>JAKEEE010000030.1:0-2738539 GCA_021498325.1 Bactrocera minax | reverse complement strand
TAATTGGATTGGGGGATTTCAACTTACCGGTGCGTCTTTTTAGATAGTTTATCCACTGATTGCATTAATACCTGTTTGCACTCGGTTATACTTCAATGAATGTGTCGAAAAAAATTTCTGAGTTGAAAGTCCCTCAAACCTAAATTAATTAAAATTCAGAACAAAATTCGGTAAGCTATTAGACCTGAGTGTACGTTTGATTCGAATTGACGTTGATTGAATTCTTCGAAGTTTTTCGTTTTTTTCGGTTGTGATCCTCTTGATTCTTCCAGAAGATTCGTACTATCCTGCTTTGGAAATAACTATCGAAAAAATCACAGCTAATTTACTTGATATTATTAGTCATGCCAAAATTGTAGCTTGTACGTTCGGTTCAACTTTGCAAAAGCTAACTTTAAAAGGTTTTGAATAGGGAACTTTCTAATTTAACGCGGCCAGACTAAATGGTAAAACCATTCGAACTTAGCCTGTCTCACATTTTCAATAAATTCAATTATAAATTTATTTGAGGAGTGTATCCCCCAAAACTCACACTGTTACTAAAACGAACACCAAGTACCCAGTTCGTGGTTCCTCCTTTTGGGAAAAAAGTTACTTATAAATAAAAAGAAAAAAGAAAGATCCGTTCCTTTAAAACTTATGAAAGAAAACTGGTTTACTGGCCGGAACTATTTCAAAATATATTTTAACGTTTGTAGTCGACAATATTCGGACCCGAAACAAAACATGTTACAATAATAACCTTAAATAAGGATAAAAACAATATTGTAAATAAATTCCAAACTTATTTTTATGGTTTCGTTAACATCCAAATGGAAGCCATCTTCTAAATTTCCGTCGCCGATGAAATATAAATATATCACGTCATGTTGAGAATCACATAATTTCCAACATGTTTGTAGGAAATATTTTTAAATAAAATTACTGTACTAATTTCTCCTAAATTATTCCCTTTCAGTGTGAGTTTCAGTCCGATTACCTACAATTAATAAATCCACCCATTTTTTGCGAAGAAGACGTCTTACTTCAATTTAAATTACGTTGAACATCATCTATATATACAACCATCCATATAGATACATACCCATAATGCTTCCTTAAAACTTGTGGCCATAATTGTATGCACTTACGTTTTGCAAAAAATATTTAATTTCTGTCTTAAACAAGGTATATTTCCTACAATATAGAAAAAGCCGTTAATAATCCCTTTAAGTTAATTTAAAAATTTTTTAATTGTTGTTGAGTTAGTTTTTGAATTGAATCAATTGATCCATTGAAAATTATAGGGGAATTGCAAAAATATCGGCAATACCTAAACGTTTTGAAACTATTATCATAAATCAAACAACTTTTTCGATTTCTTCATTAATTTTATGTCCTCAATACTTATTTCGTAAAAGGAAATCTACATTAACAAATTTGATTGAATTGGTTGAGTTGGTCTTCAGGCATCATCTTGATTCTGATTCTGTATAAATTAGTTGTAATAGCAAGAAATTTTGTGAAATCGGTAAACGCAGTACCCCTCCTCCCATATACTACATACAATGATTTTCGTTATTCTAGCAGACTTCATGGCGAATATCTCGGTTAGTGTTTGAGTTATCTTCATAAAATTCCGTGGAGGACATGTTAACACCAATGTACTTGGTAATGACAAAAGCTTATGCAATCAGTGTAGACCTTCAACTAGCCTAAATATTTCCGATATAATGATTCTCGACATTCCAGCTGACCTCAAACCATTTATGTTGGTCAATATGTGTGATATATATTAATGACTTTATTCATCATTATTATATATAATATTTATATATGTTTAAGTAATAATATAATTTTATATATAATTATATATAATATAGTAATATATTTATATAATATATTATATAATATATATATATATCTATATATATATATAATATAATATATATATATTATATAATATAATAATATATTTACATATTATTATATATAATAATGATTTTTTAATTAATGTTACTAATGAAATTAAATGTTTTCTTAACCAAAATGTGATTTAGCGCTGGATTTGAATGAAATCGGTTTATGCCCTTTGTGTAACCCCATACCCCCAATATAATGTTTTCCGCCCCTCTGATTGACTTTTCCCTAATATACCCATTATATTAATTTTCGTGTCTTTAGTTGCATTTAATTTGCATATATCTCAATAGAAGATGATCAGTTTAGTCGAAAATATCTCGGTTAGCATTATCTCATTCAGTAGTAAAAATTATGGATATCAGAATGTACTGCAGCACTAAAATAAAAAAAGCAAAAACCTATTAATTAGTATAAATAAACCATAAATTAAGATACAATCTGTAGTTTAGTACAGGTCATCGAAGTAGGAAGGCGCATCTGAGGTTTAAATTTTTTTAAAAAGTGAGTGAGGCCCCACTCCCTCATATCTATCTCGCAAATTTACTCAGAACACGACTTTCTAAAACCTCCTCTTACGCCGTAAAAATTAGTGAAATGGGATAATAACCACGCCTACCTCCTCTACAAAGGTCATGTTGAAATTTACTGAAAGTGCGTTAACTCACTAAGGAAACACTTAAGAAGCTTTCAGTTTTAAAGTGAAGATGGTGCGGAAGGGGTGCATAGGAATCAGTGTAAAAATTGAACAGTGGGTGTGGCATCGCTAACTTTTGAGTGAAATATCCTATTTGAGCAACTACTGAACCAATTTCAACCACATTTTTACATAGCGTTAGTTACAGTACATCGTTATTTTATGGTGTAAAAATGGTTGAAATCAGACTACACCTTTTCAAGCCGCCAGATACCGCATATGTGAACCTCAGTGTCTATGGTGGACTTTTTATCCAAATATTGGTAAATATAGAAGATATATTTAGTATTGAAATTCAGAGAGAATCTTTTCCCTATAAGAACTTTCCCTACGCCAAAAATGGATAAAATCTGGTCAATACTTCCCCTAGCCCCCCATATACTCAATATAAAGATATTCGAACTTCCGGTTTACTTTATACCGTATATATTTGTCAATTTGTAATGTATCTTGATGAAGTTCAGAGAGCATATTTTCCTAATAATATTGTGCCCTTATATAAAAATGAGTAAAATCCGGTTTATATTTCTATACCTAATATAAGATTTCCAAAACCTCTATTTGGGTTTATACCATATATATCGGGCATTATGTGAGATATTTTAACAAAATTAAGTAAATGTATGATCTTGGATATGCCATAGTCTGATCATATACAACATATAATAGGTTTCGTAATTCTAATGAACTTTACGCCTAATATATAGGTCAAATTCTGAGCTATTTTAATAATAATTCCTAGAAATAATTTCGAGTGTACTTTAGTTTAATACCAAAAGTAAATGTTATATACTTAATCCTTCCTTTGCCTCAATATACTCAATATATAAATTTCCGACTATCCACTGACTTTAAACTGTTTATGTTGGTCAACATGTGTGATGCTTTATATATTAAAATTCAATGGAAGATGCCTCAACAAAATTAAGCGAGAATATTTCGATTAGTATTATATCTATTGGTAGTAAAAACCATGAGAATAATGTGTGATGAATATAGTGATTTGTGTAAGTTATATTGATTTCAATATAAATATCTCGGACATGAACCAAACATTAGTGATCAACTTAATTGATTATGTGACCTATAGACCAAGTTAATAACATGCTAAACATGATTGTAATACATTCACAAGTTCGTCGAATAACGTATACTGAATTAATTCGCAACAATTTTTAATATAACGTTTTGTCAACACCTGGAAATATTTCACCACCATTGGGCCTCAGAAATCGCGAGAGAATAAAATGCGTTGTTACACCCGAGCTTAGCCTTTCCTAACTTCTTTAATAAAAAATTTTGCCAACGAAAGATATTTTCCCGTCATTGAAAATTGGGTGAGCATAAAAATGCTTGGTTGCACCTGAACATAGTCCTTCCATACTTGTTTCTTTTATTGATTGTAGCATATAAAGACTCGAATTTAAATATAATATGCTTCGAAAGAATGATTCAGTGTAAATAACTGAAACCTGTTCGTAAATCGAAGCCAGCTGGTAATAAACAAGTCGTACGAAATTCTGTATTCAATGATAAATTGAATAACATAATAAATGTTGCTAACGAAATAAAAATTGGAAGAGATAGTGATATATAGAATTAAATAGCATTAGTTGTAAGAAATGGAATAGAGATAGTAAAGGAAAAATTAATAAATATTAAATGTACCTTACAATGGTTAAAAGCAAAAATTCTAAAATCGATTTTGTCAAATTAAAATAGAACAAGATTTTGCAAAGGTTATTATCGAAGTAATAAAACTACACTATATATCATTAATCAGTACGGCATAAAAATCTAATTTGTGTATACTTTTGTAAAATGCAACAATGAGTTAAAATAGTTGATAACATTTGTGCAATTATGTTAAGTTAAAAATAAGGCTCCATAATGAAGCTGAATTTGAAGTTTTTTGCATTATTCTTTATACAGTTATCACACATGTGATCAACATGTGGTATATTTTGAAGCTATTGAACATAAAGGTCAATCTGAAAGATAGGAATAAAATTTCCTATTGACTTTACTAAGTTCAATTATCTCTATATAGCAAATCAGCAATAATTTAAAGCCAATAATGAATAAAAGGTAATTCAACGAAAAAGGCAAAAAACTCTTTCAAGCAAGATACATCAGTTTATCATAACGAAACCGAGGTAAAGTGCCACGAGCCCAAATAAATATAAACGAAATAAAAGTCAACTTCAAATAATCAGGCAAACAAATCATATACGGAGTTGAAAAAATTAATCAACTTAACATTCTTGTTTCAAACATAATCGTTGTAAGGGAGGTGCTCCTTTCTGCCATTTTTAATATTTAAACGAAATGCCGAAACATTTTTTACTGCTATATTTTTTCCAATTCCTGTTATTTAAAAGGCTATCTCCAATAGTATACAAAAAATATTTGCATGGTTTGACGGCAATGTTACCTATGATATTTCACCTTTCCCCTTTTAGCATTGTGATTCAGGTATTTCTAATCTATTGGGTTGTTCGGAAAGTCATTTCGTTTTTTCCCGCCAGAGGACTTAATTACGTTTTTTCGAAACTAACTTCACACTTAAGCCCCATAACCATTATATGTCATGAGAGCTGATATTGCAAGGCTTGTGTGTGAAAAAGTTCTATTAATTCTACCCAGTAGTTTTTGGTTGGTGCCTTTTTAAATATGGAGAGCAATAAGCAGCATTTTCGTCATATTTTACTTTTTAACTTCAGAAAAGGTAAAAATGCTGTCCAAGCGAGAAAAAAATTGACGGATGTGTATGGAGAAGGCGTGTTAACAGTACGCCAGTGCCAGAACTGGTTTGCAAAATTTCGATCCGGCAATTTTGATGTCGAAGATGCACCACGGTCTGGAAGGCGATAAAGGCATTAGTTGATGCAAATCGGCGAATCACAACACGAGAGATCGGTGAGAGGTTAAATTTGTCGAATTCAACTGTTTATGGCCATTTGAAAGGCATTATACGAAAACTGTCTTTCATGTTCCCCAAAAAAAACGAAATGACTTTCCGAACAACCCAATAACATAAAACATTGATACCAGTACCAGCAGCATAATTAATTTTTAGACTGTATTTGAACGCTAAAGTTTCGTTGGGAATGTGACCTTTGACAATCTGTTGTATGTTCGTCCAACCTTGCATGTCGTAGATGTTGGACCACATACGCAACTGCTCGGCATTGAGAAATTCGAAATTCTTCGCCAAAAAACTGAAATTGGAACTAAATTGTGACTGGTTCTAGTGTTATCTCTCTTTGTCGATGAGACCTCAATTTAACATACCATAATACCTTCTGAGCCACTTTTACCATTTCGTTGGGATCTTCAAAAAACTAAATATGCCAAATATGCTTAGTGAAATTAAATAATTTAATTAAAATGCTAACATTTCGACAGTATATTCTAAGTAAACCAGCCAATTACGGACTGAAAGTATTTGCTATAGTGAATGTTCACTATACTTGCACATTCAACTTGGAAATTTACACCGGCCAACAACCCGAAAGACCATTTCGCTTAAGCAATGAGAGAAGTGATATGAGAGTATGAGACTTGACGAGAATGGTTCCCCGGTTTTGGGCAAACATGTAAGCGTTACTATGGACAATTGGTATTCTTCTCTAAAAGTTGCCCAACAATTGTTTGATAATGGATTAACTATAGCCGCTATAGTTCGTAAGGATAAACGAGACATAGTAGGGGAATTCCGAGTGGCAAAAGGAAATCCGGCATACTATTCGTAATTTGGTTTTGATCCTTCATGCACATTTCTTTTTTATATGCCAAAACGTAACAAAGTGGTAATAGCAATGTCAATAATGTACAACGATGATGTATTGGAGGCAAACAAAAGCCAGAAATGTAAGATGTATTCACTTTATGATGGGTCGAGGAATTCCAGAAGATGACCTTTAACTATGTTCTATGATCTTATAAACATCAGTGTCCTCAACGCGCTATGCATTCATATGACACACAAAATCTTTAGAGCCGTTCGCCGCGGGAATTTCCTCATAGGCTTTGCTTTGGTTTGGATGAAACCACTGGGTCATCAAATATTAAATATAACTTCATTACTTAGAAGTCCATAGTTCAAAAGTAAAGATTTTCTGAACATTCCACAAGCAGTAAATCAATTAGGTTCAACGCGAAATAATTATATCGGTCGTTGCCATGACTGCGGAAGAGCCCGTAATGGAAGCACTCGCAGAACGTGAAATGAGTGAAACAAATACATTTGTACAGATCACTCCAAGATTATGTGCTTATCATGTTTAGAAAATATTGAATAGATCTCAATGTTATTAAGCATTTTTTATTTTACCTCTACTTAAGTGAACTATGTAATTTTTTGGAACAAAATTTTAGTTTTTTGTTTTTGTTTATTTTTTTGAATGGAAAATTATTGGCTCGCAACTTCCGGAAGTTTTCCCACAATCGCTCGCTTCAATTTGATGAGTTGTTATCAGTGGCGTTACCTATTAATGGTTTCACCCGGTTTTAAAAGCTCGTAATACAACAAGTCCCTCTGATCTCACCAAACACAGAGAATTACCCTGGCGTCATGAATATTCGGTTTTGCCGTTGATTTAGCTGGTTGGCCAAGTTTCACATACGATTTTTTTGTTATAAACCGAATAACAAAAAATATGTTTACGTTTTCTTTATTCATGTCAATGAAAAATATTGTGAAATTAAAACATGTAAATAAATAAACGAGGGCTCTTGAATTTATTCTTTCAATTGCTTAGTTTTAAAATTGTATGTAGGCCCTCTGACAAAACTCGTCTCATTTAGGAGCGGTACTACTGAAGGGTTAAGTTATAAATTATTTTAAGTTTAAGTGAGAACATTTCAGATAATTGTTTGATCGTATTCCTTTATGGTAGTTGAAATAAACCAATTGAATGAGATTTTCTGCAACTTGCTTCCCCAACACTTTAAAATAGAAAAGTTATTGATGATGTGTACTGCACAGAATGAGAACAATTTGTCCATTCATAAGAAAAATGCGCAATTTTGACCATGTCGTCGAAAAACGTTCTGTTATGTTGTTCCATTAGATTATCGCGTCTCCTTTAGCGACTTATGTTAGCAATTAATCGACATCACAATATTTGAGTTAAAAGATATTTTATTTGTTTTCACTTTTGAAATTGTTTCCTTTAAACAGATTTAAGATACATTCACCTACAGTATAATTAAAAAATAAAACAAAAAACTTGTTGATTTTTCAAGTTTTTTTTTTAATTTTGCAAAGAATACACCCCTATTGCGGTCACTATTACCAATATACTTGCGGAATTTTACTTAATGGAAGGCTACTGAAGCCTGTGTACTTTATAACTTAGATAAGATGCCTGAGTTTACATTTTTGGGAAGCAATGTTCAAAATATTAGCAGCATTTCTCAAACTTGCGAAATAAATCGTAAAATGAAACACAAAGAAATGGAAAACAATGACGATCATTAGAATTTAAAATCGTGAAATTACTAAATTTCTGTGCGTTAAATGACTCAATTGTACGAGCTGATTAATATTGGCAATTTTAAAGATTCCGAAAAATTATTTACTATCTATTATTGCATAATAATAGAGCGTTTAATCATATTAATTCATCCATAGACAATGTAAATTCTCAAAAAATATTTCGCAGCAAAAAAGTGTGAAAGTAAGTGTTACTTGGAAAATTCTTAAAGAGTTTAAAAAGCAAAGTTTTTCTAAGATAAATTTTGGTAAATTAGAATCGTCCGTAAATAAATAAATAAAAAAGTATATATATATTCTTGAAGATATTCAATGTACTTAGAATCCAAAATTCGCAAAATAGTGCAGGCAACTGCTCCAGATTAGTTCCTTGATTTTTCCATTTCTGCATATTATAACAAGGGTGGATAGTAATCGATAATATACACAACATGGCAACTACCGATTCAAAAGCCTAAGGTAGGTACTCGATATCTACATGTAAGGTAAATTTTGGTATTATGTTGTGGAACTATAGCTGCCGTTCGCGCTTGCGCTTTCACAGATTCACAATAGAGGTGTGAATCTTTCCTCAAGTTATCACTTACACGGGACAGATAGGATTCACCTCGTATCGTCATCATCAAGATATATGTAACTCTATATCACTATCAGCAGACTTTAGGTGATCCAAACTACCGTCAGATAAACAAAAATATTATACTATCCTGCCTCTAATAGGTTTAATGTATTTCCTTTTTTCCTTCAAACCATTCCCTTTCCTTCAAACAGTTTTTGTAACATTATGAAAAGGTAAGTTTAAAATTACTTATAACCGTAATAAAAAAAAATATCAGAAGCATTAAATTTAACATTAAGTATAATACAGTAACTTTGCAAATCAAAAGTGGGCAAAATCTAGCCATAACTTTTTTGGCCCGCAGATATCGAATAAGAAAGCAATTAATATAAATCGATTCAGTATTTTTCATAGAATCCATATATGTACATATTATAATGATTTTCGTTATTCTAATTGACTTTATCCTGAATATATGGGTCAATGTGTGACTTATCCCTATACCCAATAAACCCAACATAGTGATTTCCAACAGGTTGACTTCATATCGTATATATCGGTTAAGAGGAGTGACACTTTAATGAAATTGAGTGGATATGTTTTCTTGACCTCAATATGGTTTGGCATAAATATAAATGAAATCGATCCAGATCTTGGTCTAGCCACCATATCCCCGCTATAATGGTTTCGCCCCTCCGAATAACTTCCCTAATATACTCAATATATTGATTTTCGTACCTTTAGTTAGTTAGTTAGTTATATCGCATATATTTGTATTAACTCAAAATATCTCTATCAAATGAAGAGGGAAAGGCCCGGAAATACAGCCATTGTTCATAACTTCCATGAGATATTTGTGTGTCACCTGCTGGCACCTTGAGACGAATGCCTAATTCCTTTAGAGTTTGTATTTGAGGCAGCTCTACTCTCGGATGTGGAGTAGGTACAATTGGCACTAGTAGTTTTAATAGATCGCAAATCATGGCCTTTGTTTCTTCATATTGGTCTAACCAATTTTCGTATTTGGCGTAAGTCGGAGATTTAAAGTTTTCTGACAGATCTGAATCAATTTAATGGCTGAAAAATCTTTGCCTCTTTTCTGCTTTCTAGAACCCTGTTTTGAGCGTGTAGCTTCTGCAGAAGTACTTTGATTTTTGTCGTGGTTAAACAATTTTGGTAATTTTAGAAACTGGGTGAGTTTTAACTATTAGACCATTTATAATATGTATCAAAATAAATTTAATTTTTCTCAGTATACACTGACACTGTATTTATATATTTTAGTGTTTCCATGTAAAGATATCAATGCGTTTTTTACCTACATATATATGTATACACGAATTGTTACCGTGCGGATAATTCTGTGCAGTTTTTCATTGACAAAATACAAGGAGTATTGATGGAGAAATTTTACCAATGGGAACTTGGAATATATGTACACATAGTGTACGAAATTAATTATTTTTGTTAAACCGAGTTTTTTGTTTTGTTTTGAATATATTTGTTTGTAAGAAATTCGTATTCACATTACCAAACCGTTTATTTTTTGTGGTATATTCCAATCACTTCATCAGTAATGATGTAAACTTTAATTATTTGGTAGTACCTAATGTGTATAGGATATATAGTCACAGGCAGACTTTGGGCCGTATATATACGTATATATATTTAAGCAATGAAAAGAGAGCGCGAAAACAAAATTGATAAAACAGAGGTATTTTCCCTTATGCACTTATACATGTAAATATGTAACTTTATGTATTTAATATAATATGTAATATATGTATATGTATATATAAATAACATAAATAAATAAATAAAATAAAATCTAAATAAATAAAAATAAAAAGGAAGTAAGAAAGTGCTCAGTTGCGTTGCAACCGAACGTCTTATTCTCTCGCAATATGCAAGGATCAAAGGACGGGAAATTCTTTCAGATCCTGGAAAACTTTGTTTTAAAGAATGTTGCGGAAAAATTCAACATTCATTATTCGACGAATCCGTTAGTGGATTACAATCATATTTGGCATCTTATTAACTTATATAAAAGGTCATGGTCTCACATACTTCCATTACTATAGTTTGCTTCGTGTCCGAGATTATATTATTCAGCCAGTTATTAATTCAGTCGCAAAGGCATATTGGGCACAATGGAACAGTTAAAAGTTGATGTCCGGCTGCTTGCATCGAGTATGGGAAATCGGAGATGGGCAAAGTTCCAGAGCTCTTATGAATATTCCCAAAGAAAGAATTCCCGAAATTCTGAACGTGCTGCACAGCGGACCATGTGGAGGGTACTTGGAAATCAGGAGAACCTTGCAGAATTTAAATCAAAGGTTTTATTTGGTTGATTGTCGTCAATCAGTTACGCAGTAAACTACAAATTGTGCTGAGTGCATTGCAGCTAAAGACCCGAGGTCCAGGATTCGTAACCAAATGAGGCAGTACAATTCGGGTGCGAATTTCTGTTATATTTCCCACCAGGAAATTATCAAGCAAATATGTTTTGTGTAGTCATGGACTTCATCAGTAAATTGCCAGAGGTATACCGAATTCTTAATCAAGAGGCTGAAACAGTAGCGGACATATTCATCAACAATTGAGTAACGAGATATGGTGTTCCAATTTAATTATGTTCTGACCAAGGGAGGAATTTCGAATCAGCTCTAATTCGGGAGATGTTGCAGATACAGGGTATCCGGAAAACACATACAACTGCATTACATCCGCAAACCAATGGCGTGACAGAACGATTCGATCGAACTTTAGAAGAACATTAGAGGAAAGTGGTAGATAGGTATCAGATAAGTAAGTCATCACTAATATTGTGGCCTAGGAGTATCAGTCGCTATAATTTGTTACTCGCTATTCGAGCTTACTTATAATTCACTTGTACTTAACTTAGCAACACTCTTATTCGAAGTTGTATCTTGCTGCCACTCCGGCGGCCCTTATATAGTGGATCGTTACCAGCAGATCATCACTCGAACATTCTGGCAACTACTAGCCTCGCTATCTGGTTGATTCTGGCAGCTATCGCCGATTCTGTTTTCTTTTGATATTCGAGTTCGCTTCAATATCGCTACTCGAAGGTGCTGGCAACCACTAGTTTCGATGCCTGGTAGATTCTGGAAAGTTATTGTCGATTTTTTAATTCGCATTCGCCACACTGCCCTCTACTTAAGTCTGATCGTCCCGATTAGACATATTTGCCCTGCTATACGCTGCAAGCCGTTCTAAATGAACTACCTTAATTTTATTCTTTGGTCTTCCAATGGTCTGTATGCGATATACCGCATCATTGAGTCGTTTGACAACTTGGTATGGTCCTTCCCAACTACACTGTAATTTAGGAGATAAGCCTTTCTTCCATTGTGGGTTATATAATAACACCCAGTCTCCTTCAGCAAACTCCTTCATACATAGCCTTTCGTACTTAACTTAATTTTATCACTCATGATTTGTGTGCGCTGTCTGACCATAGCATGTATTTCTTTCATATCGTCTTCTAGGGTACTGTTGGTTTCCTTGGCATTCCTTCCCCAATTTGGGTTAATTCCAAACTTCAAATCAACCGGTAACCCAAGATCATTATCAAAAATTACCCTTGCTGGTGTCTGCCCAGTTATTTCGTGTATAGCAGACCGATAAGCCATCAGGAATAAGGATATATGAGTATCCTAATCTTCTTGGAACTTGTCTACCACTTTCCTCAAGTGTTCTCCTACAGTTCGATTGAATCGTTCTACCATTCCATCAGACTGTGGCTTTTGACACTTCTCCTGAATTAGCGCTGATTCGAAATTCCTCCCTTAATCAGGATCTAATTCTACAGGAACACCATATCTCGTTACCCAGTTGTTGATGAATATGTCCGCTTTCGCTTCAGCCTCTTGATTAGGAATAGGGTATACTTCTGGCCATTTACTGAAATATTCCACGACTACCAAAACTATTTGTTTCCTAATTTACTGGTGGGATATGGACCAGCTACATCCATGGCAATTCGCCGGAATGGCGCCACTGAATTATACTGCTTCATCTGGCCATGACTACTGGATGTCGGCCCTTCAGCTGCAATGCACTCAGCACAATTTGCAGTCCACTCCGTACCTTATTGACAACAACCAACCCAATAAAACCTTTTGTTTTACCTTCTCCAAGGTTTTCGTGATACCCATGTGCCCTCCACTTGGACCATTGTGCAGCTCGCTGAGAATTTCGGGAATTCGTACTTTCGGAATGATCAAAAGAGCTCGGGAGCTTTGCCCATCTTCGCTTTCCCATACTCGATGCAAGCAGCCGGATACCAACTTTAAACTTTCCCACTGTGCCCAATATGCTTTTGCGAATGGACTCTCTGCAGCTATTTCTTCTCTCGTTAGACGTTTGTTCAGTTCCACTCCATGCATAACAAGTTTCAGATCTGGATCTTCCTGTTCACATTTTCGTAGTTCTTTCGAGTCCCAGCCTTCTGTCGATGTCATTGTCATTAATTGGACATTTATAATGTTTTGTTTGGCTTCAGCTTTTGAGCAATGTCTGCATTCCAAATTACAGAGATGACGGGACATCGCATCAGCATTTCCATGACTACTACCCTTGCGATGCTCTATAGAAAAGTCATAACTTTGGAGTCGCTCAATCTACCATGCCAGCTGTCCCTCTGGGTTCTTGAACTGTAGAAGCCATTTTAATGCTGCGTGATCTGTTCTTACTAAAAATCGCTGACCATGTAGGTACTTATGAAAATGTTTGATGCTCTTTACCAACACCAGTAATTCCCTCCGAGTTACAGTGAACGATGTGCTTTACGTGGGAACCTGTCGTTGTACAGCCTAACTCCACGGTGTTCAAAAACACAACGGATCAATACAATGCGTTGATCGGCGCCCCGAAGGTGGATAGCATTTGGTAAATACCTGTCGGTACCAATTGGCAGTATGGAATGGACACACTGACCACCTTGGTAGGGTTCGAGGCCCATCTAAAACCTCTGCCGTACTTTGAGTCCGGCACCCGGTTGTAATGCAAGTCCACATTGAGCTGACGCAAGGCCAGCTCTTCCCGCATTTGGGTTTAAACCACAACCACCAATATACTTCTCGAAGGGCCATGCCGCATGAGCAGGTTGGAGTGAACTCCAAGGGCTCCTGCTCGCCGTGGTACCAGAATTAAGTCTCCGGTCAAACCTCGTAGCCAGAAAACTACTACCAGTTGAGCTTCCATACAGCTCTGGACTGGTGACCAGGGGCAAAACCCCACCCACTTATGTAATAAAGACCCCACCTGCACTCTAATTAGAAAACCCTATTATCCAGCTAAATACCTCCGCCGCCTAAAAAATTCACGCGGATACATCCCAAACAATTTCAATCTCTCCCCACCCTGACTAGTGGAGATCACACCACTCACATCTAAATGTCCGTCAGTCCAACTGATACCAAAAGCACTAAGATTCCTAATATCCGAGTACATAGGGCACTCTGCTATAACATGGACATAGTCCTCAGAGCGTGGCCCACACATACATTCTGACACGTCTTGATAGGTTCCTCCGATGCAAAAATGCGTTCAGGTGCCCATGCCCAGTGAGCAGAAAGCCCAGGCTCAGACAGAATCTGAAGTCTGGATTACCCTTAACAAAAGTAACGTCGCGTATGTACCCGTAGGTCACCCGACCGTTAGGGCAATTGTACCAACGGTCTTGCCACACCCTCGCAACCCTATCATCTAGAAGCTCCCTGCTTCTTAGATACCCCTCCCTCTCCACTTCCACATCAGAAAGCCAGTCAACTCGAGGCAAGTACACACTCAATCCCCTTCTTAACCTGAATGTAACAGCACGCTGTATGACAATCAGGTCAAGGGGGGGTGCACCTAATAGCACTTGCATCGCGGCAGTCGAAACAGTGCGACATACAGGCAAACAGGCAAGCATTATGCTGCGCTGCACCGAGAGAAGCTTTCGGCGGCCTACGATTGTCGTAGCAAGTTCACACTATACTGCAGCTTCATAAGTGGCGCAGGCCACAAATAGGCCACGATATAGGCCCCAATCACTCGCACCCTGCCTATGATTGCCTGCAGTCGCTCCTTCACACTCACCAAGTGTTTGACTTGTGTCACATACCTGATATTAACCCCAATCACCCGGACAATCGGTGGACGAATCGCCGACAATCTACCCTTAAGTAGCATTGTCACCGTTTTGTCCACCGATATTTCAACCCCGACGCCTAGTCCCCAATTGTGAGCAATTTCTAAAAATTACTATCCCGCCCGTTCTAGTTCGGAGCGTGAACGACCCTCAACCAATAGAAGAAGATCGTCCGCATATGCACAACATTTACAGAGTGGCTCGAGCTGATCAAGCAGAGAGTCCATCGTGAGGTTCCAAATATAAAGACCACAAATGGGTCCCTGTGGGCAGCCTCGCTCCACTCCGATCTCCACACTGTCATTTACACCAACGATAGAGGCTTTTCTGTCCGAAAAATAACTCTGCCAGGGAGTCACTTCCGGGCAGCCAAGTTCCTCTAAGCGCTGTATCACTCGATCCCAGCTTAGGTAATCAAACGCCCCCTTGAAATCAACAAATATGCCAAGGACATATTTGTTGACATTTTCCCTGACTGCATCCTGAACATATAACCACGCATCCTCAATACTGCGTCCTTTCCTAAAACCATACTGCCTATTCGAATACCTATCCCGCATTAGCTCCTGAAGCCGTTCCACCATAACTCTCTCCAGAACTTTTCCAAGCACTGGAAGGAGACTGATGCCACGATAAGAACGAGGATCACTCCTGATCTTATCGGGGGACTTCAGGAGAATAACAATCCTAGCAATTTTCCACTCACGTGGAAAATATCCCTCCTGAACGCACTTCTTGTAAACAGCCTCCAAGTATTCCGGAATGAACTTCCACAAGCTTTTGCACATCTCTCCGTTTAAACCATCAAGACCTGGGGACCGTTTAGACTTGACCAGGCCAAAGGCGTACCCCAATTCCCCATCATCTAAGGGAGGAACAGATACCTCTAGTGCTTGAGGTACCTGAGCCTCGGACCTGGGAAAGAACGCTCCTAACAGAACCCCGCACATTCTATCCACGAAGATTACAGAGTGTCACCAACGCGAAGAGATGTGATGTCCTCCCTCTTACGACCCCGACAGATTTTGTAGACCTGTCCCCAGGGGTCGTCCCTATTCTCACGAACAAATTCCCTCTATTCATCCTCTTTAGTTCCTATAATCATTTGCTTATATTCCCTAACCTCATGACTATATTCATGCCTAAGCTGGGACAAACCATCAGAATTGGACCCTCGAGCGCGCTGAAACTTTCGTCTCAATCGCCGGACGGTTCTCCTCTTAATGGTCAGCTCTCGCGTCCACCACCTCATTTTCCTAGTCCTATGACATTCACTTTTCTTAAAAAGCCTATCATTCACTCCCAAAACTAACTCATACAGACGAGCAATTTGCTCGTCCACCCCACACTCCTCAAACATTGTAAGCGGTATATCATGTACCGCTTCTCTAACACACAGTCCATATTGGTTCCAGTCGATACCAGAGGTACGCCATCACCGCAATGGACTCACATACGCTGAGGGAGGATATAGAGGAGTAGCCATAATTTGAATCAAATTATGATCACTCAGTCCCCACCCCCCCCTAATTTCCCAAATAAAACTAAAAACTCTATTCACTGTCTGGTTTATGAGGGTCATGTCAATATCACTCATACCCCTAGGCCCTTCAAATGTGTACCATTCGCTAGGCTCATTTAGAATGTGGAGGTTGTTAGCCACCACCCACTCGCTTAATACTTCACCTCGACTGTGGCTCTGATATCCGGGCGAATGCCGGGATACCTTACTAAGCCACATCGAGGATGAGGCATTCGCATCCAACCCTAGGATAATTGGGCTATCACTCGCTAGTAGCAGTAGCCTATCCATGTAGCCTAGATAAGGATCTAGGGGCTCGCTGAATTTACAGTAAATACTGGCGACGAGTAGTCTACCGAAGTTTCCCTCGACAGCAACACCGATACCCAACTGTGAGGAATCCACCACTACGCAATCGTAGCTGGGTTCGCTCGCAACAATTGCAGCGTTTTCCAAAAGGTCTGTGAAAACCTTAAATCCCCCCGGAAGACCCCGAACCACCCCACCAGTTGCAAAAGGCTCCAGGAGTATGGCAATGCTGCACCCACCCTCAATTATACAACCCCCCAACTCTGACATAACGGCATACGATCTCTGACAGTTTAGCTGGAAAAACCCTCCCATTAATGTCTGGCGAGGGCACGCTCAATCACGCCGCAGTAAATCGGGCAGACAGTGGACATCATTAAATGCCCTGATGGCTTGCCCTTGAAGGCACAGTTGCGACAATTAGAGGCATTGTTGCAGCTGGCCGCTTTGTGGCCCTCTTGGCCACACCTTCTGCAGACGTCCGATTTGGCCCTACACTCTGCTACCCTGTGATCGAAGCCCATACACCGGAAACATCCAGCGATGGGGGTATCTGGTCGCACATGGAAGGAGAACCACTTGACGTAGCACCTTCCTGCTTCCAAGAGGGTGGACATTAACTTGTCCGTAAGCTCAAGGACAACATTGGTGCTCCCATCAGGAGCCACCTTCCACGGACGACTGATCATCCTAACCTCAGTTTTCTTGGACTCAGGGCAGGAGTCCCGAAGGTTTGACCGAAATAGTTCTTCCACGAATTCCTCATGGAAGATCTCGGTGTGGACCCCTTGGACTACAACTCTGATGCCAAGCCTCCGGTTTACGGCGACATCCAGGCCAACCTCGTTAAACTTTGCGTTACCCGCAATTTTCTCCCACTCTGCAACCGAGGGAGGGCGGATAATCGCCCCACCCCCTTTAATGGGCTTGACCTCGTGGACTCTCACACCCAGTGACGGTCCCACTTCGGTCATTACCTTCTTAACCACTTCCTTGAACGAGTTAGTAGGAGCTTTACTCCCTACCACCACCGACCAGGTCTCAACCGGCTTCCGCGATGCCGGCGTTATTGCCTCCAGCACGGGTGCCGGGGGGGGACACACCAACGCCGATGGAGCCAGCACTGGCCTGCTCGGTGCAGGGAAGGATCCCCCACCACTCCTTTCCAGAACGCCGATCTGTCTGCGAAGATTTGCGTTTTCGGCAATTAGCCTCATGACAAGTGCCTCATATTTTGAGGCAGTCTCCAATAATTCCCTCCGAGTTACACAATAATTCTTCTCTGGCTTACTTATCGTCTGGCTATAATACGCTACCGCTTTCTCATGCCTGTCAATGACTTGTGAAAGGACGCTTCCTATTGCATGTCCACTAGCATCCGTATCCAGAATAAATGTTGTTCCTGGGACCGGATATGCTAACATTGGCGCAGTACATAACCGTTCCTTCAGAGTTTGGAAAGCCACTTCCTGTTCTTTATTCCACTCAAATGATTTGTTCTTTTTCATGAGTTCATGGAGGCCACTAGCTACGCTGACAAAATTCGGAACAAATCGTCGATAATAGGTACACAGTCCGAGGAAACTTCGCAATTCGTGTAAATTTTTAGAATGGGGCCAATTTTTTACTGCCTCTATCTTTTCGATAGTTGTGCAAATGGCCTCAGTTGTTACTTTGTGTCCTAAGTAGTTTACTTACTTTTTGAACAGGGAACACTTCCTCAGCTTCAGCTTTAGATCAGCGCTAGCTTACCGTTGGAAAACCTCTTCCAACACGATGATATCGTCGAGGTACACCAAACAGGTCTTCAAGCGTAACCCTTTTAATACCTGGTCTATAAGCCTCTCCAAGGTGACAGGAGCGTTACATAATCCAAAGGGTATTATGGTGAAATGCCATAGACCATCTCCAACGCTGAAAGCCGTCTTTTCTTTGTCTTCTTCGTTTACTTCCACTTGCCAATACCCACTTTTCAGATCAAGTGTTGAGAACCAATTCGTCCCTGATAACGAGTCCAGGGTGTCATCCATTCTAGGTAGTGGATAACTGTCTTTCTTCGTTACATCATTCAACCTTCTATAATTCACACAAAACTTCATGTCTCCATCTATCTTTTTCACCAGTACTGCGGGTGAGCTCCATGGACTCTCTGGTGGTTCAATTACGCCACTTTCGCTCATTTCACGTATAGTCTGACGTTTTGCTAATGAAACGCTACCAGGAGCCTGGTGGATTGGACTCGCATCTCGTGTGTTAATAAAGTGTTTCACAACTTTGGTTCTGCCTGGTCTGGAATCGTCTTTATCAAATATATTGGAGTATCTGAGAAGGAGTTGTTTAGCCTTATTGTGGTGGTCTCTCTATAGTTCCTCAGTCCATGCGTTAATTTCGCTCGAGCTGTCGTTTTCACCCACGGAATTTCCTTCGAGACGTGTTTCTGAATTTATCACGGCCTCAATTTCCAGACACTGCCCTAATATAGCTCCTTCGGAAAGTTGAATTGGAGACTTGAACCCATTAAGTACTCTTACTCTTATTAATTAAGTTTGTCTTGTCTTGTCATGGCCAGAGTTTTTCCTATAATTAATTTTGGTGTGAATTCTTATACTGCCTCGACAGCCCACAACTTGTTTGCTCCGTAGTCTCCATCTATTTCTGGCCAAATAACTGCTTCCGATTTCGGTGGAAACCTTGTTCCTTTGTTACTAGTACTCGTCTAATGCTGTGGTTGCTATTATATCCGAACATAAGTGGGACTTCCATATTGGTATAAGTCATTATCCCGTTCTCCATGTCGGTTTTAATCCCTTTATTAGCTAAAAAAGTCTACTCCTATTACGATTTCGTCGAAAATGTCTGCCACTATAAAATTGTGTAACACCTACCTTTCCAATTGCGATCTCGCACGTTACTTCCCCAACAACTTGATTATCTTCTCCAGTAGCAGTACGTAACTTTGCAGTACAAATTTGCGAAATAAATCGTAAAATGAAACACAAAGAAATGGAAAACAATGACGATCATTAGAATTTAAAATCGTGAAATTACTAAATTTCTGTGCGTTAAATGACTCAATTGTACGAGCTGATTAATATTGACAATTTTAAAGATTCCGAAAAATTATTTACTATCTATTATTGCATAATAATAGAGCGTTTAATCATATTAATTCATCCATAGACAATGTAAATTCTCAAAAAATATTTCGCAGCAAAAAAGTGTGAAAGTAAGTGTTACTTGGAAAATTCTTAAAGAGTTTAAAAAGCAAAGTTTTTCTAAGATAAATTTTGGTAAATTAGAAACGTCCGTAAATAAATAAATAAAAAAGTATATATATATTCTTGAAGACATTCAATGTACTTAGAATCCAAAATTCGCAAAATAGTGCAGGCAACTGCTTTAGATTAGTTCCTTGATTTTTCCATTTCTGCATATTATAACAAGGGTGGATAGTAATCGATAATATACACAACATGGCAACTGCCGATTCAAAAGCCTAAGGTAGGTACTCGATATGTACATGTAAGGTAAATTTTGGTATTATGTTGTGGAACTATAGCTGCCGTTCGCGCTCGCGCTTTCACAGATTCACAATAGAGGTGTGAATCTTTCCTCAAGTTATCACTTACACGGGACAGATAGGATTCACCTCGTATCGTCATCATCAAGATATATGTAACTCTATATCACTATCAGCAGACTTTAGGTGATCCAAACTACCGTCAGATAAACAAAAATATTATACTATCCTGCCTCTAATAGGTTTAATGTATTTCCTTTTTTCCTTCAAACCATTCCCTTTCCTTCAAACAGTTTTTGTAACATTATGAAAAGGTAAGTTTAAAATTACTTATAACCGTAATAAAAAAAAATATCAGAAGCATTAAATTTAACATTAAGTATAATACAGTAACTTTGCAAATCAAAAGTGGGCAAAATCTAGCCATAACTTTTTTGGCCCGCAGATATCGAATAAGAAAGCAATTAATATAAATCGATTCAGTATTTTTCATAGAATCCATATATGTACATATTATAATGATTTTCGTTATTCTAATTGACTTTATCCTGAATATATGGGTCAATGTGTGACTTATCCCTATACCCAATAAACCCAACATAGTGATTTCCAACAGGTTGACTTCATATCGTATATATCGGTTAAGAGGAGTGACACTTTAATGAAATTGAGTGGATATGTTTTCTTGACCTCAATATGGTTTGGCATAAATATAAATGAAATCGATCCAGATCTTGGTCTAGCCACCATATCCCCGCTATAATGGTTTCGCCCCTCCGAATAACTTCCCTAATATACTCAATATATTGATTTTCGTACCTTTAGTTAGTTAGTTAGTTATATCGCATATATTTGTATTAACTCAAAATATCTCTATCAAATGAAGAGGGAAAGGCCCGGAAATACAGCCATTGTTCATAACTTCCATGAGATATTTGTGTGTCACCTGCTGGCACCTTGAGACGAATGCCTAATTCCTGTGGAGTTTGTATTTGAGGCAGCTCTACTCTCGGATGTGGAGTAGGTACAATTGGCACTAGTAGTTTTAATAGATCGCAAATCATGGCCTTTGTTTCTTCATATTGGTCTAACCAATTTTCGTATTTGGCGTAAGTCGGAGATTTAAAGTTTTCTGACAGATCTGAATCAATTTAATGGCTGAAAAATCTTTGCCTCTTTTCTGCTTTCTAGAACCCTGTTTTGAGCGTGTAGCTTCTGCAGAAGTACTTTGATTTTTGTCGTGGTTAAACAATTTTGGTAATTTTAGAAACTGGGTGAGTTTTAACTATTAGACCATTTATAATATGTATCAAAATAATTGATATAATCAATATCAAATCAATAAAAATTGATTTAATTTTTCTCAGTATACACTGACACTGTATTTATATATTTTAGTGTTTACATGTAAAGATATCAATGCGTTTTTTACCTACATGTATATGTATACACGAATTGTTACCGTGCGGATAATTCTGTGCAGTTTTTCATTGACAAAATACAAGGAGTATTGATGGAGAAATTTTACCAATGGGAACTTGGAATATATGTACACATAGTGTACGAAATTAATTATTTTTGTTAAACCGAGTTTTTTGTTTTGTTTTGAATATATTTGTTTGTAAGAAATTCGTATTCACATTACCAAACCGTTTATTTTTTGTGGTATATTCCAATCACTTCATCAGTAATGATGTAAACTTTAATTATTTGGTAGTACCTAATGTGTATAGGATATATAGTCACAGGCAGACTTTGGGCCGTATATATACGTATATATATTTAAGCAATGAAAAGGGAGCGCGAAAACAAAATTGATAAAACAGAGGTATTTTTCCTTATGCACTTATACATGTAAATATGTAACTTTATGTATTTAATATAATATGTAATATATGTATATGTATATATAAATAACATAAATAAATAAATAAAATAAAATCTAAATAAATAAAAGTAAAAAGGAAGTAAGAAAGTGCTCAGTTGCGTTGCAACCGAACGTCTTATTCTCTCGCAATATGCAAGGATCAAAGGACGGGAAATTCTTTCAGATCCTGGAAAACTTTGTTTTAAAGAATGTTGCGGAAAAATTCAACATTCATTATTCGACGAATCCGTTAGTGGATTACAATCATGTTTGGCATCTTATTAACTTATATAAAAGGTCATGGTCTCACATACTTCCATTACTATAGTTTGCTTCGTGTCCGAGATTATATTATTCAGCCAGTTATTAATTCAGTCGCAAAGGCATATTGGGCACAATGGACCAGTTAAAAGTTGATGTCCGGCTGCTTGCATCGAGTATGGGAAATCGGAGATGGGCAAAGTTCCAGAGCTCTTATGAATATTCCCAAAGAAAGAATTCCCGAAATTCTGAACGAGCTGCACAGCGGACCATGTGGAGGGTACTTGGAAATCAGGAGAACCTTGCAGAATTTAAATCAAAGGCTTTATTTGGTTGATTGTCGTCAATCAGTTACGCAGTGGACTACAAATTGTGCTGAGTGCATTGCAGCTAAAGACCCGAGGTCCAGGATTCGTAATCAAATGAGGCAGTACAATTCGGGTGCGAATTTCTGTTATATTTCCCACCAGGAAATTATCAAGCAAATATGTTTTGAGTAGTCATGGACTTCATCAGTAAATTGCCAGAGGTATACCGAATTCTTAATCAAGAGGCTGAAACAGTAGCGGACATATTCATCAACAATTGAGTAACGAGATATGGTGTTCCAATTTAATTATGTTCTGACCAAGGGAGGAATTTCGAATCAGCTCTAATTCAGGAGATGTTGCAGATACAGGGTATCCGGAAAACACATACAACTGCATTACATCCGCAAACCAATGGCGTGACAGAACGATTCGATCGAACTTTAGAAGAACATAAGAGGAAAGTGGTAGATAGGTATCAGATAAGTAAGTCATCACTGATATTGTGGCCTAGGAGTATCAGTCGCTATAATTTGTTACTCGCTATTCGAGCTTACTTATAATTCACTTGTACTTAACTTAGCAACACTCTTATTCGAAGTTGTATCTTGCTGCCACTCCGGCGGCCCTTATATAGTGGATCGTTACCAGCAGATCATCACTCGAACATTCTGGCAACTACTAGCCTCGCTATCTGGTTGATTCTGGCAGCTATCGCCGATTCTGTTTTCTTTTGATATTCGAGTTCGCTTCAATATCGCTACTCGAAGGTGCTGGCAACCACTAGTTTCGATGCCTGGTAGATTCTGGAAAGTTATTGTCGATTTTTTAATTCGCATTCGCCACACTGCCCTCTACTTAAGTCTGATCGTCCCGATTAGACATATTTGCCCTGCTATACGCTGCAAGCCGTTCTAAATGAACTACCTTAATTTTATTCTTTGGTCTTCCAATGGTCTGTATGCGATATACCGCATCATTGAGTCGTTTGACAACTTGGTATGGTCCTTCCCAACTACACTGTAATTTAGGAGATAAGCCTTTCTTCCATTGTGGGTTATATAATAACACCCAGTCTCCTTCAGCAAACTCCTTCATACATAGCCTTTCGTACTTAACTTAATTTTATCACTCATGATTTGTGTGCGCTGTCTGACCATAGCATGTATTTCTTTCATATCGTCTTCTAGGGTACTGTTGGTTTCCTTGGCATTCCTTCCCCAATTTGGGTTAATTCCAAACTTCAAATCAACCGGTAACCCAAGATCATTATCAAAAATTACCCTTGCTGGTGTCTGCCCAGTTATTTCGTGTATAGCAGACCGATAAGCCATCAGGAATAAGGATATATGAGTATCCCAATCTTCTTGGAACTTGTCTACCACTTTCCTCAAGTGTTCTCCTACAGTTCGATTGAATCGTTCTACCATTCCATCAGACTGTGGCTTTTGACACTTCTCCTGAATTAGCGCTGATTCGAAATTCCTCCCTTAATCAGGATCTAATTCTACAGGAACACCATATCTCGTTACCCAGTTGTTGATGAATATGTCCGCTTTCGCTTCAGCCTCTTGATTAGGAATAGGGTATACTTCTGGCCATTTACTGAAATATTCCACGACTACCAAAACTATTTGTTTCCTAATTTACTGGTGGGATATGGACCAGCTACATCCATGGCAATTCGCCGGAATGGCGCCACTGAATTATACTGCTTCATCTGGCCATGACTACTGGATGTCGGCCCTTCAGCTGCAATGCACTCAGCACAATTTGCAGTCCACTCCGTACCTTATTGACAACAACCAACCCAATAAAACCTTTTGTTTTACCTTCTCCAAGGTTTTCGTGATACCCATGTGCCCTCCACTTGGACCATTGTGCAGCTCGCTGAGAATTTCGGGAATTCTTACTTTCGGAATGATCAAAAGAGCTCGGGAGCTTTGCCCATCTTCGCTTTCCCATACTCGATGCAAGCAGCCGGATACCAACTTTAAACTTTCCCACTGTGCCCAATATGCTTTTGCGAATGGACTCTCTGCAGCTATTTCTTCTCTCGTTAGACGTTTGTTCAGTTCCACTCCATGCATAACAAGTTTCAGATCTGGATCTTCCTGTTCACATTTTCGTAGTTCTTTCGAGTCCCAGCCTTCTGTCGATGTCATTGTCATTAATTGGACATTTATAATGTTTTGTTTGGCTTCAGCTTTTGAGCAATGTCTGCATTCCAAATTACAGAGATGACGGGACATCGTATCAGCATTTCCATGACTACTACCCTTGCGATGCTCTATAGAAAAGTCATAACTTTGGAGTCGCTCAATCTACCATGCCAGCTGTCCCTCTGGGTTCTTGAACTGTAGAAGCCATTTTAATGCTGCGTGATCTGTTCTTACTAAAAATCGCTGACCATGTAGGTACTTATGAAAATGTTTGATGCTCTTTACCAACACCAGTAATTCCCTCCGAGTTACATAATAATTCTTCTCTGGCTTACTTATCGTCTGGCTATAATACGCTACCGCTTTCTCATGCCCGTCAATGACTTGTTAAAGGACGCCTCCTATTGCATGTCCACTAGCATCCGTATCCAGAATAAATGTTGTTCCTGGGACCGGATATGCTAACATTGGCGCAGTACATAACCGTTCGTTCAGAGTTTGGAAAGCCACTTCCTGTTCTTTATTCCACTCAAATGATTTGTTCTTTTTCATGAGTTCATGGAGGCTACTAGCTACGCTGACAAAATTCGGAACAAATCGTCGATAATAGGTACACAGTCCGAGGAAACTTCGCAATTCGTGTAAATTTTTAGGATGGGGCCAATTTTTTACTGCCTCTATCTTTTCGATAGTTGTGCAAATGGCCTCAGTTGTTACTTTGTGTCCTAAGTAGTTTACTTACTTTTTGAACAGGGAACACTTCCTCAGCTTCAGCTTTAGATCAGCGCTAGCTTACCGTTGGAAAACCTCTTCCAACACGATGATATCGTCGAGGTACACCAAACAGGTCTTCAAGCGTAACCCTTTTAATACCTGGTCTATAAGCCTCTCCAAGGTGACAGGAGCGTTACATAATCCAAAGGGTATTAGGGTGAAATGCCATAGACCATCTCCAACGCTGAAAGCCGTCTTTTCTTTGTCTTCTTCGTTTACTTCCACTTGCCAATACCCACTTTTCAGATCAAGTGTTGAGAACCAATTCGTCCCTGATAACGAGTCCAGGGTGTCATCCATTCTAGGTAGTGGATAACTGTCTTTCTTCGTTACATCATTCAACCTTCTATAATTCACACAAAACTTCATGTCTCCATCTATCTTTTTCACCAGTACTGCGGGTGAGCTCCATGGACTCTCTGGTGGTTCAATTACGCCACTTTCGCTCATTTCACGTATAGTCTGACGTTTTGCTAATGAAACGCTACCAGGAGCCTGGTGGATTGGACTCGCATCTCGTGTGTTAATAAAGTGTTTCACAACTTTGGTTCTGCCTAGTCTGGAATCGTCTTTATCAAATATATTGGAGTATCTGAGAAGGAGTTGTTTAGCCTTATTGTGGTGGTCTCTCTATAGTTCCTCAGTCCATGCGTTAATTTCGCTCGAGCTGTCGTTTTCACCCACGGAATTTCCTTCGAGACGTGTTTCTGAATTTATCACGGCCTCAATTTCCAGACACTGCCCTAATATAGCTCCTTCGGAAAGTTGAATTGGAGACTTGAACTCATTAAGTACTCTTACTCTTACTAATTAAGTTTGTCTTGTCTTGTCATGGCCAGAGTTTTTCCTATAATTAATTTTGGTGTAAATTCTTATACTGCCTCGACAGCCCACAACTTGTTTGCTCCGTAGTCTCCATCTATTTCTGGCCAAATAACTGCTTCCGATTTCGGTGGAAATCTTGTTCCTTTGTTACTAGTACTCGTCTAATGCTGTGGTTGCTATTATATCCGAACAAAAGTGGCACTTCCATATTGGTATAAGTCATTATCTTCTCTCTTTTGAATGCTGTTTGATCTTCCTCAGCTTTGCGTTTGCGTCCAGTTGTATTATTGGACCGGATTGATTCGATTGTTGCGTGCAATATGACCGCTTTTTCCGCAGTTGAAGCATTTAACCACGCCATCATATTTCTTACGTGTTTCCGGAGATTTCTCCAAGATCTTATCCACCTTTTAAAGAAATCGATTCACCCAAGTGAGTTCTTCTATTTCTACTTTATGAGCTTTAAATGTGCGATTACTAAGCAGAGAAGTCGTTTTGTGTGTTAGAGCATTCGAGATGGTTTCTGCAAACGTCAATTTCGGACATGCAAACGCAGCATAGCGTGTGGACTCATTTTGTATTCCATTAATGAAGCTCTGAATTCTTATGTTCTCGATGTATTCCACGGATTTGTGTGTATGAGCCAAATGAGCTAATCTCTCATAGCTAATATTGGTAGCAAATTCTTGCAGAGTCTCATTGGCTTTCTGGCGACGACTTTGTAACTCGATGTGGAAGATCTGCTTCCTGTGTTCACTACTATAACATCTCTCTACTGCGCCCATCAAAGTTTCGTAGCTACTCGATTCACAAGTGGGAATGGTTTGTAAAATTTCTCCTGCAGACCCTTTTAGTGCAACGAACAATTCAGCGTTACAATTATTTGCTGCTGCGGTCTCTTCAAATTGAAGTTTACAAATCTGGAACGAAATTGTCCCGTCAAAGGATGGAGTTTTTACTTTTGCAGAGCCTGTTGACATAATTGGACGATTTAATTGTAGCTCGTGGAGACGATTTTTTAACTTATCCACTTCAGCCTTAATTTTATCTTGCTCTTCCGAAATCTGTGTTGACACCTCTGTCATTGGTGAGGTTACCTGCGGCATGCGTGGCTCCTTCTCTTTCAATCGCGATCACACCTCTGCTATTTGTGAGGTCATCTGCATCGATATACGTGTCTTTTGCTCTTTCATCTGTGATGACATACGTGTTTCCTGCTCTTTCATCTACGATGACACCTCTGCCATTTGTGAGGTCAACTGCTCTTTCAACAGCGAGGTCAATTGGGATAGTTTTGCCGACATTCACTGCATTCGGTCATTCACATGACACTTGGGATGACACCTGTGATATTGCAGCCATAATCATGTTCATGTCCATAACCTTTGATGAACATTGAGCCTCTTTCTTTTCCTCCATCTTCGTTGTCGCTTCCTCTAGTTCCGATTGAAAGGCGTATTCCCCAACATTAATGTTATCTGCTTGTATGGCCACTCGCAACCGTGATTGCAATTCGGATTTTATTTCATTTGATGGCAAACCACGTTGCTCGAGATCCTCTCTTAGTTGTTGAATCTTCAGTTCATTAAGCTTTGCCATTTTTAAAATAATCTCATGGGTCTTTATTTGACAATCCCACTTCTGACACCAATTGTAACAGATTTATTGAACTAATCGTTCACGTTGAAACTCTACCCTTAGTTCGATCCTGGATTGTTCAATAAAAGTCACGATTTAATGGCTATACAATTTTCTTTGTTTCTTATTTAATAACTTGGCACTTTGTCACTCGCTATTCGAGCTTACTTATAATTCACTTGTACTAAACTTAGCAACACACTTATTCGAAGCTGTATCTTGCTGCCACTCCGGCAGCCCTTATATAGTAGATCGTTACCAATAGATTATCACTTTGGCAACTACTAGGTTCGCTATCTGGTCAATTCTGTCAGCTTATCGCTGGTTCTGTTTTGCTCTGACATTCGAGTTCGCTACACTATCGCCATTCGAACATTCTGGCCACCACTAGTTTCGATTTCTGGTAGATTCTGGCAAGTAAGCGTCAATTCTGGAATTCGTATTCGCCACAGTATATAGTAAAAGTGTTACTATATTACCAATAAGTAAAAACAAAGATTATACCCCAAATGCAGCAAATAGACACCCAGTAAAAATAGTAGATAAATCAATTTTTCCAATTCCGATCCAACAGGGAGTACTCAATTCTTTCGCTTAGAATTCCTTTCTGCATTTGCGGCCTTCGGCCGCGCTTCAAAAAAAATAACCCTGGTTCATCCAACACATGGGTTTATCAATATAAAGGAAGTATTGAAAGATTTCACACACATTACACGATCATGGTTTATATTGAGTGAAATCTCTCTTTTGTATTTATTTAGGTTCGTTTGCAAAATATGTAAATATGGTCGCACTTGCCATATGTCAAAATAAAAACCTTTTATTATTGTCATTATAAATCAAATTTAATAAAAATTAAAGTGTAGAATTAAAGCCATTTTTGCAATAATTAATAAAAAATAAATATGTAGAAACAATGTAGTGAAGTATTCGTGTATGAAAAGTGCTCGCTATAAGTGTAGAATTTATTATAATTCGAAAAATTACACATTTAAGTTTGTTAAATTTTCAAATTAAAATGTAAATAACTTAAAAACTATAAGTTTGCGGCGGCAATATATCTGTATATATTCGCGATCTGGAGAACCTTCTTTATCCGTCCATACCCATTTTAATCCCGAATTCGGGGGATGGTATTCTAAAGCTCACCCAATTTATCTGTCACTAAAATTCATAAATGTTAAATTTACCAAGAATTAATTAAAATTTTATTTATTACACCAAACCATAATTAAAAGTTTCTCCTATTTTATCAAAAATATTTACCGAAAATTTGTACCGGAATACTATAGATGCCACCCAATTCAATAGAATATGAATCTTTCGTCGTATCGATCGACTGTTATTCAAATTAAAGCAAATCAATTAATTTCTACAGAAATGAAAATATTGGTGTCTCTTAGAACTGCTTATAGTGTGTAAAAAAGTAAAATTGAAAACAACAAAATATCTGGATTTTGTATATGCTGTAAAGATGCCTTCGTATATGGAGATGGCCTTTGTCAATTCTTCTATTTTCTTCATTAAATTATTAATTTACCATAAACCGGTTGAAGACGCCGTCTTTAAATGATGACATCGATATTGATTTTGCGTGGATAATTCGTATATCTCCCTTGAATTTGATTAAGAACTACATATGTATTGGGTTGTTCGGAAAGTCCTTTCGTTTTTTCCCGCCAGAGGACTTAATTACGTTTTTTCGAAACTAACTTCACACTTAAGCCCCATAACCATTATATGTCATGAGAGCTGATATTGCAAGGCTTGTGTGTGAAAAAGTTCTATTAATTCTACCCAGTAGTTTTTGGTTGGTGCCTTTTTAAATATGGAGAGCAATAAGCAGCATTTTCGTCATATTTTACTTTTTAACTTCAGAAAAGGTAAAAATGCTGTCCAAGCGAGAAAAAAATTGACGGATGTGTATGGAGAAGGCGTGTTAACAGTACGCCAGTGCCAGAACTGGTTTGCAAAATTTCGATCCGGCAATTTTGATGTCGAAGATGCACCACGGTCTGGAAGGCCGGTCGAAGCTGACAAAGATGCGATAAAGGCATTAGTTGATGCAAATCGGCGAATCACCAGACGAGAGATCGGTGAGAGGTTAAATTTGTCGAATTCAACTGTTTATGGCCATTTGAAAGGCATTATACGAAAACTGTCTTTCATGTTCCCCAAAAAAAACGAAATGACTTTCCGAACAACCCAATATTTGCATTTACAATCTTTCGTCGATGTAGACACCTGATTATTAGGTCTTCGTATGAATTGTCCATCTTGTATGTTTTTTTATCCTCGAATATATATATATATGTCATATGTGTCAAAGGTTTTTGTTTTAGAGTTTTTAATTATATTTAGTGCGGTATTCAGTATTCGTAATGAAGCTCTCAGCGAACTTAAATTTTTTATTTACCGAAGGTGGTAAGCACGTTTCTGAAAGAATTCACATGGCGCATAGAGCTGGATTTAAAGCTGTTGAAATACCATTTCCAAATTCTGGACTAGAAGAAGTATTGCAAGCAAAAGAAGAAACTGGAATACATATTGAACTAATAAATATTAATCTTGGCAAGTTTTCTATAATAAAAAATACGGGTGCACCTTACTTATAGAAATTTTAAATTTCAGGTGATTCCAAATTTGGTAGTGCTAGTATTCCCGGCGCCCAAGAAAAGTTTAAGAATCAACTGAACGAAACAATTGAATTTGCTAAAAAAGTGCTTTGTAAAAAGTAAGTTAAAATAAGTAAACTGAACTGTGTATATAACCAACCACATTATAAGTAACATATCAATAAATTGTATTTTAAAGTATCACTAAGTTAAAAATACACATAAAATGCAAAAATACACTTTCAATTGCATAACGAATCATACGGCCTATAATCTTTACAGTTTTATATAATTAATTTTTAAATTTAATACCTAAAAAGTCTGTTATTTGCGATTGCGTGCTATTTGGCAATATGGGTAAACTTTAGAATAGCATCCCCCGAATTCGGGGTTAAAATGGGTATGGGCGGATAGAGGAGGTTCTCCAGATCACGAATATATATAAATATAACTGCCTTACATAACATGCCTAAAATATCTTACACCTTTATCCTTGATGGGCGGATAGAGGAGGTTCTTTAGATCAAGAATATATATAAATATAGCCGCCGCAAACTTATAGTATTTAAGATATTTGCATGTTAAGTTAAAAATTTAACAATTTTATACGTGTAATTTTTCGAATTATGATTAATTTCACACTTATATCGCACACTATTCGTACACGTACACTTCACGAAATTGTTTCTACATATTTATCTTTTATTAATTATTTTAAAAATAGCTTTCATTCGAATTTATTGTCTATAATTTATTGAATTTATTCATTCTGATTGGGGTTGCATACCCATTTTAACCCCGAATTCGGGGGATGCTATCCTAAAGTTGTCTTAAAGCCCACCCGAATTTAATATTGTGTTATATGAGAAGTTGGCGTCGCTGTGGTCAGATTACTCCCAATTCTAAACTGTAACATAAGGCAACAAATTTGGTTCAAATTGGTCTAGTAGTTGTAATGTGAGATTGCGCTTTTAAGTAAACTGCAACGTCCATTGTATATTTTTTAAACCGATTTACAAGTAGACCAGCTGTTTTAGCCTTACGGTGTAATTTTATGCTTCTGATGTTTTGTGTTAGAGAGTTATCGCAATTTTATTAGTTTTGAACATAACCTTCCCATGCGAAAGTGGTCATCGTACAGTGTCGAGAGATGTTAGAAATAAATGCTTCATTAACATTCCGTTATGTGATGTGGCCTACAATTTTTAAAGGTGCATATCTTGTTTTTCTTAAAGTTTTTGAAAAATCGGCGACAATACACCGTACACGCCTATTAACTATAGACTCTGTGAATTTTATAACATTTACTAGCGAACAGATTAGGAGCAAATCGGTTTTACCCAAAAACTTCATATGCTACTATTATGTTTTCATAAAGCTTTTCAAAACGGGTTTCTTCTGGAAGGTGCACTATAAGTTTATGGTATGTACAAATTTTTTGCATTTACCTTTGATTTTGTTTCTTGTAGTAATTTGATTGGAGTAGTTTGATTGGAGAAAAGTAAGTTTAAATTTATTACTGTAATAGTGATACATAGTATTCATATTGTTTTTTTTTTTTTTGTGTTGTGCTTAACTATCGGAAGAAGCGAAGAAATGCTGTGGAATGTGTGCAATTCGGAGAGACGTTTGGACGGAGAGGTGTTTGATATTGATGATGAGCTTGAGGTTGAAGAAGAATTACCTGAACATGAAGATATTAATGGACCTGGTTGTAATGAAGTCGTTGAACAAGAGCCCAATATCACAATTCCTGTCAGTAGTGTGCGCCGATCAGCAGGCGAAAATAACAGTATTACGAGTGTAAAATTGGCAATGTGCCCTGGAAAAAGGAACCGCCGCCAGCAAGAGCACGACATTGGATTCGGTTCACCAGAAGCAGCACCAGACAAGTTGGACGCATCAATTTCTGATTAATCAGTGTTTATTTCTCGTGATTTCATATAATGTCACCTCAAATAGTGTATATAACAGTGCGTGAAACGAATCCGAAAACAGGAGAAGAAGAAGCCTGGAATGAGGCTAATTTAACAAGTAAGCTAAAATGACCGTGGATAGACGAAATGAAAATGTATGCTTGGTTCGGATTATTATTGTTTTCCGTCGGTTTCACTGTCAATATGCAAGCAGAGGATCTATGGTATTTTCGGCATTTTCATATTTATAATGCAACAATTGGATCGATTTAAAATTGTTCGTGTTTGACGATATATGAATTATTATGAATCACAATCTTCAAAAAGCATATACCCCAAACGCGGCAACAAGAGTAGACGAGTGGTTATTTTCTTACTGAAGCTTTCTTCTTACTTGCGTTTTTTGTGGATGAAATATGTTTACGCAGTATGTTCCGTCTAAGTCGGCAAAGTGTGGAATAAGGATTTGGTGCGTCTGCGATTCTTCCATAAACTACCCTCTCAAAGGACAGATTTACGCAGGCCAAATAACGAACGAAAAATTAACCAAAGTGAAAGAATGCTACTGTATTTGGTGGAGGCTTATCGTAATTCCGGTCGAACAGTGTACAGCCATAAAATAATTTAATAAATTAAAATAATAATAAAATAATTTAATTGGCAAAATCTCTGATGAAAAAAGGATTACCTGTGTAACACAGTGTGGGCGGATAGAAATTTCGTTCTTCTATACCTTCCGCTGAACAGAAAACCAAGGCCGTATAAAAAATGTGTATCAGAATTTGTCTGAATCATTGAAGCGTTGTCAATACCACATTAAACACAAGCTACAAAAGCTTCAAACAAATGCAAAACGGCAGCTATTTCAGACTATAATGAAAATAATTCTGGTATATAAGATACAAGGGATAAAATGCTATTTGGCTACTGTTACAAACGCGCAACAAATCGATGAGCATTGACCATTTTTTGTAATATGCTTGACGTCACTGGTTTGGATTGTTATATTATACACAAGCATTCGTGACCAAGCAAGAAATCAGACCAACGAAGGGATTTTGTATTAGAATTGGTGGCAGAGTAATTAACAATCCCCATGGAAAGACGTAGAGTAAATCCCAGAGTATATGGCAGACCAGCAATCAAAATGGCTATGCAAAAATTTAATGTATTTTATGTAAATATGTCAAGCACATACAAACACGTAACTTCGAACTAAAATATATATTAATTATATTTTAATTTCTTTACGGGATCCACCTATAACTTCTATGATCGCAAAACCAGGAGCTGCTTGAAAACCCGTGAGCTCACAATATCGGCTGTTGTGCAAGCTATGTACCAAACCTGATAAGTTTAAAAGAAAAACCCGATTTACCTATCACATTTGCAAAAATGCAACGTGGCCAATCCACTGTGCAGAACACATCTGACATCCACTGATAAACATTTTAAGTAGTATATTTTAACTTTCATAAATGGATCTTTTATTATAATTAGTAAAAATATAAGGAATAAAATGAATTTGAAAAACAAATTTCCTTGAGATGTAGCGGATAATTGTAGCAGATTTTATTATTTTTCTGAAGTCTACAGGGACTGCAATATGAAATCTCCAAGAAAAGAATATTAGTTCCCTGCTTGGTGTAGAATATTCAACTACACCTGCGGATACACAAATTGATTGGACATTTTCAAACACATATCATTACCATGTTAATGCTATTATTTTATCATAATTGTGAGACAGTATGAGTATCATGACAATATTTGTATTTTTATTTTAAACTAAATTTTTTAGACTTAGTGTCTAGTAGTAGTGTAAATTTCATTCTCTGTTTTCAAGCATAATGGAATTAGAATAGTATAATAATTCTGACAACAGTTTTTGAGAAAAATTGTATTAAAATAAAACTAATTGAAGTCATTTGCATTATTTGTTAATATATAAGAATTTGTAGCAATATAAGTATATAAATATATATGTATATATATAAGAATATCTGTAAAAACGTATATTTACAATATATAAACATTACATATCATAGTTAAAGCTCATAAAATTTATTACTTTTCAGTTGAACATATAAGAAATAAAATATTGCATTCACTGTTAAAAACGATTTCTTTTCCATATATTTTCATATTCCTCGATATAGTTATAATGCAATACATTATACACAATTAATTATCAGCGTATACAACGATACTCAAGTAAAATTTCTCAGAATTTGATACAAATTGCTATAGTTAATTTTACTGCGGTTGTAAATAATGGATGCAAGACTTTCTACCTTTAATTAAAATATTTACGGAAATCTTATTATATATCACTTTACTATACGAGAGTATAAAATGTTCTGTTAAACCCAATCTCAGACCTTTCTTACTTGTTTTCATTAAACAAATAACCAAAAAATAAAAATTTTCAAAGTAAAATTTTTTTCTAAAAAAAAGCTAGATACATTTATAAACGAATAACTTTTTAGTTCTAATAATTTATAAAAATAACTTTAATAACTAACAGATTAATTTTCATAAATTATTCACTCTTTTGAATTATTTGATAAACCGTAACACACAAGGTACACAATAAGCTAAATTTTCTTTTAGTATAAAAAGTTTTCAAATGATTTTAGTTAATTTTCACACTATTGTTATTATTATTTTTATACTCTCGCAACATGTTGCAACAGAGTATATTAGTTTTGTTCACCTAACGCTTGTCCGCCCGTCCGTGGAAGCGATAAATTGAGTAAAAATTAAGATACAGTGGCTTACAGCCAAAATGATGCGCTTAGTAAAAAATTATGCTTATATTGCGAAATAAAATTTTTTTTTACTAATTTATTGATTTGGTACATATATGTTAAATCCTGTAAAAGAAAAAAAAACCCAAAATTATTAAGCTCACAGCCAAAATGATGTACAAATATTTAACGTTATCGGCGACAGCTTGGCGCCGATTTTCGAATGCTCTTATAAATGTGGGGAAACCTGAATAATATTTGATAGTTTTGAAATTTTAGTATTGTCATTCGTAATGTGTAGTTCAAAATGGATCGCCAAAAAGGAATTGAAGTGTACGAATTAATCCTAAAGCATTATAAAGGCGGCAAAAGTCAACGCAAAATTGCAGAAATGGCGAAACTGATTTCCGAAGGAACTATTTAGCATATCATTGAACGTTATGTTCGTGAAAATCGTGTCGCAAATAAAAGAAGTCGGCTTATAAAAAAATATTTAACGGAAGTGATTCCCATGGGATTGTACGGAAAATACGCGAAAATCCCCAATTAAATACTCCAGATTTAGGAAACGAAGTGGAAAATTTTCTATGGAAGAAAAGTCATCCGGAAACCATACGAAGAGTTCTCAGATAAGCTGATTTCAATGGCCGCACAGCCCGAAATAAATCAAAATACAATGCTAAAAATCGAAGTGCAAGGTTGAAGTTTGCAGACGAACATTTATATAAAAGTGAAAGCTTCCGGAATGCCGAAACTTTTGCAGATGAGAGTAAATTCAACCTGTTTAGGTCGGATGGAAAGTGCTACGTATGAAGAAAAGCAAATGCTTAGCTACAACCGCAAAATCTACGTAGCATCGTAAAACATGGTGGAGGACATGTAATGGTGTGGGGATGCATGTCGCCTTCTGGAGTGGGGAATTTGGAATTCATCGATTGAATTATGGACAATATTGTGTATCTGGAAATTTTGAAATGAAATTTGCTAAAAAGTGCAACGAAATTAAATACTTGCGACAACTTTCGGTACTATCAAGATAATGATCCGAAACACAAATCCGGAGTTGTGCAAAGTTGGGTTATTTATAACCGTCCGCACATAGTGCAAACACCAGCACAGTTTCCAGATTTAAATGCAATTGAGAATCTGTAGTCAGTTTTGGATCGAGAGATACGAAAATACGAGATTTGAAATGCAGCCGACTTGAAAAACGCCCTGCAAAATACAAAGAAATTGGTGGAATCCATGCCGAAACGCATAAAAGCAGTTATAGATAGTAAAGGGTATCCCACAAAGTATTAATCGACCTAAAAGGTTTCTATTTGTGTGCTTAACAAAATTGCAATGTGTTTTTTTTTTGTTACTTTTAAGTGGTAATACTTGCTTTGGTATTTATTATACGGTTGCAACACTTAGCCTGTGAGCCACTATATCTTGATGAAACTTGATGCACGTGTTCTTTGTCACCATAAGAAGGTTGATATTGCAGATAGGCATAGACGGACATCTGCAACGCCCACAAAATGCCATTAATTGAAAATCGATAAACTGCTATAACCTAGCAACAAATTAAGATAGAAACATGTTATTTGGTATGCAGATAATAGATATTTGCATATCGGATATTTGCAACGCTCAACTCCCATACAAAGGTTATGTTGAAAACCACTAAAAGTGTATTAACTCGCTGAAGGAACACATCAGAATCATTAAATCTTACAGAAAATATGGTACGGAAGGGTTGCATAGGAGTCCGTGTAAAATTTGGACAACGGGTGTGGCACCGCCCTCGCATAACGCGCACCACGCCAACTTCTCATATAGCACAATTTTAAATTTAATCCGATTCTTTGATTTTGAAAGTAGATACATTAAGAACCAATTAAGATATTGGAATGAAACTTTGTACAAATAGTGCCTTCGAGATATGCCATCACATGCGTAGAAATAGACGAAATCGGCATACAACTTTTCAAGTCCACAGTACCTATAGCTGACTTTATATCGAAAATATCGGTAAATGCATGTGATATCGTAACGAAATTCGAGTACTATCTTTTTCTGATAATGGTGTAGTCTTGTGTCAAAAATGGGAAAATCGGGTAAATACTTCCCCCAGTTCCCATATACCTAATACAAGGATTTTCTTTTATACTTAGATAGACTTAGATACTTAGACTTTATACCATATATATATATATAATAAAAATAATATTTACATTATATATATATATAGGTATATATGGGTATATATATATATATACATATATATGTATGTATATATATGTATATGTATATTCATATATATGTATATATATATATACATACATATATATATATATATATACATACATATATATATATATAACAGAAAATCTGTAAAAAAAATTCCCCCCCTTTGAGCCTTGCATATTACGAGAGTATAAAATGTTCGGTTACACCCGAACTTTGCCCTTCCCTGTTTGTTTTCATTAAAAATTATTAAAACATTAAATTGTGTACTTATTTTTAATGTAGTCCTTTTAAAACAAAAACAATTCAGTAACACATAGTGTTCAATTTTTATTGATTTGCGTAAAAGTATTTTCAATGTAAATGAAATGCTTTACTGAATAAGCTTTAACTTGTCATTCTATATACAAATTGTTACGACTTATCTTGCCGTAATAAAAACGTCGCCCGTCGCAATGTTTGCATATTCTAGAGTTAAAATCAAATCCTCAATCAAAATTCAATCAAAAAAAAATGTTATATCATATCTTACTTCACCTTTATTAAAATCATTTACAAATTGGAATTGTTTAAATGAATTTATTGTAATCCATCTCTACTTAAATATAAGTAACTTAGTCTGATGTACTATCCTATCAAAAGTACAAAAAATTACTATTCAAATAAAATATTCTGATAACGACGGATTGTATACTGAAAACAAACTTAAGGAGGAGTTCAATAGTTTAGTCAATAGACTAAAATACCGTAAAATTTTTTGAACTTCAAGAACTTAGCTACTGCCAGCTTAGTGTTTATAATTAATTTTTAAATAAGAGCTTATCTAATTCTAGTTCATAATTAAAATTTATAAGCTTCAAAATCTGTCTACAAATCTACAAATTAAAAAAAAAATTTTAATTTCAGCAAGTAATTTTGATTTTATTTTAAAAATTATATATTTTAACTCACACTGGACAAATTTTATTTGCATTATTTGTCTAACCGTGGCTATTGGCACAATTTATAATGTTATTACTTCAAAGCTTTTTTAATTATGAAGTTTTTATATAAAATAATGAATAAATAATATTTTTAAGTTAGTGAATATTTTTGATTGATGTCAATTAAAAAAAATAATTAAATATTTAGTGATTTAATCATCACCTTACCATTACTATTAAAATTATGGGACTGTTTCCCCGAAGTTTATGTACAAACACAGCACACACATGTGTACACACATGTACACAAAGGCTATTACCCTGCCATATGCATTTATAGCGTAGGTCTCCTCGGCTTGTCTAATCACTATCACGGTTTCCCTAATCAGAGCCTTGACTAGATTAACCGCCTCTGGTGTTGAGGAGATGTCCTCGCAAAATTTTCTGAAGTTTTTCCTTTTTGCTAACCTAATTGTAACTGTTGGTTGCCAGATTTGCCCTGTACACCTCCTGGCCAGCCATGTCCTTAACTTGATTAAAAAACTTGCGCACCGACTTCGGGAATGTTGAGAGTTTTTTTAGGCTACCAAGCACATTTCGTCTTTTTGGTAGTGTGATTGGACAATATACCGATTTATTGCATCGACTCTGTTTTTCGAAGTTCGGCCTTTGTACCTCTGCTAAGCTGATCAGTTCTATCCTCAAGATAAGCTTGCGAGTTTTGGAGAATTCTTGATCCGTGTTCCGTGTGATTCTGTATGGTTAGCTGGGAAGATACTATCCACTGCGATATCAACCCAATTATCCGGTCGTTACTTTAAGTGATAATAAAGACTTCCTCACTTGCTCGCATAATATACATCTGGTTTGTCCGTAAAAGCGATAACTTGAGTAAAAATTAGGCTATATTGATAAAATACGACTATTCCTTGGTACTATAGTTGGAAATGTAGAAGGGCAAAAATTGGACCATTGCAACGCGCACAAAATGCCCTTAAACTAAAAACTTTAAAGTGATATAACTGAGCCACAAATTAAGGAACAGAACTTAAGTCTGGTGCAAAGGATCACACTAGGGAAGATCATCTTGCAAAAAAATTCTTGGAAAATGGACGTGGCACAACCCTAACCAACTAACTAGAACAGTGTGTAAATAGGACTACATCTACGCCTACTTCTCATATAAGACAATTTAAAATTCCATCAACTACTTTCACTTTACAATTTTAAATCGACGTCCCGATACCTCCCGACTAAAAATGGTCGAAAACAAACAATAACTTATTAAGGCCCCAGATACAAAATAAAAGAACCCAATGCCTATAGCTGATCCTTCACAGAAAATATCGGTCAATCTGTGATATGTCTTAATGAAATTCAAATGGCATCTTTTCCTAATAATAATGTTTGTCAAAAATGGTTAAAAATTGGATATATACTCCGTCTAGTCAATACATACCTAATATTCCGGTTTACTTTATACCATAAAGATGACCGACGATTTTGTGAGATATCCTAATGCAGTTCAGAGGGCATCTTTTCCTGATATTTAATGTGGCCTGGTGCCAAAAATGTATAAAATCGAGACTATACTTCTCCTAACCCCCATAAACCTAATATAAGGATTTTCAAACTACCGGTTCACTTTATACCGTCTATATCAGTCGATATATAAGATATATTACCAAAATTAAATGAACGTATAATCTTGGGATGTATATATCATAGTTTGGAAACCAAAAATATCTGTCTAGACCTTGGTCTCGACCCCATGTACGTAAAATAATGATTGCCACCCCTGTGGGTGACTTTTCCCTCATAAAACCAGTATGCTTAATTTTGTTTCTTTGGCTGAGTTTGTATTTATCACGTATATCTCAATGAAGTTCAGCTAGAATATTTCATTACTAATATGATGAATATAATGATATGAGTTATTTAAGTTAATTTCAATATAAATATCTCAGTCATAAAGTAAAATGCAGTAATGAAAGTACATGAGTCTACGGCCTGTATATGACCTTTATAAAAATATAATCGATTCACAATTTCGTCACACAATTCACAAAAATAACGAATATTGAATTCATACGCAATATTTTTTATTTAATATAAAATTTTGTCAACTTTGCGATCAATTGGGAGAGTACATATTTTTCGGTTAGACCTGAACTTAGACATTTTTATTTCGTTTTTTTTTTTTTCAATTAAATAATTTTTTTTTCGTTAACATTTTCGTATCAAAATTCTTATTTATATATTTATATAAGTATAATGTTATATTAGAAAATTATCAGGATGTCACGACGAATAGATTTCCGGATGTCTGTTCGTTGAAGGGATATATACTAACAATAACTAAGTTACAAAACATCTACACAGTGAGATTGGGAATCCGTAGTTTAAATATTTTTGAAAAGTGGGCGTAGCCCTGCTCTTTAATACGATTGATGTACGTACACATCTCAAAAACAGCTTAAACTGTATGAAACAAACTTAGTGGAAGCATTTCTTTTTGGAATTTTTTTATACAGTTGGGAAATGGGTAAAACGGATGTGTAGGGATTTTCGACTTTCCAATGGATTTTATAACGTTCATGTTGATCAATATTTTCAATATTGTAATGTAATTTAGTAAACGTGTTTTCTTGACGGGAATGTGATTCAGCATTAAAAAAGAATTAAATCGGTATAAACCTTTGTATAGCCCCCAAATCCCTATTGTAAAGATTTCCGCACTTTGGTTTTTGCACCGTTTGACTATTCTTACATCTAGTTGAGTTTATATCATACGTATAGATATTAGTGCAAGATATCTCAACCAAATTAAGCGAGAATATTTCAATTAGCATTATGTAGTAAACATTATGTATATCGGTATCTAAGGTACATGTTAGAGGTAGGAAAAGGTAGGTAGGTACATATGAGGAATATAGTATTTGAGTTAGTTCGATTTTCATGTAAATATTTAGGATATGGAAAAAAAATAAAGAAGCCAAGTGTGTCCATAACCTGTAGTATATATTTCTAAAATCTCAAACATAATTGTGTTCGATTCACAATTTTGTAAATGTTTCGCCAACACGTTAAAATATTTCCCTGCTATTGATCCTTGCAAATTACGAAAGTATAAAGTATTTGACTGCACTCGTACTTAGACCTTATTATTTGTTGTTCTTTTCTTCGTTTGTTTAATACAATTAAAATTTGTCCACAATATATTCTCTGTAACAAATACTAAATAAAGCAAAAAAATTAATAATATCCTTAATAATAACTTTTGAAAACTGAAATTTAAATAGCCAGCGGCAACGAAGAAAGTAACACTCATATTTCTCTTTCTTATGCTCAATATTTCATGCAAGATATGATCCACTCGATCGTTTGAGATGACTACTGTCCCACCTATCTCCCGAACTTTTTGTCGGTGGTCTGCAAATACGAGATTGCAGACTTGTCTCATATTATCCCCAGTGGCAACACTTTTCGGGGCACCCGAACGTGGCTCATCAAAAACGGACGTGCGATCTCATTGTAACTCGTTAAACCAACCAGACGGTCGCCATCGAAGGAGTTAAGTCACCCTTTTGTGTATCCAAGCGCGCCTGGATTTTACAGCGCGATTTCCCTTCCATGAATAAGAATCGAATTACCGAACGATTTTGCTCCTTTTTGATTTTTTTTTTTTGTAATCCGCGAATTCACAAGCTTCCACTCGCGGTCAAAACAAAAATACGAAACCAGTTCGGCTGAAATATTGACAGTAGCCGTCTACGAGAATGTACTATACAATGTTTGTTTTTGTTACTTCATAATGATGTTATTTTTGTTTTGATTATGATTTCTCTGTTGGTTATTTTTAATATATTTATAAATACTTTCAACAATTCTTTAACAATATTCTTTTAACATTATATATATGTTCTTTAAACATGTTTGGCATTTAACGGTTGTTTGTTTCTTTTAAAAATAATTAAGGTATATGTAAAGTTATATATATATAATGATATATATATATATTTATGAGCAGGACGAATTTATTTTCGGAAGTTTGTTTGTCTCCTCTTCGCCCCTCGGTCTCACGGCAAACGACAGCTTAAGTGAACATTGATATTTCTTAATGAGTGTTGGTACACGTGTTTGCTGAAACATTTGGTATTTTTTTCGCCATTTTACGCTCTGTTTGGTGTAATGCTGGAGTAATAACCACACCCGCCTTTGACATAAGGAATACGATCCAAACTGCAAAAGTGCGATAAGTGACCAAATTTGGTTCATAATTATACTCTCATAAAATGTTGCATATAGTATAATAGTTTTGTTCACCTAACGATTGTTTGTAACACCTGAAACTAATCAACGAGGAAACGAGACGAATTGAAACAAGTAAGAAAGGGCTAAGTTCGGGTGTCACTGAACATTTTATACTATCGCAATCTGCAAGGATCAGAGGCGGGGATATCCTTTCAGGTGCTGGCACAACTTTATATTAAAAAATGTTGCGGAAGAATTCAACATTCATTGTTCGACGAAATTGTCAATGGACTGCAATCATATTTGATAACTTATTAACTTATAGTACAAGTCACAGACTCATGTACTGTCATTGCTATATTAAAATTTATCAAATTAACTCAAAAGATATATATGCGATATAAACTCAACCAAAGTGCTTAATGAATATATTAGATATATGAGGAAAAATTCAAACAGAGAAAAGCAAATCATTACGTTAGGAATAAGGGGCTTAGACCATGGTCTAGGCCGATTCATTTCATATTTACATTATTCATATTCACATTGAGTTCAAGAATTAATTAATTTCACTTAATTTCATTAAAATATCACACGTATATCACCAACATAAACGGTTTCAGGTAAGGTCGGGAATCGGGAATTCAAGTCGGGAATTCTTTTATTGGGCATTTTTGGTATAGAGGAAGATCTCCACTGATCACATTAACTCTTCATTATTCAAGTATATTAGGCGACATGTTTTCACCCAATTTTGGGAATGTAACTTACACAGTGACCGACATATTAGGCTTCAAGTCTGCTAGAATAACGAAAATTATTATATGCCGTATATGGGAGCTGATGTCTACGAATTCCCGATTTCACACATTTTCGGCATTAAACTGTGATATATTCAATATTATACGTTCACTTAATTTTACTAAAATATCTCACATATTGACCGATATATGCCGTATAAAACCAGCCGGATGTTTGAAACTCTTTTATTAGGTATATGGGGGCTACGTGAAGTGTTTATACTATTTTTCCCATTTTTGACACAAGAGCGCATTATTATCATGGAAAGATAATCCTCTAATTTCATTACAAAATCTTACAGATTTCCCGCTATTTTCGATAAAAAGTCAGATAGAGGCACTGAGGTCCTAATACTGGGTATCTGGTGGATTGAAAAGTTATAATCCGACTTTGTCTATTTTTACGCATGAGATGGCATATCTTGAATGCACTATTTGTACATAATTTGATTTTCATATCTTAATTGCTGCTCGATTTATCTACTTTAAAGTGAAAGGTTCAGATGAAACTTAAAATTGTGTTATATGAGAAATAAGCGTGGTTTTTATCGGATTTCGTCCATTTTCACAATGTGATATAAGAATGCAAATATAATGTCACATACCAAATTTTGTTGAAATTGGTTAAGGCGTTCTTGATATATCGGATTTCCCCTAAAAGAGGGCGGTGCCACACCCGTTGTCCAAATTTTACACGGATTCCTATGCAGCCCTTCCGTACCATACTTGCCGTAAGATTTCATATTTGTAACGTGTTTTCTTTTTAGCGAGTTAACGCGCTTTTAGTAGTTTTCAACATAACTTTTGTATGGGAGGTGGGCGTGATAATTATCCGATTTCACTTATTTTCCTAGTATAAGAGGGCATTCTAGAAGAAATTGTTTTGAGTAAGTTTGAATGTTTTTGTAGCTTTAGCGGTTTGTGAGATATGTACATGAAACTTATTAGAAGGCGGGGCCATACCCACTTTTACAAAAATTTTTTGCCCACAGAAGCCACGCCCTACAAGGATCCTGCACACTAAATAACACGTTTCTGTCTTTATTTGTTGCTTAGTTATCGCACTTTATATTTTTTCGATTAATGGCATTTTATGGGCGTAACAGATGTCCGATTATGCCCATCTGCAATACCAATCTTCTTAGGGTGAAAAAGAACACGTGTACCAAGTGTCATCGAAATATTTTAATTTTTACTCCAGTTATCGCTTGCGCGGACGGACGGACGGACAACCGTTAGGTGAACAAAACTAATATACTCTGTAGCAACAGGTTGCTAGAGTATAAAAATGTAGACAATTTGAAGAACTTGCCATACGTTTTCCTTTGACACTCTTAGGAGGTTGATAATGTGGATTGTCAAAATGCAAAAGTACAATAACTAAATCATAAATCATAGTACAAAACTTTGGTACAGTAGATCGTAGTAGGTATTGAAAAAAAGGCAAAATTTATTGAAAAGTACGGTTTAAAGCAGAAGTGCTCACGTCTTAGCTCACTTGGCTCACTTTGGCTCACTTTTGCTCACTTTGGCTCACTTTGGCTCACTTTGGCTCCCAACAACATCACTTACAACAAACACAGCACTTTTTGAGAACAATACGCAATTATTACAAAAAGCAAGTTGACTTGCGCTAACGCCGTTTGCCTTTTGCATTCACTTACCTGTAACAAATGCATTTGCCTTGTTGTCTTGTTTGTCATTGCTTTGTTGTTAGTTCACTAGGAATATAGTTTTAAGTTGAAGTATTTTTTGACATTCCGAGAACTATGTTGTCATACCCTTTATTTACATTGTTGTCGTGTGACTCTGGAGTAAAAATTTTTGATCACGCCTGGTTTAAAATACATATCTCACAAATTACAAAAACCAAACTTCGTGGAACCTTTTTTACGCGCAGTGTGAAAATAAGTAAAATCTGAGCCACTTAAAGCGCGATAACTCTTAATGAAAAACTCAAAAGCATTAAATTTAACAAACACTAATTTAGGGACAAAACAGTGGGTTTGCATGTCAAGGGATATAAAAATTGGGCGATCACTCCCAATGTCATCTCCCACTTTCGGTAAAATTTTATGTCTTACGGTTTAAAGCAGCTGTGCTCACGCCGTAGCTCAAAATTTTAACCAAATTTTGTGCATTATCATTGAAATTATTGAGCTTTATCTTGAAAGTTTATGCTACAATTTGAAAATGGGCGAATCAGAATTGTTTCATTCATTCTTTTTAGCCCTTTATACTCAATGTAATGATCCATCCAATTTTATCCGTCTTATGTTGAAGACGTTGTCAACCGAGAAGAGTTACAATTTTTCAGAACAGTGAACAGCTGATGATTTTATAATGACAAAATAGTTCATAGTCTAACAACTCGGGAACCCCAAACCGATATTATTTTATAAAAGTTCCAATGTTGTCAGTACGTTCTCCGAACATAGGTAAGAACGATGGAACATTATGAAGTTTGAGTTATCCTGACTTTGGCAGATAAACGGTATTAAAGAAGTGTAAAATGCCGATCTAAATTCGTAATAATGTGTGATTTTTTGGTATTACATTTAAAATATTTCTATACAACACGTCATTTATTGCCAGACACTTAACATCGTGGCAACCATTTGGCAGACACCCTTAATGTTCAAGAAATTATAATTCTACGTACGTTATAGTATAAAAGCTGATTTTTAAATATAATTCTAATAATTAGATAATGTTTTCTTATTAGCCACACATTTTTGATAATTCCAACCACTTGCCAGACAAGCACGCAAATCTTAAGAAGAGATTCGTGATTAGAATGACTTTTGCAAATGAACTTTTTGACACAGATTTATATAACTAATAATCTGTGTAAATTTTATAAACATCTTAAAAGCCATTCGATGCTACAGCTAACTTAAATTGTTAAACATTCTAATTTATTCAGTCAGTAAAAGGTTACAAAAAACTAAATAATATAATACGCAAAAATTTTATTATAAATTGATTAACAAATTACAAGTTAATGTGAAGCATAAATGGATTGATGACATTGCAGATTATTGTTATAGTTTACGTGGTGTGTTCAAAAAATAAAGGGAATGTTCTTCGAGGGGATTCTTGCCTCAAGGTCAAACGATCAATAAGAAGTATTACATAAAGTTCAACGACGTTTGCGTGAAGCAAGCCGAAAAAAACACCCGGATTTGTGGAAAAACAATTCATGGCTTCAAGTACAGAAGCCGATGTGATTTACGTGGGTACCTGCCGTTGTCAGCTCGACTCCACGGTGTTCAAAAACAACGGATCAATACAATGCGTCGATCAGCGCCCCGTTAATAATAGCTTCCGCTAAAACCAACGGTACCGATCGGCATTGTGGAATGGCACAATAACCACCTTGGTGGGGTTCGAGGCCTACCTAAAACCTCTGCCTTTCTATGGGTCGGGCACACGGTTGCAATGCAACTCCACACTGAACTGTACCGCCCCAGACAGTTCTACCCGCATTCAGATGTTAAACCACAGTCACCACGATACTCCCCGAAGGGCATACCGCAATGAGCAGGATGGAGCGACAAGCAACTCCACCGGGCCCCTGGTCCCCGTGGCACCAGATTATAGTCTCCGGTCAGACCTTGTAGCCTAAGGCGACTGCCAGATGAGTTACCCATTTATCTCGACTGGTGGCATTTGTAGCTTGAACTACAATGCCGCTTTAAGTGTGTGCATAATACATTTAAAGTGATATAAATTCAGTTCAAGCTAAGTAATATAGCACTATTTCTGACATGGCTATGCCTATTTTTTGAGCAAAATCTATTTAAAATGCAGTGCATTTTGTGGATTTTAGTCGCCTCGTACGACAGGCATGCCTTACCGCGGGTTATTCTTATCGCCCGACCCGCAGGGGGGCTTCAAGTACAGATGACATTAAAAGCGCATCGCTGAAAGAGCTAAAAGCTATCCCAAAAATCGAGTTTGAGAAGTGTTTCGACGATTGGAAGAAGCGCTGGCATAAGTGCATAATATCGAATAGAGATTATTTTAAAGCCGACAGCATTAATGTAGACGAATGAATAAATATTTTTTGGCAAAAAATTAAATTTCCCTTAATTTTTTGAACACACCACGTATATGCAATATTATTTTGTTCAATACCATCATTAATATCAATGTTATCACTTTCTTCGTCACTGTTACATGTGTCGTGTCCATCATTTTCGGTAAAAATGTGAAAAAGTTAGCTGGCATGAAAGTTTTAAAAAATTATTTTTAATGGTTTGAGCTAGTATTTATACCTGAGACAGTTTTCAGTGAATCTCTGACGAATATTGGCAACTGACCACCTTCGAACCATTTAAAATGGTACTGATTATTTTCGAGAACTCAACCATTATTCTAGCGTTAATAAATTGTTTGAATTCGTGAATATGCATTATTACAAATGCTGATACATAGTTGGATTTCACAAATTATTGTATCAGCTCGGATTTATACGTTTATACATTGCTAGCACCAAAATTAGTGCTCGTAAAATCGTAGTTTTTACTGCCAAACATTTCATTAATATCTGAGACCGAATACGTATTAATGAATTTTTAAAACCGTGATGCACCAAAATCAGTTATCGAACCCATATTGAATACCTCACATATAAACTGTTGAATAATACAAAAAGTGCCTTGCTGTTCATCGTTATATTCAAATAATTCGTGTCTACCGCATTTAATGAAATCTGTTTGATACTCTGCCAATCTTTTTAATATTTTAAAAGGCCCTCAACTTTCCTTTTTCAGAAAAATCTGTGATTATAATCCCAACATGTGATCGCATGGAATCCTTGCAAGCACTTCTTAAAAGATTTTCCTAACTGTGCGTATATCTTCGTAAGGTCTACGTATCTCAAGTTATACCGAGTGCCTATCAGCATCCAAATAAGTGAGCCATTTTGTAGATGGTGCATATGACCAAGTATATTAGGGTAGCGTGTTGCTGATTCTAATTATGCTGATTGTAATCGCTGAGAATGCTCGTAATCTTTGATCAATGGAGTCAGGTATTGGTTAAAAATAACGTATTGTTATCACTTTGAATTTGATGACCATTTGCTACATTTTCTTAGAAATACTTCTAAAGGAGTGTAATAAAAAAGAATCCATCAATTATTACGACAAAGACAGCAAGTGCTGGCTGATGCTGGACCTCCTTCTCCAAACACTTCATTAAGTTAGATTTATTCGTCTTACAAATAATACAATTTAATTTACATATGGATAAAGGTGGATCACAATCAGTGAATCAATGGATCAGTGATTGGGTATTACAAAAATTTTGAGATATCCACGTTGTTATCCATCGAGATCCCTAGCATATGGCTAAACAAAACTTTTTGAATTTTTACTTCTTCATTTGCACCACCGATTTTAATTTTCTTCTTTTTTCCCAAATCTTTTGAAAAATTGTAAAGAGCTCTGTTTTAATCAATTTTTTAAATCGACTAACGTCCTTATGGCGTTCAGAAACAAACGTATTCCGAAGACAATTACCAATTTCAATATTAAGAAGAAATAACTACTAGCTCCGAGCCGAAGCTTTACCAGATCGATTGTTTATTGAATAATATTTTGGTACTTTCGAGCTGAAGGGATTAATAACCTTTTCTAATGTTTTAGTAAATTTCTTTAGTTGTTTAATATTTTTCTGAATATTGTGCTGATTCAAATCCGAAGAAACGTATTGGTGAATTTTCTTTTATTATTATATTTTTAGTTTTTTGAATGATTTTTAACATTCCCTGTGATAACCATTCTCTGTGTATTCACGTGGAAGAATGATGCCATTATATTTAGGGCTGTGGTTTTTTTTTTCAGTTCTAAAATTAATTCACTTTTTTTCAATGTCAGAGAATAATACTACTGCTTTTGTTATAAATAACACAAATTACTAAACAATTCATGTGCAGTAGAAATAACAACTGCAAAGTGAGAGATCGCGATAAACCCAAATCGCTATCTCGGTGCACCCACTCGCATATACATGCTTGTCTGCCAAGTGGTTGGAATTATCAAAAATTTCTGGCTAATGAGAAAACATCATCTAATTAGTATTATATTTAAAAATCAGCTTTTATACTATAACGTACGTAGAATTATAATTTCTTGAACATTAAGGGTGTCTGCCAAATGGTTGCCACGATGTTAAGTGTCTGGCAATAAATGACGTGTTGTATAGAAATATTTTAAATGTAATACCAAAAAATCACACATTATTACGAATTTAGATCGGCATTTTACACTTCTTTAATACCGTTTATCTGCCAAAGCCAGGATAACTCAAACTTCATAACGTTCCATCGTTCTTACCTATGTTGGGAGTACGTGCTGACAACTATGGAGCTTTCATAAAATAACGAAAGTCTGGGGTTCACCGGCTCTTGCTATATTATGTATGTGGATTAGTGGACTAAAACTAACTGGCAATTGACGGGCTTTTTTCTAATTTTTTTGCCTTCGAGTTTTCTGAGTTCCTTTCTTTTATCTAAGGAATAAGTCAGTAAATTTTCAACTTAAACTTCGGTCTGAAATATGAGTGATATCGGGCCACGCTAGGTCTTATATGATTCATATACTAATTTCTGACAAACAAACTAAGTTCATAGTAAAATTATGGTGAGATTTTAGACAAAAATGAAGGGACTTCCAAAAAAAGTGACTGTCATGAGTGTGATAACTTATTAATATAAAATTATGTTTAGTCCTCAAGAAAGTTAGCACGCATTATAATATTTCACCCACTTATTAATTATATTGTAGTAGTAGTAGTTCATGCAGTAATGTTTAATGTCCGTATAAACTATTTCACCAACCACATGTAAATATACAAATTTAATTAATTTGTTAGACATGTTCATATGTATATATTATATTGGTGTAAATATTCCTACTGGGATGTAAATGATTCAAATGCTCACAAACTATTGAAAGCATATACATAATACATTGTTATGGTGCCTATTAATGCGTATTTTGATTGCAAAAAAAACTTTCGTGCAATAATTCACGTTGACAATGATATCGTCGTTAGTTCAATAAATTCAAATAAATATCGAAAGTATATCCTATAACACTGATTTCACAAATTTATGGTACCAAATCACATTATTTTAAATGTAACTTTGCTAATTTTATCAAGATATCTTATATATTGAGAATTATTTCGAAGAGGATATGAACGGTAGGAGAATGTATTAACTGTCTCTGCCATGGTCAGTGATCATTCAAAGTTTTGACACTGCAAAAACAAAACACAATTTGGCCAATGTAATTTACATAAATTGTAAACTTACGAGTAAACCCCGTAAGAACTTGACATAATTGCGAATCTCTTTGTACACGAGAAATTATGTACGTTGTACATTTTCAACAGACTTTATCGTGGGACCAAAGATTTGTAATTTTATTAAATCTTTCTTGGTAAAAAATTTTAATGTAAAAGCGGTTTTTTCTTGTTTTGATTATTATGCCCATAAAGTTGTGGTAGATGAGAAACTCGATAATATATTATCTCAATAATATACAGTATATTTCATCCAATCCTTAAAATAAGCTTTACAGAAGCAATTAGTTTGCCCAAAAGCTAATAAATAAATCAAGATCAGTAATATTTTAGTAAGTAGTGAAATCACATACATGATTTTGACTTTTCATGGATATGGAGAGAATTGGTGTTAAATTTTTATGTAGTTAGCTTAGATCATAGTATAATGATTAATCTTCGAATTACTGAAGTATTGCATTGGTGTGATTTATATTATATTTCTTGTTTTGAAATCGCAATGCAGTTCAATTAGATTCATTAAATTCATGTCATAATTACTAACGCATATGTATATATTATTTTTAGGATTCATATAATGGCAGGACTTACTGAAGGAGATTCAAAAGAACATTTGCTTACCTACAAAAACAATTTAAAATATTCAGCAGAGATTTTGAAAATGGAGGACATGGTGGGCTTAATTGAACCGATCAACAAATTTGCTTTGCCATCATACTTTATGAACTCATTCGAAACAGGTGAATTAATATGAATTTTAAGAATTGGTAACAATTTAACTTTTATTCTTCGTCTTACAAATGTCTTCCATACTTGCCGATGTTTAAACGCATTTGATACAATTCCAAGATTCGAAAACCTTCAATCATATTGTAGATGTAGGCAAACCTATACTTCTCATCTTCGTTGAATTATTCAAATTGCGAACTAGAACAACAGTTTGTCGTGATTAAGGCTGCCGTTTCGGCGAAAGTTTTTCAAGAGAAGGGAACTAGCATATACGTGCAGTAAAGGTATCCAAATGCATCTTAGTGTAGTTTTTAACATTTACTTTTTATCTGAGAAGCGAGAGCATTCAAACAGAAATTGTTCAGAGTCCTCAATTCATTCGGAATACGAAGGACAATATGGAATAAAGTTATGAGTAGCTTATAAATTACCTGTCCCCACTTAGCATTTTTGTCCGGGAGAATTTCATGCCTCACGTTATGTGTTACTCTCATTCACATTTGTGTTTTACCTCTAATAGGAGCTGATAATTGTTGTATATTTGGAATATCCTTCACATCAAGTTTAGAGGTTCGTGCTACCCCAAGTACTTCAGTTGTAGTTGTAAGTGATCATTAAATCCCCAGTGGTAAGCAATATTATATTCTCTTTAACTTTCCGGGATTTAAATCTCAAATCAGAAAGCTATTGGCATTTTTCACTCTCCATCCTTTTCCACTAACTGTAATGTCTACGACATCCCTTAAAAATTAAATATCCGTATATTGTTTCTAATAATGAACATGATTTCTGGATTGAAATCTCCCAGCTGTTTCTTATTGTAATTTTTACGCCTTACCTAATTTTTGTATACACAGTAGTCGATACGTTGGGGATTCAATCTGGCTTTCCAAGGATGATCGAAGAACTGTTCTAGTATGCAAGCCTTCTACATTATAACAAACTGGTTATGTTTTGAATTCAGGGACTACAATATACTTCTTTACATTATGTTGCGTATACACATATAAATCAACTAACTCTTTCCTCGCAAAAATTATAATATATTTTATAAAATAGTGTCTGCCCAAGTATCAACGCCTAATGGCTACCCAAAATTGTAACTTCGACGTGGAGGATAGCTGGATCAAACTAATATTTATAATTGTGTATAATGGAAATTGGTAAATAGATCAACTTTAAAAATTTAGTAATTTTATTCACAGGAATCTAATAATCTCACGTCGAACGTACAAGTCCAACTAAACACAACGATTTCCAATTTCATGAACACCATTTCTTTATGTTTCATTTTACGATTTCTCTCACAAATTTTAGTAATGCTGCCAAAAATTTACACAGTTTTTCTTACAAATGTAAATTTAGGGTTGTTATCTGCATTTTCATGTGTACTATTTTTAGTAGCAGTGTTGCGAGAGCATTGTATAAACCTACAAGTAACAAATTTTAGATTTTTCACTCATACATACCGAATTGGAACCGAAAATACCCTAAAAATACAATAAAAATATCAAAACTTATTTTTTCCCTTAGTGGCACCACTATCAATGTTGTAAAAAATGTGCATTTTAACAGCGCTCTCTCGAATTAAAGAGTCTCCCGTTATGTTATCTAAGGCCTCGAGAACGACTAAACTGTAAACCAAGAGTGTTCGTGTGAAGTCAATTAGCACTTTGTAGTATGAAATGCCGACTACTGGACTAAAGGCGTTTCATTAATAAAATATGTAAATTGTTATACTATATTAATTTTATTATCTGAAATAACAGATGTCTTCGATTCGCCAAGCTAGAGAATACAGAATAGAATTAACTATACCAGAGGGACAAATAAACTGGCAGTATTTGCGGAGCAACTTGCGTTACCTTTGTTGTTGTTGTTTTTTAAGAGAGCAAGATAGCAAGATAGCGAACAGAGAAATGACGAATCCTGTAGTTATAATCCTGAATCTGATCTATCCATCCACGCCTCGAAATTACTGATATCTTATTTCTTTAGAAATACACTTCTAAAATATAAAACTCTCTCTGTTCCATCAAATTTGTTGAAAAAATAGATTCTCAATGGTTTCCATTTTCTTCATAAATTTCTTTTTCGAATTTCCAACAATTTAATAGCTCGAATATGCCTGCTAGACGACAGATATGGGCATCTAAATTAATTATAAATTAGAGTCTGTTCAAAAACAATTTTTACTTTTAGCCTTAGGGCATTTCCGATGGGTTTCTAGATTAAGTCCTCCCCTATACACTAGCCGTTTAAAGTGTATAAGTCTTCCTACACTCGCTAGTCGCAGGGCAATGCGTGGCATAATATTCTTTGCGAAACTCCTGACTGGATCAGTTTATAGTTATATTCTCTTTTCTCTTGTCTGAAGTTAATTTTAATATCCCAGTTCGCTTGTCAAGGCCCTTTAGACCCCTACTGTTAAAATCATGTAGATCAAATTTTAAACTAAACGAACCATTGCGCCGAATATGTCATTTTTTAATTCTCATTCCTGCACGTTTGATTTATCAGGCTCAGTTTTCAGCATTAAAAAGATCATATTATTTTCACTTAATATATAAGATCATATAAAATTTATTATAACTTAATCTTAAATCTTAGCTCTTGAAATTTTTGTTTCTGTAGCTGAGTAGTTTTAGATCTCGACGCTTAAAAAACATTATTGTTTTTCTTGGGCTGGCCAATTCCGCACACCGGAGAGTAATCGTTGGGTTTATTTATAGATCATTCTAGTGTGTTTCACTCAGTGTGTTCACTAGTGTGTTCATGGAAGTGTTTCACTTCGCCATAAATAGAAGAATGATCAGCAAGGCCTGTCGGAAATCACCAGACAGTAGACACCAGTTCTGTGCAATGCTTCAAGGGAATATTTGTGAGTCTTTGTGGGCTCACCACAAATTATGATTGAATTTTTTCACAACACTGCAGCTATTCCGCTATTTTTCTTATATCACCTGTTGCGTTTGGTTTGTTATGAATGGTTAATGGCAGCTTAAATATTGAATGTGTAGTTCGCCCACCATCTAGCAAAGTAGCCGCAAGCTCTGAAGATCCAACAATATATATAATAACAAATATTTCATAGTTGTTTTTGCCGCCAATTTGAGGTTTTCATTTATTTTTTGTATGATCAAACTTTTGTCACTTTGCATTAACACTTTTTTTTTGTTTCCTTGGGATTCTTTTTATACTCTAGGACTTTGGTACTTTAGTTCAAAAATCGCTATATTATGTGCTGCATTGTAGACAATGGAATTTTTACCAGTTCATAGGTGTTCATAGGTTCATAGGTATGCTTGCTTTTCCCAAACCTCAAAGGATGAACCATTAATTTTCGTTGCTTCAGGTTTGCGTGTCGGCCCATGTTTAAAAATTAATTTGTTCTGCAGTCACAGATTACTCAAAGGTGCTCGTTTTAAAAGAATTGCATTTGCATTATTTTTGAGCTTGTAAATACTATTTAATTTTTTTTTTAATAAATGAAACAATTCTGGTTGCGAGAAGATAATATTTTATAGTCTCGCAACATGCTGCAACAGAGTATTAAAGTTTTGTTCACCTAACGGTTGGTAACACCTAAAACTAATCGAGATAGATATAGATATTCTTGCCTCAAGGTTAATCGGTCAATAAGGAGTACCACCTACAAGTTCAACACCGTTTGCGTGAAGTAATCCGAAAAAAAAAACACCCGGATTTGTAGAAAAACTATTCATGACTTTTTGCTCCGCTCACATGGCGCTGTTCACACTCCGTTGCTTGTTTGTGAATTCTTGGTCAAGCACAATATTGTAACGACGACCCAGCCCCCATATTCGCCAGACATGGCTCCGTATGACTCTTTCCCATTTCCAAAAATAAAGAGAACCTTAAAGGGACGCCGTTTTACAAATATAGGTGACATTAAAAGCACATTGCTGAAAGAGCTAAAAGCTATTCTAAAAATCGGGTTTGAGAAGTGTTTCGGCTATTGGAAGAAGCGCTGACATAAGTTAACTCAAGCACAAGTTAATATATCGAAATAGAAACATACATAAATAGTGCCCCCAAGGTATACCATTTCCTGCGTAAAAGTGATGGAAATCGGCAAATGTCTTTTCAAGCCCACAGACCCCAAATATATGTCCTCAGTGTATACCGAATATATCCGAAAATATCGGTATACTTGTGAGATATAGCAATGATAGTCAGAGAACACATTTCTCTGATAAAAATGTGCACTTGCGTCAAGCATGGGTAAAAACGGCTAGATACTTCCCTTAGCCCGCATACGTGTATATTTAATATGAAGATTTTCGAACTTCTTGTTGATTACGTACCTGTATATATCGGTTGATATGTGAGTTATCTCAGTGGAATTCACGTCTTGTGCTGATCACAGTGTATCCATATGCCTAAAATTGATGAAATCGGGTAAAGGCTTGCCTTAGCTCCTATATACCTAATGTAAGTATTTTCAAACACCCGGCTGACTTTATACCCTATATATCGGTCAACTGCGAGATATCTTATTGGAATTCCGTTAACGTCTTTTTCTTTTGGTAATAATGGTATAACTATTATCATTATTCTAGTGGGCTCTATGCCGAATATGTCTGTCAAATTTTGGGTTATCTTAATAAAATTGGCTGGAAATATGTTCTCGAGCATGCTGCAGTTAAATGGTAGAAGTAAATGTTGAGTGCTCAGACCTCCACTAGCCCTACTTACCCGATATGACGATTTCCAACTTTCCAGCAGACCTTAAACGTTTATATAAATCAATATGTGTGATATTTTGAAGAAATTAAGTTTTTTCTTAACCGTAATATGGTTTAGCATTGAATTTAAATAAAATCGATCTCGACCTTGGTCTAAACCAATATAATGATATTTGTAATATTTTGTGATATGTGCAATATGTGATTTTGATATGTGTAATAATTTATATCGTTCTGGTCGACTTTTTGCACATATATACAATATATTCCATTCAAATATATATCCACAAAATTTAATACGAATATTTCGAATAAAATTACGTCATTCGGTAATAAAAATTATGACTGTTGTACCTTCCCACAGTACTAATATCTCATGAATATATATGATTTGTTTTATTTAGATTGACTTTATGAGTTTATAACCTAAAGTAAAAGTTAATATGATGACAAATATGATAGCAATATATTCACAATTTCGTCGAGTAATAAATGTTGAACTCTTACGTATCATTTTATAATATAAAGTTTTGCCAACTTATGAAAGTATTTCCCCGCCTTTGATCGTTACAAATTGCGAGAGCATAAAATTTTCGGTTACACGCAAACTCAGCCCTTCCTTACTTTTTTAGTATAGGTTTTATAATTTTTAAGTACTTTCTTAGTTCAAAGGTTTTTGATATCTAAAAATAATTTTTGTAATTGTATCAAATAAGCTGACGTTGTAAATCTGGTTAGGTTAGGTTATGGAACTGATCGTCGCGTCAAAGGCCCCGAATATGCCATTTGGACAGCTGTAAACGCTGGTCCTTTGTGATGCCCAAAGCTCCTAAACATAGATCAAAAGACGCCCATAAATCGGCGATGCGATTTAAGAATATCACAAGTTTCTAAAAACGGCTAATATCAATTCCAGCCAATCCACAAGATTTGCGGAAGGTGTGTCTACCGAGATGTTTCATCCTCAGTCTGACGAAAGCTGAACAGTAGAGGAGAATGTATCTAAATAATTCCAATTTGCGTCTGACAAGATTTTTAGCCTCACCGCATGTTTGCCCATTGTATAGTTTCCTATCATAACTCCTACAAATGCGACGAAATGAAACTTGCTAAGGACAATTAACTCAAAAGGCCTTTTACGTTCTACTCTTGGCCAGAAAGAACACGCAGCCGCAAAGTGCTAGTTGTTCATCAGCTCTTAAGGAGTTCGGAAGAGAACAACGGAGTACCGACACCTTCCCAATTCGATAAAATTGGTGCAAGCGTTGCGTTACCGCCAATTCCGCTGTGATGAAGCACCTAAATCAGATAAGGACACTTCTTCACTAATCTTGAGCGCCCTGTCAGCAAGCTCAAAGCCAGCTTTGCCGCTCTGTTATCGGAGTGAATGCAGACCTCTCTGCAAAAAGCTGTACTTCTGAGCAATCTACTGCTACTTTAATGATAGCCATTTCTGCTAGAAAAGACGACGAACTGGTCTGATAACCCAAAGCAAGTGTTCGCAACTTCGCCCTGTGTTCCTTTCAGGTAAGCGCGCAAAGAAGGAATTAGAAGGAGTAGGCTGCGCGGCACAGTGGTCCAGGTTATTAGGAATAGTAAATCACTGGTGTCAATGAGGGCTGCTCTTTGAACATGTTCTAGTTATTTAGCGAGTGTAGCTGTACCGAGCACCCTCCGCCAAACAACATTACCATAAAACATTACAATACCATAAAATATTACTTGACCACGATTTCGTAGAGTGAAACCACCAATTTTGATGGGAAACCCAATAGCTTCTCTGCAGCAGTAAGGCAACCGGTGCCACACTCGCTTTGTTCTATCTAGGATAAAGCCCCATTCAGACCCCCAACGAGGGGAGTAGAACATCAGGAACCTTATACCTTCTGGTAAATAAAAGCAGTTCGGTTTTATTTAGATTAAAAGATAAGCCACTTCTTTCCGCAAAATTGGGTACCACATTGTTGACGTTACACGTTGACGGTATATTGAAAACATTAGTATCAAAAAAAAACGTGCCCATTTGATTTCCGTAACATATAACATTTGAATTTACGTTTTTTATATTTAACTAATTTAGTTCTGTTTAGTTTATGTAGCAATGTTTAAAGTCCGTATAAAATATTTCACCCACCCACATGTAAATATACAAATTTCATTTAATTTGTTGGACATGTCAACATATATTTATTACATGGGTGTAAATAATGCTCCTGGGATATAAATGATTCAAATGTGTACAATTATTAAAAATATATACATATATAATACATTGTTATGATATTTCGATTGGAAAAAAAGCTTTCGTACAATGTGAATTTTAACAATGGTATCGTCGTTTGTTCAATAAATTCAAATAAATATCGAAATTAATTTCGATATCACTGATTTCACAAATTTATGGTACCACATCACACTATTTTAAATGTAACTTTCCTAATTTTATCAAGATATCTCATACGAGGTGTGTTCAAAAAATAAAGGGAACTTTCGTTTTTTGGAAATAATATTTATTCATTCGTCTACATTAATGCTGTCGCCTTCAAAATAATCTACATTCCAAATTATGCACTTATGCCAGCCCTTCTTCCAATCGTCGAAACACTTCTCAAACTCGATTTTTGAGATAGCCTTTAGCTCTTTTAACGATGCGCTTTTAATATCATCTATAAGGTTCTCTTTATTTTTATACTCTCGCAACATGTTGCTTGGGAGTATATTAGTTTTGTTCACTTAACGGTTGTTTGTAACACCGAGACCTAATCGAGTTAGATATATGCATATAAATGATCAGAATGAAAAGACGATTTGAAATCCGAGCGACTGTCTGTCCGTTCGTCCGTGCAAGCGATAACTTGAGTAAAAATTAAGATATTTTGATGAAACTTGGTACATGTGTCCTTTGTAAGAGGGTAATAAAGTGCTATAACTAAGCAAGAAATTAAGTTATAAACGCGTTATTTTGTATAGAGGATCCTAGTTGGGCGGGGCATCTATGTGCAAATTTTGTTGAAAAAGTGGGAATAGCCCCGCCTCCAAATAGGTTAAATAAATATCTCGGAACCGTTAAAGCTATATCGATCTAACTTGCTCCGAGTAAGTTTTTCTAGTAATTTTTTCGAATAATAAACACGCCAACATCCCATACAAAAGGTGCGTTAACTCGCTGCGGAACACGTCTGAAACATTAAATCGTGCAGCAAATATGATACAGAAGGGCTGCGTAGGAATCCGTGTAAAGTTTTGGTGATGGGCGTCGCACCGCCCACTTTTAGGTGAAATTTGGTATCTGATTTTATATTTGGATTCTTTTGTCACGTTGTGAAAATGGACGAAATCGAATAAAAACGACGCCTACTTCTCAAGTAGTAGTAAGTTTCATCTGATCCTTTCACTTTAAAGTAGATAAATCGAGCATCAATTAAGATATTGGAATAAAGTTTTTCATGAATAGTACGTTCAAGATATGCCATCTCATGCGTAAAAATAGTCGAAATCGGATTACAAGTTTTCAAGCCCCTGCCCCAACCCAATATACGGAGCTCAGTGCTTCTACCTGACTTTTTATCGGAAATATCGGGAGATCTGTATGATATCGTATAGAAATTAGAGGATTGTCTTTCCATGATAATAATGTGATCTAGTGTAAAAAATGGGAAAAATTGGGTAAATACTTCCCATAGCCCCCATATACCTAATACAAGGATTTTCAACCTCCGGGTAGACTTTATACGATATATTTCGGTCAATATGTAAGATATCTTAACAAAATTAAGTGAACATGTAATATTAGATATACTATAGTTTAATGCTGAAAATGTGTAAAATCGGTTAACGAATGATCCCAGCCCAGAAAAGCCATAAATTGTTTTTCCACAAATCTGTGTGTTTCTCGGATTGCTTCACGCAAACGGTGCTGAACTTTTAGATAATACTCCTTATCGATCGTTTGATCTTGAGGTAAGAATTCATAGTTCACTATGCCATTAGATTCAAAGAACATAGTCGAAGAACATTCCCATTATTTTCTGAACGCACCTCATATATTGAGAATTATTACAAAAGGGATGTAGATGGTAAGAGAATGTAGGAACAGTCGCCTCTGCCAGTGATCATTCAAAACACAATGTAGGCAAATGTAGTTTACACAAATTGCAAACTTTCGAGACAAACTCGTAAGAACTTGACATAATTGTCTATATTTTTAACACATTTCATCGTATAAGAATTTATACTATCTTGAACGATGGTATATGTAAAGTAAAGGTCTTAAACCATGGGATAAGGAATTAAGAAAGCTATCAGCTGTAAAAACGTATTTCTTTTTACTAGACCTAATATCACACACAGATATATACGTTATATAGTCAATCGAAAAGTTGAAAGTCACTATAATGGGCTAGGAGAAGGGCAGGATTGATTTCATTTACTTTTGGCATTACTTCAAGGTATGAGCGAAAACATGTTTCCACTTAATTTTATTAAAATAACCCACGCGTTGACGCGTCGATATAGAGCTAAGCAGAATAGTATAGAGTTAAGTAGTATAAAGTCTTTTGGAAGTTCAAAACTCACTAAATTAAGAATATGGCAGCTGGGATAAGCACTGAACTGAGGTATGGGTTTTCACTTGAAAGTGGGCGATGATACCACTATTGTCCAATTTTTATATGGATTCGCGAGAGTATACGCAACATGTTGCACACAGTACATATATTATCACCTAAACCTCATCGATATAGATTTAGAGTTAAACGCATGAGAATGATTAGGATGACGAGACGAGTTGACTTCCGTCCGTCCGTCTGTCCGTTGGTATTGTAGATCCGACCTTTGCCATGTCCACAAATGGCTTTAAGCGAATACCAATGAGGTGCTATAACTAAGCCACAAATTAGTATACAAAAGTGTTATTTGGTATACTGAATCGCAGTAGGAAGGAGCATCTGCTGTTTAAAAATTTTTAAAAGTGGGTGTTATTCCAGCCTCTAATAGTTTTAATGTACATGTCTCATTTTCTTAAAAAACATGAAAATTAGTGAAATCGCATTATAACCACGCCCACAACCAAGACTACATGAATGACAAGCGCAAGGCCGACGCATTTTACGTGTTCGTTTCACGACTAAACAGGAACCTTACAGACTTTCCCGCGACTTTTGCAATGACCAAGGAAATTGAGTTGAACCACGACCGACATGTATTTGCGGCCAAATATGTAGGGCCACTAGAAGAGAAGAGCCTTGGCATTTTTTTCAGGGCCTGTGCGATATTCAGTACAAAATGTGAAGAAAAAATTCGCATTTTACTAGGAAATAGGGAAGTTGAGAAAAAGGAGGTCGACCCGTCTTCTAAATTCCGTTAAACTGCCAGCTTTCAACGGCAGTTCGCTCAAAAACAAACTCCGCCCAACTCAGATTCATCTATGGCACACCCTTTTTGTAATAACCAACCTCAAGGTGCTTTTATGAGGCCGATTTTTTAAAAGAAGAGCCGAAATTCCTAAAGATTGTCCTAGTACGATCAAGACAGCCAAACTGAACAGAATTGCTTTACAAATGAAAAAGAGTTACTCGCAATTGTGTGGGCTTTACAGAAACAACAAAATTACTTATATGATATAGCAGATTGAACTATATACACAGATCACTAATTTAATTCTCGCCATATCAGAAAAAAACCCAATACAAAATTAAAAAGATGGAAGAATTTCATACTGTGCCAAACTCACTTTCAAACTCGGACATCAAAACATTGTTGCTGATGCACTTCCTCGTCAGAAAATAAATAACACATCGAATTCTGACAGTTCTCAACATTCAACACAGAGAATGTGCCTATAAAGAAACTCAAAAGTGTAAATCAACAGTTAAACTGCTTTAAAAATCACATTACTATAAAACAATCAGATGTAAACCCCACCCAAATATCCTATCAAAATATCTTTTCTGACATTAGACATACACTTTTCTTTAATAATAAAACTGAATTATTGGACAAATTAAAAAATATAATCAGACTGAAAGTAACAAATGCCCTACATATAGACGAACAAATATTATTTCACTTCGAAAACGATATTATGTATACCACCACTGTATCGATCGTCCTAGCTCGAAAAACTGTTGACGACACCACCGAGATCGAACAATAAAAACAATTCAAAAGAGACACTTTTGAAGACAGACAGTTCAAAGGGGGTATTGCGATGGGAACTATAAAGAAGAAGACTCCAAGACGCATTTGCCGAATAAAAACGTTAAAAATATGCGAAACAAGTAACGAAGAAGACTACGGAAGAACAATAAAAATTAATAAAGAATGAATTACCAACACACACTCACATCTTCATGAACTAGATGTTATTCTTCATCACCTAGATTTCTCCCAACCGTTTGAATTGACTAGTGATCCTTCTGCAATTGCCATAAGCACAATGAAACAGACCATAATATGATTTTGAGGACATTAAAGGATAGAAAAGTAAACTACGTAACGAATGAAAGAGAACTGTTAGCTACTTTCAGCTTGGGTTCTAGATGCCCTACTATATTGCCTGTACAGGAAGGGTGATATAGATCATCAACTTATCTTCGCGGTCTCGGATCGGAACCCTAACTCCAAGATAAAACGCTGGAAAGCACGAATCGAAGAGAAGGCGAAGAGACGCTAAGTTCTCTTACATGCCATTAAAATAAAATCATGTAGAGGACGACTTTTAAGAATCACTATTTCAACTAATCAAGCGACGAAAGTTCACAGTGAACTCATGCTCTTGAGGTTACGGATAAGCCCCTGATTTATTTAAGGAATCAGATAAGTTTTGAGGAGTCGTGCGCGTCCTCAAAAACGAGACTCACTACTGCTTCTCGAAAATTAGCAAAATTGCGGCAGAGGTTGTTGCAACCTGCGTAGTGTGTGGAAAGGCGAAGTACGATAGACATCCAAAGAAGCAGGAAATGTGTGTTACGCCTATACTCTAGGCTATACGCTATACGCTATATACGCTGTTAGGCTATTAACAGCAGCAAACAAGTTTACCTTGGTTCACTCCGTAGCATCGTACACCACCGTAGAAGTAAAAGCGCCAACTTTCAAGCTTTCTTCTTCTTTCTTCAACGCTGTGAAATATAATAGGAAGTTCCATTCGCTGAACGGCAAGAAGTCGATTGAGATTGTCCTTACAAGTTCGCATCTTTTCACGCACGTTGCTGCTAGGCTAGAAAAAGGTCAGCAGGAGTCACTACAACGGTGCAACGCCTACCACCAATATAGTCTTCGAAGTGGCGGAAAAGTTCTAGTGAAATCCAACAGACACTAGGTCACCAGGTTACTCCATTGTATATTGAAGAAAGGATAGACGCTTTTGAAGACGGGAACAGTCGTCATTATTAAAAGGAGGGTGGCTCACAAGAAAAATCTCATATAAAAAACACTATACAATGGTTCTTGCGTAATCATCTTAACTTCTGTTGCTAAATTTCAGGCATATTTATGTCTATGCAGTTTTGACAGACTAAATTAACGGATTACTTGCCCGTGGACTACATTCCAATCTTGGAAGATAGGAAGGAAGATTAAATCTTGGAAGAAACGACACTGCTTATGAAGACATTTGTCGAACTTAACGGAGTACGGACAATACGTATAATAAAACACCAACTTGATTAATGACTTGACGCAATCACACAAGAGGAAGATCCTGGAAGTCGACACTACGCATTTATAAACCTTATTAGGAACTATAGGGTTACATTTGGTATTTTCGAAGCCTACATTTTTTGGGTTCAACCCTAAAGGTAATCGCTGGCGCCCCTGACTTTGACCACCTGCAACAAACTACACTATCGGTGCAAGAACTGATACAATAAAATAAGAGAGAAATCGTCATCACACCTAGAACTCAGGAACAGATAAACACTCTCACGAGTCCAGTTAACCAAATTCACTAGGTAAAGAAAAAGGAAGAAATCGATTAATCGTACTTTATGATACACTTTTGACAAAATGACATGCTTATAAGATTCGAAATTAAAAATTTTATGATTGCAATTACCTTGGCTAAAGCTAACTTAAACAAGTAAGGAAGGAATAATTAAATACATAAGGAAAAAGTCAACCAGAGAAAAGGAAAAAGAAAAAAAGGAAAGGAAAGGTCATTATATCAGGAATAAGTGGCTTAGACCATGGTCTAGACCGGTTTCATTCATATTTAGCGCGAAACCACATTATGTTTAAGAAAAAATATCCACTTCATTTTTCATTAAAATATCAAACAAATTGACCAACATAAACGGTTTAAAGTCAGATGGACAATCGGGAATTCTTATAACGGGTATATTTGGAATAGAGGAAGATCTGCACTAATTACATTAACTCTTTTCATTGCTCACGTATATTCGGGAACATGTTTCCTTGCAATTTTGTGAAGGTAACTCACACAGTGACCGACATATGCTGCATAAAGTCTGTTAGAATAACGAAAATCATTATATGTGGTATGTGGGAGCTGGAATAATTCGTTGACCGATTTCACACATTTTCGACTTTAAACTATGGTATATCAATATTACACGTTCACTTAATGTTACTAATATATCTTACATATTGACCGAAATATATGGTATAAAGTTTACAGGAAGGTTGAAAATCCGTATCTTAGGTACATGGAGACTAGGGGAAGTATTTACCCGATTTTTCCCATTTTTGATACGAGATCACATTATTATCATGGAAAGATAATCCTCCTATTTCATTATGATATCTTACAGATTTACCGAAATATTTGGTATAAAGTCTACAGGAAGTTGTAAATTTTTATATTAGGTATATGGTGGCTACAGAAAGTATTTGCCCAATTTTTGCATGTTTGTCCCCCGATATTTTCGGTAAAAAATCAGATAGAGGCACTGAGATTATTTGAAATCTGGTGATCACCTGGTGATTTCAAAAGTTATAATCCGATTTCGACTATTTTTACGCATGAGATGGTATCCCATGGCGTCTTGAACGCACTATCCGTGAAAGGCCTTATTCCAATATTTTCATCGCTGCTCGATATATCTCCTTTAAAGTGAAAGGATCAAATGAAACTTAAAATTGTGTTATATGAGAAGTAGGCATCGTTTTTATTCGGTTTCGCTCAAAATCTCATTTTGAGCTCATGTCACGCAATGTGACATAAGGATTCAAATATAATGTATTAAGTTTTGTTGAAATCGGTTAAGGCCTTCTTGAGATATGGGATTTAAACTAGAAGTGGGCGGTGCCACTCCCATAACCAAAAAATTTCACGTATTCCTATGCTACCCTCCAGTATCATATTTGCTCTAAGATTTAATGTTCCTGACGTGTTCCTTCAGCGAGTTAACCTACTTTTAGTAGTTTTCAACATAACCTTTGTATCGGAGGTGGACGCGGTTATTATACGATTTCACCCATTTTCTCAGTATATAAAGAGATGCTAGAAAAACTTACTCGGTTTCTGAATTATATACATTAAACCTATTGAAGGGCGGGCCCATTCCTCCTTTTAAAAAAATTTTTGTTCACAAATGCCCCGCCCTACTAGGATCATTCATACCAAATAACTCGTTTATATCTCGATTTGTTGCTTAGTTATAGCACTTTATCGGTCTTCAATTAATGGAGTTTTGTGTGCTTGGCAGATGTCCAATTACGCCCGTCTGCAATACCAACTGACATACGGTGACAAAGAAACACGTGTTCTTCCATCCAAGTTTCATCAAAATATCTCAATTTTTACTCAAGTTATGGTTTGCCCGGACGGATGGACGGACAGACAGTCACTCGGATTTAAACTCATCTTTTCACCCTGATCATTTATATATATATTGTATATCTATATCTAACTCGGAATAGTATTAGGTGTTACAAACAACCGTTAGGTGAACAAAATTAATGTACTCTGTAGCAACATGTTGCGAGAGTATAAAAGCCCTGTCATTGTTAACGCAAATGACTTGTAGACGGTTCTGAAGGAGTGTTTCACAAGAGTTACAGTAACCCAATTGCTTATTGTAGTTAGAGCTAAGGTTTTAGCAAATAAGGAAAAATGTTACAGTTTTTCCCATTTCGCATGCTGGCCAACTAGTGCACTTTTTGGAAAACATCGTAGCTACATATAGGCAGCATCACACCTGTGACTTCATGATCCTACGCCAATGGTAGCGAAAATGGAACGTTCTAACAGTTCCATTGACTTAGTCTCCATTACTGCTATCGACGACGATATAGTTGTGGTAAATAACGCTCTGGTTAAGGTTAACATAGATGATGGCCCTAAAATGATTGATTGGAGTAATGAAGAAATTGTGAACGACACTAATCTTGTTGTATTCAAACGTACCGTTTTTTTTTTCAATGGTGCAAAGTATGTCAACATATCTCTGAAGAAGAATATTTGCAACATATCTCTGAACTACGCGTGCGGACACTACACCAGTCGCTGCGGCAGTGATCTGTACCATAACCTCCATGATTACAATTTGATCATTCCTCCTCCTAGCCAATTATAGGCATTGTACAAACTTATAACATATTTATATGGAATGGTAGTTTAACGATTTACACAATCCACCAATATGTAATCTTTAAATCTGCAAAGAATCAAAATGGAAAAATAAAATGAAGGAAAACTCTAATATATAACATTAACTTTTGGTACTCAAATACTTTATAAATCAGGATATCAGGATATCAGAATATTATAGCTGACAAACTTTCGTGACAGCAGATTAATTTGAATATCACGATAAGCACAAACTTCTCCAAAGGAGGGATTTCGAAGTTCATCAAGCGTTAAATTCCTTCAAATATCTAATTATATTAAAAGGTTGTAGCAAAAATAATAAATTAGTAACAAGAACTATGTTTTATAGACTAACTAGGTACTTAATTCAATTTGAAACAAATTAAATCTAACAAACAAAATTAAATTTTTTAAAGAAGTATTGAATACAAAAATAGTTAATACAATGAATAAGCCAATATACAATGAATATTCATTATAATGAATATTACAATGAATATATAATAATATAATAGTTAATATAATGAATAATAAATAATAAGAATACTATTTGCGTTAATGCTGTCATTAGTTAACCGTGCTAACTTTTTACCAGATACCTTTATACCTTACCTTTATACCAGACTTATGTACCGTTTCTAAGTTACCAATTTTCTTAAGATGTATTCATTGAAAATATATCCGGCATGCGAACCAAATGTTGATATCCGCAAAAAGGATTAATTGAAAACCTGTTATAATAGATACTAAATCATGTATTAGTTGTACCAAATTAGAGTTTACACAAGCGATCCCTGATTACGGGTTTCTATTTACCTATTTGTCACGCTTATACTGTATGAAATGGATTTTTTGGATTAACTTTCCATTGCGAATTTTACTCTTGAGGGGGTTACTTACTTAAACGGGGGTGAACTATGGGGTGAAACATTAAAATTTTCTAAATACTTTTAGAATTAAATAAAGATTGTCCGCTAATTTGCTATCGAAAATTAATCGTATAGCTTTTCTTTTAAACTTTATTAAATTATATTTATACCGATTTTTCTAAAACTTTTAATGGAGTCTACTATATTGCCGTAATTCGAAAATCAACTAGAGTTATAAGAATTGATAGAATATTAAAACACCGACTATGATAGTTTTGTTCACTTAACGGTTATTTGTAATACCTAAAACTAATCGAATTATACTTATATAGGATTATAAATAGTTATTATTATTATTATTATTATTATTATTTATTATTATTGGGATTACAGTAATATATATTAAATATAATACCCCAACAGTCCCCTCTTGAATTACAGTACATCTTCAGCAAACCAGTGAGCAACTAAAACCCTATCGAAATCCGGATTGATCATTCGGATTGATGCTTATCGGCTGAAAGTCGCAAGGTTACGGGGTTAAATTTTTTTAGCCTTATTAAATGTTGATGCTGTCAGCCAAAAATTAATAAGATGCAAATACAGGGAAATTATGTAAAATTAGTTCTTTTAGTTTTTCTGTGACCTGGTCAAAAAAAAAAGCTTGCGGTTAGAATTATATATTAATTTAAAATCAGGTTTAAAAGCGCTATTTGTTGCTTCTTGTGATTTCATTGAAAACTGTTGATTATATATTATAATATGAGACATAATGTCTGGTAGATGCAGCTTTTGTACAATAAGTGCTCATTTAAAATTTTACATCAAAGTCTTTTAAATTATTCCACAGAACTGAAGATGAATTGGTAGGTGATTGGTATTGATTCTTATAGAGTAAAGGTTCCTAGTCTTGCGTATGACATCATTATTTTTGTTCCGGAAGAGTTTGAATGGCGCCCAATTTTATTAACTACTCCCACATATGAATATAGTAGCATAGCTTTATGAACATCATTGGTGGAATAAGGTTGCTCCGTGCTCTTCTATTTATCCATCAAAGGGCAAAAGCTTCAGTAGTTAAATCTTTAATGTGAACTTTATTAAAGTCTAGATAATATTACTTACATTTAGAGGGGCACTCCGCATTATATTATAACTAAGGATTACTGTGATCACTAACATATTCATCAAAATTATTTTAAGTTCTTCACGCAAGACATATCAAGACATAATAAACTTCATAAACAAATGCTAGGAGTTCATATTACAAGAGCAATTTATGTTAATATTTCTGTAGCAAACCAAAGCTTAGGTTAGATTAAATTAGATCAAGCCCCTCCTTGTCACACATCACTTATTCTAACTCGGTCGCCCAAAAAGCCCAACAATGCGCCTGAGTTAATGGACGTAACATGCCCTCTTAGCGGATACATGCTCTTCTTGCAAATACAGGGCAATTAAGAAATATATGCTCTGCTGTCTCCACCGACGAACACACCGACCACAGGCCTGGTCCTATCGGCTTGGGTGCCACTGCTTCCCTAGCCAGATATCAATATCCATGATAGAAATACTTGACTCGTCGAAGCTACCCTTTAAACTTTTCTGTGCACTACAGTACTATTCTCGATTTAATTTTATAGGGTAAATTTGACTATAGTGATGCTTGACATGCATGCTGCTTGTGACATGTATTTTGAAGTTCTGTTTAAAATAGGTCTTTTTGCAGGTTTTCTACTCTATTTGGTAGCTTTCGAGGATTAGCCATCTCTGTACTATGTCACAGAGTGTGCTCTCGAGTTTCCCGCTTATTATGACAATGTGAGCGGAATATCTTTGGCAAAAGTCCACAAATATAATAATCCACCCTATGAATGTGGTGCTTAGTTGTATCTTACTGAAGATTATATCGGTTTAAGCGATATTTGTTCTGCGATCCGCATCCACCCATCAGTTTATGGTTGCCTTCATCCTTTCCACTCGTTGAATAACTTTCGTGAAGGAGGCATTATCGAAAGCACCCTCAATGTCCAGGAAGGCACAAAGTACCACCTCCCTGTTCCCGAAAGCATTCTTTATTTCTATGACTAAGTTATACAGAGAAGTGTTAGTCAAAATGCTTGATCTGTATGCATGTTGACATAGACGTCGTGGTTTTGCAACCAATTTACATTGTCTAAAATTATTTGAATAGGGAAAAGAGCTGACTGATCGATCTGTACTCCTCTTCCTACTTTGGGTATGAAGATGACTTTTCGCAGTCTTCCACATTTTCGAGATGTATGCCTGCGATAGTAAATTTCCCTTCATTCAATGAGGTGAATCTGGATGTAGTAAATACGATGGATGAGATAAATATCCCTTTAGCTAATCTTCAGTCCGATGAACCATGTCTGTAATATAGTATCAGAGTTAATTGATCTGTCGAGACAGCAACCAGAAAGCACATTCTCAGTAAAGCTTTTGCCCTACCATCTAAGCTGCTGTGAATATGCCATCAGGAACTGGCTGATTGCCAGTTTTGTCCCTATAAGCCCTTTATTCACTGCTTTGCTTTTTAATATTTTCGTGTTGTTTTCGTGTTGCTTTTTAATATCTTAATCCATCTAAAACTGCTCGAAACATTTCTTTTTAAACTATTTGGTTTCGACATTGCTTTAACAAATACAATTTTTTTTGCTTTTTTATTTATATATTGCTATTATGCTCTCGTACTTTTGAGTGAAATCCCATATCTCTGGGACTGCATCGTGGCAATTGGGTGAAATCGGTACATGATTTAAACTGGCACACATGAACTACATATAGTGATTTACCTTATTCTAGAAGACATTTGCATAATATGTCGGCTAGACCTTCCCGTAGCCCCACTATACCCACTATACCCAATATACTAATTTTCGACTTTCCAGTTGACTTTATACCGCATATATTGATAAATAGGTGTAATATTTTAATGAAATCATGTTAACATGTTTTCTTAATCATAAACGGGTTAAGCGCTGTGCTTAGCTAATGTCATTCGGTAATAAAAATTATGACTGATTACCTTCCCACAACACTAACATTTAATAAAGTATATATTACATCTAATATAGTATACCTAATAACTAATATAGATGATTTGTCTCAGTTAGATATCAGTTATATAAGTATATGACCCATAGTCTAAAGCATTTAAAATTTCTCCGAATAATGAATATTGTATTCATTTACAACATTTTTTAATAAAAAATTTAGATGACAACTGAAATTACTTTCATCCGCCCCCCCGCCTTCCTTCCGTGAAAATTGCGAGAGTATAAAATGTTCGATTATACCCGAACTTAACCCTTTTATATTTTTAGGTGTTGACAACACCTTATATTAAAAGATGTTGCCCAGGAATTCTAAATTCATTATTCGACAAATTTATGACTGGAATATAATCATATTTGGCATATTTATATTAGAGGTAATAGACTCAATTAGTTTCATTACTGCATCTTGCATCGTATTCGAAATATTTATATTAAAATCAGCCCAAGTAACTCTATTATAAATGCGATACAAACTTCACAAATAATATATTGGGTGTTCTAGGAAAGGGTTAACCAGAGAATCAGATATCTTTTATCAGGGATATGCGGTTTAGACCAAGATTTAAGGATTTCATTCATATTCAGCGCTAGACCTCATTATTTTCAAGAAAACTTATCTACTTAATTTCATTAAAATATCATGAATATTGTCCAACATAATCGGTTTAAAGTCAGGTGGAAAGTCGGAAATCGATAAAGTTATTGTGAGAAAAAATTGAGATATCTTGATGAAACTTAATCCACGTGTTCTTTGGTACTATGAGGAGTTTGGTATTGCTGAGGGAATCGGACTTTTACCACGCCCAAAAAATGCCGTTAATCTGATTTGCTGATTTTAAACTGTTTATGTTGGTTAATATGTGTGATATTTTAATAAGGTTAAGTGTTTTTTAAACTATAATGTTGTTTAGTGCTGAATATTAATGAAATTCTCCATATCGCTAATATTATGATTTGCACATCTAGTTTACTTTTTTCTCATACAACCAATATATTGGGTTGTTCGTAAAGTCATTTCGTTTTTTTTGGGGAACATGAAAGACAGTTTTCGTATAATGAATAAATATTTTATTAAATTATATATTGGCCATTCTGGTCCAACACCTTTTGCCATCTTTCTGGCAGTAACATAATTCCCCTCTCATAAAAGTTTTGGTCCTTGCTGGCAAAAAACTCGTCCAGGTGGTTTTTGACATCTTCATTTGAGGTAAAGGTTTTGCCATCCAAAAAATTTTGCAGGGACCGGAACAAATAGTAGTCGGAAGGCGCCAGATCTGGAGAATATGGTGGATGTTGCAGTACGTCCCATTCAAGCTGTAAAAGTTTTTGGCGAGTGACCAAACTTGTGTGAGGTCTCGCATTATCCTGGTGGAACACTACACCCTTCCTGTTGATTAATTCGGGCCTCTTCTCTTTAAGTGAATCATTCAATTTGTCCAGCTGATGACAATAGACTTCTGAATTAATCGTTGTATTGTCCGGCAAAAGCTCAAAAAAAACGATTCCTTTGACATCCCACCAAACGGAGAGCATCACCTTTTTTTGGTGAATGTTGGCTTTTGACACGCTTTGAGCCGGTTCATCTTTTCTGCTCCATGACCTCTTGCGTTTAACATTGTTGTATACAACCCATTTTTCGTCCCCAGTAATAATCCGCTTCAAAAATGGATCATTTTCTAGACGTTTGAGGAGCGAATCACACGCGTCAACACGACGACACAAATTTCGCTCGGTAAGGATATGGGGCACCCACACATCGAGCTTCGAGGTTAAGTCCATGCCTTTCAAATGGCCATAAACAGTTGAATTCGACAAATTTAACCTCTCACCGATCTCTCGTGTGGTGATTCGCCGATTTGCATCAACTAATGCCTTTATCGCATCTTTGTCAGCTTCGACCGGCCTTCCAGACCGTGGTGCATCTTCGACATCAAAATTGCCGGATCGAAATTTTGCAAACCAGTTCTGGCACTGGCGTACTGTTAACACGCCTTCTCCATACACATCCGTCAATTTTTTTCTCGCTTGGACAGCATTTTTACCTTTTCTGAAGTTAAAAAGTAAAATATGACGAAAATGCTGCTTATTGCTCTCCATATTTAAAAAGGCACCAACCAAAAACTACTGGGTAGAATTAATAGAACTTTTTCACACACAAGCCTTGCAATATCAGCTCTCATGACATATAATGGTTATGGGGCTTAAGTGTGAAGTTAGTTTCGAAAAAACGTAATTAAGTCCTCTGGCGGGAAAAAACGAAATGACTTTCCGAACAACCCAATAATATTAAATTTAATCGGAAGAAGTCTTAACAAAGTTATGCGAAAGTACTTAGATTAGTATTTTATCATTCGGTAGTAAAAATAATTTCACTCATATGATGAATGTTGCGATTTGTGTTAATAATATTGATTTTAATATTTATAAATATCTTGGACATGAAGCAAAAATTAGTAAAGAACAAAAGCGATTATGTGACCTATAGCCCAAGTTAATAACATGCCAAAGATAACTGTGATATATTTACGATTTCGTCGAATAATGCATTGAATTCTTGCGCAACATTTTTTTATTATAAAGTTTTATTAACATCTGAGATTATTGTCTCCGCTTAGATTCTTGTAAATTGCGATAAAGTTCGGTTACAACTTAGCTCTTCCTTCCTTGTTTAAGGTAACAACTTCTTTCTGATAATTTATCCGGTCTTAACTTAGCCGGTGTCGGTCATACAAGCCATTCAAGCCAATTCAAGCGTCGCATTAAGTTTGTTGAATAAGTCAAAAATGTAATTTTACGTACTTTAGCTAAGCAAACTTTTTGGGTGACCAAAAAAGCCAGCAGTGACTGAATGACCATCGATTTTTTGTCCCGTTAGTTTCGAAATAGCCAGCCGGCGTCAGCGCGAGTCAACCTGCTTGCTGTGATCATTTGTTCTTAGAAAATGTTGTGTTTGTTGTAAGTGATGTTTTTGCGAGCCAAAAGGATCCATCGTGATGTTTTTTGGAATGAAACAATGCCAAGTGATCCCTGTTTTAGATAGTACTTCTATACGCCTATTTACCTTCGGCCCCCCTGACTTAGATTGAACTGGAAGTTGTTAATTTCAACCTGAACTGAACTTTCTCCACTTCATCCTGTATGATGTTTCTCTTTGGAAGCAACGAAATGCAGATAAAATAATTAAATCTCAACTTTTATTGAAGTAATTCCTTACATAGACCGACAAACATCGGTAAATCAATTCGTATTGTTATTTTAATAATCTTAATATTTATTGTCAATAATAGTGTAATTTATTTTGGAAAATACGAAAACGTTATTAAACGAAATGTGTGCTCAATTGAACTGACCGAACTAATTTTATTCTCATTTCAGCATGTGGCATAATAAGAGAAATAAACAGCAAGCACATTAGATTATTGATGGACCTATATCATTTGCAGCATATAACGGGTAACATAACACGTTCCTTCATTGACTTCAAGGAAATAATTGGACATATTCAAATCGCTCAAGTTCCTCACCGTCATGAACCTAACGTTACCGGAGAACTAGATTTTACTTACATTTTCGACTTAATAAAATTGATTGGATATGACGGTTGGATTGGATGCGAATATAAGCCAAAAACTAATACGATGGAAGGCTTGAAGTGGATACAAAAATATAACATACAATTATAAATAAAGCTTTCAAAATATGTAGGCATTCACACAATTTTTTATTAGAAGTATATGAAAAACAGTTTTGTACATGTATATTCCTGCCGCAATTTGTATACTTTAGCAACTTGTCACATAAAATATATTATTTTTGTTCACAAAACGATTGCTTTTAACACTTTTAACTTGGTTTGAAGCTAATGAACTCAACAGCAACTTCAATAACCAATTTACCTTTCATTTACCTACATATCAATACATGTAAGTAGATGAATATATAAAGATATTTTGATAGTTTTTAGAAATGAAAACGAGGTTTCCCCAATGCCATTGGTAGTTAATGAAAGGTACAGGTATTAAAACCGTTATCTACATAGTAAAATATGCATAAAAATAAATATACGCAATAGCATAGTAATATATAATATTTACCATACATATTTAATCGAAATTATTAATTTGTTTAATTATTTTCCAAGTATTTACCCCGAAAATTCCTTTTACAAATTTTGCTGAATGCTCTTTAGAACATGAGGTTTACCCACCGTCTCTGTCTACTCATGAAAACTCTTTTACAGCAAATATTCTACCTTATCCACATATATCTAATAATTTTGTTTCCACAAATTTCCTACCTAGTTCAGCCTTCATGAGCAGGCATTTGCGGCAAGTTAAACCACTTTTGTTTTATAAAGTATTCAACAAAAGAAATTTACGGAGGGGATTTCTGAGTAAATAGTTTTATAACAATTAAGCAAATGACTAATTTCTAAAAAATTACGAAATGTGTTATAAATATATAAAAATATTTAAGTTGTGCGTACAAATGTTATATATTGTAGGTGGTGTGTTAAAAAAAAATTACGGGAATTTTCGCTTTTTGAAAAAAATATTTATTCATTCGTCTATATTAATGCTGTCGGCTTTAAAATAATCTCTATTCGATATTATGCACTTATGCCAGCGCTTCTTCCAATCGTCGAAACACTTCTCAAACTCGATTTTTGGGATAGCTTTTAGCTCTTTCAGCGATGCGCTTTTAATGTCATCAATTATCAGTGTCTTTGTTTTTGGAAATAGGAAAGTTGCACGGAGCCATGTTTGGCGAATATGTAGGCTGGGGCATCGTTGCGGTATTGCTATTGGCCAAGAATTGACGAACAAGCAACGAAGTGTGAGCAGGTGCATTATCGTGGTGCAAAAGCCATGAATTGTTTTTCCACAAATGCGGGCGTTTTTTTGCCTTTGCTTGCTTCACGCAAACGGAGTTCAACTTGTAAGTAGTACTCCTTATTGTTCGTTTGACCTTGAGGCAAGAATTCATGATATGGCATAGTGCAGCCATTGAAGTCGAAGAGCATTCCATTATTTTTTGAACACACCACGTATATCTTCGAGCATACCTTAGTTTAATGCCTACAGTAAATGTTATCTGCTTAGACATTTCCTAACCTCAATATACTCAATATAGTGATTTCCGTCTTCCGATGAAACAAAATATACTCTCGCAACATGTTGCAACAGAATATAATAGTTTTGTTCACCTAACGGTTGTGTGTAACACCTAAAACTATTTGAGATAGATAGAGAGTTATGCATATATAAATAATTGGTAAAAATAAAAGTTGCTGATGGGCCTAATCGGACTATGGCTTCGCCCACATCATGCCAGTAAACAAAAACCTTTCATCTTTGGTTTAAAAATTTTTTAAGGTCGCTATGACCCCGTACCCTAATAGGTTTAATGTACATAACTCAGAAACTACTAAAGGGTGACAACCATGCCCACCCCTTATACTATATTGCTACTAAAGGTGCTTTCTCAGCTGAATTGGTGCATACGGGCAACGGTGTAAGAATGGGGGAAATCGGAGTACAACCATGCCTACCTCCCATATAACACTATTTTAAATTCAATATGATTATTTCACTTTACAGATATAACTCAAGTACCAATTAAGATAACGGAATGGAAATTTACACAAATAGTTCCTTCAAGGTATGCCATTTTCTACCCAAAAATGGAAGAACTATATCTATCGACTATATCTTTTCAAGCCTTCAGATATCGAATGCGGTTCACATAATCGACGCAGTCGTACTTATGACTGACTAGTTACCGAAAATGTTGGAAAATTTGCGAGATCTCTGTTAATTGTGAACTTGTGTCGAAAATGGTGCCACAAAGCTCAGGTCGTGGTAGACTTAGTTTTTTTTTTAGAGGAACCTCTTTTTCTTTTGCTACTAGTAAGTGGCTTGTGGTCGCGTTATCGCTTTGTGTGAGCACATATATAGTTATATTATAGCTAAAGTTATAGTTAGAGAAATATGCCTTTTCAAAGGCATCGCAGAAGTCATGTAGTTCGGTACCACGGGTTTGTATCTGTAAGACATTATTTAGATTGTTTGCGAACGGGGATCAGTGATTCTAAACGAAGTGATTCGTACCAGTCGCTTGTGTCTAGCCATAATTCTTGGATGAGGATTTTCGTTTGTATCTTAATTGACGAAAGCCGAGCTGTGGCGTCGAAAAGTTTTGTCACGGAGGACAAAATTTATTCTTTTGCTATTGCGGATATTGCATATATTGATTCAGTAGTGTATGAAAACTGGACTGATATCGCACTCCCTTGACTCCCAAGAGTTTTCGTTGTACTTCATTTTTCAAATTTGAGGATATTAGTGTTCAACAAATTTTCTTTATTTGATTAATTTTGCCGTTGTCTTTTTAAGGGGAACCATGCGGTTTTGAGGGATTGTATCACTTATGGTAGTCAGTCGCACTCTTATGGTAGTAATTCTCAAAACTACCTCAATTGTAAATTAGTGGGGCTGTTGTAGTTGGGGTCTGCTAGCTTTAGATGTGAAACCTTTGCCAATGCTTGTTATTTATGAGATAGCTTGGTAGCATGTTTGTAAGTTACGGTAAGATTAAGCTTTTGCTGTTATTCGCTTATTCACTTATGTTTTGGAGCAGATTTTATTATAATTTTGGGGTATTCTTCCACCTAATCCCGTTAAACTGCTGTAGGCAGTCATACCCTGCTCTCATTTTCCTTATTTAGCGTTTGGGTTTTTAATGCCTTTGAGCAGAATGGTGCTTCTTCGTAGTTTTCGCGATTTGTTGCTGCAATTAAATCAGTGGTTCTTCTTACATTGGCACGATTTAAACGGTCGTAATCTTTAAAAGCATGTGAATGCGAAAAGCAATTTGTACAAAGACGTTTTGCTCTGACAAAACAAGTTTTAAATTTGTCGCAAGATTTAAGTTAAATTCTCCTGTAAATAGTTCGCATGATGTATTTTTATTTTGTTCAGATGTAAACGATTGCCCTTTATGAAAATTTCGGTTAATTGAATTGTTGTTGCTACTATATGGAGGTCCATAAAATCTTAAATTGAGGTGTTGAGCATATTTTGTTTTCATTCTTTCCTTTGTCAACCGTTTCTGCAATTTAGTACTGGGTAGTGAAAAATTATTTCATTTGCTGCCGCGTGGGGCACTTTTTCGTGATGAGTGCGATTGCTCCAATAATAATAACGGGTTTTCTGGTAATGCTGCGGTGCATATATGTACTAATAAAGGATCCCAGCTCTCTGTGGGAATATTCTGTGTCGAAAGAACCGATTTTTTTTTAATTTTTAACAAGTTCGTTAGTACCGTTACTGGTTTATCGACCAATATTATTCCATTTTCATATCTTACTTTTAGAGCTTCCCATGCTACATTGAAATTGTCGTAGTTAAGTGCGGACTGTTTGACTACAACGCCTGCTTGACCTTTAGTTTTGTATCGGAGGTGATACAATTTTTGTGCTTGAGATCATTTTGGAAGGTTTATGTATACGGCTGTAAATATGTCCCCGAAGAACGGATATTGTTTATAACATCCATGAAAAACTTCTGTGTCACATGCGGGCCCTTTGAGGTGAATACCTCAACTTGCCTCTTGAGTTTGTATTTGTGGCAGCTCTACTCTCTAATGTGGAGTAGCTGCAATTGGTTCTAATAGTTTTAGTTGATTGGAAATCTTCCTTTTTTCTCTTGATATTGGTCTTAGCAATATTAGTATTTGTAGTAAGCTGAGCGTTTATGTAAAATCTTCTGGTAGATTTATATCAAAATTTTCTGCTTTTGAGCAAATGCTGCTAGTTTTAGGTTTTCCTGTTGTTCCAATGTGAACTTTGAATATACATATATATATATTCATGTATACAAACATGTGTGTGTGTGCATACATACATATATATTTACGCGACGAAAATATAATACAAATCACGTATCTCCGTAAATATTCCCGTACATAATGGAATTTACGTATATATGTATTTCCCGTATATAATAGAATTCTGCACTTTGCAAATTTGGTTTGTTACGTACAACATATATATGGAATGTGTATGTATTGTAAGTTAATATGCATATATGATTGTTGTATATATATTTGTGTATCTTTCTCTCTTTTGTTGTCTTTTATTTTATATTTTCGAATTTGCCTTTGGTTATTTATTTAATGCAATCCTGCTTACTGCGTTATTGAACATAGGGGGTATTGCGGAATAATCTTACAAGTAAATACATGAATTAAATATTTTGTTATTTTTTGTGTTTGTGGAATAGGTATGTTTGAATACACAAAAGTAAGCATTATATAGGCATTTAATAGTTATTTATTTAATTTTATATATGTATATATTTGGAAACATATGTATATTATACCAAAATGTTTTATCTGATGGCGATATTTCGGGTTTTCCCGTAAATTAAACGCGAAAATTAAAAAAGTTTGTGAACCGTTTCTATTACAGGTGTTATATTAGATAAAACCATAACCATAAACATAAATATTTACATACAATATATAAATAATGAGTGGAATCAATATGACTCACTTCGATTCGCTTGTGTTCATTATATCTTAATTGTGTTCATTTGGATTTCAGTTTCGCTCCCGTTCTTGTTCTTTTTTGTTATTTAAAGTGTTCCGTACTTTGTGTTTTTATTTAACACGCAGTTGGTTTTTTTTTTTAAATATATGTACACTGGGCATAAAAAGCCTGTGTACAAGGTACCAACAAATATAACTCTTTGAAAAAAAGGCTTTTATATACTTTTTAAAAAATCCTATTTATTTTATATTCATTAAAGGATATTATATTTGCAATTTTATGAGAATAAAAGGGATTAATTTCCTAACAATAACATACATATAAGCAAAAAAAAAATACACACGACTAGAAAATCCATTAGAAAAAGTCTGCGTACTAGGTACTTAAGTCGAGCAAAGATATTCTTCTTCCAAATTCCGCTTAAAATTTAATAGGAAGTCGGTTGTCCCCTATGTTTTAAAACTTCCGCTAGGCGTTTTGGCGTGGAATCAGCAAGCTTAGTTGTTTCTGTTGAGGGATATGAACCTATTCCTCCTGCAACACATCCTTAAGCATAGCCTTTGAGGTAATTGTGCGTTGGCGTATTTTTCGTTCAAGTGAATCCCATAGGTGCTTCATGGGATTCAAATCTGGCGATTTTGGTGATCTTCGAAGCTGCTTGGGAACGTTATGGAGTAACCAAAGCTTAACTGTGTTCTTCGCGCTTTGCTTCAAATTTCTTTTCAAGATATTAAGGTATGCATATTTATCCATGGTGGACTCAAAAAATTCCATTCGGCCCACACCATTACTAGCCATGCACCCCCATACCATTGCTCCACCACCTCCATGCTTCACAATAGGCACAAGTTTTCTTTAACGAGTGTCGTTCCTGTTTTTCGCCACACAATCTCGCTCCCCTTGATTCCAAAGACGAAAAACGTGCTCTCATCGGAAACAATAACCTTCTGCCTAACCTCGCGGGGCTTATTTATGTGCTCTTTCGCGAAAGCAATACGCTTTTGTCTATTGACTAGCGATATGAATGGCTTCTTGTGTGCGACATGACCATGACACCCAGCTTTTTTCAAAAATTTGCGGACGGTGTCAGTGCGGACGGTCTTCTTAAAAGTTTCGCGCGATTCTTCGAGCGATTTTGGATGCAGTAAGTCAAGAGTCCGGATCGAGGAACGATCCCTTTCATGTGGTGTGTTGTGTTATCCTGTGTGGTGTACAATTGTGGTGTCATCGGGTATAGTGTTTTCAGATATGGTGAGAGCTGCATATCAGTGTCGTGTATTATGGAGTGATGTGTAGATGTGGTGATGGTGTGTTTTGAGAGGGAGTCTTAGCTCATTTAACCAGCTAATTCAAAAAGCATTTCGAGAAGTAAGAAGATGACATGAACAATACACTTACCATCTACGTTGGTAGTATGGTAAAAGCCAAACAAAATGAGCAACAAAAAATAAGCAATAATAATAACAGTGGGAAAAACAATGGCAACTTGGGTACAAGCACTGCTTTTGACAGCGAACCTAAGTGAGAAGCCGCAGGTACTCCCAGCATAGCAGGAGTAAAAATGCATAATTTCTTGGAACTCCTGACGTCGGTTGAGAAACCACTCATCGGGGAATACGTCAGAGATGATGAGTTCCCTACAATGAGCTGTGTTGTGGTGGGCAGGGTACCACAAACAATAGCAGCTGCGGATGGTGATAACAGCAGAAACCTGTACAACCTCCCTTCGAGACGAAGCTCGCTGTACAGCGGATTAAACCGTACCGGAGCAAGGGAGATGCTACGAGAAATCGCAGACTAACTATACCGCTGCTGGTATCGACAGCTGGATGGCCAAATGGCTTTCTGGCCAGATGGCCATGGTGGTGTTCGAGGGGTGGAGTGACCATCTATCGTTAAATGAGGCCTACGTCAGATCGGGTCTGCTACTGATTCCCTGCAGGGGCGAAGACATCACTTCTCGACTCATGAGGCCATAAAAACAGAAGGCGGGAGACTAGAACGAAGGTAAAGGCAAGATTAGGCCCGCAGAGGAGACAACGTTGCCCAAAAGTTCAGCGAGAGTGATACCAATGGAATTAAGAGGAATAAATTCTCCCAGTATCGTTGAAAGATCTTAGGTTTGGGGGATATGTAGATCGAAAGATCGGGAACAGACGTAGGAACCACTATTTTCCAAACCAGTTTTAAATGAGTTCTCACCTGGTTCTAGCTAAGGTGAACCTCCATCGAGCTTCGACTGCCACTTCATACAGATTCAGGTCGGATAACCCAGAAGCCTTACTGATTGAGCCATCACTTAAAAAAAGAAAAAGTTATAACGCTGAGAGACCCTGAGCTGGTGTAATGGACACTAGCATTGGGGATGTGGTCTAGGCCTCGATTTAGTTCGCCGGAGAGTCGACCGAGGCCTACCTGTCGACGTACAAAAACTGCTACGGCTCGACTACTGAAAGAAATCAAATCTCCCTCTCATTGTGTGCTGGATAACACACACCTCAGGGAGAGACGACTTCAACACCTGCTGCTGCGGCGTTAAGTTGTAATTAAAATTTATTTTTAAGATAAACATAGAGTTAAACAAATAGTGAAGAGGAAGGGAAGGGAAGGGAATTATATTATTATAATTTGTGAGACCTAAAGACAGATGAGTTCAGAATTCATTATTTGACTAAACCTTGAATAATATTTTGTATCTTATTAACTTATGTTACAGGCCATAACTTTATATGGCTTCATTACCACATTTTGCTTCTTGTTTGAGATATTAAAATTGAAATTAACCTAATTAACTCAAATGACCAACCGAAGGGGCTAAATTTAATATATTGGGTGTGTGATTTTTATAGTACTGTAAGTAGATGTGTCTTAAATTTATTTAAGGCTCAAACATTTTAAATGTCAATTCATAAAATTAAACAAGGAAGGAAGGGTGTAGCCGAACATTTTATACCCTCGCAATATGCAAGGCTTAAAGGAGGGGAAATGATTTCAGGTGCTGGCATTTGGTATCTTATTAACTTATATTGCAGGTCATAACCTGACGTAGTTTTATTACTATATTTTGCTTCGTGTCTGAAATATTTATATTAAAATTTACCAAATTAACTAAGCCGTATTATATTTAAGAAAACATATCCACTTAATTTCATTAAAATATTGCACATATTGACAAACATAAATGGTTTAAAGTCATCTGGATAGTCGAGAATCTTCATATCGGCTATATTTAGGCTAGGGAAAAATCTTCACTTATCCCATTAACCCTTTTCTTTACTCAAGTATACTAGCGAACATGTTTCCACGCAATTTTAAAGAAGAAGATAACTCACACAGTGACACATTCAGCTTATAGCCTGCAGAAATAACGAAAATTATCATATGTAGTATATGGGAGCTGGGGATATTCTCGGTGTTAAACTATGATATATCCAATATTATTTGTTCACTTAATGTCGCTAAGATAGCTACATATGGTACGATATATACGGTATAAAGTCAACCGGACGTTTGAAATTCTTATATTAGGTATATGGGGGCTACGTGAAGCGTTTACACAATTTTCCCTATTTTTGGCACAAGAGCACATTACTATCAGGGAAAGAAAATACTCGAATTTCATTACGATATTTTATAGATTTACCGAAATATCTGGTGGAAAAGTCTAACGAGAGGTTGAAAATCCATATATTAGGTTGGTTGGAGAGGTTGGAGAGGTATTTACCCGATTTTCCCCATTTTTGACAAAAGAGCACTTTATTGTCGCGGAAAGATAATCTTCGAGTTTCACTACGATGTCACCTTGCTGCCGACATTTTCGATATAAAGTCAGCTATAGCCACTTTGGTCCTTATATTGAGTATATGAAGACTTGAAAAGTTAAATGCTTGAAAACACTATTTGTATAAAGTTTCATTCCCATATCTCAATTGCTGCTTGATACTTACTTTATATACTTTAAAGTGAAAGAATCATATAAAATTTAAAATTGTGTTATATGAGAAGTAGGCGCAGTTTTTATCCAATTTCACCCATTTTCACAAAGTGACATAAAGATGCAAATATAATGTTACGTACCGAATTTTGTTGAAATGGTTAAGACGTTCTTGAGATATGGGATTTCACCTAAAAGTGGACGGTGCCACTCCTATCACCAAAATTTTTCACGGATTGCTATGCTACACTCCGGTATCATATTTGCTGTAAGATTTAATTTTTCTGACGTGTTCCTTAAGCGAGTTAATGCACCTTTAGTAGTTTGCAACATAACCTTTGTATGGAAGGTGGGCGTGATTATTTTCCGATTTCACTAATTTTGTACCAAGTGTACCAATTTTCAAAATATCTTAGACAAACCATTTGTCTTATAAATGGTAAACTTGTTCTCATTCTGTTTATCGTTTTGGCCAGTGCATATTATTAATTATTGATTATATCTTTTAAAAGCCCTGGGAAGCGAATTGATGAAAACCTTATTCAGTTGGTTCATTTTAACTATCGCAAAGGAACACATTAGGTATACAATTAATCGTGCTGAAAAAAAATCGCTTTGAATTAAAGCACTCAAGTTTAAAGCACTTTATTGGAAGACTACTATGGAAAGATAGCATGCTATGAAACCGTCAGAACGGTTCTAAAAATCTTTAAATGCTCATCGAAAATAGCCAGCCATTACACTCTGCACTGAATATTGAAAGACGCGTGAACTTTCCGACTGCCCATGGCAATAAACCACCAGGGTATAGGGACTATGTTATATTTTGTGACCAGACCAAAATTATGATTTATTGCCATGATGGACCAAACAAGGTGTGGATAAAATCCAATACAGCGTTACAGTGTCATAAAAGCGTTGAGGAACCGCGCATTTTCAATGTTGTAATGATGAAGGAGTATTATATTTTGAAAAATTAATTGACCAGAAGCGGGATTAGGTTTGGGTTTGTTGATCCCAATAAATCAAGAAAACTTAAGTAAAAGCTAAATCAGGACAATGATCCCAAACAGAAATGTTTGTTGTGGGTCTTATAAAATTGCGTTAAATTTATCGACACATCTGCCCAGAGCCCTGACTTTAACCCCATTGAAAAATTGCCATTGTTTAAAAAAAAGCAATAGCTAAAGGGAGCCCAACAAACAAAACCGTTTTAATCAATGCAATTGAAGAGGAGCGAAACAGAATACCTCTAGGTTATAATCTATAAATTTTAAGTCAGTCAATAACACGTCACAGAAGTAATTGCATTAATGACAAGGGACAATATACTAAATCTTAAGGTAAAATTAGCTTTGTGTACATGGTTTTAGCTTTATATAAAAAAAGGCGTTTGAATTTTGCAAAGAATTAATTGGCAGAAAAATATTTAAGTTAACATACATTTTGTTGTTTTTGTTTTTTAATTCTGTTTTGACTTTCGAAAGTTTTGATCCTTAAATAAATTTAATATAATTCACCTACAGTGTTGTGAAAAAGGATAACTGAAAAAATTTATTTACGTTATTAAAAACTAGGCCTGAAATTGAATTTTCATGTCATCTTTCATTTTGTAAACGATTAATTGGCGAACCCTATGTCATAGAGTGGCCAATGTTTTCAGTAAAAAACGGCGTAATGCACTAAGGTTCTCATATTCGGTATCTGGGCGCATGAAAGGTTATTATCTGATTTCGACAATTTTTAGACGTGAGGTAGGATGCCTCGAAGCCACTACTTTTGCAAAATGTAGTTCTGATATCTTCATTGAGGTATTTGATTTATATACTTTAAAGTGAAAGAATCAGATGGAATATAAAATTGGGTTATATAAGCAGTAGGGGTGTTATGCACAAAACTAGGTTGAAATAGGTAAAATAGTTCCTGAGCTATAGAATTTCACCTAAAAGTGGGCGGTGCCAATGTCAATGTGCCATTGTCCAATTTTACACCAATTCCTATAAAACTCCTCCATACCACCGTTAAAGTGGGGGTTATCAATCGATTTCATCCATTTTCACACTATATGAGGAGGTGTGAAAAGGACTTGCCCGTAGAGAATTTTTTTAAACCACAGTTGCCCCGTCATAATCTGATATCCTGCACCGAATTTTTTATCTTAATTTTTGGCTTAGTTGTAACACTTTATAATTTTTCGCTAACGGCGTATTGTGAGCTCGAGTAGCGTGATTTCGCTCATATGCAATACCAACCTCCTCAGGGTGCCTAAGAATACGATGGGTACTCGTTTCATGAAGACATCTAAATTTTTACTCAAGCTATAGCATTTTGCGCGTAAATTATATCTCGATATCTCGATTAGTTTTAGGTGTTACAAACATTAGCTTTACACAGTAAACAGAAATCTAGTATTAGCATAGAAATATAATCTTTTAGACTTTTTTTACTAAGGTAGGGGAGTACGTGCTTGATATAACTTTCGACAACAACATTGAGACCTGAGTGCAAGAAGGACCTTGGACCAAATGCAAACAGTCTTATGCATTATAGCAGATAAGACTGCTGTCCCTTAACTGCACCGAAATCTTAGAAGAGAAATCCTTTTTGGTCGAACAAACTCTCGACACTAAGGAAGTCAGAGGGCAAGCTAATTAACAAACCCAGAATAACTGGTATGTGCGAGGAATATAGGGCCAACTATGCATTATAATAAAAACAAATAAAGAAGGGCTAAGTTAAGGTGTAACGAAACATTTCATACTCGCAATTTTCAAGGACTAAAGCCGAGCCAATACTTTCAGGTGAATATTAAGAAATGTTGCGCAAGAACTCACATTCGTTATTCGGCAAATTGTAAATGTATTACAATCATGTTTGGCAGGTTAATAACTTAGACTATATGTCGTATAATAACTTTTGTTTATTACTAATTTCTGCCCCGAGTTATTTATATAATATTAAAATCAATCTAACGAAGACAAATTACTATATTCATCACATCAGTGTTATAATGTTTACTACCGAAAAACATAGTACTAATGGAAATCTTCTCACCTAATTTCATTCATACATTTTCCATTGAAATTTAATCCATTGGGTTTAGACAAACTACAATAATATTCAGCACCAAACGACATTATAGTTTAAAAAACACTTAACCTTATTAAAATATCACACATATTAACCAACATAAACAGTTTAAAATCAGCTGGAAAGTTGAAGTTCACTTTCTTGGATATATTGGGGCTAGAAAATGTCTAAGCAGACAGCATTTACGTAAGGCATCAAAGTATACTCGAAAACATATTTTCAGACACTTTTACTGAAACAACTTAGAATTTGATCGATATATTTGGCGTCACATCCACTAGAATTACGAAAACCATTATTAGTAGTATATGGGAGGTGCGGTAATTCGTAGATCTTTTTCACTCATCTGCGCTACTAAACTATAGGACATTCAAGATTACATAAGTTCATTTAATTTTGCCAAAATATCTTACAATTTGCCCGATATATAAGGTATAAAGTCAAATGGAAGCTTAAAAATCTTATATTAGGTATATGCGGCTAGAGGAAGTATTGACCCGGTTGAACTAAACCCCGGTTTTTGACAAATGGCTAAATTATTATTAAGAAAAGATCTCTAAATTTCAATAATATAGATAACAGCCATTGGCACTGAGGAACCAAATTGGGAGCGGGGCAACACCCACCTTTTCAAAAATTTTAAATCATATTTGCTCCTTCGTACTTTGATGCCCTGTTATAGCACTTCAGAAATTTTCGCTTAACGGAATTTTGTGGGAGTGGTAATGGTCCGATTACGGCCACCTGCAATACTAACATTCTTGGAAAACCAAGTACCAAGTTTCATCAAGATATCTTAATTTTTACTTAAGTTACCTCCCTATAATTGTCTCGACTCGTTTTAAGTGTCACAAAGGACCGTTATGTTGCCATAATCCAAAAATGGTGTAATAGAATTCAATATATTCGTTATTTGACGAAGTTATGAAAGGGTTGCATTCATATTTGGTATCTTATTAACTTATACTATAGGTCATATATTCAATTAGTTTCATATCCCAATTATTTATATTATAATCAATCTAACTAACAGAAATCTCTATATTCATGATATTAGTGCTGTGGGAAGGTGCATACCGATGTGTACCGAATGATACAATGCTAATTAAAATAATCTGGTTTAATTTAATTGAGATATCTTCCATGGAGATATATGAGGTATAAACTCAACCAAAGGGACGAATGCCAAGTGCATTGTCTAATTTTTCCGTCTGTACCACCTTCCTATTAAACCTATTAGGTAGGGCACCCACTGTTTAAAAGGTTTAAATCACAGATGTCCCTCTTAATTTGTGGCTTTGTTATATCCCATTACAATTTTTCGATTAACGGCATTTTTTGGGCGTGGTAAAAGTCCGATTCCCTCAGCAATACCAAACTCCTCATAGTACCAAAGAACACGTGGATTAAGTTTCATCAAGATATCTCAATTTTTTCTCACAATAACTTTATCGATTTCCGACTTTCCACCTGACTTTAAACCGATTATGTTGGACAATATTCATGATATTTTAATGAAATTAAGTAGATAAGTTTTCTTGAAAATAATGAGGTCTAGCGCTGAATATGAATGAAATCCTTAAATCTTGGTCTAAACCGCATATCCCTGATAAAAGATATCTGATTCTCTGGTTAACCCTTTCCTAGAACACCCAATATATTATTTGTGAAGTTTGTATCGCATTTATAATAGAGTTACTTGGGCTGATTTTAATATAAATATTTCGAATACGATGCAAGATGCAGTAATGAAACTAATTGAGTCTATTACCTCTAATATAAATATGCCAAATATGATTATATTCCAGTCATAAATTTGTCGAATAATGAATTTAGAATTCCTGGGCAACATCTTTTAATATAAGGTGTTGTCAACACCTAAAAATATAAGAGGGCTAAGTTCGGGTATAATCGAACATTTTATACTCTCGCAATTTTCACGGAAGGAAGGCGGGGGGGCGGATGAAAGTAATTTCAGTTGTCATCTAAATTTTTTATTAAAAAATGTTGTAAATGAATACAATATTCATTATTCGGAGAAATTTTAAATGCTTTAGACTATGGGTCATATACTTATATAACTGATATCTAACTGAGACAAATCATCTATATTAGTTATTAGGTATACTATATTAGATGTAATATATACTTTATTAAATGTTAGTGTTGTGGGAAGGTAATCAGTCATAATTTTTATTACCGAATGACATTAGCTAAGCACAGCGCTTAACCCGTTTATGATTAAGAAAACATGTTAACATGATTTCATTAAAATATTACACCTATTTATCAATATATGCGGTATAAAGTCAACTGGAAAGTCGAAAATTAGTATATTGGGTATAGTGGGTATAGTGGGGCTACGGGAAGGTCTAGCCGACATATTATGCAAATGTCTTCTAGAATAAGGTAAATCACTATATGTAGTTCATGTGTGCCAGTTTAAATCATGTACCGATTTCACCCAATTGCCACGATGCAGTCCCAGAGATATGGGATTTCACTCAAAAGTACGAGAGCATAATAGCAATATATAAATAAAAAAGCAAAAAAAATTGTATTTGTTAAAGCAATGTCGAAACCAAATAGTTTAAAAAGAAATGTTTCGAGCAGTTTTAGATGGATTAAGATATTAAAAAGCAACACGAAAACAACACGAAAATATTAAAAAGCAAAGCAGTGAATAAAGGGCTTATAGGGACAAAACTGGCAATCAGCCAGTTCCTGATGGCATATTCACAGCAGCTTAGATGGTAGGGCAAAAGCTTTACTGAGAATGTGCTTTCTGGTTGCTGTCTCGACAGATCAATTAACTCTGATACTATATTACAGACATGGTTCATCGGACTGAAGATTAGCTAAAGGGATATTTATCTCATCCATCGTATTTACTACATCCAGATTCACCTCATTGAATGAAGGGAAATTTACTATCGCAGGCATACATCTCGAAAATGTGGAAGACTGCGAAAAGTCATCTTCATACCCAAAGTAGGAAGAGGAGTACAGATCGATCAGTCAGCTCTTTTCCCTATTCAAATAATTTTAGACAATGTAAATTGGTTGCAAAACCACGACGTCTATGTCAACATGCATACAGATCAAGCATTTTGACTAACACTTCTCTGTATAACTTAGTCATAGAAATAAAGAATGCTTTCGGGAACAGGGAGGTGGTACTTTGTGCACTTCCTGGACATTGAGGGTGCTTTCGATAATGCCTCCTTCACGAAAGTTATTCAACGAGTGGAAAGGATGAAGGCAACCATAAACTGATGGGTGGATGCGGATCGCAGAACAAATATCGCTTAAACCGATATAATCTTCAGTAAGATACAACTAAGCACCACATTCATAGGGTGGATTATTATATTTGTGGACTTTTGCCAAAGATATTCCGCTCACATTGTCATAATAAGCGGGAAACTCGAGAGCACACTCTGTGACATAGTACAGAGATGGCTAATCCTCGAAAGCTACCAAATAGAGTAGAAAACCTGCAAAAAGACCTATTTTAAACAGAACTTCAAAATACATGTCACAAGCAGCATGCATGTCAAGCATCACTATAGTCAAATTTACCCTATAAAATTAAATCGAGAATAGTACTGTAGTGCACAGAAAAGTTTAAAGGGTAGCTTCGACGAGTCAAGTATTTCTATCATGGATATTGATATCTGGCTAGGGAAGCAGTGGCACCCAAGCCGATAGGACCAGGCCTGTGGTCGGTGTGTTCGTCGGTGGAGACAGCAGAGCATATATTTCTTAATTGCCCTGTATTTGCAAGAAGAGCATGTATCCGCTAAGAGGGCATGTTACGTCCATTAACTCAGGCGCATTGTTGGGCTTTTTGGGCGACCGAGTTAGAATAAGTGATGTGTGACAAGGAGGGGCTTGATCTAATTTAATCTAACCTAAGCTTTGGTTTGCTACAGAAATATTAACATAAATTGCTCTTGTAATATGAACTCCTAGCATTTGTTTATGAAGTTTATTATGTCTTGATATGTCTTGCGTGAAGAACTTAAAATAATTTTGATGAATATGTTAGTGATCACAGTAATCCTTAGTTATAATATAATGCGAAGTGCCCCTCTAAATGTAAGTAATATTATCTAGACTTTAATAAAGTTCACATTAAAGATTTAACTACTGAAGCTTTTGCCCTTTGATGGATAAATAGAAGAGCACGGAGCAACCTTATTCCACCAATGATGTTCATAAAGCTATGCTACTATATTCATATGTGGGAATAGTTAATAAAATTGGGCGCCTTTCAAACTCTTCCGGAACAAAAATAATGATGTCATACGCAAGACTAGGAACCTTTACTCTATGAGAATCAATACCAATCACCTACCAATTCATCTTCAGTTCTGTGGAATAATTTAAAAGACTTTGATGTAAAATTTTAAATCAGCGCTTATTGTACAAAAGCTGCATCTACCAGACATTATGTCTCATATTATAATATATAATCAACAGTTTTCAATGAAATCACAAGAAGCAACAAATAGCGCTTTTAAACCTGATTTTAAATTAATATATAATTCTAACCGCAAGCTTTTTTTTTTGACCAGGTCACAGAAAAACTAAAAGAACTAATTTTACATAATTTCCCTGTATTTGCATCTTATTAATTTTTGGCTGACAGCATCAACATTTAATAAGGCTAAAAAAATTTAACCCCGTAACCTTGCGACTTTCAGCCGATAAGCATCAATCCGAATGATCAATCCGGATTTCGATAGGGTTTTAGTTGCTCACTGGTTTGCTGAAGATGTACTGTAATTCAATAGGGGACTGTTGGGGTATTATATTTAATATATATTACTGTAATCCCAATAATAATAAATAATAATAATAATAATAATAATAACTATTTATAATCCTATATAAGTATAATTCGATTAGTTTTAGGTATTACAAATAACCGTTAAGTGAACAAAACTATCATAGTCGGTGTTTTAATATTCTATCAATTCTTATAACCCTAGTTGATTCTCGAATTACGGCATTATAGTAGACTCCATTAAAAGTTTTAGAAAAATCGGTTTAAATATAATTTAATAAAGTTTAAAAGAAAAGCTATACGATTAATTTTCGATAGCAAATTAGCGGACAGTCTTTATTTAATTCTAAAAGTATTTAGAAAATTTTATTGTTTCACCCCATAGTTCACCCCCGTTTAAGTAAGTAACCCCCTCAAGAGTAAAATTCGCAATGGAAAGTTAATCCAAAAAATCTATTTCATACAGTATAAGCGTGACAAATAGGTAAATAGAAACCCGTAATCAGGGATCGCTTGTGTAAACTCTAATTTGGTACAACTAATACATGATTTAGTATCTATTATAACAGGTTTTCAATTAATCCTTTTTGCGGATATCAACATTTGGTTCGCATGCCGGATATATTTTCAATGAATACATCTTAAGAAAATTGGTAACTTAGAAACGGTACATAAGTCTGGTATAAAGGTAAGGTATAAAGGTATCTGGTAAAAAGTTAGCACGGTTAACTAATGACAGCATTAACGCAAATAGTATTCTGAAAAGTGAAGCAAGTTGTAAAGGTCCTCGGCTTATTCATTGTATTAACTATTTTTGTATTCAATACTTCTTTAAAAAATTAAATTTTGTTTGTTAGATTTAATTTGTTTCAAATTGAATTAAGTACCTAGTTAGTCTATAAAACATAGTTCTTGTTACTAATTTATTATTTTTGCTACAACCTTTTAATATAATTAGATATTTGAAGGAATTTAACGCTTGATGAACATCGAAATCCTTCGTTTGGAGAAGTTTGTGCTTATCGTGATATTTAAATTAATCTGCTGTCACGCAAGTTTGTCAGCTATAATATTCTAATATCCTGATATCCTGATATCCTGATTTATAAAGTATTTGAGTACCAAAAGTTAATGTTATATATTAGAGTTTTCCTTCATTTTATTTTTCCATTTTGATTCTTTGCAGATTTAAAGATTACCTATTGGTGGATTGTGTAAATCGTTAAACTACCATTCCATATAAATATGTTATAAGTTTGTACAATGCCTATACTTGGCTAGGAGGAGGAATGATCAAATTGTAATCATGGAGGTTATGGTACAGATCACTGCCGCAGCGACTTGTGTAGTGTCCGCACGCGTAGTTCAGAGATATGTTGCAAATATTCTTCTTCAGAGATATGTTGACATACTTTGCACCATTGAAAAAAAAACGGTACGTTTGAATACAACAAGATTAGTGTCGTTCACAATTTCTTCATTACTCCAATCAATCATTTTAGGGCCATCATCTATGCTAACCTTAACCAGAGCGTTATTTACCACAACTATATCGTCGTCGATAAAAGTAATGGAGACTAAGTCAATGGAACTGTTAGAACGTTCCATTTCCGCTACCATTGGCGTAGGGTCATGAAGTCACAGGTGTGATGCTGCCTATATGTAGCTACGATGTTTTCCAAAAAGTGCACTAGTTGGCCAGCATGCGAAATGGGAAAAACTGTAACATTTTTCCTTATTTGCTAAAACCTTAGCTCTAACTACAATAAGCAATTGGGTTACTGTAACTCTTGTGAAACACTCCTTCAGAACCGTCTACAAGTCATTTGCGTTAACAATGACAGGGCTTTTATACTCTCGCAACATGTTGCTACAGAGTACATTAATTTTGTTCACCTAACGGTTGTTTGTAACACCTAATACTATTCCGAGTTAGATATAGATATACAATATATATATAAATGATCAGGGTGAAAAGATGAGTTTAAATCCGAGTGACTGTCTGTCCGTCCATCCGTCCGGGCAAACCATAACTTGAGTAAAAATTGAGATATTTTGATGAAACTTGGATGGAAGAACACGTGTTTCTTTGTCACCGTATGTCAGTTGGTATTGCAGACGGGCGTAATTGGACATCTGCCAAGCACACAAAACTCCATTAATTGAAGACCGATAAAGTGCTATAACTAAGCAACAAATCGAGATATAAACGAGTTATTTGGAATGAATGATCCTAGTAGGGCGGGGCATTTGTGAACAAAAATTTTTTTAAAAGGAGGAATGGGCCCGCCCTTCAATAGGTTTAATGTATATAATTCAGAAACCGAGTAAGTTTTTCTAGCATCTCCTCATATACTGAGAAAATGAGTGAAATCGTATAATAACCGCGTCCACCTCCCATACAAAGGTTATGTTGAAAACTACTAAAAGTAGGTTAACTCGCTGAAGGAACACGTCAGGAACATTAAATCTTAGAGCAAATATGATACTGGAGGGTAGCATAGGAATACGTGAAATTTTTTGGTTATGGGAGTGGCACCGCCCACTTCTAGTTTAAATCCCATATCTCAAGAAGGCCTTAACCGATTTCAACAAAACTTAATACATTATATTTGAATCCTTATGTCACATTGCGTGACATGAGCTCAAAATGAGATTTTGAGCGAAACCGAATAAAAACGATGCCTACTTCTCATATAACACAATTTTAAGTTTCATTTGATCCTTTCACTTTAAAGGAGACATATCGAGCAGCGATGAAAATATTGGAATAAGGCCATGGGATACCATCTCATGCGTAAAAATAGTCGAAATCGGATTATAACTTTTGAAATCACCAGGTGATCACCAGATTTCAAATAATCTCAGTGCCTCTATCTGATTTTTTACCGAAAATATCGCGGGACAAACATGCAAAAAATTGGGCAAATACTTCCTGTAGCCACCATATACCTAATATAAAAATTTACAACTTCCTGTAGACTTTATACCATATATTTCGGTAAATCTGTAAGATATCATAATGAAATAGGAGGATTATCTTTCCATGATAATAATGTGATCTCGCATCAAAAATGGGAAAAATCGGGTAAATACTTCCCATGTATTTAGTCTCCATGTACCTAAGATACGGATTTTCAACCTTCCTGTAGACTTTAGACCATATATTTCGGTCAATATGTAAGATATATTAGTAACATTAAGTGAACGTGTAATATTGATATACCATAGTTTAAAGTCGAAAATGTGTGAAATCGGTCAACGAATTATTCCAGCTCCCACATACCACATATAATGATTTTCGTTATTCTAACAGACTTTATGCAGCATATGTCGGTCACTGTGTGAGTTACCTTCACAAAATTGCAAGGAAACATGTTCCCTAATATACGTGAGCAATGAAAAGAGTTAATGTAATTAGTGCAGATCTTCCTCTATTCCAAATATACCCGTTATAAGAATTCCCGATTGTCCATCTGACTTTACACCGTTTATGTTGGTCAATTTGTTTGATATTTTAATGAAAAATGAAGTGGATATGTTTTCTTAAACATAATGTGGTTTCGCGCTAAATATGAATGAAACCGGTCTAGACCATGGTCTAAGCCACTTATTCCTGATATAATGACCTTTCCTTTCCTTTTTTTCTTTTTCCTTTTCTCTGGTTGACTTTTTCCTTATGTATTTAATTATTCCTTCCTTACTTGTTTAAGTTAGCTTTAGCCAAGGTAATTGCAATCATAAATTTTTTAATTTCGAATCTTACAAGCATGTCATTTTGTCAAAAGTGTATCATAAAGTACGATTAATCGATTTCTTCCTTTTTCTTTACCTAGTGAATTTGGTTAACTGGACTCGTGAGAGTGTTTATCTGTTCCTGAGTTCTAGGTGTGATGACGATTTCTCTCTTATTTTATTGTATCAGTTCTTGCACCGATAGTGTAGTTTGTTGCAGGTGGTCAAAGTCAGGGGCGCCAGCGATTACCTTTAGGGTTGAACCCAAAAAATGTAGGCTTCGAAAATACCAAATGTAACCCTATAGTTCCTAATAAGGTTTATAAATGCGTAGTGTCGACTTCCAGGATCTTCCTCTTGTGTGATTGCGTCAAGTCATTAATCAAGTTGGTGTTTTATTATACGTATTGTCCGTACTCCGTTAAGTTCGACAAATGTCTTCATAAGCAGTGTCGTTTCTTCCAAGATTTAATCTTCCTTCCTATCTTCCAAGATTGAAATGTAGTCCACGGGCAAGTAATCCGTTAATTTAGTCTGTCAAAACTGCATAGACATAAATATGCCTGAAATTTAGCAACAGAAGTTAAGATGATTACGCAAGAACCATTGTATAGTGTTTTTTATATGAGATTTTTCTTGTGAGCCACCCTCCTTTTAATAATGACGACTGTTCCCGTCTTCAAAAGCGTCTAGCCTTTCTTCAATATACAATGGAGTAACCCGGTCACCTAGTGTCTGTTGGATTTCACTAGAACTTTTCCGCCACTTCGAAGACTATATTGCTGGTAGGCGTTGCACCGTTGTAGTGACTCCTGCTGACCTTTTTCTAGCCTAGCAGCGACGTGCGTGAAAAGATGCGAACTTTTATGGACAATCTCAATCAACTTCTTGCCCTTCAGCCAATGGAACTTCCTATTATATTCCACAGCCGCTTGAAGAAAGCTTGAAAATTGGCGCTTTTACTTATACGGTGGTGCACGATGCTACGGAGTGAACCAAGGTAAACTTCTTTACTGCTGTTAGAAAATATTTTCCTGTGGTTGGAAAAAATCTCCCTCATCTACAAAAGTCTATATGGATCATTTTTTCTGCACCCTAGGGTATAGGCGTAACATACATTTCCTGCTTCTTTGGATGTCTATCGTACTTTGCCTTTCCACACACTACGCAGGTTGCGACAACCTCTGCCGCAATTTTGCTAATTTTCGAGAAGTAGTAGGGAGTAAAATCTACATCACTTTTTTAAAACTTCTCTGTAAAACTTCCTTTACCACAATCAGGAGTGCCTCCCAATCGATGCAGTCCCAAGATGATGTAGTCTTTACGCCTAATAAAGTGAAACTCAATTTTGAGGAGGCGCATAACTCCTCAAAAATCATCTGATTCCTTAAGTATTTCCTGTAAATATTGATTCTTCAAAGTCGAACTCTACATATTTTTATTTTAATGGCATGTAAAAGAACTTAGCGCCAATCTCTTTGATGCGTGCTTTCCAGCGTTTTATCTTGGAGTTAGGGTTCCGATCCGAGACCGCGAAGATAAGTTGATGATCTGTATAAATTCCTATGCTACTCTTCCTGTTTAGGAAATGTTCTAGGCTATCTAGGACTCGAACTAAGAGTAGTTAACAGTTCTCTTTCATTCGTTGCGTAATTTCTTTCTCTAGTTGCGTAAGTCCTTTGATGTCCTCCGAATCATAGCTATAGGTCTGTTTCCTTGTAGCTATGACAATTGCAGAAGCATCAGTAGTCAATTCAAACGGTTTGGAGAAATCTAGGTGATGAAGAATAACTTCTTAATCTTAATTTTAATCTAGTTGATGAAGATGTGAGGATATTTCTGAGTTTGTTGAACTCAGACGTCAGAGACTCGTCAAAGGATACTGGAATATTTTTCCAACTGTATTTGCTGACTTTTCCGCCCTCACCTTTTAAGAGGCTTGTTAAATGTCTCGCTATTGCAGCAAAGTCTTTGATAAAGCAACTGTAGTAACCTGCAAGACCTAAAGCAGATCTTAATTCAAACAAGTTGCTTGGTTGCTTGAAATCTCTAATTACCTTGACTTTATCCGAACTAGTTTCAGAGTCCTGTTTAGTGACAAAGTAGGTATTCTTTACTTTCTTTGAAAAATTGTGATTTTGGCTTAAACACTCTCATATTGGTGTTGTAAAGGCTCTCCAACACCTGACCGACATTGTAGAAATGATCTTCTTCTCTTTCAAGGAATATTAAAAGTGTCGTCGACGTAAACATAACAGATCTTCCCAATCATGTAGTGTAAAACATCATATGCGGCTCGCTGAAAATTAGTAGAGGCATTCTTCAAACCAAAAGACAAACGTAGATTTCATTTTTCCCGTTTACTAAAAAAGATATCTCTTCTCCATCGTGTTCCAGGGTTGTGAAATGTTTGGCCCTTCCGCAGTTCGAGAGAATCACACTGATAATCCGTATTGGGTACGTGTCCGCGAAAATTTTTGAATTAAATTTCCAGAAATCCACTACTGGACTATTAGGCGCGAGATAACAAATTGGTAGTTTATCACGAGTAAAAGACAATGCTTTTGTCGAGTACTTGTCTCTCTACTTTCTTATTGTATTACATCATGCAGCATACGGAAGGACGGAGTACTCCGTATTCTGAGCATCTTTAAAAACTCCGATACAATTTTCGCAGCGTCTCTAACAAGGCTAGGTGGCTCAATAGCAACAAATTTTTGAATTTGACTTTCACAATTTGCAAGAATCCAAAGCGGAAGAAGACAATAAACGGAGATTATTTTATTTATTGCATGGATGGTATCCGACTAGTCCTAACTCAGTTAAGTTTAGCTACCGCTGCTAGCAGATGTGGTGTCTTGTGCTATTGAATATGGGAACAGTAATAAGGTGACTCAGGCCAAGCACAACTGGTGTGCAACCGTAAAACAGTTTATAAGTAGCTCCCATCTTCCTGGCTCAGACTCCGTGCACGATTTTCAGGCAATTGCGAACTTAGTTGCGCTCTCCTTGGTAACTTCTTCCCCTCTAAGTGAGAGGAGTCCTCGACCTTTTCGGTTGATGCCTCAGTGATACTTTTTAATACTCTAACGAATGCTGCCCGCCCTCTTTCCGTCTTAAAAGAAGTTATTAGAAGCATTAGCACGCCAACGATGGCCTGTGCAATAAGGATCAATAATGTTGCTGTCAATCCTCTGTTAAAGCCATCTTTTAGATGCTCCATTAGCTGACGATTCTCTAACGTGCGATGTTGCAATCAGGGTAAGTTCATTATATCTTCATGCCTGGTTATATTTATCCGGTTGGCCCAAGGAAATTCTGCCACTTTAATTTCGATTGATGAAGTTCGTTCCAAACACGCTAGTTTATGTTGTTGTGAACGGTGGGTAACAAAATCTTCCTTTTACAAATAAGCTTAAGCCTAGGGTGCCTAACTAAGAAGTGAAAAGGATTATTATCGTGAAAACTTTAAACTTAGAAAATAATAACAAATCGGGTATGGTTAAATTGTTGAAATTCGGTTTTCGAAATGAAATAATCGATTGATACTGGGTGTGCAGATCTGTAATAACAGACCTATTTGTAGCTAAAGGGAGTTCATTAAAGTGTCCGATATATATTAGTCCCAGTGCTTCCACATCAAAGATTTTATTTACAGTATCAGTTAAATATTTATCCTGCTCCTGTAGTTGCGAGTTTATTGCTATCTGTCGATGTCTGTTGTTATTGTCCCTAAGTTTATCGATTTCCCTTATCACTGTTTGAAAATCGTCAAAGTCTGATGTGCCTTGTAGCGGGCAGTTCAAAAATATTTAGGCTACGTACGAGTCCAAGATTTCAAGAAAAGAAACCCTTTAAGGGTTTTGATTGTGGAAAGCTGTGGATTGCTTCAATTTTCTTCTGGCATGCATTTGTTCCTCCTTTTGATGTCTGAAAGCCAAGATACTCGAGCAGTGTCTTGAAAAATTTTGCCTTTTCAAAAGAAACTCTCATACGTGCTTCTGGTACTTGCTTCGTACTTTTTTAAAACGGCTCCACGTGTGTTAAGTAATTGTACTTGTCCTACGAAATGAGAAACGAGGTGATAATGTCATCGATATAAACAAAACAATGTTTATCTATATGTTCTCTAAGGACATCATTGTTTGCCATCTGAAAATTGCTGGGGGCATGTTTTAGGCCAAAAGGAAGACGCAAAACTCGTATTTGCCATTACAGACAGGCTGTTCTCTTGATCTTGTTAAGTGAATTCGATTTAGTGAAACGCGGACTTAAGCTTCTGGGTTGTAAAAGTTGGGCTTAGCATTATCTTGACATCTGGAATGGGGTACGTCAGTTTCAGTTTACGAAAATCTGTAATTGGTATTTTATTTTTGTTCCATTGAAATCGATATCCTTCTGGTCCACCACCCAAATGGGATTATTATAAGTTGATCTCAAAGGTCGTCTAATACCATTCATGAAGAGACCTCTTACTTCTGTTTTTGAAAAGTTCCAACACCCAATGTGTATGGGTAATATTTCGTGTATGTTGGCTCGTTTCCTTTAGCTTGAATTGTGACCACGTTTGTGTTGTACAGTAAAAGTTCATTTGAGTCTGCAAATACCCCAGATACTCGTGATACTCTCGTAACATGTCGCACAAAGTAACAGTTTTTGTTTTATAACATTTGTTAACGGTTGCTTGTAACACATAAAACTAATCGAGATAAATACAGGGTTATATCTACCAAAGTACCGGAAATCTTTTTGTCCGTCCGTCTGCCCCTGCAAGCGATAACTTGAGCTAAAAATTGAGATGCCAAGAATAATTTGGCACACGCGTTCCTTGTCACTTTGGGGAGGTTGGTATTGCAGATGGGCGAAATAGGGCAATTGTCACGCCCTCAAAATGCTGTTAAAACTGTAACTTGGTAATGGAACAAAAAAAAAAATTGCCGTGAGCCCGCTCCAAATAGGTTTAATGTACATATCTCACAAACTACTGAAGCTATATCCACCAAGCACGAGAACATGATCTTCTAGCACCTCCCTTACAATGTGAAAATGGGTGACATCAGGTAGTAACCACAACCATCCCAATACAAATGTTATGGTGAAAACAACTAAAAGTGCGTTAACTCGCCACTGAAAATTGTTAGAGATATTGTCGAATTGGTGTAATAATTGGACAACGAGCATCGCACTCCCTAATTTTCAAAATCCAATATCTAAGGAACGACTGAGCAAATTTCAACCAAATTTGGTGAATAACACAATTTCAACCAAGTTTGCTGTATAACTTTGCATTTGTGTCCTCATATCACGTTATGAAGGTGGGCGAAATCGGATAACAACCACGCCTAATTCTCAAATAAAACAATATTTCTTCTGATTCTTTCAATTTACAGCATATAAATCCAGCACCAATTAGTGCCTATGGCTGACTTCATACCGAAAATACCGGTCAATATGTGATATAACTTAATGAGATTCAGATAGCATCTCTTCCTGATTATAATGTGCCATTGTACGGTAAATACCTCCCGTAGCCCCCATAAACCTAATATAAGGACTTTGAGATTTCAGGTTAACTTTATAGCATATATATCAGTCACTCGGTGAGGAATCTTAATAAAAATCAATAAAAATTTTTCAGGTAATAATATGTCGTGATAGAAAATAGATAAAATAGATAAAATTCCAGTACCCATACACAACAAATAAATATTTTCGTTATTCTATATGAATATGTCAGTGTGTGAGTTATCTTCATAAAATTGTGTGGAAACGTGTTTTTTAGTGCGCTTGAGTAACGCCAGAAGTTAATGCTATCAGCGCAGACCTTGCTCCAGCTCCAATATAGATGATATTATGACTTCCGATTTTCCAGCTGACTTTAAACCGTTTGTGTTGGCCAATGTATGTGTTATTTTAATGAAATTAAGTGGATATGCTTTCTTAAACATAATGTGGTTTAGCGCTGAATATCGGTCTAGACCATGGCCTAAACCTCATATTCCTAATATAATGGTATAATATAATGGTTCAATTTCTTTGGTTGACTTTTTCCTTATATACCCAATATATTTAATTAAACCACTTTGGTTGAGTTTATATTGCATATTTCTCATTTCAGTTAAATTCGTAGGTTTTAATATAAATATCTCGAACAAGAAGCAAAATTTGATAATGAAAGTACCTGAATATATGAACTATAATATAATTTAATAAGATACCAAGTATGGTTATAATCCATTTCCGGTTTCATCAATTAATGAATGTTGAATTCCTATGCAACATTTTTATACTATCGCAACATGTTGCAATAGTTGTTTTTTTAGTTTAATTTAGTTTTGTTCACCTAACGGTTGTTTATAACACCTAAAACTAATCGAATTATCACTACTAAAACTAATAAATGATCAGTAGGACAAGACAAGTTGAATTTCGAGTGACTGTCTGTCCGTCCGTCTATCCGTGCAAGCGATAACTTGAGTAAAACGTGAGATAGCTTGATAGTACTTGGTACGCATATTTTTTGGCACACTGAAGATGTTAGTGTTACAGGTGGGCGTAATTGGAACGCTCGTAAAATGTCGTTTAGCGAAAACTTATAAAGTGCAATAAGTAAGAAGTAAATAAAAATAAAAATCTGTAATTTAGTGCAGGTATTCACAGCAGGGAGGAGCGTCTGTAGTTTGAGTTAAGCGTGAAGCGTTAAGTGAAGCGTTAAGTTTCACAGCCAATATGGTTAGTAAGGGTGTCATTGGAATCGGTATAAAGGAAGCGCCCACTTTTAGATGCAATCCCATATCTCAGAAACGGCTTCACCAATTTGAACCGAATTTGTTGCATGGCAATACTCTGAAATTTTTATGTAACACAATTTTAAATTCGACTAATTCTTTCACTTTACAGTATGTAACCAAAGCACCAATTAAGATATCGTGTTGCTGATGTCATATTGTTTTGATCAATTAAAATTGCGAAAGTATAGAATGTTTGGTTAAACCCGAACTTTGCCCTTCCTTGCTTATTTAATGTAAAGTTTTGTCAACGACTGCAGATATTTCTCTGCACTTGAGCCTCACAAATACAATGTTCGGTTATACCAGAACTTAGCCATTGCTAAATGGTTTTCTCAAAGTTTAAAAAAATTGGTTATTGCTCACTGGGACTTTTACTTTAACTTTTATCTTAACGATTGTTGCTTGACTTAATTATATTTGTTTGTAAATTTATGTTTGCATGAATTTTAGTAAGTATACAAGTCAGAGTCTACTGAACCGTCAAACACGGTCAGGTCTGGTAAAAGAAAAAATTCCGGTAACAACCCATGTATGAATTTCACAAGATATTTAATCTCCCGCTCTCCTAGTGTCTTAGAAAGTAAAAGGGATTTTCGCCAAAAAATTAACCTCTTTGATATAAGGGCATTTTTGCTATAGTTTTCATTAATGGCGTTCGTTGTGTTTAATTCGTAAGATATTTTTGTTTTATTGGCAAGAGAAGACAGTATTTTCTCCAACTCCGTCATAAGAGTCTAGGACCATAGAAACGCCTTGCCTTAATATGGACAGCTTTGCTTCCGTACGTGGACTGAGCCTAAATACTAACTGTTTTCAGCTAGACATCTAATTGGAACAGAAATATGTGGTAAACCGAGCAACCGATGATTAATTTACCTCAATTGTTTTACTCCCTTTAATTAGCATTCCTCCTTTTAAAGCACTTCCTTAAATTACTCAAATAGCTTATCACTTTCGAAAAACATTTCGCTTTTATGTAGACAATTTAAAACTACTGAAAGTCTTACCACTTTCGTGAAGAAATTCGGAAAGAATAGATAGAATAGGATTTTAAAAAAATGACTCAACATACGTGACTAATTTCATTATTTATACACTGCGCGTCATAACATACTCGTATTTATACATAGCGCCCCCAAACATGGTCGGCTGATGTCAAATATTATCCACAGTATTTGAGCTAGAGTAAAACAATTTGTTTTTAACATACTTTAACCAATTTGGCTCAAAATAAGCTACCGAAGGATACAATACCATTCAATATAATATTTTATTGTAATAAAACGCAAAACAATACAAATATTTCCAAATAAACTTAATTCAATTACTTAATTCATCAGGATAGCACCCTCTTCGCTAACTTAATTATTTTCCGTTTATTTGATATAAAAATTCAAAGTTTTTATTTTAAATTAGAAAGTTTTTAACAGAAAGTAATAATGGGTGATCCCACCATTGCTGACAAAGACTTCACAAACTCTATTAGGGCTACTCCAGAATATCGACATTTTAGTTTTGTATCTACGTTTTTACAGAAGGACATTGTGGATTGGCGCTTTGTCGTGTTGGAAATGCCACTTCAAATTGCCAAATATATCAAAAACAAGAAATTTAATGCAAATTAAAAAAACAGGTTAACTTCTTTGCATTAATTTTTGGCGTTAAAAACTGCATTTCGCTAAAAACAACAAATCTGCCCTAATACCATATGGCTCCCCACACCATTACACCTCCGAATGTAAGCAATCCAAATGCAATCTTTGTGCAAGTAGAGTAAAAAAATTGCATCCGTCTGTGCCTTCGAAATTAAATTTTTTGTCATCGGAAAATACGACAAAATGTCACTCCTTAAACCAAGTCATGTATGTTCGGGCAAAATTTAGGCGCATTTCTTTTCGCAACTTGTTATGTGGTGGTTTTTCATTAGATTCTGCCTTTTTAAGCTTTTTTAATCACCTTTTAAATAATTGATTTGCTCGCCTTAAGTTTTCGCCAGTTTTCTCTTTAATTTTGGCTGAGATGTCGTGGGTGTTAGAAAAACTTTTCTGAGTATTCACCTCCGGTCTGCATCGGTAATTACGCGATTATTGCCGCCATTGAAGTTCTTACCATAAGTTTCTTTATTTCGAAGAAAACTGGCAAATGTTTCCCATGTATTCCGTTTTGTTACGCAATTTTATGCAAAGACAGTCCACACTCATGAAACTCTTGGGTTTTGGATTTTTCCTCCACAAATAAAACAATTCCTCTTCCCATATTGTATACTAATTTAAGGAATACTAATCAGTTAAACAAAAAAAATAAATTATATGGCTGTGGTTTACAAATTATGCGAGATAATTAAAGTTGCATTTGAGGGCACTAATCTGATGATCTCAAGTAGGCTTTTCATCGAAAATAAAACAAACCAAGAATAAATATATAAGGATACTTCTCATGCGCTCTATTTTACTGTTATAGCGACATTCTATTTAAAAGCGACAACAATAATTACGTATTTGCTTGCAATAGAAAAATAGTTAAGAGCAGTTACAATTGAACGAAAGGGGGCGCTAATCTGATGACACGCGATGTATTAAGTGGATGTAGGGTTTCAATGTTAATTTCAACGTTGGTGGGTAAAACTTCTCTTCTTCTTTTCACGCTAGTAGGTGTAAAACATCGTAGATTCTTTCCAGCCTGCTAGGTGTACAACTTCTAGCATTCTTTCCTCGCTGACAGGAGTAAATCTTCTAGGACCATTTCCACGCTGGTGAGTGTGACACTGCAAGGGTTCTTCCTACGAGGCCCAAAGACAATAATTCTTAGTAACGAATAGGATAATGTTAATCAAAATATTCTTGCTTAGTTTTATTGAGTTATCTGGCGCTAATACCGATACATGCTGCGATATACACTCAACCAAAGGGACAAAATATAATATCTTGGGCATATGAGGTAAATGTCAACCATATCGCAGGAAATCATTACATCAGAGTATGGCGGTTAGACCAACGGTGTAGACAGATTTCATTCACATTTAGCGCTAAAACACATTATCGTTAAGAAAACATGTCCACCTGATTTTAATAAAATATCGAACATATTGCTCAGTATCAGCGTTATAAACTCAACCGGAAAATGGAAAATCAGTTCATTGGATATAGTGGGGCTAGGGAATGGCCTGAACTGATCTTATTTACTTACGACATTAAGCTAAAGTATGCCTGAAAAACCTTTCCACACTATATTATAAACTTTTGCTTTTATCTTTAGCGAATTAACGCACTTTTAGTAGTTTTGATCATAACCTTTCACCCTGTATCAAAAAATACTTCCCACTAAATCCGGTTCGATTTATTGTTTTCTGAGATATACGTAATAAACGTATAAAGGAGCACACTTTTCCACAAATTTTTTACATTGAGTTACATTGTGGAATTGTAATTCTAATATTCTCATCTAAATTCAATGAAATATCTGTCTCACTAACCTTTATCTACATCAACCAGGAAGATAGAAATTATTATTGTATATTTGGTAAACGGAGGTAAGGGAAAAATATGAACCGGTTTCATCAATTTTTAGTACCAAGATATATTATGTACCAAAAACTTTTTCACTACATGTCGCTGGAATACCACATATTGGCCGATATATATCTCATAGAGTCAACTAGAATTACCAAAGTAATTGTGTGTAGTATGTGCGAGCTAGGGTTATTCAAGCACCGATTTCTTCAATTTTCGACACTGCGGTATACCGGCATAAAAAACTGCGGTACACATTAGATAAAACATTCACTGAATTTTGTTTAGGAACAGAAGTTCAGTACGGAACTAGTTTTATCAAGTTTTTATATCAGACCACATTATTATTAGAAAAATATGCCACACATTAAGACATCCCGCAAAATGATCGATATTTTCGGCATGAAGTCAGCCAACTAAATTATACTTCATTAAAGCGAAACCAAAATCTTTTCGTTACAATCATATTTCACATCGTATTAATTTATAATGTTGGTAATAGGAATTACTGCATTTTCAATCATCCGTAATTTTTATATTAGACTCAACCTAATTCAAACAAATCTCTATATATACTTTATATAAGTGCTATGGGAAGGTACTTACCAAATGACATTATGCTGGAAATATTCTCACTTAATTTTATTTAGATAATTTTTATATATTCGATATGAGGCTGAGCCAAAGGAACGAAAGTTAGTATATTGGATAAGTTAACTGTACAGCTGGAAATATAAATATACATTAGGTGTATGGGAGCTAGACCAAGGTTTGAACTAATTTTTTTATATTCAGTGCTAGGAAAACATGATCACCATGGGTATAAAATCATCCGGAAACTCGAAAATCAGTACATTAGATATACTGGGACTAGGGGAAGGTCTGGATTGATTGCATATATACACATTATATATAGATTATAGTGTATATAACATTAGTATGCTTATTCTCCCAAAAACTCTCGAATACCTAGTTAACAAATTCAAGCAAATTTGCTAGGGTAGCTTTTCCTTTACGATATCCATGCTGAGAACATGAAATCCGTGGGTCTTGTAGGTATTGCCGATATTTTTGCAATTCCCCAATGATTGTTTTTTCATGCTGTTTTCATATTGAAGCATAAATACTTCGTTTAATAGAGAAATTAAATATCTTTGTCAAAATGAAGCAATTGGACGGACCTCATACTGACAGGGAACTTTTTTAGGAGAATTAGTACATCAATTTGACTTAAAAAATTCTCCAAACAAATTGGAAATAATGTGATTGTCACATTACATGATATATTTATATTTCTTCGCGGACAGAAGTTTATAAATTCTGCGTTTGTAGTTATCGAAACCATAAAAAAACTTTGGATACGTACAATATTATTTTTTACCTTATCAATGTAATTATTATAAAATTTTTTTGGTTAGATCCGAATACTGTCGACGCAATGCTGAATATTTTGAGCAGTCGACAAGTAAATCAGTTTGTTCAAAAAGTTTAAAAGCACGAATCTTTCTATTTTTTAATTTATATAACTCTTTAGAGAATCACGGACTAGTACTTTCCTTTTAATAACAAGGAGTTTTGAGACACCCTTTTCAAATAAATTTAGAATCGTATTATTGAAATGTGAGTCACTAAATTAATATTTGCATTTTAGTCCGACCTCTTAAATTAAAAAGTTCCCTATTCAACCTTTTAAAGTTAGCTTTTACAAAGTTAAACCGAGTATAAAAGCTACAATTTGAAAGACTATTATCAAGTAAATTGCAATGCATTAAATTGATGAACAACACTAAGTCTAAAAGCTTCCCGAATTTGTTTGGAATTAAATTAATTTGGTTAAGACCCAACTCATTGAAGTTTTCCGAGTGCAAACAGGTACAATGCAATCATCGTTGACTTTCCATAAGACGTACGGTAAATTGAAATTACCCAGAACAATTATGGCGTAGAATTATTTACTTTCGAAATAACTCTATTTATAAAAAAAAGCATGCTGCATGTATACAGATAAGTCCGATTGGGGTGGTATTCGAGTATACGAGTAATATAATGTATTGTAATATACGTAAGATAATGTTAAATAAATAAAGTGACTGTTAATATAAATTCTGATTCACACACGAACTTTTTCTGATGGAATAGAAGAGTGAATAATATCTCAGGATCAAAAATTTTCAAAATCAAAAAAAAAAAAAGGTTTTAGCCATGTCAAAGTAATTAGATTAAAATTATAAGTAGTACCGCTTAAATAAAATTCAGTTAATTTTGTATTAAGACCTCAAACATTTTTAATAAATAATTAATAAATTTCCATCATTTTTGGAGGTTTCTTCGGATATTTTGCGACATTTGCTTGTAAGTTTACTTTTATACTCAAATTTACGTAAAAGTGCACCGAATAGCCAGAATGCGTTTTCAAGAAGCATTGAAAGTTTCGAGAGATACATCTATTTTAAAAGAAGTGATGTTTCCCTTGTAATTAAATTTAAACTTTCGAATTTGAATATCAGCAATTTTTATTTTCGACGGAATGTAAAACTTTATGTCGTCAACTGAGATATCCTTGGAGAATCTAGAAATAAATACTGATTTTTTATGTGGTATTGCAGCCAAATTTTTAAAAGAAGAAGCAGCAGATGAGTTTTTAAAGGGAGTAACCTGAATGTTTTGATTCTTAGAACCGTTAAGTAGAGCTTTAGAAGAAATAAGCTCTTTAGACGTAGGAGGTTTCGCACCTTGAGGGCATGGTGAAGAAAGGTTTATATGGTCACTGTTCGGAGGAGAAATACTCGTCTGAACAGAAGAACTGGTTGACTCTTCATCAGACGGACGTTTACGTTTAGGAGCAGGCTTAGAAATTTCTTGAGAATGAAACGATTGGAACAATGTTTCATAATGCCTAATTTTGCTGTGAGGGTTTCAATTTCTCTTCCGATTTCACTAAAGCCATTGCGTGTTTTCTTATAAACCTTAAATGAATCGATTTCGGTCGATCTACATTTTAAGCAAGACTAGCGCAATCTCTCACAATCGTGAATAGAATCTAAGATTCTACCTTTCAGTCCAGCACATTCAAAATGGCAAGCCCATCAAAAAGCCAACATGAAACAAAGCGATCAGACTCGCATTTAATATTACAGTTTCGAAGATTTCAAATCATGATAATAAAAATAAGAGATGATAAAAATAAAAGTACTAAGCTGCAAATAACTAATATATATTGTAATGAAAATGAAAGCAATAAAAATAGTAATTGTTAATCCAAGTTCAAAGCCAAACACTGTTAGAAAAAATATGGCGAGTAGTTTTAGAAGCACAGAGACATTCAAAAGACAACACAACATAACGGAGAATAATGGCAGAAAACAAAATAAATAGGAAAAGAGAAAATAAAACAAAAACCATACGTACGGCACCGTACGTACTACCAAATTGCGTAACTAACAAAAGCAACAAAAATTTATGAAAAATTACTCAGCAAAACAGCAATGTGTCATTAAAAGCACTAACACTTACCTCACAAAGGAATCACGTAATAAATTAACAATTAAAATTATTTAAATTCAATAAAATAAAAAATTAAGCCAAAAAATGCACAAAATTCACAGAATCTAAAATTTTAGAACTTTACAGCTTGAAGTGTTGCCAGGTACAAAATTCTTGTATTGAGTATATCGGGACTAGGGGTGCTTGATATTATTGATATTTTGATGAAACTTGGTACACGTGTTCTTTGTCACAGTAAGACGGTTGATATTGCAGATAGGCGAAATCGGACATCTGCCACGCCCACAAAACGCCATTAATCGAAAACAGATAAAGTACTGTAACTAAACAGCAATTTAAGATATTAACGTGTTATTTCGTACAGAGGGTCCCGGTAGAGCGGGGGATCTGTGGGAAAAAATTTTTGAAAAAGTAGGCATAGCCCCGCCCCGAAATTGGTTTAATATACATATCTCAAAAACTGTCAAAGCCATATTAATCAAGATTGCTCCGAGTAAGTTCTTCTAACATCTCCTCATATGCTGAGAAAATGCGTGAAATCGGACATTAACAACGCCCACCTTTCATACAAAGGTTATGTTGAAAACTACTAAAGCAGAATTAACTCGCTTAAGGAACACGTCAGAAAAATTAAATCTTGCAGCAAATATGATACCGGGGTGTAGCATAGGAATCCGTGAAAATTTTTGGTGATGGGAGTGGCACCGTCCACTTTTAGGTGAAATCCCATATCTCAAGAACGTCTTAACCATTTCAACAAAATTCGGTACGTAACATTATATTTGCATCTTTATGTCACTTTGTGAAAATGGGTGAAATTGGATAAAAACCACGCCTACTTCTCATATAACACAATTTTAAATTTTATATGATTCTTTCACTTTAAAGTATATAAAGTAAGTATCAAGCAGCAATTGAGATATGGGAATGAAACTTTATACAAATAGTGTTTTCAAGCATTTAACTTTTCAAGTCTTCATATACTCAATATAAGGACCAAAGTGGCTATAGCTGACTTTATATCGAAAATGTCGGCAGCAAGGTGACATCGTAGTGAAACTCGAAGATTATCTTTCCACGACAATAAAGTGCTCTTTTGTCAAAAATGGGGAAAATCGGGTAAATACCTCTCCAACCTCTCCAACCAACCTAATATATGGATTTTCAACCTCTCGTTAGACTTTTCCACCAGATATTTCGGTAAATCTATAAAATATCGTAATGAAATTCGAGTATTTTCTTTCCCTGATAGTAATGTGCTCTTGTGCCAAAAATAGGGAAAATTGTGTAAACGCTTCACGTAGCCCCCATATACCTAATATAAGAATTTCCAACGTCCGGTTGACTTTATACCGTATATATCGTACCATATGTAGCTATCTTAGCGACATTAAGTGAACAAATAATATTGGATATATCATAGTTTAACACCGAGAATATCCCCAGCTCCCATATACTACATATGATAATTTTCGTTATTTCTGCAGGCTATAAGCTGAATGTGTCACTGTGTGAGTTATCTTCTTCTTTAAAATTGCGTGGAAACATGTTCGCTGGTATACTTGAGTAAAGAAAAGGGTTAAAGGGATAAGTGAAGATTTTTCCCCGATACCCGATATACGGATTCTCGACTATCCAGATGACTTTAAACCATTTATGTTTGTCAATATGTGCAATATTTTAATGAAGTTAAGTGGATATATTTTCTTAAACATAATACGGCTTTGTTAATTTGTTAAATTTTAATATAAATATTTCAGACACGAAGCAAAATATAGTAATGAAACTCCGTCAGGCTATGACCTGTAATATAAGTTAATAAGATACCAAATATAATTGGAATCCATTACGGTTTTGTCGAATAATGGGTGTGGAGTTCTTATGCAACATTTCTTAGTTATGCCAGCACCTGAAAACATTTCCCCTCCTTTGAGCCTTGCATATTGCGAGAGTATAAAATGTTCGGCTATACCCGAACTTGGCCCTTCCTTACTTGTTTAATATAAAGTTTTGCCAGCACCTGAAAGTATTTCTCCTCCTTTGATCCTTGCATATTGCGACATGTTAAAATGTTCGATAGCCGCATGAAAACAACCCCCGAGCTTTAATCTTTGAAATTTTGTAAGAGTGTAAAATGTTCGGTTACATCCAAACTTAGTTTTTCCTTATTTATTTAATATAAAGTTTGTCAAGACCTTGAAATATTTCTCAGCCTTTGAGTCGCGAATATTGATGAGTATAAAATGTTGCATTACACCCAAACTTAGCCCTTCCTTACTTGTATATGATAGTGTATGATAGCTTATGACAGCTTTTCTGCCAAAGCCTATATCTTTCAAGCTATAAATGTTTTTTTTTTTTATTTATTTCCTATAACTTTTCTTTTAACAAACTTGGGTGCAAACTTGTAACAAAATTTCTCAGTTGCGTCGCTTTGAATGAAATTTCTCGGTCAACTTCTTTTTCAATATTAAATGTAATCTCTGACATTATTGAGTTTTAATTTATCTGTATATAAAATAATATTTAAAAATATTAATGAGCTTTAGTTTATCTGATTCTGTTCGAAATGAATCTAGTCTTCTTTTTAAAGGATAGTCTTTTGTTTTCATAGCCATAAAGCGTTTAACACTTTCGCTAAATTTTTTCTGTGAACTGTACATCGCTATGTATAGTTGCTTAGTATTTCTCCCACTTAAAAAGTTATTGAACTAGGTACATTTGAATTGTTTGCCGTTGTCACTTAAAATAACGTCTAGTGTTCTAAGAACAGTAATTATTCGCTCTTGTAGATTTTTTTATTACTATTTTTTATAGAATTTTATCATAATTTCAACTATGAACACTGCTTTTTCAGTTATATGGTCAACTATAATAAGAATACTAATATTTTCAACTTTCAATCTTGGATATGGGCACAACATGTCTATATACAGCATTTCAAATGGGCGGTGAACTTGCAGCTTGTAATATTTGGGGATTTAGTTTGTTAACAATTAATGTTGAATATGTTAAATCGTTTGATATCTGCAGACATTCCTGGCCAAAACAAGTTTAAGCTTAACTGTTCTAATTTCTTGGTTATTCCTTATGACATTTGTTTACGGCAGAACGTGATGCATTTTCAATCCCTTTCACTGTTAAATTTTTATGTATCTACAATTTCAAGTTAAACGTTCACGTTCTACATGGTCATCTAGATGTTCTGTACACTTATTTATTTTATTGTAATTAATTTGTCAATCCGGCAGCGGGACTGGTTTTCTTATACGCATAGGCATAGTATATATATGTATAGCTTTCTTTACTCGACTGATTCAAATACAGTATATAAGGTAGATCTAATTCGGAGACTTCTTCAAAGTTTTGTCGATATAGACAATCAGGAAAAACATTTTGTGTTCCTCTACAATGAAAGATGTTTAATGTGTATCCTTGCAACTTCACGAACCATCTTGTTAATCTGCCACGAAGGTCTGATTGATGCATAAGCAATTGTAGACTTGATTGGCCTGTAATAACGGTGAACTAAGATGCTGTTGACCGTCTACATAGGCTGCAAAATTCTGGCAAAAATGGCTGAAATTGCAGCTAGACACTTCAGTTCTGTTACATTGTTATTAGTTTGTGCTTCTCAGTGTGTCAGAAACAATTTAGGCCTCTTCACTTTAGTGAAACCGTTTACTTTTCTTATTTACTTTATTTTACTGTGTTGCTCTGCCAAATTTAACGAGATTTGCGAAACTTTGTTTGAGTCAGTACCATTTTCTACGACAAAGCCTAAATATTTAACTTCTAGGATGAAGAATTACTTCTTTTTACATTTAATGTAAAACTACCTTCCATTAATTGTTATGCCACTCCGGGGAGAACAGTCATATGTCTATCTAAGCTACCGGAAATTATTAAATGTGTGTATTATTACTGTAATTATTAACTGTATGAAAAACTTTGTTAAAGTGTAAAATATGTGAAAGGAGAAGAAAAAAAAAAATGTAAGCAGAAACTATTTGCTGTAGAGAGGGATAAGAAAAGAGAAAATGAAAGCATGACATGAATAGAATATAAGAGCGTAAGTGAACTTGCTAATACATTCCTTTTCTCTCTTTTTTTCTTGTTAAAAAGTCATTACTCTTTACTAATCTTCGCGCAAGGGTTATATTTATAAATAAATAAAATTATAACTACCTTTCTTTCCTTTCTTATATAAGTATACCTTACCTTACCTATCCTTTCTTATATAAGTTTATATTGGGTTGTTCGGAAAGTCATTTCGTTTTTCCCCGCCAGAGGACTTAATTACGTTTTTTCGAAACTAACTTCACACTTAAGCCCCATAACCATTATATGTCATGAGAGCTGATATTGCAAGGCTTGTGTGTGAAAAAGTTCTATTAATTCTACCCAGTAGTTTTTGGTTGGTGCCTTTTTAAATATGGAGAGCAATAAGCAGCATTTTCGTCATATTTTACTTTTTAACTTCAGAAAAGGTAAAAATGCTGTCCAAGCGAGAAAAAAATTGACGGATGTGTATGGAGAAGGCGTGTTAACAGTACGCCAGTGCCAGAACTGGTTTGCAAAATTTCGATCCGGCAATTTTGATGTCGAAGATGCACCACGGTCTGGAAGGCCGGTCGAAGCTGACAAAGATGCGATAAAGGCATTAGTTGATGCAAATCGGCGAATCACCACACGAGAGATCGGTGAGAGGTTAAATTTGTCGAATTCAACTGTTTATGGCCATTTGAAAGGCATGGACTTAACCTCGAAGCTCGATGTGTGGGTGCCCCATGTCCTTACCGAGCGAAATTTGTGTCGTCGTGTTGACGCGTGTGATTCGCTCCTCAAACGTCTAGAAAATGATCCATTTTTGAAGCGGATTATTACTGGGGACGAAAAATGGGTTGTATACAACAATGTTAAACGCAAGAGGTCATGGAGCAGAAAAGATGAACCGGCTCAAAGCGTGTCAAAAGCCAACATTCACCAAAAAAAGGTGATGCTCTCCGTTTGGTGGGATGTCAAAGGAATCGTTTTTTTTGAGCTTTTGCCGGACAATACAACGATTAATTCAGAAGTCTATTGTCATCAGCTGGACAAATTGAATGATTCACTTAAAGAGAAGAGGCCCGAATTAATCAACAGGAAGGGTGTAGTGTTCCACCAGGATAATGCGAGACCTCACACAAGTTTGGTCACTCGCCAAAAACTTTTACAGCTTGAATGGGACGTACTGCAACATCCACCATATTCTCCAGATCTGGCGCCTTCCGACTACTATTTGTTCCGGTCCCTGCAAAATTTTTTGGATGGCAAAACCTTTACCTCAAATGAAGATGTCAAAAACCACCTGGACGAGTTTTTTGCCAGCAAGGACCAAAACTTTTATGAGAGGGGAATTATGTTACTGCCAGAAAGATGGCAAAAGGTGTTGGACCAGAATGGCCAATATATAATTTAATAAAATATTTATTCATTATACGAAAACTGTCTTTCATGTTCCCCAAAAAAAACGAAATGACTTTCCGAACAACCCAATACATTTTTTTATATTAAATAATATTTTACAATCATTGATATTTTTCTTCTTACATTCTACATGGAATGCCAGAACAGAAGTGACCAGTTTACAGAACACCAGTTTATTCGCAGAGAGCTGAACTCTGAACTCTAATTTTTTAAAGCTTTACTGATAAAAGCTAAAATTTTGAGCTTTTAGCTTTAAAATTTTACTCGCCATCCTAAAAATGGTGCAACGTCCTTTTTGCAACTTTTCTTCGTTTACCTTGAATTAAAGTACTAAAGCTAAATTCATAAATAATTTAAAGATATTTTTGTCATGTAACAAACGTTTATACTTCAGTCGTTTTAGTAAGCTAATGGGAATAATAACGGATCAGCAAAATATTGGGTAATGAATTAAAAATAATGCATACGTGGTGTGTTGAAAATATAACGGGAATTTTCGTTTTTTGAAAAGAACATTTATTCATTAGTCTACATTAATGTCAACCATGTCAACATGTCTCCAACCGATATTACGCACTTATGTCAGCTCTTCTTCCAATCGTCGAAAAACTTCTCAAACTCGATTTCTGGGATAACCTTTAGCTCTTTCAGCGATATGCTTTCAATGTCATCTATACTTGTAAAACGACGGTCCTTTAAGGTTCTCTTTAATTGTGGAAATAGGAAAAACCCACACGAAGCCATGTCTTGCGAATATGGAGGCTGGGGGATCGTTAGAGTATTGTTTTTGGCCAAGAATTCACGAACAAGCAACGAAGTGTGAGCAGAATTGAGCAAAAGTGATCAAAAGCCATGAATTGTTTTTCCACAAAATCGGCCATTTTTTTCGAATTGCTGTACGCAAAAGGTTTTGGACTTGTAGGTAGCACTCCTTATTTACCGTTTGTCCTTGAAGCAAGAATTCGTGATGCACTATGCCATTAAAGTCGGAGGACAGTCCCGTTATTTTTTGAACACGCCACGTTGAATAGAATAATTTCCTTTATTCCTTTAAATCGGTTTTAATATTTTCTTACGTTTTGACTTTTACATTTATCATTATGTTCTTCTCCATTCTATTCAGTTTAGTAATAAAAAAATTTGTTGTACGGGTTACTCATTTTATCTAATCATTTCCTCTGGACATCTGCATTTACAAAATTTTTATGCGAAACTTCATTGGTGGTAGAGTTGACACGGTTATTTTTAAAGAGTGTTTGCTCGATTTCTAAAAATTTTAGCTATTTGTTAGCTGAGGTATAGATTATTCTATGTTTTTCTTCTATGTTTACTTCCACTGATATATTTAATAAATTACACCAGGGTTTAATATTTATATTATTTATGGCCTCATCTTGGTCAACTTGCAGGCTTTTTGAAACTTAGAATATAAATCGAAAGCTATTATTTCATTTATACATTACCACAAATCTGCAACAAATTTTTCTCGAATTTTGTAAATTAGTGGTGTAATTTTGAACGAAAGCCTGTTGGAAATATGATCATTCTTACAATATAATTGCAAGGTAAATACTACTTCTTTTATTTACCACAAGATGCAGTAGTAAAATCAGACAAACAGACAACAAAAGTGAGTGTTGTCTTCAACGCTTCTAAATGCACATGCTCTGGAAAGTCTCTAATGGTATCTTAATAGTATCTCATTTACAAGACTTCACAATGGTGAAGTCGAAAAACATATGAACAGATAATCGTACATAAAAACGACCAGGATTTTTAGCAAATTGTGTTCCGAACTACTGAGCCAATGTCCGCATTATCTGCAATAACAAAATGGGAAATTAAATTTTCTGTGGCAAAACTTTTCGACCCCACCGAATGGCTTTCGTCAATTATGATATAAGCGAAAATCCTGTTTCAAGAATTATGGCTAGACGGTACCGTCTGGACGAACAGGTGGCTGGACGAACCCAGCTCGCATACAAGCTAAATAATATCTCGAAGATACAAATCCCACGATGGATAAATTATTCTTTAGAATAAGAAGTCGAACTGCACAGCTTCTGCAAGGCCTCTGAAAAGGCATATTTCGTCACTATACATGAGCGCACACAAAGGCTAAGTCTACCACGCGTTGACCTCTTTGACGCCTTACTACCAGCAAAATTAGTATGAATAGTGCAGTCGTATTTAAACATGACAAAAAAACAAATTATTTCCCTGGTCAAATTCCGAAATCTTACCAACCCGGTTAGAAAAACCACAACATGCATGGAAAACATATATATCAAAGCGTACGTTATAAAGAATTGAATCAGTAGGGCCAACCACTTGGCGACATGTAGCCAACGCTGATATTGCTACTAATTTATGTACAAAAGGATTCGATGGAAACCGCTGCACTTTGCCACCACCTCCCTCTGGTGGAATTATCCCGGATGGTGAATAGAATCTCCCGATTCCCGATCACTTTCGGCTATGTGTAACATAATTGCAGTCGATCCTTTTTCCAATAACCCAGAGCGATTTTCATAGTTCCCCGAGCCATCTGAGTAGTCGCCTACATGCTTAAATTTATAGAGCAACTTAAAACCAAAGTCAGAGGAGCAAAATACTCCTTATGCGACACATTGACGCACCTAGACTTACAAAGCAATGGTCGCTCATATCCCATTTAGTCAAGTACGGTACTTCAGCCGCGAGATGTCATTGCTAAGAGAATCGAAGCCGATTGGGAAAAAGAGACCTGTTTGGTGCGAATGGTCGGCTTACCAATTCAAAACTGACATGTAATGAACGCCATTCCACCCCTGAGCCAGGCGTGGAGTCGTTATCCGCATTAAGCTTATAAGAAAATCTTAAAATTCCCCATCTTGATTCCAATGGCCTTTGGAAAGAAGATTATTGCTGAGAAGAACAGTATTACTGTTTAGCACTTACACATACTTTGCTGAAATTTAACTCCGAGTGTCTGCGCTAAATGTGCGGGAGGGTGCATCTCACACTCCTTCATTGCACCCACAGGCTCGACGTTGGGTGACCACCTATCGCAGCGCCAACAGCCAAGGCCACAATACCATCGCTCCATTGTAATCAAGAACGTTATGCCAATGCCGCACAGCTATGGCGAGTGCTTGGCTAAATATTCACCAAGGGAGGCCGGTATGGCCAAATGAGCATAAGCCTCCCTTCAAAGTACGACATCACCACATCAACACATGAATCTACAAGGCTCAACACTGGCTGGGTAGGTCTGTTCTAAGGAATCAGGCACTCTAGCTGGGTTAGTAGCTCTAAGCTTACCACGGGGATCCTCAGGTCACTGATGGTCGGACGGCCTGTAGTAGCAGGTCAGTTGCGAAATAAGTTAAAACGAATAAGCAACCCCGACGATGAGCGAAATCAGTGGAGGAAGCGGCATAAAAGCTAGTAAATCCAGTGAAAATCATGTGACTGTGGCAAATTAATACCGCTTCATAGCATTTTATGTCTCCCTCATTATGCTTGGACAAAATGAGGCCAAAGAAGATCCAGGCACGATGGATTCGCAATAGGCGACTTCCTGGTCAGCGTCTGTTTACCATATTAGGTGCGACATTCATCCTGAACTGACTGCTACACACCGCGGTGCACTGGGAGGCCCTTGAAGTGTTCACAGCTGTCCGGCTGATAGGCTTGGAAAGGATTATATAAGCTTGCTCTACAAATGTGTCTACCGCGGTGTGTATCAGTAACCAGCCTTTTCGAGCCCTGGACAAGGAGTGTGCATTGGGCGAGCACCGGTCCGTCTTTGTTTTCCGGGACCACTAAAGCAAAGGACATAGCTCATACCGAGCCCTTTGCATGCTGGATACTATTGGCAAGATATTAGAGCGCTTAATTTGTGCACAATTGGATTTTCACTTAGAGAAAGGGCACCAGGGAACTGTAATACCCATACGGACTCCAGAAGCAGAAGTCAAACATCGATGCAATTAAGCTCACCGATATCGCCAACAGGGTAATCGAAGGAACCAGATAAATGCCTGGCACAAAAGAATATTGACCGGTAGTCATGTTTGGTGTTCAAAACACATTTAACCCCCATACTGGTTTCATATAATAAGAACCTTGGAATGTAAGACAATACTGGCTTACTTAGAGAAGATTGTATCCAGCTGCCTGTCTGATTGGCAGAAGTACCACAAGATTCTGTGTTTTTCCAATGTTGTGGAACGTACTCTTAGAGGGAGTGCTGAGCCTTACACTACCGAGGGATCATCGGGGAGATCATCGGATACTCGAATGATATCGCAGTGATTGTACTGGCAGAGGAACTCGACCAAATTAAGAACCTATGTAATTATACGGTACCAAAAATTAAGGACTGACTTACATGAACATGAAGACATCGCTCTAAATATCGATGGCTATAGTGTCACAACACCGTAGTCGCTGCAATACTTCGGAGTACTGATAGACACAAAACATAACTGCAAGACGAACATCCACAAAGTCTGTAAACAAGGTCAGATAAAACGGTCGCGCTAACGAAGATAATCGCCAACATTAGTGGAGATGGACTTATAGGCTTCTTGGAAGAGCGCACGCGCGATAGAAAGGAAACATGAAAGCAAGGAAAGAAGGATGGTGAGATATATTAATACAATTCAGAGAGCATGAGCATTTTTATCTGGTAATAATGTGCTTTTGAATCAAATAAGAGTAAAATCGGGTTAATAGTTCCCTTAGCTTCTATACACCTAATATCAAAATTTTTGAACTTCCTGTTGATTTTACACCGAACATATCAGTCAATCTGCGAGATATCTTAACGAAATTCAGATAACGTCTTTTCCTGAAAATAATGTGCTTTCTGCAAAAAATTGATAAAATTGGGTCAATAAATTCTTTAGCCTTCTTATGATTAATATAAGATGTTTAAACTTACATTTGGATTTACGTGGCGGGTTCAAAAAGAAACGGGAATGCTCTTCGACTTTAATGGTATAGTGCATCATGAATTCCTGCCTCAAGGTCAAACGGTCAGTAAGAAGTACTACCTACAAGTTCAACGCCGTTTGCGTGAAGCAATCCGAAAAAAATGCCCGCATTTGTGGAAAAACAATTCATGCTTTTGCACCACTATAATGCACCTGCTCACACTCCGTTGCTTGTTCGTCAATTCTTGGCCAAAAACAATACTCTAACGATCCCCAGCCTCCACATTCGCAAGACATGGCTCCGTGTGATTTTTTTCTATTTACAAAAATAAAGAAAACCTTAAAGGGCAATCGTTTTACAAGTATAGATGACATTAAAAGCGCATCGCTGAAAGAGCTGAAGGCTATCCCAAAAATCGAGTTTGAGATGTTGTGTGTGTGAAGTGTTTCGCCGATTGGAAGAAGCGCTGGCATAAGTACGTAATATTGAATGCAGACTGTTTCAAATGCGACAACATTCATGTAGATCAATGATTAACAATTTTTTTCAGAAAACGAAAATTCCCGTTACTTTTTGAATACACCACGTATATCGTATATACGTAGCAATATATAATATAAGATATTTTTTTATTTATTTTTTAATTTAAAACATTTATAAAGGTCAATATGTGTGCCATTTTAAAGAAATTAAGTGTTTTCTTAACCAAAATTTCGTTTAGCGCTGAATATGAATCAAATCAGTCTAAAATTTGGTATAAACTCCATATCCTTATTATAATGATTTACGCCCCTAGTTGATTCTTTCCTATTACATCAGTAGTCGGAATGGGAGGAACTGCGACCGTGTGAGTGAGCACGAAGGAAAAAAACACCCAGTGAGAAGTATTTAACCTTAAATTTTGAAAATTTTTTTCATTCTCTCGTGAAACAAGCATTTTAGTACTTCTTTATTCATCTTAAATATTTTACGATTGAAATAAATATAGTGGATCCAAAAAACTCTATTGCCTTAAAATTACCTAAAATACAAAATATAATTCTTAACTCTGAAAGGCATTCAGAGTAATCATAAATCATTTCGCGCAGGGCACGTTTTTCTTAGCGGCACAGTCATATGAGATGTAATTTCGTCTTTGTCATTATACTCATTCATTTTCAGACTCCCTCTCAAACGCGTTCCCTGATTAAGTTCGTAGCGATGGAGGTCAGGGAATTTTGAACAGGTGATATCAAGAAAGGCGGGATGCCAGAAATTAACTCGCTAATAGTAACTAAAAATTCACACTGACAAAATCAGAGTGAAACAAAATTTCAACGAATGACAGATTATATAGAATTTGAATAACTAACGGTTTTTAATTATTCTTTGCTATAAATGAGAAATTCTTGTATTTATTACGTTTCCCATAAATTTATGATATTTGTATCTAGTACTTATTTGGAATAGATATATACGTATTTAAGACTGGATATGCGTGATATAAGCCCACAATATATTACACAAAGTGTGGAAAGTGCACAATATCTGAGTCCTGTCCTGATTCACCTCAGAAAGTAATTGCATAATTCGACTTTCTTTTTATGGGTATAAATCCCAAATAAATATATGTACTACGTACGCATTTCCAGTCGGTGTGTGCACTTGTTCGTAACATCGAAACTATTAATATGTTCAGCATTGCCAAAATATACTAGATATATAAAATATTTATATATATATATATATTTATATTATTAGATATATATTATTATATATGTATATATATATATATATAATAAAAATATATATAATTTAATATATATAATAATATACTTATATATTATATATAAAACTAAATATAAAAATAAATAAATAATAAAAAAATCGGAAATATTGCGGATATACAGACATATCTGGTTATTCTGGAACGTTTTCACGTCTGTCTTATCGACAAAGTATCTGTTAGTAGTTTATAATTATGAACAGTGCAAAATAATTCGAAAAAAAATTTTCCCTATACTGGAAGACCGAAATATCGAAAATTTCAAAATGTTCAAGAGTTATATATATATTGGGCAATATTGGCAAAAGTTGTAAAAGTTAGGATTTTGACAGCTCTCTCACGAAAGAAAGAGTTTCGTATCATGGCATCCTTGTAAGCTTGCACAATTGTGCTATGAGATGCCGACCACTGTATTACACCCAAGATATTAATCTTCGTCCCTTTGTTGTTGTTCCGTTGAGATTATATCGATTTGTTATATGCAATAATATTTGAAATAGTATTATATCATTATAGCAGTAATACATAAATATATCGGACTGAAGCAAAATGTATTAATGAAAAAAGCGAATATCTGACCTATATTATAAGTTAATAACATCCCAAATATGATGGAAATCAATTTACAATTTCGTCGAATAGTGTATGTTGATATTATGCAACATTTTTTTATTTAAAGTTTTGGTAGTTTTAGTACGGTTATACCCAAGCTTATCCTTCTTTTCTTGTTTCCAAAATAATTTGCCCGGGAAAAATTTGTTTTCCTGCTATGTTTTTATTATGAATTTCCAACATTTTCTCCTGGGTTATTTTATTGTGGAAGACAGTTTTGATTTGTCACCGAATGAATTGTTGAATTGCATTTTTTGCGTATATTATATTCTTATTATATGCATCTAGTGATCTCTATTATTGTGGAAAGGACTCTTACTCTTTGTCTAATGCTTATACGTGGGCTTTTTCCTCTATGTTTGCCTTATCTTCAATGTGTTTTAGTATAAGAAATTTATACTAAGCGCTTTTTTAATTTTTAGGTGTAAAAAGTGTCGAGATGCAATTTCTCTCTTTCTTTATCTGGGATATACGCCTCACCTATTATGATTTTTTGTTCAAGTAATACAGTTATAAACATATCGTTTTAATTGTTTTCGCATTTTAGACCAGAAATAGAGTTTTTCTTATTGGTTTGTATTTTCGGCATAATGCCGATGTGCCCTATTATGGGTTTGCTCGATTAGGTTTGGTTGGCCTTCCCTCTTAGGAATGTTCATTGGAAACAGTCTGGTATAGATAAATTTGTTTTCGGATGTCACCCTCACAGGTCGTTGTATCTCGTACAGATCCTCTACTATACAATGAATGGGAATTTAGGTTAAATATACTCCTTTAAAATGGTGAACAAATTTTCAATAGTATCTTATTCAATTAAATGTGATGTTTTTCCAAAATTTCTAATTCGTTCATGAATAGTGAATTTATTTTTACATAATACTATTTGTTAATTAAACTGATTTAAAGTTTTAAAAGTTGATGTAAAGTTTAAAACCTTATCACTACTGTGGGCATAATGGTGCGATTCTTCACTTCGTGAATGCTCCGATCCAGTGGACTTATTGTTTAATTCAAGGCGCGACAATGCGTCCGCCACAATGTTTGTTTTTCCTGGTCAATGTTTTCTTTCATCTCCCATTTTAGAATTTAGGTTGCGGGTAAATAATGCAAAGGTTAATGGCTGACGATTTCGATTTCAAGATTGGCTACCCAATACAGATAATTGCGAAGATTTTTTAATGCAAATACAATAGTGTTTAGCTCTTTTTCGTTAGTATCATAGTGTCTTTCTATTTTATTTAGAGTTCCGAAATAAACGTAATTTGTTTACTTTTTTGTGAGAGCACAAAGCCTACTAGATGATTCAGAAGTCAGCACAAAATCCTTTGAGTGGTCGGGTTGCGTTAAATCCATTTCAGACGCTAAATGTCTTTTTAACTTCTTCAAAGCAAATATCGCTAATTCATCAATTCCCGTAATCACTTTCTTCGAGTTATTTTTTAAAACCATACTCTTTTCTGATGATAAGTATTTTTTAAACGTTTTGCAATTATTGTGGAGTCCTTTTAAATTTTTTTTATTTACGATATTAGGCTGCTATGATCAAAAACCCTCTTAATTCTTGTAAGCTTTTGGGTAGCGGATAATTAAGAATTAACTCGATTTTATGCGGATCCGTTTTAATAGTATTTTAGGCTGTAATGTACCTAAAAAATTGTACAAAAAAGCATGAAAAGTCATATTTCCAATTATTAACTGAAAACACTGTTTTTTATATATAATTTTCAGGCATTAAAATCTGATGAAAGCCAAACTCCAAGTGGATGCTTGATAAGTATATTGCTTTCCCCAAATTCAATATGATTATATATGTATCCGGGTTAGGATAGTCGGGAATGGTTTGCTCAGTTCCTTATAAGCAATTACCATTCTGCACTTCTTAGAACTATTATGGGTTGCGCCCTTTTTCAGCAGGACCAAAATGGAAAATACGGATACTGCTTGTCCCATATAGGCTCTTTTTTCACTGTTCTTATTTGTCCTCTTATTGCAGTTCTAAATGGAAAATTCATAACAATCTTAGGGTGTCTTTCGCTGATTTTGTTCATTATTTATTCTTTTGGTATTACCAATTGGAAATTTTCATGTTCAGGATATGTAACCGAAATATATCTTTACACGTTTTTAAAACTTTTTATTTTTTAAAAAACTTTTGGTCAGTAAATTCCTCGGCTTGCATTTTAGGAATTGCATGTTCCAAAGTAAAATATTTATCCAACTCATAGTTCCTGGAAAATTCTTTAACTGGCTTTGTGGAAACGTTTTGTACTAAAAATTTAAGATTTGTAAGGGAAACTTTATGTTCCGCAGAGGGATTTTACAACTTTTATTTTTTAAACTTTTAAATTTCTGTTCCTCCTCTGGCACTGAGTAAACAAGTAGTTTTATGTTTAATAGTCTTTACTTTGATAGCAATTTTCTTATTATTATTATTTCTTTATTTGCGGTAAAATTTCACAAATATTTTTTTCGTAAACATTTATGTCAGTTTTGTTTTTAAGTTCTTCATAACCTTTCATTTTATAAAATAGTTTTCTATTATGCACATAATAAATCGTGTACCAAAAGCAGCTCAGACTCTGAATTCGCTATTTCATATGTATATTTTACATGTTGAACTCAAGAAAGGATAATCAAATGGCAAAAGTTAATAATGGAATAACCATTCACTGTTTCTACCCTTTTGTGTATTACTAACTCATTTCAGTTTCCGTAGAACTCATATCTTACATAGCAAGTAATAGCTCCTATGTCGACAGGAGCTTTCAAATTTCTTCTTAATTTTTCAACATAGTGGTTAAGGTCCTTCGTTCGTCCCTTTGATTCCGAAAAAAATATTTTGGTTCGGATTGTTAATCTTTTGCAAATTTTTTTGCCGTCGAAAGCTACTATTAATGCTTTCTCTAGATCGCTTCACACTATTTAACACTCCGACTGGATTCCCTAAACTTTTATTGGGTGAAGCCTGATGGTAACTATATATTAATTGTACTTTATGAAAGTATTTTTTTGTTGCGATTTAGTATCAACACTTTTTCGGTACCTTGACAGAGATGGGCCTGCATCCATGAGCTCTGGTTTTGAGATATTGCTATGCGATTGGAACATCATAAGGTAGAACATCATAAGGTAGATTGGAATATCATTCACACAGTAGACAATTTTAGTAACCCAGCTGGTTATTGCGGTTATTTGGTTGCTGTGCCAAAGCATTGGGCAAATCCAAGGGAGCCAAAAAAGATGGCAGATAGCGGCGGTAGTAAACCGATAGTGAAAATACACAAAGCATGGTCCCCGTTATTTTTGCTCAATTTGTTTGTTAATTCGGAATTGTTTGAATTGTTGAATGAGTCATTAAACTCTTGATGATCAGTGGTACTATTTTTTTATTTACTAAATTATAGTAATAATATACTACATAGACATGCTACCTTGTCTTAGCACACTGAGCTCCAGTTCTATTATATGAACTGGATGTTAATCAGCGTAAACGAAATCTGATATACTAATTTAGGCATCAAAATTCAAAACTGTGCCTTGGTTTGTCAACGTGTCGCTTGCACTTCCTGTTACCGTATTTCTAATGTTCTTAAGGGACCCATTGTTACGCCAGCTACCTGGCGCCAGTCGACATATTGAGCATTACCGCCTGAAAATTCTGGTGAACTCTTAACAATGTTTAATGATTCGTCACTATATACATTTTCATTACTCGTTTCCCTTTCGAAACCTTTTACTGATCCTTGGGATACAGCTAATTGTTCCTTTAGCTAAGCTATTTCTTATTGAAGAGAGATTGTTGCCCCAACAGTCAACCTAGTTATCATATCTGCAGTTAGTTCTCCTATAGCCTGATCTGACGCAACCGGTTGCAACAGAGAGTAATGATTTTGTTCACCTAACGGTTGTCTGTAACACATAAAATTAGTCAAGATTGATATGGAGTTATACATATCAAAATGATCAGGATGACGATACGAGTTGAATTCCGGCTGACTGTCGTTCCGTCTGAGCGTCCGTGAAAGCGATAATTTAATTAAAAATTAAGGTATCTTTATGAAAATAGTTACACGTATTTCCTGGCACTACAAGAAGGTAAGCATTGCAGATGGGAGTAGTCAAGTTATTTCCACTCCCAAAAAATGCCGTTAAGCGAATCCTTATAAAGTGATATAACAAAGCTCCAAATTAAGACACAAAACTGTAATTTGGAACAGGAAATCGCAGTAGGCAGGGGCATCTATGGTTAAACATTTTTTAAAATGGCTTAAGGGCTTGATGTAAATATCTCATAAACAACTAAAGCGTTATCAACGAAGTTCAGAATAAGTTTTTTTAGTACCTCCTCACACACTGGGAATATGAGTCACATCGGATGATAACCTCACCCGCCTCCATAAAAAGCTTATATTGAAAACTACTAAAAGTGCATTAACTTGTTGAAGAAAGGCGTCAGAAACATTAAATTTTATAATATGGGATATGTTAATGAAGTTCAGAGAGCATATTTCCCTAGTAATAATGTGCCCTTGTGTAAAATATAGATAAAATCGGGTTAATAGTTCCGTTAGCTTCCATGTACCTAATATCCGAATTTTCGAACTTCTGGTTGACTTTATACCGTATACATTGGTCAATCAATGAATCAATCAAACTTTTTGTTAGGATTAAAGTTGAGGATTCGAGCACTTGCGTTGAATGCTTAGAAGAATACGTTCGGACACCAATTATAGTTTTCATGCATTCTTGCCTCAGGGTCAAACAGTCAGTATGGAGTACTACCTATAAGTTCAACGTCGCTTGCGCGCAGAAATCCGAAAAAAACGCCCGGATTTGTGGAAAAGCAATTCATGGCTTTTGCTCACTTTTCCTCAATTCTGCTCACACTTCGTTGCTTGTTCGTGAATTCTTGGCCTAAAACAATACTGTAACGATGCCTCAGCCTCCATATTCGCAAGACATGGCTCCGTGCGACTTTTTCCTATTTCCAAAAATAAAGAGAACCTTGTAAAGGGTCATCGTTTTTCAAGTATAGGTGACATTAAAAGCGCATCACTGGAAGAGCTAAAGGCTATCTCAGAAATCGAGTTTGAGAAGTGTTTAGACGATTGGAATAAAAGCTGACATAAGAGCGTAATATCGGATGGAGACTGTTTTAAAGGCGACAACATTAATGTACTAATGAATAAATTTTTTTTTTTTAAAGATGTAATGTTCCGTTATTTTTCGCACCTTGTACGTGTATTTACCTTGGATAATCGAATTTCAATACTCCTGCGCAAGAATATCAGGGTAGCGTGGTATAGAGCTGGTAATTGCGTTTATACAGGAATGGAAAGAGCGCAGTGCCATATATCAACCTCTTCTGGATTACCTTCACAGCAGAAATACTTAATATGAAACAATCAAAATAAAAAAGTTTTGAAAATACGTAAGGAAAACTTACTTATCGCGGGAGATCGGTTTCGTAAGCAATGAACAAAGACAAGTGTCCATTGATTCAGACTCTTTTTGTCCGGACACATATTCTGCATACTGCCAATCATACAATTTCAAGAATCCGCACCAAATAAAGAAATATATAAAATAAACAGATAATCTGTTGTCATGTGAGAATAAGTCTCAACTGTTTCACGTAATTTAGTTCGCGCTTTATTAAAATAAATGTTTTCAAAAACAAAACGAGAGCTATGCCATGTGTTGGCAAGAGTAGAGAATTTTTGTAAATGTAGTATTGAATTGGGTACGTCTTTGGTTATAAATGACATTTAAAAGAAAGTTAAAGTGATATTGGTTTATACTATTGTACAAAAATTTATTTCCCATTTCGTGAGTTTGGATGGTAGTAGAAAAAATTGTACAAGGTTTTTGTAGAATTGTGACATTTTGGACTAATATATCCCTTCAAAAAAGCAAATCACAAATTAAAATCCAACAATCACTATTCAAGACCAAAGCTTTTATAATATTTTCAGATAATTCTTCACAGTCTGAAGTTATTTTATATTTCCTCTCCTTGGCAATTTTATTATTGTCCATTTCTATTTCCTACAGAATAAATTCGACTTCTGTCTTCTTACCGGCATCAAAATTGCTATTTTCTAATTAAATGCGTTTTACCAAAAGCAGCTGTGATTAGTGCAAACATGGAACTTGTTTTGCAAACATGTTTGTTTTATTCAGCTTTTAGTACGAGAGAAGAGCTGGGGTAAATGCATATGTCCAATTTACAATTTGTTGCTTATGTGTGTACGTATTGGTTTTCATAAAAATTCTTTCAAGGGGTTGGAATTTCGGATAGAGGGTAGGGGTAAAGTTACCCCTACCATACCATAACAACATTAGTTGGAGTTAGTTAAGTTGATTTCAATATAAATGTAAATAGTTATGAAGCTAAAGAGTCCTTGACCTAAATTATATGTTAATATATATCGAATATGATTTAATAGATTCAATACTTTGTCTAATAAAGAATTTGGAAATCATATGAAACATTGTTATACCCTCGCATCATGTTGCACAAAGAAGAATTTTTTTTTTTCACCTGCCGGTTGTCTGCAACTCGTTAAACTAATAGGGATATATATAGAGTTATGTATATCAAAATGATCGTAATGACGAGATGAATTGAATTCCGGACGCAAGCCTTTGCGTCCGTCCATCCTTACAAGCGATAACTAAACTAATATAAAGTGCTATAAATAAGCTACATATCAACCAAAAACTGCAATTTAATAGAGAGGATCACTGTATGGAGGGACTGTGATTTAAGAATTTTTTTAAAATGAGCGTGGCCCAACTAATATGTGGTGTGTTCAAAAAATAACGGTCGTTTTTTGATAAAAAAATTTATTTATTTGTCTTCATTAATGTTGTCGCCTTCAAAATCGTCGAAACATTCTCAAACTCGATTTTGGGAATAGCCTTTAGCTCTTTCAGCGATGCGCTTTTAATGTCATCTAAACTTGTATAACGACGGCGCTTTATTTATATTCTTTATTTTTGGAAATAGGAAAAACTCACACGGAGCCATGTCTAGCTTACAGTATTGCTTTTGGCTAAGAATTCTCGCACAAGCAACGAAGTGTGAACAGAATTGATCAAAAATGAGCAAAATCAATGAATTGTTTCTTCACAAATCCGGGCGTTTTTTTTGGATTGCTTCACTCAAATGCCGTTGAACTTGTAAGTAGTACTCCTTATTGACCGTTTGATCTTGAGGCAAGAATTCATGATGAGCTATGCCATTAAAGTCGAAGAACACCGTCGAAGAATATTCCTGATATTATTTAAACACACCACGTATATGAAATGATCTGGATGACGAGATGACTTGAATTCCGCGTGACTGTCTGTCCGTCCACCCGTGCAAGCGATAACTTGACCAAAAATCAAGAAATCTTGAGGAAGATTGGTACACATTTCCCTTGGCACTCCGAAGAGCTTGGCGTAATCTGTCTACTGCCACGCGAACAAAATGCCTTTAAGCGAAAACATATAATATGCTGGAATCACAGTTGGGAGAAGTATCTGAGGGTTGAAAATGTTTATGTAGTGGGCACGGCTCCGCCCCCTAATAGATTTAATGCACATATCTCACAATCCGTTAGAGCTATAATGATCGAAATTGCTCAGAGCAAGCATTTAGTAATTTTTAGTACCTCATATTCTCGAAAAATAAGTCAAAGCAAATGATAATCACGCCCACCTCTTATACAAAGGTTAAGTTAGAAACTACTAAAAGTCTGTTAATTGGCTGAAGAAACACGTTAGTAGCATTAAATCCTACAATTAATAAGGTACGGAAGGTGGGCATAAGAGTCCATGTAAAAATTAAACATCGGGCGTGGAACCACCCACTTTTCGATGAAATCCCATATCTCAAGAACAAATTAACCGATGTCAACCAAATTTGGTACTTGGCAATTCTTGGAAATTCTGAAAGCATCCTTTTCTGGTAATACTCTTTTGTAAAAAATTGGGAAAATCGGCTCAATACTTCCCTTAGCTTCCATATACCTTAGAACTAATAAAAAAATATATAAATGTTTGAACTTCCGTTTGACTTCATACCGCATATATCGGTCAGTCTACGGGATATCGTAATAAAATTCAGACAGCGTCTTTTGCTAGTAATAATGTGTCCAGGTGCCAAAAATTTAAAAGATCGAGACAATACTTCCCCTACTCCCATATACCTAATATGAGCATTTTCAAAAATCCTTATGTAACGGTCAGTATGTGAGATAACTTATCAAAATTAAATTAACGTGTAATCTTGAACATATCGTAGGTTGTTGGTAAAAATTTGTGTGATCGATATACAAACTACTGCAGCCCGCAAATATTAGAAATAATAACCATTTATATTAGTCAATATGTGTGATACTTTAAAGGAATTCGGTGTTTTGTTAACCATAATATAGTTTAACGCTGAATATGAATGAAATCGGTTTAGACCGTGGTCCAAACCACATATCCATAATATAAGGATTTACGTCCCTCTGGTCAACTTTTTCTTCATATACACAATATATTAAATTTCGTTCCTTTGGTTGGATTTATATCGCAAATATCAAATATCTCAATAGAAGATGTCTCTATAAAATAAATAAGAATATGACGAATAATATAATGTCATTCGATAATAAAAATTATGAGTGTTGTACCTTCCCACAGCACAAATATCAAGAATATAGATGATTTGACTTGATCAGATTAACCTTATAAGTATATGACCTAATGTAAAAGTTAATATGATGCCAAATATGATTGCAAACCATTAAAAATTTCGGCGAATATCAAATGTTGAATTCTTACGCAACATTTTTTAATTTAGACTTTAGAGAATACCTCGAAGTATTTCCCCACCTTTAATACTTGCAAATTGCGAGAATATAAAATGCTCGGTTACACCCGAACTTAACCCTTCCTTACTTGTTTTCATTAGTTTTGATTTACTCTACCGTATCCGAGATTTGTTATTTAAGTGATCTTAATGACGATTGTAAATCCGTCATAAACGCTTCTAATTTGAGCAGATCTCCTTGATGATCTATAGCGAGGCTCACGTATAATAAAAGGATTAATATTACGTATTAAGAGTATTACCCTCTCTTTAAATTTGTTTTAATATCTAAAAATGAGTCTGATAAATTAAAGGTGCTAGAATGGGAATTAAAAGATAAAAAAAAGACTGAAAATTCATCTATTCAGAAGTTTTAATAAGAACATTTATAATCCCAGCGGTAGAACGAAGAGTTGTTTTCGAACGTACTCTACTTTATCGAAATGGATTTGGTAACTCGGGTTTTATACCATAGAACCATATTCCGATATAAGCGTCACCAAAGTTGTAAAATGAATTTCAGTAATACGCGGATCTTTAAATTCTCTAAACCATTGTATAACAAATTAAGAGCACTTTTAGATGTGAAAACCATTGTATTAGAATGAATATTAAAATTAAGTTATCGTGACTTCCAAATCAACAAAGTTAAACACTTCCCCTGAACTTTTTTAATTACATAGGGAGAAAGCTGCACAGATCTTCGGAAAAAGCCGATCATCAGATTGAGGGGCATATAAATTCTATTACACCAAGTAAGTATATTACATAAGGCTGTTTGTAACATACAAACAACTTTGATCATCTGAAGCATATAATTTAAAAAGTTTGATATCATCAGCATTTAATCCATTAATTCATTCATTGTATCATTAAAAAATCATTTGAATCCGGTAAAAAAAAAATAAATAAAATAAGTTAAGTATGGTGTTCTCTTACTGAGATATCATGAGACCCTTTGGAGAAATTTTGATTTGAAAACCAAGAGGGTCAAATTTCTTCACGATAATCGAATGATTTACTCTAGATTTAAAAACTAAGCATATTTCCCTCCAATATCTCACCTTACAATGTGAGAATGTGTGGAGTGGGACAATAACTATACCCAACTTCCATAGAAAGGATAGGTTAAAACTACTAAAAGCGAGATAACTTATAACGAAAAGTGTTAACCACAAAAAACATTGTAGAACTACTTATGTATCGGTGTAAAAATTAGACAATTTGCGTTGCACCGGCCTTATACCTACAGGTACTTATACTATACAGGTAAAATACCTTTTATACCATACCTTTGCAGTGGTATTACTTATACCGTACAGGTAAAATACCTTTTATAGCATACCTTTGCAGTGGTATTAAAATAGGTTAATAACAACGCCCACCGCCAACAGAAACACTTTAGAAGCATTAAATTTCACAGTATATATGGTACAGGATGGCTGCATGTCAGTCAAAGAAAAAATATAAACCATTTGTGTGGCCCCATACTCTTTAAGTGAAATCTCGTATCTCAATAACTGCAAGACCAACTTGAACCAAATTTAGAGCATGACATCCTGGTGTTGCAGTTTTAAACATACTTTTTGATGGAATCCCATATCGCAGACACTACTCAACCAAATTTGGTGCATAATACCATCTGGAAGTCCCTATGTAACAGTTTACAACGTATAATACAAATCAAGCACCAACGAAGATATCGGGATAAACCCACTTTGCATAAATAGTGCCTACAAGATCTGGCATCTCCCATAAAGCTGCTCGCTACTGAACTATAACTTTTCACAGATGCCAAGTATGAGGACCTCAGTGGCTACGGCTGACGTTTTACCGAAAATATTTGATCTTAATGAAATGCAGAGGGCATCTTTTGCTGATAATATTGAGGACTTCTACCAAAAATATAAATAAAATCGGGAAAATCTAGCTCCCATATATGTAATATCAGTACTTCTATTCGTCCGATTGGTTTTATACCGCATATATCGGTCAACATATGAGATATATCTGCAGAAAAAAGTGATAGAAATAGTCTTGGATATATTATGGTTTCGTTTCGTAAATGAGTGAAATTGGTCCATGAATTATACCAGCCCCCGTTTTCTACACGTTTTTATGTTTCAATGCTTTTCGCTATTGTGGTGGACCTTGTGCGAAATATATCAACCAATTGTGTTGAAGCTTGTCCTCAATGCTTTCTTGACAACAATGAGTGAAATCAGTAAAGACTTTGGTCTAGGCCGCATACCGCTAATATTATATAATTATATCCTTTCTTCTGGTCGACCTTTCCCTGATATACCAAATATCTCAAAATTCGTTAATTTTGTTGGATTTATATTGCATATATGCTATAAAAGATATCTCAATAAAATTCGCTACTCTTTTCTTTGATTCTAGTGGGTTTCTGCCTGAATAATTTATCTATACCGATTTTAGTTGATCTACACTTCAGGCAAGGCCAGCAGTGTCCCATACCATAATGAATTCGGACCAAGAACTTACCTGTTAGCCCAACACATTTAAGATGAATAATTATAATAAAACCAAGTAAGGATGCGCCAAGTTCGGGTGTAGCCGAACATTTTATACTCTCGCCATGTGCAAGTATCAAAGGCGGGGAAATGCTTTCAGATTTCAAATGCTAAGAGAACATTTTATACCTCGCAATGTGCAAGGATCAGAGGCGGGGAAGGGTTTTCAAGTGCTGGCATAACTTTATATTAAAAAATGTTGCGGAAGAATTCAACATTCATTATTCGAAGAAATTGTCAATGGATTGCAATCATATTTGGTATCTTATTAACTTATGTTACAGGCTATAGACTCATATACTTCATTGATATATTTGGTTTCTGTCAGGGATATTTATATCAAAATCTACCAAATTTATTGTGGTTTAATAAATATATTAGATACATGAAAAAGTCAACCAGAGAAAAGAAAATCATTATATTAGGAATAAGCGGCTTAGACCATGATCTAGACTGATTTCTTTCATATTTAGCGTGAAATCACATTGTGTTTCAGAGAACATATCCACTTAATTTCATTAAAATATCACACATATTGACCAACATAAACGGTTTAAAGTCAGATGAAAAGTCAGGAATTCTTTTATCGGGCATTTTTGGAATAGAGGAAGATCTTCATTGATCAAATTAACTCTTTTCATTATTCAAGTATATTAGGGAACATGTTTTCACGCAATTTTGTGAAGGTAATTCACACAGTGCGACATATTCGGCATAACGTCTGCTAGATTAGCGAAAATCATTATATGTAGTATATGGGAGCTGGGATAATTCGTTGACCGATTTCACACATTTTCGACTTTAAACTATGGTATATCCAATATTACAGGTTCACTTAATTTTGCTAAGATATCTTACATATTGACCTAAATATATGGTGTAAAGTCTACCCGCAGGTTGAAAATCCTTATAATAGGAGCATAGGAGTATTTACCCGATTGTTCCCATTTTTGACACCAGACCATATTATTATCATAGAAAGATAATTCTCGAATTTCATTACGATATCTTACATATTTACCGAAATATATGGTATAAAGTCTACCGGAAGGTTGAAAATCTGTATATTAGGTATATGGGGGCTAGAGGAGGTATCTGTCCGATTTTCCCTATTTTTGATACCAGAACACGCTATTATCATGGAAAGATAATCTTCCAATTTCACTACGATATCTAACAGTATGCCAAATAACATGTTTATGTCTTAATTTGCTGCTTAGTTATACCAATTTCCTTGTTTTCGATTAATGGCATTTTGTGGGCGTGTCAGACGTCCAATTACGCCCGTCTGCAATACCAGCCGTCTTACAAAGAACAAACGTGACAAAGAACACGTGTACCAAGTTTCATCAAAATATCTTAATTTTTACTCCAGTTATAGCTTGCAGGGACGGACGGACGGACAGTCGCCAGATTTCAACTCGTCTTTCCATCCTGATCATTATATCTAACTCATTTAGTTCTAGGTGTTACAAACAACCGTTGGGTGAACAAAACTAATAACTTGTAGCAACATGTTGCGAGAGTATAAAAATGTTGCCGAAGAATTCAACATTCATTATTCGACGAAACCGTAAATGGATTACAATCATATTTGGTATCTTATTAACTTATATTACAGGATATAGACTCACATACTGTCACTACTATATTTTACTTCATGTCATTAGGAATGTGAAATGAGATCTGCACTGATCACATTAACTCTTTTCATACCGAAATATACTAGGGAACATATTTCCCTGCAATTTTGTGAAGGTAACTGTCATAGTTACCATCACATTCGGCATAAAGACTGCTAGAATAACGAAAATCATTACATGTAGTATAGGGGAGCTGCGACAATTTGTTGACCGATTTCACACATTTTCGGCAATAAACTATGGTATATCCGATATTACACGTTCACTTAATTTTGCTAAGATATCTTAGCAGAAAAGATATCTTACATCAGACGGTGAAAATCCGTATAATAGGTTCATGGGGACTAGGGGAATTACTTACCCGATTTTATCAATTTTAAGCACATGGACACAGTGTTATCAGAAAGAGATGCTCTCTTAATTTCACAGAGATAACTCATATATTGACCATTATATATATGGTATAAAGTCTACAGGAAGGTTGAAAATCCTTATATTAGATATAGGGAGACTTGGGAAATATTTACATGATTTCCCCCATTTTTAACATAGGGTCACATTATTATTATGGAAAGATAAATTACAATATCTTACAGATTTACCGTTATACATGGTATAAAGTCAAACCGGATGGTGAAAATCCTTATATTAGGTATATGGGGGCTAGGTGAAGTATTGACCTGATTTTTCCCAATTTTGACACTAGATCACATTTTCATTATGGAAAGACTATCTGTCAATTTCATTACAATATAGTACAGATTTACCGATATTGTCGGTAAAAAGTCAGATATTGGCACTCAGGTCCATATTTTGGGTATCTGGTGGCTTGAAAAGTTGTTTACCGATTTCGACTACTTTTACATATGAGATGGTATATTTTGAAAGCACTATTCGAGAAAAGCTTTATTGCAATATCTTAATTGATGCTCGACTTATCTACTTTAAAGAGAAAGCATCAGATGAAACTGTGTTATATAAGAAGTAGGCGTGGATTTTATCCGATTTCGTCACAGTGTGACTCTTCGTTTTCACAGTGTGACATGATAATGCAAATATAACGTTTCGTACCAAATTTTGTTAAAATTGCTTACGGCGTTCTTAAGATATGGAATTTCACCTAAAAGTGGGCGATGCCACTCCCATCACCAAAACTTTAGACGGATCCTCTAAGTAACCCTTCCATATAATATTTTCAGTAAGATTTAATGTTTCTGACGTGTTCCTTCGGCGAGTTAACGCACTTTAAGTAGTTTCTAACATAACCTTTGTATGGAAGGTGGGCGTGGTTATTATCCGATTTCACAAATTTTCTCTGTATTTGAGGAGCTGTTAGCAAAACTTACTCGGAGCAAGTTTGATTAATGTAGCTTTAACAGTTTCCGACATATATATTTAAAAAGTTTTACTCACAGATGCCCCACCCTAAAGGTCGATCGCCAATCGTCAATCTGATCATTTATATATATATATATGTCTATATCTAACTCGATTAGTTTTAGGTGTTACAAACAACCGTTAGGTGAACGAAACTTATTCTCTATAGCAACATGTTGGGAAAGTATAATAATAACAAACAGTTAATAAAAGAATTCTAATATACACATAACAATAATTGTTTATCCAAAATTAATATCAGACAGGGTTAGAAGCTGCACTGAGAAAAATCCTAAAAATAATGTGCAAACAGTCGTGCAAGGTACGACTGAAATGCAAAAAGAATAAGCTAATCCAAATATAATATCTACCCGCAATAGCAATTGAAAGTTTGAAAAAGGCAACATCTACATAATTAACAAAATAACTTGACATGAAAATTATATGTATTAGTTTTAAAAGGTTTAATGAGTAGATTCCCTTATGCCCTTATGCCATTAAAGTCGAAGAACACCGTCGAAGAATATTCCTGATATTATTTAAACACACCACGTATATGAAATGATCTGGATGACGAGATGACTTGAATTCCGCGTGACTGTCTGTCCGTCCACCCGTGCAAGCGATAACTTGACCAAAAATCAAGATATCTTTAGGAAGATTGGTACACATTTCCCTTGGCACTCCGAAGAGCTTGGCGTAATCGGTCTACTGCCACGCGAACAAAATGCCTTTAAGCGAAAACATATAATGTGCTGGAATCACAGTTGGGAGAAGTATCTGAGGGTTGAAAATGTTTATGTAGTGGGCACGGCTCCGCCCCCTAATAGATTTAATGCACATATCTCACAATCCGTTAGAGCTATAATGATCGAAATCCGATAAAAAAAAATAAATAAAATAAGTTAAGTATGGTGTTCTCTTACTGAGATATCATGAGACCCTTTGGAGAAATTTTGATTTGAAAACCAAGAGGGTCAAATTTATTCACGATAATCGAATGATTTACTATAGATTTAAAAACTAAGCATATTTCCCTCCAATATCTCACCTTACAATGTGAGAATGTGTGGAGTGGGACAATAACTATACCCAACTTCCATAGAAAGGATAGGTTAAAACTACTAAAAGCGAGATAACTTATAACGAAAAGTGTTAACCACAAAAAACATTGTAGAACTACTTATGTATCGGTGTAAAAATTAGACAATTTGCGTTGCACCGGCCTTATACCTACAGGTACTTATACTATACAGGTAAAATACCTTTTATACCATACCTTTGCAGTGGTATTACTTATACCGTACAGGTAAAATACCTTTTATAGCATACCTTTGCAGTGGTATTAAAATAGGTTAATAACAACGCCCACCGCCAACAGAAACACTTTAGAAGCATTAAATTTCACAGTATATATGGTACAGGATGGCTGCATGTCAGTCAAAGAAAAAATATAAACCATTTGTGTGGCCCCATACTCTTTAAGTGAAATCTCGTATCTCAATAACTGCAAGACCAACTTGAACCAAATTTAGAGCATGACATCCTGGTGTTGCAGTTTTAAACATACTTTTTGATGGAATCCCATATCGCAGACACTACTCAACCAAATTTGGTGCATAATACCATCTGGAAGTCCCTATGTAACAGTTTACAACGTATAATACAAATCAAGCACCAACGAAGATATCGGGATAAACCCACTTTGCATAAATAGTGCCTACAAGATCTGGCATCTCCCATAAAGCTGCTCGCTACTGAACTATAACTTTTCACAGATGCCAAGTATGAGGACCTCAGTGGCTACGGCTGACGTTTTACCGAAAATATTTGATCTTAATGAAATGCAGAGGGCATCTCTTGCTGATAATATTGAGGACTTCTACCAAAAATATAAATAAAATCGGGAAAATCTAGCTCCCATATATGTAATATCAGTATTTCCATTCGTCCGATTGGTTTTATACCGCATATATCGGTCAACATATGAGATATATCTGCAGAAAAAAGTGATAGAAATAGTCTTGGATATATTATGGTTTCGTTTCGTAAATGAGTGAAATTGGTCCATGAATTATACCAGCCCCCGTTTTCTACACGTTTTTATGTTTCAATGCTTTTCGCTATTGTGGTGGACCTTGTGCGAAATATATCAACCAATTGTGTTGAAGCTTGTCCTCAATGCTTTCTTGACAACAATGAGTGAAATCAGTAAAGACTTTGGTCTAGGCCGCATACCGCTAATATTATATAATTATATCCTTTCTTCTGGTCGACCTTTCCCTGATATACCAAATATCTCAAAATTCGTTAATTTTGTTGGATTTATATTGCATATATGCTATAAAAGATATCTCAATAAAATTCGCTACTCTTTTCTTTGATTCTAGTGGGTTTCTGCCTGAATAATTTATCTATACCGATTTTAGTTGATCTACACTTCAGGCAAGGCCAGCAGTGTCCCATACCATAATGAATTCGGACCAAGAACTTACCTGTTAGCCCAACACATTTAAGATGAATAATTATAATAAAACCAAGTAAGGATGCGCCAAGTTCGGGTGTAGCCGAACATTTTATACTCTCACCATGTGCAAGTATCAAAGGCGGGGAAATGCTTTCAGGTGTTGGCATAACTTTAGATTAAACAAGTAAGAAAGGGCTAAGTTCGGGTGTAAGAGAACATTTTATACATCGCAATGTGCAAGGATCAGAGGCGGGGAAGGGTTTTCAGGTGCTGGCATAACTTTATATTAAAAAATGTTGCGGAAGAATTCAACATTCATTATTCGAAGAAATTGTCAATGGATTGCAATCATATTTGGTATCTTATTAACTTATGTTACAGGCTATAGACTCATATACTTCATTGATATATTTGGTTTCTGTCAGGGATATTTATATCAAAATCTACCAAATTTATTGTGGTTTAATAAATATATTAGATACATGAAAAAGTCAACCAGAGAAAAGAAAATCATTATATTAGGAATAAGCGGCTTAGACCATGATCTAGACTGATTTCTTTCATATTTAGCGTGAAATCACATTGTGTTTCAGAGAACATATCCACTTAATTTCATTAAAATATCACATATATTGTCCAACATAAACGGTTTAAAGTCAGATGAAAAGTCAGGAATTCTTTTATCGGGCATTTTTGGGATAGAGGAAGATCTTCACTGATCAAATTAACCCTTTTCATTATTCAAGTATATTAGGGAACATGTTTTCACGCAATTTTGTGAAGGTAATTCACACAGTGCGACATATTCGGCATAACGTCTGCTAGATTAGCGAAAATCATTATATGTAGTATATGGGAGCTGGGATAATTCGTTGACCGATTTCACACATTTTCGACTTTAAACTATGGTATATCCAATATTACAGGTTCACTTAATTTTGCTAAGATATCTTACATATTGACCTAAATATATGGTGTAAAGTCTACCCGCAGGTTGAAAATCCTTATAATAGGAGCATAGGAGTATTTACCCGATTGTTCCCATTTTTGACACCAGACCATATTATTATCATAGAAAGATAATTCTCGAATTTCATTACGATATCTTACATATTTACCGAAATATATGGTATAAAGTCTACCGGAAGGTTGAAAATCTGTATATTAGGTATATGGGGGCTAGAGGAGGTATCTGTCCGATTTTCCCTATTTTTGATACCAGAACACGCTATTATCATGGAAAGATAATCTTCCAATTTCACTACGATATCTAACAGTATGCCAAATAACATGTTTATGTCTTAATTTGCTGCTTAGTTATACCAATTTCCTTGTTTTCGATTAATGGCATTTTGTGGGCGTGTCAGACGTCCAATTACGCCCGTCTGCAATACCAGCCGTCTTACAAAGAACAAACGTGACAAAGAACACGTGTACCAAGTTTCATCAAAATATCTTAATTTTTACTCCAGTTATAGCTTGCAGGGACGGACGGACGGACAGTCGCCAGATTTCAACTCGTCTTTCCATCCTGATCATTATATCTAACTCATTTAGTTCTAGGTGTTACAAACAACCGTTGGGTGAACAAAACTAATAACTTGTAGCAACATGTTGCGAGAGTATAAAAATGTTGCCGAAGAATTCAACATTCATTATTCGACGAAACCGTAAATGGATTACAATCATATTTGGTATCTTATTAACTTATATTACAGGATATAGACTCACATACTGTCACTACTATATTTTACTTCATGTCATTAGGAATGTGAAATGAGATCTGCACTGATCACATTAACTCTTTTCATTACTGAAATATACTAGGGAACATATTTCCCTGCAATTTTGTGAAGGTAACTGTCATAGTTACCATCACATTCGGCATAAAGGCTGCTAGAATAACGAAAATCATTACATGTAGTATAGGGAAGCTGCGACAATTTGTTGACCGATTTCATACATTTTCGACAATAAACTATGGTATATCCGATATTACACGTTCACTTAATTTTGCTAAGATATCTTAGCAGAAAAGATATCTTACATCAGAGGGTGAAAATCCGTATAATAGGTTCATGGGGACTAGGGGAATTACTTACCCGATTTTATCAATTTTAAGCACATGGACACAGTGTTATCAGAAAGAGATGCTCTCTTAATTTCACAGAGATAACTCATATATTGACCATTATATATGGTATAAAGTCTACAGGAAGGTTGAAAATCCTTATATTAGATATAGGGAGACTTGGGAAATATTTACATGATTTCCCCATTTTTAACATAGGGTCACATTATTATTATGGAAAGATAATCCTCTAATTTCATTACAATATCTTACAGATTTACCGTCATACATGGTATAAAGTCAAACCGGATGGTGAAAATCCTTATATTAGGTATATGGGGGCTAGGTGAAGTATTGACCTGATTTTTCCCAATTTTGACACTAGATCACATTTTCATTATGGAAAGACTATCTGTCAATTTCATTACAATATAGTACAGATTTACCGATATTGTCGGTAAAAAGTCAGATATTGGCACTCAGGTCCATATTTTGGGTATCTGGTGGCTTGAAAAGTTGTTTACCGATTTCGACTACTTTTACATATGAGATGGTATATTTTGAAAGCACTATTCGAGAAAAGCTTTATTGCAATATCTTAATTGATGCTCGACTTATCTACTTTAAAGAGAAAGCATCAGATGAAACTGTGTTATATAAGAAGTAGGCGTGGATTTTATCCGATTTCGTCACAGTGTGACTCTTCGTTTTCACAGTGTGACATGATAATGCAAATATAACGTTTCGTACCAAATTTTGTTAAAATTGCTTACGGCGTTCTTAAGATATGGAATTTCACCTAAAAGTGGGCGATGCCACTCCCATCACCAAAACTTTAGACGGATCCTCTAAGTAACCCTTCCATATAATATTTTCAGTAAGATTTAATGTTTCTGACGTGTTCCTTCGGCGAGTTAACGCACTTTAAGTAGTTTCTAACATAACCTTTGTATGGAAGGTGGGCGTGGTTATTATCCGATTTCACAAATTTTCTCTGTATTTGAGGAGCTGTTAGCAAAACTTACTCGGAGCAAGTTTGATTAATGTAGCTTTAACAGTTCCCGACATATATATTTAAAAAGTTTTGCTCACAGATGCCCCACCCTAAAGGTCGATCGCCAATCGTCAATCTGATCATTTATATATATATATATGTCTATATCTAACTCGATTAGTTTTAGGTGTTACAAACAACCGTTAGGTGAACGAAACTTATTCTCTATAGCAACATGTTGGGAAAGTATAATAATAACAAACAGTTAATAAAAGAATTCTAATATACACATAACAATAATTGTTTATCCAAAATTAATATCAGACAGGGTTAGAAGCTGCACTGAGAAAAATCCTAAAAATAATATGCAAACAGTCGTGCAAGCTACGACTGAAATGCAAAAAGAATAAGCTAATCCAAATATAATATCTACCCGCAATAGCAATTGAAAGTTTGAAAAAGGCAACATCTACATAATTAACAAAATAACTTGACATGAAAATTATATGTATTAGTTTTAAAAGGTTTAATGGGTAGATTCCCTTATTTAAATTTAATTAAATAGAATATCAAAAATTTATGATATTTTGTTGCACATACTGTGCATGATACGGTTTTTTGTTGCATGAGAATTAAGACACTCAGTTTAGTTTCAGATAATATTTTTTCCATCTGAAATGGACATTTTTCTATATCTCCATTACAGTGTTCATTTAACCAATGATTTATTTCCTCTGATACGAATATTTTATTTCTATTTACTTTTATTAAATGTTATTACTGGCTTGGCGTTCATTCAGAGAGCTTCTATTCAAGACATTTTGATGAACTTTTGAACTAATTTCTTATTTAGTAGTATGATATTATGTAATGCTTCTTTATTAATTGTTCTCATCGTAGCTGAAGGGAATCTAGTAATTTCGAAACAAAGATATTTAGTAGAATGATACCAATAGTACCAGGATTTCGGGCAAAAAATTTACCCAATTTCTAGCGTAGACAAGTATTTATTAACCGTAGAGTATATCTTTTGAATACTGAATAAAACTGACTGGTTACTTTCTTTGGTTATCTAATACTATCATTAATCATTAGGAAAATCGTTTGCCTTACTTATTCGCCTACTTTTTTATTAATTTTATTTCGTCCAAATTACATTTGGCAGCATTAGATGCTTTCCATAACCTGCTTTCAGGAACGTAAAAAAGAAGTGAATGAAATTAATTGCAGCGGGCTGAATTATGCACTAAACCCTTTAAAGCTTTCTTGACTAAAGCCAAAGCTTTAAGTGCAGCATTAGAGTATGTCACACCTGCCATCCGAAAATGGTGCAATAACCTCATTGTATTTGTTTTTGTTTACAAATAAAATTGCTTAACCAAAATTCATACATATTTAAAATTATTTTTAATAACAAATAAGTTTACTTCTCAATCGTTTTAGTAGACTAAATGGAAAAATGATGAATAGGTGAACTAATGATTATGAATAAGTACAAAGTGAGAAAAAAGGATAAGCTACAATTTTTATTTTTGTTTTTAGTAAGCTTTCTCTTTCCTTTTAAATTTACAAAATTTGAAAGTTATGATTAGATTATTAAAAAAAACGTTTAATATTGTAGTCGAATTTTTGAAATCTCTTAATAAATTAATTTGATTTTAAGATACGTTTAAGGGGCGTTTGGTTATCTTTCAGAATCTTCATCGGAGGAATGAATAGTGTCTACGCTGGACCCAGATTCTTCATCATAATTACACTCTTTAATTTTGAAACGAGATAGGTCGTCTGTCACATGATTTTCTTTGCCTGATACATATTTTACCACGAAATCGTACTCATTAAGGTGAATTTGCCACCTTCGTACTTTGGGATTTGGTTCCCTTACATTGTGGAGCCTAGTAATGGTCTATGGTCACTATTTATTACAAATTTTCCGCCATACAATTAAGACCTAAAATACTTTGTAATCCATACTATGGCCAAAAGTTCTTTATCAGTAGTTGAGTAGTGCATTTCTTGTTCACTGAGTGCGCGGCTAGGAAATCAAATGGGATATCCTTGTTGACTAAGCACTGCCATTAATACCACATTTGAACATTTATCATTGGTCAATGAAAAAAACTTTTCATAGCTTGGCTATGCCAGAATCTGATGATTTGTAATACAAATTTTAATAATGTTTATAGCATCCACCTATTTCTTATCTGAGCTATTTATTGTATTGTCTATTTCTAGGGAGTAAACAAAGGTTTAGTTATTTATGGAAAAATAATAATAAATTTACCATAGAACTCCGTCATACCAAAACATTTTTTTATTTGTTTTTCCATTTTAGGAAGGGGATGATTTAAAATTACATTAATTTTATTAAGGTTAGGCTTAATGCCTGCTGGCGTTATATTATAACATGACCGCGAAATTTGGTTTCCCTTTTGATAAACTCACTTTTATCCATCTGAATTTTTAGGTTTGCCGGTCGATCTATGAAAAACTCTGTCTAGTGATTGAATGTGTGGCGTAAAAACTACAACATCGTCTTAGTAAACCATGCAATCTTTCCCTATTAACCCATCAAAAATTGTATTCTCCAGTCTTTGGAAGGTCGCTGATGCAGCTTTAAGCCAATTCCTAAAAATTCAAAAAGTCCACTTTGAGTAAAAAAAAGCTGTTTTTACCTATCTTCTGAATCCATTTCTATTTGGTGGAAGCCTTGCACTAAGTCTATTATGGAAAAATACATTTACTTAACTAATTATTCAAGATTTTCATCCACATATGGAATGGGATACCTATCGTCGATAGTAATAGTGTTGAGCTTATGGAAATCAACAACAATTCTCCATTCTCTTTTCCTGAAACATCTAACTTCTTTGATACCACCCAAATTGGTGCTGAATATGGCGAATCAATATGCGGAATTATTTGCATTTCAAGATTTTCTCTTACCTGATTGTTTACTTCCAATTTATGAATTTCTGGCTACCTATACGGTTATACTGATTTTCGTAAACAGGTTTTATTCTATGCTTTGTTTTATGATGTTTAACATTTTTTTATAACTTTGATTGATGACTTACGGTATGTAGCTCGATTTGTAGTTATTAACGCAGTTAAAAAATTTGGCAATTCTCATTTTGTGATTTCCATCTTATTTCACCATACATATCATCCATACATCAGGAAATTCCACAATACTACAGGTGTTTTTTCCTTACGTAAATTCTTGTTGTTTTGTTAGGATCAGTTGCGCGGATGCAAGGACTGCGCCAGTAAAATTATTACTATAGTTCATATTATAAATTTCTTTTTATTAATTTTATTTAGTCCAAATTACATTTAAGAACATTAGATACTTTCTATAGATTGCTATGAGGAACGCGGAAAAAGAAAGGAAAGGAAAGGAAAGAAGAAATTAATTAATTAAAGAACTCTGTACTTAATTATTTTAAAACTTGGCTGCAAAAGCGAAAATTTAAGTACAGCGCTAGGGAACGACACTTACATCTGTTCATATTTTTAATAACTAGTTCTTATTTCCGTTCCTCTCAATAAGTGAATAAAACTCAATATTTTATTTTTGATAAAATTTTAGTTTCCTGCTATGTAGGGCAGCCGTTCATGCCTATTGAGCTATTAACTGATTTTATGGTGCTACACCTTAATACTTAACACTCTAAATGTCGAATTACTGATTCGGCAAGATCCACTATTTTAGACTACTGATGTTATTCGCTACTGGGAAGCGTTTCCGTTGTATGTCTACAACCTGAGCCGCGCTTTTTTATTGTGCTTTGTTGTTGTTGCTTCCCCCGCTAGAAAAGGAGATGTCCACGGATTCTTTAAGAACGTTACCCAATATTGCAATACTAATGTTCCGCTTCCAGCGCTTGTTGACTAAGTGGGCTAATATGGCAACAACAAAAAGGCGATTGTAAAGGCGTTAGCTATGAACCATTTAGACGATTGCGCTTCAACAAATTCCCTCAATGATACGATGTGTAGCAGATTCTTTTATTTGTGAGATGTTCCCTGCGTCGATGTAATTTAAAATTTCTAACCTCGCTAATGAGGTCATCATCAGGTTCAGGAACCTATTGATACCATAAAATAATTACCTTTATGAAGTTTTTTAGTAACAATAGGAAGAGTTGTGTCCAAATCTTTTTCTACTGTTTTTTCTGTGTGCAGTTTACTAAATTTGTTTCCCAATATTGTGTTTGCACCCAGACCAGTTTTCATTTTTTCACCTAGAATAACAAATTTTGTTCCTTTTTTCTATTATAGGTTACTTGACATATTATGGGATAATATCTACATGCAAATTTTTCCAGATTTGTTAGGAATTAGGGGTTTTCCCATTCCGGAATTAGTAGGTGGCGCTGACAGGCATTAGCTTCTTGGCAAACTTTGCAGTTAAGTATAATTTCATTCAACATTTGTCCCTTAAGACTTGCATCACTTGCTGTATTATGCTTTGTATCAAAAAGTTTTTTTTATCATCCGCGTTAAAGATGTTACTAGCCAAATTTACATTAACAAGTTTCACTGATGGAAATGTGGTTTTAATTTTGTTTAAACTTTGTCTTAATACAAATATGCATTTCTATTCTTTCTTAATATTCTAAAAACAATGTGGTCTTCACTTGTGATTGAAATAGAATTTTTGTAGTTTTGGAATTCGTATCACCACTTTCGAGAGCAATTTCAATAATAAATGATCTTATCGGACTTACAACCGTGGAGAATGCAATAGTATTGAGTTCTAAACTGTTTATATCTGTTAATGACTCAAGGCCTGAAATGGCGCATCTGTGGTCAAGTCGAAAGGTTGTCCATGGTCGGGATAAAGAAGAAGAATGTTTTCAGAATGAAGACAGAATATCTTTTATCTTTCGGAAAGTTTCATGAGCTTCCTCGTCAAATATAATTTTTATATTCCAGGAAATGTTGGTGTTAATTGTTCCATTTTCTCCCCGTAAACAATATTTGGAAAGTTTAACTAAACAACGCAATGCGCCAAGTATTTTCGGAATTTCATAGTCAACTATGTCTTTTACCTTATCTTTAGAGGTTCTTATCGCTATTATTGAGAAAATAAATCAAAGGAATTCAACTTCTGATTTAAAAGATTTGGTTTTTTCTTAGGATATTCTCAGATTGGCTGAATATGGAATAGTAAACTCGGCTGACATTGTGGAAGTGGATTTTGTAATCATTGGAATTTTTCTTCATTCATTCATTGAAAATGCTTAATCAATTCTTCAACTCAAATAGTATTCTACAAAACTCGTACTTCCCTTATTCACGGAAAATGCACTTTTTTCTCTGTCTTTTTGGACAAATTTAATTTGGTGAAACACAGATTTCAGGTCCATTGTAGTAAAAATTTACGATTTTTCTAGATTCGAAAGAATTAAGTAAAATGAAAATCAGTAATGGGGAATAGGGAATTGGGAAATAGGAATTGGACACTTGTCGCTAATAGTCCTTTCGTTGACCTTTTTGAAATCTATTACCACCTACATTTTTCCCTGCATCTATTGACTATTATATGGTGAGCGAGTTTGTGTAATGATGACATCACGCAAAAGATCGTTGACTTACTTATTAGCAAATTCAGTGACTTCAATTTGACATGGATAGAATTTGGAGTAAACAGGTTCATTGTTGATTGTTCTAACGGTTGCCACAATCTTTGTATTGAACGGCAAAGGCTCACTTGGGTCAGAAAATACAGCAGTGATTTCACTTCGACATTCCATTTTACTATTATGCTATTAATGTCGCTATAGTGCAAATACATTCGATTTTCTGAACCTCCAGCGTAAAAAACAATATCCATTTGTGAATCTAACTCCGCATCACTTTTTTGAAGGTGGTTAGAATCAATAAACCCGTTCAAGATCTTAAGTGTAAGTAAAATAAGGAAATCAGAGATTGAACTGAAAATATTTACGGTACATTTTTAGTTAATTTTATACACTCCTTGAATGGATCTTACTAAAAATTAAGGCGCAGTAGATTTTATACCCTCTAAGTTTACAGATTTTACACAGTTCTTCATGGACAAGTTTCTAATAGAAAATTTAATTGTTTTCTTTGAAATGTTTCCTAACATATGGTGACATGAATCTATGTATCCCCTATGAAATAAATAATGTCTGAAACTTATTCTAGATTTACACTATCCTTGAAGTAAGTCTGCATCATCAAATTCGTCTTGCAATATCCGGTTGAAAGATATTGATCTAAATGGTTTATGCTGTATAGTTTATTATTAAAACGGTTGCTGTCGTGATGCTTTTTCTGTATCTGCTGCTACCGGAGCTCCTCCGGTATTGATATCCAAAGGCTGTTCTACCTGAAGGAAAAGCTGTGGAATTATACGGAGTTACTTGATCATTCGATCTATCGTTTTGTTGAGGAATTCGAAATCTGGTGAGACTATAATCTACATCGACAGGACTTGTTTGTTGTTCTGGTTGTCCACTTCGTTGTCTAGGAAATGGTACACCGCTTCTTACTATAGGTATTTTATTTAGACTACATGTTTGCAGACTACAGTTTGGATATCTGTTATTGGAAGACGAATTATGAACGCATCTGATTGGATTGGATCTCCTGCTCGAGTGCTAAAGCGGACGCTTTGTCCGATGGCATTGACGAAAACTAACTATCGCAGAATGGGCGATTACGTCCAGATATGAGTGCTGTGAACTGACACATTTATTAAAGTGCGAGTTGTATTAATGTATATTTTTCTTCCTTATTTTTTTAGGATGCAATTTCATCACTATAGTCCGTCAATGTAACGAGTTAATTGCGGGTTGCGCGAATTTATGAATTTAATTAGTGCCCTGGTTCGGGCGCACGCTAGTGGTACTAATGTTTTTAATGTTAATAACAAAAACCGCGTTTCTCTACTTTGGGCGCGAGTGTATGTTTTATTTCTGATAAAATTTTATTTTCCTACTATGTGGGGCAGCCGTTCAGGCCGATTGAGTTATTACTACTGACTTTGACGGTGGCTGCACCTGAATACCTAACACCCTAAAAATCTAACTGCCAACACCTCACGCGGATTGCCGCATGACTCTATATTGCTGATTCAGCAAATTTTCACGATTTTAGACTGCTGTTATTCGTCGTTCGTTGTTATGTCTGTAACCTGAGTCGCGCTTCTTTGTTATTGTTGTTTGCACTCTTGTCGCAAACTTCGCTCCACCTGTTGTTGTGCCCTACTGTATGCTACGAGGGCGGGTCAATAAGTACGTGACTTTTGGAATAAAACGCAGATTTTTTGATAAATAAATTATTTTATTTTTCAACATAGTCTCCCTTGAGCTCTATACACTTTGTCCAACGTTTCTCCAATTTTTTTATCCCTTCCAAAAAATATGTTTTGTCGATGTCCTCAAAATAGGCCTTTGTTTGCGAGATGACTTCATCATTGGAGACAAATCTTTTTCCACCAAGCCATTTCTTCAGGTTTGGGAACAAGAAGTAGTCACTCGGAGCCAAATCTGGAGAATAGGGCGGATGAGAGAGCAATTCATAGCCCAATTCATGGATTTTTGCCATGGCAACTGCACATGTGTGCACCCTTGCATTGTCTTGGTGGAAAAGAACTTTTTTCTTGGCCAAATAAGGTCGGTTTTTCTTCAAATCGTCATTAAATCGGTCCAATAAGTTGACATAATATTCTCCATTGATTGTTCTTCCCTTTTGAAGGTAGTCAATGTGGATTATCCCGTGTGCATCCCAAAAAACAGTCGCCACAACTTTATTGGCTGACAAACCCACCTTGGCCTTCTTTGGCGCCGATTCACCCTTAGAAACCCACTGTTTTGACTGTTGTTTGGTCTCTGGTGTGTTGTGATGGATCCATGTTTCGTCCACGGTTACACAACGGCGCAAAAACTCCTCCATATTGCGATTAAACAACGCCGTACATTACATATGGTATGTTACATACCATATACATTGGTAATTACATAGGTATGTTAAATTGCACGTATACAACTAAATATGAAGTAATTCAATGGTACACTAGTACTTCTATTTTAATTATTGACATTGACTATACACTAACACATACACTTTTCGAGTTATACATATTTCGTGATATGCTTACTTTATTTAATTTAATTCAATTTATAAGGAATTCTATTCAATTCAATTTCTTAAAAAGTCTTTGTAATGTTTCTGATAAGTAATACAGGTCTCAAATAACTACTTTTTTTTACTACATGTGAGTAGGTAGATAAATTTGACTATGGGCATGACACTTCCCACTTTTCAGTGAAATATCGTATCTCAACAACTGTTCGACCAATTTGTAATGAATTTTCTACTCTTCGTTGACATCTTTATGTTACAATGTGAAAATGAACAAATTCGGATACGGACGTTTAAATTTTAGGCCATTTTCCTTCATAGTTTTCACTTTACAATAAATAAATCGAGCATCAAGAAATGTATCGAAATACAATTAAGTTCAAATAATGGCCCTATCATCTCACCTAATGGTGGAAATCGGACTATACCTTTTTAAGCCCTCTAATATGAATATGAAGACCTTCGAATCGATTGTTGATATCTTAATGACATAAAATGAACATGTTTTCCTCATAATAATTCGGTTTAGTGTCAAAAATTTATAACATTGGTTAAGAATTTCCCCTAACCCCATATACCTAATATTAAGATTTGCGAACTTCTGGTTGACTTTATATTCTACATACCGGTCAATATTGTAACGGATTTACTACATTAATCACCTACGTTGAAACTTTACGCTGAATTTGATCACTATATTGTTAAGTAAAGTCACAATTTAATGGCTATGCACTTGTCTTTCTAATTCAACTAACTTAGCACTTTATTTCGTTGTCTGGTTGATTCTGTCAAGTTATCGTCGATTCTGTTTTGTTTTAGCATTCGTGTTTGGCACAATATATATAAGATATCTTAAGATATCTTAGCAAAATTTAGTGAATTATCTTGAAGTGTAGTTTTGTGTCGAAAATGGGTTACCTCGATCCATGAATTACCCCAGCCCCAAATTCTACATAGAATTATTTTTGTTATTCTAGTTGACTTTATGCCAAATATATGAATATGAAATATGAAAAATGAGATATATGTAAATGAAAAATAAATGTATACCGAAAGTGAATAAAATCAGTTCAGACCTTTCTATAGTTCTAATATAGGGATTGCGGATTTCCCACTTGAGTTTATTTTATACTTATCGCACAACATGCTTTTTATTTTAAAGAAATTTAGTGGTCATGCCTTCCTAAATAAATGTTTTAGTGCGTATAACACGAAATCTGTACAGACCTTGCTCTATCCTCCATATACCTAATTTAAAGATTTCCGCCCTCTTTTCTTCACTAAGTGAACATCTTATTTTAGACATGATATGATTTAGAGTCTGAAATTGGTCCCCTAACCCTCTTATAACCAATATAAACTTACTGGTTTAGTGAATCAATTCACTTGTTCCCGTTTTCCACATATAGCCAATTTTTTAATTAAATTTATCAACTTGTCGCAGACGTTTTCAAGTTGGACATATTACTACCAACATCTTCCGACATCACGAGAGTTGATCCATTCTTTAAATTCCTAAATGGTGCATTTAATTTTCTAAATAATTCTCAAGAAAATACTAAGCTTGCTTTAAACATAAACATCCGTGCGATGAAGAACCAACCAGTCCTCCTGCGCAGACGATAATAATATTGGATTTAATACCACAAAAAATCGGTGTTTATTTCTAGTTTTGCTAAGCTTTTCTCTTGATGGACGTTTGTTCAGTTTCACTCCACGCATTACGAGTTTCAAATCGGAATCTTCCTGGTGACATTTTCGTAGTTCCTTCTGGTTCAAGTCTTCTGTCAATGTCATTGTCGTTAATCGGTCATCTATAATGCCTTCTTTGGTATCTGTAATGAATCACCAATTCTTTGTGATAGAATGCCTGTTATTGCATACCTAGCCTTACTAGCTATACCTATACTAGCATCAGTAGTCAAACTAAACATTGAGCCTAGGAACGAATATGCTAGCATTTGTTCCGTTTCTTCAGAGTTTGGAAAGCCACTTCCTATTCTGTTTTCTCCTCAAAGGCATTGTTCCTTTTAGGGAGTGCATAGAGGCTATTAGCTACGCGGGCAAAATTCGGAACGAATAGTCTAAAATACGTACACAGTCCAAGGAAATTTCGCTATAGATGTAAATTTTTAGGACTGACCCAATTTTTTGCTGCCTCCATCTTTTCGCGAACTGTGCCAATGCCCACCATGGATACTTTGTGTCCTAAGTAGTTGAATTCCTTTTTGAACAGGGAACACTTCTTCGGGCTCAGATTTAGATTAGCGATAGCTATCCATTGGAAAACTTCTTCCAGGTTCTTCAGGAATTCATCGAAATTTTTACCCAACATAATGATACCGTCGAGGTACACCAAACAGGTCTTCGGGTGTAATCTTTTTAATACCTTGTCCATAAGTATCTCAAAGGTGGTAGGAGCATTACATAATCCAAGGGGCGTTACAGAATGCGAATTGCCATAGACCATCTACAACGCTGAAAGCCGTCTTTTCCTTGTCTTCTTCGTTTACTTCCACTTGACAATGACCACTTTTCACTTTAAATGTTGATAACGATAACGAGCTGATAACGAGCCTAGAGTGTTGCCGATTCTAGGTAGTGGATTATTGTCTATCTTCCACACAGAACCTCATGTTGAAATCTTCTGGTCTGGCTTACAGCTTCACGTCTCGCTAATGAAACGCTACGAGGTGCCTGGATGTTTCGTTTCGCACTACTTGTGTAAATAAAATATTTCACGAATTTGGTTTTGGTTGGTTTGGTTGGTTTGGTTGGTTTGGTATGGACTTTATCAAATATGGTGGAGTATCTGAGAAGTAGTTGTTTAGCCTTATTTTGATGGTGTGCCTGTAGTTCCTCTGTCCATGCGTTAATTTCACTCGAGATGTCGTTTTCACCCATGAAATTTCCTTCAAGACGGGTTTTGAAATTTATTACAGCCTCAACCTCCTGACACTGTCATAATATAGCTCCTTTAAAAGTCGGTTTTGTGTTTTGAACTCATTAAGTACTCTTACTGGAACACGTTTGTCTTACCTTGTCAAGCCCAGGGTTTTTCCTATAATTAAATTTGGTGTAGATTCTTCTGCTGCCTCGACAACCCGCAAATTGTTTGCTCCATAGTCTCCATCTATTTCTGCCTAGATAACTGTTTCTGATTTTGGTGGAATCAGCTGTTTTTTTTTGTTATTAGTACTCGTCTAATGTAGTGGTTATTATCATATCGGAACATAAGTGGCACCTCTATAACGGTATAAGACAGCATTCTGTTTTCCATAACGATTTTAATTCCTTGACTAGCTAAAAAGTCTACTCCTATTATGATTTCGTCGACGATGTCTACCATTATAAAATTGTCTAACGCGGCTTCGCTTCCAATTGCGATCTCACATCTTACTTCCTCGACAACTTGAGTTCTTCTCCAGTTGCAGTACGTAACTTCGTCGCTGTTAGTAGTCTTATTTATTATCGAATTATGGAATGTGTTCACACAGCCATTAACGTTAACGTTACTCGTGTTCCAGCTTCTTTGTGAGATAAAAATTACGGAGCATTCACTTGTGGGAGCCAGTCCGTGCCCTTCTCGGCTGACTCGCTTTAGTTTAACGACTTGTCTGATTTGAAAGTTGTTTGATCTTCCTCAGCTTTGCGTTTGCGTCCAGTTGAATTATTGGACCGGTTGGTTTCGATATGACAGTTGCGTGCAATATGACCGCTTTTTCCGCAGTTGAATCATTTAACCACGCCATAATTTTTCTTACGTGATTCGGGAGATTTCTCCAAGATTTTATTCATCTTTTCAAGTAATCGATTCACCCAAGTGGGTTCTTCCATTTCTACTTGATGAGCTTTAAATGTGCGATTACTAAGCAGAGAAGTCGTTTCGTGTGTTAGAGCATTCGAGACGGTTTCTGCAAACGTCAATTTCGGACTTGCTAACACAGCATAGCGTGTAGACTCATTTCGTATTCCATTAATGAAGCTCTGAATTCTTATGTTCTCGATGTATTCCACGGATTTGTGTGTATGAGCCAAATGAGCTAATCTCTCAATATTCGTAGCAAATTCTTGCAGAGTCTCATTGGCTTTCTGGCGACGACTTTGTAAGTCGATGTGGAAGACCTCCTTCCTGTGCTCACTACCATAACGTCTTTCTACTGCGCCCTTTAAAGTTTCATAACTACTCGATTCGCAATTGGGAATTGTTTGTAGGATTTCCGCTGCAGACTCTATTAGTGCAACGAATCATTCAGCGACTTTGTCTTCAGCTTTCCAATTATTTGCTGCTGTGGTCTTTTTAAACTGAAGTTTAAAAATCTGGAACGAAATTGTACCGTCAATGGATGGAGTTTTTACTTTGGCAAAGTCTGTTAATATAATTGGACGATTTAATTGAAGCTCGAGGAGGCGATTTTTTATCTTATCCACTTCAGCCTTAATTTTATCCTGCTCTTCCGAAATCTGCGTTGACATTTCTGCTATTTGTAAGGACACATGTGCGTCCGCTTTTATTTGTGAGGTCACCTGCGTCGAAATATGTGCCTCCTGCTCTTTCAATTGCGATGACAATTGGGATTGTTGTGCCAACATCTGCGAGGACACCTGTGATATTGCAGCTAAAATCATGTTCATGTCTATAACCTTTGATGAACATTGAGCCTCTTCTCTTTCCTCCATCTTCGTTGTCACTTCCTCTAGTTCCGATTGAAAGACGTATTCGCCAACATTAATGTTATCTGCTTGCATGGCCACTTGCAACCGTGATTGCAATTCGGATTTTATTTCATTTGATGGCAAACCACGTTGCTCCAGCTCCTCTTTTAGTTGTTGAATCTTCAGTTCATTAAGCTTTACCATTTTTAAAATAATCTTATGGGACTTTATTTGACAATCCTACTTCTGACACCCATTGTAAGGGACTTTCTAAATTAATCGTTCACGTTGAAACTCCACCCTGAGCTCGATCACTGTATTGTTCAATTAAAGTCACAATTTGATGGCTATATACTTTTCTTTATTTCTCATTCAATAACTTAACACTTTGTTACTCGTTATTCGAGCTAACTTATAATTCACTTGCACTTTGCTTAGCAGCACTATTATGAGTACTTTCTCCTGCTGCCACTCAGGCAGCCCTTATATAGTAGATTGTTACCAACAGATCGTCACTCGAACATTCTGGCAACTACTGGCTTTGCTGTCTAGCTGATTGTGGTCACTTATAGTCGATTCTGTTTTGTTCTGACATTTTAGTGCGCTACAATATCGCCATTCGAAAATTTGGCACCTACTAGTTTTCATGTCTGTTAAGTTATCTTCGATTCTGTAATTCGTTTTCGCCACAATATTGTATACTAAAGGTTCAATAAATATCGCAATACTGGATCGCATTTTTCAGATGCCGACTCGTAGTTTGTTGGAGAGGAGTTGCAGAAATAGATGGATGAAGAGCAACGAGTTGGTCGCCGTCGGGCTACGCGCTTTGTGTTCTTGTTCGTAACAGTTCGTTGCTACCTAATTCAGCATTCCTTTTCATCTTAAATGAATCATCTTGATGGCATCTTTCCATGGTTGCAATTTCGCTCGTTATTCTTAAAACTATTTAAGAAAATGGTGAATAAGGATAAGAATTAGCTAATAAAAAATATTTTTGTATACCACTTAAAGGAAGCGTAAAGAGATTTAAGAATGCGATATGAAAGGGAATATATAAAATTGCCCGGCAAATCGAGTCGTCATTGTCAATGAACTGGGCAACACCAAAAGAGAATTTCCCAATAATATGCAACTAAAGCCTTCACGTATGAACCCAGTGCGAGATGCCCTGTAAAGACGTTGGTAATAATTATTGCAGGTGGAGACAGGGCGTTATTAGTGAAATGGAACTGGTAAAAGCTTTTATATTTTTAGATATCAGTAAAACAATGGCTGAGGTTAAGTCTATGGAACATTCAACTCTTAAAGTTCCATATGAAGTCTTAAACAAAAAATTTAGAGTCGCGCAGAAAAGTATTGACCGTGAATTGGATCAAATACAGAATTCTTCAAGGGATATTGAACACTTTATTACAAGTAGTAAAGGCATACCAACCGTTGGTGAAGTCGGTGCACTAGTTGGAAATGTTGTAGAACGTATCCAAATATTGAAGAGGAAAGCAGAGGAAAGTTTATTAGATGAATTAAATGCTGGATTAGTATGCAAGCGTAAAATACAACATTTGAGAGTGGTAGTTCCGCCAGATTCTGATCGAGGTTACGATGCATGGCAAGCCTCAATAGACCAGTGGAAAAGAGTATGTAAAATATATGTATATAAATAATATAGTATGTATATAAAATATATAATAAATGTAAAATATACCCCTCTATTAACACGAAGTTCGAGGTTTTCTATTTTGAATAGCAGTCCTCGTTTTTGTCATAAATATAAAACAAAAATTTCTTAAACTATCATTCTTCCGAATGCGAAAAATAGCACACTCAAATTTGTTATTGCTGTTATTTGTTGTATTTGCTATTAAATTTGTAAACCTTATTAACAAATATCTTAAAAACTATAAGTCTGCGGCGGCTAGATATGTATATATTCTTAATCTGGAGAACCCCCTGGTGATATGGTAATCTGGAGAAAATTATATTTTAAAAACTATTTGGCACAATGATAGTTAAAGATAATTTTGTGCTTACATTTATGACAAAAACGAGGACTGCTATTAAAGATAGAAAACCTCGAACTCAGTGTTAATAGAGGAGTATCTTTTTGGAGTAATATAAAATAGTTTTTAGCCTACCAGGTAATTTTATTCAGATGCTTAGGTGTAAGCGCTAAGGTTGTTGTTGTAGTGATTATCCAGATCCTGTTTCGGGGAAACGCGCAAAATTGTCATCGAAGCCACAACGGTAGGTCCAGGAAACGAGCTGCTTCGCCGAAGTCGGACCAAAGGGAAAAGGGTGTTAAGTGAATTGGTTTAAGGGGGCACGCAAAGAGGTGGTTAGGTTAGTGGTCTCCGAAGTTTGGTCAGTATAGTGCTGCATCGCGTCGACGTATTGCTGGATATTCTATTGATGTTCCTAATAGGCGGTTCCGAGCAGGTGACTGCAGGAGTTGTTTCGGCGAAAGCAACTCAGCAAGAAATCCTTGGAGAGGAGTGCATTGTGCTCCCTGACTGATAGCATATGGGCCTCACTGTGCAGGTGTTCGGTTGGAGGCATCAAGAGGTATCCTGTGATTGTCCAGAGTGTGGCCTTCTGACACGACTGCATCTTCCCAGCTGCGTTCTGCTGCATCCAGCCGACCATATTGGGACTGCATAGTTTATGACCGCACGGCCGGTTACCTTGTAATTCGCTAGCAACGTTTCTTTGCTCTTGCCCCATGTGCTGCCGACCAGCGATTTGAGATATTATGTGTACTTTGGAAATATTCCCGGTCGTATGCGGAGAGAAGAAGTGGAGACTGTCAAACGCAACAGTGAATATTTTTGAGTTCAGATCTAGTTTGTACTCCTTCGTCCAGTTTGTGAATATTGTCGCTGTAGATTTGGCAGGGGAGAGGTTCACTTTCACACAAATGTCATCGATTCCATTGACCGTACGTCAAAATCGTACAATCGTCAGCGAATGAAGTAAGGGATACTCACTCCGGTGGTTGAGGGAGTTTCGAGATATAGTAATTAAACAGTAGTAGGAGAGGACACCACCCTGCAGAATATCCTGCTTAATTCTTAGTTATGATGTTGACCTCGAAATAATACGGACGATTGACAACCGCTCAGATAGTTCATAGTCCACCTCTTCAGCCCTGGAAGGAGTTTGGTTTGGTCAATGTCTTCTAGTAACGTTGTATGATTGACTGCGTCAAACACTTTAGACAAGTCCATCGCTACTAGGATGGTCTTCTCACAGGATGGTTTTTCATTGGGACCACGAGCTATCTGGGCGTTAATGATGGTAAGTGTTGTGATGGTGCTATGCAATTTTCAGAAACCGTGTTTCTGCGCTGGGCCCAGGTGGTGAGTAAAAGTGAAAGTGGAGAGTACCAAGACTTCGAGTGTCTTCATTACTGGGGAAAGGAGAGCTATCGGACGATAAAACTCCTAGGTTGGCTGGTTTCCCGGGTTTCAGTAGTGGGACCACTCTTTCGATTCTCTTAAAGAGTGGACAGCGACAGGTTGAAAACCTTGGTGAGATATTTTTCTCCTTTCGAGCCTAGGTGTTTTAGCATCAATGTGTTTCTACCGTCTGGATCAATGAATTTCAACGATTTAGTCTCGTTGATGACACCCTGAACATTTTGTCGGTAAAAGTAAGTAAGCATGCGCACTGGAGCTGCGCGTGGGTCTCAGGAGGCACGATTGTCAAATTGAATTTCAACTTGGTTATCGTGTCTCTTCGAGTTAGACAGGGATTTGACAGTAGTCCAAAACCGTAGATAGATTGCAAGGCTTCAAATGCTTTTCCCCATTTCGTCCACTTGTGTTGATTTACCACTTGTCAAATTGAGATCCCTTAAGCGAGGATCACTGGGATAGACCACTCGTTCGAGATCACTCGTTTGTTAAAACTGCCGTTTCGGTTGGGGAATTTGGGCGAATTTGCGCAATTCTTTCAGCGGGGATGAAACGGGCAATAGCAGCAGCAATAACGTTGCGGAATCTACTTGCGCCAACGAATTCATCCGTAGGAATGGGTAGTGCAGTAAAGGCGTTCTCAGTGAATTCCGTGAAACCACCCCAGTTAGCTTTATTCAAATTAACGGTAAAGGTACGGTTGCACAGAAATAAAGTCTAGGTTTCCTCAATTAACATAATTATGAGCAGGTGGGCTGATGCGAGAGTTAGCATAGGTCGCCAAGTTATGCTGTTTACTATAGACCACTGCAAACGGTTGTAATATCAGACGAGCTATTACCCATAATTGTGGTGGGCGCTTCGTCGTTCATTGTGCAGAATGTCGAATCGCCTATCTGTTCCGCCATCTCCATCCCTCTACGATCGTTTGACAGTCTGGAATGCCAAAGATCATGACGCGCATTAAAGTCGCCAAGTACTAACCGATCCTCATCACGAAACAGCGTACCTATGTTCGGATGATATACCGTTGGGCAACTTGTAACTGAGGCGATGTATATGTTAAATATTTCGAGATCAACATCGCCTGAACGGATAGCTATGTCCTGACATTCTAAGGTAGTATCCCTGCAGTCGATGCCTCCATCGATGAGATGATATTGCACTGTGTTGTGTAAAATGAAGGCCAGGGCACCACCGTCATCTCGCTTGCGATCTTTACGTATAACGTTGCAACCTGCACATCTCAGAAGATCTGAACGGCTTTTTAACTATTTCTCTTGGACCGCAGCTATCGATATGCCTTCCCGGTACATAAAATTAACTATCTCCTCGATCTTACTCGAGAGTCCGTTGCAGTTAAGTTGTAGAATGATTCTGCGTCGCGGGAAAGCTGCCATAATCCTGGGAGTGGTGTATAGGTGGTGTTTGTTGCAGCTGTAATACCTACGAAAACAGTTGTCACACTGTGGTATGATTTGGCGACGCAATTGAAGGCTGTTGCGGGCAGATTCCTACAGTAAAGGGCAGCGTACGACACACTCCACTCACATGTGATGCGCAGACCAGAAAAAGTCGGTAAATGGTACCAGCCAGAGCAAGAATTGCATTTGACTTATGTGATGTTCCAACGTATTGCGGTCCGACACACGAAAGAGACGGTGCAAGGAATCAGGAGTTGCCTTGAGGTTCTCACATGGCGGTTGGTATGGGAAGAATATTGGGGGTGGGTTTGGTCAGAATGGGAGTCATGCTGTTTAGTTGAGCTCCAGAGGACCTTTGAGGTCCTTTCATGGCCACTCGGGCGGAGTGGCGGCGCAGTGCGCGAACTAGGTGCTATTTCCACGGCGTAGAGGCAATTGTCGTAGTGGCGCGTTGGCAGCATGGAGCCACATAACTTGTGGTCCACTTCTTGTGTGTCTTAAAGCCTGAACAGGGCTAAGAGAGAACCGAGAAAGAGTTTGAATGCAGCGCATATGCAGCAGAAGAATTTCTCCGGCCCCGGGTTGAACTCAATGCCAGCACGGATCAGGAGGATATAGAGCACTCCTGCTGGTAAGAGTTGTCTGTTGATGACAATTTTTGTTTATTTTTTTTTACTTACCGATCGAGAAAGAGCTGAAATCACACCATAACAGCCCTTGGCCGGATAAAAAATTCCGGGTCAATTCCGGGAACGTAGAACCAGCTGTTATAGGAATTTTAGGCACTAAGGTTCTCATATTCGCTATATGATAATTTAAAAAAGCATAGTCCGTTCTCTATCGTTGCTATCATTAGGTGACAAAAAGAGTGGAGAATAAAGAAAGAAAAAGAAAAAAGAGAAAATAAAAAGTGGTTTAAAATGGTGCCATATAGGAAGTAGTAGGGGTGGAAGTTTTCAAAATGTAACTTTAAATTTTCAATAAAATGTTGTACCAATCTTGGTTCAATTTGGTCGAATAGTTAAACAGATTTCGGATTTATCCTAAAAGTGGGCAATACTACGTCCAATGTCTAAATTTTATACTGCTTCACATGCAAACCTATCGTATTAGCTTTGTGGTTAAATTTAATGCTTCCGACGTCTTTCGTTAGGGAATTATCTTTTTGTGGGTTGGAACATAACCTTTATATAAGGGTGGGCGAGGTTATTATGTGATTTAACTCATTTTCACACTTTGTCGTGAAATGAAGGAGAAAAATGTTTCCACTAAGCATGTTTAATATACCATTATTGATTTGTAAGGTTAATGATTTATACATTAAACCTAATAGGGCGCGGGACCACGCCTAATTTCCGAAAATATTTCCTCTTTCCCTATGATTCTCAACACCAAAATTGCGCCTTCATTTGTTACCTAGTTATAGAAATTTATGTTTTCGTCAGCAGTTGTGGAGGTGCCAAAAAGTTTTTAAACTTTATTAACAAATATCTTAAAAATTATAAATCAGCGGCAGCAAAGACCTTATATTATATAATATTATAAAATATTTATCGGGGAACGGGGGTTTCTGTTTTAATTTTCAATACTTTTAGTAATGGATTTCAGTCAAGCCATTTAAACAATTGCTTAACAATAGTTTTATAATTTTATTTTATTTATTTATTTTTTATTTTTTAAAATTTATTTAAATTTATTTTTTTTTAATTTATTTAAATTTATTTTTTTTTTAATTTAATATTTTTTTTTTAATTTATTTTAGTTTTTTAAATTTATTTTATTTTTTTATTTATTTTATTTTTTTAAATTTATTTTATTTATTTCTTTTTATTTTTTTAAATTTATTTTATTAATTTTTTTTCATTTTTTTTATTTTTTTAAATTTATTTTATTTATTTTTTTTTATTTTTATAATTTACAATCGCGGTGTAATTAATTACAACAATTTGTATACTAAAATTAAGAAACAGTTTTCTTGAGTTTCGTTGTATACACTCATAATGAATTATGTATAAAAGGCATTACAACTATATTGAAGAGTATGAAAGTAAATCGTTATTAACAAGGAATTAAAAAATTTGTTTCTTACATCAATATGATAAGAATTGATAAATATCAATATGATACATATTATAAAATTTAACAATTATACGTAATGTTTTTATATTGTAAAGATACGTTTTTACACATATTCTTATATATTGGGTTGTTCGGAAAGTCATTTCGTTTTTTTTGGGGAACATGAAAGACAGTTTTCGTATAATGAATAAATATTTTATTAAATTATATATTGGCCATTCTGGTCCAACACCTTTTGCCATCTTTCTGGCAGTAACATAATTCCCCTCTCATAAAAGTTTTGGTCCTTGCTGGCAAAAAACTCGTCCAGGTGGTTTTTGACATCTTCATTTGAGGTAAAGGTTTTGCCATCCAAAAAATTTTGCAGGGACCGGAACAAATAGTAGTCGGAAGGCGCCAGATCTGGAGAATATGGTGGATGTTGCAGTACGTCCCATTCAAGCTGTAAAAGTTTTTGGCGAGTGACCAAACTTGTGTGAGGTCTCGCATTATCCTGGTGGAACACTACACCCTTCCTGTTGATTAATTCGGGCCTCTTCTCTTTAAGTGAATCATTCAATTTGTCCAGCTGATGACAATAGACTTCTGAATTAATCGTTGTATTGTCCGGCAAAAGCTCAAAAAAAACGATTCCTTTGACATCCCACCAAACGGAGAGCATCACCTTTTTTTGGTGAATGTTGGCTTTTGACACGCTTTGAGCCGGTTCATCTTTTCTGCTCCATGACCTCTTGCGTTTAACATTGTTGTATACAACCCATTTTTCGTCCCCAGTAATAATCCGCTTCAAAAATGGATCATTTTCTAGACGTTTGAGGAGCGAATCACACGCGTCAACACGACACAAATTTCGCTCGGTAAGGACATGGGGCACCCACACATCGAGCTTCGAGGTTAAGTCCATGCCTTTCAAATGGCCATAAACAGTTGAATTCGACAAATTTAACCTCTCACCGATCTCTCGTGTGGTGATTCGCCGATTTGCATCAACTAATGCCTTTATCGCATCTTTGTCAGCTTCGACCGGCCTTCCAGACCGTGGTGCATCTTCGACATCAAAATTGCCGGATCGAAATTTTGCAAACCAGTTCTGGCACTGGCGTACTGTTAACACGCCTTCTCCATACACATCCGTCAATTTTTTTCTCGCTTGGACAGCATTTTTACCTTTTCTGAAGTTAAAAAGTAAAATATGACGAAAATGCTGCTTATTGCTCTCCATATTTAAAAAGGCACCAACCAAAAACTACTGGGTAGAATTAATAGAACTTTTTCACACACAAGCCTTGCAATATCAGCTCTCATGACATATAATGGTTATGGGGCTTAAGTGTGAAGTTAGTTTCGAAAAAACGTAATTAAGTCCTCTGGCGGGAAAAAACGAAATGACTTTCCGAACAACCCAATATATACATATATATTTATATACTTATATTTCTACAAATTCTTATATATTAACAAATAATACAAATGACTTCAATTAATTTTATTTTAATATATTTTTTCTCAAAAACTGCTCTCAGAATTGTTATACTATTCTAATTCCATAATATTTGAAAACAAAGAAAGAAATGTTGCACTAAGTTTGAAAATTTTAGTTTGAAATGTAGACAATTACTGTCACGATACTCATACTGTCTCACAAGTTAATAAAATAATACCATTAACATGGGAATGATATATTTTTGAAAATGCCATCAATTTGTGTACCCGCAGATGTAGTTGGATTCTACAACAAGCAGAGAACTAATGTTCTTTTCTTGGAGAAGATTTCCTATTTCAGCTCGTTTATTAGAGTCCTGCTATTTCAATAAGTTCACAAAAATATAGTTATAAAATTAATGTGAGAGTGCAGAGTGGAGTTTCCCCATTATCCAACTTATCATACTTCTTTATATTCAATGTACTCATATATTTGAAAGTGTTTTATACTCTTGCAACATGTTGCATCAGAGTAATAGTTTTATTCACATAACGTTTGTTGGGAACAACTAAAACTAATCGAGATAGATATAGAGTTATATATATACAAGTGATTAGGATGACAAGACGCGTTGAATTCCTAGTGGCTGTATATCTGTCCGTCTCTCCGCGTAAGTGATGACTTTAGTAAAAAATGAGATATCTTAATGAAATTTGGTTCACAAGTTCCCTGACACTCAGAAGAGATTTGTATTGCAGATGGGCGTAATCGGAAAACTGATACGCCTTCAAAATACCGTTAAACGAAAACGTATAAAATGCTATAACTAAGCAACAAATTAAAATACCAACATGTAATTTCGTACAGGGAGGTAAAGTGCGAAGGGACATCTGTAGTTGAAATATATTTTAAAAGTGGGAGTAGCTCCGCCCCCCAATAGGTTTAATGTACATATCTCACAAACCGTTGAAAAATATTAAAAGCGCGTTAACTCGCTTAAGAAACACGTCAGACATTAAATCTCAAAGTAAAGATGTTACGGAAGGGGGTATAGAAATCTGTGTAAAAATTTGCCAATTGTTGTGGCACCGTCCACTTTTAGGAGAATTTTCATATCTCAGGAACCACTTTATCGATTTCAACCAATTTCGGTACATGGCACTATATTTCCCTATATCTTATAACGTATATCACATTGGCCAAAATCGGATAACAACCATGCCTACTTTCCATATAACACAAGTTTTAATATCATCTGGTTCTTTCACTTTATAGCATACAAATCAAGCACCAATTAAGATATTGGAATGAAGCTTTCCACAAATGGTGCCTTCAAGATATGCCATCTCATGCATAAAAATTGTCGAATAAGCATTGTCGAAATTGGCATATAGCTTATAATAGGAGATACCCAATATAAGAACCTCAATAACTACGGATTACTTCCCCAGGCCCCATATACCTAATATAAGGATTTTCAACCTACCGTTAGACTTTATACCATATATATCGGTAAATATATGAGTTACCCTGTGAAGTTCATTAATATTCAGATTATTAGAAATATTCACAGATTAAAAATATTCAGAAATAAATACTCAGAAACATTCAGGGAGCGTCTTTTTCTGATAACAGTGTGTCCGTGTGCCTAAAATGGATAAAATTTGGTAAACACTTCCCCTAGCCCCATGTACTTAATATAACGATTTTCAATCTCACCTTAAACGTTATAGCATATATATCGGTCAATAAAAGAATTATTCCTGTGAAATTCAGAGAGCGTCTCTCTCTGATAACATTGTGTCCGTGTGCTCAAAATGGTTAAATTTGGGTGAACACTTCCCCTAGCCCCCATGTATTTAATGTAAAAATTTCAAGCATCCAGTTGACTTTATACCGTACACATCGGTCAATCTGCAAGATATCTTAACGATATTCAGTTAAAGTATTTTCCTTGTAATAATGTATTGTGAAGTCAAAAATATATAGGATCGAGCCAATACTTCCTTAACTTAACTTACACATTCCTAATACGATAATTTACAAAATTCCGGTTGACTTTATACCGTGTGTACATCGGTCAATAGTGATATATTCAATTAGTGATATATCATTTGACGTAGTACTGGGTGCCATATTGTTTAATGATATAGTAAAATCCTGATCTTTCCTTTGCCTCTTTATTTATGTTAATACAAAATATTTGAATAACACCCACAAAGGAGAACCAATTAAAGTGCTGTATGCATCATTCGGATTAGAAGAGAATATCCACCTATTTGCAATAGGTAAGAGTTGCTTCAAATACTATATTCGGTATGCCACCAATGGGGCCGACTGTTATGAAATTTTGTTTAAATCTGGCGATAACACAAACAAAACATATGAGCGCTTACTATATTTCATCAATTATGATTAATTTTAAGTCGAAAAGCCTGAAATACAATGAACTAACTATGTCATTGCTAATTGGCCTCAACTCTATTCAACTGGTTATTAACAGGTAAAGAAAATATTGAGTGCAGTGTCAATTCCTATTCCTATCCTATTCCGAACTGCTTTACCAGTAGATGCACAAAGGAGGAACTTGGGTTGTATCCAGGCTTTTTTTTTTTGAAACAATGGTTCTATTAATGAAAAAATGGCTTGATATATTGCAAATATAAAACGACTCCTTCCTACAGTATTTCCGATACCATTGATGTCATAAAATTAACAACTTGTTTTTATCTGGTGCATCAAATGAGTCAAGTGGGTTCTTTACTTAATATTTGGTCTTTGAACTAAAGAAAATAATTCCTCAACCGGAATCAAAGGGGGTACTTTAATTAATCTAATATTGTAGTTAACCTTTCAGAATTTCAATTAGAATGCGATGTGTTTTGCAAGTTCAGTCATTATCGTTTTCAATGAGATCATGTTCATTCCGCCATGGAAAGTAAAACATTACCATTTCGTGGAAATACTTAACTCTAGCTACATCTGGGCTAAATCTTCTATATCGAATTATACATGGTTTGGTACACGGTTAGTAAGAAAACCGCTACCTTCTCTAAGGGGAATGCAACCTGGTAAGTTATCATCTTCCCTCTCTTCTTCTTCCAACAAATTTAAACAGTGATGCAAAGTCAGCTGAGCAAACAGTTTCTAACTGATTGGGTCGCTGTCTATTATGGTTTACATACCAGCTGTGAATATTTCAACCGAATCTAAAGGAAGTTCGGTTCTAAATTTTACCATTTGAACACGCTCCTCATATCGAGATATATTTATAATATATACACAGATATATGTGATTTCGGGAAAGGTTTTCCTTATGTCTTTCTAAATTTTGAGTTGTTTCTGAAAGAGGGAGCAATACTTTTGTGGAAGGATATATAATGAAAATATTTAGCAAGAGTCGAATTAGGTGATACCTATCTTTGACTTCCACTTCCGAAATATCTTTAAATTTAACGGTTTTAGACAGAATTACCACAATTGCAGACCACTGAGATTCAGCAGCCGATAGAGTTATAAAGAAGGTTGAAGCACAAATTGGCATATCATTTTTTTCAGGTTCCCTGAGCGCAGTAGAGTAACACTTTTAAAAGCCCTCAAAGTTTTATTTAATTCATTTTAGGCCGTAACTCGGTTGCGACCTGAAAACTTTCAAAGGCAAATGGAAATACTATTCTTTATCCGTACCAATTTTAATTTTTTATAATCGTAGAACAACTTTGGAATGGTACGCGCTCGCTGGTCAAAGCATTGAATTTCAGAACGTACTATCTTAATATACGTTTCAGAGCATGTACGTTTCTGCGCAACGGATATTGTTCCAAATGACTTCCAAACTCCAAATAGTTATAGCACTTTATAGTTTCTCGCTTAAAGGCACTGCCCGATTTCTGCATTACCAACTTTTTCATGACGACAACGGACACGTGCATCAAGTTTTATCAAGATATGTTAATTTTAACTAAAGTCATCGCTTGCACAGACGGACGGACGGGCAGATATTGATTATTTCGATACATATTACTATTATCTAGTATATTACTATATCTACCTCGATCAGTTTTAGGCGTTATAAACAACCTTTAAGTGAACAAATCTATTATACTTTGTGGCAACACGTTGTGAGAATATAAGTATTTATATTTAAAAATATTCAATGTACTAACACTCCAAAACTCGCAAAATACCGTAGGCAACAGATCCTGAGCTTGTTTGCACGGTATTCCGAATGATGATTTAGTTTTCACCACTTGATAATATGGCAATATCAGCGGCATAGTATTCGACTATTTGCATACCGATTAATTGTAAACACCTGAAATGTCCTGTCGACCTGAAATATTCTCGTGGAAACTGTACATTATGCATGGGCTCACTATGCCCGCGCTAATGCTTTATGCTATTTTCAAGCCGTAATTTTACCACTGAGAAGCAACTCTAGCGCAGATTCCTTCCATTAAAATTTTCTTTCCAGGTTAATGCTCTTCTTGGTAAAATTGATATATTTGATGATACTGCGCTTGGGTAAGAATGTCATTCGGATTTTTTCATTGATGTTTCATCATCTGGTGCTTATTACTGACTTTATACCGAGAAAAAGACACCTTTTCCTGGTAATGGATAATATCGGCTCAGTACTTCCCTTAGTCCCTTATATTTAATATAAGAATTCTTTAACTTCCGGTTGACTTTATACCACAAACATCGGTCAATAGATATCTTAGCAAAATTATATGAACGTATAGTCTTTGATATACTATAGTTTGGTGCCAAAAATGGGTGAAATAAGACCATCGTTTGTCTAGTAAGAACTTTATGACGAATATGTCGGTCAATTTGGGAGTTGTAATAAAACTGTGTAAAAATGTGTTCTGAAACATATTTTAGTTTTATCTCCAAATTAAATGCAATGATTCCCAACCAACCAATCCCCTAATATTATCCCGGTATATTCGTAAATATGTGTCATATTTTAAAGAAATAAATGGAGATGTTTTCCTAACCTAATGTGTTTATAATGTATATAATATAAATAATAAATATACATAATATAAATAATAAATATATATGATGTAAATAATAAATATAATAAAATATATAAATAAAAAAAGTATTAACTATAAATTGGACTCTTCCCCATACCATCTTTTGCCGACACCTGAAAATATTTCCCCGACTTTGACCTTCGGAAATCGCGGGAGTTCGGTTACTCCCGAACTCAGCCTTTCCTTACTTGCTCCACAAAAATAGAAATTAAGTTTTAGGATTCACAGTAAGGTGATGCACCCATTGCCTCACCCTTTTAACAGATTTGGAGTATATATAATTTCTTCATATAGTTTGAAAATGAGAGAAATCGGGTAATAACCACGCCCACACCACATTCAAATGTTACATTGAAAACTACTAAAAGTTTGATAATTCGCAAAAAAACGCCTTAAGTTGCGTAAAGATAGCACGGTAGGGCTACATATAAATTGATGAAAAATTAGACAATGGGAGTGGCACCGCCTACTTTTACACGAAATCTCATATCTCAAGAACTATTCAACCGTCTTGAACCAAATTTCGCGTGACATTATCTTTATATCATATGATACAGTTTGGAAAGGGGCTAATACGGACCACAGCTACGCTTCCTCCATCAGATCAATTTACTCTACAATATATAAATCAAACACCAATGAAAGTATCGGAACAAAACTTTACACAAATAGTGATTTTAGGGTAACTCCAACGCCCCAGATACCAAATATGTAGACCTCAGTGTCTAGGGCAGATTTTCTACCAAAAAATATCAGTCACTCTGAGAGAAATTCGGAGGTAACGTTTTTCTGCTAATAATGTGACTTGGGGCTACAAATTACTAAAATGGGTTCAGTACTTCTCCTAAGGCCCACATACCTAATATAAAGATTTGCAAACTTCCTTTTAACTTTATGCCAAATATATCAATTAATATGTCAGATATCTTGGTAAAATTAAATGAACGTATTTCAGTTTGTTGCCGTATGTGTAAAAAAAAAATCCATGTGTATAAATCCATCCATGAATTTCCCAATCCCAGCCCCATATTCTATATATAATATTCAGATAAAGTTAAGTTTAGTCGCTTTAAATTTTCTCGTTCCTTAGCTGCTTTTATACTCGTGCCGGTCACCTTAATAATGTAATATAATTAAGGTCCTCCTTCAGTCAGAAGATAACACTGGCGAATCTGTCGCATTGACAAATGTGAATGCATCAATGAATGTTACTTTTACTGAGTATTTCTAACTATGGTTTTATAAATTATAACTGAATTAATGAATTTAATGACAGTAAGGTGGCTTTGAATATGTATAAGTAAGCATCTGGAACGCCGGTAACAAAAAAAAAAAAAAACGACGGGAAAATGTAGCTAAGTGAAACTTGGAAATTAATAAACTAAAACTAAACTAGCTATAAAACTGCTTACTCGACTTTTCTCTACAAGTTGTGAATAAAAACAAATTTTTTTGTACTAATTTGTGAATTTTGTTTAACTATAAATATTGTGCAACATTTAAAACTTGTTAGAAACTTGACGCACTCATCTATTGAAAGCTATGTATTTGTCAGGTATTTTCCGTGATCTTAAACTTACAGCTTTTAATTTAAACATATACAACATTTTGTACTCTCGCAATATGCAATGCTCATTTTGCGGGCGTGGTTTAAGATAGCTTAATTTTTACTCGGGTTATCGCTTGCACGGACAGACGGATGGACAACCGTTAGGTGAATAAAACTAATATACTCTGTTGCAACATATTGCGAGAATATAAAAATAGTGCAAATGAATTCAATATTTATTCAACGAATGGATTACAATCATAGTTAACACATTTTTAATTTATGCTATAGGTTCCTCACTTAGTTTCATTACTACATTTTGCTTAATTTCCGAGATATTTATAATTAAATCAATCTAACTTACACAAATTACTACATTTATCTTATCAGTGCTGAGATGGTACATTCCAACAGCCATGATTTTTACTACCGAATGACAAGATTAGTATAATCGAAATATTCTCGCTATCTTTTTTGGACATAGTATTTTGAGATACATAAACTCAAAAAGAAGAGATATATAAACTCAACCAAAGGGACTCTTTATGGTTAAGAAAAGACGTGCACATATTTTCATTAAAATATCACATATATTGACCAATATAAACGGTATAGTCAGCTGATATCTCAAAATTTGGTTAAGATAACTTAAAGTTTGACCGATATATTCGGTATATAGTTCACTAGAATAACGATAATCTTTCATCTATATTAGAAGGAGGCTGGGGGCTAATTCATAAGACGATTTCACCTATTATCGCCACCAAACTTTAGTATACCCAAGGTTATACGTAATTTTGCTAAGATATTTTAAATACTAACTGATATTTAGGGTATAATCCAACCGGAAGTTTGAAAATCATTTGGGGATATGGGGGCTAGGCAAAATTTACTCTATTTTTATCCACTTTTGACAGGGCACCACTTATCCAGGGTACATCATTATCAGAAGAGACGCTATCTCTTCATTAAGATATCTCAAGGATTGACGGATATATAGAGTATAAAATCAACCGGAAGTTCGCAACAACTGATATTAGGCATAACGTGGGCTAAAAGAGGTTTGACCCTATTTTACCCATTTTCGACACAAGAGCACATATTTACCAAGAAACTTTGTTCTCTAAATTACATTCAGATATCTCATATATTGAACGATATTTTCGGAAAAAAGTCAGCAATTGACATTGAGGTCGACATAGCCGTTATCTGGAGGCTTGAAAAGCTATAGTCCGATTTCGAACATTTTTAAACGAGAGATAACATACCTTGAAAGCACTTTGTGCAAGGCTTTTTTCCGATGACTTAATTTGTGCTTGGGTTATATATCGTTAAGCGAAGGAATCAAATGGAATTTTAAATGGTGTTATATGGAAATAGGCATTGTTGTAGGCCGATTTCGCGCATTTTTACGCTGTAACATTAGGATATCAGGGTGATAATTTGCACCAAATATGGGTGTATTTGTTCTAGCCGTTTCTGAGATATGGGATTTTACCTAAAAATTGTCGGTAGCACACAATACCGACCTCCTCAAAAAACCAAAGACCACGTGTACCGAGTTTGATCAATATATCTCAATTTTTACTAAAGGATGATCAAGGTATCGCTTATACGGTCGGACTGACGCACGGACGGAGGAATAGACATCCAGAAGTCAACTCGTCTCGTCATCTTGATCAGTTTTATATGTATAACTCCATATCCATCTCGATTAGTTCTAAGTGTTACAAACAACGGCTCGATGAACAATACTTATAGTCTCTGCAATATGTTGCCAGAGTATCGAAATGTTTTGAGATCTGCAACTTCCGGGAATTAGTTTTCTTGAAAATGAAGTAATTTCACTCAGTGATTTAGAAGGGACAAATATTGATTCAGTTTATTGAAAATTCATTTATTCAAATTTGCTTTCTCCCGAAGTACATATTTCTCAATATTACAAATAATGTTTCACTTTAATGTGGTTAGTTGACTATGGTATGTTGCCATATATTTTTGTATATATATGTATATATTTTTCGTTACTCATTATATAAGATAAAAAAAAATAAATTAAATCACACGAAACAATTAAATCACATTTACATTATTTTTTTCTGCATACCTATGCAGACAAATTACATCCACTCTTATTTTGATAACAGCTGTGCACTTTCCAACATTTAAGTTTCAGTGAATATTCCATCACCAACCGGCTGTTATTACTGTTATTAATTACTATAAAGCTACAAAAAAATAAATAAATAGTTATACCTATTTATTGTATTAAATGATCAATATATAATAATTTTTAAATGTAATAAATGCTTAGTTATTAGCTTAGTATGTATTAGTATTTGGATTTTTTTTTTGTTTTGCAAAACGTTATAAGAACGCTAAATTTCTCCAAAGTTTTTTATACCATTTTATAAATAATATTGTTTTGATAGATTCGTATGGACCGCATTGTAATAGAACATCTACTTAGAAGAGGATATTATGAAACGGCAGAGTGCCTTGCAAAGAAGTCTGATTTTCGAAGTCTAACTAATCTCGGTGAGTATATTACAATACAGTATAGAATGTCCGATCGCCATTTAACCCTTGATTTCTTTTAATATAGTGTAATGTATTTCAAGTAATGAGAGGTATAAAACTTAACTGAATTTGTTCGGCACAATCGATATCTTCATTTCACCAATTGTCGTTAAATTTAAGGTCTAGTAAAAATAAATCCATTAGTTTTCCAATAGATTGCTTTAGTAATCTGTATCTCGCGTTGTATACGAGTGACCGGTTTACGATAAATGGCGTTAGAAAGATAAGATTTCGTACTAAAAAAACTTCTCAGACAGTTTTGCGATTGCTTGACTTAGTAATGTTTCAGCACGTGTCAAAGATGGACACCAGCAATGAGAGAAATTTGCCATATTTTATAGTTTTTCTTTAGTTGAAAATGTGAATAGTGTTTATGACCCTGATACTGGAACAGCCAATTATTTGGATTCGTCGATTCCGTTTCTGTAATTTTGATGTCAAAAATGCACCACGCTCTGGAAGGGCAATTGTCGAAAATATCGATCGATATCGAATGCATCGATGAAAGCATTGTTTTTATTCCCCAGGAACAAAACATTGCACAAAAACCGTTTGGAACATTTTATTTTAGGCTGGATACAAAAAGAAACTCGAGGTATGGATTACACACGAGTAACGCAATTTCGTGGGCCGAATTTTGGCCAATAGGAGAGGAATTGCATGCATTCCATCAGGACAACGCCTGGCCACACACATTGATAGTTACTCGCCAGAAGCTTTTGAAGCTTGGTTAGGAGGTTCTTACGCATCCACCTTACAGTTCGGACCTGGGACAAAGCGATTACCACCTGTGTATTGCGAATGAGTTTTTCGGTGAAATATACGCATATTTGACCTAAATCGGACAATTCTAACTATGCTAAGAATAAAACCTTCAATTTAATACAAAAATAATGGATTTCTTTTTACTAGACTTAGTATATTAGGCGGGATCCAAAAAATTTGGTAGTTTCTTTAGTTGTATTTATTTTGAAGGAACATGTAAAGAAACATAAAAAAATAAATATGTAGATTGCAGTCTGTACGTTTTTTTTTAACACTTTGCGAAAACTAGTTGTCCCCAACTTTAATTTTTCAGATCTGCATTTTAACGCTTCTTAAAAAATAAGGAAGGTAAGGAATTCATACAAATTTGAATTTTTTCTTAAAAATAGCTAATAGTAATATAAAAGAGTAATTAATCACAAGAAATTAATCATAAGAAATTAATCACAAGAAATTAATCACAGAAATTTCAAAAAAGTTTGTACGAACAACCGTTCTCGAGGTTTCGAAGCATATAAAGCGGCTTTAGAAACATAAGTAAGAGCATACACCCACCAGCAGCAAATTTAAATATAACTGCAGTTAACATATCAGTAGAAATACTAATTTTGGTATTATCATACATTTTCGAAACCCTGTTTTTTCGTAAGATAATGAGAAGATCATCCAGAATCCCCAAAAAGCAGGAAACCCGGCTATCAAAATAGTATCTCCGGCAATAATATATATTAAACATTCTCATAACCGATGTAGAATTTGGAATTGAGACTTTTAGTGCATGCGCCCCAGAAAAATTTTTCGGGGCCGGGTTGGATTCAAAGCCAACACGGATCAGGTGGATGTAGAGCAGCTCTTCTGCTAGGTGTTGCTCTGATGATGAAAATGTTAATTTTTTCATACCGATCAAAGCAGAGTTACATCTCCGAAATAATGACCCTTGGCCGTATGTAATCGTATGGCAATTGAAATATAAGGGGTAAGGAAACACTACAGACGAAAGTATTGGATTCCATATTAGTATTACATTACTGGTTATTCACATTACATTACTAATATGGAATTTCATATTGGTCTTTTCTAGGGCTAACTTAAATTTTAATACTCAATAAAAAAAAATTATATATGAATTTCTCATTGCATCTGACTGACCTGCAAATAGCAATATCGCCTTTGAGCCTCACAAATTGCGAGAGTATAAAATTTTCGTTTACACTCGAACATAGCCCTCCCTTACTTGTTAAATAAGTACTTTAGCTTCCCTTCAGTCCTCTGTAAATGGGCTAAAGTTTTAAATAAATATTTTAACACATTTAGGTAGCAAGCAGATCCAAGACAAAATTTCGACGGATTATATTAGTTTTTGTTTTTATGTTTTCTACATTATTAAACTTTTTAAGATAGTTGGTAAGTTAGTTAGTTCAAACACGTAATTGTTATTAATTGTGTTTTCTTTATTCTTTTTTATTTTTCTTTATTCTTGTTATTGTATTGTTAGAAAGAAAAACTTTTTTTTCATTATTTGAAAAAATTATGTTTTGTTTACTTTCTAGATATTTTCCATACATCTAGAGAAGTTGAGGAAGATCTGTTTAAACATAAAACATTAAAATGTGTTTTGTGGTGCATGGACAATAAATCCAAACTTCGAAAAATAAATTCTAATATGGAATTTAGTTTACGCGTCCAAGAATTTATTGAACTTGTACGCATTGATAACCGAGTTGAAGCAGTTAAATACGCAAGGCGATATTTCCAAGGTTTTGAGAAAACGCAATTAAGGGAAATTTGCAAGTGTATGGCTTTATTGGCGTATCAACCTGATACAGGTATGTAATTGAAACTTTAATTATGTTTAGTCGCAGATGGATGGTGTGGTGTTAAAAATGTATAAATTCAGTATGAAATTAGCCAAAGTAATGACGATCTCATATTCGGTATCGGAGGGCTTGAAAATGTATTAATAATGGACTTGACATTCTCCATCCAAAACTTTTAAGACAGTTTTAATATACAAATTAATAGGGAAACCTGTAGAACTGGTAGAAAGGTATAAAAAGTCCTACAATACAACTCACAAGATGCTTTTGATAATTTGAAGATATTAATGTCTAAAATAACGGATTTTCTACACATAAAAAAATAAGACGTTTTTATTTCTGATTTTTTTGTTTTAAGAAAATAGAAGAAAAATTTCCAAACACGGACCTACTATTTATTTTCTTTTTATGCGGAGTACATGGAAAACATGTTTATCTAACAGTTTAGCCCATCTCTAATTACAATATAATGTAGTATATAAACAATATTAATATGATATAAAATATAATATAATATATTATAGATGAGCTAAATTCAGTGTATTTAAATTTTTTTCAAGTGAGTCGCAATATCTGTACTGATAAGACTCACATAAATTTCGATTTTGTTTAAAAAATATATTTTATTCAAGCAACTCTGAACATTTAATGGTGGTTAATTTATTTTATATTAAATGGGTTCCTTTATTTTTTCCTCTTTTTTAAATATATTTTTTGGGAAAATTTGCACAGAATATATAAATTTTGTTCACCTAACTCTAGTTTATAACCCCTTGAACTAATCGAGTTAGCTATAGAGTTAAATATATTAAACTGATCAGGATAACGAAAGGAAAAGATATCCGGATTTAAGTCTGTCCGTCCGTCCGTACGTTCAAGCGATAAATTAAGTAAAAATTGAGATAGCGCAATAACACTTGATACAAACATTCTGTGAACCCTTGCGGAGGTTCGTATTGTCGATGGGCCGAATCGGACCCTAGCATTGCCCACAAAATCCCGTTGTTCGAAAGTTGTTCGAATCTTTTTTGTTCATTAATTTAAGGGAGCATTCATTCAGAGCGTTCATTTCAAAATCATGATTGCATTTGTTTAGTCATTTAAGACCGCCTAGTATAGGTAAAAGGTTTAATTAATGACATTTAATATATTTTTTTTTTGTCGGCAAATTATGTACTTTGAAAAATGTATAATTTTATATATTTTTTTAAATTTAAACTTTTCGCCCCCTTCCCACTATTATAATATACACTCACTTAAAAATTCTTTGTATTCTTAAGATCAGCACTACACTACTGTCATTTTCAACTTTTAATTACTTAATGGCCACTTATTCTGTACCTCACATTTCACATACCATATTTTCTATAAACCTTACTTTATTCGGTTAGCGGAGACATTTCCTCATCAGCCTCGTCTTTTTCAAATCCCAGCACAAAGCTTTCGTCGCTTTCTTTTGTTTTTTCAATAATTTTTGCAAGCAGCAAAAACCTGGCCTACGCTTATCATAAAATATATTATATACTAGCGCCCCAAATATATACGCATTAGTAATGTTACTTGGTAAAAATAATGGATTTAAGTATTTTATTTCGGCTAAGTATAAAAATAGGTAATGTACAATAGATAAATGAAAATGTGTGTATAATGTAATAGATAATGTAGTTTGATGTGGCAAAAGCGAATTTGGCAAAAGCTTTGTAGGAAAAAAAGACCTAGGAGCTCAAACCGAAACTTCAGATCTAAATAACAAAAACAAATTAGTTTTGCTAAATCCAGCCCCAAGAACACCAAAACTGTAACGCTGCCTCCGAAGCATTAAATTTAACCACAAAGATACTACGGCAGGGCTGCATCTGAATCGGTATAAAAATTTGCCCGTAGGTGCGGGTAAAGGGTAGGGCACTGCCCTTTTTTAGGTAAAATCTTATAAATCGACAAGCAACATTATATATTTTCAAACACCTATATACTGAATTTAATGATCTCGCTTCCTTTGGTTGAAATCATACATATGAAATTAAGTGGGGAATTTTCTTGATAATAATATGGCCAGGTGCTCAAATTTGTTAAAATCTATTCAATACTTCCCGTAGCCCCCATATATCTAACATACTGACTTTCGAATTTCTTGTTGATATCTTATCAGATTTTCTTAGATATGCTCCAGTTTGGTGCCGAAAGTGGGTAAAATCTGTCCATGCATTACATTGAATCTCATATGCTTAGTTGTCGTTATTCTAGTATTTTTTATATCCTATAACAATATTTTACGATATTAGATAGTACTTTACTGAAGTTACACGGGAGTTAACAAATTTTTAGTTTGTCTGGAGTAAAAGACAATGTTTTTGCTGAGCACTTGCATCTCTGCTTTATTGATTGTAATTTCTTACTTGTTACATTACACAGTCTTACTACTACATATGCTATCGAGAACACTTACTTACTTGCTAAGTAGACAGTTTTGGTTGCAGTTTTTGTTTATTACACTTTGTCTTCGGCATTTGTGATAGGGGTATTTACATGTATTGCTTGGTAAGGTTCTGTTAATTCATGTTGTTTTAATGTGTCATTTTTATTTAGGTTATTTTAGTGTGTGAATGCGATAAAGAACATGTTCCTTAGCTCGGGCATGTTTTCTTCACAATGCGACATAAAGTGGAAAGAGGGTGTTCTGCATGTCAAACATAGCAGCCCACTACTTTCCAGCGATTCCTTTAAGAAATAATTTTTAAAATTGTTCTGATTGTCTCCTAGCTTTGGGATTTGTCATTATCATAAATTCATGATTTTCCGGATACAGTGGCTCTCAGCTTATTTCATACACGTGAAACGTTAAAATTTGAAATTAAAATTTGTAATTCGAAAATCAAATCGCGAATCGATATGATTCAAACAGCATATTATTGATATGTAAAATAGTCCGCATTTATTTTCTTCTCTCTTCATTTAACAATTTAAAAGCCAAAAACAAACCATACCACATATTATGTCGCAGCTTATTTGATGTATTATTATTGTATTATTATTACGAGGGCGGGTCAATAAGTCCGTGACTTTTTGAATTTCTGACCTCTTTACTGAAAAAAAAACACTACTCCTACACTACTAAACACTACTACTAAAAGTCACGTACTTATTGACCCGCCCTCGTATATTATTGTTTTTAAATAATTTAAAGCAATGAATTAAAGAGTATTTAGTGTGGTTCCATTTAACCTTTAAAACGGCATTTAGATTAGATGGAATAGATTCCACCTTTTGTTTTTTTTTTTTTTTTTTGTTGTTTCCGGTCAGATTTTGTTCCAGTCTTCTCAAATTGCCTTGTTCAAATGCTCTTTGTTGCTTATTGGGTGTTTCCGGATGTTGTTCTCCAACGAAGTTGATAAATTCTCCATCACATTCAGATAGGATGACTGGGCTGGAAAGTTTCATATCAGCCTGGTCTGCACGATTGCCGATTTGTTTTTTGGGTCGTTATCCTGTTAATAACGGAAATCTTGGCGTATTCCAAGCTTCTCGGCACTTTTCAACGCCGGCTGCTGACATACATCCCATACATACGCCCACACAATAAGACTTCCAATCTGAAGCTTAGTTTCGGCTTTCCGCCAACATAATTCATTTCATCTTAAGCGACGGCCAACTGTTTATTGGACTTCTGTGATTTTTTTTTTGTTCCTCTTGCGAAGAGCATGTCCGCATCTTAACTTTGCAATTTATTACTAGAACTTCATAAAAGTTCCTAACTATGGCAAGCCTTGATCTGCGTGCTTCAGTGCATGTCTCAATTGTACGCATTGACAAAATTATAGTCGTATCCAACTACGATCAGAACGGCATTGAATACGGCGTGATTCGGTAGGGTATTACGCTTACCTGGTCTCCACCGCACAAGCCAGCGAATTGACCATACACGACAAATTCTTTGCCGCTGCGGAGTTGCTGTATACATAAATATATATTTGACTATGTCGTATATGTGGCGTCACCGAAAGCTATACTCGAGTTACAAATCAATTTGACATGCGATTAGATCCAATTAAGAGTCCTGTTCTCGAGGGTGATTTATCGAATTTACTGTCTTTAAAGGATCTGTTTGAAGCACTAGGTCATAATTGCAAGGATTTGGATTACAGATTCAATATGTCAATACAGACAGCTTACCAACCGGTCGTAACGTAGAGGTATTTGCTTCGATTGGTCGACACCGTCTAAAATATTGTGTGGACCTTAAATGTCACGGGTCTTCCGATACATCAATTTGATGGCCTATTTGTGCTACTTCTGCTGCCCAGTCACCAGGTATGAGTAGCAGGATGAACGAACAACATACCAATGGCGCGTGAATTCTTAACCTTCATGGAAAAACGTGCGAACAATTTGGTTCAAGGGATTGCTAATGGGAAAACAAATTTTCATCGGAGACCAGCCCCTTCCGCTAAGACACATGCTGCAGCTGTAAATTCAGTTTAGCCATCTCGCTCAGTCAAAGGTATAACTGTTGTTTGCCAACTATGTCCTAACGGACATCACATAAACAAATATTAAGTGTTCATCAATCTTCCAATCCTGTTAACTGTTAAGCGACTCTCATTGCGCTTCTAGTATCTTTGAGGTGATCATGGGTCTCACGATTGTACATCGCGTAACTACTTACCACACTATGCTCTGCAGGGACAATGTTGCTCACAATGTGCCATATGTATACATACAACAAAAATTATCTTTGAGGAAGGTCCGTTCATTTCTCGTTAATAGCGACCATTTGACCAGTGAACCATTTTACCATGAAAGTTATCCTTATTGATCACAACGGAAGACAGTTCGCTTGTCGCGCTGTCTAAGGCCTAGACTCTGAGGCATTCATTACCGACTCTACTACAAAACGAATGTGTCTTCGTACAGTAGAAGCCAAATAACGGTTCAAACTTCACACTTCAGGCTTATTTCGTGCCGACAATAGCTTTAGTGACGCCAGATACTAACATAGACAGAGAAGCCTGAATCCATATAAAAGCTGCTCAACATTTGGCACTCCGGCGTCAGGTGGATTTGCTATTTGGTTGTTCGCTTTGTTCTTTAAATACTCGTCTTGGTTATGTAGTATTCGAACCAGTAACAAGCGCCGCAGAAATCAATCGTACCCGTCTCTTACTGCGAAATATACCAACGAGCAACATACTAAACACGTTACTTCAGAGCTTTTGGGAATTCAAAGAGCCTATACTAACTACTACTACTACTATAGGAAGTCCAGTTTGATGAATACGAGAGAACTTCGTCGACACAGTCACCCGACCTCAGAAGACAGGTACCAGTTGTAAATTTTCTTCCGACAAGAAGTTCCTGCCTTTGGCGTTTTCCGTCAGTCAGCAGTTCGTCAGTTTCTACAGCTCGAGCGGAATCTGGTAAATAACCCATGTCTCCCCGAGCGGTGCTAATGCAAGAATACCTTGTTCTGGACCACATGGAGGTTTTGCAGATAGGTTTCCAAAAACACGGATATTGGGTACTTCATACCTCACTATGCTGTAACCACAAAATGTCCCGTGGTTTCCAACGCTTCCGCGAAGACATCTAATATTACATCATCAAACAGTGTACAGTTTTCGGCCCCACAGTTGCATCCTTCACCGTTCCTATAAATGCAACGTAGCATTTATTGCAGACGTGAAAATGTTGCGACAAATATTGATAGATAAACGACATCGTAAATGGAAAAGAATACCTAGGTGTGAATGCCTGCATGTTCGACAGGTACAAGGTACATTAAAGCACTTGTATCTCACTCCAGATAAATGGGTCGAAATACAATATTAGCCCTTAATGCCTTCATGTATGCACACGGCATACTGAAAGTAGGTGGTCGACTCACTAACACCGACGTGGATCAAGATCGACAACATTGAATTATAATTCCGCGTGGGGTTCTGGCTTACTTGCTAGTAGCTGATACGCATAGACGTTGCTTACATGGTGGTATACAACAAATGCTCCAGTTTCTTAGACAACGTTTCTGGCTTATAGATGCAGGGGCTCTCGTAAAGTCCTATTTTTTGGAAATGCGCTATATATCGCAGGCATCTTTAAATTGTACAACGCCACCAAATGGTTTCGCTCCTGAAGGAACGAGTATTAGTGGCACCATTATTCGCTTGTACGAGCTGGGATTACCGTAGACCATTCCATTTCCATTTGGGAATACACCGCGCCACCCGGACTACAAAAACAGGTAAAGCCATATTTGTTTGTATAGCTTCACTGGCTGTACACTTCGAGCTGCTCAACAACACCTGGCGGCTGAGGGTATACGTTGGATGTTCATAACCCCTTCGCACCTCATCATTGCGGATAATGGGAGGCAGCGGTTCGTTCGGCTAAAAGACATCTTCTCAGGTTTGTGGACTTTGCGTTATACTTAGCTTTCCATCTCTTGATTCGCATTAAGTTCTGCTGAAGTCGAGACCACTGATAGTTCTCTACGCTGGTTTTTGCCCAGAACCCCAATTGCCAGGAGCCTAAGAATATCGTCTTCGATATTTTCAACGCCTCCAGAAAGTACTGAAAATTTTTGGGCTACGCTAGCTAAGTCGTTCTAATTATTGGTGAAAATTTACCACAATCGGTTTGGCGAATGGAACGAGTGATCGTTATTCACTCGGGCAGTGATGGCTTAGTACGAACCATAACGGTGGAGTACAATATGAACCAGAGATTATCAGATGGACTTCTTATCAAGCAACGTTGTCAGCTACCTGTGCAAAAATTATGCCCCAACAGGCCCTGCAGAAGAATTACTGAATGTTTAGGAGGGTTCAGTCGGTTTAGGATGTTCAAGATTCAAGTGCATTATAACGCCCTTGTGCATAAATAACCAGGCCACAAACCGATTCCACCAAATCAGCTAGTTGCTGACTGATCTGATCAATTGAATTTTTATTCATCTTTTCGCATTGTCATTTGTAGCATATTAGTTTTACTCTAGCAGAGAGAATATAAACCTAAACTTATATGCAAGTAACTATGCATAAGTACATACATACATGTATATACATACTTATAACACATGTATATACATGTACGCTCGTATGGCGTGAGGCTGTATACAGTTAGACAAATGTGTATTTAAGGATCAATTCAATAAAAAAAACGATATTGTACAACCGGTGGCCGGTCAACCTCTTCTTTGCTTTGACTGAATTTTATTTGACTTTTGTAAGTTTTGTTTAAATTTTCCGACCTTAAAGTGATCGGTCTCAAAGTCAAATTAAAAATTGCATAAAACACCCGATTCAAATTGAGTCAAATAACGTTAGTTGCGTGAAAGACTATCGCAACAATACAAACCAACTGGCTGAATAAAATAGCTGAGTGAAAATTTCCTGGTCGACAGCTGAATTTCGTTTCTTTTCATATGTAAGATGCTATTTATCCGAATATTGCTTACTAAATTAGTGGAGTATTTGCTTAAACAATCACATAATTTTTCTATTAATAATTTTAATATAATTAAATAACATTTTTACCTTTTGAATAACATAAGATCTTGGAGTGTTTGAGAATTTATCTATACTTCGGGAACCCAATAATTCTCATCTCCTGTTATATTTACAGATACCGAGCCATATAAAACCTTATTCAGTGAAGGACGTTGGAACGATCTTGTTTCAAATTTTCGAAATGAAAACTACCGCTTATTTCAACTATCAACTCAGTCTTTACTTAGTGTTGCTATACAAGTGAGGCCGAAGAATAAAATTTAAGAATTATTTTAATTTTGTTTTGTATAGGCTGGATTGTCATCATTAAAAACACCACAATGCTATTCTCCAAACTGCAAAAATCCTCATTGCCCTGTTTGTCAAGAGGATTTCAATCAAATCGCCAAGAATTTGCCATATTCACATTGTGTGCAGAGTCGCCTAATTTGCAGGTAAATCACATAAGACTGTACATATAATACTGTACAAAAAGGCACTGTATATTGAAATTAGCGTTAAAGATATTTTACAATTACTCTTAACTGGTGTGGCAGATATATGCAAACTTAAGTGGATATATTATGTTTACTTGAAAGAAAGTCATGATAATAGTACATACCAAGCTCATAATAAACTTTTTAAAAGAAAGAAAAAAATAATTGGGAATGGAATGGGACCTGATAATCTTGAAATATTTACATACTAATTTATTTTATTTCATTTTTTGTAAGCAATTCGAACCTGCTGCTACGAAATCAGTGAATATATATGTAATTAGAAATTATTAAACTATTCTGATTAAGTTTTTCATAGATAAAGCTGTTTCAGATCAGTAATATTTCATAATTAATCCAACTTAGCAGATGCATAGTGGTTAGTCCACTTCGCAGGACTTACAGTTTCCGACCAATCTACCGAATGATATATTTCATTTTATGGTCACCAAAAAAATGTCACGAATGAACATAGTGCATGTTGTTGTTATAACGATTATCCAGGCCCTGTTTGGAGGCAAGCGCAAAATTAATTGTCATTGAAATCACTTAACGGTAGGTCCTGGAAACGAGAAGTTTCGACGGGGTTGTACCATAAGTGAAGAAGTGTTAAGTGAGTTGGATTCAAGGGGCACGCAAAGAGCTGGTTAGAGTCATGCGGGAACTCGTTGCAAGCTGGACATAAGTTAGGTATGTTGGGGTCAATTCTGGATAAGGCGGAGTTTAACCTGCTACAGTATCCAGAATGGAGTTGCGCACGAGTCACTCTAGTTTCACGCAGCAATATGAGTGTTTAGTACTTGTCTGAAGTTAGTCGCGTCCGAAGCTTCGGACATCGCTTCGCTAAAATGTACATCGTCGACGTATTGCAGAAATGTCCTCTTGATGTTCCTACTAGGCAGTTCCGCTCCGAGCAAGTAACTGCAGAAATGATTTTAAAAAGCAGGCGAAATTTCTGTTCAACAGGAACTGCTTGGCATACGGGCTTCACTATGTAATTGTTCGATTGGACATATCAAGTGGCACCCTGTGATTGTAACGTTGAAACCTGCACATCTCAGGTGATCTGAACGGCTGTTTAACTTTTTATCTTGGACCGCGGCTATCGATATGCCTTCCCGGTACATAAAATTAACTATCTCCTCGATCTTACTCGAGAGTCCGTTGCAGTTAAGGTGTTGAATGATCGTGTGTCGCGGTAAAGCTGTCGTAATCCTGGGAGTGGTGTATAGCAGGTGTTTGTTGCAGCTGTAGTACCCACGAAAACGGTTGTCACACTATGGTATGATTTGGCGACGCAATTGAAGGCTGTTGCGGGCAGATTCTTACAGCAAAGGGCAGCGTACGACACACTCCACTCACATGTGATGCGCAGACCAGAAAAAGTCGGTAAATGGTACCAGCCAGAGCAGGAATTGCATTTGACTTATGTGATGTTCCAACGTATTGCGGTCCGACACACGAAAGAGACGGTGCGAGGAATCAGGAGTTACCTTGAGGTTCTCACATGGCGGTTGGTATGGGAAGAATATTGGGGGTGGGTTTGGTCAGAATGGGAGTCATGCTGCCTAGTTGAGCTCCAGGGGAGCTTTCAGGTCCTTTCATGGCCACTCGGCTGGAGTGGCGTCGCAGTGCTCGAACTAGGTGCCAATTGTCGTAGTGGCGCGTTGGCAGCATGGGGCCACATAACTCGTGGTCCGCCCCTTGTGTGTCTTAGGGCCTGAACAGGGCTTAGAGGGAACCGAGGTGGAGTTTGGATGGAGCCCGGGTTGAACTCAATGCCAGCACGGATCAGGAGGATATAGAGCAGCCCTGCTGCTTGGAGTTGCTCTGATGATGACAATTTTTGTTTTTCGCTTACCTATCCAAACAGTGTTCGATAGATATAACAGCCCATGTACAGCCAAAACCTGTACTTGAACCTAGAATATACTGGAGGGATTTCCCATTAAAACTCTAGAATTATTTGATGAAATGTACAAAGTTGACAGTTTTCTAGGTTGTTAGATAACGATAGAGATTTTTTGTTGGTGACAATTTCTCGGTTTGTCCAAAGACTCCTAAGCCGATGTAGTATACTTGCTATTTAGACGTTATTCTCGATTCAATCTAATATGTTCTGACAAGGCAGATGACCGTTTGCTTCATCGTAGGAAAACACTAATTTTGTTTTTAATTTCTTTTCTTTGTAAATTTCTTTTTATTTAAATATTTTCTATAACATATTAAATATAATTATATATAAATGTATATATTGATTGAATGGTGGTTTAACAGGTGCGATTAGGTTAAAGAAATGGAATGTTGAGTTAACGTTTAAACAATTTGAGCAGAGAAATAAAACAAAGTAGAGAAAGGTGTCGTGAAGGTTTATTCGTTAGACGAGGTAAATTTCGCCTCCCATGAAATTTTCCATGGGAAATAGTACACAAAGCTAAGACAGATTAAGATAATAATGCTGAGCAAAAGACAACTAGGCTATGTCTATGTTTTATTAATAAATGATTTGCTTGATAGACTCGCAAACAAAAATGTATTTACCAAATTATACCTTAAGTATGTTTTTTTTTTTTATTAGACAAGTGTGAATTTCTATAGTCTAAGGTGTCGTATCTAAAATTAATTATTATTTGGGAAGGTATTCAAAATTACTTAAATCAATAGAAAACTTTGTTATTCCTATCAATATACAAGAAGTCTAAAGCTTCTTAAGCTTATGCGCATATCTCCGAAGGTATATTATAAATTTTTCAACTATAGCAAATCCAAACACATATAGGTATAGAATTAAGACTTAGTTTTGAATTAGAATTACTAGCGATTTTATACGTACTATAGAAATTCAGTATAAGTAAGCACCGACCGAGTATTGGTTCTAAATGTTGGGAAATCATATCGAAATTTTTTTAAATGTATATCGTTCTCAAATTACGATAATAGAAAGGAAGAATTTTACTCATAATGCACATCGGCCACTAGAGATATATTCACATATTGGTGAATATTGGTGACATATTGATGCTTTCACAAAGTTTGTTTGGCTTTATCCTTCAAATACAATCGCGTGAAATGGACTTATCGTAGCGTTATAAGATTATTTTAGTATCAAAACGAAAAACCTGTTTCACTCCAAACGTGTTTGAAGACTTTATGAAATACTCAAATAATTTATGAGTCAAGATAAAATCGTAAAAAAATCACTCATACCACGTCAACAATTGTTGATTTCGAAAACATAGTTAATATGGAAAATGTGTACGTCTTAGTTAAACGTGTACAAACATGTACAAACTACAGAGCAGGCCAACGTATTATTCAAGATCAAGATTCAAGATCACTCAAATCAAGGCCAAAAGTTCTAGTTAAAGATAGGGTTCAATGGACCATACAAATAAGAAAAGTAATAGATAATGATATATATGTTATATGGTACATGGATAATTAAGAACTTAAAACCACCGTACAATCATTGCTAGTTTTTACAGGCATCGTAGAATCAGATGCCAGATGGCTACATGCCAGGAACAGCGAGTTGTTTGAGGAGTTAGTAGACATGTGCATGAACGCAACTAGACCTTAACAACAATTATATAATTAATTAAAATATTTTAACCTGTGCAACTAAGCCTTAAGTATAATTATATAGTGTTTTAGACGCGTGTAACTGGAACCTCTAGTATAGTTGTAGACGCTAAGATGGCTAACTAATTCCTGTAGTTTACAAGTTGTTTGCCATTATCTTCGATTAAACCATTTGTTGAAAATATCCAAGAATTCATTAACTGCTATACATACAGTTATGTGAAAAATAATAAGGATAGTGTCCCGCAGGTATCGAAGTTAATGTGCATCCAGAATTGTGAGGGAATCAAACGCAACTAGGTACGCAAATTTATTGGGAACAAATAAAATACATAAATTTTTTTTTGTTTAAATTTTACCCAAATTTGGCAGTCATGTATTTTATTTGCATTTTTTTTTTTAAATGTGTTTTAAACATGAATAAAATAAAGATAATTCCGATTTTACTAAAAAAAATTACAACATTAAATAAGAAAAAAAATTACTTTTCATTCAATTGTGTTAATATTTATTTTAAATTGGGTTAATATTTTGTTGAAAATTCGTCGTTGTTTAAAATTGATCGACATTACTTCGGCGTGGAATCAACTAGGTTTTGTCCGATGGAAACCGGAATTGCGTTCCATGTATTCTGAATAAGTTGTCAAACCTCATTACTGTTACTTGGATACTTTCCTCTTATTGACGCTTTCACTGAATTCCACAAATTTTTATTGGATTTAGATCCGAGGATTGCGGTGCTGCTACTAATTACGTTGATCTTGTTGACCCTAAACCACTAATATGTTCTTAGCCGCGTGTTTATTATTTTCAGCGTACTTTAGCATACATTCTTCAAGTATTCCTAATACTAAACGGTTGTCTTCATAGTGTCCTATATCCTATGGAGCGATTCCAGAACGTAGTATGAAAACTATCCCCAAACCATAATATTTCTGCTTTACTTTCTTAAGTTTACTTTTTTCGTCCTTCACATGTCCTTTAGCAAACTTTAGCTTTAGTTAAACGTTCTGTTTTGACAGCAGAGGCACTTTTCTTGAGCTTCGGGTCTTGAGATTTTATTTTGTAAGTACATTGCGGATAGATAGTGATAGAAATAAATCGCTTTTTCTTAACACAGCAAACTATATTTTTCTGACAATGTTATTTTGGGATTCCTACTGCGTGTTTCAATCTGGGAACCCTTTTACCTACTTGTTTAACCATTGTTTTGGAAACTTGAAGTAAATTCGCTACTTTCTGTACGAATTTCTCTCTTTGACTATAATTTTTAAATGTTCTCAAGATTTCGGAACGCAGTGCTTACCCTTTCCCATATCTATTAAATAAAGAGAAAAAACAGGTTCTAATTGATTTATATTAAAACGGAAAATATTCTTATTTTATTTCTGAAAATGAATACGTTTTAGTAAATATATTTTCCTTATTCTTTTAAAACGACACCATGTCCTTATTAAAATGCACAATCGCATCGTTACGAAATGTGTGCAAATACTTCGCATTTGTCCAACGGGTGTGTTTTTATAAATAATGAGTAATGAAATGATATTAACCACCGACAATTTTCATGGCTTACTAGAATTGTATTGTAGTTTTGTTGTTATGCACCCTGCTCTTATTATTTTTCACATAATATTATGAGTAAACAATATAAATAGCTCCCTGATTTCTTACCTGACATTATTCGTAAAGACTTAAAAATCGAAAAAGTTGTGCCCACCTCCGAAGAAATTAAGAAACAATAGTCAGTCGGACCTAGATTTTATTTTGTAAACTGTAAACATATTATAGGACGAAAGGATAGAAACATTTATCCGGGAATCAATTATTCTCTTCATTCTGACATTTTTTATATATATAAATATAACTATATATATATACAATATGTAAAATTACAATTTGTAACGGAGAAAATGTAATCAATTCACTTGTTTCTAATTTTGCACCTTAGAGGGTTTTTAGGGTCAGTGTTACTTTTGACACCTAGTCCACTGTCCTTAGTGACGTATATCCTTTGAAATATTTTCCACCAATTTCTGTAAAATTTCTTTTCAAAAACCGCACCACTCCTTCCGAAAAAATGTATGAGAAGAATAGAAAAAATTAAAAAAGAAATTTTTCTTGATTGGACAAATTGTTCAAGACTCAAATAATGTTTGCGTAATGTCCATTTACCAGTTTGAGTCCTAAATTCAATATACGTACATATGCTTACGTACAATAGATACGTACATATGTAATTACTATTTTCCATATGTTGTTCTACTTTCTGTTTTGAGTCTCACTTTGATAAATTGCAATTTACGCAAAAAACATGAAAACAGGCACTGGCATTCTATCTTTGCCGTCATCATGCGACGGAAACGATGTACATGCTGCCGCTGCTGTCGAAAACAGAGTTGTCAAACCACTAAAATGAAAATTTATTGGCAGCAATAGTTGTCTATATAATGTTTTGCAGCATAGCAATAAAGTTAGATGGACACATTCTTCGTTAATTTGGAACCCAAGGTATCAATTTCCCTAGACAATATAGGATTTTCCATTTAAAAAATTACGTTAATAATTCTGCCTATAAAATTTTTGTAATACTAATCGCCTGAATCTCTTGCCCGTCGTGGGGATATGCTAGGAATAATTTGTCATGGTCAGGATTTTAACTATTGTTATAATAATTTTTAATCAGCTGATAAATTTAGTTTGGTATGGGAAGATTTCTAGATATCGACACTTAAGATGCGTTTAATTGTAGGGACTAGCCGCAAATTAAAATAATAAATGCACCCCTCTAACCACTGCATTACGGTGGATGCCAAACTCGGGGCTAAAAGTCAAAATCTTTTACATTCTCTCCATTGGTTTACGTAAATAAACCGCCGAAAAGTGGCTATCTCGCCGATACCGGCATTTACACTCAGATTATGTAACGTTACTGGAGTATAGTTTCCAGTCTACTTGTCCTTGCTGCTAAAACAGGATTTTGCTTTGCGTATATCAATCTACTTGAAAGCGCAAATAAAGGACCATTGAAATCTCAAATCGTTAATGTTTACTAGATCTGAATTAAATTGTGCGTTCGTTGTGAAATTACTAAATTCCTGTACACTAAATGTATCTACATCTCAAGTTGATTAATATTGACAATTTTAAAAGAACAGAAAGTTATTTACATACACCAATAGACAATGTTAAAAAAATGTTAAAATCTTATGAATATTGCACACCAAAAACTATGAAACGAAGTAAATTAGTGTTTAAAGTACAACGCTTTTTTTTAGATCAATTTTGGTAAATTATTCAATTGAAGAGGCTCGTAAATAAATAAAATATAAACTACATGTTTTCTGTAAATATATACAATATAAACTCTTAACAAGCTGTAACTGGTAACTGGTTATATAACTGGTCTTGTGCAGATAGTAAAAGATAAAAACAAAATAGAAAGAAAGAGCTAAGTTGGAGTGTAACTGAATATTTTATACTCTCACAATATGCAAGAATTAAAGCCAGGGCAATGTATTCAGGTATTGCCAAAACATTATATGAAACAAGTAAAGAAGGGCTAAGTTCGGGTGTAACAACATTGTATACTCTCGTAATCTGTAAGGCTCAAAGGAGAGGAAACACTTTAAGGTGTTGGCATGTCTTTATATTAAAAATGTTGCCTAAAAATTCAACACTCATTCGACGAAACCGTAAATGGTGCTGGCATGTCTTTATATTAAAATGTTGCCTAAAAATTCAACACTCATTCGCCGAAACCGTAAATGGATTCCAATCGTATTTGGTATCTTATTAACCCTTAACGGTCCAGAGGTATTTCAAGTTTACTTTCCGCCAGGTCCAAGCTATTTTCTATAGCAAGAAAAAATGCGGGCTTAACATGTTTAAAACAATTATAGAGAAGAAAATATTTATATTTCAGCGAAAATTTCTTAATACATATCCAAAAATGATTTAAATTTTATATTCTTTTAGGGTATGGTACTTTGTGAAGCAATCTCCAACATGTATTCCCGGTTTACGGGTGCAAGTATCAGAATAAAATCTTGTTTCTCGTCTTCCGCCTTTTACCTTTCGGTTCGAGCAGACAATGCAGTCTTTTTTAGTCCCACTGAGATTCCACTTATTTAAGTGGAGCATCCAAAAGATTTGCATAAATCTACGTCTCGTAAATGTATTTGAAAAAATGGTATCTTACTATTGTTACTGGTCAACAATATTCTTTTATGTTGGCTAAAGGAATTGTACCCATATTCAGAATTACTCCAATGAAGGCCAAAAATTCTTTGCGCTTTAAGAAAGTGCATGTACACAAAAGCAACAAAAGATAACGGAACATCGATAACAAGTGCAAGTATATTCATAGAAGTGTTCAGAAGTGTACAAAAATGCGCTAATCATAAATCGATAAATAAACGACAATAACAGTGATGAAAATAATAAAAAGATTTTTGGGGCCATATACGCGGCATTGGGTTTAGATCTAGTTCATTCATATTCAACGCTAAACGACAAAATTGTTAATAAAACCCAAATTTTAATTGAAATATCACACATACGTATTGACCTATAAACTCTTTGAAGTCAACTGGAAAGTCAAAAATCACCGTAGTGGCTATATTGCGTTTAGGGATGTTCTAAGCGGAAAACATTTGCTTTTGGCATTAAACTAAAGTATGCTCAAGAATATATTTCCGTGCATTTTTAGTAAAACAACTCATAAATATCTAACCATATATTCGGCGCAGATTCCACTAGAATTACGAAAACCTTTATATATAGGAACTGGGTTAATTCGTTGATCGATTTCATACATTTTCGCCTCCAAACTATAGTCTATCCAATATTATGCGTTCACTTAATTTTACTAAAATGTCTTACATATTGACTGATGTATACGGTATAAAGTCAACCGGAGATTTGAAAATATTTTTACGAGGAATACGGGGCCTAGGGGAAGTATTGACCTGATTTCACCTATTATTGGCAAAAGGACATATTATTATCAGAAAGAGATTTTCTCTGAATTTGAATAATATATATCACATATTCGCAATATACGGACATAAAAAGTTATCTTCCGATTTCGACCATTTTTAAGCAAGAGGAATACTTAAGGGCACTATTTGAGCAATGTTTTCTCATACCTTCATTTGCACTTGATTTATATGCTATAAAGTGAAAGAACCATATCATTTTTGATTGGTATTGACATATGATTTTCATTCATTTTTAGTACCATTTGAATGAAATTGCGATTTTTAAGAGATAAGAGCGGTCGTTGCCCGATCTCGCCCACTTTCACACTGTAAGAATGTCAGGCTAATGTTGTGCACCAAATTAGGTTGAAATTGGTCAAGTAGTTCCTGAGATGGCTGGATTTCAACTTAAGGTGAGAGGCGCCACGTTCATTGTCAAATTTTAACACCGATTCTCTTATAGCCCCTCCGTGTTTCTTCAGCGAGTTAACGCATTTCTAGTAGTTTTCAACATAACCTTTGTGTGGGAGATGGGCATGGTTATCTTCCGATTTGAGTAATTTTCTCAGTGTATGAGAAGGCCTGAAAAGCTTGCTTTCAGGAAGTTTGGTATATTAAGCCTTTTACGCGGGGCCATATCACCTCTTAAAAATGTTTAAACCACAAATGTGTCTCCTTACTGTGATTCCCTTTACCAAATTACAGTATTCTCTTTTAATTGTCAGCTTAGTTATAGCAGTTTATAGTTTTAAGCTGAGCGATATTTTGTTGGGATGGAAATTGCCTGTTTTCGCCCAGCGGCAACACCCATATCCTCAAGGTGCCAAGTAACACGTATACCAATTTTAATCAAAATATATCAAATTTAACTTAAGTTATCGCTTACACGGATGGACGAATAAACAGTCACCCGGAATTCAACTCGTCTCGCCATCCTGATTATTTCGGCATATATAATTTCGCTTAATTTTAGGTGTTAAAAATAACCGTGAGTAAAACTACTATACTCTGTGCAACATTTTACGATAGTATAAAACATTTTACGATAGTATAAAACTAGCGACTGGCGACTCAGTTACCTCTGATAGGTAGCCGAGAGCCGTTCGTAATTGTATTAGGTATACGGTTGCGGCTACTATATTCGCGCCAGTATCTTTACGCAGTAGAGGTGTCAGAAAATATCCAACACATTGCAAATTTTCAATTTCACACTTCAGTTATACAGACTAATAATATTTGATTTCTGGAATATTAAAATTGAAAGTATAATATGTCGTAATGTTTACAAAATTTACTTGTGCCGCATTTCTAATACTTTGGCTCTCCGTTGCAAATATAATGTGTACGAAACATGAACTTCTATCGCGTTGGAACACAATAAAAAAGTAAACGAGAACTTAGTTGAGAAAATGAACATTTTATACTCTCGCAAGTATCAAAAGCAGGAAATATTGCGGCTGTCTGCAAAACTTTGTTATAAAGGAGTAAAGAAGAGCTAAGTTCGGGTGGATCCGAACATTTTATACTCTCACATATGGAAGGATCAAAGGTGGGAAGATATTTTCATGTATTGGTAAAACTTTATATTAAAAAGTGTTTTGTATAAATTCGACGATATTGTGAATGATTGCAGCATATATTTCATAAAAATGTTTCTACTAATTCAACATCTGTTACTGGACAAATTTGTTATCCACTTTCTTCCTCCGAGTAAGTTTTGCTAGCATCTCCTCATATACTGAGAAAATTAGTGAAATCGGATAAAAACCACTCCTCCTTCTCATATTACACCATTTTTAAGTTTAATCTGATCTTTTCTCTTTAAAGTAGATAAATCGAGCTTCAGTTAAGATATTGGAATAAAGCTTTTCACGAATAGTGCCTTCAAAATATGCCATAATGCGTAAAAATAGTCGAAATCGGTTTATAACTTTGCAAGCCACCAGATACACAATATATATGGACCTGAGTGCCAATATCTGACTTTTTACCGAAAATACTGGTAAATCCTGTAAGATATCGTAATGAAATTGAAGGATTATCTTTCCGTGATAATAACGCAATCTGGTGTCAAAAATGGGGAAAATCGGGAAAATGCTTCCCCTAGGCCCCATGTAGCTAATATAAGGATTTTCAAACTTCCTGTAGACTGTACCATATATAACGGTCAATATATGATATATATGCTAATATATGAGTTTTCTCTTTGAAATTCAGCGTCTCTTTCTGATGACAATGTGTCTATATGCTTAAAATGGCGAAAATCGGATAAAAACTTCCCCTAGCCACCATGTACCTAATATAAGGATTTCAATCTCCGGCTAGTCTTTATACCGTATATTTCGGTCAATATGTAAGATTTAGCAAAATTAATATTGGCTATAACATAGTTTATTGTCGACAATGTGTGAAATTGGTCTACGAATTATCCCAACTCCCATATACTACATCCAATGATTTTCGCTATTCGAGCAGACTTTATCCCGAATATGTCGATCAGTGTGTGAGTTACCTTCACAAAATTAAATGGAAACATGTTCTGCAATGCACTTGAGTAATGACAAAACTTAATGTAATCAGTCCAGACCTTCCTCTAACCCAAATATATTCGATATAATAATTTGTGACTTTCCAGCTAACTTTAAACCTTCTATGCCCTTCAATATGTGTGATATTTTAATGAAATTAAGTGGATATGTTTTCTTAAACATAATGTGGCTTCGCGCTAAATATGAAAGAAATCGGTCTAGACAATGGTCTAAGCCTCTTATTCCTAATATAATGATTTCCTTTTCTCTGGTTGACTTTATCCTCATGTATCTAATATATTCCATTAAGCCACTTTGGTTGAGTTTATATCGCATATATCTTATTTTAGTTAATTTGGTAGATTGTAATATAAATAACTTGGCCACGAAGCAAAATATAGCAATGAAAATACGTGAGTATATGACTTGTAATATAAGTTAATATATATGTATATATGTTAATATATATGTGTATGTGTTAATATATATGTGTATGTGTTAATATATATGTGTATGTGTTAATATATATGCATATGTGTTAATATATATAACACCAAATATGATTCCAATTCATTGACAATTCCGAAAATTCATTGGAAATTTATAAGAAGAGGGTTAAAGAAATATTGGGTCTAAGGATTGAATCCGTTTCGATCAAAATTTGTCTATATAATTGAAATTATTACGTAGATATCATTGAAATAGTATCGAAGATCAAAATTTCAATTAAATTGAACTGGCTTAGCGATTCGATAAAATACATTCCGCGGCTTACAGATGACGCTAATTTCGAAATCATTGAAGTCGCAAAATGGGGAATATTCGACGAAATCTATCTGTTAATGAGTGAGTTGCGGAAATTATAAAAAATTTTGCATTTGTAAGTATTTATGTAAACAATTGCTGACGACGCACTAAATCATGTTTTAAATTCGTATTTTGAAGGCAAGAGACAAAAACAAAATGTAAAAAAATAATTTGAAGTGCTAGTGAACGTTGTGAAGTTGCACCCCGACTAACTAAAGGATTTTCGCAAAGAGCACCATTTCACTAAATTTAAGCGCTGTGGGCCTTCAATCAAGGACAAAACTGGTTGGAAGAAGGCATCAAAAATAATCACGCGTATATATTATTGACTATTAAAGTATTTCATATTTATGTTTGGGCTGATTTGAAGTTTGCAATCAAAAAAAAATTGATCAAAAATGCAAACAAATTTCAAGAACAGGGGGTGGGCCATTCAGCCAAGTAACTTTAAGTTCACTCGATGGAGGTCAGTGTTATACAATACTTTCACACAATACATATCAGTTGAGGGTTTAAATGGCATTCAAAGTTTTGGATGCTCGCCAGTAACGGCAACAGCAAATATTCCGGATACGGCCCCTGCAGCAAGTACCACTACAACACCTGATCAGGCAATAGAAACTATTTTAGGTGTTGATGTATCTTGTGCCCCACACAAAACTTATTGCCTTAGTACAAAACTAAGAAGATGGGTCTACTTGAGGAGCAAATATCAATTCAAAAAAATGTGGAGGAAAATGTGTCAAAAGTCCTAAACATTCTTATGAAACAACAAAACGAGCACGCCCAAGAACGGTCCAAAACTAATAGGTGGCCAAGAAAACTTTATGAAAATTAAAAAGATAAATTGAAAGAAATGAAACGACTTAATGCTGTCATGACAAAAAGTAGCCACTTATATTTGAAACCAAATGAAATTTTTATAACTGAAACTAGCACTTAATAGGCCTTAAGTTTTTATTTTATTTCGTTTTAATGAATCTTTGCGTTTTTTTTTTTTTTTTTGGAAAAAAATATCTTGTTTTTTCTCTTCTTGTTATTATCTTGAAACACTATTCTTGTTCTATTTGCTTCTTCGGTCGGCGTTTTATTTATGACATTGCCATGTTCGTTGGAATATGCATTTTCAGTTGTATTCCGGGGTGTATGACTCATTAATGACTTCATTTGAATTAAAATGCAAACGAATGTTATGCAATCCGCAGCAGAAGTTAACAATACCTACCTCCTTTATAAGGAGAATTACATTCTAATAGGTATTGGTATTTTTATACTCTCATAACATTTTGCTACTGAGTTTATACTGTTTTTCATCTAATGGTTGTTTGTAACACCCAAAACTCGAGATAGATATAGAGTTATATATTTATAAATGATCAGTATGACGAGACGAGTTGAATTCCGAGTGACCATCTGCCGTGCAAGCTATAACTTGAGTAAAAATTGATATATCCTAACAAAACTTGGCACACAAGTTCCTGGGCGCTCTGAGGAGGTAGGTATTGCAAATGGGAGTAATCGGACTACTGTCACCCCCAAAAAATGCCGTTAAATTAAAACTTGTAAAATGCTATCACTGTGCTCCCAATTAAGATATAAAACAGGAATTTAGTAAAAAGAATCACAGTAGGATGGGACATCTGTTCACTGAAAATTTTTAAAAAGTGTTTATGGCCCCGCCCCCTTTTAAGTTTAACGTACAAATCTCACAAACCACTAAAACTGTATCAACCAAGCTTACTGAGCAAGTCTTTCTAGCAAAATGTTTCAAATCGAATGATTTTCTCGCACCTCCGAACTGCGAAAAGATGAAAGATTATGTTCAAAACTACTAGAAGTGCGTTACCTCTCTAAAAGAACATACCAGAACAATACCAGACATACCAGAATCAATTTCACAGACAGGAAGGTACTTGAAGACTTCAAAGAAATCGGTGTAAAAATTGTACAATGGGCTTGACACCGCGCACCTATAGTGAAATCCTATATCTCAGGAGCGCTATACAATTTCAACGAAATTTGATAAATAACGTTATATTTGCACCCCTTTTTTACAGTGTGAAAATGGGCGAGAGCGGATTACAACTACGCCTAATTCCCATATATCACAATTTTAAATTCTATATGAATTTTTCTTCTTAAAATATGTAAATCAATTATCGGAAAATACGTTTCAAGCCTGCCAAGCACCATATATGTAGACCTCAGTGGCTATATCTGATTTTTTACCGGAACTATCAGTCAATCTGTGGCATATCTTATTGAAATTCAAGGAGTATCTTTTCATGATAGTAATGTAATGTGCCCTTGTGTCCAAAGTGTCCATATACCTAATATTAAGATTTTGGAACTTCTGGTTAAGCATATATATCGGTCAATATGTAAGTTACCTCGCTGAGATTCCGAGACCGTCTCTTTCTAATAGCAGTGTATCCATGTGCCTAAAATGGATAAAATCGGCTAAATACTTCCCCTAGCCCCATATACTTAATATAAAGATTTCAAACATCCGGTTTGCTTTATAGGATATACATCGACCAATATGTAAGATATCTGCAAAATTAAGTGAACGTAAAATATTGGATACACCATAATTTAATGCCGAAAATGTATGAAATCGATTAAAGAATTACCGCAGCTCTCATATACTATATATAATGAGTTTCTTTAATTTGCCAGACTTTATGCCGAAAATGTCGGCCAGTCTGTGAGTTATCTTCATAAAATTGCGTGGAAACATGTTCTCAGTCATACTTTAGTTTAAAGCTAAGGGTTAATGCAATTAATCCAGACCTTCCTTCAGCCGCAATATATCCGATATAATGATTTCCGGCTATCCAGCTGGCTTTAAACCGTTTATGCTGTTCATGTGTGATATTTTAATGGAATTAAGTGGACATGCAGATTAAACGTGGAGATTATGTATTAATGTGCATTTTGAAAGTTGTTAAATTTAAATATTATATATATTATATTTATGTATTAATTCCAAATTTATATATTATTTAATGCAATTTAATGTCATGAGCTAATCTCTATTACATTCCGGCAAAATGTTGAGCGAAACGCATCTAACGGTTGTTTGTAATACCTAGTATGAAAATAGGTGAACGTAGACAATAACCACGCCCACCCTCATACCAAGGTCATGTTCAAAACTATTGACAAAAAACTACTAAAGAAAATCGTGAGATTACAGGAATACTGGTACGGTAAGACTACATGTGAGGTGAGATAGAAATCGAAGAAAGAAAAAGAAAAGAAAAATAATGCTTCCAAGGTGTGTGTCCAAATATAATAATTTTTGAACTTTTGATTGCCTTTATACAATATATATTTTGAACAATATGTAAGACATCTTAACAAAATTAAATGAACGTATTATCTTCGACGAAGTCGGTTCACGAATCCCCATATAGGAAATGTACCGGTTTTCGACCTTCCTTGTATGATATTCTAATGAAATTAAGGCATGTTTTTTTGACCATAATGTGAGTTCCCGTCAAAACTGAATGAAATCAGTTACGTACTTTTCTTTACGTATTCCTTAATTTCCTTTTCTATTGCCTAATATATCAATTGATATATGAGATATTTGAAATAAATTAAGGGAACGTGATATCTTAAAGAAGTATTTTTTCTAAAAGTTTAATAAGTCATATCATCAGTCCCTCTTACACCCAATATATAATATATAATATAATAGAAATATGTAATATATTACATATACAATATATAAGAAACTAACAATTTCGACCCTTTGACTGACTTTATCATCAGCATCAGCATTATGTCACCCGGTAGTAAAAATTAATGATATCGGTTCCCACAGCATTGATATGGTGAATACAGTAATTTTTGTTAGTTAGATTGATTTTAATATAAATGTTTCTAATATAAAAAAGTATAGGGAAGCTATTCGGTCCTTGACATATATTATATATTAATAAAATACCAAATATGGTTGTAATCCATTCAAAATTGCTTCGAATAACAAATTTATATTAAAATTTAAAAACGAATTGTCAAAGAACTTTGCCAACACTTGAAAACATTTCCCCGACTTTGACCTTCTAAATTGTGAGAGTATAAAATGTTCAGCAGTACTTTCTTGTTTTAATTTTCTTATCTTTCTAACGCCATATATCATTACCCGATCGCACTTATGCAACGCGAGATCGAGATTACTAAAGCAATCTATTGGAAAAATACTGGATTCATTTTTACTATACTTCTATATAAGTATTTCTTTGGTTATTTTCGTCATGTTTGGGAAACATAGTCCAGTACAACCTGCTTTATTCATTTGGAACAAAATTATGATTCTTGTTAGGTTCAGAGACCATTATTACTTTTTGTTCGTTTACATTACATACATTCTTAAATGTATGTCCATTGCTCGAAGGTCGTTGTAAGAAATTTTCGACCTATCCGTAATGTATGAAGCCAAACACGCAGTGCATTGCTTGAAGAAAAATGGCGGGTGGTGCTTCTGATTGTTCGATAAGTAATTGGTTTTCAAAACTATTATCCGAGATTTTCTGTCCTGTATATAGTATCGTTTCGTATTTAATTTTTTACAGCATTAACCCATTGCTGTTACAATTTGTTCAAAAATTATCATGTTCGTTGGTGCCAAGGGGCGCCACTTAGTCGGTGCGCAGCAATATAGTTAATTTTTTATAAATCTAAGTATTATAAAAATATTCAGCAAGTTCAGAAGATACGAAAATATGTAATTCTCACTATCACAGGATCACATACAGACAACTCATTTTAAATAATTACTTTCTTACTCTCGGCAATGTGTTCAAAAATCCTTGAACATTCTTATCTTCGACAATGCCGAAACATTATAAAAATATGCATTTACATGCAATACGAATGCATTTAACACTCCACAATACAAACTTAGGTTAAGAACTTGCATATATTCATACACACATAGATACATGTACACATATGATACATATTGATTCTAAAAATACATTTAGACAATTGCTTATAAATGTGTGCACTTGAAAACAACCCCATATCGCAGACAATGTACATACAAACATACACATATACACACATATTTGGATAGATAAGCCACGTTCAAAAGCTGTATATAAGAGATGAAAATATTAAAATAAAACCAGAATAAAATATTTTTCACTACATGACGTGTCTCAATTATTGTCCCATACTATAGGTAAGAAATTATTGATACAGGTCATCAACAAATTCATTCATCTACAATTTTACTTTTGGATTAGGATTCCTGCCTCATACAGCAAAAGTTAAAAGTTGGTAATCGGTATTATATACATATATGTATATAAATTTCTTCCGTCTTATAATATAAGTATTTTCGTATATTTTGAAGTGTTCAGACTAGCTGGGAGCTCTGTTTCATTATTTCCTAAATTCAACCCATTGTTTTTTATGCTCTGGAAATCATAGTTGTGGACTTCCCGCTTTATGCTAAAAATTTTTTAAATCGATCCACACGTTCTCCTAACGCCTAGGTTGATTTGAATATATTACACGGATATTAAGTAAGCTATAGTATTGGCGCGTAGAGAATATATGACCAATAGTATAAGTTAATAAATTGTAAAATATGATTGTATTCGATAGTATATAATGTTCGACTGCACACGAACTTAGCTCTTCCTTTCTTGTTTCAAATTTCTCTTGAAATAGTTGGAATCACGTTGATTACAGGTGATAAAAAGACAGAAAATCTAACTAATCTAATAGTTACCTACCTACACACATTGAATAACTAATATTTACGATATTTCTATCCCCAATAAAATTCTATGTCTATCATAAGTAAGGATGTTTTCATAAAATTATTGAGTGAGTTTCAGCTAGACTAAAAAAACACTTATATGTATGTATATACTGATTATATTTGTATTTTAATGCATTCTCTAAAAATATATAAATATTATATTATATTTTACTTGCTTTTTCTAGAGTAACTGGTCTTCCTTTAAATGAACATAACTTACCAATGATGCTGCCAAACGGTCAAATATTTGGGCAGTTGGTAAATATAATGTAAAGTAAAACTAAATATTGCTATAATTGATATGTTAACTGTAGGCTGTACCCGAAATAACTAGAGAAGACGGTGCTGTGGTTTGCCCTATTACAAATACAAAATTCTCGAATCCAAAGGTTGAAAAAGTTTTTGTAATGTAAAAATACCATCAATTTCAATTTCAAGTTTTGAATATGTATTTAAAACATTTATATATATTGCATATACTATTATTAATAATAAAAGTACATCAGCAGAGCGGGACTGAAAATATATCGTATATATACATCTGCAAAATTGTTTTGTATTATTAAGGAGCTTTAACTATTTATTGTTCAACTATCTCTAAAATAATAAGTTATAATTAATACTAATATACATAATTATTTCTTACACATTTCTACTTTTTTTTACTTGGAACCACTTGGAACCATTTGTTAAGCAAAGATTGTAAAAAAGTCTCATAATTTTCATTAAGATCTATACAATACGAGGTGTGTTCAGAAAATAACGTGGAAATAACGGGGCAATCTTCGGCTGTGTTCTTTGACTTTAATGGCATAGTGCATCATGAATTCTTGCCTCAAGGTCAAACTGTCAATAGAGAGTACTACCTACAAGTTCAACGCCGTTTGCGTGAAGCAATCCGAAAAAACGTCCAGATTTGTGGAAAAACAATTTTAAAAAAACAAATGCACCTGCTCACACTTCGTTGCTTGTTGTTCGTGAATTCTTGGCCAAAAACAATACCGTAACGATGCCCCAGCCTCCGTGCAACTTTTTGCTATTTCCAAATGTAAAGATAACCTTAAAGGGCCGTCATTTATGGCATAGATGGCGTCACAGATGGAATTAAAAGCGCATCGCTGAAAGAGCTAAAGGCTATCCTAAAAATCGGGTTTGAAAAGTGTTTGGAGAATTGGAAGAAGCGCTGGCGTAAGTGCGTAATATCGAATGGATACTATTTTAAGGCGAAGACGTAGACGAATGAATAAATACTGCAGTGAATCGTAGCCATAGTTCTTGTTCTCTGGTGAAGGACGAATGGGAAAATAAATAACCTGCACTGTCAGTCATGATTTGCAAGATTACACCCGAGAAATATCGCACGAAACACGAATGCCGGAGCAAAACAGAGCCGACGATAACTTGCCAGACTCATTTAGAGTATTTAGAGTGTCGCCGAGTAAAGTGTTAAGTTAGTTGAATTAGAAATAAAGAAAGTGTATAGCCATTAAATAGTGACTTTTATTTAATAATCCAGTGATCGAGCTCAGAGCAGAGTTTCAACGCAAGCAATTAATCTAGAAAAATCCGTTACAATTGGTGCCCAAAATGGGATTGTCAAGTACAGTCCCATAAGAGTACTTTTAAAAATGGCTAAGTTTAATGAACTGAAGATTCAACAACTAAAAAAGGAGTTGGAGCAACGCTGTTTGGCAGCAAGCGGAATAAAATCCGAATTACAAACTCAGTTGCGAGAGGCGATGGAAGCAGATAACGTTAATGTTAAACTTATATGTCTTTCAATATTTTCTGTCTATATATATTTCATATTGCTTAATAGCCAAGGGAGTGGAATGGCCAATGGAGTATAGTGAACCGTATTAGCATTCCTGAGCATTGGTAAACACCGTGTTACGAGAAACGGTACAGGCACAGTGCCGTTGGTTGCAGCGTTAAGCCGAAAATTTTGTATTTGCTCTAAGGGATGCTCCCTCCACGCAATGAGCTAGCAACTTCTGTCTTCATGCATAATTTTTGACGATACATTTTAGCAATGTCTAAGGTTCATGCGCGAAAGCCTTTTCTTTTGTAAGCGCAAACAAGGAAGAGTTTAGTAATTCTTGCATTGTTGAACCATCAGTGATCATTTAATTCAATTTGAAAAGAAGTACAACTCGACGTGTCAAACACAATACGTAATTTTACTTTGGAGCAGATCAGATTTTTTCAGATACATTTTACGGAGTTCTGGATCTTTTAATGTTCTCCTCTCCAAAGGAGTGACCGAGAAATTTACGGATATTCTGGCTTGAAGCCTTCCAGATAGATGGTAATGCTTGAGTTGTATTAACGAAAATATTTTCACACTCTTTTTGCTCTGGTGTGAACTTGATGCCATTTGTTTCTGAAGATAACTCTTCCAGAGCCCAAAATTTTGGACTACGAAATTTATTGACGTTAAGTCTTCCTTAGTTTGATATAAAGTGCCATTAACTTTAGAAGGAGGACTTAGAATGCTGACGTATTTGCAAGATACAATCCACTCTAAAAGAGTTTTCTATAGGTGTATTAGGACCACTTTTAATTTGGAGAACCGCTAACAGATCGATATTTTTTCTCTACTCAATTAAATATCAACAATTTGAGATTTTAGGAATTCTGGATCCGGCAATTCAATATTGTGTGAATTTTTCCAGTCATTATCATCGATGTTATGGCTTGAATTGTTATCTGAGATGCATTGCATTATCCAGTACTCTGCCGAAAATGCATAATTATTTACTAGCCACTTACCAAATGCGCTTAATTTTGACCCTACTTCTGTGTTAGAATTTCCGATTTCTATGACGTTTAATGTTCTGTTTTGGGATCGAATTCGTAGTTTTTAGGTCAAGTCATGAAGTTGACATGAGTCTAGCAAGGCTCTTCCTGGCAGGTATTATTATGGCTGTTCCTCACGAGAATAACTGCTTTAGCGTACATTTCCCGATCTGACATGCTTGTTGTATGCATGGTATGTGTGGTCGATGGTTACGGATGAGGTGAAGTAGAAAAAAAAATCGGGTACTGATGCAATTAAGTGTCATGGGACCGATTGCATACACGCATCCATCTGCTCTCCACTCAGCTTAGGTACAGAATTTCCCTTTCGCAAACAATTTACGCATAAGGGTACCGGTTGGACCATTCTGGGCACCACAAACTGGAATCTCTATTGTACAGAGAGAATTTTAAAAGTGGAACAGGGGCTTTATAGTGATCCTTCTATTTGCATTGCGGACGCTTCGGCTGATTTGCATTTGCAGCAACTAAAGTTGACTTCGTCCCGCCTATATGTTGTTGCTTTATGTGACTAGCGCTGGCTGCGACTACGGTTTCGTTCTCGATGCTCCTTCCGCTGATAAGTGCTTATATCGTCTGTTCAAAGTGGCTTCGCAGTCATAATCCAGCTGATCTTTCCACTTGGATCAGTTGGCAGAGTCAACCATTGTCATTACTAGGTGAATAATTATTGCGCTTTTAGTTTGTTTCTCATCGCCCAGTGATAGCAATGAGTCCTACATGGCCTATATTACACTATTACACTATTTTTTGTTTTTCCAAAGTATGAGTAATGTAAAAAACAAATTCGTTTGTTTTTTTCGTTCACGAGAGTTTGACACTTCAAATTAGCTGCATCATTCGAAGCTAGTACAATTCTGCATTGGGATGTTCTCATGCTCTTGAATATTTTGGTATAGGATTTTTGCAATTCATGCAATCGTGCTATTTTGGAAGACTTTGAAAATCATCCTTTTGAAATATTTGGTGATAAATCTGGACAAGTTTTTATACATCAGTTATCACGTATATAAGGAATAGTGAGTGAGCCACAAATGCTTTTTTTGTCTGTGTGCCAAAGGGTACAATATTTTAAATTCTGACAGATGAAAGTGAAATTTTCGCATTTTTCGTGATGAAAGCTCAAGAACTAGTTAAACTTATAAATGTGAATACAGATATATATAAGAGTTATAAATATAACGTAATTAATTCGCAAAACGTTTTATTTATTATTATTATTTTATACTATTACTACTCTTAATAAAGAAAAGTGTAATAAAAATTCAAGTGGGTGCAAACGAAAGTAAAGATACATATGTTTTTGTTGAAAAGTTGTCAAAACATTCCCATTGACCAAGGAATGGATATCCTGCCACTTTTAACGGAAAAGCATGGTCCGCTTCAGAACTTGTCGCTTTAGCTCGTAGAAATCCTTAAATACCCTCGAATTTTTGTTCTATTGGCGATTGGTAATTGTCGAATGAATAATTTTTAGACGAGTCCCATTAGTATTGCCATTAGCAAAGCACAGTATTTTCATGAAATTTTATTCATTTGCATATTAACTTTGAATGCATTTGATAATTTGAGTTTGTTTTGAATTTCAGTTGTTCAAATTTTATATTCCATTTGGCACAGCAAAATGCAAAATTTGTTTACACTTAAGTAAAATGTAAGAAAGAATTGTTATATTCACGACATGTATAATCGGGAGTCAAAACAATCATGTATCAATGCTTAATTCCATCTGTATTCACCTACGCCATTTTAATATGACTCAACGTATCTAAACCCTACGTGGGCAATTTTTGAATATCTGAACGCTCACACTGAACGCTCAGTCAGAGTAAGCACCTCCCTGCAAAGAACACCACAAAGTGATTACAAAAAATATTACTGTAATAACACCGCCACCTATACACAACACCAAAAGTTAGCAAAATGTATAGTTGTATTAATAATCTGATAGATTGTATAATTATTGGCTCTATAACTATATTCGTTGGTCGGGTTTCACAAATAATTGTTTGCGGTTAGGGTTAATGGATAATGGTTAGGGTAATGGATAATTTTTCGTCACCGGTCACAATCCGAAACAGCATTTCTGACATGCAAAATCTTCTCTCAGCGTCTCTTAACTTCAATTCATATGCCACCCAATTTCTGTGCTTTTGAATGTATCCGGCTGCTTTAAACATTCTGAAATGGCTGCTTGAGTGACTCCCAAAGACTGCGAGTTTTTTTTGTTTGGCAACAATTTTCATCGAGTAATGCCTTCCTCATCTTCAAACTTTTTCGGCCGCTCACGACGTTCTTCGTCTTCCAAGCCAAAATCACCCCTTTTAAATCGTGCACACCACTTTCGCCCATTCACTCAGGTAGCTCAACAGGTTTACCATAAACTTCCACGAAAATACGAAGACTTTCGGCTGAGGTTTTCTTCGTATTAAAGTAATGAAAAAGAACTCACCCCAAAAACACTTTTTCAGGCACAAAGTTCGACATATTTGATTAAAGAAAATATTATTGGTTACGCTTCAAGTGAATGACATATACGGAAAAAGACGCACAAGGTTTCCAACGCATGTTCGGAATATTGGAACATTGGAATAGTAATCAAGTTCCGCCATATCTTTGGCAAACTGCACGAATATAGTTATTGACCCAATACATCTGAATAGTATATGAATATAACAAACCATTGAAGGTACACTCAGCTTTGCTCCACTTTAATCGTTCACGTCGGTATTATTAAAATAAACGAATTTGTATATACAAGTTCATTTAATATACAGTTTATTATATACAAGTAAAGCTTATTTCACGAAAATTTAATTTGTGATCGGAGGATGCTGTCGGTGTATGGAGCGAATGAAATTCTAGAAAAAAAAAGGATCGATTAGAGTGAAAAAATAACGTATAGCTAGGATCTGTGTCTGTCGAAAAAGACGGCCGGATCGAGGTACGATCCTTTTAACAACTGGAGGTGTGGTGGTATACACCATATTCTCTTTGGTGTAAACAATTGTGATGATGTACTAGTAGTAGGGTACTACCTACTACCTACTAGTAGTAGAGTAGTACCAAGGCGCTGGTGTGGATAGCGGAACGGAGTTGTATATCTACATCCATATTTATCTGTAGGGAGAAGCAATTTTAGCTATAAATGAATTAGATGTAACTTGACTTGGTATGCTGAAAGTAAGCAACTTTATTTGGCATGAAGAGATACTGATCTCTCTTTTATTTGAGTGTGTTGTGTTGACGACTCATTATATTTACGATTTTTTTTGTTAACTATTTTATTACATATTTACATTTTCTTTATTATCAGCGGTTTCAATATCAGCGATCAACTACTCGGATATGACCATTCGAGCCGTAATGCCGCTTTTCTAAGCGGCCGAGCCGCCGTTCAATAGGGGGAGACAATCATCGTGAATTTGGACACAATCTCCAAGTTTAGATGCCGTTTCAGGAGTTTGTGCCGCAACTTGAGAGCTCAAGTTCTCAAGTGCTCAAGAGAGCACCAAAATATATACCAAATTCTTCAGATTTGATTTTGTAGTTGCCAGTTCTCTTTTGAAAAGAGATTTGTAGCTTTTCACAGCTGATTCACACCAATCACCAATATGAGGGGCGCTTGATGGGATAAATTGTCAATTAATGCTTTGAGGAGCGTGCATTTTTATAATTTAAACAAGGGTTTCCCATCGTCACTCATTATTTTTGAGGGAAAGCTGCGCCTTCATACGAAATGAGCTAATGCAAAAGACATCTACTTAGCCTTTCATAAGGGTGGAAGACCTTGACACTGACACCTTTATCCGGAAAGGTGCAGCAAAATCTACACCTGTTATGGTGAAGGGCAGAGCGGAATTGCAGGGTTCAGGTGGAAGTACTACCATAATCTGCGATCACATCTTCGGTTTATGGATAACGCAAGCCTTGCGCATGAAAATGTAGTTATCTATTTAGAACTTAAGTGCGATATAAAACTTTTGATGGACCAATTTTTGCGATGCTCGGGATGAAGCAATAGCAGATGAATATAATTGAGATATAATGTGGCAAACTATGATTTCTCTGGTTTAATTATGGGAAGGCGTTCTCATGATACTGACTTTTCCTGTCTAGGTTTTCCCTTTTCTTTTTCTCTATTGGTTTTAATTCTGTTAGCAAAGATTTCTCGCAGTTGAAGAAGAGTACTTGACTAGATGCGATAAGAGCGACCTTAGCTTTTTGCAAGGCTAAGTTCGTCCCTGTGCTGCATTGTCAATGTATTGCTTCTTTAACTTTGTTTTTGAGTTGCTTTATAAATTTGAATATGTAGCCGACTACTCTGATGGCTCCGGAAAGCAATGAAAATCGCTCAAGGTTGTCGATATCAAACAATGTGGTAAGAAAAGTGAAAATTTTTCATCTTTCTGGGACAATTATATTTTGCATGCGGATTGTGGCCAAGAATCGGGATATGCTGTTATTCATCGGTGCTATTTTGGTAAAGGGAGGTAATGATAAGGTGCAGGGGTTTTCACCCTCTTTTTCCTAAGTCGTCGGAATTGTCAGAACTGGCTGCATGTCGCCATATGCGAGGATCTATTAAGTAAAGTATATGTGACGTGCGATTTGATATACACGTACATATATGTTTTCATGCATGTGGTGGTTTTACTAAACAGGTTAGAACGATTTAGGAACCTGACCAAGGATTACATTTTTATTTGGCCATGTTTAAATAAATCTGCGTCATTGATGTTAATTTGGGAGTAGTAACGCGCCATAGAACTCAAGTCGTGGTAGACTTACGGCGTTTGGAAGTGCGACTTTTGCCTCCGCTGTTAGTAAGCCGCTTGTGGTCGCGATATTGTTGTGAGTACTCCCATATATAATTGAGCAAATCCGTTTTCAGAGGCGTCGCAGAGGCCATGCAATTCGACTTTATTTTTTGGGGAATAACTTATCCATCGTGGATACATACTTACGCATGCATGCGTATATGGATTTGCATAGTATATATACTTATGGTGCCGAGGAACATGTTCACCAAGTTTCATCAGGATATCTTAATTTTTACTCAAGTTATCACTTACACGAGCGAATAAAAAGACAGTCATCAAGAATTCAAATCGTCTCGTCATCCTGGTCATTATATATATGTATATAACTATATATAACTGTATATAACTATATATCTGTCTCGATTAGGTTTAGGTGTTACAAGCAAGCGTTAGGTGAACAAAACTATTATACTCTGCTGCAAGGTGTTGTGAGAGTATAAAAATAAATAAATCAAAAATAATACTACTACACTTGCTCTGTCCAGAGCAACAAATGGCTACCCAAAATGCAACTATTTGAAAAGGTACGTCTGACACCGTTATACTCAGCTCACACCGGGCTGTAAAATGCTAACCAAACGTTAATACAGATTTTCTTGAACTCTCCTTTAATGACTTCTCGCAATTTTTTCGAATTCGAAATAAGCAAATAAAAAAAAGAAGGTAAAAAGTTATAAAAAGCATAATTATAAAATAATAAACTCGCGCAGTTGACCTATTTGTGTGTGATTGACTTTACTAACCTTGCCAGTAATCTTTTCCATGCTTTAATTTTCATTTTTCAAATGACATGCATTTCTTCACATAAAACAGCTGCGCCGTCCAAAGACGACTTGTTCAATGTTTCAACACCTATTGTAATGTGCGAACGGACAGAGCATTTCGAGGCGCGGTGGCTAATACTACCGACCTACAAGAGCGTTAGGATTCAATTGAGGAGAAAAATTTTCAAACTACGTTTGTACAATTTTTACAAGAACTATGTAAATTGAAAAACCACTTTTCTTTATTTTAAGTTTTCTTCTATTAAGCAATTGTAGCCGACCTTCTGTTTAAATTTTAGCTTTCGTTGGCACAGTTTCTATTTATTTTCACAATTTATTTATATTGTGAATTTATGATATTGTGGAATTATTTATATTGTTGTAATACTGTTTTTGTATTTGCATGCGTAAGTATGCAAATCCTATATACTATATCTATATTTGCTTATGCAGTATATATACTATATACCATATTTGCATGCATGCATGCAACATACTATAATACTTTTGGCGTCAACTGTAACACACATCTAGACATTCGAACACTCCACGAATTAGCTGAAAATACAAAGCTAAAATAACCTCTGCCAACCCCTTACCACAAGCGCTCGGTTCATTACCACTAGTGATACAAGCCCTAAAAACCACAGAGCCCCGATAAAAAAGGCAACGGTGAAAGTACAAGAACAACTCTGGGGAACGTATTGAGATATCAGACCAGTTCACATACACTGCGGAGTCAATATCCACAATAAACAAAACAAAAATTTTATTTTCTGTGGCAAAACCTTTCGACCCCGCAGGATGTCTTACGGTAATAATCCTGATTGCCGAAAATCCTGATTCAAGAATTATGGTGAGGAGGAACCGACTAGGACGAACACATAAACAATGTTACTTAGAAAATGGTCCCAGTTCGCAAAGAATCTAAATTATATCTCGTAACAGGTTGCAACAGAGTTAATAATTCCGTTTTCCTAACGGTTGTCTGTAACATCTCCAACTAATCGAGAAATATGTAGAATAGTATATATTACAATGATCAGGTTGACAAAAGGAGTTGAATTTTAGGTGACTGTCTATCCGTCTGTCCTTGCAAGCGATAATTTCAGTAAAAATTAAGATATCTTGCTGAAGCTTGATACTCCTGTTCATGGGCACCATAAGAAGGTTGGTATTGCAGATGAGCGTAATCGAACTGCTGCCACGATCACAAAATGCCGCTAAGCGAAAACGTACAAAGTGCTATAATCAAGCCACAAATTAAGATGCAAAATTGTAATTTGGTAAAGGCGATCGAAGTAGGGAGAGTCATCTGCGGTTTAAAGCTTTTTAAAGAGTGGGCATAACACCGCCATCTAATAAGGTAATTGTACATATCCTATAAGCCCCAATAGCTCAACTAAATTGGCTGAGAATAAGACCTTATAACGCCTCCTCATACAAAATTAAAATAGGTAAAATAATAACCACGCTTACCCCCACATAACGGTTATGTTTAAAGCTACTAAAAGCGCGATAACTCACTAAAGAAACCAATCAAAAGCCTTAAATTTTAAAATAAGGATGGTACGGAAAGGCTGCATAGGAATCAGTGTAAAAATTTATCAATGGGTCGGATGAAATTTAATTTCTCAGCAACTACTTAAACCAATTAAAACAAGATTTGGTACATAACCTAATATTCTTATATTGCAGTATGAAAATGGACGAAATGAGTACACTACCACGTCTACTTCCCATATAATACAATTTTAAATCTCTTCTGATTCTTTCCATTTACAGCATCTAAATAAAGCACCAATAGATATTTCCGAGTAAAGCTTTGCACAAACAGTTCCTTTATTTTACGTCATTTCCCTCCAAAAGATATTCGTAATTGGACCATAACTTTCCGAGCCCCCAGATACCGATTAAGCGGAATCTTCTTCTGATAAAGAGGTACCGTGTTTAATGGGTAAAATTTGGGAAGTATTTGTCCTATATACCTAACAGTTTTCGTCCTTTTGGTAGAGTATATATCACATATATTCCAATGGAAGGTGTCTCACCAAAAATAAAGGAGAAAATATCGTGCGGTAATAATGTCATGTGATTGTAAAATTTATGGTACTAATGTGATGAATAAAGTGAGTTGTGTTATCATTTGTTAATATCAATATTAACATCTCGAGCAGGAAGCAAAAATTAGTAATGAAACAGCAAATATATGACCTTATGATTACTTTTTAAAGCTTTGTTCCTTTTCAGTCTTTTAGATATAATTCACTTCGCACAAATACGGTGTTAATAATATGTGGGACCTTCTTAACAACTAGGGACATTATAGATTGTACCAGTTCAACGTTAAACTCATTTTACCACATTTTTTATTAACTGACTCCAGGAAGGAATCGAATAGTTGAGCAAACCTTCAATATAGAAGGAACGACTGTACATCCCACACGTGTGTTGAAATGTTCCTTCATCTCGTTTAAAAAACACACAAAATGCTTTCTTATTTAAGTAAAAATAAATTTTAAATATGCAAAAACCATTATTTAGAACTATATTGTCGCTAAAAATTTTGCTTACTTCGTGCCTGGTAGTTTTAATAGGTTCGAGTAATCACGAAGCTTTTCTGCATCCGCAGAATATCAGTATATAGTTTAGAATACCGGATACATCAATTAAAAACGGCGAGCTGAATCTATATCCAGTTTTTCGTTTTATTTCATATATTCACAACCGTTTTTCTACCTCTTCCCATGCTATAATTAATCCTGTTTATTCTACAGTTAATTCGTCCATTTAATGCTGTAAAACCAAGGAAGCCGTTGTTGGGAAGCCATGGAAGGAAAGTACAACCATAAAATTTTCATAGAGAGGAGTATATCTTCAACTAGACACTTTCCGCGTTTTAAAAGGAAATAGTAAATAATTTTACGACTAAAACTGGAAAAAATTATTCCTGGATAACATAAGCTCTTTACCGGAAGTGTTTAATTATATGCTTCCAAGCGTTTGAAAAAGCAATGTGCAGGGCATTTTGATTTTTAAAGGCACAAATCTTTTTTCCCATAAAGTTTTTAAAGTTCGGTTATAATATACCCTACACGTCTATCAGCTATAGAAATTTCGAATTTTATAACCATTACCGGCAAACGGATTGCGGAAAAAATGAGTTTTACACAAAAAAATCATGTGCTAGGGTAAATGGCTTACACAAGTCACCACTGCAAGCTTAATATTATCATGTAAATATTATGTTCTCATAAAGTTTTCCAAAACGATTTTTTCTGGTTCACGGAAACAACATGCAAGCAAAGAATTCATGGCATTCCCTGCAGTTTGATATTGCATTATGTCATTGTATCGATTCAAAATGTTGCTATGGTTTGTTCTTTTTGATGGAGCTAACACTCGTTCTCAACTTATAATGTGGAGTAAATCAGCACCAATTGACGATGTATGGATTATAATGAATCACAATCTTCAAGAATCTTATACTCCAAACGCGGTAAGAACAGTAGACGAGCAGCTATTTCCTTACGAAGGATGAACTAGGCTTACGCGGTATATTACGTCTATGCCGGCAAAGTATGAGATAAAGATTTGGTGGGTCTCAGAAAAACGGTCAAATGACGAACAAGTAGTCAACCAATGTGAAAGAGTGGAAATGAAATCTCTGATCCAAATAAAATAAGCTATCGTAAGCACAGGGCGCGCAAATAGAGAATTTGTTCTTCTATGCTTTCCGCTAAACAGAAAATGAAAATGTGTCTATCTTATCCTACGTTGCCAAATAGACAAATGTGTTTTAGTTTTGTCAATACAACATTACACGCAAGTCACAGAAGTTTCAAACAAATACAAAACGGCAGCTACATATATTAGACTAAAATGAATGTTATATATTCGTGTCCACATTAATATCATGTATATTAATGTTACATTAAATTTTTAAGTTTATTTTGCCGTTGCATGTTTCAATTTTGATCTCTCATAAATTGTTAAATTGTCACTAATCTTATTTATAGACATACATATGTTTCCAACTGTACAGTTTCATTCTTGTTTGTCCGATTGTCCCTTCGTATAAACCGGTAGGCGTAAGCTGCAATTTGTTATCTCGATTTATCTACATATGTACTTTTTGTTTGTAAATTGCAGCGTGTTGTTCCCCTCTTGTGGCTGCCTTGATTTATACGGTAAACGCAAATTCTTTGTGCATATAAACCACTATACACGATACACTGTGGTAAGTAATAGTGAATACAATTTGTTTATAATTTAACAATCTAATTGTATTTTAGAAATAAACCATCAAAATGAGTTTAATTCGCCTACTTAATTGGTGATAAATTCCTTATTTCGCATACTTTTGTTTGCTCGTCTGTTTTTGGTTTGCGAGTTGTTAATTTTCAATGGGTATGGGTAAATCTCCCCGCCGCCAGACTTCAACCAGTTCACCAAATATGGACGACAGTGCTACTGCATCATCTGCAGCATCGTCAAAAGCCAGCCGGGGTAATATTGCATCAGCCACGGCCAATATAGCCAGTGATTTGCTAGCCGCTCCAACAGCCACCACGCGAGCATCATCAGCAGCTGCCATTTCATGTCAAGACAGTGTTATTGCGACTCTACAAAAACGCATCTTCATGCTAGAAAACAGTTTGTCGGCCGCCCATTCGGCAATTAGGGAGCAAAAATCACGTGGTGAAGCGCTCAAGGTGGCTACACCTATCAATAGTGCTGCCGCCGAGGTTCCAGTATCAGTAACACAATTGCAAACCGCACAATTAGTGGAATCGGAATCGCAGGAATAACTATACGTTAACTGCACAGTGCCGTTGTCACATCCTACCGATACCCGTTACATGCCGCCGCTCTTTGAAACAAGTATAGCTGCCACAACCCATATGTACAGTTCAACTATTTTAGGGATTGATACGCCTTCGATCCACTCCAATTCAACGACAAAACCTACATTCCCCACACAGTCATCGAGTTTGTCTAGGAAATTGGAGGATTTGCCAGATTTTTTGTAAAGCCAGTATATCGGCCAATATTTTATACGGCTTTCATCGAGCCAACTGAGATTTATGGGTACAACAACTACGAGAGCAACCAACGGTTATTAAAGTGCCTGAAAAGTTGCGTGCGTGAAGCGCCCAATTCACCGCTAATACAATACAGAGAACAATGTCGGTAATATAATTGAGTTATTAAAATTTACGTTTGGGCATCCGGAGTAGTTGATCCGCCGCCAATTGTAGCAGGTAAAGGAAATCGCACCTATTTTTTAGAATGCAATGACGAAAATCATTAGCAACAAAGGTTTGTAACATTTGTGTATTTTTACAATCTGCTCATGGTGGTGAATTACTTTTGTCAAGAACTTTACCGAAGTACCGAACGGTTCTACACACAGTCCAGCAACAATGATCAACGAGATGGCCAATTTGTCAGGGACGGCTTAAGCCAGCAGAATGTGCGGGTTTCTTAGAATATTCAATGCCGAGCAGATGGGTAGAGGCGAAACGACATCTTTGTGTTTAGCATTGCTCTATTTAGGTCACGGTACACGCAATTGTCAACGGCGCAAGTTTTGTTCAATTGAGGGTTGCTGGAGGATGAATCACAAACGTTTACATGAAGCCACGGAGAACACTTCCAATTCATCAAGACTGTCAAAACTGCCTAATGCAAACACTACGTCTTTCTCCACTGTGAATATTCAAGCTCGTCGTAGACTTACATCAACATAGCATCCACTCAACAGCCAGCAGGCAGCACAAGAACCGGGGCCAGCAGTCTTATGTTGCAGTTCCACCGAAAGCAAACTTCTGTTCCGTATTCTGTCGGTCACCCTATACGGAAATCAAAAACCTGTCGATACTTTCGCACTCCTGGACGAAGGTTCATCCCTCACGATGATTGACAGTGCTCTTGTTCGAAAATTGGGAATGCATGGATGTGAGCAGGTTTTGAATGTTCGGTGGTTTTTAGAACCTGCAGCGGAGGAGTCTACGTTTGTAGTGAACTTGTTCATCAGTGTCGCCGGTATGCAGAAACAATACAAACTTCCCAACGTGTATTTTGTGTTGAGTCTGCAACTTCCCCTTGAGTTTAAACAAATACGACCTAGATCACGACTTCAAACACGTAAGCCAACTTCCGGTAAAATCTTACGCCCAGGTTAGCCCCAAATTGTTGATCGGGCTTGACCTTTGACACTTGGGGTTACCATCCACAACTATGAAGGGAAAGGAGCGTTGTCCATTCATTCTTAACACGGAGTTGCGATGGGTGGTGTTTGGCCCAACATCAACTATGCTACCATCTCCAGCATCGTGTTTGTTAATTGACCGCCAAGCTGAGCAGTCTCCCCACAATATGGTAGCTGAATTCTTCGACATTGAAAGTTTCGGTGTCAGGGCTGCACCACCTATAAAAAATGAAGCAGACACACGCGCTAAAGCTGTCCTGAACTCCACCACATGCCGCGTCGATAGACGTGTCAAAATGGGTCTCATATGAAAAAGTGACAACGTAAGGTTACTTGACAGCTACAACATGGTGTTGTAACGATTAGTCAGTATAGCGCGAAGGATGAGTCGTGACGCAACTTGCGCCACTGAATACAAAGACATGATGAACTCCTATGTCAGAAAAGAGTACGCACGAAAACTGTAGAAGCTGTCGTGTCTACAACTACTATATTTACCATATGGCGTGATGGTGATGCTACGCACCCCCGGATGTTTACGAAATGTGCGTGATGACGTTCGGTGCCGCCTCTTCTCCATATGCTGTAAATTATGTCAAAAAGGTTAACGCATTAGAGCACTGCTCGTGCTGTTGTGGCCATATTGGGCCACTACTACGTCGATGACTTCGTTGATAGCTTCAGCATCTTTTTTTCTGTATTCAATTTCTGTATCGCAACAGATAGATTAATTTTTCACCGAGCGATTCATATGGATGGTGGATTTGAACTTCGCAATTTCACATCCAAGGGTAGTAACCGCACTTAAGGGTACTGACGTGTCACATCCAATTGGCAAGAAAGAAAGTTTCGTGGGAGAGTGGGTTCTCGGTTTGTTTTGGCAGTCATCGTCAGATTGTTTTGGCTTTGAACTGAGGTTGCACAACATTGACGAAGCAGTGATAAATGGTGAAAGACGCCTTACTAAAAGGGAACTGTTAATTGTCGCTATGTCGATTTTCGACCCTCTGGGATTTCTGAGTAATTTTGCTACTGGTGCGAAACTACTTATGCGGGAGCTGTGGAAGTACGACCTCCATTGGAACGACCCGTTGTCAAATGACGTTAATGTTGTTTGGGAGAAGTGGCGTAAACAACTGCCAGGGGTTGTCAAATACATTATACCTCATTATACATTTAATACAAGCGTATCCAATTGGAGATGGCTACCTACTAAGCATAACGTAGCCGATGAAGCCACGCGTACAAATGATTGCATCAATTTTAGTCCAACGGCACATTGGTCATGTGGTTCTCCGTTCCTAGGATGAGCGAGCTTGGCCCTCTGAAGATGTCATAGTCTTTGAAAATGAGAAGAATGGAAATTATGAAGAGCTTTGGGGTAAATTTTTGTTAGTCATCATGAGTTTTATCCTTCTCGATTTTAAACTTTTTTCCTCATCGTCGCCGTGTACAGTCAGACCAATGCTATGGTTTAACCGCTAAAAAAGTAAAGAACTGTAAACGCCTTTTATGCCGTATAGTACAACGTGAAGTATATGCAACAGAGTTCAAATCCCTCGAGAAATCCATGATATCGCTCATGACCGCACACTATTGTAACTGTCACCGTACATAGACGAGGAAGACATCCTTCGAGTGCAGGGATGCGTTGATGCTGCCAGCAGGCTTCCAATCAACACACGGCGTCCCATTATCCTCCTGCCTGATCATGCCTTTACAGGGCTGTTGGTGTTACATCATCACAGCGTTATGTAGCACCAAAACTTAGAAGCTACCATTGGAGACATTTGTCGTAGTTATTGAGTCCCACAACTGAGAAATTTTGCGCAGCGTGATTGCCAGTTGTGCTGTATACCGTTTAAAATCCGTGCCAGTAAAGCTACCCCGGTAGCTCCATGGATGGCACCGCTTCAATCACACAGACTCACCCCTTATGTGCGATGGTTTAGCTATACAGGACTTGCTTACTTTGATCCACTAACTGTCACTGTTACTCGCAGCAGGAAAGAATTTTGTTGGTACTGTTGGCGATTCACCGAAGTATTCGACTGCGCTCGCTTGCAAAGTGAATTATCTCAAAAAAAAAAAAACATCCATTGGGTATTTAATTCATCGTTGAGCATATCGGAAGGTGGTTCATGGGAGAAAATGGTACAGTGCGTCAAGCGAGTTTTAGGTCACACCTTGAAAGAAGTTACACTAAGGGAACATACTCTAATTAATTTTCTCATTGAAGCTAAGAACATTGTTAATTCTCGACCACTGACGCATTTGCTCAGCACCGCAGACCAGGAACAAACGCTAACTCCCAACGATTTAATTATGGGAGCAACAAATGCTGCACAAACCCCCATAGCAAACATTGACCTTGAGAAACTTTGTGTATCACGTGAGCAGCAGCGCATCGCCCGTCAATTGAGGGATCACTTTTGGAGGAAGTATACCTCCGTACGACTGTACGATTTTATGTACGAATACCTTCCTACATGTCCGATGCGTAAAATGGTGCAGACGAACAAAGCCGTTGAAAGAAGGGGAATTAGTATTCATATGCGATCCCGACATTCCACGGCGGGAATGGTGCCGCGGTAAAGTAGAGCGAGTGTACCCTGGTCTTGATGGCGAGGTGCGACGAGCAGACAAACGAACTTCCAGAGGAGTAAAACGACGCACAGTCTCCAAACTTGCTGTTCTGGACATTGATAGTGGTGAATCAGGTTGATTTACAGGAGTGGGGATGTTAAATATTCGTGTCCACATTAATGTCATGTATATTTCTGTTACATTCAATTTTTAAGTTTATTTTACCGTTGCTTGTTTCAATACTAATCTCTCATAAGTTGTTAAATTGTCAATAATCTTATTTATGTACCTACATATGTTTCCAACTGTTCAGTTTCATATTTGTTTGTGGGATTGTCCCTTCGCAAAAACCGGTAGGCGCAAAGTGCAATTTGTTATCTCGATTTATCTATGTAATTTTTGTTTGTAAACTGCAGTGTATTGTTCCCCTCTTCTGGCTGTCTTGACTTATATGGTAAATGCAAATTCTTTTGCGCATATAAACTAGTGCAGCTCGCATTTGAACTTTGTTATCAATCAGCCAGGAAAGTGGAAGGACACACTGCGGTAAGTAATAGTCAATAGAATTTGTTTATAATTTAACAATCTAATTGCATTTTAAAAATAAACAAGCAAGAAATCAGACCAGCGAAAGGATTTTATATTAGAATCGACAGAACAATTAGCAAATTATTATATATTAGTAATAGTATATATAGTAAAAGTATATTTATAGTAAGTATAATATATAGTAAAAGTAATATTAGTGGCAAAAATTTATATTAAACAAATGCGGAGGGGCTAAGTTCCGGTATAACCCAACATTTTATACTCTCGCAATATGCAAGGATCAAAGTTAAGGAAACGCTTTCCTGTGTTGGCATAACTTTATATTAAAAAATGTTGCGGAGGATCTCAAAACGGAGCCCTCGGAGCTACTCGGAGCCAGTTTGATTGCTATAGCTTTAACGGTTTCCGAGATGTATATATTAAACCTCTTTAGGGGTGCGGCCATGCCCACTTTTACAAAAAATGTTTGCCCACAGATGCACATAGACTTTATACCATATATAACGGTAAATCTGTAAGATATCTTAGCAAAATTAAGTGAACGTATAATATCGGATATACCATAGTTTATTGCCGAAAATGTGTGAATTCGGTCTACGAATTATCCTAACTCCCATATACTACAACTAATGATTTTCGCTATTCGAGCAGACTTTATGCCGAATATGCCAGTGTGTGAGTTACCTTCACAAAATTAAATGGAAACATGTTCTGCAGTGCACTTGAGTAATGACAAAACTTAATGTAATCAGTTCAGACCTTCCTCTAGCCCAAATATATTCGATGTAATAATTTGTGACTTTCCAGCTAACTTTAAACCTTCTATGCGGGTCAACATGTGTAATATTTTAATGAACTTAAGTGGATATATTTGCTTAAACATAACATGTTTTCGGGTTAAGTATGAATGTCCAGAGAGGGGTCTAAGCCCCTTATTCCTAATATAATGGTTTCCGTTTCTCTGGTTAACTTTTTCCTTACATAAACAATACAAATAATACCAATATTTTATTAAGCCACTTTGAGTTTATATCACATATGTCGCATTTGAGTAAATTTGGTTGAGTTTTATATAAATATCTCGGACACGAAGCAAACTATAGTAATGGAAGGACGTGAGACCAGTACGTGACCTGTTATAGGAGTTAATAAGATACCAAATATGATTGCAATCCATTGATAATTTCGTCGAATAATGAATGTTGAATTCTTCCGCAACATTTTTTAAAATAAAGTTATGCCAACACCTGAAAGCATTTCCCCGCTTCTGATCTTTGAACTTTGTGAGAGTATGAAATGTTCGGTTGCACCCGAACTTAGGCCTTCCTTGCTTGTTAGTCGTATGTTGTGCAGATATGTTTGTAAATGTTAATTCATTATCAGTCATTACGTCATCAAATTTTACGTTTGGGTATATTTGTGAAAGTATCTCGTCGACATACTTGCATGTATATTTCTTTGATGGAATTTTTCTTGTTTGGTGTTGGTGCTGAACGTATTGGCTGTTTATTTGGGCGGCGTTCGTATTTACATGTAAGACAGACATCACAGCACTTCTTTTTTACAAACATCTTGAATGTTTGGCCAGTAATACTTCAGCGAAATTGCAGTAATTTCTGTGTGCACGGCTATGCGTATCTCTTATGAATTGGTTTTATTGTTCGATCTCCGTGATGTTAAATATTTTTCGAGCTAGGACGATCGATACAGTGGGATGTGTTGACAATTCGATTTCAACGTGAAATAATATCTGTTCTTTTATTTATAGGGCGTTTGTTAGTTTTAGTCTGGACCAGGAAGTTTTAGTTTAGGACCGTATACTTCGATGAAATTCTTCCATCTTTTTAATTTTGTTCTGGGATTTTTTTTATGTAATGGAAATTAAAGATTGGTGAGAGGTGTTTATAGTTAAACTTGCTAGATCATATGCAGTGACTCACACTCAAAACCGGACAATATAAAATTTACCATCGTACTACATTTTCAATGGATATAAAAACTAAATAGTAAAAAAATTTTATAATTTTCCATATTTGTATTTAACCCCCACCTATTATATGTAAAAAAAAGTTTCTATTTTTTTTTTGTATACAACAACATAAACGCAATATTTCATCTGTATTAATGCTTTCAATGTGCTCACACTGAAAACCGGAGACCACCTTATTTACATCATAATTTCTTTATTAATACCAAAAAAAGTAATTTAGTAACGGGTATTTTTTCCGTTAGAATCAATGACGGCTTGAAGGCGGCGTGGCATGCTTTCCACCAGGTTTTTACAATATTCTAGATAGGTTCTTTCCCATTCTTCGAGTACAAATTTTTTTAAGTCTTGAAGATTTTGGGGATGTCGCTGGGCCACTCTCATTTTTAAGTTTGCCCATAAATGTTCAATAACATTCAAGTCGGGCGACTGAGGTGGAGTTTCAATGACTTTTGGACAATTATATAGCAGCCAGTTTCGTGACATCTAAGATTTGTGTTTTGGATCATTATTCTGGTAAAATGAAAAAAAGTATCACAAATTCCCAATTTTTGAGTGCTGGCTGGTAAATTTCCTTTTAGAATGTCAATATATTTCGTACCATTCATTAAGCTATCAATAAAGTGAAAAGAGCCGACGCCACCTGCATACATTCAACCCCACATGGTAGCAGATGCACTGTGTTTTACACTTTTTTTTGTGACATTGTCGTCGTGAGTAATACCGAAACCTACCTAATACCTTTAAAAAAATTAATATTACTAAAAAAATCTGATAGATAACCTTGATAATATAAACTAACCGAAGTGCAATATGAAGCATCTTTCTCAATATTTTGCTTTGCAAATTCAACTTTGGCTTTTCATTTTTTTCGCTTATAAAAGGCTTTCGCCTGGCAGTACGACCATTAAGATTGTTGGCTCTGAATAAACGCCGGATGGTTTCGACTCTAAGCTTCACTTGTTTTACTTCTTTGAGCTGTTTTTGAAGTTCAACCGCAGATTTGTGGTGGTATTCAGGTATTTCTTTTAAGAGCCAACATTCATCCCGACGTGATAATTTGCGCCTATTAGACTGATCTTCTTTCTTATTAGTAATACTGCCTTCTTTTTTGTATTTTTGAACTGTAGATTTGCTTTTATAGACAATATTGGCAATTTGTCCAATTGAAAACCCTTGGCGTCATTATTGATAATGACTTGCCGTTCTTCGACTGTACTTTATTTTTTTGAAGTCATGATGCTTGTTTTATGCGCTTTCAATCTAAACTGACAATATGACGACCAAAACTTCCAAGTTTGCTTACACATTCCGCTAATTTTACCGTTAAGTTTAACTGTCAGGCTTTGAGTGTGCGCACGAAAAACTATGCGTAAAAACTAATTGCTTTTTTGTTGTTGTTGGTGAATTCTATTGAAATTTCTCATTTACTTTTTTTTTATACACAGGAGACTAGAGGTTAATATAAAATTGAGGAAAAAATAAAACGCACTACTATTCATTTTATACACCAATTAAAAGTGCAGTTGTTACACTGTCCGCGTTAAAGTGTGAGTCGCTGTAAGTAATTTTACTGTTTCTGAAGGGACTATAGGGTGAAGTTACTAGCATCTGTGGTTAATTCGAAAGGTTTGTTGAAATTTGGTTAAAGTCAGTCAGTCAACCTGAGCATGTAGTTCTTCTTTCATTTGATTTAATGCTTCTAATGCTGTTTCATCTAAGACAGTGATCGGCAGGAGAGGAATTGTGACCGTGTAGGTGAGCACGAAAGGGTGTATTTGCCCAGTGAGAACTCAGTAACCTTAGATTTTGAAAAATTGTCTTATTCTTTCAGTATCAAAGCATTTTTGTGTTTTTTTATTCATTTTATATATTTTACTACTAAAAAAAATATATTGGACACTAAAAACCTTTACTTTATCGTCTTTAAACTACTTAAAATACAAAATGTAATTCATAACACCAAAAAGCATTCATTTTTGCGGGTCGCTGTTCCGTCGCTGTCTCGACTACGTCTAAGCGATAGAGCATAAGTGTAAGTGTAAAGTCAGTGAAATGTCGACCACTGATCTAAGGTAACTTTTATTTTTACGTTTTGATTCTTTAATATGCTACCTCTGAGAAATGTGATTACTTTAAATAACTAAACAATGGCTGCTAAATTCCTTGTGAATTTTCGATAATAACTTGTGACACTTAAAAAGGATCTGAGCTACTTTAGCGATGTAGGCATGAAAAAATCTTTCATAGTTTGTACTTTTGCAGGATCAATGTTATTGAATTATGTGCCCCAAATATTTTACAGAGTCCTAAAAGTGCGACTTCTCATTGAAAGTCTTCATGTTAGCTTAATAAAGTGTATTTATAATTATGCCTATGTGTTCGATATGCTCTTCAGGAGAAGAAGAGTAAATGAGAACAGCGTTTATATAGACATTTTAATTTGCCAATGTATGGTCTCAAGATATCATCAATATACCTTTGAAAAATTTATGGAGCTTTTTTCACTCCGAAAAGTATGCAAAAGAACCATCATTAGCTCCATTTACAGTAAAGGCTGTTTTTTCTCTGTCAGATTATTTAATGAGTATATGATGAAATTCAGCTTCTAAATCTAGTTATGAATAATTTTGCATTACCCAAAATCAATATTGTCATAGCTGCATCAGCTATGAGGTATCTATAAGTAATTGGTTAAGCGTTTAGCATTCCAAAGTCTACAACCATTTTGCGTTTACGTTTCTCTTGTTCGTCGGTACATTTTTTAACAACGCTTCAAATGGGTGAGTAGTAAAACTTTTGCTATGTTGAATTATTTAATTTTCTAGAAGTTTATTTATTTCTTTATTAATAAAGTCATTATCAGACATAGGGCACTGTGGTAGTCAATTGTAATACTGCGTTAGTACCTTCATTTTGTTGCATAATTTCGTCGATTTCAGTTATATTTTTCGTTATTAATTTATTGTGTAGTTTATTTTATACACAGAGTCCTTTCTTTCTTGGACCTATATATATAACTAAGATTGTACTCGAAACTGTTTATCTCTACCCCCCTGTTCGTCTAGATGCATATCGAATTCTTCAAATGCATCAGTATTTGCTTTTACAGGTTTAATTAGAACAGGCTTTCCGATATCACATTTTGTACTAATTTAGTTGCTCCGGTGTCGATCGGAATGTTGATAGTTTTGCCTGTATCCCTGCAGTGGTGTTGAAGACACGACAATTCGTTCATATGCCTAAAAAACCACTGCTTATCTTATATTCATAGTCGTCGCTATCTTTTGGAACAAGGGATCGTAATTCTTCGTCACGTGTTTTTTTACATGTTGTATCTTCTGTTGTAAGTGCATGAAAGTATTTTAATGCCTCTTCTATGGGTATCCAATGGATTATTTGGAGGTAGTCCTTGTATTTCGATGTTAAAGCGATTTTGTGGAGGTACAGCGTTGAAGTTGCTGGGTCTCCTATATTGCTATGAGGAATCTAGATCCATGAGTTTATTACTGCTGCTTTAGTGCACTTCGGGTATATTGCTCTTGCTCATTTGGCCTCCACCTTCTTGGTTCCTAGTGATGTCTTCTGTTCTGAGGTTATTGATGCTGCATATTATATAGCGGAATATCGATTTACAACTTAACATTATCGTAGCATATCGTACTTGCAATAGTGTAGGCGATCTTTAAGTCCTTCGAGTTGTGGCTGTAGAGGGTGCCGCTGTTATATTTGCTGTTAAGGCCAATAATATTTGCATTCGCAATCGAATTCTGCCAACGTACGTTTTCTCGCATTTTTTGTTTCATTTCCTTAAGCAAGACGTATAAAGTGCATACGTGCAGTCCAGGCGATTGATAACGGAGTGGAAGATGAATTTCCTATCATGATTTATTAAATTTCCTAGGATTTTGAATGCAGAATCGAAAGTGTGGTTCCTTGTTTTCTTTCATAATGGTTATAGGTTTCTGTCGCCTATGCAGTCTGTTAATGTCTTAAATATCTCGAGATTTATTTGTGTTTCACTGGTGATGTTCGGTATACAGCCCTGTCACCGTGACATTCAATGACAAATTGTTGTCCCGAGAAGTCACGCTTTTTTGGTTCTCCATTAGAGCTGTGATTAGAGCAGCAATTTGTGCTTTAAGACTTGCAATTTTTTGAATGGTTAATTCGGAGTCAATGTTCAACGATGGACGAAACACGTTGATTAGTTTCCGTCTTCGTTTTTGAGATTCCAGCGTGAAGCGATTGCTTGAATGGATTATCTTATTTTGTTCAAGGCTTACCCTTGTGGACTATTATTCCAAATTTTTAGGAATTTTTTTATTTCCTTCCGGAATGATAAATTATTTTATTCTTTGATGTAAAGATATGGCTAGTTCAATTCTAGAAAAGAACGTTTGAGCCCCAGTTAAAAAATTGTTAGTTTGCGTCAAGTAAAAGACAATGTTTTTGCGAAGCTCTTGGGTACTACATTGCGGCTACATTTTATACTCTTAATGCTATATATACCACCGAGAATATTTGCTTACTTGCTAATAAGACAGTTTGGTGCATTAGTGTTTTTATTGCATATTGTCTACTGCAATTATGATAGGGACACCCCTATTCACATGTATCGCTTAGGCTTTGTTACTTCATGTCGTTTTGGAAAATACTTGGATTTGTTTCTATTCCCTGATCAAAAACAACAAATCTGAACAATTCGACCTTATTCTTCATAAACTCGCATTTATCAAACTGACTCTTCATGTTAGCATCTTGTAGAGTTTGAAAAATTATACTCAAGTTTTTTAGCTGGGTATCACCATCCTTGCTAAATATGATAATATCGTCTATGTAAACGAAACATATTTTCCCAGTATATTCTCAAAGAATTTCATTCAACACTAGTTGAAAACCTGAATGCGCATTTTTGAGACCTAATGGGAGTCGTGTAAACTCATATTTTCCGTTATTTACGGAAAAAGTGGTCTTTTCTTTGTCCCTGTTTTTTTAACGGTATTTGGTGGAAATCACTTTCAAGGTCTAAAACAGAAAATACTTCGTTGCTCCCTAATTGAGTAAGTACCTCAATTATTTCAGGAATGTGGTATTTATCTGCCTGGTCTTATTTATTTACCTGGTATTTATCGCCTGAAGTTTTTTGTTTAGATATAACCCACACTAGTGAATTGTACGGTGACCTGGAAGGCCGAATTCTAGAAGTTCTTTTATCTGTTTGCTCACTTCGTCTTTGAGTGTCATAGGATACTGATAGAACTTTGAGTAAAATGGGGTGTCAGACGAGGTCGCATCTCACACCTTCACATTAGTTGTGTAAGTCAATTTTGGATGAGGGTCGGCAAATGGATTTGGTAATGATTTGAGTAACTCCTTGATTCACATTTTCTGTGTCTCGGACAAATGGGATGTTCTCTGAATAATAGTATTTACGGCTTCGATTCTATTTTCTTTGATAGGAATTCTAATTTCTTTCTAAGAGTCATAATGCTTTTCCTGATTTTGATTTCTGCACCTATTTATTTTAAACTATCATTGCCTAAGATGGCATCAACAAATTTTAGTGTGGATAAAAGGAAGAACTTTATTTCTACGTCATGTTGAAGAGATTTGCTACTTTATGGTGTGTAACTAATATGCTGAATCGGGTTCTTTACGCATTTTAGTTGAATATATTTCCTATTTCATACTGTATCTATTAACATTTTTATAAATCCTTATTAAATCCTTATTAGAAAAAATTGGAAGACCCATTATCGTGAAGTTCGTAAGTATTGTTGTCGGGGTGAACTTCATTTAGTTGTTCTAAGAATTCGTCTATATTCTCTTCGATGTTATTATACAATAGTTCCCATAGTATTCATAATCTGTGATTGCCTGTTTTGCCGCTTATTATCGTTGTAGCATATGTCTCAGCGGATCATATTTTGACTTCTTTGTTGGAAGTTTTTATGTTAAAATTTCTTTCACGCTTGTGTCCATTTGTCATTGGACTTGGTTACCTTTTTGTTGTCTTCGAAGCATGATGGGTTCATGTAGTTTACCATTTCCGTTCGTTCCGAGTTGCCTATTTGGAAATGGTTGTCGAGGTGCGGCTATAGGCCTATAACGGAAATTTTTAAATTTTTACCTTTGTTGTGCGCTTGATGGTTGTTGTCCGTATTATTGGTATTGGTAAAGTCTTGGTGGGACTGGTGGTTGAGGTCTACTTGTGGTTTTTATTGTATATGCAGCGAGTATAGGTTTGCAATTCTGGTTCCTGAAATTACCTGCTTGGCCTTTGTTTGCAGCGCGGTTTGCACGAAAAGTTTGATTCTCCAATTTTAAACACAAATGTAGTATTAAAGGTAAACCTGTCGGCTCTTTGATTCCTAAATAGACGAAGCAGGTCAATTTGCAACCCTCGCAGAAAAGTATCTAGAGATCTGTCTTTTTACATTTTTGTCACTACTTGCCCCGCTTTTCTTCCTTAACCCCATACAACCAATTTTATTCAAAATGAGGTATAAATGTTTATAAATTTCCTGGTGAAATTTTAATGATTGATTGGAGGCTTGGACTAACATATTCATTTGGTATTCAAGAGTGATAAAGTCACGTTTTTTCGCGTAATGATATATCAACCACTTGGAAATGGCTGACCAATTAAGGGGAGTATTATAAGATTTCAATGACATATCGGCATATCCTATTATTTTATTATAGGCTGAATTCTTTTTTTAATATTTTCTTTTCTTTTCTTTTTATTTCTAATATTTTCTTAATAGTACAGACAGTTTTTGCACGATAATTTCAGAAATCGAAGCAGCAAGAGTGTTAGGTTAGTTACGAGTTACGTTAAAGTTCGTTTTTAACCATAATTCTGTTTTATGCTTAAGTATTGAAAACCTGTTAAGTTATTGGGGTTAGCCATAAAGCAAACACGGGATTACTAATTCAATGACGGGTTAGAGAATGGGTAAATTATTTAATATGGAAAGTTATGGAGCTTATATTACCATAAGAGTTTATTGTAAAAAGTAAAATAATATTAACTAACATATGGTTTAGCTGTGATTAATTATGTAATATAATCAGTGTCTGGTTTTTTCCTTCGACTTCAGAACTTTCATATCAATTATCGTCTTAAATTTTCAGATAATAATGATAGTTTCTAATAATAAATTGGTTTTTTGTTATAATTATTTTGAAATTTTCTTATTCACTTACCTTATAGTAGTTGATGTGGCCACTCTCACCAACCGTCCGGAAACGGGATGACTTTAGTCTCTACTGATTCCTACTAGGGATACTTCGACTAAGACCACAAGGTATCCTGCTGACGAACCTGGCACGATGACTAGTCCACCGACGAAGTTTTGAAATCAAGTTCGGAGTTTATGGAACGAGTTTTTTAACCGTGAGTTGCACGTTCACTTTTCTCCGCAATTAGGCCAGTTGCTGCAAATTTAATTGCAAACCCCGAACTTACAGAGCGTTTTACTGTATCGTTGCGCGTAGCGGTCCTTGCTTGGGCACCAGTTAATTTTATCCTCGCAGGAAAAACAACAAAAAAAAAACCGAAGGTAATAGTTTAAACAACCTGCCCCGTTATTCATTGCTGCATTGCACAGGTCGATCTTCTTGGAATCGCTTTGGTGTCTTCGGTATCTTGTGTCTTGTTATTGGTAGGGTGTAGGCAACTCGGCGCGTGCAGGAATTTGGGCAGACTCTTAACTTGAATTTGCCAATATTGTCGTTGTTAACGTATATATTTTTACACACAACATACGTACGCACGTGTGTATATATAATTTTTTTTTTTTATTTTATATCGCAATTTCTTTAATTGTGTTGAATTTAACCCCTTCCGAAAACTTTGTTTAATACATTTTAACCTACCCCAAATGTCTGCTTATGTAAACACATTTTTATAGAAAGTTTGTCGTACACTTATAATGGAATTCTATGCGCTATATAATTATTTGGTGAATGTATAATTTATTACGTAAATAGCGGTTTTAATAATACATAACAGTTAATGTATACATACTTCTTCGAAATTTGTAATTTATTTAATTGTCTTGAAAGTATTTACCAAGAAAACCGTTACGTAAATTGCTTTTGTTTAATACTTTCTAAAACAATGAATATTTACCTACTGCTGAGGTCTGAAAGGTCTGCTCTTGAAGGTATACATACAATGTATACATAGAATGTTATGTATCTGCACAAAGTATAGTAATTTTCTCTGTCCGTCCGTCTGTCCATGCAAGCGTTAATTTGAGTAAAAATTAAGATTTCGTGTTGTACACGTGTTTCTTGGCATTATAAGAAGGAAGGTATGGCAGGTAGACGTAATCGGAGCACTGATACGGCCACAAAATGCCGATGAGAAAAAACCTATAAACTCATAACTAAGCAACAAATTAAGATACAAACCAGTAATTTGGTACGGGGGATCGCAGTAGGAGGGTATCTGTGGTTTTAACATTTTTTATAGTGAGCATGGAACCTCCCCTTATAGGTTTAATATACATATCTCACAAACCACTAAAGCTATATCAACCAAACTTGCTCCGGTGTAAAAATTGAACAGTGGTGGTGGCACCGCCCAAGTTTATGTGAAGATCCATGTATCAGGAACGCTTCAACCAACAATCAAACGTACTTTCCATAACACCATTTTAAATCCCATCAGATTATTTTACTTTACAAAATATAAATCAAACAAAAATGAAGTTATCGGAATGAAACTTTGCATAACTAGTGCTTTAGTTACTTTTCAATCCCGCAGATACCGAGTATAAGGACGTCAGTATCCATAGCTGACTTTATGTAGAAAATATAAGTCATTGTGTAAGATATCTTAAAAAAACTGTGTGCATTTTGTCTTAATAACAATGTGGCGTGTTTTATTTTTTCTCAGCATCAAGAAACTCAATATTCTATCACTTAACAATAGCTTAATGAAGCAGTAACGAAGATATCGACTACATTTTTTCAAGTGCGCAGATGCAACATTTGATGACATCAGTGCTTATGGCTGACTATATCAAAACTTGTGAGAAATCAAAGATTTATTTTTAGTTAGTTTTAGTATTATGAATGCCCCAAAAGGCAAATTACCTTCAAAAAAGAAAATACAAATATTGTTCTCTTAAAGTTATGTCTTGAAATAAATACAGTTGCATATATAACAAGTGAGGAGGGGGGAAATTCAGGTGTAAGCCAACATTTTGCACACTTGCAATTTTGAAGAATCAAGAGCGAAGAAATGCTTTTATTGTTGGCAAAACTTCATATTAAAGAAGAGCACATTATCATAAGGAAATGGTTTAAGAGCAGTCAAAGGCAATTCCACATTCCTTCCACTATCTGAGGACTTGAAAAGTTATGATCTGATTTCTGCAATTTTTAAACGTAAGACGGAATACTTTAAAGGCCCTTTTTGCGCAAAGTTTTATACCGATATCGATGTTAAATTTTTATATCGATTCCTAAAAAGCCCGTAGGTACCATCTTGACTATGAAATTTAATGGTTCCGACGTATTTATTTAGTTAAATCACACTTTTAGTAGTTTTCAATATAGCCGTTATATGGCGAGTGGAGTGGTTATCGTCCGATTTCACCTATTTTCACACTGTCTGAGGAAGTGCGGTAGGAATTTATCCTCAGCGAGTTTGGTTTATATACCTTCAGTAGTTTGTGAGATATGTATATAAAAGACATTAGGTACCTTTGCGTGTCCACTTTTAAAAAATTTTTGAACCGCAGATGCCCCTACCTACTGCATTTATATGTAGCAAATTATAATTTTGTATCTTAATACGGAACTTAGTTATAGCACTTTATAGGTTTTCGATTAACAGCATTTTGTTGGCCTGGATAAAATCTGATCGCCCATTTGCAATACTAACCTTCTTATAGGACTAAGGGATACGTGTATTTAGTTTCATTAAGATGCCTTAATTTTGTTCTCAAGTTATCACTATTACAGACGGACGGAAGGAGAGTCAACCGGAATTCCACTCATTTCGTCATTCTAATCTGTATGATTAGAATTATCTAATGTAACTCTATATCTGTAAAAAATATAGTATGGGCGCTGCAAGAAACTAAAGTGTTACTAAAAGCAACACAATTGCGCATGCGCCAAAGTACATAGTAGCGCGAGGTTGCACCGCTTGTACTGCAAGTGCTGACAGTCTCCTTGAATCTCTACTACTACTACTATTTTCGAAGCGCTATTTTCTAAATCTGCCGAATCTAGCAAACCTAAAGTTAAGTTCTTAAGTTAAAGTTTAAGTGTTGATTTGGGTAGTACACGTGCTGTTATCGTGATATGGTGCAAACTATACAGCTTCATTACCGCCGGAGCGGACATGGAGTCACTGTGGTGATAGTAAAGAGTTAAATTCGCTGACAGAGGTTTATTCTCACGCTAAATTGAAGACTGATTTAAATTTGAATGAGGAAAGTTACTAGTATTGCAGTGAGTGACTTTCTGTAATGGACCGTTATTACCTCCAATGATTACATAAGGCGCGCTGCACTAAGCGAACTTAAAACATGCTGAAACTAATGTTCAACCCGTCGGTAGGATAAGCCTCTTTAAAATATTGTTTTGAACACAGCTCGAAAGACTCATTTTCGTCCCTCAATAGCTGAATTCAAACACGTTCGTTCAATTATTTTTGAAATATATTTCTTTGAAAAATCCGTTTTTTCTGGTTAATTGGTGTTTTGCTATGCGTGTATATGCATTGATCAGTGCAGACAGTGAAGTTTTAAAAGGCGTTTCTGACGATAATAACGGCTGTGGCAATAAGTGATAAAAAGTACGACAATATTGATGTACCCGGTGGTCGAACAGTTTAAAAGAGTTTTTTAATATATGATAATGATGTTCTTCAGTCATTAACATCAACTTGTTTCCAACTTCTTACTCATAATGCAGTTTCACTTTTCTCGGCCACACTCCAATTAGAACTGTGTCTGCTGTCACTCTGACAGCCCTTATATAGTAGATCGTTAATAACAGATCGCTGCCCGAACATTCCTGCAACTACGAGTTTCGCTGGGTGACTGATTCTGGCAACTTGTCGTCGATTCTGTTTTGTTCTGACATTCTAGTTCGCTAAAATATCGCCACTCAAACTTTCTGGCGACTATGACTTTTTATGTCTGGCGGATTCTGATAAGGTATCGTCGATTCTGGCATTCGTGTTCACCACACTGCCCTCCACCTAAGTCGGGTCGTCATGGTTAGACATATTTTCAGCACCATACGCTGCAAACCGACATCGTTGAGTCGTTTAATAACTTAGTATGGTCCTTTCCAACTGCACTGTAATTTAAGAGATAAGCTTTTCTTTTATTGTGGGTTATACAACAGCACCAATCTCATTCAACAAACCCCTCAGAGCCCACCCCACAGACTCATGATGTGTGCGCTGACTCTTCATATTATGTATTTCTTTCATCTCGTCTTCTAGGATACGGTTGGTGTTCTTAGCATTACCTCCCCCATTGGAGTTAATTCCAAACTTTAACTCAATCGGTACCAAAAATTATTATTTAAAATTACCCTTGCTGGAGTCTGCCCCGTTGTTTCACGTACAGCAGACCGATAAGCCTTCAGGAACAAGGATATATGAGTATCCCAATTTTTTTGAAACTTGCCTACCACTTTCCTCAAATGTTCTTCTAAAGTTCGATTGAATCGTTCTACCATGCCATCAAACTGTGGATGTCATATAATTGTACGTGTTTTCCGGATATCCAGTTTCTGGAACATTTATTATTAGAGCTAATTCGAAATATCTCACTTTTTCGGAATATATTTCTACTAGAACTTCATATTTCGTTACCCAAATTTTGATAAATATGTCCGCTACTGTTTAAGCCTCTTGATTACGAATTGGGTATAATTCTGGTCATTTACTGAAACAGGCCATCATTACCAAAACACGTTTGTTTCCCGATTTAATGAAAATTATCTGGCCGTTACCCCTGCACCTCGGCCCTTTAGCTACAAAGCACTCAGCACAATTTGCGGTCAGAACTCCGTAACTGATTGACGACAGCCAACCCAATAAAATCTTTGCTTTAACTTCCCCAAGATTTTCATGATTCCCGTGTGCCCTCCACATGTACCGTTGTGTAGCGCGTTGAGAAGTTGGGAATTCTTACTTTCGGAATAATCATAAGAGCTTGGGAACTTTGCCCATCTTCGTTTTCGCATAATCGATGCAAGCAGTCGGATACCAAATTTAAACTCTTCCACTATGCCCAATATGCTTTGCGACTGAGGTTTCTGCAGCTATTTCTACTCTCGTTAGACGTTTGTGCAGTTCCACTCCACTTCCACGATCCTAGTCTTCTGCCGATGTCACTGCCATTAATGGGACGTTTAGTGTTTTCTTTTGCTTCAGTTTTAAAATGGCTTCTACAATTCACGAACCGAGAGGAGCAGTTGGCACTGTAGATTGAGAGATTCCAAAGACACTACTTCTCTATAGAGCATCACAAAGTGGAAATATCATGGAAATACTGACTCGGTGTCACGTCGTCTCTTTTACTTGGAATGCAAACATTTATCAAAAAATTTATGTTGCATGATCCGTCCTTACTCGAAATCGTTGGACGTATAGTTACTTATGAAAATGTTTGATGCACTTCACCAACGCCAGTAATTCCCTCCGAGTTACACAATAATTCTTCTCTGGTTTACTTATCGTCTGACTATAATTGGCAACCACTTTCTCATTCCCGTCAATGTCTTGTGATAGGACGCCTCCTATTGCATACCCACTAGCATCCGTATCCAAAATAAACGTTGATCCTTTGAAAGAATTTGGAAAGCCACTTCCTGTTCTTTATTCCACTCAAGGACTTTGTTCTTTTTTGTGAGTTTATGAATGCCACTAGCTATATTGGCAAAATTCGAAACGAATCGGCGATAGTAGGTACGCAGTCCAAAGAAACTTCGAAATTCGTGTAAATTCTTAAAACTGGGCAAATCTTTTACTACCTTTCTCTTTTCGCGAGCTGTGCAAATGCCCTCTGTTGATACCTTTTGTCCTAAGTAGTTTACGTCCGTTTTGAACACGGAACAGCCTCGGGCTCAGATTTAGATAACCAATAGCTATCCGTTGGAAAACCCCTTTCCGATTCGTAAGGTGTTCATCAATGTTATTATCCAACACGATGATATCGCCGATGTACACCAAATAGGTCTTCCAGTGTAATCCTTTTGATACCTGGTCCAATAAGTCTCTCAAAAGTGGCAGGAACGCTACATAATCCAAAAGACATCACAGTGAATTGTCATACACCATTTCCAACGCTGAAAGCCGTCTTTTCGTTGTCTTCTTCGTTTGCTTCCACTTGCCAATAACCACTTTTCAGATCACGTGTTCAGAACCAATTCGGGCCTGATAACGAGTCCAGGGTGTCATCGATTCTAGGTAGTGGATAACTGTCTTTCTTCGTTACATCATTCAACCTTCTATAATCCACACAAAACCTCATGTCTCCATCTTTCTTTTTCACCGGTACTACGGGTGAGCTCCATAGACTCACTGATGGTTCAATTACGCCACTTTCGCTCATTTCGCGTATGGTCTGACGTTTTGCTAATGGAACGCTACGAGGAGCCTGGCGGATTGGACTTGCATCTCCTGTGTTAATAAAGTGTTTCACAACTTTGGTTCTGCCTGGTTTTGCCTCGTGTTTATCAAATATGTTGGAGTATCTGAGAAGGAGTTGTTTAGCCTTATTTTGATGGTCTTTCTGTAGTTCCTTGGTCCATGGGTTATTTTCACTCGAGATGTCGTTTTCACCGATAGAATTTCCCTCGAGACGTTTTTCGCAGTTTGTCACTATCTTAATCTCCTGAGACTGCAATAATATAGCTCCTTTCGAAAGTTGAATTGGTAACATGAACTCGTTAAGCACTCTTACTAGAACACGTTTGTCCTGTCTTCTTATAGCCAGTTTTTCTTATAAGTAAATTCGGTGCATATTTTTTGCGGCCTCAACAACCCACAACTTGTTTGCTCTACAGTCTCCATCTATTTTTGTCCAAATAAGTGTTTCTGTTTTTGTTGGAATCTGCTGTTTTGCTTGTTATTAGTACTTACCTAGTGTTATGGTTGTTATCATAACCGAACATAACAGTCACTTTCATTTTGGTATGAGTCATTATCCTGTTTTTCATGTAGATCTTGATCGCTTAGTTACCTAAAACGTGTTCTACTATTATGATTTCGTCTCCGATGTCTACCACTATAAAATTATGTAACACGGCTACCTTTCTAACTGCGACCTCAAATCTTACTTCCCCGACAAGTTGATTATCGTCTCCAGTTGCAGTACGTAACTTTGACCCACTTAATAATCTTATGTTTTTATAGACCACATCACGTCGAATTGTGAAAAGTGACGCACCCGTATCTAAAATCAGTACGTGCTTTTTGCCGACCACTCATCCTTTAATGGTAACGTTACCCGTATTCCTGCTCATTTGTGAGATAACAATTAAAGGGCATTCACCGTGCCTTTTCGCCTGGCTCGCTTTAGTTTAACGATTTGTTTGATTTGACAGCTGTTTGAACTTATTTGACCAGTTGGATTCGATATTTCAGTTGCGTGCAATATGACCGCTTTTTCATATATGAAACGTTTAACCCTGCCATAATTTTTCACACCACTGAAACTCAAAAATCTGGAACTGAATTGTGTCAACAAAGGGTGTAATTTCATCTTGAGTGAGCCTGTTGGCACAATTGAGCGATTTAATTGAAGCTCGCAGAGACGATTTTTTAATTCATCAACTTCAGCCTTAATTTTATCCTGCTCTTCCGAAATCTGCGACGACACATTTGTGAGGTCAGTTGTGCAGAAATCTGCGCCGATATACGTGTTTCCTGCTCTTTGAACTTTGACACTTCTGCAATATGTGATGACATCTGTGACGAAATCTGCACCGACTTATGTACCTCCTGCTCTTTCAACTGTATAGCCAATTGGGATTGTTGTACCAATATTTGTGATGACATCTGCGACATTGCAGCCAATATGGTGTTCATGTCCCTAAGCTTTGATGAACATTGAGCGCCTTCCCTTTCCTCCATCTTCGTTGTCGATTCTTCTAGTTCCGATTGAAAGACATATTAGTCAACATTAATATCATCTGCTTCCATGGGGTCTTGCAACCGATATTTTTTTTCGGATTTTAATACATTTGTTGCCAAGCCACGTTGCTCCACTTCCTTTTCGAGTTGTTAAATCTTCAGTTGATTAAACTTAGCCATTTTTAAAATAATATCTGATAGGTTTTTTTTTTGACGATTGCTGGATTGACACCACAATCGACTACTAAATTGTTAAATAAACGTCACAATTTAATGGATATACACACTTGTCTTTATTCCTAATTCAAATAACTTACACTTTATAACATTTTTTCGAACTTGAAACTTCTTACTTATAACTTATTTACACTTTATTCGGCAACACTCTAATTAGAACTGTCCTCTGCTGCCACTCCGGCAGCCCTTATATAGTAGATCATTACCAACAGATCCCTACTCGAACAGTCTGGCAACTACAAGCTTGATTGTCTGGCTAATTCAGGGAAGTTATCGTTGGTTTAGTTTTGTTTTGGCATCTTCTGCGCCGCAATATTATGAATAAGAGCTGGGATAAATATTGTAACGGATTTTCTAAATTAATCGTTCACGTTGAAACTCTACCCTGACTTCGATCACTAGATTGTTCAATTAAAGTCACTACTTAATGGCTATACACTTTTCTTTATTTCTTATTTAATAACTTGACACTTTGTTACTCGCTATTCGAACTTACTTATAATTCACTTGGACTTAACTTAGCAACACTCTTATTCGAACTATGTCTTGCTGCCACTCCGGCAGCCCTTATATAGTAGATCGTTACCAACAGATCATCACTCGTACATTCTGGAAATTACTAGGTTCGCTATCTGGTTGATTCTGGAAGCTTATCGCCCATTCTGTTTAGTTCTGACATAAGAGTTCGTTACAATATCGCTATTCGAACATTCTGGCAACCACTAGTTTCGATGTCTGGTAGATTCTGGCAAGTCTGGCAAGAATATTAAACAATAATTATTGCCTGTGTAGACGAATCTTAAATGTGAGCACATGTAATATAATATAATAGAGACATACTATATCAAATTTGATCGAAATTGTATGTAGAAGTTGTTAAAAATAAGTAAGATGAATTAGACACAATATAAGTTACTAAGCTTTAATTGGTGATTGAGTTACAAAAAAAAAGCAGGCTATTTTAGTGTTTTTGAAATTTCTACTTGCGTATTATTCTTAGGTAGTTTTGTTAAGATTTTGATTGTAAGTACCACGGACATTTAAATACACTATTAAAGTTCACGTTAATTATTAATGTTGAGGTTTAAATATATTTGTGATTTACATCGGTTATTAACACAGCGATGTTCAAACCATACATAACTAAAAATAAGTATTGCGGAACTACTGGGAGGTAAATGTACGAGGTGTGTTCAGAAAATATCGGGAATATTCTTCGACTTGAATGCCATAATGCATCATGAATTCTTGCCTCAGAGTCAAACGGTCGGGTACACTTTAGAATAGCATACCCGAATTCGAGTTTAAAATAAGTATGGACGCATAGAGGAGGTACTCCAGGTCAAGAATATATAGATATAGCCGCCACAAACATATATTTTTTAAACAATTTCTATTTAAAGTTCAAAAATTTAACAAATTTATGTAAGTAATATTTCGATTTATAACTGATTTTACACATATGCCTCGCACTTTTCGTACACTAATACTGCACTAAATTGTTTCTACACCTTTATTTTGTATTATTTATTGTAAAAACAGCTTTAATTCGACATTTTATTTTTTTCGGTATCATGTATTCACCCAATAACAAAACAAATAAATATTAAGTGTTACCATATCTACATATTTTGTAAAACAACCAAAATATATAAAAACAAAAATTACACCCCAAATGAAGGAAACAAATGGGTGGGCTTTTGAACAACATCTCGTGAATTTTTGGGTTAAACTGGTATGTGCGGATAGAGGACGTTTACTAGATCACGAATAAATATAAATATAGCCGCCGCAAACATATTTAAATATTTAACTATTTAATTGGGTTCGTTTGCAAAATTTCTAGATTTGGTAACACGTATTATTTGTCAGAATGCAACCCTTTTGTTTTTGTGTGAATAAATCGAATTCATTAAAAAGTGAAGTGTTGAATCGAAGCTGTTTTTCTAATAATTAATAATAAATGAGTTTTAACTATTTAGTAATTTGTGAATGCATGAAAAGTGCATAGTATAAATGTAGAATAAGTATAAATTCATTTAAAATCGAACAATTACTTATTTAAAAGTGTTATATGTGTGAACTTTAAATACAGATATCTCAAAATTTGGAAGATGGCTATGTGCGTATTCTTAACCTGGAGTGCATAGTATAAATGTAGTATAAGTATAAATTCATTTAAAATCGAATAATTACTTATTTAAAAGTATTATATGTGTGAACTTTAAATACAGATATCTCAAAATTTGGAAGATGGCTATGTGCATATTCTTAACCTGGAGAACATCTTGCATTAGCCCATACACATTGTGAAAGTAATATTCTAAAGTAATATATTAAAAGTATTTAAGTAATATAAGTAAATATTCGATTACTTCCTATTTAACCAAACATTTTTCCTGTTATAGTATTGTTTCTTCATGTATCCGCCAATTATTTTGTAACATGAAAGAAATCACACATGTGAGATGTTTTCTCGAAGCCCGTTTGGTTTTTTTTTTTTAAATATATCTGATATTTAAATATAGAATTTAAACTTCAGTAATATATTTGAAAATTACATAGCTACAGAGAAATAATGACATATATATTAAAATTTCCCGATGGGTGTTTTAATTTTTACAATGGCTTATTTGCTAAAGAGTATTCTATAAAGTAAATTTTACCCATTATATTGAAATTATGCGCAACTCTCTGTTTCTTCGACTCAAAAAATGCAATTGAAATGCCTTTAAGGTTAGACTGATTGGTACCTACGATACCTAGAGTTGTTAAGGAGGTCTTAAATAATACGGAACTCCAATTTGTGCGAATAAATATAATTTTTTTTTTAAATTCCTCATCATATTCGCATTATTTCACAAAAACACTGCTTAATTTTTCGTTTCGGTATTTTTCTACAAGTGTTCAAAATGCTTTTCTTAAACTGTATGTATGTATGTAGGTATAAACTATGTACAAAATTTGTGCGAAATTATTGATTAATTGCGTAAAATTATTTCAGATAGCTTATTTACTTTTCTTCCATTTTTATAGTCTCGCAACATGTTGCAACGCAGTATATTAGTTTTGTTTACATAACGGTTGTTTGTAACACCTAAAGTTAAACGAGATAGACATGAAGACATATATATATAAATGATTACAATGAAGAAACGAATTGAGCGATAACTTGAGTACCAATTAAGATTTATTATTGAAACGTGTCCCTTGGCGCTCTTGAAGGTTGGTATTGTAGATGGGCGAAATCGGATAATTGCTACGTCCACAAAATGCTGTAAAGCGAAAACCTATGAAGTGCTACAACTAAGCCATAGATTGAGATACAAAACTAATTTGGTACAGGGCATCGAAGAAGGGAGTAAGACCCCTCCCTCTAATAGGTTTAATGCACATATCTTACAACATCTAAAGCCATATCAACCGGACTTTCTGAGGACAAGCCTTCTACAATAGCACATCCTCATACAGAGAATTCAGATATTAACTATACCCATCTCTTATACAACGTTGGTGAAAACTACCAAAAGTATGTTAACTTACAAAAGAAGCACGTCAGAAGCATTAAAATTTAAAGTAAAGATAGTACGGGAGGGCATCGCCCCTTTTTGGGTGAAATTTAACTTAGCAACTACTCAACCAATTCTAACCAAGTATTGTGCAAAGCATTATATATGCATCCTTATATTACAGTGTGAAAATTGTCGAAGTCAGACTAAAACCACTCGTACGTCACATATAACACAAGTTTAAATCAAAATTGATTCTTTCTCTTTTCAGTATATGCATCATGAACCAATAAAGAAATCGGTATGAAATTTTTCACAAATGGTCTAGTTACGCCATCTCACTTCCAAAAATGGCCGACATTGATCCTTACCTTTTCAAGTCCCCAAATACCAAATTTGTGGTCCTCCGATGCCTAGGGCCGACTTTTTTTTTCGATATAGTGAAATACCTACCTACTAAACCTATCAGGGTGCGGCGCCTGCTAAACCTACTAAACCAATAAGGCGGCGGCGCCTGATAGGTTTAGTAGGTAGGTATTTCACTATATCGACCAAATTTGCTGGAAGCAAGTACTTCTAGCACTTCCTCATATTTTCCTCATACGTTCCTTCATATTTGGTATCTTATTAACTTATATTACAGGCCATAGACTCATGTACTTTCATTGTTATATTTTGCTTCGTGTCAGAGAAATTTATAATAAATCTACCAAATTAACTCATAAGTGATATATTAGGAATAAGCGGCTTAGACCATGACCTAGACCGATTTCTTTCATATTTAGCGCGAAATCACATTGTGTTGAAGAAAACATATCCGCTTTATTTCATTAAAATATCACACATATTGACCAACATAAACGATTTAAAGTCAGATGGAAAGTCGGGAATTCTTATATCGGGCATTTTTGGGATAGAGGAAGATCTGCACTGATCACATTGACTATTTTCATTATTCAAGTATATTAGGGAACATGTTTTCACCCAATTTTGTGAAGGTAACTCACACAGTGACCGACATATTCGGCATAAAGTCTGCTCGAATAGCGAAAATCATTATATATAGTATATGGGAGCAGGGATAATTCGTAAACCGAGTTCACACATTTTCGGCATTAAACTTTAGTATATCGAATTGTGATCGATCGAAAATTGAACAAACTATGGTGTATCCGATATTACACGTTCACTTAATTTTGCTAAGATATCTTACATATTTGCCGTTATATCACCTGTGTGCATCTGTGGGCAAAATTTTTTTGTAAAAGTGGGCCTGGCCGCGCTCCCAAAGAGGTTTAATATATATATCTCGGAAACCGTTAAAGCTATAGCAATCAAACTTCCTCCGAGTAGCTCCGACTGCTCCGTTTTGAATTCTTCCGCAAAATTTTTTTAATATAAAGTTATGCCAACACAGGAGACCGTGTCCCCACCTTTGATCCTTGCATATTGCGAGAGTATAAAATGTTGGGTTATACCGGAACTTAGCCCCTCCGTACTTGTTTAATATAGATTTTTGCCACACCTGAAAGTATATCCCCGCCTTTAATCTGCGTAGAAAGCGAGAGTGTAAAATTTGGGTTACTCGAAATCCTTATTTGTCTAAAAATAATTTTTTCAAATCTACTGCAAGAAAGTTCTATTATAACTGCTAGCAGTTGGATTGTAAAGCGTACGCACGGGGGCAAGTGATTGCTCAACCAATGCCACGACTGCGAACATCGTCATTTATGAAAGTTTTCTGCTAATATATTTAATCAACGTTTACCGTAAAATGTGCTATTTCAACCAAGGATTTATAGAACCTAATCTACCACAATATCCAGAACGTAATGCCTGTTGGAATGTTTTCTGCTAAAACGACGCTTGAAGAGGAGTTTCATTTGAGTTTTTAATCTGTGTTCAATCTGTAAGACAATAATATTAATAAAATTCTGAGAATATCATTCTCTGATAATGGTGTAAAACAGATGGATAAATTCAGAGATCATCTCTTCTCGGTCCAAAATTGGTAAAATTCGGTCAATATATCCCGTAGTATGGTTTTAGCCTCCCAATGGCTTAAATGTAGATATATCACAAACCCCTAGAGCTATATCGACCAAATTTGCTGAAAACTATGTGTACTATAAAAAACAAAAATATTGTAACATAATAATAAATATTGTAACATAATGATAAATATTGTAAATACATAAAAAAAAATTGTACTATGAACAAAATCGGATTATAACTACGCTCATCTCCCATACGAAGGATATGTTGCAAACTACTAAAAGTGTGAACTCGATGAAGCAATATGTCAGAAACATTAAATCTTACAGTAAATATGGTACGGAATATTTGCATAGGAATCCGTGAAAAATTTGAGATGAGAATGGCACCGCCCATTTTCGCTGAAATCCCACAACACAGGATAGACTAGACCTATTTCAACCAAATTTATTTTATAGCATTACTTTAATATTTTTATGTAACAATGTAAAAAAGCACAAAATCGGATTAACGGTGCATTAAACAACCATTGCAACCATTAACGGTGCATAAATCAAGCACCAATCATTCCTGCCCAAAAATGGTGGAAATCGGAGCATATTATTTCAAGCCCCAGATACCGAATCAGATATCAGATATCAGATATCAGATACCGAATCAGATACCTCATCAAGATACCTCAGTAGCTAAATCTGACTCTCTATTAAAAATATGGGCCAATCTATGGGATATATTTATGAAAATTAAAAGTCCTCTTTCTCTGTTAATAGCGGGCCCTTGTGTCAGAAATGGGTAACACCGGGTCAAATTCTTCCCTTAGCTTCCATACACGTTATACAAAAATTTTCGAAGCTTTATACCTTGTATGTCGGTGAATGTGTAAGATATCTTAGCGAAATTAAATGAACATGAACGTATAATCTTGAATATACTAGAGTTTGGTGCCAAAAATTTGTGAACTTTCTCTACGAATTACTTTATTATTAATTACTTATATTAATTATTACGATAATTACCCTATTGCGGAGCGCTACTGTATTCTAGTCTGGATTCTATACTGGAATCTATACTGGATTCTAGTCGTCAGTACACTTCCGATTCATACCATAATAGGATTTGCTTTACGGAAGGCTACTGAAGCCAGTGTACTTGAGAACGCAGTTAACAATCCTGAGTTTACAATTGTGGGAAGTGCTGTTCAAAATTTTTGAAAGCATTGATAAAATTTTTGGCAGAAATCGTAAAGTAAAACATTAAGAAATGAAAAATAAAGACGTTCATTAGAATTTAAAATTGTTTAGTAGATTTGCGTGTTTGTTGTGAAATTGCAAGTTCACAAAATTACTGTTCGTTAAATGACTAAGGAGGTTGATTATTGTTCGTAAATACATTAAAAATAAAGTATAAATATTTTCTTTACAGATATTCAATGTATTCGAATTCTAATTTCGCAAAATGGTGTAGGCAACTGCTCAAGATCAGTTTCCTGATTTTATCATTTCTTCCTATAATAACAAGGGTAAGTAGTAATAGATAATATACACAAAATGGCTACGGCCGACTCAATTGCCTGAAGGGTATGCAGTTGATATCTATCTACTCGTAATGTAAATTTTAGTATAAAGTTGTAGAACGGCTACTATCGCTATTATAGATACGTAAAAGTGGTGGTTATGAGTACCCTTGTTCTAGTGAACCCTGTGCCGAATATGTCGGTAAAATTTTCAAGTATCTTAATTAAATTGTTTGCAAATATGTTCTCGACTATAATTTAGTTTAATGCCACAAGCAAATGTTATATGCTCCTCCTTCCCCTAGCCCCAATATAAGGATTTTCTGCTTTCCATCTGACTAAACCGTTTATATAAGTCAATATACGTGATATTTTAATGAAATGAAGTGCCTTCTTAACCAAATTATGGTTTAGCGCTGAATATAAATGACATCGGTCTAGACCTTGATCTAAACTCCTAACCCTAATATAATTCTTTATGTCCCTTTGGTTGACCTTTTCCTCATATGCACAATATATTAAATTTCGTCCTTTTGGTTGAGTTTATATCACATATGTTTCCATAGAAAATGTCTCAACAAAATTAAATGAGAATATTTCGATTAGTGTTATGTCATTAGGCAATTCAAATTATGGCTAGTGTACCTTCCTCCAGCACTAATATCTTGAACATAGATGATTTGTCTCAGTTAAATTAATTTTATGAGTACACAGCCTAAAGTAAAAGTTAATATGATCCCAAATATAATTGCAATCCATTAAAAATTTCGCCGAATAATAAATGTGGAATTCTTACGCAACATTTTTATACTCTCGCAATATGTTGCAACAAGGTATAATAGTTCTGTTCTTCTAACGGCCAATGTGTGAGTTAGCGTTGTAAAATTGCGTGGAAACATATTCTCGAGTATACTTGTGTAATGCCAAAAAGTTGCTGAAATCAGCCATAATATCCCGATATAGGGATTTCCGACTTTCCGCCTGAGTTTAGCCCTGAATATAAACGAAGACGGCATAGACTTTGGTCTAAACCCCATATACATAATATAACGATTTCCGTTTCTCTGGTTGACCTTTTGCTAATATACCGAATATATTAAGTTCAGCTCTTTAGTTTATATTAGATATAGTGGCGAGCATTAATGGATGAATGATTGACACTTTTATTCTTGTCTATTCATAAAATCCGTTCTAAGGAAGGAAGCAATTTCAAGCAAGAAGCAACTTTTTCAAGCAAACATTTCATATATGAGTTTTTGTACTAACAGAAAAAATAAAAAATGGTAATAAGAAATTAAATGCAACAATGCTATTGCTATGATATTGTATATTAATGCATTCATCCAGTTTTGCACGTCATGCTTTATTTGGCTTAGCAGGCTTTGTAAAGGCAAGCCGATAACGGTAAGGTCTGAAAATTGGGCGGTGCCGCATCCATCGTCAAAATTTTAAACGGATTTTTGTGCAAACCTTCCGTGCCATATTCGCTATTTAATGTTTCTGAAATGTTTTTTCGGCGATTTCGCTTATTTTCACAGTATATGAGGACATGATAGAAAAACTTGTTCTGATCAAGTGGGATTGATATAGCTTTAGTGGTTTGTGAGATATATACATTAAGTTTTCCAACCATAAATGGCCTACCTACTACTATTCCCTGTACTAAAATTCAGTTTTATATCTATTTGGAGCTTAGTTAAAGCACTTCATAGGTTTTTGCTTTACGGTATTTTGTGGGCGTGGCAGTAATCAGATTACGGCCATATGCAATACCAACCTCTGAGTGCCAGCGAACATGTGCACCAAATTTTATTAACATATCTCCAGTTTTACTATAGCTACCACTTGCGCGGACAGACGGACGGTTACTCGGAATTCAACTCTTCTCGTCATCCTGATTATATATATATATATAATTCTGTATCTATCTCGATTAGTTGTAGATGAACAAAAGCAATATATTCTTTTGCAATATGTTGTGAGAGTATAAAACTGTTGCGAAAGAATTCCACATTTATTATTCGGCGAAATTTTTAATGGATTGCAATTATATTTTAGCATTACATTACTTTTACTTTAGGTCATATACTCATAAAGTCAATCTAACTAAGCCAAATAATCCACATTTATGATATTAGTGCTGTGGGAAGGTACAACAGGACAAACAAGTACGAAATTTAATATACGGTGTATATGAGGAAAAAGTCAACCAGAGGGACGTAAATCACTAGATTAGAGGTATGAGGTGTAGACCAAGGTCTAGATCGTTGCCATTTATATTCAGCGCTAAACCACATTTTGTATAAGAAAGCACTTATGTCCTTTAAAATATCATAAATATTGAATTATATGAACGGTTTCAAGTCAGCTGAAAAGTGGGATTTTCTGTATAAATGGCTAGGGAAAGGTCTGAGAAGATAACATTTACTTTTGGCATTAAACCAAAGTATGCTCCAGAAAATATTTCCTTCCAATTTTATTAAGATAACTCAAAATTGGACGGACCTATTCTGCAGAGTTCACTAGAATAACAATAATCGTGATATATATTACATGGGGGCTAGACCGTTTTCACTATTTTTTTACCAATTTGCTTTCATTTAATTTTGCTAAGGTATCTTACATATTAGAGGGGATAGAGGGAAGTACACACTATGACCAGGCAAAAACAAATTTCACTAAGATATCTCGCTGATTGACCGATATATAAGGTATAAAGTCAACGGGAAGTTCCAAAATTTTTGTATTAGGTGTATGGGAGCTAAGTGGGATGTTGACCCGATTTTACCTACTTCTGAACCAAGGTTACATTATTACCAAAGAAAGATATATATTGTAACGGATTTTCTAAATTAATCGTTCACGTTGAAACCCTACTCTGAGCTCGATCACTGTATTGTTAAATTAAAGTGACAGTTTAATGGCTATTCATCTGTCTTTATTTCTTTTTCCATAACTTAACATTTTGTTACTCGTTATTCGAGCTTACTTATAATTCACTTGTACCTTACTTGGCAACACTCTTATTCGAATTGTGTCTTGCTGCCACTCCGGCAGCCTTTATATAGTAAATCGTTACCAACAGATCATCACTCGAACATTATGGCAACTACTAGGTTCGCTATCTGGTTGATTCTGGCATGTTTTAATCGATTCTGGTATTCGTGTTCGCCACACTGCCCTCCGCCTAATTTTGATTGACCCGATTAGACATATTTCCAGTACCAAACGTTGCAAGCCGTTCTAAATGAACTATACTCATTTTATTTCTAGGTCTTCCAATGATCTCTATGCGATATACCACATCGTTGAGTCGTTTAATAACTTGGTATGGTTCTTCCCAACGACACTTTAATTTAACAATCAAAAAACCCTTCACAGCTCATTGCCTTGTCGTATTTTTCCTTCATTTTATCACTTATAATTTACGTGCGCTGACTCACCATAATATGTATTTCTCTCATCTCGTCTTCTAGGACACTGTTGGCTTCCTTAGTATTCCTTCCACCATTGGGGTTAATTCCAAACTTCAAATCAATCCGTAACCGAAGATTATTACCAAAAATTACCCTTGCTGAAGTCTGCCCCGTTGTTTCATGTACAGCAGACATATAAGCCATCAGGAACAAGGATGTATATATATGAGTATCCCAATTTTTTGAAACCTGTCTACCACTTTCCTCAAATCGTTCCACCATGCCATCGGACTGCTGATATAACGCGTGAGTACGCCTACGTGTTTTTCGTATACCCAGGTTTTGGCTCATCTCCTGAATTAGCGCTGATTCGAAATTGCTCCCTTGATCAGAATGTAATTCTATAGGAACCCATTCTCGTTACCCAGTTGTTGATGAAAAAGCCCACTACTATTTCAGCCTCTTTATTAGGCATCTGGATTGTTCAATTAAAGTCACAATTTAATGGCAATACACTTTTTTTTATTTCTTATTCAATAACTTAACACTTTATTACTCGTTAGTCGAGTTTTTTATAATTCGATTGCACTTTACTTGGGAACACTCTTATTAGAACTGTGTCCTGCTGCCACTCCGCCAGCCCTTTTATAGTATATCGTAACCAACAGATCCCCACTGCATCATTGATATTTGATATCTGACATTTTCTGGCAAGTTATCATCGATTCTGGAATTCTGGTTCTACACAATATATATATAAATTCTGCACAAGACGTAGTTTCATGTGCCCCTTCAGCTTCACCGACTTAACATTTCACACGTTATTAGTTTTACTTCCATTTAGACCCGCCAATAAACTGTGTTCTCTTCACAGGGAATAAATCTTTTACAGAATATTAATTAGTTTCTTTGCGCCTAAGATTGTAAGTTGTTTTTTTCAGTATGTATCTTTAATATTTGTTCTTTGGTGTGTTGTCCTATTTCGTCTCTTCCATTGTGGAGTTGCAGTTTTATTTGTTCGTCGATAAGTTGGTTGCTACTCAAGTCGTCAACTGTTCGCGCTTTAACGTAATTTAAAGTAAACGTAAAGTTTAACGAAAAAGGCGTCATGATGATACTTTTATTGTTGAATATTAAATTGGAATATTGTAGGTGTGGAATTTATTACTTCCTGGACTTTGTCGGTGAATTTGTACCACTTTGTCGGATCGCTCTTGCTCAGTTTAGTTAAAACGCTAATAGTAACCGCATTCAGTCGCTTTACCTGACCGTTGGTACGGGGCAGGCCGGTCGTTATTTTCACATGTTTAATGTTCTCGCTGTCACAATAATGCCGAAAGTCGTCATACGTAGAAGCTGATCCACGGTCGGAGACTATGTGGACTTGATTGCCGAATGCTGCGCTTTGCATCTTCAAACGGCTGATACCTTCGTATGCTGAAGTCGTCTTTGTTGGGTATAACCATGCAAATTTCGTGAATGAATCGATTACAGCGAATATATGTTTATAAAATTTGTGGACCAAGGAAATCTACGTGGTTCGTTTAAAGAGGAACCGCTTCTTTATGAAGCCAATGCAATTCACCTTTTTTACCCAAATGTTTGTTTGACACAATACTGGCCACACGATTGCCAATATGCATAATTTTTTCTTCAAGTTGAGGAATAAAAAATTTCTCAACAATCACATCTTAGATGTTTTAACCTCAAAGTGACCCTTTTCGTGGGCGCGCCGAATTACCTCTCTTTGCGTATGCCTGGGTACTACGAACGATTCGATGCCCTTGACTAGTTTATGGAGAATACCATCCTTTTCAAAATAATCATTGTAATCATGTTTTTCTTGTAGAATTTGCCTTATCGTTGTGCACGTCTTAAACAAGCCAGAAAGTCATCATCGCCCAACATCATTACTGGATACCGGCTGAGGGTATCAACGTTCCTCAGTAGACTTCCAGATCGATGTTCTACCTGGTAATCGTACTATTGCTGAAAAATATTCCATCTCGTCAGCCTAGTAAGAATGTTTTCGCTCAGAATTTTCTTGAGTAAGTTTAATGTAGATATTTCGCCGTATTTTGTACTTCTTATCTTGTTTAGTCAGATCAGTTAGTGGGTTGACATTTAACGCAAATTAGGGTACGAACGTTCGAACGTATCCGGCTAAACCCAGGAAACTGGGTTTTCAATTACTTGAATTGGAAGTTAATGGGTACTTAACTAAAGCTTCGATTTTCCTGGGAGATGGCGAAAATTTTTGGTCTTCAATCACGTGACCCGTGCTCTCGTAAAATTGACACTTTTTCCCATTAACTACAAGTCCAAAGTCTGAACATTCATTAAAGTCATTCATTAAAAAAATTCTTCTACATTACGCACACCATCATTTTCATTTATAGCAGGCACAATTATGTCATCTATGTAAGGGAGTGCTATTCACTTACGCGTCAAATCGAGAAATACTGCATTTACATGCTTTTAGAAAAGACCTCGTGAGTTCGACAAACCAAAAGAAACTTAGAAACTGGTATTGCCCACCATATTTAACGAATGCCGTGGATTTGTGGCTAGTTTCAGACATGGGAATATGAAAAACCCATTTTTAAGTCAAGTGTTCTGAATATTTTTGCATTTTGTGAATAGTCCAGTTGTCTTCTATCAAGTGAAATGTGAACATATTTTTAATAGCCGCTTTGTTATTGTCTGTAATCTATGCACAATCTTGAACTATCGTTTAGTTTTCTTACCAAAACCGAAGGACTACTGAAATCAGAGTTAGAACTTTCAATTAACCCGTATTTGAGCCATTGCTCGAATTGATCGTCCAATATGTTCCTTTGAGTTAATGGCAGTCGATGCGGTCTAAACTATATTGGAGTTTCGTCACGAAAAACAATATGCATATGCAATATGCATTGCACATTTGTTGATTTGCACTTATTTGGTTTAAATTCATTCACCATACTGCACACTTCTTGTTTCGTTACCGCACTGCTTGCTTCATCGATATCAAATTTATCTGCCATTGAGTCCACTTTCAACATAGCAAACACGTCTTCCTATTCGTCACAAGGAATTTTCCGAATAGAAAGTCCATCGCGATTTATTTGAATGTCCGGTTGTAAACAAAAATCTTCGCCGGTCACCACGTCAATATCCATCAACTTCGAAGGTACCATCAAAAACTTTAAACCAAACACTTGATTGTCGATGCTTAAGTCAAGATTGAGTTCACCCATTGGCTTAATATTATTATAAGGCACACGTTCACCAAAATTTATGTGGCAAATATTTGAATATTTTAATACTGGTTAATAGATTTATAGCGACTGGAACACACTATCTGTAGTTATAAAGAATTTACTGCCATGTCGGCCATGTTAAATAATCACAAATACTTTTGGCTGCAAATAAACAATTCTTTGTTCAAAATGCTACTTTTACTTTTTTCATTATTTTCTGCCTGTGGGCAATCTTTGGAAATGTAGCCATATTTTTTGCATTGGAAGCACTTGGAGCCTTTTGTTTTATATTTACACTCTGCCTTTTCTACCCTTTTTGTCCCACAATTGCAACAAAATATATTTTTATTGTCGCGTTATATTTTATATAGAGTCCTCTATGTCACTAAACTTTATTGAAAAACGCATCATTTGTAACGCTCCTGTAAACGTTTTTGCTGTTGCTTCCCCCTGCAATATTTCTTGTAACTCGTTCGTTTTCAACATCTCCCCTTTGTTCTCGTTGTTGTTGACATTCAACTTCAATACTATTTCCGCCGGCTTCATCAAAGCTGTACGTAATATCACCATCATCGTCGTCATCGTTGTCTTCGCCAACTTTGTTAACACTTCTCTACGGCTACACATAGAAACGTTAAGTTTTGCAAATTTCGAATTACTGCAGTAGTAATAAAACATGAAAGTCAAATCCAATATGTTACAGATTGACAACAAATCAGCAGCTGTCAAACTATTTTCTATGTAATCAAATTGCTATTTGCAGCGCTTGTAGTTTTGTCTAATACAAAACCTATAAACTCCCGTAAATATATATATATATATATATAGATAGCTCCTGATTATATACAAATATATATAGATATATATATAGATAGTATATATATATATATTTACGGGAGTTTATAGGTTTTGTATTAGACAAAACTACAAGCGCTGCAAATAGCAATTTGATTACATAGAAAATAGTTTGACAGCTGCTGATTTGTTGTCAATCTGTAACATATTGGATTTGACTTTCATGTTTTATTACTACTGCAGTAATTCGAAATTTATATATATATATATATATAACGGTATAGCTGCTATGCTCTCTTTTCGGTGTGTTCTCAGCTTCTCTTCATGGCTATATAATTTTACGGCGTCACTTTTATTCTAGTAAACTTTGAGCTTTATGTTTCTATTCTTTCTGACACTTTTCAATATGTCGCAGTGATGAGTACTTTATATATATTTCCTTTGGACGAGCCTTTGGGGTTTGATCCCACACTTTATAGTTTTATTCCGCAAAATAAAAACGGATATAAGTTTTACGATATTAAAATTTATTACACAAATTGTTCAGAAGTTAACTTAATGTTATTTATAAGTTTAATAAGTTACTTTCCTAATGTTATTTTTTAATGTTAAGTTTATATTGATTTAAGAACAATAGTTTTAGAAAGTAAATAATTTAAGAATTTTAAATTATAGTTTATTTAGAAAAAAAAACTTCTCTTATCGTCGGCACATGCATACGTCTATGCGCTTTCAAGCAAACTCATCGTCTCAACTTCTCATGCTCTCGTTCGAAACTTCTCGCTATGATATTCTTACGAAATATAGTTTCAGTGTTGCTCAACCTAATTAATAGATGTCGCAAATTGACTGATATTTTCTGTAAAAAGTCGGTATCTTTTGGCTTGAAAAGATAAAGTCCGATTTCTACTACTTTTAGAAAGAAATGGCTTGCCTTTAGAGCACTATTTGTGCAAAGTTTTATCCCGATATCTTAATTGGTGCTTGGGTTATATACTGTAAAGTAAAAGAATCAGATCGAATTTAAGTTGTGCTGTATTGGAAGTAGGCGTGGATGTACTCTGATTTCGTCCATTTTCACACTGCAACATAAAGATATCAAAGTAATGCTATCCACCAAATTTCGTTCTTGAGACATGGGATTTCACCTAAAAGTTGGCGCTGCCAAAACCAATGTGCAATTTTTACACGGATTCCTATGCATCCCTCTCGTACTACCTTTATTGTAAGATTTAATGCTTCTCCGCTTTTTCAGCGATTTAAAGCAAATTTAGTGGGTGTGGTTATCATCCTATATTACTTATTTTCACAATGTGTGAGTATGTTTTATAAGCACTTGTTCTGAACAAGTTTGGTCGATATAGCCTTAATGGTTTGTGAGATATGTGAATTAAACCTATTAGGGAGTTAAGCCCACTCTAGACAATTTTTTTAACTACATATTTCCCTCCCTATACACTAAATTACAGGTTTGCATCTAATTTTGTTACTTAGTTATAGCATCCGAATTACGCATACTTGCAATATCAACCTTATAGTGCCAAAGAAGACGTGTTTCATCAAGATATCTTAATTTCGCCTCGACTTAATTTTAACTCGATTATCTCTAGCACGAACGACGAAAAGGTTAACCTTAATTCAACTCGTCTCGTCCTGATCATTTATTTCTATATAACTCTATATTTATTTCGATTAGTTTTAGGTGTTACAATCGTTAGGTGAAAAAAACTATTATACTCTGTTACAACATGTTGCGAGATTATGAAGAGAATGGACAGTAAGCATGACACCGCTCACGTTTGGGTAAAATCCTATATCTCAGTTACTTGACCAATTCACTTTCACCTTCCGTCCTTATGTTATAGTTATAAAATGAGCGAAATCAGCTTACAACCACTCCTACTCCCCATATGACAATACTAAATTTAATTTTTTTGCTTTACAATAAATAATACAAGAGCCAATGAAGATATCGTAATAAAACTGTAGGTGTTTCCTTCTCGTCTAAAAATGGTCGAAAACTTAACTTTTCAAGCCTCCTGATATCGAATATAAGGACTTCAGTGCCTTTGGTTGAGTTTATATTGAAAATATCAGTCAACCTGTGAGATATCTTAATTTTTCTAATAGTATTGATTTTCCCGATAATAATGTGCTCTGGTTCGAAAAATTGATATCATCGGTCTGTTTTCGTCTAGTCTCCATAGACTTAATGTAAGGATTCTCAAACTACCAGTTGGCTTTATACAGCCTCTATCCGTAATTTTCATATCTACATCTATATTCTATAATGTTGAATATACTATAGTTTGGTGGCGAAAATACGAGAAATCGGTCCACGAATTACACCCATACACGACATGTTTTTAGTCGTTCGTTTTTCACATAAGACTAGCCATAGTGTGGTTTAGCGCTGAATATGAATAAAATCGGCCTATTGGCTTAGACTGTATTTCACTAATATAACGATTACCGTTCTTCTGGTTGAAATTTTCCTCTTATACTAAATGTATTAAATTTCAGTCTTTTGTTGACTTTATATCGCATATATCTCAATGGAACATATCTGAAAAAAATTAGGCGATAATATTTCGATAGGAATTCCGTAGTCGAAATTATGGCTTTGGTATGTAACCTCCAAGAGCATAAATATTGTATGATTAATATCACGATTTGTGCAATGTAGGTTAATTTAATAGTATAAATTCTCGGACATGAAGAAAAATATAGTAATGAAACTAAGGGAATATATGGCCTGTACTATTTGGTTAATAAAGAATATTGAATTCATTTGCAAAAATTTTCAATGCAAATTTTTGCCAAAACCTGGAAATATTTCTCTCTTTATCCACCCTTCCTTACTTGTTTTACATATTAGTTTTGTAGAGGAACCTACTTAGAAAACTACTTAAAAGAAAGTCATCTAACTTATTAATTAAAGTCCGTCGAGTTTAAAATCAGATTTGTACAGTACTAGAAATTTTTCATATCAAAAGATTGATAGATCAAAAGGTTGTAGTACTGTCGAGTAGGAACGTATGTACAGTTGTCCACAAAAAAATAGGAGTGACTACAAAAAAAAAACAAATCCCTTAATTTTCAACAACCAAAATTTTTTTCTTTCAAAATTTTTGCACATCGTAATTCGCTAGTGATTTATTAATATTTCCACAGCTCTAATGTTTCAATTACACATAAACAAAATTTTATATCGCAGTTTATGTTAAATAAACTGAAAAAAAAGTTCGAAATCGTTTAAAATTTTTAGCTTAAAATGCTTTCAAAGCATTACAGATTAATAAAATAATTAATATTTCGTTGAATAGCCTCGGTTTTTTTTTTACACAGCATCACACCTCCGTGCATATAGTTTATAAAACCTTGATAACGTTTTAATGATATTTCTTCCCAAGCCTCTTTCACTACCTTCCATAAGTCTCTCGAATTGGTTGGTTTTTGTTCAGCAAAACCTTCTTTGATAGCGGTCCACAGGTTTTCTATGGGATAGAGGTCAGGTGACTGAGCAGGCCAGCACATAACCTCAAACTCCTTAACTTTAAAACACTCCTTTGCGCATTTACTAGTATGTTTAGGGTCATTATTCTGTTTTACCCATACCAATGACATATTCCGCGAGGCATGTGGCACATCACCTCATCTAATATTGTTACATACGTGGTGTGTTCAAAAAATAACGGGAATGTTCTTCGACTTTAATGGGATAGTGCATCATGAATTCTTGCCTCAAGGTCAAACGGTCAATACGGAGTATTACCTATAAGTTCAACGCCGTTTGAGTGAAGCAATCCGAAAAAACCGTCCGAATTTGTGGAAAAACAATTCATGGGTTGTGCTTGTTCGTGAATTCTTGGCCAAAAACATTACACAAAAAACACAACATATTGTAGCGGTACAGTAGTTAAACGGTTTTGTTTTGTAATCCAGGGATTATATTCCGTATTAGATGGACGCCGGACAATGTTCTTTGAACCTGTACTATCAAATAATTCATTTTGGATTCGTCCGACCATAATATGTTTCGCCATTTACTCACGGGGAGTAGATATGCTCTTTTGCAAATTGTATACGGGCTTCCACGTGTTTCTTTTTTCGTAGGGGTGCTTTTCGTGAACTTCTGGAGAATAATTTGTTCTGCTCCAATCACCTACGAACAGTTGCAGTATTAACTGCCAAATTTAGTTCTTCGCGGATGCTCTTGGCTGGTGCAAAGGCATAAATTGTGCAGTAGCGTACTATATTGCGATCATCCGCAGTAGATGTTTTGCGCTTTCCTTCACGTGTTACAGTTTTATTCCTATAACTTAAGGCCTTTGTTACCATTTGTTATATGTTTTTCCTAATTTTACAATTTTTCTTTTATCATTTACCGCTTTTCCTCTGTGCATTGCTTTCCTCTACCTTGATAAAAATCCGATGATTATATTAACAATATCTAATTAAAAATGCTGGTCTTATTGAAATTTTTATGGAACTCCGCTTACTTTTCTAATTTTATGAATAGTTTTTAGGCTATGAATTATTTTATAAAGGAAATGTCTAACACTCCTATTATTTTGTACAAAGCAATACCTTGCGAAGGTGAAGTAGAATAAAGATCATCGCAAAAAAAATTTCTCCCGTGTTTTAATGCCAGTATCCCGTTATTGTACGGGGACATTTACATGAGTTCCAATAGGGTTATGCAGCCAATTACATTTTCCATATTAGCACTCCTTTTATTTTTTGGACAAGTGTACTTTCTTTCTTATAAATAGTATACTCATTCAAATGCTTAAATGTAAAGCCAATTCCAGTAATATTTTATTACAATCCAGTACTTCGAGTGCGTATTACAAATTTATTTATGAAATATTATCTAAGATAAGCGATATGTGGGAACTTAACAATGATTAAGTAACATATTCCGATCATCAATACCATATACGTGTATACAACTGTCTGCAATTGAAATATAAATTAAATTGTCTTTGCATGTGAATAGCCAAGAGCAAATAACAAATATGCCTTAAAGTTTCTTCAATACTACAATGTGTAATTATTGGAAGTTTTATATATAATAGTGCTGCTTTTCAATACAAAATATACAATGGGAATAGGTAAACATAGAAATGTTTCTAAAAAACTACTAGTTTATAACGCAGACAAAGTAAACCCTGCAAATATTAATATTATATTTCAAATTTCGAAGAAATGTTCGGCGCTCCGTAAAATTGTTACTGAATTTTGCTTAATATATACCACTGTTTATTCGATAAGGAGTGTTAAGACATCCATGAATTAAGTAACCTGAACAACCAAGTAAGGAAAATTGAAATAAGAGTATATTTAGTACCGAGTTTTACTAAGAAATTATTTCGACATTTCTAACTTTCACAATGAAATTGAGAGCATACAGTTTTACGGTGACATGATGCTGGTAATTTGTTTGTATCATACATCTATTCATAAAAGTTGTGTGATTTAAGTTCATTTGAACATAATTTTTTACTTTTGCTAACAAAAGTATGATGTGAACCGCACATTCCTAACTTGGATAACAAATGGAAAACATACAGGTGCTCTGGGCTGCTTTCATAAGCAACGTTGTTGCTAAAGTGAAAATTGGACAACTTTCAACTTTAATGTGGGTTGAGCATCAGCTGTTGGTATCTCGTTTTGATTATAAAACTAGTTGTACCATTCAAGTTCATTAAAAAAATTTATTTACTAACTTAAGTTAAATTCTAACGCCATTTTTTAGTTTTTGCAAAAATCAAAATAAAAGGCCGATGTCACTTAAAGTCTTGGCTTAAGTTCGAAGTTTGAGACAATTTCAAATATAGATTTGATTATGGCTAGTAACACAGAGTTTGAAGGACTACAATTATCGAAATACTACGACTTGTCTAATTTCTTAATGCCCTTAGCTTTCAATTTCTATAACTTCTAGCGTATCTATTGCGTAAATGCAAATAAAAGCGGGGCATTTTGATAAAATAATAGCGAGCTCATGAAAGTAGGAGAAACACAACTATTCTGTGTTTTCGAATTCGTGTTCTTATTTTTGAGCGTTTGTTGCGTAAGCATTCGAAAGCTAAGAACTGTGTGTATTTTGCTCATTGCTCGAAGTTGCGCATGTATTTGCATGTGTTTTTTTTTTTTGTAATTTTAACGGTTCGATAATCATTTACGGCTTTGGACTTCCGTACAGAATTTGAATGAATTTCATTGAAGTTAGTGCACTCCGGTATTTTTTGCGTTAATGTAGTTGTCAATAGGAATGCCAATATCAACACAACGAAAGTATGTAATAATGGACAGACGACGAAACAATGTCGAGGAAGGTTGTCTTTAGCAAATATGTTATACTTTATGAGAACGATGCCAAGGTTCTTTTAAACTATTTCACTATTTCTTCTATATGTAATGCTGAGGACTTATGACCTAATATTGGACTAACTTTTACTAGGACCTTGTCACTGGTATTGTAAGTCCTGTAATGATTTAGAAGCGTATTTTGTTCAAACTGCTTTCAAATTTCAGCTATCGTTGGAAATACTGTACAGTAGCTAAATGTTCTTTGATGTCACTACGCGATTTCCCTTCCAAAAACCAAAATCACTGCATCACTGATTGATATCGCTCATTCAATTTTTTTAAATCCGAGAGCACGCCTTCTACACGAGGTTAAAACAAAACTAAATTGTTGTATTCCGTATTGTATATCCGTCTACGAGAATATACTACACTATCTAACGTTATTTTATTTCATAGTTTGAAAAAGTTGGCTTCAAGCTTAAATTTTGGCTTAATATAATATTGCAGCACATAATCTCAATGAAAAAGAGAGAGTTCTTAGGCCAACTCTTGGAAATATGGAAGCACTGACTGTTCAATTAAATATGTTTTATCAGACGTTTGACCGACTGTGTTGAACAGTGGAAAACGACACCTTTTATTATATTTCTAATATTACACAGTGCGTGGTCAATATCGGAGTATGTATGCTTATTTATTTTCTTAAAGTAGGAGATTTGGTAGATCATGGCAACCTTCTCTGCATAAAAACCCATGAAATTACATAGTAGTAATGTTTTTTGCAAATCGGTTTATATCTTTATATTTTATAAATTTTTATATATATTTTATATTTTTTTATCCAGGAGTAAAGGAAAAAGGAAAGGATTGATTAAATAATAGGTAGAATTTAGAATTACATTCAAGTCGGGATTCGAGCTGTGGCCTACTGCGCCCTCCCCTCTCCCCAAAGTCTCATTTATCCCCGACACCCTGATATATACCATTATCGTGCTTGGGGTCTGAGATACAATGTGATCGCTGCTAGAAAATATGAATCCGAAGGTTTTACTCATTCTAATGACAAAAGAAGGTGCTCCAGAATTTCGATCTCATTGTCGTAAAAACGACAGTTCTCTAAAGAGAATGTTGTAAAGCCGCCTATATTGTAGAGTCTATATTGTCCTTGTAGTTCTTTTCTTTTCCCTGGAGGAGTTAATAATTTCTTTAAGCCATTTAAGATTGTTTTTTTTGACGATATAATCTTCCTCCGTTATGAATGGTTGGCTCGCTTGTTTAACCACTAAGTGAGGTGGCGTGGTTTCAGAATTACTTCCATTGCTGCCTTCGCGGTCGTGTTATACGTGAGCACCTGTGTTAACACCCTAACCCCATGGTGCTCAACCATCAAACCAATGTGTTGATCAGCGCCCCGAAAATGCTAAGCATTTTTTTGGTACCAATTGGCAGTTTGGAAGGAACACACTAACCACCTTGATAGGGTCCGAAGTCCATCTAATCCTTCTGCCGCACTTTGGGTAGTGGAAGCCAATGGCTCCTGGTCCCCGGTCAGACCTCGTAGCCGAACTTCTTCTAGTTGAGGACCCATTTAACTTATGACTGGCGAAATTTTAACCTTGAACGACATTTGATTTTGCCCGTTTATCTTTGACATCAGATTCTATTGGCCGCTAGCAGCTGGAGTACTCCACGATGAAACAATACCGTTCCTTGAGGACAGCTCTTCGTTTCAAGACGATTCTTTTTGTTACCTTTCGTGGTTTCGCTATTCTAGGATGACGCTGACGATTAAAGGGGCTGGTATATCTTGCATTGTCAAAAGCACATTCGATATAAAAGAAATCACAGATAAACAATCCACCATTTTCGCAATTTCTTTGGATTTCCGAAGACAACTGGTACACTGCAGTATCGGTGAACCCACATAATATTTATGCATGTTGACATGAAAGAAGTTTTTAGTTCTTTGGTTGCTATCTTTTTCATACCCTTCAGCATGACGGGAAATTTAAATGGCTCAGCGGATTTGGCCAGTGGATAGTCTTCTTCCTAATTTGGGTATGAAACACAGATGAGCTCAGTGTCGTTTTTCATGGCGGCTCATGGAGTGTGCAGGAGAGATGTTGTTCTGTCTTCTATTCTAGTCGTTTAGCTCGCATCGGCTAGTCTAATCATGGTCATGGCCTCAGTCGTTCCCCTAGTCATGGTCTAGTGTAGACTAGCCTAGCCTCTACTATAGAGAAGAGATCTCATAAAATTTCCTTCTTTGTTAACCTAAGCTCATTATTATAGGTTGTTAGATTGACCCTGTACACCTCCCAGTCACCAGTGCGCTTAGCTTACCAATCAAGCTTACCACTTCATCAATAACTTTCTAAATTTTGATTACATAAGTTGATGACCTAGATCAAGGGCATTTCTTCTTTGTGGTAGTTGCTCTCAAGGGGTAGCTGCAGAGGCATGCGTCGAAAATATGCTAAGTTATTGCAGAGGCTCTGCTTTCCAACACTCGAGCCATTGTACCTCTGCTGAGATGATCAATCCTACTCAGGTTGAGTTTGAGAGTCTCCTTATACATATCCCAGCTGGTGTTCTTGCGTTGCGTACTGATGAGGATGCTTTCCATTGCTAGATCATTCCCACCATCAAGTCTTGGAGTAATATCATTGACTTCCTCTCTCTAAATTCTAATAATTCTAATAATTACTCACCTCTTGGGTTAAGGTTGGAGCTGTGTTGAGCCTTGGTGTCACACCCTCATACGAAAGGGAGTCTGTGCCATCTTCAGAATTGCACATGATTGGAAGCATTATGGCGGACACTGATTATCTTTTGGGAATGTAATACCCATACAGTTACCCTTGAAAAAACTTCAGATCCGTTCCACTCAGCCGCCGGTTCAATGTGCTTATCTGATTTGATCTAAAATCGGTCTGAACTGGTAGTTCAAATGGTACCTTTCTATCCGAATGTAGCTTTACGACTCGTCACTAATACCGATGTTGAGCATTAGACCCAAGTTCTCAATTCCTTTATTTTCCACTTTAAGTACTCTTAAGACGTGGCCCACTGTTTTGACACCGTTCCTTGGGAGACATACCATCATATTGGGCCCGGCCTATAGTAGACTCGGTTGTGGAGGTCCACCCCTCCACATCTGTACTACTTCGTCCGTAATCCTATTTTGTAGGGCGGTGACCTCCACCGGGCTTAGTTACCGGACATGGAAAATTATTTCTTAAAGGAAACTACAAATTTTGCCACGTCAGAACTCTGTGGTATGGCCACCGTTATTTCCCAATACTGCATCGCGACAACGTGCCTGCCTCAGGAGAAAAAATTAGAGAAATCTCAACAACTTCAGTGAAACGACAAAGCTCAAATTTCACTTACATTTTCTCAAATTGCTTTCCATGAAGTTGTCGTAGATGTCATTGATTATCTCGAACTTGTAAATTGCAAATCCTGTTATGTGGAATCCCTCCCAGGCATCCTGTTTGTAAATAGCTTCACAATCAACTAGAGAGATTTAACTCTATTTTTCTGAAATCTAAATGGACAGAAGCTCTTAAGTGTGATTTTGCATGCGGGGCTGAATGGTACGACAAACACGTTGATCGCATCGGCAGAGAACTCCGACTTGGCGCGTGTTGATATGGTTAGTGGATATGTGTAAAGAAATATAACTTTTGGTACGCTGTAATGCGTGCCAGTTCTTGATTTTCTACTTATATTATATTTAGGTAATGCAATTATATGCAGGCAGCTGATATGGAGGCATGCACTGTTTCTTTAAACATGTATGTTATTTGCTTATTTGTGGATATTTCGAATTTCGGGTAGATAGAGCATTTTGCGATGCATATTCTATTGGTTCTTTTGGTTCTGACGTTGTTTGCATTTCTAATTGATGTTATTTGATTTACGCGACGTGAAGCGAAAGTAATAGGCAGAAAGTGCAATTGCGTCGTTTCCTCCCCTATTTCTTAAATTTAAGCGTCCTCACTACACTGCTCTGAGATCATCCTGTTGAGGACGGTTGATTTCGATTTCGTATAAGTCATCAATTCGCTTTTGTCTGCGAGTATTCTTTTATTTGTGTTGGCAGAAGTATACTATGCCGTAAGTGGTGGCTGCTAAAGTAAGGAATCCCGTTATGATGCAAAGTATGAAAATGTGTGTGGTATATTAACTCATACAAAAATTTTTTTATTTAGTGTGTAAGAATGAAAATTACTTGTTCGCCATTGATTGATTTCAATATGGACGTCTGATATAACAGTGTTTTCACTAATTGTTTTGGGATCAATAATTTATGGTATTCTTTTGAATTGTGAATTATTAATTTTTAGTTTATGGCTATTTTCAATTAGCATATTAAGGTAAGGTTAAGTTTTGATTTTTATAAGGTCTTCGTGGTCTGGTGTGCCAGTGATGAATTTTAGTATGAAACCAAGAAATTTAAGTAACATCTTGGGTTTGTTGATATTCTGTATGAGCTGATGCATGACGCTATGCAGATTTCATTATATTTTCGAATGTCGCGAGTATTTTCGATAGATTGGATATGTGATACAGAAAGGCTGTATCCTGATAAATGTAAATGGGATCTGTTTCCACTATACATATTTTCTATCGATTAAATCTGCTATATTATCACAGAGTGCGAAATGGAAAACAAAGATAAATATTCCGTACATGCCTTTACTGTGATGTTGTCCATATAGATAATGAATCCCCTACTAGTCGCGATATAGTTTTTCTGATGTCTTCTTTGTTTAAGATCGGCCAGTAGTATTTGAGCGAAATTTCCTACCTGTTGTTTTTGTAGTTTCTTTGAGTACGTCTGTGTGTTTCTTGTACGATTTGCTTTTGTTGTTCGATTCCACCACTTCTGAGCTATATGGAGATAATGTCTATAATGTCATCTTCGATGTAAAATAGTTTTTGATCGTCTATTTAAAGAGAATTAGTTACTTTTCATCTAATTACATCTTTTAGTCTGTCTAGTAATTCCGCTTTGGTGTTAAAGAAAAGCGTATGTCTATTGTTAGAGAAAAAAAATGATGTGATGATATTTGGATGAGATTGACATCTGATTTTTTTATAATAGTTTGATTTCTGAAACTATTTAGTGGTTGCTTTACCCATTTGAGTGTTTGTGTTGGGGAGCTTTGAGCTGAATGTTGGGAGTCATCAGAGTTTGATGTGCTGTTTATTTGCTGTCGAGAAAGTGCATTGGCGACAACGTTTGTGCCATACTCTTCAACGAAATTTTTTCATCTCTTCAACTTTGTAAGGAGGTTTTCTTTTGATATGGAAAAGATTAACGATTGGTGGTCAGTGTATATATATAATATATAGTATTTTACTATATATATAGTAGACTATTCGTGAAATAAATGGTACGGGTTTTTTATTTTGGGATAATACATCTATGGCGTAATTGCTAGCGTCTGTGGTTCGTTCGAAATGTTTGTAAAAATTTAGTTGGAAAAGCTCAACGTATGATTGCAGTTCCTCTTTTATTTTTTTTTAGTGTTTCTAGTGCAAGTTCGTCTAAGACGATGTTTATTTTTGCACTTTGATTCTTTCGTATGCCACCATTATCTCCTTTGAGGAGCGCATTGAGTGTTTTGACGATGATTGCAAAATTCTGTACAAAAATTCGATAATAACTGGCGAAGTCGAAAAAGGATCTCAGTTCCTTCAGCGATGAAGCAATAAGGAAATCTTTGATAGTTTGTGTTTTGGTGGGATCGACAATGATCCTATTGTATTTAAATACAAGCCCTAAGTATTCTACAGAGCCTTGAAAAAGGTGTGATTTCTCATTGGAAATCTTTATGTTGATATGTTGTTATGTTGATTTTGCGTTTATTATTGTGCTCATGTGGTGGATATGTTCAGCGGGGAGAGAATAAAAGAGGATGTAATTTATATAAACGTACGCGAACTTGCCGATATTTGGTCTCAAGGTATCATCTATACATTTATATAAAGTTGATGGACATTATTTGATGGATAAATTTATATAAAGTTGATGGATGGCATTTTTAGACCAAATGGCACACGACGGAATTCGCATCTCAGAAAAAGCAGCTCCATCTATTGCTAATTAATACTTTTTCCCTGTCAGATCCTTTGTCGAGGATTTAATGGAAGCTATATTATGAATCTAAAGTTGTAAATTTTTTTCGCATTACCTAGATTCTGTATATAGCTATATCAGGAGTATCTATCTATAAATGTGAACATTTTGCTTCTGAAAGTCTCCAACCATTCTGCGCTTAGGTTTCCCTTTATCGTTGGTGCCATTTTGGCAACTTTTTGTTGAGTTGGATGATTTCATTTTCTAAAAGTTTATTAGTTTCTGTGTAAATGTACTCATTGTCCGATATGGGGTATATGTATTGCTTGATCCAAATAGGATCTTCGGATTTCGTCCTAAAGGTGGCTTGTACCGAGGCAGTAAATGGTAGGACTGCGTTTGCACTTTCCTTTTTTTTTGCATAATTTCGCCGATGTCTGCCCTGTATTTTTCATTATTAACCGTATAATTGCTTTTCTGTACAGAGTCCCTTCCTTTTTCGACTCTATATTTTTAACTGAGCTTATACTCGAAAAAGTTGATCTCCGCCCAGAAGCACAGTAAAATCTTTTAATGCCTGTGCTTCATATAATGCGAAATTATATTCTAACTACGGGTTTTTTTGCGATTTAGTTATTGAGTGACCGTGAAGAGTTTTTACTTTTACATGTTTAATTGGAATCGTCTTACCGATATAATAAGGATTCCCGTTGTACGTCTTATTTACTGCTGAGAGTGATCTACGTCCATTCGTGCTGTTAGCTGTTGCATTTTGTGTATATTGCACTTTCACGTTAGATTTGTTTTGATGGTTCTAACGTTGTTTGCATTTTAAATTGATATTATCTGGTGTATATGACGTGAAGCAGAGGTGATAGGCACAACGTAGAATTATATCGTTTACTCGTTCTGGTAAAGCTATTCGAAGGTCCCTTCAGTATAGGTCTCAGTTGGAAGTCCTATAACCTTTCTGTAGCCTGCGATCAAATGAGATATGGTTGCTTGCCCTATATCATATCGTCATTCTGATATGTCCTGTTCTGAGACACAAATTCTTGCATGTTACTCATTTTGTGTAGGTGAAAGGTAACAGGTTGTTGAAACGTTTCGATTACCTATCTGTCAGCTTAAAAATCCATTTTTGCACTGCGCCGTAAATTATGTATGTGAATGTGAGAAAATATGCTGTAACAAATTTCAAATGCTAAAAAAACTTTTCAGCGAAAAATTATATTATATATAAAAATTCCTTTATATGAATATTAATAAAAGTAAAATAGAGCTGTGGTTTCTTTAATGTTGCAACAAGAGATAAAAAAGAAATTTAGGAGTTATCTTTGAATAATATAGCATCTCCTCTAAAATTATAAATTATAACTATCATAAATAATAATAATTAATAATAAGAATTAAATGATAAAGTAAGTGAAAAAAAAAAAACGTCTTGGCAAAAGTCTAAGAGTCGAATTATTAAGCTTTGACATAAAAAAAAAACAAATTTTCAAAATTGAATTTCAAAATGTTTTTCGATAACATTAAACACAATTTTAAATTAATGTAGTTATATTTTCTTATGTCCTTGATGTATGAATATATGTTGTAACCATAAAAACTGAAATTGAAAATGTCTGATGATAAGGAACTGAAATTTTAGATAACAAAAAAGCTTAATATCGTGACAAGACTGCCTTTCTATCAACAAACACTTTTGGTGCTAAAACATTTTAAGGAAACTTTTTTTACATCTTATAGAATTATTGTATCGTGAATAAAACGGTTTTAATTGCAGAACATGGGGAGAAAAGAATTACAGAATATATGAATTCAATTCATCTAACCATATATTCCGACCATGCCTGTAAATTTAAATATCTTTGTTTAAATTAATTTTCAAAACTATTCACATTTGATTTGTACTAACAAATATGAATTCACGGTATTTGAAATACAAGATACAACACCCCTATTACAACAGTATACCAAACTATAATATACGTGTACCTTACGAGTGGATATCGACTACCAATCGCATGCAACTGAGTAATTTAGTCTCCATTTTGTGTATATTATTGATTGCTGTCAACCATTGTAGTATGGAGAAATGCAGAGAATCAGGCAACTGCTCAATATCAGTATAATCAAGAATTTGCGAGTTTTGTATTTTGAATACATTGAATATTTTTAAGACAAGTATGTGTGCTTTAGTTTTTTATACTTTCGCAATAATTGTTCACCTAACTTGTTACACCTAAAACTAATCGTGACAGACATGAAGACATATATATATTGTATATAAATAATCAGGATGAAGGGACAAGTTGAATTCCGTGTGATTGTCTGTTCGACCGTCCGTCCGTGCACGCGATTACTTGAGTCAAAATTTTGACATCTTGATGTTATCTGCTACACGTGTTTCCTGGCACCATAAGAAATTTGGTATTGCAGATCGATTACTTCCACGCCCACAAAATGTCATTATTCGAAATCGCATAAAATATTATAACCAAGCAACAAATACGAACGATACGAACGTATAACTTGATATAGGCAATCGTGATGTAATTTGGTATTGGATCATCCCTGATTGAAAATTTAAAAAAAGTGGGCATGGCCTACCCCTAATAGTTTTAATGTACATATCTTACAAGCTAGTGAAGAAGCCATTCTAGCACCTCCTCATACACTGGGAAAGTTAGTGAAATCTGATGATAATGTGGCTGTGGATGTGAGCCCATACGAAGGTTATGTTGTAAAACTACTAGAAGTACATTAACTCGCATTAACATTACTCGAAAAACAATTAAATCTTATAGTAAATATGGTACGGAAAGGATGCATATCCGTTTACAAATTGAATAATGGGCGTGACGCTGCCTACTTTTAGGTGAAATCCCATATCTTGGGAACGATTACACCAATTGCAACCAAATTTATTGCATTGCATTATTTTGATATCCTTCCAGTACAGTACACAATTTTAAATTCAATCTGACTCTTTCATTTTTTATTATATAACGCAGGCACCAATTAAAATATCGGAATAAAATTTTGCCCAAAAAGTGTCCTCAATGTGTACCATTTCCTGTCAAAAAATAGTGAAAATCAGAAAATACCTTTTTAAGGTCCCAGATACCGAATATGTGGACCTCAATGCGTATATCTGACGTTTTACCTAAAATATCTCCGATAAGGGCGCATTATTGCCCTTGTGTCAAAAATTAGTAAAATCCGGCCAATACTTCCATACACCTAATATAAAAATTTTCGGACTTTCGGTTGACTTTACCGTATACATCGGTCATTTTGCGAGATATCGTAATGAAATTCAGACAACGTATTTTACTGGTAATAATGCGTCCTGATGTCAAAAAATAATAACAGCGGGCAAATACTTACCCTAGATCTAATGTACCTAATATGATAATTTTCAAGATTGCGTATGGCTTTATACCGTGTATATCGGTCAATATGTAAGATTTCTTAACAAAATTGTATGCATAATCTTAATTATATTATAGGTTTGTTGCAAAAATTAGTGAAATCGTTCTACGAACTATCCCAACCCCATATGCTACATATTATGATCGTTGTTCTAATGGACTTTACGCCAAATATGTTGGTGAAATTGTGGAAGTATGTTCTCGAGCATACTTTACTTTAATGCCGAAGGTAAATGTTATCTGCACAGATCTTTCCCAATGCACAGTATACCCAATATATTGATTTCCGATTTTCTAGCTGACTAAACTGCTATATAAGTAAATATGTGTGATATTATTAGATATTAAGTGTTTTCTTAACCATAATTGGTTTAGCACTGAACATCAATGAAATAGCTCTAGACCTTGGTCTAAACCAGGTATGGATATAATGATTTACGTCCCTTTGGTTGACTTTTTCCTCATATACACAATATATTTAAGTTTGTCGCTCTGGTTGAGTATATATCATATATATATATATATATATATATATATACCTCAATAGAAGAAGTCTCGAAAAAATTAAACGATAATATTTCGATAAGTATTATGTCATTGGATAGTAAAAATTATGATTATTGTACCTTCCGACAACACTAATATCATGAATATGGATGTTTGTTCTAGTCAGATTGACTTCATGAATATACGACAAAGCAAAAGCCTAAAGCAAAATTTAATATGATGTCAAATGTGATTTCAATCCATTCGAATTTTCTTCCAATAACGTATATTGAATTGATTCGCAATATTTTTACACTCCCGCAACGTGTTTCAATAGATTATAACAGTTTTGTTTACTAAAGAGTTATTTGTAACACCTAAAACTAATCGAGATAGGATTATATATATTTAAATGATCAAGATGACGAGGAGAATTGAATTCCGGATGACTGTTTTACCACCCGTTTGTCCATTCAAGCGATAACTTCAGTAAAAGTTGAGATATCTTGTTAGAACTTGGTACACGTCTTGAATAGTACTGTGAGGATGTTGGTATTGCAGATGGGACCAATCGTACTACTGCTACGCCAACAAAATGCCTTTAAATGTAAACATATAAAATGCTATAACTATGCAGTAAATGAAGATATGAAGCTGTGGCTTGTTACAGAAAATTCCAATACTTAAGCTTTGCATTGTTTAAACATTTTTAGAAAGTGGGCATGGACTCGTCCCCAATAGGTTTAATGTACTTATCTCACAAACCACTTAAGTTATATCAACTAAATTTGCTGTGAACAAGTCCTTCAAGCATCTTATAACCACCCCCACCGCTCACGAAGATTATCTTTAAAACTACAAAACGTACGATAGTTCAGCAAATCAATATGTCAGAACCATAAAATTTCACAGTCAAGACGACACCTAAGCGCTTAACCGGAATCGATATTAAAATTGAACGGTGGGCGTGGCATCGCCCACTTTTAGCTGAAATTCCATATCTAATGAACTGCTTATCAATTTTAATCAAATATTTCTGCATAACATAGTATAAGCTTTAGTAAAAACAAACTCATTATTTTTGCATTAGATTGAAGGTTTTGTTCAAAATAATTAAATTGATCCGCTTTAGATGAAATGTGCACCGTTTTGTTCGATAACTTGTTGCCATTTTGAAAGTAATTTCACAATCCTACTCGCATAGAAACCCTCGTCCCTATCGACAAAATTTTGGGTCCGCCGGTTTTCAAAAGATTCTCTTGAGACGAAGTTTTCAGTAGCCCATAGACATTTCATTCGCCATAGACAGGAACAAGTCCGGACTATAAGGTCGGTGCATAAGAACTTCCCAACCAGCCTCCTGGAGCTTCTGGTGGTGTGTACTGCTGGAACATATTTCATCTCCTATTGGAGAAAGCTGCCCGCTTCTGGGCGATTGCTTCTTTCAGACGATCGTTCAGACGACTGTTGTCAGCACAGGTCTGAATTAAGAGTTTGACCGTAGCGGAGCAGCTCATAGTAGATGATTCTCTGCCATTCCGACCAAATATATAGCAAAACCTTCCTAATCTTCAATCCTGGATTGGCTACCGTTGACGCCGACTCTCCGCTATTCGACCATAACCGTTTTCGATTGACATTGTAGTAAGTGTCCTACTTTTCATCACCAGTAACCATCCTCTTCAGAAATGGGTCGATTTTGATGCGATTCAGTAGCGATTCGCAGATGAAAATGTGGAGATTTTTTGCGTTAACTCGTGCGGCATCCATGCATCGAGCTTCTTTTCGTATCTATCCTTATTTAGGTAGGTCCGTATGGTTTTTTGTGCAATCTTTAGTTCAAAACGATTAAATTAGATTTAATTTATTAAACCAGTGCTTACATAATGGTCGGACTCGAAGATTTCCATTATTTTATCGATATTTTCGACCATTGGCCTTCCATTTTTTCCAAATTACCGGAACGGAATCGACGAAAGCAAAACTGCGCGGGATTGGCTGTTACAGGGTCAAGACCACTTTTCACAGTTTTAGCCACCTGACTTCCATTTTCACCTTTATCGAAGAAAACCCGTAAAATATGCCGTATCTTCTCTGATGATGTCCATTTTTGACGAATGCTCAAACAATACTGAGTTAAGCAATCACAAAAGAGTCTAAGAAGTTTTCTTAGTACGAAATCTTATCTTTCTGGTGTTTTATAGCGTAACTCGGTCGCACTAATACAACGTGAGATACAGATTACTAAAACCATCTATTAGAAAAATAATGGATTTCTTTTCACTAAGCCTTATATTTGGATTCTCACGTTATAGTGTGAAAAGGGGCATAATCGAACCACAACACAATTTTAAAATTCGTCTAATTCTTTTACTATACTGTATATAAATCAAGCATTAATTAAGATATTAGAATAAAACTTTGTCCAAATAGTGCCTTCAAAACATGCCTTGTCTTAAATATCTATACATGTATCCTCAAGAAATAATAAGGTATCATCAGACCCAAAAATGGATATAATATGGGTTAAATTTACCTCTAGATTCTGGCTTTATAACTTATATATCGAAAAATATGCAAAATATCTTAGCAAAATTAAGTGAACGTATAATTCTGGATATGCTATAGTTGAATGTCGAAAATGTGTGAAATCGGTCGACGAATTACCCCAGCTCCCATATACGACATACATGTGATGATTTTCGTTGTTCTAGCAGACTGCGAAATATGTCGTTAATGTGTAAATAATCTACATAAAATTGCGTGTAAACATGTCCTCGAGTATTCTTGAGTAATGCCAAAAGTTAATGCATCAGTCCAAACCTTCCCCTTGCCCAAGTGCACCCGATATAATGATTTCCGGCTTTTCAACTGACTACACCGTTTACATTGGTCCATATGTGTTAAATTTTAATAAAAATAATGGACATATTTTCATAAACATAATGTAGTTTCGGAAATAATAGGAATGAACTCGGTCTAGACCGTGGTCTAAGCCACTTAATTCTGAATTAATATAATAATTTTCGTTTCTCTGGTTTACTTTTTCCTCATATGCTCAATATATCAAAGTTTGCCCTTTCGGTTGAGTTTATAGCACACACATATATCTTATTTGGGTAAATTAGGTTGATTTCAATATAAATATCTCGGACACAAAGCAGAATATAGTAATGAAAGTACTTGAGTCTATGACTTGAATAATTTATATTGGTTTTGTATTTATATTGGTGCGGTTTTATAATTTTTTTTTTTTTTAATCTGGACTTTTATTTAAGAAAAACATGTACAATAGTATTATTCAAGGCATTGTCGATCGAAACTGTAACATTTTGCTATCTTTTTGGTAATTTATGAATTCCATCCCAAAAGAACTGATGGAAAATTATTGCTTCGTGTCTAGTTGCAAATTCCGGGCGTTTTTCGGCAATCGCGCGCTTCAGTTTGATGAGTTGTTGTCGGTAGTGTTCCCCATTAATGGTACCAGGTTTTAGAAGCTCATAGAACAGTACGCCATTTGGATTGTACCCTGTACCCAGTATTGTACCCTGGATTGGTTATAATTTCGCTTTGCTCCTCTGTCGGCTGCTTCATTTGACGTTTATCCCAAAAAGCTCGGGTACCCAAAATTTTTAAAGTTTTTTATTATAGGTTTGATTTGCTTAGTTAGATAGCTAGAGCTAATAACGTAAAGACTTTGTCTAAGCATGACAAACTGCCCATGCAAATTAAATGTTTGTCTTTGTGTTTAATGGTGTAATATATAACAGCATTGATAGCGAATGGTTCGACTGTAAAGACCGATTATTTGCTGAAATCCAACCTCTGGTTATTAATGCGCCTGTAGTTGCAAATACGATTATGTTGATACAACTTTAGTTCTTAATTGATCTGTACCTATTGTCTTGGATACATTTAATGCTTAATATGCTTAATGCTGCACAGCGCCATGAAGGGGATGAATGTTTGTATTTCAATCTGAGGCTCAACTCTCCTATGAAATAATTGAAAAGTGAAGCGTTTTTGTATTTATAATATATATTGTATATTTATGGTATTCGTGATACAAGTTTCCAGATACGTTCGTTTATTCTTTTTTCTAGTGCTTGAATTAGACAAGTCGGTACTAAATTGAGGTTGCAGCGAATCTGATGTATTGTCTTGCCTCCAGTTTTTGAAGAATTTATATTGAGCGTAGTGAGTTTTTAATAGAATGAGAGTTTTTGTTATATTGATTATTCTGTTACTTGAATTTGATATTATTTTAAAATAATATGCCATACGCCAGCTTCATTCTTGCTTAAATGTGTAAAGTTAAGTTTACTATCAAAAATAATACGGAGAATATCTAAATGATTGCTTTGGCTGATCTATTGATTAACAGATATCGAGATTATTACATTTATAATTTTGGCCAGAGTTATTTTTCCATATACATAACGCTATCTGTCGATGAGAGTTTTAGAAAAGTCTCTTTCGTCGCTAAAATAACTGGAAAGTTTCTTAGAAATATTGATATGGTTCGCTTATAATCCGCACTAGGCTTTTTTATATATGAAATCTAAGATTGTGCTTACTTGGTTGTAGGACGTGTTAAACACTGTAGAAAGTGGATATCATCCCTTCAGAATTATATTGAGTAAAGAGTTTTACTCTTTTTCTTTCTTTTGAAATTCTTTTAAAAGAGAGTCTTTTTGTTGAAAACTTGAACATTTGTTACAAAAGCTTTGAAAATAACAAAAATTTTAAAACCAATGTTCCATCTCTGTGTCCTCATATAGTGCTTCGGACGCGATGTGTTGAATTTGGAGGAAAAATTCCCTAATGATCTTTTCAAATATTCTAGTCAAACAACACGAAAACAGAAATCAATATAATTAATAATAATATTTCCTTTAGCCTCCATATACCTAATATGAGAATTTCAAAATTCTATTATTCTATTATTCCATTCGATATTATCCACTTATGCCAGGCTTCTTCCAATCGTCGAAAGACTTCACAAACTCGATTTTTTTGATAGTCTTTAGATCTTTTAGCGATGCGCACTTAATGTCACCTATACTTGTAAAACGACCGCCTTTACAGGCGAAAGAGAAAAGGAAAGAGTTACACGGCCATCATTCACGGACACGAACATGGACACGGACACGGACATTCGCCATGTCTGCCGAATATGGAGGCTGTAACTGCATCGTTAGAGTATTGTTTTTGGCCAAGAATTCACGAACAAACAACGAAGTGTGAGCATGTGCATTATCGCGGGGCAAAAGCCATTAATTATTTTTACACAAACCCCGGCGTTTTTTCGGATTGTTTCACGCAAACGACGTTGAACTTATAGGTAGTACTCTTTATTGACCGTTTGACCTTGAGACAAGAATTCACAATGCACTTTGCGATTAAAGCCGAAAAACACAGTCGAAGAACATTCCCGTTATTTTTTTTAACATACTACGTATAATATGTCAATATGTAAGGGATGTTACCAAAACTAATCTTGAGTATACCACAGTTAGGTGGCAAAAATTAATGAAAGCGATATACGAATCACCTCAGTCCACTATATATATAATGATATATAATGATTATCGTTATTCTAGTCGGCTCTATGACGAATGTGCCCGTAAAATTTTGATTGACCTTAACAAAATTTAGTAGAAATATGCTCTCCTCGGGTATGCTTTAATTTTTTGTTTAATACCAAAAGTCCCCAATATACTCAATATAGTTATTCCCGAATTTCCGGCTGACTTTAAACCGTTCGAATAGGTCAATATGTGTGATATTTTATCGAAGTTAAGTATTTTTTGTAACCATAATATGGTTTATGGTTGAATATGAATGAAGTCGGTCTAGACCTAGGTCTAAGCCCCATGCCTCTAACATACTTGAAAATAGAAAACGTCTGAACAAGATTTAAAGACAATATTTCTATAATACTAATAGATAATAGATAATATAATAGAATTGATAGATTAGATTCGGTATTAAAAATTAACATTAGTGTACGTACCTTCCCACACCCATGATATCATGAATGCAGGCTAAAGTAGAAGTTTATTTGATGTCAAATATGATTGTAATTCAAAATTTCGTTGAATAATAAATGTTGAATTCTTATGCGACATTTTTTAATGCAATATTTTGCTAGCACCTGAAAGAATTTCATTACCTTTGATCCTTGAAAATTGCGAGAGTACTTAGCCCTTCGTTTCTTGTTCGTTTAGGCTTTGCGATAACCTGGCCTAATTCGATATTAGTAATATGTACTTCCAGATTATATTGTGAATATTTGAGAATTATTAATTGGTAAATAGATGTGTTCTCTGGTGAGATATTTTTCAGAATGCCTATTGTTCGAATGACTGGATTATGTTCCCCGAAATTGACTGGTTTGAGAAATGTAAGTTTAAGTTGGCAACGCATGGATAGTTTTGAAGAACAAAGCGATAGGCCTACGTTTGTAAATGTTTATGGTTCAAAAAGTGTAATGATGTCCGGACAAACAATCAACAACACCTATCATCTATCAATCAATACATACACCATACATTGGTACATCTATCAATTATCTCTCCCCTGCCATTAGCAGGTTTTGTTCCCAAAGTGGGCTTCACTCGTTAAAGTCACCTTATAATTAGTGCGATTGTGTGTGCGTTTTGAAGAAGAGTTTTGAGCTCTTGGGCAAGTATTTGGTCCTGAGGTGGTATGTATGTATATGTTTTATTATGCAGGAAAGTGCAAATCCATATTGACAGAATGTTTCAATTTGTTCTACAGTGTGGGATATGTGTTGTTTTATAAGTATACCTATACCTTGTATGGCTGAATTGTAGGGGTTGTAAAAGTAGGATTTATATATTTGAAGAACCATTTCTGTGTTTTGGATATTAAGGGTTTCGTGAAGGTATATTACGTCAAGGATTCTGTCTGGAATAAGTAGAATAAGACAGCTTTTTATATTCCATTGCACAGCCTTGCAAGGCAGTAAATTTAAAATTAGGAAGTGAAACAAACGGTTTTTATTTCTCTTTTAACTATCGTTAAGTACTTTAAACATTTATTTTTACTTCTATGGCGACACATATAATTCGCGAAATATATACTTAATCGTCGCAACTCAAAAATTTTATTTTAATATCAAATTCTTAGCTTAGTGTTATTACGCTTTCTGTAATTTGGAGAAGCTCACTAGTTATACACACATATATACTCCCACTAAACAACCATATACAAATATATACATTATGGCTACGGCTACTTATCGCAGACAACTGAGTCGCCAGTCACAATTTTTTGTTTATTAACTTTATTACTGCCATACCTTATTATAGAATGTCAAAATCCATCAAGTGCTCCAGACCAGTGTTCTACAGTACTTTGCTAGTTTTGGAGTTTGAATACATTAACTATCTTCCAAGAAAATATAGATTCTTTATTTTACTCTCGCAACATGTTGCAACAGAGTGCATTAGTAGTGGTCGCCTAACGGCTGTTTGTAACAAATAAATCTAAGCGAGATAGAAATGGAGTTATGTATATATAAATGATCAAAATGGCGAGAAAAGTTGAATTCCACGTGAGTGTCTGTCCATCCGTCCGTCCGTCCATGCATGCGATAACGATAAGGATAAACGATAAGGTCTTGCGATAAAGTACCTGATGAAACTTTATCCAGTATTTCTTGGTAATATAAGAAGGTTGATATTGCAGATGGTCAGAATCGGACAGTTGGCACGCCCACAACATGCTGTTAATCGAAAACTTATAAAGTGCTATAACTAAACTCCAAATTACGATATAAAATTGGAACTCTGTGGATTGAAAATATTTTAAAAGTGGGATGGCCTCGGCCCTAATAGGTTTAATCTACATATCTCCAAAATCACTAAAGCTATATCTACCAAACTTGCTGAGACCAAATCCCTTCAGCATCTCAACGAACGGTGTGAAAATAAGCAAAGTCGGGTGATAACCATGCGGACTCCCCATATAACGATTATATTGAAAACTACTAAAAGTGCCATAACTCTTAAAATAAATATGTCAGAAGCATGACATTACAGTCAATGTGTACTTTAGGGCTTCCGATTCCTGGTTTAAAAATGAGACAATGGGTGCGCCTTTAAGCGAAATCGTATATCTCAGGATCTACTATAACAATTTCAACCAATTTTGGTACATAACATTGTATTTGCGTCGTTATGTTACATAGCGAAAATGGGTAAAATTGGAATTCGGAATCGGAAATCGGAAACAACTTGAAATCTAAATTTTAAGTTTAGATTTTAATTACAGAAATAAATGTGTTCAGTATGTTAGTACGTTTTCAGAAATGTATCTTAAATCTATTTAAGGCACATAAATTTCAAAAGTCAAAACATAAACTCAAAAAACAAAATGTAGATTAACTCAAATATTGTGCTGTCTTATTCCATTAATTCTTTGCAAAATGCTAACACGTATCGTTAAAGGAGGGAGACAACCAACCGTAACAAAGTAACAGAACTTTTTCTGCGACAAGATAAAACTTAGCCGTGTTTCTTGTAAATGGACAGTTTTTTCTTATGAAGTGCATTGGGGAAAATATCATTCAATTGGTTTATTTTAACTACCACTACAAAAGGAATGTGACCTAGAAATTATCTGATATGTTCTCAATTAATTTAAATTTAGAATATAGTTAACCCCTGAAACAGCAAGTTGCTTACAATTTCAGCACTCAGAAAGAAGACCAATCAAAAATATTATACTTAAAAATATCAACAACAATCCAAAAAAAAGTTTAAGATGGTTGCAATCTGTCTTAGAATGCGATTGTGAAATGACAGTGTACCACGATACCATCAGAAAAGTCCTAAAAGCCCATAAATATTCAACGAAAATAGCCAAGAATAAACTCTAACTCTGTAGAAACTACACTGAATATTGAAAATCGTATGAACTTTTCAATTGCCCATGTCAACAAGCTACCAAAGCATAGGCATAATGTTACATTTTGTGGTGAACCTAAAATTATGGTGTACTACCACTATGGACCAAACACGGTTAGGAGAAAAACGAACGAAGAAAAGTTTGGTACGTTTTCTGTTATAGTTTTTGGGGGTTGTGTCTTTTCTAAAGCCGTTGGCGAGCTGCGTTTGTTCAATGATGTGATGACGAAGGAGTGTTACATAGACATTTTAAAACAGAAATTGACCAGAAGCGCGGATAAATTTGAATTTGTTGATCCCAGTGACTCAAGAAAACTTAATTACAAGCTGTATTAGAACAGTGACCAAAAATACAAACCTCGTTAACATCGTTAGCATCGTTAGAGTATTGTTTTTGGCCAAGAATTCACGAACAAACAACGAAGTGTGAGCATGTGCATTATCGCGGGGCAAAAGCCATTAATTATTTTTACACAAACCCCGGCGTTTTTTCGGATTGTTTCACGCAAACGACGTTGAACTTATAGGTAGTACTCTTTATTGACCGTTTGACCTTGAGGCAAGAATTCACAATGCACTTTGCGATTAAAGCCGAAAAACACAGTCGAAGAACATTCCCGTTATTTTTTTTTAACATACTACGTATAATATGTCAATATGTAAGGGATGTTACCAAAACTAATCTTGAGTATACCACAGTTAGGTGGCAAAAATTAATGAAAGCGATATACGAATCACCTCAGTCCACTATATATATAATGATATATAATGATTATCGTTATTCTAGTCGGCTCTATGACGAATGTGCCCGTAAAATTTTGATTGACCTTAACAAAATTTAGTAGAAATATGCTCTCCTCGGGTATGCTTTAATTTTTTGTTTAATACCAAAAGTCCCCAATATACTCAATATAGTTATTCCCGAATTTCCGGCTGACTTTAAACCGTTCGAATAGGTCAATATGTGTGATATTTTATCGAAGTTAAGTATTTTTTGTAACCATAATATGGTTTATGGTTGAATATGAATGAAGTCGGTCTAGACCTAGGTCTAAGCCCCATGCCTCTAACATACTTGAAAATAGAAAACGTCTGAACAAGATTTAAAGACAATATTTCTATAATACTAATAGATAATAGATAATATAATAGAATTGATAGATTAGATTCGGTATTAAAAATTAACATTAGTGTACGTACCTTCCCACACCCATGATATCATGAATGCAGGCTAAAGTAGAAATTTATTTGATGTCAAATATGATTGTAATTCAAAATTTCGTTGAATAATAAATGTTGAATTCTTATGCGACATTTTTTAATGCAATATTTTGCTAGCACCTGAAAGAATTTCATTACCTTTGATCCTTGAAAATTGCGAGAGTACTTAGCCCTTCGTTTCTTGTTCGTTTAGGCTTTGCGATAACCTGGCCTAATTCGATATTAGTAATATGTACTTCCAGATTATATTGTGAATATTTGAGAATTATTAATTGGTAAATAGATGTGTTCTCTGGTGAGATATTTTTCAGAATGCCTATTGTTCGAATGACTGGATTATGTTCCCCGAAATTGACTGGTTTGAGAAATGTAAGTTTAAGTTGGCAACGCATGGATAGCTTTGAAGAACAAAGCGATAGGCCTACGTTTGTAAATGTTTATGGTTCAAAAAGTGTAATGATGTCCGGACAAACAATCAACAACACCTATCATCTATCAATCAATACATACACCATACATTGGTACATCTATCAATTATCTCTCCCCTGCCATTAGCAGGTTTTGTTCCCAAAGTGGGCTTCACTCGTTAAAGTCACCTTATAATTAGTGCGATTGTGTGTGCGTTTTGAAGAAGAGTTTTGAGCTCTTGGGCAAGTATTTGGTCCTGAGGTGGTATGTATGTATATGTTTTATTATGCAGGAAAGTGCAAATCCATATTGACAGAATGTTTCAATTTGTTCTACAGTGTGGGATATGTGTTGTTTTATAAGTATACCTATACCTTGTATGGCTGAATTGTAGGAGTTGTAAAAGTAGGATTTATATATTTGAAGAACCATTTCTGTGTTTTGGATATTAAGGGTTTCGTGAAGGTATATTACGTCAAGGATTCTGTCTGGAATAAGTAGAATAAGACAGCTTTTTATATTCCATTGCACAGCCTTGCAAGGCAGTAAATTTAAAATTAGGAAGTGAAACAAACGGCTTTTATTTCTCTTTTAACTATCGTTAAGTACTTTAAACATTTATTTTTACTTCTATGGCGACACATATAATTCGCGAAATATATACTTAATCGTCGCAACTCAAAAATTTTATTTTAATATCAAATTCTTAGCTTAGTGTTATTACGCTTTCTGTAATTTGGAGAAGCTCACTAGTTATACACACATATATACTCCCACTAAACAACCATATACAAATATATACATTATGGCTACGGCTACTTATCGCAGACAACTGAGTCGCCAGTCACAATTTTTTGTTTATTAACTTTATTACTGCCATACCTTATTATAGAATGTCAAAATCCATCAAGTGCTCCAGACCAGTGTTCTACAGTACTTTGCTAGTTTTGGAGTTTGAATACATTAACTATCTTCCAAGAAAATATAGATTCTTTATTTTACTCTCGCAACATGTTGCAGCAGAGTGCATTAGTAGTGGTCGCCTAACGGCTGTTTGTAACAAATAAATCTAAGCGAGATAGATATGGAGTTATGTATATATAAATGATCAAAATGGCGAGAAAAGTTGAATTCCACGTGAGTGTCTGTCCATCCGTCCGTCCGTCCATGCAAGCGATAACGATAAGGATAAACGATAAGGTCTTGCGATAAAGTACCTGATGAAACTTTATCCAGTATTTCTTGGTAATATAAGAAGGTTGATATTGCAGATGGTCAGAATCGGACAGTTGGCACGCCCACAACATGCTGTTAATCGAAAACTTATAAAGTGCTATAACTAAACTCCAAATTACGATATAAAATTGGAACTCTGTGGATTGAAAATATTTTAAAAGTGGGATGGCCTCGGCCCTAATAGGTTTAATCTACATATCTCCAAAATCACTAAAGCTATATCTACCAAACTTGCTGAGACCAAATCCCTTCAGCATCTCAACGAACGGTGTGAAAATAAGCAAAGTCGGGTGATAACCATGCGGACTCCCCATATAACGATTATATTGAAAACTACTAAAAGTGCCATAACTCTTAAAATAAATATGTCAGAAGCATGACATTACAGTCAATGTGTACTTTAGGGCTTCCGATTCCTGGTTTAAAAATGAGACAATGGGTGCGCCTTTAAGCGAAATCGTATATCTCAGGATCTACTATAACAATTTCAACCAATTTTGGTACATAACATTGTATTTGCGTCGTTATGTTACATAGCGAAAATGGGTAAAATTGGAATTCGGAATCGGAAATCGGAAACAACTTGAAATCTAAATTTTAAGTTTAGATTTTAATTACAGAAATAAATGTGTTCAGTATGTTAGTACGTTTTCAGAAATGTATCTTAAATCTATTTAAGGCACATAAATTTCAAAAGTCAAAACATAAACTCAAAAAACAAAATGTAGATTAACTCAAATATTGTGCTGTCTTATTCCATTAATTCTTTGCAAAATGCTAACACGTATCGTTAAAGGAGGGAGACAACCAACCGTAACAAAGTAACAGAACTTTTTCTGCGACAAGATAAAACTTAGCCGTGTTTCTTGTAAATGGACAGTTTTTTCTTATGAAGTGCATTGGGGAAAATATCATTCAATTGGTTTATTTTAACTACCACTACAAAAGGAATGTGACCTAGAAATTATCTGATATGTTCTCAATTAATTTAAATTTAGAATATAGTTAACCCCTGAAACAGCAAGTTGCTTACAATTTCAGCACTCAGAAAGAAGACCAATCAAAAATATTATACTTAAAAATATCAACAACAATCCAAAAAAAAGTTTAAGATGGTTGCAATCTGTCTTAGAATGCGATTGTGAAATGACAGTGTACCACGATACCATCAGAAAAGTCCTAAAAGCCCATAAATATTCAACGAAAATAGCCAAGAAGAAACTCTGAATAAACTCTAACTCTGTAGAAACTACACTGAATATTGAAAATCGTATGAACTTTTCAATTGCCCATGTCAACAAGCTACCAAAGCATAGGCATAATGTTACATTTTGTGGTGAACCTAAAATTATGGTGTACTACCACTATGGACCAAACACGGTTAGGAGAAAAACGAACGAAGAAAAGTTTGGTACGTTTTCTGTTATAGTTTTTGGGGGTTGTGTCTTTTCTAAAGCCGTTGGCGAGCTGCGTTTGTTCAATGATGTGATGACGAAGGAGTGTTACATAGACATTTTAAAACAGAAATTGACCAGAAGCGCGGATAACTTTGAATTTGTTGATCCCAGTGACTCAAGAAAACTTAATTACAAGCTGTATTAGAACAGTGACCAAAAATACAAACCTCGTTAACATCGTTAGCATCGTTAGAGTATTGTTTTTGGCCAAGAATTCACGAACAAACAACGAAGTGTGAGCATGTGCATTATCGCGGGGCAAAAGCCATTAATTATTTTTACACAAACCCCGGCGTTTTTTCGGATTGTTTCACGCAAACGACGTTGAACTTATAGGTAGTACTCTTTATTGACCGTTTGACCTTGAGGCAAGAATTCACAATGCACTTTGCGATTAAAGCCGAAAAACACAGTCGAAGAACATTCCCGTTATTTTTTTTAACATACTACGTATAATATGTCAATATGTAAGGGATGTTACCAAAACTAATCTTGAGTATACCACAGTTAGGTGGCAAAAATTAATGAAAGCGATATACGAATCACCTCAGTCCACTATATATATAATGATATATAATGATTATCGTTATTCTAGTCGGCTCTATGACGAATGTGCCCGTAAAATTTTGATTGACCTTAACAAAATTTAGTAGAAATATGCTCTCCTCGGGTATGCTTTAATTTTTTGTTTAATACCAAAAGTCCCCAATATACTCAATATAGTTATTCCCGAATTTCCGGCTGACTTGAAACCGTTCGAATAGGTCAATATGTGTGATATTTTATCGAAGTTAAGTATTTTTTGTAACCATAATATGGTTTATGGTTGAATATGAATGAAGTCGGTCTAGACCTAGGTCTAAGCCCCATGCCTCTAACATACTTGAAAATAGAAAACGTCTGAACAAGATTTAAAGACAATATTTCTATAATACTAATAGATAATAGATAATATAATAGAATTGATAGATTAGATTCGGTATTAAAAATTAACATTAGTGTACGTACCTTCCCACACCCATGATATCATGAATGCAGGCTAAAGTAGAAATTTATTTGATGTCAAATATGATTGTAATTCAAAATTTCGTTGAATAATAAATGTTGAATTCTTATGCGACATTTTTTAATGCAATATTTTGCTAGCACCTGAAAGAATTTCATTACCTTTGATCCTTGAAAATTGCGAGAGTACTTAGCCCTTCGTTTCTTGTTCGTTTAGGCTTTGCGATAACCTGGCCTAATTCGATATTAGTAATATGTACTTCCAGATTATATTGTGAATATTTGAGAATTATTAATTGGTAAATAGATGTGTTCTCTGGTGAGATATTTTTCAGAATGCCTATTGTTCGAATGACTGGATTATGTTCCCCGAAATTGACTGGTTTGAGAAATGTAAGTTTAAGTTGGCAACGCATGGATAGCTTTGAAGAACAAAGCGATAGGCCTACGTTTGTAAATGTTTATGGTTCAAAAAGTGTAATGATGTCCGGACAAACAATCAACAACACCTATCATCTATCAATCAATACATACACCATACATTGGTACATCTATCAATTATCTCTCCCCTGCCATTAGCAGGTTTTGTTCCCAAAGTGGGCTTCACTCGTTAAAGTCACCTTATAATTAGTGCGATTGTGTGTGCGTTTTGAAGAAGAGTTTTGAGCTCTTGGGCAAGTATTTGGTCCTGAGGTGGTATGTATGTATATGTTTTATTATGCAGGAAAGTGCAAATCCATATTGACAGAATGTTTCAATTTGTTCTACAGTGTGGGATATGTGTTGTTTTATAAGTATACCTATACCTTGTATGGCTGAATTGTAGGAGTTGTAAAAGTAGGATTTATATATTTGAAGAACCATTTCTGTGTTTTGGATATTAAGGGTTTCGTGAAGGTATATTACGTCAAGGATTCTGTCTGGAATAAGTAGAATAAGACAGCTTTTTATATTCCATTGCACAGCCTTGCAAGGCAGTAAATTTAAAATTAGGAAGTGAAACAAACGGCTTTTATTTCTCTTTTAACTATCGTTAAGTACTTTAAACATTTATTTTTACTTCTATGGCGACACATATAATTCGCGAAATATATACTTAATCGTCGCAACTCAAAAATTTTATTTTAATATCAAATTCTTAGCTTAGTGTTATTACGCTTTCTGTAATTTGGAGAAGCTCACTAGTTATACACACATATATACTCCCACTAAACAACCATATACAAATATATACATTATGGCTACGGCTACTTATCGCAGACAACTGAGTCGCCAGTCACAATTTTTTGTTTATTAACTTTATTACTGCCATACCTTATTATAGAATGTCAAAATCCATCAAGTGCTCCAGACCAGTGTTCTACAGTACTTTGCTAGTTTTGGAGTTTGAATACATTAACTATCTTCCAAGAAAATATAGATTCTTTATTTTACTCTCGCAACATGTTGCAGCAGAGTGCATTAGTAGTGGTCGCCTAACGGCTGTTTGTAACAAATAAATCTAAGCGAGATAGATATGGAGTTATGTATATATAAATGATCAAAATGGCGAGAAAAGTTGAATTCCACGTGAGTGTCTGTCCATCCGTCCGTCCGTCCATGCAAGCGATAACGATAAGGATAAACGATAAGGTCTTGCGATAAAGTACCTGATGAAACTTTATCCAGTATTTCTTGGTAATATAAGAAGGTTGATATTGCAGATGGTCAGAATCGGACAGTTGGCACGCCCACAACATGCTGTTAATCGAAAACTTATAAAGTGCTATAACTAAACTCCAAATTACGATATAAAATTGGAACTCTGTGGATTGAAAATATTTTAAAAGTGGGATGGCCTCGGCCCTAATAGGTTTAATCTACATATCTCCAAAATCACTAAAGCTATATCTACCAAACTTGCTGAGACCAAATCCCTTCAGCATCTCAACGAACGGTGTGAAAATAAGCAAAGTCGGGTGATAACCATGCGGACTCCCCATATAACGATTATATTGAAAACTACTAAAAGTGCCATAACTCTTAAAATAAATATGTCAGAAGCATGACATTACAGTCAATGTGTACTTTAGGGCTTCCGATTCCTGGTTTAAAAATGAGACAATGGGTGCGCCTTTAAGCGAAATCGTATATCTCAGGATCTACTATAACAATTTCAACCAATTTTGGTACATAACATTGTATTTGCGTCGTTATGTTACATAGCGAAAATGGGTAAAATTGGAATTCGGAATCGGAAATCGGAAACAACTTGAAATCTAAATTTTAAGTTTAGATTTTAATTACAGAAATAAATGTGTTCAGTATGTTAGTACGTTTTCAGAAATGTATCTTAAATCTATTTAAGGCACATAAATTTCAAAAGTCAAAACATAAACTCAAAAAACAAAATGTAGATTAACTCAAATATTGTGCTGTCTTATTCCATTAATTCTTTGCAAAATGCTAACACGTATCGTTAAAGGAGGGAGACAACCAACCGTAACAAAGTAACAGAACTTTTTCTGCGACAAGATAAAACTTAGCCGTGTTTCTTGTAAATGGACAGTTTTTTCTTATGAAGTGCATTGGGGAAAATATCATTCAATTGGTTTATTTTAACTACCACTACAAAAGGAATGTGACCTAGAAATTATCTGATATGTTCTCAATTAATTTAAATTTAGAATATAGTTAACCCCTGAAACAGCAAGTTGCTTACAATTTCAGCACTCAGAAAGAAGACCAATCAAAAATATTATACTTAAAAATATCAACAACAATCCAAAAAAAAGTTTAAGATGGTTGCAATCTGTCTTAGAATGCGATTGTGAAATGACAGTGTACCACGATACCATCAGAAAAGTCCTAAAAGCCCATAAATATTCAACGAAAATAGCCAAGAAGAAACTCTGAATAAACTCTAACTCTGTAGAAACTACACTGAATATTGAAAATCGTATGAACTTTTCAATTGCCCATGTCAACAAGCTACCAAAGCATAGGCATAATGTTACATTTTGTGGTGAACCTAAAATTATGGTGTACTACCACTATGGACCAAACACGGTTAGGAGAAAAACGAACGAAGAAAAGTTTGGTACGTTTTCTGTTATAGTTTTTGGGGGTTGTGTCTTTTCTAAAGCCGTTGGCGAGCTGCGTTTGTTCAATGATGTGATGACGAAGGAGTGTTACATAGACATTTTAAAACAGAAATTGACCAGAAGCGCGGATAACTTTGAATTTGTTGATCCCAGTGACTCAAGAAAACTTAATTACAAGCTGTATTAGAACAGTGACCAAAAATACAAACCTCGTTAACATCGTTAGCATCGTTAGAGTATTGTTTTTGGCCAAGAATTCACGAACAAACAACGAAGTGTGAGCATGTGCATTATCGCGGGGCAAAAGCCATTAATTATTTTTACACAAACCCCGGCGTTTTTTCGGATTGTTTCACGCAAACGACGTTGAACTTATAGGTAGTACTCTTTATTGACCGTTTGACCTTGAGGCAAGAATTCACAATGCACTTTGCGATTAAAGCCGAAAAACACAGTCGAAGAACATTCCCGTTATTTTTTTTAACATACTACGTATAATATGTCAATATGTAAGGGATGTTACCAAAACTAATCTTGAGTATACCACAGTTAGGTGGCAAAAATTAATGAAAGCGATATACGAATCACCTCAGTCCACTATATATATAATGATATATAATGATTATCGTTATTCTAGTCGGCTCTATGACGAATGTGCCCGTAAAATTTTGATTGACCTTAACAAAATTTAGTAGAAATATGCTCTCCTCGGGTATGCTTTAATTTTTTGTTTAATACCAAAAGTCCCCAATATACTCAATATAGTTATTCCCGAATTTCCGGCTGACTTTAAACCGTTCGAATAGGTCAATATGTGTGATATTTTATCGAAGTTAAGTATTTTTTGTAACCATAATATGGTTTATGGTTGAATATGAATGAAGTCGGTCTAGACCTAGGTCTAAGCCCCATGCCTCTAACATACTTGAAAATAGAAAACGTCTGAACAAGATTTAATGACAATATTTCTATAATACTAATAGATAATAGATAATATAATAGAATTGATAGATTAGATTCGGTATTAAAAATTAACATTAGTGTACGTACCTTCCCACACCCATGATATCATGAATGCAGGCTAAAGTAGAAGTTTATTTGATGTCAAATATGATTGTAATTCAAAATTTCGTTGAATAATAAATGTTGAATTCTTATGCGACATTTTTTAATGCAATATTTTGCTAACACCTGAAAGAATTTCATTATCTTTGATCCTTGAAAATTGCGAGAGTACTTAGCCCTTCGTTTCTTGTTCGTTTAGGCTTTGCGATAGCCTGGCCTAATTCGATATTAGTAATATGTACTTCCAGATTATATTGTGAATATTTGAGAATTATTAATTGGTAAATAGATGTGTTCTCTGGTGAGATATTTTTCAGAATGCCTATTGTTCGAATGACTGGATTATGTTCCCCGAAATTGACTGGTTTGAGAAATGTAAGTTTAAGTTGGCAACGCATGGATAGTTTTGAAGAACAAAGCGATAGGCCTACGTTTGTAAATGTTTATGGTTCAAAAAGTGTAATGATGTCCGGACAAACAATCAACAACACCTATCATCTATCAATCAATACATACACCATACATTGGTACATCTATCAATTATCTCTCCCCTGCCATTAGCAGGTTTTGTTCCCAAAGTGGGCTTCACTCGTTAAAGTCACCTTATAATTAGTGCGATTGTGTGTGCGTTTTGAAGAAGAGTTTTGAGCTCTTGGGCAAGTATTTGGTCCTGAGGTGGTATGTATGTATATGTTTTATTATGCAGGAAAGTGCAAATCCATATTGACAGAATGTTTCAATTTGTTCTACAGTGTGGGATATGTGTTGTTTTATAAGTATACCTATACCTTGTATGGCTGAATTGTAGGAGTTGTAAAAGTAGGATTTATATATTTGAAGAACCATTTCTGTGTTTTGGATATTAAGGGTTTCGTGAAGGTATATTACGTCAAGGATTCTGTCTGGAATAAGTAGAATAAGACAGCTTTTTATATTCCATTGCACAGCCTTGCAAGGCAGTAAATTTAAAATTAGGAAGTGAAACAAACGGCTTTTATTTCTCTTTTAACTATCGTTAAGTACTTTAAACATTTATTTTTACTTCTATGGCGACACATATAATTCGCGAAATATATACTTAATCGTCGCAACTCAAAAATTTTATTTTAATATCAAATTCTTAGCTTAGTGTTATTACGCTTTCTGTAATTTGGAGAAGCTCACTAGTTATACACACATATATACTCCCACTAAACAACCATATACAAATATATACATTATGGCTACGGCTACTTATCGCAGACAACTGAGTCGCCAGTCACAATTTTTTGTTTATTAACTTTATTACTGCCATACCTTATTATAGAATGTCAAAATCCATCAAGTGCTCCAGACCAGTGTTCTACAGTACTTTGCTAGTTTTGGAGTTTGAATACATTAACTATCTTCCAAGAAAATATAGATTCTTTATTTTACTCTCGCAACATGTTGCAACAGAGTGTATTAGTAGTGGTCGCCTAACGGCTGTTTGTAACAAATAAATCTAAGCGAGATAGATATGGAGTTATGTATATATAAATGATCAAAATGGCGAGAAAAGTTGAATTCCACGTGAGTGTCTGTCCATCCGTCCGTCCGTCCATGCAAGCGATAACGATAAGGATAAACGATAAGGTCTTGCGATAAAGTACCTGATGAAACTTTATCCAGTATTTCTTGGTAATATAAGAAGGTTGATATTGCAGATGGTCAGAATCGGACAGTTGGCACGCCCACAACATGCTGTTAATCGAAAACTTATAAAGTGCTATAACTAAACTCCAAATTACGATATAAAATTGGAACTCTGTGGATTGAAAATATTTTAAAAGTGGGATGGCCTCGGCCCTAATAGGTTTAATCTACATATCTCCAAAATCACTAAAGCTATATCTACCAAACTTGCTGAGACCAAATCCCTTCAGCATCTCAACGAACGGTGTAAAAATAAGCAAAGTCGGGTGATAACCATGCGGACTCCCCATATAACGATTGTATTGAAAACTACTAAAAGTGCCATAACTCTTAAAATAAATATGTCAGAAGCATGACATTACAGTCAATGTGTACTTTAGGGCTTCCGATTCCTGGTTTAAAAATGAGACAATGGGTGCGCCTTTAAGCGAAATCGTATATCTCAGGATCTACTATAACAATTTCAACCAATTTTGGTACATAACATTGTATTTGCGTCGTTATGTTACATAGCGAAAATGGGTAAAATTGGAATTCGGAATCGGAAATCGGAAACAACTTGAAATCTAAATTTTAAGTTTAGATTTTAATTACAGAAATAAATGTGTTCAGTATGTTAGTACGTTTTCAGAAATGTATCTTAAATCTATTTAAGGCACATAAATTTCAAAAGTCAAAACTTAAACTCAAAAAACAAAATGTAGATTAACTCAAATATTGTGCTGTCTTATTCCATTAATTCTTTGCAAAATGCTAACACGTATCGTTAAAGGAGGGAGACAACCAACCGTAACAAAGTAACAGAACTTTTTCTGCGACAAGATAAAACTTAGCCGTGTTTCTTGTAAATGGACAGTTTTTTCTTATGAAGTGCATTGGGGAAAATATCATTCAATTGGTTTATTTTAACTACCACTACAAAAGGAATGTGACCTAGAAATTATCTGATATGTTCTCAATTAATTTAAATTTAGAATATAGTTAACCCCTGAAACAGCAAGTTGCTTACAATTTCAGCACTCAGAAAGAAGACCAATCAAAAATATTATACTTAAAAATATCAACAACAATCCAAAAAAAAGTTTAAGATGGTTGCAATCTGTCTTAGAATGCGATTGTGAAATGACAGTGTACCACGATACCATCAGAAAAGTCCTAAAAGCCCATAAATATTCAACGAAAATAGCCAAGAAGAAACTCTGAATAAACTCTAACTCTGTAGAAACTACACTGAATATTGAAAATCGTATGAACTTTTCAATTGCCCATGTCAACAAGCTACCAAAGCATAGGCATAATGTTACATTTTGTGGTGAACCTAAAATTATGGTGTACTACCACTATGGACCAAACACGGTTAGGAGAAAAACGAACGAAGAAAAGTTTGGTACGTTTTCTGTTATAGTTTTTGGGGGTTGTGTCTTTTCTAAAGCCGTTGGCGAGCTGCGTTTGTTCAATGATGTGATGACGAAGGAGTGTTACATAGACATTTTAAAACAGAAATTGACCAGAAGCGCGGATAACTTTGAATTTGTTGATCCCAGTGACTCAAGAAAACTTAATTACAAGCTGTATTAGAACAGTGACCAAAAATACAAACCTCGTTAACATCGTTAGCATCGTTAGAGTATTGTTTTTGGCCAAGAATTCACGAACAAACAACGAAGTGTGAGCATGTGCATTATCGCGGGGCAAAAGCCATTAATTATTTTTACACAAACCCCGGCGTTTTTTCGGATTGTTTCACGCAAACGACGTTGAACTTATAGGTAGTACTCTTTATTGACCGTTTGACCTTGAGGCAAGAATTCACAATGCACTTTGCGATTAAAGCCGAAAAACACAGTCGAAGAACATTCCCGTTATTTTTTTTAACATACTACGTATAATATGTCAATATGTAAGGGATGTTACCAAAACTAATCTTGAGTATACCACAGTTAGGTGGCAAAAATTAATGAAAGCGATATACGAATCACCTCAGTCCACTATATATATAATGATATATAATGATTATCGTTATTCTAGTCGGCTCTATGACGAATGTGCCCGTAAAATTTTGATTGACCTTAACAAAATTTAGTAGAAATATGCTCTCCTCGGGTATGCTTTAATTTTTTGTTTAATACCAAAAGTCCCCAATATACTCAATATAGTTATTCCCGAATTTCCGGCTGACTTGAAACCGTTCGAATAGGTCAATATGTGTGATATTTTATCGAAGTTAAGTATTTTTTGTAACCATAATATGGTTTATGGTTGAATATGAATGAAGTCGGTCTAGACCTAGGTCTAAGCCCCATGCCTCTAACATGCTTGAAAATAGAAAACGTCTGAACAAGATTTAATGACAATATTTCTATAATCCTAATAGATAATAGATAATATAATAGAATTGATAGATTAGATTCGGTATTAAAAATTAACATTAGTGTACGTACCTTCCCACACCCATGATATCATGAATGCAGGCTAAAGTAGAAGTTTATTTGATGTCAAATATGATTGTAATTCAAAATTTCGTTGAATAATAAATGTTGAATTCTTATGCGACATTTTTTAATGCAATATTTTGCTAACACCTGAAAGAATTTCATTATCTTTGATCCTTGAAAATTGCGAGAGTACTTAGCCCTTCGTTTCTTGTTCGTTTAGGCTTTGCGATAGCCTGGCCTAATTCGATATTAGTAATATGTACTTCCAGATTATATTGTGAATATTTGAGAATTATTAATTGGTAAATAGATGTGTTCTCTGGTGAGATATTTTTCAGAATGCCTATTGTTCGAATGACTGGATTATGTTCCCCGAAATTGACTGGTTTGAGAAATGTAAGTTTAAGTTGGCAACGCATGGATAGTTTTGAAGAACAAAGCGATAGGCCTACGTTTGTAAATGTTTATGGTTCAAAAAGTGTAATGATGTCCGGACAAACAATCAACAACACCTATCATCTATCAATCAATACATACACCATACATTGGTACATCTATCAATTATCTCTCCCCTGCCATTAGCCGGTTTTGTTCCCAAAGTGGGCTTCACTCGTTAAAGTCACCTTATAATTAGTGCGATTGTGTGTGCGTTTTGAAGAAGAGTTTTGAGCTCTTGGGCAAGTATTTGGTCCTGAGGTGGTATGTATGTATATGTTTTATTATGCAGGAAAGTGCAAATCCATATTGACAGAATGTTTCAATTTGTTCTACAGTGTGGGATATGTGTTGTTTTATAAGTATACCTATACCTTGTATGGCTGAATTGTAGGAGTTGTAAAAGTAGGATTTATATATTTGAAGAACCATTTCTGTGTTTTGGATATTAAGGGTTTCGTGAAGGTATATTACGTCAAGGATTCTGTCTGGAATAAGTAGAATAAGACAGCTTTTTATATTCCATTGCACAGCCTTGCAAGGCAGTAAATTTAAAATTAGGAAGTGAAACAAACGGCTTTTATTTCTCTTTTAACTATCGTTAAGTACTTTAAACATTTATTTTTACTTCTATGGCGACACATATAATTCGCGAAATATATACTTAATCGTCGCAACTCAAAAATTTTATTTTAATATCAAATTCTTAGCTTAGTGTTATTACGCTTTCTGTAATTTGGAGAAGCTCACTAGTTATACACACATATATACTCCCACTAAACAACCATATACAAATATATACATTATGGCTACGGCTACTTATCGCAGACAACTGAGTCGCCAGTCACAATTTTTTGTTTATTAACTTTATTACTGCCATACCTTATTATAGAATGTCAAAATCCATCAAGTGCTCCAGACCAGTGTTCTACAGTACTTTGCTAGTTTTGGAGTTTGAATACATTAACTATCTTCCAAGAAAATATAGATTCTTTATTTTACTCTCGCAACATGTTGCAACAGAGTGTATTAGTAGTGGTCGCCTAACGGCTGTTTGTAACAAATAAATCTAAGCGAGATAGATATGGAGTTATGTATATATAAATGATCAAAATGGCGAGAAAAGTTGAATTCCACGTGAGTGTCTGTCCATCCGTCCGTCCGTCCATGCAAGCGATAACGATAAGGATAAACGATAAGGTCTTGCGATAAAGTACCTGATGAAACTTTATCCAGTATTTCTTGGTAATATAAGAAGGTTGATATTGCAGATGGTCAGAATCGGACAGTTGGCACGCCCACAACATGCTGTTAATCGAAAACTTATAAAGTGCTATAACTAAACTCCAAATTACGATATAAAATTGGAACTCTGTGGATTGAAAATATTTTAAAAGTGGGATGGCCTCGGCCCTAATAGGTTTAATCTACATATCTCCAAAATCACTAAAGCTATATCTACCAAACTTGCTGAGACCAAATCCCTTCAGCATCTCAACGAACGGTGTAAAAATAAGCAAAGTCGGGTGATAACCATGCGGACTCCCCATATAACGATTGTATTGAAAACTACTAAAAGTGCCATAACTCTTAAAATAAATATGTCAGAAGCATGACATTACAGTCAATGTGTACTTTAGGGCTTCCGATTCCTGGTTTAAAAATGAGACAATGGGTGCGCCTTTAAGCGAAATCGTATATCTCAGGATCTACTATAACAATTTCAACCAATTTTGGTACATAACATTGTATTTGCGTCGTTATGTTACATAGCGAAAATGGGTAAAATTGGAATTCGGAATCGGAAATCGGAAACAACTTGAAATCTAAATTTTAAGTTTAGATTTTAATTACAGAAATAAATGTGTTCAGTATGTTAGTACGTTTTCAGAAATGTATCTTAAATCTATTTAAGGCACATAAATTTCAAAAGTCAAAACATAAACTGAAAAAACAAGATGTAGATTAACTCAAATATTGTGCTGTCTTATTCCATTAATTCTTTGCAAAATGCTAACACGTATCGTTAAAGGAGGGAGACAACCAACCGTAACAAAGTAACAGAACTTTTTCTGCGACAAGATAAAACTTAGCCGTGTTTCTTGTAAATGGACAGTTTTTTCTTATGAAGTGCATTGGGGAAAATATCATTCAATTGGTTTATTTTAACTACCACTACAAAAGGAATGTGACCTAGAAATTATCTGATATGTTCTCAATTAATTTAAATTTAGAATATAGTTAACCCCTGAAACAGCAAGTTGCTTACAATTTCAGCACTCAGAAAGAAGACCAATCAAAAATATTATACTTAAAAATATCAACAACAATCCAAAAAAAATTTTAAGATGGTTGCAATCTGTCTTAGAATGCGATTGTGAAATGACAGTGTACCACGATACCATCAGAAAAGTCCTAAAAGCCCATAAATATTCAACGAAAATAGCCAAGAAGAAACTCTGAATAAACTCTAACTCTGTAGAAACTACACTGAATATTGAAAATCGTATGAACTTTTCAATTGCCCATGTCAACAAGCTACCAAAGCATAGGCATAATGTTACATTTTGTGGTGAACCTAAAATTATGGTGTACTACCACTATGGACCAAACACGGTTAGGAGAAAAACGAACGAAGAAAAGTTTGGTACGTTTTCTGTTATAGTTTTTGGGGGTTGTGTCTTTTCTAAAGCCGTTGGCGAGCTGCGTTTGTTCAATGATGTGATGACGAAGGAGTGTTACATAGACATTTTAAAACAGAAATTGACCAGAAGCGCGGATAACTTTGAATTTGTTGATCCCAGTGACTCAAGAAAACTTAATTACAAGCTGTATTAGAACAGTGACCAAAAATACAAACCTCGTTAACATCGTTAGCATCGTTAGAGTATTGTTTTTGGCCAAGAATTCACGAACAAACAACGAAGTGTGAGCATGTGCATTATCGCGGGGCAAAAGCCATTAATTATTTTTACACAAACCCCGGCGTTTTTTCGGATTGTTTCACGCAAACGACGTTGAACTTATAGGTAGTACTCTTTATTGACCGTTTGACCTTGAGGCAAGAATTCACAATGCACTTTGCGATTAAAGCCGAAAAACACAGTCGAAGAACATTCCCGTTATTTTTTTTAACATACTACGTATAATATGTCAATATGTAAGGGATGTTACCAAAACTAATCTTGAGTATACCACAGTTAGGTGGCAAAAATTAATGAAAGCGATATACGAATCACCTCAGTCCACTATATATATAATGATATATAATGATTATCGTTATTCTAGTCGGCTCTATGACGAATGTGCCCGTAAAATTTTGATTGACCTTAACAAAATTTAGTAGAAATATGCTCTCCTCGGGTATGCTTTAATTTTTTGTTTAATACCAAAAGTCCCCAATATACTCAATATAGTTATTCCCGAATTTCCGGCTGACTTTAAACCGTTCGAATTGGTCAATATGTGTGATATTTTTATCGAAGTTAAGTATTTTTTGTAACCATAATATGGTTTATGGTTGAATATGAATGAAGTCGGTCTAGACCTAGGTCTAAGCCCCATGCCTCTAACATACTTGAAAATAGAAAACGTCTGAACAAGATTTAATGACAATATTTCTATAATACTAATAGATAATAGATAATATAATAGAATTGATAGATTAGATTCGGTATTAAAAATTAACATTAGTGTACGTACCTTCCCACACCCATGATATCATGAATGCAGGCTAAAGTAGAAGTTTATTTGATGTCAAATATGATTGTAATTCAAAATTTCGTTGAATAATAAATGTTGAATTCTTATGCGACATTTTTTAATGCAATATTTTGCTAGCACCTGAAAGAATTTCATTACCTTTGATCCTTGAAAATTGCGAGAGTACTTAGCCCTTCGTTTCTTGTTCATTTAGGCTTTGTGATAGCCTGGCCTAATTCGATATTAGTAATATGTACTTCCAGATTATATTGTGAATATTTGAGAATTATTAATTGGTAAATAGATGTGTTCTCTGGTGAGATATTTTTCAGAATGCCTATTGTTCGAATGACTGGATTATGTTCCCCGAAATTGACTGGTTTGAGAAATGTAAGTTTAAGTTGGCAACGCATGGATAGTTTTGAAGAACAAAGCGATAGGCCTACGTTTGTAAATGTTTATGGTTCAAAAAGTGTAATGATGTCCGGACAAACAATCAACAACACCTATCATCTATCAATCAATACATACACCATACATTGGTACATCTATCAATTATCTCTCCCCTGCCATTAGCCGGTTTTGTTCCCAAAGTGGGCTTCACTCGTTAAAGTCACCTTATAATTAGTGCGATTGTGAGTGCGTTTTGAAGAAGAGTTTTGAGCTCTTGGGCAAGTATTTGGTCCTGAGGTGGTATGTATGTATATGTTTTATTATGCAGGAAAGTGCAAATCCATATTGACAGAACGTTTCAATTTGTTCTACAGTGTGGGATATGTGTTGTTTTATAAGTATACCTATACCTTGTATGGCTGAATTGTAGGAGTTGTAAAAGTAGGATTTATATATTTGAAGAACCATTTCTGTGTTTTGGATATTAAGGGTTTCGTGAAGGTATATTACGTCAAGGATTCTGTCTGGAATAAGTAGAATAAGACAGCTTTTTATATTCCATTGCACAGCCTTGCAAGGCAGTAAATTTAAAATTAGGAAGTGAAACAAACGGCTTTTATTTCTCTTTTAACTATCGTTAAGTACTTTAAACATTTATTTTTACTTCTATGGCGACACATATAATTCGCGAAATATATACTTAATCGTCGCAACTCAAAAATTTTATTTTAATATCAAATTCTTAGCTTAGTGTTATTACGCTTTCTGTAATTTGGAGAAGCTCACTAGTTATACACACATATATACTCCCACTAAACAACCATATACAAATATATACATTATGGCTACGGCTACTTATCGCAGACAACTGAGTCGCCAGTCACAATTTTTTGTTTATTAACTTTATTACTGCCATACCTTATTATAGAATGTCAAAATCCATCAAGTGCTCCAGACCAGTGTTCTACAGTACTTTGCTAGTTTTGGAGTTTGAATACATTAACTATCTTCCAAGAAAATATAGATTCTTTATTTTACTCTCGCAACATGTTGCAACAGAGTGCATTAGTAGTGGTCGCCTAACGGCTGTTTGTAACAAATAAATCTAAGCGAGATAGATATGGAGTTATGTATATATAAATGATCAAAATGGCGAGAAAAGTTGAATTCCACGTGAGTGTCTGTCCATCCGTCCGTCCGTCCATGCAAGCGATAACGATAAGGATAAACGATAAGGTCTTGCGATAAAGTACCTGATGAAACTTTATCCAGTATTTTTTGGTAATATAAGAAGGTTGATATTGCAGATGGTCAGAATCGGACAGTTGGCACGCCCACAACATGCTGTTAATCGAAAACTTATAAAGTGCTATAACTAAACTCCAAATTACGATATAAAATTGGAACTCTGTGGATTGAAAATATTTTAAAAGTGGGATGGCCTCGGCCCTAATAGGTTTAATCTACATATCTCCAAAATCACTAAAGCTATATCTACCAAACTTGCTGAGACCAAATCCCTTCAGCATCTCAACGAACGGTGTGAAAATAAGCAAAGTCGGGTGATAACCATGCGTACTCCCCATATAACGATTATATTGAAAACTACTAAAAGTGCCATAACTCTTAAAATAAATATGTCAGAAGCATGACATTACAGTCAATGTGTACTTTAGGGCTTCCGATTCCTGGTTTAAAAATGAGACAATGGGTGCGCCTTTAAGCGAAATCGTATATCTCAGGATCTACTATAACAATTTCAACCAATTTTGGTACATAACATTGTATTTGCGTCGTTATGTTACATAGCGAAAATGGGTAAAATTGGAATTCGGAATCGGAAATCGGAAACAACTTGAAATCTAAATTTTAAGTTTAGATTTTAATTACAGAAATAAATGTGTTCAGTATGTTAGTACGTTTTCAGAAATGTATCTTAAATCTATTTAAGGCACATAAATTTCAAAAGTCAAAACATAAACTGAAAAAACAAGATGTAGATTAACTCAAATATTGTGCTGTCTTATTCCATTAATTCCTTGCAAAATGCTAACACGTATCGTTAAAGGAGGGAGACAACCAACCGTAACAAAGTAACAGAACTTTTTCTGCGACAAGATAAAACTTAGCCGTGTTTCTTGTAAATGGACAGTTTTTTCTTATGAAGTGCATTGGGGAAAATATCATTCAATTGGTTTATTTTAACTACCACTACAAAAGGAATGTGACCTAGAAATTATCTGATATGTTCTCAATTAATTTAAATTTAGAATATAGTTAACCCCTGAAACAGCAAGTTGCTTACAATTTCAGCACTCAGAAAGAAGACCAATCAAAAATATTATACTTAAAAATATCAACAACAATCCAAAAAAAAATTTAAGATGGTTGCAATCTGTCTTAGAATGCGATTCTGAAATGACAGTGTACCACGATACCATCAGAAAAGTCCTAAAAGCCCATAAATATTCAACGAAAATAGCCAAGAAGAAACTCTGAATAAACTCTAACTCTGTAGAAACTACACTGAATATTGAAAATCGTATGAACTTTTCAATTGCCCATGTCAACAAGCTACCAAAGCATAGGCATAATGTTACATTTTGTGGTGAACCTAAAATTATGGTGTACTACCACTATGGACCAAACACGGTTAGGAGAAAAACGAACGAAGAAAAGTTTGGTACGTTTTCTGTTATAGTTTTTGGGGGTTGTGTCTTTTCTAAAGCCGTTGGCGAGCTGCGTTTGTTCAATGATGTGATGACGAAGGAGTGTTACATAGACATTTTAAAACAGAAATTGACCAGAAGCGCGGATAACTTTGAATTTGTTGATCCCAGTGACTCAAGAAAACTTAATTACAAGCTGTATTAGAACAGTGACCAAAAATACAAACCTCGTTAACATCGTTAGCATCGTTAGAGTATTGTTTTTGGCCAAGAATTCACGAACAAACAACGAAGTGTGAGCATGTGCATTATCGCGGGGCAAAAGCCATTAATTATTTTTACACAAACCCCGGCGTTTTTTCGGATTGTTTCACGCAAACGACGTTGAACTTATAGGTAGTACTCTTTATTGACCGTTTGACCTTGAGGCAAGAATTCACAATGCACTTTGCGATTAAAGCCGAAAAACACAGTCGAAGAACATTCCCGTTATTTTTTTTAACATACTACGTATAATATGTCAATATGTAAGGGATGTTACCAAAACTAATCTTGAGTATACCACAGTTAGGTGGCAAAAATTAATGAAAGCGATATACGAATCACCTCAGTCCACTATATATATAATGATATATAATGATTATCGTTATTCTAGTCGGCTCTATGACGAATGTGCCCGTAAAATTTTGATTGACCTTAACAAAATTTAGTAGAAATATGCTCTCCTCGGGTATGCTTTAATTTTTTGTTTAATACCAAAAGTCCCCAATATACTCAATATAGTTATTCCCGAATTTCCGGCTGACTTTAAACCGTTCGAATAGGTCAATATGTGTGATATTTTATCGAAGTTAAGTATTTTTTGTAACCATAATATGGTTTATGGTTGAATATGAATGAAGTCGGTCTAGACCTAGGTCTAAGCCCCATGCCTCTAACATACTTGAAAATAGAAAACGTCTGAACAAGATTTAAAGACAATATTTCTATAATACTAATAGATAATAGATAATATAATAGAATTGATAGATTAGATTCGGTATTAAAAATTAACATTAGTGTACGTACCTTCCCACACCCATGATATCATGAATGCAGGCTAAAGTAGAAGTTTATTTGATGTCAAATATGATTGTAATTCAAAATTTCGTTGAATAATAAATGTTGAATTCTTATGCGACATTTTTTAATGCAATATTTTGCTAGCACCTGAAAGAATTTCATTACCTTTGATCCTTGAAAATTGCGAGAGTACTTAGCCCTTCGTTTCTTGTTCGTTTAGGCTTTGCGATAACCTGGCCTAATTCGATATTAGTAATATGTACTTCCAGATTATATTGTGAATATTTGAGAATTATTAATTGGTAAATAGATGTGTTCTCTGGTGAGATATTTTTCAGAATGCCTATTGTTCGAATGACTGGATTATGTTCCCCGAAATTGACTGGTTTGAGAAATGTAAGTTTAAGTTGGCAACGCATGGATAGTTTTGAAGAACAAAGCGATAGGCCTACGTTTGTAAATGTTTATGGTTCAAAAAGTGTAATGATGTCCGGACAAACAATCAACAACACCTATCATCTATCAATCAATACATACACCATACATTGGTACATCTATCAATTATCTCTCCCCTGCCATTAGCAGGTTTTGTTCCCAAAGTGGGCTTCACTCGTTAAAGTCACCTTATAATTAGTGCGATTGTGTGTGCGTTTTGAAGAAGAGTTTTGAGCTCTTGGGCAAGTATTTGGTCCTGAGGTGGTATGTATGTATATGTTTTATTATGCAGGAAAGTGCAAATCCATATTGACAGAATGTTTCAATTTGTTCTACAGTGTGGGATATGTGTTGTTTTATAAGTATACCTATACCTTGTATGGCTGAATTGTAGGAGTTGTAAAAGTAGGATTTATATATTTGAAGAACCATTTCTGTGTTTTGGATATTAAGGGTTTCGTGAAGGTATATTACGTCAAGGATTCTGTCTGGAATAAGTAGAATAAGACAGCTTTTTATATTCCATTGCACAGCCTTGCAAGGCAGTAAATTTAAAATTAGGAAGTGAAACAAACGGCTTTTATTTCTCTTTTAACTATCGTTAAGTACTTTAAACATTTATTTTTACTTCTATGGCGACACATATAATTCGCGAAATATATACTTAATCGTCGCAACTCAAAAATTTTATTTTAATATCAAATTCTTAGCTTAGTGTTATTACGCTTTCTGTAATTTGGAGAAGCTCACTAGTTATACACACATATATACTCCCACTAAACAACCATATACAAATATATACATTATGGCTACGGCTACTTATCGCAGACAACTGAGTCGCCAGTCACAATTTTTTGTTTATTAACTTTATTACTGCCATACCTTATTATAGAATGTCAAAATCCATCAAGTGCTCCAGACCAGTGTTCTACAGTACTTTGCTAGTTTTGGAGTTTGAATACATTAACTATCTTCCAAGAAAATATAGATTCTTTATTTTACTCTCGCAACATGTTGCAACAGAGTGCATTAGTAGTGGTCGCCTAACGGCTGTTTGTAACAAATAAATCTAAGCGAGATAGATATGGAGTTATGTATATATAAATGATCAAAATGGCGAGAAAAGTTGAATTCCACGTGAGTGTCTGTCCATCCGTCCGTCCGTCCATGCAAGCGATAACGATAAGGATAAACGATAAGGTCTTGCGATAAAGTACCTGATGAAACTTTATCCAGTATTTTTTGGTAATATAAGAAGGTTGATATTGCAGATGGTCAGAATCGGACAGTTGGCACGCCCACAACATGCTGTTAATCGAAAACTTATAAAGTGCTATAACTAAACTCCAAATTACGATATAAAATTGGAACTCTGTGGATTGAAAATATTTTAAAAGTGGGATGGCCTCGGCCCTAATAGGTTTAATCTACATATCTCCAAAATCACTAAAGCTATATCTACCAAACTTGCTGAGACCAAATCCCTTCAGCATCTCAACGAACGGTGTGAAAATAAGCAAAGTCGGGTGATAACCATGCGTACTCCCCATATAACGATTATATTGAAAACTACTAAAAGTGCCATAACTCTTAAAATAAATATGTCAGAAGCATGACATTACAGTCAATGTGTACTTTAGGGCTTCCGATTCCTGGTTTAAAAATGAGACAATGGGTGCGCCTTTAAGCGAAATCGTATATCTCAGGATCTACTATAACAATTTCAACCAATTTTGGTACATAACATTGTATTTGCGTCGTTATGTTACATAGCGAAAATGGGTAAAATTGGAATTCGGAATCGGAAATCGGAAACAACTTGAAATCTAAATTTTAAGTTTAGATTTTAATTACAGAAATAAATGTGTTCAGTATGTTAGTACGTTTTCAGAAATGTATCTTAAATCTATTTAAGGCACATAAATTTCAAAAGTCAAAACATAAACTCAAAAAACAAAATGTAGATTAACTCAAATATTGTGCTGTCTTATTCCATTAATTCTTTGCAAAATGCTAACACGTATCGTTAAAGGAGGGAGACAACCAACCGTAACAAAGTAACAGAACTTTTTCTGCGACAAGATAAAACTTAGCCGTGTTTCTTGTAAATGGACAGTTTTTTCTTTGAAGTGCATTGGGGAAAATATCATTCAATTGGTTTATTTTAACTACCACTACAAAAGGAATGTGACCTAGAAATTATCTGATATGTTCTCAATTAATTTAAATTTAGAATATAGTTAACCCCTGAAACAGCAAGTTGCTTACAATTTCAGCACTCAGAAAGAAGACCAATCAAAAATATTATACTTAAAAATATCAACAACAATCCAAAAAAAAGTTTAAGATGGTTGCAATCTGTCTTAGAATGCGATTGTGAAATGACAGTGTACCACGATACCATCAGAAAAGTCCTAAAAGCCCATAAATATTCAACGAAAATAGCCAAGAAGAAACTCTGAATAAACTCTAACTCTGCAGAAACTACACTGAATATTGAAAATCGTATGAACTTTTCAATTGCCCATGTCAACAAGCTACCAAAGCATAGGCATAATGTTACATTTTGTGGTGAACCTAAAATTATGGTGTACTACCACTATGGACCAAACACGGTTAGGAGAAAAACGAACGAAGAAAAGTTTGGTACGTTTTCTGTTATAGTTTTTGGGGGTTGTGTCTTTTCTAAAGCCGTTGGCGAGCTGCGTTTGTTCAATGATGTGATGACGAAGGAGTGTTACATAGACATTTTAAAACAGAAATTGACCAGAAGCGCGGATAACTTTGAATTTGTTGATCCCAGTGACTCAAGAAAACTTAATTACAAGCTGTATTAGAACAGTGACCAAAAATACAAACCTTTGTTCTGCAAAACCTGAGTCATGTGCCACTGCAAAAAGTTATCGATACGCCTGTCCATAGCCCTAGCTTTAATTTTGAAAATTTGCGGTCGTTTTCAATAAATGCTATTCAGTGGAGAGTGGAACAGAACATATAACCTGGAGAACTTAATTCACTCAACGCCACGTCATCTACGTGACTGTCGCAATCCAAATGACTGATATACTAAATATATACATAATTTACATATAATATCAAAATTAACATTTGCTACTTAGATGTAGCTGTTTATAAAAAATATATAGTTAATGTACACTTTGTTTTTGCAGTTTATGATATGACATGAAATGACATGACATGAAATGACATGAAATTTAATAGACTTAAATGGATTTAAGATACATTCACAGATAGGGTTATAAAAGAAGAAAAATTAAAAGATTTATTTCTTTTGCTAAAATCTAAGCTTTAAACTGAATTTCTATGTTTTTCGTTTAGCAAAGTATTAATTGACAGACTGTTTGTACAACCACTATTCTGAGTGTCTGGCACTGAGCTTAAATTGTTCCCCTGGTCTATATGAATAAATACTTCATTTGGAATGGAATGAAAATATTTATAATCATTAAGCAATAATGCAACAACAATTCTATAATATAATAGATGATATAATATAATAGCGCTCTATCTCGAAATTTGTGATTAATTGCATATATCTCGCTATAAATTATTGTGAGGTACTCGGCTCGCTTATAACTTTCTAAATCAAGTTTGCAAATTTTTGGAATAAAGCATAATACGTGTAAATATATCAGAAGCATTTCACAAGTTTGATTTCGAAATATTTATTAAAAGTCAAAAAACCTGTTTGTATTTAAATGACTTTATATATAAAGTACACGAAACCTTCCGGCCTTGTCTGATATCCAATATTTAAAAAAATAATCAGGGTTACAGTGTTAAAACTACGCATATCCCTTATGCAAATTTGGTTTTCACTGTTTAATTGATTACTAAACATTTGTTTTCTTCGAGTAAACAGTCCGTTCCCTTTTTGACCTATTATGCTTACTTTTTTAAGAAGATCTTATAATTTTTCAAGTCATCGTTTTCATAAATGGGTGGACGCGAAACGAATTGCTTTCGTTTTGATATGTATAACATGCACTAATGCCGCTCCTCTTACCTTTATTTACCCGATATACTGTTCTCTCTCTTCAAGTTGTTATAAACCGTGTAATGCGTTACATAATTTGATAAAATTAAGTCGACATGCTTTTAAGATGATGTGGATTGGAACGGAAAATGGATGAAATTGGTCTATACCTTCCGCTGCCCTAGTCAATTAGTATGTGGGACTTTTTTACTACTACATATTAAAACATAACTGGAAACATTAAAAAAAGTTAATATTGAATTTTAACGTAACAGAAACTAAAGTTGAATTGAAACAGATGCTGTATGTTGTCACCATGAGTATGAATGTAATAATTGAATTTTTTTTTCTCTGTTATCTGTGTTTCTGAGAAACTTTTTGAGTGGAGCTTGCATGAAAGTGTAGTTTTTCATGTGTAACATGTGGTAGTTATCGGTACCGATCAAAGGTTGTTATTGCCTAGAAAATACACGAAGGAGGTTAAACCAGGATAATATGAGTTTCCCGCATCTGTAGTGAGTTAGGAACGATACTGGGTCTGAATGATTTTATTGTTGAGCCTTCGATAATCTCCTCCTCCCTATCTCCAACTTTTTCTTGGCCATACGTAAAGGATTTGGTCAAAGTCTTGCTTGAATGATCTGACATGATATAATTGAATGAAAAGCTAAGCTTTCATTCATCAGAACGTAGTCTAATTTTTGGTATTTCGATATATTAAGAGTTATCCTTAAATTGGCGTGGCCAACGGCCAAAAACGGCCATTAAAACCATTAGCCATTTAAACCATTAACCCGTTAAAACAAAATAAAAATGTACAGAATATATCAGTTCAAAGAAAAAATACATACAATACAGTCTTTTCAAATTACATACAGACAAAAATTAGCATACAGTAGACTTATCTAAAGCGTTATAAATATCGTTATTGACCCCGAGGCTTATGATTATAAGTAAACTGCCTACTTAAATTTCTGAAGAAATTTAGTTCACGATTGTCATCATTGTTTGTGTGGGACGTGTGGGTTGTGTCCTAAAAGCGCTCACAATAATTCGTGGGAAGGAGCTTCCAAAAGATACAATAGATCTGAGAAATTTGGAGGTATGGCATCGTAAAAACGGCAAGTGTTTAGGTGAAATAGCAAAAATTTACAACAAAAGTCGTTCAACTGTCCAAAAAATTATAAACAATTATGAATTGCGAGATGGGAACAAGGTGGGTACAAAGAGGGGGATCCAAAAACTGCTCAACGTTCTGGTCGACCCTGTACTCTAGGTGATACTGAAGCTTGTGAAATTGTAAGAGAAGTTAGAAAGCCCCAAAGTGAGTGTGGTTAAAATAGCAGAAAATCTTTCGCAAGAAGGAAGTAGGCCCGCTAGTGCCTCTACTATACGCAGAGCGCTAAATGTTAATGGCTTGCATAGGAGGACACCAAGGAGAAAGCCTTGCATTTCTACTACCAAGTGGGCTAAAGGGCTTAACTTAGCAAAATCTCATTTAACTGACCCTCAAGCGTTCTGGAATAGCGTTGTGTTTGGTGACGAAAGCAAAATCGAGATATTTGGCACACAAAACCGTGGTAAGATAAGCATGAGGGAGGCTCTGTAATAGTTTGAGGGTACATGTCGGCTGTTGGTACCGGAAATCTAGTTTTTGTTGAGTTTACCATGAATAGCAGATTATCTTCAACTGTTGAAGGACAACTTAAAGCAAAGTGTTCGAAACTTAGCTATAACCTCGCCGTGGGCCTTTTAGCACGAGAACGACCCGCCCCATACAGCTAGATTTGTCAAAGAATGGCTGAAACACCACAGAAGAGTTAAATTCACCTGCCCAATCCTCGGAACTCAATCCTATTGAGAATTTGTGGGATATTCTAGACAGAAACATTAGAAAAAGACCCATAACCTCCAAAAATGACTTGTGGAACGCCTCGACTGAAGAATGTCCGAAAATTTCAAGTGAGGTTACACAAAGCTTGGTTAACTCCATGCAAAGGCGTATGGAAGCCGTTATAAAGTCTAATGGTGGCCCCACAAAAGGTTAGTTTTACTTTTTCCGACTAAGGTATTGGGTTGTTCGGAAAGTCATTTCGTTTTTTCCCGCCAGAGGACTTAATTACGTTTTTTCGAAACTAACTTCACACTTAAGCCCCATAACCATTATATGTCATGAGAGCTGATATTGCAAGGCTTGTGTGTGAAAAAGTTCTATTAATTCTACCCAGTAGTTTTTGGTTGGTGCCTTTTTAAATATGGAGAGCAATAAGCAGCATTTTCGTCATATTTTACTTTTTAACTTCAGAAAAGGTAAAAATGCTGTCCAAGCGAGAAAAAAATTGACGGATGTGTATGGAGAAGGCGTGTTAACAGTACGCCAGTGCCAGAACTGGTTTGCAAAATTTCGATCCGGCAATTTTGATGTCGAAGATGCACCACGGTCTGGAAGGCCGGTCGAAGCTGACAAAGATGCGATAAAGGCATTAGTTGATGCAAATCGGCGAATCACCACACGAGAGATCGGTGAGAGGTTAAATTTGTCGAATTCAACTGTTTATGGCCATTTGAAAGGCATGGACTTAACCTCGAAGCTCGATGTGTGGGTGCCCCATGTCCTTACCGAGCGAAATTTGTGTCGTCGTGTTGACGCGTGTGATTCGCTCCTCAAACGTCTAGAAAATGATCCATTTTTGAAGCGGATTATTACTGGGGACGAAAAATGGGTTGTATACAACAATGTTAAACGCAAGAGGTCATGGAGCAGAAAAGATGAACCGGCTCAAAGCGTGTCAAAAGCCAACATTCACCAAAAAAAGGTGATGCTCTCCGTTTGGTGGGATGTCAAAGGAATCGTTTTTTTTGAGCTTTTGCCGGACAATACAACGATTAATTCAGAAGTCTATTGTCATCAGCTGGACAAATTGAATGATTCACTTAAAGAGAAGAGGCCCGAATTAATCAACAGGAAGGGTGTAGTGTTCCACCAGGATAATGCGAGACCTCACACAAGTTTGGTCACTCGCCAAAAACTTTTACAGCTTGAATGGGACGTACTGCAACATCCACCATATTCTCCAGATCTGGCGCCTTCCGACTACTATTTGTTCCGGTCCCTGCAAAATTTTTTGGATGGCAAAACCTTTACCTCAAATGAAGATGTCAAAAACCACCTGGACGAGTTTTTTGCCAGCAAGGACCAAAACTTTTATGAGAGGGGAATTATGTTACTGCCAGAAATATGGCAAAAGGTGTTGGACCAGAATGGCCAATATATAATTTAATAAAATATTTATTCATTATACGAAAACTGTCTTTCATGTTCCCCAAAAAAAACGAAATGACTTTCCGAACAACCCAATAGTATATACACTTATACCGCTTGTGTGCTAACTTTTGAATGCATTTTTCAGGTACTTTTTTCTTTGAACCTGAATATTCTGTAACTTCTTAAGTGTTTTTAACCTTACACCTTAATTAAACTACAAACTGAGATTATTAAAAGCACACAAAAAATTAAGTTTTTCTGCTAAAAAAAGAAATAAACGGTTTTAGAAGCATGTACCAGCTATTAGTCAACTTTTGACTCTGATTGTACATGTTATTTCTTGTTTCGGTGTCTGCTCATTTGATTAGACGCTTATTGTTTTGGAGTTATTTTCATATTTTTATGCTCTTACATAGAGATATACTCACACGATGCACTCAATGTAATATCATAATATTATGTGTATATGAATCTACCATAGTATTATGTTTATGAATATGAATATATCAAAATGATAAAACTGACGAAGCAGATCGATTTCGGTACGACTATGTTACTTTTTATACATAGAGTAGACTCACTAAATCAATGCAAATATTCAATGAAGCAACATATCCTGCTTTGGTTATTGCCGACTAGTCACGATATTTTTTTCTTTAAAATAAGACTGTCGGATGCATGAATTCAAACGAGATGTTTGTACATTTCGCAAAAACTTAACAACATACAGTAGCTCACAGCCAAAGTGATAACACAGCTACCGTATAAGAAATTCTAAAACAAGTATTACCTGAAAACTAAATACATCTTCCAAAAAATATAAATTCCACTCAGCAGCGGCAGATATACACATTTAATTTATGCTATAAAAAAATTCAGATTTTATAGTTATTTTATTTACTTAACATCAGAAACAAAATAAATTAGTGTATTAAATTGCACCTCACAGCGAAAATGATGCAGTAACCAAAAAAAAAAAAAATACATTGCAATTTTTTAGGGACACAGATAAAACTTCGACTTTCGGTTGATTAATACTTTGTGGGATACCCCTTACTATCTATACCTGCTTTCATACGTTTCGGTATGGATTCCAACAATCTCTTTGTATAGTTAGGAGCAATTTTATTCCATTCTGTTTGCAGGGCGTTTTTCAAGTCGGCTTTGTTTCGAATCTCTCCTTCCAAAACGGACTACAGATTCTTAATTGCATTTAAATCTGCAGACTGTGCTGGTGTTTGTACTATGTGTGGACAGTTCCAAACAAGCCAACTTTGCACAACTCCGGATTTGCCTTTCGGTTCATTATCTTAATAGTACAAAAATTTTCCGCAAATTTTTAGTTTCGCGGCACTGCATTTTTCGTTTCAAATTGTTCAGATACATACTCTTGTCCATAGTACAGTCGATGAATTCCAAATTCCCGACTCCAGAAGACGACATGCATCCCCACACCATTAAATGGCATCCAACATGTTTTACGGTGCTACGTAGATATTGCGGTTGTAGCTCAGCATTTGCTTTTCTCCATACATAGTTCTTTCCATCCGATCTAATCAGGTTGAATTTACTCTCATCTGCAAAAATTACGATATTCCAGAAGCTGTCACGCTTATAAAAATGTTCGTTTGCAAACTTCAACCATACACTCCATTTTTCGTTGACTTGAGGTTTTTTTCGGGCTGTGCGGCCATTGAAATCAGGTTATCTGGGCACTCTTCGTATGGTTTCCGGATGACTTTTCTTCCCAAGATATTTTCCCACTTCGTTGCCTAAAGCTGGAGCACTTAAACGGAAATTTTCACGTATTTTCCGTACAATCCAACGGGAATCACTTTCGTTAAATATTTTATTATGAGCCGATTTCTTTTTACTTGTGACACGATTTTCACGAACATAACGTTCAATGATATACTGAATAGTTCCTTGACTCGGTTTCACCATTTCCGCGAATTCGCATTGACTTTTGCCGTCTTTACAATGCTTTAGGATTAATTCGCGCTCTTCAATACTTGTTTGGCGACCCATTTTGAACTACACTTTACGAACGACAACACCAAAATGTCAAAAAAAAATCCAGGGTTGCTCATTTTATAACAGTATTTACTTTGCATTCGAAAATTGGCGCCAAGCTGTCGCCGCTAACCGTAAACATCATATTGCAAATGTGCATCATTTTGGCTGTGGGCTTGCATTTCTATATACGAACATGTTTTTACTTTACGTTTGTAGAAGAAATATTTTTTATCGTTTGTTTTTTTTATTTTACAAGATTTAACATATATATATCAAATCAATAAACTAGTAAAAAAATTTTATTTCACAATATAAGAATGATTTTTTACCAAGCGTTTTTTCATTTAGTTGCTGCATCATTGTGGCTGTGAGCCAGTCTATGCACATAGATAAATAAAAAGCATAAAAACCGAATTACAGCAAAATGATGCCAATTAAATTCAATTAGGCTTACAAAAGGTTTATTACGCCCGAACGAATCCCACAGTAATTTTCCTTCACTTTTGTTTCTTACGCTATCTGCACATTTTTCTATTTGTTGAACGTCTACAAAGGATTTTAATTTTATTTAAACATTACAAAATTATTATACATTATAAACATTATAAAAACTCCTAACGAAATATGCAAGGGAAACATTGCTTTATTAGAGCGCTGTGAATGAGTGAGTCATAATTAACTACGAGTAGTAAAGTAATTCATAATTGTGTTGCGCACAAAATTTTACACATTCGATTAATACTTATGCGAACTTCAAATATGGAAAAGAAGATTAGAGGTTATTTAAAAAATTTTATTTATTTTATTTATTATAAAAAAATCGCATGACAAGTCAGATGACAACAAGTTAATATAATAATTCATATACAGCTATAGGCACATAAATGGAACAAAATCTGATTTCATATAAACGCTAAAATTGTTTAATTGAAAGTTGATTAAAATGTAAAAATTTTGCATTAAATTTGGTGCTGCTGTACCGAAGTTGTACTGGACTGACAAATATTACCATATGTTTTGTTTTTTGTTACCGTTATCAATGATGAGTAGTCAATGCTGATTTTAATTGGACACATAAATGGCAGAGATTATTTTGCAGAAGTTATACTCGCGTAGATTTTAATAGAACATTATTTATTGCGTTGTTGGAAAATAAGTAATTATAAGTATAGTATTTCAGTGAAAAAAAATATAAAATGGGATCCGGGAAACATATCACAGTAGAAGAAAGGCGAATAATTTGGAAAATATATGAGAAAGGGCAAAAAGTGGCCAAAATTGCTAATCTAATGCAAATTTCTCGGAAAAAGTACACAACGTATAGCACAAAGTATTGATCAAAGACAGGATTCGGAAACCAAGGCCATGCAAAACGGATGAGCGTGCGGATGCTGTTATAGTAACAATTGTCAAAAATGATCCATTTAAAGCGTCGCTGCAGGTAGCAGCCGACAGTAATCAAGCATTGAGCTTAAAAATATCCTATAGACTTGTCAGGAGACAACCATGTGTTTTACGTGGATACCTGCCGTTTGTTACAGCCTAACCCCACGGTTTTCAAAAACACAACGGATCAATACAATGCGTTGGCATTGTGGAAATGGACACAATAACCATCTTCGCAGGGCTCGAGATCGATCTAAAAACTCTGCGTTGGAGCGAACTCTAACGGGCTTCTGCTTCCCGTGGTACCAGATTAAAGACTACGGTCAGATCTCGTAGCCAGGATTACTTCCAGTAAACTTACCCATTCAACTCAGACTGGTGGCATTTGTAGCTTAAACTCAAATAAATTTAAAGTGTTATAAACTCAGTTCAAGCTAAGTACTATAGCGCTATTTCTGACAGGAATAAGCCTAGCCAGTGCATTTTATGGATTTTAGTCGCCTCTTACGACAATCATGCTTTACCGCGGGTTATTCTTATCGCCCGACCCGCAGGGGAACTTGTCAGAAGACGTTCGAATCAGGCAAAGCTGTTCGGGTGTATTACTAAGAAGAAACTACTCTTTTCAAAAAAAGGTAGAAAAGAAACAAAGGTTAACAGGATAGATCAATTTTGCAGAATATTTGTCCATCGTCCTTAGTTCCAAGTATATAGGCCTAAGTTCACTCAGAAGACGCTAAAGCATGGTGGCGGAAATAATATGGTTTGGGGAGCATTTTCTTGGCATGGTGTAGGTCCGCTCGTAAGAATCAATGGAAAAAGGGATACGTTTCGGTACTGGAACATTTTAAAAAGCCATTTGGAACCATATGCTTTCGATTCCATGCCAATTAAATGGAAATTTATGTAAAATAACGACCCGAAACACGCCTCGAGGCTAGTAAAAAATTAGTTTTCTGCGGAGAAGATCGATATTTTGGATTGTCCAGCCCAAAGCCATGACTTGAATCCAATTGGAAACAAAAAAAAAACAGTCCAGGCTGAAACTGCAAAGATTATATAAAAACATGGAAAATATTATTATAAATATATGGACGATATCTGGTTTGCAGTTAAAAAAGCTTACGCTATTCCTAAAGCTAAGGTACGCTATACCTAAAGCTAAGTGTCAAAATCTCGTGGAAAGTATAGGTTCTAGGTGTGAAGCAGTCATCAAAAATAAAGGATACAGCACAAAATATTAATAAAATAATGTTTGTAGGGACCAAAATTGATAATAATGCAATTTGAACTAAATTGTCCATATTTTTCTAGGTTGTGCCATTTATGTATCCACCTCATTACACCACAGTTTTCGTTTTTGATCATTGTTTTTTTTTAAATACTTCTGTTCAGTCACTTCAGTTTGTACTATTACCGAATACGAGGAATAAACCTTTAGAAAAAACCCATACTCTTGTTATTTATTAAAAACATTTACGATACTGTAACACAAGATAGAAGACAAAAAAAAATTTACCATTTATATGTCCATAGCTGTACATACTAGATGGCGCAGCCACGCATTGGCTAAGGTATATATTTAATTATATTATAGTAAATTATTCAATAAAGTGAATTTATTATTTAGGAATAAAGACGAAAATGTTATTGCCGGTATAAAAATCCACTGGATAGAAATTTGAACATGAGGGTCAAAATTTGAAAATGATTGATAAACATTTTCGTAGAGGTCTTATTAAGCACAAATCAACATAAAATATTTAATTTTATATTTTATTAATGTTACATTAAAGTTTGTAACAAACAAATAATTTCAAAAATTTTCGAAGAGGTCTTAATAAGCACAAATCAACGTAATATGTATAATTTTATATTTCATTAATATTTTATTCAAGCTTGGAACAAACAGTTTCAAAATATAAAAATTTTATATTCAATTTAATTTAGCACTATTCCTTGTTGTATTTTGAATGTGATTTCAAAATTATATCTAACAGATGCGCGATCACAAATTTTGGTTGTACCAAATGACGTTATTTGAACTCAAAAATAATTTCGAAACATTTGAATCGCAACTCCTGATGCGCGGCACATGCCGGGTGTTTCATTGTGAAATTTTAATGCCTGACAAAATTGACATATCATAACCATTGCACCGATAGCCTTTTTTTAATGCACTGAGTAATTAATATCTGGTTCATATTCGAACTCAAGACGAAAACGCAATTTTGTTAATGGGCGACTGTTCCGCTGCCTCTTTCGTCCTCGTACTCGTGCTGTAGCTATCTGTTGTTCACACACCGCTTTTGTTCTCGCAATAATCTATCGCGAACGTTCGTCACGCTATTATTGAGATTCTTGTACACAACTCTGCTGTCCTTATTCCTTAAATTGCGTTTCTTGCTGTGATTTGTTCTACCGACTAAGGTCTTCCAACACGTTTACGTTGTGCCTCTCTGCCCCGCGGATTGTTGAAGCTACATTTTTTTGATGACTAAAATAAAACTAAATTAATAAAATAATCAAAACAAACTTACATGAATTTTAAACATACGCGTGTGTCTTGAAATAAATTATTGTTTATAAGAAATGTTTTGACTTTATAGCGCAACCTTCTTAATTCAACCGATAAGTACCTTACATAAGATAAGATATAGATAAGCATAATACTTTGTCATAGAATAAGCAAATTTTAATATAGCAAATAACATAAAATAAGCATAGAAAAAGCAAACAAAAAAATTTGAAGAAATTTAGATGTGTTTTTCGTATCTCTAAAGTTGGATCAAACTGTACACAATGTGCAAATTTTAATTAAAATTGGTTCAGTAGTTTAGGGTTTACCGCGGACAAACAACGTCACACGTAATTTTTATACTCGCGCAACATACTGACACAGAGTATTATAGTTTTGTTCACCTGACGGTTGTTTGTAATACCTAGAACAAATCTAGATAGATATCGAGTTTGTACACATATATATAAATGATCAGGATGATGAGTTGAATGCTGAGTCCGTCTGCCCGTGCAAGCGATAACGTGAGTAAAAATTCAGATATCTTGATAAAATTTGGTACACATATTCCTTGGAATTCTGAGGAGGTTAGTATTGGAGATGGGCGAAATCGGACTACTGCCACACCCATAAAATGTCCTTAAACGAAAACCTATAAAATCCTATAAATAAGTTCCCAATTAAGATATAAAACTTAAATTAGATATAGGGAATCGCAGTAGAGAGGGGCATCTAGGTAGAAGGCATGTAGGTTGAAAATTTTTAAAAGTGGGCATGGCCCACCCCTAATACGTTTAATGTACGTATCTCACAAATCATTAAAGCTATATCAACCAAACTTGCTGAGGAAAAATTTCTCCTGCACCTCTTTAGACGTGTGAAAATGGGTGAAATCGGATTATAACCACGCCCAAATCCCATACGAAAGTTGTGTTGAAAACTACTAAGCGTACATTAACTCGCTGAAGAAACATGTCAGAAGCTTGAATTTCACAGCCGAGATGGTACTTAAGGGCGTCAAAGGAATCACTTTCAAGTGAAAGTTTATTTCAGGAACTGCTATACCGATCTCAACCAATTTTCGTGCATGATATTATATTATATATTAATAGATATTATATTGCATCCCTATTGCAGTTGGAAAATGGAGGAAAACGGGATCCAACACTCCAACTTCCCATATATCACAGTTTTAAATTCGAAATGATTCTTTCATTTTGCAATATGTAAATCAGTTGGCAATAAAGATATCGGAACAACACTTTAAACAAAGAGGGTATGCTATCTCACGTCTAAAAAATGTCGAAATCGGTATATCGATACCAAATAAGATTATAATCCAATCACAATTTCGTAGAATAACGAATGTTGAATTCTTACCCAACCTTGTTTAATATAAGGTTTTTTTAAAACGATAAAATATGCCCCTGGCTGTGATATTTGAAAATTGCTAGGGTATAAAATGTTCTGTTACATTAAAAAACCACATTGTTCTCTGTAAAAGAGCTTCTTCGCCAATTCAGATTATTTATACATATTCGTAACTTACATAACTTGTACGGCTTTTATAATTTTATAGTCAATGATTATGAAGAATTTAGTAGGAAATGAAATAATAACAAGTAGTAAGAATTAAAATGTAAATGAAACTATTGCGCTAAATATCATTTCTTCCTAAAGTATTCAAGATGGAACCTCCGAGAGACAAATGGAACTTCGTTTTGTTAATTTTCGCAGTACATGGAATTGGAACTTTAATGCCATGGAACATGTTTATAACTGCGAAAGAAGTGAGTTAATTCTTATATAAGGCATGACACTGATTCCTCTTAAACCGTATAATTATTTGCAGTACTTTGTAAGCTATAAGCTGGGAAATTCAACATATCCTTCGGTGTATGCTTCGAATTTTTTGCAGTATCACAACTTTGCTGCCCAAATTCCTAACGTGGTGTTTAATTGGTTAAACATTTTTGTTAATTTAGGGTAATACATATCTACTAACCTTTACGTGCATTTACATCACATTATATACTTTTCAGAGGCGATTTAACCACACGTATCGTTTTCAGTATTTTGTTAGAATTAGTCTTATTCATACTAACAGTTATTTTAGCTATGGTAGACTCATCAAATTGGCCCGGAGTCTTTTTTTGGACTACTATGATCACTGTGGTTCTGCTAAATAGTAAGTATCAAATCATTTGTTAAGAAAACATTATACAAGCGCTAATTTACTTTTTTAGTGGCTGGAGGTATTTATCAAAATACTATATATGGAATGGTTGCTACACACCCAGTTAAATATACTGGTGCGGTTGTATTAGGATCTAATATATGTGGATTATTTGTTTCTGTACTAAGTATAGCAAGTAATTCCATATTTTCATCAAAACGGACCGCAGCGATTTATTATTTTATCACAGCCATGGTGGTTCTACTTGCTTGTTTCGATACATTTTTTGCATTGCCGTTAAATGTAAGTTCATTAATACTTTTGTTTATATTCTTTTCCTTGTAAACTTTTATTATTCATGGAAACGAATGTATATGTATTTTTTGTTTTTGGAGAAGTTGTTTACACGAGTGCGTTATAAGCGAAAGTGTATTCATGTAACGGTTTTTGCCACAGCAAATGCTCTACGAGTTTTGTTCATTAGACTAAGATGAACTTTAAGTTAAAAAAAAATAAAAAATTAGGTAAAAAAAACAAGCAATTTCGGGTGTAGCCGAACAACATATATTCTCGCTATATGAATGAAACACTAAACGCAAAACACTAAAGAATCCCACATGTGAATTCAACATTCGTTCTTTCACGGAATTGTGAACCGATTATTACCCAACATATTTATTATTTATCTTATGACCTTTTATATATAGTGTGCTCACTTTGTCATTACCGTATATTTTTATTGCATCCGAAATCTTTATATTAAATTTTACTTAACTAACACAATATCACTAATTTTTACTACCGAATGAAATAATGCTAATCGAAATATTCTCTCTGTTAATTCTATTGACATATCGGCTAACTCCGATATATACGGTATGAAGACAACCAGAATGTCGAAAATCAAAATATTGGGTCTAGGGAAAGCTCTAGACTGATTTCATTTACTTTTGGCGTTAAAATAATATATGCTCGAGAAAATACCAAATTACGGTATGTGCAAGATAAAAGTCTCACCTAATTTTGTTAAGTTTTATGAAAAAATAAAATTTTGATTTTGCGATTCAACTGAAATCTGAAATGATTCAAAAAATTGCTCTATCGAAATTTTAATTTAAATTTTGTTTAAAACAATCAAGAAACCATTATCACTCTCTTGCTTTAGAACCTTACGCATATGTGCAGTCTAACAACTCTAGACAAGCCTTCGAGTGTAATTAAGTACTAAGAGTCTCGCAATATTCTTGGCTTTACAATAAAATGATAAATAATTCAGTCAAGTTTAGCTCAAAGCACGGTAAACCGCATGTGGCGAGAAACTGCACTTTGGTAAAGTTTTTGGACCGTATGATATATTCGATTTAATTAGCTTATTTTTGCAAAAATTCGGATGTATTTTATTATTTCATCAATCTAATATCTCTTCTTAATGTCTTTTTCATTAATAAGTCTTATTGGCAACTCGGGAAAGGTCTGTGTACATTTGATATGTCTTGTATTCTCGGAAGTGAAATTTAATTTTCTGCATTTGCATTTTACCGTTTTGTGAATTCCAACAAGAACAATTGTGTGGAGTTAATGATTGACCAATAGACAATAAAGAAGTGTCTCAACGGATCCAAAGAACTGAAAATAATCATTGATCATTCTTATGCCCTTAGTCTATAAAGTGCAAGTACTAAAATTAAATGATATAATAAGAATATAATTATGTATTAATCTACAGACTTAAAGGTAAATAGTAACAAATTTATAAATATTGGGTTGTTCGGAAAGTCATTTCGTTTTTTCCCGCCAGAGGACTTAATTACGTTTTTTCGAAACTAACTTCACACTTAAGCCCCATAACCATTATATGTCATGAGAGCTGATATTGCAAGGCTTGTGTGTGAAAAAGTTCTATTAATTCTACCCAGTAGTTTTTGGTTGGTGCCTTTTTAAATATGGAGAGCAATAAGCAGCATTTTCGTCATATTTTACTTTTTAACTTCAGAAAAGGTAAAAATGCTGTCCAAGCGAGAAAAAAATTGACGGATGTGTATGGAGAAGGCGTGTTAACAGTACGCCAGTGCCAGAACTGGTTTGCAAAATTTCGATCCGGCAATTTTGATGTCGAAGATTCACCACGGTCTGGAAGGCCGGTCGAAGCTGACAAAGATGCGATAATTAATAATCATCATTAGTTGATGCAAATCGGCGAATCACCACACGAGAGATCGGTGAGAGGTTAAATTTGTCGAATTCAACTGTTTATGGCCATTTGAAAGGCATGGACTTAACCTCGAAGCTCAAAAAAAACGAAATGACTTTCCGAACAACCCAATAATACAGTAAAAAGAATCTTAAAAAGCCATAAAAGATATTAGAAGACCCTTAAGGGCGTTATATTTTTCTTTGCTCTACTATAATTAATAGCTATACAAATAAATACCACAATAAAAGTAAAGAAACAACGAAATGGTATTTTCAAGAACACATCATTAAGTTAAGAAAAATGTAAGGTTAGCAACTAAACTAATTATTCTAAAGAAATAGTAAGGGAGGACCATTAATAGTTCTGTATCAGATTACTGTTGCCCTTATGCCTTGGAGAGATGCAAATACTAAACTACTCGAACTCTTAATTAGTGACTATAATAATTACTCAAGTCTACCTAACTACAGCCAAGAACATTCTGCATAGTTCACGAAATAAACATTTATGTCGGTAAAGAGAGAAAAACACTATAATAATCCGAATTGTCGCTTGATGCTCCTCCAATAACCCAAATGAGAGCTTATATATAAATAAGGTAAGAATTGAAAATATGTAAATTAAAGCCAAATTTCTTGGGAGTGAAAACAAATGGAATTCTGAAAGTGCAGACAAAGAAGACCATGAAATGGTATGAAATTATAATATATTCTTTTCTTGAAAAGAAATATAAGTAAGGGTCTATTAAAAAAAATTTTAATAGATATATTGTTTTTTAAATTTAGATAAAAGTCCCGAATGTGGTGAGATAAAAATAGAAACAAATGTCAAAATAACAATTTATACAATAAGTTGTATAACTATTGTTGTAGTAAACCAAATGGGTAAATCAATAGTATTGGGTTGTTCGGAAAGTCATTTCGTTTTTTCCCGCCAGAGGACTTAATTACGTTTTTTCGAAACTAACTTCACACTTAAGCCCCATAACCATTATATGTCATGAGAGCTGATATTGCAAGGCTTGTGTGTGAAAAAGTTCTATTAATTCTACCCAGTAGTTTTTGGTTGGTGCCTTTTTAAATATGGAGAGCAATAAGCAGCATTTTCGTCATATTTTACTTTTTAACTTCAGAAAAGGTAAAAATGCTGTCCAAGCGAGAAAAAAATTGACGGATGTGTATGGAGAAGGCGTGTTAACAGTACGCCAGTGCCAGAACTGGTTTGCAAAATTTCGATCCGGCAATTTTGATGTCGAAGATGCACCACGGTCTGGAAGGCCGGTCGAAGCTGACAAAGATGCGATAAAGGCATTAGTTGATGCAAATCGGCGAATCACCACACGAGAGATCGGTGAGAGGTTAAATTTGTCGAATTCAACTGTTTATGGCCATTTGAAAGGCATTATACGAAAACTGTCTTTCATGTTCTACAAAAAAAACGAAATGACTTTCCGAACAACCCAATAGTTAGAGCATTAAAGAAAAATGTCAAAACCAATCAAATCAATTTCAACTCAATTCATTGCTCTGAATGTAATAATTACGGAATAAAGACAATTTGTAAAATATATTATTTAATAAAAATAAGTAACAGTTATTGTATTAATAATATGGTAAATAGCCATAGGCCAATACCCAACACATTAAAGAATTTGAAGATGTTTCAACAGGAATTTAATTTTATCCATCCTCATTAACGAGGACCTCACAATCCCTAATGGTACTTTCACAATTCATTAAAATAACGCAACAACCCGAATCAATGCAAAGATATTTTTCAAAACGGAAATATCAACACAGAACATTCATCCAAATAGAAGCGAAGAGACACATTGTGTTGTACCCTGTCTGAAGGAAAAATAGACAGCTGGCGATTTTGGGTTCTTGTTGCTGCTTTGTACTTTGAACATAGTCTCGGTCGTATGCTGAGTGAACTGTAAACTACTGTCAAATGTAATTCCCAAAATTTGTAGTTCCAGTCATCAGAGATAGTCGTTTACATTTGAACACATGACCTCTATTCCAAAAGGCCATCATCGTATAATATAATGCTATCATCATCGTGTGAAGTAACTGAAATTCCTTATGATGGTGCAAGAAGTTTCGTGATAAAGAAGTGGGGAGAGAACACCAACAGGCGGAATCCCATGTTTAATTTTTTTAAATTTTTAATTTTTTTCGCACGCAATTCCAACAACAAAAAGTGAACCAGAGAAACGGAAATTATTATATTAATTCAGAATTAAGTTGCTTAGACCACGGTCTAGACCGAGTTCATTCATATTATTTCCGAAACTACATTATGTTTATGAAAATATGTCCATTATTTTCATTAAAATTTAAAACATATTGACCAATATAAACGGTGTAGTCAGTTGAAAAGCCGGAAATCATTATATCGGGTGCACTTGGGCAAGGGGAAGGTTTAGACTGATGCATTAACTTTTGGCATTACTCAAGAATACTCGAGGACATGTTTACACGCAATTTTATGTAGATTACTTACACATTAACGACATATTCGCAGTCTGCTAGAACAACGAAAATCATCACATGTATGTCGTATATGGGAGCTGGGGTAATTCGTCGACCGATTTCACACATTTTCGACATTCAACTATAGCATATCCAGAATTATACGTTCACTTCATTTTGCTAAGATATTTTGCATATTTTTCGATATATAAGTTATAAAGCCAGAATCTAGAGGTAAATTTAACCCATATTATATCCATTTTTGGGTCTGATGATACCTTATTATTTCTTGAGGATACATGTATAGATATTTAAGACAAGGCATGTTTTGAAGGCACTATTTGGACAAAGTTTTATTCTAATATCTTAATTAATGCTTGATTTATATACAGTATAGTAAAAGAATTAGACGAATTTTAAAATTGTGTTGTGGTTCGATTATGCCCCTTTTCACACTATAACGTGAGAATCCAAATATAAGGCTTAGTGAAAAGAAATCCATTATTTTTCTAATAGATGGTTTTAGTAATCTGTATCTCACGTTGTATTAGTGCGACCGAGTTACGCTATAAAACACCAGAAAGATAAGATTTCGTACTAAGAAAACTTCTTAGACTCTTTTGTGATTGCTTAACTCAGTATTGTTTGAGCATTCGTCAAAAATGGACATCATCAGAGAAGATACGGCATATTTTACGGGTTTTCTTCGATAAAGGTGAAAATGGAAGTCAGGTGGCTAAAACTGTGAAAAGTGGTCTTGACCCTGTAACAGCCAATCCCGCGCAGTTTTGCTTTCGTCGATTCCGTTCCGGTAATTTGGAAAAAATGGAAGGCCAATGGTCGAAAATATCGATAAAATAATGGAAATCTTCGAGTCCGACCATTATGTAAGCACTGGTTTAATAAATTAAATCTAATTTAATCGTTTTGAACTAAAGATTGCACAAAAAACAATACGGACCTACCTAAATAAGGATAGATACAAAAAGAAGCTCGATGCATGGATGCCGCACGAGTTAACGCAAAAAATCTCCACATTTTCATCTGCGAATCGCTACTGAATCGCATCAAAATCGACCCATTTCTGAAGAGGATGGTTACTGGTGATGAAAAGTAGGACACTTACTACAATGTCAATCGAAAACGGTTATGGTCGAATAGCGGAGAGTCGGCGTCAACGGTAGCCAATCCAGGATTGAAGATTAGGAAGGTTTTGCTATATATTTGGTCGGAATGGCAGAGAATCATCTACTATGAGCTGCTCCGCTACGGTCAAACTCTTAATTCAGACCTGTGCTGACAACAGTCGTCTGAACGATCGTCTGAAAGAAGCAATCGCCCAGAAGCGGGCAGCTTTCTCCAATAGGAGATGAAATATGTTCCAGCAGTACACACCACCAGAAGCTCCAGGAGGCTGGTTGGGAAGTTCTTATGCACCGACCTTATAGTCCGGACTTGTTCCTGTCTATGGCGAATGAAATGTCTATGGGCTACTGAAAACTTCGTCTCAAGAGAATCTTTTGAAAACCGGCGGACCCAAAATTTTGTCGATAGGGACGAGGGTTTCTATGCGAGTAGGATTGTGAAATTACTTTCAAAATGGCAACAAGTTATCGAACAAAACGGTGCACATTTCATCTAAAGCGGATCAATTTAATTATTTTAAATAAAACCTTCAATCTAATGCAAAAAAAATGAGTTTGTTTTTACTAAAGCTTATACATTGTAGAAGAAATTATAATTGATTGAATAGAATATGAATAGAATAGAAATTGGAAATCTGATGAATAGAAATTGAAAAATGTATATGAAATTGGGAGCCACTGCTCTGGGCCTATCAACTTAACTAGCGCTCTTGAACTGGTTAGATAGTCTGACTTCTAAATTCCCACTATTCCCACTATTCCCACAATTCACTAGAACCGATATTGTATGCATTGGTCTTTTATCACATAGAACGAGAAAGTTCAAGATGAGTCGTTATCTTCATTATAACGATACGCTCGTTCCAATAGTTGCGCTGAAGATTGATATTGATCTGAATACTGATTGTATCACCATCGTATCGCCGTCACTTTTACTGTCGGGCGGATAACTCTTTACAGGTGTTGGCGCAACTTTATAATAAACAAGAAAGGAAAGGCTAACTGTAACAGAACGTTTTATTCTTTCGTAATTTTCAGGGCCAGTACGCATCTCGATTAATTTTAGTTGTTACAAACCTCTTAGGTGAATAAAACTATTGTACTCTGTGTAACATGTTGTCAGAGTATAAAAAGGTGAATGTTTACAGTTGAGATTAGCGACAAATCGTATGTTAACTGGCGCCCCATTGTCCATGGTTGACATATACATTGATGCTTTGTACGATGGCAAAACACTCAAAATACTAAATGTTATTATCATATGTTCGCAAAAACACTTCGATAACTAGTTGTTCGTTAATTAGTAATAAGTGTCGTTCTCAGTTGCTATCACTTCACATTATAATAGGAATAATACACTCACCTAAATTTGCTTAGATATCATTCGTATTATCTGAAATACTCAGTCAAAAGTCAAGTGAAGGGACAGACATACTTTTCAATGGTATGTGGTCACCATATTTTTGAGTAATTGAGATATTATAGAATTAATTATATAATAGAATTGAAGTAAAAAATATATAATATGTATAATATATATTATATATATATTATATTATTATATATATTGTATATTTATATTAATACATGCTAATGCTATATATATTTATACTACTACTATGTAATATATATACTCTATATGTGTATATATATATACACTCAACAGAAAAAGTCTGCGTACACGCTTATGTCTTATTTTCTTTTGTTAAAAAATAACTTTTATATATGAAAATTCAAAGCAAGATCACATTATCTGCTTTAATGCAAGTCTATCGCATAATCTGATAGCATGTAAAGCAATTAAAATCAGCAACATTGTTTTAACGAAAAATTTACAAAAAGTACTTATGTATCACAAGTACACAATGGGGATTCCCCGCCTAATAACCAATTGTGAAAGTGTTGGGAAGCTAAATATAATTTTACTTTTTTTCGTAAAAGCAGCAATTTTAAATAATTTTTGTGTCATTCAATTCGTTATTAATATTGTAATATGCAATGTCGGCCAAAGGAAAAGAAAAAGAAATAAGACCTTCTGAAAGGGAAATTATGGTTAAACTCTTCGAAGAAGAAAAAATTGCAAAGAGTGAAGCAAAACCCTCGACTTACCATAATCAAAATCGCTCAAAATGTTAAGGAAAATTTTAAGAGGACCTTCTGTACTGACACCGTCCGCCAAATTTCCAAAAAGCTGAGTGTCATGGTCATGTCGCACACAAGAAGCAATTCCTATCGCCAGTCAATAGACAAAAGCGTATCGCTTTCGCAAAATACCACTTAAATAAGCCCCGAGAGTTTGGTAGAAGGTAATTTTTTCCGACGAGCGTAACTTTTGCGTCTTTGGAATCAAAGGGCGTAAGATTGTATGGCGAAAACCAGGAACGGCACTCATAAGGAAAACTTGGTGCCTACTGTGAAGCATGGTGGTGGTGGAGTAATGATATCCCCATATACATATAGTAGTATATAGTGCATAGTTCCTAATGGTGTGGGCCGAATGGAATTTATAGAGTCCACCATGGACAAATATGCATACCTTAATATCTTGAAAAGAAATTTTAAGCAAAGCGCGGAAGAATTGGGTCTAGGAAGTGACTACTATTTTCAACAAGATAACGACCCAAAGCATACAGCAGACATAGTTAAGCTTTGGTTACTCCATAGCGTTCCCAAGCAGCTTCGAAGATCACCACAATCGCCAGATTTGAATCCCATGGAGCACCTATGGGATTCACTTCACCTCAAAGGCTATGCTCAAGAATGTGTTGCAGAAGGAATGGGCTCAAATCCCTTCAACAGAAACCACTAAGCTTGTTGATTCCATGCCAAAACGCCTAGCGGAAGTTTTAAAACGTCGGAGATATCCGACTTCCTATTAAATTTTAAGAGGAATTTGTAAGAAGAATGCTTTTGTTCGACTTAAGTAGCTTGTACGCAGACTTTTTCGGATGGATTTTCTAATCGTCTGTATGTTTTGTTTGTTTTATATATTATTGTTAGAAAATTAATCACTTAATTTCATAAAACTGCAAATATAATATCCTTTAATGAATATAAAATAAATTGGATTTTATAAAAAGTATATAAAAGCCTTTTCTTCAAAGATTTATGTTTGTCAGTACCTTGTATACAGACTTTTTCTGCCTAGTGTATATATATATATATATGTTAAAAGAATGTCCCTGGTTGTTCAATGGTTTTCTCGCGCTATTCAATTACAATTATGGTAGGTAATCTCATCCTATAATACCCCTTATAAGTGCTTCATATAATTCACGTATAACCAATAGGTTATATGTTGATTGACACAATAACATATGTACGTGGTGCGTTCGAAATTTAACCGGAATGTTCTTTGACCGTGTTCTTCGACTTTAATGGTATCTGCTCACACTTCGTTGCTTGTTCGTGAATTCTTGGCCAAAAACAATACTGTAACGATGCCCCAGCCCCCATATTCGGCAGACATGGCTCCGTTTGACTTTTTCCAATTTTCAAAAATAAAGGGAACCTTAAAAGGCCATTTTTTTTTACCGAATTCGCTATCCCAAATATCGAGTTTGAGAAGTGTTTCGACGATTGGAAGAAGTGCCAACGCTTAAGTGCATAATATCGAATGGAGATTAGTTTGAAGGCAACAACATTAATGTAGACGAATGAATAAATACTTTTTCCACAAAACGAAACGGAAAAAACGAAAAAAAAACGAACGCATTATTCTTTAAACTACTTGCTAACTTCCTATTCATTCAATAACATCTTCATATGTTCACCAATTTTGCACAATTTAACAATTACATAAATATATTTTTTTTTGTGCATAATTTCTGATATTTGAATATATTCTTACATTAAAATATTACATTTGCTGCAAACTGAACCGAATTTAAAATGATATAGAATTAAATTAAAAATTTTCGAGATCTGTATTCTTCATTTCAATATATTTTCAATTTGCAGGTTGCCTGCCATTTTGTTATAGAATGTATTTTTATAAGGGGTTTAAAGGTAACTAATTTGCGTTTTCATCTTCAGTTCTTGCGATTTCCAATTCAAATAAAGTAATATTAGTATTTGCATTGATAAAATATAAAAGACGAAATGTTGTCTCGAAATAAATCAAAATTTTGCACAACATTGAACATGTAATAATTTTTGTTCAAAACTTGTGTATATTTCTATTCTAGCATATCGATATTTCAATAGCCTTTGAATATCGGCAATATTTAGTCTTTCTACCTTCTTGTTTCCCAATTCAATTAGAAATGGGAGAGAATGTACTTGTGTGCGTAAATACCTGGAAAAGTGTGATCGTTTTGTGCAATCTGTTACCTCTGTCTTGCGGGGTTATGTTATTGAGGTAGCCTTATTCTTATTTTGATTAGGTTTGGTATAATGGTAATTTTTTACTTTCGAAACCAGTTTATGTATATTTTCGTTCTTAATGTTTTTGATTTTTTTTTTATTATTTTCAGAAATTTTACCGATATAATCAGCTTTCGAGAAAACCAGTGGAGGTATCAGATGATACTAAGGTGTCTGTTATACCATATTGGGTCATATTTAAAAAGGCGTCTTTACAACTCTACAACGTGTTTTTTACATTCTTCGTCACATTATCGATATTTCCTTCTGTACACTCAGGTAATGTTTCAAATAGTGAAATCATAAAAAACAATATTGTTTAGTAAAAATAAATATATTAGGGTTGTGGAATTGCCATGCATTGATAATAGCTGTAAATAGCCGTAAACGAAAGAACTTTTGTCTTTAATTACGATTTATTAAATGTATAACAAATTGAAAGGTATGCGCCTGGTTGTTTAGCAGTATAAGAATATGTATATGTATAATCTTGAGTTAAGCTATAGCCCAATTGTTCTCATATGTTTGTAGGTATAATCAAATCAAAGGATAAAGACAAATAAAAATTATAATAATGGGTAGGGATGCAACTTATTTAATTACAATGACAATGCACACGACGTCATTGATTTCAATCTTTGTGTGAAATGTATTTCACTTGTATAATGATGAGATGTTCTTTACTTCCACCGCTTCCAGAATATCACTATGTACGTTACGCGTTGCCAGTGAACTGTTGCCAATAAAAAAATGCCAGGGTGTTAGTATATCAAGATCCATTGTTGTGACAGTAAGAGTCAATCAAGTTGCACCGATCCTCACTAAGAAATAGATCACGTAAATCATTCAGCTCGATTTTGGCGTCAACGAAGTTCGTAACGTCATCTGACCAAACACAGTTTGGTATGCCACGTGTGGCTATAAAGCGCTTAAATGCATCAAGAAAAGAGTCTGTTGGGATATTTGTCACTAGTTCCATTCATAGAGCTTTTGTGGCGGAGCAAATCAAGATGATAACGCAGCTCTTTTGTGGTCCTTTGCAGTCTACGCCCTTAATAAAGACGAGCGACACCTGGGTACGTTCTTTTGGCAAGTTAGCTATGATGTACTCGATGAGTCGGAATCTCGATCTGGATCATATGATGAATTCACGTAGGAATCGCGCAATAGTTTTTCTGCCACGTGTATATATGCGAAATTCGCATTCGAATCGGTAAAAGTAGAAACTTGGTACCTGCATGGTGATATTTTCGATGAAAATTAGTGATTATTGATGACATTAATGGATGTTCGTTTAGTAAGATGCATGAATACCGGGACTCAAAGGCCTGTAACTCGCATGACCATGAACCTCCAAAAATGGAGATAGCGAAGTGTTTTTAATTGATGAGTGAACAACTGCTCAATGCTCTCTTTGGAAACAGGGTATGACTGAGCCCCACTGAGTCCCACTATAAATGTCTGCTCAGCTTCCTTTGGAGATAGCTTCAGCTATATAGCAGTCGTGGTGAATGGTTTGTTAACCAAGAGGATGAGAGCAGAATTCATCAAAGGCAAGTTGATCAAAAGTTAGTATAGCCAGAATGTAACATGAATATGCGCACTTAATCGTCTGGAGACTCTTACCATATTAAGTACTGAAGCATATTGCATATTGAACAGTTAGGATGTACATCGATTAATTTTACAAATCTCCCCAGTGAGTGCAATTAGAAAGAACGAAAGCGAATAGGATATTCAAATGTTTATGTTGAATAATAGTACCCATCATAAGTAAGTCGTTCAAGGAAACCCTTAAGTTAGGGTCACAGAACCACAATGATGAGGAAGAAAGAACCAGCAATCAGAATTCATTGCACTAGGGAGTAAAGACATATGCTCGCAAATGAGTGATCAATGCAATCCAAACTTCATTTGAGAGCAGGTGATTGGTTCATGTAGATATTAAATTTCACAGAATTGTACTAAAATTTCTGGCAGTGTAGAGTGACCTATCTCACTTGACGACCTTTGACTTGCAATAAATGTATATACATAGTTGAGAGGTTTGTTGCCCACCACCAGATAGCACTCATATAGGTCGCGTTTTTGGGAAAAGGGACAATCAAGATGTCAACTTAATCTGCCATATGCAAATGAGTTGAAAGAAAAGTTCTGTCTCGATAAGCATGTCGATACGTTGTGGTATATTAAATTAAAGGTAGGATTAGCTAGTTGCATATTCGAAAGAACATTCCCATCTGCAGTATTGACTGAAATCCACGTTGATTATCAGTAATGGTGCCGATGTAATGATGATATTAGTGCCGAGAGCACTAATATTTGCTGAGTAGTCAGAACTACACGACTTCCGGACACATTCGACTGAATACAAATCAGTTGAGAAACATGCACCTCTAGTACCTTAAACTGAAACGAACGACTCAGACTTGTGAAGTTAAGTTTAGCAAAACGACTTGTGACGAAGTGGATCTGTGAGCCTATTGTAAGAATGAGTGCATGCCTTGTGGTATGAAATTTTCGCATTTTATACCCTCGCAGCATGTTGCACAGAGTATACTGGTTTTGTTCACCTAACGGTTGTTTCTAGCTCCTAAAACTAATCAAGACAGATATAGGGTTATTCATGTCAAATTGTTCAGGATGACGATACGTTCCTCCGTCTGTCCGTGCAAGCGAGAACTTAAGTAAAAATTAAAATTTTTTGTTGAAACTTCGTACGCTTGCTCCTTGGCAGTCAGAAGAGATCGGTATTATAGATGAACGAAATCGGAGTCGGAAATCGGAATTGCCGCGGCCACAAAATGTTTTAAATGAAAAACTATAAAGTGCTTTAATTAAGTCGGAAATTAAGCTACAAAAGCGAAATTCAGTTCAGGGAACCACAGTGGGGATGGACATCAGCGCTAAATAATCAGTTTAAAAGTAGGAGTGGCCCCGCCCCTAATAGGTTTTATGTACATATTTCACACGTTCCTGAAGCTATATCAAATACTCAACCGATTTCAACCAAATTCGGTGCGTAACATTGTATTGATTTCTTTGTGTTGCTTCCAAAAACGGTCAAACGAAATCAGACCTCAATTTGTCAAACCTCCAGATACCGAATACGTGGATTACAATAGTTATGACCGACTTTTTATCGAAAATATCGGTCAATTTGTAAGATGTATTATTGAAATTCAGAGAGAATTTATCCTGATATTAATGTGTCCAGACCCCAAAAATGGGTAGAATTGGGTCAACAATTTCCCTAACCCCCATTCGCTTAATATAAGATTTTCAAACCTTCATTTGGCTTTACACGGTATAAATCGGACAATATGTAACATATTATAACAAAATTAAGTAAATATGTAATCTTAGATATACAACAGTTTGGTGGCGAAATTGAGTTAAATCGATCTCCTAATTACTCCATCCGCCACATACTACATATAATGATTATCGTCATTCTAGTAGACTTTACGCCGAATATATCGGTCAAATTCTGAGTTATTTTAATGAAATTAGGAAACATGTTTTCGAGCATACTTTACTTTAATGCCAAAAGTAAACGTTATCTGTTTGAACTTCCCTTGTCACAATATAGTGATTTCCGTCTACCTGACGTTAAACTGTTAACTTAACTTTAACTGACGTTAAACAAAATGAAGTGTTTTCGTAACTACGATGTCGTTTAGCGCTGTATACTAATGAAGTCGGTCTAAACCTCATACATCCAATATCTTAAATTTCAATGGAAAATGTCTCATCAACATCAAACGAGAAGATTTCGGTTATGTTATGTCATTCGGATGTGAAAATTATGGCAATAATGTTATTTGTGTTAGTTAGACTGACTTTAATATAAATATCTTAGCCATGAATCAAAAATTGATAATATACTTAAGAGATTATATGACTTATGTGTTAGTTAATAACATCATAAACATGATTTTAATATATTTACAATTTCGTCGAATAATGAATGTTGAATTCTTACGCAATACGCAATTACGCAATACGGTTACACCCGAACTTAGCAATTGCTTACTTCTTAAATGTAAGGTTTTGTCAGCGCCTGAAAAAATTGTCCTCTTTTGGACCTGATCCTGACATTACCATGTTACGATGTGAAAATGTTCGATATTGGACTACAACCACACCTATTTCCTAAGTATCAAAATTTTAAATTCTCTATGATTCTTTAACTTTACAGTATATAAATCGGGCAGCAATGAAGTCATCGAAATAAAAATTTTGCACAAATAGTGCTTTCAAAGTATGTCATCTCTCGTTTAACAATGCTCGAAATTCGACCATAACTTTTCAAGCTTCCAGATAACGACTATATGGACTTCGGTGCATATGGCTGACTTTTTACTGAAAATATCAGTCAATCAGTGAGCTATATTATATTAATAAAATTCAGAGTTCATCTTCTACTGATATTAATGTACTGGAGAAAATTGGGTCATACTACCCTGGCCCACGTATCTTAGCTTAAGGAAATTCGTAAAGCATATTGCTCTTATAATATACCCTTGTGCCAAAAATTAATAAAATATTATCAATAACTCCCCTGTCCTCCATTTAACTCATATAAAGAGCTTCAAACTTCCAGTTGACTTTATTACATAAATATTAGTTGTGAGAAGATGATTGAAATTGGTCTAGACTTGGTCTAAATCCAATCCCCATATCATAATGATACGCTCTCTTCTGGTCTTTTTCCTCATGTAATATATCCAATATATTAAATTTCGTTCCTTTGGTTGAGTTTATATCGGATATACTTCAATGACAGATGTTTCAACAAGATTTGTCGAGATGTTTCAATTTGTATTATGTCATTCGATAGAAAGAATTATGGCACTCGATAGAGATCCTAGACACATAGAGATCTATGACACTTAGATTTATCTTGATATAAATATTTTGGACATCAGCAAATATTAGTAATTAAACCAATTGAGTATATGATCTATAGTATAATAATATGTCAAATATGATTATATAAGTTAATTTTATTCACGTACTGAACAAATAAAAAAAAAGCAATGGATTTCGCAATAGTTGCAATAGCAACTGTTTTTCTTACTCTAAAGGTAGCCCTATATACCTGTGTAGTTTAGCTTACGTTGCTTTATACTTACGTGTGCGCTTCTCGGTCTTCTTGGAAGCGCTTTGGTGTCTTATTGCTACTTGCTGGCAACTCGGCGCGTGCAGGAAGTTGGGCAGACGCTGAACTTGCATTTTGTCATAGCATTGTATAGGAGTAGGGAATGTTATTGAACTGGGGTAGCGGACATTGCACCTCCGCTGTTGACTGTTGACAGTTTTATGGTGTGACGATTGCGGCGACCTTCGTTTCCATGACCGGTGTAGGCCCTAGCTGCAATGTTATACTCTTTTTCTTTTGACTGTACGTGTGCAGTCCCAAGATGAGAGCCAGAACAATGGCAAAAAGCGTTATTAGAATGATGCTGTTAGCCATTGAATGTGTTTTTATGTATTGCAGCTCTCCTGTGTTATTTAGATGTAGCACATCTAGTGCTTCCAGGGATAAGATCCTTAATCGTTCGGTCTCTTGCGGTGTGAACTGTACAAGAGGAACTCCTCTTTTCATAACGGTTGGTTCGAAATTGCTGAACCGTTTGTTGTTGATAAACATCGAGTCATTCGCTAACTGTATTAAATAGGTGCCTTCTAGATGCAGTTCTGTGCATTCCAGGTTATGTTGCCTTTGTAGTCATTTAGTAGAATAATGCCGTCATCGATTTCCTCCACTTCTGCTACGTGGTCAGCATTGCTAAAACTACACAGAGCTCTTTCTCCCTTAACTAGCTTAGGAATACAATCTACATTACTTATGTTAACAATTTTGTCCTTACTGCATACTTTTATATTTGCTATTGTTTTACAATTTTTTGGAATGCCATATGTGAAGTTTTGGTATACAAATATTTTGTTTGAATTTAGGTGCACAATGGTATTATTTTTAACTATTGGTTTTACAAGCATGCCTTGGTATTCTGTTTTATCTATGTTGGGTATTTTAACAATGTATAAGAGTGTGGTTCCATTGTGCAGAATTGAAACATCGGAAAACTCCATAATTTCTTCAATTGAAAGGGGTGGCATATTACTTTTTTGGAAAATGTTCTCTATTTCAATTATTGTGTTACATATTTAACATGTTACATATTTACAGTGCCAATTGTGTTGCATATTTAACGTTGACTATTTCTTCTTTTAATAATTTAATCTGATTATGTAAGCTAATGGCTGTTTCGATACTAATTGAACTACTTTTCTGCATAGGATTGTTTAAATTTTGTTCTAGCATTACCAAATCGTCATGGTCTGGGTTACCTGCTATGTATTTCCAGCCTGACCCTATCCAATTTAAGGATCTATTTTTGCGTTTTTTTGGGAAGGCTGTAATCGATTGGAATGTGTAAATAGTAGTGTTTATCTCGTGGTGAATAGTATCATATAATGGACTGCGCCTAACTCTATTTTCAGTGCTGTCGTATAACAGATCTAATGCGTTTTGAATTTGCTTAAGATCAATTAAATGTATTAGTTTAGTCGTCGATGTTTGTAATTTTCCGAGTCCTTTGTGTATTTTCACAATTTGTGCGTTGTTGTAGTTCGTGATATTCATGGTTCCGTTAGTGTCAGTCATAGTCCATAGTAGTAGTCTGTAAGTGTTAAGTTTTGATAAGGCTTTTATGAATTGTTTTTCCTGATTCTGTTATAATGGTAGGGTTTTTATTTCCCTTTACCACTTCTTTTCTGAATCTTGCGGAAAGCTTCTATCCAAGCCTAACATTTACTTTCACAAATACCGTCTGTCCCGGTTGATAATTAATTATCTTTTTCCGGTTCTTGTTGTGATTTAATAAGTCTGCGTCTTGTTTTATCCTAAGTCTGTCAAGGTTGTCCTGCTTAGCTTTCTCGTAATGGTTTGGGTCTGTTGTTACAGTCCTGCCATGAAATACCTCTAATGGTCGTTTCTTGGCGACCGAATGAAATGAGTAGTTGTATTCGTATATTGCTCTGTCTAAAAGTTCTTTGAAGTCTCTATGAACGTCTTCTCTCTTGAGACATCTCATTATTCTGACAATGTTGAGTGGAAGCGTTCTATCTGTCCGTTGACTGTGCTTTTGTATGGTGGTGCGGTATAGATTTCTATACCTAGTTGCTCTAACATGAATTTTATTGACTCTGAATTAAAAGTTTTTTCGTTGTCCATTACAATATGTTTAGGGACTCCGAAGTAGAATACAATATCGCGCAAAGGGGTTCTAACGTCTTCTATGGGTTTTGATTCGATTATTCGGGCTTGACCTAATTTAGAGAATTTGTCTATTGCAGTTAGTACCAGATGTTCGGTTGAGTAGATGTCAATGTGTAGCACGTGACCGGGGTATTCTGGGATTGGAGTTTCTTTAATCTCTGGATTAGGAGGATGTCTATCGTACTTGCATTCTTTACAGATTTTACAGTGCTTCAGTATGTTTGCAATTTTTTCTCCATTCTAGGCAAGTAAAATTTTTCTGATAATTGTTTTTTATTTTCTAAAGCGTTGCGGTTAGCTCTTTTGTGTCTTTTCAAAATTTCTTCCTCTTGTTGTGTTTCTTTGGTTAAGTCTTCGCCTCTCGATTGTGAGAATCGTGTTCTAATGTTTTCAAAATGGTTTCGGTAAAAAGACTGAATTTTTCCCATTAATTCTTCGGTCGTGTAAATACCGTTTATTACTGAAGGGTTAAGGTATTTTTTAGATCTGATATTAGTTCGTCTGAAGTGTATTCTGGTCGGTATATCTCATGTCTGTGGTAAGTAAGAAACGGAAAAGTGAATTTGTAGTCGGGCTTGTTTGCCTTGTAAATGAATATTTTATTCTTAAATACGTTTATCGGAACTTCAATATTAGGTATCAAATCATGGCTAGAGCTTTCAGCGCTATGATCTGTGGAGACAATGAAATGAATCTGTTCTGCTGGTATTCTCGAGAGTACGTCGGCGACTACGTTCTCTTTCCCTGGTTTATAAAATATTTCATAATCATATTCCTCTAGATAGGCTTTCCATCTCTTGATTCTGGCATTTCCATTCCAGCTGCTCAGAGAATGTGTCAGAGGTTGATGATCTGTAAAAATCTTAACCTTTGCTTTACCGTATAGGTAGTTTTTAAGAGCTTTGAGTGCCCAAATTATGGCTAGCATCTCCTTTTCATTAGCCGCGTAATTTTCTTCTGCCTTGGAGAGTGTTCTAGAAAGGAATGATATGGGTTGATTGTTTTGCGACACACAGCTCCTATTGCGAAATTGGAAGCATCGGTAGTCAGATGGAACTCCTTATTGAAGTCTGGGTAACGTAGGACCATTTCCTTTGACGCAAGGCTACTTTTTAATTTCCTAAACGATTCTACTGCCTCTTTGTTTAATATAATTAATTTTTTTGATGACATTCTTTCGGACACATGTCCATCTTCCCCTCTTAAAAGAGAAGTAAGGGGTTTTGCTAACTTAGCATAATCTTGTATAAATCTTCTGTAATAGCCGGAGAGGCCTAGGAAGGATCGTAAGTCCCTCAGAGTTCTATGGCAGGGCAGGGCATTATCGCTGCGACTTTGTTTGGATTGGTTTCTATTCCTTGATCAGAAATAACAAATCCGAGAAATTCGACCTTGTTCTTCATAAACTCGCATTTATCTAATTGACATTTCATGTTGGCATCTTGCAGAGTTTGAAAAATTATGCCCAAGCTTTTTAGGTGGGTATCATCATCCTTGCTAAATATGACGATGTCGTCTACGTAAATGAAACATATTTTCCCAATATGTTCTCGAAGTATGTCGTCCAGTGCGCGTTGGAAAATTGAAGGCGCATTTTTGAGACCAAATGGGAATCGTGTAAACTCGTATTTTCCGTTATTTACGGAGAAAGCGGTCTTTTCTATGTCGCTGTTTTTTAAAGGAATTTGATGAAAACCATTTGTAAGGTCTAGAACAGAGAATACTTTGTTGTTGCCTAATTGGGTAAGTACCTCATTTATTTCTTGTATGGGGTATTTGTCTGCAATGGTTATTTTGTTAAGTTTACGGTAGTCTATAACCATGCGATACTTCTTTTCTCCTGATGCGTCTGTTTTTTTTAGGTACAACCCACACTGGTGAATTGTACGGTGACCTGGAAGGCCGGATTATTCCGTCTTCTACAAATTCTTTTATCTGCTTGTTCACTTCGTCCTTTAGTGTCATAGGATATTGATAGAACTTTGAGTAAACTGGGGTGTCAGACGAAGTTCGTATCGCTGCCTTGACATTGGTGGTGTAGGTCAGTTTTTATTAGGGTCGGCAAATAGATCTGGAAATGATTTGAGTAGCTTATTCAGTATCATTTTTTGCATCTCGGCCAAATGGGATGTTCTAAGGATAATGGTATTCACGGCTTCGAATCGCCTTTCTTTTATAGGAACTCTGACTCCGTTCTTGAGGGTCATAATGTTTTTGCAGATTTTGATTTCAGCGCCTAGCTCTTTTAAACTATCATTGCCCAAGATGGGAATAATGTGGATAACAGGAAAAATTTTATTTCTACGTCATTAATGTTCAGAGAGATTTGCTACTTTATGGTGTGTAACTAATGTGCTGCCTCCCACGGAAATAGCGTTGAACGATTTTTGGTTTGGAATTGTGTTGCTTACGAGGTTTGGTTGGATATAGTTCCTATTCGAACCTGTGTCTATTAAAACTTTAATAATTTGTCCGTTCCCCATCTTGCACACAAAATATGGAAGTGAGGAAGTCCTTATTCTAAAAAATGTAGGGAGGTATTATCGTAAGTATTGTTTTCATGGTCAACTTCGTCTATTTGTTCTACGTATTCGTCTAGATTCTCTTCCATGTTATTATCGTTTTCGTAGTCTGTGATTGCCTGTTCATATAGTGAGGTTGTAATGTCTTTATTGGAAGTTTGTATGTTAAAGTTCCTTTGCCGTTTATGTCCATCTGTGATTGGACAAGGTGATCTTTTGCCAACTTCGAAGCGAGGTCGGTTCATGTAATTTACCATTCTCGTTTGTACACTAGGATCCACGTCCATTGGTTCTGGACGGGGCAGTGGTTTTTGGGCCATAGGCCTTGGTGGTTCGATTTGCTGAGGTTGGAATTGTCTATTTGAAAATGGTTGTCGAGGAGCGGCAATGGGCCAATGGTGGCCGAAATTGTTAAAGTTTTGCCATGGTTGTGCGATTTGTGGGTGTTGCCCGCATTGTTGGTATTGTTGGTATTGGTAAAGTCTTGGTGGGACTGGATGTTTCTGTCTATTTATAAATTGAATATTGCGTGCAGCAGGTATAGGTTTGGAATTCTGGTTCCTGAAGTTGCCTGTTTCACCTTTATTTACGGCGTGGTTTGCACGAAAAGTTTGATTCTCCAGTTTCAATTACAAATGTAGTGCTGAAGGTAAATCTACCGGTTCTTTGATTCCTAATAGGCGGGGCAGGTCACCTCGCAACCCTCGCACAAAGTGTCTAGAGCTTTGTCTCTGTACATTTTGTCAATAGTTGTTCCGCTTCTCTTCCTAATTCCATACAACCAATTTTATTTAATATGAGGGATAAGTGTTTATAAACTGCTTGGTGGAATTCTTCCACTGATTGATTAGAGGCTTGAACTTACATAGTCATTTAGTATTCAAGGGTGTCGCGTTTGTCCGCGTAATGAAGTGTTAGACACTTGGAAATTGCTGACCAATTAAGTGGAGTACTGTAAGATTCTAATGCCATATCGGCATGTCCTATTATTTTATTGCGTATGGTATGTAGGATCCCATAGTATTTTGGTGTACCTTTATAAGCGCTATACGCCTCTAATACCCGATCTACAGCCTTTTTCCAGGAGCTGAATTCTGATGGGTCGCCTGGAAATTCGCGTATTGTTTTTACTATATCTGGTACCCTGTCTAGGTTACCTAAATTCCTAGCATGTTCTGGTGCAATCACCTGATCGGCTACATTGGCGAATTCTTCCTGTGAATTCTGTCGCCTTAATAACGTTGGTAACTGTTGCGTTATAATTTCACTAATCGTGGCTGCAAGAACAGCTCGCTCTACATTTTCAACCATAATTATGTTTTGAGCTTGTTCTTCCTGGCGTTGTCTTATAGATTCTGCACTAAGTATGGAAGGCCCGATTAAGTTATTTTGATTGGCCATAAAGCAAACACGGAATTATTAATTCAATGACGGTTCAGAGAACGTGTAATTATTAAAAATTCAAAATTATGGAGCTTATATCACAATGGTAAAATAGTATTACCTCACATATGGTTTAATATGATCTACACGATTCTGATTATATTATTGGTTTTTATACCTCGGAATTTTTTATATCGTTTGTCGTTTTAAAATTTTCAGGTAATAATAATGTTTTAATTATTTGACGATAAATAAATTGGGTTTTTTTTTCTTAAATCTTTAGCAAGTTTCTTATTTACTAACTCACATTAAGGTAGTTGATGTGGCCACGCTCGCTGACCGTCCGGATGTCATCCCTTTTAGTATCTATCTTACTCAGGATCCTGCGACTCGTACTGATGCGGAGCTAACCTGCGGACGAACCTGACAGGATGTGTGGTCCACCGATGAGATTTTTGAACTCGAATTAGGAGTTTTGCAGAACGAAACGGATTTTTTCCTTTTCAATCCGTGAGTTGCACGTTCCGCGATTTGACCGGTAGCTGCAAATGTAATTGCACGTCGCGAACTTACACACTGTTTTGCGATATTGCTTCACGTACCGGTCCCTGCTCGGGCGCCAGTTAATTTTATTCACGTACTGAACAAATAAAAAAAAAACAACAATGGATTTCGGGTTTTTAGGAACCTTTATTGAGCAAATCCGAAATGCAACTGTTTTTCGTACTCTAAAGCTAGCCCTATATACCTATGTACTTTAGCTTACGTTGCTTTATTCTTACGTGTGCGCTTCTCGGTCATCTTGGAAGCGCTTTGGTGTCTTATTTCTACTTGCTGGCAACTCGGCGCGTGCAGGAAGTTGGGCAGACGCTGAACTTGCATTTTGTCATAGCTACTTGTATTTCGTTAGTATTTCCGTTGTTAACTTATATAATCCAATCACAATATAGTCGAATAAAATATGTTGACTACTAACTAGTTAATAGTTATTAATATTTGCGTTAATTATTTATTGTAATCGGGCAGAACTCGTGATAGGAAAGAAATTTGTAAAGTGAGTTTACTTAAAGAAGTTATGCAAACATATTGGAAACTGATGTAGGTACATTTTTCACTTCTATCTTAGTTATGAAGTCTTTAAGGGGATTTAGTTTTAATCTGAATACCTACGCATTGCCGAGTATTTTAAATAGTTTGCCAGCCAGCCTGTTTTCGGAAAAGTTTAAAAGCACATTTTTCTATTTTTTATTTGAATTTATCTTTTAGATCATAATTTTTAAATAAATAGTAAATCATAGTATTAAATAATACAAATATTAGACAGTAATATTAACACTAGTATTAACAAATATTAGACACTAATTTCAATACCTCTTTTTGAACTAACCCAAGTTATAGTAGATGTTTCCTGGTCGTACTCTGCAAATAAAAATTAATCATATTAAAAAAAAATATGAGACACTAGTTTCAATACTACCATGTAAACTAATCCAAGTTAAATTAGGTGGTTCCTGATTTTGAACACTGGATAGAAATTTGCTGTTTACCTGCTCCAGACTGTTACATTTACCCTAAAAGACTTACACTTATCTTGAAATTAGTCCAAGATTCTACCTCTTAGGCCAGCTCGTTTAAGACGGCGAGCTCATCATTAAGACAACTGGAAAAACACGCTTATTTTAATCATGGTAAAATGAAGCATCAAAAAATTACGTGTACCATAAATGATGGCAAACATACATTAAACATTTTCAGTGTATAAAATTTTAAATACATCTTTGAACAATTGATTTGGTTATTTTTGTTTACTTAATTAGATGGAGACAATTTGATTGCAGTTTGAGATTTTGATAAATAATCTTCTTTGAATAAATCATAAAAGTTAAAAAAGTTAACATTTTACTTAGGAAAAGCAGCCAAAACATGGTTATATAAAATTGTTCGAATAGAAAATTTGGGGAATTTTATACCATTTATTATAAATGAAATGTAATGCATTTAAGTTTTTATTGTTTTAAGTTTATTGTTTTAAGATGAACATGTGTCAAATTAACAGACTTAACTCATAGCCAAGATCAAACCAAAAATTATTTAGGTCATTGATATATTTCCTGAAGTGAATGTAACAAGTTCTGCACTGGCGATATCAGTAATTTTCGGTCTTTGTCACTCTTTCTACGCCAATCTACTTTATAGGTAATTAATTGGCGGGTTTAGAATTAGACATTACAGACATCTTTTTGTTATAATTATAAAGGCCCAATGAAGTTCCAAACAATTCGCTCCGGGTTATCTGACTGGGTTTGTTAATAATAATTACAATTATAATGCAGAAGAAGACTTTCTTCCAAATATTACCATCAATCACATATATTTTCATGCCACAATTAAGTGAAATTCCTAATGTGTGAACTCTATTAACTATCATCACTTGAGAAAACTTTATAGAAATCTTCCAAAAATAAGCGAATATAATGACTGAGCAAAAAACGTACATACGTATTATATATAGTTCTACCACAAGCAGTAATGGTGTTACGAAATTACGGAGATATGATTGCCGAACAGTTTAAGTTAACCAAAACAGTAATAAATAATATATCGACATTAACAAAGCAGCTGAATACTTTTTTTTAGAATAAATAATATGCTTACAGCATCTACGTAAAAATGCATTTATTGATGTTCACGTTAGAATAAATTATTTACTGCTAGGATCTGTGTTAAAATGAATCTCTAAGTAAAATCTAATGAATATATATGATATACCTGCAAGTGCCAGGGTTTATTATTATATATAATATCAGGTATATGAAAGCTATGAGAATGTATTATACATGGTGTTTTCAAAATTAACGGGAATGTTTTTCGACTTTAATGGCATAGTGCATCATGAATTCTTGCTTCAAGGTCAAACGGTCAATAAGGAGTACTACCTATACGTTCAATGCCGTTTACGTGCAGCAATCCGAAAAATCCCTCTGATTTGTGGAAAAAAAATTCATAGCTTTTGCACCACGATAATGCACCTGCTCACACAACTTCGTTGCTTGTTCGTGAATTCTTGGCCAAAAACAATACTGTAACCCCAACCTCCATATTCGGCAGACATGGCTCCGTTTGACCTTTTCCTATTTCTAAAAATAAAGAGAAGCTTAAAGGGCCGTCGTTTTAAAAGTATAGATGACATTAAAAGCATATCGGTAAAGTTTGAGAAGTGTTTCGACGATTGCAAGAAGCGCTGACATAAGTGCATAATATCGAACGGAGACTATTTTGAAGGCGGCAACATGAATGTAGGCGAATGAATAAATATTATTATCAAAAACGGAAATTCCCGTTATTTTTTGAATACACCACGTGTGATCTGATTTCACCAATTCTTGGTACCACACAATATTGTATACTATTGCTACGTAGAGCATTCTCACTTAAGTTTATTAACATATTTAGATTTTTGGTCGATCTATACGATATAAAAACGCACAAATCACAAATAGTTATATTAGGAATATAGGTTCTAAGAGAATATTTCACCCACTTTTAATACCAAAAATATTTTATATGTAAGAGAGGCGAATTACAAATTTTAAGTGCTTGCTTGTAAGATAGGCTGTTGCCAATTCGAGCTTTCTAGGTTCGTTGGTTACTAAATAATTGGAAAACTATCATATCATTCCCACTTATGAATGCGGTATTACTTTTTAAAACTTTTGACTGTGTGCTAAGATTTATCAAATTATCTATCTCACAACTAGACATCGCATTATGACCTTTTCGAAATGTCTGAAGCCATAGGGAAAAACCGACTAAGTGCACTCAAAGCACATAGAGTTGTGGTTTACAAATGAAGACCTTCCACTTAAATACTTTTTATCACAATAACAATTTTTGCTGGTATTGTTCAGATTGATTACAATTTATAAAATTTTAAATTTATATTACAAAAGCAAATATATAGTCTACGCCTCCAATAGATTAAAAATTTGGAGATTTGGAATAAAATAAATTAAATATATATATATAAATAAATTATTTTATTCTTCCTATTCGTGTTTAGCTATTTTTCTTAATTGGTTATCCTTATTACATTTTTAGCTGTTATGAATAATCTTTAGTTAAACAAAAAGTATCAGCGTGAAAAAACAGTTAATTGGTGTTGAAATTTTACATGAAGGTTTTCCATTTTTTTCACCATTTTTCATAAAAATCATTCTACAATAAATAACTCAAAGTCTTAAAATAGTATTGCCAACGTGTCGAAAATTGTATAATTACCAGCAATTACGATAAAATTATCATCAAATGTGTAGTGTTAGATTGATAAATATTTTAAGAATATTTCTTTATTATTTATTTTTCTATGGAAATACTCAAATTGCTATTAAAACGTAAGTGATATATTTAATGTCTTGACTTTTACAGTAAATATTTCTTATTAATTTTTTTTACAACAATAGTCCTACCAAAAGTCGATTAGCTAACATATCATTATCATTAAGTGGAATTACTAGCGGTTTTATTTAACTCCTAAAACTAATTGAGATATATCAAAATGATCAGAATCACACGACGAGTTGAATTTCAGATGTGCAAGCGATAACTTGAGAAAAAATGTAGATATCTTGAAAATACATGCGTTCCTATAAGTTATAAATTAAGCTACACCATTTGAATTCTATACAGAAAATCAAAGTAGGGAGTGGAATCTGTGAACAAAATTTTTTAAAACGGGGCGTCCTCTTATAGTTGAAAGCACATATCTCAAAAATTAACCACGCTATATCAACCGAACGTACTGGAAACATACATATATTTTTAGCATTTCACGATAGAGTGCGAAATGGTTGAAATCGAATAATAACAAAGCCACTATTATACTGAAAACTACTAACTCTCCAACGAAATAACTGCGATAACTCGCTAAAGCAAAATGTCAAAAAAGGACAGTGAATCGATTTAAAAACTGGACGGTAGGCATAGCACCGCTTTTACAATAAATAAGACAGATAGAACTTGGCACCAATAAATCACGGTGTGTAACTAAATTGTATGGAAATATGTTCTAAAGCATACTAAAAAAAGGAAAAGAAAAAAGTCCAGACTTTCTGTACCCAATATACTGAATATCGACTTTCCGGTTGACTTTATATCATATATATCGGTCAGTATGTATGATGTTTGATGAATGAAATTAAGTAAACATGTTTTCTTGACAACAATTTAGTTTAAATATGAATGAAATTAGTTAAAACCTGCATTGAACCCCAATATCTCTACTATAATGATTTCCCTCTCCGATTGTCTTTTCGCTAATATACCCAATGTCAAATTTCATCCTTTGGGTTCTGCATATTTCTTATATATAGGTATTAGCGGAAGATATCTTAATTAAATGAAGCGGAAATATTTCTTTTACCATTACGCAATTATGTATTTTCCAAGAGTGTTGAATACAGTGATTTGTGTCAGTTTTTAGATTTTAGTATAAATATTTAGCATATAAAACAAATTGTAGTAGTGAAATTAGTTCTTCTTTGATCTTTTCGGAATGCGAGTGCATAAAAGGTTCGGCTGCCCCCGAACTTAGGTCTTCCTTAGTCTTGTTTTACTGAAAGCGGTTTTTAATAGGTACAGAAGAATTCGCAAATGCAATTTAAAGACATTTTTGGGTTTTCTTATAGAAAATTTTAATTGCTGACACCGATATGCCAACATGGTCTAGACTCTTTAGGGTGGTCGGCATTTCGTATTACAATTGTGCAAGTTGCCTCTACATGTACCCTTAAGATCTATCGTTTAGTCGTTGCCGACATGTACAATATGATACGATAGTTTTCGCTACTGATTGTTGAGAGAGGCCATGATCTCGTGGTGGAAGTTGGCAAATCTGCTACTTCATTGGCTACTGAACAGATCACAAGCAAAAGGATGAGCTACTAAGAACTCCCCAGAAATTAATGGCGAAAACAGTGCGTTATTTGTGACTTTTGTGACTAACTTTTATTTAAAGAGTTTTGATATAAGTATTATTTAAGAAAGAGTGGGTTTTTGAAGCAAAACACTACATTCCTGAACATTATCAATTTTAAATTCATATTTTGATTATAATTACCCGAAAATATGTAAACTTCGACTTCTGAATAAATTTGTTCATTAAATATATAAATAGTCCATGAAAAGAAATAATGTTCATATTTATCCTTTTTGAAATATGCAAGTGTTTTGAAATATTAAAATATTTTTTTATATTGAGGTTTATATATTGAAAATCCTCCGTGAATAAATTATATATATATATAAGGGCCTAATATAGAAACAGAAATGCAATAAAAATCCCAAAAATAATTTTTTACCATAGTGGCACCACTGTCCAATGTTATAAAAATGTGCTTTTGACAGAAACAACATTGGACATGGTCGTGTCGCTAAGGGACAAGTGCCCCCTGAAATGATTTATGATTACATTTCGTATTTATTACATTTCGTGTTGAAGGTTGTTTAAAGACTGTAAAGTTAAGGGTTTTACTGTCCAATATATTTACTTGCACAGTAAAATACATAAAATATATAAAGAAGCACGAAAATGCTTCTTGGTATCTTGGTATCACATTTATTTAAGAAAATCAAATACAATAGTGTTATTCAAAGTAGTGCCCATCTGAACCTGTAACATTTTCCCATCTTTCTGTCAATTTATGGATTCCATTCCAAAAAACTTCGCCGGCTCGGCGGTCTAGAATGAACTAAGCCAATTTTTGATCCCCTCTTCTGATGTGAACCGAATTCTAGCGAGGGCGTTCTGCATCGACCGAAAAAAATGGTAGGCAGAAGTGGCAAGGTGTGGGTTATAAGGCGGTAGTGTTCCCCATTAATGCTACCCGGTTTTAGAATCTCATAGAACAATACGCCCTTCTGATCCCACCAGATGCATAGCATTACCTTGACGTAATGGATAATCGGCTTTGTCGTTTATTTGGCTACTAGGCCAGGTTCCACATATGATTTTTTGCATTTAAGCTCGTAAAGGAAATTTTTTTCATTACCAGTCAAAAAACGACAATTTCCTTGCTTTTGAATGTATCCGGCAAATTTTAAACGTTTTGAAATGGCTGTTTGAGTGACTCCCAAAGATTCTGCGAGTTCTTCTTGTGTTTAGCACCAATCTTCATCGAGTAATGCCTCATCTTTAAACTTTTTGGCCGCCCAAAACGTTTTCCAAGCTAAAATCACCACTTTTAAATCGTGCAAACCACTTTTGGCATATTCGCTCAGCTAGAGCATATTTACCATAAACTTCCACCAAAATACGATGACTTTCGACTGAGGTTTTCTTCATATTAATGTAATGGAGAAGAAAAAAAAAAAAAAAACACTTTCAGGCACAATGGAACGATAATCAAGTTACGCCATCTTTTACGTCAACTCAGTTACGGCAAACCGCACAAATATAGTTATAGACCCAATAAAAATTTTCAAAATTCATGTAATGTAATATAATAATAAATAAACATAATAAACATTATAATAAGGAAATAAAACAATTCATAATAAAATATCACAACTTTATATGAAATGTGTTAAATTCGAGTATATCTCATTTATAGCAAAGAATTACGAAAAACCTTTAGTTGTTCAAAATTCTACACGGTCTGTGTCAGTCCTTGAAATTTTGTTTCACGCTAATTAAGTCAGTAACTTAGAATAAGTAGTAGTGAATAAGAAGTAGTAGACTGACTGAATATCAGCTGTTCAAAATTCCCTGATCACCATCGCTATCAACTTAATTAGGGAAAGTGGTAAATACGCGGTACAAAATAAATGCCGTAAGCTTCGTACGTACGTACGATAATTGGAAGCGGAATAAAAGTGAACAATTAGTAATTGTGTACTAAATAAATTTGGATGACATCATATTATTCGAAATATATTTACGATATAAACTCAACCCAATGAACGAAATCTAATATACTGTGCATATAAGGAAAATTTTAACAGGAGGGATGTAAATGATAATATTAGAGGGAGGTATAGGGCTTAGCCCAAGGTCTAGACCGATTTCATTCATATTTACCGCTAAACCACATATATAGAACTTAACTTAAGTTATAGTTAAGAAAATGCTTAATTTCTTTAAAATATCTCACATATTGACTTATGTAAGTGGTTTAAGCTTAGCCGGAAAGTCGGAAATCACTATATCGGGTACATTGAGGTTAGGGGAAGATAAGAGCAGATAACATTAACTTTTGGCATTAAACATAAGCATGTTTGTGAACATATTTTCAGTCAGTTTTATTAAAAAATCTCAAAATTTGGCAGACATATTCGACATAGAGTCCACTAGAATAACGATAATCATTATATGTAGTGGTATGTATGTTTGTGAATTTGTATATCGATACCACTTATTTTTGCCAACAGATATTAAGCTAAGATATCTTACACATTAACCGATATACACAGTATTAAGTCACCCGGAATTTTTAAAATTCTCATATTTTGGAGTAATACGTCATATGAGCTATTCACAATAGTAAAATTGGTCTAAAATGATAAAACAAAGCTTAACAGCATTGAAGATAGCGCTTATACCAGTTTAGTGAAATATCCGCATACTCCCTTGTATAAATCAACTCTTTTAATTTAAATGTACATTTTTTGGCAAGAGAGCAGCGCACAAAGATAGCGAAGAAAGAAATGGCGAATCAAAGACAGCTAATTTTTCCATAAAAGATTCAACAAGTATTCAACTTTTGTATTTAAAATGGTTTTAATAAAATAAATAATGTAATACAATTAATTACTTTGTTAATAAATTTTATAAATTTTTCATTCGGAAGTTCTACTAGATCGGTTATATTTTCAGATATTTTGTGGGGAGCTTAACAGAAATTAGACGTGAAATGTTAGTTAAGACCACCCACTCTATACGATAGTTTAACACACATTAACAAGAGTTTCGGAAACTCACAGAAACTTTAATAGAAATCTGTTACATCAGCAGTTTGATAAACAGAGTTAAATACATTATATACCTGGTTATTTTGAAATATACATAACTATATATAAATACATATTAACGTAACTGAAACAAAATACATTACTATTAACAATCAAATAATAGGAACTATAGCACCAATAAAATAATTACCATATAATTTTTTAAAATAATTTTGAATGCAAAATATTGTAATTACCAAGAAACTTAAATTTGTTGAACATAAACAGTATACTGTAGAATGTACATTTGGAAGGGTATTGTATATTTATTCCAATGAGTTCAAAATCATTTTCCATGAAACACTTATCGAACGGACTAAGCTCCATTATTTGCGCAGCGATTTTATTTAAAGCAACAGATGCATAGATATATTATAGGCATATCCTCTGATATTTCAAAAAGGATGCAAAGATTAATATATGAAAAGTTAGACGCACTGATAAGTGATATAATCATACAATTAAATTTGTACAGTATTTATTTATACATTAAATTATAATTAATATTTTATAATATTGTGAAAATTATATTTAATGTAAAAATTGGTAATGCACCGCAGTATTTAACAAATAGATATATAACATAAAAAATACAATATATAAATGGAACGTATAACTTTAATACAAGAAACAAAAATAATTTTAAGGTTTCAGTATTCAGGATGGAAATATGTAAACAGAATCTCTTCTATAAAAGTTTCAAGCACTTTAATGAATTGATAAATAAAAAACAAAATTATTAAGGAAACCACATATTATGAAGGCTGATACATGTTTTTAACATTTGTGTCGGATGTTACATTAAGTAAGGTAGATAATAAAACAGATGTCACTCCCACACAGAGTCGGATTAATTGTTAATTCAAAAGAGAATAATATTTTCTACTATTTAATAATATTTATACTATTACAGGAACTATTTATGAAAACGAAGGCGACGTTATATATGCACAAGAAAGAAAAGAACAAATAAGTTATCAGTAATCCTAGATAATGCAAAGAAAATTAATATTTACCGTTAACGTTAGAATATTCTTCGACAAACGTATAACGTTTAATTTCAGTTACATAATCGCTACTTGCATATTTTTGGGTAAATTTACCAAATCAACGGTTAATTTCAGAAATAAGAGAAGTAAGGAATGGCTAAAGTCGGGTGCAAATTTCATACTCTCTCAATTTGTAAGTGTCAAAGGCAGGCAAATATTTTCAGGTGTTAGTAAAACTTTATATTAAAATATGTTGCTTGTGAATTTATTCGATATTCGACGAAATAGTGATCATATTTGGTATCTTACTAACTTTTACTATAGGTCGTAGACTCGCTGAAGGAAAAGTTAGTCCGGACAAAAACCAAAGGAGCTCAAATCGTTATGGCAGGGATATGGTGTTAGACCAAGGTTTAGACCAATTTCATTCATATTTAACGATAAGGCACATCGTGGTCAAGAGAATATGCCCACAAAATTTCATTAAAATAAAAGAATTGAAAATCATTATATTATATATATTGGGACTGGGGAAATGTCTTTGGCCTGAAGCTAAAGTATGCTCAAGAAATATTTTCGCCTAACTTTATTAAGATAACTAATGCAATTGTGGATATATTCGTCATTATCAACTATTTCATATATTAGAATAACGAAAATCAGCACATGTACCATATGGACGATGGCGTAATTGATAGAACGATTTTAACCAATTTCTGCATTAAATGAGAATACATATATCCAAATACTATATGTACACTTACAATACTTTTGTTAGGATATCCTACATATTAGCCGATATATTTTATACATAGACAACTGTAAGTTTTAAAATCATTATATTAGGTATATCGAGATTAGGTGAAGTACTGGACCGATTTCACTCACTTTTAGAACCAGGTCACATTATTATCTGGAAAACAAATTGTCTGATATTTTTGGTATAAAGTCAGCAAAAGTCACCGAGGTCCCTTATTCTTCATACAGGGGCTTGAAAATTTATAGTCCAATTTCGACCAATTTAAGGCCGGAGTTGCTATAGGGCAGTACTGTGTAAAGTGTTAACCCGACATCTATATTGGTTCGCGATATATTTATATGTTGTTAAGTGAAAGAATCAAATGGAACTTAAAATTGTGTTATATGGGAAATAGGTGTTGTTGTAATTCGATTTCGGCCATTTAAAAAGTGTATCATAAACGTATCAAGATAATGTTATACAAAGACTAATTGGTAAAGACAATTGGTTCAAATTAGTGAAGTGGTTGCTAAAATATGAGATTTCACCTAACGTGGGCGGTGGTACGCACATTGTACAAATTTTATACTGATTTGAATACAACCCTATGTTTTTCGTTAGCGAGTTAATATAATTTTAGTCTTCAACATAACCCACTTTTGTTATCGGATTTCACCCATTTTCATACCGTCACCTTCACTGTGATTCTATGCCCCAAATCTGAGTTTTTAGCTTAATTTAGGGCTTAGTTATAGCACTTTATAGCTTTTCGCTTAACGGCATTTTGTAAGCAGGGCAATGTTAAAAGAAAAGATTGCCAAAAGCCGTTTTGTAATACTAACCTCCTACAGAAGATTTTTACTCAAGTTATCGCTTGCATAGACAAACGGACAGACAGACATCCGGAATTTTCCTCGTCATCTTTATATATATATATATATATATATATCTCGATTAGTTTTAGGTGTTACAAACAAATTATATACAATATTTCAATTTCAACCAAATTTAGTGCACTGCGTAACTCTAATATCTTTTTTACCGTGTGAAAATGGGCTAAATCGGACCATAACCACATCTTCCCATTTAACACATTAATTTTTAAATTCAGTCTGATTATTTTACTTTACAGTATATAACTCAAGCATCAATTAGATAGAAATTTACATTTCCTGCTGATACCGAATATGTGGGCCTTGGTGCCTAAGGCTGAATTTTTACCGAAAATATCCGCCAATTTGTGAGATACGAGGGCGGGTAAATCTTTACTGAAAAAAAAACACTACTCCTACACTACTAAACACTACTACTAAAAGTCACGTACTTATTGACCCGCCCTCGTATATTAACAAAATTCAGAGAGCGTCTTTCCCCGGTAATAATGTGCCCTTGTGTCGAAAATGTGTAAAATCGGGTAAATAATTCCTTTACCTTCCATACACTTATAACAAAAATTTTCGAACTTCCAGTTAACTTTATACCGCATGTATCGGCCAGTCTGTGAGATGTCGTAACGAACTTCAGACAATGCCGTTTCTTAGTAATAATCTGTTCTGATGCCGGAAATTAATAAAATAGCGTCAATACTTCTCCTGGCCTACATATAATAACCGATTTCCAAAATTATTTCTCCTCTGCTGCGAGGTCTGCGAGGACTAAGTGGTTAAAGCGTTTTTGAGTATCGTCACTTATGTCCATGAGTTGCATTCAACGCGAAAATTATTATTTGAGCCAATTTGCATGCTACAAATACTATATGAGTTTAAACAGTCGATCGATAGTTTAACTTTTTTTTTACTAGTTCGGCCGCTATGTTTGTTATTTTTAGGGTTTAAAATGGCTCGAACTTTATGCCACACAGCATCGCATTTCAAACGAATAATCTTTGTGGGTACAAGGGTTTGTTTCACTAGCAAGTATGGTAGTCGGGTCTATATGGGAAGTGTTTGAGATTTTGCTTTCTCTACAACCTTTATCTCGTTGGATGGGTATAGCCTTGGATGACCATATAGAGATGAATGGTGCTTCCCATTGCAGGTGGAACATCGATTCCTGCTTGTGCAGCCATCCGTTTTATGTGACCTAGCAAAACAATTAACACAATAACGGTGTTTTATGACAGCTTCGTATTTTTTGTATAAGTTGTGCGATGAGTACGTAGTGCAAGTCACTAAACGGTGGTCCTTTTTGCATAGTCCGCAAGCTACATGGCGCCGATTGTAATATGTTCGAAGATGTGTGGTGGTTTTTTGGACCTTGTGGTGGTAATAATCACTCTCCTTTTCCTCGCGAATAGTGGGTAGAGTCGGTTGAAAACGTAGAATGCGTCGAGTCATTGTTGCGTCATTTGACGTAGGCGTAATACTGCGAGTTGCACTACGGGACCGTATGGTAGGCGTCGAGCTATTGCGTCGAGTTTTGGGTGATTTTCAATTGGTTGGAGCCATTTCACTAAAAAGAAAGAAAACTTTAGTTCATACTTAATACCACAATTTTTGTGAAGGGGCGGGTTATTGTGCCTTGAGAGGTAGGGATTACAACCACTCATGTTTTATTGTCCAATCGGAGGAAGACCTTTTCGATTCTTATGACGAATATATCGTCGACCTCAGCATTATGAAGGGAATATTTTCATTTGTATCATCTGTGGAGTTCCTTAAGGTATTCTTCTTTGCACCTTTTACCAAAAAGGCGGATAGAATATTTTTAAATTCTGTCATTTGTTAACGATACTCAAATTTGCCTTATCTAGATTGGGTTCGGAAGGAGTTAATATTGGGTACCCATAAGGTAATGTCCTGGAGGTAATGGTTCCAAGTTTGGTGAGTCGTCGTATATATGGCTTATTGGGCGAGAGTTCGAAATGTTTCCAGAAATTCTCCCCGATCTTCACTTAGTACCTGCAAAGTTCCTGCGAAGTTCCTGCGAACTTTATTCTGTTGTCGGAATAAGGATTGGCGGGACATCCACCCCTAGAGCAGAAACGGATGAATGAAGAAACGGCTAGAAATGCTTGCATAGTGAGTTCGCTAAACGGTTCGAGGTGTATTGCCTTAGTTGAGAAACATACAAATACACATACATAGCCTTTGGTAACTAAATATGCTCTTCCAGTGTAGTTTGTAATGTCATAGGCTCTGGAGAAGTCGATGTCTGTCGCAGCAAATGGCCGGGTTAGGGTTGTCCTTTCATTTGGAAGAGCTGCCATTATTTAGGTTTGTTGAGTCTTTTTGTATGATACAGGTTTTGCACTAATGAATACTTGTTTTAATCAGCACCTTTAATTTAGGTATCCGGAATTCTGTTCCTAAAAGTCGAAGAACTAGTTGATTTCCACCGTGTATTGTTATTAAGTGGGCAAATTGGGTTAGTAATTTGGATATGCAACTAATATGGGGCAGCAGAATTCTATGACGCTCATTATATGATAAAGCCGCAGAATGGTTTAATCTGCTACCAATTCGCGTGACCCCTTAGGGTCAATGAACGGATTTAATGTCATTAATGAAATTTTCTTCTGTATTTGTGTTTTATGGTTCAAGGCATCATATTCTTTTGGGAAATGTCTTTTTTGGGTCTGAATGATTAACTTCATTGGTGTTATTTTGAACTTTTCTGGGGTGATTTCTTGACTTGAGTAGTGAGTCTCTCGTCTCCTTGGTGAAGTGTTTGAGCAAAATCTGAATAAGTATGCGATAACACGAATAGTTCTGGGAAGTGAGGTAAACCTTTCGAGAATATCCTCTTGGTTTGTTATCACAAATGTTTTGACAGATTTGAATTCGAGGGTGGCGTTCTAGGATTTTTCAGTTATTGGAAAATCCTCTTTTTCACATTGTAACCAATCTGGTCCGTGCCACCAGAGGTTACAATTCAAGAGTTCTTTGGGCGTACATCCTCGACTTGTCAAATCTGCGGGTTTGTTTTGACTTTCGACGTGGTGCCAATTATCGACTCCGACTTTTTCGGTAATGGCGTCTTCTCAGTGAGAAGCGAAAGTGGTCTATGAGCATGGTGGTTTGTTTAACCAAGTGAGAATTATGGTATAGTCTGTCCAAAAATAACTTCTATATTGGGTTAGATTTAGTTGGGACAGAGTAGAGTTAGCAAGATTAGCTAGGAGGACAGCTCCGCAGAGTTCCAGTCTGGGTAGGGAACCGGTCTTAATTGGAGAAATTCTGGTTTTGGATTCTACGAGATTTTTCCATATTTCGTCACCTTTTAAAACTCGTTTATAGAGTGCTGCGGCATATGCTTTCTTTGAAGCATCGGAGAAACCATGAGTGTTCGAAGGTAGCTGATGGAGGAAAGTGGGTCCATCCAGGTATTTTTACTTTGTTTATAGTTTGTTTGTTTTTGTTTATAGTATTCCTTGACAAAACTGTTCCATCGATGAAGGGTTAGTGGCTTTAGACTTTCATCCCAGTCTGACTTATCTAGTCATTTTTGTTGCATTATTATTTTTGCTATGATTATTATTGGACTACGCCAACCGGCCGGATCAAATAATTTTGCAATGATCGATAAAAATTCACGCTTGGTGTATGCGGGTCTAATGGGTTGACGAGGAAGCAGAATGAATCCTTTTTTGAGATCAATAGAATGCCTCGAGTTTTCGTATTTTCGGGTTTAGAAAGATTGAGTGAGTCTGTGTCCAAAAGATGATCCTGTGGAAGTCGGCGGGTAGTTTTTTTTTTTTTTAATTTCCTCAGAGATTTTATCCGATACGGAAATTATGGATTCCTTCGGGATTTCCCCCACCTCCCAAAAGCGTGTAAGTAGATACTCAGGTTTCATTTTATTGTGAAATGATTCTATAGATGAATATCGGGAGGGCTGGCTTATAGGTCCAAATAAAATTCATCCGAATTCTGTCTCTGGAGCTAGAAGTGAGCCCAGAATATTTTGTTTCACTCCACCGAGAATAATATTTGGATATAAATCACTACCAATTACTATGTCCACGGATCTCGGTTTGTGGAATTCGGTATCTGAAAGAGTGAATCCAAGATTATTAAGAATCCAAGATTATAAGATACATATTTGGATATGTTGGGTATGTAGGTAAATTATCGGTTATTCAGTGTAAATGCTCGTGTCGATATCTTGTAATTTGTGTTTGCCGGTGAACAAATCGTGACTCCACAAATTCTCGTTGGTGTTGCTAAAGCTACATTGTTTATTCCAATCACTTGAGTTGATACAGAGTGAGTGGGTATATCCAGGCTTGGTTGAAGCCTTTGAGATATAAATGTGGCTTCTGATCCTGTGCCAAAGATTGCTCTTGCGGAATATCGCTGGCCATTATCTTTTACCTGAACCACGGCAGTACCGAGTCTTATTTGCTTCCAACTTTGATTGAGTGGGTCTTAGGTTGATAATTTAGTGGACTCTAGAGTAGTAGTGTAGGCTTGCCGATTTGTATCTGTGTTTTGGGTTGGCATTGCGGTACATGCAGCGGTATCAGGTGTCGAACTGGAGACTCTTAATTTTTTTGGTGGGGATTCAGATGAAGGGCTAGATTCTCCATATATTAGAATATTATGTCTTTTGTGACATTAGCAGCAAGAGTATTTGCTTATGCAGTTCTTGTAGATATGCGATATTGCTAAGCGGTTATAGCAATATCTACATTTTTTGATGGTGGAAATGCGAGTCTCAACATTCATGACGAGAAATTCGGGGCATTCACGAATTGGGTGCTGTTTTTTGCAAAGCTTGAAACTTTCTGTCCCTGGGTGATGTTTAAAGGAAGTGGAACTAAAACTTTTCTGATTTTATGAAGGCCCAAGTATTGGGGTTTCAGACAAGTTAACATGAAAAGTGTCTGCTTTTCGTCTGCCGTTTTGACGATACAACAGTTATGAACTACAAAGATTTATCAATTTCGGGTCCCAGCTTTTTGTGTCAATCTCAAAATTAGTTAAGTTGGTTAAAACATTATTAACCGTTCTTGCAGATTTTTAATAGCACAGACTGTTTCTTGAGCCACTGGGGTATATTAAAAAGGGTCTTCAATTGCATTCCAAACTGCATTCTCTTATTTTCAAACTGATCGACTAAATTTTTCCAGGCAAGTACGAAACCATCGTTAAGTAAGGGTGCGTTTTGAATTGTTTCTCTTACTTCGCCTCGGGTCCTCTGAGTAAGGTGTAGGAGTTTTTCAACATTACTTATCCTTGGGTTAGGGATATACAGGGCTGTAAACATTTCCCGAAAGCTGGGCTGGGAAAGATGTCAGTGTCGCATGGTGATGCCGCAGGTGAACCGCGGTATCGAAATCCATCATTGTGGCCTCTGAGGTTCTTTCTTTAATTTGTTGGGTAGACACCTGGGTTTTACGGGTGTCTACATCTCCGTTAATGGAAGGTAAGAATAGAGGTGCATTTGATAGCATTTTTTATATCTATCTCTAATTTATTAAAATCGATGGTTTCATGGGTACCGCGACAAATTCTACGAATAGCATCGTATACGTGTATTGCTTTGTCGAAAAGCGAATTGAGTTCAACTCTTTTATTTTCTAGAGTGTAAGCCGATTCACCTCTCTTTTAGGTCTGGTCGAATTCTGGTCGTCTTCTTTTTGAAATCTTCCATTTTGATAATTTGGGTTAGGGTCTTTAGAAAAAAAGTGATTTGAAGGGAAAAAGTGGTAAGAGTCTCGTAGAATTGACAAAAAATTTAAATGAAAGAAGAAGTCCCTTCTTGGTGGACAAGGGTTAAACAATTTTTCTGAAAATATTTATTTTGAGATAATAATTTGAATAAAATTGGTAGGGTTATTGCAATTTTTCCTTTTGAGTCACCTTTTTAGTTACTGGGTACTTTCTACTGGGCATTTTCTTTATTGCGTTTAATTTTCTTTTGGTATTCATTTACCGCTATCCGTTACCGTGTACCGTGTCCGTTGTCTGCTATTTGTGTTTGCTACCAACAATCCATTTATGAATGTTTTCGCTATTCGTATATATGTAAATGAGTGTGGGTGTATATATTTATTTATATGTATATATATAATGGCGAACACGAATTCCAGAATTGACGATAACTTGAGTTGTGAATTAACGAATTGCCAGAATGTCGAATGGCGACATTGTAGCAAACTAAAATGTCAGAACAAAACAGAATCGACGATAAGTCGCCAGAGTCAGGCAGACAGCGAAGCTAGTAGTTGCCAGAATGTTCGAGTGACGATCTGTTGGTAACGATCTACTATATGAGGACTGCGGAAATGTCAGCAGGAAATATTTCGAATAAGAGTATTGCCAAGTAAAGTGCAAATGAGTTATAAGTAAGCTTGAACAAAACCATTATACTCTGTTTCAACATGTATGTGTATCAATTATGCCATTAACATCTAATATGAAGTAGTATTTTAATGATGGATACTGACATGTTTCCATTATTTTCCGTTAACACCTCAAAATGGGAACTATACGCTTCAAGTTTGGAACAGGTGATCTCATTCTAACTAAATTTAATGATATATTTTACTATAAGGTTTGGCTCTAAAGCTAACGTAAAGATAGTACTAAGCAGTTATTAAATTAGTCATAATAATTTTCACTTTTTATTATTTTTATAGATATAAAATTATCGTCGTCGTCTAACTTCATTATACAGTCACCTGATCTGTTCACATCTGTGACTTGTTTCCTGACCTTTAATCTGTTTGCAATGTTGGGGAGTTTGACAACATCTTGGATCCAATGGGTAAATATTATAGTATTTAGTACAATGAGAACCAATCATGATAATAAATTCAAATTGGTAACGGTGACATTATACTCTCTTATCTTTATTTACCGTTTTGTTAAAATTCGTATCTTAAGAACTGACTACAAACAGGACTAACCCACATTGCTTTTAAATCATATTTCATAAACATATTTTTAAAATTTATAATAATATCACGGAATTTCTAATATTTCAAACTTTCCGAATTCTTAGAAAATATTATTTGCCTTTACCTTAAATATATTTTGCTAAGCCATATCAAACGATTTTACTCCGCTTCTATAATTTTCAAACTTTCCAAACAACCAGTAACGAACTATTTATAACAATATGGAAATTTATGTCCAAAGCCGAATTATATATTATTATTGAAGTTTAAGAAAATCCACATAATACTTCACTTTATTAATACTCGTAGCTTAGTTTATTGAAATACTCACTTTATAGGATACAAAAATATGTTTAATTTTTCGCCCAGTTCACGCATTAAAATAGATTTGCTACAGAAATCACCGCTCATTAATTTAAAAGTTTTAAACTCAATCAAGGAAACAAAATTCAACAGCTTCTGGAGCAGTTACGAAATTTTGAAAGTCGTAAAAGTATAGAGTTATATATTTCTTTCTCTGAAAGAATTTGTAAAATGAGACAGAAAGAAATGGAAAACTTTGAAATTCTTTGAAATTCAAAATCGTTATGCTTAGTATATTTTAATTAATTTGCACATTCGTCGTTACTAGATTCCTGTGCATTAAATGCTTATTAGTGGCAATTTTAAAGGATCTGTAAAATTATTTTACTTCTGTCGTTTGTTTTAGAGAATTATTCTCTTTTTAGTAGTTTTCAATATAGTCTTTGTGCGGGGAGTGTGCGTAGTTATTTTCCTATTTCACACATCTTCACAATGTGTTATGAAATATTATAGAGAAATGCGCACACTAAGTTTGGTTGGTATAGCTTTCAGAGGACATGCTCCTTACTATGATCTTCAATATCATACTCAGTTTTGTAGTATAATTTGTTACCCAGTTATAGCACTTCATATGTTTTCGTTTAACGTTTAACGTTTAAAAATTTACTAAATTTGGATTTTTTACCCAAGTTATTGCATGCTAGGAGTACATTAGCTTTAACATCAGCTGATTACTGAGCTTACTACTGTAAATTGCGTTGTGAAGGGTCGTTGTATGACACCTTTACTACGCTGTGACTACTAAGCATATTCCCGTAACAAAAGTTAATTAGTCGATGTCGGACTCATTTACTTTGCTGTCTATAAATTAGGTTGTAAACTTTAGTGGCCAGCCACTATTAGCTCCCGTTATTGTATCAAACAAAATATTGGACTACTGTTCATAGCTAAAACAATCTAACATAAAAATCTTAGTTACAGAAAGTAATGAAAATACCGATCTATCAAAAAACCCAGTGAACCCAAAACCCAGAGCTCTGAATCTGCACGAATCAATAAAAATGTATCCAATTATTTTAAAAGTATTGATAGTATGGTATCAATAACAAGACCAACATACTATAATATTGTAATTTTTAAGACATGAATAATGAATCATGAAGCCATGGAGATTTTTTGATGCTAATTTTTTGATGAAAGCTTATTTGATACCTATCGTAAAGATATACTGATAGCGGTGAAACATGCTATCAGATCAACTATTTATTTCATGAATTATTATACTTTTCTGGACCTTGCAGTTTTAAGCCTATATATATTGCTCATATAAACAATATTCCCTACAAGACGAATAAGAATTAGCTAACCCATTACCTATGGGTTACCAGTAATGAATACCATTGTTATTCGATTGGTTACCACAACATTAAGTATTAGTTACCTGCTTCTTCTTTAAATATGGAAAAGTATAAATTCTTATTTTGTTATTTGTTTAATTAAATAGAAATTCACATATTTTTACACTACAGACCAAACTTTTTACAAACTTTTAATAAATATTTTGAATTTTTATTTAAATATTGGCATTTGTGTATATACTATACAGACTAAATTTTAATTCTAAAAATTTTTTCATTCACATTTCATTTATACACTTAACATTTTCACATTTAAACTTTTTATAATCTACCCTTTAAAAGATAAGTTCTATTTAATTTTAATTATAAGTATTTTAATTTTGTAATAATATATTAAATTAAATATTAATTAAATTTAAATTAAGTCATTTAGAACTTAATACTAATTGCCAAGTTAATTTTTTTTTAATTTAAAAGCTGTAAGAATTTACAATAAGAATTTAAAAAATGAGCTCGAAAATTTTCCCCAGAAATTCGCAGATATTTGAAAAGTATAATAAGAAGATAAAAGTAAAATTTTTTGTTTTTTTGAAGGTACACAATTTTATTTTGATATTTATAAATAATATACAATTACATTTCAAATATATATTATTGTCATTTCAAATATTACATTTCAAATATATATATTATCAACACGTTTGAACTCAATTTGTAATACTTTGAAGGCCACAATATTTAATATACCTAAATTAAAAAATTGTATTGAAATTTGAACATAAAATCTTTTGTCTGGTTATTTAAACATAGATAACTTATGTTAAACTAACCAAACAAATGATTAAAATGGTTTACCTATGGCAAAATAACCAAGCAAAAGAGTTTATATTAAAATGTATGTGTATTGTATGTAATTGCCATGTTTGCTCTTACGAATAATTTTTGTAGATGCTCTCCCTTGCATCATTTGTCAATCAAATCGAGACCAATTCCATTTGCGGTTGCACATCCTCGAAAATGAGAATAAATTAAATAAATATATGCATATATTTAATATTATTTTATTTATATTTGTTATAATGTTTAATTGATATATCAATCACACATATTTGGATATCGTACACACTTAACAGTTTTGATTTTAAACTAAAATCCAGCAGAACTATGGAATAGAATAGACCATGCAGCACATTAAATAAACACTTGTTAACTTAATGCATTTGCATTCATTTATATCATAATACCAGACAATTTCGCAAACATGTATGAACTTTTGTAAGATATAAACACTTATGTGTATTTACCTTTCATAATCAGATTTCAATATACCTGTATGCAAGAATATTAGAGTAGTGTCCTACTAAGCGTGTAAAATGCGTATATATAGGTATCGGAAGAGTATAGTGCCATTGGGCAGCTTCTTCTGATACACCGTCACTACAAAAATACCTAATATGAAACCAGCCAAATAAGAAATGTCATGCGTTTCATGAGCAATGCACTGAGAAATTTGTTTATTGTTGCGGAATCTTTTACCCGGACACATTTTCTGCACGCTGGTGTACACTGATTTATCCAATGCAATGTCCATTAATGTCCGTTTCAAGAATTCGTATCAAAAAAGCATTCCACAGATATAACCCTTATTACACTTACTGGCATGTAAGCCATTTTTACACGCATGTCTCGTAGTTTGTTTGTGATAACCAATCCTATTACTTAGCTTCGTGGAATTTTTGAAATAAGAAGTGTCTACTATTTCATGTAAAGGATGTTTCATTCTATTAAAATAAATGAAAATAATAACAATTAATATGAATGACGAAAGTAAACTTACCTCCAAGCCTCCAAAATAGAAGATACGGAGCTATATCAATTATTTCTTACCTTATTCTGATTTTATTTTGATATTTTCATCTTTTATAAACTATTCTTTGAATCTTATCTTAACTAACCATGTATGTATATGAATGTTCATATGTAAGTTCTTAGCCTATGTATACGAGTATTTTTATTGTTAAGAATAAGCGCTTACAAATAATGTTTGTTATCTGCATTACATAAGGATAGTACTACATGTGAATGCATATATTTTTATGTGTTTATATTTATGGCTTTGTACTCTATATATATTTATTATAATATCTTTTCAACGGGACTTAAAGGTTTGTAGCACCTAAAGCTAATCGATATAGTTGTAGAGTTACATAATAAATGATCAAGATGACGAGACGAGTTGAATTCCGGGTGACTGTCTGTCCGTCCGTCTCTGCAAGCTATAACTGGGAAGATATTTAATTGAGATATATTGATGAAACGTCGAACACGTGTTCCTCGGCACCATATGAAGGTTAACATTACAGATGGGCGAAGTTTCCTATTGCCACGCCCATGAAATGCAACAAATTAGGAGAAAAAAGAGTAAAAAGTTGGTTTTACCCCTCCCCCTAATTGATTTAATGTACATATATTACCAACCTATTACCAACTAAAGTTATGTCAACCACATTTGCTGAATGTAAATCCTTTCGGCATCTGCTCAGACAGTGTGAAAATGGGTGAAATCGGATGATAACTACTAAAAGTACGATAACTAACAATATAAATAAATAAGAAGCATTGAATTTCACAGCCAAGATGGAGGTTAAGGGCTTCAAAGGATCGGTATAAAAATTGGGCAATTGGTGTAGCGCCGCCCATTTTTAGGTGAAATCCTATATCCCATGAACGACTCTACCAATTTCAATGAAATTTGTTCCACATCAAGATTATAATTCCTACGTTACATTGTAAAAATGGGCGGAATCGGACTGGAACTACGCCTACTTCCCATATATCACAATTTTAAAATCCAAGTAAATCTCTCGCTTTACAGTATATAAATCAAGTACCGATGAAGGTATCGGGACGAAACTTTTCACAAAGTGTGCCTTTAGAGTATACCATCTCTCGGCAAAATATTGTTGAAATCTGACTACTAGATACTGAATATGTGAACCCCAGTGCTTGGCTGATTTTGTTGCAAAAATATCATTTAATCTGTGAGGTTTATTATTGAAATTCAGAGTGAATCTTTCCTGATAATAATATGCTCTTGCGTCACAAATAGGTAAATACTTCCCTCAGCCCCGTATACCTAATATAAGGATTTTCAAACTTCCGGTTGGCTTAATAACGTATGTATCAATCAATATGTCAGATATCTAAGCAGAAGTAAGTGAACGTGTAATACTGGATATATTATAGTTTAATGCCGAAGGGAAATAACGAACGTACTGGAACCTGTGACCTATAATATAGATTAATAAGATACAAGGTATGCTTTTAATCTATTAACGATTTCGTCGAATAATGAATGTTGAATTCTTATGCAACATTTTCTAATATAAGGTTTTGCCAACATCTGAAAGTATTTCCACCGCCGCCGCCTTTTGATCCTTGCATATTCCGAGAGTACTTACTTGTTTTAATTTAGCAACTTAAACAAACTAACATATAAATAGTTTTGCACTTGTGCAGCTGCACCCAAATCTACATAATTTAGGACATTATAAATCATATAAAATACTTGTGATGAGTATTTTTGTCCTTAATGCCTGAAAACTTTTTGCTCAATTATAATGGTAAGTAAACCAGACGACTCGTACTTTTCTGTTAACGAGAGTGAAATATTTCTCTTTTATTTACGTGACAAAAAGCTTTTGAACCTGTACTTCAGCCACCTCACTTTTTGCAAACAACCTAATAGGTAAAATTCTAAGAAATTTTGTCTCAAATATAAAACGTTCGAGGGCGGTCCAATAAGCACTTAGCCCAATTACAGAAATATTGCAAGAAAATTTGCTATTGTATAGTACATTCGCTCAGACGAACACTGCGAAAAATTTAGCCACATCCGACTCATAGTTTTGTTTTAACTTCCTGTGAGAGCGGGCGTGTCCGCGAATTTAAGAAAAATCGAAAAGAGTGATATCGGTCGTTGATTAGATTCTTTTTTACGAAGATAAAGCTCTTACTCCTTATCCTATGTTATCTACAGTGGTTACTAGGAGTGTATGAAGCAATGTTAAATAATTTGAAACAAATTATTAACAAGGGAAACTTATATTAAAATAACTCAACAAAATGTTTTATGTTAAAATTTAAATGTAAGATATGCAATTTTCACTCAAATAATTTTTTTAATGTTCATTTCCACTATTCGTCAATCAACCCAAAATTCATTCCATTTGCGATCATCATCATCTATTGGTACTACATCTCTTTGTGAGCTTTGATCTGTATAATGTTTTCGCCTTTCACAAGTTGGTCTAGCTCATTGTTCCACCTTATATGCCATTCGTCATTATCTTTGTTTGCTCCAAAGATTTTTCATAAAATTTTTCTTCTGAGGATTTCCAATTTTGGTTTGTCCATGATTTTCCTCCGTAGCATAAAACTGGTCCAATGATGGTTTTGCACAGAGTCAGTTTACACTGTCTTTCGATCAGTTTTAATTTGTATTCTATCATCGATAGCAAGGCTTGTTGAGTTATTGCTACTGAGTTTAAAGCCTAAGTAGGTAAAGGCTTTTGCAGTTTCAAATGAATACCGAATAATTTCAAAATATGATGCTGGTTAATTTTTTCTGGACACCATACATTTCGTTGCATCTTCGTTGATTTTGATTAAAACAATTGATTTTGAGAATTTGGCCATCTGCTCCTTCAATATAAGCAAATATTATGGACAACTCGTGGGTGTTTTTGCCGACAATTACGACGTCGTCCGCGCATACGAATATTTGAGTAGTTCTATTTAACGTGTCTAGTTCTTTTTGCATCACCTACTTCATCAATGCAACAACACAGGGTAAGGCTAAAGATTGTGGATGATGACGTATTTCTTTGTATTTCTCCAGACTTAATTTTGAAGAATTCGACTTACTTTCTTTTATCATTACTTTTGATGCATTTTCGCACAAAGCCTATGCTTCATCATTAAAATTTTCTGGAATTTTACATTTCTGAAATATTGTAGAGATAGCCATCGTATTAATAATATCGAATGTTTGTAAAAAAAATCAATAAACAGCATATTTAAATCGATGTTGTGCTCAAAACATTTCTCAAAGGACTGTTTGAAAGAAAAGATTTCATCTACTGTTGACCTTCCTGGTTTAAATCCCCATTAATAATTCCGCATAGTCTATAAGTCTTCTGTTCACAATCCTCTCAAATACTTCGTAGGTAGGGTTGAGAAGGGAAATTTCGCGACAATGTTTGCAGTTTGAGTGTATCCAGTACAATGCAGTTTAATGTAGTATTCCAGTCATCTGGCAACGATTCATTGTTCCAAATCATCGTTCGCAGGTGATAAACTCTCAATAAACAAGGTGCTTGCTTTTTTTTTTATCACATCAGCTGTACTTCCCGGTTGACTTTCGTGTGGTTGATCTCATCTAGTATGTTTTTTTGATGGTGGTTGCTCCTTGAGATTATCATTCACTGTGTTGTTCATAATGCATCTATGCTCAAATCCGTATGAACTTCAAAATCACTTGCATTTAACAGCTCTTTGAAGTATTCAAGCCATATTTCTATTATCCGTTGCTAAACTGTAATTTCTTCGCCATTTTTGCTTGTTTTGTTGTGCATATTTAATTATTTTGTTGTACATGCTTTCCAGTTTTGTATAGAATAAGTCTTTGTCAACTAGCGTCATTGGTTGATGCATATGTTGATAGTAACGTTAGGTTGTTATAAGAAGGAATTGTAGAAAATAATCCACCTATTGGATTATTTAGAGGAAAATGAGTTTAGGGTGTTAAACCCTGATATAAATTTGCTGGTCTTACATGGATATAGATTCAACACATAAAAGTACTGAGTCTAATGAAAATATTAGCCGAATTGAACTCCCCTATTTAATTCCGTAATTTCGAGATAACTTGTTAAATTAAAACTCATTTGATAATAAAAATAAGTTTAAAATATATAGTTCAGGATCCACAAAAATGACAATGTTAATTCGTTACATTCCAGACTTAATGATTTAAAATCAATAATAATTGATTAAATGATGATAGTAGGTGCTCGCATTTTTAGCTCCGTTGATGCTCATTATCCTTAATTAAGTGGTCAATTCCCATAGAAGAAGCAATAAACTTTTTTTTTGTTCAACCAAGATATGAATAATTTCTATGCCTTTAAGTTCAATCGAATTATACCTGAAGTCATTTGGAAATTGATTTTTTATCTGTTACGGATGAAACAATTATCATGTGTTAGAAAGTTCTTGAAGCCCAATTGAAGTAGTTTTGAGATTTTTTCAATATAAAATACAGTGGCTCACAGCCAAAGCGATGCTACCGTATAAGAAATACTAAAACAAGTATTACATGAAAACTAAATGCATCTTCCAAAAAATATAAACCACTCAACGGCGGCAGATATACACATTTAATTTATGGTTTAAAAATTAAGATTTTTTAGTTTTTTTAATTAATTAACAACAAAAACAAACTTCAGTATTAAATTGCACCTCACAGCGAAAATGATGGAGCAAAGAAAAATACATTGCATTTTTTTAAGGACACAACTAAATTTTTAGGTGGATTAATACTTTGTGGGATACCCCTTACTATCTATCACTCTTTTATACGTTTCTGCATGGATTCCACCAATTTCTTTGCGTAGTTAGGAGCAATTTTATTCCATTCTGTTTGCAGGGCGTTTTTCAAGTCAGCTTTGTTTCGAATCTCGTACTTTCGAATCTCTCGTTCCAAAACTGACCACAGAATCTCAATTACATTTAAATTGAGAGACTGTGCTCTTGTTTGTAATATGTGCGGTTGTTTCAAAATGTCCAGATACGCACTCTTGTCCATAGTACAGTCGATGAATTCCAAATTCCCGACACCAGAAGACGACATGCATCCCCCCACACTTTTAAATGGCATCCAACATGTTTTACGGTGCTACGAAGATTTTGCAGTTGTAGCTCAGCATTTGCTTTTCTAGCTCTAGCTCTTCTAGCTCTTTTTATCCGATCTAAACAGGTTGAATTTACTCTCATCTGAAAAAATTACGATATTCCAGAAGCTTTCTTTCTTATATACGACAGCCTTTTAAGGTCTTCTTTATTTTGAAAAATAGGAAAAAGTAACAGTATTGTTTTTGGTCAAAAATTCACGGACAGATGCACAAGTGTGAGCAGGTGTATTTGCTTTTTCACAATTTTTACAATTGTTTTTTTTTTCACAGATACGGGCTTTTTTCCGGATTGCTTCACGCAAACGGTGTTGAACTTGTCGGTAGTGCTCCTTATTGACCGTTTGACCTTGAGGCAAGAATTCACAATGCAACAAGTCATTAAAGTCGAGTAGCATTCCCGTTGTTTTGGAACACCCCACGTATTAACGAAATTCAGACAGCATATTTTCCTGCTAATAATATGTAGAGATCCCAAAACTGAATAAAATAGGGTAAACACTTTCCCTAGCCCCCATATACCTAATTTAAGAATTTTAAACACCCGGTTGGCTTTATAGGGTATATATTGGCCAATATATAAGATATCTTAGCAAAATTAAGTGAACGTGTAATATTGGATATACCATAGTTTAATGCCGAAAATGTGTGAAATCGGTCTACGAATTATCCCAGCTCCCATATACTACATATAATGATTTTTGCTATTCTAGCAGACTTTATGCCGAATATGTCGGTCAGTATGTGACTTACCTTCACAAAATGGGGTGAAAACATGTTCCTTAATATACTTGAATAATGAAAATAGTCAATGTGATCAGTGCAGATCTTCCTCTATCCCAAAAATGCCCGATATAAGAATTCCCGACTTTCCTTCTGACTTTAAACCGTTTTTGTTGGTCAATAAGATAATAAAAGTGGATATGTCTTCTTACACATAATGTGGTTTTGGGCTAAATATGAATGAAATTGCTGTAGATCGTGGTCTAAGCCCCTTCCACTTCCTAATATAATTAAATATTTCCGCTTCTCTGGTTGACTTTTTCCTCATATACTTAATATGCTTTATTAACCCCCTTTGGTTGAATATATATATCATTTGAGTTAATTTGGTAGATTTTAATATAAATACTCGTATCTCGGACACGAAGCAAAATATAGTAATGATAATTTGTGAGTTATAACCGGTAATGTAAGTTAATAAGATTAAAAATACGACTGTAATTCATTCACAGTTTCGTCGAATGATGTATGTTGATTTTTTACGCAACATTTTTTAATATAAAGGTTTGCCAGTAATGCCAGTAATTGCCAGTAATGCAAGCAATTCCCCACCTTTGATCCTTGCACATTTCGACAGCATAAAATGTTCGGTTACACCCGAACTTAGTCCTTCCATATTTATTTTCTTTTTGCAAGTTGAACAAAAGTTGTAATTTCACTCTTTAGAAGGAGACGTTTGCACTTAAAGAAAGGTTACATCTACGTCGGGTATTCAGGTACCCTTCAACAATAGTTTCTGAACTTATTTTGCACATTTGGTATGAAAATGTTAATATCCAACAGCAAAAGTCAAATCATGATATTTGGTACATGGGGGCTAAGGGAATATAGAGACTGCTACCAACTTACGAAGCAATAATCTTTGCTGCAACGAAAACGAAATAATATTTTTGCTCATATTTGTTAAAATAACTTGTAATTTTGTTTAGACGGTTTTGTTTTGTTTCAATTTGTTTCAATAAATTGAGGCTTGATGAAAATTTGAACAAATTTTGTCAATTTTTGTGTCACAATGACAGCATACTAAACGACACATTATCATGGAAGTTTACTGAGACAACTTTAATTATGATGATACAAAATCTAAATTTACTAAGCGAAATTGCATTACCCAATATTATATGACTGGCCGTTGGACGGATATCCCCTATTACTGATCTTCTGGTTAGTAATAGGGGAAAAATTTCGACATTCTTAGATAAGGGTTGTCGTATATACTCTACTACTATATATACGCACTATTTGAGCTAATTTTTATTTCGAAATATTTGTTGATGACTGAGCTATCGATTTAAAGGCATTTCCATGCTAATGAAGCTGAATTATTGTTATTGAACTGTATGTTTATTCGCTTAACGGAATTTTATAAGCGCAGCAATGGTCTAAGCCAAAACCCTTTTATAGCGCCAAGTAACACGTGTTCGCAGACAGACAACCTCAAATTAATTCTTCTCGCCCTATCGAACATTAAGATTTATATAACTGCAGTGGCTCAAAGTTTATTTCGATTAACACCTGTATCAAGTTTTATGAAGATATCTAAATTTTCACTCAGGTTATGGCCCGTCTAGACGGACAGACATCCGGAAATCAATCTTCTTATCTTATCTTCCTGAACGCTTTGATGTGTCTATCCTTTATCTAACAATTAGTTTTAGGTGCTACGAACGACCGTGAGGTGCATAAAACCATTATACTCTGTCATGAAATTAAATTAAGAAGATTTAGGTTGATGTGAAAATCAACGATTTAGAATAAAACTCTAGCGTTTGATTTTATTTTTCATCCTAAATGTAATTTGGGATTCAGCTGGATATGCTTATATGATTTTATGGAATAAACTTATGAATTAAGAAGTTGAATAAACCAATCTATAAATCTACAACAATTTAATATTTTTTCTTTAGCCAGGCCCAAATTCTTTGGCAATACCTGTGACACTGCGAATTGTTTTCATACCGGTATTTCTATATTGCAACTACCATCCACTTAATGTAACTAGGACACTACCGGTTTTAATAAAAAATGAATGGATATACTGGTTTATTGCTAGTTTAATGTCGTGGAGTTCAGGATACTTAAGGTAAGTTTAAAAAAGTAAAATAAACAAATAAGGAAGTCTTAAGTTCCCATCTAACCTAACATTTTATACTCTCGCAATACGTGAGACTTAGAGGCGGAGAAATATTTTTAGGTATTAGTAAAATTTTTTGGTTATTCGACGAAATTGTAGATTGATTACAAACATATTTTGCATCTCACTAATTTATGCTCTAGGTCAAAGCCTCACTTAATTCCATCACTACAGTTTGCTTAATGCCCGAGATATTTATATTAAAATCAATTAGGTTTATTAGTGATATAAACTCAACCAAAGGTGTTGAAAAACCCATCCAAATAATATATTGGGTAACAGGAAAAAGTCAAACAGAATCGAAATTAATTATAGCAGGTATTTATTCACTTATTCGCACTTAACCTTAAACGATGTAATAAATTGTATGTATGTATGTACACAATGTATCTTTCTTCGTATAAAATGTTTTCGCTAACTTTATTTCACCCGTTTAATGTTTTTCACAAACTGTATTTAATTTATTTTATTAAACTGGACTTTAATTTTAATTTGACTAACTTCATTTGGAATTTTGGAATGGAAAGGGTTTTCCAATCGAGTTGGCCCTTTTAAGGTCCGCTTGATGGTAAATGTGCGTGGTTTGTATGATGTGTTGTATGATCTTTTATGGTTGTGGTTGGTGGGCCGCATGGTGTGTTATATTGTGTATTATATTGGGTGTTGGGTGCGATGCATGGTGAGTGTTGTTTTTGAGTGGTTTGTAATGTTTCGGGATCACTCATCACAAGCTTTTGAACATCTCAGGCCCCTTAGGGGAACTAATTGCCTAACAGCCTCTGCGGTTATTGTAGCGGCTTCACTACGGCGCTCAACCCCGTCTATGTTTATGATGATGAAGACGGAAATAGCCTCGAACGTGCTGCATGGTTTTGATGGTTACGTTGGACTAAAACTCTTCGGCGCTGGATAAGATTGCTTTTTGATCTGCGCCTGATGCTGGGGGGCTGTTGACGGATTGGGTCGTCTAGGTAAGGGCTGAAACAGAGAATAATGCTGGCTATTGCAGTACTGACACCAACCGTCGGCCAAACATTCGAGTGTAGCATAAGTGTCTACCAAGAATTGTGCAAGTTATGTGTTGGCGTGAGTTGGGTCAGTGGGAAAACCCAGAGCCCTTAAAGTTCTGGTATTAGAGCTGCAAAGTCGAAGGAATCTTGTGAGAGTGACCAAATTTGTCGTGAACTTAGAACGGCTTCGATACGAGCTAGAAATGTGGTGGACTCCTGCCCTGCCGCTTCCTTTAAATAGGACTTAAAGCCTTTTATTGCTGATTCCCAAAGTCCGTCAGTATATCGTGCCCTTGGAGATATGAATCGATACCTTGAGGTGCATATTTTTTTAATAATTTCAGGTGAGATCTCTGATAAATTTTAGGAATTTTTTCTCAGCGGCTTTTTGAGCTCCGACAAAGTTTTTCCCTTGTCGCTTATAATTTTAGTGCATGAGTTGTGCGGAAGAACATTTTGATATTCCTTCAATTTCGTGCTTGAGTCTTTGAATAAATTTGAGCATATAAGCGACTACCTTTAATGCTCTACGGCGTGAATAAAATTCATCCAGTATATCTTTTTTCCGACTTTCAGGAAGTATTATAGGGAAGCGGGGACTTTGGCCAGATTCCATGTGATTCCGTGGGATTCTGTCGGCCTCGTTTGACCGTTACACAAAAGAGTAGTGCTAGTGAGGTGAAGAGGTTTACAGCCTCTTGTTCCCAGATCCGCTGGATTATTCACATTTACTACATGTTGTCACACTTCACATTTGTTTATGGCGGTAATTGCAGATATTGACTCAATTGTTTTTAGTTTGTTGTAGTGGATTGGACTATTAATCGACTGGCGGAAGACTCGTTAGAAATTTTGGTCATCTTTATGTACTAAAATTTGCCTATACATCCGTATTAAAAACGTATTTAACGTAATAACTGTGCCAATTGAGTATATTCTGCACGAGATTAGGTTGTAATGTTGACCCTGTATGTAGTACATCATTGAGTGATTTGCTGAGCTCATACACTTTGAGACATATACAGCTCATACGTGGTGTGTTCCAAAAATATCGGGAATTTCCTTCGACTGTGTTCTTCGACTTTAATGACATAATGCGTTATGAATTCTTGCCTTAAGGTCAAACGGTCAATAAGGCCTACTCCGAAAAAAACGCCCGGATTTGTGGAAAAACAACTAACGGTTTTTGCTCACTTTTGCTCAATTCTGTTCACACTTCGTTGCTTGTTCGTGAATTTTTGGCCAAAAACAACACTGTACCGATGCCTGAGCCTCCCTATTCGCCAGAGATGATTCCGTGTGACTTTTTCCTATTTCTAAAAATGAAGAGAACCTTAGGGCCGTCGTTTTACAAGTATAGATGACATTAAGAGCGCATCGCTGAAAGAGCTAAAAGCTACCCCAAAAATCAAGTTTGAGAAGTGTTTCGACAATTGGAAGAAATGCTGGCATAAGTGCATAATATCGAATGGAGACTATTTTGAAGACGACAACATTAATGTAGACGAATGAATTAATATTTTCAAAAAACGAAGATTCCCGTTATTTTTTGAACACACAACGTACTTTTGTTGTGATATTTTTCTACCCTTTGATATTTTCATACTCTCGCAACGTCTTGCAACAGAGTATAACTATTTTGTTCACCTAACGGTTGTTTGTACCACCTAAAGTGCCCAGGAGACGACGAAATAATTGCGTCAAACACTTTAAATGTATTGGTGTCGTCGGCTGTTGTCGACTACAAGTACGCTGCACCGACTTGTTGTCGGCGCTGCTTGATGAAAATCAAAACTTTTTGATATTTCTATTTGACGGCTGCTAATTTGATCGTCTCCACTCATGTTTGACAAACACGAGTTCATTTACAGTGTAGATTTCAAAGTAACCACAAGTACGGAAAAAACAGAAATTTGTATACGTCGCCAATCTAAGTGGATCAAATCAAAGTCAATCAAATAAGTGCGTAAAATTTTGAAATAAAATGGATAAGTGCTTAGATGAGAGGAAATTTATTGTACGCTTTATTGAATATTACGAGTTTACCAGCTTTATGGAATGGAAAGCTGGAAGCGTACAGAAACCGTGAGGATAAAAGAAGCAGTATGAAGTCCTGTTAGATATTTATAAGGAGCAGTACCCCAACGCGACTCTCGACGACGTAAAAAAGAAAATAAATATTTTGCGTACTAGTTTTAGGCAGGAGAAGCAAAGGTTTACTGAATGCAGTATAAGTGGTGCTAGAGCTGATGATTCGATCGAATCAAATTTATTTTACTACGAACATTTGCAATTCCTAAACAATGTCGAGGCACCAAGCACATCAAGAAGTACAACAGTAAGTAAATTTAATAAAAAAACTAATGTTTCGATACTTTTTTATTTTTAGAATGTTTATAAATATGTAGTTAAACAAGTTTATGCGTATTTCGTTTGCCAAGAAACTGCCCCCCTAATGGATTAAGATGGATGTCTTTACGCCATTTTCCAATAACCAAATCGCCTGAGCTGAGAACTTCCTTGTCAATTATATCGGTGAATGAGTAATTTTTTTTTGCGCGCAAAAAATTATGCAGATAGAAACAAGCCAAAACAATGGTTTGTAATTTTTCTGGCTCGACGGAAATGGTGGTTTGTAGAACACCAAATCTTGATACTAATATTCCAAACACATTCTCCACAATTCTACGCGCTCTACTCAACCTGCAGTTAAAGATGCATTCTTTGCCTGTGATATTGGTGCCAGTATAGGGTTTCAAAAGGTTTTCATGTATTTGGAAAGCATTATCTCCAACAAAAACATATGGCAGAACTTTATTGCTATTTAGTAATTGCGGTGATGGAGGTATTTGTGATCATTTGCTGTAAAGTGCTTTCCCAAAATCAGTTTTTTTATAACTCCACCATCAGAAACACGCCCCTTTGTACCAACATCCGCAACTATGAATTCATAATTCGCATTCACAGTTGCCATGAGAACAATACTAAAAAATATTTTGTTATTGTAATAAAATGATCCTGACTTTGGAAGTTTTTTTATAGCGACATGCTTTCCGTCCAATGCGCCTACGCTATTGGGAAAATACCAAGCTTCATTGAAATCTTCTGCTATTGATCTCTATTCCGATTCCGACTGTTCCTCTTGAAAATATTGAAGAAAAATTATTATATTTTTTAAATAAATAATAACTGATGCTTAATTTATAATATGTGCATTTTTATTTCATTATCATTTCAGAATCTTATAAAGAAAACGGTTACAAAAGCTGCAAAAAGAAAGCCAGATACTGCTGATGCTTTGGTGGAAATTGCCACGAAATGATTTACAAAAAAATAAAATTGCTGTGAAATTGGATAACATGGCTCCAGAGAAGCGGATTCTGTGCGAAAAATTTTTTGAGGACATTATGTTTGAGGGGCAGATGGAAACCCTGCACCAGAATTCATTGCAAATTAATGCAAGCTAACCCTTGGCTTCTCGAATCTGCATTTCAGCACCAACAACATTTAGCAGCAGCAGTTCCACACCAAGGCAAGCATATCTTTAAGTGATGGTGAGACGTCACAGTCACAAATTTCTCAATATTTTTCACATTTCACAGAATAATTTTAAGTATGTACATGTTAAACCAAAAATTTTTATGAAATAAAAAGTAATAAAACATAATCTAAATTTATTATTTATTCATACAAATATAAATGTTACAACGTATCTTTATAAATGTTGAAAGCGACGAAGTAATTGACTCACAAATTTTAATGATAATCACTCCAAATGATCTAGGAGAAATTGCTGTTATGAATTAAAGATCTTCAAATTTATCTCCAGTCGCCAAATATCTCAATGTTGCTGACAAACGCGTGGTGGCTGGTATTGCATTTCGCATCACTGTGTTTTTTATAACTAATGGCCCCACCTTGGTTGGAAGTTCATTAAAAGTGTCGCAATCCATTCGCAAAAAGTTACAATAATCTGTTTTGCTTGATATTTGTAATTCTGGGAGAAGATTTTCATATGTAAACTTCTTACGCCGTTTGTATCAATTTTATATCCACTCTTCCTTCTTCTTTCCAAATTTATTTTTCTTCTTTTTCAATAAAATTGCAGCACATGCCAATAAAAGAAAATCATTAACCGACGACGACATGACAACCGTACGCTACGAGCTCAAAATTAAACGTGTTAGATTAAATTAGACGTGTTTAGTTGAACGTTTGCGGGCAACACTTCACTCATCCACATGCACTGTTCGACGCAATTATTTGATCATCTCCAGGGCACTTTATAGAGTTATAGAGTTACATATATATATATTATACATATATGTATATATATAAATGATGAGACGAGTGTAATTCCGGGTGGCTGTCTGTCCGTTTGTCCGTCTGTCTGTCTGTGCAAGCGATAACTTTAAATTATCGCTAATTATCTTTAATAATTTAATTAAAGATAAATTAAAATATCTTGATGAAACTTATTAAACGTGTTCCCTTTCATTATAAAAAAGATAGTACAGGGAATCGCAAAAGGTGGAGAGGGCATCTGTTGTTTTAAGGATTTTAGAAAGTGCTTTCTAAGCTTACTAAAGCTATATCAATCTGCTCTGAACAAGTGCTTTGAGCACCTCCTCATACACTGGGAAAATGGGTGAAATCGGATAGTAACTACGCTCACCTCCCATAAAAAGGTTATGTTGGAAACTACTAAAAGTGCGTTAATATGTAAATATTGGACAATGAGTGTGGTACCGCTCATTCTTCGGTGAAATCCCCTATCTCAGGAAAGACAGCCAAATCCACCCAATTTAGTGCATAGCATTGTTCTGACATATTTACGTTCCAGTGTGAAAGTGTGCAAGTGTTCGAAATCGGACCATAACCACTATATATACAGACCGTAACTAACTAAGATATCGGAATAGAAATTTACATAAATAGTGTCCAGTAGGTAGGCCCTTTCCAAACCCCTAGTTACCGAATATGTGGACGTCAATACTGATGAGACTGACTTTTTACCGAAAATATCGGAGAGCATCTTTAATAATAATATTCCCTTGTGTCAAAAATGGGTAAAATCGAGCTAATACTTCCCCTAGCTTCCATATAGCTTATATGAGAATTTTAAAATTCCGGTTGACTTTATAGCATGTATAACAGTCATTCCGCAAGATATTTCAATGAAATTCAGAGAACGTCTTTTACATGTAATAATTTGTCCTGATATCAAAAATTTATGAAATCGGGTCACCATTTCCCCTAACACCCATATAGCTTATAAGAGAATTTTAAAAATTCCCGTTGGCTTCATACCGTGTATAGCGATCAATGTGATACCTTAGCAAAATGAAATGAACGTATAACCTTGAATATGCGAATATTGAAATCGACATACGAATTATGCCATTTACGATCGAATTAGTGAAATCGACATACGAATTATGCCAGGCCCATTTACTACATACAATGATTATCGTTATTTTAGTGGACTCTAGGCCGAATAAATCTGTAAAATTTTGAGTTGTCTCAATAAATAAAAGGAAATGTTTCGTATACACGTACGGAAACATAAATGTTTTCGAGCAATTCCTTAGTTGGATGTCAAAGCTAAGTGTTGTCTGCTCAAACCTTCGCCTAGCTCCAAAGTACCCAACATAATGATTCCCAGCTGACCTTAAACCGTTTATGTAGGTCAATATGTGTGATATTTTAAAGAAATTTTGTGATTTCTTATCCACAATACCCATACCTCTAATAAAATGATTTATGGCCTTCTGGTTGGCCTTTTCATAATATACACACTATATAAATTTGGTTGACACTATAACACACTATTAGTAGACCTTAGTAGACCTTATATCACAAATATCACCAATATCTGAAAAAAATTAGATAAGAATATTTTGAATAACATTATGTCATTTGCTAATAAAAATTATGTCTGTTGCACCTTCCGACAGCACTAATATTATGAATATACATAGACGGTTTGTCTTAGTCGGATTGACTAAGTTGATATATAGGCAATGACTGTGCAACAGTGACACTGTAACAATGATAATGAGAAATAGTCATAATGATCTAAAGTGAAAGTTAATACGATGCCAAATAAGATTGCATTCCATTGACAAATTTTTCTAATAATGAATGTTGAATTGATTTGCAACATTTTTTAATATAAAATTTTTGCCAAGACCTGAAAGTATTTGGCCCACTTTGATCTTTGCAAATTGCGAGAGTATAAAATTTTCGGCTACAGCCCTTCCTTTCTTGTTTCATATGGTCTCGTTTTTTCAATATGATTAAGGTCCATATATTTTTCCATAACATTATCATATGCTCATTTAAGCTCGCTTTACTTAAGAATTGGTAAATAGCTGAGGTTCTAGAGTGGGCTAGTCTAATAGTTTCTGGAAAATTTGGATTGAATGGGAGTCAGACGACGTAAGGACCATGTTCGTTTCGAGTTGTTGTCGGCCTGCTATATTCTTCGCATGTCTGATCTTGTGAAGGTTGGGAATCTGAGTAGTTCTACTTGATAGAACTTTATCAGCTGATTGTTTAAATACTAATTTGAAATATTATCAACTTGAGTTGTGAACGAATACATTTTTTCTGTGACCTGATCGTTGAAAATCCTTCCAAAAATTGTGTTTTGAGCTAACAATTTAATTGAGGTTTTCTCAGTACCTTCAAGCATAATTGAGGTATTAAGTCACTCTCTAATAATATGTCGATTTGCGATGGGGTGTGGCATTTGAGATCTGCTAACTTGAGATACGACCATTTTTCGCAATGCTTTTTATTTATTTCATAACTTGGAAGCAACTTTGTGAGTTGTAGTAAAAGGATAGTTTGGGCATCTATTCTTACATCTGCATATAAAAAGACTACAGTGATTGGTCATATTTTATTTGAATTTTGAAGGAATATAGCCGATTCCCGAAATTAAAATTTAAAATTTTCGCTGGCAAGTCCTGTTGATTTTGAATCTTAGATGATAAGAGATGTTTTATCTTAGTGACCCTTGATCAATCAATGCTCTTAGTTTAATGAAGCCCCTCTATGTTCAACAGAGATAACCGCAATGGGTAAAAGAATTTTACTTTAATCTTCTGAATGTAAACAGCATGGTTGTTTTCCACTATTTTCGGAATTCGGGATTTCGGGGTTACCTGATTTGGTTGTCGCGACTAACCACGTAGTTTTATAAGTGTGGGTGAGTTTTAAAAATTAGTGATATGAAGCAACAAATGATGCCGTCATTGACAGTAAACACAACTGAATTTGCTTTCACAGTATTTTATCGCGTGAGAGTTAGACAGACAGTTGACAAAGTTCACATTGGCGAACAAGGTTGTTTCTCTCTGAAAAAGAAATTTTCTTAAAATTTGCGCAGGATTTAATTTCACGACTCCCTTTTACGAATTTCACATGATAATTGTCATTGTTTTGTTTAGTTTGACATGAAATTTTGTTACTACTGGCTTGGGTTTTAAAAAAAATTTTGGTCATTCCCAACTGTATCATACGCTGCTAGAAGGCGTGCCCAAAACTGTTATCAATAATTTTTAAGTTTTGAACCGATTGTGCACTGTCACTAATAGGAGAAGCCGAAATCGGTGTGCAATATCTAATAAAACTATCGCTTTCAGTTATGAATCTTGACAGTGAATTGTCTTTGGTTGTTTTTTGTTTGGCACCCCGCTTTGAGCGTGTAGCTTCTGAAGGTAGGCTTATTGATTATATATTTATTTATAAATTTATTATATATATATTTATATCATATGTGATCAGAAGTAAAGAATATCTAAAAATTTTATAAAATGAATTTAATTACGGAATGTATTTAATGCGAAAAAGTTGCAATCATACAAGCAAATATACGAGGGCGGGTCAATAAGTACGTGACTTTTGGAATAAAACGCAGATTTTTTGATAAATAAATTATTTTATTTTTCAACATAGTCTCCCTTGAGCTCTATACACTTTGTCCAACGCTTCTCCAATTTTTTTATCCCTTCCAAAAAATATGTTTTGTCGAGGTCCTCAAAATAGGCCTTTGTTTGCGAGATGACTTCATCATTGGAGACAAATCTTTTTCCACCAAGCCATTTCTTCAGGTTTGGGAACAAGAAGTAGTCACTCGGAGCCAAATCTGGAGAATGCGGATGAGGGAGCAATTCATAGCCCAATTCATGGATTTTTGCCATGGCAACTGCACATGTGTGCACCCTTGCATTGTCTTGGTGGAAAAGAACTTTTTTCTTGGCCAAATGAGGTCGGTTTTTCTTCAAATCGTCATTAAATCGGTCCAATAAGTTGGCATAATATTCTCCATTGATTGTTCTTCCCTTTTGAAGGTAGTCAATGTGGATTATCCCGTGTGCATCCCAAAAAACAGTTGCCATAACTTTATTGGCTGACAAACCCACCTTGGCCTTCTTTGGCGCCGATTCACCCTTAGAAACCCACTGTTTTAACGGTTGTTTGGTCTCTGGTGTGTTGTGATGGATCCATGTTTCGTCCACGGTTACAAAACGGCGCAAAAACTCCTCCATATTGCGATTAAACAACGATAAACCTTCCTGTGAAGTTGTTACACGATTGCGTTTGTGGTCGACTGTGAGCAAACGCGGCACCCATCTTGCGGAAAGCTTTCTCATGCCCAAGTGATCATTCAAAATTGAAACCACTGAGCCATGTGAGATCCCTACGGCTTCCACAATCTCTCGCACTTTCAATCTTCGGTCGGCCAACACCATATCGTGAATTTTTTCGATTGTTTCGGGTGTAGAGACCTCAACTGGGCTTCAGGACGTTCGGCATCTTCAGTGCTTGTACGGCCACAACGAAATTCAGTAAACCACTTTTTTACCATAGATATCGATGGTGCAGAGTCCCCATAGTATTTATCAAGCTTAGCCTTGGTCTCGGTAATGGTTTTTTTTCGCAAAAAATAATGCTTAATAAGCACACGAAATTCACTTTTTTCCATTTTCTCCTCAAATTAGTGGGTAGTCTGATAAAGATAGCTGTCAAGCACAAACTAACTGACGCAGCAAGTTCAAATTTTGACAGGAGTCAACTGACAGATGCCTGTTGACGGGAGTAGTGTTGTTTTTTCAGTAAAGAGGTCAGAAATTCAAAAAGTCACGGACTTATTGACCCGCCCTCGTATTTACATATTGTACATAAGTACGAATTTCTTTCTTTGTTTCCTTTTATTTATGTGTTCTGTTTTTATTTAGACCGTTTAAATATATGTATACAATTTTAAAGCGAAGATGCTGTTTGAGTTCAGGTCATCGATTAAAAACTATAGGGGACTTGCAAAAATATCGGCAATACATAAACTTTTTGAAGTTATTATTATCACAGATCAAATAACTTTTTCGATTTCTCCATTGATTTCATGTTCTCAGTACGGTTTTCGTAAAGGAAAAACTACTCTAACAAATTTACTTGAATTTGTTAACCATGTATCTGAATGTTTTAGGAAGAATAAGCATACTGATGTTATATACACTGACTTTCGCAAAGCTTTCGATAAAGTAAATCACTCAATTCTCGAGCAAAAACTTAACCTTCTTCGTTTTCAACCAAGGTTTCTTCAGTGGGTATCTTCATATCTCAATAATAGAACACAGCGAGTGATATTTAGTAATACTCTTTCGGATTCAATTAATTATTTCATTAATTCAATTAATTTCTCTTCAGGTCCAATTCTGTTCTTGTTATTTATTAATGACATTTCTTCTGTAATATAATACTCATATATTTTATTATATGCCCACGATGTAAAGCTTTTCAAATCATACACTTCAATAGATGAAAGACATCTGTTGCAAACAGACTTAAACAATTTAGTTACTTGGTGTGATAGAAATGATATGTCACTTAATCTTAAAAAATGCAAGACGATTTGCTTTTCCCGTAGATCTGTATTTATCTCTCCCTATGCAATAAAAATCTATAATTTGGAGCGAATATTTAAATTTGTTGATTTGGGAGTTTCTGTGGACCCCAAACTAAATTTTATGTTAATACAATGGCTTTGAAAGCTAAAAGTGCTCTTAGTTTTGTTAAAAGATAGTCTAAAGAATTTAAAGCTCCATATGTTACTAAACCTCTCGTTACCACTTTAGTTAGGCCTACGTTAGAAAATGGGTCTACGGTATGGAACCCTAGTTACCAAATCTATTCTGACAAATTAGAGTCCGTTCATAAACATCTATTATTTTTTGCCTTAGGGCATTTCTGATGGCATTCTAGATTACTTTTACAGCACTTTTGATTTATCAGACTCACTTTTCAGCGCTAAAAGAACTTTATTATTTTCACTTAATAAATTAGGTCATATGAAATTTATTATAACTTATTTTTAAATCTTAGCTGCTGAACTTTTTGTTTCTGTAGCTGAATAGTTTTAGATCTCGACGTTAAAAAAAATCTCTTGCCTTTCATGACTCAGCTAATTCCGCACGTATGCGGATTGCGACCCTCACGTCGGTTGAACATATTTCTAATAAGAGTGTTGGCATGTAAAGCGGAAATTAATTATTAGTAAGAAGCTGCAAGCTCGAATAATGAGTAACAAAGTGCTAAGTTATTGAATTAGAAATAAAGAAGAGTGTATAGCCAATAAATTGTGACTTTTATGCAACAATCCAGTGATCGAACTCAGGGTTGAGTTATAATGCGAAAGATTAATGTAGTAAATCCCTTACCATATTTTATGATATGCTGAAGTAGTCTATACTACTGTTAAAATCATGTAGATGAAATTTTGAACCAAACGAACCATTTCATCGCATTTGTCATAATTTTAATTCTCATTCTTTATTATTAACTAATAATTTAATATTAACTAACTAACTTTATTATTTTCACTTAATAAATAAGGTCATATGAAATTTATTATAACTTTTTCTTAAATCTTAGCTGCTGAAATTTTTGTTTCTGTAGCTGAGTAGTTTTAGATCTCGACACCTCACGTCGGTTGGTCGGGAGGAGGGTAATCGTTATGCAATCCATTCACAATTTCGTCGAATGATAAATATTGAATTCTCACGCAACGTTTTTATACTCTCTCAACATGTTGCTAGAGACTATATTAGTTTTGTTCACCTAACAGTTGTTTGTAACATCTAGAACTAATCGAGTTAGATGTAGACATATATATATATAAATGATCAGGATGAAAAAACGAGTTGAAATCCGAGTGACTGGCTGTCTGTCCGTCCATCCGTGCAAGCGAAAACTTGATTAAAAATTAAGATATTTTGATGAAACTTGGTACACTTTCTTTGTTTTTTGTAACCGTAAGACGGTTAGTATTGCAGATGGGCGTAATTGGACATCTGTCACGCCCATAACATGCCATTAATGGAAAACAGATAAAGTGCTATAACTAAGCAGCGTTAAGTAAGCTAAGCTACAGTAAGCTAAGCTAAGGATCCTAGTAGCGCGAGGCATATGTGGCCAAAAATTTTTGTAAAAATGGGTTGGCCCCGCCCCCAAATAGGTTTAATATATATATATCTCAGGAACCGTTAAAGCTATATCAATAAAACTTGCTCTGAGTAAGGTTCTCTAGCATCTTTTCATATACTAAGAAAATGAGTGAAGTAGGATAATAACCACGCCCACCTCGCATACAAAGGTTATGTTGAAAACTACTAAAAGTGCGCTAATTCGCTAAAGGAACACGCCAGAAACATTAAATCTTACAGAAAATATGATACCAAAGTCTGCGTAGGATTCCGCGTAAAGTTTTGGTATTAAGCGTGGCACGCCCACTTTTAGGTGAAATCCTATATCTCAAGAATGCCTTAACTGATTTTAATAAAATTAGGTACATGATATTATATTTGAACTCTCATGTCACATTGCGAAAATGGACGAAATCTGACAAAAACCACCCCTATTTCTCATATAACACACTTTTAAGTATCATCTGATACTTTCACTTTAAAGTAGATAAATCGAGCATCAATTAAGTATTGGAATAAAGCTTTTCACGAATAGTACGTTCAAGATATACCATCCCATGCGTAAAAATAGTCGAAATGGGATTATAACTTTTTAAGCCACCATATACCCAATACATGGACCTCAATGTCTCTATCTGACTATTTACCGAAAATATCGGATATTGTAATGAAATTTGGGGATTACCTTTACATGCTAATAGTGTGATCTGGTATCAAAAATGTCGAAAATCGGGTAAATACTTCACCTAGTCCCCATATACTTAATATACAGGTTTTCAACCTTCCGGTAGGCTTTATACCATATATTTCGGTAAATCTGTAAAAAATCGTAATAAAATTGAAGGATTATCTTTCCATGATAATAATGTACTTTTTTGTCAAAAATGGGGAAGATCGGGTAAATACTTCCCCTAGCCACCATATACCTAATTTAAGAATTTTAAACACCCGGTTGGCTTTATAGGGTATATATTGGCCAATATATAAGATATCTTAGCAAAATTAAGTGAACGTGTAATATTGGATATACCATAGTTTAATGCCGAAAATGTGTGAAATCGGTCTACGAATTATCCCAGCTCCCATATACTACATATAATGATTTTTGCTATTCTAGCAGACTTTATGCCGAATATGTCGGTCAGTATGTGACTTACCTTCACAAAATGGGGTGAAAACATGTTCCTTAATATACTTGAATAATGAAAATAGTCAATGTGATCAGTGCAGATCTTCCTCTATCCCAAAAATGCCCGATATAAGAATTCCCGACTTTCCATCTGACTTTAAATCGTTTATGTTGGTCAATATGTGTGATATTTTAATGAAATTAAGTGGATATGTTTTCTTAAACGTAATCTAATTTCGCGCTAAATATGAAAAAATTGGTCTGGACCATCGTCTAAGCCGCTTATTCCTAATATAATTATTTCCCTTTCTCTGGCTGACTTTTTTCTCATATATCTAATATATCCAATTAAGCCACTTTGGTTAAGTTTATATCGCCTATATATTATTTCAGTTAATTTGGTAGATTTTAATATAAATATCTCGGACACGAAGCAAAATATAGTAATGATAATATGTGAGTTATAACCGGTAATATAAGTTAATAGGATTAAAAATACGATTGTAATCCATTCACAGTTTCGTCGAATGGTGTATGTTGATTTCTTACGCAATATTTTTAAATATAAAGTTGTGCCAGGACCTTAAAGCATTTCCCCGCCTATGATCCTTGCATATTGCGAGAGTATAAAATGTTCGGTTACACCCGAACTTAGCCCCCTTTTTAATATAAAGCTTTATCAACACTGGAAAGTATTTCCCGCCTTTGATCATAGCAAATTGCGAGTGAAAAAGGTTCATTTTCACCTGAACTTAGTTAGCCCTCCTTACTTGTTTAGTATTGTTACGTTATTGGGAATGTTGTTGTTAGCTCCGGTAGGTAATGATAGTACTTTAACACAAAAGTTCTGAGCTTATTGTTACACCAAAGTAATTTTTATTTCGTATATATAACCTTATTTTGTGTTATTTTTTTTTAGCTCTTTGGCAATGATGTACGCACCTCAAGCAGTTGAACCAAAATATCAAGTTAAAGCGGGAATGTTTGCGGCTGCAATGCTCATTACAGGAATATTCGGTGGAATATTATTTTCATTTTTAAATCCATATTTTATTGTCTAAGAAATAAAAATAGTTATATCTTTTTACAAGAAATATCATTTAATAAAAATTGAGCTGGATAATGTTAATAGCTATGTAAAATACAAATTAATAATTTCAAATAGAATTCTTTGATAATATTTCATTTAAATTAAATCGTGCTTTTAGCTTTTCTTTTGCAAAAAAAATGTTAATATTTAGCGGTTTAAATAAAGTAAAAAAGTTAAAAAAATAAGTTGCGACCTGAGAGCAAATTCATTTTTAAACATGGTCTGGAACAAAGAATTAGTGATCCATCACTTTAATTTCGGGAAAAGCTAAGCTGAAATTGTAAACATACATTCTTCCACATCCCAGTGCATAATAGACCAGTTAAAGAAGGAAAGGCGAATGAATAACAGGGATCATTCAAAATATTAATGAAAAGCCGAATTTGTTAGCACAAAAATTGGCTGAAGAAGTAAAGAAATCCCTTGGGAAAAATTTCATTGAATCAAGAGTTTGTCGCTCTAAAGTTGTAGTTCATACGTTAGGACTATCGCATAATTTTTATGGTCGAGTTCTCGCCTGAAATTCGCCAAGAATCATGTTTTGAAGGACCGGACTTTTTGGAACACCAAAATCTTTTCAAATTTTAATGTATTAGGCTGTGACGGAAGGTCGATGATATGGCAGAAACTCATTAAACAACTGAATATAAGGAATCTATAAGCCACGGTGAAGCACGGTTCAGGCCTGCTTGGCAACTAAAGTGAAATGTGAAAATTTTCTGCCAAGTGTTGTGCAAAAACTGGGCTACGCAGAAACTTTAGGTTTTACCAAGTCAACAGCTCTAAGCATTCGTTTTTAATTAGGCAGATGTGGCTATTATTATTGTCACATTCCCATGACTTAAATGTCATTGAGAATTTAAGGTTACTGCTGGCAAAGAATAATAAAACACAATATTTCGCATGAAGAAACCCTAAAATAAGCACTTCTCAAAGAATGGTTTAAAATTTCAACTTAGGTAAGTAAAAAACTAGTAATTTCAATGGAAAGTCGTCAAAATACTAAAATCATTAAAAAATCTAAAAATTCGTTTTATTTTTACAAATTTGATTGGTGCATTAAATGAGTTGCTAATTTTAAAGGTAGTATTTTTTCATTATTTTCAAATAAGCTGACACACTGCAGTATCTACACGACTCCTAAACTCTGTATACAATATATAAAGGTCGGTAGGTAAGATAATTAAGTTAACGTATTATCTTCGACATACTTTGACTTTATGCGATTATATGTGTAAATGTATGGGCAACTTAATAAAATTGCGTGGTAATATTTTCTCGAGCATACCGCAGTTAAAGGCAGAAGAAGGTGAACTACGTCCAGACCTTGGTCTAACAACTATATAGTATGTAGTTATGTAATTGTGTAATTGTGTAATTTGATGATACCGCCCCTCTAGCTGACTAAATCTAATATATTAGTTAATATAAGACATTAAGAGAACTTGTGATTTCAGATGTAGTAAGCTAATTCCAATTGATTGTCATCGATTCACAGTTTCGTTTAATAACAAATGCTGAATTCATATGCAACATTTTTATATTTTCGCATCATGTTGCACAGTGGACAATAGTTTTCTTCACCTAACGGTTGTTTGTAACACCTAAAAGAAATCGAAATAGATACACGGTTATAATATAGATTGTTATTATTTATTATTTTTTTAAATATTGTTTTAATGTTTTATATAATAATATAATATATATTTAATAATATATATAATAATATAATATATATTGAATAATATATATTTATTTATTATTAATTTATTTATTATATATATATTATATTATTATATAAAATATTATTTAAATTAAATATAATTATTTGAAATTAGATAAGGAGAGCACTGTAGTCGGAAAAGTACATTAGAATACTGCAGAAATAGTTGCAAAATATGTCCAGCTAAAGAAAGGAAGTTGAAAAGAATTTATAAATTCCTTTCTTTCTTACATTTTCCTTCTCTGGTGTCATCAAATATAAAATTGGACTTACCGGCAAAAACTTTTCAAAGATATGTAAGTAGTCAATGAATATTTTTCATTGAATATTAGATTTCTTTATCTCAATTGTAGTGCGAGAGTTTGTTTCTTTTTGCAGGGTTTGATAACAGGGAAATGATGAACTGATAACGAATCAAACATGGTTATATGTCCTGCAACTCAATGAATGCAATTTTCTATTTAAAGGAAAGCGCATTGTGCATGTGTATTGTTTCGTGCCGTGTACTATTAAAAAAAATTACATTATGGAATTATAAAAATTAGTGAATTAAAAATATCAGAAATTTTACACCTAAAGCGGGGCTTGTAACATCCAAGAGATCTTATAAAATATTTCAACAATTATTTTACTTCAAATAAGCTTATATGTGTTTAGAAAGAAAATATTTTGGAGTAATGGGAGCTATAAGAAAAAAAGAGCAAAAAAATTTCTATTAAAATCTATTAATGATCTGAAAAAATAAGTATAAATATCGTGAACGTATACGAAATATATGAGACAAAATGGTGGTGGTGACTTTTCGTCTATGCTGAATTTAACATTGGTGAAGGCTTGCTGCCAATGAATTCCAAATGTATTTGCTAGTTTTAGGGAGAGTTGGTATTGTATTTGGGTAAAACGTCAACACAACGACACTTAACTACTAAAAATACGTTACTGTCTAAAGGCACCACCAGAGTGGTGGACCACGCTGAAAGCCGAACCGAGAATAAAGATGATGAATGCGAGAAATAATCCTTGAATCTGCACTCATAGCAATCAATACAAACTCGCGCTGATACCCCTGATTGGAAGTAGAGCGTAGCCGAGTTACCTATGCGAAGAAACCAATATGAACTGTTTTCTAACACTTTCTAGCACTAATGTTGTATATTATTATTGAGATGTGTATCATAACAGGAGATTTCCAGTGGTTTTAATGAAAGCTATGGATATAGATATCTTAATTAGTGAAGTTTTTCTTGCCCTGCTTTTTGGGACAAAAAAATAAGTTATCACATTCGAATTTTTGTAGAAAATCTTTGGAAATCTATTGGAAATAAAATGAACGCAAACTGAGTATTAATCTAATTTATTGTAAGTTATTTTGATGTATGTATTTACAAAATGCATCCCTGACAACTTTTATATTTTTAAAGTTATTTATTATACATATTCATTGTCCTTTTTGTTACTTTTCTTCTCTAACTCTTCAACATTGTATAGGCAGGTAGTAGGTTTTGTATTGTAGGTTTGTACAATGCTCTTCAATTAAGTTTTAACAATTACTTCCGCCAGTGCTGGTTCTGTTTTATAGTATTCTAAATTTCACATTTATAATTCACATTCCACATTTATAATAAAAATTTAGAGAAGGTTCCCCGGTTCTATATAGCCGTCACAAACTTATAGTTTTTAAGATATTTGTCTTTTAAGTCAAAAATTTTACAATTTTAAGTGTAATTCCTTGATGTATAATTATACAATGAATTATTATGAATTCATTTTACGCTTATACCGTACACTTTTCACGCACTAACACTTCATTAAATTGTTTCTTCACATTTATTTTGTATTAATTATTATTAAAACACCTTTAACTTACATTTTAATTTTTGTGCTATTTTATTTATTCACACAATAACAAAATGGGAATTCATGCACAACAACAAAATCAACCCATACCCATTTCAACCCTGAACTCGAGGGATGCTATTCTAAAGTTTATCCAAATTTCAATTTGTTTTCTTTCATAGGAAGGCGTGAAGAAAAATTTCAAGTATCTTCGTTATCAATTGCGATCAGGAATGTGCAAAATTCCTGTTCCAAGGACTGATAATAGTGCTGATAAAGAATTTTAGCTTAGTTCAAATTTGTAATATTTTAGATAACTGTTATTTTTGAGAGACTAAATTAAAAAATAGGAATTAAGCGGCAATTAAAAAGAAATCAGTTCGTTAAAAATTTGATAGTGAAAATTTACAAGGAGAAAATTACGATAATGTGAACGTATTACATATCGATGACACTGACGACACGTGTGATAATTTGGAACTGAGTTTCCAACCTCCAGCTGAAAAGAGATGTGTAAGTCATGCAATAGTACTTTACAGTTTCAGGGAATTGAAAAACGAAAGCTATTTTTGCTTGAAAAGAAACCATTTGTAAAATAAACGAGATGAAAAAAGGTAAATTTGCTAAAGATTTTTGTTGATCTTAATAGAATCCTTTCGAGGATATAAGCAAATTTTTCAATTTTAATTCTTATACGTTATAAGAAGCTTAGCGGATTCTTTCTTAAATATTCACCTACTTCACTTCGTTTTTCATTTATCGGATGAATTCCTAACCTCTTATCCTTTAAAAATAAATTAATACAGAACTTAATGCAAAATATTTTTCCTCTGTCGAATCCATTTTTTTTAATGACGTTTCTAAAAGCACAATTCATTTTACAAAACTAAAGTAAGTGCGAAATCCAATTGCATTTGCATTTACTCTGCGATATCAAATACTGATCAACGCCGATTGGAATCAGCTTTGTGCTCGGCTCGGCTTTCAGCGTGCACTCTGCGAATGCCCAAAGCAAAAACGCCAATAATGTTAATTTTAATGATACAGTCAACGTGCTTGTTTGTCAGTTTGAAATTTTACTAATTGGGGTATTAATGCCCACTTTTAGATGCAAATGCATATCTCGTAAACTGGTTGTGCCTACGTTCGACATAACGCAAATTTTAATATCATTAGGTAACTTGCTGAACAATATATGACTCAAGATCCAACGAACATATCAAAACTAAATTTGAAATCCACTTACATGTTACAACTCTCTACCAAAAATTTTCGTATTTGTTTTCTTTCCGGTAGACTTTATACCGTATACGTCGGTCAATATGTAAAATACCTTAAGGTAAAGAGTTATAAAAAATATCTAAAGTAAAAATGCGTCAAATTTTCTTGAGCACACTTTATTTTAACGTAATAATTGGGCAAATCGGTCCGGACTTTCCCACAGCCCCATGTACCCAATATAAGGATTTTCGACCTCCTGGTTGACTTCATACCGTATATGTGGATAAATATCTATGATATTTTACTGAAATAAAAAATATATGTTTAATTGCGTATATCATGGCTTTATTTATAAAAAAAAATGGGTGATTAGAGCTTGGACCTTTCCTTTACCTCCGTATACCCATGTTAAATTTCGCCGTCACTTTGGTTTATTTTATACCGTATATATCAATATAAGCAATGTACATATATTGCATTTATTGAGAAAATATTGTTTTTCATTCGATTTGGGAGCTGTTTTTGTAGCGGTGTTTCTAAACCCTGCTTGGAGGAAAGCGTAAGTTAATTGTCATCGAAGTCATCTGACAGGAGAGCCAAGGAAGAAGCTGTTTAGAAGGGATCTGCCCACAAGGAGAGATGTCTCCTTGACTTTTCAACAAGTCCTCCCGGCTAGCGGCCTCTGGAGTGAAGCCCAAATTATAAGGGTTGCTTACTGTTTTAATTGTGACATCATCGACAAATATGTTAAGGTCTAATCTGTATTTCTTTGTCCAGTTTGTGAATATCGTCGATGTGGATTTTGCAAATCAGAGTGTTATGCTCCTAGCAGTAAGAAAGGAAGAAATGTCGGAAAATTTTATGTTTTCTTTCAAACACTCATCATCCATTCTAATGCCCGACGCCATTATTATGCAATCATTAGCGTCTCAGGTAACAGAATTTCCCTTTAGTCATTTGGGGACATTTTAAATATAGAAGTGAAATAGTAGTGAGGGGGACACCTCCTGCGTAACACCCAGTTTAATTCTCGTTAATTTTGTGTTTTTACCTCAAATAAATAAGGAAGATTGTCGACCGCTCAGGTAATTTATGGCCCAACCCTAGAAGCTTTGTGAGGTTAACTGTGTCAAAAGCTTTTGTAAGTCCAGCGCTGCTAAAACGGTTCCCTCACACGGTGGTTTTTGATTGGGTCCACTAGTTATGGGCGTTTATGACGTTATGCGGCGGTGGTGCTGTGCGCTTACGGAAGTCATGTTGGAGATCTGCTAAGCTCAGATGGTCGGGAGCAGCAAGGCCTGAAGTGTCGTCCATACTGGGGAAGAGAGAGTTATGGGATGATAACATTCCCTTAGGTTTGCTGGTGCGTAGTCTCGTGTCCAGTATGAATTGTTAGCTAAAATAGCTTGCTCACTTTTTCGAGCCCCAGGAGACAAGATCAACGAATTGAATTTCAACTCGGTCATCATATCTCTTCAGGTTGTACAAGGATTTTACAGTTTCACAGGACTCATTCACACAACCGGAGGGGTCTCGAGATGTTACATGCTCCAACCATTTCGTCCGTATATGAAGATTTACTAGTTGTCGAATTTGAAACATGAAATTTCGTGTGGAGGATCACAGGGCTAAACCTGTCATGGTGCCGTGCTCGTTTGCTAAAATTGCTGCTTCGGCTGGAAAGCTGGGGCTAATTTCCGTAATTCTTCCAGCGGGAAGGAAACGAGCGATAGCAGCTGCGATCACCTTTTGGAATCGACGTTCGCCAACGATTACGTCTCTAGAATGGATAGGGAGGGAAGGTCTTCTCAGTGAATTCTGTGAAGCCGACTCAATGGTATTTGAGTGGTATATGAGCTGATAATAAGGAATGTACTGTTGTCCACAGGAGTAAAGCTGGCGAGGTTGCCCGACCGGGATAATTATGGACAAGTGATCTGATGCGAGAAGGCGAGAATAGTTCAATTAATATTATGTCATTCGGTAGTAAAAATTACCGCCCTAATGTGATAAATATGGTGATTTGTGTTATTTTAAGTATTTTTAAATATTCCCCCATTAAGTATTTCCCCAGTACTGATCCGCTCAAATTGCGGGAGTATAAAATTTTCGGTTACACCGAAGGCTAGTAATATGTTATACTCTCGCAGCATGTTGCAACAGAGTATATTAATTTTGTTCATCCGATGGTTATTTGCAACACCTAGAACTAATCGAGATAGATATAGTTATATATGAGACGAGTTGAATTCCGAGTGACTGTCCGTCCGTCCGTCCGTGCGAGCGATAACTTGAGTAAAACGTAAAATATCTTAATGAAACTTGGTATTCATATTTTGTCACCATAAAAATGCTGGGTTGCGCATAGTCGGAACACTGACACGCCCACAAAATGCTGTTAATCGAAAACCTATAAAGTGCTATAATTATGTAGCAAATTAAGATATAAACGTGTTATTTGGTACAGGGAATCCTACCAAGGGGAGGCATCTGTGGGTAAAAAGTCTTGTGAAAATGCAAAAAATATTTAATGCACATATGTCACAAGCCAATAAAGCTATATCAATCAATCTTGCTCAGAACACGTTTTTCTAGCATATCCTCATATACGTAAATTCCCATATCTCAAGAACGCCTTAACTAATTTCAACCAAATCTGGTAAATGATTTGCTTCCTTATGTTAGTTTGACAATTTGACTTTAACAATCGCGCCTACTTTTCATATAACACAATTTTAAATTCAACTTCATACCGAAAACATCAGTAAATCTGCGAGATATCTTAATAAAATTCGAGGATTATCTTTCCATGATAACAATGTTCTCTTGTGTCCAAAATGGAGAAAATCGGGTTAATACTTCCCCTAGCTATAAAGTTCCAAAATTTTTGTTTTATTTTCTCTTTTTCTGTTTATTTATTTCGTTTTCTACCTTTATTCACAGCTGTGCTTCGTGTTGTTTTTTAAATGTCTCCGTATCTAAAAATGCCCGCTATATTTTCTTAAACATTGTTTGGTTTTAAACTTGTGTTACACTAAACTTGTGTTAAAATGTAGATCGACTGAAATCGAAGTATTTAATATTTATAAGTAGACACGCAATGAATTAAACAAATTCGGCAGAAAACTTGAAACCCTCACCCCAAAATTTTGGCCTTATGAAACGTTGTTCAAATCAAAATTCTAAGCCTGCTCCTAAACATAAACGTCCGTCTGATGAAGAGTCAACCAGTTCCTCTTTTCAGAGGAGTATTTCTCCTCCGTACATTGACCTTTCCAATCTTTCTTCACCGTGCCCTCAAGGTGCGAAGCCTACTACATCGAAAGAGCTTACTTGCTCAAAAGCTCTACCTAAAGGTATCGAGAATTAAAACCTCAAGTTCTTCCCTTAAAAAACTCAATTGCATCTTACAAAAATTTGGTTGTAAAGCCACCTAAAAAATCGGTTTTTATTTCTAGATCCACAAAAGTTACCCCTTTGATGACATAAAGTTTTACATTACGTCGATATTTAAATTCAAAAGTTTAAATTTAATTACGAAAGAAACATCTTTTCTTCTAAAATATCTGCATCTCTCGAAAACTTTCAAGTGCTTCCTAAAGCGCATTCTGGCCATCCGGTGCATTTGTACGTGACTTTGAGTATAAACGTAAACTTGAACTTGAACTGAACTGAAGCAATTGTTGCTAAAATACCTAAAAAAGCTGCTGAAATAAAAAGCTAAGTGAAGGAATTCGCTGAGGATTCATTATCAAAATGTTAGAGGTCTTAACATAAAATTAACTGAATTATATTTAAACATAGCTAATTATAATTTTAACGCAATTGCTCTTACGGAAACATCTCTTAAGCTTCACATTTTTGATAATGAGATATTATACAGCGGGTTTCAAATATTCAGATGTGATCGAATGAACAGAATCGGAGGAGGTGTTCTATTTTCAGTTCACTCTTCTATTTCATTAGAAGAATTTCTTGTTCACAATACGGACTCACTTGAAGTTAAATGCATTAGAATTTATATTAACAGTTACTACATTTACCTAACATTATCTTATATACATCCCCAATCGGACTTATCTGTTATACATGCAGTATACATCTTGTATAAAGTGGTATTTCAATGGTAAATAATTCTGATTCAATTTCGTTTTGAACTCGGTTATACTTCAATGAGTTTTTAGAAAAAATTTCGGCTTCAAAATTTTCTTAGTTCGGTGTGTTTCTATTGTTCTGCCAGAGATCAGAGGCCAGTGATTATCCTGCTTTGGAAATAACTGTCGAAATCACAGGCAATTTACTTGATAATACTCGTAGTCATCTAATTTGTAGCTTTTATACTCGGCTTAACTTTGCAAAAGCTAACTTTAAGAAGTTGAATAATGAACTTTCTAATTTAACGTGGCCAGACTACAATGGAAATATTGAATTAAGTGTCTCCCATTTCAATAAAACTATTATAAATTTATTTTAAAGTGTGTTCCTAAACTCATTGTTACTAAAAGAAAAAGCACTAGTCCTGGTTCTCTAAAGAATTATATAAGTTAAAACATAGAAAGACTCGTGCTTTTAAACTTAAGAAAAAGAACTGCTTTACTAGTCGAATATTCAAAATTTTCATCCTTGCGTCAACATCATTCTGATATAAACAAGAAATGTTGAACGTAACCCAAATTTGTTTTATGGTTTCGTTAATTCCAAAAGGAGGATTTCTAATAATTCAAATGAAATTTAATGAAATATAAATTTATTATGGCATGTGATAATCACATTATTTCCAACATGTTTGCAGAATTTGTTCCGTACGATTACTTCAATTAATGCACAAACTATTTCCGAAGAAGACGTCTTACTTCATTTAAATAAGGAAAAATCATCGTTTACCTATGGCCCTTATATGATATCATCATGCTTCCTTAAAAATTGTGCCAAATATATCTACTTGCCTTTGACAAAAATATTTAATTTCTCTCTTAATATGGAAACATCAATATGGAAACAGTCGGTTGCAATCACTTTACATAAGAGTTTAGGTCATCGATTAAAAACTATAGGGGACTTGCAAAAATATCGGCAATATGTAAACTTTTTGAAGTTATTATCACAGATCAAATAACTTTTTTGATTTCTCCATTGATTTCATGTTCTCAGTAGGGTTTTCGTAAAGGAAAAACTACTCTAACAAATTTACTTGAATTTGTTAACCATGTATCTGAATGTTTTAGGAAGAATAAGCATACTGATGTTATATACACTGACTTTCGCAAAGCTTTCGATAAAGTAAACCACTCAATTCTCGAGCAAAAACTTAACCTTCTTCGTTTTCAACCAAGGTTTCTTCAGTGGGTATCTTCATATCTCAATAATAGAACACAACGATACACATACACTTCAATAGATGAAAGGCATCTGTTGCAAACAGACTTAAACAATTTAGTTACTTGGTGTGATAGAAATGATATGTCACTTATTCTTAAAAAATGCAAGACGATTTGCTTTTCCCGTAGATCTGTGTTTATAATCTATAATATATATATATAGCTATAATCTGGAGCAAATATTTAAATTTGTTGATTTGGGAGTTACTGTTTACCCCAAACTAAATTTTATGTTAATGCAATGGTTTTGAAAACCAGAGGTGTTCTTAGTTTTCTATTCAACAATTTCCGTTCGTAAAAAATTTATACTTTTTGTCTTAGGGCATTTCTGATGGGGTTCTAGATTATGCCTTCCTCCATACACTAGTCATTTAAATCTTATGAATCTTCCTAAACCCGGTAGTCATAGGGAAATGCTTGGCATAATATTCTTAGTGAGACTCCTGCATTGATTTGTTTGTAGTTCTTTTCTCTTGTCCGAAGTTAATTTTAATATCTCAGTTCGCTTACCAAGGCAGTTTATTAGACCCCTACTGTTAAAATCATGTAGATCAAATTTTGAACTAAACGAACCATTTCGCCGCATATGTCAAGATTTTAATTTTAATTCCAGCACTTTTGATTTATCAGACTCACTTTTCAGCGCTAAAAGAACTTTATTATTTTCACTTAATAAATTAGGTCATATGAAATTTATTATAACTTATTTTTAAATCTTAGCTGCTGAACTTTTTGTTTCTGTAGCTGAATAGTTTTAGATCTCGACGTTTAAAAAAATCTCTTGCCTTTCATGACTCAGCTAATTCCGCAGGTATGCGGATTGCGACCCTCACGTCGGTTGAACATATTTCTAATAAGAGTGTTGGCATGTAAAGCGGAAATTAATTATTAGTAAGAAGCTGCAAGCTCGAATAATGAGTAACAAAGTGCTAAGTTATTGAATTAGAAATAAAGAAGAGTATATAACCAATAAATTTTTTTTTATTTACTTTTATGCAACAATCCAGTGATCGAACTCAGGGTTGAGTTTTAATGCGAAAGATTAATGTAGTAAATCCGTTACAATATTTTATGATATGCTGAAAATTCAAAAAAGTTTCGTAGATATATATATTTTTTATCGTCGAATGAATACGTGAGTTAATTTATTACATGAGATGGCTTGTAATTATATGAGTTAATTATATTATATATATATTATAATATTGATGTTTCTATTAAAAGTTTATAATTTTATTAAACTTGTAATATTCATATCTGCATTTATTTAGAGATTTATTTAGAGCGAGAGATTTTATTTAGAGTAAAATGAATTTATAATTAATTTAAAGGAAACATAAAAAATGTTAATGATAAAATTCATGAAACAATGCATTTTATTATAATATTAGTAAATTTTATGTCACATTTACGGTAGAACTAATAGATTTATATGGTAGTAACTAACCGTTTCATGCGGTAGTTGATTAAAATATTTAACCCTTGAATTCAATATGAACACCTCCATAAATGAGAAACACATAAATATGCAATGCCAAAACTTGAAAGCTTTGAGTAAGAAAGAGATAAATATCAGACATGTGCACAAGAGTTTCTTTTAGTTTTGTAAATAAGGCCTTAAGAAACTATTAGATACTTTAACGGAATCTCTGTTACCGCTGTGAGGTAAATAGCGTGCTTCCATAGTCGGCTGTGTTTCCATCGAGATATGTGAAACATTAATCGATTATTTTAATTAATATATAAATCGATGCAGTTAGGCTGAGGGAATATGTAACATTCTCTTAATTTCATTTCCACTACAGTTTAGTGGAAGTTCCGTTCGTATATCTATTACTGTGAGTAATAAAAATTAGAAATAGATAAATAAACGTAAAATAAAAAGTTATTCAAGATGGAGGAATATGCGAGAGAACCCTGCCCTTTCAGGATTGTTGATGATTGTGATTGTTTTATGGTTTCGTTAATTCCAAAAGGAGGATTTCTAATAATTCAAATGAAATTTAATGAAATATAAATTTATTATGGCATGTGATAATCACATTATTTCCAACATGTTTGCAGAATTTGTTCCGTACGATTACTTCAATTAATGCACAAACTATTTCCGAAGAAGACGTCTTACTTCATTTAAATAAGGAAAAATCATCGTTTACCTATGGCCCTTATATGATATCATCATGCTTCCTTAAAAATTGTGCCAAATATATCTACTTGCCTTTGACAAAAATATTTAATTTCTCTCTTAATATGGAAACATCAATATGGAAACAGTCGGTTGCAATCACTTTACATAAGAGTTTAGGTCATCGATTAAAAACTATAGGGGACTTGCAAAAATATCGGCAATATGTAAACTTTTTGAAGTTATTATCACAGATCAAATAACTTTTTTGATTTCTCCATTGATTTCATGTTCTCAGTAGGGTTTTCGTAAAGGAAAAACTACTCTAACAAATTTACTTGAATTTGTTAACCATGTATCTGAATGTTTTAGGAAGAATAAGCATACTGATGTTATATACACTGACTTTCGCAAAGCTTTCGATAAAGTAAACCACTCAATTCTCGAGCAAAAACTTAACCTTCTTCGTTTTCAACCAAGGTTTCTTCAGTGGGTATCTTCATATCTCAATAATAGAACACAACGATACACATACACTTCAATAGATGAAAGGCATCTGTTGCAAACAGACTTAAACAATTTAGTTACTTGGTGTGATAGAAATGATATGTCACTTATTCTTAAAAAATGCAAGACGATTTGCTTTTCCCGTAGATCTGTGTTTATAATCTATAATATATATATATAGCTATAATCTGGAGCAAATATTTAAATTTGTTGATTTGGGAGTTACTGTTTACCCCAAACTAAATTTTATGTTAATGCAATGGTTTTGAAAACCAGAGGTGTTCTTAGTTTTCTATTCAACAATTTCCGTTCGTAAAAAATTTATACTTTTTGTCTTAGGGCATTTCTGATGGGGTTCTAGATTATGCCTTCCTCCATACACTAGTCATTTAAATCTTATGAATCTTCCTAAACCCGGTAGTCATAGGGAAATGCTTGGCATAATATTCTTAGTGAGACTCCTGCATTGATTTGTTTGTAGTTCTTTTCTCTTGTCCGAAGTTAATTTTAATATCTCAGTTCGCTTACCAAGGCAGTTTATTAGACCCCTACTGTTAAAATCATGTAGATCAAATTTTGAACTAAACGAACCATTTCGCCGCATATGTCAAGATTTTAATTTTAATTCCAGCACTTTTGATTTATCAGACTCACTTTTCAGCGCTAAAAGAACTTTATTATTTTCACTTAATAAATTAGGTCATATGAAATTTATTATAACTTATTTTTAAATCTTAGCTGCTGAACTTTTTGTTTCTGTAGCTGAATAGTTTTAGATCTCGACGTTTAAAAAAATCTCTTGCCTTTCATGACAGCTAATTCCGCACGTATGCGGATTGCGACCCTCACGTCGGTTGAACATATTTCTAATAAGAGTGTTGGCATGTAAAGCGGAAATTAATTATTAGTAAGAAGCTGCAAGCTCGAATAATGAGTAACAAAGTGCTAAGTTATTGAATTAGAAATAAAGAAGAGTATATAACCAATAAATTTTTTTTTATTTACTTTTATGCAACAATCCAGTGATCGAACTCAGGGTTGAGTTTTAATGCGAAAGATTAATGTAGTAAATCCGTTACAATATTTTATGATATGCTGAAAATTCAAAAAAGTTTCGTAGATATATATATTTTTTATCGTCGAATGAATACGTGAGTTAATTTATTACATGAGATGGCTTGTAATTATATGAGTTAATTATATTATATATATATTATAATATTGATGTTTCTATTAAAAGTTTATAATTTTATTAAACTTGTAATATTCATATCTGCATTTATTTAGAGATTTATTTAGAGCGAGAGATTTTATTTAGAGTAAAATGAATTTATAATTAATTTAAAGGAAACATAAAAAATGTTAATGATAAAATTCATGAAACAATGCATTTTATTATAATATTAGTAAATTTTATGTCACATTTACGGTAGAACTAATAGATTTATATGGTAGTAACTAACCGTTTCATGCGGTAGTTGATTAAAATATTTAACCCTTGAATTCAATATGAACACCTCCATAAATGAGAAACACATAAATATGCAATGCCAAAACTTGAAAGCTTTGAGTAAGAAAGAGATAAATATCAGACATGTGCACAAGAGTTTCTTTTAGTTTTGTAAATAAGGCCTTAAGAAACTATTAGATACTTTAACGGAATCTCTGTTACCGCTGTGAGGTAAATAGCGTGCTTCCATAGTCGGCTGTGTTTCCATCGAGATATGTGAAACATTAATCGATTATTTTAATTAATATATAAATCGATGCAGTTAGGCTGAGGGAATATGTAACATTCTCTTAATTTCATTTCCACTACAGTTTAGTGGAAGTTCCGTTCGTATATCTATTACTGTGAGTAATAAAAATTAGAAATAGATAAATAAACGTAAAATAAAAAGTTATTCAAGATGGAGGAATATGCGAGAGAACCCTGCCCTTTCAGGATTGTTGATGATTGTGATTGTTTTATGGTTTCGTTAATTCCAAAAGGAGGATTTCTAATAATTCAAATGAAATTTAATGAAATATAAATTTATTATGGCATGTGATAATCACATTATTTCCAACATGTTTGCAGAATTTGTTCCGTACGATTACTTCAATTAATGCACAAACTATTTCCGAAGAAGACGTCTTACTTCATTTAAATAAGGAAAAATCATCGTTTACCTATGGCCCTTATATGATATCATCATGCTTCCTTAAAAATTGTGCCAAATATATCTACTTGCCTTTGACAAAAATATTTAATTTCTCTCTTAATATGGAAACATCAATATGGAAACAGTCGGTTGCAATCACTTTACATAAGAGTTTAGGTCATCGATTAAAAACTATAGGGGACTTGCAAAAATATCGGCAATATGTAAACTTTTTGAAGTTATTATCACAGATCAAATAACTTTTTTGATTTCTCCATTGATTTCATGTTCTCAGTAGGGTTTTCGTAAAGGAAAAACTACTCTAACAAATTTACTTGAATTTGTTAACCATGTATCTGAATGTTTTAGGAAGAATAAGCATACTGATGTTATATACACTGACTTTCGCAAAGCTTTCGATAAAGTAAACCACTCAATTCTCGAGCAAAAACTTAACCTTCTTCGTTTTCAACCAAGGTTTCTTCAGTGGGTATCTTCATATCTCAATAATAGAACACAACGATACACATACACTTCAATAGATGAAAGGCATCTGTTGCAAACAGACTTAAACAATTTAGTTACTTGGTGTGATAGAAATGATATGTCACTTATTCTTAAAAAATGCAAGACGATTTGCTTTTCCCGTAGATCTGTGTTTATAATCTATAATATATATATATAGCTATAATCTGGAGCAAATATTTAAATTTGTTGATTTGGGAGTTACTGTTTACCCCAAACTAAATTTTATGTTAATGCAATGGTTTTGAAAACCAGAGGTGTTCTTAGTTTTCTATTCAACAATTTCCGTTCGTAAAAAATTTATACTTTTTGTCTTAGGGCATTTCTGATGGGGTTCTAGATTATGCCTTCCTCCATACACTAGTCATTTAAATCTTATGAATCTTCCTAAACCCGGTAGTCATAGGGAAATGCTTGGCATAATATTCTTAGTGAGACTCCTGCATTGATTTGTTTGTAGTTCTTTTCTCTTGTCCGAAGTTAATTTTAATATCTCAGTTCGCTTACCAAGGCAGTTTATTAGACCCCTACTGTTAAAATCATGTAGATCAAATTTTGAACTAAACGAACCATTTCGCCGCATATGTCAAGATTTTAATTTTAATTCCAGCACTTTTGATTTATCAGACTCACTTTTCAGCGCTAAAAGAACTTTATTATTTTCACTTAATAAATTAGGTCATATGAAATTTATTATAACTTATTTTTAAATCTTAGCTGCTGAACTTTTTGTTTCTGTAGCTGAATAGTTTTAGATCTCGACGTTTAAAAAAATCTCTTGCCTTTCATGACAGCTAATTCCGCACGTATGCGGATTGCGACCCTCACGTCGGTTGAACATATTTCTAATAAGAGTGTTGGCATGTAAAGCGGAAATTAATTATTAGTAAGAAGCTGCAAGCTCGAATAATGAGTAACAAAGTGCTAAGTTATTGAATTAGAAATAAAGAAGAGTATATAACCAATAAATTTTTTTTTATTTACTTTTATGCAACAATCCAGTGATCGAACTCAGGGTTGAGTTTTAATGCGAAAGATTAATGTAGTAAATCCGTTACAATATTTTATGATATGCTGAAAATTCAAAAAAGTTTCGTAGATATATATATTTTTTATCGTCGAATGAATACGTGAGTTAATTTATTACATGAGATGGCTTGTAATTATATGAGTTAATTATATTATATATATATTATAATATTGATGTTTCTATTAAAAGTTTATAATTTTATTAAACTTGTAATATTCATATCTGCATTTATTTAGAGATTTATTTAGAGCGAGAGATTTTATTTAGAGTAAAATGAATTTATAATTAATTTAAAGGAAACATAAAAAATGTTAATGATAAAATTCATGAAACAATGCATTTTATTATAATATTAGTAAATTTTATGTCACATTTACGGTAGAACTAATAGATTTATATGGTAGTAACTAACCGTTTCATGCGGTAGTTGATTAAAATATTTAACCCTTGAATTCAATATGAACACCTCCATAAATGAGAAACACATAAATATGCAATGCCAAAACTTGAAAGCTTTGAGTAAGAAAGAGATAAATATCAGACATGTGCACAAGAGTTTCTTTTAGTTTTGTAAATAAGGCCTTAAGAAACTATTAGATACTTTAACGGAATCTCTGTTACCGCTGTGAGGTAAATAGCGTGCTTCCATAGTCGGCTGTGTTTCCATCGAGATATGTGAAACATTAATCGATTATTTTAATTAATATATAAATCGATGCAGTTAGGCTGAGGGAATATGTAACATTCTCTTAATTTCATTTCCACTACAGTTTAGTGGAAGTTCCGTTCGTATATCTATTACTGTGAGTAATAAAAATTAGAAATAGATAAATAAACGTAAAATAAAAAGTTATTCAAGATGGAGGAATATGCGAGAGAACCCTGCCCTTTCAGGATTGTTGATGATTGTGGTGGTGCTTTTGCAATGGGTTGCATAGGAGGGGGTATATTTCAAGCCATAAAGGGATTTCGAAATGCTCCTTCTGGATTCAATAAGCGCATGGTATATAAATGATAAAATTAGTACAATTATTACTTGTATGTAAACGAGGTTGTGATGTTCTAACCCCTGATTAGACGAAACTAAGTAATGTGAGTTGTGAAACAGGAGCGGGTCTGACCATTGGCGGTCATAATTTTATGTCGGGACAGCTGCATGTATGTATGTGCTTAATCGGTTAAAACAGTCACGGTCTACCTTCATAGAAATTTGTGTATTTCCTTAAAGCCTATTCGACCTCTCTTGCAAGGTTGGGTAGATTGATTCTACTGGCCTCTTTTCGGTAAATGCAGACTGCATCCCCAATTTTACATTTTTGGGAGCACTAAGTAAATAGCATCAAAGAAATTATTTTCATTGAAATTAAAATAGTTATGCTTAGTAGATTTGCTAGAAGCCTGTGCATTAAATGCTTTAGATCAAGATGATTGATATTTAGAATTTTAGGATTTAAAAATTTGTTGGCTGGGATTTAGAATAGCATCTCCCGAATTCGATGTTAAAATGGGTATCAGCTGATTTAGGAGGTTCTTCCGATTAAGAATATACATATATACATATATTGCTGCCGCAGACATGAAATATTTATATTTGAAATTCATAAATTTATCAATCTTACGTATGTACTTTCCGATTTATAATGAAAGTTACACTTGTACTGTGAACTTTTTATCCAATAACATCACTGAATTCTTTCTACATATGTATTCCGTATTTATTATAATTAATTAATTTAATTCGATTTATTCACACAAAAACAAAAGGGCGTATGCTAACAAATAATATGTGTACCATATCTACGTATTATACAAACGAGCTAAAATAAATAAAGAATTATACCCACAATATTAGGAACAAAAGTCGTGTGATTGGTAATGCAAAATCTTTTAGTTTTTCATTCTCTTGATTAACCCCAGTGTTGGATCGAAAAGGGTTATTGTTTTAAAACGCTGTCGAAGACCTTGAAGATTTGATTATTATGGGTTGGCCTGCAACCATTTTGTAATTGTGTGAATAAATCGGTTTGAATAAAAGTAAAAGATAAAAATAAGAGTTTAAATAAAGCTGTTTTACAATAATTGGTAAAAAATAAATATATAGAAACAATTTAATAATGTGTTAATGTATGAAAACTGTACAGCATAAGCGTAACAATCATTATAAATCGAAAGAGCACATACTCTAAACTGTTAAATTTATGAACTTTAAATACAAATACTTTAAAAATTATAAGCCTTAGTTTTCTTAGTCTTTAAATAATAATTAAATTAACTAGTAACTTATAAGAATGCAGGAATGAATCGAATTATATTGAAGCAAAATTTCTGATAAATTGTGATTGAAAAACTAAAATCATCAATTAGTTTTTTTAGTCGATTGTGTGCAAAACATACATATTGGTTAAATTCTAATGTGTACGTTTCAGAAAAGATACGAACGATAGTGATTCCCGAAAGTTGAATTAAAAAGAATCAATAAGATTGAGCAAAAAGTCTAAAAATTATCTGGTGTTTGTGCTAATATTGGTGTATAGTACTGCATTTGTGTACATACATTCTTATAAATGTTTTTAACTATTGATAACGTCGCAATTTGTTACTTTATTTAACGCAGTAACCCGTTAAAACAAAAGTACGGTTTACAGAATACTTCAGTTCAGAGAAAAAATACATGCAAAAATTAGCATACAGTAGACATATTTAAAGCGTTATAAATACCGTTATTGACGCGGAGGCTTATGATTATAAGTAAACTAACTCACCTAAAAACGGGAAGTGTTTAGGTGAAATAGCAAAAATTGACAACAAAAGTCGTTCAACTGTCCAAAAAATTATAAACAACAATGAATTGCGAGATGGGAACAAGGTGGGTACAAAGAGGAGGATCCAAAAACTGCTCAACGTTCTGGTCGACCCTGTACTCTAGGTGATACTGAAGCTTGTGAAATTGTAAGAGAAGTTAGAAAGCCCCAAAGTGAGTGTGGTTAAAATAGCAGAAAATCTTTCGCAAGAAGGAAGTAGGCCCGCTAGTGCCTCTACTATACGCAGAGCGCTAAATGTTAATGGCTTGCATAGGAGGACACCAAGGAGAAAGCCTTGCATTTCTACTACCAAGTGGGCTAAAGGGCTTAACTTAGCAAAATCTCATTTAACTGACCCTCAAGCGTTCTGGAATAGCGTTGTGTTTGGTGACGAAAGCAAAATCGAGATATTTGGCACACAAAACCGTGGTAAGATCTGGGGAATACGAAATAGCGAGCTGCTTCCAAAAAGTCTTGTTTCAACTGTTAAGCATGAGGGAGGCTCTGTAATAGTTTGAGGGTACATGTCGGCTGTTGGTACCGGAAATCTAGTTTTTGTTGAGTTTACCATGAATAGCAGATTATCTTCAACTGTTGAAGGACAACTTAAAGCAAAGTGTTCGAAACTTAGCTATAACCTCGCCGTGGGCCTTTTAGCACGAGAACGACCCGCCCCATACAGCTAGATTTGTCAAAGAATGGCTGAAACACCACAGAAGAGTTAAATTCACCTGCCCAATCCTCGGAACTCAATCCTATTGAGAATTTGTGGGATATTCTAGACAGAAACATTAGAAAAAGACCCATAACCTCCAAAAATGACTTGTGGAACGCCTCGACTGAAGAATGTCCGAAAATTTCAAGTGAGGTTACACAAAGCTTGGTTAACTCCATGCAAAGGCGTATGGAAGCCGTTATAAAGTCTAATGGTGGCCCCACAAAAGGTTAGTTTTACTTTTTCCGACTAAGGTAGTATATACACTTATACCGCTTGTGTGCTAACTTTTGAATGCATTTTTCAGGAACTTTTTTCTTTGAACCTGAATATTCTGTAACTTCTTAAGTGTTTTTAACCTTACACCTTAATTAAACTACAAACTGAGATTATTAAAAGCACACAAAAATCAACTTTGTTTTCTATTAAAAAAGAAATAAACGGTTTTAAAAACATATACCAGCTGTATGCTAACTTGATTCTGTAGGTACGAATCTGTGTACAAAATTTGAAAATGGCTCTTAATTTTTTTCAAAATGTTTTGTACGTGGACCGTATATGTTGGAATCTTCTAGAATGAAACGAAAATATGATATTTTCATATATTTAAACTAACTAAAACAAATGTGGAAAAGCTAAGTTCGGGTGTAACCGAATATTTTATACTCTCACAATGTGCAAAGCTCAAAACTGAGGGCATATTTTCAGGTATTGACAAAATTTTGTACCAAAAAATGTTGTTTGAGACGAGACTCTGATTGAATTATTATGACATTTGGTATCTTACTAACTTCTTTTATACGTCATGAACTAATTGGGTTTCATTACTACATTTTGTTTCGTATCTGAAATATTTATATTAAAATGAAATAATGATATCACATGATCATGATGATATCACATATATATATAAGCTCAACCAAAAGTTATGAACTTAATATATTAGGCGTATTCGGAAAAGATCATTCAGAGAATCGGAAAACATTACATAGGGATAAGGGGTTTAGAACAAGGTTTAGACCGATTTCATTCATACTCAGCCCTAAACCGCAATATGTTTAAGAAACCAAGTCCACTTTATTGTGTAAAAATATCACATATTGTCCAACATAAATGGTTTGAAGTCCGGTGGAAAGTCGGAAATCATTACATCGGGTGTAAAGTCAACTTTATGGTCGGAAATCCCCATGTCGATATATTTTTGGGAGGGTCTAGGTTGATTCCAGCAATTTTTGACACTACACATATATATTCAAGAATTCCATATATTCCACACAATTTTATGATGATAACACGTTGACCGATATATTCGGCATAAAGCAAGTGTAATTCGTTAATCGATTTCTCACATTTTTAACATTGACCTATATCATTTCCTATATTATACGTTCACTTAATTTTGCGAAGATATCATACATATTAACCAATATATACCGTACAAAGCCAACCGATTGTTTGAAATTCTTATGTTAGGTAGATGTGGGGTAGGGGTGGTATTGATCCGATTTTGTTCATTTTCGGTGACATATTACGACATATTACTAGGGAAATATGCTGTCTATCATTAAGCTGCCTTACAAATTGACCGATAAATATGGCATAAAATTATCCGGAAGTTTGAAAACCCTTATGATAGGTATACGGGAGATAGGGGAAGTATTTCACAAGGATACACAAGAGCACGAGACGCTCTCTTGATTTCCACTGAGATAACTCACATATCGATCGATATGTATGGTATCAAATTAACCGAAATTTCGAAAATCTTTAAATGAGGTATGTGGGCGCCAGAGAAGTATTGATCCGAGGGCCCAATATTATCAGGTAAAGATTAATTCTGTAATATATCTCACAGGTTGACCGATATTTTCGGTAAAAAGTTAGTCATAGGTACAGGGTCTACACATATTCGATATCTGTGGGCTTGAAAAAGTATATTCCGATTACGATAATTTAGTAAGATGGCATACCCTAAAGGTATTCTTTGTGCATATATCTTTAGCTCATATATCTTCATTGGTAATTGATCAATATGCTGCAAAGTGAAAGAATCATGGAATTTAAAATCCTGAAATTTGTAAGGAGGCGTGGTTAGATTTCGATTTCGCCCATTTCCACACTGTAATACAAGGCATGAAATATGTCACGTACCGAATTTGGTTGAAATTGTTATAGTGGTTCCTGAGATATAGGATTTAACCTTAAGGGGGGCGGTGCCATGCCCGTTGTACAATTTTTGCGCCGATTTCTTATCATCCGATTTCACTAATTTTCCCAGTGTACTAGGAGGTAATAAAAAGACTTGTCCTGAGCAAATTTGATTGATATAGCTTTAGTGGTTTGTGAGATATGTACTTTAAACTTATTAGGAGGCGTGGCTCCTTAGGTTTAAGTTTAGTTGCTTTTTGTGGACGTGTCAATTGGCCATACCCATTTCCTCAGATTGCCAAAGAACATGTGAACAAAGTTTTATATTGAAGTTAGTGATGTGTAAAGGCAGGCTGACTTCGGGAACTTCAATTGCAATGCATATGGACAAAGTATACTGTTCTGTAATACATCCGAACCATTTCTGACCATGCATCATGCTTTGAAACGTACTAACCCGGTAGTCGGTGCACAGTGAATGAAGTGTTTTCTTAACCATAATATAGTTTAGCGCTGAATATGAATGAAATCGGTCTAGACCTTAAACTCCATACCTCTAACATAATGATCTACGAGCCTCTGGTTCACTTTTTATATATTATTGGGTTGTTCGGAAAGTCATTTCGTTTTTTTGGGGGAACATGAAAGACAGTTTTCGTATAATGAATAAATATTTTATTAAATTATATATTGGCCATTCTGGTCCAACACCTTTTGCCATCTTTCTGGCAGTAACATAATTCCCCTCTCATAAAAGTTTTGGTCCTTGCTGGCAAAAAACTCGTCCAGGTGGTTTTTGACATCTTCATTTGAGGTAAAGGTTTTGCCATCCAAAAAATTTTGCAGGGACCGGAACAAATAGTAGTCGGAAGGCGCCAGATCTGGAGAATATGGTGGATGTTGCAGTACGTCCCATTCAAGCTGTAAAAGTTTTTGGCGAGTGACCAAACTTGTGTGAGGTCTCGCATTATCCTGGTGGAACACTACACCCTTCCTGTTGATTAATTCGGGCCTCTTCTCTTTAAGTGAATCATTCAATTTGTCCAGCTGATGACAATAGACTTCTGAATTAATCGTTGTATTGTCCGGCAAAAGCTCAAAAAAAACGATTCCTTTGACATCCCACCAAACGGAGAGCATCACCTTTTTTTGGTGAATGTTGGCTTTTGACACGCTTTGAGCCGGTTCATCTTTTCTGCTCCATGACCTCTTGCGTTTAACATTGTTGTATACAACCCATTTTTCGTCCCCAGTAATAATCCGCTTCAAAAATGGATCATTTTCTAGACGTTTGAGGAGCGAATCACACGCGTCAACACGACGACACAAATTTCGCTCGGTAAGGACATGGGGCACCCACACATCGAGCTTCGAGGTTAAGTCCATGCCTTTCAAATGGCCATAAACAGTTGAATTCGACAAATTTAACCTCTCACCGATCTCTCGTGTGGTGATTCGCCGATTTGCATCAACTAATGCCTTTATCGCATCTTTGTCAGCTTCGACCGGCCTTCCAGACCGTGGTGCATCTTCGACATCAAAATTGCCGGATCGAAATTTTGCAAACCAGTTCTGGCACTGGCGTTCTGTTAACACGCCTTCTCCATACACATCCGTCAATTTTTTTCTCGCTTGGACAGCATTTTTACCTTTTCTGAAGTTAAAAAGTAAAATATGACGAAAATGCTGCTTATTGCTCTCCATATTTAAAAAGGCACCAACCAAAAACTACTGGGTAGAATTAATAGAACTTTTTCACACACAAGCCTTGCAATATCAGCTCTCATGACATATAATGGTTATGGGGCTTAAGTGTGAAGTTAGTTTCGAAAAAACGTAATTAAGTCCTCTGGCGGGAAAAAACGAAATGACTTTCCGAACAACCCAATATTATTATAATTAATTATTATATTAGATTATAATTTATATTATAAATAATAATAATATATATTATAAATAATAATAATATATATTATAAATAAAATTATAAAATTATAAACTGGGATTAGATACCCTATTATTTAAAATGTAATTATGAACGCTAGAGTAGTAGTAGTTATGTTCTTGAAACTTAAAAAATTTGGCGGTATTTTAGTCTGTTCAGAGGAATCTGTCCTGTAATTGATAATCCGCGATGAACCCTACTTGATCTTGTTTTTCAGTTTATATACCGTCGTTATCAGAATATTTTATATATATATATATATTAATATATATTTTAATAATAATAATAATATATATTATAAATAATAATAATATATATTAATTATATATTAATTTTTCGATCGTTTGGTTGAGTTTATATCGCAATTTTCTCCATAGAAGTTGTCTCAACAAAATTAATTGAGAATATTTCGATTATTATTATGTTATTCGGTAACAAAAATTATGCCTGTTGTACCTTCCCACGGCACTAATATCGTGAATATAGATGATTTGTCTACTTAGATTGACTTTATGAGTGTGGCTGACTTCGAAAATGTTAATTGCAATGCTTATGGACAAAGTATAACGTTCTGTAATACATCTGAAATATTTCTGATATTTCATCATGCTGTGAAACGCATTAACCCGATAAACGATGCGCAGTGACAGAGAGAATCGCGCAGCAGTAAGTTGATGCTTTTTGTCATCTACATATGCAACAATGGCAGACTTAGGTTGATAAGCTTTCTCTTATTTGTTTTATAGATTTATTCGAAATGTGCATTAATTTCAGTGATTCTGATTACTTATAATTAAAATCGTGGCTTTAATTGTGTTCTTTTTTTTTACCTTTCCCTCGCAAAAACAAAATAGCTTACTTCGAAAGTAACTGTGCAGGAAAAATGTTCTATTACGTCAAATTATGCCACGCATCGTTGTGCAATTTTGTTTGACGTTGCGTAACGTTGATGTATAAACACGGTAGCAAAATTTTATCAATACCTTTCAGTAGTATGTTTTCGAAGTCAACCGTACATACCGATATCCATAATTTTCACTACCGAAAGACAAAATGCTAATCGACATATTCTTGCTTAATTTTGTTGAGCTATTATGTGCTAATACTGATATATGCGAAATAACCCAACAAAACGGGCCAAATATAATATATATTAAGAAAGTCAACCGGAGGGGTGGAAATCGCTATATTAGGGATATGAATGCTTGCTGCTGGATAAGTGACCGATCTTGTCACTATATGGTAGGCATTGTGTGTACTTTATCTACGGGAAGGCTTACTCTGTTTGCTTTTTCTTTTGGCATTAAAGTCAAGTATGCTCGAGAAAATATTTCCAGTTAACGCCCAATTTCACCGATGTATTTGGTATAAAGTCCACTAAAATAACCATTATGTAGATTATATAGGGGCTGGGGTAAATCAGATTTTTGGTTATTGGTCAGTATTTGGTCAGAACAAATTTTTGGTTATTATACAGTTTCACCCATTTCTACTCTGTATGATGATATTCCGTAGGGAAATGTTTGCAGCAAGTTTGATCGATATATATTGTATGTAGCTTTAGTTTTTTGTGATATATGTACCAATTGTGTGAATCTCTGCACCAAATTTGATTTGTATAGCTTTATTTCTGGGTTAGTTCTAGTCCTTTAATGGTTTTTCGATTAAAGATATATTATGAAGTGGAAAAGGTCCGATTTTGGCCATCTACAACCCCGCCCTCCTTAAAGTGCCAAGGAAAACGTGTGCCATCTTGAGTTTCAAGATATCTTGATGAAACTCAACTTATCGCTTGCAACAACAGACGGACATCCTTGCAGACATCCGGAACTCTATTTGTCTAGTCAGATTGATAATTTTGATACATATACCCCCATGTTTCTCTCGATTAGTTTTAGATTTTACAAACATCCGTTAGCGGTACAAAACTTTTATACTCAGTGCAAAATGTTGCGAGAATATAAAAGCAGAAATCGCGAAAAAAGTCCCACACCGATATGATACATTCATACATCAAAATTTACTTCGTTTAATATGTTTAAATCAATATAATTTATTATTAATATTAACCAAATTATTAATCAAAATAATTTATTATTAATTAATTAATTAATTAATTATTAATTAATATAATATCTTAATACATGTTTTAACTAGGTTGGAAGTTTAACTGCTGTCAAGCTCCGATCCCCAGTGATTGCAGGAAATTTTGCAGTTTGGGGAGGAATGTTCAGCACTATAGACTGCACGTTGGTACATTTTCGGAAAAAGGAAGATCCATGGAATTCAATCATAAGTGGATTTACAACCGGTGGAGTTTTAGCTGCAAGAAACGGTAATTTTTGATAATCCGTACATAGGACTAAACATTCACATAGCTTATTTTTAGTAAACTGACATGTATATTTGTGTCGTATATCTGATTCCATTTTGAAAGCCCGAAAAGTTAAAGATAATTAAATGTTATCGAGTTTCGAGAGTTAAATTGCTTTTAGAGCGTATGCTTGCATTAAAATATAAAAGATATATGCGAGGTGTGTTCAGAAAATAACGGGAATGTTCCTCCACTGTGTTCTCCGACTTTATTGACACAGTGCATCCTGAATTCTTGCCTCAAGATCAAACGATGAATAATTTGGAGGGTATGATTGCATTAAAATATAAAAGATATATACGAAGTGTGTTCAAAAAATTACGGGAATATTCTTCGATTGTTTTCTTCGACGTTAATGGCATAATGCATCACGAATTCTTGCCTCAAGGTGAAATGATCAATAAGGAGTACTATCCAAGTTCAACGCCGTTCGCGTGAATCAATCCCAAAAAAACGTCCGGATTTGTGGAAAAACAATTAATGACTTTTGTTCACTTTTGCTCAATTCTGATCACACTTCGTTGCTTGTTCGTGAATTCTTAGCCAAAATCAATACTGTAACGATTCTCCAGCCTCCATATTCGGCAGACATGGCTCCGTGTAACTTTTTCCAAATTCCAAAAATAAAGAGAACCTTGAATGGCCCATTCGCTATCCCAAAAATCGAGTTTGAGAAGTGTTTCGACAATTGGGAGAAGCGCTGGCATAAGTGCATGATATCGAGTGGAGCCTATTTTGATAGCGACAACATTAATGTAGATGAATGAATAAATATTTAAAAAAAAAAACGAAATTCTCGTTATTTTTTGAACACACCTCGTACATAAACTAAATTAAAAATTTAGAAATACCCAAAGCATGCTTAAAATATTTGAAGTATTTCAACCAAGCTTTACGGTATTTTGTAGTTATGTTCAACGTTATTTAATAAAAGTGCATAACAGATATATTCCAATCATGTTTAATGATGACATAATAACGTAACATAATAATGGAACACTCACTATTTGTTGACATGCAACCATTTTGTTTTTGTATGAATAAATCGAATTGATTAAAAGGTGAAATGTTGAATTAAAGTTCTTTTTACAATAACTAATAAAAATTAAATATGAAGAAACAATTTAGTAATGTGGTAATATATGAAAAGTGTACATGTAAATTTAAAATTGTTAAATTTTTTATTTTAAATTCAAATATCTTAAAGACTATAAGTCTGCGGCGGCTATATATATATATATATATATATCCATGAATATATATATATATATATATATATCCATGAATTCGGGGAATGCTATTCCAAAACCTCCTGCCTATCTGTTAAATGTGTAAGCACATTGATTTAAACACAGGAATAACGTCTAAAATTGTTACTTACGTTTACATATTTACCGTGAAATCATCTTCGACGTTGAAGTATATTTCATAAATAAGCAAATGTCGTATTTGAAATTCGAACAAAACTCTTCCTTCGGTCCATAAATGACTATGTTTTGGTTTACATGCCAAGTCGTTATTAGTCCAAAAGTAAAAAAAAATCAATTACACTTCATATCGTAGACACATATAGTTTCCATACTACAGTGTATATTACAATGAAAACTTGGAAAACCATGCATAAGCATAGTGATGCACATTTGGTATTCTATGACTTTGACATCATTATCAGCTGATGTGAATTAATTAAAACAAAATGAAGTTAAATAAATAAAAAAAATGTTAAAGATCTCGCATTTTTGTGGCCATCACTTTTCATGCCTAGCTTCTTCGATTAAAATAGATTTAAATTTGAAACAGTTTATTTTGTTTTTCAATTGCACGTTTAGTTTTTGACTTCAAAGGTCAACATAACAGAAAACGTTTGATTGTAAAAGAAAAGCTTAAAGCTTTGGGTTTGGTCATTGTAATCCATCGTAGTACATTTCACAACACCACGAAATTTCTATGATTTCTTGCTCGATATTGTAATACGGAACTCCAATTGCCATGGAACAAAGATTCAGAGTGATGGCTGGTTTCCTCATCATACTGCCAATTAATTGTTGGAAAAATATCAACACAATTTCAAAACTCAACGCAGAAAAACAAAAATTAACATTAACCTAATATTTTGTGTGTATACAGTGAACCAATCAACTTCTTGAAATTGGACTGTTCTTGAAGTTTCTTTTCATTCTTTATTAATTATTTTAGAGCTTTTAGTGGTCGTACTCGTTTTTGCACACACATTTTCGAGAGGTTGTACATCATATAAATCCACATTTGTTGTTTTGAAAATCAGCATATCCAATTTTATCTTTAACGAATTCGTGTTAAAAAAAATCAAAATTTCCCCTTTTCAAGAACCGTGGTATGTATCATCTGTTATTATATGATAACATATCCAGTTAGGAAAACGACAGGGAGGGGAAAGCAACTGCTACGATTATCTGTCAGAAACAAACACATATTGTATTAATCCATCAATTTCACGCTGTTCTTCTTTTTTTTAGGTATACCTGCAATGGCTGGAAGTGCTATAATTGGAGGAGTGTTGCTGGCTTTAATTGAAGGAGTTGGAATTTTATTTACTCGCCTTTCTGCAGAGCAGTTTCGGAATCCTACGCCACCTATTGAAGATCCCATAGCACTAAGCGATTCTACACAATCTTTAGGTTTTGGACCGACCCATCAACATCAATCGCAGTATCAGTGAATATGTGTTTATATACGATATGCACTTATTTATACGTATGCATTCTATCATATTGATGTAAATGAATAACGATGTAAATTTATTTTAAAACTTAAAAAAATGCAAAAAACATAACTTTTAGGAAATAATCAAATTTGGGAACGTTATAATAATATTTAAATGTTATGTTTCAATAGCCATCTGCAATATTCTGATAATATAAAATAAATTAGGATCGAACTAAATCTAACGCACAGGTTCACACTATGTAAAAATTATGGTTTTGACCTATTTGAAAAGCGAATACCGATTTACTAATGCTGAAAACTTGAAAAACTTGAAAATGCTTGAAAACGATTTTCTACTTTGTTAGGTTTGTACTATAGATCATGCAGTATGCAACAGGTCTTGAGCAATTGTCTGAATTCGGCATTTTTGCATACTGTAACAAGGGACTGTTAACAGCAAGTCAACTCCTACTAGAGATTTATAATAAAGTATCCAAGTCGAAGTCGAAGTCGAAGTAAAGAAGTCTACGACTTCCTTAAGCTCGAATTGACAAAATTACTCGAAATTCTTGTGTACGTTTTATCGTCCATCTTTTTCCCCTTCAGCCTTTTACAATTGAATATGTCTCTCACACTTTTGGTAGTGCTCACAATGAAATCACCGAAAAAGTACCTCAAACAGCTATTGTATAAAGCATTAGCCCGCAGATATAACCGATATTTTATCCTACATATAAATCAAATGGTGCTACCTTAAGTCCTAAATGAAAATGTGTTATGAGGTATCTTTATATTTCGATAGTTCAAGTATCCGAGAATATCTCCTTTCGAAATTCGAATTATTTTAAACTTACAACAATTTTATCCTTTTATTTATTTATTATTTTTTTTAACTCGGCCGGCTTAATCTCAACATAAAACTGAAAATTTTCTGAAAACAACTCTTCTGGAAGAGTTTGTCCAAAACACTCAAATTCTATTCAACCGGTTTATCTTTTAATGACGAAGTTTCAAAAAATTTAAATTTGTAATATCCAATATTATTAAAAAATTCAGAAAAGTTAAAGAATGGCTGAACAAATTAATTTTTTTCTTTGAAAGCCTTCTTAAAGTATTAATAAATCACTGAATAGTAAAATAATAACTATAAAAACAACTAAATAGTTTTTTGAATTTTTTTAATTGAGCGTTAAAACGCGTGAAATTCAGGCCTCTAGACTGGGATATCCTTGAAGACCCATGAAGAATTGCATTACATCATTCATTTCGTTAAAATCGTTACAAATTTCATTTTTGTTTAATCAATTTTAAATTCATTGCACTATATCCAAATTAATATTATACTTACATAGACATATTGTAACGGATTTACTAAATTAATCGTTCACTTTGAAACTCTACCCTGAGTTCGATCACTGGATTGTTACTGTTACTGTTGTGTTAAAATCACAATTTAATGGCTATAAACTTTTCTTTATTTGTAATTCAATAACTTAACACTTTGTCCTGCTGCTAGTCCGGCAGCCATTATATAATAGTTACCAACAGACCGTCACTCGAAGATTCTGGCAACTTATCGTCGATTCGGTTTTTTCTGGGATTTGTGTTCGCCACAATATCACCATTCGAACATTCTGGCAACTACTAGTTTCGATGCCTGGCAGGTTATCGTCGATTCTGGCAGTCGTGTTCGCCACATTGCCCTCCACCTAAGTCTGATCGTCTCCATTAGACATATTTCCGGTACCAAACGTTGCAAACCGTTCTAAATGAACTACCTTCATCTTATTCCTAGGTCTTCCAGTGGTCTGTGTGCGATAAACCACATCGTTGTGTCGTTTGACAACTTTGTATGGTCCTTCTCAACTATAATGTAATTTAGGTGACAAGCCTTCCTTCCGTTGAGGGTTATATAACAACACCCAATATCCTTCCGCAAACTCCTTAGAGTTCATTGCCTTGTCGTATTTTGCCTTCATTTTATCACTCATGATTTGCGTGTACTGTCCCACCGTAGCATGTACTTCTCTCATCTGGTCTCCTAAGTTCTTGTTAGTTTCCTTAACATTCCTTCCCCCACTGGGATTCCGAACTTCAAATCAATCGGTAACCGAAAGTCATTTCCAAAAATTGCCCTTGCTGTAGTCTGTCCCGTTGTTTCATGCATAACAGACTGATAAGCCATCAGGAACAAGGATATATGAGTATTTCAATCTTTTTGATTTTTTTTTCACTACTTTCCTTAAATGTCCCAAAGTTCGATTGAACCCTTCTACTATGCCATCGGACAGCGGGTGTAATGCAGTTGTACGTGTCTTCCGGATATCCAGTTTCTGGCACATCTCCTAAATTAGAGTTGATTCGAAATTTCTCGCTTGGTCAGAATGTAATTCTATTGCAACGCCGTATTTCGTTACCCAGTTGTTGAAGAATTGGGTATACCTCTGGTCATTTACTCAAATAATCCATCACTAACAAAACATGTTTGTTTCCTTATTTACTGGTGCGAAATTGACCAGCTACATCCATGGCAGTTCGCTCAAATAGTGCACCCGAATTGCACTGGTTTATCTGGCCATGACTCCTGGATCTTGCCTTTTTAGCTGGAATGCACTCAGCACAACTTGCAATCTACTCCGTAAGTGAGTGACGACAACCAACCCAACAAAACCTTTGCTTTAGCTTCTCTAAGGTTTTCGTGATACCCATGTGTCCTCCACATAAACCGTAGTGCAGCTCGTTGAGAAGTTCGGGAATTCTCACTTTCGGAATAATCATAACAGCTCGGGAGCTTTGCACTTCTTCGATTTCCCATACTCGATGCAGGCAGCCGGACACCAACTTTTAAACTGTTCCACTGTGACCAATATGCCTTTATGACTGAGTTTTTGGCAGTTATTTCTTCTTTCGTTGGACGTTTGTCCACTTGCACTCCACGTTTTACAAGTTTCAAATTGGGATCTTCCTGCTGACATTTTCGTAGTTCCTTCAGGTTCCAGTCTTCTGTCGAAGCCATTGTCATTAATCGGACATCTATAAAGCCTTCCTTTGCTTCAGAGACTACGGAACAACGCATCATTATTTCCATGACTACTACCTTTGCGATGCTCTATAGAGAAGTCACAACTTTAGAGTGTTTCAATCCACCGTGCCAGCTGCCCCTCTGGGTTCCTAAATTGTAGAAGCCATTTTATTGCTGCGTGATCTTTTCCTATGAAAATGTTTGATGCTCTTCACCAACGCCAGTAATTCCCTCCGAGTTACAGAATAATTCTTCTCTGGTTTGCTTATCGTCTGGCTATAATACGCAACCACTTTCTCATTCACTGATATACTTATTTATTAAAAAAAAAACTTCAAATTTGCGTTTCTCTTCTGCGTTTAAATCGCTTCAAAATATTGAGCTTCCAAACAATTAATTTCATCATAAAATCGCCTAAACTAGTGGCAGCTCAGATTTCTATTAAACAAATAACACTCACAGTGCCGAAAGTTAATTTTGTGCAGTTTTGTGCAGCATTGATTTTCTTGTCTGAGTGCCCAAGATGCGTAACATTTCTGTAAATGTTGTTTGGTGTGCACTCCGATTATATCTTAGAAAATGGCATGTACTATTTTTTTCACAGACTCCTTTTAACATAATGTCTTTTAACAAATTATTATACTGCCGCAACATGTTGAAAGAGAGTATATTATTTTGTTCACCTAACGGTTAATTGTAGCACCTAAAACTAATCAAGATAGATATTGAGTAATATATATATAAATGATCAAGATGACGCAACGAGTTGAATTCCGGATATATGTTCGTCCGTTCGAGCGAAAAGTTGAGTAAAAATTAAGATATCTTCATGAAACTTGGTATATGTATTCCCTGGTACTATAAGAAGGTAGGTGTTGCAAATGGGTGTAATTGGAAAATTGTCACCCACACAAAATGACGTTAATTCAAAATTAGAAAGTGAAAGTGTATATAAAGTATAAAAACTAAGCTCCAAATTAAGATATAAAACTGGAATTTAGTACAGAGAGTCGCGGTACGGAGGTTCAACTGTAGATTGAAAATTTAAAAAAAGGGGGTGTGGCCCCGCCCCACAAAAGGGTAATGTACGTATTTCCCAAACCACTAAAGCTATGTGAACATAACTTTCTGAGGACAAATCATTTAAGTACCTCCACAAACGATACGAAAATAAGTGAAATCGGATGATAACCACGCCCACTCCCCAGATACCGGTTAGGTTGAAAACTGCTAACAGAGTTTTAGCTCACTAAAAAAATACGTCAGGAGCATTAAATTTACAGGGATGATACTTAAGTGTGTAAAAATTGGACAATGGGACCGTTCTCCTTTCTCAGGAACTACTATACCAATTTTAACCAAATTTGATAAATAGCATTGTATTTGCATCCTTCTGTCCTAGTAATAATAGTAGAAAATGGGTCAAATCAGAATTCAACCACGCCTACTTCCCAAAAGTTGCATATTTAAATTTCATATGATTCTTTCACTTTATAGTATATAAATTAATTATCAATAAAGATATCGGAGCAAAACGCTGTACAAGGAGAGCCTTCAGGGTATGCCATTTCACGTCCAAAAATTGTCTAAATCGGAACATAACTTTCCAAAACCTCAAATACCCACTATATGGACCTCAGTGTTTATGGCTGAGTTTTTACCAAAAAAATCGATCAATCTGTAAGATAAATTACGGAAATTCAAAACAAATCTTTGCCTAATAATATTGTGCTCTGGTGTCAAAAATAGGTAAAATCGGGAATATACTTCCCTTAGATCCCATATATCTCATATAAAGATTTTCGAACTTCCGGTCAACTTTATACCGTATATATCGGTCAATATGGGAGTTATTTCAGTGAAATTCAGAAAGCTCTTCTTTCTGGTAATAGCGTACCATTGTGACTAAAATGGCGAAACGTGATCAATACTGCCCCCATATACTTAATAAAAAATTTCAAATTTCTTTTTTGCTTCTTTATACTGTGCATATGGGTCTATATGTAAAATATGTTAGCAAAATTAATTGAACGTGTCATATTGGATATACCATAGTTTAATGCCGAAAATGTATGAAATCTGTCAACGAATTACTTCAGCTCCCTTGTACTCCATATAGAGATTCTCGTTATTCTAACAGAGTTTATGCCGAACGTGTCGGTTAGTGTTTGAGTTATCTTCATAAAATCTTCATACGCCTTGTTTGTATCGCATATATTATTTTTCAGTAACAAAGTTTGTATATGGAGAGGCAGTGGATGAAAATCATGTTACCGCTCTTATGTGGAGTATAATTCCTATCTTTATCTATTTACATACTAAATATATTTGAAATTCATCTTAGCATGGATATCATTGAGATTGACTTGGAATATTATTAGCACATAAAGTTAATGCCGTTATCCTCAAATTGAAGTAAATTTCCTTTATCACAAATTCAGTCTTCAGTTGGATTGTCAATAGCTTCTAGTTTTTGCAGCACTTTCTTTTTATCTTATTGTTCAGCACAGATTTTACGCATATGATGATTTTGCTCAGCAGTTAATGACAGGACGGAGTTTACATCCCGTCAGAAATTGGACACAACATATCCATTTTCAGTGGTCAAAGGAAGCAAATGAATAGCCTCTTTCAAGTTTTCGGTCAACGGTAATGTCAATGTGTTCCTTTTATTGGTATAAATTTCTAAATATTCAATTTTATTAATTTCCAAATATTATTTTATTTGCATATTTTTTTATTTAAATTTTATTCGAAAATTGTCGTGACGATGCCAACATCAAAATCAAATTTATTCTGTTGGAAATTGCAAAGGATAAAAATACCTTCACAATGTGACGAATTATGTTAAATATTGTGATGTCGGCATTTAATTTGGGATTTACTTTCAACTCAAGTTATATTAAATCTGTACAAAGTGCACTACCCTACAAAAACCATGTACAATTTCTTGTACTGCCATCGAATTTCACGAAATGAGAAATAACTTCTTCTTACCACAGTATCAGTCTAGATGATGTTAACTTTTTCCCCATTTATACGACCATATATTGTTTCTACCCGATCCGCACCCGAGCAGTAGAGATCCTATCAATTCCCAAATGGGATACGTCGGTTGTATGTACTATTTGTACTATGAATGTACTATTTGTTAAAAAATATTCCGCCTTTTCATTTATTTTCACGAAAGTATTTATGCGACATCTCGATGTAATTCATGGAGTTAGTGCATGTATATCGGTGCAGTTTATTATTATAAGTGAATCTATTTATATGTATGTATTTCTATCATTTTCATTTCAGCATTTTCTATCAATGAATGAATATAACATGTAACGTCATTTTAAGAGTATATTATTCCAAATAAACTTATTATATAAATATATATATATAAATGTTTATACATAACATGTTGTTAAACTTACATATGTAAACATTGTATGTAAATATGTATTAACTTAAAAACAGAATAACGAATCTATAAATAATTAAACAAAAGCACATTTAAAATGTTTGTGGTCAAGAAAATATTCTAACACAGAAAATACTATATTATACTCGTATTAAGTCCATTCAATTTTGTTATATCACACACATTGAAACAAGAATGTTTGTTTTTCCTACAGTGAAATTTTGGAAGTAAATGGGAAGAAATGTATGTAGTAATATGTCGCAACAATTCAAAAAACAGCACTTTGGACTCACTGAAACAGTTAATCTAAATAAAATAATATTGAATAAAGATAATGATCTGAAGGTACAAGTCCTACATATGCGGTTCTTGGTTGCTATAAAATTACGAAAAGTGTTAGATACTCCTTAATTATGGGCACATTTGAAAAACAAAGCGGTAAGAAGATGACCCACAATTTAAAGCACTATAATACAGAAGAATTACAATATCAAAGAAGAGTTGGGGGGAAAAATCGACATTAAAAATAATAAACGACAAAAAAAACCACCTATCCGACTTTGACAGTTGACAGGGTCGGTTAGGTTTGATCTTTATAAACTGGACTCAAGACTGGAACGATCAGATTGGAATCCTGCAAACAAATTTTTTCATCATGGGGATTTGTAACCGCCGTGCAAGATCACAAATAAAAATATTAAACAATAAAAAGAAAAGGAAACGCGAAATTTAAATGTAATTGAAGCAATGTTTTGCGATCTGCAGCTTCAGGGAATTAATTTGCTATTGAAAATGATACGAAGCATGTATTAATTGGCAGTAGGAAAGTTTTGTTCACTTTATTTATTATTGGAAGCTTAAAGACACGTTGTTTTAACCTATCATAAAATCACAAAAAATGTATTTAAATATTTACTCTATACAATAAAAGGTAAATATATAATAATTTGTAATCGTAATAAATGTTGGGTGTTTTAATTTACATGTCCAAAAGTTAGTATTTTGTATAATCTAGCAACAATGCAAAATGTTATAAAAAAAACTCTAATTTTTAGGCACTTCACACTGGAATAAGTTGGGTATCTCTTTATCACTGATTTGGTCGTATTCTTCAGCGATTTTGGGACCACTAAGGATTTTTAAGGAGATTATTAAATATAAAATGTTCATATATAATAATAGTACTGGCCATCAACTTTTAAGGCGATTGAGCAACTACCTTCTTTTGTTCGTCGTAATCAAGAAGAAATTTCAATGATTGACAAAGCACAGCGTTGAAATGCCTGTACCATTTTTGGTACAACTTTTCTCTGCGGAAAGTGGCTAATTTTCCGAAATAGTCTTCCGGCTGCCGAAGCAGAAAAAGTGTTGCGTTGTCTCGGTATTAAGAACAATTCAATAACGATACATCAAGATTTTCGCATTAGGCATTTAATAGACATGCACCAGTGCTGATAAAAACTATAACTAATCCGTACACTGAAACTCATGGCAATACCTAATTTTGAGTTTCATAAAGGCGCTTAAGACTGAAAAGTACATTGAATTTGGCGACAGCTTTCTTCATTCAAACAGCATGCAACAAATTATATAGTTTCTATACATACTATACATACATTCTATACATGTCTATACATACTATAAAATTTAGAAATCAACATGTAACGAAACATTTAACGAGAGTTCAACTTCGACAACCGCACGACCATGACGCTTGAAATTACACCAGTCTCCGTAGAAGAGAACGGCTCCGTATCACAAAATTTTGTTGGCAAAAGCCTTCCAAAATCTACATCGTCGTCATATAACTCCAGCACTTGATTACGAGTAGCATCCATGCCTTACGTTTTCTATAAACAACTATTTTTCATTAATATGTCATTTCATGTTTCGTTGTGCTTTTTTATAATCTCGCAAGATGTTGCACAGAGTATAATAGTTTTGTACATGTGACGATTTTTTGTAACAGCTAAAAGTAAACCACACAGTTATAAAGTTATATATATCATAATGATCACATTGACGAGACGAATTGAATTCCGGATATCTGTCTGTCCATGAAAGCAATAAAATTAGTAAAAATTTAGATATGTTAAACAAATGAGGTACACGTGTTCCTTGGTGCACTGAGGAGATTGGTATTGCAGATGGGCGAGATTTGATAGAAATGATAACAGTAGAGAGGGGCGTCTGTGGTTAAAAGTTTTTTGGAAAGTGGGCGTGACCACACCTCCTAATAGGTTTAATGTACATATCTCACAAACTACTTGAGCTACGTCCAACTAGCATTTAGGAAAAATTTCCTTTTAACGTTTCTTAATACATTTCGGAAATCGGAATAATTTGATAATGATCACTCTTAAACTTCAAATAATAGTTATGTTGGAAACTATTAAAATTACTTTTACGCTCTAACGAAAGACGGTAAAGCCATCACCTCTCAATGAAAATAAGATTGCATCTTTTCCTGATAATAATGCGCCCTTTTGCCAAGAATAGATCAAATCGGTTCAGTACTTCCCCTAGCCCCATATACCTAATATATAAATTTTCCAACTTCCGGTTGACTTTATACCGTATATGTCGACCAATATGCAAGATATATTAATAAAAAACAATGGATATGTTTTCTTTACCACAATGTCCAATAACCAACGTTAAATTTGAGTGAAATCGGCCTAAACCTTGGTCTAGCGAAATAACCCCACTATGACGATATCCGCCCCTGTAATATTGTGGCGAATACGAATTTCAGAATCGACGATAACTTGCCAGATTCGAATAGCGATATTGTAGCGAACTCGAATGTCAGAACAAAACAGAATCGACAATAAGTTCCCAGAATCTACCAGGTTTCGAAACTCTTAGTTGCCAGAATGTTCGAGTGACGATCTGTGGTGACGATCTACTATATAAGAGCTGTCGGAGTGGCAGCAAGACACAATTCGAATAACAGTGTTGCTAAGCTAAGTACAAGTTAATTATAAGTAAGCTCGAATAACGACTAACAAAGTGTTAAGTTACTAAATAAGCAATAAAGAAGTGTATAGGCATTAAATTCAGACTTTAATTGAACAATCCAAGAAATCAGGGTAGAGTTTCAATGTGAACGATTAATTTGGAAAATCCGTTACAATATTTAATATTATACATATACTGGTGGTCATATAATTAGGGATATTTCTTTTTGTTTCGAAACACTGGTTTATTTTGACTAGATCAACTAATTAAGAACACTTCAAGTTTTTTATTAATATTTTATAAATTGATAATCAAAAAGTAAAAAATTTTTCGAAATGAAATTTTTCAAAATAAAATTAAAAACTACATAAAAAAATTTGGCTCAGACATATGTTCCTCTGCAAATGACTTCATTGTACTCGCCAAAATATCTTTATACGATATAAATACTGGTCCATTCATTATTCGTCCAATAGGACCTACACTGTACCACAAAAATGCAGCCCAAACAATGATATATCATCCATTAAGGTTTATCATTTTTAAAATGTAGCGAGAGTGCAGTTCCTTGTTTTGCTGGCGTCGAAAATTGTTTTTTCATTGCCAATATTTGTTCCCAAATTCTAATAGTTTTTCGATATACTCCGTTATTTTGTCCAAAATTTTCCTGAAAGTTCGCTTTGCTAACTCTGCAAATTACGCGACCGCCTTCTGACGGGGTTTTTCTAGACCGTGCCTTTCTTATTTTATTGCCAGTACTTCCTGTACTCCTGCTGAAGCTTTTCTCGGATTTTCTTTCTTAACATACTTGTAAATAATCATTTGCCGCAATTCTGGAGTACAACTCTTTTTGCGACCCATATCTAAAAGTTTACTTATCTTAACTTGAAGATTGAGTTAATATACGAGCTGTGTTCAAAAAATAACAAGAATATTCTTTTATTGTGTTCTTCGACTTTAATAGCGTAGTGCATCGTGAATTTTTGCCTCAGGGTCCAATGGTCAATAAAGAGTACTACCCACAAGTTAAACGCAGTTTGCGTAAGCAATCCGAAAAAAACGCCTGGATTTGTAGAAAAACAATTGTAAAAGAGCAAATGCACCTGTTCACACTACATTTCTTTTTCGCGAATTCTTGGCCAAAAACAATATTGTAACGATGCCATCTCCATATTCGCTAGACCTGGCTCCGTGTAACTTTTTCCTATTTCCAAAAATAACGAGAACATTAAAGGTCCGTCGTTTTACAAGTATGGATGACATTAAAAGCGCATCGCTTAAAAAGATAAAGGCTATCTCAAAAATCGAGTTTGAGAAGTGTTTCGACGATTGGAAGAGCGCTGACATAAATGGAGATTATTTTTAAGGCGACAACATTAATGCAGATGAATGAATAAATATTAAAAAAAAAAAAAGCAAAAATGATTTACATTAAGTTATGTAAACTTGTATGTGTATCTCATATATGTATATATGTATGGTGATGTATGTAAGTTATTCTCCAAGTTTTCGTGTGTAAATACTAAGAATACAACTAAAAAAATGTGTATCCCTAATTATTGTATTTATTATTGTATCCTTACTATGACCAAGGGGAAGCCACGGCAACCACAGAGTTTTAAAGTAAAAGTGTTAATACTTTGTACTTTGCTGCAATTTACAGTGGGTCTTAACGAGAAAATTGAATGATAAAAATATTGAACTGAAACGTGTGCTTTATTTAACTTTATTTTGTCCTTAATTGTGTGAACACCAGTGTATATACATTAAATTTGTATATACAATAAATTCGTCCTTTAAGCTGACTTTATGTCACTTGTATCGGTATTATTGCAAGATACCTCAATAAAATTTTGCAAGAATTTTAAGTTGGCATTGTACCATCCGTATGTATTGTAACTTTCTACAGCACTAAGATGATGAATATAGTGATGTGAATATTGACATGTTGCATAGAAATAGTCAAAGGTCATTTGTAACGCATAAAACTGATCGATACAGATACAGAGTTACATATTAAATCGAATTGATCCGGATGACAAGACAAGTTGACCACTGACCCTAATAGATATTTTATACTCATCTCACAAACTACTGAAGCCATACAAAGGTTATGTTTAAAACTACGGAAAGTGCGTTAACTTCCCAAACCAAAACGTTAGAAATATTGAATTTCAGTGTAAAGATAGTAGGGTAGAGTTGAATGTTACTCGGCGTAAAATGTATGCAATGGGCATGACACTACCCACTTTTATATAAAGTGACATATCTCATTGCTCAACCGATTTCAACGAAATGTTGTGCATAACATTACCTCCGCATCCATATGTTCCAGTCTAAAAATTATCGCAACAGGATTACAATTTATATTTGCATCACATTCTTTCACAATAAACTATTATCTCTAAATAAAGCAGCAATTAAGATATCGGAATAAAATTTTCGCACAAAAAGTGTTTCTAAAGTATGGCTCCTCTAATCTAAACATGGTCACAATCTGACCGTCAGTTTTTACCGGATACCAAATATGTGGACCTCAGTTGCTTTGACTGACTTTTACCGAAATTATCGGTCAATCTGCAAGATACCCTAATGAATCTTGAAGGGCATAGTTTCTTGGGTATAGTGTTCTCTGGTAATAAAAATGGATAACATCGGTTGAGTATTTTTCCTAGCCACGATGTACCTAAAATAAGGATTTAAAAATTCCCGGTTGGCCTTATACAGTATCTGTCACCTTACAAAAACCTTAGCAAAATGTAATGACTTCAACCCGAATATATTGTTCAAAATTTGAGTTATCTTAATAAAATTGTGTGGAAACATGTTACACGTCATACTTTAACTTAATACCAAAAATAACTGAAATCAGACTAGACCCAATATACTATATATATATAATATGTAATATATATATAATAATTCCGTCTTTTCATTGACTTCGTACCGCTTATTTTGTTCAATATGAATGAAATCGGTTTAGACCTTGATCTAGCCCCTACACTGGTAATATACTCGTAATGATTTCCGCCTTTCTGGTTGATTTTTCCTCGTATACTCAATTCATAAAATTTCATCCTCTTGGTTGAGTTTATGTCGCAAATATCTGAGTAGAAGATGTCTCAATGAAATTAAGTAAGAATACTTCTACTGTCATCCTTTTGTTGAAATTATGCTATAGTTCGCACTTCACACATTTCCCCACCACACGGTTTCGTTGGATAACATACATTAAATTCATTTTCCACATTTTTATTATAAGCTTTGTTAACACTTTAAAACATTTCCCCGCCTTTAAGCCTTACCAAAAGCGAGAGTACGAAATGTTACCCCCGAACTTCGCCCTTCCTTACTTGTTTAATATAAAGTTTTGTCGAAACCTGAAAAATTTTCCCCGCCTGCGATCGTTATAAATTCAGTCAGTAAAAAATTATCGCGTGTACCTTTTTGGTATTAATTTGTCATTTGAGCTATTCAAAATGGTCTAACTGGTCTAAAATCTGTAAAACCAAGTTTAGTAGCATTGAAGAAAGCGGCTATACGACGTGAACTCCATGAGAGTATGCTCTTATATTTCGTTTTGGACCATTCTTAGTTCATATTGAGAGTAATGCGAACCGTACCTATTGGATGATCTGCAGTTAGAAGATTAATTCGTTTGTATTAGAACGAAGTCTTCCAAATATTGCGGATGAGCAACGGCAGAGACGCGTAGCGATTCAAGCCGCACACTGAATAGAATCAACCTCACTAACTCAAATGAGATTTATATATATATATATATACATAGATATATGTGATATTTGTTCAACCAAAGGAGTTAAATATAATATATTGAAAAATACTATAAAATATATTAAATTTAGACCAAAGTTTAGACCGGGCAGCACTAAACATATTTCGCATATTTTGACCAACATAAACGATTTAAAGGTAGCTTGAAGAACATGTTTCCACGCAATTTAAGTCTTAAGTAATCTTAATTACCTAAGATAAGTCGCACATTGACTGATATATTCGGTAAAAAGTCTGCTAGAATAAAGAAGCATATGGGAGTTGGGAAAGTTCGTCGACCACATTCACTCATTTTTGACATTAAACTATAATATATCCAATATCTTACATACTGGCCGATATATACCGTATTAAGCCAACCGGGTGTTTCAAATTCCTTTGTTAGGTATATAAGGGCCCGTTATTACCCATTCTTGAGGCAAGGGCTTATTATTACAGTTTTTTATACTCATTTTTAACTTAGTCATCGCTCTTTATATTTTTTCGACTCACAGCATTATGTGAGCCTGACAATAGTCCGATATCGTCCACCTACAAAACCAGCCTTCTCTTTCCGCCAAGGAATATGTGTATCAATTTTCATCTAGATATCTAAATTTTTACTCAAGTTATCGCTTGCATGGACGGACGGACAGACATTCAGCCGGAATTCAATTATCTCATCATCCTGATCATTTTGATGTACTTTACTCTATATCTATTTCGATTCGTTTTATGTGTTACAAACAAACAATTGTTAGGTGAACAAAACTATTATACTCTGTGAGAGTATGAAAGATTGGTTTGAATACCGTATTCATTATTCAAATGGATTACAATAGAATTAAGTAAGATATCATCCTATACTATAGATCATATACTTAATTAGTTTCTTTACTACTTCCAATTTAACTAAGCCGAATACAGTAGCCATAATTTTTATCACAGAATGACAAAACCTAATTATTCTCGCTTAGTTTTATTGCAGTGGTCGGCATTTCATAGCACAATTGTGCTAACTAGCATCACACGCACACTTACGATCTATCATTCAGTCGTTGTCGAGACAGCGACGCAATAATACCGCGCGTAGCCGGGCCGCTAAGGCGAATGTGCCCTGCGCGAAATTATTTACGATTATTACATTTTGTGTTTTAGGTTATTTAAAGACAATGAAGTTATGGTTTTTAGAGTTTAATATATTTCTTTCAATCGTAAAATATATAAGATGAATTAAGAAGTACGAAAATGCTTGTTTCACCAGGGAATGAAAAAAAAAATCCCAAAAATTCTCACTGTGTGTCTTTTCGTTCATGCTCACTCACACAGTCGCAGTATCTCTTATGCCGTTTTATTGAGATATTTTCTATACATGCAATGTAAACTCAAACGCGGGAAAAAATATGGCCCGATTTTGACCATTTTAAGTAGATAGGTGCCAAATCTTGAAGACAAAGTTTTATTCCGATATCTTCATTGGTGCTTGATTTATATATTGTAATGTGAAAGTATCAGATTGAATTTAAAATTGTTATAGTATGCGAAGTAGGCCTAGTTGTAGTTCGATTATGGACGTGTAAAACTGTAACATTAAGATATTAAGGCTAAACTAGGCACTAAATTCGATTGAAGTTGGTGGAGTGATTGCTGAGAAATGGGTTTTCATCTAAAAATGGGCTGTGTCATGCCCATTGTCTAACTTTTATATCGATTCACATATATCTTTGCGATACAATCTTTACTGTAAAATTCAATGCTTCTGACATGTTTCTTTAGTGTGTTATTGCACTTTTAATAGCTTCCCACATAACCGTTATATGAGAGGTGAGTGCGGTTATTATTATTCCATTTTAATTATTTTCACACTGTCTAATTAGGTGTCAGATGGAATGTGCCCATCAAATTTGGTTGACATAGCTCTATTAGTTTGTTAGATATGTACAAAAGACCTATTCGTCTATTGCTAACCAGACGAGATTATGAAAGCTCTAGGCTTGAACGCTTCCGTTAAGGCAATTAACATTACTAGATATATAGATATTACAAAAATTAGTGAACTTATAATGTCAGAAATATGAAAAATTTTCCGCGTACTGTGAAATTTTGATAATAATGTTGGTAAGAGCTTTTACGTGTTTTGAAAGAAAAGAATTTAGAGCAATCGAACATTGTATTTCTCATAACATAGTAAGCAAATCAATTAATTTGGTAATCAAGTAATTTAGTTTTAACCATGTATATCTCCCATATAACGGTATCGGTCCCTAAACCTCTAAAAAAAACGTTACTGTTTATCCAAAAACGACAAGAACGTTAAATTTAATGATCAGTCAGCGTTTGTGAGTTCAAAAATTTATTAATGGGCGTGCTACCGTCCACTTTTAGAAAAAGTACATATATTACAAACTGGTCATACCCACGTCCCATATAATGCAATTTTGATTTTTTGATTTTTTGATTTTTTTTTTGATTAGCTAACTTGCTTAACAATAGATAAATCAAAAATCAGTGAAAACATAAATACAAAATTTTAAAAGCACAGTCCCTTTCATAATTGACAGCTCTCAACTAAACATCATCAAAATTGGTCCCCCTATAGCCATTTTGATTTTCCTTCGGGTTGACTTTATGTCATGTAAGTTTGTTAATATGTCAAATATCTTCACGCAACAAATATTTAAAATCGGTTTCGACTTTCCATAGCCACCAGATACACAATAGCATGGTTTTTAATCTTCCGGTTGACTTTATACCGTATATGTGGGTAAATATGTAATATACAATATATATTTTGATATATTATTAATATTTTTCCGGCAAGTATTTTCGCCAACATCTTGACACAATTCATGCAATTAACAGTATTTGATTATATTTAGTTAAAGTTTTACTGGTATGTAGTGATAAACCAATTTCTTTAATGGTCTGAATTTTTCAAAGAATTTATTTATAATATCTCTATAATGAACGATTATATACGTTAATTTTAGGAATATGTTAATGCTCTAATGTTTGTTTCTATCATGCAAAATAATTATAAAGAACAATTTCCATGATGACGTGAAAATACTGTAAGAGAAGAATGAAATATCTTCATTACAAGCAGGTAAAAATTTTTGAAATAGTTTCTTGTTTCTATTTTGGAATCATATTTGGGCCATTATTAAACGATTTTCTTACTCTCACAACATGTTGCGCAGAGCAAAGGGCAAAACTGGACCATTGCCACCCATACAGACATGCCGTCAATCGAAAAAATAGCATAACTAACCCACAGTTGTTACGATCTGAAAATTTATGAGAACTGATAATACCCACGCACACTTATCATAGAATAGTTGTGTTCAAAACTAGTCTCTCTTTTCTACATAAAAATGTGGTCTGGTGTTAGAAATGCATAAAATTGGTTCAATAATTCCTGGTTGAATTCATACCGTAGATATTGACAAATGATGAATATATCGGCAATTATGTGTGTTATCTTAACACACATATGATAAAAATGTTATCTTAAAATTAGGTGGAAATGTTTTCTCGCGCATACTCCAGTTTACCAAAAGTAAATAAAATCAGTCCAGATATTCTCCTAGACCAACTATAGTGATTGCCTTCATACCGTTAACTTATAATGTTCGGCTGCCACCGAACTTAGTACTTTCCTACATGTAAATGAAGTATTACATCTTCCTCAAGAATAGTTGGTGTAATAGAAGTAGGACTGGGAGCATTTGTTTTTTTTTTATTCAAATTAGTTCGTTATGTATAAAAGTTCATTATGTATACAGACTTGAAATCAACAAACATATTATGATCGCTTATATAAATGTTTTATTAAAAAGGATTGCAAAAATTCTGAGGGCCAAATTTTCATTTCAAAATTTCTAAAATTTTTGTAAATGATTTTTGGGGTGATTGTAGATTTTCCCAAATTTAGCTGCACATCAAAAAAATATAAAAATTTTAACAAAGCGACAACGAAGAATCTCCGCACTGTTATTCAGTATTGACCAGACCTTGCGATCTGCGTAAACTAAGAAGTTCGTTCGGACTATGAGCTTACTACCGTCGATTCATACTAATTTTGGTGAATTAAGGGTGTACGAAGCCATGATTTTCCTATAGAGCATCTAAAAGAAAGAGCTGAGGCCATGTCTCATTGACCTTGTAGCTTAGAAAAGCACTACTCCAAAACTGAGGAAAAACAGATGAGATAGATGTTTGACTTATGACAATAATACCAGTGGATGTTCGTTTGTAAGAACTAGAAATAAACACAAACGCGATGGCAAACATTTCCTCGGCACAATTATGGGTTTGAAGTTAATATGTGTTCAAAAAGAGAGAAGAGAGTTCCAAAACAGTCCTACTCTAGGCCACCTAGGTATCACGAATACGAAGAAAAGCAAAGAGGGTTTATATGGAGTTAACTATTGACAATCAGTAGCACATTGAATTGGTAACTGTATGGTATATATACCCTATTCTAAATCAGGTTGCCTAAACAGTGGCGGCGGTATTGTGCTATAGTGGAGTTGCGAGATATGGAGTCCCTATAAGACTGCTCTCTGACCATCGAAAAAGTTTTGTATAAGAGGTCTTTGAAGAGATTTGTCAGATACAGAGTATCACAAAAACCTGAACAACAGCCCTTCATTCCCCACCGCAAGGTATGGTAGGCGAATATTGTGGAGAATTATCAGAAATGTTGGCAAAAATGCTATAAAGCTGATTTTTTGATGAACTTCGCTTACACAGTGGGCTGAAATTTGGAATGAGCCATAATATCTGGATGACAAAGAAACGCCCACATACAATACCCTCGAAAAGGGTAACAACACACTAAGATTATGCGTAATATGAAGAAACCCTAGCTATGAGCTAAGAAAGGTTTTAGCAAAGAGATCTTTGTATTGCATTATAATCCGAATAAAGGAAGAAAATTTCCTCTAAGTTGTAGTACTATTAGGAAGGTAAAAAAGATGTCAGACGATAGGTGGTATATCTAAACTAGACTATTGAGGAATCAGGAAACTAGATTAAATTGGTCTACTTGGAGCGACTTGCAGCATTTAGAACAATAAAAGCGTATGAGTGTTGGAGCGATTAATTAAAGGTCGGTGTTGCGGAAATGGTGGTGAAAACTCAAAATACGAATATCTAGACCCCGTAATTACTGTTCTTTATCGAGAATTTTAGATATAAAGTTTTTAAAGATATGTGGCAAAACCCCTGTGAGTATACAAAAATAACGACACAGATTGCTGAAAGTTGCTGCTTAAAATATTTTAGATGTGAAAGACTAGGTGAAGAGTAAAAATCTTAGGTTTCTTCCGATAAACTTGGTGAAATTATTTAAAATCAGTGACTGAATCCGAAGAATTTTAGAAAACTTATTTAACAATCAAGTGAATTAAACCAAAGGATTTGAAAAATCATCGTATTTGAATTTATAACATATAACATATAATATGAGATATTTATCCGAACATTTTTTAACTTAACATGAAAAAAAGCAGCATAGAAATTGACATATGATTTTAACCACAACCTAATTTTATTCAATTTGAAAATATTATTAAAGTTCTAAGTGGTAATAATACTAGTAATAAACTAATACTAATGATAAACTAAATTAACCCATTAACTCCCCTAAATGGCAAGGATCAAAGCCCGTGCAATACATTCAGGTGTTGGCAAAACTTTATATTGAACAAGTAAGGAAGGGATGAGTTCGGGTTTAATCGAACATTTTATTCTCTACATTTTATACTACATTTTATATTTATATTATAGTGCAACAGTCAAATGCGGGGAAATGCGTTGCGTAAGAATTCAACATTCAGTATTCGATTAAACCGTGAATGGATTGCAATCGTATTTGGTATCTTATTAACTTTTATTACAGAACATAGACTCACGAATTTTCATTGCTACGTTTTGCTTCATGTCCGAGATATTTAAATTAAAATCTATCAAATTGACTCAAATAAGATATTGAGATATAAGATATATTGAATATATTAGATACATGAGGAAAAAGTTAACCAGAGAAAAGGAAATCATTATATTAGGAAAAAGCGGCTTAGACCAATGGTCTAGACCGGTTTCATTCATATTTAGCGCGAAATCACATTGTGTTTAAGAAAACATATCCACTTAATTTCATTAAAATATCACACGTATTGACCAACATAAACGGTTTAAAGTCAGGTGGAAAGTCGGGAATTCTTATATCGGGCAACGAAAATCATTATATGTAGTATATGGGAGTTGAGATAATTCGTTGACCGAATTCACATATATTCGATACTAAACTATGTATGGTATATCCAATATTACACGTTCACCTAATTTTGCTACAATATCTTACATATTGACCGATATATACCACATAAAACCAACCGGTTGTGCTTGCTTGCTAATGCTTATATTAGGTATATGGAGGTTTATATTAGGTATTATTATTTAAGAAAACATATCCACTTAATTTCATCAAGTTATCATACATATTGACCAACATAAACGGTTTAAAGTCAGATGGAAAGTCGGAAATTCTTAATACGGGCATATTTGGAATAGAGGAAGATCTACATTGATCGCATTAAGTCTTTTCATTACTCAAATATATTAAGGAACATGTTTCCAAGCAATTTTGTGAAGGTAACTCACAGAGTTAACGATATATTCGTTGACCGATTTCACTCATTTTGGACATTAAACTATGGTATAACCAATATTACACGCTCATCTAAATGCTGAGATATCTTACATATTGACCGAAATAAATGGTATACAGTCTACCGGTAGGTTTAAAATCCTTGTATCATGTACAGAGGGCTAGGGGAAGTGCTTACCTGATTTTATCCATATTAAGCACATCTGCATACTGTTATCAGAAAGAGATGCTCTCTGAATTTCACAGATATAACTCCGATATTGGCTGTTATATATGGTCTAAAGCTTAAAGGAAGGTTGAAAGTTATTATATTATGTATATGAAGGCAGGGAAAGTATTGTCCCGATTTTCCCCATTTTTGACACCTGATCACAATTTTATCATTTAAAGATAATCCTCCAAATTCATTACAATATCCCACAGATTTACCCATATTTTTGGTAAAAAGTCAATAGAGGCACTAAGGTCCATATATTGGGTATCTGGTGGCTTGAAACGTTATAATCCGATTTCTACTATTTTTACGAATGAGATGGCATATCTCGAACGTACTATTCGTCAAATGCTTCATTTTAATACCTTAATTGATGCTCGATTTAGCTACTTTAAAGTGAAAGGATCAGATGAAACTTAAAATTGTGTTATTTGAGAAGCAGGCGTAGTTTTTTATTCCATTTCCCCTATTTTCAAAACGTAAGTAAATTTTTTTGTTAATTTTTCTTTTCACTTTTAGTAGTTTTCAACATAACCTTTGTATGGGAGGTTGGTGTGGTTATTATCCGATCTCTCTAATTTTCTCAGTACATGAGAAGATGTAGGGAAAACCAATTCGGAGCAAGTTTGATTAATATAGCTGTAAAGGTTTCTGAGATATGTATATTAAACCCATTTGGAGGCTGAGCCATGCTCACTTTTAGAAAAAGTTTTGCCCACTGATGAGCCGCCCTACAAGAGTCGCCCTCTATACCAAATAACACGCTTATATCTTAATTTGCTTAGTTATAGCACTTTACTGGTTTTCGATTAATAACATTTTGTGGTCGTGGCAGTCCAATTACGTCCATCCGCAATACCAACTGTCTTATGTTGACAAAGAATATGTGTACCAAGTTTCATCAAAATATCATCATTTTTACTCAAGTTACCGCTTGCACGAACCGACGGACGTACAGACAGTCACTCGGATTTCAACATGTATTTCCATTCTGATCATTTATATACATATATGTCTATGTCTAACTCGATTAGTTTTAGGAAAATATATGAATTTATGAATTTATTTTATAGGTAACTTAGTTCCATTACTACATTCTCTGTTCTCTCTACTTGCTCTGTGTCCGAGATATTTATGTTAAAATCAACCTTTAATTTAATATATTGAGTATATGAGAAAAAAGTCAACTAGTGAATCTGAAAACGTTATATTAGGAATATAAGACTTAGACCAAGCTCTAGACCGATTTCATGCAATTGAGCGCTAAACCACTATATATAAGATAACTCACACATTGACCGATATATTTGGTATGAAGTTCACTAGAATAATGATAATAATTGTATGCAATATATGAGGGCTGGGAGAAGATTTGACCCGATTTTACACATTCTTAAAAGACGGGCTTTTTTAGATGAGACCTACCAGGCACTATTTGTTCAAAGTTTTTTCCCAATATCTTCATTGCTAGTTGATTTATATATGGTAAAAAGAAAGAATGTAGCGAATTTGTAGTCCCAAACTGTAACATAAGGATGTTGATATATTATACACCAAATTTTTTACAAATCGGACAAGCAGTTGCTGATATATAAGATTTCACCTGAAAGTAGGCTGTCCTACGCCCATTGTCCGATTTGTACACCGATTCGTAAGCAAACCTGTTGTATATTACATTTTCAGTAGTTTTGAACACGACTTCTATAAGGGAGGTGCACATACATATTTATTTTTCGATTTCACCCTGTACGAAGAAATACTGGACTGAAATGTTTTCACTAAGTTTGGATGATACTGCTCTAGCAGTTTGTGACATATGTACACTAAACCTATGAGAAGGTGGGGCCACGACCTCTTTCCAAAAATTATTAAACTACAGATACCTCTCCCTACTTTGTGATTCTTTGAATCAAATTCAAGTTTTTAATAACAGTGCCATCCTCCTCCGAGTACCAAGGAGCTCGTGTAGAAATATTGTTACTCAAGTTATCGCTTGCACAAACAATTCAACCGTTCGATGAAAAAAATTATTATACTCTATGCCATATATTGTGAGAGTATCCAAATGTTGAATATGAACAATGTTGTGGGAAGCCAAAAAGCAGAATGGATGGAATTGAAATGCGTAGCACTTCACTCGTTTTCTTTTCTTGTCTATTCACTCTTCCTCTCAGTGCTCACCGTTAAGTTTGGCTGTCAGGCTTTGAGTGTGAGCACGAAAAAACTATGCATACAAATTAATTGCTTTTTTGTTGTTGTTGGTGAATTCTATTGAAATTTCTCGTTTATGTTTTTTTTATACTCAGGAGACTAGAGATTAATATAAAATTGAGGAAAAACCAAAACGCACTACTACTTCAGTTTATACATCAATTAGAAGTGCAGTATGATAGTAATTTTTACACTGTCCGGGATTAAGTGTGAGCCACTGTATCTTCGATTCGCCATTTCTCTCGTTCGGTACCTTTCTTTGAGCGCTGTTCTGTTGCCCAAAAATGTATATGTAAAAGCAACAACAAAGTTATCAAGTTGACTTCGATACAAGAGGGTATGCCGATACCTCACTACAATTAAATAACCGGTGTTTTCAATCCACCAAGTTTCGTTCTACACATTTTAGAACACTTTTCCAATGCAAAGTGGTCAAATGACAAATTACTATCAAAAACTAAAATACAAAATATTTTTTTTTTTTTGAAAACTAAAAAATATGTATACTTAATTTTTATTTATTTATGAACGTTTCTAACTGTATAATTTACGAAATAATTTTTGTGATATATGTTTTAAGAATTTCCTTTGTCTATTGACTAAAACTATGATATGATTAAAGTAATATTTAAAATTGTGCCTAAATGTCGCATTCTTATAAATTGATAGTTAGTAAATCATTTTTCACATTTTTTAAAATTGCCGTAATTAATCAACTTAAAAAACTAAATCATTTAACGCACTGAAATTTAGTAGTTTCTAGACGAACGCACAAATTAATTCAAAGCTACTAAACGACTTTAAATTCTTATGAACGTCATTGTTTTCTATATCTTTATGTTTCATTTTACGATATCTGTCACAAATTTTAGCAATGCTGCCAAATACTTTAAACAATGCTTGTCATCAAAGTAGTTAGGGTTTTTATCAGGCTACAATGGAGCGTAAAGGGACTCGAGAATGGGCCAGCCGTCAAAACTCTCAAATTCATCATAAAGAGCAAAGTAGAAACACTTGAGATTGTAGGTCTCAGCGGGAAAACCTCAAGGTTCGGTCTGCTAAACATTTTGTAAATAATATTCAGCTTAGAACTCAGCGCGAAAATCCTGAGGTACGGTCTCCTAAAGAAAGTATAGCTACTAATCGCCATATAACTCAAATTCCCTCTGAAGAGCATAGTAGGAGCACTAGGGAACATAGTATGCAACGCCAAAATCCTATCGTCCAGACAACTAAGCAGCTTCATAATACCGTAGAGCACCGAGAACTTCGAAGCAATCCTGTGTATAGACATTTAGAACGAAAGCGTGATCAAGTACAAAGTTAGATCGGCCTTTACAGTGATCAACTGGTCAATAGGAAAATTGAAAACAAAAAGCAACCCCAACGGATTAGATTAACGAGAAAAAATTTTTGTAAAAACTGATGGCAACAGATAGCAGATTTTCAGAAACATTTATTTTTAAAATAAAGGAAGAGTCCATCGAGATCTGCATTTACTGTGGAGAATTAGAGTTTATCACCAATTACGCAAGTACAATTTCAAAAGTATTGCTCAAAATCACCCGGATGTTACATCCCCCATCTTTGTAATGTAAAAATTTCCTTCTGAAGATGAAAATTACAATTTTTGTACAGCTTGAAAAATGCAATTGGCAAAAAAAAGCATTCTCAAAATATTTTTATGAAATAGATTAGACTTTTCTGAAATACCAGATTGTTTAAAAGATGTAAAACCAATTGAAGAATGACTTACAGTGCCTAGATTGCCATTTATGACCATTCGTCCTTGGGGGTATCAATGGCAGAGTTTGCTTAAAAGTACTGTTACCTAGGTATTATTTCTGTTAACAATATTGTATCGCTAATACCGCGGTTGATGAGGCTCATGTGATAGAAATTCACTTAAGAAGGCGGTTGGAATACACTAATGATATGACTGTTACCATACGTATCATGAAAAAGATTACAGAATCTTTGTAACTCTTAGTAAACGTCCTCTGTTCCAAACATCCGGAACTGGATTTCAGAATTTAATAACCAAGAAGAAGTTTTTATAATAATAATAATAATAAACATAATAATCTCTTACAGTTAAAGCAACTGGTGAAAGGTAAAATCCAATTTAAAAAATTCAGGATGATAATTCAGAAGAATTGTCTTTTAAAACAATATATGTTGGGCCGAAATGTACATGCTCTGAAACATATAATGAGGTAGTACATTCTGAAATTCGCAGTTTTGACCGGAGAGTGTGCACCATTCTAAAGTTGTTTAATTATTATAAGAATTAGGATTCTTACAAATTAAGAATAGTACAACAATTTACCTTATCAAAACTTTAATTTTTTTTTAAATAAAAAATGCAGGATCGTTTCATAAAAACTTTTAATCTTCCTATTTTGAAACTTCACAGGGCGAATATGGATATCCAATATATATATGAGATGCATATGCTTGCTATTCCTATATAATCCATTATATTAAGAAATCAAACAGAGGACTTTCTTGGCTCATAAATTAAGCTATATCAGAAGTAAATGCCGGAAATTACACATTTAAGCAAAGGCTTCAACATATTGCTAACAAATTTATATTTGGTGCAGAAATATCTGCACAAGGAGCAATCTGTTGCTAGATTGTGCTCCATCTTTTAGAAGGAAGCACTGCTAAAATATTTATAAATACCGCCCGCCCTGAGGACGGCATCCAAAGGGTAAATCCATGACCGGAATTTCAGAACCTTCGTCCAGACTCGATTGAAATATTCATATCTAGTATTTTAGATCGTTATGTACAGTAACTCAACCAGTAAGAAATTCTTTCTTTAGCTGATTTTGCTCCAATATTTAAATTTGTGAACTTCAGTAAAAGAGCATAAAATAGTGATCATGGAGGAGAAATTGAAGATTATAACTAACCGGAAAGTTGGATTGTCATTTCGCTTAGAGATCTTAGCGGTTTCGTTAAAAAACGTAAAAAACCAATTGTACGATTCGATATAGAAGATTTAGCTCAGATGATGGTGTTGAGTATTTTCGTAAAATGGTAATGCTTTACTATCCAAGGCGGAATAAACAGCAGGTTCTTATTGAAAACGACAACGAACGCACTCGCATAACACACTGCATTCTAATTGATATCCAGTTGAATAGAGAATTAAGGAACCTTAACAATGATTTAGTTAATTCTTTATATTCCAGACTTATTGATTTAAAATTAATCATAAGTCATGAAATATCGATGGTATGTGCTCGTATGTTTAGCTCTTGATACCAGTTGATGCCAGACACGAACAAATTTTCAAAACAAACAACCCCTTGTTGGCATACCGAGTATAGTATTTGGTGATTTGAAGCAAGGGAGATATTCTCTTCTAATCCGAATGATGCTTAAAGCACTTTAGTTGGTTCCTCTTTAACTAACTGAAATAATGAGACAAAGGAATGTCAGGCTTTTGCTATAGCATTAAACCGTATGGCATCCGGCACTATGTCAAATGTTGATATATCATTAATTGAAAATCGAGTAGTGAATTCCAAAGAAGTTCTCAATTTTGTGATGTTTTTATTTTGGTCCAGCAAAGAGACGAAAATTTTCAATCCCCCTAGCTCAGTCTAATTCCAACTAAGGCTATCCTTTCAACTGCTAAAGACTGAGTGAAATTAATGGGTATAGGTGAAAATAATACTTACAATTTTCAAAACTTTTGAAACGCAGGGATTACTCTTTTAATTGACACTAAAAACCATTATCAAGAATATGATTACAGTGGATATAAACAGTGGTTGATCAATGGGGCAACTGGCAACAGATAGCACTGAAACGAGCAACAGAAATAGTGTTGCTAGCTCTGTAGAACCAAAGATTATAAAGCAATTTTATTCGGACCGTAGAGTTTTGGAAGCGGTTTTGTTTAAATTTTTCACCCATAATATTCTGGTTCTTTTTAGAAATTCAGCCTTATCTGTTAGACATTTATTTGAAAAAAATAAAAACTAAAACACCATGGAGTCCTCACCACTACAGCCTTCAGGGACTACAATAAAAAATCTTTCAAAGAAAACAATTTTAGCTCCTTGCTTGGTGTAGAACATTCATCTACACCTGCGGGTACACAAATTGATTGGCATTTTCAAACATGAACGCTTCCCATGTTAATGCTATTTTATGAGATAGCGCATAGGTAATAATGACAGTGGCATTAGATTATTATAACAGTTCTGACAGGAATTTTTAGGAAACAAATATAATAAAATAAAGTAATTAATACATAAAAATGATAATGTAGAAAATACAAACCATTTGTATTATTTGCCATTATATAACAATTTGTAGAAATATAAGTTAGAAATTAAAGAGTTTAAACGAAAATAAAGTCGTTAAAAACGGTTTCTTTTCATATTCGTCAATATACATAGTTATAATGCGTTTTAATATTTTACCAGAACTTAGCACTTCCTCACTTGTCAACAATCATATTTATTATTTTGAGTTATAAATATTTTAATTTTTAATTTAATTCAGCACTAATTGATGCACAATATTCTTGGTTAACCAGTCTCTAATTAATACAAATATATTCGATGATTTTCCCACACATGAGATTGCAAAATATAGTTGACCTTGAGAAAAGCATTAATTTTTCTTAACACCTTCTTAGAACTTTTCTTAGAACCTTAAGACTTATTTGTAGCCACGGAGAAAACTAAAGAACAAAATGGTGATTTTTTTATGACCAAAATTATAACTATTCCCTTGTATAAACCTACAAGTAACAAAATCCTGTACAATGACCAATGCATAATCGAGGTGGATTCAAATAACACAGACGAATAATAGACAAACCAATCTTCAACCGAGGATTGTGTGGAGGCATTTCGGGTTTATTTACGGATTTTAAAAACTCAACCGTAAAATTTTCACCTTCATCAACAACTTTATAGATTGTTTGAGACATCAGATCGCCTGGCAACAACTGTTATATCCGGAAGTTAATTTCATCAACATCAATATTTTTGTTGATATTAAATATTAAAAATATTGCGGTCCAGAATCGACGACAATTTGCCAGAATCTACCAGAAATCGAAACTGGTGGTTGCTAGAATGTTCGAATAACTATGTTGTAGCGAACTCGAACGTCAGAACAAAAGAGAATCGGCGATAAGCTGCTAGAGTTAACTAGATGGCGAACCTAGTAGTTGCCAGAATGTTCGAGTGACGATCTGTGGTGACGATCTAATATACATAAGAGCTGCCGGAGTGGCAGCAGAACATATTTTTAATAAGAGTGTTCTCAAGTAAAGTGGAATTGAATTATAAGTAAGCTCGAATAGTGAGTAACAAAGTGTCAAGTTATTAAATAAGAAATAAAGAAAAGTGTATAGACATTAAATTGCGATTTTAATTGAACAATCCAGTGGTCGAACTCAGAGTAGAATTTCAACGTGAGCGAATAATTTAGAAAATCCATTACAATTTGTGTCAGAAGTGGAATTATCAAATGAAGTAGCATAAGAAATTATTAAAAAAAATACAAAAATGGCAAAGTTTAATAAACTGAAGATTCAACAACTAAAAAAGGAACTGGAGCAACGTGGTTTGCCTACAAGTGGAATAAAATCCGAATTGCAATCACAGTTGCGAGAGGCCATCAATCGGAACTGGAGGAATCGACAACGAAGATGGAGGAAAGGGAAGAGGCTCAACATTCATCAAAGGTTATGGACATGAACATGATTTTGGCTGCAATATCACAGGTGTCATCGCAGGTGTCCTCGCAGATGAAAGAGCAGGAGACACGTATGTCATCGTAGATGTTGGCACAACTTCCCAATTGACCTCGCAGTTGAAAGAGCAGGTGGCCTCACAAATAGCAGAGGTGTCCTCGCAGATGAAAGAGCAGGAGACACGTACGACGCAGGTAACCTCACAAATGCAGAGGTGTCGACACAGATTTCGGAAGAGCAGGATAAATTTAAGGCTGAAGTGGATGAGTTGAAAAGTCGTCTCCACGAACTACAATTAAATCGTCCAATTATGTCAACAGGCTCTGGCAAAGTAAAAACTCCATCCTTTGACGACACAGTTCCGTTAAAGACCTTTGAACTTCAATTTGAAAAGACCGCAGCTGCAAATAATAATTGCAGTAGCAAATTATTGGAACGCTGAAGATAAAGAAGCTGAATTATTCGTTACACTGAAAGAGTCTGCAGCAGAAATTTTACGAACCATTCCCAATTGCGAATGGAGTAGTTATGAAACTTTAAAGGGCGCAGTAGAAAGACGTTATGGTAGTGAGCAAAGTAGGCAAATCTTCCACATGGAGTTACAAAGTCGCCACCAGAAACCCAATGAGACTCTGCAGGAATTTGCAACGGAAAAGGAGCGATTAGTTCATTTGGCTTATGCACACAAATCCATGGAATACATGGAGTACATAAAAATTCAGAGCTTCGATAATGGAATACGAAAAGAGTCTACACGCTATGCTCCCTTAGCATGTCAGAAATTGACGTTTGCAGAAACCGTCTCGGATGCTCTAACACACAAAAGGGCTTTTCTGCCTAGTAGAGACAGCCGCTTGAAGAACCCACTTGGGTAAATCGATTACTTGAAAAGGTGAATAAAATCTTAGAGAAATCTACCGAAATACGTAAGAAATATAATGGCGTGCTTAAACGCTTCAACTGCGGAAAAAACGGTCCTATTGCACGCAACTGTAATATCAAATCCAACCGGTCCAATAATCCAACTGGACATAAACGCAAATTTGAGGAGAGTCAAGCAGTTTTCAAATCAACCAAATCGTTAAACTAAAGCGACCCAGCCGCAAAGGGCATGGACTGGCTCCCGCAAGTGAATGCCTTGTAATCTCCATCTCACAAATAAGCAGTAACATGAGTAATGTTACTGTTAATGGATATGTGGACGGCAAACTCACAAAAAGAACCAAGCCTTTGAGTGAAATAAAGAACGGGAAATGGCTTTCCATACTCCGAAAAAAGGTTAGTGTACTACGCCAATGTTAGCATATCCCGTCCTAGGTTCAACGTTTATTTTCGATACTGACCTTAGTGGGTATGCACTAGCAGGCGTTCTATCACAAGTCATTGACGGGCATGAGAAAGTGGTTGCGTATTATAGCCAGACGACAAGCAAACCAGAGGAGAATTATTCTGTAACTCGGAGGGAATTACTGGCGTTATTGAAGAGCATCAAACATTTTCATAAGTACCTATATGGTCAGCAATTCCTAATAGGAACAGATCACGCAGCAATAAAATGCCTTCTATAATTTAGGAACCCAGAGGGGCAGTTGACACGGTGGATTGAAAAACTCCAAAGTTGTGACTTCTCTATAGAGCATCGCAAAGGTAGTAGTCATGGAAATGATGATGCGTTGTTCCGTAGTCTCTGAAGCAAAGGAAGGCTTTATAGATGTCCGATTAATGACAATGACTTCGACAGAAGACTGGAACCTGAAGGAACTACGAAAATGTCAGCAGGAAGATCCCGATTTGAAACTTGTAAAGGGTGGAGTGGAACTGAACAAACGTCCAACGAAAGCAGAAATAACTACCAAAAACCCAGTCACAGTGGAACAGTTTAAAGTTGGTATCCGCCTGCTTGCATCGAGTATGGGAAATCGAAGATTATTTGAATATATGAACATATGGAATGAGACGAGCCCGTATCCATAGTCCCAATGCGCTTTTTGCCGTCCACATATCCATTAACAGTAACATTACTCATGTTACTGCTTATTTGCGAGATGGAGATTACAAGGCATTCACTTGCGGGAGCCAGTCCATGCCCTTTGCGGCTGGGTCGCTTTAGTTTAACGATTTGGTTGATTTGAAAACTGCTTGACTCTCCTCAAATTTGCGTTTATATCCAGTTGGATTATTGGACCGGTTGGATTTGATATTACAGTTGCGTGCAATAGGACCGTTTTTTCCGCAGTTGAAGCATTTAAGCACGCCATTATATTTCTTACGTATTTCGGTAGATTTCTCTAAGATTTTATTCACCTTTTCAAGTAATCGATTTACCCAAGTGGGTTCTTCAAGCGGCTGTCTCTACTAGGCAGAAAAGCCCTTTTGTGTGTTAGAGCATCCGAGACGGTTTCTGCAAACGTCAATTTCTGACATACTAAGGGAGCATAGCGTGTAGACTCATTTCGTATTCCATTGTCGAAGCTCTGAATTTTTATGTCCTCCATGTATTCCATGGATTTGTATGCATAAGCCAAATGAACTAATCGCTCCTTTTCCGTTGCAAATTCCTGCAGAGTCTCATTGGGTTTCTGGCGGCGACTTTGTAACTCCATGTGGAAGATTTGCCTACTTTGCTCACTACCATAACGTCTTTCTACTGCGCCCTTTAAAGTTTCATAACTACTCCCTTCGCAATTGGGAATGGTTCGTAAAATTTCTGCTGCAGACTCTTTCAGTGTAACGAATAATTCAGCTTCTTTATCTTCAGCGTTCCAATTATTTGCTACTGCAATTATTATTTGCAGCTGCGGTCTTTTCAAATTGAAGTTTAAAGGTCTTGAACGGAACTGTGTCGTCAAAGGGTGGAGTTTTTACTTTGCCAGAGCCTGTTGACATAATTGGACGATTTAATTGTAGTTCGTGGAGACGACTTTTCAACTCATCCACTTCAGCCTTAATTTTATCCTGCTCTTCCGAAATCTGTGTCGACACCTCTGCATTTGTGAGGTTACCTGCGTCGTACGTGTCTCCTGCTCTTTCATCTGCGAGGACACCTCTGCTATTTGTGAGGCCACCTGCTCTTTCAACTGCGAGGTCAATTGGGATAGTTGTGCCAACATCTACGATGACATACGTGTCTCCTGCTCTTTCATCTGCGAGGACACCTGCGATGACACCTGTGATATTGCAGCCAAAATCATGTTCATGTCCATAACCTTTGATGAATGTTGAGCCTCTTCCCTTTCCTCCATCTTCGTTGTCGATTCCTCCAGTTCCGATTGATGGCCTCTCGCAACTGTGATTGCAATTCGGATTTTATTCCACTTGTGGGCAAACCACGTTGCTCCAGTTCCTTTTTTAGTTGTTGAATCTTCAGTTTATTAAACTTTGCCATTTTTGTTTTTTTTTAATAATTTCTTATGCTGCTTCATTTGATAATTCCACTTCTGTCACAAATTGTAATGGATTTTCTAAATTATTCGTTCACGTTGAAATTCTACTCTGAGTTCGACCACTGGATTGTTCAATTAAAGTCGCAATTTAATGTCTATACACTTTTCTTTATTTCTTATTTAATAACTTGACACTTTGTTACTCACTATTCGAGCTTACTTATAATTCAATTCCACTTTACTTGAGAACACTCTTATTAAAAATATGTTCTGCTGCCACTCCGGCAGCTCTTATGTATATTAGATCGTCACTCGAACATTCTGGCAACTACTAGGTTCGCCATCTAGTTAACTCTGGCAGCTTATCGCCGATTCTCTTTTGTTCTGACGTTCGAGTTCGCTTCAATATCGCGTTTCGAACTTTGTGACAACTCCTAGTTTCGATGTTTGGTAGATTCTAGCAGGTTGCCGCCGCCTCTTGAATTCGTATTCGCCACAATACTTATATTTTTTGAAATCCGAGTCGCAGATCAGGGATCGCGTGATAAATATTGAAAATTTAGCAAATTTTGTAATTTAACGTTGCGAATCGCGCACTTTTTAAACAAATTTGTTATTTATTATCATTTGTTATTATTTATATCTTATATTACAAAATGGAAAAAGAAAATAAAGTGAATATGTGCAACTGGTGGAATACGATCTTTCCTACTAACAGTTGAATTTATAGAATTCGATTCGAATAGAATTGTTTTACAGAATTCGTTGTGCAAAATTACTGTGATAAGGTTCAAAAACTGACTGCATATAAGGAATTATTAACACTATATAAAGGAACCAAGCCCACAGCTAACATCGATGATGTTCGCAAAAAAATTACGTTACTGCGGTCTAATACGGTAAATAAATGAAAAGAATACTCTATTCCAGACGATCTGGTACAAGCTCTGAGGATGTAATACCCCAAAATCTGGGACATTTCAGGCCCTTGATTTTTTGCAAAAGACAAAGCAACCAGTTAACGTGGTAAGTACATTTCTATTTACAATAAATGTCCAACGTAAGTTTAATTAATCATTCGGGGGATTTCTCATGATTGTAATATATATAAAAGTTATCTTGAATGGTTTCAGCACTTCTTGTTGACTTGGGCGTAACATTTAGCTGCAAAAGGCATTTGGCTGGAAAGTTTTGTAAATAACAGGACGACACTGTCACCTTTGTAGCTCTCTGGGGTCTTCGGCCAATAACCTTTTGGAATACCCCAAACTTTGAAGCAAGTATGCCAAACGAGCACTCAACTACCTATCGTGCTCTGGATTGGCGTTCATTTTAAATTTCCACTTCTTTTGTTGTTTTCATTTGGGGGTATGGCTTCATAAGATTTGTATGTAAAGCGAAGGCCCTCATCTCCTATAAAAACAAACGGAAATTCTTCTGTTGTGTTGGTTAGGGGTGAAGGCGGTGGAAAATTTAAATGGCTTTGTTGCAGTCGTTCTCAAAACTTTGAATAGAGAAGAACCCCACCATCTGATACACGGCCATTACATCCAATATCGATCATTATGACTTCCTTTCTAGAATTAATTGCTATAAAGACGATATTATAGGTGCCTTTGTAATTGTAATATAATGATCCTATACCAAGTGGATATTTAATTTTTATGTGCTTCCCGCCTATTGCTCTTACGTAGTCTAAAAAATTGGGTAGTTTATGAGTCATCAGCAACACTTCTCCACTTCACTCATGTGCAATAGTTGGCAGCTAAAAAATTTGAGTTATTAAATTGTTTGATTATTATTATTTATTATTAATAATTACTATATTTTCAAGTTTTAAATTCAGAGTATGAGGTCAACACTGTAGAAACAGTTGCACGGAGCCATTCCATAGAAGAACTTGAAGACTTATATTTTTCATTGGTGAATGCGACAACTCTTCCGAAAAAAAGGAGTAAAGTGTGCTTCTTTAGAAAAAAAAGCAAAGTGAGTTACTTGAAAAGCATGCACATTATTGTCAGAGACTCCAAGACCAACAACAAGCATTAACGCAACAGCATTATACTGGAGTCAAAAGTTAGAAAATATCTATCAAACACAAAGACTCTTTACATAAAAGGCCATCAATGGCGGTGTACGAGCCAAGTGCTCAAACACACAGTGACCGCTTGTTATTTACCAAAACAACGTAGGTGCAATACAGGATGTATATACTACGGACTCAGAAGAACATTCTGAACAATCACTTCTTCGAGGCTTTATGTGATATATTTAGTTTTTAATATAATGAACTGAATTTTTGATCTCTTTTAATTTATATTCAATATTAAATATAAACTTGAATTACCTGACATTTTTCTAATTTAATAAATAAAACAAAACAAAAAGATGTAGGCAAGTTTTTCTTTCAAAAGTGTTCTTAAAAATTATTAATTTTTCTTACACTTATATAATCCTTGAGGACAGATATTAACGCTTGACATATATCTTCGACAGCTTGACTTATTGAATGCCGGGACATAATGGCAGTAAACCTCTTATTTTTAAAGCATCTGCAAAAAATAAATTTAGATTGGAAATAATAAAATGAAATATAGATACTTACGTTCCTGTTGTGAAATAATGCAGGATAAGTGCTAGTTTTTCTCTTACCGTAATTGTTTTCCTCATTACGGTGTCTTGCTTGGTTAAAAATGGGTAGGAACCAATTTTTTGCTCCAATGCTTTCTTTATGTTTTTTTCTTCACAGAAAGTAGAAGAACAATAGCCAAACACTCTTTCTTCCGGTTTTCTTGCCATAAGAAAAGTTAAACAAATATTTAATCCAAATCTTTTTTTATCTTTCTTTCATAAACATCATTTACAAAAAGTACTGGCGCGTTAAATATTGAACGTGTAGCATTCACTTGCGATCACTCTATCCTCAGTATAGATCGCGATCCAAATATTACAATCCATTCGAAGGTGTAGCAGGTACCTTAAATATTTTGTGATATGGATCGCAATACTAAGCGTTCAATAAATATCGCGATTCTGGATCGAATCAGTAAATATTGACCGTGTACCAGTCACCTATAAGAATTGTTTCATTTTCATTTATTCCGGTTTTTAGTTCATGAGCTAAAGATATTTGGGAGTTAGAATGCAAGAAAATGGCAGATATTAAGGTTTTAAATAAAATTTGCAGAAATAAACTTAAGTTCCTTTGTAATAATAAGAATAATTATTAATTACAGTTGTCTAAGGCGTTACGTGACTTGCCGAATCGAGTCGTCTCAGCCACATGTGATGAAAGATCTACCTTGTTTCAAGACGTGATATCTGTGCTGGATAATCCTGGTATAAAATAAGAGTTTTAATTTAGAAAACTATTTTAAAAAATATTTTAGGTATTAATGCGTCTATTGTGAAAGGTTTATGCAAAGTGATTGGAACTACTTTAACGAAATACAAGGACACACCTTCTCAAATTCTTGTTAGAAGTTTAATTGTGGATATCGTAAAACAGCATCATGACGTGGCTATTGAAAGTCTTTGCTCTGTAGTTAAGAATGTTTTAAACAAAGAAATTTCTATTTTGACACCACAAAAGACTGCAAAGTATGCAGTTATTGCTCTAGGATGGACTGATTTGATCATAAGAAATGCTGAATTTCATTCGAACATATTTAAAACGGAATATTCTAAGTTGGTAGAATACCAAAGTCAATTGTATCATCATATATATCTTTCTTGTAATATACGCATAATTGAAATAGCTGAGAAATTACTATTTGATTCGTGGATAAATGCAGAAAATTACATACTTTGCTCATCCACAATTCTATTAAAGGAACCTGCGTTTAACATTATCGTCTTTCTAATGTTACTTTTACGATTTGAAAACTGTAAAGCAGATAACGAATATGTACTAAAAGAGCAAAAACCAGAGCTGCTTGAACACTTTATAAAAGGTGTTATTACAAATAAATCAAGGCCTGAAAAATCTATTGTAATAGCTTGTGAGCCATTATTAAAAACAGTTACTGAAAAGGAGTTTGAAGAAATTATACATCCCGTATTACTTAAATCAATATTAAGGAGTCCTGAATTGGCAATACGTGTGATGGGATTAATTTTTCACCAGTTAAATATAGATTTAAGTGAATATGCGTCATCATTAGGAAAGGTGCTTTTACAACATTTATATTGTAAAGATGATATAGTGAGAGGAGAATCTTTAGAAACGCTGAAGCAATTATCACTTAAGTGTACTACAGTCGGATCAGTTGAATATTTACTAAAGGGAATTTTCGGCACTCTCAATGGAGACAATGGTAAAATAACAGTAGCTGAGTACAGAATAAATCTGATTCAGGTAATTACCATTATTATATATAATACATCTTGCACATTTAATTTCTGCATTTAACCTTCCTTTAAAAGAGCTTAAATATCTACCTATTTTCTTAAAATTTCAATGGCCTACTCTGACCAAAAACCGGAAACTAGAATAAAATAATTTGGAATATATTCCTTTTTTCTTTGCTATATTATAATGTAATGTTTGACTTTTTGATTGAATTTCTGCCGTATTCATCTGTCAATATATGTGATATTTTAAGGAAATTAAACGGACAAGTTTTTTTTTTTTACCACAATACGATTTAGCATTAAATATGAATGAAATCGGTGCAGATCTTATTGCAGACCGGATTTCACTAATATAATGATTTCCGACATTGCGGTCGACTTTTTTCTCCTATATCCAATATAGTGAATTTTGTCGTTTTTTTGTTCAGCATTGTCTTTCGTTGTAAACATCGGTTTACAACATCGGTTGTAAAAATTAGTGACATCGCTATAAACCTTCCCACAGAACAGTTATTAATGTAGCAATTTTTGTTAGGTTAATTTTAATATGCTATTGTAATTAATATTTGTATACAATATACTATTATTAATTTAATATTTTAGTTATATTGTTATATAAATATTTAGGATATAAAAACAAAATGTAGTAAAAAAGCATAGTACTGAATATCATAAATATCTGTATCCGTATCCATATCCTTATATCATAAATTAATAGGATACCAAATATGATCGTAATTGATTCACAATTTTGTATAATAACAAACATTTCTAAACTGGTTGTATGCATATATAATAGGTATACATTACAATACAATGGGTAAACATTCTTTGACTTCTTTAGTCTATTCAGGTTCTACCTTTCAGAAATATCTTTGCCTGACCATAGTTTGTAGCAATAGCTTATACTTTTCCGTTGCTTCCTCATTTTGAGGGTCTTTAATGCTTTATCATTTCCCTCTAAACCCTTGTTTCGTGTTAAGCCTCTGCACTCACATATTGCAGCATCCGCATATATATTCCACCATAGCATTGTATCTAGTGTCCTTTGAGTGTTAAGGCTCTGAACACTGGTACCAGCAAATCGCTACATCTCATGTTAAGAATTCTGAAATGCAAAGAAATTAAAATAACTTGGAATGGCTACACAGGAACGTTATTGCGTAATACAGTTCTGGGTTACTGCCAGGTGTAGACCTCTCATAGTACCCGAATACTCAAAGAGTCGAACAGCCTCGTTATTTAACTTGGGAGGGATAAACGCAGATCTACGGGAAAAGCACAACCTTTTGCATATTTTTCATTCATTTCTATCACACCAAGTAACCAAATTGTTTGTCTGTTTGCAACAGATGCCTTTCATCTATTGAAGTGTATGATTTAAAGAGCTTTACATCGTGGACATATAAAATTTATGAGCATTGCATTACAGAAGAAATGTCATTAATAAATAACAAGAACAGAATGGGACCAGAAGAGGCATTAATTGAATTTGAAAGAGTATTATTAAATATCGCTCGTTGTGTCCTCTTATTGAGATATGAAGATACTCACTGAAGAAAGCTTGGTTGAAAACCATGAAGATCAAATTTTTTCTCGAGAATTGAGTGATTTACTTTATCGAAAGCTTTCCCAATATCAGTGTTGTTGTAGCAATTCTGCAGACCTTGTTTGGTGGCAAGCGCAAAACTAACTGTCATCTAGTTCATAGGGAAAGGAGTGTTAAGTGAGTTGGTTTCAAGAGGTATGCAAAGAGGTGGTTAATGTCATGCGGGGACTCGTTGCATACTGGATATAGGTTAGGTATGTCGGGGTAAATTCTCTATAAGTTTAGGAGTTTAATCTGCTACAGTACTACGAAGTTGTGCAAGGATCACTATATTTTCAACGGCTTAAATTTAAGAGAAGCTAAACAGTGTTTATAAAAAAAAAAATTAAATCAATGTATATAACAAGGGTATGCTTATTCTCTCTAATACCCTTTGATACATGGTTCACAAATTCAATCAAATTTGTAAGAGTCGATTCCCCTTTACGAAATTCGTGCTGAAAACATGAAATCAATGGAGAAATCAAACAAGTTATTTGATCTGTGATAATAGCTTCAGAAAGTTTATGTATTGCCGATATTTTTGCTATTCCCCTATATTTTTCAATGGATGACCTAAATCCACTCTTATGTAAAGTGTTATAAACGAATGTTTCCATATTGATGGAAATATACCTATTTGAGAGAAATTAATTACCTTTGCCTGGCATGTATTGGGTTGTTCGGAAAGTCATTTCGTTTTTTCCCGCCAGAGGACTTAATTACGTTTTTTCGAAACTAACTTCACACTTAAGCCCCATAACCATTATATGTCATGAGAGCTGATATTGCAAGGCTTGTGTGTGAAAAAGTTCTATTAATTCTAGCCAGTAGTTTTTGGTTGGTGCCTTTTTAAATATGGAGAGCAATAAGCAGCATTTTCGTCATATTTTACTTTTTAACTTCAGAAAAGGTAAAAATGCTGTCCAAGCGAGAAAAAAATTGACGGATGTGTATGGAGAAGGCGTGTTAACAGTACGCCAGTGCCAGAACTGGTTTGCAAAATTTCGATCCGGCAATTTTGATGTCGAAGATGCACCACGGTCTGGAAGGCCGGTCGAAGCTGACAAAGATGCGATAAAGGCATTAGTTGATGCAAATCGGCGAATCACCACACGAGAGATCGGTGAGAGGTTAAATTTGTCGAATTCAACTGTTTATGGCCATTTGAAAGGCATGGACTTAACCTCGAAGCTCGATGTGTGGGTGCCCCATGTCCTTACCGAGCGAAATTTGTGTCGTCGTGTTGACGCGTGTGATTCGCTCCTCAAACGTCTAGAAAATGATCCATTTTTGAAGCGGATTATTACTGGGGACGAAAAATGGGTTGTATACAACAATGTTAAACGCAAGAGGTCATGGAGCAGAAAAGATGAACCGGCTCAAAGCGTGTCAAAAGCCAACATTCACCAAAAAAAGGTGATGCTCTCCGTTTGGTGGGATGTCAAAGGAATCGTTTTTTTTGAGCTTTTGCCGGACAATACAACGATTAATTCAGAAGTCTATTGTCATCAGCTGGACAAATTGAATGATTCACTTAAAGAGAAGAGGCCCGAATTAATCAACAGGAAGGGTGTAGTGTTCCACCAGGATAATGCGAGACCTCACACAAGTTTGGTCACTCGCCAAAAACTTTTACAGCTTGAATGGGACATACTGCAACATCCACCATATTCTCCAGATCTGGCGCCTTCCGACTACTATTTGTTCCGGTCCCTGCAAAATTTTTTGGATGGCAAAACCTTTACCTCAAATGAAGATGTCAAAAACCACCTGGACGAGTTTTTTGCCAGCAAGGACCAAAACTTTTATGAGAGGGGAATTATGTTACTGCCAGAAAGATGGCAAAAGGTGTTGGACCAGAATGGCCAATATATAATTTAATAAAATATTTATTCATTATACGAAAATTGTCTTTCATGTTCCCCAAAAAAAACGAAATGACTTTCCGAACAACCCAATATATATATATATATATTTGTCACAATTTTTAAATTGAGAATTAGTACTTAAAATATTTTGCAAACTTGTTGGACATAATATGATTGTCACATGACATGATAAATTTCATAGCGGAATGAAATTTAGGTATCCTATGTCTAGAGTTAACGAAGCCACAAAACAATTTTGGTTTACGTACATAACATAGGTTCGTATAACATTTTTTTTAAATATTTTGAGTAGTCAACAAGTAAACCAGTTGTTTCTTTTAAGTTTAAAAGCACGAATCTTTAAATTTTACGATTTAGATACCTTTAGATAACCACGGATTTGTACTTTTATTATTTAGTAACAATGAGTTTTGGAGCATAATTTTCAAATAAATATATAATAGTTTTATTGAAATGTGAGACACAATTCAATATTTCCATTGTAGTCTTGCCAAGTTAGATTAAAAAGTTCCCTTTTTAATTTTTTAACGTTAGCTTTTACAAAGTCGAACCGAGTACCAAAGCTGCAAGTTGGATGAGTATTATCAAGAATATTGCTTTTGATTTCGATAGTTTTTTCCAAAGCAGGATGATACGAATCCTCTGGCAGAACAAAAGGATCACACTAAATTGCGGAAAACTTTGAAGCATTATCAACGAACGCTAAATCTACGAATTTGTTCGGAATTAAATTAAATTGGTTAAGGCCCAACACAGAATTTTTGTCTAAAAACTCGTTAAAGTATAACCGAGTGCCAAGAGGTATGATTTAATCATCGATAGCTTTCCTTGAGGCATACGGTAAATTAAAATCTCCCGGAACAATTATGGAGTCAGAATTATTTACTATTGAAATAACTCTGTTTATAAAAGAAGCATGTCACATGTATACAAATAAGTCCGATTAGGGAAGAATATAAAATAATTTTAAATAAATCTAGCAGCTATTAATACAAACTCTGATGCATTTAAATTCAAATGAGTCTGTATTAGGAACAATGAGTTCTGATGGAATGAATAGAAGAATAAACTGTAAATAGAAAATCTCCTCCGATTCTGTTCAATCGATCACATCTGAATATTTGCAATTACCAGCATAGTATCCCATTATCAAAACAATTGACCGAAAAAAGCTGTTCCGAGTCGAACCAAGTCGGACCATAGGGAAAGGGCTGTTAGGTGAGTTGGTTTCACGGGGCATTCAGAGAAGTGGCTAGAATTCTGCAGGGACTCTTTGTATGCAGAACACAAGTTTATTATGTCGGGGTCGATACTGGATAGGTTGGAGTTCCAGTCCTTTCCAGAACGAAGTTGCGAAGTTACCTGGTTTCACGAGGTAGCTCGAGATCTTGTTCGGCGATGCGGTTTACGCTTCAAGGACACCATTAAATGGGAGGGAATCAAAGAAGGTGTTAATAGCTTAATTGGAAATGGCTCTAAGTATTTGTCTGCACCTAGTAATGTCCGAAGTTTGGGATGATTTCTACGAAATCATACCAGTTGAAACTGCTTGGAGAGGAGTATGTTGTATGTAACCGAGCGCATATAGGTTTGAATCTTATTCAACTGCATCCTGCTGCTTCCAGGCGACCATATTAAGACTGTGTGGTTTATGATCAGCCGACCTTGGAAGTTGCCAACAATGTTTCTTTGTCTTTGCCCCAGGTGCTGCCGGCTAGCGACTTGAGGATCTTATTGCGGCTTTGTACCTTTGTAATGAACGTGGTCGTATTCGGAGTGAAGGAGTACATACTATCACTTAACACCCAATATTTTTGTATTATCAACCGTCGAAATTTTTGTTTGATATCAATTCCCATAACAACCGGTTCTAGGGTACCGGGATTAACCCGGGTTTTATCCGGTCAAGGGTTATTATTTCGAAGATGTAGCGCTGTTCAGATTGTACAATTAGATTGTAATTTAACTTTGTGATCATCAGAGCAACATCTAGCAGCGGAGTTTCTCTATATCCTAATCCGTGCTGGCATTGAGTCCAACCCTGACCCGGAGGAATTTTATTCAGGCCTTAAGACCATAAGACCTTAAGACTTATTCAGGCAACACATCCCTGAGACATTGACTTCTACACCTAGTTCGCGAACAGCGCCTCCGATCGAGTGGCCATCAAAGGTGTGTCAGACCGTAATATGTCAAAACCTCACATCAGTCAGGTGCAATTCCTGTTACGGCTGGTGTAATTTCCCGATGTGTTCACTACCTATTTTGTGATCGTTGTTGATTATGATACCATCGAAATTATTTCTATTGGTTTAAGATAGTTGGACCGAGAGCTGCAATGCGCAGCACTACCGGAATGTACCGGTTGAGCAAAAGCTGGACCTGGGAATACTTTACCAAACGTTGTTGTGAAAATAGTACCACAGTATCCAATAGCAAGAACGCTCTCAAATCCCTTCTCACTTTCTGCAAAGATGTTATGGTCGAAATGAAGTACAGTACGATTATGCGACACAGGAAATTAACCAGTATTTCTGCAAACTATTTTAGATCTGGGAACTTTTATACTAAAATTTAATAACTCATAAATAAAATTTAAGAACTCATTATCGTATCTATCTTTGCGAGTGACACTAATAACATTAAGTTTTCTAATTCCAATACTACTATTCGGTTTCTAGGAAGCCCAGGATATCTCTCTATTGTTTACATTTTCTGTTAGGCTAATCGCGATTTCCCTCAAGAGATGTGCGACAGTATAACGTTTTCTGATATGAAAAGATCCTTTAGTTTATTGAAAGCTTGAAGTTGAATATCGTTGTTTTATTAAAATTTTTTTATTGGTGGACGCTGATCGTTTTCGCTTTTAAAGATTTCTCAATACCCTAGCTTTAGTCGTGAGGTCTTTTATGAAGCATCTGTAATAGCTCGCCAATCCAATAAAATACGTAACACTAAAAAGTGTAGTTGGCTCGGTGTAGTCCTAATGGCTTTGACTTGATCCATGTTAGTTTTTATACCACCTTGAGAAACAATAAACCCCAAATATTCTACGCTCTATCTATCTTGAAAAAGACAGACTTCTCTTTTGAGACTCATATTAGTTAATATAAGAAACCTGAGTTCCTTCAAGACTCACGTGATGTGTTAAACATTCTCTCTTTAGTTCTTAAGAAAATCTTTACTTCGTCAACGTAAACACAACATGTTTTTCCGATTTGTTTGCGAAGTACATCATCTATCGCTCTGGGTCCAACATTTTTCAGTCCGAAAAGAGTTTCCAGAAGTCATATTTCCCATTCTACACCGAAAAATTCATCTTTCCACAACCTTTTCCTCAAGAACTATTTAATGAAAACCGGCTTCAATTCGAGCCTTACACAGATTTGCGAAGATGACCATTACATTAGGGATGGGGAATTTTTCCTGAATGGTTTTTGAATTTAATTTGCGGAACAACGCGTTTTTTTATCCTGCTCATCAATTCCCCTTTTTTTTTATTAACAACTCACATAGGATTTTTATAACGAGAACGTGATGGGCTGATGATATCACGTATTAGCAGATCTCGAATTTCTGTTGTACCTAAGGGACTCTTGAGGAATTGCAAATACTTCCGGTTATCAGACACTTCCTTTATATTACTCTTGGAAACTTCAGTGTCTTCCACTTGTATGAAATCGTCATGTACGTATTTTAAAAACAGTGTAGGTTTCGAATTTTTGTTGTACTTTAATAATTTGTGTTTTATATCTATTGTCACATTGATCTCAGTAAGCAGATCGAGGTCAATTATTCATTCAAATATTGTTAGACCAGGCAGCAGACAAAATGTGCTTTCCTTTCCAAAAATCCCCATGGTACACTTATCTCTAATCGAAGATAATTTTTATTTCCGTGACCGCAAGTAATGATTTAGTTATATGGGACCGCCCATGGTCCCGAGGAAAGGAGAGCAAAACAAGGGATGTGAATACTCTCGCCTATGCTTGTAGCTCTTTAACATTTGCTCGATATTTTTAAATATATTTTTTTTAATATATGCCCAGAAATTACTGTTAAAAGATTTATTAATGTTGCTCAACACCGTCAATTTTTATCACACCAACGTGATTGCAACCATTAAATAAAACTGTTTTTTTTTTTATAAATGCTGTAACTCAAGTTTTTTCTATATTTGAATTTAAAAAGTAATTATGCAATAGTTGTCTATAGTATATTGAAACAACTTCATTGTAAGTTCGAAGAAACTGCATTAAAAATATTTCTCTATTTTAATCTATCTCTCCAAAATTTTCCAATACGAATCTCAAGTGCGTTACTATTTTTTCTTGACAAAACTTCTGAATATTGAATAATTTTATGTTTTTAAAATGAATATTGAATTGAAATATGAATATAATCAATAATAATAATTTTAAAAATATTTTAATTATTTGAAAGAAAAATTTCCTTCAAAAAGTATTATACGTAGGAATTTGGCTTCGTTAATTTCTATGGTACCAAAAATAAGGTAGCTTTCTCAGTAAAGATACAATATTAACCTATACTAATTATGCGTGAGCACTTGATAATGCGTTTTTGGAAACTACCGTTATTTTTAAAACAAAGAGACTAGAAATAAAAACTTTTTGCTTATTTTTCTTAGTTATATGTTTAATTATAAAAAATCAACATACTACTTGTTTTTATTTCTCTTGATTTTAAAAGTTTCACCATAATTATTGGGTTGTTCGGAAAGTCATTTCGTTTTTTCCCGCCAGAGGACTTAATTACGTTTTTTCGAAACTAACTTCACACTTAAGCCCCATAACCATTATATGTCATGAGAGCTGATATTGCAAGGCTTGTGTGTGAAAAAGTTCTATTAATTCTAGCCAGTAGTTTTTGGTTGGTGCCTTTTTAAATATGGAGAGCAATAAGCAGCATTTTCGTCATATTTTACTTTTTAACTTCAGAAAAGGTAAAAATGCTGTCCAAGCGAGAAAAAAATTGACGGATGTGTATGGAGAAGGCGTGTTAACAGTACGCCAGTGCCAGAACTGGTTTGCAAAATTTCGATCCGGCAATTTTGATGTCGAAGATGCACCACGGTCTGGAAGGCCGGTCGAAGCTGACAAAGATGCGATAAAGGCATTAGTTGATGCAAATCGGCGAATCACCACACGAGAGATCGGTGAGAGGTTAAATTTGTCGAATTCAACTGTTTATGGCCATTTGAAAGGCATGGACTTAACCTCGAAGCTCGATGTGTGGGTGAAAAAACGAAATGACTTTCCGAACAACCCAATAGTTCAATGTAGTCTAGAATTCTGTGGAAAAAAATAAGACACCTCATATATTGGTGTACAATTGTTCTAATATTTTGTAGAAAATCTCTTATTTTGGATAATAATTATCAAAAAAGTCATAAATTATCAAAAATATTTTGAGATCTGCCACACCGTACTATTTTATACAATTTCGTTTTCCCTATTTCCCTTTTTCCCTATTAGTTCTTCTAACCATAACATAAAAGCTCAGAAGGGGTTTGAGGTTAGTCCCTCCATCACAATGGTATTACCGATTTGCCCAGAAAATTCGCTATGCCCATATTGCTATGTCACTAATTATGAAATTATATAATGTTCGACCGTACCCGAAGTTGGCTCTTCCTTACTTGTTTTCTAAACCATTTGAAGTAAGTAGTTTCGCAATGAATATTATTTAAAGTGTCTAACAAGCGCCCAATCATTTTTGCTCTATGTCCGATATGGAAGGTAATTGAAAAAGTTTTTCAATGATAACATGCCAGCTCTATCCTGTGTTCAATCATACATTGAATGCTCATCTAATTATTTTAATATTTAAATAAATTTATAAATAAAAATAAAATTTATTTGAATTCTAGCATTTAATTAAATAATATTTTGATTATAGCATCTATAAGAAATCAAACTTTGTGTCCGTAGCTGTATAAATAAATTAAATCGGTGTAGCAATAATAAAGAAAAACCAAACAAAGGATGATATCTTCATATTGCTGGCAAAAAATAAAATAACAAAATTTAAGTAGAGAAATTAACATTTTTTTCTTTTGATTTCATACTGTTTTTTCGTTTATTAAAAGAAATATTCATGTATACTTATTTATGTTTCACATTGTCTATTAGAATAACAAAAAATTATAACCAAGTATTAACAGTGCACGAAGTCATGAATGCACGGACATATCTTATAAGCGGGGTAATAAGAATGCAAATTTTTTACAACCAACTGTGTACAAATAAAAATTGTCCCAAAATGGAGGGTCTAAAAAATAAAATTTGACCTTTTTTATGATTTTTTCCTGTTTTTTCTCTCGTAAAATATTTCACGGAGTAATATAGTTTTGTTCACTTTAAGGTTCGCTTGTCCATCTGTCCTTATATCTGTTCATGTAAACTCATTTTACTTATAACAATTATAAAATTTGGTATATATTTGGATAGCATTTCAGATGGGTAATATTGGCATGCCCGCAATACGCCTTTGAAAAAATATAAAGTACTATAATTAAGTCACAAATTGAGTTAGACGATCATATGAGGCAGGGAAATCTGTGACTTAAAATTTTTTGTAAAGACCCCGTTTTCTTTTAAGTTTAATCTACACATCGGAGAAATCGGAAATACTGGGTTGTGGAATCTCATAATTGTCCAAATCAGAATTGAAACCGATAAGGGGTGTAGTAGATTCCATTAATTCTGATATTATTGGTTCGAATCAGAAATCTTATTTATTTATTGGTTTTCATTGTCAGTGAAACCAATTTTATTGGTTTTGCTATCAGAAAAAATCTAAGAGACGCTGGAATATTTGATATATTATATTAGGTTTTAATTTGTTTCGATTTGTCGTTAAAACACTTTAAAACAATATTTTTACAATTAAAACATGAGAACAAAACGCAAAGAGATATATTTATAGAATTTAAGGGAAAAAATGGTAATATTCGAAAAGGGTTCACGAAACGTGTTAACTCAAATTTGATCATTTAAATATGTAATTTTTTCATAAAGCTATATAACACTTACGTACACTCAAATATGTACATTTTTACATAAATCTAAATAAAACTTACTATGATTCCGTAATATCTTAATTTTTTCCTTTTTCGCTACATTCTTTCTCCAATAAAATAAATGCTGCATATTTTAATCCTCTTCCTTTTTAATGAATATTTAAAGTTAAGTTTGTGTTTAAAATGTATAAAAACAGAAATATTTATTTTATTAGTTTTGTCCCATGAATAAATAGGGGCACAAATGATTCCAGTATAATTTTTGATTATGTTCGGAAAGACGACAATCCAATTATATTCTGTGACACCATTAAAAAAATCAATATTGTCTTGCAATTCCGAAAACTAAGCTGATATGGCTTGGTTTCCACAACAACCCTTATTAAAGACACTCGCTCCTATTCAATGGTTATGCTCAAAACTTATAAAAGCGCGTAAATGTGTACTGGTAAACCTCATAAATATATAAGTTTAACCGCTCGCTATAAGTGAAGTCTTAGCGCACTTGGCCAATTTTGCTCTTAACATTCTACTATTTGAAAAATGAGAGAAATCGGACTACGACCACGCCTACTTCCGATATGACATTTTTTTTAAAGATGCTATCAGTTTCTTTCACTTTACAATGGTTAACTACGCATCAATGAAGATATCGAAATATAGTAGATAGTATAGATAACACAAAGAGTGCTTTTGAGATGCCAACTCTTTTCTAAAGATGGCCGCCATCGGACTACACTTTTTTAAGCCCTCATAATACGACGTTTTCGACCTACGGACGGGACTTTGAAAATATCAATCAATTTGCGAGATATCTTAATGAAATGAAGTCTTACGTTTTTGCGCAGATATCAAATATAATAATTTGCTGTTCAGTGTGCTATCGGTCAATATCTAAGATATATTAACCAAATTAAGTGAACGCGTATTCTTGGAGATAATGCAACCTGATACCGGAAATGAGTGAATTACCCCAGTACCATTTACTGTGTAATTAATTTTCGTTATTTTAAGAACTGCGTGCAAAAAAATCCGGAAATATGTTTTTCGCTATATTTGTAAAACTACCCTAAAAAGAAAACTTCTGTGTGTTTAATAACAATATCAACATATTTTTTTTAAGTTTGTATTATATTAATTATTTATATTTACAGTTCACAGTGGTGTGGAATAAAATGTCGTGCCTAATGTTTGACTCTTCATCAATTTCTGTACACATGAATAGTAAACTTTTTTGAGGGCTTCAATCCATCCCTACACAATATATTTCTTATTTTTGGTGTGCCCTGCATCCTTTTTAGATTCTCGTCGAACCAGCGCCCAATTTCGCTTAATTGACCTTAGCATCGGGTGTGCGGTGTGTACGAGATGTATTCAGAAAATAACGGGAATATTCTTCGACTTTAATGGCGTAGTGCATCATGAATTCTCGCCTCAAGGTCAAACAGTCAATAAGGAGTACTACCTACTAGTTCAATGTCATTTGCGTGAAGCAATCCAAAAAAAATCGCCCGGATTTGTAGAATATCCCTACCTCCCTTACAAAAGTCGTGTTCGAAACTATTAAAGGTAGTTAATTGTTTTTAATTAAAACGAAAAATGTCAGAAGTAATAAGTTTAATCGTAAAGATTATTCAGTAGGTTTGCTTATGAATCGTTGTACAAATTGGACAATGGACGTAGAACCGCCCATTATCAGGTAAAATCTTATATATCAGCAACTGTTTGTCCAATTTGTACCAAATTTGGTGTATAAAATATTAATATCCCTATGCTACAATTTGGGACTACAAATTCGTCAGATTATTAGTTTTTTTTTTTTACAATATATAATCATATAATCAAGCTCCAATGAAGATATCTGAATAAAAATTTGAACAATTAGTGCCTCCAAACTGTGGTACGTCTCATCTAAAAGCTGAACAACTCAAAGTATTTCCCCGTTTTTTATTCTAACATTTGCCGAACTTAGCTCTTTCTTACTTGTTTGGGCTTCTTTTCTCTAAATTCTACCATTAAAATTAATTATTACTTATATGTGGCAAGGTATTACATATGTGATGATAATACATTTTTTTAATAATTCCTTAGTTGGTTGCACAGGTCGCACCCCACAGTTCAATACCATACATCCAAATCGGTTTTATGGCCTCGTTTTATAACAGAACTTGGCTGTCACGGCTAAGCTTTAAATATTTATTTAAAAGTCAGTTAAAATTTGCTGCTATTATCTTTATGCTAGTTTTTTTTTTTGCTCGATATGTGTTTTCGCTACTTGAGACTTCGGTCCAAATAGATTCCAAGATAATTTACTTCATTTGCTTGGAGTACTAAGATATGTTTATTTTGATTGGCTGTCACATTTTTGGTCTTAGTGAAAACTGGTTAACCATTCGGCAAATGTTAAGTGCTTCTCTAATATACTGGATGCTCTGATGGGGCATTTGTTATGGCTTACTAAATCTGTATCATCCGCAAAAGAGGATGTCAAATCATTTTTAGTTGGAATATCTGATATACATACACTGACTCACACTATAAATGGGACACCCCAAAACTATTTGCTTTTTTTACTTTAAATATGAATAGTAGGCAAAGTATGCTAATTTTTTCAAAAATTTAGTTTTATTTCAAATAAGACTTATTTTTTATTAACATGAAGAAAAAGAACCAAAGTTTATGCTATAACAACAACAAAATGAACATAATTACATATATTGTGCGTTCAATGCAACTCACACTTGAAATGGAACAGTTTCTAGAGTTAAGAAAAAATTAAGTCTGCGGGAGTTGAATATCTTTTGAATTTTTCTTTCTTATTTAAGACCTCATGGAGACGACGTGGCATACTTTCCACAAGATTTTGCATACCGAATCTTCTATTTGGCTCCATTCTTCTCCCACGGCTTTCTTTAACTCTAATTTTGTTTCAATGTTTCTTTTGTACAGTCTTTCTATATTCTGCCCATAAATGCTCTATGGGATTGAAGTCGGGGGATTGAGCATGCGTACAAAGAAGTTTTGGGCAATTATATAACAACCAATTTTTAGCATTACAGGATTTATGCTTTGTGTCGTTGCCTTGGTAAAACATAAAACAATCACGAATCCCAAGATTCTCCGCGCTACTATGAACATTTGCGTTCAGAATGTCTGTATATCCTTTACCATCTAACACTCCGTCCACAAAATGCAGTTTTCCAATCCCATCCTCCGACATCCAACCCCAAATCATCAGTGAGTCACCCCCGAACTTCACTGTTTTTTTTATGTTTTTGTCTTCTGAATCTTTGCCAGGGATTTTCCATACGATTCGCTTGCCTTCCGATCCGATCCGATTACCGAACCGATAATTTTGATTTTGTCAGTGAAAAGAACCTAAAGATAACTGAAATTCACACCAACTTTCATGAATCGAGCTTTAAAAACACTTTACCTTACGCCAAAAAGAAAAGTCCTTATCTTGTTATTTCAGAACAAATTCCATTCTTTCTTTTTGGTTTTATTTGTGATATCAGTGGTTTTCGACGAGGTATTCTAGCGTTATTTCAACTTTCTTTAGCTCTTCTTGTAACTCTATAGAAGATAGATATGGGTTATTTTTGATTATTCGCAACAAAAACCTCGCACTTCGGTCGTTAATTTTTCGTTTTGTACTTCTATCAAGTGTTTTATTACATTACATTACAAAATAACAGTACTATGGCGCGCCGCGTTAACTGTCCCATTTCAAGTGTGAGTTGCATTGAACGCACAATATATGTAATTATGTTCATTTTGTTGTTGCTATAGCATAAACATTGGTTCTTTTTCTTCATGTCAGTAAAAAATTATTGTCTTATTGGAAATAAAAATGAATTTTTGAAAAAATTAGCATACTTTGCCTCCTATTCATATTTTAAGTTAAAAAATCAAATAGTTTTGGGGTGTCCCATTTATAGGATGAGTATACTGTATATGCATATTATGTATAGAGTTGAGGATAGCACACTGCCCTAAGGTACACCAGCCCTTTTGGTTTATGACTGCGTTGCATAACAGAACTTTGTTCATAACATAATAACATTATTATTAATATCTTATGTACAGGGTTGAGCTTGGCACACTGTCCTGGGTACAACATCCCCTATGGTTTATAACCGTGTTGTATAACAGAACTTCATTCACAACTTAATAGCATTATTATTAATAAGTAAGGAAGGGCTAAGTTCGGGTAAAATCGAATATTTTATACTCTCGCCATGTGCAAAGATCAAAAGCAGGGAAATGCTTGCAGGTGCTGACATAACTTTTTATTAAAAAATGTTGCGAAAGAATTCAACATTCATTATTCGACGAAATTGTCAGTGAATTGCAACTATATTTGGTATCTTATTACTTTAATTACAGGTTATAGACTCACTTTCATTAATATATTTTGCTACGTGTCCGAGGTATTTATATTAAAATCTATAAAATTAAATCAAATAAGATATATGCGATATAAACTGAACCAAAGTGGCTTAATTGAATATATTAGATATATGAGGAAAAAGTCAACCAGAGAAGAGGACATCATTACATTAGGAGAATGGGGCTTAGACCAAGGTCTACACCGGTTTCATTCATATTTAGCGCGAAATCATATTGACCAACATAAACGGTTTAAAGTCAGGTGGAAAGTCGGGAATTCTTATATCGGGCAACGAAAATCATTATATGTAGTACATCGGAGCTGGGATAATTCCACTCGACCGATTTCACACGTTTTCGACATTAAACTATGGTATATCCAATATTACACGCGCATCTAAATGCTAAGATATCTCACATATTAATCGAAATATATGGTATAAAGTCTACTGCGAGGTTAAAAATCTTTATATTAGGTACATGGGGGCTAGGGGAAGTGCTTACCCCATTTCATCCATTTTAAGCACGTGGACAGTCTGTTATCAGATAGAGAGGCTCTCTGAATTTCACAGAGATAACTCATATGTTGACCTTTATAGATGGTATAAAGTCTACAGGAAGGTTGAAAATCCTTATATTAGTTTCACAACGTGACATAAGAATGCAAATATATTGTTATGTAGAGAATTTTGTTGAAATCGGTTAAGGCGTTCTGGAGATAAAGGATTTCATCTAAAAGGGGGCGTTACCACGCTCATCACCAAGCTTGTACACGGATTCCTATGCAACCCTCCCGTATCATATTTGCTGTTTTAAACAATTATTTAATTGATTTAATGCTTCTGACATGTTGCTTCAGCGAGTTAACCCACTTTTAGTAGCTTAGCTTTCTTAACGCTGTTTAGTTATAGCACTTTATCTGTTTTCCATTAATGGCATTTTGTGGGCGTGGCAGATGTCCAATTACGCCCATCTGCAATACTAACGGTCTTACGGTGACAAAAAACAAAGAAAGTGTACCAAGTTTCATCAAAATATCTTAATTTTAATCAAGTTTTCGCTTGCACGGACGGACGGACAGACAGCCAGTCACTCGAATTTCAACTCGTTTTTTCATCCTGATCATTTATATATGTATATATGTCTATATCTAACTTGATTAGTTCTAGGTGTTAAAAACAACCGTTAGGTGAACAAAACTAATATAGTCTCTAGCAACACGTGACGAGAGTATAAACATGTTGCGAAAGAATTCAATATTTATCATTCGACGAAATTGTGAATGGATTGCATAACGATTACCCTCCTCCCGACCAACCGATGTGAGGTGTCGAGATTTAAAACTGCTCAGCTGTACTTGAGTAATGCCAAAAGTTAATTAACAGTTAATCAGTCCAGATCTTCCCCTTGCCCAAACATATCCGATATAATGATTTCCGACTTTCCAGCTGACCTTAAACCGCTTATGTTAGTCAATATTTCTGACATTTTACTGATATTAAGAGGATATGTTTTTTTCAAACATATTGTGGTTAACGCTAAATACGAAATAAATCGGTTCAGTCCGTGGTCTAAGCCACTTATCCCTAATATAATGATTTCTGTTTCTCTGGTTGAGTTTATATCACATATGTACATATATCGCGTTTGAGTTAATTTTGTTGAATTTAGTATAAATATTTAGACACAAATCAAAATATAGTAATAAAAGTACGTGAGTCTATGACCTGTAATATAGGTTAATAAGATACCAAATATGATTATCTATGGTTTCATCCAGTAAATGTTGTTTAATTATTACGCAGCAATATTTACTATAAAGTTTTGCCAACGCCTGAAAGTATTTCCCCACCTTTGTTTATTGCACATTGTGAGAGTCTAAAGGAAGAAGAAGAAGAGAACTTGACACTTCCTTAGTTTCAACACTTCCACTTGGTTGATTTTGGATTGGCTTTTATGCTTTGGATATGGCTTTTATACAGTGTTGTCCATTATCACATCTGCATAGTTTCCTTGAACAGCGTTATTCTTATGATTAGCAGGTTTTGAGCTCTGGTCAGTGATTTCTAAAAGTTCGCTAAAATTAATATTTAGCATATGGTTACGCCGACTTGAGGTGTGCATATATATATCTTGGCAGTTGGTGCGTTGTACTGGTGTTTTATATGTTTCTTTAACGATAATTCTACTGGGATGTGATTCATTTTATTATGAGATTGTTCTACGTGTTTGACAGTCATTAAATTTTAGCATTAAACATTAGCTGTTTATTTATATTGAAAATATTTACTACAGCTTTAATACCAAAACCGTATTATTCAAGAACTTCTGTGACTTCATTAGTATTCACCCTTTTTTTAACTACAGCTATACCTTTAGAGCTCTTCAGTGAATAAGGAAAGTAATTTTTGTTATAACTAGACAAAAATTTTACAATATCCATAAAATTTTTTTCAGTGAATGTTTGAATTTTTGTTTCGTCTATATTAACTTTTTTAAGGGGTACTATATTGGAAGTGATTAGTGCATAGAATATCTCTTCGTTTCGATACATGAGCATTAGAGCTAAGCTCACGCAATTATATCGGATGTGCTTTGGCATTAACGACTGTTTTGATATGCTTCGCATCGTCGTTTGAGTCATTGCCTAGTAAAGAAAATCTTTTGACATTTAAAATTTACCTCTAATTGCATATTATTCAATTTATTTTTTATATTCATATAGCGGCCAAATTCATTCTAAACAGGTGCTCCTTTTCTTTCATTTGCATGCTTCTCCTTTTCTTCATGCTTGTTGGGGCCTGAAATTTTAGTATTGCGCGTTTAGTGCTGCTTCTGTTTGCTCCGCTTATGTTCACGTCATGCTGGTAGCAGCGAAAACACATCTTAGCATTTTTTTTTGCTAAGAGTTGTTTTTGTTGGCTCGACATAGCTGAAATATGTAGGTATTTATAGAATTTTTTAGCGATTGAGACATTATTGAACAAATATTAATATATTAAAAATTTAAGAGAGAATGAAATATAAATCGAATAAAATAAATTTTTGCCAAATGAGATTATTATCTATATATATTTATATATAAGTGTATATTGTTTATATGTATGTTAGGTCTAGTAAAAAGAAATTATTTTTCCATCAAATTGAAGGTTTAGAATGATCCGATTTAGGTCAAATATGCACCACTTTGTTCGATGACTGGTTACCATTCTGAAGTAATCATTTAATGCCACTCTTATAAAAACCTTCCTCCCTATTGGCAAAAAAATGGGACGGTAGATTTTCAGAAGCTTCTCTTGAAGTGATTAACTACAAGATCATTCGCCATAGGATCAAGATCATCGAGATCATTCTACACAGGTATAGCTACCACTTGGTGCCAGGTTCCCGGAGCTTCTGGTGAGTCACTATGGATGTGTTTGGCCTGGTGTTCTCCTGATGGAATACAGTTCTTCTCCTATTGGCCAAAGATGGGCTATTGCTTCCTTCAGACGGCCCAATTGTTAACAGTACAGGTCCGAGTTAATAGTTTGACCGTAGGGGAGCAGCTCATAGTAGATTATTCAGACAATCCTGGCTTGAGCACCGTTTACGTCGGCTCACCGCAATTCTACCACGATCGTTTTCGCTTGGTTTTGTTGTAAATGACCCACTTTTCATTACCAGTAACCATCCGCTTCAGAAATGGACCGATTTTATTTCGGTTAAACAGTGATTCGCAGATGGAAATTTGGTCCATGAGGTTTTTTTGTGTTAACTCGTGTGGCATCCATGTATTGAGCCTCCTTTTGTATCCATCCGTATTTAAATGGTTCAAATGGTTTTTTGAGAAATGTTTACCTCCTGGGCAATCGAAACGGCGCTTACATGATGGTCGGACTCTACGACTTACGTTATTTGATCGATATTTGTGACAATTAACCTTCCAAAGTATGGTGTGTCTTTGACATCAAAATTAAACGAAAAAACAAGTTCGCGTGATTGGCTGGTTTAGTTTCAGGACCATAAACACTATTCACATTTTCAGCTTGCGTTTTCGCCTTTATCGAAGAAAAAATGTAAAATATGGCATATTTTTTCATTGCTGATGCCCATCTTTGACGCGTGCTGTGTGAAAAGTTTTTTTTTTAGTATGAAACCTTATCTTACTAACGCCATACAAACCGCACATATACAAAGCGAGATACACACCATCTATTGGAAACTTTATGGATTTTATTTTAGTGGACATCATATATAATGTTCGAGATGTATTAACTAAAAGGTAGCAACATTGATTACAGTGAAGTGTATACGTTTTTTATTGCTCTTAACCCTACGTTATCCTTTATACATACATAATTATACCTATAATATTTCTAAAATTTTATCACTAGTATTAAGTCTTTTATCTATTGTACTATTAATTTATAATTGTCTTAATAACTGAACATCTTTCTGAGCAAAATAATTTTTTTGCAGGGCGCAGGATACTTAAGTAGCAACGCAATTTCTGACAAGGAAATCCCAATTGTATTACATCTCGCTATGGAACTTTTTTCGAAGGCATTGCTGATTGAAATTCAAGAAAGGGTTATATGCTGCACCTTAGATATGTTTAGCTTGTGGATGTTAAAATTTATTGGTGAATTACCAAAATCAATCATCGATATTTTTAAAAGAGGGTTGAATCTAAAAACGACTACGCAAACAGTAAGAGTATCATATCTTCAATGGTTTTTAGCTGGTCTTAACAACGCAAAATTACACCATGATCTCAACTTGACACCCCTACTCATAACATTAGTAGAGAAGGGTTTGCGAAGTCCTCAACAAATTTCACTTGTATGTGAATCAGTTTGCGCTGCTTGTATTATAATACAAACGATTACAATAACTAGTGATCCTATATTTGGAAGCTTTTGGTGCACTATATTTGACATGAATAAGCAAATATTTTTTTCCGAACGATTCATGTTAAATGCACCTCCTGAAACATTATGCTATGTATCATTGATGGCTGAAAAATTACTAACGCAATACTCTGATAAACTTAAAGGCCCATTGAATGTTCTATTCAAGGCAATAGTTTGTAATTTGATATCAAATTCGCAAAAACTCAGAACATATACTTTGAGTTTACTTCCCAGATTAATGAATGCAAACGAGGGTGTAGACTATATTAATAAAATTATGATCGAACTAGAAAATCAGATAGATAACATTAAATTCAGTAACGATTATGATGCTTATCATGAAGAAAATCGATCTACTACAAATATTTTAGCGGAATTAATACAAAGTATATGTAATTTTGAACGAATTCCTGGTGATGCTAAAAAATTAGCTTTGCAGTCTCTACTTATATGTCATCATCCTGGTGTGTTTTGTAACAATTCGGTTTTGTGGGAAACCATTTTAAAAAAAAATTTTAATTTTGATCCAGAATTATTTCTATCGCTTAATGCTAACGATATTGCAACTATGATAATGGATAACTTTCAACTGAAAAAAACCTACGAAAATTCTATTTCTACTATCGTTCGGCTAAGTCCTGAGAAATTATTACCAATACTAATGCAAAAAATTATAACCGATTTAAAAAGTGTTGAAAGCAGTGATATTAGTGAAGAAGATTACTACATATTTCTAACCCCAAAACGAGAGATGTTCGATGACAAAGCTATTAAAAGTGTTATATATGCTACAACTGGACACATGCGAGAAAACAAACATCAAATTGAAAAAATAACGAGTACTGAAAGTGAGAAAAAACGATATAAGGGCAAAACAAATTTTTCAGAACCTTCACAAAAACAACAAGAGGCTATTAAAAATCAGATGGAAAAGGTAAATTATACGAAAGATCGTATTGGACTTCTCAACAGAAAGTTAAAAAATGCCATATCTATGTTGGAGGCGGCATTCGCAGGAAATGCTAAAGCAGTTTCATTACATTTTCATAAATTATTAAGGCAAGTATTAAAGTTACTTACATGTCCAATCGCAGCTGAACCGTTGGCACAGCTTTATTTCAAATTACGAGAAGCATGTTTTGAAGATAATTTCGACTTCGGTAGAGATATTGCTATAATGACTATACGACTAGAAAATCCACGGTTAGATCTACCCAATGAATGGATAACAAACGATATGAATGAGATCATCAAAAATATTCTACTCAACATCCATAAACTCTTAATATACCGTCATACTGATGGAAATAAAAATACATCAAACACTCTATTTAACGCCCCGTCCTTCACATATACTTTCGAGTTTTTAAAACGAGCATTTGCTACAAATTTGGTAGCAAACAGTGAAGAATTGTTATTTATTGGTATTCAATTAATTGAAAGTCATGCTCAAATTAGAGGCTTTACGATGTTTGGTGAAGTTACAGATTATAATCACCCTAAGTACATGCCTCGTTTGGAAATATCAAAATTATTACTAAGTTTTATAAATACTTACCAAGGTAGAGTTCAAACACAAGCCGCAGATGCTCTCTTGGAAGTGGCAATTTTAAGTTCTGGGGAGGACTACTGCGCATATGCTACTGAGGATGAGATAAACTTATTTTTAAATTCTTTAGAAAGCACCAAAGCGTCGGTAAGAGAAGTTGCATTGAGGGCTTTAAAAATTATTAAAAAAGTCATTTTGTTTAAAAATGAAGTGCACAAAATTTTAATTTCTCGTTTAAAACTTCGATTGTGGATTGCTAAATATGACATTTCGGATGAAAATCGCATATTAGCTTCTGATTTGTGGGAGTCAGCTAAATTTTCACCACCTGATTTAGATGATGTACTTTTGGTTGTCACACATAAGGAGCTATGTATACAAAAAGCTGCTTCAGCTTCTCTAGTGAAACTACTTACCTTTGATCATCAACAGGTAAAATATACAGTCAAATCCTTACTTGATATATACAGAGAAAAACTAACCATGATTCCTCCTAAATTGGATCAATTCGATCGAGAAGTTTTTCCTGCTATAGATCAATGGGAACCTCGAAGAGGAATTGCAATATCAATATCACAAATTTCTAAATTTTTTGATGTTGATGACGTTAACGAAATTATGCAATTTATGGTAGCGCAAGGATTTAGAGATCGAAATGAAACTGTTCATAAAGAAATGCTTGCGTCTGCTCTTTGTATAGTGGATTATCATGGAAAAGAAACTATAGTCAATCTGTTGCCAGTTTTTGAAGAATTTTTAGACAAAGCACCGAATTCACAAACCTACGATAACGTTCGACAAGCTGTGGTCATTTTAATGGGATCATTAGCTCGACATTTAGAAGCTGATGATATTCGAATTGAACCTATAGTGCGAAGACTAATTTCAGCTCTATCAACACCTTCTCAGCAAGTACAGGAAGCTGTCGCTAATTGCTTACCACATTTAGTTTCATCGGTGAAAGATAAGGCTCCTGAAATTGTAAAAAAACTATTGCAACAACTAATAAAATCTGATAAATATGGAGAGCGAAGAGGCGCAGCTTATGGGATTGCGGGCATTGTGAAAGGCTTGGGTATTTTGTCTTTGAAACAATTCGATATAATGTCAAAATTAACGACATTTATACAAGAGAAAAAAAATTATAAATCAAGAGAAGGTGCACTTTTTGCTTTTGAAGTATTATGTACTACTCTTGGTCGTTTATTTGAGCCTTACATTGTTCATGTACTACCTCATCTATTGCAATGCTTTGGAGACTCTTCCCAATACGTTAGGCAAGCAGCTGATGACACGGCAAAAGTAGTTATGGGTAAACTTTCGGCACATGGAGTTAAACTTGTTCTTCCATCTCTACTTAACGCTTTAGATGAAGATTCCTGGCGAACGAAAACAGCTTCGGTTGAGCTTCTAGGAGCTATGGCTTTTTGTGCACCCAAACAACTGTCATCATGTTTACCTAACATAGTTCCCAAACTAATTGAAGTACTTGGTGACTCACATACTAAAGTGCAGGAAGCTGGTGCTGACGCACTTAAAGTTATAGGATCCGTAATAAAAAATCCCGAAATTCAAGCTATCGTTCCTATATTGTTGACAGCTTTAGAAGATCCATCAAAAAATACTTCAAATTGTTTGCACAGTTTACTTCAAACAAAATTTGTACATTTTATAGATGCACCATCTCTGGCCCTTATAATGCCTGTGGTAGAGAGAGCATTCATGGACAGATCTACCGAGACTCGAAAAATGGCAGCTCAAATCATTGGTAATATGTACTCTCTTACCGATCAAAAAGATTTAGTGCCATATTTGCCTAATATAATTCCTGGTCTGAAGATGTCTCTGCTTGATCCCGTTCCGGAGGTTAGAGCAATTTCTGCAAGAGCATTAGGAGCTATGGTTCGTGGAATAGGTGAATCTTCATTTGAAGATCTACTACCATGGTTGATGCAAACCTTGACATCAGAATCTAGTAGCGTCGATCGCAGTGGAGCGGCTCAAGGTCTTGCCGAAGTTGTTGGCGGTTTAGGTGTACAAAAGTTGCATCAGTTAATGCCAGACATTATCACAACTGCGGAAAGAACAGATATTGCCCCACATGTGAAAGATGGATATATAATGATGTTTATATATATGCCAGGACCTTTTCCTAAAGATTTTACTCTTTATATTGGCCAAATAATTAATCCTATATTAAAAGCATTGGCTGATGAGAATGAGTATGTTCGTGACACGGCATTAAAAGCTGGGCAACGCATAGTGAATTTATATGCCGAATCAGCAGTGATGCTTCTTCTTCCTGAACTAGAAAAGGGTTTATTTGATGACAACTGGAGAATTCGGTTTAGTTCTGTTCAATTATTGGGAGATTTGTTATACAGAATATCGGGCGTATCTGGGAAAATGACTACAGAAACAGCAAGTGAAGATGATAATTTTGGAACAGAACAGTCGCATACTGCCATAATAAGATTTTTAGGCGAAGAAAGGCGAAATAGAGTCCTTTCTGGCCTTTATATGGGCCGGAGTGATGTATCACTGATGGTACGACAAGCATCTCTACATGTTTGGAAAGTTGTGGTAACAAACACACCACGTACACTAAGGGAAATCTTACCTACGTTATTTAGTTTACTTTTGGGATGTTTGGCAAGCACTAGTTATGATAAACGTCAAGTTGCTGCGCGAACATTAGGAGACTTGGTGCGAAAATTAGGAGAGAGAGTACTTCCCGAAATAATACCAATATTAGAGAAAGGCCTTAATTCTGAACATCCAGATCAACGCCAAGGAGTCTGTATTGGCCTATCGGAAATAATGGCCTCAACTTCTAAAGAAATGGTATTGTCGTTCGTTAACAGTCTAGTTCCAACAGTAAGAAGAGCTTTATCGGATCCTTTACCTGAGGTAAGAGAAGCGGCAGCAAAAACTTTTGAATCTTTACATTCAACTGTTGGCTCCCGTGCACTAGACGATATTTTGCCTTCAATGTTAGAGCGATTGAATGATCCTGATCCAACCGTTGCAGAATATACATTAGATGGTCTTCGCCAAGTGATGACAATTAAATCTCGCGTGGTATTACCATACCTTGTTCCCCAATTAACAGCAGCTCCAGTAAATACGAAAGCTCTTTCTATATTAGTTTCGGTGGCAGGGGATGCATTAACAAAATACCTTTCAAAAATTCTGGATGCTTTACTACATGCACTTTCCGATGCTCAAGGAACTCCTCATGAGTACCAAGAATTAGATTATTGTCAAGCAGTAATATTATCAGTTACAGACGAAATCGGTGTGCGTACAATTGTCGACACTCTAATGATGTCAGCAAAATCTGATTGCATAAATATAAGGAAGTCGGCCTCAAGTTTACTTTGTGTATTCTGTACACACTCTCCAGGAGATTATTCGCAATATGTTTCACAATTGTTACGTTGTTTATTACGCCTAATGGCTGATTCCAATCGCGACATTATACAAAAGTCATGGGAGGCATTAAACTCAGTTGTGAAAGCTTTGGATTCAACCCAACAAATTGCTCTCGTGTGTGACGTTAGACAAGCCGTTCGGTTTGCTTCGAGCGAAATGAAAGGTTCCGAGCTACCGGGGTTTTGCCTTCCAAAGGGAATTACGCCTCTACTTCCCGTCTTTCGAGAGGCAATTTTGAATGGATTGCCAGATGTTAAAGAAAGTGCAGTAGAAGGGTTAGGTGAAATTATTTCTTTAACAAGTGCGCAATCCTTACAGCCATCTGTTGTTCAAATAACTGGACCGCTGATTCGTATTCTAGGAGATCGCTTTAATGCAGGTGTAAAGGCAGCTGTACTGGAAACATTAGCTATGTTATTGAAAAAAGTTGGAGTCATGTTAAAACAATTTTTACCACAGTTACAAACAACATTTCTGAAGGCTTTACACGACTCGAACAGAACAGTTCGCATGAAAGCTGGGCAAGCAATATCTGAATTGGTTATCATACATTCGCGGCCTGATTCAATATTTAATGAAATTCACAATGGGATAAAATCTAATGACGATCCATCCATGCGAGAAACAATGCTAGCAGCAATACGTTTAAGTATTAATTTAGCTGGAGGAAAAATTTCTGAATGTTTAAAACAGCACATATGCGCTACTCTACTGAATATGATTGGACATTCAGAAGACATTACTCGATCTGCTTCTGCTGGTTGCTTAGGAGCACTCTTGAAACATTTATCAACTCAACAAGTTGATAATTTATTGGAGCATCATATCTTAGTTTCTGAAAATAGTGACGGACTATTAAAACACGGACGAACCGCATTCCTGTTTGCCTCATTGAAAGAAAGTCCTTGCACGATTATTACTCCGAAATTTGAATCCAAAGTAATAGAATTTATCACTACTAGTATTTCATCAGACAAAATAAATATTGCAAGCAGTGGTGTTCGCGCAACGACTTGTCTGTTGCAGTTTTATATGTCGAATGATATTAAGTTCTCTCCAATAATAGTTTCATGCTTAACAAGGGCTATGAATCACAAGAGCAACGAAGTGAAACAGATTGTTGCTAAAAGTTGTAATTACTTGGCAAAAATGCTAGCTACAGACAAGATGAACGCAGATGTTATTAAACAGCTCGTACCAATGCTAGTTAATGGTACCAAAGAAAAAAATGGCTATGTAAAGTCTAATTCTGAGATAGCTTTAGTTTCAATTTTGCATCTCCGTGATAACGATACTACTTTTATTTACGTTTGCCAACTCTTAGAAGTTGGTGCGAGAGATTCCTTAAATGAGGTTGTAAACAAAGTTTTACGTAAAGTCGCTTTACAGGCCATTGGTAAAGAAGAAGAATTTGATGATACAATATTGAATTGAAGTAAATATATGATATTTATAAAAATAAATATATGATATGAATGCGCCCTACTAAAAATTTCCAAAGTAATTTTATCTTATATACTGTATAAGAATAATTAATTAATAAATTTCGAAAGGAAAGTAAATAAAATTTGTTTTTTTTTAAATTAATTACGATCCAACAATCAAATTTGTGACTGATACTTAAAGTCAACTGGCTGATCGATAACCACTATATTCAGAACTATAGGGCTACTTTAGGCATTAAACTGAAGCATGCTTAGGAAAATATTTCCACTCAATTTTATGAACGTACTGTTGTGTAAGAATACTAGCGCAGGTATAGTAGTCGCTCGGTAATCGCATACCAAAATATTCAGTATTGCTACCGGTTATCAATCACAGGCAACTGAGTAGCCAGCCCCAAATTTATTATATATTCTCTTTTACTACCGTCCCTTGCTCTAGGCTATTCACAAACCTACTGTGATCTCAGCGTCAAGTTTACGTTTTATGATTTATTTATTGTGATGAAATTTTAACACAAAAGAAGTAAAGGCTTAGGTTGTGTAAAATTTTTAAGTCTGTATGAAATCTTTCGGTTTGGATAATGAATTTTTTAGACTGCTTCAATTTAAGTAAAATCAGACTTATTCAACGAGAGGTGTACTCAGCGTCAATCTCAACCGAATCGGAGGAAGATTCTGTGAATAAGTGCTTCCCCTAAGTGGTTTAATTGGTGGGTATAATCGGATAATTCTTCGGCTTGGATTTTTAGTCGGAGCTTGCCTTCTACAATTATTTTAATTATGGGAAATGTGGGTTAATATACTGTCCGTTCTATTTGAATAGACACATGTACTGTGTAAGTTATAGTTGTTTTTAAGAAGTGAATTTTTTTAATTGTTGTATAGTATCTTATGATCTTATACGTCACTGATTTTGTCTGTAATTTTTTTGTTTAAATGTTTTTATTTAAACATTTTAATATTTTAAATAATATTTTTCCTTAATTTCTCAACCTACATACCAATATGATTGACTTTGTTACTAATTTTTACAACTTGATTATTTTTTAATTGATAATTCATTCTGCGAAATTTCGCAAGAGTCATCCTTAAACGTATCTTCGTTTTCAGATTCTTCAAAATTGTACAAAATTTAATAACGTATGCTAAATATATGAATACCAACTAACGACTGTTACGTACCTTACTGCGTCACTACTGTACATTCAAAGTAGTTATATAATACGCAATAAAGTTGTATTTCTCCCAGTGTGCGTAAATATTTGTTTGATTGGGTCTCAAAACGGTCTAGGTATATAGAATTGCCAAATATAGGTATGTAGTAAAGCTATATACGGTTATATCAGTGATAAAGAGATGCACAACTCTCTTGTCGCCTAAAATCGAGAGAGTAAATTACCAACATGACTTTGACAGTTGACTGGATCTTGTAGATTTGACATTTATCAACTAGAAGGACGGGAACGACCAGATTGGAATCCTGCAAAAAAAAAAAAATTTCAACAAAGACATTTGTAACCGCCGTGCAATATCACAAATAAAAATGTTAAACAATAAAAATAAATGGAAAGCAAAATTTAAATGTAATTGAAGCAACGTTTTGTGATCTGCAGCATCGGGGAATTAATTTGCTATAGAAACTGATTCGAAGCCTTAATTGGTAGCAGGCAAGTTTAGTTTATTTAATTTATTATTGAAAGCATTAAGACAAGTTGGTTTAATATGCCATGCAATCACAAAAAATTTATTTAAATATATACTCTATACATTAAAGGTCAATATATAATAATTTTTAATTGTAATAAATGTGTGTGTTAATCTAAATGCCACAAAATTTGTATTTTGTATGATCTGGCAACAATGCAAATTGTTATAAAGAACGCAAAATTTGAGGCGCTATTACACTGGAATAAGTTGGGAATCCCTTTAACATTTGTTTAAATATTCTGCCATTTTGGACTTTGCTATCTTGTTGAAACATGTAATAGTTACCAGAATGTTCAAATGGCAATATTGTAGCGAAATCCAATGTCAGAACCAAACAGAGTCGACGATAAGTTGCCAGATTCAATCAGATAGCGAAGCTAGTTGTTGCCAGAATGACGGTCTGTTGGTAACGATCTACTGTATAAGGGCTGCCGGAGTGGCAGCAGATACAGTTCGAGTCAGAGTGTTGCAAAGTTAAGTACAAGTGAATTATAAGTAAGCTCGAATAACGAGTAACAAAGTGTTAAGTTATTAAATACGAAATAAAGAAAAGTGTATAGCCATTAAATTGTGACTTTAATTGAACAATCCAGTGATCGAAGCCAGAGTAGAGTTCCAACGTGAACGATTAATTCAGAAAAACCGTTACAATTTGTGTCAGAGGTGGGATTGTCAAATAAAATCTCATAAGAGATTATTTTAAATATGGCAAAGTTTAAAGAACTGAAAATTCAACAACTAAGAAAGGAACTGGAGCAACGTGGTTTGCCAACAAATGGAATAAAATCCGAATTGCAATGACGGCTTGCGAGAAGATAACATTAATGTTGTCGAATACGTCTATCAATCGGAACTAGAGGAAGCGGCAACGAAAATGGTGGAAAAGGAAGAGGCTCAATGCTCATCAAAGGTTATGGACATGAACATGATTTTGGCTACAATATCGAAGGTGTCATCGCAGATGAAAGAGCAGGAGACATGTATGTCATCGCAGGTAACCTAACGAATGACGGAGGTGCCGACACAGATTTCGGAAGAGCAGGATAAAATTAAGGCTAAAGTGGATGAGTTGAAAAGTCGTCTCCACGAGCTACAATTAAATCGCCCAATTATGTCAACAGGACCTGCCAAAGTAAAAACTCCATCCTTTGACGGCACAATTCCGTTCCAAATTTTTAAACTTCAGTTTGAAACGACCGCAGCAGCAAATAATTGGGACGCAGAAGGTAAAGTCGCTGAATTATTCGTCGCAATAAAAGGGTTTGCAGCAGAGATTTTACAAACCATTCCCAATTTTGAATGGATTAGTTAAGAAAATTTGATGGGTGCAGTAGAAAGACGTTATGGTAATGAGCACAGGAGGCAGATATTCCACATCGAGTTACAAAGTCGCTAAAGAGAGCCAATGAGACCCTGCAGGAATTTCCTACGGAGATTGAGAGATTAGCTCATTTGGCTCATGCACACAAGTCCGTGGAGTACATAGAGGACATAAAAATTCAGAGCTTCGTTATTGGAATACGAAATCAGGCTACACACTTTGCTGTGTTAGCATGTCCGAAATTAACGTTTGCAGAAAGCGTCTTGAATGCTCTAACACACGAAACGGCTTCTCTGCCTAATAGAAGATAACCGCTTGAAGAACCCACTTGGGTGAATCGATTACTTGAAAAGGTGGATAAAATCTTGGAGAAATCTCCCGAAACACGTAAGAAATATGATGCTGTGGTTAACTGCTTCAACTGCGGGCAAATCAGTCATATTGCACGTAACTGTAATATCGAATCCATCCGGCTCAATAATCCAACTGGGCACAAACGCAAAGCTGAGGAAGATCAGCCACAACAGATTTCAAATCAGACAAGTCGTTAAACTAAAGCGAGTCAGCCGAACAGCTGGGCACAGACTGGCTCCCGCAAATGAATGCCCTGTAATCTCCATCTCACAAATAACCAAGAACACCAGTAACGTTACAGTTAATGGATATGTGGAAGGCAAAAAGCCCATACTGACTGTGGATGCTGGTGCGTCACATTCCATAATTCCATCTGATCTGGTTAAAAAGAAAATAAGACCATCAGCAAGCGCAAAATTACGTACTGCATTGGAGAAGATACTCAAGTTGTCGGGGAAGTAACGTGTGAGATCGCAATTGGGGAGGTAGCTGCGTTGCACAATTTTATAGTGGCAGACATAGTCGACGAAATCATAATAGGAGTAGACTTTTTAGCTAATCAAGGGATCAAAATCGATATGGAAAACAGGATAATGACTTATACTAATATAGAAGTGCCACTATTGTTCGGATATGATAACAACCGCAGCACTAGACGAGTACTTATAACAAAAAAACAGCTGATTCCCCCAAAATCGGAAGCAGTTATTTGGGCAGAAATATATGGAGACTATGGGACAAACAAGTTGTGGGTTGTCGAGGCAGCAGAAGAATCTACACCAAATTTAATTATAGGAAAAACCCTGGCCATGACCAGACAAGACAAACGTCTTCCAGTAAAAGTACTTAATTAGTTCAAGTCACCAATCCATCTTTCCAATAGAGCTATATTAGGGCAGTGTACGGAGATTGAGGCCGTGATAAATTGCGAAATATGTCTAGAAGGAAATTTCATGGGTGAAAACGAAATCTCGAGTGAAATTAACGCATGGACCAAGGAATTTCAGACAGACCACCAAAATAAGGCTAAAAACTCCTTCTCAGACATTCCAACATATTTGATAACGACGATTCCAAACCTGGTAGAACAAAAGTTGTGAAACACTTTATTAACACAGACCATACGTAAAATGAGCGAAAGTGGCGTAATTGAACCATCAGAGAGTACATGGAGCTCACATGTAGTACTAGTGAAGAAGAAAGAAGGGAACATGAGGTTCTGCGTTAATTATAGAAGTTTGAATGATGTAACAAAGAAAGACAGGTATCCACTATCTAGAATCGATGACACCCTGGACTCGTTATCAGGGACGAATTAGTTCTCAACATTTGAAAAGTGGTTATTGGCAAGTGGAAGTAAACGAAGAAGACAAGGAAAAGACGGATTTCAGAAGCCGTTGGAAAACCTCTTCCAAAGGTTAGCTAGCCCTGGTCTAAAGCTGAGCTCGAGGAAGTGTTCCCTGTTCAAAAATATAGATAGATAGATAGCGGCAGTAAAAGATTGGCCCCGTCCTAAAAATTTACACGAATTGCGAAGTTTCCTTGGACCGTGTACCTATTATCGACGATTTGTTCCGAATTTTGCCAGCGTTGCTAGTAGTCTCCACGAACTTGTGAAAAAGAACAAAGCATTTGAGTGGAATAAAGAACAGGAAGTGGTTTTCCAAACTCTGAAGAAACGGTTATGTACTGCGTCAATGTTAGCATATCCAGTCCTAGGATCAAGGTTTATTTTTGATACGGTTGCTAGTGGGTATGCAAGAGGAGGCGTCCTATCACAAGTTATTGACGGTCGCGAGAAAGTGGTTGCGTATTATACCCAGACGATAAGTAAGCCACAGAAGAATTATTCTGTAACTCGGAGGGAATTACTGGCGCTGGTGAAGAACATCAAGCATTTTCATAAGCACCTATATGGTCAGCGATTTTTAGTAAGCACAGATCACGCTGCATTAGCATTGGTTCTATAGTCCAAGAATTCAGAGGGACAGTTGGCACGGCGGCACCCTAAAGTTATGGCTTCTCTATAGAGTATCGCAAGGGTAGTAGTAGGTGTTGTGATGTCCAGTCGTCCCTGTAATTTGGATTGCAGACATTGCTCAAAAGCTGAAGCCAAAGAAGACATTATAGATGTCCGATTGATGACAATGACATCGACAGAAGACTGGGACCCGAACGAACTACGAAAATGTCAACAAACAACCTCAACGAACAAACGTCCAATGAGATGAGAAATATCTGCGGAAAGTCCAGTCGCAAAAGCATATTGGTCACAGTGGTACAGTTTAAAGCTGGCGCCTGACTGCTTGCATCGAGTATGGGAAAGTGGAGATGGGCAAAGCTCCCGAGCTCTTATGATTATTCCGAAAGTAAGATTTCCCAAATTCTCAACGAGCTGCACAACGGTCCATGTAGAGGGCGTGGGAATTACGAAAACCTTGGAGAAGGTAAAGCAAAGGTTTTATTGGGTTGTTGCCGTCAATCAGTTACGGAGTGGATTGCCAATTGTGCTGAGTGCATTGCAGTTAAAGGGCCGAGATCGAGGAGTCATGGTCAGACGAAGCAGTATAATTCCTATATTCCTATATAATTTCCAATAATTATAATTTCCCACCAGCAAATTAGGAAACAAATACGTTTTGGTAATCATGGACTATTTCAGTAAATGCCCAGAAGTATACCTTATTCCTAATCAAGAGGCTGAAACGATAGCGAACATTTTCATCAACAACTGGGTAACGAGATATGGTGTTCCTATAGAATTATATTCTGATCAAGTAAGGCATTTCGAATCAGCGCTAGTTCAGGAGATGTGCCAAAAACTGTGTATACGAAAAACATGTACAACTGCGTTACATCCGCATTCCGATGGCATGGTAGAACGATTCAATCGAACCTTAGAAGAACACATAAGGAAAGTGGTAGACAAGTTTCAAAAGGATTGGGACTCATATATCTGACTCAGTCTGCTATACACGAAACGACTGGGCCGACTCCAGCAAGGGTAATTTGTGGAAATGACCCCCGGTTACCGATTGATTTGAAGTTCGGAATCAACCCCAGTGGTGGAAGGAATGCCAAGGAAACCAACAGTGTCCTAGAACACGAAATGAAAGGAATACATGCTATTGTGAGACAGCGCACGCAAGTCATGAGTGATAAAATGAAGGCAAAATGCGACAAAGCAATGAACTCTGAAAGGTTTGCTGAAGGAGACTGGGTGTTGTTATATAACCTACAGCGGAAGAAAGGCTTATCTCCTAAATTACAGCGTAGTTGGGAAGGACCATACCAAGTTGACAAATGACTCAACGATGTCGTATATCGCATACAAACCATTGGATGATCAAGGAATAAAATGAAAGTAGTTCATTTAGAATGGCTTGCAGCAAATGCAATTATGTCTAATCGGGACGATCAGACTTAGGTGGAGGGCAGTGTGGCGAATACAAATTCCAGAATCGACAATAACTTGCCAGAATCTACCAGACATCGAAACTAGTGGTTTCCATAATGTTAGAATAGCGATATTGTAGCGAACTCGAATGTCAGAATAAAAGAGAATCGGCGATAAGTTGCCAGAATCAACCAAATAGCGAACCTAGTAGTTGCCATAATGTTCGAGTGATGATCTGTTGGTAACGATCTACTATATAAGAGCTGCTGGAGTGGCAGCAAGACACAGTTCGAATAAGAGTGTCGCCAAGTAAAGTGCAAGTGAATTTTAAGTAAGCTCGAATAACGAGTGACAGAGTGTTAAGTTGTTGACTTAGAAATAAAGGCAAGTGTATAGCCATTACATTGTGACTTTTCTTGTTTTTCGGATACCCAGTTTTTGACACATCTTCTGAGTTAGCGCTGATTCGAAATTCCTCCCTTGGTCAGAATGTAATTCTATTGGAAAACCACATCTCGTTTCCCAGTTGTTGATGAATATGTCCGCTAGTGTTTCAGCCTCTTGATTAGGAATTGGGTATACTTCTGGCCTTTTACTTAAATAATTCAAAACTAACAAAACTTGTTTGTTTCCTGATTTACTGGTGGGAAATGGACCAGCTACGTCCATGGCAATTTTCTCACATTATGCGCCCAAATTGTACCACTTCATCTGGCCATGACTCCTCGAACTCAACATCCTGATGACAACCAATCCAATAAAGCCTTTGCTTTGATTTCTGCAAGGTTTTCGCAATTCTCATGTGCCCTCCACATGGATCGTTGTGCAGCTCGTTGAGAATTTCGGGAAATCCTACTTTCGGAGTAATCACAAGAGCTCGGGAGCTTTGCCCATCTCCACTTTCCCATACTCGATGCAAGCAGCCAGATACCAGCTTCAAACTGTACCACTGTGACCAATATGCTTTTGCGACTGGACTTTCCGCAACAATTTTTCATCCCGTTGGACGTTTGTTCAGTTCCATTCCATGCATTACAAGTTTCAGATCGGGATCTCCCTGTTGACATTTTCGTATTTAGTTTGGGTCCCAGTCTTCTGTCGATGTCATTGTTATTAATCGGACATCTATAATGTCTTCTTTAGCTTCAACATTTGAGCAATGTCTGCAAAATTCAAAGGATGGATTTTTTACTTTGGCAGATCCTGTTGACATAATCTAACTCGTTTAGTTCTAGGTGTTACATACAACCGTTAGGTGAACAAAACTAATATACTCTGTAGCAACAGGTTGCGAGAGTATAAAATTGGCCAAGTTTAATGAGCTGGAGCAACTTGGTTTGCCAACAAATGGAATAAAATCCGAATTGCAATCCCGGTTGCGAGGGGCAAAGGAAGCAGATCACATTAATGTTGTCGACTACGTCTTTCAATCGCAATTAGAGGAATCGGCAACAAAGATAGAAGAAAGGGAAGAAACTCAATGTTCATCAAATGTTATGGACATGAACACAATTTTGACTGCATTGTCGCAGATGTCATCACAAATGTAAGCGTAAGAGTTCTCACAGATACCAGAGGTGTTACCACAGTTAAAGACCCATATCGACACAGGTGTCCTCACAAATAGGAGCGGTGTCATTGCAGTTGAAAGAAAAGGAGGCACGTGTGACGCAGGTGACCTCACGAATAGCAGAAGTGTCAACGCAGATTTCGGAAGAGCAGGATAACATAAAGGCTGAAGTGGATGAGTCAAGAAATCGTTTCCAGTAACTACAATTAAATCGCCCAATTGGAGGATTATCTTTATATGAAATAATGTGCTCTTGTGTCAAAAATGGGGAAAATCGGATAAATACTTCCCATAGCCCCCATATACCTAATATAAGGATTTTCAACCTTCCTATAGACTTTATTTCATAACGGTCAATATATGAGTTATCTCTTTGAAATTTAGAGAGCGGATAAAATCGGGTAAGTACTCCTCCTAGCCCCTACGTACCTAATACAAGGATTTTCAACCTCCGGGTAGATTTTGTACCGTATATTTTCGGCCAATATGTAAGATATCTTAGCAAAATTAAGCGAACGAATAATATTGGATATGCCATAGTTCACTGCCGAAAATGTGTGAAATCGGTCCACGAATTATCCCAGCTTCCATATACTACATATAATGATTCGCTATTCTAGCAGACTTTATGCCGAGTATGTCGGTCACTGTGTGAGTTACCTTTACAAAACTGCCTGAAAACATGTTCCCTAATATACTTGAATAATGAAAACAGTTAATGTGATCAGTGCAGATCTTTCTCTATCCCAAAAATTTCTGATATAAGAATTCCCGGCTTTCCATCTGACTTTAAACCGTTTACGTTGGTCAATATGTATGATATTTTAATGAAATTAAGTGGATATATATGAAAGAGATCGGTCCAGACCATGGTCTACGCCCCTTATTCCTAATATAATGATTTCCTTTTCTCTGGTTAACTTTTTCCTCACGTATCTAATATATTTACTAACCACTTTGGTTGAGTTTACGTCGCATATATCACTTTTGAGTTATTTGGTAGATTTTAATATAAATATCTCTGACACGAAGCAAAATATAGCAACGAAAGTACATGAGTCTATGGCCTGTAATATAAGTTAATAAGAATACAAATATGATTGCAATCCATTGACAATTTCTTCGAATAATGAATGTTGAATTCCTCCGCAACTTTTTTTAGTATAAAGTTGTGCCAGCACCTGAAAGCATATCCCACTTCTGATACTTGCACATTGCGAAAGTATAAAATGTTCGGTTACACCCGAACTTAGCACTTTCTTACTTGTTTTTAATTACCTATTACGGATATATTTGACAATCCCACTTCTGACACCAATTGTAACAGATTTATTGAACTAATCATTAAACGTTAAAACCCTGCTCTGAGTTCGATTACTTGATTGATTGTTCGATTGATTGCAATTTAATGGCTATACTCTTTTATTTATTGATAATTCTTACTTATTCACTTGTATTTAACTTGGAAACACTCTAAATAGAACTCTGTCATGCTGCCACTCCGGCAGCCCTTATATAGCTTATCGGTTACCTAGCGGTTATATAGCTTAGATCGTTACCAAGAGATCGTCACTTGAACATTTTGTCAACTACGAATTCCGGTAGATTCGTATTGATAGATTCTAGTAAGTTATCATCGATTCTGGCATTCGTGTTTGTGTTCGTTTTATATGAACTTTAAATACTAATATGCTTCATAAGAGACATACGCTGCAGTTATATACGTATATAAAAATATACAACACTGTTAAACAAGTTATAAAGAGTAAAATCCAAAGTGAATCCACTCAAAAAACGGTATGATTCATAGAAACCGCTATCTGAAGTATATTGTGCAATATTCAACAATAACTTTGAGATGGTACGTGGGACAATTTAACAATTTTAAATGTGTAATTTTACGAATTGTAATAAATTTTACACTTACACTAATACTTCACTAAATTGTTTCATCATATTTATTTTTTTATGTAATAGATATATTTAATTTCTCAAATTGCTCACCACATGACCATATGTGTTGCAAATTGTATACCAGAAGCAAAAAGATGCAGCAGGCAGGCTCGATAAAGGTAATTTTCGCAATATAATTTTGAGAACATAAAATGCTTGCAGTGCAATCAGTGTAGATGACACCGGTGGAGCCTATGAGGGAAGGATTCCAATATTATGTTGTTGACAATTTCTCACAAGTAATTTAAAAATTTTGTGTTTTATAAATTAGGCGTTGAAATTTCTGTTTATAGTTCATTGAAGATGTCGAAACAAGATTTAGTGCAAATAGTGCTTATTAGGTGTGGGAATTTTCATCGAAATAAAGTCGAAATCGGATTACTTTCCATGTTCCCAGATATCGAATATGAAGAGTTTCTAGTGTCAAAACTGGTTAAAATCGGTTCAACGCTTCCACTAGCCCCCATATGCAATAATTAATATAAGTATTTATGGAATTCCATGAAATATTTGAATTAAATTAAGGGAAATGTTTTATTGACCTCAATGCGTAATAGCGTCAACATTTAATCCGTACAGACCTTGGTCTAGCCTTCCTATACTTAAATTTAGATTTTCGCCTCTCTTTTCTATTCAATTGTCGAATATATCGGTAAATGCATTAGATATATTAATAAAGTTTTATATTATTTTAGAAATGCTAATGCTTGATGCTAAAAATTTATCAAAACGGTCCACACATACCCCTAACCCCTTTGCAGCCACTGTAATGAGTCCTTCCAATGTCAACGTCGCTGCCATGGACCCACGGGCGAATAAAGGCATTGAGCAATAACTGACGTCCGATTAGTTATAAGCGAGTTTCGACTGTATAAACGCCTGTATCTGTATCTTTTCAGGTACACCCGCAGGGCACTCTTCTCATAGCTCGGTAAGCTGATCAGCATAGGACAGCTCAGTAAGCTGCAGTATCATTGGTAGGAGGCGAATAGGAGACGTCCGGGCTACCGGGAGGACTAGCTACATCATAATTAATAATGTAATTTTGTGTTTAAGTCAAAAAAGTATAAAACATAAATAAATTAAAATTTCAAATCGAATGTTGGAATTTGAAGTGAAGAGTATATAAAAAAGAAGCATAAAGATAAAGTTAAAAACTATTATGGGTTAATATTAAATAATTTAAAAATTTACTTTAATATTTTAAACTAAAAACAGAGAAAGATACATAAGTAACGATAAAGTTGAAAGCTGTATTTGGAAATTTTAAATTTTCATGCAAAAGCTTAAACACATTAAAATAAAATATAAACATTAAGGATAAGTTAAAGTGATTCAAATAATAAAAGTGTAAAGCGATAAATTACTTAATCTTATGCACCAAATTTTATAGAATTGATTCAGCAGTTCTGGAGATATGGAATTTGACTTAAAAGTGGCGGTGCCAATCCCATTGTCGAATTTTAATACCGAATCCTATGAAGCCCTTAGGTGCCGTCTTGACTGTGAAATTCGATGCTTCTGACATATTTATTTAGTGAATTATCTGTCTGTCTCTTGAGTGTCGGCAAGTTTGGTTTATATAGATTTAGTGGCTTGTGATATATGTATGTGTAGTGTAAGTGTGTCTAGTGTAATTTTATGTACTAAATTTACTACTACTTACTAATATGATAGTCGCTATTATAAATTTCAGTTAGGTAGGTAATTTCAAAACATTCATAACTGTATTCTCATATGCTAGCATTTTCCTTTCATAAAATTAAGAAGTTAAAGCTAGTAAAATATCGGGGGAAAAAAGCACATTTCATTTCCTTTCAAATAAAATCCGGAAATTTTAAACAATATTTAATTAAATGTGTGTTACTTAAAATTTTCATTTCATTACATTTTCTATTATATATATATGTTGTATTATTTCCCTGTTACTAAAGAAAGCTAGTATTTAAATGTACTGAAAATATTAGCAAAAAATTCATCCTCCTGTTAGCATGGTTTGTCGAGCAAGCATAAGTTAACAGCACCGTAATTGATTACATCAAATTTTATAGGAGGATTGCAAAAAGTTCGAAAGGAACTAGGGCTCAGGTTTTACTACCAACTTCCTTATGGGAAAGAAACAATAAACACAAGTAGGGTAGGGTTCCGAAACCGAAGAGTGTAACCGAACATTTTACTCACAATTTTCAAAGATCAATGCGGGGACATATTTTCAATTGTTGGCAGAACTTTATATTAAAAAATGTTGAGTAAGAATTCGACATTCATTATTCGACGAAACTGTGATTGGATTATAATTATATTTCGTATCTTATTAACTTACATTAAAGGTTGTAGACTCACTTGGTTTGATTACATTTTGCTTTCCGTCCGAAATATTTATATTAAAATCAACCTAATTAATTCAAATGAGATATATCTCATATAAACTTAATCAAAGTGCCTAAATTTAATATAATGTACATTATAGATACGTTTAGAAAAGTTCAACAAGAAAATCGGAAATCGGATTTAGACCAAGGTCTATACCGATTTCATTCATATTGACCGCTAAACCACATTATGTTTAAGAAAGCATGTTCACTTAAAGCTTTAAAGTCGGAAATTTTAAATCGGGTATATTGAAGCATTACACAAGTTTACTGGAGAATATGTTTCCACACAACTTTATGAAGGTAGCTCACACATTGGTGGACATATTCGGCATAAGGTCTGCTATTATAACAAAGGTTAATATATGGAGTACTGGGAGTTGGTCCAATTCTTTGACTGATTTTACCCATTTTCAGCACTAAACTATGATAAACCCAGTATTATACTTTCGCTATATTTGCTAATTTATCTTACATACTGATCGATATGTGCCGTATAAAGCCGACCGGAAATTTGAAATTCTTACATCAGGTATATGGGCCTAGAGGTAGTATTTATAGAACTTTTTTAATTTTTAGCATCATGACCTCCAGGAAGGGATTCAGTCTGACTTTTATTAAGAAACCGTTTAGGTTGACTGATATATATGCTATAAAATCAGGCGGAACTTTGAAACCTCTTGTATAAGGTATATGGGTACTACCGGAAGTATTTCCCCGATTTTCCCCATTTTTTTTTACACAAGGGTATATTATTATCACGAAAAGATAGTCCTTGAATTCCATTTCGATATCTTACGGATTGACTGATAGTTTCTTGGAAAAGTCAGATTTATGAACTTAATTCCACAAATTCGGTTTCTTGGGGGCTTGAAAACTACTTTCCGATTTCCGAGGCACTCTTTGAGCAAAGTTTTGCTCCGATCGATTTACTGGTAATTGATATATTGGTTGATATATGGGAAGTAGGCATGGTTATATTCAGATTTGGCCGATTTTCACATTGTAACACAAGCATGCAAATATAATGTTACGTATCAAAGTCTGTGCAATAATTCCTGAGATATAGGATATTTCACCTAAAGGTGGGCGGTGCCATACCCATTGTTAAATTTTGACACCGATTCGTTTGCGGCCTTTAAGTACCATCAGGGCTGTGAAATTTAATGCTTCTGACATGCTTCTTCAACGATTTGGCGCACTTTTAGAAAGTTTTGAACAGAACTTTTGTATGGGATGTAGACGTGGTTATAATTAGTTAATACGAGCTCAGTTAGTACGCTTTATGGGTTTTCGTTTAACAGCATTTTGTAGGCGTGGCGATTGCAATCTACAATGCCAACCTCCTCAGAGTGACAACGGACATGCGTGACAAATTTCATTAAGATATCTCAATCAGACAGACTCTCAGAATTCAACTTCTCTCTCTTCTCCTGATCGTTTATATATATATAACTCAATATCTATCTCGATTAGTTTTAAGTGTTAGAAATAATCGTTCTGTTAACAAAACTATTAAACTCTGTTGGAAGATCTTGCGATAGTATAAAAACAAGGAAATACTAATTGAAAACTATTTGTTTAATACAATGTTTATATAGTAGTTACGTAACCAAAATGTGGGATACTTTATACTTTGGGGTAATTTACTATTTAGAGTGTAGTTCGAGTATTGAAAATTTTTAGCTGGTTTAGATACTGAAAGTAGTGACTTTGAGGATGATGACTGCATAAGATCCACATTTTGTAAAGCTCAAACCACATCTAAAAGTAAACTAAGTGGTGTTGAAAGTCTTGATGCGCTCCTCACAACTTCGGATTAGGATTATCTGGATAGAAAGGTAAAAAGTGGTGTACCAGGGGAGTTGTATATTATGTGCAAAGTAGGGTGGACACCAAGCTCAAAATAAAGTGGTCCCTTACTATTTGAGGTACCTCTACTCAATATAATACGAACAAATATTGTAACTGCATTAGACGGATGGACTGTTTTTTTTTCTTAATACATTTCGGAAATAATTTCAAATTTTACGAAGGAGCAAATCGAAACTCGAGATCCTACATTTCTAGGGAGATCATGCAATCACATCACTGACATACAGATTCGATTGAGCTCAAAGCTATAATTGGATTATTAGATTTCAGTGGAGCTCAAAAAAGTACTATTTTCCGTTATAAAAACGTACGTGAACTTTGCTGCCATTACTTGGAAGGAGATTTACTAAAATGCAAAATTTCCTTACATTTTAAAGTTTTTGGGTAAGCCAAGTTCACTTTTGATTTCTTATCAATATGCAGTTTTTATGCTCACTTATTATTTTATTTTTGGTCTAAGATCTTTCTAAAAATTTAATTTAGTGTTTTTACAATTTTTTCTTGGAATTCAAGGCCTATTTTTGACAGACATTTTCTTTATGTCAATAAAAATTAACTATGGAATTTTATTATCTGTTACTGTTATTATCTGTTTGAATAAATTCAGAAAGATATTGCATTCTAAAATTATTTGATTTAAATATTTTTATCAAAAATGTTTGGCTGTGTTTTTTTAAAGCAAATTTTGAATTGGGTTACAATATGCTCTACTATGTCGTTCATATAAAATAAAATAGGTGTAACCTCCGAAGGTTAATATTAAATTTAAATATTATTAAATACGAGTACATTACATTAATATTATTAAATATTAATCAGAAATTACATAACTCACGTAAGTATATGCATACGTTCGACAGATGAGTAGAATACACATATTCTCTTTCAATGAGCTCTATAGTTTACGAATGTTTCCTCAACCTTTGTTTTGAAATTCGAACTTGGATTCGAATACGCATAGAAATTGAGTTTGTTTTTTCTTTTTTTATACTCTAGAATGTGTAACAGAATAACAAACAATGAGAACTGTCAAAGCATTCCTCGAATTTTACGTATCTAAATGTATTACGCTTATCCGAAGTTGAAACATTTGAAACTTTACTTTTTATTTATTAACGAAACTTTCTAACTGAATAATTCACCAAAATTGATGTAAAAAAAGGCGTTGCTCTTCAAGCATTTTATGAATTTTGCAAGTATTCTTTACATTCACACTTTGTTATTGTTATTGTAAAATTAAAGATTTTCATTGCCTATTGATGCATGAATATGATTGAAGTAATGTTTATAAATGTAATAATTGTGCCTAAACATAGCTTTCTTAGAAATTGAGAGTTAATAAATAAGTTTTCAGATTCTTTAAAATTAACAATATTAATCAACTTGAAATTCTGGTTAATTTTATGCACAGAAACTTAAAAATTTCACGACGAACTTACAAATTAAATCAAATTTCCAAATGACTTCAAATTCTAATGAACGTCCTTGTTTTCCATTTTTTTGTGTTTCATTTTACAGTTCATATTACAAATTAGAGAAAAGCTGTCAAATACTTTGAACAGTGCTTTCGAAAATTGTAAACTCGGATTTACAACTGCATTTTCAAGTACGCTGGCTTCAGTAGACTTGCGTAAGTAAAAGTAAATTCTTTTATAGTATCCAAAGTAAGTGTACCGGCAACTATAATCCAGTATCCTTCCCCAATATGTATGTATGTGTGAAATGGAAATGTCAACAATTCCAAAATCGAAAAAAGCAAGGGAAAATCTGAATACTTACTCTTTGTAATGATAAATAAATATAACATAACACATATATGGATAAATATATTTAACATAAATATTGATCGATTTCGAAAAAAACTAAATTGTGAAAAAACCAAATCTTTAATAATTTAATCATGGGTTTGTAAATAGTTTGATATGTGGCGAACTATACAAGTTATTACTGAATATGATCTTGAAATTTTCTGAAAGGTAAAAAATGAAGATCGTGATACCGGAAATGCTGATAGAAAAATTTCAGTATCAGTACAAACTATATTCAGTGAATTTATTCATTAATTCATTGCTTAATAAGAAAAAAGTTGGCAATAGAAGCATGTGGTACGTTGTGCAGGTGGTACGGCTCTCACCGTAGGTAACACTGGATTCCACTTGAACAGCTGTAAACGATCGTCTTTTGTGATCTATGTCTATGCCTCGTTGCTCGATGAAGTGTTTTGAGCGTACCACCATTGATAACTCCTGAAAAGCCTTCAGCGTACTACTAGCGAGCTCACGGACAGTATTACCGCTCTCCTATCGGAGTGAATGCACACCTCTCTGAAAGAAGCTGCACTTCTGAGTAGTACATCCGCTGCTATTTTGATGGCAGCCACCTCAGATTGAAAGACGCTGGAGTGGTTTGGTAGCCTAAACTGGATTAGATGGAGAGTTTCCGACAGAAGACTTTTGGCTTCCCCGAAAATTTATTTTCAGGATAAGCCCCAAATACTTCACCCTGTCCACAGGTTGAGGACTACAGTATCTATTGATGATGATGATCTATTGAAATGAGGGAAACATCTGGAATTTGTTCCTCTTAGTAAATAAGACTAGCGCATTTTTATTTATTGGGTTGTTCGGAAAGTCATTTCGTTTTTTTTGGGGAACATGAAAGACAGTTTTCGTATAATGCCTTTCAAATGGCCATAAACAGTTGAATTCGACAAATTTAACCTCTCACCGATCTCTCGTGTGGTGATTCGCCGATTTGCATCAACTAATGCCTTTATCGCATCTTTGTCAGCTTCGACCGGCCTTCCAGACCGTGGTGCATCTTCGACATCAAAATTGCCGGATCGAAATTTTGCAAACCAGTTCTGGCACTGGCGTACTGTTAACACGCCTTCTCCATACACATCCGTCAATTTTTTTCTCGCTTGGACAGCATTTTTACCTTTTCTGAAGTTAAAAAGTAAAATATGACGAAAATGCTGCTTATTGCTCTCCATATTTAAAAAGGCACCAACCAAAAACTACTGGGTAGAATTAATAGAACTTTTTCACACACAAGCCTTGCAATATCAGCTCTCATGACATATAATGGTTATGGGGCTTAAGTGTGAAGTTAGTTTCGAAAAAACGTAATTAAGTCCTCTGGCGGGAAAAAACGAAATGACTTTCCGAACAACCCAATACATTGATAGATAAACCACTTCTATTACCCACATGGTTACCACATTTAGGTACCCTTAATTAGAGAACGAATGGTCATTAAGAACACTTCCATTAAGAAATCAGTGGTGAAATTTCCCTTGATGCCAAGGTAATGAGGTAAAGGACTTCTTCTCTGTCCGCAGTTGCAAATGTGGGGGAGCTTCCCCTGTAACAAATAAATAGGTGCTCGCTACTTCGTTACTTCGCTAATTAAAAAGTGGCTCACCGCTTTCCTTTATCTCTGAGCTTGAGACGGTGTGTCTTGAGTTCGCGTCCCAACCAATTACGACGTTGGCTCTCCTTCGCCTGGCCTCCGGCATAGTCCTCTTAAGCATCGCTTGGGGGTGGCTCCACATCGTCGACGTGCGGCATATTGGCCGAGACTAGTCAGAGTTCTCCGGCGATACCTTCCAATCTAGTATTAATTTCATCCTCTGTGCTGAAATTAGGTAAGAGAAAAACATTTAGCTCGGACCAGCAAACTAACTGATGAAACATGCATATATGTTGACAATGAGCATGCTCAAAAAGTTTGGAAGGAATTTAACTGTAATATTCCAGGTTTATCGCGGGATGCTACGTTGAAATTAACAAACACAATTTTAGAGTTGTTAACAGACCTTAATATGCATATTTTCGTATGTACAATGTAGCAAACGATAAATCATAAATATTTGAGTTATTTTAATTGTTATAAAGAATCAAATTATTGTTTATTTAAATGTTAATAATTTATATGGTTACCCAATGTCATAATATTTACTTTTTTCAAAATTTGACTGGGTTGCGGATATTGAAAATTTCAATTTAAATAATGTACAAGATGATTTACCAATTGGTTATATATTAGAAGTAGATTTAGAATATCCAACAAGCCTATACGATTATCATAATGATATTCCATTTTGTTCAAAAGAGAAAAAAAAAAATATTAAAATATGAAACATGTCAAACTAGTAACCGATTTAACACATAAAGAAGAATATATTATACATTATAGGAATGTCTGCGTAGTGTCTGCGCCATGGATTGGATGAAAAAATATATCGACTTAAATGATAATCAGCGGATATGGGCATAAAATGAATTTCGACGAAATGTTTTCAAACTATTAAATAATGTAGTCTATGGTAGGACAGAGTACGATTTGTTTCAGGTGGGTACCTGCCGTATCAAACAGCCTAACCCCACGGTGTTCAAAAACACAACGGATCAACACCATGCATTGATCAACGCCCCGACAGTGATAGCTTCCGATCGGCATTGTAGAATGGACACAATGACCACCTGGGTAGAGTTCGGGGTTCATCTAACACCTCTGTCGTACTTAGGGTCTGTCACCTGGTTGCTTTTTAACTCCACATTGAGCTGGATTACCACAGCTCTACCTGTATTCAGCTATTAAACCACAGCCAGAATTATTCTATTATATCTTAAATATTGACCGAAATATATGATATAAGGTCTACCTAGAGGTTGTAAATCCGTATATTAGGTACATGGGGCTAGGGGAAGTGCTTACCCGATTTTATCCATTTTAAGCACATGAATACACTCTTACCAGAAAGAGACGGTCTCTAAATTTCAAAGAGATAACTCATATAACTCAACCATATCATTGTGTCATATATCATAACATCATATATTGATATATATGGTATAAAGTCTACAGGAAGGTTGAAAATCCTTATATTAGGTATATGGGTCTAGGGGAAGTATTTACCCGATTTCTCCCATTTATGACACCAGGCCACATTATTATCATGGAAATATAATCCTCCAATTTCATTACGATATCTTACATATTTAGCGTTATATTTGGTATAAAGTCTACCGGAAGGTTGAAAATCTTTATATTAGGTATATGGGGGCTAGGGGAAGTATTTACCCGATTTTTCGTATTTTTGACACTAGACCAAATCATTATCATGGAAATATAATCCTCCAATTTAATTACGATATCTTACATATTTACCGTTATATTTGGTATAAAGTCTACTGGAAGGTTCAAAATATGTATTTTAGGTATATGGAGGTTAGGGGAAGTATTCATCCGATTTTCCCATTTTTGATACCAGAGCACGCTATTATCATGGAAAGATAATTTTCCAATTTCATTACGATATTTTACAGATTTCCCGATATTTTCGATAAAAAGTTAGATAGAGGCACTGAGGTCCTAATATTGGGCATCTGGTGGCTTGAAAATTTATAATTCGACTTCGTCTAGTGTTACGCATAAGATGACATATCTGGAAGGCACTATTTGTACAAAGTTTGATTTTCATATCTTAATTGGTGCTCGATTTGTCTGCTTTAAAGTGAAAGGATCAGATGAAATTTAAAATTGTGTTATATGAGAAGTAGGCATGGTTTTTATCCGATTTTCTGTATTTTCACAACGTGACACACGAATGCGAACATAATGCCACATAACAAATTTTGTTGAAATCGGTTAAGGGGTTCTGGAGCTATGGGATTTTTTCTTAAAGGGGGCCGTGCCATGCCCACCACCAAAACTTTACACAGATTCCTATGCAACCCTTCGGTTTCATATTTGCTGAAAGATGCAATGTTTCTAACGTGTTTGCTCAGCGAGTTATCGCACTTTTAGTACTTTTCAACATAACTTTTGTATGGGAGGTGGGCTATTCTATATTCTAAGATATCTTACATATTTACCATTTAATATGGTGAAAAGTGTACCCAGGGGTTGAAAATCCGTATATTAGATACACGGGGACTAGGGGAAGTACTTACCCGATTTTATCCATTTTAAGCGCATGGACACTGCTATCAGAGGCAGACACTCTCTAAATTTCAAAGAGATAACTCATATGGTGATTTATGGTATAAAGTCTACAGGAAGGTCGAAAATCTGTATCCGATCCGATTTTCTCTACTTTTGATACCAGAGCACGCTATTATCATGAAAAGATAATACACCAATTTCATTACGATATGTTACAGATTTAACGAAATATTTGGTATAAAGTCTACAGGAAGTTTGAAAATCCGTATATTAATTATATTGACACTAGGGGAAGTGTTTACCCGATTTTCTCCATTTCAGACACTAGATCACATTATTATCATTGAAAGATAATCCTCTAATTTCGTTACGATATCTCACATATTTACCGTTATGCATGGTATAAAGTCTACCGGAAGGTCGAAAATCTGTATATTAGGTATATGGGGGATAGAGGAAGTATTTATCCGATTTTCCCCATTTTTGATACCAGAGTACGCTATTGTCATGGAAAGATAGTTCTCCAATTTCATTACAATATCTTACAGTTTTCCCGATATTTTCGATAAAAGTTAGACAGAGGCACTGAGGTCCTAATATTTTGTATCTGGTGGCTTGAAAAGTTATAATCCGATTTCAACAATTTTTTTACATGAGATGGCAAATCTTAAAGGCACTATTTGTACAAGGTTTGATTTTCATATCTCAATTGCTGCTCGATTTGTCTACTTTAAAGTGAAAGGATCAGATGAAAATTAAAATTGGGTTATATCAGAAGTAGGCGTGGTTTTCATCCGATTTTCTGTATTTTCACAACGTGACACACGAATTCGAACATAATGCCACATAACAAATTTTGTTGAAATCGGTTAAGGGGTTCTGGAGCTATGGGATTTTTTCTTAAAGGGGGCCGTGCCATGCCCACCACCAAAACTTTACACAGATTCCTATGCAACCCTTCGGTTTCATATTTGCTGAAAGATGCAATGTTTCTAACATGTTTGTTCAGCGAGTTATCGCACTTTAGTAGTTTTCAACATAACTTTTGTATAGGAGGTGGGCGTGGTTACTATCCGATTTTACTAATTTTTTCAGTCTATGAAGGGATGCTAGGAAGACTTACTCAGAGCAAGTTTGACTGATATAGCTTTAACGGTTTCTGAGATATATATATTAAACTTATTTGAGGGTGGGGTCATGCCCAATCTTACAAATTTATTTTAATATAGAATTATACATTTAACTTTTTGATTTATAGAATCCTCTATACCAAATAACACGTTTATATCTTAATATGTTTCTTAGTTATAGCACCTTATCGATTTTCGGTTAGTGGAATTTTGTTGGCATGGCCGTTGTCCGATTACGCCTATCTGCAATACTAACCGTCTTACGGTGACAAAAGGCACGCCTACTAAGTTTCATCAAAATATCTTCATGTTTACTCAAGTTATCGCTTGCACGGACGGACAAACCAATAGTCACTCGGATTTCAACTAGTCTTTTCATCCTGATCATTGATATATATATATATATGTATGTCTATATCTATCTCGGTTAGTTCTAGGTGTTACAAACAACCCTTATGTGAACAAAACTAATATGTTCTGTAGCAACATGTTGCGAGAGTATAAAGAAAATAATGATATGCTAAGAGATTTAAAAAGGTCGGAATTCGTTACTACTATAATTAATAAGGAATATAGAGCTATCTGCCATATTTACAAATTTTTCATAATAATGATGAAATTTGTTTTGCAATTCAAAACCAAGATTTTTGTCTTACCCAGCCAAAGCTTTTTATGCATTGAAGGATTTGACCAAATGTTTCAGATCATACAGTCTCACCTCGATATGAAATGAATGAATGGGGTGGAAATCGATTATACACATAAATTAGGTATTTCAATAGATACGAAAAATCGTGTGTTATTAACTAATAACGAAAATAAAAATTGCTGCGTGTGAGGAACTGATGATATGATGACACTGATGATAGTGAGGAACTGATGACTTTCTATCACTTAGTAGCAGTCATTTCAACTTTTATGTTCCATTGAAACTATTACTTGGATTGCTGAAATTTTAATAAAATTGTAGTTAATGTTAAACTTGAATTGATTTTAGTAAGTAAGTAAGTAAAATCCTCCGTTGCAAAAATTTTTAACATTACCTGAAAAATACCACATATTCAACTCCACAAAGTACATCCATTTTCTGGAATGTTAAACTAGTTCCTGAAAATGAAAAACAATGTTTTATACTTTTAGCATTTCGAAATGATAACAAATTTAAACACTGTAATTTAAGACATGTAAAAGTTCACCGCAACTCCGAGTCATATCCTTATGATGATTTCAAACCTAAATTTAGTCACAATTGTTATTCCTTGCTGTATGATATGCACAGAAAATTTCAAACAAATTATTATTCACGAGAACCACTATCTATTCTAATACTCGATACCTTTAAAGATTCAATCAAGAAACAATCAAAACCGGACCAATTGATATTCGGATTGTTGACAACAGATGTAATCATACCAAAGATACTTCACTTTATTGTTAAATATACATGATAAGATTTTTGAATATTGTATATATAATATTGAATATTGTAATATAAGAAGAATTTTGTAAATATATTTGTAAATACATCATTTGTAAATACTTTTGTAAGATGACATCATACTTTTTATTTATAACATAAGATTTCTTAAAATGTTATTTTTAGTTAGTGTTACTTTATATTTTGTTTACATATATTTTTTTTTACTACGAACACGATAGCATTATTAACAATATACATTATGAAATTAGTGTTGTGTGTTTTTTTATTTTGTTGAACAAAATAGTGGGTAATACATTACCCTCGCCCATTTTTATTAGTACCCCTAAAATTGAATAAAATTTAAAAAACATGCAATTCAATTTAACACTTCCCAAAAAAGATATTTTAAATACTATTTTATAATTTACAGTGATGAAAGAGAGCAAGGAACTAGAAAGTTAACCATTAACCATTAACCACAACAGAGGCAAAACAACAGCATTCAAACCAATTTTTGAAACGGAACGACCTATATCAAAATATTTTAGAATTGATGATGCTATAGAGGCATTTCGGAAAGATCTAATTGAAAAGGAAATGAATATAGGAGGTATGTTAGAATCAAAGGCAGTATTTTATAAGTTCGAAAACTTTGAAGTAATTATATGTTGGGCATATAATGTTGAATATGAGAAACGAAAGGTGAAGCTCAGCTGTTTTCAATAACGGCAAGTTGAAGGGGAACGTTTTTTGAGCAATGGCGAATTTGAAAAGATTCTTATAGTAGATTTCATACCAACTTCATCAAATAAGAACATTCGAATAATTAATGTGTAAAACTATATCCAGACATATAAAACGAATATCTCTTAAACAGACATAGTCAGTTAATCAAAATCTTTTAAAAGAAGATGAATATATTCAATTTAATAATATTGTTCACTTCAAGCGAAACTTTAGCTAAAAAATCAAATGAACAACACACTTGTTGTCCTGGTGTAAATTCTGAAATTGTTAATACAACTAAATTGTTTGTAGATGAATACAGTAAATGTTTAAAATTCGATATAAAATTTCCAGATAGTAGTGAATATGTACGAATTAATTTATTATTTCAATTTAAAAATCAAAATCAAACGAATGATGAAAAATCATAAACCACAACAACAACAACAAAAGCAATAGCAAAAACAATAACAACAACATTATGAAGCAAATGAAAAATACTCGGCATAATAGATAAATAAAAGAGAAATTTACAATAGATGATGCAATCGAAGCTTTCAGAGAAGATTTAAAAATCTTCTTAAAAAAACATTAAAAAAGAAATTATTGTTTTCACCATAATGATAATGAAATCTTACTGTACAAATAGAATACATGTTTGATCGGTCAACAAACAATATATATATGTCGAAACAATTGATATTAAGAGTTATTCACAAACATTGTTTATGTCAATAAACTAAAATTACAGAAATGGTGTTAAAGGAAATATATAAATTCATAGAGGCGTTTTCACATATTATTTCAGATGAACATCCACAAGAACTATTCGCCATATAAGCGAATCTTGAAGCTATTAACAACTTAACTATTAAAAAAATCAAAACCAGATACATGTAAATGTAACACTTCTAAATGAAAATCGGAAGCAGACGTAAAAATAATATGCAAATATATCATAATGCACACGATCACTTAACTAATTGTAAAAAATGTAAAAATATTTCTTATAAAGATATTGAGTGCAGTATACACGTATGTAGCAGCAACAATGTTCATTTAAATATTTCTTAGTAAATGTAACAGCAACAATGTAGTACTTTTTCTAATAATCGTAAATAATTTTTTTTTTTTTTAAATTTTTTTTCTTACAATTATTACTAAATTTTTTTATGAAATTGTTCTTTACTGATAAAAAATTTTTATAAATAGGGTTGCGCTTTCCATGTTTCCAGTAATATTCTTCAAAATCAAAAAATCGACTGGGAACTACATACATACTTATATATATATAATAATGGTGAACCACTCAGATATTCAGTCACAAACCAAAATGTTGGTGAGTGTATTGGTTTTTAAGACGATTAGTGAGTGTCCATATTTGTATGGCGATGGGAGTTTAGATTTAATGCTGATAGACATGGAGGAACACTCGGTGTGTTTTCCCCACATCTTAAGTTGGTCCTGGAATTAACCATGAATATGGAGGTGTGAATAATCGCTAACAGGATAGACGCATAAAAAATAAATAAAAATTAAAAAAAAGCAAAATATTTATTTATTGGGTTGTTCGGAAAGTCATTTCGTTTTTTCCCGCCAGAGGACTTAATTACGTTTTTTCGAAACTAACTTCACACTTAAGCCCCATAACCATTCAATGTCATGAGAGCTGATATTGCAAGGCTTGTGTGTGAAAAAGTTCTATTAATTCTACCCAGTAGTTTTTGGTTGGTGCCTTTTTAAATATGGAGAGCAATAAGCAGCATTTTCGTCATATTTTACTTTTTAACTTCAGAAAAGGTAAAAATGCTGTCCAAGCGAGAAAAAAATTGACGGATGTGTATGGAGAAGGCGTGTTAACAGTACGCCAGTGCCAGAACTGGTTTGCAAAATTTCGATCCGGCAATTTTGATGTCGAAGATGCACCACGGTCTGGAAGGCCGGTCGAAGCTGACAAAGATGCGATAAAGGCATTAGTTGATGCAAATCGGCGAATCACCACACGAGAGATCGGTGAGAGGTTAAATTTGTCGAATTCAACTGTTTATGGCCATTTGAAAGGCATGGACTTAACCTCGAAGCTCGATGTGTGGGTGCCCCATGTCCTTACCGAGCGAAATTTGTGTCGTCGTGTTGACGCGTGTGATTCGCTCCTCAAACGTCTAGAAAATGATCCATTTTTGAAGCGGATTATTACTGGGGACGAAAAATGGGTTGTATACAACAATGTTAAACGCAAGAGGTCATGGAGCAGAAAAGATGAACCGGCTCAAAGCGTGTCAAAAGCCAACATTCACCAAAAAAAGGTGATGCTCTCCGTTTGGTGGGATGTCAAAGGAATCGTTTTTTTTGAGCTTTTGCCGGACAATACAACGATTAATTCAGAAGTCTATTGTCATCAGCTGGACAAATTGAATGATTCACTTAAAGAGAAGAGGCCCGAATTAATCAACAGGAAGGGTGTAGTGTTCCACCAGGATAATGCGAGACCTCACACAAGTTTGGTCACTCGCCAAAAACTTTTACAGCTTGAATGGGACGTACTGCAACATCCACCATATTCTCCAGATCTGGCGCCTTCCGACTACTATTTGTTCCGGTCCCTGCAAAATTTTTTGGATGGCAAAACCTTTACCTCAAATGAAGATGTCAAAAACCACCTGGACGAGTTTTTTGCCAGCAAGGACCAAAACTTTTATGAGAGGGGAATTATGTTACTGCCAGAAAGATGGCAAAAGGTGTTGGACCAGAATGGCCAATATATAATTTAATAAAATATTTATTCATTATACGAAAACTGTCTTTCATGTTCCCCAAAAAAAACGAAATGACTTTCCGAACAACCCAATATTATTATTATTAGCCTTCAACGCCTGAGGCAGCGTAGTCTCTTCTAGCAGCACTGGGTTAACTTCAGGGTTTGGATACAAAATAAAAAAAAAATATCCGCGCAAAAGCTAGTACACAAAAGTTATTGCACAAAAGATAGTGTACAAAAGCTGGTGCACAAAAGTTAGTGGACAAACTTTCCGCTAGATGGCGCTCAGGAAAGATCTCAGAAAGCTCATAAAAAAGCACCACCATAAGGTACCCAAACCCCCTACTAAAAGAGTGTTTTTGCTATGAAAATTAATAACAAGGCTTGTTCTATATTTCCGAATTTAATAAAAGCTCGTTTGGACGAATTCTCAGCTTCTTAATAATAATATGGTTTCTTAAACAATTTATTAATTTTTCAACCACTTGTATGGTATAAGTTAATAACTGTTCGCTTTGAATCGTTGCACAATTGGAATCTGGGTCAGGTTTCACCATGTTAACCACTTGTCGGGACAAAGCATCAGCAACATTATTCTCCTTTCCTGGTATATAATGCAATTTTGTGTTGTGATCGTAAAAGCTGCTTGAGTTTTGCTGCTGCAAAATTAAGTTCATTTCCTTTCAGGATTCCGTATATCGTATTAATTGGCCTCTCTTCCTGAGACAAAAAAGAACCGTGGCATTGGTTTGAAGCATGTGTTATCAAATTAAAAGGTTTTCTAAAATCGGGGTAAATAAGCATTAAGGGTGCAAGAGAATTAAAGGTTTGGCTGTGCTAAATCTTTAATGAAGCACCTATAATAGTTTGCCAAAAATGATCTTATACTGTATAAATTTGTGGGGCAGTACCATGTTAACGTAATAGGACATGTTAACGTAATAAACTCGAAGCTTTTTAAAAATGGGACTTTCTACTGATACCCACAAGTTAGCATCATAATATATAAGCTTTTTAAAGCCGGGTTTACATCTTCACTAAGTTGTTTTTTTGTTTTTGAAAATATTGTGATGTCGTCTACATAAACATAAAAGCTTTTACCTATTCGTTCCCTTAGTGTGAAGTCTACAGCCTTCTGGAATATGCTAGAAGCATTTTTTAACCGAACTGCAGCCTGCCAAATTCATTCTTTGTATTGCTTATACAAAATGTTGTTTTCTCTCTTTCTTGCTCTGCAAGTTCAATTTGGTGAAAACCCGATTTCAAATCAAGGGTCGTAAAATATTGCGACTGACCCAAGTTAGATAAGATCAATATTAAATGTAGTTTTGGACTACTGACTTGTTACCAGTGGTAACTTCATTTAAATTTCGAAAATCTTCTACCAAGCGTTTCTTCCTATTGCCTAACTCGTCGAAGCTTTTTTTGTCTATTACCCAAATTTGATTGTTGAAGAGAGATCCAGAGGGTCTAGTGATGATATTATGAAAAAGTTCTTTTATTTAATTTTTCACTAAATCGGCTACACCCAATGAATAAGGGTATAACTTAGAATATATGAGCTCTTCAAGTTTTGTACGAATGGTTGCGCCAATATTCGTATTATATGGTAAATCATGGATCAGCAAACGCGTTTGGTCGTTTCCCAATCAAATTAAAAACTCCCCCTTCACTCTGAGAGGTACGTTATCATATTGAATTTGTATAATATGTGTGTTTAGTAAGTAATAACTTTTTTTCCAAAGTTTTGGGTAATTTTACTTATTTTTAAGTCCACTATGGAATTGACCCGCCATAGTAGGGCAAGCCAATTATCGCATCACAACTTATCACAGTAAGTAATATAACAAAACCAGAATTTATTCCGAACAAATTTATTTTACTTACTTTGGTTTCACTTTGAATAGATTTATCTAAAAATGGATCTATTTTCTAAATTCCCTTTAACTCATTAAAGAGCCTAATATAAATTTTTGAAGCCCTGCATCTATTACCATTTATATAACTCTTCTCTTAACTAATATTGTTCTGCTAATCTAAGGTGGCAGGGCCCCTTTCATAAAAAATTTATCTCTTCTTCAATATCTTTTGAAGAAAATTGAAAAATACAAAACCACGAACAAGGTCCTTTTTCCGTGGAAAATATTTATCTAAATTTTACTTCACAACCTTGTAAATTCAAACCTTAATTTGTAAATTTGGTATTTTCAACTTTATTTAAAATGTTTAAACTATGTTTTTTTCAGTTACTTTGTTGTCGCCGATTGGACTATTAACCTAGTTGCGGAAGACTATGCATTGAAAATCTTGGTCTTCTTTATATACTAAAATTTCCCTATACATTTTTTTTACGTCCCCACTAGAGACATATTTAAATATGATCCAATTTAGTATGAGACGAGCAGCATAAGATCAGTTTTTAATGTTTGCCCTGTATGTAGTACATTATCGAAGATAAAATGATAAACATCTGCCTTTTGATGTTATTATACTCTCGCAATATGTTGCAAGATAGTATATTAGTTTTGAACTTTTTCATAGAACTAATCGAGTTAGATACAGACAGACAGATATATAGCGCAAGCGGTAACTTAAGTAAAAATGAAGATATGTTGATGAAACTTGGTACAAGTGCCTTTTGTCACAGATGGGCGTAATCGGAAAACTGCCATGCCAATTAATTTTTCATTATTGGATTTATTCATTGATTTCATTAATGGATTCAAAATTCCATTAATCGAAAACCGATAAAGTGCTACGAGTATAACTAAGAAACATATAAAGATATAAACGTGTTATTTGGTAAATAGGATCTTATTAGGGCGGAGCATTTGTGGGCCAAAAATTTGTAAAAGTGGGCGTGACCCCAGCCTCAAACACGTTTAATATACATATCTCAGAAACCGTTAAAGCTACATCAATCAAATTTGCTTTGAGCAAGTTGTTCTAGCATCTCCTCATATGCTGAGAAAATGAGTGAAATTGGATAGCAACCACGCCCAGCTCCCATACAAAGGTTATGATAAAAAGGACGAAAAGTGCGTTAACTCGCTGAAGGAACATGTCAGAAACTTTAAATCTTACAGCAAATATAATACGGAGTGGTTACATAGGAACCAGCTTAAATTTTGGTTATGGCAGTGGTACTACCCACTTCTAGGTGAAAGCCCCTATCTCAAGAACGCCTTAACCAATTTCAACCACATTTGGTATATAATATTATATTTGGAATAGCACGATAAAGATATGCCATCTCATGCGTAAAAATGGAGAAAATCGGATTACAACTTTTCAAGCCACTAGGCACCCAATATATGGATATATATTTCCATGATAATAATGTCCTCTGGTGTCAAAAATGGGGAAAATTGGGTAAATACTTCGCCTAACCCCATATACTTAATATAAGAATTTCAAACAAAACTGTTGGCTTTATACGTTACACATCGGTGAATGTGTAAGATATCTTAGCAAAATTAGGTGATCGTGTAATATTGAATATAACATAGTTTAATGCTTAATATGTGTGAAATCGGTCAATGAATTACACAAGCTCCCATACATTACATATTATGATTCTCGTTATTCTAGCAGACTTTAAGCCGAATATGTCTGTCAGTGTGTAACTTATCTTCACAAAATTGCGTTGAAAAATGTCCTCTAATACACCTGAGTAATGAAAAGATTTAATGTCATACTCCAGACCTTCCCGTTGCCAAAATATACCAGACATACTGATTTGAGACTTTACAACTGGCTTTAAACTATGTTGGTCAATATATGTGATATTTTAATGAAATTAAGTGGATATATTTTCCTAAACATAACATGTTTTCGCGCTAAATATGAATGAAACCGATCCAGACCGTAGTCTACGCCGCTTATACTTAATGTAATGGTTTTCGTTTCTCTCGTTGACTTTTTCCTTATATAAATAATATATTTATTTATGCCACTTTGTGTGAGTTTATATTGCATATATCTCATTCTAGTTAATTTGGTAGATTATAATATAAATATCTCGGACACGAAGAAAAATTTAGTAACGAAAGTACTTGAGTCTATAAAGTGTAATATAAGTTAATAAGTTACCTAATATGATTGCAATCCATTCACGGCTTCGTCGAATAATGAATGTTGATATATATACATATAAATGACCTGGATGAAAAGACGAGTTGAAATCCGAGTGATTGTCTGTCCGTGCGCCCGTCCGTCCGTGCAAGCGATAACTTGAATAAAAGTGAAGATATTTTGATGAAACACGTTTAAGAGGTACATGAGGTACGTGTGGTACACGTGTTCTTTGTTACCGTAAGACTATTGGTATTGCAGATGGGCGTAGTTGGATATCTGCCACGCCCACAAAATGCCATTTATGTGTGTTTTAACGTGCTTTAACTAAACAACAACTTAAGATTTAAACGTGTTAAAAATTAAACCTATGGGCAAACATTTTTGTAAAAGTAGGAATGAGCCCACCCCCTAATTGGTTTAATATACGTATCTCAGAAACCGTTACAGCTATATCAATGAGACTTGCTCCGAGGAAGTTTTTCTACCATCTCCTCATATACTGCGAAATCAAATCGGATAATAACCACGCCCACCTCCCATACAAAGGTTACGTTGAAAACTACTAAAAGTGCGTTAACGAAAAGTTGCATGGGAATCTGTGTAAAATTGTGGTGATAGGTGTGGCACCGCCCACTTTTAGATGAAAGGCTATATCTCAAGAACGCCTTAACCGATTTCAACACAATTTGGTAAGTAACTTTATATTTGTATTCTCATGTTACATTGTGAAAATGGAGTTAATTTGGTAGATGTTAATATAAATATCGCGGACACGAAGCAAAATGTAGCAATGAAAGTGCGTGAGTCTATGACCTGTAATATAAGTTAATAAGATATCAAATATGATTACAATCCATTGACAATTTTGTCGATTAATAAATGCTGACTTCTTCCACAACATTTTTTAATATAAAGTTATACCAAAAGTGAAGGCATTTCCCCGCCTTTGATCATTCCACATTTCGAGAGTATAAAATGTTCGGTTACACCCGAACTTAGCCCTTCCTTACTTGTATTATTTGGTTCGGCTTCTTCCACATGATTAAGGCCAATATGTTCTTCCATCACATTATCATATGCTGATTTAAACTCGTTTTATTCATTAGCCTTTTTTCCACGCTTAGGAATTGCTGAATAGCTGAAGTTTTAGAGTGGCCTAGTAAAACAATTTCTGGAAAATTTGGCTTGTATGGGAGTCGCCCGACATAATGACCATGTTCGTTTCGAGTTGTTCTGGACTTGTAATATTCTTCGTATGCCTGATCTTCTTCTGAAGGCTTTGTGATCTGAGGTAGTTTCTCAGCTGATTATTTAAATAGTAGTTTGAAATATTTTCAACTTCGGTTGTGAAGAACACATTTTTTTTTGACTTTATCACTTAAAATCCATTCAAAGATTGTGTTTTGAGCTTTTTATTTACGGAGATTTTCTCAATTCAATTTTTCAAATATAATTTGAGGTATTAAGTCACTACCCAATAATGTGTCCTTTTGCGATGGGGTGTGACAGTTGGGAACTGCTAACTTGATATACTACAATTTTTCCCAATGGTTTCACTTATTTCATAACTTGGAAGCAAATTTGTGAGTTGCGGTAGAACGATGACTTGGGCATCAATTCGTACATCCGCATGTGAAGAGATCACTGATGTGATTGGCCATACGTTATTTAAATTTTGAATGAATATAGCTGATTTTCAGCCTTAGGTGATATACACAATCTTTGTGAGCCTTGATCAATCAATGCTCTTAGTTTGAAAAATATATAAAATATATGTTTATGCGTGTGAGTTTTCTTCATATTTTAGTGATATGAAGAAACGAATTATGTCGTCTTTGACAGTAAAGACAATTGAATTTGCTTTCAGTCTTTTGCCACATTTGAGTTAGACAGACAGTTGATGCAAACTTTATGTTGTCGGACAAGGTTGTTTCTGTCTGATTCCCATTGATTTGTTTGATTTGACATGAAAGTTTGGCTGCTATTAACTTGTCTATTATATTGTATGTTATTACTGGCTTGAAGTTTAAAATGTTTTTATTTAAATTATTTTAATGACTTTAGTGCTTAGTTATTTTTTTGCCTACTCACACTGTTGTTTCATATTGAGTGGAATGTGGAATTCTGCCATTTGATGCCATTCTGGCAATTTTTTTTCTTCCTACTAGGGATTGTTCCCATCGTAGCAAAGCGGCATCGAGTAATGTCGCTGCATAAATATTTACTAGGACAGGATCCGATGATTCAAAGGAAATGTTTCGTGTTTCTAACACGGATAGTTACTTAGTAACCGTGGAGTGTAATTTTTGAAATTCTTGGCTGGTTTCTTGATGTATTTGTTTATTTACTAGTATTCTTTCATTTTCGTATCTTTCATTTAGTGCATCCCAGAAGGACGGCCATTGATCATAACCTCCTTGAAATATTTCTTTATCACAAGTTAGTACCTTTAGAAATATGTTTATATTTATGTCTTCTTTTTTTCTACATGGTCTTAATAAAATTATTTAATCTAATATCATTGTTATTGTGTTTTAGATTCGTCGAGGACATTTTCGTATTTGGCTGACGTCGAAGCTTTCATATTTTCTGGAAGTTCAGTGTCGTCTGTACTGTCGTCAATACCGTATCGTATGCTGAAGGCATGCCAAAATATTATCAGTAATTTTAAATTTAAAACCCGTTCGGTATTTTCACTAATAGAAGAAACCGAAAACCGGGTGCATTATCTAATAAAACTATCATTTTCATTTATGAATCTTGACTCTGAACTGTCTTTGGTTCTTTTTTATTTTGTACTCTATTTAGAGTAAGTAGCTTCTAAAGGTGTGCCATTTTTGGAATTTCTAATAATTGAGGCGTTCCTCTTTTGTTTTATATGATTGCATTGAAATGTGAAATTATTTGAAGCTATTCGCTTAAAAATGTTTTTGCATGAAACAGAATTTTTTTCGAAAAATATTTATTATAAGAAAAAAGGAAATTATTATCAGAAGAAAACGAAAGTTGAGAAACTTAAGATTGTGTGGTGTGTGTGAGTGTTTGTATGTGTGTTGTGTATTACACTGTGTTTTTTTTTTTTTCAAATGCGTATAATGTACTCGTTTTTATTTATTATTGATTTTTTTTTGGTTTTTACAAACGCTTATTTACCGCACAAACCAATTTTGCTTGTTTGGTTTTTAATTATATCCGTATGAAATAATTTGAGTTAAATATTTCTTGCTGGGTATAAACAGCTCATTTCCTATTGGATGTATTTTGTTACTCTGTATGTTTATTTTTGGTAGTGGTCTGAGGTGAACGCGAAAAGGAATTTGTAATGAACAATAGGTAGTGATGTAAAGAAATATGTGTATATATGTGTGTGTGCTTAATATAACGTTAGAAAGATAAGATTTCATACCAAAACAAACTTCTCAGACAGTTTTGTGATTGCTTGTCTCAGCGCACTAGCGTACTATAACTATACTATTTTAATTTCATTGCTTCAGTTCCGTTAATTTTAATGTCAAAGACGCATCACGATTTGCTGAAAATATCGATCAAATAATAGAAATCGTTTAGTCCGACCATCATGTAAACACTGTTCGATTGCACCACCTAAACATTCCACAAAAAACCGTTTGGAACCATTTACATACGGATCGATACAAAAAGATTGATGATGTCGCTCGATGTGTGGGTGCCACATGAGTTAACGTAAAAAAAAAAAAAAAATTTGTAGGCCGAATTTTCATTTGCGAATCTCTACTGAATCGCAACAAAATCGATTCGTTTCTGAAGCGGAGGGTTTCTGATAATGAAATGTGGGTCACTTACGACTGCACCAAGCGAAAATGGTCGTAGTCCAACTGCGGTGCGTCAGCGCATACGAAGGTCAAGCCAGGATAATGGTCACGAAGGTTTTGCTAAGTCTTTGGAAGGATTTGCAGAGAATCATCTACTATGAGCTGCCCCTTGCTGCAATTCGGACCTTTACTGTCAACGATTGAACCGTCTGAAGGAAGCAATTTCCCAGAATTCCTCAGAAATTTCCCAGAAAGCGAAGCTTGTGGAAATAGACTGCCCCATTTTTTTGTCCATTTTTCGTCCTATTTGTTGCCAAATAGACAAGATGGTTTTTATAAGAGTGACATCATAAAATTACCTTCAAAATGGTAACAAGTCATTGAAAAAAGCGGTGCATATTTGACCTAAATCGGATCATTATTTATCTTTTCTAAATAATAATGGATTTCTTTTTACTAGAACTTCTATTTTATTTTCATAAAGTTTTTCAAAACGGTTCTGTGTTACAATTTAGTGTGTGTTGGTTATTTATTGTATGCTTACATTTTTATTGCGTACTGCTGATTTTGTTTCTTGGACTAATTTTTGTTTAATTGGAGAAAAGTAGGTATATATTTATTATTGTATTTATTTTGTATTAAGTTGTGCATTTATAGAAATACATATTTAATTTTTAGAAAAAGTAGGTAAAGTTCTCTTAGCTATCGGAAGAACCTAGTTAGTCGTCTATCAAGTGAACGAATTCAACAAGAATCAGGAATAAGGGTTGACTTATTGCAGCGGAGGATGATGAAGACGAATCGTTTTTCTCTGGTGGCAATTGTGATGTAAATTATGTTCCTATTGATGACGGGGAGGTATTTGATGTTAATAATGAACCTGGGGTTGATGAAGAATTACCTGAACGTGAAGATATTGAAGAAGCTAGATGTGCTGAAGTCATTGAACAAGAGCACAATATCTCAATTCCTGTGAGTAGTGTGTATCGACTACTAGGCAAAAAAGAGCATTGTTGCAAGTGTTAATTTGGCAATAGGTTCGGGAAAAAAGAACAGCCTGCAGCAAGACCACGGCATAGAAACAGGTTTGGCAGCAGAAGCACCAGTAGGACCCGCTCATCGATTTCTGCCGAATCCAGTAGTTACTTTTCGTAATATAATATCGACCAAAATGGTAAATTCAACAGCGCATGAGACGAATCGGAAAGCAGAAGAAGTAATCCAGGCCTGGAATGAAGCTATCTAACAGGTGATCTAAAAGAATGGCAGCCGACAAACGATACGGAAATAAATGCTTGCTTCGGATTAGTATTATGAGTGTGTTTCACTGTAATGACCTGCAAGCAAAGAATCGATGGGATTTTAGGCGTTGTTATTTATAATGAAACAATGTACTGGATTGAATAAAAATGTTGCTACAGTTTGTTCGTTTTGATGAAGCTAACGCTCGTTCCGCAAGCATAATGTTGAGTAAATCAGCAGCAGTTGACGACATATGGATTATAGTGAACAGTCTACAAAATGCATACACTTCAAGCGCGGAAATAGCTGTTCCTTACCGCGAGCGAACTAGGTTTACACGTATTTTCCGTCTAAGCCGGCAAAGTATGGAATAAATATTTAGTGGGTCTGCGATTCTTCCACAATCTACACTCTCAAAGTGCAAATTTACCCAGTAAAATGGCTAAATGACGAATGAGAAGTTAACCAAGGAGAAAGCGTGGTACTAGATTTGGGGAAGATCTACCGTAATTCCGGTCGAATATTGTAAAGCAATAACCATCCACATCACTTGAAAACATTTGAATTCACTTTGAAAAATTGTTCCTCTATGTTTTCCGCTGAACAGAAAGACAAAGCTGTATAAAAAATTCCGACCACTATATCAGAGTTTGTTTCCCAGGATATAAATGTGTCTATGTTATCCTACGTTGACAAAGTATGTCTTAGTATTGTCGAACAAACAACATTATTGTTACATATTAGATATATTATCTTAGACTATAACGAAAATAAGTTCGAGATTGACACAAAGGACAATTACAAACGCCCAACAAATCGATGGTCATTGGCCTTTTTTTTATAATATGCTTGGCGTCATTGGTTTAGCTTCTTATATTATATATAATATTCCATATTATATACAATCATTTGCGGCCGAGAATGAAATCAGACCAGCAAAAGGATTTTATATTAGAGTTGACAGAATAATTAACAATCCCCATATGGAAAGACGTGCAATAAATCCCAGGGTATATTGCAGACCAGCAGTCGAAATGTCAATGAACATATTTATTGTATCTTATGTGTATGTATGTCTAGTACATGCAAACATGAGAACTAAAGTTCGAACTAAAACTTCTCCTTTCAAACAATGAAGGGATACAGAACAAAATTTGAGTACATTTACTACCTATGTGGACTATTTCATAGGTAAGGGTATAATAAATATAACTAGTTTTTAGTTCAATCACAGTGTGTTGTCGTATTTTTAATAGTCTGTTTTCTTTTTTTAGGCGTTTTGCTTAAAAAATATTTCCGTCCTAAGAAGTATGTTTTGAGGTCTTCACATTTCTTATTATGATTTTGTAGGTCTGTTATTTGTTTCTGCTTAAGCTTTTCTATATTGTTGTCTATTTTTGTCTATTGTTCTAAGTCAGATGTCATATTCCTACCGAAGAATATTTATAATGCTCGCTTTTTTTGTATCAGAGTACACTGAGTAGTTGCATTTATTAACGACTCTAACTAACGGCTCTATTCTAATTCCTTAAATATTAGGTAAACCTGTTCTGATTTTAATTAGTCCATAATTTTAGAAAGGGTGGAGTGGAAAATTTTAATTTGTTCATTAACCCAATATACACAATATATTTAGTTTAGTAATTCTGGTTGCATGAAGTCCAGTAAAACGAAATCCATCACTATTGAAGGTTTTGTTTAGCATAGCTGGAATGATCCGATTTAGGTCAAATACGCACCGCTTTGTTCGATGACTGGTTGCAATTCTGAAGTAATTTTATAATGCCACTCGTACTCTTATAGAAATCCACGACCCCATTAACAAAAAAATGGGATGTAAATTTTTACAAGCTTCTCTTGGGGCGAATTTTTCACCAACAAAATAATTCGCCATAGACAGGAACAGGTAGTAAGAAACCAATCGGTTCCAGGTCCACACAATAGGTTGGATGCATAAAATTCTCCCCTGAAACGTATTAAGCATTGTATTACATCTGGTTATGGAACTTCTTTCGAAGGCATTGCTAATTGATTAAGTTAAAGTGTATTAAAGTGTATGTAATTTTGAACGAATTCCTTGTGATGCTAAAAAACTAGCTTTGCAGTCTCTACTTATATGTCGTCATCCTGGTGTGTTTTGTAACAATTCGGTTTTGTGGGAGACCACTTAAAGAAAAAACTTTAATTTTGATCCAGAATTATTTGTTTCGCTTAATGCTAACGATATTGCAACTATAATGATGGATAACTTTCAACTGAAAAAAACCTACGAAAATTCTATTTCTACTATCGTTCGGCTAAGTCCTGGGAAATTATTACCAATACTTATGCAAAAAAATATAAGCGATTTAATAAGTTTTGAAAGCAGTGATATTAGTGAAGAAGATTACTACATATTTCTAACCCCAAAACGAGAGATGTTCGATGACAAAGTTATTAAAAGTGTTATATATGCTACAACTGGACACATGCGAGAAAACAAACATCAAATTGAAAAAATAACGAGTACTGAAAGTGAGAAAAAACGATATAAGGGCAAAACAAATTTTTCAGAACCTTCACAAAAACAACAAGAGGCTATTAAAAATCAGATGGAAAAGGTAAATTATACGAAAGATCGTATTGGACTTCTCAACAGAAAGTTAAAAAATGCCATATCTATGTTGGAGGCGGCATTCGCAGGAAATGCTAAAGCAGTTTCATTACATTTTCATAAATTATTAAGGCAAGTATTAAAGTTACTTACATGTCCAATTGCAGCTGAACCGTTGGCACAACTTTATTTAAAATTACGAGAAGCATGTTTTGAAGATAATTTCGACTTCGGTAGAGATATTGCTATAATGACTATACGACTAAAAAATCCGCGGTTAGATCTACCCAATGAATGGATAACAAACGATATGAATGAGATCATCAAAAATATTCTACTCAATATCCATAAACTCTTAATATACCGTCATACTGATGGAAATAAAAATGCATCAAACACTCTATTTAACGCCCCGTCCTTCACATATACTTTCGAGTTTTTAAAACGAGCATTTGCTACAAATTTGGTAGCAAACAGTGAAGAATTGTTATTCATTGGTATTCAATTAATTGAAAGTCATGCTCAAATTAGAGGCTTTACGATGTTTGGTGAAGTTACAGATTATAATCACCCTAAGTACATGCCTCGTTTGGAAATATCAAAATTATTACTAAGTTTTATAAATACTTACCAAGGTAGAGTTCAAACACAAGCCGCAGATGCTCTCTTGGAAGTGACAATTTTAAGTTCTGGGGAGGACTACTGCGCATATGCTACTGAGGATGAGATAAACTTATTTTTAAATTCTTTAGAAAGCACCAAAGCGTCGGTAAGAGAAGTTGCATTGAGGGCTTTAAAAATTATTAAAAAAGTCATTTTGTTTAAAAATGAAGTGCACAAAATTTTAATTTCTCGTTTAAAACTTCGATTGTGGATTGCTAAATATGACATTTCGGATGAAAATCGCATATTAGCTTCTGATTTGTGGGAGTCAGCTAAATTTTCACCACCTGATTTAGATGATGTACTTTTGGTTGTCACACATAAGGAGCTATGTATACAAAAAGCTGCTTCAGCTTCTCTAGTGAAACTACTTACCTTTGATCATCAACAGGTAAAATATACAGTCAAATCCTTACTTGATATATACAGAGAAAAACTAACCATGATTCCTCCTAAATTGGATCAATTCTATCGAGAAGTTTTTCCTGCTATAGATCAATGGGAACCTCGAAGAGGAATTGCAATATCAATATCACAAATTTCTAAATTTTTTGATGTTGATGACGTTAACGAAATTATGCAATTTATGGTAGCGCAAGGATTTAGAGATCGAAATGAAACTGTTCAAAAAGAAATGCTTGCGTCTGCTCTTTGTATAGTGGATTATCATGGAAAAGAAACTATAGTCAATCTGTTGCCAGTTTTTGAAGAATTTTTAGACAAAGCACCGAATTCACAAACCTACGATAACGTTCGACAAGCTGTGGTCATTTTAATGGGATCATTAGCTCGACATTTAGAAGCTGATGATATTCGAATTGAACCAATAGTGCGAAGACTAATTTCAGCTCTATCAACACCTTCTCAGCAAGTACAGGAAGCTGTGGCTAATTGCTTACCACAATTAGTTTCATCGGTGAAAGATAAGGCTCCTGAAATTGTAAAAAAACTATTGCAACAACTAATAAAATCTGATAAATATGGAGAGCGAAGAGGCGCAGCTTATGGGATTGCGGGCATTGTGAAAGGCTTGGGTATTTTGTCTTTGAACAATTCGATATAATGTCAATATTAACGACATTTATGCAAGAGAAAAAAAATTATAAATCACGAGAAGGTGCACTTTTTGCTTTTGAAGTATTATGTACTACTCTTGGTCGTTTATTTGAGCCTTACATTGTTTATGTACTACCTCATCTATTGCAATGCTTTGAAGACTCTTCCCAATACGTTAGGCAAGCAGCTGATGACACGGCAAAAGTAGTTTTGGGTAAACTTTCGGCACATGGAGTTAAACTTGTTCTTCCATCTCTACTTAACGCTTTAGATGAAGATTCCTGGCGAAAGAAAACAGCTTCGGTTGAGCTTCTGGGAGCTATGGCTTTTTGTGCACCCAAACAACTGTCATCATGTTTACATAACATAGTTCCCAAACTAATTGAAGTACTTGGTGACTCACATACTAAAGTGCAGGAAGCTGGTGCTGACGCACTTAAAGTTATAGGATCCGTAATAAAAAATTCCGAAATTCAAGCTATCGTTCCTATATTGTTGACAGCTTTAGAAGATCCATCAAAAAATACTTCAAATTGTTTGCACAGTTTACTTCAAACAAAAATTTTTTACAGATGCACCATCTCTGGCTGTAATAATGACTGTGCTGGAGAGAGCATTCATTGATAGGTCTACCGAAACTCGAAAAATGGCAGCACAAATCATTGTACTCTCTTACCGACCAAAAATATTTAGTGCCATATTTGCCTAATATAATTCCTGGTCTGAAGATGTCTCTGCTTGATCCCGTACCGGAGGTTAGAGCAATTTCTGCAAGAGCATTAGGAGCTATGTTTCGTGGAATAAGTGAATCTTCATTTGAAGATCTACTACAATTGTTGGTGTATATCTCGACATCAGAATCTGGGAGCGTCGATCGCAATCTCAATGACTGATCATCTCAAATGATCTCTGGGTCATGCCGAAGTTGTTGGCGGTTTAGGTGTGCAAAGTTGCATCAGTTAATGCCAGACATTATCTTTAGACATTTTATTTTCAGTTTGACGTCTACGCCCCTTTGCAAATAGCATGCAACGCCCCTGGTACACATTTTTACCTTTCAATTCAGATAATCTTTCGAAGTTGTGGGGAGCTCAGCAAGACTTTCAACACCACTTAGTTCACTTTCGGATGTGTTTTGGACTGTTACAAAATGTGGATCTTGTCATCATCCTCAAAATCACTGCTGTCATTATCTAAACCAGCTAAATTTTTTAATACCCCAACTACACTCTGGGGTAAATTACATCCAACCACTTCTTTTTATCCGTGAAAATGATAACACAACACTTACTGACTATTATTGCATGAATTCGAAAATTGAAAATTATCATGGAAATATTATCCTCCAATTTCATTGCAATATCTGACAGATTTCCCGATATTTTCGATAAAAGTAAGATAGAGGCACTGAGGTCCTAATATTAGGTATCTGATGGCTTGAAAAGTTATAATCCGATTTCAACTATTTTTTCGCATGAGATGGCATATCTTGAAGGTACTATTTGTAAAAAGTTTGATTTTCATATCTCAATTGCTGCTCGATTTATCTACTTTAAAGTGAAAGGAGCAGATGAAACTTAAAATTGTGTTATATGAGAAGTAGGCGTGGTTTTCATCCGATTTTCTGTATTTTCACAACGTGACATGAAAATACAAGTATAATGTCATATACCAAATTTGTTGAAAGCGGTTAAGGCACTATTGAGATATGGGATTTCTCCTAAAAGTGGACGGTGCCACGCCACTCATCAAAATTTTACACGAATTCTCATGCCACCCTTTGGTATTACATTTGCTGCAAGATTTAATATTTCTAACTTGTTCCTTTAGCGAGTTATCGTACTTTTAGTAGTTTTCAACATAACTTTTGTATGGGAGGTATGCGTGGTTATTATCCGATTTCACTCATTTTCTGAGTATATAAAGAAATGATAGTAAAACTTACTCGCAATAAGTTTGATTAATATAGCTTTAACGGTTTTCGAGAGATATATATTGAACCTATTGGGGGGCGGCGCCATACCCACTTAGAAATATTTCTGCCCGCAGATGCCCCACCTTACTCGGATCCCTTATACCGAATTACACGTTGATGTCTTAATTTGCTGCTTAGTTATAGCACTTTATCTGTTTTCGATTATTGGCGTTTTGTGGGCGTGGCAGATCTCCAATTACGACCATCTGCAACGGTAGCCGTCTTACGGCGACAAAGAACACATGTACCAAGTTTCATCAAAATATCTTAATTTTTACTCAAGTTTTTACTACGTTAATTTTTACTCAAGATTTCCACTCGTCTTTTCGTCCTGATCGTATATATACGTATATCGTACTATATATATACTTACTATATATATATATATATGTCTATATCTAACTCCTTTAGTTCTAGGTGTTACAATCAACCGTTAGGTGAACAAAACTAATATACTCTGTAGCAACATGTTGCGAGAGTATAATAAAACAATATGTGACCATAAAATCTGCATGTTGAAAAAGTCAAAGGCGAACTTAGCTTAGCTAAAACTTTAAAATGTAAGAAAATTATGCATTTTAGTAAATCTCCTTGCACGTAATGGCAGCAAATTTCACGTCTGTTTTTATAACGGAATAAAGTACTTTTTTGAGCTCCACTGAAATCTAATAATCCAGTTATAGTTTTGAGCTCAATCGAATCTGTATCTCAGTGATTGTATGATTTCGCTACCAATGTACGATCTCGACTTTCGATCTGCTCTTTCGTAAAATTCGAAATTACTTCCAAAATCTCTTAAAAAAAGGGAACATTCCATCCGTCTAATGCAGCTACAATATTTTTTCGTATTATATTGAGGTATTGAGAGGTACCCCAAGTAGTAAGGGACCACTTTATTTTAGCTTGGCGTCCACCATCCTTTGCACATAATATGCAACTTCCCTGGTACACATTTTTAGCTTTCAATCCAGTTAATCCTAATACGAAGTTTTGAGGAGCGCATCAAGACTTTCAACACCACTTAGTTTACTTTTGGATGTGGTTTGAGCTTCTACAAAATGTGGATCTTATGCAGTCATCACCCTCAAAGTCACTAATTTCATTATCTAAACCAGCTCAACTTTTTTAATGCTCGAATTAAAAATTTTTTAATGCTCGAAATGCTCGCATATCTGTGTAAAATGAGAACACAACACTTACTGAGGGATTATTTTATGAGTTCGAAAAGTCAAAATAGAGCTGTTAAAGTACGGGGAGCGGTATATTTCTAGATATTAGAAGTAAACAAACCGCAACCAACTGTATGTCTTACACCACATTCGATTATATATAACGAGATAATGATCTTGCATTGTTGATTGCTTAACATATGCGATCTAAGCCATGATTTCAAAAGAATTTCAGGTACAAATTTGCAGTATTCGAGACCGAGATTTCTCCATCAAAAGTCGGAGTTCATATCAATTAAAAGGTAGGAAACGGAGGGATAGAGTTTTAGGATAAATGGTACTACATTTGCAGATTACAATACGAGCGGCAGTGATGGCGGAAACTTTTGTGGAAGCACAGGCTTTGGAAATACTTATTAAACTATTGTAGTAGATAGCTAATATAGTCAAATTAACTCCAGGTATCCCATATCTTCGTTACGTAACTATTAGATAAACATTGCATTAAACAAATAGTTTTCATTAGTACTTCTTTGTTCTTATACTCTCGCAAGATGTTCCAACAGAGTATGATAGTTTTGTTAACATAACGGTTATTTATGACACTTGAAACTAATCGCGATAGATATATAGTTATATATATATAAACCATCAGGAGAAGAGAGATAAGTTCAATTATGAGAGTCTCTCTGATTAAAATATCTTAATAAAATTTGGCAGCATATCCCTTGTCACTCTGAGGAAGTCGGGATTGCAGATGGGTGGAACCGAATAATCGCCACGACCACAAAATGCTGTTAAACGAAACTTATAAAGATTATTATCTCAGCTCTCAATTAAGATATAAGACTGGGATTTGGTACAGGGAATCAAAGTAGATTGTGGCATCTGTTTTTCTTTTAAAGTGGGCAAGGCTCCGTCGACTAATAAGTTTAATATACATATCTTCTAAACTGCCAAACCTGCACATACCAAACTTGCTAAGGACAACTCTGTTAAGCACCTCGACAAACAGAATGAAAATAAGTGACTTCGAATCATATCCACTCGTTAAATCGCTGAAGAAGCATGTCAGAAGCATTCAATTTCGCAGCCAGGATGATACTTAAAGACTTAAAAGGAATCGGTGTAAACATTGGACAACGGGTATGGCACCACCTAACTTTAGGTGAAATCTTATATCTCATGAACTATTGCACAAACATTGCATTTGATACATAACATTATATTTGCACGCTTATATAAAAGGTGAAAATCGGCGAAAAGGTATACAACCGCGCCAACTTTCCTTATATTATAATTTTAACTTCCATATGATTCTTTCACTACAAAGTATATCAATCAATTACCATTGAAACTATCTAAGGAAAATTTCACATTAAGAGTACCTTCAAGGTATGTTATTTCCGGCTCAAAAATTTTGGAAATCGGAAAATAGTTTTCAAACTCCCAGAAACAGATTGTGTAGACCTCAGTTCATATATCTGATTTTAAAGAAACTTTTGGTCATATATCGTAATGAACTTCATGGAGTATCTTTTCACATAGATACATCCCTTGCCTGCATATACTTATTTTAAAGATTTTCAAACTTTCGACAGACTTTATACCAGATATATCGGCCAATATGTGAGTTATCTCTATGAAATTTAGAGAACTTGTCTTTCTAATAACAGTGTGCCTTTTACCCAAAATGGATGAAATCGGTTAAATGCTTCCCCTATTCCCCATATACCTAATTTAAGGACTTTAGAACTTCCGGCAGACTTCATACTATATATATCAGTCAAAATGTAAGCTATCGCTGTGAAATTCAGAGAGCGCGTTTTTCTGATAACTGTGTCCGTTTACGTATAATGTATAAAATCGCGAAAATACTTCCCCTAGTCTCCATATACATAACATAAGATTTTCAAACATCCGGTTGGCTTTATATACGGTATATATTGGTCAAGATCTAAGAAATCAAAACTCTATGCTGAATATGTAGTTCAGTGTGGGAGTTACTTTCGTAAAGTTGAATGGAACCATGTTCTTTAACGAACTTGAGTAATGAAAAAAGTTAATGTAATCAGTCCAGACCTTCCCTTAGGACAAATATACCCAATAAAATGACTCCCGGCTCTCCAGCTGACTTTAAACCGTTTATGTTGGTCAATATGCGGGACATTTTAATGAAATTAAGTGTATATGTTTTTTTTTTTTAAACATAATGTAGTTTAGAGCTAAATATGAATGAGATGGGTCCAGGCTGTGACTTAAGCCCCTTATTCCTATTATAATGATGTCCGTTCTTTTGGTTGAGTTTTTCTTCATATACCTAATATATTTAATTAAGCCAACGACGGCCCCTTAAGGTTCTCTTTATTTTCGTTACAGTACAGACATCGTTACAGTATTGTTTTTGGCCAAGAATTCACGAACAAGCAACGAAGTGTGAGTAGGTGCATTATCGTGGTGCAAAAGCCATTAATAATTTTTCAATAAATCCTGGCGTTTTTTTTGGATTGCTTCACGCATACGGCGTTGAGCTTGTAGGTACCCCTGTTGACTGTTTAACCTTAAGCAAGAATTCATGATGCACTATGCCGTTAAATTCGGAGAACACAGTCGAGGAACATTCCCGTTATTTTCTGAACACACCTCGTATTCGGAGTGAAAGAATAAGTGAAAATTGGATAAAATGAATTTAAAGCGGCATGTCGACAGTGCGAAAAATTTGCAATCTTTCAAGTAAATATATTTCCGTACATAAATACAAAATTAAAAATTTTTTTAAACGAGGTATACTGGAAATTTGGAAGTATTAAATACTTGACTTATGGAAAAATTCTTTCGTTGTTTGCTGATGTATTTTTCTGTGCCTCATATTTCATTTGATTGTTTTTGTTACTTTGCATTATTCCGCGCCCGCTTTTGTGTTGTAATTGTTTAATATTTAAATTGGTTTCGCGCCCGTTTGTTTTATTTGTTAATTTTCTATCTCCCCGCCCTCCAATAGGTTCAATCAAAATCAAAGGTATCAATCAAAATTGCTGCGAGTAAGAATAATAACCACGTCCACCTTCCATAAAAAGGTTATGTTGAAAACTACTAAAAGTGCGTTAACTTGCTGAAGGAACACGTCAGAAAGATAAAATCTTACAGCGACTATGATACGGAAGGATACGCCCACTTTTAGACGAAATCAATTTTATGAAGTTAAGTCACACACTTACGGACATATTCGGTTTGAAGTCTGCTGGAATGAGAAAAATTATTATATGTACTACCTGGGAGCTAGTATATTTCGTGAACCGATTTCACACATTTTCGGCATTAAGCTATAGTCCATCCAATATAATACGTCCACTTAATTTTGCTATTATACGCATTGACTAATTTATATCATATAAAGCCAACCGGAAGCTTGAAATTCTTATATGAGATGTATAGGGTTAGAGGTAGTAATGATCCGGTGTTATTCATTTTTGGCATCATGGCATACTGTTAATAGAAAAAGACGCTGTCTGACTTTCTTTAAAACACCTCTCAGATTGACCGATCTATATGGTATAAATTCAAACAGAATAAACTCATAACTATATAAATTCACAACTTTTATATATTCAACAGAATTTTGTAAATCCTCGTAATGGTATATGGGAGCGAGGAAGTACATACCCGATTTCATCCATTGTAGGTGCAAGGACCAGTTATTACTAAGAGACGCTATTTGAAATTTACTGACATAACTCACAGGTTGACCTTTATACGGTATAATGTTAACCGGAAGTTCGAAAATCATTGAATGATCTATATGGTCGCTAGGGGAAGTACCTACACGAGTTTATCCATTTTCTATACAAGGGTACAATATTGTCAGACAAATATTTGATGCGATTTCAATAATATATCTCACGGATTGACTTCGTGGCAGTAGTCCAATTCTTCCCATCAGCAACAATGCCAACCTTCTTGTTGTGCCAAGGAACTTGTGTACCAAATTTCACTTAAATATATTTGAGTCCATATCAATCTCGATTAGTTTTAGGTGTTAAAAACAACCGTTAGGTGAACAAAACTATTATATTCTGTTGCTACACGTCGTGAGAGTACAAAATGTTTAAAATTAAATTAATATTCGTTATTCGAGCAAACCGTGATTTGACTGTAATTATATTTGACATCTTATTAACTTATACTATAGGTCAAACCATCACATAGTTTCATTACTAATTTGGTTTCGTATCCGAGATACTTATATTAAAAACAATCTCATTAACACAAATCTTCATATTCATCGTACTAGTGCTTAGAAATGTACATACCGATATCCGTAATTTTTACTACCGAATGCTTTATGTCTGGCTTAATATAAGAGTTATATTTTATTGAGGTATAAAACAAAGGTTTGAAACTCAATATATTGAGTATGTGAGGGAAAGGTCGAATGGAGGCGAGGATACCATTATACTAGGCGTATGGGGTTTAGACCAAATATCAAACATATCATACATATCATAACATATCAAACATATTGACCAAAATAAACGGTATAAAGTGAACTTGAAAGTCGGAAATCACTGTAACGGGTATATTGGGGATAAGGGAAGGTCTGAGCTGAATGCTTTCTTTTGGCTTTTGTCATTAAACTCAAGTATCAAGTCGAGAACATATAATACTATAGGATATATAGTATATCTTATTAAAATTTTTAAAAATTTTACTGATATGCTCAACATTGAGTCCACTAGTATAGCGATAATCATTATATGTAGAAAATAAGGGATGTGTTAATTCGTGGTAGTTTCACCAATTTACTTCGCATATTTCGGATTGACCGATACATAGTATAAAGCCAAACCGTACGTTTGAAAATCTGTACATTTGGTATATGGGGGTTGGTAGAAGTATTGACCCGTTTATATAAATTTTTGAAACAAGGCTATCTTATTATCAGCAAAGATTCTCCCCAAATTTCGTTAATATACGAGTATCTACACTACACTACATGTATCTAACAGATTGACATATTTTCAGTAAAAGGTCAGCCATAGGCACTGTGATCCACATATTCGGTACATGGGGGCTTTTAAAGTTAATGTTCGATTTCGACCACCTTCGGATGTGAGATGACGTAACTTGAAGGCACTATTTGTGTAAAGTTTTATATCGATATCTTCATTTTTACTTGGTGCCATACCCAATGTAAATGTTTTCCACCGATTCATGTGTAGCCCAACCGTACCATCTTTATTCTAAAAATTTATTTTTCTTACGTTTTTCTTTAGGGAGTTAACGTACTATTAGTAATTTTCAAGATAACTTTTGCATTGGTGGTGGGCGTGGTTATTATCCAAATTCACCGATTTTCACACGGTAAGATGAAGTGCTAGCAAGTTTGGTAATGTAGCGTCAGTAGTTTGGAGATATGAGATTAGACTTATTTTTCCAATATATTTGGTATCTGTGTAAAAAAATGTATCTCTGAGATACATAATATGAAACTGGCTGCCTTGTCTTCTGACTTTGAAATGTATATATCGGTCAAAGCAATATACGCTAATGAGATACCCTAATAAAATTTCAATTAACTCTGTTCTTATATGTACCTGTGTACATGAAGCACAATAGAATACAATGATTACATTCAGTATACCGCTTATATATGAAAGGCATCAATCAGTTAATGATTAAGATCGTTGTCCTCTCTGGTGACAGTAAAAAACAGTATAAGTAATGTATAAAGATTATACTGACTTCATTCTGTTTGTACTGTATTAGAAAAATAAAAATGAGCACAATCAGTTTATGAGGTCCCTTAAAAACAACTACCAAATTCTACCAAGGTAACTGTTATATGTTTTTTGCCGAAATTGTCACGCAACTTAAATGTCTATAGTTTCTGAAATGTTCGGGTTCGCCCTAATTTTACTTTTATTACTTATTTATTAAAAAATTTCCCCCAATGTAACTTAAACAAACTTTCATATGTACCAACCACTTTGTGAATCAATTAAGTCAAATATTAACAGGTAAGGCAATTTTGGTCGTATGAAGTCGAATTTAGCATTCTATATTACTATCAGTTATTCATATGGTATATTAATTGCATAAAAATAACTAACTAATAGATAGCTGCCACAAAAATTAAGTGTGAAATAACTTTAAAAAAATTCCATTGCCCTATTTTGAGTAAATGCTTATCAAAGGAAAACATATACTATGTGAGGATACGTAATAAGTACATATAACGAATTTCGAAAATTCTTCTGGTATTTTCGAAGGGTTTGCAAACACTAAACTTTTTCTGCTTGTGCGTTTTTTTACGATTTCATATCTTTTGGGTTAGTTATATATACAGATCATTTATGAAATTCTATTTAAGAATATGTTTTATTTACTCTCTCTGGTCTGCTCAGTGCAATTATTTATTTATTAAGAGCATCTCCATATAAATAGTGGAAATAGTTTTGTACGTATTTGTATTCTTTTAACGATGAATATTTGACACTCACATATTCATTGAATGTACATATGCTTTAAATTAATTGAGTAAAGTTCGTCGTATTGATATCAGTTTATTCTCAAATCATAATAATAAATATGTGTTGGTTGATATATAATATTGAATTATCAGAATTATTTAATTTAATTATCAGATAAATAACTGTTAAGAGTTACATACATATGCTTAAACCGAGTGAAAATGTTTTCATGATCAAGTAACATAACTAATTGATAACCCTAATTTAATACCCTTATTTAATTACAAACATAGCATATTGACACATATGAATACTTAATAAGCAAAAGTACAGAAAAACTAAACATTTCACCTTCTATTTCATATTGTTCCTATAGTTCGGTCTGTTATATTGTCGATAATGAATGATCAAAAAAAGGATTTTCCAAATCTTCTGCCATCAGAAATGAAATTAATGAAACGGAAAAATTATGAAAATAAATATTCATTGGATGGTGCATTAAGAGATTATTCAGTCAATTCTAGAGAGAACGAAACCATTGAGCGGTATGATCAAGTAAGTATATTTATATATAAGTATAGCATATGCTCTACGTTTCTGATATTTTTTAGTTTCGTATATTTTATGTTTATTTATTGGTTAACATATTTTATTTTAGATATAACTCAACAGATGTCTATTATTATTTTAATTATAACATACAACTTATAAATTGATATGATATATGACGCAATTTAAACTCTTAAAAATGGGGTTCCTGCGTATTCTTTGGCTATAGTTGCTTCAAATGGTGCCATTTGAATTACTCTGACTGCGGAAAGAAATGATGCTAGTTAACCAGACACATAGTTCAAGAATGACAACGGTTATTTGATAATGACATATTTTTCTTACTGTCAACGATATTTCGTCAGTTTTATAGTTTAACAACGTTATTCCAAGGCGAAGTCATAGAAGGTGGTACGAAAATTACAAAAACCAAATGTACATTTATTATGTTTGTTTGTTTACAGGTTATATCATAAAAATAGAAATCAAAAATTCTACAATACAACAAATTCAATATTTTCTTACCCACTAAAAATAATTGCATCAGCATTTTCTAGTTTTTGTAAATATTTAAATTGATGATGTGAATTACTCTCCATGACAGAGGAATTTACATTTGTCTGTGCTGTCGCGACAACAAGGCTTGTTTGCTGTATATGGTAAATCTTCTTCTCTAAAATTGGCTTAACAAGTTTCGACGTGATTGCACCCCGTTTTTTGATGATTCACTCCTCCTCCGTGCTCCGAAAACGGCTACCATGTAGGATAACGTGACAAAAGTCCACGATCTCGTACGCGAGATATCTGAGATAGTAGGCATATCAAACCACCGCGTGTGTGTTTTGCATGAAATATTGGACAGACAAATAACAGTCTGCGTGGGTGCATAGTTTACTCACTACTGACAAAAAGTGCAACCGTGAAACCACTTCACCACGGTGTTTGAGTACAATTTGAAGGAGTTTAGTAACCGTTCTCGGAGTATCTGAGCAGTCATTAAAATTCATCGTGCAGCTACGTAGAAACTTGTTAAAAAATTTTTTGACAGTCGTCATTGTAAAAGAAGAGTCGTCGTGTATAACACCCAAGCCTCCTTTGATTTCACTGTGCGACTTCACTTCCAAATTCAGCCGACCGATATTGCTCTTTTTCTATTTTTATAAAATCCGCCGACTGCTTCCATAGGCAGCCAGAGCAAAGCTAGTCTGTTTCCGTAAAAATTTTTAAGTAGCCCTCTATGAGAATGTACTACACGATAGTAAATTTATTGATTCATATATTGATTATTTCGCTGATACCTCTATTGATTAATTGAAATATCGTCTGCAAGCCCCAGAATTTTATTACGCTTGTACGTTTTGTGCTATGTAAAGGGAAAAGGATGTGGTAACTGTCAATCTTGTCGTAGAATTTCAACTTTAATATTGAGTTCATATGTAAACTTTTTGAATAGTATCTGAAAGTATTGCAAATACCTCAAAATATTTCCTATTTTGACCTTAGCAAATTACGAGAGTACAAAATATTCGGTTGCATCCCATCCTTTCTTGCTTTACGGTTATTTTTTGCCTTCTTTTGAAGTTGCGTTGCATTTTGTAGACAATTTATTGACCATGTAAATATGACGCTTTGTAAAGAAGCAAGCAAGCAATGAAAGAAGTAAGCTCAGTAGAAAAAGACGCATAGTAAGTGGGAAGAGAAACGGAAAATATCCAATTTACAAGTCAAAAAAACCAAGTCGGCATCTTTTCCTGATAATAATGATGTATGGTGGTAAAAATGGATAATCTTGATTTAATACTTTCAACCCCTTAACCCCCATATACTACTTCTTCGTTGTTCTAGGTGACTTTGTGCTGAATATATCTGTCAATGAGTGAGTTATCTTAGAATTGGATGAAGATGTTTTCTCAATCATACTTTAGTTTAACGGAAAAAATATATGAAATTAGTCAAAATCCTAGTCTAGCCCCCGTATGCTTGATAAATGGATTACCGCTCCTCTGGTTGACTTTTATGTAATGCGGTTTGGTGTTAATAAGTAACTCAATAAAATGAAAGGAGAATGTTTTCATTGGTATCAAATGATTCGGTAGTAATAAATAGTGTTTTTTGTTTGTTAGGGTGATTTTAATACAAATATCTCGGATATTAAGCAAAACATTTTAATTAAGAGTAGCAATTAATAGTTTAAGTTAATAAGAGACCAAATATGATTATATTTACATTTATATATATAAATTCCAACCCATACAATATTTCATCCAAGAATGAATGTTGTATTCATATTCAATATTTTTTATTATAAAGTTCTGTAAACCACTTTGCTTAGGCTTCCTAATTTTTTTACATACTCACGCTTTATGTTGTAAAAAGATTTAACAGTTTCATTCAAATACATTTTTTTTGTAACGCCTTAAAACCTTCGATTAAGTATGATTATAGATATCAAAATGATCAGAACGAAGAGCTGTTTGTATGACCTTCATGCAAACTTTATATTGCATATATCGGACAATATGTTAAACATCTTAATATAATTATGTGAGTATATTATGTTTAGTATGTTGTGAAATAGTAATTAGAGGGTCCCTAGGCCGAAGATGCGTAAATGTTCGACTATAGTTAACATTGGGCTATATATATCGGTCAATAAAATTAGATAAAACTGTTTGGTTCAGTACAGTTTGCTTCTGTATTAAATACGTGAGAGAAAAGTGATGTTTCCACGACATTCTAAGATAGCACTCACCATCTAACTTTTTATGGGTACAAGGGAGTCTGGAGAGCCCATTGATAAATGTTCGCATACAAGAAGGAGTATCCGAATCAAAACTAAGAATGCTAAAACGCCTGTTTCGGAAAGAAATTTACATGATTTGTTTCCATTTCCATTACATTTGCATCGCGTTCTGAACATAATTATGAAACATATATTTACTTCCGATACATGTTTGATTTTAACTTTAAATATTTACATTTGTTCTGTGTGTCTGATTCTCAGACGGAAATTTTTCAATTTGTTCATCTACAATTCAGAAACATTTTTCCTAAGTGTAAGCAGCTGTCCTTATCCAATTATTTACTCAATATGATGTTTGAGTTCTTGGAGTCCTTTTTGGTGGAAAGAAATGGGACTAAACATGAATGATAGTAAGATATGTAACTAAGCATTGAGCAGTGAGAGAAAGAAGAAAAAATTTCTCCCTCAAATAAGACTTTGGATGCTTAGGAATTCCTAAGGATGTATTTTAAATAAACTCTTATTAAATCTTATTAATTATATATACTATACACATATGTTCATCCAGTCGGCCATAGATCATCGAAGTCAGTCATAGATCGGAGGTCCTCATATTCTGTATCTGAGGGCTGGAGCAGTTATGGTCCCTTTTTACCAAAGAGGTTTAACACCTTAAGGGCATTCTTTTTGCAAAGTTTTATTCCAATATATTTATTGTGAAGTGAAAGAACCTGATATTTTGTTTATGAGGAGTAGGCGTGGTTGTAGTCCGGCTTCGCTCATTTTTGAGTATTTTGAATTTTATGTAGTATTTGGTGTGTATGTATTTGTTTTATACTGCTTAGAAAAGGGGAAAACCTGAAGTTGTTCAAGAATGAAACACTACATTACTTGAGATATTACTTTGTTTAATAGAAAACAACAAGTAATATGAAATAGGATCTTGTGATTAATATGAAATGTTGTTTTACATCTTCTTCCTCGGTTTCCTTTTCTCCGTAAATTACAAATACAATCTTTAGATAAGGCAGTGGTGTATTTCCTTATTCACTCTCGGTATAGTTTTTCCTGTTTTTTATTCATAATAGTTATTCGATTGTCAATTGCCTATAAGACGGGTAAAGGTTAAATTATCTATGACTTATGTATTACCACTGAATAACGTAATTTTAACTTCTTTTACTGCACGACGATGTGATATTCTTACTCGCTCTATCCCAGTATTATATTTTGCTGGAGGTCGAAAGAAGCCGTTCTTGGCCGAAAACGTTAGAAAATCCAGAAAATGATACTGGACGGCTCATATAATGAAGTTGATCGAAATAACTAACTGATATAGGTTTCATCACTAACTTTGATAATGAAAAAACTATCAACGGCGATTATTATAAGCAGTAATTGCACCGTTTGAAGAATGAGATCGCGAAACAGCGATACTATTCGAAGAAGAAAAATGTACTGATTCATCAAGACCGTGTCACATGATTAACAGTTTTCGACTTTTCTGTCCTTTACAACTCACATTCAATTGCCATTTTTAGTCTGACTGTGATCTGCAAGTGATCGGTAGAAAAATAACGCAAAATTTTAAACTGAAGATTTGTGCAGACGAGTCAAAGATCAATATTTTTGGCTCAGACAAAATAACTCATATTTGACGGTAACAGAATACTGAGCTCCAAACATGTAACATCAAGCTAACTGTAAAGCAGTGGTGGCAGTGTTAGGGTTTGCTTGTGTTTTACCGCAACTGGCGTAGGAAAGTTTGTCTTTTCATGAAGGGTATTATGAATAAGACGATGTACATATTAAGATAAAACTTATTCCAAGGTGCTAAGAATCTGGAATACCTAATAGGTTTTCTTATTCCCAGGATAACGTCCCAAAACACCAATCGGTAATCCTACAGACCTGGGTGATAGGAATTGTCCGTATTTAATGGAAACGCCCACGAAGTCACCACGAAGGATTGTAGCAGGAATTTGTGGGCTTTGTTGGATAACAACATCATTAAAAAATTTTGTGCAACAAAGAACAGCTGAAAATGTAATTTGGAAAGAACAAATTCGGGCCGGTGAAGAACTGCGAACAACGACGAAACTGGTGGAATCAATGCTAGCTAGGTTTAATGGTGTATGAACTATTGTGAATTCTAAGTTTCTATATCGTAGTTTTCTAAGTCATCTTATTTATTTTTATAATACTTTTATTATTTTATTATTTACTTAGCCATATTTTTGAATGGAAACTTTTCAAAAGTGGACTAGCACAATTTATTTATTTTATCTACTGTTAAAGTGTTTATATTTCAGCTTTTTGTTCTAGAGAAAGTTAAAATGAACATTCCGAAGTAATTAGGCAAGATTTTCTACGAAGAACTCTATATCAGACACTCTTGGAAATCTGATGCTGATGAAAAATTTAACCCAGTACAAAACTCTATTAGAGTATACTCGTGTATACTGTGTATACTCGTACGCAGCACTTTCCCGAAATACTCATGCTCTGAAAGGTCTTTGATGGTTTTACTTTATTAGAGGCAGTCGAAGAAAATAATTCCATGTGAATGCCAAAATGTAATGGCTGAAACCTTGTCAACCGATTATTCTGCCGAATGGGTGACAAGGTTTAGGTGCGGAATGATAAAACCCTGTTTCACCCATTGTCATAAATCGGCGCATAAACACGTTCTATTTGTTTTTTTTTGTGTTTTCACCTATCGCGATTAACTTTCTAAAATTTTGTAAAAAAATTTAAATATCGTAAATGAAATGGCATACATGTTCCTTTGAGATGCCAATGATGTTAACTAACTTGCTCAATTCCATTTTAGAGTAATTTAACAAATCATAAATTTTCGATGTTTCTTGCCTATAATAACCTATATATATATTTCTTAATATATTTTCTTTAACCTTTCTGAACGGTTATATACCATTTATGCTCGTACGATTACAATGACATTCTGCAAACTTAGCAACAGATTAAGATAAAAATGTGTTATTTGATACAGAGAATCGCAGAAAGGAGGGGCATTTGTAGTTTAAAATTTGTTTATAAGTGGTACGACCCTGCCCACCTATAGGTTTAACGTACATATCTCACAAACCGTGAAAGCTGCATCCACCAAACTTGCTTAGAGAAAATCTTTCTAATATTTCCTTATACACTGGAATAAGTAGTGAAATCGGATAATAACCACGCTCATTTCCCATATAAAGGTTAAGTTGAAAACTGCTAAAAGTGCGTTAACTCGCTGAAGAAATTCGTCATGAAATATTAAACGTTACAGTAAAGATGGTACGGAAGGAATGCATAGGAATCCATGTAAAATTTGGACGTTTACGTGAATTTCCATATCTCAAGAACAAGCAGAAAATTTCAACCAAATCGGACAAATACTTCCCTTATCCCCCATACACTTAATATAAAATTTTCAAATATCTCTTTGGATTCATACCGTATGTTGGTTATGTCGACGAACGGAACCGGTTCCGGTTAAAAGAAAAACACTTCATTGTAGTTTAACGTAATAAATTAAATTTAGTAATATTTGCATATGCATATATATATAGTAACATCTGCGTACATACAGTGTATGTATTTGGGAACAATATTTGTTAATTGTATTATATTGTTGGGTACAATTCAGTATTAGCTAACCTGTAATCATAAATATATTGACCTGTTTTGTGTTGGATAATTCCTTCGGGAATGTATTTATGTGATGTATTGGCGGATAGGCAATTTTTGCTGTTTCTCCACTTAAAGCTTTTCGTTTCGATTTGCACGGGGTTTCTCGTTCCTTTTCTTCTATTGGATTTGTTAAAAAAGGTGAGTGGTAAGCGAAGTTGGAGCGGTTGTTTTTCACAGAGGTGTAATTCTTTGGATTAAATATCCTGGCCGCTTTGCAGTATCTGCGAAATAAATTTGGATTAGTTGAAAGCACTATGGTGCCAGTTAGAATCCAGCCGAATGCAGTATACTGCGCTACCAATGTTTTTCTGTACTTTGTCTGGGTGAAACTATCCACTTCTGATCTAACAGATCTGCTCCAACAGATATCTGCTCCAATTTGCAACATTATTTCTCCTCTGCTGTAAAACTGAGGGTCTAGGAGGATTAAGTGGCCAAAGGGTTTTTCAGTATCGTCACTTAAGTCATCTCATAAGGTTATAAGTGACCTGTCAAAACAATTAACACAATAGCGGTGTTTTATGACGGCTTCATATTTTTTGCATAAGTTGTGTGATGAGTACGTAGCGCAAGTCACTAAACGGTGGTCCTTTTTGCACAGTCCGAAAGTTACATGGTGCCCAATGTTATATGTTCGACGATGTTTGTTGGTTTTTTGGATCTTGCGGTGGTACCACTACCACTCTTCTCTTCCTCGCGAATAGTGGGTAAAGTCGCTTGGAAACGCCGAATGCGTCGAGCCATGGTTTCGTCATTTGACGTAGGCGTAATACTGCGGGTTGCACTACAGGGTCGTATGGTAGACAACAAGATTTTGCGTAGAGTTTTGGGTGATTTACTGTTGGTTTAAGCCATTTCACGAAGAAGAAAAAAAACTTTTAAGTTACTTTATACTTAATATCACAATTTTTGTGAAGGGGAAGGTTATTGTGCCTTGGGCGGTACGCACTCGTGTTTTATTGTCCAATCCGAGGAAGACCTTTCAATTCCTAATTTCATTTTGGAATTCATTTCAATTGGAATAATTCATTGGAATATTGGAACATTGGAATAATTTAAATTTTCTTATTTGGTGAAAGGTTTTCGTTTCTTATGACGAATACATCGTCGACCTCAGGATTGCGTAGGGGATATTTTCATTTGTATCATCTGTGGAGTTCCTTAAAGAATTCTTCCTTCCACCGTTTACAAAAATGCGATAGAGCATTTTTAACTTCTGCCATCTGTTAACAATGCTTAAATTTGCATCCTCTAGATTGGGTTCGGCAGGAGTTGGTAATGGGTTACCCATAAGGAAGTGTTCTGGAGTTAATGGTTCCAATTTTGATGAGTCGTCATTCACGGGGCTTATTGGGCGACAGTTTAAACAACTTTCAATGCGAGTTAATAGAGTAGAAAGTTTTTGAATCTGAATTTATGTACTTTTCCGACTTTTTTAAGTGATTTTTTAAGCGCCTGCTTCCTATAATCCACCTGCCACGTGGAGCTCCTGGTGGGTTGAAGTGCCATGAAATATCTTGATGAATATCTTTATGTAGTGTTATAACTTGAGTTCGAAGTGTTTTCAGCAATTCTCGCCCATCTTCACTTAGACCTGCGAAGCTCCTACGAAGTTTGTTCCGTTGTCGGAATAAAGATTGCGGGACATGCACGCCTAGACATGAAACGGGTAAATCCAGCTAGAAATGCTTGCGTATATATAAATATACAAATACACACACATAGCCTTTGGTAAGTGGACATGCCCTTCCAGCGTAGCTTTTAATATCATAGGGTCCGGCGAAGTCGGTTCACTTTTCATTTGGAAGAGCTGCCATTATTTGGGTTTGTTGAGTCTTTTTGTGTATAATACAGGTATACAATTGTGTATGATACAGGTGCACTGATGAATACTTGTTTCAATCAGCACCTTTAATTAAGGTATCCAGAATTCTGTTCTTAAGAGGCGAAGAACAAGTTGATTTCCACCGTGTAGTATTATTAAGTGGGTAAATTGGGTTAGTAATTGGAATATGTTGCTACTATAGGGTAGTACAATTGGGTGACGCAGAGAGGCTTAATCCGCCATCAATTCAAATGACTCCCTTAGGACCAATGAACGGATTTAATGTTAGTAATGAACTTTTCTTGTATATTTGGGTTTTATTGGTCACGGCATTATTTAGTTTTCGGAAATGTATTTTTTTGGGTTTGAATGTTTAACTTGATTCTTGTTGCTTTGAACCCTTCTGTGGTGATTTCTTGATTTGAGCAGTAAGTCTCTCGTCTCCTTGGTGAAGCATTTGAATAAAACCTGAATAAGCATGCGATAACACGAATAGTTCTGGAAAGCTCTCTGGATGCTGCCGAGAAAAACCTTTCGGGCATATCCTCTCGGGTTGTTATCGCAAACGTTTTGACAGTTTTGAATTCCAGGGTAGTGTTGTAGGATCTTTCAGTTATTGGAAAATCCTCTTTTTCACATTGTAACCATTCGGGTCCGTGCCACCAGATGTTGCAATTCAAGAGTTCGGTGAGCGCATATCCTCGGGTTGCCAAACCTGTGGAGTTGTTTTGACTTTCGACGTGATGCCAATTACATTCTCCGACTTTCTCGGTAATGGCGTTTTCTCTGTTTGAAACGAAAGCGGTATATGAACATCGTGGTTTGCTTAATCAAGCGAGAATTATGGTAGAGCCTACGCAAAAGTAACTTTTATATTGGGTTAGATTTAGTTGGGACAGAGTAGGGTTAGCAGGGCTAGGTAGGAGGACAGCTCCGCAGAGTTCCAGTATGGGTAGCGAAACGGTTTTAATAGGAGAAACTCTGGTTTTGGATACTACGATATTGTCCATATTTCGTCACCTTTTGAGACTCGTATGCCTTTTGAGTGCTGCGGCATATGCTTTCTCTGAAGTACCGGAGAAATCGTGAGTGTTCGATGGTAGCTGATGGAGAAAAGTGGGTCCATCCACGTATTTTTACCTTGTTTATATTTTCATACTCCTTGACAAAACTGTTCCATCGATGAAGGGTAAGTGGCTTTAGACTTTCATCCCAGTCTGATTTATCTAGCCATATTTGTAGCATTATTATTTTTCTCGTGATTATTATGTTTAGGCGTTTTCTCCAATGGGTTGGCGAAGAAGCAGAATGAATCTTTTATTGAGTTCCATCAAATGCCTAGAGTTTTCGTATTTTCGAGTTCAGAAAGATTGAGTGAACCTCTGTCTTATGGTATACTGGTACTGATACTGGTATACTGGTCTTATGGTACTTATATAGTGCCTCTGTCTTAAAGGTTATCGATTTGATGGACTTCCACAGGGTCCTTTTAGAATATGTGGGTGATTGGAGGTCTATTTTTGCTAAGGCGAATCCTGGGGATTCGAAAGCTGAAATGAGTTCATGCATATTTCGCAGTGGTTAGGTCGTGGTTCCTGCTCAGACATTGTCTACATACATTTCTTGGTGAAGAAGTGGGTTTCTTATCATCGGCCAGCTTCATAAGGGTTCGAGTTGCTAGGTAAGGTGCACAATTTATACCGAACGTAACCGTTTGCAATTCGAAGTCTTCCGTGGACTTTCTAAAGAGGATTCTTTGGAATCGTGTATATTCAGGGTCTATGAGTATATTTTTTGAATGTCCGCATTACAAACGACTTGGAACAATCGCTATTTTGTAATTAGGGTGACTAGGGCTTTCTATAAAAGTAAGACGTCATTTAAACTTTAACGATTTGACGTGGGGCAAATTGCGTTAAATACCACGCGCGATTTTGTGGTTATGAGGTCGGGTTTAATGACGGCATGGTGTGGTAAATATTATTGGATCGCGCTATCAGAAGGGCCATTTTCGACTTCCTTCATTTTTCCAAGTTCCAAATATTAAATGATAGTTTTGTCACATTCGGCCTTTACTTCGGGTTTTTTGAGAAAGGATCGTTCATTTCTGAGGAATTGAGCTAACACTATAGGTCTAGAGTGCCCAGTATCGATATTTCTGTGATTTTTGAATGGTAGAGTTACAACAAAACGTCCATCTGAGTTACGGCGGGTAGTTTTTTGGAATATTTCCTCAAACATTTTATCCGATATGAAAATTACGGTTTCCTTTGGGACTTCCTCCTCCTCCCGAAAGTGTGTGAGTGGATACTCAGGGTTAATTTAATTGTGAAATGATACTATAGATGAATTACTGGAGGTTACGTTATGGGTCCAGATAAAATCCATCCGAATTCTGTTTCTTGAGCTAGGAATGAGCTTAGAATATTTTGTTTCACTCCACCGAGTATAATATATGGATAGATATCACTACCAATTACCATGTCCATTTATTTGGATATTTTTGGTATGAGGGTAATTTATCGATTAGGCTATTCAGTATAAATGTTTGTGTCGATATCTCCTAATTTGTGTTTAAGAGTGAACAAAGCGTGATTCCGCAAATCCTCGTTGGTGTTGCTGAAACCACATTGTTTAGTCCAGTTACTTGAGCTGATACAGAGTGCATGGGTATATCCAGGCTTAGTTGAAGCCTTTGGGATATAAATGTGGTTTCTGGTCCTCAGTAAATGAATTCTCTTGCAGAATCTCGCTGCCTATTATGTTTTACCTGAACCATGGCAGAACCGAGTAATATTTGCTTCCTATTTTGATTGAGTGGATCTTGGCTTGATAATTTTGTGGACTGTGGAGCAATAATGCAGCCTTGCCGATTTGTATCTGTACTTCGGGTGGGTAATGTGGTACATGCAGCGATATCAGGTGTCGAACTGGAGACTCTTGATTTTTCTGTTGTGGATTCAGATCGCTGGCTAGGTTTGCTGTGCATTAGAGTATTACGTCTTTTGTAACATTTGCGGCAAGAGTATTTGTGTATGCAGTTATGGGGGGGGGGAATATAGTTTAGTTACTGAAGGCTTGAAATTTCCTACAGATTCGAGGGTGTTATATTTATGGGTTAAGAAACTGTCAAAATTTGACTATGTGGGTATGATGGAATTATCTGCTAGAGTATACTTAAATGTTTCTAAAGTTTCTTTAGGTAGTTTTGAACTACAAAGATATATCAATATCGGGTCCCAGCTTTTTGTGTCAGACTCAAAATTGGTTAAGTTGGTTAAAACATTATTAATCGTTTTTGCTGGTTTTTAATAGCACAGCCTCTTTCTTGAGTAACCTGGGGTAGGTTAAAAAGGGTCTTCAAGTGAGTGTTTACCTGTATTCTCTTATTTTCAGACTGATCGATTAAATTTTTCCAGGTAAGTATGAAACCATCGTTAGTTAAGGCTGCGTTTTGAATTGTTTCCCTTGCTTCACCTCGGGTCTTCTCAGTAAAGTGAAAGAAATTTTCAACATTACTTATCCTTGGGTTACGGATATACAGGGCTGTAAACATGTCTCGAGAGGTGAACGAAGTCGTATAATCTCCGCGAAAGATGTCGGTTTTCGCATTTGTGGCCCCTGAGGTTCTCCGCTTAATTTGTTTGGTAGACACATGGATTTTACGAGTGTCTACGTCTTCGTTAATTGAAGCTAAGCAAGAGAGGTACATTTGATAGCATTTTTTATATCTAGCCTCTACTTTATTAAATTCGATGGTTCCTTGGGTATCACGAGAAATTCTCCAAATAATATCGCATGCCTGTTTTGCTTCGTCGTAAAGCCAATTGAGTTCGCCTCCTTTAATTTCTAGATTGTAAACCGATTCATTTTCTTTGGGTATGGTGATGATCTGCCACGAATTCAGTTAAATTATTTGTTGTAATTTTGAAATCCTCCATTTTGATAATTCGGGTAAGGACTTTTAGAAAAAAAAAGGATTTTATGAGAGAAATTGATAAGGTCGCGTTGAGTTAAAGAAAAATTTAAATACAGGATATTTGGAAATTCTTTGGCTTTTTACTATTTTTTGCTTCTTTGGTGAACAAGGGTTAAACATTTTTTCTAAAAAACATATTTATTTTTCCAACGTATGTTTGAAATATAACTGTAAAGCCGAAAGATGTTATCGAATTTTTCGTATTGTAAATGAGTGCAGGTTTATATATTTATTTATATATATATATTTTTTTTTTTGTTTTTAATAAGGAAAGTGCAATAGCTGACTATTATAGCCGAAGTATATGTTACTTATTGCACTTATTCCGTTGAGTACATAATTACAAATGTATAATTAAGTAGTGCAAAGCTAAATTTGCCAAATTTAAGAATAACAAATAAATTGAATTTAAGTGTGGTTAAGGACATAATTTGAAGATACTTAATTTTCGCACTTACAGTTTTTTCCACCTTTAAAATAATTTTGCGTATTTAAATTTACTTGTGTATATTTGTTGGCTCGGTGTACAAGCTGTTTTGTTGAGTGCAGTTAGGCTCCAACGGTGGCGTTGTTGGTAAAATTCCCACAAAGGATTTTTACATAAATTATCGCGGCTCGATAGGACCAAAATGTCGAGTTATGTCGACGAACAGAACCGGTTCCGGTTAAAAGAAAAACACTTCATTGTAGTTTAACGTAATAAATTAAATTTAGTAATATTTTAGGGTATAATTGAGTGTTGGTAAGTAAATATGCGTACATACAGTGTGTGGGGTGTTTGGGAACAATATTCGTTAATTGTTTCATATTGTTGGGTACAATTCAGTATTAGCTAACTTGTAATCATAAATATATTGACCTGTTTTGTGTTGGATAATTCCTTCGGGAATGTATTTATATGATGTGTTGGCGTGTAGGCAATTTTTGCTGCTTCTCCACTTAAAGTTTTTCGTTTCGATTTGCGCGGGCTTTCTCGTTCTTTTTCTTCTGTTGGATTTGTTAAAGAAAGTGAGTGGTAAGCGAAGTTTGGGCGGTTGTTTTTCCTTTGCATTACGTCTCTATTACTTTTCGGCGTATATGAGAGTAATGCAGAGGTGTAATTGTTCAGATTAAATACCGTATATACCAGGCAATAAGTAAGAAATCTTAGCCAAATTAACTGAAGGTATAGTAATGGATACACTATAGTTTAATGCCAAAAATGAGTGAAATTGGTTTATGAATTATCCCTGCTCCGATATATTACTTATAATGATTTTCATTATTCCATCTCTCTCTACGCCGAATATGTCGTTCAGTGTGTCATTTATCTTAACAAATTTTAGTGGAAAGATGTTTTCTAGTTTACTGCAGTAATCGAAAAAGTTTATAAAACCAATCCAGACCTTCCCCTAGCCCAAATATGTCCGACATAACCATTTTCGATATTCCAGGTATTCCAGGTTCCAGGTTTTAAAGGTTTCAGTCGTTTGATATTGATATAATGAAATTAAGTGGATATATTTTCTTAAGAATAATGTGATTTCGCGCTAAATAAGAAAGAAATCGGTCTAGACCATGATCTAATACCCATATTCCTAATACAATGATGTTCTTTTCTTTGGTTAACTTTTTTGTCATGTATCTAATAAATTCAATTAAGCCACCTTGGTGGATTTTATATTGCTTATATTTCATCTGAGTTAATTTGGGTCATTTTAATATTTATAAATATCACGGACAGGATGTAAAATGAAGTAGTGAAACTAACTGAGTACACCACCTATAATATAAGATAAAAACGTTTGAAATATGTTTGAGATCCATTCAAGTTTTCGTCGAATAATGAATGTTGAATTCTTACGTAAAATTTTTATACCCTCGCAACATGTCGCTAGAGAGTATATTAGTTTTGTTCACCCAACGGTTGTTCGTAACACCTAGAAATAATCGAGTTAAATATAGACATTTATATATATAACTGATCAGGATGAAAATACGACTTGAAATCCGAGTGACTATCTGTCCATCCGTCCTTCCGCCCGTAGAAACGATAACTTGAGTAAAAGTGAAGGTATTTTGATGATACTTAGTACATGTGTTCTTTGTTAGCGTGAGACAGTTGGTTTTCCAGATGGGCGTGATTGCACATCTACCACGCCCACAAAAAGCCATTAATTGAAAAGGTATAAGGTGCTATAACTAAGACACTAATTAAGATATAAACGTGTTATTTGGTATAGAGGATCCTAGTAGGGCGGGGCATATGTAGGGGAGACTTTTTGTAAAAGTGGACATAGCCCCATCCTCAAACACGTTTAATATAAATATCTCAGAAACCATTAAGGCTATATCAATCAAACTTGCTCTGAGCACGTTTTCCTAGCATCTCCTCATATACCCAGAAAAAAGAAAAAGAAAGAAAATGAGTGTACTCGGATAATAACCACACCCACCTCCTATACAAAAGTTATGTTAAAAAGTACGAAAAGTGCGTAAACTGGCTGAAGGAACACGTCAGAAACATTAAAACTTAAAGTAAATATGATACGAAAGGGCTACATAGGAACCAGTTTAAAGTTTGGTGATAGGCGTTGGCACCGCCCACTTCTAGGTGAAATCCCACATCTCAAAAACGTCTTAATCAATTCCAACAAAATCTGGAACGTGACATTATATTTGCATTGTTATGTCACATTTTTAAAATGGACGAAATCGGATAAAAAAACACGCCTACTTCTAATATAACACAAGTTTAAGTTACTTCTGATCCTTTCACTTTAACGTTAATAAATGGAGTTTCAATTAAGATGTAGGAATGAAACTTTGTACAAATAGTTCTTTTAAAAGACGCCATTACATCCGTAAAAATAGGCGAAATCGGATTATAACCTTTCAAGCCACCAGATATTCAATATATGGACCTCTGTGCCTCCGACTTTTTACTGAAAATATCGGTAAATCTGTAAGATATCGTAATGAAATTGGTGGACTATCTTTCCATGATATCAGAATAATCTGGTGTCAAAAATGGGGAAAATCGGGTAAATATTTCCCCTAGCCCCCATATACCTAATATAAGGGTTTTCAACCTTCCGGTAGACTTTAGACCATATATAATAGTAAATCTGTAAGATATCGTTATGAAATTAGAGGATTATCCTTCCATGACAATAATGTGATCTGGTGTCAAAAATGGGGCAAATCGGGTAAATACTTCTCATAGCCCCCATATACCTAACATACGAATTTTCGACCTTCCAATAGATTTTATATCATAACGGTTAATATATGAGTTATCCCTTTGAAATTTAGAAAACGTGTCTTCCTGATAACAGTGTGTCCATGTGCTTAAAATGGAAAAAATCGGGCAATCACTTCCCCTAGCCCCTATGTACCTAATATAAAGATATTCATAGTCCCGGTAGACTTGATATTCGGTCAATGATGTAAGATAGCAATTAGCAAAATGAAGTGAATGTGTGAAATTCGATATACTAAAGTTTAATGCCGAAAATGTGTGAACTCGGTTTACGAATTATCCCAGCTCCCATATACTATATATAATGATTTTCGTTATTCTAGCAGATTTTATGCCGAATATGTCGGTCACTGTGTGAGTTACCTACACAGAATTGCGTGGAAACATGTTCTCTAATATAGTTGAGTAATGAAAAGAATTAATATGATCAGTGCAGATCTTCTTCTATCCCAAAAATGTCCGATATAAGAATTCCCGACATTCCACCTGACTTTAAACCGATTATGTTGGTCAATATGTGTTATATTTTAATGAAATTAAGGGGATATGTTTTCTTAAACACAATGTGATTTCGCGCTAAATATGAAAGAAATCGGTCTGGATCATGGTCTAAGCCGCTTTTTAGTAATATAGTAATTTCCTTTTCTCTATTTGACTTTTTCCTCATGTATGTAATATATTTATTAAACCACTTTGATTGAGTTTATATCGCATATATCACTTTTGAGTTAATTTAGTAGATTTTAATATAAATATCTCTGACGCGAAGCAAAATATAGGAACGAAAGTACAGGAGTCTATGCCCTGTAATATAAGTTAATAGCATACCAAATATGGTTGCAATCCATTGACAATTTCGTCGGATATTGAATGTTGAATTCTTCCGCAACATTTTTTAATATAAAGTCATGTCATCACCTGAAAGCATATCTCCGTTTCCTATCCTTGCACATTGCGGGAGTATGTCCTTTTTTACTTGTTTTTTATGAGTTTAGATACTAAAGTTAATAATGATATTTTCAATAACCATAATTTCGAAGTTCGAGAGCATATATTTCGTTTGGAGGCCAACTAAGAAAAACTGAAAGAACACTCTTTTATTTATGACTCAATCTCCTTAAAAATTTCATTTGGTCTAATTCCCATTACGTAAAGTAAATTTTGCCGTATGTAAAGCTATTAAAAATATTACAAGCTATTATAAAAAAAGACGGAAATATGGAATAACTAAAATAGTACATTTCATGGATCGAATGAACTAGAAAGCAGAATACCAAAGTTAAAAAAATTTCGACACAAGACGAAACTAGAAGAAGCGAGCTCTTGGTTTGATAGGTATTTCGCTTGTTAAGTTGTGACTTTCAAATCATTAAATATATTGTGTTCTAGGTGCTGCTTTGTTCTTTTGTTGTTAGTAGTCAAGAAAGTCAGTACGTTTGGACTTTTTAGATATACTTTTGTGGAATCACCAGAGACTTGTTGAGACCGTTATTAAGAACTGACCGATAAAGTTCGGTTTGTGTTATTGTATTTAGCTATCGATTCCCCTTGGGAAAAATAAAACCATTATCACGTAAAATGAAATAATTTTTGTTTAAAAAAATCGACACCGATTAGTGCAAAGTTTTTGTTGTACATTTAGTAGTGAAGTTACGCTACCTTTTTTGGATTACAAATTGTGAATTCATACTGACACCTGCTGGTGGACCCCTAACACGCTGGATTTCAAGGTCAAGTGTTTAGAAAAAAATAATGAGCGCTGTCCAAAATAAAAATACTCAATTACTCGACATTAAAAATTTATTTAGATCAGCATGTTGTCCTATGTTTCATGTTCTTTTGATTAATAAAATTTTTAATTCAGATCTTTAAATTGGGAAATTATTTGTTTTTTAATATAATGTGTTTTTCATATAATTTAATTCCTACAATTTTAATGCATTTTAGAAGTGCCTCAGTGTAGCCAAAGAGAGTAATTTTATTTTGTTACATAATCTATTTTGAAAGTTTTACAGAGATCATAAACTTCTCCTGGTATTGTTTCGAGTACTTGCCGTTATGCCTATACAAAGATCTAGTCCTGGATGTATGACATTTTCTTGGAAATCATCAGCTACAATATATGCCTTCACTTTCTGGATTTTTATGACAATTATTGTTTTATTTGTTGGACAAGAAAGGATTCAAATTCTTTATACAACCAAACAATTTGACGAATACATATATGCCGTAATTTTTGTGATATATTTGATACCACACTTTTGGATTCCCTTTGTTGGATGGGGTGTAGCAACGGAAGTGGCTGAATATAAATCTTCTTGGGGAAAGTTTCAGGTAAGAATATTTACAGTTAAATAAAAAATCAAGTATTAATATGTAGAAAAACTGATCATATGAAGTAAAATATGTAAATAAACAAGTAAGAAAAGGCTAAGTTCAGAGTTAAGTTAAGTTAAGAGTTAAGTTAAATGATATACATGTATATTGTGTAATGTGAAACAAAATGAAGAGTAGATTTTATTTCGTCTGAATCTGAAATCAGAAATTTCTCAAATTTACATATATTATCGACATAAAGTCAGCCGAAAGCCTCTAATATAAGAATGTCAAGAAAATATTATATGCCAAATTGGTCAAGATACAAACTTACATAAAAGTGGGCAATACCACGCCCAATGCCCAATTCACTTACAAACCTGCTCCACAGATAATCTTTGATTAGTTTTGGGTGTAACAAACAACCGTAAGGTGAACATAACTGGTATACTCTTTGCAATATTGAGAGAAAATAAAATTAAGCTATGAAAACTTGTCACCAAATGTGAGCAACCGCAAAATATTATCTTCGTTAATGAAAACTGAAGGAGAGGAACTTCCGACTGGCACTCATCGTAATATATCCTTCCATATTAGGCTGTGATTTACTTTCCTATGCTTTATTTACCTACCTTTATAATGCTCTCTTAAGAAATATTCCGAAAACTAATCTTTCGTCCGTCTCTGGTATTTAATTTGAAATTCCTACCTTATGGAACTCAATATTCCGACAAGCACAAACAAGTTCAAATTGCCTATTCCACTTTAGTGTAATCTTCTCGCCGAACACCAAATCAATAACATTATGAAACTCTAAACGGATATTTGACAGTATCGAATAATGTATAATGTAATTAATTCTCTTACTTTCGTAACTTGTTGCACAGAGTATAATAATTATGTTCACCTAACGCTTGTTAGTAACTCCTAAAACTAAGCGAGATAGATACAGAATTATGCATGTATGTATTAAAACTACGCCTGAGAAAGGCAACTTTGATTGTTATACTCTGGCAATATATTGTTACAGAGTACATTAGTTTTGTTCACCTAACGGTTGTTTGTAACACATACAACTAATCGAGTTAGATATAGACACATATATATATATATGTATATACATATAGGATTAGGATGAAAAGACTATTTTAAATCCGAGTGACTGTCTGTGCGTTCGTCCATGCAAGCGATAACTTGAGTAAAAATTAAGATATTTCGATGAGACTTGGTACACGTCTTCTTTGTTACTGTTGGACAGTCGGTATTGCAGATGGACGTAATTGGACATCTGCCAGGCCACAAAATGCCATTAATCGAAAACTGATAAAGTGCTATAACTAAGTAGTAAATTAAGATGTAAATGTGTTATTTCGTGTAGGGGATCCTAGTAGGGTGGCGCATCCGTGGGCATAAATTTTTGTAAAAGTGGGTATGACCCCGCCCCCAATAGGTATATAGATAGTAATGTAATATGTAAAATAGATTTAATATCTCGGAAACCATTAAGGCTATATCGACCCAACTTGCTCAGAGTAAGTTTTTGCGCATCTCCTCATATACTAAGAAAATGCGTGAAATCGGGTAATAACCACGCCTCCCTCCCATACAAAGGTTATGTCAAAAAGGACGAAAAGTGCGATAACTCGGTGAACGGACACGTTAGAGACATGAAATCGTGCAGAAAATATCATACGGAACGGTTGCATAGGAATCCGTGTAAAGATTTGATGATGGACGTGGCACCGTCCACTTTCTGGAGAAATCCCATATCTCAAGAACGCCTTAACAAATTTCATCAAAACTTGGTACATAGCATTGCATTTGCAATCTTATTTCACATTGTGAAAATTTACCTAATCCGATGAAAACCACGTCTACTTCTCATATGACGGAATTTTAAGTTTCATCTGATACTTTCACTTTAAAGTAGATAAATCGAGAATCAGTTACGATATTGGAATAAAGCTTTTAACGAATAGTGCGTTCAAGATATGCCATCTCATGCGTAAAAATAGAGGAAATCGGATTATAACTTTTCGAGCCATCGTACCCAATATAAGGACCTCAGTGCCTTTATCTGACTTTTTACCGAAAATATTGGTAAATCTGTAAGCTATTGTAATGAATTTAAAGGATTATTTCGACGATAATGGCGTACTCTGGTATCAAAAAAGGTGAAAATCTTGGTGGAAGGATATATAAGAGTTTACTGCCGAAAATGTGTGAAATCGGTCTACGAATTATCCTAGCTCCCATATACTACATATAATGATTTTCGCTGTTCTAGCAGACTTTATTTCAAATATGTCGGTCACTGTGTGAGTTGCCTTCACAATTTGGGTGTAAACATGTTGTCTAATATATTTAAATAATGAAAAGAGTTAATGTGATCAGTGCAGATCTCCCTATATCCCAAAAATTGCCGATATAAGAATCCCCGACTTTCCACCTGACTTTAAACCGTTTATGTAGGTCAATCTGTGTGATATTTTAATGAAATTAAGTGGATATGTTTTCTTAAACACAATGTGATTTCATGCTAAATATGAAAGAAATCGGTCTAGACCATGGTCTAAGCCGCTCATTCCTAATATAATGATTTCATTTTCTCTGGTTGACTTTTTCCACATATATCTAATATATTCATTAAACCACTTCGGTTGACTTTTGAATTAATTTGGTAGATTTTAATATAAATATCTCTGATACGAACCAAAATGTAGTAATGAAAGTACGTGAGTCTATGACCTGTAATATAAGTCAATTATATGCCAAATATAATTGCAATCCAATAACCGTTTGCTTGAATAATTAATATTGAATTCTTCCGCAACATTTTTTAATATAAAATTATGCCAGCACCTGGAAACATTTCCCCGCCTCTGATCGTTGCACATTGGGAGAGTATAAGATGTTCGGTTACACCCGAACTTAACCCTTTCTTGCTTATTAATATAAAATTCTGCCAGCACCTGCAACATCTCCACGCCTTTGATACTTGCATATGACGAGAGCATAAAATGTGCGGTAACAACCGATCTTAGACCTTCCGTATTTGCTTTAGTTTTATTTTCTCTTTTTCTATGTATTTATTTCGTTTCCTACCTTTATGCACAGCTAGGTTGCGTGTTGTTTGGTTTTGAACTTTTATTAATAATGACTTTTTATTGCTTTTATTTTTAATTGTAACATGAATTTTTATTTATTTTTTCGTTACCATTGTAATATATATAATAATTATTCAATCACTTACAGTTTGTTATTTTATTTTTATCATATTTTGCTTTTATAATCATGATTTTTTTCCAAACTGCAATATTAAAGGCGATTCTGCATCTGATCGCGTTGTTGCATGTTGGTTTTGTGAAGGGCTTGTCCATCTTGAATGTGCTAGACTGACAGGTAGAATCATAGATTATATTCGCCATGGTAAGGGATTGCGCTGATCTTGCTTAAGATGTAAATCGACTGAAATTTAAGGTATATAAGCAGACACACCGCAAAATTTAGGCCTTATGAAACATTATTCAAATTGTTTCAATGCCTTAGTGATTCTCATGAAGCTTCTAAGCCTGCCCCTAAACGTGAAGGTTCGTCCGATGAATAGTCAACCAGTTCCCATGTTCAGAAGCGAATTTCTCCTCCGAACTCTGACCATACAAATCTTTCTTCACCGTTCCCTTAAGGTGAGAAGCCTATTACGTCTAATGAGCTGCTATACATTACACTACAGACATCAACCTAACCTTCAACAGCGTAAATCATATCTGCCGAGATGTCAACTACGGTTGGCTACTACGAACCACACACGCCAATGGTGCCTCTTTTTTCTTTATTTGCATCTACCTACACATCGGACGTGGTATTTATTACAGCTCTTACTTATTCCCACTAACCATGTTGGGGCGAACAGCTTGCTCTATAGCTCTACCCAGCGGTTTCAGAAATCAAAACATTCAAGTTCTTCCCCTTAAAAACTCACTTCCTTCTTTTAAAAATTTGGTTGTAATACCACCTAAAAAATCGATATTTGTTTATAGATTTTCAAAAGATACATCAGTTGACGACATGAAATTTTAAATTTCCTCTATATTAAAAATTGCTGATATTCAAATTCGAAAGTTTAACTTCAATTGTTACAGAAACATATCGTCTTTTAAAATAAATGTATTTCTCGAACACTTTCAAGCGCTTCTTGAAATCGCATTCTGGCCATCCGGTGCATTTCTACGAGAATTTGAGTATAAACGTAAACTTACGGAAACAAATGTCGCTAAAATACTTTAAAAAGCAGCTGAAATATAAAACTGAATGATGGAAATTCGCTGAGGATTAATTATCAAAATATTACAGGTCTTAATACAAAACTAACTGATTTATATTCAAACAGTACTAACTATAATTTTAACGTAATTGCTTTCATGGAAAAACCTCACATTTAATCGTGAGATATTATACAGCGAATGTCAAATATTCAGATGTGATCAAATGAATAGAATCGGAGGAGGTGTTCTTTTTGCAGTTCATATTTCTTTTCCATCACAGGAAGTTCTTGTGTCTAATACGGACTCATTTAAATTAAATTTAAACGCAATAGAATGTATATCAAAAGTTGCTTTATTTATTTAACATTATCTTATATACTTCTCCAATCGGTCTTATATGTACATATGTATCTTGCTTCCTTTGTAAATAGTGTTATTTCTACGGTAAATAATTCTGATTAAATAATTGTTCTGCGCGCTTTCAATTTCCAATATTTCTCGAGGAAAGCTTTCGAGGATTACATTATACCTGTTAGTACTCGGTTATACTTTAACAAGTTTTTAGAAAAAATTTCTGAGTTGGACCTTAAAAAAATTAATGTAATTCTGACCAAATTCGGTAAGTTCTCAGACTAAGTGCACGTTGATAATGCTCCAAAGTTCTCCGTAATTCGGTGAAGTCCTGTTCTTCTACCAGAGGATTCGTGTCATCAGTGTCATCTGTTTCGCAAATAACTGTCGAAATCACAAGCAATTTACTTGATAATAGTCCTCCAAATTGTAGCTTTTGTACTCGGTTTAAGTTTGCTAAAGCAAAAGCGAAAAAAGTTGAGTAATCAGTTTTCTAATTTAACGTGGCCATACTACAATGGAAATATTGAATTAAGTGTCTCACCTTTCAATAAAACTATTATAAATTCATTTTAAAAGTGTATTCTTACCTCATTCTAACTAAAACTCATTGTTACTAAAAGAAAAAACAATAGTCCGTGGTTCTCTTAAGATTTATATGAATTAAAAAATAGAAAGACTCGTGCTTTTAAACTAAAAAAAAAACTGCTTAATTAGTTGACTATTCAAAATATTCATCATTGCCTCAACAGCATTCCGATCTAAACAAAAAATGTTATAATAATTACATAAATAAGGTAAAAAATAACATTGTATGTAATCCAAATTATTTTATGATTTTGTTAATTCCAAGCGCAGGATTTAAAAATTTTCCACTGCAATGATATATAAATCTATCATGTCATGAGACAACCACATTATTTCCAACATGTTTGCAGATTTTTTAAGGTAAATTACTGTACCAATTATCCTAAAAAATGTCGCTATCAGTATAAGTTCCTCCCTATTACTTTAATTAATGCATCAACAATTTCCGAAGAAGACGGCTTACCTCATTTAAATAAGCTAAAATCATCTTTTATCTATGGAAGCAGTCATTTATAATCCCCTTGCATAAGTGTGAATTGGACAATCATTGAAAACTATGAGAGAATTGCAAAAATATTGATCAAATTAAAAAGATCAAATAACTTTTTCGCTTTCTCCATTAATTTCATGTTCTCAGCACGGATTTCGTAAATTGAGATCTACACTAACAAATTTATTTGAATTTGTGAACCATGTATCAGAGGTTTTAGGAAATGCTGAATGATGAACTGATGTTAAATACTCTGACTTTATCAAAACAATTCTCGTGTGAAAACTCGGTGTTCTTGGTTTTCAATCAAGATTTCTTCGGTCATCTTGGTCCGATTCTATTATTGTAATTTATTAATGATATTTCTTCTGTAACAAAGAACACAAACTTTTATTATATTTTATTATATGCCGATATTCCATTTAATTTTAAAAACTGCAAGACAATGTTCTTTTCCCGTAGATGTGTACTCCTCCCTTCTCATGTACTAAAAACTATTGTCTAGAGCAAATATTTAACTTTGTTGATTTGTGAGTTACTATGGACCCCAAACTTATTTTTAGTCTTCAGGTTAATACGTTAGTCCGTAGCTGAACAGTTTTAGATATCGACGCTTAAAAAACTCACTTAGTTTTTATCTTGCTGGAATTAACCGAGTTCCACACGAATGCGGATTGTGTCCCTCACGTCGGTTGGGTGGGAGGAGGGTAATCGTTGGGTTTACTAATATCAAGTTTAAAAGTCATAATAATATGAAGAATAAATTTGGGAACTGGTTGTTTAAAATGCTGTTGAGGCAATGATGAATATTTTGAATAGTCAACTAATTAAGCAGTTTTTTTTTTAGTTTAAAAGCACGAGTCTTTCTATTTTTTAATTCATATAAATCTTAAGAGAACCACGGACTATTGTTTTTTCTTTTAGTAACAATGAGTTTTAGTTAGAATGAGGTAAGAATACACTTTTAAAATGAATTTATAATAGTTTTATTGAAAGGTGAGACACTTAATTCAATATTTCCATTGTAGTATGGCCACGTTAAATTAGAAAACTGATTACTCAACTTTTTTCGCTTTTGCTTTAGCAAACTTAAACCGAGTACAAAAGCTACAATTTGGAGGACTATTATCAAGTAAATTGCTTGTGATTTCGACAGTTATTTGCGAAACAGATGACACTGATGACACGAATCCTCTGGTAGAAGAACAGGACTTCACCGAATTACGGAGAACTTTGGAGCATTATCAACGTGCACTTAGTCTGAGAACTTACCGAATTTGGTCAGAATTACATTAATTTTTTTAAGGTCCAACTCAGAAATTTTTTCTAAAAACTTGTTAAAGTATAACCGAGTACTAACAGGTATAATGTAATCCTCGAAAGCTTTCCTCGAGAAATATTGGAAATTGAAAGCGCGCAGAACAATTATTTAATCAGAATTATTTACCGTAGAAATAACACTATTTACAAAGGAAGCAAGATACATATGTACATATAAGACCGATTGGAGAAGTATATAAGATAATGTTAAATAAATAAAGCAACTTTTGATATACATTCTATTGCGTTTAAATTTAATTTAAATGAGTCCGTATTAGACACAAGAACTTCCTGTGATGGAAAAGAAATATGAACTGCAAAAAGAACACCTCCTCCGATTCTATTCATTTGATCACATCTGAATATTTGACATTCGCTGTATAATATCTCACGATTAAATGTGAGGTTTTTCCATGAAAGCAATTACGTTAAAATTATAGTTAGTACTGTTTGAATATAAATCAGTTAGTTTTGTATTAAGACCTGTAATATTTTGATAATTAATCCTCAGCGAATTTCCATCATTCAGTTTTATATTTCAGCTGCTTTTTAAAGTATTTTAGCGACATTTGTTTCCGTAAGTTTACGTTTATACTCAAATTCTCGTAGAAATGCACCGGATGGCCAGAATGCGATTTCAAGAAGCGCTTGAAAGTGTTCGAGAAATACATTTATTTTAAAAGACGATATGTTTCTGTAACAATTGAAGTTAAACTTTCGAATTTGAATATCAGCAATTTTTAATATAGAGGAAATTTAAAATTTCACGTCGTCAACTGATGTATCTTTTGAAAATCTATAAACAAATATCGATTTTTTAGGTGGTATTACAACCAAATTTTTAAAAGAAGGAAGTGAGTTTTTAAGGGGAAGAACTTGAATGTTTTGATTTCTGAAACCGCTGGGTAGAGCTTTAGAGCAAGTAGCTCTTTAGACGTAATAGGCTTCTCACCTTAAGGGAACGGTGAAGAAAGATTTATATGGTCAAAGTTCGGAGGAGAAATTCGCTTCTGAACATGGGAACTGGTTGACTATTCATCGGAAAAAACTTCACGTTTAGGGGCAGGCTTAGAAGTTTCATGAGAATCACTTAGGCATTGAAACGATTTGAATAACGTTTCCTAAAGCCTAAATTTTACGGTGGGAGTTTCAAGTTCTCTGCTGATGTCATTGAAGCCATTGTGTGTCTGCTTATAAACCTTTTAAGCAAGACCCTTACCATCGTGAATATAATCTTAGATTCTAGCTGTCAGTCCAGAACATCTAAGATGGGCCTATAATTTCAGATTCGTTTTTATTATTACAGTATTGCATTACAATTATGATAATATAAGCAGAGATAATAAAATAAAAAACTGTGAGTAATTGGGAAACTAATATATATTGTAATGGTAAGTAATGGAATAATAATAATAAAAAAAAAGAAAGAGAAAATTAAAATTAGAAATGAAAGGAGAAAATGTTAATCTCAATTAGTTAAAGGTGTTACAAACTACTGCTAGATGAACAAAAATAATATACTCTGTTGCAATATGTTACCATAAAAACCAAATAGTCGGACTAATAAATTTAAGAAAAAAAACAGTCACACACCTTAAAAAGAAAAAAGTTCCAATAATAAAAGTGCCGGTATTAACTTAAGGAAAATATAATTTTCCTAATAATTTTAAGAAAAAATTGCCATTAATAAAAGTACCACCAATAACTTTAAGCAAAATAAAACTGTAAATAATAACTTTAAGAAAGAAGTGCTGTTAATAAAAACGTCATTAATAACTTTAAGGATATTAAAAGTGCCACAAATAACTTTAAGAAAAACCAAGGAAGGAAGAGCCAAGTTCGGATGTAACGAAACATTTTACCCTCTTGCCATTTGCAAGGAGCAAATCCGGTGCAATAATTTGAAGTGTTGGCATAACTTTACAATAAACAAGAAAGGAAGGGCTAAGCTCGATTGTAACCGAACATTTTATGCTCTCGCAATGTGGAAGGATCAAAGCGGGGAAATTCTTGCAGGTGCTGGCTGAGCATTATATTAAAAAACGTGGTGCACGAATTCAACACCCATTGTTCGACGAAACCGTCAATGGATTACAATCATATTTGGTATAATTGACTTATATTACAGGTCATAGACTCACGTACTTTCATTATTACATTTTGCTTCGTGTCAGAGATATTTATATTAAAATCTACCAAATTAACTCAAATAAGGTATAAGGCGATCCAAACTCATATATCACACACATTCTGTCACATATTGACAGAAATATATGGTAGAAAGTCTACCCAGACGTTGAAAATCCGTATATTAGCTACATGGGGGCTAGACGAAGTGCTTACCCGATTTTATCCATTTTAGGCAGTTAAACGCACAGATATCAGAAAGAGGCGCTCTCTGAATTTCACAAGCATAACTCATATATTGCCCGTTATATATGGTATAAAGTCTACCGGAAGGTTGAAAATCCGTATATTAGGTATATGGTGTCTAGGGGAAGTATTTACCCAATTTTTCCTGTTTTTGACACCAGATCACATTATTATCATGGAAAGACTCCAATTTCAATACTATATCTTACAGATTTACCGTTTTATATGGTATAAAGTCTACCGGAAGGTTGAAAATCCGTATATTAGGTATATGGTGTCTAGGGGAGGTACTTACCCAATTTTTCCCATTTTTCCTTTATCATCATAGAAAGATAATCCGATATATTACAATACCTTACAGATTCACCGATATTTTCAGTAAAAAGTCAGATAGAGGTACTGAGGTCCATATATTGGGTATCTGGGGGCTTGAAAAGTTATATTCAGTTATATACAAATTTATTTTAAATTTGTGTTATAAGAGGTTTTCATTCATTCTTTCAAGTTTTATCCATTTTCACAGTGTGACATAAGAATGAAAATATAATGTTACTCAACAAATTTAGTTGAACTCGTTTAAGGCGTTCTTGAGACATGGTATTTCACTTTAAAGTGGGCGGTGCCGCAGCCATCACCAAAACTTTACACGAATTCCTATGCAACCCCTCCCTTGGAAGTATGATATGAAGTAAGATTTAATGTTTCTGACTTGTTGGTTCAGCGTGTTAATGCACTTTTATTAGTTTTCAACGTATCCTTTGCAGGGGAGGTGATTGTGGTTATTTTCCGATTTCGCTCGTTTTCTTAGTATATGTGGAGATGCTCAAGAATTTACACTGACCAAGTTTAGTCGATATAGCTTCAACGATTTCCGATCTCCAATCGTCGAAACACTTCTCAAACTCGATTTTTGGGATAGTCTTTAGTTCTTTCAGCGATGCTTGAAACATTCCGAAAAAAACGCCTTAATTTGTGCAAAAAACAATTCAATTCAAACAATTCTTTTACTCACTTTTGCTTAATTCTGCTCACACTTCGTTGTTTGTACGTGAATTCTTGGCCAAAAACAATACTGTAACGATGCCCCAACCCCCATATTCGCCAATCATGGCTCCGTGTAAAGAGAAAAATAAAGAGAATCTTAAAGGGCCGTCGTTTTACAGGTATAGATGACATTAAAAGCGCATCGCTGAAAGAGCTAAAGGCTGTACGAAAAATCGAGTTTAAAAAGTCTTTCGACGATTGGAAGAAGCGCTGGCATAAGTGATAATATCGAATGGAGACTATTTGGAAGGAACTATTGTTATAACTGTAATATAAACGAATGAATAAATATTTTCTTTAAAGAGCAAAAATCCCCGTTATTTTTTTAAACATACCTCTTATATTATTATAATAAAGTTTAGTAATCAAAATGTGTGAGATCGATTCATCGCTTTTACTACGAATATAATATAGTATATCAGTCAAATTTAGTGTTATCTTAAGAAAATTAAATAATACTTTGGTTAAAGCCAAAGCCAAATGTTATCAGCTCAAATCTTTCCTCCCTTCAGACGCCGTATCGGTATTTTCCGATTACTAACTTTAAACCGTTTGTCTATGTCCACACATAGGTCAATAAAGTGGGCATGCTTTCTTAAACATGTCTCGACCTTGGTCTAAAATCCACATCCCTAATATAACGATTTACGCCCTTTTTGCTGTGTTTATATCGCTTATATCTCAAGTGAAGATGTCAGCAAAATTAAGCGAGAATATTTCAATTAATATGTTATTTTTAATATTATAATATATAATATATTAATATTAAATTTGGTGTTAAAAATTATGGCAATTTTAATATAATAAGATGAATGCAGTAATTTGTGTAGTTGGACTGATTTTTGTTTAAATATCTCGGACATGAAGCAAAACGCAGTAATGAAAATAAGTGAGTCTATGAGATTCCTTATGCGGGGATCACTGAGAACAACCTGGCGTAAGGTGTCGCCCTTGTTTGCCAAAACTACTGCTTCAGCTGGGAAAATAGGGCAGATACCCGCAAGGAAGGATGAAGTGAGCTGATGAGTAATTCACTTGCGGAATTGACGCGTTGAAGCTTTGTTAAATTTAAGAAAGGTGCAGTTTTCCTTATAAGTAAAGTCGAGGGGTTTCTGATTCAAGATAATTATGGGCCAAGGTCTGATTCGAGGAATAGAATGCTTTAATCCTAATTATGCTATTTATCAGACCACTATTAGATGGTAATATTAGGCCGCCGTTGATCCGAAGTGTCACCCGAACTCAGACGTTCCTTACATGTTTGGAATGTTTAACTTCGTCTACAGGTACACATTTCGAGTGGACATTTTCAAACATGGATGAGAGTTATTACTTCTATAACACTTATCATGACAGTATTTGTGTTTTAATTTTGAACTAATTTTTGACACTTAGAATTCAATATCTTTTCGAATATTATTGCATAGAAATTCTGCCAAAATTGTTTAATAATTACATATTTAATCCCTGTTCATATAATTTTAATATATAAGAAATAAGCTGCAAAAATTAATTACTCAGGTCAAAAAGTTAATGTAAATTGCATAGATATTGTTAAATATGTACATGTATGCACATGTCGAATATTTGTGAAATCGGTTAACGAATTACACCATCTCACATTTATTAGGTATAATAAATTTCGTTATTCTAGCAGACTTTAAACCTAATACGGGTATGTCGGTCACTGCGTGAGTTATCTTCACAAAAATGCGTGGAAACATGTTTCCTAGTATACTTGAGTAACGAAAAGGATTAATGCGATCAGTACAGACCCTACCATAGCTCAAACATGCCCGATATAAAAATTCATGACTTTCCATCGAACTTTAAACCCTTTATGTTGGTCAATATGTGCAATATTTTAATGAAATTAAGTGGATATATTTTCTTAAACAGTATGCGATTTAGCGCTAAATATAAATGAAACTGGTCTGGACCATGGCGTTAGCCTTATTCCTAATATAACGATTTCCATTTCTCTGGTTAACTTTTCCATCATATACCCAATACATTTAATTAAACAACTTTGATCGAGTTTATAGCACATATATGCCATTTGAGTTAATCAGGTAGATTTTAATATAAATATCTCGCACAAGAAGCAAAATATGGCAATGAAAGTACATGAGTCTCTAACCTGTAATATATGTTAATAAGATACCAAATCTGACTACAATCGATTCATGGTTTCGTCGAATATTGATTGCTGAATTTTTCCGCAAAATTTTTTAATGTAAAGTTATGCCAGCAGTTGAAAGAATTTCCCCGCCTTTGATCCTTCCACATTGCGACAGTATAAAATGTTCGGTTACATCCGAATATAACACCCGAGTAATATTTCTGATGTGTTTATTTAATGAGTTACCTCGTTCTTAGTACTTTTCAGCATAATCGTTAATTGTGGGGTGGGCGTGGTAATCTTCCGATGTGACCTATTTTTACAATGTATGAGGAGGTGCTAGAAAAACTTATTTTAAGCAAGTATGATTGATATAACTTTGGTGGTTTGAGATATATGTACATTAAACCTATTAGGAGTTGTCCGACCCACTTTTTAAAAATTTTCAACTCTCGGTTGCCCCCTCTACTGTGATTCCCGCTGCCAAGTTCCAGATTTTTATCTTAATTTTTATATCTTAATAGATTTTCAATTAAAGGCACTTTATGGGCGTAACAATAATCCAATTCTGCCTGTCAATAATGCCAAGCTTCTTGTTGTGTCAAGAAACACGTGTACGGTGCCCCTCCCTACTTCTATGTACTGTCCCACATTGCAGTTTTATATATTAATTTTTGGCTAAGTAATATAAGTTTTTTGATATTAGGTAAACACAACTATTATACAATGTGGCAACATCTTGCTAGAGAATAAAATCAAACATAGCGTGTTTAAACATGGGAGTAATAAGAACGCGGTACGCGTGATTTTATTGAATCAATCCGCATATTTAAAAACACTCTTGTTAAAAACTTTTATTCGTTTGTTGTGTCAGCACATGTCGCAGTAGTAGAATTTAATGATTCAGATTTGCCAAAAGAATTTTTAACCTTCAGCTTACATCAAATTCAAAGATTGCTGATTATCTCAAAAACACAAGCTGTCTCATCTCGGGTACAAAACCAAAGAAAAAGCAGGATTTAAAATAAAGCACATCGCACTTAATGACAACAATTTCAATCTAACTCTTGCATCTTTAAAATGAAAATATGAAATCGGAGGAATTGGTCGATAAACAAGTATCGATACTAAATTGTTTGCTAAAAATTCAAAAAGCATCAAATGAATATACCAAATCAATGTACAATATATACAATAGACTGTTTCTAATTTTTTGTCGGTTCCATCGACACAAAATATCCCCCTGGCTGTTACCAACAACTGAGGCCCTGAATATATGCACAGCAAAATTACCAGAAAACCACTATTATTGTTGAAGCAATCATTTCGTTTCAAAAATAATGCCACAATACAAAAATGCTAGATTTCCTGTCTACCTAATTTGAAATCATATAAAGAGTAGATAAATACCAAGTGTAAAAAATACTCAATAATGGTTATCAATGCTGCATTACAAATCAAGTACGGAATTGAATAATTCCTAATATTATTCCCTAATATCCCTAATATTCCCATTAGACAGCATAAAAGCATTAAAAACTCAGGCGTCCTGTAATGTATTATTACACAAAGCAGAGGTACCAACAAAGCAAGCCAAATTTGAAATAGCCAACTCAAGTCCACAAACAAATAAAAGGAGAAGCTATAGTTTGGAAAATACTGAGAAAATTTCAAACAAAGTGCTAGCTAATGACACTATCCTCTGATGGATACTAGGTATAGAAGTTTCAGAATCTTAAGTTGACGGGAATAATAATAAGAAATTTGCGAGTATTAGAGGAACTCCTCCCCATATCGATTACAACCCCGGAAGATCAACGAGAAGATATCAAGATCGAGATAGCAGTTTTTAGGTTTGGAAAAAAATTTTTTTTTAATATGCGCTCAATCATATTTCCAATTAAGTCGTAAGAACCGAAGAAGTAAGCCGTAAGCCCATGCGAAAAAATCAAAGGTAAATATTACTACTTTTAGCTATCATGCCAAGCTGTAATTAAACCAAACGAATATACAACAATGGAAAGAGTTGTCTTCAAAGAGAACCTACGGGATATTCCTTACAATCAGATTTAATGCTCCTGATATTAAATTGGAGTATATTGAAATACGTATTCATTGGTTACGAAAAAAATTATCGACAGTTAGTTGTACGCAAAGATGTTTAAGATTTTCGCAGAATTATCTTTGGCATCAACTGCGCTCCTTATCTAGCTATTTGAACACTTCACAAATTGGAGGAAGATCAAAGTCAAAATTTCTCCTGGCAACCTCGGTATTAAAAACACAAACTTATGTAGACGAATTCTTGCCTGAAAGTCTGAGTCTTTCAAAAGCGTGAAATTCATTCTCACAAGTGATACAAATCTTCAAAACAGCACTTTTCTCCTTAAAAATGTAAGGGAGAAACTGTCAAAAATATAAAAAAATATATCCAAAGAAAACTTAACAGAAAATAATTTCCTCAATAATGCAAATGAAGGTACAATAAAAAATCTATAAAGAAAGAAATGCGATATCGGATCAATTCCCACATACTAATCGGTCAATATCTGCAATATCCGTAATAACCAAAACACCAATTTTGTCCTCTGTAACAAAATTTTCGTCACCAATTTTGATTCAAATGAAAATCCTAACCCGGAAATTTAGACTAGAAAGAACACATTGGTACGAACAAGTAAATCACTTTCTAGTTCTACACAACTTACAAAAGGTTTTGCGGATACAAATCCTTCGTTGAGTAAATTATATCCTCGAATATTAAGTTAAACTGTACGTGTTCTGCGACGCCTTTGAAGAGGCAATTTGTCAATTATATTTATACTCTTATATAAGGGGAAGAGAAAAAGGTAAAGGCTTCTATGCCAAGGTTTCCCACTCTCATGATTTGTGGCTGTTTTCGCCTTTTCTACGGCAAGGGCTATGAGAAGACTGAATATTTTCTCAGAAGCTTTCTCTGCAAAATAATGATTGACAATAACAAAATGTTCGCTGGAGCTCAAAGACCCACTGACAAACAGTTCGTTTAATTTTCAGCTGAAATTATAAAAAAGTATGCCCCACAAGGCATTAGTTGGCAACTTATCATGCAAGCTCTCTTTATAATATCTCATTACCAACGTCTATCTCGTGCCATTAACGTTGCTTACCTGTAGCACATACCCCCATATCAGTAAATATTAAATTCACTTATAATTAAAATCCAATTTGTATTATTTTTTATATTCTCCCAACATAACGCACAGAGTATAATAGTTTTATTCGCCTCACAGTTGTTTGTAACACCCAAAACTAATCGAGATAGATACAGAAATGTATATGAAAATGATCAGAATAACAAGACGAATTGAAATTAGAGTTACTGCCTGTCCGTGCAAGCGATAACTTGAGTAAAAATTTAAATATCTTGACGAAATTTGGCACATGTATTTGTTGGCACTCTAATTACGTTGGAATTGCAGATAGGCGGAATCGGGCTATTGTCACTTCCACGAACTGCCGTTAGTCCAAACCTTACAAAGTAGCCAACTGACGAATTATAACTAATCCACAAATTAAGAATTTTACCGAAAGTATCGGTCAGTCTGTGAGAGATCTTAATGAAACTCAAAGAATATCAATGGATATCATATGGATATGAATATCTTTATCCAAAAATGGATTAAGTAGTTTCAATACTTTTCTTAGCCTCATATACCTAATTCGAAGATTTTCGTACCGGTTGACTTTATATCTATATATTGTCCAACCTGTGAGGTATCTTAATGACACTCAGAGAGTACCTTTTTCTAGTAATAATATGTCGTGATGTCAAAAATTGATAAAATCGGGTAAATACTACCTAGACCGAAATACCTAACATAAGAATTTCAAACTTAATATTTACACTTTTATTTACATTTTCCACTTATTTTTAACATGTTAAAAGACGTGTTGAATAGACTGTAATAGTTTCCTTCACATAAAGGTTGCTTGTACTAACTACTCGATATAGACATAGATTCAAATATTTATATAAAAATTATCAAGATGACGAGACGAATTGAAATCTGAATATTTGTCTGTCTGTCCGCAAGCGATACTGCTACTACTACATTGGCCGAGGCACCGCTTACGCGATTATGGCCGAATCACCGATAACGATTCGTTTCTTTTTCTCACACTTTGACATCAATTGGAAATACAAAGCTAACCCAGGTCGCTCTCCACCTGATCTTCCAACGGAGTGGAGGTCTTCCTCTTCCTCCACTTGCACCAGAGGTACTTCATTCGGACAACATAACCTAGCCAGCGTAGCTGCTGTTTTTTATTCGCTGAACTTTGTCAATGTCATCGTATAATTCGTACATGTCATTGTTCTATCTTCAGCGGTATTCGCCCTTCCCAATGTTCAAAGGACCATTAATCTTCTGAAAAACCTCGTGCACGCTTCTTCATCATATAGCAGAACAGAAATAATGAGCGAATTGTAGAGTTTGGTTTTGGTTCGCCGAGAGAGGACTTTACTTTTCCATTGCCTACTCTGTCCAAAGTTACACCTGTTGGCTAGACGGATTCTGCGTTGGATTTCAAGGCTAACATTGTGGGTGGTGCTGAAGCTGGTTCCAAGATAGACGAAATTATCGACAACTTCAAAGTTATGACTGTCAACAATGACGAGGGAGCAAAGAATGCGTTAACGGTTTCTTTAATGACAGGAGATATTTCGTCTTGTTCTCGTTCTCCCCCAGTCCCATTCGCTTTGCTTCTTTGCCTAGCCTGAAGAAAGCAAAACTAACGGCACGGTTGTTAGGCCAATGATCTCAATATCATCGGTATACGCCACATCTGTACACTTTTATAAAATATAGTGCCTGTCCATTTAGTTGTGCGGCTCGTATTATTTTTTCCAGCAATAGATTAAAGAAGTCACACGGTAAGGAGTCACCTTGTCTGGAATCTGGTTTAGTATCGAACGGTTCGGAAAGGTTCCTTTTTTGTGTTGTTTAATGTCAATTTACACAGCAGTATAAGTTTTCCCGAGACATCCAATTCAAACATAGCGACGTCGAGGCAGCTCCTTTTCGTGCTCTCGAATACTGCTTTAAAATCAACGAACAGATGGTGTCACGATCCTCTTGTCACGTGTTCCAAGATTTTACGCTTGGTCAGTTGTAGATTTTCCAGGTGTAAAGCCACAGTAATAAGGTCCAATCAGTTTGTTGACGGTGGGCTTTACTCTTTCACACAATACGTTATATGCGATATTAAGGAGACTTATTCCACGGTAGGTGACGCAGATTACGGAGTCTTTCTTTCCGTGGCTTGGGCAGAGCACATTTTTCTTCTCCGCCGTATTTTCCCGCAATCCATCGATCACCGCCGCTTTGTTGTTTTTCAGGCGGGCAATGGGTATTCGAATTCCTTTATAGTCGGTTATTATAATGTATATTCCATCGCCTTGGATTGGGGATTCGTGATCACCATCCCCGGGTGTCGCACTTTCACTGCCATTCAGCAGTCTGCTTTTTCTAAACTGCAGTATGGCAATCCTCATCGTACCAGCAGTTCGTTTTTTCTTTCCGAAAACCAATAGTCTCGTTTGCAGCTGTACATAGGGTGCATGAAATTTCGTTCCACAGATCACTTATACCGACTTTCTGATAAGTGATCTCTAAGAGCAGGAGGGCAAGTCAAGTAGAAAGCCGATCGGCTCTCTGCCGTGATTGCAGCTTTACAACGTCGAACCTCCCTTGTGTTTGTTGACGGGCGCTCCTTGCTTCACAGAGGCGGGTGCATATTTTTGCTGCTATAAGACAGTAGTTCGAGTCGATGCTGGTTCCTCGGAGCGTACGCACGTCAGGAACACTGGAAACATGTCGTCCGTCTATCACAAAATGATCGATCTGGTTGTGAGTTTTTCGATCCGGAGACACCAAAGTAGTTTGATGAATTTTATTGTGCTGGAATATTGTACCACAGGCAACAAAATTACGGACCCCGGCGAAGTGAATCGGTCTCAATTCTAATTTGAGGATGTTTAGTAACGGAGGCTGCATTTTTCGACAATCGTCCCAAGACACGCTCTTTGCCCACCCTAGCGTTAAAGCCGCCAATCATAATTTTGACATCGTGGCCCTCATAAGTACGCTCTAAGTGCTCATAAAAGTATATAATTGACTTATATTACAGGCCCTAGACTCATCTACTTTCGTTGCTATATTTTGCTTCGTGTCAGAGGAATTTATATTCAAATCTACCAAATTAATGCAAAAGTGATATGTGCGATATAAACTCAACCAGTGACTTAATAAATATATTAGATACATGAGGAAAAAGTCAACCAGAGAAGATGAAATCATTATATTAGGAATAAGCGGCTTGAGCCATGGTCTAGGCTGCATTCTTTCATATTTAGCGCGAAATCACATTGTGTTTAAGAAAACCTATCCACTTAATTTCATTAAAATATCACACTATATACTGACACACACATATTGACCAACATGAACGGTTTAAAGTCAGGTGGAATGTCGGGAATTCTTATATCGGGCATTTTTGGGATAGAGGAAGAGCTGAACTGATCACATTAATACTTTTCATTACTCAAGTATATTAGGGAACATGTTTCCACGCAATTCAGTGAAGGTAACTCACACAACGACCGACATATTCGGCATAAAGTGTGCTACAATAGCGTAAATCGTTATATGTAGTATATGGGAGCTGGGGCTATGGGAAGTATTTACCCGATTTTCCCCATTTTGGACATAAGAGCACACTATTATCATAGAAAGATAATCCTCCAAATTCCTTACGATATTTTACAGATTTACCAAAATATGTGGTTTTTCTATTTCTACGCGTGAGATGGAATGTCTTGGAAGCACTATTTGTACAAAGTTAGATTTCCATATCTTAATTGCTGCTCGATTTATCTACTTTAAAGTGAAAAGATCAGATAAAGCTTAAAATGTTGTTATATGAGAAGTAGGCGTGGTTATTATCCGATTTACTAATTTTCTCAGTATATAAAGAGATGCTACAAAAATTTAGTCGGACCAACTTTGATTGATATAGCTTTAACGGTTTCTGAGATATATATATTAAACCTATTGAGGGCGGGGCCATGCCCACTTTTCCAAAAAAATTTGCACACACACACAGTGTGCCACAGCTACAGATGCCCCGCGGTACTAAGATCCTCTCTGCCAAATAACACGTTTATTTCTTAATTTTCTGCTTTATCTGTTTTCGATTAACGGCGTTTTGTGGGCGTGGCAGATGTCCAATTACACCCATCTGCAATACCAAGCGTCTTACGGTGACAAAGAGCACGTGTACCAAGCCTCATCAAAAAATATTAATTTTTACTCAAGTCATCGCTTGCACGGACGGACGGACGGACGGACAGGCAGTCACTCGGATTTCAACTCGTCTTTTTATCCTGTCTATATGCAAATCGTTTAGTTCTATGTGTTACAAGCAACCGTTAGGTGAACAAAACTACTATACTCTGTAGCAACATGTTGCGAGACTATAAAAATGTTGCGAAGATTTCAACAATCACATGTACAGATGACACAGGTTATATACACTTTCATTATGATATTTTGTTTTGAGTACAAGAAATTTATATTAAAATCAACCAAATTAACTCAAATGAAATATATGTGATATCAACTCAACAAAAATGGCCTAATTCCTCGAAAAAGTCAACCAGGGGAACGGAAATAATTATATTAGAAATAACGCCCTTAGACCACGGTCTGGACCGATTTGTTTCATATTTAGCGCGAAATCGCATTTTGTTTAAGAAAACATATCCACTTAATTTCATTAAAATATCACATATATTGACCAACATAAACCGTTTAAAGTCAGGTAGAAAGCCGAGAATCTTTACATTGTGTATGATTGGGCTAGGGGAAGGTCTGGATTTATCGCGTTAACTTTTGCCATTAAGCAAGTACATTAAAGAACATGTTTCCGCAAAATTTCATGAAAATAAAAACAGACTGACCAACATACACGTATTCGGCTTAATGTCTGCTAAATTAACGAAAATAATTACATATAGTATATGGGAGCTGGGACAATCCGTAAGCCGATCTCACTCATTTTCCGCACTGAACTATGGTATATCCAATATTATACGTTCACTAAATCTTCTAAGATATCTTACATATTGACCGATAGATACCGTGTAAAACGTACTCGAATTTTGGAATTCTTAAATTGGGTATATGGGGACCAGGGACAGGATTCTGTCTGAATTTCACAGAGATATTTGGTATGAAGTCTGACGAGGGTTGAAAATCCTAATATTTGATTTATGGGGACTAGGGGAAGTGCTTTGCCGATTTTCATTGGTTTTGAGATCAGAGCACTTTAGTATCGTGAAAAGATAATCCTTGAATTTGCGAAAACTCCCAGATAGATCAATGTTTTCTTTATAAAGTCAACCAGAGACAATGAGGACCATAGGTTGGGTATCTGTGGCCTTGAAAAGTCATTTGCTGTTTAGGCCATTTTTAAGCTTGAGATGGCTTTATTTGTACAAAATTCTATTCCAATATCTTAATTGGTGTTTGGTTTATAAACAGTGGGGTGAAAGAATCAGATGAAATTTAAAATTGCGTTATATGGGAAGTAGGTGTGGTTGTTATTCGATTTTGCCCGTTCATGCTCACATACTTACATACATATTCACACTGTGAGATAAGGAAGTGAAAATAATGTTATGTAGCAAAATTGGAAGTAATTGGTATAGCGGTTCCTGAGATATGGAAATTCTCCCGAAAATGGGTGGTGCCACAAACATTGCCAAATTTTACACGGATTCCTAAGTATCCCTAAGTATCCCTAAAAACCCATCTAGCTTCAGTTTTGCGTGAGATATTTACATTAAACATGTTAGGGGCGGGGCCGTCCAACTTTTAAAAAATTTTGAAACTCCAGATGCCCCTTACCACTGCAATACCGTTTACCAAATTAAAAGTTTGTATCTTAATTTTTCGCTTACTTATAACACTTTATAGGTTTTCGATTAACAGCATTTTGTGGGCGTGGCAATTGTTTAATTACGGCCAACTGCATACCAACCTTCTTATGGTGACAGAGAACATGTGTACCAGGTTTCCTGAAGATATCTTAATTTTTACTCAAGGTATCGCTTGCACGGACGGACGGACAGGTGGACAGACAGTCCGCCGGGATTCAACTCGTTTTGTTATCCTGATCACTTATATAGAGCACTATAATTAGTACACTATAGAACACTATATCTCAATTAGGTTTAGGTCTCACAAACAACTGTTAGGTGAAAAAAACTAATATGCTATATTGCAAAATGTTGCGAGAATATAAAATTGTTTAAAATAGTAACTGAACACGAGATATAAAATATATATGTATAAATATATATATATATATGTCGCCACAATAGAAAAAATTGCCTGCATGAAATAAATTTCATCCCTTTGCGTGTGAGAGACCGTATCTCTGCAAATACGTGGTGTGCTCAAAAAATAAGGGGAATGTTGTTCGTTGCTTCGGTGTTTGCTCAATTCTGCTCACACTTCGCTGCTTGTTTGTGAATTCTTGGCCAGAAACAATACTGTAACGATGCCCCAGCCTCCATATTCGCCAGACATGGCTCCGGGTGACTTTTTCCTATTTGCAAAAATAAAAAGAACCATTAAAACGCGACACTAAAGGAGCTAAAGGCTATTCTAAAAATCGAGTTTGAAAAGTATTTCAACGATTGAAAGAAGCGTTGGCATAAATGCATAATATCGAATGGAGGCTGTTTGGAAGGCGACAACATTAATGTAGACGAAAGAATAAATATTTTTTTCAAAAAAGGAAAATTCCCGTTATTTTTACCAGTGGAGTATCGTTATATTATAAATAGATGTGTATATGTAACACTGTATTACACTCTGTATCCTATATTTGTTACAAACCACTATTATACTCTGTGCGATATGTTCCCAGGGAGATATATATATATGTATATGCCAGCGAGCTGGGACTTTAAAGTTTACTTCAGTAAAGAGGAATGAACTATAGATAGATTAAAGTTATTGTTGGTTCGAACGGATAGGCAGACAGGGTAGATAAATTCTTTTAACCTCATTCTATATTTTTTTATGATGTTAAAAACAGTCGTAAAAAAGACATCCAACAAGTTGTATATAATTATAAATTATATAATTATAATTATAAATATACTCTATACTATATAAGTACCGACGAATTAAAATTATTGTTGAAATGACAAACAAGTACTTTTAGAACAACCATAATATATTTTATTAAAAAATTTCAGTTATCATTTTATCGAGTAACTGGAACACCACTGGAGTTTCCTCATTTAAAGTCTACTATAGTCATTATATCGGTTGGATGTATACTTTGTGCATTTCTCTTTTTGCTTGCTTTGTCTTTCTTTTTAGAAGGTAAGTATGTTTCGAATATTACATAAAGTAAACACTCTTCTTTTAAAATTTATGAAACTTAAGTAATTAAGTAAGTTAAGTATATTCATCGGATTATTGGATTAGTGTGCTAAGTATCCCTTTTAGGATAATTTAAATTTTACGAAGTAATATATCAGAACTCAAAAGAAATCAGAATAAAAAAGTAATCGTAGTGTAGTTCCTATTTGTTATTATGCTGTGATTTGCAATTTTATTGAATTCCACGATAAAATATTATTATAAACTGTAGCATTTTACGAGAGTATAAAACAAAACTATTATTCTCTGTGCAACATGTTGCGAAAGTATTAAAATATCGAATTTTAAAAATATTGATTGCATAAAACTTTGTTCAAAAAATTTAAATATTTCTTACATTTTTCGTAGGTAGTTTAGCAGGAATGCTTGTACTGAAGAAAATCTGTTATTATCTGAAAATCTGTTATTATCATATTAATAATATTAATAACAGAACTGCAAATAATTTACTGCTCATTAAGAAATTTTTACTTGATCAATGATCAATAATTACATTTGCTTTTTATATTCAGGCAACATGTTGCAACAAAGCATAGTTTTTTTTCCTTAGCCCTTCCTAACTGGTGATTATTATTCCCATTATTCAAATCTTGGTTGTTTGTAGGAATAATGTAATGAAGAACCAGAATTATAATAGGGGACATATTCTATATTCAAACCAACAGCAGAAGCGCCAACATCAAAATGCAATGCAAAATAACTAAAATTATTAATCCAACCTCCAACTAATTGTATGAACCCACTAGCGGGAAAAATATCGTAAAAGGTAACCAGTGGAAGAGTCACATCATGTACACCATGGCAATACCAACAGCAGAAGAGCCAGCATCAGAGGATGAAGTATAAGAGAGTTTTCTAATAACTAATGGGTTCATAGCAGGAGCAATACCATTAGTGTAAAGTGAAATAATCTACCATACAGCTTCTTTTTGGTGCTCCGAATTGTTTTCATTACATATTGCAATTGTTTCACATATAGTTCACTAACTTTGTCACTATTTAGTGATTTAAGTTAAACTTTTAGTCTCATTAATTTTTGAATACAGAATTTCATCAAATTTTTTAATCAGCCTGATTAATGAAAGTTTCGTCGTCTGTATAGGCAATCATCCAGAAGTCACATTCCTTAAGCTTTTCCAGCTGACCATTGACAACCATGATCCAGAGAAAGAGCAAGAGACGGGAAATATACATCTGAACGCCCCAGCGATATCAAATCCCTCTTAGGTCACACGGTTAAGAAGTACTGGGTAGTGTATCCTGATCTAGCTTAACTTTAGAGAATTGCGAATCGATACCTCGATATGCTTCACCTTTTATACAGGTCAATCAATCTCTAAAGCGTTTTAGACAGAAAGGAAGGGAAACTGATGAGTTTAAAGTGCTTGACCGCGATATGCAAGCTCTTTCCGACCTTCGCAATAAACGCATCATTAACCTGCTGGCAAGCTTCCGGATCCAGGGGGTTTAAAGAGTTTGAATGCCTTTAATGAGTTTGATAGCCTCTGACTGTTGAAGCTCATTCAGAAGGCTTAAGGAATATTTTCCCAGGAAAAGGTTTGTTCGGTTTTTTGCAGGTTTTGAGCATCTCGAGGTATCATCATTGGTGGATTCCAATCTTCATCCTCACCTTTAAAATACCAAAGGATTTGGGGTTATTTGCCTTTGCCTTTGCCTATGAACGCCTTTGAAAATAAAAGAAAAGAGTAAAATGCGTTGAAGATACATAATAGCCCTCCTCTATCTTTTCGAAAAGCTTTTGGTTTTCCTTATTTCGAAGTTGTTAATAACGAGTTTTTTAGTTTCCCCACTCTTACGGGCCTTGTTGAAAAAAGGTCTACTAAATGTCCTATCTTTTGAAAGCTCCAAGGTTCGTCTGTCTTTCAGTATTTGCCGCGGTTTACTAAAGCTGTCTGTTTCAACACAAATTGGAACTCTGCGCAGCTACATAATCACTGCAATCATTGAAAAGATCAGAGACGCAGACTTGTATCGGTGGATACATACCCACCGATCTTTAGAATACCAACGAATGTCTAAAAGATTTAACTGAAAAGTCTAGCAACACTACCTTAGAATTCAAATCCGCAATAACTAGCCAAAATCATATTTTCGAAAGGTTTAATCAATTTCAGTTCTATTTGTGTCATTACATACTTATACAGGCATGAAAAGCCTCTCCCAAAAAAGTTTAAAATAAAATGAATGAAACTAATAATTCAGACATAATGATTTAATCGATAGTACCGAAATACACCAGAAAATTTCGCTGTAAACGTTAAATCAGCTCATTAACCACACGCCCATTAAAGACCACAAAGCTCGATACAATAGTTCCACACAAATTAGCGCAATCCGCAGCTTTGCTAAACTGTCAGAACACAAAATACTGTCTAGGCTGTCTATCGCCAAAAAATGCCCGATATAAGAACTCCCGACTTTCCACCTGACTTTAAACAGCTTATGTTGGTCAATATGTGTGACATTTTAATTAAATTATATATTAATTATTATAATTTTAATTATATATTAATTATTATAATTTTAATTATATTATATTAATCAATGTGAGATCGCGCGAAATATGAAAGAAATCGGTCTAGATCATGGTCTAAGCCGCTTATTCCTAATGTAATGATTGCCTTTCCACTGGGTGACCTTTTCCTCATGGATCTAATATATTCATTAAACCACTTTGGTTGAGTTTATATCGCTTATATCACTTTTGAGTTAATTTTGTATATTTTAATATAAATATCTCTGACACGAAGCAAAATATAGCACTGAAAGTACGTGAGTCTATGACCTGTGATATAAGTTAATAAGATACCAAATATGAGTGCAATCCATTGACAAATTCCTCGAATAATGAATGTTGAATTCTTCCGCAACATTTTTGAGTATAAAGTTATCCCAGCACCCGAAAGCATATCCCCACCTCTGATCCTTGCACATTGCGGCAGAATAAAATGTTCGGTTACACCCGAACTTTGCCCTTACTTACTTGTTATTTACTTTTTCTTTACCATTACAATATATATTTATTATTCTTACAGTTACAGTTTGTTATTTTATTGTTATCAGATTTTGCTTTTATAATCATGTTTTTTAATTTTCCAAACTGTAACATTGAGGAATGATCGCTTTGTTTCATGTTGCTTGACATGCAAATGTGCTTAACTAACAGGTAAAAGCTTTGATTCAATAAATGATGATAAAGGATTGTATTGATCTTGCAATCCGATCTTGTTCAACATATAAATTGCCTGAAATCGAACTATTTAATGTTTATAAGCCGACACGCAATGGCTTAAATGAAATCGGCAAACAACTTGAAACCCTACCCGCAAAATTTAGGCATTATAAAAAATTGTTCAAATCGTTAAAATGTCTAAGTGATTCTCATGAAACTTCTAAGTCTGCCCTCAAACGTTAACGCCCGTCCGATAAAAAGTCAACCAGTTCTTCTGTTCAGAAGAGTATATCTCCTCCGAACATTGACCTTATCAATAATTCTTCACCGTACCCTCAAGGTGAGAAACCTAATACGTCTAATTAGCTTACTTCCCCTGAAGCTCAACCTAAAAGTTTTAAGAATCAAAACATTTAGGTTACTTCCATTAAAAACTCACTTTCTTCTATTAAAAATTTGGTTGTAATACCACTTAAAGAATCGGTATTTATTTCTAGAATCACCAAGGATACCTCGGTTGACAACATAAAGCTCTACATATTGTCAAACTTAAAAATTCATGACATTCAAATTCGAAATTTTAAATTTAATTAAACGTAAATTGACTGAAGCGAATGTCGCTAAATTACCTAAAAAAGCAGCTGAATTAAAGAACTGAATAATGGAAATTAGCTTAGGATTCTTTATCAAAATGTTAGAAATCTTTACACAAAATTAACAGGATTATATTTAAACAATACTAATTATAACTTTAACATAATTGCTTTTACGGAAACATGTCTAAAACCTCACATTTTTGATAATGATATATTATACAGCGGGTTTCAAATATTCAGATGTGATCGAATGAATAGAATCGGAGGAGATGTGCTATTTGCATTGCACACTTGTATTCTATGAGAAGTTCCTGTTCATTATACGGACTCATTCGATTTTAAATGCATTAGAATTTATATTAACCGTTTCTACATTTATCTAACATCACTCATCTCATCTGTATGCGGCATGCTTCTTTTATAAAAAGCGTTATTTCAATAGTAAATAATTCTAATTCCATATTTGTTCTGGGTGATTTCAACTGACCGTACGTGTAATGGAAAGTTGTCGATGATTCCATTATACCGGTTTGCGCTCGGTTATAATTTAACGAGTTTTTAGAAAAAATTTCTGAGTCGACCCTTAAGCAAATTAATTTAATTCTGGACAAATTCGGTAAGTTCTTAGACTTAGCGTACGCAGATAATGTTTCCTGGATCCGGTGTGATCCTGTTGTTCTGCCAGAAGATTCGTATTATCCTGCTTTAGAAATAACTGTCGAAATAACAGGCAATTTACTTGACAATAGTCTTCAAACTTCAAGCTTTTGTACTCGGTTTAACTTTGCAAAAGCTATGTTGTTGAATTAATGCACCATTTAATTTAACGGTTAACTTTTACTCCGTTTAACTTTGCAAAAGCTATCATCCGATGTTGAATTAATGCATCAACTATTTCATCACAACCAACTAATTATCTCTTACCTATGGGCCTAATATGATTTCATCATGCTCCCTTAAAAATAGTGCCAAATATAACTACCTGCCTTTGACGAAGATATTTAATATTTCTCTTAAACAAGGTATATTTCCTTCTATATGGAAACTGTCGTTTACAATCCCATTGTACAAAAGTCATTGTACAAATTTAGGTCATCCATTGGAAACTATAAAGGAAATGTAAAAAAAAAAAGATTAAATAACTTGTAACTTGATCGTAAAGGGAAATCTACACTAACAAATTTGCATGAAATTGCGAAAAGCTTCCGATGGTTTTCAACCAAGATTTCTTCAATGGATATCTTTCTAAATGTTTGCCTTCATGTTACTACAAAGGTTTTGAAAGCTAAAGGTGTTCTTGGTTTTGTTAAAAGATGGTTTAAAACATTTAAAGATCCATATGTTACTAAAACTCTTTTTACCACTTTGTTAGGCCTGTATTAATTATTATTATTATTATTATTATTATTATTATTATATTATTATTATTATTATTATTATTATTATTATTATTATTATTATTATTATTATTATTATTATTATTATTATTATTATTATTATTATTATTATTATTATTATTATTATTATTATTATTATTATTATTATTATTATTATTATTATTATTATTATTATTATTATTATTATTATTATTATTATTATTATTATTATTATTATTATTATTATTATTATTATTATTATTATTATTATTATTATTATTATATTATTATTATTATTATTATTATTATTATTATTATTATTATTATTATTATTATTATTATTATTATTATTATTATTATTATTATTATTATTATTATTATTATTATTATTATTATTATTATTATTATTATTATTATTATTATTATTATTATTATTATTATTATTATTATTATTATTATTATTATTATTATTATTATTATTATTATTATTATTATTATTATTATTATTATTATTATTATTATTATTATTATTATATTATTATTATTATTATTATTATTATTATTATTATTATTATTATTATTATTATTATTATTATTATTATTTATTATAACTTATTATTATTATTATTATTATTATTTATTATAACTTATTATTATTATTATTATTATTATTTATTATAACTTATTATTATTATTATTATTATTATTACTTTTATTATTATTATTATTATTATTATTATTATTATTATTATTATTATTATTATTATTATTATTATTATTATTATTATTATTATTATTATTATTATTATTATTATTATTATTATTATTATTATTATTATTATTATTATTATTATTATTATTATTATTATTATTATTATTATTATTATTATTATATTATATTATTATCCTTTGTTTCCTCTACATGTCTTGATAAACTGTGGACGTTGTGTTTCTGTAAAATTCACCTCTCCTTCTATCAACATTTATTCCTGCATTTTGCCTTTATACATGATCACGTTTCGCCCTAAATGTGTATTCTAAGGAAGTTCTCTGTACCGTTCAATTGATCGAATAAAAGAAATTTGGGTTGTAATCCTATGACACCGAGTGTTCTCACTTTGCTCTTCGGAGCGAATTTGAGGATTTTGTCGCTCCGTTATATGCTGAATTACAGATACAAATTGTTCAGCAAACCACCCCGAGCTTGCCCTGAATGTTCCTACTTTGCTCTTTCGAATGAATTTGAGAGTTTTGCCACCTGGCTTAATGTTGATACTACGCTCGGAGAGACGTATTTCAGGATATAACCAGCGATTAGCGTGGCTTTCAGTATTTTGTGTTTGTATTAACTCTACAAAATAAGTATGCACGAAGAATTTGCCTATGTCTATAAGTTTGCATGATCTATAAATATATTTGTGCGTTTTTTTTTTTGAATGAGTGTTTATTTAAGAAAAACATGTACTATTCAATGTATTGTCCGTCAGAAGCTATAACATTTTCCCATCTTTCTGGCAATTCATTGATTCCATCCCAAAATAAAAGCGGCGGCTTGGCAGCAAAGAATGAGTAAAGCCAGTTTTTGTTTTTCAGTGTGGTATGCATACATAAGTTGTATTTATTGGAATTTTGTTTTATTGTCTTTCAATAATGTCAACTATTTGTCCAGAAAGACCCCCGAAAATTCCGGTTAATGCTTAACCTACCGCAAATGTCTGTTCGTCAAGGCATAATTAGGTAAAAAAATCGGCAATATACATTTAATTCTACATATATTTGTGGAAACACAACCAACTTTATTATTTCTATTATCTTCGATCAGTAACTGGTAAAACAACGGGAGTGTTTAAATCCCGCAAACAAACCTTAAATATCTATCAGCCTCCACACTAAAATTTGCCGAAAAATGAAGTACTTGAGCGAATGGGGTCACAGTCTGTCTATTTTCACTACGCTACAAATCCTTGAAGCTAATATTTATCCCTGTTTTTTAAATAAAGTGGAATATTGCAAGCGACAGGAAAACAATTTTCATTTTACGCAAAGCGTAGAACGCTTGGAGATGTCTTACATCTAGTCCATTATTTATGTATACATGATCACTTTTTGTAACATTACTAAAAACATATATACTACATAAAGTCAACCAAGGGGCTCAAACTATCATGTTAAGTATATGAGGACTGAGGAGGTATAAAAATCGATTGCTACTAAATTTTATTGAGGTAACTTTCCTACTGACCAATATAAACAGCTAAAAAGCAACCACTAGAACGGAAATCAATACCTTAATATGTATGAGTTAGGGTAATTCATGGGCTGATGTATTTAATTTTCAGCACAAAACTACATTATATCAACGATAATGCATTTACTTAATTTTTTTAAGTTATCTTACATATTATTATCAGGAAAAAGTACCCTCTGAATTTCATTAACATAGCTAATAGATTGACCGAAATTGCGTTCGAAAGTCAGTCATTAGCATTGCGGTCCTCACATTCGGTAACTGGGACTTTGAAAAGTTATACTCCCATTAAGACAAATCTTAGGTGAAAGACAGACATTGAGACACTATTTATGCAAAGTTTTTCTCCGATATATTCCTTTGTGCTTGATTTCTATGGTAAAGCTAAAGAATCTGACACGTTTTTCATCAAAATATCCCAATATTTACTCAAGTTATCGCTTGTACGGATGGACAGACAGACAGACATCTAGAATTCAACTCATCATGCCATCCTGATCACTTTGATATATATAACTCTATATCTATAGCGATTAGTTTCAGGAGTTACAAACAACCGTTAGGTGAACAAAAGTGTTATACTCTGTGGCATCTTATTAAATTATATTATAGGTCATTTACTCACTTACTTTTAGCTTCATGTTCCAGATATTTATATTAAAATCAACCCAACTAATTCAAATCGCTATATTCATGATACTTATTCTTGCTGTGCTTACCAATAGCCACAATATAATATAATAACCATACATATATTCTATTGAGCTATGCGCACAACCATAGGGACAAAATGTAATGTATTGGGAATATGAGCAAAAAGTCAAGGGGAAGCATAGATATCGTTATATAAAGGGTATAATTATTATACGGGGCCCCAAATTATTTATCTTTATGTACTGTAAAGAGCAAAAATATGGTACAGTTTAAAATGGTGTTATATGCCTGATTTAGCGCGATCTCACCCATTTGTAAATTTTAACTTAACTGTCAATGGAATGCTAGTTACCAATTTGAACTAGTTGTTGAGTTGCAAATAATACACAAATCATACACAACAACAAAAAAATCAATACACAAGTACGTAATGTATAAATGTGAATGAAAACCTACTTACATAAAATTCCGACACACTTGTACACACACACTTTGTACTTGTACTTACTTATATACACACATCTTCACATTATATATATTGGGTTGTTCGGAAAGTCATTTCGTTTTTTCCCGCCAGAGGACTTAATTACGTTTTTTCGAAACTAACTTCACACTTAAGCCCCATAACCATTATATGTCATGAGAGCTGATATTGCAAGGCTTGTGTGTGAAAAAGTTCTATTAATTCTACCCAGTAGTTTTTGGTTGGTGCCTTTTTAAATATGGAGAGCAATAAGCAGCATTTTCGTCATATTTTACTTTTTAACTTCAGAAAAGGTAAAAATGCTGTCCAAGCGAGAAAAAAATTGACGGATGTGTATGGAGAAGGCGTGTTAACAGTACGCCAGTGCCAGAACTGGTTTGCAAAATTTCGATCCGGCAATTTTGATGTCGAAGATGCACCACGGTCTGGAAGGCCGGTCGAAGCTGACAAAGATGCGATAAAGGCATTAGTTGATGCAAATCGGCGAATCACCACACGAGAGATCGGTGAGAGGTTAAATTTGTCGAATTCAACTGTTTATGGCCATTTGAAAGGCATGGACTTAACCTCGAAGCTCGATGTGTGGGTGCCCCATGTCCTTACCGAGCGAAATTTGTGTCGTCGTGTTGACGCGTGTGATTCGCTCCTCAAACGTCTAGAAAATGATCCATTTTTGAAGCGGATTATTACTGGGGACGAAAAATGGGTTGTATACAACAATGTTAAACGCAAGAGGTCATGGAGCAGAAAAGATGAACCGGCTCAAAGCGTGTCAAAAGCCAACATTCACCAAAAAAAGGTGATGCTCTCCGTTTGGTGGGATGTCAAAGGAATCGTTTTTTTTGAGCTTTTGCCGGACAATACAACGATTAATTCAGAAGTCTATTGTCATCAGCTGGACAAATTGAATGATTCACTTAAAGAGAAGAGGCCCGAATTAATCAACAGGAAGGGTGTAGTGTTCCACCAGGATAATGCGAGACCTCACACAAGTTTGGTCACTCGCCAAAAACTTTTACAGCTTGAATGGGACGTACTGCAACATCCACCATATTCTCCAGATCTGGCGCCTTCCGACTACTATTTGTTCCGGTCCCTGCAAAATTTTTTGGATGGCAAAACCTTTACCTCAAATGAAGATGTCAAAAACCACCTGGACGAGTTTTTTGCCAGCAAGGACCAAAACTTTTATGAGAGGGGAATTATGTTACTGCCAGAAAGATGGCAAAAGGTGTTGGACCAGAATGGCCAATATATAATTTAATAAAATATTTATTCATTATACGAAAACTGTCTTTCATGTTCCCCAAAAAAAACGAAATGACTTCCCGAACAACCCAATATATTAATATATTCAGACCGTGCTTGTACTGAGTATATACGAGGGCGGGGCAATAAGTACCTGACTTTTAGTAGTAGTGTTTAGTAGTGTAGGAGTAGTGTTGTTTTTTCAGTAAAGAGGTCAGAAATTCAAAAAGTCACGGACTTATTGACCCGCCCTCGTATATAATATATAAATAACCATCTTACTTGTAAATACCATTAAACTCACATAGTTTTAAATTTTTAAATATGTGGAATCAAAGAAAAATTGGGTAAACCAAGATCACCTTAACTAAGAGTAATAAAAAATTCTAAAAATGCCTTCTGAAAATACGCCGAAGCCGAATACGGTATATAAACCATCCAAGACATACGAGTGCACAAAATCTGTAAAAAAAATAAAAACAAAATCTGTAAAAAATAAGTACAAAATAAAAGACGAGACAGCGAATAACAGAAACAGTCGATAAAAACGATTTAAGACAAAACGTCATAAAAATTTTTCAAATAAAATCTCTTTAATACTCTAACGTGCTATATATATAAATATTCACAACAGTCATACATTCGTATCAGAAAAATTAAATCATTGGCAATTGGTCTTCTCAAGATAAACAAATCATTCAAAACTGAAATAAAAATGGTCTATCACCATAGATCCCCCACATACATACCGATGTAAGGATAAATGTTCAAGCCATTTGTCTATCGAAACTTACAAATTGCTTTCAAGTAAAGATTTAAGCAAAAAAGATTGGAAATTTTTTTACATCCCGATTTAGAAGTTCCGAAATGCCTCGTTCCGTCACAATTTACATTTACTACCTAAGTAGAAAATATTTTAGTTGATATTTAAACAATCACTTGAGAGTGTTCAGGGAAGTAGACCAACTGCCTCAGGTGATTCTAGTAGCCTAGTAGAAGAGTATATAAGATCTAATCTATTGAAATACTTCAAACCAAATTCAGGGGAATTGTGTGGAATGTGAGTTGGAATGTTCATCTGCGCAACTCGGCCACTACGACCTGCATAAAAGGGAGGTATGTATGGAGGGCATTTTTGGATGCACTGCTCCTTGCTAATGGAATACTTGTAAACTTCACCCTTAGTTACAATAAACCTGATATATTTTTTAATAATTCTATATCGGCTAGCTCTACATGGTGACCATAAAACAAATAGTCCGTCAAGAATTTTATATCCCGATTAACGATATCAGTGGAAAACAATCCAAGAAGAAGGTGGCATTCAAATGATGTATTTTATCAAACGCCAAAATGCCAAATTCATACGCATAACTAGAATTACAAGGGTTTTACAAAACCGAATATGTTAGAGTGAAACCTATACAATCAAATTGTATATATACAACTACATGCAACAAAAAAATATTAATAATTATTCAAAAAAGGAGTAATTATGAATCAAAGTACATTTTCAACATTTATCTTTATTACCATGAAAATGGTCTTCTCTACCTGTCACCACTGCGGTCGGTGCCGTCGGCTACCGTACAGCACCGAAGAACTGTGGTCCAAAGAAACTCTTCTCACCGTGCAGGTTGCTCACAGTCACTTCCACCGTCCAGAATTCAAGTCAAAATAGGCCTGCTTATCAGCAACGACACCCAACCGGTTAAGCACTGTTGTGAGCAAACTAAAAAAGTTGCAGAGGCAGTGAAATCCCTTCGCTAGGGAGTTCGCGATACTCATATGATTCATGGCGAATGATCCTCCGACACCGTATGCTACACAATTCCAAATCATAACACACCAGCGAAATGTTTCCTCTTTTAATCGTCTGTTGTGTGAAAGTGTTGTATCCCTTTGTTGTTTGAAATGGTCTGGCCACCTATGGGAAAACGTGTTCAAGGTGAAGGATAGTGTGAACAAATTAAAATATCTTTAAACATTTTAAGAAGTAGTATTAATTATGAACATGGATTGATTTGTCGTCAAAGAACTTTATTTTTCAAATTCAATTTACTTCTTGTATTTTAACTATATACCATGAAACATTTCATGTATAAAACTTAAAATATAAAAACCGTTTATGTAGTTGATGGTGTTGCGGCTAAACAGATGTTACAAGAGTAGGTTTTGGTTTCTCTACCGTATCTGGTCTCTTGGCATGTAGATCGGATTTTTCTTTTAAACTTATTAAGTTTGGTACATAATTTACACAATGGGCGATGTCGTGAGCTCACCGGTTGGATGCAGCTTTTGTGTTTTGCGTTTTTGCGACTATGAAAGTTGAAGGTGGATCCTATAAATTTGCTTGTATTAAATTTTTGCACTGACATTTTGATTGCTGATATGCCATATACCCTGTGACTTACTGCACGTCTTTCGTTATGAGGGATTGTTCATTGTTCTGTCAATTCCAATATAAAATCTCTTTCCTGTTCTCATTTCTTGCTTGATCGGAAATGTTTGTATAAATTATAAGAAGCTAAACCAATAATGTCAAGCATATTATGAAAATTGACCAATGGCCATCATTTGTTGCTCGTTTGCAACTGTAACCAGATAGGATTTTACCCATTGTGTCAACTCCTTACTAATTTTTATTATAGTCTAAGATAATGTAAGTAATATGTAACAATAAAGTTGTTGTATTGACAATACTAAGACATATTTGTCTACTTTGCCAACGTAGGATAACATAGACACATTTTCACCTTGGGTAGCAAACCAACTCTGATATAGAGATCGAAATTGTATATACGGCCTTGTCTTTCTGTTCATCAGAAAGCATAAAGGAACAGTTTTTCTATTTGCACGCACTGTGTCTAAGATAGATAATATTTTTGCATCAGATATTTCACCAATTTGAGTGATATGAAATAGTTCTTTGTTCACTTTTCGACCGGAATTACGGTACTTCTCTACCAAGTCTAATACCTCTCTAGTAATCAACCTAAATTTTGCCCTTTTCTTGTGCAAATCTGTCCTTTGAGAGGGTAGTTGGTGGAGAAATCGCAGACCCACCAAAGCGTTATTCCGTACTTTGCCGGCTTAGACAGCATAAACTGCGTAAACTTAGTTCATCCACAATAAGGAAATAGCTACCCGTCTACTATTATTGCCGCACTTGGAGTATATGCTTCTTGAATATTGTGATTCAGTGTTTTCAATATATCGTCAATTGGGGCTGATTTACTCAACATCATACGTGCAGAAGGAGTGTTAGCTTCATCCAAATATTGTTGCATTATAAATATCAAAATGACGATAAAGTCATAGATTCTTTGCTTGCGAAATAGCCACTGGATTCGGCAGAAATCGATGAGCAGGTCCTACTGATGTGGTGCATCTGCTGGTAAACCGGTTCCAGTGCCGTGCTCTTGCTGCAGGCAATTCCTTTTTCCCGAACCTATTGCCAATTATACACTTGCAATAATGCTCTTTTCTGGCTAGTAATCGACGCGCACACTCACAGCAATTGAGATATTGCGCTCTTGTTCAACGACTTCAACACGTCCAGTTTCATCAATCTCTTCGTGTCTGACACCAGGCACTAGTACCATTATCGGCATATCATCGTCGCCGGTTACATACGGATCGTCTTCCTCATTCTTGGGTGCAATAAATTTGCTCAGCTTTTCTTCCTAATGATGAATTTGTTCACTTGATATACGACTAACGCTTCTTCCGATAGCTAAGAGAGCCCAAAGTGCTTCGTCTAAAAATTACGTATGTATGTCATTACAGGCAAAAAATAAAACAAAACACAATATGAATACTACGTATCATTATTAAAATAATAAATAAATACTTACTTTTCTCTAATCAACCAAAAATTACTGCAAGAGACAAAATCAATTGTACATAATATAAAAAACATATACAATAAAAACCAACACAAATTTAATTCTAACGTTCTAATCTGTAAGCTTATAGTGCACGTATAGTGCTTATAGTGCAAAAACTTTATGAAAACATAATAATACATGACAATACTAAAAATAGATTTTTCTCCAATCTGTTCGCTGGTAATGGTTATACAATAAAATTCACAGACTACACATATAATAAGTGTTAGGTATGTTGTCGCCGATTTTTAAACATTATGAAAATAAAAATACATTTTGGAAAATCGAAATGCCCTGCGTAGGTCAAATCACCCAACGGAGGTTTAAATCTAAAAGTGCAGTCCGGAACATTTACAGTACAATCAGAAAGTATACAGGGTTATATGCTATTTGTCAATTAATCATTTGGAAAATGAAAATAATTAATTTTTAATGCACAAACATTTCAAAAGTCAAAATATAAACATGAAAAAGAAAAAGAAAACCATCCGGAATCCGCATTAACTATGTAAAATGGTAAGCACTTGTGGAAAAGGGAAAAAGTAAAACAAAATGATAAAATGTGCAGGTTTTCCTTATGAATGGACACATTGTTTTCATTCGTTTTAACTTTTTGAGAAGTGCAATCATATTTTTAATCTTGAAAAAAATAAAGTAAACTGGAGAGCGATTGTCTTTGGGTTTGTTGATCCTTAAACTTGTTGAAACTTAAATGTAAGCTGCATCACGACAAGAACCCAAAACATAAATCTTCATTAATATGGGCCCTATATAATTGCTGTAAAATTATAGACACGTTTGCTTAGAGCCCCGATTATAACATAATTGGAAAATGTTGGGCGTTTTTTAAAAAGAAAGAATAGCTGAAATGAGCACAATAAACAAACTTGTTTTTTAATGCTATTCAAGAGGAATGGAACAGAATACTTCTAGTTTTCAACTTGGAGGACTTGATTCACTCAATGGGACGTCAACTTCGTGACTGCATCAATAAAAATGGCAGATATACTAAATATTAAATTAAAATTAGCTTTTGTACTTAGTTATAGCATTATTCAAAAGTATGTTTTGGTATTGCAAAGTATTAATTGATAGCACAATATTTGAGCTCTTGTAAAATTTAATTGTTTTTCAAGTTCAAGTGAGTTTTGAAATTATTATACATTAAATAGATTTACTATATATTCACGTATTTCGAATATGCGCTAAATATACCCATAGACTTGGTTTTTGAATCTAAATTTCATTAGATCCTCTTTGCACATATAAAAAGGGCGTTCTGAAGCCATTCAACGCCAATTACATATAATTTAATTTAAAAAACAACCCAAGCATTACTTAATGTAACGAAGCCAAACTTTCCACGAAAAATTATGCTGCCATGCAACTGCTGCGAGATAAAAATAGTTAAAATCGTTGTCCTATCCTCCATATACATGAAATCAGTCAACATATACATTCAATCCATTGAATGTATCCATTGAATTCATTCATATACATTCTCCATATACATTCAATCACATGAATAAGACATTGTGTGAAATGTATTATAGCAATGATGAAATAAAGGTTATTTCAAAGAAAATTCATCTGTTTAAGATGTTCAGTATGCCATATCAAATTAGCCTAAAAAGATAATGGAACAGCGTTTAAAATCATTCAAATTTATTTCCAAAGTTCATGGGATTAAAAACGTACGGAATCACTTTGAATTTTCTCCTTATAACTAATGTTGCATTTATATACCATGTCTAATTTTTGTCCATAGTCTAATATTTAGCAGATATCTCGAAACTTTTCATACGTCTTAGATTGTTAGAAATTGTAATAATATCTAAAAATTTGCCGCGAACATAACATTTTTACAATTGTTTTGTATGCTTACAATCGTAATTAAAAACCTTAAACTCTAGTTTTACAAAAGTCAAGAAAATCATAACATTAATTGCATTTAAGCAAAACAAAATGTGGTCTTTTTTCTTGTGTATGTGAACCTGATTAATCCAACATTATTCACAAATATGTTAGTAACTAAAGCTCTTTTTAGTTCTGCTTAATATAAAGTGTTATTTGTTATTGTAAGTAAGTAAGTGTAAGTTATAAAAAAGTATTATCGACTTAAATATATGTATGTACGTAAATTTTTCCAGATTATCCACTGTGGCATACGTTGGCATATTACCACATTATCATTATGATTAACATGAATTGCGCCTTGTGGTACATAAATTCAAGAGCAATTAAGACGGCATCAATAGCTTTAGCACACTATTTTCAAAAGGTATAGTTAATAAATTTCATATATACATTTTTTTTTTCATTTCCCTTAACAACATTGGTTATAAACCCCCGAAATGAATTACAAAGTTGCTATCCTTATAATTTCACCTCTCCTCTAATTTATACGAAATAGTGTTCCGAATAACCTTGCAAAATTCATCTCGTCTGCACGCAAGCGTCTTCAAATAGTTGTATTTAAAATACATATCTTAACCATTGCGTTATATCTGACCCGTTTTTATGCACTACCGTTATTGACTTCAAACTGAATATAGCCTCATTTAAATATTAAAAATATATATATATCAAAAGTTAAAAATATCAATAAACAATTAATTCAAACACGACAATATAACATAAATAACACTAAAACTTGGCTCTCAAGGAGTAAACCCAATAGATGCACTCATTTCAAATTTATTAAATGGAATAATATCAAAAGTTTAACTGAAATATCCAGCAAATTCACTGAACCGAAAATAAATACACTTTAATTTCATACTAATCATTTATACTAATACTTCACTTTAATTTCAATAAGTTTTATGACGTTTCGTACGTTACGTGCGTGTCTTTATATACGTTTTTCTTGATGGGAGCATAATGACCAAGTGAATGCCGCGATAATTTGTTTCATTTGCTTGGGGTACAAAGATGTTGTTCAGTTTGATTACTTGATATATTTTGGATCTTAGACAGAACGTAACACAAATACATCTTTACTCATTAACTTTTATATGCCAGTATAAATATTCTACCAAATTCGAAAGGTGCAATTATTTTAATTTGCATAGAAGATTTTCATGCTACAGTTTACATGAGGGTGGTTCAAATATTCAGCCTGCAAAATAAAAATGAAAACTTTGGAAAAGTGCGCATTATTTTTCAACATAGTCTCCTTTTGGCTTGATACAGTTGACCCAGCGATTCTCTAACTTCCTTACCCCGTTTGAAAACTATTTTTCCCGGATGTCTTTCAAGTAGGCTTCTGTGGCAGCGTTAAGTGGGCCCATTTTTGCTGCAATTCGGTATCGAATCAATCCAATAATTCGGCATGGTAAGGCCAAATTATCGTTTTGCTATTCACGATGTAGTCGTCACCCTGTCAAAACCAGAAAACGATGGCCATCCCCTTTCCGACTAATAGGGACAGTTCCGATTGTTCCTTGGTTTCTAGTATGTACCAATGAGACGAGATAACTTTCTAATAAAGCATTACATTAAATTTTCCACATTCACATGTCTAATAATCTCGAATTTGTGTTGTTTGGCACAATTAGAATTCCATATAGAAATATTTTAACTTTTTGCTTAATGAAGTTTGCGGCATTTAGTATTAAGCTTTGGTTAAATCATGAATCATGGTTTGTATCATAGGCATATATTGTCTAATACATTGGGTAAAATTCATAATCATAGTTGCAACGCTAACATTTTGTTGATTTTGGGACTTTTATACATTGCTGCATTTACGTTTACATTGTTTAGATTGCATTTGTACAGCATTGTCCTTTATCACATTTGAACAGTTTCATTGTACACTATTATTTTTATGCCTTATAGGCTTTGAGCTCTGGTCAGTGATTTCTATAATTTCGCTACGAGGAATATTAAGGATGTGGTTACGACATGCTTTAGTTCCAAGATATATCTTTGATTTTAAGTGTTTATACATATGCAGGGCAACCCCTGAGTAAGTGGTGGGATCTTTTCCACAAGCATTGCAGATGGTGCAGCATTATTTAGTGTACCCATACTCCTGACGGTTGGTGCATTGTACCGAAGCTAAATTTTTAATTAATTTTAGTAATTTCAATCCGATCAGCTCTTTTGTTTGGTACATTCTCATCTTGCTGTTTTTCTTTTTTCTTCGCTGTTCAATCCTTTCCTATCTAAATTTTTTTTTGGCCTGCAAATTTGTTGGTAAGCGATTGTTGTTTGCTGCTTTTGCTGACTACTTGCTCTACCTAAGCCCGACGCGTTGAATCATCTTTGTCATCGTTGAATTTTTTGTTCGTAGAATATACTCGACAAAGCTAACTTAGACATTCATAGAATTCAAACTGATTATGCTGCGTAGCACTCATAATTGTTTTGCTTTCATACGTGATGGTAGAAAGCGGGAAATGATAGCGAATTCCACGGGAACAGATATTCGCAAGATTGGAAAGGAAGATTGGCGAAAAATGTATGTATATTAGAGAAAAATTCGTAAAAGAAAATGATCTGCTTAAGAAGAGACAAGATAAGCCATACAGCTTGAACTCAATGTATACGAGTTTGATGATCACTTCCGTAATCTTAAGTTACATCATCGAATTGTATCAGCTATCATTCCAAGGATAACAGCACCTTCCTTCGATGGCGCGATTCCTTTCGAGATTTGCAAGCAACAATATGAGAAGGCAGCTTTAATAAACAACTAGAGAGTGGATGATAAAATTGTTGGGCCTAAAGTGGAGACCCTACAAACTGTTCTTGAGCTAGGAAAGGAAAATTATGAGATGCTATTGAATGGCGTGGAAAAACTTTATGGTAGCACACAAACAAAATTTCCCGATGGAGCTGGACATTTTCTACCAATTACCCACTAAAACTCAGCCTAAAATTGCCTAAGAAAATGAGCAGTTGGTGCGCTTAGCTCCTCGAATTGGTAAAACTCCATCGATTTTTGACCGGAATACTAGATCTTACACAAAGTAAATGACTAATCCAAGTTCTACATTTGCTGAAATTGTCTCATATGCTCAAAGCGAAGAAGTAGAAAAAGCTTAAATTAATAAAAGGCCGCTCCACTTCGTACACGTCTGTAAGTGGAGTTTCAAAAGGTAGGAAGTGAGTTAAAAGAGAAGAAGAGGGTGTCCTTAGAAACACTGATGCCATGCATCATCGACCAGAAAGCTTATTTTTATGGAAAAAAGCTTATAAAAGTTCATCTAGTGGCAGTAACTCTAGAGGATAGTACAACTTGTTACGTCTCATTGGGAAGACGAGGAATTGGTCTTTCATTCATGCATAGGCTGGATGTAATCACACGACTAACTAAAGAGCAAATGGTAGCGAAAATTTCGATCACAATAGGCGCAATAGAACCATTTGCAGCGAATATCTGGTTGTTTTCACTAGATGTTAGAAATTGAGTATCAAAAATGCTTCAGCAATATAATTGTAGTTTCGAGGATTCGAATTCTAGATATTATGTAAGAGCTCCAAAATGGTCTTAGTAGAGGGCATCTAAGCATCACGAAAACTACTGAGAATCAAACAAATTCTCTATAAGGTTGGTTTTATATAGGTTGACAATAATTGGCATTGATAACTGTGGGAATCGCATTGCATCTAATATTCCAATATTTAGAAGTAAAGGCCAGGAAGGCAGTACAACTCTGGTGTACTATTAGAATAATATAGGGAAACAACTATGTCGTTTTGGTTTTAGACTGTTTGGGCAAATTTCCTGAACCACACCCTCTCAAAATCAGGAAGCTTAAACGGAAAGAGCTGTGATGCCAGGAAATGTTCAACAGCCGCGAAATGGAGGTAGGAGAAGTGCATGACTGTAGGATATAACTCACTTTATGAATGCCTGTGAAGACGCCCGATATGATTCCGAAAGATTTCAACAAAGGGATTTAGAGTTTATGCATAATCTACATCGAAAACTGGGTTTGTCCCCTACAATGTAGTGCATTTAAGTACATCCGTATAAATTTGTCAAAAGGCTGTACGATATGAGGCGTCGAATCCGTTGGAAGATTAAATAGCAAGATGAAAGTAGACCACTTGAAGAGGTTTGTAGCCTTTGCAATAATAAGTATGTCTGATGGGGAAGGAAGCAAGGAAATGCCAAAGGCTAATGTTAGACCAAAGAGTAATAGCGAGTAATTCGCTATTCATCAGAAACTTGCTAGAGGAATTCTGCGAGTAGATAAGGATGGACGCAGAGGCTCCAAAATGTTCAGTTGTTTAAACACGTAGTGGAAAGTAATCGTAAAGAGTAAAATTTGTAAGCTGTGTATAAAAGAGAGTTTAGTAAATAAATTGTGATCGCGGAGAATTTGAGAAATCGTCACTACTGTAACATTACTGTTTACATGAAAAATATCAGAATAAAGTAAATTAAATAAAGTCCTTTTATGTATCTATAATTGCTTGAATACATTTAAAAAAAGATCGTTTGATAACACGACACCGGGACTAGATTGCCATCTTTGCAAAAAATAAATCGAATAAAAGAAAGAACTATAATTTTTTTAAGTAACAGTTAAATAGAAGTAAGTAAAACAAGTGTAAAAGAGGAAGTTAAGATACCATCTATAACATTATTACTCCTTCCGCATATAACCTCTTTCTTATTTGGCGTATATTACATATAAATTTTTATATTTTATTAATTAATATAATATGTTTAATTTGATATCCATCTTAATATCACTTTTTATGAACCATATTTATATGCGACTGGTTGTTTTTGTCATGTGAAGTAGTTTCTGGCATCAACCGTGTGCAGAACGAATAAATACGTTAAAGAAGAAAGGACTGGTTAAGTTCGGTTGTAATTTTATACTCTGGCAATTTGCAAGGATGAAAACGATACAATACTTTCAGGTGTTGGCAAAACTTTATATTAAAAAAATTTCCAAAATTTTTGGCAAACTAAAGTATATCAAAGATTATATGTGCACTTAATTTTGCTATGATATCTCATATATTTATCTATATATATTATATAAAGGAAAATGGAAGTTCAAAAATCTTATGTTAGGTATAAGGGGCCGATTATTTATCCAAATTTACTCATTTGTAGCAGCAGGAAAAGATACTTGCTAAATTTTTCTGGAATATTTCGCAGACTTACCAATATATACCGTATAAAGTCATCCGGAATTTCGAGAATCCTTATATTAGATAAATGGGGACTAGGGAAAGCATTTACCTGATTTTACGCATTAACATTTAACACTAGGGCTCATTATTATCAGAGAAAGATGATCTTCTGATTATAATCCGATTTCATTCATTTTCATACCGTATGAGGTATGAGGGGTAAAGGGGGAGTTATAATTCGATTTCATCCATTTTCATACCGTTTGAGGAGGTGTTAAAAAGACTTGCTCTCTATAACTATTATTGATATGGGCTTGACGGTTTCTGAGATGTGTACGTTACGGGCAAACTAAATCGACTTTTAAAAAATTTTGCTTCTTAGTTGCAGCACTTTAGAGGTTTTCGTTTAACAGCATTTTGTGAACGTGACAGTGGTCCGATTAAGCCCATCTGTAATGCGTACTTCCACCAAGTACTAAGAAATACTCGTATCGAGTTTAATCCAGATATCTTAATTTCAAGTCACGTTATCCCTTGCACATCCCTTGTTATATCTTACGCTGAGTTCAACTTGTTTCGTCATCCCGATCATTTTACATATATAAGTCTCCATATCTATTGCGATTAATTTTAGGTGTTACACAAAACCGTTAGGTAAACAAAACTATTTTACTTTGCAACATGTTGTCATTCTTATTCAACTGGTCACAAGCAGTAGTAACAGCAAGCAGTAGTAACACCATATCAATTATTTCATACACGGCAATATAGTGTCAGTGTATTGTTAGTGTATATTACTTTATACACAGTAAACGATTGCTATATTTTACACAATGACTTGATTTTATGACTAATTATCCTCTCAGCCGGAACAACTGGAATTTGATTTCTTTCAATAAAAAATTTTTTTTTCCTTTTTACATCTGAAAGATTTCAAAACTATTTCAATTGGTTATAATTCCTCAACCGCAATAAAGGGGGGTAGTTTAATTGGTATAATATTGCAAACAGATTCGGTTTGTTGATCTATTATTTGTTGAATCTTCACCATGCAAGTCCAGCAAATTGAAATGAGGAATATTTCTGGAAGAGATAACACCCTGAACTCATTTTCCACAATAGGCAATAGGCTAACAATATGCTAATTTCACAATAGTTCAATTCGCGCACTTTTTATAAGTCTATTTTCTTATAAAGGCTTTCTAAGACCATTTCAAGATCTCTTTGCTCAAAACATTATATTGGGTTGTTCGGAAAGTCATTTCGTTTTTTTTTGGGGAACATGAAAGACAGTTTTCGTATAATGAATAAATATTTTATTAAATTATATATTGGCCATTCTGGTCCAACACCTTTTGCCATCTTTCTGGCAGTAACATAATTCCCCTCTCATAAAAGTTTTGGTCCTTGCTGGCAAAAAATCGTCCAGGTGGTTTTTGACATCTTCATTTGAGGTAAAGGTTTTGCCATCCAAAAAATTTTGCAGGGACCGGAACAAATAGTAGTCGGAAGGCGCCAGATCTGGAGAATATGGTGGATGTTGCAGTACGTCCCATTCAAGCTGTAAAAGTTTTTGGCGAGTGACCAAACTTGTGTGAGGTCTCGCATTATCCTGGTGGAACACTACACCCTTCCTGTTGATTAATTCGGGCCTCTTCTCTTTAAGTGAATCATTCAATTTGTCCAGCTGATGACAATAGACTTCTGAATTAATCGTTGTATTGTCCGGCAAAAGCTCAAAAAAAACGATTCCTTTGACATCCCACCAAACGGAGAGCATCACCTTTTTTTGGTGAATGTTGGCTTTTGACACGCTTTGAGCCGGTTCATCTTTTCTGCTCCATGACCTCTTGCGTTTAACATTGTTGTATACAACCCATTTTTCGTCCCCAGTAATAATCCGCTTCAAAAATGGATCATTTTCTAGACGTTTGAGGAGCGAATCACACGCGTCAACACGACGACACAAATTTCGCTCGGTAAGGACATGGGGCACCCACACATCGAGCTTCGAGGTTAAGTCCATGCCTTTCAAATGGCCATAAACAGTTGAATTCGACAAATTTAACCTCTCACCGATCTCTCGTGTGGTGATTCGCCGATTTGCATCAACTAATGCCTTTATCGCATCTTTGTCAGCTTCGACCGGCCTTCCAGACCGTGGTGCATCTTCGACATCAAAATTGCCGGATCGAAATTTTGCAAACCAGTTCTGGCACTGGCGTACTGTTAACACGCCTTCTCCATACACATCCGTCAATTTTTTTCTCGCTTGGACAGCATTTTTACCTTTTCTGAAGTTAAAAAGTAAAATATGACGAAAATGCTGCTTATTGCTCTCCATATTTAAAAAGGCACCAACCAAAAACTACTGGGTAGAATTAATAGAACTTTTTCACACACAAGCCTTGCAATATCAGCTCTCATGACATATAATGGTTATGGGGCTTAAGTGTGAAGTTAGTTTCGAAAAAACGTAATTAAGTCCTCTGGCGGGAAAAAACGAAATGACTTTCCGAACAACCGAATATTTTCTTTGATTTCCCTAAATTAGAATGCGAGGTGTTATGCATATTCGCGCGATGTTGTTTTTAATAAGATCTTGCTGTTCATCCCGCGAACATACCTATTACCATTTCACGGAAATATTCAACTCTGGCCACATCTGGGTTAAATCTTCTACACAGAATTAAACACGGTTTTGTACATTTTTTAACAAAACCCTTACCGTCTCTTAAGAGAGTGGAAACCCTACTTTCTGGTAAGTTATTATCTTCCCTCTCTTCTTCTTCATGATCACTGTTTTGTGTTCTTTTATTGGATTTAACAAATTAAGCTTTGATGTAGAATCAGCTAAGCAACAGATTCTAATTGATTTGGTGGCTGTCCATGATGTTCTAAACTATCAGCTGTTAATATTTCAGTCGAATTTAAAGGAAAGTCCTGAAGTTCTCCTTTAGATTTTGCCATTCGAACGCGTTCTTCAGGTCGGGGCGTATGTGAGAGTATTTCTGCATTACAAGCATTACTTGTACTGCATTATTTAGTAGCCCAAATTTGTGAATCATTACAATTGCCCTTTCTTCCAATTAACAATTCTTCCGAATTATTATCTTAAATTATGTCAATTGGTCTTTGTTCTTCCCATGTCGCTGTAAATTAACGATTATAATCCAATTTTTCCATTGAAATATTGTTTAAAAGAGTCTCTACAGAAAGGTTAATATCAGAAATATGTTTCATATGAAGAGATTGAACAAACAAAGTAGCGAGGTGAACTTCTTCTTGGTTATTAAATCCTGAAATCCAATCGCCATTAACACATATATTGTGCTTACCATAAAAACGTTGTTCACTAAGAATTGCAAAGCTTCCATAACCTTAGCAGGTCTTATGGGATCAGCCCTTTCATCACAACTATATTCCATACGCTTTGTCAAATGAATTTGTATCTTATGAGAATGATACAATAGGAGATGATCCGCGGTAGAGGTATCACAACATTGTTAACAGAGATGGGGGTATTATCAACGGCACTTTTAAACGAATGAACGGATGAACGAGCGGTCATAAAACTCAATCTAGGCATTATTAACCGTTCCTTAATTGGCCCTAAATTGAATTCAACCATTTGATACACATATTTTTGGAATGTTCTTCTTAGCAAAAATAATGTTTGGCAAAAGTTTGGCAAAAAATCATTTTGAAATCTTCAGAAGAAAGCTTTTGTATTGTAAAAACGACGGATGTAGCATTCAGATGACCTTGAGCAATATTTTCAACTTTTAATTTGCGTACTTGGTGTGAAAACCATAATCTCCCACAGCAAATATATATTTCTAGGGAACTAGAACTAGAGAATTTTATCGCCTTGTCCAATGCTGATTAGTATATATGATTTGTTCAGCGGACCGTGCTTCTAGATTTCCGCGCTTTGTCCTATGCTGAATAGTGCTTTTGCTTTGTTTAGCAGACCGTACCGCTAAATGTTCCTACTTTTCTCTTCAGAGTGAATTTAAGAATTTTGACGCCTGGATCTCTATTGAACAATATTGCTACTTTAATCGGACAGAAGTATTTTGTGATCTAATAAGCGATTTGCATGGCTTTCAGTATTTTTTGAATGCAATAACTCCACATAATAAATTTGCCCGAAGAATTTGCATATGTCTTCTATTTTCAAAACTATTTAATATATCAGATCTTTTACTTAATCTAGACATAATTAAATAATAATAATACAAAGCAGTTAAAATAAATATAAACAATTTATGATTTTAGGAGTGTAATCCGCCATAGCAATTCCTAGATTATGCACTTCTTTAAGAGTAACTTATTTCTTATTATGGCCTTTCTTCAGTCTTCTTTGGAGGTGTATATAAATATAGGTTGATAGAAAAACACAGCTTCAATAATACTCGTACTTTGAAATGAAAAATTTTTGTCGCTAGTTCATTACTGAAGTAATCTAGCGTAACTGAAAGTATTATATACACACAGTGTATTCATACTTATTACATATATTATATTTCTACACAAAATATACATACATCATATCATACATACTACTTTTATACATATCAAGTAGACATATGTAGCATAATAATATATAATAATTAGTATACAGAAATATATTTTTGAAAAACCAGAACTTGCTTAAAAGCCTTAAAAGTATTTACCCGAAAACCCCAATGTAAATTGTTTTTTTATTGCTTTCTAAAATAAAAGCCGTTTACCTGACGCAAATGTCTGCTTCCGTACTTGGTATCAACTGTGTGTACCTTAACTTGTAACTTAGTTAGAACCCATTATTGTATTCCAATTAATGCCATTTTGCCATTCGTCAAGCCATTCGTCACGCCATTTCGTTTATCTACCATACCAGCTTTTCTTAGTGCGAAGGAACTCGCGAAACAAGTTTTATCAATATACCTAAATTTTTACTTAAGTTATCACTTGCACGGACGGACAGACAGACATCCTGAATTCAACTTGTCTCTTCATCCTAATCACCTTAATCTAGACAAATTTATATCCATCTCGATAAGTTTTAGATGTTACAAACAACCGTTAGATGAACAAAACAATTATGCTTTGTGCAACATGTTGTGAGAGTATGAAAATGTTGCCTAAGACAACATTCACCATTCGACGACATTGGGACTGGATTATAATCATATTTGATTATATATATTGATTATAATAATTACATTATTAATTCCTACTAAAGGCCATATACTCATTTAGTTTCATTATTACATTTTGCTTCGTGATTTACGAAATTTACATTCATTTACATTAAAATCAACGTAATTAACTCAAATTTGATACACATGATATAAACTTAACCAAAGACAACCTAAAGACAACCCGAGAAACAGAAATCATTACATATTTCATTAGATTCACCATTACATATATTTAGCGCTAAACCACGTTATGTCTAAGAAAACATGTCCACTTAATATCACTAAAATATTACACACATCAACCTAAATAAAGGATTTAGAGTCAACAGGAAATTCGAAAATCTCTACATAAGATTTAAAGATGTCTGGAAAGTCGGGTATCATTACATCGGGTATATTGGAACTAGTTGAACTTCTGAACTGATTGCATTAACCTTTGGATTATACAAATGTAAGCTTGAGAACATGTTTCCAATAAATTTCATGAAGATAACTCATGAATTGACTGACGTATTCGGTATAAAATCTGGTACACGGAAGCTGGGCAATTCGTGGATTATTGATATTTTAACGGATCTTATCTTATGATAACTATAGTATATCTTATATATTGACCGATATATACGGTGCCCATAATAGCACATGATGTTTACGGGCGCAGACCAAAAGGTTGCAAGGACGAGGATAGGACGAAACTGTGCAGAAGATGCTGTGTCGGTGAACACCAGATCATGGACTACACAAATAAGTCGAAATGCTTGCTTTGCTTGATAGCAGCTTCTAGTGGAAGTGATCACCTTGCTGGGAGCGTCGGATGCCCGGTTTACAAGCCAGCAGTACTCTACATTAATACGAGGTTTTTACAACTTAACCTAAATCACTGTCAAACACAACCACTTAAGCACTGTGCACCACAGTACATGATTTGGCCCCACTCAGTGAACCATATAAAATCGGTCGAGGTGTAAACTCGTCCAGCGATTCAAGAAACAAAGCGGTTATATAGAAATGTTACCCTAACTTCCCCCAATTGGAACACCCCTACACTTCTAGTGGCTTTTGTTCGAGCCACATAGCGATATTAATATATATAGTCTTTTGGTTGATGTCCGAAACAAAACAAATTTGGTAATAGCTGGGAACTTTAATGCCTGGGCTATTAAATGGAGAAGTAAGAGAACAAATAGTAAGGGGAAAACCTTACTAGAAGTCTTCGCTTCCCTCGATCTAGAGCTATTGAATGCTGGCTAACATTTGCTCCAGACATCTTTGAAGACGCCTTTAAATCCACTACCCGTAGATTTGCTATCAGGTTATAGTTCTAGCTCCATGATTATGATGCATGTGACCACGATGCAACGATCACCGCTAGTATATTGATGGAACGACATAATCGTTAAACTATGAAAAGAATACCAGCAAGCAAGACGTTCATACCAAAGATCACGTGGTACTCCTCAGTGTATAACCCTCTAAATACGTTTTAAAGACAAGAGGAAATTATTAAAGAAGTCGATTAGGAAAAACAAACGGGAATACTTCCTGAAGATCTGCGACGAAATAGAAAACGATGCTCGAGGGCTCACATACAAATTGGTATTGGGAAAGCTCCGTACTCGTGGAAAAATGCCAACCTCCCCCTCAATACTGAGAAGGGTAGTAACGGTACTTTTGCAAACCCGACCCAAATTTCATCATGAGATTATGGAAGTACAACAAATTCAAGATATACCGAGTGTTTCGAGTGAACAGATTCGATAAGCATGTGAACGGTCAAACCCATTCGTGGCTCCGAGTTCCACAGCTATTGTTAAAAACATGCACTTTTTTCGAACAATGTATAACACTTAATTCCTGTGGGAGAACACTGCTTCCCTACATTATGGAAAAAGCAGCATATTATATTACTGCGAAAATCTAACAAGCCTTTTACAGATCCGTCCTATTTCCGGCCACTCTGCATGTTAAACTCCGCTGGAAAAATTTCTAGAGCGGATTATATAACAACGCCTAAATAAAGCGTTCGGAGCCTTTGGCGACCTATCCCCTAATCAATTTGGATTCATGAAGGCATGATTCACCTTCAAAGCGGTGACCCTAATAAAGACACTGGCCGAAAGAGCTAATAGTCGGAAACATTGGAAGAATAGCACGATGCAATACTGTATGGCTGTAACTCTTGACGTTAAATATGCCTTCCACTCAGCATCCTGTTATAATATATTGACTGCACTAAACAGTTTTTTCGTACCTCCTTACCTGTACAAAATAATTGCCAGCTATTTCGACGAATGGACTTTAAGCTACAAGACAAGCAAGAATTTCAAAGAACATAAAATCATCAGTGGTATGCAGAAGAGATCAGTAAATTGCGATTGTGGTAATATGTAAAACATACTCCTCTATATGTTTTATCGATACAATAATCAGCACTACAATGTCGTTAGTTAGCGATTGGCTTGCAACTAATGGACTTACCCTAGAGAACATGACCGACATCGTGCTCACTAGTGGTAGGAAAACCTGTGAGGTTGCTACATTCAGCATAAAAGATGTAAGTGTAACCTGGCAATCAGCCATAAAATATTTGGGAATTGTTCTTGATGCAAGAAAGTCATTTGTAGATATTTGACCTACATATGTAAAATAAACCACAAAAATAAGCAAAGCTTTGTCCGATTAATGCTTAATCAGTATACCAAAGCAAAACAGGGGAAGACTCCTAGCTGTAGTATTGAAGTTTGTCGTGCTATACGGGGCTCTATTATCAGAAGATGCTGCTCTTGTAATCGTGGGCTTACACCCCCTTATGGATAATTTACTAGCCAGATCAATAAAAGAAAAAACCCGAACACAAACGGTACTCCTCTGGCAAAAAAGTTGGGAGGACAGTCGAAATGGACCAACATAACCCAAATTCTAACGGGACATATTTGAAATGATTCAAACATGAGAGTATCATTGCTCATATGCAATGCTTCATATGCGATGAAAGTCGATATCTAAAAAATATATTTGCTACAGACTCAATGCCAGAAAACCTATTATACTTACTGTGGAAAGCGGTTTGCGAAATAGTCGCCAAAATTATGAAATCCAAAAGAACCTGGAACAGCTGAGAAGAAAACTCCAAAATGAAAGTTATTATTATTATTATTGTTATTTTTTGAACACCACGGATAAGGTGGACGGATGGATGTTAGAAGTAGTATTTACCCGATGTTACCCATTCTTGTCTTAACTACATATTATCAGTCATCTGATAACACAACTAGATGTAAAGTTGTAAAATTTTTGTTGGGTGAATTTTGTGCATTTTTTACATATCTTTGTTATTTTATTAAATAAAAAAAATTTAATTGTGAATTTTTTCGTGATTTATTTGTTATCTTAGTATTATTGTTTTTAATGCTGTATTGCAGTGCTTTTATGTACAAAGTGTACATTAATAATTTGTAATTTCTGTGCCGAGTCATTTTTATATTATTTTGTTGGTACGTTTCTAAACATTACAAATTTTTTAATGCGTACACGTATTGTTTTTAAGTTTTTATGTTTTTTTCTCTTTTTCTTTTTTTCTATTTATTTATTTTATTTTTTACCTTTTTTCAGAGTTGCGTTGCGTGTTGTTTTTGAATGTCTCAGTGCATCTAAAACCGCTCGCTATATTTTCTCCAACATTGTTTGAGCTTGAACTTGGATTAAATTGAACTTGGATCAATAATTACTATTTTTAATGCTTCCATTTTCAATTATAATGTTTATTTCTATTTATTTTTTCTTCACCATTATAATATATATTTATTATTCATACAGTTACAACAATTACTTACAGTTTGTTATTTATTTTTATCATATCTTGCTTTTATAATCATGATTTGTAATTTTACATTAAGGCGAGTGATCGATTTGTTTCATGTTGGAAATGTGGCTTGCCCATGCTGGACTGACAGGTAGAATCTTAGATTCAATTAATGATGGTAAGGGATTGCGTTAATCTTGTTTAAAATGTAAATCGGCTGAAATCGAACTATTTAGTGTTTATAAGCCGATACGCAATGGCTTAAATGAAATCGGCAAAGAACTTAAAACCCTACCCGCAAAATTTAGGCATTATAAAAAATTGTTCAAATCGTTAAAATGTCTAAGTGATTCTCATGAAACTTCTAAGTCTGCCCTCAAACGTTAACGCCCGTCCGATAAAAAGTCAACCAGTTCTTCTGTTCAGAAGAGTATATCTCCTCCGAACATTGACCTTATCAATAATTCTTCACCGTACCCTCAAGGTGAGAAACCTAATACGTCTAATTAGCTTACTTCCCCTGAAGCTCAACCTAAAAGTTTTAAGAATCAAAACATTTAGGTTACTTCCATTAAAAACTCACTTTCTTCTATTAAAAATTTGGTTGTAATACCACTTAAAGAATCGGTATTTATTTCTAGAATCACCAAGGATACCTCGGTTGACAACATAAAGCTTTACATTTTGTCAAACTTAAAAATTCATGATATTCAAATTCGAAATTTTAAATTTAATTACCAAATAAATATATCATCTTTTAAGATAGATATATATCTCGAAACCTTTCTAGCGCTTCTTGAAATCGCATTTTGGTCATCCGGTTCATTTATACGTGAATTTGAGTATAAACGTAAATTGACTGAAGCAAATGTCGCTGAATTACCTAAAAAAGCAGCTGAATTAAAGAACTGAATAATGGAAATTAGCTTAGGATTCATTATCAAAATGTTAGAAATCTTTATACAAAATTAACAGAATTATATTTGAACAATACTAATTATAATTTTAACATAATTGCTTTTACGGAAACATGTCTAAAACCTCACATTTTTGATAATGAGGTATTATACAGCGGGTTTCAAATATTCAGATGTGATCGAATGAATAGAATCGGAGGAGATGTGCTATTTGCATTGCACACTTGTATTCCACGAGAAGAAGTTCCTGTTCATTATTCGGACGCATTTGATTTTAAACGTATTAGAATTTATATTAATCGTTACTACATTTATCTAACATTATCATATATACTTCCCCAATCGAACTTATCTGTTTACATGCTGCATGCTTCTTTTATAAATAGCGTTATTTTAATAGTAAATAATTCTGATTCCATAATTGTTCTGGGTTATTTCAATTACTTTCAGTACAATTCAAATTTCAATTCAGTACGTGTCATGCTGTGTCGTGATTGTATTATACCATTTTCCACAAGGTAATACGTCAACGAGTTTTTAGAAAAAATTTCTGAGTTGACCCTTAACCAAATTAATTTACTTCCGAACAAATTAGGTAAGTTCTTAGACTTAGCGTACGTTGATAATGCTTCAAAGTTTTCGGTAATTCGGCATGATATTTTTGTTCTGCCAGAAGATTCGTATCATCCCGGGTTGGAAATAACTGTCGAAATCACAGGACAATTACTTGATAATATCCAAATTGTAGTTCTTGCTAGCGGTTTAACTTTTAGTTTTTTGTTTTAATTTGATTTAATTTTTAACTTTTAATTTAGTGTCTCACATTTCAATAAAACTATAATAAATTTTTTTGAAGGGTGTGTCCCAAAGCGCATTATTACTCGTAATAAAAAGTGGTAGTCCATGGTTTTCTAACATGTTATATATATTAAAAAATAGAAACAGTCGCGGCTCTTAAAATTAAACAAACTGGTTTACTTGTCAACTATTCAAAATATTCAGCATTGCGCCGACCGTATTCGGATCTAAGCAAAAAATTTATAAAAAAAAAAATATTAGTAGGGTAAAAAATAACACTGTCGTAATCCAAATTTGTTTTATGGTTTTGTTATGTGACAATCACACTATTTCTAACATGTTTGCAGAATTTTTTAAGTCAAATTATTGTAATACTTATCCTAAAAACTTTTCTTTTCAGTATAAGTTCCTTCCGATTACTAATGCATCACTGAATTAGTGCATAAACAATTTCCGAAGAAGGCGCTTATTTCATTTAAATAAGTTAAAATCATTTCCTATCTACGGCCCAGATATGATAACATCATGCTTCCTTCAAAATTGTGCCAAATATAGCTGCTTGCTTTGCTACTGTATTTGCTACTAACACAGATATTTAATTCCTTTCTTAAACAGGGGATATTTCCTTCTATATGGAAATAGTCCTTTATAATTCCTTTGCATAAGAGGGGATTTAGGTCATCCATTGAAAACTATAAGGGAATTGCAAAAATATCGGCAGTACCTAAATTGTTTGAAGCATATTACAGATCAAATAACTTTTTCGATTTCTCAATTAGTTTCATGTTCTCAGCACGAATTTCGTAAATTGAGATCTGCACTAACAGTCTAACTTGCTTGCTTGAATTTGCGAACCGTGTATCAGAGGGTTTCAGGAAGAATAAGCATACTGATGTTATAAACACTGACTTTAGCAAGGCTTCCGATAAAGTAAATCACTCAATTCTCGATCAGAAACTTGAACTTCTTGGTTTTCAGTTAAGATTTCTTTAATGGGTATCTTGTTATCTCAATGATAGAACGCAACAAGTAATATTTAATAATATCCTTTTGGATTCAATTAATGTCTCTTCTGGTAGTAGTGGCTAGGTAGTCCGATTCTGTCCTTGTTATTTATTAATTAATATTTCTTATGTAATCCAGTGCTACAAAATTTTGTTATATGCCGACGATGTAAAGATTTTCAAATCATAAACTTCAATTGATGAAAGGTGTTTGTTGCAAACAGATTTAAACAATTCGGTTACTTGGTGTGATAGAAATCATATTTCACTTAATCTTAAAAAATGCAAGGCAATGTACTTTTCCCGTAGATCGCTATGTAATAAAAGCGATATATTACTAAAACTTTTTTTACCACTTTGGCTAGGCTCATATTAGAACATGGCTCTATGCTATGGAACCCTAGTTACCAAATCCATCCATTCAACAAATTAGAGTCCGCTCAAAAACAATTTTTACTTTTTCCTCAGGGTATTTCCGATGGGATTCTAGATTAAGTCTTCCTCCATGCACTAGACGTTTAAAACTTATAAATCTTCCTACACTCGCTAGTCGTAAAATGATTTTCTTAATATTCTTTGTGAAACTCATGAATGAATCAATTTGTAGTTTTTTTCTCTTGCCTGAATTAAAATTAAAAATCTAGTTCGATTATCCCCTGTTGTTAAAATCATGTAGATCAGTTTTTGATTTAAACGAACCATTCGCCGCATAAGTCATGATTTTAATTCTCATTCCAGCACGTTTGATTTATCAGACTCACTTTTCAGCATTAAAAAACTATATTATTTTCTCTTAATAAATAAGATCATATAAAACTTGTCATAAATTATTCTTAAATCTTAGCTGTTGAAATTTTTATTTCTGTAGCTAATTTTTTTCATGACTCGGCTAATTCCGTGCGCGGGTTGCTCCCCTGGCGTCGGCTAGGAGGTAAGAGGGTAATCGTTGCGTTTATTGTTATTATTATTATCACCCGAATCTGATTCTGAATTCTGATCTGAATAACCTGAGTTTTATTAGGATACTTCATGTATTGACCGTTATATATGGTATAAAGCTAACCGAAGTTGGAAATATTAGTTAAATGGGGGCTAATGCAAGTATTGACCCAATTTTATTAATCCTCGGAACAGGGGCACATTAGTATCAGAAAGACGCTCTCTGTCGGAAGCTCGTAACTTTTTATGTTAGGTATATCGGGGCTATGGGAGTTATTAATCCGATTTTACTAATTTTTGATCAGGAAAATATTATTCCTAAATTCAGCAATCTCACAGATTGGCCGATATTTTTGGTATAAAGTCAGCTAGAGGCACTGAGGGCCACATATTCGATATATGTGAGCTTTAAAGTTTGTTTCCGATTTCGGAATTTGGGCGAATACCCAAAATCTTTTGACCGTACACATTGAAGGCACTGTTTGGAAAATTTGGTTCCGATATCTTCATTGGTACCTGATTTATATACCGTAAGGTGAAAGAATCAGATGAAATTTAAAATTATGTTATATGGAAAGTAGGACGGTTTTAGTCTGATTTCGAACATAATCGTGCTGTAATATAAGAATGCCAATATAATAGTATGCGCAAAACCTGGTTGATAGTGGTGAAGCAGTTCCTAAGATATAGGATTTCACCTAAAGGTGGGCTGTGCTTTAACCATTGTCTAATATGATGATATATGAACACCTTAAGTACCATAATCGCTGTGAAATTTAATGCTTGGGACGTATTTACGTAGTGAGTCATCGCATTTTAATTAGTAGTTTTACGCATAATCGTTATATGAGGAGTGTGCTTTGATATTTTTTTTGATTTCATCCATTTTGAAATGGATTTTAAATTCAACATTTTTTTATGATAATACAATAATCTGTCGTGATGCCAAAAATTAATAAAATCGAGGCAAATCTTACCTTTCCTTCCTTTCAATTTCTCGCACCGTCTTGCTTTGCTGACAGGTCGAAGTTCAATATCTATAGATTATGACTTATGTTCAGCAGAAACCCAAACTGATATTTGGAAATGTAACATCAAGCCAACACAGTGCTATATGCTAGTGCTATGGTGTGGGAAAGTAAGTTAGGAAACGGCGTTCGAAATTTTTTTTTGTTAAGGATATTATGAATAAAATGCTTACCTCAACATATTAAAAGAAAACTAATTTCAAAGTGCGGAGAAGCTTGGAATACACGAAGACTTCCGTTATTCCCAAGATAACGAGGCAACACAGTTCTGGAACAACAGAACAACAGTTCTGGATTTAATGGAACCACCGACCCAATTACGGTGAACGTGATGGAGAATATTTGGAAAAATGGAAACAAAATCGGATCTGAAGCAATGAAAGTTTTGATGGAATCAATGTCAGTTCGACTAAATATTATATTTCTTTGATTGATGAACGTTTCGTAAATTCATCAAAGGCATTTACGAATGGAAAAACCACTAGTTGGAGGCATGAAAATCTTCAAAGGGATGCATTTAACAATCCGATATTGACGTAGATTGTTTAGTTTAAGAGAAACGGTTCGCCCTACAAGGTCTTGCAAGGCACCGCCAATAAAAAAGCTTCGCAGTCATTAGGGTCGCTCGTCTAGGTGGAATGATATTATATAACGATATCTTGATTTTCGCTTAATAATAGAAATAATTTGAAATCTGCAGTTATTACACGCGCCAGCGAAAACTGTCTTGTTGCCCTATTGCAAGCTTCGCCTTCCGATTATTCGCTTTAGTGATGCCAATGACGCGTCTCTATATATATTGGCAATGATTTCAACGTGTACTACCCTTGATACTAAAAAACAAAGACTGTAGGTCGTTTTGCATCTAATTCTAATAATATATATAATTAACTGGTCCAAAAAAATTAACTCTATATTGGGCGAAGGAGCGTGATTTTTTACATCAATGTTGATACGCTATGAATGCATGGTTTGATTACCTGCATAAATACTAACCCTCTCATAAACATTATTATGCTTTCGGTAAAGAAGTCGCCGTAGCTCATGACGAATTCGCTCTTGCTTGGCAACACAATTGGATATTTCCTTTCTTCAGTGTTTTTCGCAGATGCAACCGATACCCTTAGCAATTGGAATGCTTCGACCGACTGGCGAAAGAACTTCAAGTATCGTAATGGTCCACTTGTATATAAATTTTTAGATAAAAGATAAACATTATTCGCGAAATAACTTTATAGGTTACTGTATTGGGATGGTACATGCGAATTTCTCTAATTTGTGTGCTTCTCCGCAACAGGTGCATTTTGGAAACGATGTAGTATAATTATTAACTCACTGTGAAATGAATTTAAATTTGAATATTTTTACAGATTTTACTGTGGTATTGTGCCAAGAAACTTGAATCAAATACTTTCTTTTATCATAAATGATTTATTAATAATACATAATAATATTGATAATAATACTGATATAATAATATTGATAATATTATGTATTATATATTATATTAATATTAATATATTATATTTCAAAAAATTCTTCAATAATGAAGTTTATCTGAGAGCAAAGGTCAAGTGGGGCTTTCTCTAATCGGTAACAACCATAATAATCGAGAACAAAAATCTTAGCGGTTGTTAAGAACGTACTGTTTTACGAGAATTTTTTACAGGTGTGCATTTTGGCATCGCGTGTATATGATGGATAATATGTTGTTCGTTGGGTTTGCAGAGATCCACGTTGAAGTAAGCCGTATTATTGATTTCAGCAAGCTTTGCATTTGTGGGATGATGCAAATTGAAACATTTGGTATCCTTTTGAGGGGGATCGGGACTTTGAATATATCCGGTTGAATATATCTACGAAAATAAAATGTGATTAAACAATTAAGGAAGAACTAATCAGCTAATGTTGACAAAACTTTGTACGAACAAATGTCGTAACTGAGTCCAAAATTCATTATTCGACCAAACAGTGAAAATAGTACAATCATATTTAGTATTTTTATAACATATATTATTGGCCATATACTCACTTAGTTTCATTATTACATTTTGCTTCTTGCCGGAGATATTTATATTATATTAAAATCAATCTCATTAACTCAAATGATAAATGCATCGTGCTAGTATTATGAGATGGTACAATAGCCATAACTTTTGCTACCGATTGACATAATACTAAGCAAGTCAAAGTCAACCAGAGAATCAGAAGTTATTCTACTACAGATATGGGGTTTAGACCAAGGTCTAGACCGATTTCATTCATACTCAGGGCTAAACCATATTATGTTTATGAAAACATGTCCACTTAATTTTACCCACTGTCTCACACAAGGGCACATTATTTTCAAGAAAAATGGTCACTGAATTTCTTATCTCATTGACCGATATTTTCGGGGCTATATTGGGCAGCAGGGGCGGTTGGTCCGATTTCATAAATTTTTGCACCGTATTGGAAAAATGTCAGGATAATGTTATGTACCGAATTTGGTTCAAATTGGTGAAGTAGTTCCTGAGATATAGTATTTCACCTAAAATCGAGCGGTGCCATAGTCGTTATCCAGTTTTCACACCGATTCCTCTAAAGCCTTACAGTACGATCTTAGTGAGTTCTCGCACTCTTAATAGTTTTCGATATAGCCGTTATACGGATAATGGACATGGTTAGCTTCCCATTTCACCCATTTGCATAGCGTATGCGGAGGTGCTGAAGAGTATTGTTCCCAGAAATTCTGATTGACATATGTTTAATGTCTTATGAGATATGTACTTTAAACCAATTAGTGGACGGGGCCACCCCTACGTTTTAAAAATGTTTAAAATCTTTGATACCCCTTCCCATTTTGATGACCTTTATCAGATTACTGTTTCGCATATTAATTTATGCCTTGTTTAAACACTTTATAGGTTTTCTCTTAATGTGATTCTGTGGTCGTGGTAAGGTTCCGATTCTGCCGTAATTTCGTACTGAAAATCTTCTCATAGTGTCAGGGAACACATGTACCAAATTTCATAAATATATCTATTTTTTATTCAGATTTTAACTAAACCAATCGCGTGAGTTAACAAACTGTTAATTTGTCATGAGCAAAACACAATGTTTTTGCTGAGTATTTGTGTCTCTGCTTTATTCATTCTAATTTCTTTCTGATTATATTTCATACTCTACATATACTACCGAGAATATTTGCTTACTAATAAGATAAGCTTGGTATTTTTATGTGTTCATTGCATTTTATCTGTTGCATTTATGATAAGAGTGCTTTTACATGTATTACTTGGGTAGGTTCTATTAGTTCCTGCTGTTTTTATGTACCATGTCTACTTAGGTTATTTTCGGTGTGTGAATTCGATAAAGAACATGTGCCTTAACTCTCCTCCTTCTTAGAATAGAGTGTGTTCGATACTTTGTTGCTGATTTTTGTTAGTAGTTTTCTTGTAGACGGTTCATTTTGATTTCGAATAGTTCATCATTTCGTCTTTGTCTGTTTTTCTTTCTTTCTTTTTTGGTAATACTAGCAGAGGTGTACTAGGTCATAAATGTTAACTACCAGGGTGAGAAATCCAATTATAATGAAAAGTGTAAACTGTACTGGGTTCTCTGAGTTGTTGTTGATGGTTATAATATGTATATTTTGTGGATTAAAATAAAATAAAATGTATTAGTTTAAGGTGTGATATATTCCTGTTATTCCAAGTATGCTCATAATCTGTTAAGATGTGTCCATCCTCCAGGATTTGGAGTTATTCTCGTGGATTGTTGTGATTGTTTTTGATTTTTTGTTTGATTGATTGATTTCTCGTTTAGTATTTTTATAGTGCAATTATCAGAGGGTACTGATTTGCAAATAAAGTCACTGAAATAATTCTTATATCTCGATACTCTGTGATAATCATTACATTTTACATTCTTAGGGTACAAATTAATTTTGCCATGTTTTTATGTTAAAGTTAACATAAAGTTTAATTATTTAAATGTAACACTAAATAGTCTACATTTAGTTTGAAATATGAGATATTTATATATTGTTATTATTGTTTGCTGTAGGTAACAAATATGAATATCGGCTTATTCCAATATATTAGTTAGTGGAAGTCTTTCAAGTTTAGTGTGCTTGAATAAAAATTATTATTTTTCACAAAATTAATAGCGATTGTTTTTATTTGGATTTCATTATAGATTTCTTTGGGATCAAGATTTTCCAGTATTCTTTCAAACAACTAATTAGTGCTCTTTTACTTATTATTCTTTTCTTTAAGCCGTCTTAATTTCAATAAAATCGTCATTGTCAGAACCTGAAAAGTTAAGTGAACTTTTGAGCCCCTGGGTATTGGGTATAAGCTTATTTTTAAAGTTTCGATTTTATTCACTAATATTTTGGTTTCGGGATGGTTGTGTAAATTGTATGAAGATTTCGTTATGTTTTCATAAATCGCGATTATTTTTGATAAATTTGATATGTGATAAAAAAAATAAGTATTTTTATAAATGTAAACTGGGCCAATTTCTAGAAGTACATATTTCTTGTCAGTAAAATCTATTATATTGTAGCATAATGCGATAGGAAAAAGTAAGATAAAACCTATTCCGTACATACCTTTACTCTTATATTGTCTTTTTGTATAATTGTATAATTCGTCTTTTATTAGTGGTTATTGTTCTTCCGTAGTCTTCTTCCGTTATGTATTTCGCATAATTTGAACGTTTTTATTCCGCCTGTTCGTCTTGGAGTACATCACGTCTTCTTGTTTATAGTTCAGCTGCTTCCGAATTCCGCTACGATATCGCAAGATTCTTTCCTGATTTTGTTAGAGGCGCTCTTGAATGTCGAGATACCCCCTTTGATTGATAACACCTCCTCGAGATTTTCGTAGGCTACCGATTGATGATCGAACTGCTTCGAATACCTGTTTGTCAGGTTCTGAATTGTGTTGAAGTGCCAAAACTTTCGCGAGTTCAGTTGTCGCGCTGTGCATACGTTCGACTTGTCCACTTGTCATAGAATGGAACTCTGGCGTTTGTAATTTTGTTGTGCACAAATGCTTGTAAATGTTAATTCGTTATCAGTCATTTCAAATTTTGCGTTAGGTATATTTGTGAAAGTATCTCGTCGACATATTTCTATACATCTTTCTTTGATGATGTTCATCTTAAATTTCAGAATCTTGAGTATTTAGCAGTTAAGCTAAATTATATGCCTACCCTGTCTGGTGTTGGTGCTGAACCTATTGATTATTTATTTGTTCGGCATTCGTATTTATTTGTAAGACAGATTTCACAGTCTTGTACTTCTTTTTTACAAGCGTCTCGTATGTTTATCCAGTAATATTTCAATGAATTTTTCTGTGCGCTGCTCTTGTACTTTCTGTGTGCCTCTTATGATTGGTTTTTATTGGTTATTATCGTCAACCATTTTTCGAACTAAGACCATCGATACAGTGGAAAATGTGTTGATAATGTCGTTTTCGTTGTGATATAATATTTATTCGTCTATTTGTAGGGCATTTGTTACTTTCAGTCTGATTATATTTTTTAGCCCGTCCAATAATTAAATTATATGGTTAAAGAAAAGTGTATGTGTATCGTTAGAAAAGATATTTTGTGAGGATATTTGGGTGAGGTGTGCATCTGAGTTTTTTTATAATAATTTGATTTTTAAAGCAGTTTAACTGTTGCTTTACATATTTCAATTTCTGTATAGGAGAGCTTTGTGCCGAATGTTGGAAACTATCAGAATTTGATGTGTTATTTACTTGGTGGAGAGAAACTGCATCAGCAACAACGTCCTGATGTTCGGGCTTGAAGCTGAGTTTAGCACCATATTCTTCGATGAAGCTCTTCCCTCTTTCTACTTTTTTATTGGATTTTTTTTTCTGATGTGGCGAATATTAAAGATGCGGCATCGATGTAGATAGCTAAATCTGCTATAACATATAAGTCATTTTGTTGTTTCTGTTTTTACACAATTTTGAGTAACTCTTTTTCGTTTTTAAAGTAATTCTGTTCAGTTTAGTTGAATGTTTGTGAAAGAAATATGGTTTTTTTTATTTTGTGGTAATACTGCTCCTATAACATAATTACTAGCATCTGCGATTAATTCAAATTCGATTAATTTGCAACGATGTTTTCTCTGGGAAACGTGGTGAGTGGTTTGACAATGGCCTTAATCCTTATGAAAGTTTGATAATAACTTTTATTTGATAATAACGAGACTTTGAAAGGATCTGAGATTCTTTAGCGATGTATGCCGATGAGCCGAAAAATCTTTTATGGTTTGTATTTTTGCAGGATCAACAGTTATCTTATTGTATTTAATTATGTACCCCAAATATTCTACAGAAGCTTTGGAAGAAGTGTGATTTCTCATAGGAAATCTTCATGTTAGCTCGAAGAAGTGAGTTTATAAACTCACATAAATATATGCGAATTTGCCAATACATAGCACTGCGGTAGTACCTCCATTTTGTTTAATTATATGTATTATATATATTTCCTTATTATTTGCATTTTTTTTATTTACTATTTAATATATATTTAATTAACAGAGTCACTTTCTTTCTTAGCATAAAAAAGCAATGCCTGTCTTGTAATCATAGTCGTCGCAATCTTTTGGAACAAGTGATCACAGTTCTTCATGACGTGTTTGGTTTACATATTTTATATTCTGTGGTGCGTTGAAGTTGTGAGATGAAAGATTTTGGTGCCCCTTCTGTGGGTGTTTTGAGGCAGTTCTTGTAGTTGACGGTCAAGGCTGTTTTGTAGAGTTGTAGCTTTGAAGGTGGTGGGTCTCCTGTATTGCTTTAAGGAATCTATACCCATGGGTTGGCGTAGCTGCTTGGGTGCACTCTGTGTATATTGCACTTACACTTTTGGTCTGTATCTTCATGGTTCCTCATGATGTCCTCTGCTCTGAATGGATTGATGCCGCATACTGTGCCGCCTGTGATTATTGTTTTGCGGAACATCGAAATATAAATTTAATTTATTAAAATATCAGCTGCCTCTCCTTGGATTTTTGAATGCAGAATTAATTGAAAGTGCTGTGTAGTAAATGGGTGTTGTAGCGTAACCTTCATGATCGGTATGAGTTTCTATTACCTGTGAGGTCTTGCAATATTTTAAATATCTCCAGGTTTATTTGCGAGTCATTGCTGATGTTCGGTGTACATTCCTGGTGTTGATCTCTGTGATCATTGTGACATCCATTGACAAAATGCTCTGGAGGGAAGTGACCCTTTTTGGTTCACCGTCAGAGTTGTGGTTAGAGCAGCAATTTGTGCTTTAAAACTTGCACTTTCCTTTGTGCCCATTGTGGAATCAATGTTCAGTAATGGACGAAATAAGTTGAATAGATTCTGTCTTCGTTTTCGAGATTCCAACATGAAGGATTTGCCTTGCTTAAATTGATTATCTATGTTACAAAACTTATCCTTGTTGATTATTATTCCAATTTTTCAGCAATTTTTTATATTTTTATGTAGAATAATAAATTATTTGTAGCATCGACCTTGTATTATAACTCAAACCTTATCTAACTAAATTTATATATACATTTACGTATTGCCCTTTATGGTGAGATATATTGTATGCATGTTACATTATTAATATTTATTGTTATCTAGCCACTCTAATTTGCATACCACCATAACATCACTCATTATTGCAATTTGTCATTTCCCTTTATCCTTTATTTTGCTGATTCGTAGAGACATGTGAGAACAATTGGGATTTAGCTTTGCTTAAGCCTATCATTGGAAATCAGATTATTACTTATATTGGCTACCTGCAGACCTGTCTGGTTGTAGCAATGTACTAACATACATTCATATTCACAGCTAAACCACCAGCCACTTAACTTATAATTTGTTGTTATATGTATTTAATAACTTGTAACTAAATATAAAAGTTGTTAGATTTTTCGCTATTCATAGCCATCAGAGAACTTTTGGGGACCCCGACGTGGTCGCTGTGTGCTTTCCTTTGTGAGAAAACTAAAAAAGATCAATCGTTGCAGTGTATGTGTATTATTAGTGGACATAATTTTTTATACAGAAAAGATCGTTTCATCGAACACGTTATTTAAATTCAATGTAAATTTCGGCAAATTTTGTATGGTAACTTTCTAGAAAGCGTTACTACGTTAAATTGAAAACTTTAGGCTCTGTATATCGGGTGCCGCATTTTAATTGAACTGTGTAATACGGTTACCGACTACACGTTACCACAGTGACAACCCAACCCCGTTGTACAATTTAATAAAAAAATATCTGAAATATCGTTGAATCATATGAAGACTGCTCCAGCTGGGAAAAGTTCAGCAAATGAGAGCCCAATAAGTCAGGTATGGGTAGGGGGAACTGGCTTGAAGTTAAGGTTACAGTCTATTTTTAAGTGCCCTGAAAGCATGGGAACAAATGTGGGCTCTGAGCGGTTGATAGGCAGATGAATATGCTCTGAAAGCAGTAATTAGAGTAGAAGAGCTGGATTTTGACTCTATTGGCAGTGATTTACTTATCAAATTTGATACTAATGCGGTTAATTTGAAGGCTGCTCTTCAACGCGAAATTGGAAAACATACCGCTTCTCAATATTATTATACATTCAAAACGAATCATAACTTAAATAGTGAATACCAACCGTGCACGTTTCCGCCTACTAACGTTGCCTCAATTCAGAGGATCCTATACAGAGTGAACAAATTTCTATTCGATGTTCACATGCGTCATCGATAAGGACAACGACGTCACACGAGTCGTCAAACTGCAGCACTTGCATTCCTGCTTAAGCGGTTCTGTTTTTGACACCATACAATAATTGGAAATAAATGAGGCTAGCTATAAAATTGCACTAGATCCTCTTATTAAACGATTCTATAATACTACTCTACGTCTTATTTTTCAAACACATATTAGGGAGATTTTCGGGATGAGCAGTGCAGATGTTCCGGTCGGCAAGTTGAGAGCGTTGACGGGTCTTTGACGGGTTGACTAACAAGGTCATTTTGCATGTAGGCGCGTAACATTCACTTGGATCCAAAGAGTAAATGGCGGACTATATGATGGTGAAAATTTTTATCTAGAAATTAGAGAAAATAACTCGAGCAAATTGGAAGAAAGTTGTTCAGTAAACGAGTTACGCGTTCAATGAATGCCAAATGGAACCATTAGCAGCATTTTTAGGACAGCGGTCGGACACTTGAAAACGTGGGGCATGCAATGCAGACAAAAGCTAATAAATTTGATAAAACTGTTAAAACCATGAGTGCACATAAAAGAAAATCATTTATTGATTCAACAATCGTACTGGGTGGTTGTGTATTCTGTGGATGCGTTGAGCAGCTGATTTATAATTTTCAACGGCTTGCCAATATTCCGCCTGAAAGAGGTTAAGAAACATTTACTTTGCTTGAACTCTTTAAAGAAAGACCGTCAAATCCGAGACGGTAGTACGATATAGATCTTGTCGAAAATGTCATTGGAAGCATCACACGCTTTTACGTTTTAATCGTTTACCATCAGAGTTAGTCAAAAGCCAAGAAGTATCCGTACTAACAACTGTGGTTCGAGTTCTTGTGATGATTTCATCTCTCCCAGCCCAGCGTGACGTTTCTGCTCTTTTAGCAACTGCGGTTATTTCAGTAAAAAATCGTGCCGAGAATGTTCGTAACTTCTCGTTCATTTTCGAACTCTGGCTCACATATTCACTTCGCCACAAGTCGTTTCGCAAACCAACTTCTACTTAATTTCACAACGGATAAATTTTCAGTCGATCATGGTATGAAGCCACGGAGTTCAAAGCACTCAACAAACATTACTGACATCGTTGCTCAAAAGATTACTGACAATCAAATTGGAATTTCAGTTACCACTGTAAATTGGAACCTTTCTTCAACTATGACTGTATTACAACTGGGCGAATTAATACGTCGATTGTGGGAAGTTGAACATGTTCCTGAAACAATTATCAAAAGTTCAAAAGAACAAATCGAGTGTGAAGAACATTTCAAAAAGGCTAGCATGCCTATATTCAGCTGCCACTGGACGAATCTTTATCTTATCCACTTTGTTCACACACTATTTTCCGCGATTTCTATGTATATGATCTTATCGCCGAAGGAAATTTGGTAACGTTAGTGCGAAAGATCAGACAGCAAACTACTACTATAAGGTAGTTTTGAGTTAAAAAATTGGTACTCTAATAATCGAGATGTTCTCAGCGAAATTCCTATTACTGATAGGGAAAGTCTTCTACGGTCAAAGCTTTGGATGCATCATCCTTAATTTTTAGAAAACATTGAATTCTGCTGGCCCCAATTTTGCGCTCCTCACATCCATCTGCCAGAAACTCGTCAAAAGGTTTTGCTCATCTCATCTGATGTTCCCGCCATATTTCTTTCCTACAAATATATCAATTCGTTTGGAACAATAGAACGTATCTTTGGATACATATAGAAATTTATAACCTACGATAACATCATCCATTCTTTGTCAGTCATTCCCTTTCATCCTTTAATTTGCTGATAAATACAGACATGAGAGAACGATTGGGCCTCAGCTTTGCTTAGACCAAGTTCTAAGCCCCATATTCATAATATAATGATTTACGTTTCTCTGATTGACTTTTTCCTTATATACCTACAATATATCAAATTTAGCCACTATGATTGAGTTCGTATCACTTATATCTCATTTAAGTTAATTAAGTTAATTTTAGTATAAATATTTAGGACATCAAGCAATATATAGTAATGAAAAGACATGAGTAGACCTGTAATATAAGTTAATAAGAAACTAAATATAATTGTAATCCAGTAACGATTTCCTCAAATAGTGAGTACTGAGTCCGTAGACCACATCTATTAATATGAAGTTTTGCCAACACCCAAACTGAGCCCTTCCTTACTTGTTAAAATTATAATTTGTGGCAATATATTTATTGGGTCCTGTATATCAGGATTTGGAACAAAAAAGGAAAAGTAAATAAGTTTTTTACATCACTGAAACAACCATTATCTTAGTTTGTACCTCCCATCACTTTTCAGCACATGGTGAAAGCGCATATAATTCTGATATTGCTAGAAATACTTCAGTTTTACGCCAAAAGTCAACGAAATCAGTCCAGGCCTTTTCTCAGCTTCAATACACCTAATATATTGATTTTGTGTTATTTTTAAGTGAACATGTTTTCTTGGCCGCAATACAGTTTAACATAAACAAAATAAGCTTAAATCTAGCACGTAGTCTACCCGTCATAACCCTAATATAATGATTTCCATATTTCCAAATTATATTTGTCTCATATACACATACGCGTTGTGTCATCCGGTATTAAAAATTAGTGATATGTAGCTAATGTGATGAATACAGTGATTTGCGTTAGTCAAATAAACAAAAAATAATTAGAACATAAAACAAAATGTAGTAAAGAAACCAAGTGAGTCCGTGAGCTTAGTTACTCAATATGATTGTAATCGATTCAAAGTTTTGTATAACAACGAAGTTGAACTCTTATGCCACATTTTAGTCACATAGTTTTGACACCGTTTTGTTTGTTACACCTGAAACTAATCGAGGTAGATATAAAGCTCTATATATATATATACAAATGAGCAGAATGCCGAGTTGAATTCCCGGTGACTGTCTGTTCGCTGTCCGTCTGTCTGTCTGTGCAAGCGATGACTTGAGAAAAAATTAAGATATCTTGATAAAACTTGGTACAAATTTTGGACGTAATCTAACAATTGCAACGCCCACATGTCGCTAAATAAAACTGAAATTTGGTAAATGAAATCACAGTAGGGAGCATCCGTGGTTAAAAACCATTTTTGAAATTGGCCATGGCCCCGCCCCCTAATAAGTTTTATATTCAGGCCGCTAAAGCTACATCCACTAAACTTGCTGCGAACAAGTATCTTTAGAACCACTGAAACAGGAACATTGTGAAAATGAGTCAAACCGGATTATTGTCGCACCTACTCTTCATATAACGGTTATGTTGAAAACTACCAAAAGTGCGATAACTCACTAAATAAATACGACAGAAGCATTAAGCTTCACAGCCAAGATGGTACTTAAGGCCTTCAAACGAATCGGTCCTAACGAAAAGTCCTATTCCTCAGGAACTACTTTACGAATTTCAACTAAATTTCGTACATAAACCGGCGAAATCGGAGTTCAACCACGCTGGCTGACCTTTCTCCGAAAGAATCGGTCAATCTTGAGATACAGCATAATTAAGAGCAAGTTTTTGTCTGATAATATTGGGCCCATGTGTGGTATATATCGTATATACGTATATCGTATATGTCGAATATAGTCAATATGTCAGTTATTTCAGTGAAATTCAGAGAGCCTCCCTTGCTGATAACAATGTACCTTTGTGTCTAAAATGGATAAAATCGGGTAAATACTTCCCCTAGCTCCCATATATCTACTATAAGGACTTTTAAACTTCATCTTGGTTTTCTACCATATCTATCGCTCATTATGTCAGTTGTTTTCCGTAACCACGTCTATTTTCCATATATCACAACTTTTAATTCCATGTGATTCTATAATTTTATGGTACATGAATCAATTGCCAACGAAGATGTCGTAACAAAATGTTTGCACAATCAATGCTTTCGGAAACAATTGTCGAAATCGTTAAATACTTTTAAAGCCCCAGATACCCAATATATGGACTTAGGAGCTTACGGCTGACTTTATACCGAAAATATCGGAAAATCTGTGAGATTTATTATTTAGATTCGGAGAAAATCTTTGTCTGATAATAATGTGTCGCAATGTCAAAAAATGAATAAAATTGGACCAGTACAACCCCTAGCCCCTTATACCTACTATAAAGATTTTCGTACTATCGGTCGGCTTTACACATTACATATCACTTTATCCATATCGCATAGCACTTTTCCTTTATAAATGTGGCGTACAATAGTACACACTGTCTCACTTTGGTATGAAGTGCTCAACATAACCGATTATTCGTAGTAATCTATCTGACAGGTAGGTGGAAATGATCTTAAACAAATGAGAAGGTGTTTTCTTGTAGTCCAGGAACCTTATGATAAATATGCTGCTCTTTCTTCCTCTAATTGCAGTCTTATTTCATTGCTATTTCACGGTACGGATTTTTCTACCTTTTAGGTAAATTGTTAGTTTTCTAAGTTCGTCTCTATTTATGATTTCGTTCTTCTTAGATGGTGTCCTGGGCTTTGCTGGAGTTTTTCTTCGGCGTTATTTTCGTAGTCGCGGTATTCCAGGTATATCCCGCCTGGCCAATTTAAGCTCCTCTTTTGCTTTGTAAGGGACAAGAATAACCCAGGGTAAAGCATGTCTGTCATAATAGACGGCAAAAGTCCACAAAATGCAGTGCATTTGAAACAGACTTTGGTCTAAAACAAGCTTAGTGGTGTCAGAAATTAGTGCTATAATACTTAGCTGGAACTGAGTTTATAACACTTTAAATGTATTACGTACACCATACGAAGACTTATACGAAGACAGTACGAATACGAAGACGAAGACAGTACGAAGAATTAACTTTGGTACCACGGGCAGCAGGAGCCCTTTGGAGTTCGCTCAAACCTGCTCATTCCGGTAGGCTTTTCGGGAAGTATCGCTGTGGCTGTGGTTTAATACATGAATACGGGTAGAGCTGTAGCCGTCCAGAAGAATGTGGAGTTAAATTGCAACCGGGTGCCGGACCCAAAGTACGACAGAGGTTTTAGATGGTCCTCGAACACTACCTAGGTGGTCATTGTGTCCATTTCCACAGTACCTATCGGTACCGATTGGTGTTTAGCAAAAAACTATCCCTGTCGGGGGGCTGATCAACCCATTGTATTGATCCGCTGTGTTTTTGAACACTGTGGCGTTAGGCTGTTTCATACGGCCGGTATTCACGTAAAAGACATCGTACTCTGCACCTGAGAAGATGTTTTAAGTTGTTGTTGATGGATCGCTGTGGAGGCCACATCATTTTAATCAGCTTCTTGATTTCATCTTCCAGCTTCATCATGTGGTCTCCACACAATTGTACTGCTTCAACTTTTGCCTGCGGAGTATTATCTTTTAACACTGATGACGACGACCTGACTCACTCTAGTTACACTGAGCGCCCTGGGGCTGGTTGTGTTTATGGCACTCTGCATTCCGTCACTCAGTGTCGCTACATATTAATATATCCTCAGTTATTTCCATTCTTTATTGCAACAGAACAGAACTTTGTTGTGGGTTGAAAACTTTTAAAAAGTAGGCAAAGCACCGGCCCGCTAATAGGTTTAATGCACACATCTCACAAACCACTAAAGTCTTTTAACTCCTCATACTCCTAGAAAATGAGTCGAATCGGAAGACGGCTAACATCCATGCAAATGTTATGTTGAAAACTACTAAAAGTGCATTGACTCGCTGAAGAAACACCTCAGAAATATTTCATCTTACAGTAAGTATTGTACAGAAAAGGCGCATAGGAAACCGTGTAAAAATTTTACAGTGGACGTGACACCGCCCACAATATTAAATTCAACATTAATCTTTCATTTTGCAGTATATAAATTTAGCATCAATTAAGATATCGGTGCAAGACTTTGCGCAATCTGTGCCATTTCATGCATAAAAATGGTCGAAATCGAAATACCGTTTGTCAAACACCCAGATACCGAATATGTGGACCCCACGGCCTATACTTGACTTTTTACCGAAAATATCGGTTAATCTGTGAAATATCCTCGTGAAATTCAAGGAGTATCTTTTCCCGATGTGCTCTGGTGCCATAAATGGATAAAATAGGGTAAATACTTTCCCTAACCCCCATATACCTATATATGTATTTTTGAACTTCGGGTTGACTTTATATCTTATAGAATATAGTTTGGTGCCGAAAATGGGTGAAATCTCTTATACTACTTTATATATAATGATAATCGTTATTCTAGTAGACTACATGCCGAATATATCGGTTAAATTTTTAGTTGTCTTAATAAATTTGCTTGGAGCATACTTTAATAAAACGATTTCTGCTTTTATTATATATGCTTTTATATTTTTCGGCCGAATATATCGCGTAATTTGTAAGATAGTTTACCAAAATTAAAAGAACGTTTTATCTTGGATATAATGAAGTTCGGTGTAGAGCATATTGACTAATATGTGCATTAAGTGAACATGTTATTTTGGACGTAATGTGGACTAGTTAAATATTGGTGAAATCGGTTCATACATTTTCCTAAACACATTACAAAGATATGGATTTCTATTCTAGTCGTTGATTTTAAACTGTTTATATTGATTAATATGAAGAATATCTCAATAATATTTGGTGATAATAGGTGTCTATATCCCGTCAACACTCATATTCCTAGTATGATAGTTCAGAATTAATTTTTGGTTGACTTAGAAAATTATTTGGGTTACCAAAAACATAACCACAGTCGGGCTTGTCTTAAAAGAAATAAGAGGACAACAATATTTTCGTATTGGTATTCCATATCTGCAAATGTTCTCAACAAAAATATTGTTACCTCTTTCAGAAACAATTCTTTCATTCAATTTGAAAAGGCATAAGGAAAATTTTATAGAATTCAAAATGTTTTAAATTCCACTATAACTACAGAAGACATTTTGAATCTAAATGATTTGAATGATTCCTGTCTGATAGTAGAATAAATATGTCTTTTGATGATTATTTGCTAGCTCTGAGGTCAAGCTTATCAAAACAACAAAATTTTCTAAAAACAAAAATACAGGATCGTTTCATGAATGCTTATACGAGGTGTGTTCAAAAATTCAAAAAGAAAAACAATCGGCGTGCCAACATCATTAGCGACTTCTCTGATTGTGATTCGGCGATCATTCATAACCATTGATTTCACTTTTTCATCCGTTGTTGAATGTGCTGGGGCGTCCGGGGCGCTTGTCATCGTCAACGTCTTCGCGGCCATCTTGGAAACGCTTACACCACTCGTAAGCTTTTATTTTACTCATAACAGACTCACCATAGGCCTTTGTTAACATTTCGCTCATTTTGTTATACCTGATTTCACTTCCTACGAAAAATTTTATGCAAATTCTTTGATCCATATCTTTTAACAAACGAAAATCGCCAAGCTTATACAAACACGTCTAACCTTAGCGGTCACTCCAGACAAAGTAAGCAATAAGTACAGCTGGAAGCTTTCTCGTACTTCAAGGGCATGTATATCAACATAATAAAAAAGAAGTTTGGATTTGGACTCTCCAAACCAGCGAAATTTTTATATTCGAGTTATTTTCTGATCACACCTCGTAATCCGGTTATTTTGGAACTCCATAGGACATATATGGATATCCACTATATAGTGGATGCCTATGCTTGCTTAATTAATTATATTAACAAATCGAATAGAGGAATTTCTAGGCTCTTAAACGAAGCAGAAACGTAAGCATATAGGTCACTTATTTATATCTGGCACAAGGAGCAGTCAATTGCACATTGGGCTCCATCTTTCGGAAGCAAGTAGCGCAGAAGTATTTATATATATATGAAATATAATACGAGAGGTATTGCGTCCTGAGGAGCGTGATCGAATGGTAGAACCCAGACCGGAACTTCATAACCTTCCTTCAGATTCGACCGAAATATTCGTAACTGGCATTAGCAGCCCTGTATAATCCAGTACAGAAGATTTAACCTAAATGTGGCCAGATTTGAGTATATCCGTGAAATGGTAATGCTTTAAAATTCATGACGAAATGAGAAGCAAAATCTTCTTGAAAACTATAAGGAGCGAACTTGCATAACACATCTCATTTTAATTGAGGTAAATCAAAGAAAATGTGATGTTTTTGAGCAAAGTGAATTTGAAAATGTGTTATAATGTCTTTATGATGAAATAGACTTAGAAGAAGGTACAGAAAGGAACTGCTTATGGTGGAAAATAAGTTCAGAGTGTTAGCACTTCCAGGAATAAACCAAATATCCATTTGTTGGGCTTGCATGGTGAAGACTCAATAAATAATGACACTGAACCTGATTACAACATTAGGCTAATCAAACCAACCCCTTTAATTGTGGTTGAGGAATTATTTTCTTTAGTTCAAATTCTAAATATTTAGCAAAGAATCTACATGACACATTTGATTCACCTGCCAAAAACAAGTCGGCCATTTCAATCATCATTATAACTGATGAAATAAATCATGATGATGTTAGCCGCTCGTATGTTTCACTCTGTTGATGTCAGATTAAAGCAAATTTTGGAAACAGAAACAGACAGCCCCTTTGTTGGCATACCGATTATAGTGCTTGTTGATTTTAAGCAACTCGCACCTGATGAAGATAAGTGGACATTCTCTTATAATCCGGATGATTCATACCGCATTTTAGTTGATTCCCCTTTGTGAGTTATTCAAATATCTTGAATTAACAGAAATAATTAGGCAAAGGGAGTGTCAGGCTTTTACCATAACATTAAACCATATTCCATCCGATACTATATCAAATGATGTTATATCATTAATTGAAAATCGAATTTTGTTCCAAACGAGGAGACGAATAATTTCAATGCCCTTAAGCCTAGTCTAATTCCAACTGCAACTATCCTTTCAACTTCTAAAGACTCAGTTAAAAGAGCGGGTATAAGTGAATATGAGGATATTCTGGAAAGAATTAAGCTTTAAAAAACTTCTGAAACGCTGAGATTGCCCTATGAACTGACACTAAAAACTATTGCCATTTATATGATTTCAGTAAATATAAACACACGTGATAGGTTGGTTAATGGGGCAACTGGTCAAGTAAAGAAAATTGATTTCCAATCTTCTTTTCCAGCAATTCTGTTGATTAAATTCTTGGAACCTTATGTTGGTTTGAAAGCACGATTAAAAAGCATCATCCTTTAGAAAGTTCCTCGACACAAATTTAAAGAGCTCTGAGATCTTTTCAATATAAAATAAATTAGCAAATTTCAATTGAAATAAATAATTTTCCAGTTGTTCCAGCTGAAGAAATAACTATTCGTAAAAGTCAGGGTGCCATATATGGTAAAGTTATCGTTCATACTAGACCCAGAATGCCTAGAGCTTCGATATATGAAAATTTAATTCTCCTAAAAAATTTTCTCATTCGGATCCAGTTTTTAGTGAACTGATGGAATTGGAAACAACTAAAGCTCTGACAACAAGTTTCAATTTTATGATTTCTCGAACATCAGCACTTCAGCTTAGTTAAAAAATAGTCTCCACGAGATACAATTAAATCGGCCAATAATGTCAAGAAGATCTTCTTCTTTCAATCTTTGTTGTCACAATTCCATTCCAGGTTTTTAAGCTTCAGTTTGAAAAGACGGCAGTTGTAGCTGCAAATATTTAGAACGCCGAAGATAAAGTCACTGCATTATTCATTCATCTGCAGCATAAATCTTATGAATCATTCCAATTGCTAATCGAGTAGTTATGAAACCTTGATGGGTGTAGTAGAAAGACGGTATGGTAGTGAGCACAGAGAGCAGATCATCCACATCGGGATGCAAAATCGCTACGAGAAAACCAATGAGACACTGCAGGATTTTGCAACGGAGATTGAGAGGTTAGCTCATTTCCCTTATGCACATAGATCCGTGAAATACATTAAGCTTCGTTAATGGGATACGAAATGAGACTACGAATAATGCTGCGTGACCATGTCCAAAATTGATGTTTGCAGAAATCGTCGAAAAAATAACAAACCTTGAGCGGAATAAAGAACAGGAAATGGCTTTCCGAACTCTGAGGAACGCTTATGTTCTGCCCCAATGTTAGCATATCCGGTCCCAGGCTCACCGTTTATTTTGGGTGCGGATGCTAGTGGGTATGCAATAGGAGGCGTTCTTTCACAAGTCATTGTGGGCATGAGAAAGTGGTTGCGTATTATAGCCAGAGAAAAATTATTGTGTAACTTGAAGGGAATTACAGGCATTGATGAAGTGCATCAACCGTTTTCAGAAGTACCTGTATGGCCAGTGATTTCGAGTAAGGATGGACCAAGCAGCATTAAAATTGCTTTTAAACTCATGAACCCAGAGGAGCAGTTAGCAGGGTGGATTGAAAACCTCACAATTACGACTTCTCTATAGAGCATCGCAAACGTAGTAGTCATGGAAATTCTGACGCCATGTCCCGTCGTCCAACATATCATATATCATAGATAGATCGTATAGATGTATATAGATAGGTGTGGCAGAGGGGCGCCACATCTTGAAGGCGCTATTTGCGCATAGATAAATTTCGAAATCTTTTTTGGTGCTTAGTTTGTATATCGTAATATTTACGTGGTTGTGATCCCAGTTTACTAATTTTTAAACTGTAGCATAAGGATGTCAAAATGCCACGCCCATTCTCTAAATTCTACATTGACGCACATAGACCCCTTTCGTACCATATTTACTGTGAAATTTAATAGTTCTGATGTTTTTATTTATCGAGTTATCGTTCTTTTAGTAGTTTTGAAGAAAATCGTTATATGAGGGTTGACCATAATTATTATCCGATATCACCCATGTTCACTGTCTATTATGAAAGCGCAGAAAGAAATTCACACATCAAATTTTAGTTCAATTTTTTGAAATTTTTGTTTATAAAATTTAAACAGTTACACTCTTCCGACACAACACTCCACAACACTCTTCCGATACTTTTCAGGCTAAAAAAATTTGTTAACTTTGATGTTTAGCAGCTACGAAAGAAACTAGATGACATCGTTGAAAGCGACAGTTTTCTCTCAAAAATATAAAACAAACAAAATTTTTAAACTTGCGGCAATATGGTAAACATGGTGAATAAAATAAATATGTTTTTGAAATATGTCTATATGTATGTACAAGACAAATATTTGTTTAAAATTCGGTATGAATATATACGTATAGATATGTTGTATATATGAGTTTTGGAAATTATAATTTAATTGTATTTTTAAGCAATTTTAGAATTTACGCAGTTCTTTATTTTATCACCATTTAATTACTTAACTACTTCTACATTCTTCCTTCCTCCTAACATATTACTTCTATTAATCGAAAACAAAATTTAACAAGTGAGAAGGAGTTAAGTTCGGATATAACCGCACATTTTATAGTTTCGCAATTTGTGATGCTCAAAAGTAGTAAAATATTTTCAGGTATTGATAAAACTTTGTATTGAAAAATCTTAAAAATTAACTCAAATTTCTTTATTCGATTGAAACACCAATGGATTACAATAATATTTCGTATCTTATTAACTTATGTTATAGTTTCGTTATAGTTTCGTTACTACATTTTGCTTGGTGCCTGAAATTTTTATAAATAAATTAACCTAATTAACCCAAAAGAGATATATATTTGATATAAACTAAACCAAAGGGGACAAACTTAATATATTGGGTATATAAGGAAAAGGTCAACCAGAAAATCGGAAATCATTATATTACTGATAAGGAGTGTAGGCCCAGGTCTTAGTCGATTAAATTCATATTCAACCTTAAAATACATAATGTGTAGAAAAACATGTCCATTTAATTTTATTAAATTATGACACATATTATCCAACATAAACAGTTTAATGTCAGCTGGTAAGTCGGAACCTTTGGCAATACACTAATGTAAACTTATGAACATCTTCTGCGCAATTTTAATAATATAACCATAACCATAACACATTGAGCGATATATTCGGCATAAAGTCCGCTAAAATAACAAAAATCATTATATATGGTATAAGGAATCTGAAGTAATTCGTGGACCAATTTCCCAATTTTGGGCACAAATTAAACTATAATATATCCAGTTTCCAGACTTTCAACATCTCACAAAATCTCACAAAGTAAATATTATTTTTCTGAATATTCAGCCATACCCGCTGAAGTCAACATATTCGATATTTGGAGCTCGAAAAGTTATTGTCCGATTATCACAATTTTTAAACGTGAGATAACATAACCAAAAGGCACTTTTTGACCAAAATTGTATGCCGATACCTTCGATGGTACTTGATTTATGTGCTGTAAAGTCATCATATGGTAATTAAATTTGTATTATTGATATATGGGAAGTGGGCGTGGTTGAAATCCGATTTGGAACATTTTCACACTGTAAAATAAAAATACCGGTTTAATATGATTGTTTCAACTAAATTTGGTTGAAATTGGTAAAATTGGTCCTGAGATATTGAGGATTTTGAGGATCACCTAAAAGTGAGCAGTGCCAAAATCATTACCAATTTTTATACCGCTTGCTATGAACTATTTAATTACCATCATTGCTACGATATATAAAGCAATGCGTAATGTGATGCATTCACTTAGAAAGTTATCGGACCTTTAGTAATTTTCAACGTAACCGCTACATAGAGAGTGGGCGTGGTTACCATCCTTTTCATTCGATTTCACGCAGTATGAGGAGGTACTAGAAACACTTGTTCTGTGCTAGTTTGGTTTATTTAACTTAAGTGGTTTTTTTGAGATATGTTTTTTGAGCCAATTAGGGGGCGGCGCCATACTCACTATTTCGGAACTTTTACACTACAGATGCTCCTCCATATTTCGAGGGTTTTATCAAATTACATATTTGCATCTTAATTTGGGTCTAGTTATGGCACTTTAGAGGTTTTTAATTTAGACACTTTTTGTGGGTCGATTCTGCCCATCTGCAATACCATCTTATATCTTATGGTGCCAGGTAACACGTGTACTAAGTTTCATTAAGATATCCCAATGTTTACTCAAGTTATAGCTAGTACGGACAAACAGCCGAACGGACAGAGAGTCACCAGGAATTCGAGTCATCTCCTCATATTTATCACCCTATATTTACCTCGCTAAAACTAAGCGTTAAGTTACCGTTAGGTGAACCGTTAGGTGAACAAAACTAAAATACTCTGTGGCAACATGTTGATGTATCATCGTTCTGTCATCATACTATCATCAGGACCCAAGGACTTAAATGGATTGAACGAGTTCAAGGCCTTGGTGGGATGGTGTTCGTCCAGAGGAGTCCTTATTAGTCTGGAGTCGAGATTGCGCTGCCGTAACATTTCCTCTGTTTCTCCGGCATCAAGGCGAGCATGAGGGCGCAGAGAAAAATCAACTTTGGCCACCAGCGGGTATGACCGCGGCAACCCGTTTCCTTTCTTAGTGGGAGATTACTTAATCTCCTCTAATTTGGTCGCACTCACTTAGCGATATCGCTGGACTTTGGTGCCGCTCACGTACGTGGGTTCTTACCAAAGGAGGATTCTCCCACATGCGACCTCTATCGCTTGACTGATGATTGAACTTCGCCCGATCACGCAGCTCTGTCGTTCCCTCCGCCACGGAAAACCCTTTTAACACTTTCCAGTATGCTGACATGCCGCTCAGATTCCTGTTGTGCTTGCTTATGCTATGCAACCGTCAGACCTCAGCTTCTTAGTTACTCAATGATTTTTGTTTCTTTTTTTTTATTCCCGTATTATTTATTGTAGTTCATGCTAGTAAGGAATTCACTAGTTGTATTTATTGGTTCCAATGTTATCTCGGTAAAGAGGCCAAGGTGAGTGGTGACGTACACCTTTTTGGGGCAATGCGACCTGCCGAGTTTTTGCAGGTCAGGAGCAGCCTGAGCACTACCCCGCCAGCTTTCGTACAGGGTTTCCCCCCGCATACTCAGGTGACGGAGTACTTCGACCGCCAGACCAGATTTCAACGAAATTCAAATAACTAAAGTCATATTCATAATCCGTGACAATCAAGGTTAAGGAGTTATGACCGTTCAGATTGCAGAATATATTGCTACTGTTACGAAGAATATTAGATAGACTAGACCTTGGTGCCGAAAATGCGTGAAATTGTCGTGAAAATGCGGTCGGTAAGTCTTGTAGAACATATAACACATGTTTGATAATGACGAATCGACAATTGGAAGGTTTATTTTAATAAAACCGAGTATTAATGTTATTTCAAACATACTTTAATTTAATGCTAAAAGTAAATACAAACAGTCCAGACTTACCACTACCATCAATACACCAAATATAGTGATTTTTATGAATTTGGTTATTTTAGTGAAATTTGGTAGACATGCTCTTGATCACAATGTGTTTTAGCGTTAGATATGAATAAAATCAGTCTAAATCTTGGATTAACTCCGTATTCTAATTATAACGATTTGCGCCATTTTGAATTTTAATACGCTTAACATTTTCTTCATATACGCAATAGGTCAATATTTTTGTTAATAAACGTTTGGCTGAATTGTTATCGCATGCATCTCTATTAGTGCAAAACATCTCAATAAAATTAAGTAAAAATATTTCGATTAGCATTATGTCAGCCGGTAGTAAAAATTATTGATGTAAGTCTAAACCTTCTTGTGGCACTAATAGATACAAGAAGTATTATAAATGCAAAATTACAAGTTAAGACGATATCACATATTATATGATTGAAATCCACTCAAGAATTCGTAGATATGGAAAAATTTATTTAGAACACTTTTTAATACAAAGTTCGTCAAGATCTGGAAACAGTATATCCGTCTTTATTTCTGGCAAATAGTGAGAGTATATAATCTTGGGTTCGACCCGAATTTAGTCCTTCCTTACGTATATATTATGAAACTTTGTCCTTGATCATTGCAGAATGCGAGAGTATGAAATATTAATGTCCACCCGAACTTAGGGCTTTCTTACTGGACTAATATAAAGTTTGCCGATCTTTTTTTTCGAACCATAACATAGGGATGTGTACAAAATTTGGAGGATGGGCGTGTTTATTAGCTGATTTCATCACCATATTGTGAAAAGCTATGAGGAGATATTTTCACAATATCTGATTGAGATAGCTTACGAAGTTCCCAAAATTGTAATGGATGGACGGACGGACGGACGTACACTCTTAAATAAATTCGTCTCGGTATCTTGATCATTTTGTTATCTAGTCTACTTGAGTAATGTCAAAAGTTAGTGCTATCAGTGCAGACCTTCTCCTAGCCCCAAAATAGCCAGCATGACGATTTCCGACTTTCGATCCGATGATTTTCGATGATTCCCGTTGACTTTAAACCGCATTGTGTGAAATCACATACTTCAGCAACCTCTCAACGATTGTCAACAAAATTTAGTATATAACGTTATCTTAAGATCTTTATATTAATTACACATGTTTTTCCTTTCACTTTCACTTTACAGTTCCTAAATCAAGCACGAATGCAAACATCGGAATAAAACTTTACACTAGTAGTGCCTTCAAGGTATGTTATTGGCCCAAATCTTTTCAAGCCTAAGATATCGAATATGTAGACCTCAGTACCCGTAGCTGACTTTTTACCAAATATGTTGGTTTATCTGTTTGATTACTCTTAATGAAGTTCAGAAGGCCAACGAAATCGGCTCTGTGGTTCCCCTTGCCGGTTGACTTTATACCGCATGTATCGGTCAAATAGTGAGATATCTTGATGAAATTCAGAGAGCAGCTATTCCTTATAATAATATGCCCTTGAGTCAAAAATTGGTAAAATCGGGTAAATATTCCTTTAGCCCCAATTACATAATATAAGGTGTTTCGGACTTCATACCGTATATATCGATCAAAACGTAAGATATCTTATAAAAATTAAGGGAATATACAATCTTGGATACACTGTAGTTTGGTGGTGAAAATTGGTAGATTACCCAAGCCACCATTTACTATATATAAAGGTTATCGCTATTCTAGTGGTCCCTATGCCGAATATATCTTTCAAATATTGAATTATTTTTAACAAAAAAGGGTGGAAAAATGTTTTCAGTCGTACTATATTTTAATGCCAAGAGTTAATGCAATTAGTCTAGACCTTCCGCTAGTCCAAATACATCCGATGTAGTGGTTTCCGACACTCCAGCTGTCTTTAAACCATTTATGATGATCAATTTGTGTGATATTTTAATGAAATTACGTGGATATGTTTTCCTAAACATAGTATGGTTTAGCACTGAATATGAATGAATTCGGTCTAGACTTTGGTCTAAACCCCATATCCTTCGTACAATGATTTCCGATTATTTGGAGTTTTGCTCATATGCTCAGTTTATTTAATCTAACCCCTTTGGTTGGGTTTATATCACATTATCTATTTTGAGGTTATTAGATTGATTCTGACATAAATATCTCGGGCATGAAGCAGATTGTAGTAAGAAATTAAGTGAGGCTTGATATGTATACCTAACCAGTAATACATGTTTATAAATTTGCAAATGTGATTGAAATCTCTTAACGATTTCGTATACGATTATACAAACAACTGAAACATTTAGTTGTAATATTGCAAAGCTGCTATAATAAATAAAATTCCTCAAATATTTAAACAATCTAGTTTTAACTTTGATCACCGGAGTTTGATTTCATATTTTTTGTTTCCATTATTTCTAATCGCTTGCTCTCAAATGAATAAATAAATTAAATTACAACAGCTGAAAATCACCAATTTAGTAGTAATAAAATAAGTTTAGATATCCAATATAACAAAATTTCTTAAATATGTTAAAGATTGCCATTATTACATATTTTTAATCTTTACATAATCACGAAAATTACAAATTTTTATTTTTCAGGAAATCCTTTCAAGCTATTCTGCAGATATATTTTCGAAATATCGAAAGTTGTGGATCAACCTGAGCGAATTATTGCAATCATTGGGCAACGCTTATGCAAGAACTTACTCTACTTATTGTATTTTTATGTAAGCTGGGCATATTGGTGTTAATATAAAATAGTTAGTACACAGAGTTATTAGTAAGGAGTACTAAGCTCAGGTGAAATCGAACATACTCGTATGAGTGAGAATTAAAAGTTTCGCGACGTTTAGCAAAGGCAGGTATTTACTGGCTATAAGTATATAAAGTATGTCGATTATGTTCAGAAATTTGCTAAGGCTAACAAGTGTGAATCCAGTACCACACTCATTAAATTAAAATATGTGTGGTAGGAGTGGTTATGAGACAATCCTATTTTTGGTTCAGAGTTATTCTATGTAAGGTAGGTAGATATGTATTAAATTTAGAAATACTAAGCTGATTTCACGAGCATCGATACTTCTTGGTCAAAGTAAAAAATAAATTAAAAATAAATAAATTAAATTATGATAATCTGGCGCAACTTAAATTCTCTGTTAAGCGATTTCTTTTCCTATTTCCAGTCGGCTTTTCTTTCGCAGGTATTGTGTGCTTGTTGCTGATTGTGGATTTTCGATTGGCGCAAACTAAGCGTGAGGTGGTTGGTGTGAGCACTATAGTAAAGATACTCAGTTAAAACTCTATAACTTTACATTTTGAGAATTTTTTTAACTCTTTCGTCAAACATCCAGTTTCGTGCTTCTTTATTCATTTAATTTTTTTCGCCATTAAAAGAAATATATTCAACCCTAAAAGCCAAAAAAATTTGTTTCAATCAAATGCAATACATGACACCAAAAAACATTCATAATCATTAATTATGTCACGTAGGGGACATTTGCCTTAACTAAAGCACCACTATTTTAGATCACTCAACAACATATTAGAAAGAAGGAGTTGCAAACGGATTATAATTTAGATTAGATTTACTTTGGATTTCTACTCTTAGTGATTTAAAGAAAGCGTGGCGTTGATGATTGTCATAAATTTAATTGATTTGACCGGTATGGTACCATATGGAATTCCAGCAGTGTGTGCTCTTGCTTTGCCTCTTCCAAATTAGGATGAAAGTAAGACAAGTAACGAAGGGCTAAGTAAGGGTGAAACCGAACATGTGATCCCCTTGAAATTTCCCAGGATCAAAGGCGGGAAAATAGTTTCAGGTGTTGGCAAAATTGTTTAATATAAAATTAATAAAGAATTCAACATTTATTATTCGACGAAATATTTAATGGATTGCGTTCACAATTGGCATCATATTAACTTTTGCTTTAGGTCATATACTCGTAATCAATCTAACTAAAACAAAATATCTACATTCAAGATATTAGTGCTGTGGGAACGTAAAACAGCCACACTATTTATCACCGAATGACGTAAGTGACTAATCGAAATATTCTTATTTAATTTTGTTGAGACATCTTCTGAGGAGATATATGTGATAAAAACTTAACCAAAGGGACGAAATATAATATATTGCGCTTAGAGGTATGGGGCTTAGACCACGATCTAGATCGATTTCACTCATATTCAGCACTAACCCATATTAAGGGTTATTATTAAAACATCACATATATTGATATATTGGGTTGTTCGGAAAGTCATTTCGTTTTTTCCCGCCAGAGGACTTAATTACGTTTTTTCGAAACTAACTTCACACTTAAGCCCCATAACCATTATATGTCATGAGAGCTGATATTGCAAGGCTTGTGTGTGAAAAAGTTCTATTAATTCTACCCAGTAGTTTTTGGTTGGTGCCTTTTTAAATATGGAGAGCAATAAGCAGCATTTTCGTCATATTTTACTTTTTAACTTCAGAAAAGGTAAAAATGCTGTCCAAGCGAGAAAAAAATTGACGGATGTGTATGGAGAAGGCGTGTTAACAGTACGCCAGTGCCAGAACTGGTTTGCAAAATTTCGATCCGGCAATTTTGATGTCGAAGATGCACCACGGTCTGGAAGGCCGGTCGAAGCTGACAAAGATGCGATAAAGGCATTAGTTGATGCAAATCGGCGAATCACCACACGAGAGATCGGTGAGAGGTTAAATTTGTCGAATTCAACTGTTTATGGCCATTTGAAAGGCATGGACTTAACCTCGAAGCTCGATGTGTGGGTGCCCCATGTCCTTACCGAGCGAAATTTGTGTCGTCGTGTTGACGCGTGTGATTCGCTCCTCAAACGTCTAGAAAATGATCCATTTTTGAAGCGGATTATTACTGGGGACGAAAAATGGGTTGTATACAACAATGTTAAACGCAAGAGGTCATGGAGCAGAAAAGATGAACCGGCTCAAAGCGTGTCAAAAGCCAACATTCACCAAAAAAAGGTGATGCTCTCCGTTTGGTGGGATGTCAAAGGAATCGTTTTTTTTGAGCTTTTGCCGGACAATACAACGATTAATTCAGAAGTCTATTGTCATCAGCTGGACAAATTGAATGATTCACTTAAAGAGAAGAGGCCCGAATTAATCAACAGGAAGGGTGTAGTGTTCCACCAGGATAATGCGAGACCTCACACAAGTTTGGTCACTCGCCAAAAACTTTTACAGCTTGAATGGGACGTACTGCAACATCCACCATATTCTCCAGATCTGGCGCCTTCCGACTACTATTTGTTCCGGTCCCTGCAAAATTTTTTGGATGGCAAAACCTTTACCTCAAATGAAGATGTCAAAAACCACCTGGACGAGTTTTTTGCCAGCAAGGACCAAAACTTTTATGAGAGGGGAATTATGTTACTGCCAGAAAGATGGCAAAAGGTGTTGGACCAGAATGGCCAATATATAATTTAATAAAATCATTCATTATACGAAAACTGTCTTTCATGTTCCCCAAAAAAAACGAAATGACTTTCCGAACAAGCCAATATATTGTATCTATAACATTCTTCCATCTTTCTGGCGATTTGTGAATTCTATCCCAAAGAAATGCGGCGGCTTGAGGGCCAAGATAGAATCAAGCCAATTTTTGTTACTTTGTTCTGAGGTGAACTGTATTCCAGTGAGGGTGTTCTGCATCGAACGGAACAAATGGTTGTCAGAAGGAGAAGGTCTAGGCTAAAAGAGGGGTGAGGCAAGAGTTCCCAGCCGCTGTTTTCATGTCATGATGGAAGCGTTGTCATGATGGAAAATTATTACCTCATGTCTAGTCGCAAATTCCAGTGGTTTTTCGGCAATCGTTCGCTTCAATTTGTTGAGTTGTTGTCGATAGCGTTCCTCATTAATGGTTTCACCCAGTAAAAGCTCATAATACAACAGGCCCTTCTGATCCAACCAAATACATATCACTACTTTGGCGTCATGGATGGCGTCATTGCCATTGATTTGGCTGGTTAGCCAGGTTTCACATATGATTTCAAATCATAAGAAGATGTAAACTTTAGTAGCATAGAGGATGGGATTAATACTAAAAGTTGCTTGAAACACAATAAATTTCTTTGCTGTATATTCTTACCCAATACAACAAAAATCCTATTTATAAAGTAATGATAACGATGACGTCAGAAAGGATAGACTGAGAAGGGCAACGTTAAAAATTGTCAAATTTGCACACAATTGTAAACAAATCGGAAACACTATTGTAAACCCGTGAAGTAAACTTAAATTATTAGTTTATAATGAAAAGGTTTAAGTGAAACGAGTGAAGAATCTTTCGAGAAATCATTTGAGTTATTTTTAAATAAATGTTATTTAATATTAGTGTTGATATATTTATGTTAAATTAAAGTAATTAAATATTGATTTAAAAAAATACACCTTCAAAAGATTACTCAATTTTTGGCACCTTGTACATCGGATGGAAGTGTAAAAAACTCTTCCTTAGCGATTTGCTTGCAGTATCGTCATAACAACTCGACACTCCTTTCTAACAAACTTAACTTATAATCTTAAATAAGCACAACATTTCAATTCGACTGTTTTATTCGTTATATTGTTTTGCTCGCATTTTCTTCCCTTTATAACATAACATTTATCGCGGATGAACCCAAAAGAGTAACTATAAAAAGTTGTTGAAATCTCTAATTCTATAGTTCTTTCCTTAGAGTGGAAAAGTAGTCCCAGATCATTTCAAAATTCCATATATGACGTTCTCGGAAATAAGTCGGCGTGACGGAAGTGAGAAATAATAAAGGTTTAAGTTAAAAGGTTTTTATAATAAAGGTTATCAAGTTGCCAATAATCATTTGATTTAATTTGATTTTCAAAGATTTGATTTAACACCCGTCATTATTCAAATAATTTCCAATATAGCGAGCAGGTTAATGAGTTCATATCGAGATAATGAAAACAGCCATCACGGGCGATAAACCAATTATAACGATTTTTCAACCAATTTTACCATTTTCTGTGGAGCAACTTTTCTTTTGTTTAACAATAATTGAATTGATTTCCTCTTCCCTATGCTAAGTTTCTTTCCTTCGAGTATTCCGTTGAACAGCTCTAGAAACTGCTCTGAATCTTGAATTATATGTTGATTTTGGTCGATTGTGCGCTACTTCACTTACTCCATACAACCATACAAGATTACGCTATTTTTGTACAATCCACTTAGAGAAAATTTTACCTAGAGAAAAATTGAGATAGAGACACATTGATAGAGAAAATGTTACAACTTTGAAATCATATGTATGATGACATTTATTGAAAATTATTGGTTGTTGGTTGTCTCTTTTTCGCGGAACCGTATATATCAGTTAATCTGCTAGGTATCTTAATAAAATTCAGGGAGCCTGTTTTCCTGGTAATGGGTACTTGTACTAAAAATTGATAAATTCGGATTAATCTTCTTCTAGTCCATTGTATCTAATATAAGGATTTCCAAACTTCCCGTTCACCTTATACTCCAACGGTATCGGTCAACGTGTAAAATACCATAGTAAAATTACGGGTTCGTATAATCTTGGATGGACTATAGCTTGACGTTGAAAATGGGAGAAATTTATCATCAAATTAACCCATTCCCCTTATGTTAGATACAACAATTATCATTATTTAGAGAACTCTACGCCGAATATATCAGTAAAATTTTGAGTTATCTTAATAAAATTTGGTGGAAATATGTTCTCGAGCTTGCACTAGTTTATTGTCAAGAAGATGCAACCAGTTCAGACCTTCCCCTAACTCCAATGCACCCGATCAACTGGAAACTCGGCAATCAGCATGACTTTCCAGTTGAAATTATACCGTTTATTTACGTCAATAGGTATGATATTTTCATGAAATTAAGTCGACATGTTTTCTTAACCATTATGTGGTTTAGCACTTAAAAGGAAATCGATATAGACTTTGTTCTAAACTCCTACCCCTCATAATAATTATATCCCGCCTCCTCTTGTCCTCATATATCCAATATACTAAATGTCGTGAAATTGGTTGTGTTTATATCAGGTATATCTTTAAAGAAGATGTCTCAACAAAATTAAGAGAGAATATTTCAATTAGTATTATGCCATTCGGTAGCAAAAATTATGCCTATTGTACTTATGCATTACTTTGCGTAGCACAAAAGCGATGTATATACTCGTAGAAATTTGTGTAATATACTCCCCGAACATGAAGCAAAACGTAGTGATGAAATTAAGTGAGTATATGATCTAGAGTATAAATTTATAAGATGCCAAATATTATTGTAATCCATTAACGATTTCGTTGAATAACGAAAATTTAATTTATTTGCAAAATTTTTATTGCAAAGTTTTGGCAACGCCTGAAAATATGTACCCGGCTTTTTTCATCAAAAATCGCGATAGAAAAAAATGTTTACAACCAAATTTAGCATTTGTTTACGTGTTATACTGAAGAAGTATAGTCAATAAAAAGACCAAAATGAGTATGTAGGATTTGTAGGTAAACATATAGGATTGCTGATGTTATTTCATTTTTGATTATAGTTAAGTTTTTTGCACATTTTGTAGAGCGCCTTTTGTTGAATGCCATTATTTAATTTTTCTAATATATTTGAGTTCGTCCATTTATCATATCGCTTTATGAGTTGAGTTTCACATTTTCAATTTGAAAGTGCTTTTTGATATAAGTAGCTGTTTTTTTCATAATGCATTCAATCTAAAAAGACAAAGGATCTATGTTATTAGCATACACTTCTTTTACCGGTATTTACGTCAGATCGGGGATCGAGAATTAATAGAGACCATTTGTTCTACTATTCAATGTTCCCCAACGAACGATACCGTACCATCCGTACCGCGGCATTATAGATAAGTTAGAGAGAAAATGTTAAGGTTCTAAGGAAATATTGCTGCTTCTGTTATTGAGATATCTTGCTAACTGTAATAATACTGACATTGTATATGCGATATTAACTCAATTAAAAGGACAACATCTAATACATTGGGTATATGAGGAAAAGGTCAACCGGGGGACGGAAATAATTATATTAGGGATACGAGGCTTGGAACAAGGTCTAGACCGATTTCATTCATAAGCACAAAGCCAACTATAATTTCGAAAATCAACGTAGTGGGTATATTAGGGTTAGGAAAACACTTGAGAACATGTTTCCACGTAATTGCATTAAGAAGACTAAAAATTGGACCAATATCTTCGACATATAGTTTACTAGGGTTAATTGGTGAATCGATTTCATCCATTTTCGCCACCAATTTTGCTAATATATGTTACATATAGACCAATATATACGGTATAAAGCTAACCGAATGTTTAAAAATCTTTACATATGTTATATGAGTTACATAGTATCGGATGCCATATGATTTAGTGCTATAGCTGAAGCCTGAAACTCCCTTATCCTAATTATTTCAATTAATTCAAAGTATTTGAATAACTCACAAAGGGAAATGAACTAAAATGTTGTATGCATCATTCGGATTATAAAAGAATATCCACTTATCTTCATTGGGTGAGAGTTGCTTCAAATCAACAAGCACTATTATCGGTATCCACCAAAGGGGCTGTCTGTTTCTGTTTCCAAAATTTGCTTTAATCTGACATCAACAGAGTTAAGCATACGAGCGGCTACCTTCATCATGATTTATTTCATTAATTATGATTATGATTAAAATGGCCGACTTGTTTTTGCCAGGTGAATCAAATGTGTCATGTAGATTCTTTGCTAAATATTTAGAATTTGAACTAAAGAAAATAATTCCTCAACCACAATTAAAGGGGTTGGTTTGATTAGTCTAATGTTGTAATCAGGTTCAGTGTCATTATTTATTGAGTCTTCACCATGCAAGGCCAATAAATGGATATTTGTTTTATTCCTGGAAATGCTAACACCCTGAAGTTATTTTCCACAATAAGCAGTTCATTTCTGTTCCTTCTTCTATGTCTATTTCATTATAAAGACTTTATAAGACATCTTCAAATTCAATTTGCTCAAAAACAACACATTTACTTTGATTTTCCTCAATTAGAATACGATGTGTTATGCAAGTTCGCTCGTTGTCGTTTTCAAGAAGATTTTCCTTCTCAGTTCACCAAGAATAGTAAAACATTACCATTTCACGAATAGCCACATCTGGATTAAATCTTCTATAACGAATTATACACGGTTTTGTAAATTTCTCCACAAAATCCCTAGTGTCTCCTAGAAGAATGGCAACCTCACAGCCGGTAAGCTATTGTCTTCTCTCTCTTCATCTTCATGATGACTAGGTGTTCTCTTTTATCTTTAGAGTAAATCCGTATTAACTCTTTAGAGTAAATGTACTTTAGAGTTTTGGGTTTTTATACTCTCGCAACATGATGCTTACGAATATATTAGTTTTGTTCACCTGACGGTTGTTTACCACACATAAAACTAACCTATGTATATATAAATGATCAGGATAAAAAGACGAGTTGAAATCCGAGCGACTGTCTGTCTGTCCCTCCATCCGTCCGTCCGTGCAAGCGGTAATTTGAGTGAAAAGTAGCATATTTTGATGAAACTTGGTACAGGCGTCTTTTGTCGCAGTAAGACGGTTGGAATTGCAAATGGGCGTAAATGGACATCTGCCCCGCCCCAAAAGTGCCATTAATCGAAAACCGATATAGTGTTATAACTAAGCAACGAATAAAGCTATAAACGTGTGATTTGATATAAAGGCTTCTAGTAGGGCGGGGGATCTACGGGCAGAAAACTTTTGTAAAAGTGGGTATGGCCCCCCAAATAGGTTTAATATACATATCTCAGAAACCATTGCACTATATCAATCGAACTTGCTCCGAGTAAGTTTTTCTAGTATCACTTTATACACTGAGAAAATTTATGAAATTTTATAATAACCACGCCCACCTCCCATAAAAAAGGTTATGTTGAAAACTATTAAAAGTGCGTTAACTCGCTGAAGGAACGCGTCAGAAACATTAAATGTTACAGAAAATATGATACAGAAGGGCTGGATAGGAATCTTTGTATAATTTTGGAAATGAGTGTGGCACCGCTCACTTTTACATGAAATTCCACGTCTCAAGGGCGCCTTAACCGATTTCAACAAAATTTGAAACCACGCTTACTTCTCTTATAACACAATTTTAAGTTTCATCAGATACTTTCACTTTAAAGTAGTAAATCGCCATCTCGTGCGTAAAAATAGTCGAAATCGGATTATAACTTTTCAAGCCACCAGATACCCAGTACGTGGACCTCAGAGCCTCTATCTGACTTTTTACCGAAAATATCGGGGAATCTGTAAGATATCGTAGTGGAATTGGATATATCTTACATCATTGGCTTCCAAAAGTTCTTCCGACTTTAATTTCCTAGCGCTAGCCATTTCGCCGCGTACAGTTACACTGCTACTTCACTTCTTCACACTATGAGTACGGCCTTGGAGCCCTGATAGATGCAGTTGGCCCACCACACATTTTTTCTGTGTGTCACCCACCAGCCCAGAGTTCAACTGAAATCCGAAAAAATTCCCCATTCATTGTCCATTTCCTAAGTTGAAGTCCAGTCCAGGAGTTGGCGATGCCGTAAAGCCAGGGTATTGGCAAAACTTTATACTAATGTAAAAAATTTTACGTATGAATTAAATATTCATTATCATACGAAATTGTGAGAAGATTAGAGTCATATTTTATTTAGTATCTTACTAACGTCTTTACTTTCATATCATCATCATTCATGTTTACATTAAAATCAACCTAACGAATACAAAATACTGTTCATCATATTAGTGATGTGGGAAGTTATCATATTCGGTATCTCAATTACAATTATTTTCGCACTATGTCAGAAAGAAATTCCTCCAAAACGCTTGGTTGATATAGCTTTAGATATTCTATATATAACACATTAAACCTATCAGGGGGCGCCAAGGCCGATTTTCAAAAAATTTTAGGCCACAAATTACCTACCTTACTGTGATCCTTTGTACCAAATTAAAGTTCTATTGTATGATTTATGACGAAATTATAATTGTAGAACTTTATATTATATTTTTCAAATTACTGATTTTTGCGTGTTTCTAATACCAACCTCCTCAGAATGCCAACAAACAAGTGTACCAAGTTTTTTCAGAAGTTTTGTACCAAGTTTTTATGTTCAATATGTCGAAAATTTTACTCAGGTAATCACTTTCACGGACAGCATTTTCCCATTACAACAAAATTAAATAAGTTTCCCGTTCACGCTAAGAATACACAACACCCACCTCATATCGTCTAATCTCGCACCAGCTTACATTTTTGATAACACTATCCTTCCTTACCCCTAACGGTCATGAGAGGAAGGACTGACTCACGTCAACTCAAAATATTCATTAGTTAATATATGTTATTCAGTAACTGCACTTCCTTTCTAGTATCAAATAATAACCTGCGGCCACTGCTTTAAATACTGCATGATAAAAACTACGTCCATCGGAATTATTCGTGTGTCGCTGTCTGTTGTTTGTAGTCAACGTTAGAATTCAGTATCTTTCTCTATTTGGGATCATTGAAAACACTTGTATATTTACCGCAGCAAATTACTCACATTAGACCTACATTGTCTTCTATTGCATTCAAACATTTTTACAATATTTAGCAAATATTCATCATTTATATTTCATTGCAGTGCAAACAAACTAAAGTACTTAATTTTATTGCTGCATCACTATACCCTTATTCTATGTTCGATTTGCGTTTGCTACTTTCGTAGCTAATTTCAAGAAATCAGTCGATTGGTTCCCCTGACCGCCATATACCCAGTAAAATGGTTTGCTTCCTACAGGTTGATGTAGACATGAATTACTGTGTCTATTCTTCCATTCCTCATATAGGCAATATATTTAATTCCGTATTTTTGGTTGAGTTTGTATTGCATATATCGGTGTTAGCGCACAATATCTCAACAAAATCAAGTGAAGATCTGCAATCCGAAGTGGTTCAGGCATCGTTTTCGACGTCGACATAGATCCACTGGTTCACACCAGATGCTCCGAAGAAGGCAAAGACTGTCCTATAGACCGGAAAAAAATGGAGAAGAGCAAAACAGTCACAGGTCACACTGGTCAGATTCGACAACAAATTGCAGGAAAAACGGCCCCTATAATGAAGAAAGGGTGCTCTTCTAACATGACAAAGTACCGGCCCGTATCTCCGAAATCGGCGCGAGAAAGTCGAATTAGGGTACCAAATTCTGCCTCTTTGGGCAGAATGTGAGGTTGCTTTTGTTTTTTGATCTTCCTCACTTATTCTTAATAGTACAATTTTCCGGGACGCCTCGATTCAATCGATGTAACGGGAGACAGCAGCTCGTACCCACACAAAGAAGGCATAGTCAGTTAATATTATTTTCGCATTGCAAAGGTTCTATTTTTCATGTGTCAGCGCAAGGGTACCAAAAATAAAATTATTATGAAGTCAGCAAGAAACACTAAATACATCATTAGCATTAATACAAAATGACTATCAAATTGGTACAAATTGCCAATACACTCATTTGAAATTACATCATATATTGCATATAAGCCAGTAGCAGTCCCAACCAGGCTTGTCGGTGAAGAGTCTTACAATTAAAAATTATACTTGATTTCGGACACAACGATATCAAATTTTCAAAACTGAGGCTGGCACATTTTGAAATATAAAATTTTAATTTCTTCTGGAGATCCGACTTTAACCCCTTAAAGCACCAGTCAAATAAGATTGACCGAAAAATTGTATACACAATTTGAATAAAAGGAGAACGGAGGAGGAAATAGAAGGAGAAGAAGGACAATGATAATAATGACCTCAATTTCAAGTTCGAAAGCAAATATTTCGATTTTGGAAGCTAACTTCGAAAAACGGAGAAATTGCCTATTTATTTATGATCAAATCTCTCGGGAAAAAGTGTTTTGGTCCAATATGTAATATTTATAATTTATTTATAACAATGTTTATAACAAGATAATATAATTTTGGTCCAAAAAAATGGTTCGGCATTTTCATGTTACCGTTGTAGCCGTGCTACATTACAATTGTATGGATGCTTTGGTTCGGCAGCATTGCGTTGTCTGCTAGAGTAATGCGGAGGAAATTTTTTTGTTGCATTTAATGTTGAAACATAACTTCCAACAATCTTATATGACTTTCTTAAATTTTGTCGTATCAAATACAGCTGGTACTGCTTGGTTAAAAAATTTTCATTTAATGAAAATCATTGAATATTCGTCGGTGAGTTGAAAAATGCCTCCCCTCTTCAATAATGTCTTAAGCGTATTTACAATACACCCTTAGTTTGTTATGATTTTTCTGAAATATCCCGTTTGGCTAATGAGCATTAGCTCACTAGCGAAGGCGATTGGGGAAAAACTTTGAAGTTTTAGTACTTTTAACTGTCTTATCATAATTCTGAGATCTCGGTATTTCGATAAATGGAATCGTTCAATCTTGTAAAAATTTTTTGAATTCAACTGCATGTTTTTTAAGTAGGTTGCGCATTTTTGAATTTATCGTGTACAATTACTGCTCACCCGATGCACTTCTCCAGCACGTCTTTTAAGAATTCTTTGCCTAAATTATCTCGTACAATTAAATTAATAATATAGTAAAAGCATGGGATGTTTCTTTTCTGCATTATCTTGCAGGCTTTTAGCATAGACGCAGTCACGAATGAAGTAATTTTGTGGGGAATAGACCATTCTGTCAAAACATTTTACTCCGAAATGTTTTCCACCGAACGATATTTTCCGGACAATAATTTGTTTGTAGATAGAACTGCCAATTGCAGTTTATGTTGTTGTTATAAAGTTGCAAGTCGCTGTCGAAAAGGTTTCATTAGCACTCGACATCCAGCAATCCGTTGTTATTGAACAATACTGTGTGCCATTTAAAAACCTTGCAACTTCTTTCTAACGTAATTTTATGTATTTCTCAATAACAGGTTTTGCGTAGACGTTCTGCTTGGTACTCGACAAACTTTCGAAATCCGGTATCTTCCACAACACGGAAAGGTTGAATGTCCGGGGGGCGGCATCAATACTTTTCTTACGCTCAGACTTTTTGTCGAACTTTCTAGCTAAATAAGTACATATAACACCATTTGATAGTTTCTAAAATATAGTTTCGATAGTTTTGCAGCTCTAATTACACATATCTTGTATGTATTCGTATTGTATATGAATACCATTCTTATGATCATTTCCCTTCTTCTATAGATATATGTATATAAAAATATTATTTACTACCTTTGTAAAAATAATATGAACAAGTAACAAGCTAAGTTCGGGTGTAACGGAGAATTTTATCCTCCTGTAATGGGCTAGGATTAAAACTAAGGAAATACTTTCAGGTGTTGGCAAAACTTCATATTAAAGAATTACGAAAGGGCTAACTTCGGTTGTAACGGAACAATTTATACTCTCGCAATGTGCAAGGATCAAAGATGGGGAAATGCTTTCAGGTGCTGGCATAACTTCATATTAAAAAATTTTGCGGAAGAATTCAACATTCATTATTCGACGAAATTGTCAATAGAGTGCGGTCATATTTGGTATCTTAATAGCTGTAATATTAGTTATAGTTATATAACTTATATATTATTATATTATTACTTATATATATTACAGTATATAAGTTGACATATAATATATAATATATGTCATAGACTTACGTACTTTCATTGCTATACTTTGCTTCGTGCCAGAGATATTTATATTGAAATCCACAAAATTAATTCATATGCGATATAAACTCAACCAAAGTGGCTTAATTGAATACATTAGATACATAAGCAAAAAGTCAACCAGAGAAAAGGAAATCATTATATTAGGAATAAGTGGCTTAGGCCATGGTCTAGAACGATTTTTTTCATATTTAGCGCGAAACCACATTATGTTTAAGAAAACATATCCCCTTAATTTCATTAAAATATCACACATATTGACTACATATCATGTACCATACCATCACATATACTGACGTTTATTAACATAAACGGTTTAAAGTCAGATGGAAAGTCGGGAATTCCTATATCGGGCATTTTTGGGATAGAGGAAGATATGTACTGATCACATCAACTCTTTTTATTATTAAAGTATATTAGGGAACGTGCTTTCACACAATTTTGTGAATAACGAAATTCGAAAATAACGAAAACCATTATATGTAGTATATGGGAGCCGGGATAATTCTACAATATGGTATATCCAATATTACATGTTCACTTAATTTTGCTAAGATATCTTACATATTGACTGTTATATATGGTATAAAGCTTCAACCGGGAGGTTGAAAATCCGTATATTAGGTACATGAGGGCTAGGGGAAGTATTTATGAGATGCCATATCTTGAACGTACTATTCTTGAAAAGCTTTATTCCAATATCTTAATTGATGCCCGATTTATCTACTTTAAAGTAAAAGTATCAGATGAAATTTAAAATTGCGTTATATGAGAAGTAGACGTGGTTTTTATCCGATTTCGTCCATTTTCACAATGTGACATAAGAATGCAAAATCAGTTAAGCGGTTAAATCGTTCTTGAGATATGGGATTTCACTTAAAAGTGGGCGGTGACACGCGCATTACTAAAACTCTACACGGATTCCACGGAGCCCTTCCATATCATACTTTCTGTAAGATTTAATGTTTCTGACGTGTTCCTTCATCGAGTTAACGCTCTTTTAGTAGTTTTCAACGTAACCTTTGTATGGGAGGTGGGTGTAGTTATTATCCCATTTCACTCTTTTTCTCAGCATATGCTGGAAAAACTTGCTCGGCGCAAGTTTGACTTATATAGTTTTAACGGTTTTCGAGATATGTATATTACCCTATTTGGGGGCGGGGCCATACCCGCTTTTACAAAACTTATTTCCCACAGATGCCCCGCCCTACTAGGATTACCCGTTAATATCTTAAATTGCTGCTTAGTTATAGTACATTATCTGTTTTCGATTAATGGCAATTTGTGGGCGTGGCAGACAATGTATCAAGATACTTTAATATTTACTCAAGTTATCGCTTGCACGGGCGGACGGACAGACAACCGTTAGGTGAACAAAACTAATTTGCTCTGTAGCTACATGTTGCGAGAGTTTAAAAATGTTGCGTAAGAATTTAACATTCATTATCCGACGAAACCGTGAATGGATTACAATTATATTTGGTATCTTATCAAACTATATTACAGGACTCACGTACTTTCATTACTATATTAAAATCCGCAAAATGAAATCAAATCACATATATGTGATAGAAATTCAAGCAAAGTAGCTTAATAAATGTATTGGGTATATTGAAAAAAGTCTACCAGGGAAAAAGGAATCATCAGGGGCTTAGAAACTACATTATGTTTAAGAAAACATATCCATGTAATTTCTTTAAAATGTCAGACATATTTAACACCATAAGTGGTTTAAAGTCGTCTGGAAATTCAGAAATCATTATATCGGCTATACTTGGGAAAGGGGAGGCCTTGACTGATTGCACTAACTTTTGTCGTTAGTCAAGTCCACTAGAAAACATATTTCAACGCAATTTTATGAGGATAACTAATACTTTGATCGACGACTCGTCACAGACTCTGTTAGAATAACGAAAATCATTATATGAGTTATATGGGGCGTGGGGTAATTCGTTAATTCGTCTTCCGATTTCACACATTTTCGGAATCAAACCATGGTATGCCATATATTATACGTTCAGTTAACTTTGCTAAGATATCTTACATATTGACCGACATATGCCGCATAAAACTAACTGGATGTTTGAAATTCTTAAATGATTTATATGGGAGCTAAAGGTGGTATGTACCTAATTTTATCAATTTTAGGGCTATGAACACACTGTTATCAGAAAGAGATGCTCTTTGAATTTCACAGAGATAACTCACATCATCACATTCACTGATACATATTGTGCACTAAAAGGTCGAATATTCTTCTATCAGGTACATGGGGACTAGATGAAGTATTTACTTGATGTTCTCTACTTTTGACAAACGCACACATTATTATCATGATAATATACTCCTTGAATTTCATTAAGAAATTGATTGAAAGATTGATAATGAAAGATTGACCTATAGTTTCGGAAAAAATCAGGTATGAGCACTGAGATCTACGTATTCGGTATTCGGCTAGAAAAGTATTTTCCTATTTCTAAAACTTTTGGGCAGGATATAGCAATAATCAATCCTTTGCTGTAGCTATAGCGGTTTGTGAGACATGTACATTAAACCTATTACTGGACGGAGCAATGCCATTTTGTGGACGTGGCAGCTTTCCGATTACGCCCATCTGCAATGCCAACCTCCTGTGAGTGTCAGGAAACATGTGTACTAAATTTTATTAAGATATATAAATTTTTACTCATATTATCACTTGCACGGACGGACAAACAGTCACTCGGAATTCAACTCGTCTCGTCATCCAGATCCCATATATATACATAACTCTTTATCTATCTCGATAAGTTCTAGGTGTTACAAATAACCGTTAGGTGAACAAAACTAATATACTCTGTTGTAACATGCTGCGAAAGTATAAAAATTAAGAAATTTGAGATCAATATTTCTTTATGTATGTGACTGTTTAAAACAAGCAATCACAATATCGTTTCCAAAATAATTCAAATATTTCTTTTTAACATGTTTAAAATACCTTTTGCTGACCAAACATTATGAAGTTCTTCTTTATTCAAAAGTTCTTTGACAACAATATGAATACTATCAACATTAAGTTTGTTTCACAACTTTTGTTTTGATTAATGCCACCGAAGAAAATGTCCTGCGTACCTACCAAAATCCTATTTAGCCTACCAGCCTACCAAATATAAAAAACTTTCCAGTTTTGTTAGAATAAGCCCATGTTTGGCACTACGTCGGAGATTTATGACTGATTTACATGCAACATTCTTCGCTTTGCTTAATAGTTCGAATTTTGAAATCGAAGCGAAGCAAACATAGTGAATGTCAGAATGAATACTTTGCTTTCCGTGCTTTCTTTGATACTTAATATTTTGTGTTTTATTATTTTCATATTAAAATATTCCGTAAACTAAACTTACATACATATTTCAAAAATGTATTTCAATCCAATTGAAAAATAATAGAAATAACAGAAATAAGTAGTAAAAATGGCGCAGCTTCTTGTCAAAGCATAAAAGGTTGAGAGTTGCTCAACAGTTTGCTTTGCTTTGCCTTGAAATCTTCTTTTGTGAACATACGTAAAAGACCGTAAGTGATCGTATGCGCACGGATTGCACGCAAAACGACAATTTCTTGTCAAAGCATAAAAAGAAGAGAGTTGCCCACTATTTTGCTTCACTTTGCCTTGTTTCGCCTCGAAGACATTTTTTGTAAACATACAAAAACACACATAGAACTTAAAGGTTCAAACAAAAGTCTGAAGCAAAGCGAAGCCAAAGCTGTATGTAAATCAGCCAGAAGTGTTTAAAACATATGAAATACGAATGTAACGAATAAAACTAAGCCTAATAATTAGTTCTATGTGTTAAGAAACAGAACAAAACGAGATTTTAAGTGAGTGAGTGAGTTTAAGAGTGCCTTAGTGAGGCCATTGATTCGTTCCCTTTTTCCTCAAATTACAAATATATTAAATTTCGTCGCATTGGTAATGCATATATCGGAATTACAGCAAGATGTCTAAATAAAATTAAGTAAATCACACAATCGAAATAGTATTATTATACATTAAGCCCCTTATGTATAAAAAATTAATGCTACCTTATGTACCTTCCATTTATTCATTTCATTTTCATATAAATTCATTTTTCATGTTCATTTATATATAAATATGTAGGGTATAAGGCAAACTGTAATAATAAAGCTAAGTGTGTTGGTATAAACATTTCGCGCTTCTAACGACTGTTGAACATAATGTTCGGATGTTTTCGCAAGTTTTTAAGTCAGGGGGTGACAAGGAAAGATGAAGGGCACCTAGTTGTTCGTGCCCGGGCAACACGCTTTGTGTTTCGCTTCTACGTAGTTCGGCATTCCTTTTCATTTAGAAATTCCTTTTTATATTTACTATATTATTTACAATATGTTCGGAAATTTGAATTAATTTGCAAATTCATATGTATAACGTACAAATATGAATAGAAAACTTTTAGAAAATGGTAAATAAAGACAAAAATTAGCTAATGAAAATTAATTTGTGTACTGCTTAAAATAAGCGTACAAGAATTTGAGAATGTGATATGAAAAGGGATCTAGAAAATTATCCGACTCAAGTTGTCGGACTCGAGTAGCCCGTGTGAATGCAATGGGCAACACCAAATTTCGATTTTCCCGATAATGAGCAACAAAAGTATCTGTGTATAAACTCTGACTTTCATAGTTGTAGCAGAACAGAGCTGTATTTTTGTTGTGATCTTTGCAAATCAGATTTCTGTGCAAATCTTTGGCTGATAATATTGTGCTCTTGTGTCAAAGTTAGGTTAGATCAATATTTCCTCCAACTCCAAAATATCTAATATAAAGATTCTCAAACCTCCGGTTAACTTTATACCATATATCGGCCAATCTGTAAGATTTCTTAATGAAAATCAGATAGCATCTTTTCGTGATGTCGTGATGCTAAACATGGACAAAATCGGGTCAGTACTACCCCCAGCCCCCATATACTTAATACAAGAATTTAAAATTTCCGGTTGACTTTATACCGTATAGGTGAATATGTAAGATATCTTTGTAAAATTAAGTTAAAAATTAATGTAAGTTACTGGATATACCATAGTTGGGTGCCGAAAATTGATGAAATCAGTAAACGAATTACCCCAACCCCCATATACTCCATATAAAAATTTACGTTATTATAGCACATTTTATGCCAAATATGACAGCCAATGTGTGAGTTACCTTTGAAAGATACTGCAATCAGTCGCGACCTTCATCTAGCCCCAATATATCAGATAGAGATCAGAGTGTACAATATACACAATATATTAACCTTTAGCCTTTATTAACGTTTAGCGTTTTTGTAGAGTTTATATCACATATTTCATTAGAGCTAATTGGGTTGATTTTAATATATATATTTCGAATACGAAGCAAAAAGTAGTATTGAAACTAAGTGAGTCTATAACCTATAATATAAGTTAATAATACACCACATATGATTATAATCCTATAAAAATCTCGTCGGATAGTGATTGTTGAGTTCTTCCGCAACATTTTTTAATATAAGGTTTCGCAAATACCCGAAAATATTCCAGCGGCTTTGATCTTTGAAAATTGAGAGAGTATAAAATGTTTGGTTACACCGGAACTTAGCCCTTCCTTACTTGGTATAATTTTATAATATAATGCGCTCGGATTTGGCTAAATATTGTTTGAGGTAATCAGTTCGTTGGTGATATACTAAATATTCATAAAGTAGAACGCTACCTTTGAAGAAAAGTCGAGTACGACAACTTCAAAGACTGTATGTTATCTTTAGAAGCTGGATATTAATACCTATAGTTATATTAAATTATAAATTGAGTTTAATTTTTAACAGTGGGTGTTGCCAAAAGCTCCCAAAGTAAAGAACACCCATATTAACCAGGCTTTGTTGTAGTAATTTTCTCCAATACTTACAAAGGTTGTGTTGCAAGTTACTAAAAGTAACTCTCTAAATAAAAATGTCGTAAGAAACGGAATAAATATTGAACAATGGGAGTAGCACTACTGATTTTTATGCATACCACATATCTCCGCAAATATTCAAAAAAATTTTAATCAAATTGGCTGCATAACATTATCTGGATATCCTTTTATTAAAATTTGAAGTTAGACAAAACCGAACTACAATGAAACCTATTTACCATACGAATTTATGAGCATTTTTCAGAGTACTCCAAACACATTTGCATTTGAAACGAAATATTTAATCTCTTACCAGTCTTTTATTTCCTTTTGATTATACTACCGTATTGTGGTTAGTAAAAACTTTAACTCAAGTTTTGTAGCGTTTCTTAATACTCACTTTTGAACAGTTGCTATTGAACAAGCCAAACATTGTGACACTTGATTCAGGATCAGCTAAAATTACTAGCAGGATATTTAAAATACATGAACTATGATTGGTGTTGTGCCTGAATCATTAAATATTCATTGCTATTGGATAGTAAAGATAACAACTTAAGAGTAGCTAATGAATTGGTTTTACATGACGAATATCTTTGTCTAAAAACTACTTACGGAAAACATGTTACGTATGGTTTAGTTCAAAACTAGAACCATGGAATATTGTTGTGTGGAATTTAATATCTCGCAACCTACTTGGTTGATTTGTGAACCGTTAAATTAATTATTTAACCTTTTCTAAAATTACGTTTTTCCAACACCGAAAAATATCTCCTCTCCATTTAAGCTTGCAAATTGCGAGAGCATAAAATGTTCGGCTGCATCCGAACTTAACCGGCACTTAGTTGTTTCATATAAAATTTTGCCGACATTTTTTTTGAAGATATTTCCAGAGTATGTGATCTAAGGCTGCACCCGAAAAATATGAAAAGACATATTCCCGGACTTATACCACATATATAATTGATTCCCGGACTTACGTCTGTCCATCCGCTGACCCTTAATTTGAGTATCGAATTAAGTAAATTGAATAAAATTTACTTTGTGGATGTTTACATTTTCCCGTAAGTTGAAATAAATTTCTTAAAGTGATAGATTCTCTTAAACAAAAGTATGAAAAAATCCCTTCAACAGCCGATATATGCGGTATAAGCCAAATGGAAGGTCGGCATTATTACATTGGGTACATGGAGACGAGATGAAGATCTATACCGATTTCGTATAATTTTGGTTTTAAACCAAACTATAATCAGGAAAATTTTTTTTACTCAATTTCATGAAATCATATAGATGTGAGCTGTCACATATTGTAAACACTTTTTATGCCAATTTAGTTTTATTATACCCGCTCAATATGTTGCAACAGAGTATAACAGTTTTGTTCATCTATCGTGCAAATGTAAATTTGAGTAAAAATTAGGATATCTTGATAAAACTTAGTACACAAATGGCACTCGGCGGATGTTGCTATTGCAGATGGGTGTAATCGGACCATAAACACGCCAACAAAATAATCTTAATCGAAACATTATAAAGCGCTATAACTAAGCTCCGAATGAAGATACAAAATTATAATTTGATACAGGAAATTGTAGTAGGGAGGGGCATCTGTGGGTTGAAACTGCTTAAAAAGTTGTGTAGCCCCGTCCCATAATAGGTGTAATGTACATATCACACAAACCACTATCGCCGAAACTTGCTGAGGACAAATCCTTTCGGCACATCCACTTGTAAAAAAGCGTGAAATCGGATGATAACCACCCTCTCTGTACAAAAAGTTGTGCTGAAAACTACTAAAAGTGCAAAAGTGAAAACTACTAAAAGTTTTTGCAATAATATGAAAATAAATATATCAGAAGCTTTAAATTTCATACCCAAGAAGTTGCTTAAGAGCTTCAAAGGAGCCGGTGTAAAAATTGGACAACGGATGTGGCACTGCTATTCAGTTAAATTTCATATCTCGTGATCGGCTTAAACATTCTAAACCAAGTTGAGTGCCTAATGTTATCATGTCCCCTGTGTTAAAAATTTGCAAATTCCGTTCCGGTTGGCTTTATATCGTATATAACGGTCAAGATGAAGGATATCTTTAGATTAGGTAAACTTATAATGATGGATATACTATAGTTTAATGCCGAAGATGTGTGAAATTTGTCTACGAACTCCCATATATTACATATAATAATTTTCGTTATTCTAGTAGAATTTATGCGAATATGTCCTTCAGAGTGTGTTCTTCATAAAATTGCGTGGAAACATGTTCTCGAGTAATTCATAAAGTTAATACAATAAGCCCACCGGCTCCCCTACCCGCAATATAACCGCTATAATGATTTCCGACTTTCAGCTGACTTTAAATCGTTACTAATCAATATGTGCGATATTTTAATGAAATTAAGTGGATATGTTTTCTCAAACATAATGTGGTTTCGCGCTGAATATGAAAGAAATCATTCTAGACCTTGATCTGTGCCCAATCCATACCCAATATATTTAGATTGATTTCTTTGTTTGAATATATAAGGTCTAGCAAAAAGAAATTCATTATTTTTGAAATAAATTGAAAGTCTCATTTAGCATAGTTAGATTGATCCGATTTAGGTCATATATGCACAATTTGGTTCCGTGACTTGTTGCCATTCCGAAGGTAATTTCATAAAGCCACTCTGATAGAAACCCTCGTCCATGTTGGCAAAAAACTGGGACAGTCGATTGTCACAAACTTCTCCTGAGGAGAATTTTTCATCACCAAAATCATTCGCCATAGACGGAAACAAGTAGTAATCACTTAGTGCCTGGTTCGGACTAAAAGGTAGATGCCTGAGAGCCTCCCAACCAAGCTCCTTGAGCTTCTGCCGAGTCACTATCGATATCTGTGGCCTGGCGTTCTTCTGATTTAACACAATTCCTCTCTCATTGGTCAAAGCTGCTCGCTTCTGGGCAATTGCTTCATTCAGAAGAATTAAGAGTTTGGCCGTAGTTGCTCTTAGTAGATGACTCCGTGCCAATCGAACAAAACACATAGCCCACCTGACCGTCAATCCTGGCCTGGCCACCGTTTGCGGCGATTCAGCACTATTCGCCCACGTAAGTATTGTAAGTTTAACAGTTTTCATCACCAGTAACCATGCGCTTCAGAAATGGATCAATCTTGTTGAGATTCAGCAGCCGGTGGTCAATTTATTCTATAAAATTCGGTCTATGCGGTCTTTTTGTGTTAACTCGTATGGCACCATCCTGTCTTATTTGAGTGTTTCCAAACCGTTTTTGTGCAATGCCTAGCTCCTGAGCAATAGAAACAGCACTTGACAGCACATGACGGTTATAATGTAATGAAACTAAATGAATATATCATCTATAATACAAGTTAATAAGATACCAAATACGATTACTCATGGTTTCGTCAAATAATGAACATTTATTCTTACGCAAACTTTTTTAATATAAAGTTTTACCAACACCTGAAAATATTCCTCCGGCTTTGATCCTCTCAGATTGCTAGAGAATAAAACGTTCGGTTACACCCGAACATAGCCCTCCTTACTTATTGTTATTTTCATTCATTATTGAGTTATAGGAAATTAGGGTGGAAAATTAATGGTACGACGTGAAGAGAGGTATGAAATTTTTTATAACAGCTGAATAATGCTTATTAAAATTAATATAGTTAATGTTATCAGTTAAACAGTTTTCGGAATTATAGTAGCTTCGAAACTAGTCATTGTAGATGAGGTAGGCGTGAAATCGGTGATATTAGCATTATATGGTTTAAACCACTGTTCCCACCAAATTTGCTGACCCAATTTTAGTAATTGTGATATATTAGAACACATTCACTTTTCAAATACTTTTAAACCTCTGTTTGTATTTTTTTTTATCTTTTTTATGATTTCCGATATGGTATATAAACCTACATTTTAATTAGTCTTGGGTGTTATATGCAACCCTTAGGTAACCAAATTGTATGCTATTATACCCTATGTAATAAACCAAACTCAACCCTCGGCACTGTGAGTCTTGTACTAAATACCATTTGTATCTTCTTTGTTTCTAATTTACTGAACCGAAGTGGTGCAATAGAATTGGTATAAAAATGGACAATGAGTTTGCCGTCCCCACTTTTGTGGGAAATACCGTATCTCAATAATTAATAATTTTAGAACGTCCAGTAGACTTTGTACAACATATATCGGTTGCGAACTTAAGTGAACATACTCTCCAAGATATACTGCAGTTCGGTTAAGATAATTTTATAAGATTATGCTTTGCACAATATGTTGTGAGAGTATAAGAAGAATAACTAAACTAAGATTTTATTTAACAAAATATCACACTTAATTTACAAGTAAGGACAGGCTTAACTATCCGTTCGTCCGAGGTCCGATAACTTAATATATCGTGATGAGACTTCGTAGACCTATTCTTTGGCACTCTGCTCTGCTGTTTAAAAGCTTTTAGAAAGTGGGCACTTTTTTTAATAAGTACCTTCTATAATTTTACATTTAGTGTACATTTTTGACATCATACTATATTATTCTTTTCATTTCTCATCATATGTATACTGATATTGTAACAATTTCTTTTTTGCAGATTTGTGAACATTGTAATAGCAGTATATGGAGCTTTTGCCGAAATTTTCGATCACAGAAACATATCACGAGATTCATATAAAGAATTTGGTTTGATTGTTGATGGGTTATATTGCTCAACTCTTCTATTTATTTTTTGCAACTGTTCCCATAATGCTACTCTGTGTGTAGCTAAGGGCATCCAAAATGTGTTGCTTAAAATCGATGTACGACAGATTAACAGAAAAGCAAAGAGTGAAATTGATATATTCATATTTGCCGTAGAAATGAACCCAGCAATTGTAAGTTTAAAAGGCTATGTTAATGTTAATCGCGAACTTCTAACCTCGGTAAGAAACCATCTTTTTATAAACGATTTGGTCACTTTATTTATAATATAACAGAAATGATATAATATTTTAGTAATGAAAAAAAGATTGCACCAGTGAATCGCCGCTCTTATGTAAAGATATCTTGTATCTTTTCTCATGGCCGCTTTCTGATGTAACATTTAAATGACTGCCATACATTCTTCTTTCCTGATCAATAGCAAATTAATGTGTTGACAAAATTAATTTATGATTTTCTATTTTAAATCCATACCAGTTTCTTTTACTTTTTGCTCATCTGGTATTGCTAGTATTGGAAGTTTTTATTTTATGTGGTGAATTTTTATCATAACCTTTCCATAGCTATTAATAATATTAATATAATTGAAATAACATTTTCATTTTCAGATTATCTTTAGAGAGATAAGAAAATACAAGTACCTAAAATTCACTTAAAAATATAGAAAAATTTGTCAGTACAGTTAGTAACGGCAGTTTCATAAGATGTGACAGCGATCCTTAGACGGTTAATTCAGTAGCTGGCAAGTTTATATTCCTGATTCGCCAAGTTACTTAAAGTTTTAACGCTACAAATATATGCTAGGGGCATTGTTGTTCACGATTGGGTATATGAGGTATACATATATATTTACATATATACATATATATACATGCATATTTATAAATAAGAAATCGGTCCCGGAATTACCCTAGCCCCACATACTTTATATAATGGTCTTCTCTATTCTAACTACCGTTATACCGAATATATCGCTAAATGTGTGAGTTATCTTAATAAAATTTAGTACAAAATTGTTCTCAATCAAACTTTAGTTTAGTATCAAAGATAAATGAAATCAGTTCAGACCAATGTACTCGATGGAATAATTTTTGTCTTTCCGGTTGACCTAATTCCGTATATAGATAGGTCAATATATGTACATTTAAATGAATCTAACTGGACGTATTTTCTAGACCACATTGTCGTTAGCATTAAGTATGAACGAAATCGATCTGAACTTTAGCCTACCCCCCATATAGCTAATATAATGGTTTCGCTCCTCTGATTAACTTTTCCCTCATATACACAATATATTAAATTTCGTCTTTTAAGTTTTGTTTATATGACGTAAAACGATTTTTGAATTCATATGCAACATTCTTATAATCTAGAAACATGTTAATAGTTGTTGTTACAATAGTGTTAAACACAGAGTATAACAGTTTTGTTCAACTGTTATTTGTAACACCTAAAACTAATCAAGATAATTATTAATTCATGATTTCCCTAAACCACAAATTAAGCTAGGAAACAGAGATTTGGTACAGAGGATCATAGTTTTGAGGAGCACCTGAGGTTGGAAAATTTATTGAAAGTGAACGTGTGTTCTTCTCTTATAGGTTCTATGTACATACCGTGTGAAAATCGCTGAAGTCGAATGACATCCATGGCCATCCCGAATACAAAGGTGAGGTTGCAAACTACTTATAGTGCGTTAGCTAGCTAAACAAACACGTCATAAGACGTCATAAACTTTTGGCATCACACACTTTTTGGTGAAATTCCGTATCTCAGCAACAAAAATTTTGAACTACCAGCAGAATTCATACAATATATGTCGGCAATGACCTTAATTGAACACACATCTCTAAATATACTGCAGTTCGGTGCAGATAATGGGTGAAATCGGTAAAACAAATACCCCAGCCCCCTTATAAAATATATGTCGCTATTCTGGTTGAATTTAGCCCTCCCTTGCTTGCATAAAAATAAAATATTAACAAGTAAGAAAGGGTTAAGTTCGAGCATAACCGAACCTTTAATACTCTCGCAATTTTCAAAGATTAAATCCGGCGGTATTTTCAGGGGTTGGTAAACAAGTAAGGAAGAGTTAAGTTCGGGTGTAACCGATCATTTAATAATATCGCAATATGCGAGGATCAAAGGCGAGGAAATGCTTTAAGGTGCTGGCAAAACTTCATAATAAAAATGTTGCGGGAGAATTCTACATTCATTATTTGACGAAACTCTAAATCGATTACAATCATATTTGGTATCTAAATAACTTATTTTAAAGGTCAAAGACTCACGTACTTTCATTACGATATTTTGCTTCGAGTCCAAGATATTTATATTGAAATCAACCAAGTTAACTCAAATGAGATATGTGCGATATCAAGTTAACAAAAGTGGCCTAATTAAATATATTAGGTATATGTGGAAAAAGTCAGCCAGCTAAGATATCTCACATATTGACTGATATATATCGTATAACTAAAACCGGATGTTTTAAATTCTTATATTAGGTATGTGGGAGCTAGGGGTGTTATTGACCCGAATTTGATGAAAAGAGACGCTCCCGGAATTCCGCAGAGATTTTGATAGATATACATGGTATAAAGCCTACAGTAAGTTGGAAAATCATTACATTAGGTATGTGGAGGATAATGAAAGTTTTCCTCATTTTCGATACAAGGGCAAAATATTATAATGAAAATATACTACTTGAATTTCATTAAGATATCTCAGATAAGATATCATAGATTGATCGATAATTTCGGTAAAAAGTAGATATAGGCACTGAGGTCCACATATTCGGTATCTGGTACGCAATCGGAAAGGTATTTCCGATTTCCACTATTTTCAAGCGGTAAATAAAGTATCTTAAGGACACAATTTGCGTTTAATGCTTCTGACGTATTTATTTAACGAGTTATCGCACTTTTGGAAATTTTCATAGCCGTTATATGGGGATTGGGCGTGGTTACTTTCCAATTTCACATATTTTCTCACCGTAGCTTTCGTGGTTTGTCAGATATTGTGCATTGCTTATGTGCAGATGCCCCTCCTAATTGTGATTCTCTGTATCAAATTCCAGTTTTATATCTAAATTGGGAGCTTAGTTATAGCATTTTAGATGTTTTTGTCTAGCGGCATATCGTGGGTATGGCAATGCTCCGATTCCGCCCATCTGCAATACCAACCTCCTCAGAGTGCCGGGGACATGTGTATTAAGTTTTTTAGTATATATAAATTTTTACTCAAGTTATTGCTTGTGACAGACGGACGAATAGGGAGTCACTCGAAATTCAACTCGTCTCGTCATCCTGATCATTTATATATATATATTTCTAAATGTATATGTACCTCGATTAGTCTCAGATGTTGAAAGAATCGTTAAGTGAACAAAACCATAATACTCTGTTACAACATATAAAATTGTTGCGTAAGAATTCATTATCCGACAAAACTGTGAATGGATTATAATCATATTTGGTATCTTATTTACTTATATTACAGTTTGTAGAATCACTTACGTTTGTTATTAAATTTTCCCGTATGCTAAATATTTATAATATTGTAACGGATTTTCTAAATTAATCGCTCACGTTGAACCTCTACCCTGAGTTCGATCACTGGATTGTACAAATAAAGTCACAATAAGTCACATAATGGCTATACACTTCTTTTTATTTCCTACTTAACAACTTGACACTTTGTTACTCGCTATTTGAGCTTACTTATAATTTACTTGTACTCTACTCAGCAACACTCTTATTATAACTGTCCCTTGCTGCTACTCCGGCAGCTCTTATATAGTAGATCATTACTAACAGATCGTCACTCGAACATTCTAGCAAGTACTACTTCGCTTTCTGTCTGATTCTGGCAGCCTATCGCCGATTTTGTTTTGCTTTGACATTCGAGTTCGCAACAGTATCGCCATTCGAACATTCTGGCAAGTTGTCGTCAATTCTGGAATTCATATTCGCCACAATATATTAAAATAAACTTAATTATTGTAACTTAAATCATATATGTGATATAAACTCAACTAAAAAGTCTGAACTTAATATATTGGTTATATTAGGAGCAAACTTATCCTCTGTTATCAAATTATATTTCTTATTATTTTTCTCCTGTTTTTCCTCTGTTTCTTTTTTTGGTTGCGTGGCTATGTATTCCGTTATTTGTTAAGTTGTTTTCTCTTAATATGGGGTTACTTTTTTTAAATGTTGTACAAGTTTGGGGGTCTATACAGTTATAGTGGCTGGGTGGTCTTCTAATTCTAATTATGCCTTGCTGGGGGGGCTACGGGCGGTAGCACAGACTATTTCTTATGAAGTTAGAATGGCTTTGGTTTTATTGTCTTTTGTTTTTTAATTGGGGGGTATAATATTTTGGATTTTTTTTACTACCAGAAGAGTGTATGATTTGAGGTTATTTTATTTCCTGTTAGTTTAGTATGGTTTTGTATTTGTTTAGCGGAAACTAATCGAACTCCCTTTGATTTTGCGGAGGGGGAGTCTGAATTGGTATCTGGTTTTAATATTGAATACAGAAGTGGTGGATTTGCGTTGATTTTTATGGCGGAGTATGCGAGAATCTTATTTATGAGCATGTTGTTTTGCGCTATTTTTTTGGGGTGTGATTTGTTTAATATTGAATTTTATTTGAAGCTGACCTTTGTTTCGTTTATATTTATTTGGGCTCGTGGTACGTTGCCTTGGTTTCTTTACGATAAGTTGATGTACCTTGCTTGAAGGAGCTTTTTGCCCTTTTCGTTGAATTATCTTATTATAATTTAGTAAGGTTAATAGGAGGGTTGATTCCTATCTTATGTTTTCAAAACCACTTGCTGATTAGTGGGTTAATGAGGTAGTATATAAAATAAATAGCTGTGAGTAGTTGTCCTACTAGGACATATGGTTCTTCTACGGGCCGAGCTCCGATTCATGTCAATAGGGCTACTGTTATCACTATGCTTCAAAATATGATTTTGTTAATTGGGTAGAATTCAATTCCTCGGAATTTTCTTAAGTGGTAAAAGGGGAGGATGGCAAGGATTGCGATTGATAATACTATAGCGATTACTCCCCCCAGTTTGTTGGGGATTGAACGTAGGATTGCATAGGCGAATAGGAAGTATCATTCGGATTGGATATGAACAGGGTCACCTAGTAAGTAGGGGTTGGTTAGTGTTAATAGTAGGAGGGCTATTAGTATGATAATGAATCCTACGATGTCCCTGAATGAGAAGTATGGGTGGAATGGGATTTTGTCTATGTTGGAGTTTAATCCGACTGGATTGTTTGATCCTGTTTGGTGTAGGAATAATAGGTGGATTAAGGCCATTGTTAGGACAATAAAAGGTAAAATGAAATGGAAGGTAAAGAACCGTGTGAGGGTTGCGTTATCGACTACAACCCCCCCCACATTCATTGGACTAAATCAATTCCTAGGTATGGGGATGGCAGAGAGTAGGTTGGTAATTACTGTGGGCCCTCAGAAGGATATTTGGCCCCATGGTAGGACATAGCCTATGAAGGCTGTGGCTATTACTAGGAATAGAATTAGAACTCCCACTAACCATGTTGGGGTGAATAGGTAGGATCTGTAATAAATGCCACGCCCGATGTGTAGGTAGATGCAAATAAAGAAAAAAGAGGCACCGTTGGCATGTGTGGTTCGTAGCAGCCAACCATAGTTGACATCTCGGCAGATATGGTTTACGCTGTTGAAGGCTAGATTGATGTCTGCAGTGTAGTGTATAGCTAGGAATAGGCCCGTTAGGATTTGGATGATTAAGCAGAGTCCTAGCAATGACCCGAAATTTCGCCAGGCTGAAATGTTGATTGGTGCTGGTAGGTCTACTAGGGCGTTATTCGCGATTTTAAATAACGGGTGTTGGGTTCGAAGGGGTTTGTTCATTAGTTTATTATTCGTAGGGGCCCGTAGAATAGGTTGGTAATTTTTACGACTGCGATTAGGGTCACCAACTTGTAATTTATTAAAAGAATTGTGATGATGTTTGTGGGGAAATTGTAAAGTTTGTGTAGGTTTAGCGAGATTTCTGGAATAAGTAATAGTGTGTTGGTGAGCAGGGTTTCTAGGCTGGGAGTAAACTGGGGTGTTGATGATTTATCGATAATCATTGAGGTTAGTATAAGCGTTGTGAGTAGCATTAAGCAGGTTGTTGTTAATTTTATTGACAGTGAAAATTTCGTTTGATGCCAGTGCGGTTACGTAGATGAATAAAACTAATATTCCTCCTAGAAAAATTAAGAATAAGATGTAGGAGAATCAGAATCTTTTTGTTATTAGTCCTGTTAATATACAGACTTGTAGGGTTTGGATCAGTAACGTTAGTCCTATTGCTAATGGGTGGTTTATTTGGATGAAGACTAGTCTTGAGATAAAAGTTGTTGTATATAAGAAGAGTTGTATGATATCAGGAGGTAGTTTAATTAAAATATTAATTTTGGGGATTAATGATGAAGTAATTTCTTTTCTCTTGAAGTTTTAAAAGATTAATTCTTATTTTTGATTTACAAGACCAATGTTTTTGTTAAACTATTAAAACTAATGTTAATAGGAATGTATTGTGGATTGCCCTGTATTTTGTTTTTAGTAGGCGTTTTTGTGTTTGTGTCTAATCGTAAGCATTTGTTATCTATGCTTTTGAGCTTAGAATATGTGGTATTGAGCTTATTTTTTTTGTTATTTATTTTTTTAAATTTAATAGATTATAGAAGATTTTTTAGTATGGTATTTTTAACCTTTAGAGTTTGTGAAGGAGCTTTGGGGCTCTCTGTTTTGGTGTCTATGATTCGTACCCATGGGAATGATTATTTTCAAACATTTAATGTGTTACAATGTTAAAATTAGTCCTTATAACTCTTTTTATTGGGCCTCTTTGTTTTATAGAAAGTTCGTTTTGGACGGTTCAAGTTTCTTATTTTATAGGGTTTGATGTTATTTCTTATGGTCTGATCTTACTGAGTCTTTGGGTTTGTGTCTTGATAATTACTGCTAGTGAGGCTGTCAATAGGTATCGGAATTATTACGGTTTATTTTTATTTAATATTTTAATTTTGTTGACTTTTTTAGTGTTAACTTTTAGTAGAATGAATCTTTTGATATTTTATTTAGTTTTTGAGAGAAGTTTGATTCCTACGATATTCTTAATTTTAGGGTGGGGGTATCAGCCTAAGCGTCTGCAAGCGGGGGTTTATTTATTATTTTATACGTTATTGGTATCTTTACCAATGTTAGTTGGGGTTTTTTATTTATATAATAATTTAACTAGTATAGACTTTTACTTATTGGGTAATTATGTATTTGATTTTGTGTTGCTTTACCTGTCATTAATTTTGGCTTTTTTAGTTAAGATGCCTATATTTTTAGTTCATTTATGGTTGCCTAGGGCTCATGTTGAGGCCCCTGTTTCAGGCTCTATAATTTTGGCTGGTATTATGTTGAAGTTAGGGGGTTATGGGCTGTTGCGAGTTTTTTCCTTTTTGCAGTTGAGAGGTGTTAAGTATAATTATATTTGGGTAAGCATTAGTCTGGTTGGAGGAGTGTTAGTTAGTTTGGTGTGTTTGCGTCAGACTGATTTTATAATAATATAAGTATATTAGAGATTTGGCATTTAAACCACGTTGTAGACCCATTTCATTCATATCCAGTCGGAAATGTACCCAAAGTTAAGCAGAATGGGAACAATTTGTCCATTCATAAGAAAATGTACAAGTTTTGTTATGTCACCAAGAAATAATTCGGTTGTGTTGTTCCGACAGGTCGCATTTTTGCGTTGTGACTACCATTTGTTCCGGTAAATGCAGAACGCCCTCACTGGAATACAGTTGGGATGGAATCAACAAATTGCCAGAAAGATGGGAAAATGTTATAGTTTCATATGGGCAATACCTTGAATAATATTATTTTACACGTTTTTCTTAAATAAACGTTTAAATTTTGAAAAAAAAGCGCACGAATATAGACCCGATATGTATATTTGTAATAATCCCCTAATTGCTTTTGTGACATTCATTTCTTAGTGTTATTCACAATGTTGCGAGCCAGAAATTTTAATCTTTCGCATCGAACCCGTAACACAACGTATAAAGTTCGGAATATCGTCAATCAATTGAATTCGGATGAGCAAGAAATAGCACGTGAACAGCGCAGTGTTAGTATGGCCCGATTTCGTGCTTCACAATTATGAGAAGAAAAACCGGCGGCAAATGAAACGACTTAGTTAACAATGAGAAATCATTGAGAAAATTAAACAACTCAAAAACGTGAAATTCGCAATCAACGCGTAAAAAGAAGTGCTTCAAGAGTTTATTTGAATGGAGTAGCGTTTCATTCCTTAATTCGTGGTGAAACACCAGAATCTCGTCATTTTCTATCGAACACGCAGAAATGAAACGGATGTTTTCAAATGACTATTTGAGACAGATATTATTGATGAACACGACTACTAAATATTCTTCCAAAATCTTTATAACAATATTATTTCTGGGACTATAACGCTAAGCATTCTTGGTGGGGATCTAGACTGATTAACTCAAAAGAAACTGAACTATTTAAATGCGTGACAAAGTCCAATTACTCAACTATCTCCACTGTGAGCTTCGCTTAAAGACTAGACATTTTACATTTTATATTTGGCCAATTATTTTTTTAAAATATCAATTTTGACTGAACGTGCGGCTCTTAATGCGATGTCAGTAATCATTTGCTGCTTCGCCATTAACTATGGTGATAGTGAAGAGCGTTCTCGGTCCTCTTCAGTACTATCTGCAATGCAACTTGCATATTGACTTGCTTTTGTTTATTTTTATAATTGCATAAATAGTTTTGAAGAGGTCTGATATTAGGCGGATAACGGTTGAATTTCTTACAACAAAATGTAATGGGATAAAGCTGTAATAAGATAAAGACCACACTGAGCTTTCATATTGTCAGCAAGGCTCAACACTTTTATATAATGGGCAATAAGAAAATTTGAAAATTTTCTTACAAATAGTCTTAGGCTTATCATATTTAATAATACAATGTAATACATGATGATTTTGCAACACCTTAATAATAGTTTCATTCATCATTTCTGATGTGGTAACATTTGTAAAACATTCATCTGTTAAGTGCTTTAAATAGTCTGCATCTAGTGCTGCTGGATTTCCTAAGTTTATTTTGCTAAGGTTAAAGAAGTTAACAAATATTTCAATTTCATTATTATCATTCTGTTTCTAGTTAACCGAAATTCAAATAAGTAAATACTGTTAACTGTTTCCTATTTATTCTCTGCTTATAATTTATTTACGGTGATTGTCAAGTTATTCATCTAAATTTGTAGTGCAGTATTAAATTTGGTACAGAAACCATTATATTAGGAATAAGGGGCTTAGGCCGCTGTCTAGACCGTTTCATTCACATTTAACTCGCAAACATGTTATGTTTAAGAATATATATTCACTTAGTTTAATTAAAATATCACACATATTTACCCATATAGAAAGTTTAAAGTCAGCTGGAAAGTCTCAAATCATTATATCGAGTATATTTGCGCTAGGGGAAGGCGCGGACCGATTGCATTAACTTTTATCTTTACTCAAATACACTGCAGAACATGTTTCCACGTAATTTTGTGAAGGTAACTCACACACTGACCGACCTAATCGGTCGGCATAGAGTCTGCTAAAATAACGAAAACCATTATATGTAGCATATATGAGCTGGGATAATTCGTTAACCGATTTCACACATTTTCGGCATTAAACTTTGGTATATACACATTCACTTAATTTTGATAAAATATCTTAAATATATATACCGTATATATATTACCTATATATACCGTATAAAGCCAACCGGATGTTTGAAATTCTTATATTAGGTATAGGGAAACAAGTTGTATTGTACAAGGTATTGTTGAAACAAGAACACAATATTATGGAGAGAGAATGTTAGAATTTCATTTCCATATCTTATTCATTTACCGATATTTTCGGTATAAAGTGAGCCAGAGGCACTGTGGTTCTTATTTTGGTATATAGGGGCTTGAAAAGTTACATGCCGATTTCGAGTATTTTTTCGCATGTGATGGCATATCTTCAAGGCACTATTTGAACAAAGTTTCATTCCAATATCTTAATAGGTGCTTGTTTATCTACTTTAAAGTCAAAGAATCTGAAGCAGGCTTGGTTGTTATGCGATTTCGCCCATTTTGGTGCCCCACAAGGTGACATAAGGATGGAAATCGAATGTAATGTACCAAATTTGTTTGAAATTGGTTAAAGCGTTCTTGAAATATGGGATTTCATCTAAAAGTGAGTGGTGCCACGCCAATCGTCCAAATTTTACACCAGTTCCTATGCAGCCCTTCCCAATCATATTTTCTGCAAGATTTACTGTTTCTGGCTTTTTCTTTCAGCGAGTTAACACACTTTTAGTAGTTTTCAACATAACTTTTGTATGGGAGGTGGGCGTGGTTATTATGCGATTTTACTAATTTTCTCAGTATATGAGGAGATGCTAAAAAAACTTGGTCTGAGCAATATTGATTGATATAATTTTAGCGGTTTCCGAGATATTTACATTATACCTGTGGGGGGGCAGGGTCATATCCACTTTTACAAAAAATTTTGTCCACAAATGCCCCCGCCCTACTAGGACCCTCTATACCAAATAACACGTTTATATCTTAATTTGCTGCTTAGTTATAGCACTTTATCGGTTTTCGATTAAAGACATTTTGTGGACGTATGAGATGTTCAATTGGCTCATCTGCAATACCAAGCGTCTAACGGTGCAAAGAACACGTGTACCAAGTTTCATCAAAATATTTTAATATTTACTCAAGTTATCGCTTGCACGGACGGACAAACCGATAGTCACTCGGATTTCAACTCGTCTTTTCACCCTGACATATATGTCCACATATAACATATTCATTTCTCAGATTCTTTTGTTCTTCCACATTGTAAATGTCCGTCACGAACATTTTTGTGTGTCTAGATGTCGGCACAGGAAACCGTTCAACCAATCTGTCTGAGTGAATGCCAAAATCATTAAATCGCAATGTTTTGCAATCAGAACTTCGGCAGTAATCTCTCAGATACTTTTTCCAATATGTTTTCTCTATTAGAAAATGGTATCAAATGCCTACTTTTCTTTCTGATTATATTAAAAAATTTCTTTCTAATGGTACTTTTGTTTGTTCGATAATTATTTTATTTTTAAAAGAATTAACCGGCTATACTGCCCTTTCTTTGGCAAAGGTAAGAGATTCTCCGCTAAAAATCGTAGGAAATTCGAATCTTGCTTAATTTTCTGCACCATTAAGCTGTTGCCGCTACAAGGCATTCCTGCGCTTTATCTTAACACTAGGATTCCTGTCCGATTCCGCAAAGATCAAAGGTTGGTGATCACAAATATAATTAAACTTCTTGTGCCATATAAATAAATACGTAAATTCTTACGTGGCCGGCCTATAGCCAGAAGTTCCCTTTCAGTAGTTGGGAATTTTGATTAATTGTCCTTTAATGTTATAGAAAGCATGGTTATCGATTTCGCTTTGATATAGTACAGGCCCCAGTCTGCAAAGTGATGCATCTGTTGTAAAGTCAAAAGGTTTTATAAAGTCTGGGTATATTAACATAACGTCCTCAGATATCAAAAGGCTTTTAAATTTGTTAAAAACTTGGAGATCTACTTCTCCTAGTTTAATTTCAACATTCTTTGATTTGTTTACGCTTATTTTTCCAATATCATGTCTTAATATGGCAGTCAAAGGTTTTGGTAATGTATCAAAATTTTTTATGGACCATCTGTTATAACTAACTAAACCTAGAAATGATTTCAAAGGAAAAAACGGCATTGAGTAATTTTAATTATAGTTGCTTTGCTGGGAAATGTTATACCTCCTATTGGTACGTGAACTCGGATAAGGACTACGTGCGCAAAATTAAATGTTTAAAAAGCTATAGCTTTTTGTTCATCTTAATTTCTCCTTTGTTCTTCCTTTAGACATTCTCTAGTTTAGCGATTTTCATATATTGTGTCTGTTTGTTTAAAATAGTTATTCGTATTGTATTAAAAGTGTCTTGTATAACAAGTGTCGTCGAAAGAGAAAACAAAATAAAAATCTGTCTAAGACGCAATCTATATTATAGATACGAGTATTATAGATAGATGCAATAAATATTATAAGAGCTTATTGGTAGATTTGAACAACGTTTGAGTACAGAAAAGCAGTTGGTTCAGATAGTCTGAAGGAAGTGATCAAGGCATTTACGGCAAAATATTTGACGAAGAAATAATTCGAAAATACAAGAATGGTGCAACATATGGTCGTAAAAGTATTAAATTCAACAGACAAGCAACAACTCACAGCAAAAACTCGAATAAGAAAGCTATGCACGGAAAAGTTACCAAATTTTGCAGGCTCACAACTTTTCGTCGCTTTTAGAAAAAGTAAAGCAAAGGAAAAATAAAAGGAGGAGGTTTGAGAAATTCTCATTGAAATTTATGGTTTGACAATCGATCCGCTCATCATGTCAAAAACTTGAGTAAGAAAACTGTGCACGGAAGTGCTACTAAATTTTGATTGCCTTAAAACGTATTTTAAGTAGCCTGCAGGCATAAAATTTTTTGTCACTATTAAAAAAAGTAATGTAAAGGAAAAATAAAAAAATTAGGTTTGGAAAAGTACGCATCGAAATTTTTGGTTTGACAAGCGACTCGTTTATATTGTCAAAAAACAGATTCATTTGTAACTGGCGACACAATAAACAGTGAAATTTTTTGGAGAAAAGATTACTACTGTTAATTAGAAAACCTAAAGGTTCAGCATTGTTTCGGCTAGATTTGGAAAACATCGCATTCCCCTGGAAGGAACTTGTTCCCAAAATGCACAATCCTCCGAACACACAGATCCGAAGGCCAATTAAGCAAAATTGGGTCCTAGTGCAACTAATATCCAAAAAGGAAGGTATACCAAAAATAAGAAATATTTTGCAGTGGGAGTTATGGAAGACATCATAAAGCTCGATGTTTTTATTCCACACCACTGTGAACTGAAAATTAGCACACTAATTAATTAGCAAATAAAAGATGTTTATACTGTTATTAAACTTACAAAAGGAAGTTTTTGCTTTTTAGGGTAGTTTTAAAAATGCGCAAAAGTGTTTCCGGGTTTTTTCGTGCAGAGTCTATTATTTATTACTTATTCTCTGAGAACGTCATTTGTAACACTTTGAAAAATACTGGGACCACTTCACAATCCAAACTCGTTTTCCGTTCTTTACGACAGTAAAATTTTTTGCTTTCCCAATAGGATACTTGTCGTTAATAGTTGCCTAATTGAGCTTCCTGAAGTCCATTAGACGTTTTTTCTTATTTCCAGATTCGATCCCTTCCATAACGATTCCCTTCTTGTTAACAATCCAAACTGGGTTAATATATCGAGATCTTGAAGGCTTGATTATACCATTTGAAAGAAGTTCTTTATTTCTTTCTTTATTCTTTCCTTACCAATTCTTTACCAAGAACTTCTTTATTTACCAATTCTGTCACACCCATTGAATAAGGATATAGCTTAAAGTAAATAGGTTCGTTATGTTCTGCCCGAATTGCATAATCAAAGTTTGTATTATACGGCAGTGACTCATTGAATTGACATCTTCACACTTCAATAATTGAATATTTTTTTTACCGGATAAAAAAAAATTGATTTTGCAGGTCGAGACCGACATTTCCATCAAAAGTTTATGTTTTGTAAAATAAAAAATTGAGGATTTACTCCAAATAAACGTATTAAACATTTTTACTTAACAGATTTATAGTTATGTATAGTTCTGAACTGGTGAGATGTTTTTAAGTTCTTCTAAAGGTTTTATATAATTTATTGTACTTATTATATAAGCTCGGGTATCAATTAAAAGGGTTACATTTTTCCATTCCACTTTTAGATTAATATTATTATATGAGTTTCCAGCTACTTGGTCCTGTCGGGAAAATTTGATTCCGCTACCTTGCTTTTATCCTTCTGTCTTTGTGCGAAGAGAGCGGTAGACGGATCTACATCCTTGGGCTCACTTTCATTATGATTACCCTAACGTCTGGCATAGTAAGAGCTCTTATATTGGTCAAGCCTTACCTGAAATGACTACTCGTAAATCTTTCAGCTTGGCCGCTTAGTTTCTATCTATTAATTTTCTATCTCTTTCTTCTTATCCTCATTCTTACTGCCAAAAATTATGGCAAAGATATAGCGCTTATGATTGGCCTCAACTTGATGGCCTGAGGTACAAGAACAGAACCTGTCCAACAGAAGGTAGGTCAGAAAGATGAAAGGCAAAAATAATGTCACACGGTGGCTCTTTTAGTACGGAAATGAACACTCGAAGCGCATCCCTACTATATTTTTCATTCATGGAATTTGCAACGTTCTTTCTTATGAGATAGTTGTTTTATTTTTGAGGAGTATATGGTTTTTCTCAGCTTCATCATAATATCTCAAGGCTCTACAAATTTCCGACCTTAGAGTGAATGCGAAATCTGAATCAAGATGCTAATACCACATCAACCGAGCCTTTGATCTTATTCCTTGTTACAGCAATTGCCTAGTAATGTTTAACGGTGCTATCAGCATTCTCATATAGTTTACAAGTAGTGTGTAGAATTCCGGCAAAGATTTAACAATATGCAGACCTTCTTGGCACTGCACACTTTCTACAATTTTCGCATCATCGAAAGGTTAAATTCGTGTAGCCTCAGTTTTTAATATCGAAATTTTGCTGGACATTTCTTCCATTTTCTCGCTAAAAGCTTAATCTTTACACTCAAAGTGCCATGCGCATAGTTGTTACTAATAAATCTGCTATCTCCTTTTTATTTCGTGGGCCTTTTTTTTAAATAGCGTTCTTTTTTTTACTGGCACCTTTTTCTTTAGTTTTCTATTTATTACAAAACAAAAAAATTCGCTACCCTTTTTAAATGTTTATGTTGTATTTTTGTCCTGTTATTAATGAGATAATTTACATACTTTTGGAGTTTTTGCTTTTAAGTAAATTAAGTTGTTTGATCCTGAAGTTGTTCCTCAATGGCTACGTCTTGGCGTGCGGGCGTCAAAACTGCACGAAATAAAAGGTTAAGAAATGGCAAGGTATCTAAAGAATATAGATCCCCATGCTAACAACCCCGAAAACAACCTGTGGAAGGTGCCTAATATTAAAAAGCCTCAGTAGAAGAAACACGCTTATAGAAACTAGTCATTTGTCACCGGCGCAGAGGTAATCAAGAAAAAGCCCAAGCATATGCTCACCACTGAAAACACTGGAAAAACCAAAACGAAAGATATGATTTCAGTCTCGCCGTTACAGTCTTTATAGTTTCTAAAAATCCTTTTCCCTCCAGCCAACTGTCAAAGTCAAAGTGATTTACTCCCTCAACTTCCTGTGATATGAGAGTTGTACATCTTTTTGGTCTCGTGGTTGTACATCTCTGGTCCAAGCATACCCATTTACGAACACAGCCAGATCCTATCAACTTTAATCTAAACAAGTAAGGAAGGGCTAAGTTCGGGTGTAACCGAAAATTTTATACTCTCGCAATGTGCAAGGCTCAGAGGCGAGGAAATGTTTTCAGGTGTTGGTGCACAACTTTATATCAAAAAATTTTGCGGAAGAATTCAATATTCATTATTCGACCAAATTGTCAATGGATTGCAATCATATTTGGTATCTTAATAACTTATATAACAGGCCATAAACTCATGTACTCATGTACTTTCATTGTTTTATTTTGCTTGGTGTCAGAGATATTTATATTAAAATCTACCAAATTAACTCAAAAGTGATATATGCGATATAAATTCAATCAAAGTGGTTTAATAAATATATTAGATACATGAGGAAAAAGTCAACCAGAAAAAGGGAAATCATTATATTAGGAAAAAGCGGCTTAGACCATGGTCTTCATGGTTTCATTCATTTTTGGCACAAAATCACATTTAAAGTTTAAAAGGGAATTCTTATATCGGGCATTTTTGGGATAGAAGAAGATCTGCACTGATCACATTAACTCTTTTCATTATTCAAATATATTAGGGAACATGTTTTCCCGCAATTTTGTGAAGGTAACTCACACAGTGACGGACATATTCGGCATAAAGTCTGCTAGAATAACGAAAGTCAGTATATGTAGCATATGGGAGCTGGGATAATTCGTAAACCGATTTCACACATTTTCGGCAGTAACCTATGCTACATCCGATATTACACGTTCACTTAATTTTGCTAAGATATCTTACATATTGACCGAAATATATGGTAAAAAGTCTACCCAGAGGTTGAAAATCCTTATTTTAGGTATATGGGGCTAGGGCAATATTTACCCGATTTTCCACATTTTTTACACAAGACGACATTAATCTTGCGCATAAGATGACATATCCTGAAGGCACTATTTGTACAAACTTTGATTTTCATATCTTAATTGGTGCTCGATTTGTCTGCTTTAAAGTGAAAGGATCAGATGAAATTTAAAATTTTGTTATATGAGAAGTAGGCATGGTTTTTATCCGATTTTCTGTATTTTCACAACATGACACACGAATGCGAATATAATGCCACATACAAATTTTTGTTGAAATCGGGTTAGGGGTTCTTAAGATTTGGGATTTCTCCTAAAAGTGGGCGGTGCCACGCCCGTTAGAAAAACTTTAGACGAATTCCTATGCAGCCCTTCCGTATGATATTTTGTGCACGATTTAATGTTTCTCACGTGTTTGTTCAGCGAGTTATCGCACTTTTAGTAGTTTTCAACATAACTTTTGTATGGGAGCTGGTTGTGGTTATTATCCAATTTCACTCATTTTCTCAGTATATGAAGAGATGCTAGAAAAACCTTGTAGGAGCAAGCTTGATTAATATAGCTTTAGCGGTTTCCGAGATATATAAATATTAACAATATTGGGGTCGGAGCCGTGCCCACTTTTACAAAAATGTTTGCCCACAGATGCCCAACCCTACTAGGATCTTCTATCCCAAATAACACGTTTATGTCTTAATTTTCTGCTTAGTTATAGCCCTTTATCTGTTTTCGATTAATGGTATGGTATGTAATGTAATGGTATGGGACGAACAGACAATTATTCGGATTTCATCTCGGTTTTTCATTCTGATCATTTATATATATACATATATGTCTATATCTAACTCGTTTAGTTCTAGGTGTTATAAACAACGATTAAGTGAACAAAACTAATATACTCTGTAGCAACATGTTGCGAGAGTATAATAACATAGATGTTCAAATGCATTTTAGTTATATTTGGTTATATTTGCAATATAATGTTGACACTCATATAATTTTAATATCATAACACATTGCTTAATATTTTATACTTGAGTTCAAATATATCATACGACGCAGCATGAATGAATTTAAACCTAAAATACAAGTTTATTCATTTGAAAAGTGGAAGAATAATTTAAAATTTATTTCTTTTTTGTATATATTTCTAGTTTATTGCAACAATAACGGTGTATTTACTGGTGTTAATGCAGTTCAAATTCACATTAAATTAAATTAGTGAGTAACCCCAGAAAATCTGTCTTACAATTCTATAATAAAATAAATTAAATGTATTGATTAAAAAGTACGGAGGTGCTAGATTGGGTTGTAATCGGACCTTTTTTACTCTAGCACTTTTTATAGATCAAAGACGTTGGCATATTTTCAGGTGTTTGTAAAAGTTTATTCTAAAACATGTTACAAATAAATTCAATATTACAATCATGTTTGGCATCATATTAACATATACATTAAGTCTGGGGCGGTTAAAAGATTTAACTCCGTAGCCACACGAAAACAACGACAATAAAAACTACAATAACATAATTCTCGGAATGGCAAAAACACTTTGACTTAAAACTATTTCCTACTAAACTAACAACAAAGCAAAGACGAGCAAAACAAAAAGCCGGATGTCCAGCTCCAGTGAATGCTAGCCAAAGTCAGACATAAGCGAAAGAATTTTGATAGATTTTTGTCCCATTAGTTTCGAGTGAGCCACCGCGAGCCAGACGCCACCAGCCCAAGTTAACTTGCTTATTATGATCATTTTGTGTACCTTTCTTTAAAATTGCTGTGTTTTTTTTAAGTGATGTTGTTGGGAACCAAAGTGAGCCACGTTTATGCTCTAGGTCATTGCCTCATCTAATTTCATTACCACATTCCGAAAAATTCATAACCGAAATATTTATATTAAAATCCATCTAACTAACATAAATCACTACATTCAACTTTTATTGCCGAATGACGTAATACTAATCAAAATATTCTCGCTTAATTATTTTTTTTCTATTTAAATATATAAGAGTTTATGAGGAAAAATTAACAAGAGCTTCGGAAATCATTACGTTAGAAGTATGGAGATTAGACCAAGGTCTAAACCGATTACATTTGTATTCAGCGCTAAACCACAAGAAGGTTAAGAAAACATTTCATTTCGAACATATTGAGAAATATTAAGGGCATAAACTCAAACGGAAAGTTGGGACTCACTATATCGGGTATATTGGGGCAAAGGGAAGGACCCAACTGATTGTATGAAATTTTAGCATTAAACTAAAGTAAGCTAAAGTAACCCAATTTTATATTATGTTATTTATAAATAACATATTGACTGATGTATTCGGCATAAAGTCTGCTAGAATAATGAAAATCTTTACGTGTAGTTTATTTTCAGATTTCACCCATTTTCACACTGTAATATGTAGATTTAAAGTTAATGTTATGCACTGAGTGTGGTTGAAATTGGTTGAGTTGTCCCTGAGATATGAGTTTTTACCTAGAAGTGGGCCCTATACCCATTAATAAATTTTTATAACGACACTTATGTAGCCCTTCCATGCCATCTTCACTGAGAAATTTAGTGCTTCCGAAGTTTTTCTTTAGCGAGTTAACGCTCTTTTAACGGTTTCCAACAAAACCTTTGCATGGGAGGTGGGCGCGAATATTTTTCGGTTCCACTAAGTTCCATAGTGTATCAGGAGGTACTGGAAAGACGTTTTCACAACAAGCTTGGTTGATATAGATGTGGTTTGAGAGACATGTACATTAAACCCATTAGAGGGCCATGCATACTTTTTAAAATTTCTTTAATTATCGATGCCTTCCCTACTGCGAGTCCCTATACTAACTATAATTCTTTACCTTAACTCGTTGCTTAGTTATACACTTTATAGTTTTTTGCTATTTTTTATTGAAATCCTTAATACCGACCTCCTCAGAGTGCCGAAGAATATCTCAATTAAAGCCATCTCGTCATCCTGATAATATTGGTACATACAACTACTACATCTATAACGCTTCGTTTTAGTTGTTACAAACAACCGTTATGGAACCGAATTGCAACTAACTAACATAACATATATTCATCATATTGTTGCTGGAGCAATGTCTATATTGATATCGTTCATTTTTACTAACCGTTTATTAATTAATTTTATAGATATATCTTACAATAATACCAATTCATATAAAAGAATAGAATCATAATGCACTATGGTCTCTTGTGTCCTCTCTTTCACAACACTCTACACTCAGATGTATGGTTCAAGTGCTTTATTTTTGCTTCTACAGATGTTCACGCTTCTGAGTTTACAAGTTCCTCAGCCAATTCATTCCCGGCTATACCTTTGTGTCTCGCCAGCCTACAAACTGATAGACTGTTCAACCGTTCTATGTATCGCTGAACCAGTTGCGGTTTAATTTCGTAAGACGAGATCGCTTTGAGTGCCGCCTGATTATAGTTTGAGACAGATTGAGTTCCATGATGGTAGTGCTGAACTTTTATTTCTGCACACCGACCTCGGTCGAGGCACGAGAGTTTAGTGCACTAACCCAAAATTCCTACAATGCGATGTTTTCGAGCCTTCGGAGTTCTACTGAATAGTGCTGTCCTTTAGTAGCAGGGCATGTGTGCAGCACTCCTCTAACTCTTCATTTCTTTGTAAAATTTGTACATATGATAATATCGTCACTTGGGATAAAAGCCATTAGGGCCTGTTCACCAATAGTCTTAATTTTTTGAGACGAAATATCTTATCCTTGCCATATCATTCTGCTTTCATGTGCAGCATGTCATGTTTTGCGATTATATAGAGTCGTGTATGTTGGATAATAACTTTCAGCACTGCCGCTAAGCACGGTCTGGAGAGGAAAGCAAGCCTTTGCAATTTCGATAGTTGAAGCCATACTGAAGCCCTCGAAGCTTAAAATCAATGTATACATCCACCTTATGATTCTGGCTTATATCCTCAGGATTTTCCGGCCAGGCTTTTGCATATCATGAGTGCTTTCGTGACTTTAACTAAGGTTAATTACACATGTTTATTCCACCAAAGAGTGCTAAAAGGGGTAAACCCCTTTTGAACAATGTTGCAGAGGGTGTTCTCCGATTTCACCCTTTCAGACAAGATGCAGCAGTAAGTCATCCCTGTTGTAGAAGTGTTGGAAAAATGCCATCTGCTCCTGGGAAGAGGAAAGCCCACTCTGAGGGAAGCCAGTGCCCACATAATTGAGTCTGTAGTGAGTAAGCTCTTTTTAATAACCCAATCCGAGCGAAAAGACTTGTTCTCGACACCTGGTGGAGTTTGGTCGTCCATGACGGTCTCCGAGAAGATCGTAAGCATGTCCGCGCTTGCCCTATTTTCTGCCCTGATCGTAAAGGTCTCAGCTGGTAATCTGATTGCCATCACCCTCTGTGTCTTCCTTCTAGCCTGCGCCTTATGCAACCTTGTCGCCTCTGGAATTGAGAAACGATACCATAGAATAGAAGAAAATAAGAAGTTATTTCTTTTAGCTGAACTAATTTCCCTGTTGTAGGATGTTAAGTCAAGCTTATATTCCTCCCAGTTACCAATTCACTTCGCTTTGTTGAAAAGCTTGCGGCCCAATTTCCTTAGTTCGGAGAGTTTATCAGATCACCATTCCAGCACACGAGCTATCTCACTGCCATCTATCTGATCCACCCGACTCACATTTAGACTTACTGCATCCTTAAAAACATCCCAGTTGTTAGTCTTAGGGTTCTAAACCTCAACTCAGTGTGAACCTTGTGGTTCTGTGATTGAAAATGGAGGGCACTGATAAAACCCTCCATTGCGGGATCAGTCCAACCGCAAGACCGTTGGTCAAAGTGATGTGAAGGACTTGCTCTCTAATGCTGGTGACGAATCTGATGGCGGAACCTTTCCAGCCATCCAGCTTCGGAGCTATCTCCGTTATCCAGGTGGCAGTCTTCTCGTCCTTACAGTCGAGAAGGAGCAACACCGACCTGAAATGTACCCTCTAAAAGAAGGGAAGATACATTCTCCCCTTAACAACCTCCTCCATGATGGTGTCTTGTACAACGGTGAATTCCTTCGACTCCAATGCCTCCGCCGGATAGATTGGAGGCAGCTGTGTGTATTTCTACTAACCCTCCGCTGCTTGGGAGGTTTTGAGCGGAGTTTTGCCTTCTGATCGTCTGTGACAGATTATTCTCGGCATTCTTCGACAGTATCTGCCCGATCCCAATGCATTTCGTGACTTGGTCTATTGCGCTATGAACTTCCGCTATTTCTCCTTGTGACGGACGCAATATTCCCCGTTTCGATATCTTTATGGTAGGATATATTTCCGGGCTACTGCCCGTGTTCCTGCGCAACGAAATCTTTTCGGCTTCCTCTAGGAATTTACCCTCTTGTAGGTACCTCAAATAACACTGGTACTATTCATGCACACCCTGCAAGGATCATCAGGATCACCTGAAGAGCCAGCTCCTGGTTGAGATGGGAGCTGTCACCTCTCTTCCTCTTTTTCTTGCGCCCACCCGGGTGCTAACCCTTTGTAACTCCCCCGATTCCGAGAAGTTTATCCTGCTGGAAGGGGTTGTTGCAGGGTTCCCTACTCCTTTGGCTTTACTGGCATGCTCCTCAAACAGAGAATGCTTTTCTGGTGACAATGCGTCCAGGAAGCTCAATTTTCGGATTGTCTCTGGGATGCCCCCGCCTGCGCCGGGTTCTTTATTAATGTATATTTGTTGTTGCTGTTTTGGTCTATTGTTGGTACTTTTGTTTGTATTCATCGTGGTTCTTACGACCATCGGCTCACAGAGATAACTTATCAGATCCCATATGATTAAGGGGACCCAAAATTCTGTCGCGCCAGAGCTCCATGACGCGGGAAGACACCCGATACTTCTCAAGGCGGCCCGGTTTTGGAAAGACTCCGCTCGAATACAGCCGAATTTACCTCCTGGGTACAAATCATCCAATTGACACATGAGTCGCATAACATCACGAATAAGGAGATGACAGCCCTTCCTCATCGTACACAATCGACCTTTTCCAACCAGTTTGAGCAGTGCTCTGTAGAACCACTCACAGTGTAGAACTCACTCACCACTAACACTCCGGTAAGGAGAGACCGAATTGGTTTGCGCTTTAAACTTCTGTACCAAGACAACGTGCCTGTCATTCGCAGGAGGAAGGGGTAATACCACTACCAGCAATCGTTAAGTTTCCTGAAAGGACGAAATCTAATAAATTTGCCTTCTGAAGGTCAGTGGGGCGCAAGTCAAAGAGGCGGAAATTGTTACAGTAGGCATATGGTGGTTAAAAAGTGCATGTAGAATGTCGCGGATGGGTAATTCATTGATAGATTTCATCAATTTTCGGCACCTACTGTACTGGGAACAGTAAGTCCAGGCTAGCATGTTCACTTCATTTAGTTAGGATATAATATATATATTTAATGATATATCTCTATGGTATATATTGGTCGGAAATCACTATATTGGGTATATGAGTGAAGGGCGAGTCTAATTTCATTTACCTTTTGCATAAAGTTTAAGCCTGCCAAAAAACACACCTATACTTCATAAACTGAAAGCTTTTTGATCTAATCATTCTTTGAAGTTAAAACATGGTTTTATAGTTCGATATGATTCCATCTAGATTTTATTGATAGACACCATTCGACAATACTATCCATTTCGCTTCGGTTTTGTAAAGTACAGTACTCTAATAAACCATACCATACCAAACCATACGCTGTTTATCAACTACCAAGACGTTCTAAAAAATTCAATGAAGCTGACAGGAAAAGAGTTTTATGCCAAGCCCATAATACTCGCATCGTCGACGTGATGGCTTTTTTACTCATTATGTTTGCCAGTAAATGACCGAAATAGATGTTAACGGTTATTGCTTCGAACACGTCGTGTCATGCCATGGCGAATCAAGTTATTTAGTTTCTGCAACAAAAATTCCTTCAACGTCAACGTTACATATAGACAGCATTGACTGACCACACATACTGCTAGATTAGACTCCCCGTAAGTTCTTTTGTGGAGTTATTTGATAATCAAAGATATACCAACAGTTCTCGGACTATTTATGAGCTCAAAACTTTGTGCCGAGAGTATCACTATACCGCCCAATATGCTGATTGGTATCGTATTCAAATATTGCTTCATATGATATTAAAAAAATACTCCAAATTAAATGCAGGGTACCAGATTAAGTCAAAGTATCTTAAATAAGAAAGGAATTTTTATACAAAGCTTACAAACCAAAAAAAAAAAAACAAAAAAAAAGATAGTGAACGCCTCTTTAAGCAATTGGTACAGTAACTTCTCACATATATATTTTTATATACTTATTTTTACATCCACACGTTTTTTTTTGTTTCATTCATTTGTTTTATTCATTAAAACTGATGATTTAAGGCTAACAATAATTAAAACAAACTGAAATATATTTAAAACCAGATTAGTTCAATCTTCTGGTACAGCCCTTTTACAAATAACTTGTTTTTAGTAGGCTTTTAGACTTCTCTTTTTTAAGCGGGTTTGAGTAGTCAAATATTCAACAGTGGGTTTGTCATGTATCGTCGATTTTTAGTAAATATTTCCGCCTACTGCCTTGGAATACCAAGATATTTGTGAATATTTCCATTTCGAATATACCATTATCACCTATTAGTGATCAACGATTTTTTATTGGAATACCATAAACACATCCAAATAGACTTTTACGACCGCTTTATATAAAAGAATTTTGTTGCCAAAGCTAGAATGTGAATTTTTTTTTAAACCAGTTTAAAAATTCCGCTTTATTTCCAGACTCCTTATTATGGTGAATATCTTATAAATGTGGATATTCTGTGTGCGAATGGCGAGATAAGTTGCTTTTTTTATTTAAGATACATTCTTTAGGTCTCAGTGAGAAAGAAACATTGTCGAACTTTTGTTCATTAACTTTTACATGCGAATTGGCTAGCCATTCTTCAAAAATACTTAGGTGCTCCCCTAATACGCAAGACTCTCTGATGGGGTGTTTGTCCCGGTTTATTAATGTTATATCGACCGCAAAATTGGATGTCAATATATTTTAGTTTATTGGAATATCTGTTGTGGATATAATGTAGAGTTCACTTCCCTGAAATACAATAGATAAGAACTATTCGGGCTTATTGAAATGTTTTTCTAATTTCTTAAATAATTTCTATACTTTCTTAGTTATTAAAAAACAGGGTCTAATTTTCACATGAAGATGGCTGTACTAGGTATTTCCCATCTATCACTAATTCAGCAAATTCGGTCATATTATCGTGTCATAGCGACATGTTTGTATTAAGGTCGTTTACGGTAATCTCAGTTTCAGAAATTGGCTCTCAATATACCAGACTATATGTTTTATTTAAAATCATTTGCGTTTTACCCAATATCCCGTTGTGAACTTATTGAAAATATAGGTCATAGAGATACTTATTATATCTTAATCAAAATAAGTAGCCATCTTTTCAGCGTTCCGAGAAGAAGAAACGAATGTTCCGCTATTGTTGATTAGGCTATAATCGCGTAAGCGGTGCCTACGCCAACGTAGTAGTAGTCATCTCTTCCTATTAATAATGTAACCTGGTGCTAAAATTTGTTCAGAAATTTCGTTAGTCGCCATATATGTACCTAATATAGAGATTTTCAAGCTTTGGTTGACTTAATACTGTAGATGCTTTAGATATACTGCAGTACTATACTGTAGATCGGTGATGAAGATGGGAGAAATTTGTCCACGAATTACTCCAAGCCTCATATATCACATATAATGACTTAAGAAAATTAAGTTGTTTGATCCTGAAGTTGTTCCTCAATGGCTACGTCTTGGCGTGCGGGCGTCAAAACTGCACGAAATAAAAGGTTAAGAAATGGCAAGGTATCTAAAGAATATAGATCCCCATGCTAACAACCCTGAAAACAACCTGTGGAAGGTGCCTAATATTAAAAAGCCTCAGTAGAAGAAACACGCTTATAGAAACTAGTCATTTGTCACCGGCGCAGAGGTAATCAAGAAAAAGCCCAAGCATATGCTCACCACTGAAAACACTGGAAAAACCAAAACGAAAGATATGATTTCAGTCTCGCCGTTACAGTCTTTATAGTTTCTAAAAATCCTTTTCCCTCCAGCCAACTGTCAAAGTCAAAGTGATTTACTCCCTCAACTTCCTGTGATATGAGAGTTGTACATCTTTTTGGTCTCGTGGTTGTACATCTCTGGTCCAAGCATACCCATTTACGAACACAGCCAGATCCTATCAACTTTAATCTAAACAAGTAAGGAAGGGCTAAGTTCGGGTGTAATCGAAAATTTTATACTCTCGCAATGTGCAAGGCTCAGAGGCGAGGAAATGTTTTCAGGTGTTGGTGCACAACTTTATATCAAAAAATTTTGCGGAAGAATTCAATATTCATTATTCGACCAAATTGTCAATGGATTGCAATCATATTTGGTATCTTAATAACTTATATAACAGGCCATAAACTCATGTACTCATGTACTTTCATTGTTTTATTTTGCTTGGTGTCAGAGATATTTATATTAAAATCTACCAAATTAACTCAAAAGTGATATATGCGATATAAATTCAATCAAAGTGGTTTAATAAATATATTAGATACATGAGGAAAAAGTCAACCAGAAAAAGGGAAATCATTATATTAGGAAAAAGCGGCTTAGACCATGGTCTTCATGGTTTCATTCATTTTTGGCACAAAATCACATTTAAAGTTTAAAAGGGAATTCTTATATCGGGCATTTTTGGGATAGAAGAAGATCTGCACTGATCACATTAACTCTTTTCATTATTCAAATATATTAGGGAACATGTTTTCCCGCAATTTTGTGAAGGTAACTCACACAATGACGGACATATTCGGCATAAAGTCTGCTAGAATAACGAAAGTCAGTATATGTAGCATATGGGAGCTGGGATAATTCGTAAACCGATTTCACACATTTTCGGCAGTAACCTATGCTACATCCGATATTACACGTTCACTTAATTTTGCTAAGATATCTTACATATTGACCGAAATATATGGTAAAAAGTCTACCCAGAGGTTGAAAATCCTTATTTTAGGTATATGGGGCTAGGGCAATATTTACCCGATTTTCCACATTTTTTACACAAGACGACATTAATCTTGCGCATAAGATGACATATCCTGAAGACACTATTTGTACAAACTTTGATTTTCATATCTTAATTGGTGCTCGATTTGTCTGCTTTAAAGTGAAAGGATCAGATGAAATTTAAAATTGTGTTATATGAGAAGTAGGCATGGTTTTTATCCGATTTTCTGTATTTTCACAACATGACACACGAATGCGAATATAATGCCACATACAAAATTTTGTTGAAATCGGGTTAGGGGTTCTTAAGATTTGGGATTTCTCCTAAAAGTGGGCGGTGCCACGCCCGTTAGAAAAACTTTAGACGAATTCCTATGCAGCCCTTCCGTATGATATTTTGTGCACGATTTAATGTTTCTCACGTGTTTGTTCAGCGAGTTATCGCACTTTTAGTAGTTTTCAACATAACTTTTGTATGGGAGCTGGTTGTGGTTATTATCCAATTTCACTCATTTTCTCAGTATATGAAGAGATGCTAGAAAAACCTTGTAGGAGCAAGCTTGATTAATATAGCTTTAGCGGTTTCCGAGATATATAAATATTAACAATATTGGGGTCGGAGCCGTGCCCACTTTTACAAAAATGTTTGCCCACAGATGCCCCACCCTACTAGGATCTTCTATCCCAAATAACACGTTTATGTCTTAATTTGCTGCTTAGTTATAGCCCTTTATCTGTTTTCGATTAATGGTATGGTATGTAATGTAATGGTATGGGACGAACAGACAATTATTCGGATTTCATCTCGGTTCTTCATTCTGATCATTTATATATATACATATATGTCTATATCTAACTCGTTTAGTTCTAGGTGTTATAAACAACGATTAAGTGAACAAAACTAATATACTCTGTAGCAACATGTTGCGAGAGTATAATAACATAGATGTTCAAATGCATTTTAGTTATATTTGGTTATATTTGCAATATAATGTTTACACTCATATAATTTTAATATCATAACACATTGCTTAATATTTTATACTTGAGTTCAAATATATCATACGACGCAGCATGAATGAATTTAAACCTAAAATACAAGTTTATTCATTTGAAAAGTGGAAGAATAATTTAAAATTTATTTCTTTTTTGTATATATTTCTAGTTTATTGCAACAATAACGGTGTATTTACTGGTGTTAATGCAGTTCAAATTCACATTAAATTAAATTAGTGAGTAACCCCAGAAAATCTGTCTTACAATTCTATAATAAAATAAATTAAATGTATTGATTAAAAAGTACGGAGGTGCTAGATTGGGTTGTAATCGGACCTTTTTTACTCTAGCACTTTTTATAGATCAAAGACGTTGGCATATTTTCAGGTGTTTGTAAAAGTTTATTCTAAAACATGTTACAAATAAATTCAATATTACAATCATGTTTGGCATCATATTAACATATACCTTAAGTCAGGGGCGGTTAAAACATTTAACTCCGTAGCCACACGAAAACAACGACAATAAAAACTACAATAACATAATTCTCGGAATGGCAAAAACACTTTGACTTAAAACTATTTCCTACTAAACTAACAACAAAGCAAAGACGAGCAAAACAAAAAGCCGGATGTCCAGCTCCAGTGAATGCTAGCCAAAGTCAGACATAAGCGAAAGAATTTTGATAGATTTTTGTCCCATTAGTTTCGAGTGAGCCACCGCGAGCCAGACGCCACCAGCCCAAGTTAACTTGCTTATTATGATCATTTTGTGTACATTTCTTTAAAATTGCTGTGTTTTTTTTAAGTGATGTTGTTGGGAACCAAAGTGAGCTACGGTTTATGCTCTAGGTCATTGCCTCATCTAATTTCATTACCACATTCCGAAAAATTCATAACCGAAATATTTATATTAAAATCCTTCTAACTAACATAAATCACTACATTCAACTTTTATTGCCGAATGACGTAATACTAATCAAAATATTCTCGCTTAATTATTTTTTTTCTATTTAAATATATAAGAGTTTATGAGGAAAATTTAACAAGAGCTTCGGAAATCATTACGTTAGAAGTATGGAGATTAGACCAAGGTCTAAACCGATTACATTTGTATTCAGCGCTAAACCACAAGAAGGTTAAGAAAACATTTCATTTCGAACATATTGAGAAATATTAAGGGCATAAACTCAAACGGAAAGTTGGGACTCACTATATCAGTTATATTGGGGCAAAGGGAAGGACCCAACTGATTGTATGAAATTTTAGCATTAAACTAAAGTAAGCTAAAGTAACCCAATTTTATATTATGTTATTTATAAATAACATATTGACTGATGTATTCGGCATAAAGTGTGCTAGAATAATGAAAATCTTTACGTGTAGTTTATTTTCAGATTTCACCCATTTTCACACTGTAATATGTAGATTTAAAGTTAATGTTATGCACTGAGTGTGGTTGAAATTGGTTGAGTTGTCCCTGAGATATGAGTTTTTACCTAGAAGTGGGCCCTATACCCATTAATAAATTTTTATAACGACACTTATGTAGCCCTTCCATGCCATCTTCACTGAGAAATTTAGTGCTTCCGAAGTTTTTCTTTAGCGAGTTAACGCTCTTTTAACGGTTTCCAACAAAACCTTTGCATGGGAGGTGGGCGCGAATATTTTTCGGTTCCACTAAGTTCCATAGTGTATCAGGAGGTACTGGAAAGACGTCATCACAACAAGCTTGGTTGATATAGATGTGGTTTGAGAGACATGTATTGGGTTGTTCGGAAAGTCATTTCGTTTTTTCCCGCCAGAGGACTTAATTACGTTTTTTCGAAACTAACTTCACACTTAAGCCCCATAACCATTATATGTCATGAGAGCTGATATTGCAAGGCTTGTGTGTGAAAAAGTTCTATTAATTCTACCCAGTAGTTTTTGGTTGGTGCCTTTTTAAATATGGAGAGCAATAAGCAGCATTTTCGTCATATTTTACTTTTTAACTTCAGAAAAGGTAAAAATGCTGTCCAAGCGAGAAAAAAATTGACGGATGTGTATGGAGAAGGCGTGTTAACAGTACGCCAGTGCCAGAACTGGTTTGCAAAATTTCGATCCGGCAATTTTGATGTCGAAGATGCACCACGCTCTGGAAGGCCGGTCGAAGCTGACAAAGATGCGATAAAGGCATTAGTTGATGCAAATCGGCGAATCACCACACGAGAGATCGGTGAGAGGTTAAATTTGTCGAATTCAACTGTTTATGGCCATTTGAAAGGCATGGACTTAACCTCGAAGCTCGATGTGTGGGTGCCCCATGTCCTTACCGAGCGAAATTTGTGTCGTCGTGTTGACGCGTGTGATTCGCTCCTCAAACGTCTAGAAAATGATCCATTTTTGAAGCGGATTATTACTGGGGACGAAAAATGGGTTGTATACAACAATGTTAAACGCAAGAGGTCATGGAGCAGAAAAGATGAACCGGCTCAAAGCGTGTCAAAAGCCAACATTCACCAAAAAAAGGTGATGCTCTCCGTTTGGTGGGATGTCAAAGGAATCGTTTTTTTTGAGCTTTTGCCGGACAATACAACGATTAATTCAGGAGTCTATTGTCATCAGCTGGACAAATTGAATGATTCACTTAAAGAGAAGAGGCCCGAATTAATCAACAGGAAGGGTGTAGTGTTCCACCAGGATAATGCGAGACCTCACACAAGTTTGGTCACTCGCCAAAAACTTTTACAGCTTGAATGGGACGTACTGCAACATCCACCATATTCTCCAGATCTGGCGCCTTCCGACTACTATTTGTTCCGGTCCCTGCAAAATTTTTTGGATGGCAAAACCTTTACCTCAAATGAAGATGTCAAAAACCACCTGGACGAGTTTTTTGCCAGCAAGGACCAAAACTTTTATGAGAGGGGAATTATGTTACTGCCAGAAAGATGGCAAAAGGTGTTGGACCAGAATGGCCAATATATAATTTAATAAAATATTTATTCATTATACGAAAACTGTCGTTCATGTTCCCCAAAAAAAAACGAAATGACTTTCCGAACAACCCAATACATTAAACCCATTAGAGGGCCATGCATACTTTTTAAAATTTCTTTAATTATCGATGCCCTCCCTACTGCGAGTCCCTATACTAACTATAATTCTTTACCTTAACTCGTTGCTTAGTTATACACTTTATAGTTTTTTGCTATTTTTTATTGAAATCCTTAATACCGACCTCCTCAGAGTGCCGAAGAATATCTCAATTAAAGCCATCTCGTCATCCTGATAATATTGGTACATACAACTACTACATCTATAACGCTTCGTTTTAGTTGTTACAAACAACCGTTATGGAACCGAATTGCAACTAACTAACATAACATATATTCATCATATTGTTGCTGGAGCAATGTCTATATTGATATCGTTCATTTTTACTAACCGTTTATTAATTAATTTTATAGATATATCTTACAATAATACCAATTCATATAAAAGAATAGAATCATAATGCACTATGGTCTCTTGTGTCCTCTCTTTCACAACACTCTACACTCAGATGTATGGTTCAAGTGCTTTATTTTTGCTTCTACAGATGTTCACGCTTCTGAGTTTACAAGTTCCTCAGCCAATTCATTCCCGGCTATACCTTTGTGTCTCGCCAGCCTACAAACTGATAGACTGTTCAACCGTTCTATGTATCGCTGAACCAGTTGCGGTTTAATTTCGTAAGACGAGATCGCTTTGAGTGCCGCCTGATTATAGTTTGAGACAGATTGAGTTCCATGATGGTAGTGCTGAACTTTTATTTCTGCACACCGACCTCGGTCGAGGCACGAGAGTTTAGTGCACTAACCCAAAATTCCTACAATGCGATGTTTTCGAGCCTTCGGAGTTCTACTGAATAGTGCTGTCCTTTAGTAGCAGGGCATGTGTGCAGCACTCCTCTAACTCTTCATTTCTTTGTAAAATTTGTACATATGATAATATCGTCACTTGGGATAAAAGCCATTAGGGCCTGTTCACCAATAGTCTTAATTTTTTGAGACGAAATATCTTATCCTTGCCATATCATTCTGCTTTCATGTGCAGCATGTCATGTTTTGCGATTATATAGAGTCGTGTATGTTGGATAATAACTTTCAGCACTGCCGCTAAGCACGGTCTGGAGAGGAAAGCAAGCCTTTGCAATTTCGATAGTTGAAGCCATACTGAAGCCCTCGAAGCTTAAAATCAATGTATACATCCACCTTATGATTCTGGCTTATATCCTCAGGATTTTCCGGCCAGGCTTTTGCATATCATGAGTGCTTTCGTGACTTTAACTAAGGTTAATTACACATGTTTATTCCACCAAAGAGTGCTAAAAGGGGTAAACCCCTTTTGAACAATGTTGCAGAGGGTGTTCTCCGATTTCACCCTTTCAGACAAGATGCAGCAGTAAGTCATCCCTGTTGTAGAAGTGTTGGAAAAATGCCATCTGCTCCTGGGAAGAGGAAAGCCCACTCTGAGGGAAGCCAGTGCCCACATAATTGAGTCTGTAGTGAGTAAGCTCTTTTTAATAACCCAATCCGAGCGAAAAGACTTGTTCTCGACACCTGGTGGAGTTTGGTCGTCCATGACGGTCTCCGAGAAGATCGTAAGCATGTCCGCGCTTGCCCTATTTTCTGCCCTGATCGTAAAGGTCTCAGCTGGTAATCTGATTGCCATCACCCTCTGTGTCTTCCTTCTAGCCTGCGCCTTATGCAACCTTGTCGCCTCTGGAATTGAGAAACGATACCATAGAATAGAAGAAAATAAGAAGTTATTTCTTTTAGCTGAACTAATTTCCCTGTTGTAGGATGTTAAGTCAAGCTTATATTCCTCCCAGTTACCAATTCACTTCGCTTTGTTGAAAAGCTTGCGGCCCAATTTCCTTAGTTCGGAGAGTTTATCAGATCACCATTCCAGCACACGAGCTATCTCACTGCCATCTATCTGATCCACCCGACTCACATTTAGACTTACTGCATCCTTAAAAACATCCCAGTTGTTAGTCTTAGGGTTCTAAACCTCAACTCAGTGTGAACCTTGTGGTTCTGTGATTGAAAATGGAGGGCACTGATAAAACCCTCCATTGCGGGATCAGTCCAACCGCAAGACCGTTGGTCAAAGTGATGTGAAGGACTTGCTCTCTAATGCTGGTGACGAATCTGATGGCGGAACCTTTCCAGCCATCCAGCTTCGAAGCTATCTCCGTTATCCAGGTGGCAGTCTTCTCGTCCTTACAGTCGAGAAGGAGCAACACCGACCTGAAATGTACCCTCTAAAAGAAGGGAAGATACATTCTCCCCTTAACAACCTCCTCCATGATGGTGTCTTGTACAACGGTGAATTCCTTCGACTCCAATGCCTCCGCCGGATAGATTGGAGGCAGCTGTGTGTATTTCTACTAACCCTCCGCTGCTTGGGAGGTTTTGAGCGGAGTTTTGCCTTCTGATCGTCTGTGACAGATTATTCTCGGCATTCTTCGACAGTATCTGCCCGATCCCAATGCATTTCGTGACTTGGTCTATTGCGCTATGAACTTCCGCTATTTCTCCTTGTGACGGACGCAATATTCCCCGTTTCGATATCTTTATGGTAGGATATATTTCCGGGCTACTGCCCGTGTTCCTGCGCAACGAAATCTTTTCGGCTTCCTCTAGGAATTTACCCTCTTGTAGGTACCTCAAATAACACTGGTACTATTCATGCACACCCTGCAAGGATCATCAGGATCACCTGAAGAGCCAGCTCCTGGTTGAGATGGGAGCTGTCACCTCTCTTCCTCTTTTTCTTGCGCCCACCCGGGTGCTAACCCTTTGTAACTCCCCCGATTCCGAGAAGTTTATCCTGCTGGAAGGGGTTGTTGCAGGGTTCCCTACTCCTTTGGCTTTACTGGCATGCTCCTCAAACAGAGAATGCTTTTCTGGTGACAATGCGTCCAGGAAGCTCAATTTTCGGATTGTCTCTGGGATGCCCCCGCCTGCGCCGGGTTCTTTATTAATGTATATTTGTTGTTGCTGTTTTGGTCTATTGTTGGTACTTTTGTTTGTATTCATCGTGGTTCTTACGACCATCGGCTCACAGAGATAACTTATCAGATCCCATATGATTAAGGGGACCCAAAATTCTGTCGCGCCAGAGCTCCATGACGCGGGAAGACACCCGATACTTCTCAAGGCGGCCCGGTTTTGGAAAGACTCCGCTCGAATACAGCCGAATTTACCTCCTGGGTACAAATCATCCAATTGACACATGAGTCGCATAACATCACGAATAAGGAGATGACAGCCCTTCCTCATCGTACACAATCGACCTTTTCCAACCAGTTTGAGCAGTGCTCTGTAGAACCACTCACAGTGTAGAACTCACTCACCACTAACACTCCGGTAAGGAGAGACCGAATTGGTTTGCGCTTTAAACCTCTGTACCAAGACAACGTGCCTGTCATTCGCAGGAGGAAGGGGTAATACCACTACCAGCAATCGTTAAGTTTCCTGAAAGGACGAAATCTAATAAATTTGCCTTCTGAAGGTCAGTGGGGCGCAAGTCAAAGAGGCGGAAATTGTTACAGTAGGCATATGGTGGTTAAAAAGTGCATGTAGAATGTCGCGGATGGGTAATTCATTGATAGATTTCATCAATTTTCGGCACCTACTGTACTGGGAACAGTAAGTCCAGGCTAGCATGTTCACTTCATTTAGTTAGGATATAATATATATATTTAATGATATATCTCTATGGTATATATTGGTCGGAAATCACTATATTGGGTATATGAGTGAAGGGCGAGTCTAATTTCATTTACCTTTTGCATAAAGTTTAAGCCTGCCAAAAAACACACCTATACTTCATAAACTGAAAGCTTTTTGATCTAATCATTCTTTGAAGTTAAAACATGGTTTTATAGTTCGATATGATTCCATCTAGATTTTATTGATAGACACCATTCGACAATACTATCCATTTCGCTTCGGTTTTGTAAAGTACAGTACTCTAATAAACCATACCATACCAAACCATACGCTGTTTATCAACTACCAAGACGTTCTAAAAAATTCAATGAAGCTGACAGGAAAAGAGTTTTATGCCAAGCCCATAATACTCGCATCGTCGACGTGATGGCTTTTTTACTCATTATGTTTGCCAGTAAATGACCGAAATAGATGTTAACGGTTATTGCTTCGAACACGTCGTGTCATGCCATGGCGAATCAAGTTATTTAGTTTCTGCAACAAAAATTCCTTCAACGTCAACGTTACATATAGACAGCATTGACTGACCACACATACTGCTAGATTAGACTCCCCGTAAGTTCTTTTGTGGAGTTATTTGATAATCAAAGATATACCAACAGTTCTCGGACTATTTATGAGCTCAAAACTTTGTGCCGAGAGTATCACTATACCGCCCAATATGCTGATTGGTATCGTATTCAAATATTGCTTCATATGATATTAAAAAAATACTCCAAATTAAATGCAGGGTACCAGATTAAGTCAAAGTATCTTAAATAAGAAAGGAATTTTTATACAAAGCTTACAAACCAAAAAAAAAAAACAAAAAAAAAGATAGTGAACGCCTCTTTAAGCAATTGGTACAGTAACTTCTCACATATATATTTTTATATACTTATTTTTACATCCACACGTTTTTTTTTGTTTCATTCATTTGTTTTATTCATTAAAACTGATGATTTAAGGCTAACAATAATTAAAACAAACTGAAATATATTTAAAACCAGATTAGTTCAATCTTCTGGTACAGCCCTTTTACAAATAACTTGTTTTTAGTAGGCTTTTAGACTTCTCTTTTTTAAGCGGGTTTGAGTAGTCAAATATTCAACAGTGGGTTTGTCATGTATCGTCGATTTTTAGTAAATATTTCCGCCTACTGCCTTGGAATACCAAGATATTTGTGAATATTTCCATTTCGAATATACCATTATCACCTATTAGTGATCAACGATTTTTTATTGGAATACCATAAACACATCCAAATAGACTTTTACGACCGCTTTATATAAAAGAATTTTGTTGCCAAAGCTAGAATGTGAATTTTTTTTTAAACCAGTTTAAAAATTCCGCTTTATTTCCAGACTCCTTATTATGGTGAATATCTTATAAATGTGGATATTCTGTGTGCGAATGGCGAGATAAGTTGCTTTTTTTATTTAAGATACATTCTTTAGGTCTCAGTGAGAAAGAAACATTGTCGAACTTTTGTTCATTAACTTTTACATGCGAATTGGCTAGCCATTCTTCAAAAATACTTAGGTGCTCCCCTAATACGCAAGACTCTCTGATGGGGTGTTTGTCCCGGTTTATTAATGTTATATCGACCGCAAAATTGGATGTCAATATATTTTAGTTTATTGGAATATCTGTTGTGGATATAATGTAGAGTTCACTTCCCTGAAATACAATAGATAAGAACTATTCGGGCTTATTGAAATGTTTTTCTAATTTCTTAAATAATTTCTATACTTTCTTAGTTATTAAAAAACAGGGTCTAATTTTCACATGAAGATGGCTGTACTAGGTATTTCCCATCTATCACTAATTCAGCAAATTCGGTCATATTATCGTGTCATAGCGACATGTTTGTATTAAGGTCGTTTACGGTAATCTCAGTTTCAGAAATTGGCTCTCAATATACCAGACTATATGTTTTATTTAAAATCATTTGCGTTTTACCCAATATCCCGTTGTGAACTTATTGAAAATATAGGTCATAGAGATACTTATTATATCTTAATCAAAATAAGTAGCCATCTTTTCAGCGTTCCGAGAAGAAGAAACGAATGTTCCGCTATTGTTGATTAGGCTATAATCGCGTAAGCGGTGCCTACGCCAACGTAGTAGTAGTCATCTCTTCCTATTAATAATGTAACCTGGTGCTAAAATTTGTTCAGAAATTTCGTTAGTCGCCATATATGTACCTAATATAGAGATTTTCAAGCTTTGGTTGACTTAATACTGTAGATGCTTTAGATATACTGCAGTACTATACTGTAGATCGGTGATGAAGATGGGAGAAATTTGTCCACGAATTACTCCAAGCCTCATATATCACATATAATGACTTAAGAAAATTAAGTTGTTTGATCCTGAAGTTGTTCCTCAATGGCTACGTCTTGGCGTGCGGGCGTCAAAACTGCACGAAATAAAAGGTTAAGAAATGGCAAGGTATCTAAAGAATATAGATCCCCATGCTAACAACCCTGAAAACAACCTGTGGAAGGTGCCTAATATTAAAAAGCCTCAGTAGAAGAAACACGCTTATAGAAACTAGTCATTTGTCACCGGCGCAGAGGTAATCAAGAAAAAGCCCAAGCATATGCTCACCACTGAAAACACTGGAAAAACCAAAACGAAAGATATGATTTCAGTCTCGCCGTTACAGTCTTTATAGTTTCTAAAAATCCTTTTCCCTCCAGCCAACTGTCAAAGTCAAAGTGATTTACTCCCTCAACTTCCTGTGATATGAGAGTTGTACATCTTTTTGGTCTCGTGGTTGTACATCTCTGGTCCAAGCATACCCATTTACGAACACAGCCAGATCCTATCAACTTTAATCTAAACAAGTAAGGAAGGGCTAAGTTCGGGTGTAACCGAAAATTTTATACTCTCGCAATGTGCAAGGCTCAGAGGCGAGGAAATGTTTTCAGGTGTTGGTGCACAACTTTATATCAAAAAATTTTGCGGAAGAATTCAATATTCATTATTCGACCAAATTGTCAATGGATTGCAATCATATTTGGTATCTTAATAACTTATATAACAGGCCATAAACTCATGTACTCATGTACTTTCATTGTTTTATTTTGCTTGGTGTCAGAGATATTTATATTAAAATCTACCAAATTAACTCAAAAGTGATATATGCGATATAAATTCAATCAAAGTGGTTTAATAAATATATTAGATACATGAGGAAAAAGTCAACCAGAAAAAGGGAAATCATTATATTAGGAAAAAGCGGCTTAGACCATGGTCTTCATGGTTTCATTCATTTTTGGCACAAAATCACATTTAAAGTTTAAAAGGGAATTCTTATATCGGGCATTTTTGGGATAGAAGAAGATCTGCACTGATCACATTAACTCTTTTCATTATTCAAATATATTAGGGAACATGTTTTCCCGCAATTTTGTGAAGGTAACTCACACAATGACGGACATATTCGGCATAAAGTCTGCTAGAATAACGAAAGTCAGTATATGTAGCATATGGGAGCTGGGATAATTCGTAAACCGATTTCACACATTTTCGGCAGTAACCTATGCTACATCCGATATTACACGTTCACTTAATTTTGCTAAGATATCTTACATATTGACCGAAATATATGGTAAAAAGTCTACCCAGAGGTTGAAAATCCTTATTTTAGGTATATGGGGCTAGGGCAATATTTACCCGATTTTCCACATTTTTTACACAAGACGACATTAATCTTGCGCATAAGATGACATATCCTGAAGACACTATTTGTACAAACTTTGATTTTCATATCTTAATTGGTGCTCGATTTGTCTGCTTTAAAGTGAAAGGATCAGATGAAATTTAAAATTGTGTTATATGAGAAGTAGGCATGGTTTTTATCCGATTTTCTGTATTTTCACAACATGACACACGAATGCGAATATAATGCCACATACAAAATTTTGTTGAAATCGGGTTAGGGGTTCTTAAGATTTGGGATTTCTCCTAAAAGTGGGCGGTGCCACGCCCGTTAGAAAAACTTTAGACGAATTCCTATGCAGCCCTTCCGTATGATATTTTGTGCACGATTTAATGTTTCTCACGTGTTTGTTCAGCGAGTTATCGCACTTTTAGTAGTTTTCAACATAACTTTTGTATGGGAGCTGGTTGTGGTTATTATCCGATTTCACTCATTTCCTCAGTATATGAAGAGATGCTAGAAAAACTTTCTCGGAGCAAGCTTGATTAATATAGCTTTAGTGGTTTCCGAGATATATATATATTAACCCTATTGGGGGTCGGGGCCGTGCCCACTTTTACAAAAATTTTTGCCCACAGATGCCCCACCCTACTGGGATCTTCTATCCCAAATAACACGTTTACATCTTAATTTGCTACTTAGTTATAGCCCTTTATCTGTTTTCGATTAATGGTATGGTATGTAATGTAATGGTATGGGACGAACAGACAATTATTCGGATTTCATCTCGGTTCTTCATTCTGATCATTTATATATATACATATATGTCTATATCTAACTCGTTTAGTTCTAGGTGTTATAAACAACGATTAAGTGAACAAAACTAATATACTCTGTAGCAACATGTTGCGAGAGTATAATAACATAGATGTTCAAATGCATTTTAGTTATATTTGGTTATATTTGCAATATAATGTTTACACTCATATAATTTTAATATCATAACACATTGCTTAATATTTTATACTTGAGTTCAAATATATCATACGACGCAGCATGAATGAATTTAAACCTAAAATACAAGTTTATTCATTTGAAAAGTGGAAGAATAATTTAAAATTTATTTCTTTTTTGTATATATTTCTAGTTTATTGCAACAATAACGGTGTATTTACTGGTGTTAATGCAGTTCAAATTCACATTAAATTAAATTAGTGAGTAACCCCAGAAAATCTGTCTTACAATTCTATAATAAAATAAATTAAATGTATTGATTAAAAAGTACGGAGGTGCTAGATTGGGTTGTAATCGGACCTTTTTTACTCTAGCACTTTTTATAGATCAAAGACGTTGGCATATTTTCAGGTGTTTGTAAAAGTTTATTCTAAAACATGTTACAAATAAATTCAATATTACAATCATGTTTGGCATCATATTAACATATACCTTAAGTCAGGGGCGGTTAAAACATTTAACTCCGTAGCCACACGAAAACAACGACAATAAAAACTACAATAACATAATTCTCGGAATGGCAAAAACACTTTGACTTAAAACTATTTCCTACTAAACTAACAACAAAGCAAAGACGAGCAAAACAAAAAGCCGGATGTCCAGCTCCAGTGAATGCTAGCCAAAGTCAGACATAAGCGAAAGAATTTTGATAGATTTTTGTCCCATTAGTTTCGAGTGAGCCACCGCGAGCCAGACGCCACCAGCCCAAGTTAACTTGCTTATTATGATCATTTTGTGTACATTTCTTTAAAATTGCTGTGTTTTTTTTAAGTGATGTTGTTGGGAACCAAAGTGAGCTACGGTTTATGCTCTAGGTCATTGCCTCATCTAATTTCATTACCACATTCCGAAAAATTCATAACCGAAATATTTATATTAAAATCCATCTAACTAACATAAATCACTACATTCAACTTTTATTGCCGAATGACGTAATACTAATCAAAATATTCTCGCTTAATTATTTTTTTTCTATTTAAATATATAAGAGTTTATGAGGAAAATTTAACAAGAGCTTCGGAAATCATTACGTTAGAAGTATGGAGATTAGACCAAGGTCTAAACCGATTACATTTGTATTCAGCGCTAAACCACAAGAAGGTTAAGAAAACATTTCATTTCGAACATATTGAGAAATATTAAGGGCATAAACTCAAACGGAAAGTTGGGACTCACTATATCAGTTATATTGGGGCAAAGGGAAGGACCCAACTGATTGTATGAAATTTTAGCATTAAACTAAAGTAAGCTAAAGTAACCCAATTTTATATTATGTTATTTATAAATAACATATTGACTGATGTATTCGGCATAAAGTGTGCTAGAATAATGAAAATCTTTACGTGTAGTTTATTTTCAGATTTCACCCATTTTCACACTGTAATATGTAGATTTAAAGTTAATGTTATGCACTGAGTGTGGTTGAAATTGGTTGAGTTGTCCCTGAGATATGAGTTTTTACCTAGAAGTGGGCCCTATACCCATTAATAAATTTTTATAACGACACTTATGTAGCCCTTCCATGCCATCTTCACTGAGAAATTTAGTGCTTCCGAAGTTTTTCTTTAGCGAGTTAACGCTCTTTTAACGGTTTCCAACAAAACCTTTGCATGGGAGGTGGGCGCGAATATTTTTCGGTTCCACTAAGTTCCATAGTGTATCAGGAGGTACTGGAAAGACGTCATCACAACAAGCTTGGTTGATATAGATGTGGTTTGAGAGACATGTACATTAAACCCATTAGAGGGCCATGCATACTTTTTAAAATTTCTTTAATTATCGATGCCCTCCCTACTGCGAGTCCCTATACTAACTATAATTCTTTACCTTAACTCGTTGCTTAGTTATACACTTTATAGTTTTTTGCTATTTTTTATTGAAATCCTTAATACCGACCTCCTCAGAGTGCCGAAGAATATCTCAATTAAAGCCATCTCGTCATCCTGATAATATTGGTACATACAACTACTACATCTATAACGCTTCGCTTTAGTTGTTACAAACAACCGTTATGGAACCGAATTGCAACTAACTAACATAACATATATTCATCATATTGTTGCTGGAGCAATGTCTATATTGATATCGTTCATTTTTACTAACCGTTTATTAATTAATTTTATAGATATATCTTACAATAATACCAATTCATATAAAAGAATAGAATCATAATGCACTATGGTCTCTTGTGTCCTCTCTTTCACAACACTCTACACTCAGATGTATGGTTCAAGTGCTTTATTTTTGCTTCTACAGATGTTCACGCTTCTGAGTTTACAAGTTCCTCAGCCAATTCATTCCCGGCTATACCTTTGTGTCTCGCCAGCCTACAAACTGATAGACTGTTCAACCGTTCTATGTATCGCTGAACCAGTTGCGGTTTAATTTCGTAAGACGAGATCGCTTTGAGTGCCGCCTGATTATAGTTTGAGACAGATTGAGTTCCATGATGGTAGTGCTGAACTTTTATTTCTGCACACCGACCTCGGTCGAGGCACGAGAGTTTAGTGCACTAACCCAAAATTCCTACAATGCGATGTTTTCGAGCCTTCGGAGTTCTACTGAATAGTGCTGTCCTTTAGTAGCAGGGCATGTGTGCAGCACTCCTCTAACTCTTCATTTCTTTGTAAAATTTGTACATATGATAATATCGTCACTTGGGATAAAAGCCATTAGGGCCTGTTCACCAATAGTCTTAATTTTTTGAGACGAAATATCTTATCCTTGCCATATCATTCTGCTTTCATGTGCAGCATGTCATGTTTTGCGATTATATAGAGTCGTGTATGTTGGATAATAACTTTCAGCACTGCCGCTAAGCACGGTCTGGAGAGGAAAGCAAGCCTTTGCAATTTCGATAGTTGAAGCCATACTGAAGCCCTCGAAGCTTAAAATCAATGTATACATCCACCTTATGATTCTGGCTTATATCCTCAGGATTTTCCGGCCAGGCTTTTGCATATCATGAGTGCTTTCGTGACTTTAACTAAGGTTAATTACACATGTTTATTCCACCAAAGAGTGCTAAAAGGGGTAAACCCCTTTTGAACAATGTTGCAGAGGGTGTTCTCCGATTTCACCCTTTCAGACAAGATGCAGCAGTAAGTCATCCCTGTTGTAGAAGTGTTGGAAAAATGCCATCTGCTCCTGGGAAGAGGAAAGCCCACTCTGAGGGAAGCCAGTGCCCACATAATTGAGTCTGTAGTGAGTAAGCTCTTTTTAATAACCCAATCCGAGCGAAAAGACTTGTTCTCGACACCTGGTGGAGTTTGGTCGTCCATGACGGTCTCCGAGAAGATCGTAAGCATGTCCGCGCTTGCCCTATTTTCTGCCCTGATCGTAAAGGTCTCAGCTGGTAATCTGATTGCCATCACCCTCTGTGTCTTCCTTCTAGCCTGCGCCTTATGCAACCTTGTCGCCTCTGGAATTGAGAAACGATACCATAGAATAGAAGAAAATAAGAAGTTATTTCTTTTAGCTGAACTAATTTCCCTGTTGTAGGATGTTAAGTCAAGCTTATATTCCTCCCAGTTACCAATTCACTTCGCTTTGTTGAAAAGCTTGCGGCCCAATTTCCTTAGTTCGGAGAGTTTATCAGATCACCATTCCAGCACACGAGCTATCACACTGCCATCTATCTGATCCACCCGACTCACATTTAGACTTACTGCATCCTTAAAAACATCCCAATTGTTAGTCTTAGGGTTCTAAACCTCAACTCAGTGTGAACCTTGTGGTTCTGTGATTGAAAATGGAGGGCACTGATAAAACCCTCCATTGCGGGATCAGTCCAACCGCAAGACCGTTGGTCAAAGTGATGTGAAGGACTTGCTCTCTAATGCTGGTGACGAATCTGATGGCGGAACCTTTCCAGCCATCCAGCTTCGGAGCTATCTCCGTTATCCAGGTGGCAGTCTTCTCGTCCTTACAGTCGAGAAGGAGCAACACCGACCTGAAATGTACCCTCTAAAAGAAGGGAAGATACATTCTCCCCTTAACAACCTCCTCCATGGTGGTGTCTTGTACAACGGTGAATTCCTTCGACTCCAATGCCTCCGCCGGATAGATTGGAGGCAGCTGTGTGTATTTCTACTAACCCTCCGCTGCTTGGGAGGTTTTGAGCGGAGTTTTGCCTTCTGATCGTCTGTGACAGATTATTCTCGGCATTCTTCGACAGTATCTGCCCGATCCCAATGCATTTCGTGACTTGGTCTATTGCGCTATGAACTTCCGCTATTTCTCCTTGTGACGGACGCAATATTCGCCGTTTCGATATCTTTATGGTAGGATATATTTCCGGGCTACTGCCCGTGTTCCTGCGCAACGAAATCTTTTCGGCTTCCTCTAGGAATTTACCCTCTTGTAGGTACCTCAAATAACACTGGTACTATTCATGCACACCCTGCAAGGATCATCAGGATCACCTGAAGAGCCAGCTCCTGGTTGAGATGGGAGCTGTCACCTCTCTTCCTCTTTTTCTTGCGCCCACCCGGATGCTAACCCTTTGTAACTCCCCCGATTCCGAGAAGTTTATCCTGCTGGAAGGGGTTGTTGCAGGGTTCCCTACTCCTTTGGCTTTACTGGCATGCTCCTCAAACAGAGAATGCTTTTCTGGTGACAATGCGTCCAGGAAGCTCAATTTTCGGATTGTCTCTGGGATGCCCCCGCCTGCGCCGGGTTCTTTATTAATGTATATTTGTTGTTGCTGTTTTGGTCTATTGTTGGTACTTTTGTTTGTATTCATCGTGGTTCTTACGACCATCGGCTCACAGAGATAACTTATCAGATCCCATATGATTAAGGGGACCCAAAATTCTGTCGCGCCAGAGCTCCATGACGCGGGAAGACACCCGATACTTCTCAAGGCGGCCCGGTTTTGGAAAGACTCCGCTCGAATACAGCCGAATTTACCTCCTGGGTACAAATCATCCAATTGACACATGAGTCGCATAACATCACGAATAAGGAGATGACAGCCCTTCCTCATCGTACACAATCGACCTTTTCCAACCAGTTTGAGCAGTGCTCTGTAGAACCACTCACAGTGTAGAACTCACTCACCACTAACACTCCGGTAAGGAGAGACCGAATTGGTTTGCGCTTTAAACCCCTGTACCAAGACAACGTGCCTGTCATTCGCAGGAGGAAGGGGTAATACCAATACCAGCAATCGTTAAGTTTCCTGAAAGGACGAAATCTAATAAATTTGCCTTCTGAAGGTCAGTGGGGCGCAAGTCAAAGAGGCGGAAATTGTTACAGTAGGCATATGGTGGTTAAAAAGTGCATGTAGAATGTCGCCGATGGGTAATTCATTGATAGATTTCATCAATTTTCGGCACCTACTGTACTGGGAACAGTAAGTCCAGGCTAGCATGTTCACTTCATTTAGTTAGGATATAATATATATATTTAATGATATATCTCTATGGAATATATATGGTCGGAAATCACTATATTGGGTATATGAGTGAAGGGCGAGTCTAATTTCATTTACCTTTTGCATAAAGTTTAAGCCTGCCAAAAAACACACCTATACTTCATAAACTGAAAGCTTTTTGATCTAATCATTCTTTGAAGTTAAAACATGGTTTTAAAGTTCGATATGATTCCATCTAGATTTTATTGATAGACACCATTCGACAATACTATCCATTTCGCTTCGGTTTTGTAAAGTACAGTCCTCTAATAAACCATACCATACCAAACCATACGCTGTTTATCAACTACCAAGACGTTCTAAAAAATTCAATGAAGCTGACAGGAAAAGAGTTTTATGCCAAGCCCATAATACTCGTATCGTCGACGTGATGGCTTTTTTACTCATTATGTTTGCCAGTAAATGACCGAAATAGATGTTAACGGTTATTGCTTCGAACACGTCGTGTCATGCCATGGCGAATCAAGTTATTTAGTTTCTGCAACAAAAATTCCTTCGACGTCAACGTTACATATAGACAGCATTGACTGACCACACATACTGCTAGATTAGACTCCCCGTAAGTTCTTTTGTGGAGTTATTTGATAATCAAAGATATACCAACAGTTCTCGGACTATTTATGAGCTCAAAACTTTGTGCCGAGAGTATCACTATACCGCCCAATATGCTGATTGGTATCGTATTCAAATATTGCTTCATATGATATTAAAAAAATACTCCGAATTAAATGCAGGGTACCAGATTAAGTCAAAGTATCTTAAATAAGAAAGGAATTTTTATACAAAGCTTACAAACCAAAAAAAAAAAAACAAAAAAAAGATAGTGAACGCCTCTTTAAGCAATTGGTACAGTAACTTCTCACATACATATTTTTATATACTTATTTTTACATCCACACGTTTTTTTTTGTTTCATTCATTTGTTTTATTCATTAAAACTGATGATTTAAGGCTAACAATAATTAAAACAAACTGAAATATATTTAAAACCAGATTAGTTCAATCTTCTGGTACAGCCCTTTTACAAATAACTTGTTTTTAGTAGGCTTTTAGACTTCTCTTTTTTAAGCGGGTTTGAGTAGTCAAATATTCAACAGTGGGTTTGTCATGTATCGTCGATTTTTAGTAAATATTTCCGCCTACTGCCTTGGAATACCAAGATATTTGTGAATATTTCCATTTCGAATATACCATTATCACCTATTAGTGATCAACGATTTTTTATTGGAATACCATAAACACATCCAAATAGACTTTTACGACCGCTTTATATAAAAGAATTTTGTTGCCAAAGCTAGAATGTGAATTTTTTTTTAAACCAGTTTAAAAATTCCGCTTTATTTCCAGACTCCTTATTATGGTGAATATCTTATAAATGTGGATATTCTGTCCAAGCGAATGGCGAGATAAGTTGCTTTTTTTATTTAAGATACATTCTTTAGGTCTCAGTGAGAAAGAAACATTGTCGAACTTTTGTTCATTAACTTTTACATGCGAATTGGCTAGCCATTCTTCAAAAATACTTAGGTGCTCCCCTAATACGCAAGACTCTCTGATGGGGTGTTTGTCCCGGTTTATTAATGTTATATCGACCGCAAAATTGGATGTCAATATATTTTAGTTTATTGGAATATCTGTTGTGGATATAATGTAGAGTTCACTTCCCTGAAATACAATAGATAAGAACTATTCCGGCTTATTGAAATGTTTTTCTAATTTCTTAAATAATTTCTATACTTTCTTAGTTATTAAAAAACAGGGTCTAATTTTCACATGAAGATGGCTGTACTAGGTATTTCCCATCTATCACTAATTCAGCAAATTCGGTCATATTATCGTGTCATAGCGACATGTTTGTATTAAGGTCGTTTACGGTAATCTCAGTTTCAGAAATTGGCTCTCAATATACCAGACTATATGTTTTATTTAAAATCATTTGCGTTTTACCCAATATCCCGTTGTGAACTTATTGAAAATATAGGTCATAGAGATACTTATTATATCTTAATCAAAATAAGTAGCCATCTTTTCAGCGTTCCGAGAAGAAGAAACGAATGTTCCGCTATTGTTGATTAGGCTATAATCGCGTAAGCGGTGCCTACGCCAACGTAGTAGTAGTCATCTTTTCCTATTAATAATGTAACCTGGTGCTAAATTTTGTTCAGAAATTTCGTTAGTCGCCATATATGTACCTAATATAGAGATTTTCAAGCTTTGGTTGACTTAATACTGTAGATGCTTTAGATATACTGCAGTACTATACTGTAGATCGGTGATGAAGATGGGAGAAATTTGTCCACGAATTACTCCAAGCCTCATATATCACATATAATGATTTAAGTAAATTAAGTAGTTTGATCCTGAAGTTGTTCCTCAATGGCTACGTCTTGGCGTGCGGGCGTCAAAACTGCACGAAATAAAAGGTTAAGAAATGGCAAGGTATCTAAAGAATATAGATCCCCATGCTAACAACTCTGAAAACAACCTGTGGAAGGTGCCTAATATTAAAAAGCCTCAGTAGAAGAAACACGCTTATAGAAACTAGTCATTTGTCACCGGCGCAGAGGTAATCAAGAAAAAGCCCAAGCATATGCTCACCACTGAAAACACTGGAAAAACCAAAACGAAAGATATGATTTCAGTCTCGCCGTTACAGTCTTTATAGTTTCTAAAAATCCTTTTCCCTCCAGCCAACTGTCAAAGTCAAAGTGATTTACTCCCTCAACTTCCTGTGATATGAGAGTTGTACATCTTTTTGGTCTCGTGGTTGTACATCTCTGGTCCAAGCATACCCATTTACGAACACAGCCAGATCCTATCAACTTTAATCTAAACAAGTAAGAAAGGGCTAAGTTCGGGTGTAACCGAAAATTTTATACTCTCGCAATGTGCAAGGCTCAGAGGCGATTAAATGTTTTCAGGTGTTGGTGCACAACTTTATATCAAAAAATTTTGCGGAAGAATTCAATATTCATTATTCGACCAAATTGTCAATGGATTGCAATCATATTTGGTATCTTAATAACTTATATAACAGGCCATAAACTCATGTACTCATGTACTTTCATTGTTTTATTTTGCTTGGTGTCAGAGATATTTATATTAAAATCTACCAAATTAACTCAAAAGTGATATATGCGATATAAATTCAATCAAAGTGGTTTAATAAATATATTAGATACATGAGGAAAAAGTCAACCAGAAAAAGGGAAATCATTATATTAGGAAAAAGCGGCTTAGACCATGGTCTTCATGGTTTCATTCATTTTTGGCACAAAATCACATTTAAAGTTTAAAAGGGAATTCTTATATCGGGCATTTTTGGGATAGAAGAAGATCTGCACTGATCACATTAACTCTTTTCATTATTCAAATATATTAGGGAACATGTTTTCCCGCAATTTTGTGAAGGTAACTCACACAGTGACGGACATATTCGGCATAAAGTCTGCTAGAATAACGAAAGTCAGTATATGTAGCATATGGGAGCTGGGATAATTCGTAAACCGATTTCACACATTTTCGGCAGTAACCTATGCTACATCCGATATTACACGTTCACTTAATTTTGCTAAGATATCTTACATATTGACCGAAATATATGGTAAAAAGTCTACCCAGAGGTTGAAAATCCTTATTTTAGGTATATGGGGCTAGGGCAATATTTACCCGATTTTCCACATTTTTTACACAAGACGACATTAATCTTGCGCATAAGAGACATATCCTGAAGGCACTATTTGTACAAACTTTGATTTTCATATCTTAATTGGTGCTCGATTTGTCTGCTTTAAAGTGAAAGGATCAGATGAAATTTAAAATTGTGTTATATGAGAAGTAGGCATGGTTTTTATCCGATTTTCTGTATTTTCACAACATGACACACGAATGCGAATATAATGCCACATACAAAATTTTGTTGAAATCGGGTTAGGGGTTCTTAAGATTTGGAATTTCTCCTAAAAGTGGGCGGTGCCACGCCCGTTAGAAAAACTTTAGACGAATTCCTATGCAGCCCTTCCGTATGATATTTTGTGCACGATTTAATGTTTCTCATGTGTTTGTTCAGCGAGTTATCGCACTTTTAGTAGTTTTCAACATAACTTTTGTATGGGAGCTGGTTGTGGTTATTATCCAATTTCACTCATTTTCTCAGTATATGAAGAGATGCTAGAAAAACCTTGTAGGAGCAAGCTTGATTAATATAGCTTTAGCCGTTTCCGAGATATATAAATATTAACAATATTGGGGTCGGAGCCGTGCCCACAAAAATGTTTGCCCACAGATGCCCCACCCTACTAGGATCTTCTATCCCAAATAACACGTTTATGTCTTAATTTGCTGCTTAGTTATAGCCCTTTACCTGTTTTCGATTAATGGTATGGTATGTAATGTAATGGTATGGGACGGACAGACAATTATTCGGATTTCATCTCGGTTTTTCATTCTGATCATTTATATATATATTTACATATATGTCTATATCTAACTCGTTTAGTTCTAGGTGTTATAAACAACGATTAAGTGAACAAAACTAATATACTCTGTAGCAACATGTTGCGAGAGTATAATAACATAGATGTTCAAATGCATTTTAGTTATATTTGGTTATATTTGCAATATAATGTTGACACTCATATAATTTTAATATCATAACACATTGCTTAATATTTTATACTTGAGTTCAAATATATCATACGACGCAGCATGAATGAATTTAAACCTAAAATACAAGTTTATTCATTTGAAAAGTGGAAGAATAATTTAAAATTTATTTCTTTTTTGTATATATTTCTAGTTTATTGCAACAATAACGGTGTATTTACTGGTGTTAATGCAGTTCAAATTCACATTAAATTAAATTAGTGAGTAACCCCAGAAAATCTGTCTTACAATTCTATAATAAAATAAATTAAATGTATTGATTAAAAAGTACGGAGGTGCTAGATTGGGTTGTAATCGGACTTTTTTACTCTAGCACTTTTTATAGATCAAAGACGTTGGCATATTTTCAGGTGTTTGTAAAAGTTTATTCTAAAACATGTTACAAATAAATTCAATATTACAATCATGTTTGGCATCATATTAACATATACCTTAAGTCAGGGGCGGTTAAAACATTTAACTCCGTAGCCACACGAAAACAACGACAATAAAAACTACAATAACATAATTCTCGGAATGGCGAAAACACTTTGACTTAAAACTATTTCCTACTAAACTAACAACAAAGCAAAGACGAGCAAAACAAAAAGCCGGATGTCCAGCTCCAGTGAATGCTAGCCAAAGTCAGACATGAGCGAAAGAATTTTGATAGATTTTTGTCCCATTAGTTTCGAGTGAGCCACCGCGAGCCAGACGCCACCAGCCCAAGTTAACTTGCTTATTATGATCATTTTGTGTACATTTCTTTAAAATTGCTGTGTTTTTTTAAGTGATGTTGTTGGGAACCAAAGTGAGCTACGGTTTATGCTCTAGGTCATTGCCTCATCTAATTTCATTACCACATTCCGAAAAATTCATAACCGAAATATTTATATTAAAATCCATCTAACTAACATAAATCACTACATTCAACTTTTATTGCCGAATGACGTAATACCAATCAAAATATTCTCGCTTAATTATTTTTTTTCTATTTAAATATATAAGAGTTTATGAGGAAAATTTAACAAGAGCTTCGGAAATCATTACGTTAGAAGTATGGAGATTAGACCAAGGTCTAAACCGATTACATTTGTATTCAGCGCTAAACCACAAGAAGGTTAAGAAAACATTTCATTTCGAACATATTGAGAAATATTAAGGGCATAAACTCAAACGGAAAGTTGGGACTCACTATATCGGGTATATTGGGGCAAAGGGAAGGACCCAACTGATTGTATGAAATTTTAGCATTAAACTAAAGTAAGCTAAAGTAACCCAATTTTATATTATGTTATTTATAAATAACATATTGACTGATGTATTCGGCATAAAGTCTGCTAGAATAATGAAAATCTTTACGTGTAGTTTATTTTCAGATTTCACCCATTTTCACACTGTAATATGTAGATTTAAAGTTAATGTTATGCACTGAGTGTGGTTGAAATTGGTTGAGTTGTCCCTGAGATATGAGTTTTTACCTTGAAGTGGGCCCTATACCCATTAATAAATTTTTATAACGACACTTATGTAGCCCTTCCATGCCATCTTCACTGAGAAATTTAGTGCTTCCGAAGTTTTTCTTTAGCGAGTTAACGCTCTTTTAACGGTTTCCAACAAAACCTTTGCATGGGAGGTGGGCGCGAATATTTTTCGGTTCCACTAAGTTTCATAGTGTATCTGGAGGTACTGGAAAGACGTCTTCACAACAAGCTTGGTTGATATAGATGTGGTTTGAGAGACATGTACATTAAACCCATTAGAGGGCCATGCATACTTTTTAAAATTTCTTTAATTATCGATGCCCTCCCTACTGCGAGTCCCTATACTAACTATAATTCTTTACCTTAACTCGTTGCTTAGTTATACACTTTATAGTTTTTTGCTATTTTTTATTGAAATCCTTAATACCGACCTCCTCAGAGTGCCGAAGAATATCTCAATTAAAGCCATCTCGTCATCCTGATAATATTGGTACATACAGCTACTACATCTATAACGCTTCGTTTTAGTTGTTACAAACAACCGTTATGGAACCGAATTGCAACTAACTAACATAACATATATTCATCATATTGTTGCTGGAGCAATGTCTATATTGATATCGTTCATTTTTACTAACCGTTTATTAATTAATTTTATAGATATATCTTACAATAATACCAATTCATATAAAAGAATAGAATCATAATGCACTATGGTCTCTTGTGTCCTCTCTTTCACAACACTCTACACTCAGATGTATGGTTCAAGTGCTTTATTTTTGCTTCTACAGATGTTCACGCTTCTGAGTTTACAAGTTCCTCAGCCAATTCATTCCCGGCTATACCTTTGTGTCTCGCCAGCCTACAAACTGATAGACTGTTCAACCGTTCTATGTATCGCTGAACCAGTTGCGGTTTAATTTCGTAAGACGAGATCGCTTTGAGTGCCGCCTGATTATAGTTTGAGACAGATTGAGTTCCATGATGGTAGTGCTGAACTTTTATTTCTGCACACCGACCTCGGTCGAGGCACGAGAGTTTAGTGCACTAACCCAAAATTCCTACAATGCGATGTTTTCGAGCCTTCGGAGTTCTACTGAATAGTGCTGTCCTTTAGTAGCAGGGCATGTGTGCAGCACTCCTCTAACTCTTCATTTCTTTGTAAAATTTGTACATATGATAATATCGTCACTTGGGATAAAAGCCATTAGGGCCTGTTCACCAATAGTCTTAATTTTTTGAGACGAAATATCTTATCCTTGCCATATCATTCTGCTTTCATGTGCAGCATGTCATGTTTTGCGATTATATAGAGTCGTGTATGTTGGATAATAACTTTCAGCACTGCCGCTAAGCACGGTCTGGAGAGGAAAGCAAGCCTTTGCAATTTCGATAGTTGAAGCCATACTGAAGCCCTCGAAGCTTAAAATCAATGTATACATCCACCTTATGATTCTGGCTTATATCCTCAGGATTTTCCGGCCAGGCTTTTGCATATCATGAGTGCTTTCGTGACTTTAACTAAGGTTAATTACACATGGTTATTCCACCAAAGAGTGCTAAAAGGGGTAAACCCCTTTTGAACAATGTTGCAGAGGGTGTTCTCCGATTTCACCCTTTCAGACAAGATGCAGCAGTAAGTCATCCCTGTTGTAGAAGTGTTGGAAAAATGCCATCTGCTCCTGGGAAGAGGAAAGCCCACTCTGAGGGAAGCCAGTGCCCACATAATTGAGTCTGTAGTGAGTAAGCTCTTTTTAATAACCCAATCCGAGCGAAAAGACTTGTTCTCGACACCTGGTGGAGTTTGGTCGTCCATGACGGTCTCCGAGAAGATCGTAAGCATGTCCGCGCTTGCCCTATTTTCTGCCCTGATCGTAAAGGTCTCAGCTGGTAATCTGATTGCCATCACCCTCTGTGTCTTCCTTCTAGCCTGCGCCTTATGCAACCTTGTCGCCTCTGGAATTGAGAAACGATACCATAGAATAGAAGAAAATAAGAAGTTATTTCTTTTAGCTGAACTAATTTCCCTGTTGTAGGATGTTAAGTCAAGCTTATATTCCTCCCAGTTACCAATTCACTTCGCTTTGTTGAAAAGCTTGCGGCCCAATTTCCTTAGTTCGGAGAGTTTATCAGATCACCATTCCAGCACACGAGCTATCTCACTGCCATCTATCTGATCCACCCGACTCACATTTAGACTTACTGCATCCTTAAAAACATCCCAGTTGTTAGTCTTAGGGTTCTAAACCTCAACTCAGTGTGAACCTTGTGGTTCTGTGATTGAAAATGGAGGGCACTGATAAAACCCTCCATTGCGGGATCAGTCCAACCGCAAGACCGTTGGTCAAAGTGATGTGAAGGACTTGCTCTCTAATGCTGGTGACGAATCTGATGGCGGAACCTTTCCAGCCATCCAGCTTCGGAGCTATCTCCGTTATCCAGGTGGCAGTCTTCTCGTCCTTACAGTCGAGAAGGAGCAACACCGACCTGAAATGTACCCTCTAAAAGAAGGGAAGATACATTCTCCCCTTAACAACCTCCTCCATGATGGTGTCTTGTACAACGGTGAATTCCTTCGACTCCAATGCCTCCGCCGGATAGATTGGAGGCAGCTGTGTGTATTTCTACTAACCCTCCGCTGCTTGGGAGGTTTTGAGCGGAGTTTTGCCTTCTGATCGTCTGTGACAGATTATTCTCGGCATTCTTCGACAGTATCTGCCCTATCCCAATGCATTTCGTGACTTGGTCTATTGCGCTATGAACTTCCGCTATTTCTCCTTGTGACGGACGCAATATTCGCCGTTTCGATATCTTTATGGTAGGATATATTTCCGGGCTACTGCCCGTGTTCCTGCGCAACGAAATCTTTTCGGCTTCCTCTAGGAATTTACCCTCTTGTAGGTACCTCAAATAACACTGGTACTATTCATGCACACCCTGCAAGGATCATCAGGATCACCTGAAGAGCCAGCTCCTGGTTGAGATGGGAGCTGTCACCTCTCTTCCTCTTTTTCTTGCGCCCACCCGGGTGCTAACCCTTTGTAACTCCCCCGATTCCGAGAAGTTTATCCTGCTGGAAGGGGTTGTTGCAGGGTTCCCTACTCCTTTGGCTTTACTGGCATGCTCCTCAAACAGAGAATGCTTTTCTGGTGACAATGCGTCCAGGAAGCTCAATTTTCGGATTGTCTCTGGGATGCCCCCGCCTGCGCCGGGTTCTTTATTAATGTATATTTGTTGTTGCTGTTTTGGTCTATTGTTGGTACTTTTGTTTGTATTCATCGTGGTTCTTACGACCATCGGCTCACAGAGATAACTTATCAGATCCCATATGATTAAGGGGACCCAAAATTCTGTCGCGCCAGAGCTCCATGACGCGGGAAGACACCCGATACTTCTCCAGGCGGCCCGGTTTTGGAAAGACTCCGCTCGAATACAGCCGAATTTACCTCCTGGGTACAAATCATCCAATTGACACATGAGTCGCATAACATCACGAATAAGGAGATGACAGCCCTTCCTCATCGTACACAATCGACCTTTTCCAACCAGTTTGAGCAGTGCTCTGTAGAACCACTCACAGTGTAGAACTCACTCACCACTAACACTCCGGTAAGGAGAGACCGAATTGGTTTGCGCTTTAAACCCCTGTACCAAGACAACGTGCCTGTCATTCGCAGGAGGAAGGGGTAATACCAATACCAGCAATCGTTAAGTTTCCTGAAAGGACGAAATCTAATAAATTTGCCTTCTGAAGGTCAGTGGGGCGCAAGTCAAAGAGGCGGAAATTGTTACAGTAGGCATATGGTGGTTAAAAAGTGCATGTAGAATGTCGCGGATGGGTAATTCATTGATAGATTTCATCAATTTTCGGCACCTACTGTACTGGGAACAGTAAGTCCAGGCTAGCATGTTCACTTCATTTAGTTAGGATATAATATATATATTTAATGATATATCTCTATGGTATATATTGGTCGGAAATCACTATATTGGGTATATGAGTGAAGGGCGAGTCTAATTTCACTTACCTTTTGCATAAAGTTTAAGCTTGCCAAAAAACACACCTATACTTCATAAACTGAAAGCTTTTTGATCTAATCATTCTTTGAAGTTAAAACATGGTTTTATAGTTCGATATGATTCCATCTAGATTTTATTGATAGACACCATTCGACAATACTATCCATTTCGCTTCGGTTTTGTAAAGTACAGTCCTCTAATAAACCATACCATACCAAACCATACGCTGTTTATCAACTACCAAGACGTTCTAAAAAATTCAATGAAGCTGACAGGAAAAGAGTTTTATGCCAAGCCCATAATACTCGTATCGTCGACGTGATAGCTTTTTTACTCATTATGTTTGCCAGTAAATGACCGAAATAGATGTTAACGGTTATTGCTTCGAACACGTCGTGTCATGCCATGGCGAATCAAGTTATTTAGTTTCTGCAACAAAAATTCCTTCGACGTCAACGTTACATATAGACAGCATTGACTGACCACACATACTGCTAGATTAGACTCCCCGTAAGTTCTTTTGTGGAGTTATTTGATAATCAAAGATATACCAACAGTTCTCGGACTATTTATGAGCTCAAAACTTTGTGCCGAGAGTATCACTATACCGCCCAATATGCTGATTGGTATCGTATTCAAATATTGCTTCATATGATATTAAAAAAATAGTCCAAATTAAATGCAGGGTACCAGATTAAGTCAAAGTATCTTAAATAAGAAAGGAATTTTTATACAAAGCTTACAAACCAAAAAAAAAAACAAAAAAAAGATAGTGAACGCCTCTTTAAGCAATTGGTACAGTAACTTCTCACATACATATTTTTATATACTTATTTTTACATCCACACGTATTTTTTTTGTTTCATTCATTTGTTTTATTCATTAAAACTGATGATTTAAGGCTAACAATAATTAAAACAAACTGAAATATATTTAAAACCAGATTAGTTCAATCTTCTGGTACAGCCCTTTTACAAATAACTTGTTTTTAGTAGGCTTTTAGACTTCTCTTTTTTAAGCGGGTTTGAGTAGTCAAATATTCAACAGTGGGTTTGTCATGTATCGTCGATTTTTAGTAAATATTTCCGCCTACTGCCTTGGAATACCAAGATATTTGTGAATATTTCCATTTCGAATATACCATTATCACCTATTAGTGATCAACGATTTTTTATTGGAATACCATAAACACATCCAAATAGACTTTTACGACCGCTTTATATAAAAGAATTTTGTTGCCAAAGCTAGAATGTGAATTTTTTTTAAACCAGTTTAAAAATTCCGCTTTATTTCCAGACTCCTTATTATGGTGAATATCTTATAAATGTGGATATTCTGTCCAAGCGAATGGCGAGATAAGTTGCTTTTTTTATTTAAGATACATTCTTTAGGTCTCAGTGAGAAAGAAACATTGTCGAACTTTTGTTCATTAACTTTTACATGCGAATTGGCTACCCATTCTTCAAAAATACTTAGGTGCTCCCCTAATACGCAAGACTCTCTGATGGGGTGTTTGTCCCGGTTTATTAATGTTATATCGACCGCAAAATTGGATGTCAATATATTTTAGTTTATTGGAATATCTGTTGTGGATATAATGTAGAGTTCACTTCCCTGAAATACAATAGATAAGAACTATTCGGGCTTATTGAAATGCTTTTCTAATTTCTTAAATAATTTCTATACTTTCTTAGTTATTAAAAAACAGGGTCTAATTTTCACATGAAGATGGCTGTACTAGGTATTTCCCATCTACCACTAATTCAGCAAATTCGGTCATATTATCGTGTCATAGCGACATGTTTGTATTAAGGTCGTTTACGGTAATCTCAGTTTCAGAAATTGGCTCTCAATATACCAGACTATATGTTTTATTTAAAATCATTTGCGTTTTACCCAATATCCCGTTGTGAACTTATGGAAAATATAGGTCATAGAGATACTTATTATATCTTAATCAAAATAAGTAGCCATCTTTTCAGCGTTCCGAGAAGAAGAAACGAATGTTCCGCTATTGTTGATTAGGCTATAATCGCGTAAGCGGTGCCTACGCCAACGTAGTAGTAGTCATCTTTTCCTATTAATAATGTAACCTGGTGCTAAAATTTGTTCAGAAATTTCGTTAGTCGCCATATATGTACCTAATATAGAGATTTTCAAGCTTTGGTTGACTTAATACTGTAGATGCTTTAGATATACTGCAGTACTATACTGTAGATCGGTGATGAAGATGGGAGAAATTTGTCCACGAATTACTCCAAGCCTCATATATCACATATAATGATTTTCCTGCTAGTGACTTTGTACCGAATATATTATATCAGCCAATACGTGAGTAATCTTAAAAAAATTGCATATACTTTATCAAGCATGCTTTAGTTTAATCCCAAACTAAATGTCGGTCCAGACATTCTCCTATCCCCAATATATCCAATATACCTTTCGGTTGACTTTACACCTATATATCGGTAAATATGATGATATTTTAATGATATTAAATGAACATAAAATCATTAAAGACCTTGATCCAGTATATTGATTTCCGTTCGTCTGGATAACTTTTTCTTCATATACTGAATATATTGAAGTTCGGTTGAAGCGCAAGATATCTTATTCATATTAAACTTATTTAATTTTTTAACTTTAACTTATTTATGAGTTAGACAGATCTAAGTATTTTCCTACAGCATTAATATGGTTAAAATTTTGTTTGTAATAATGAAAATAAGTGAGTCCAAAACTTATATTATAAATTATTAAGATGTCTAATATGATTTGGTTTGTCTACGAACTGCTAACTATCACTATTTAGCCAAGTTTCTCCTGGAAAAGCTTTTCTTTACTCAAGAAACTAGCAGTAGAGGGCAGAAGTTGAGAGCACAAGAAGCAGAGAGAGCTGCTAATTCCTAATAGCGAAATTTTTACTAGCAAAAATTAGCTGTTGTCATATGAAGAAACAGCTGTTAAACACGTGTGTAATCAAGCGATATTTGACACATATGCTTTGATTTTGTGTATTTTAATAGTTTTGAATAGTTAAGATAAAAATGAGTTATCTATTAAATAATGATTACCACACAAAATGTGAGTGTTGGGACTCATTAGGATTGGATTTAAATGATGATAGAAATATAGAATATGCAGACATTAATAAACATATAGGTTTTTTTATTTCAAAAATTAATTAATTGGTTATTTCCATTCATTTGCATTAGCTCAAAAGAACTTAGCTAGAAATTTATATCGATTTTTGTGAGAGGAAGTTGTCAATTTGCTTTTGCTTTTTATTTATAATATATATATATATTACAGATTACTAAAAATTTGTTCGCCTAACGGTTGTATGTAACACATAAACCTAATCGAGATAGCTATAGAGATATATACAATATTTCAAAATGCTTAGGATGAAGAGATGAGTTGAATTCTGGGTGACTGTCCGTCCGTCCGTCCGTTCAAGCAATAACTTGAGTAAAAATTAAGATATATTGATGAGAATTGTACACTAATTGGTATTCGTGCACCATAAATAGGTTGGTATTGCAGATGGGTATAATCGGAATATTGCCACACCCACAAAATGGAACATAAATCGAAAGCCTATTAAGGGTAATAACTAAGCCACAATTTAAGATAAAAAACTGTAATTTGGTACAGAGCATCGAAATAGGGCGGAGCATCTGTGACTTAGAAATTTTTAAAAGGTGGGTAGGGTTCCACCTCCTAATAAGTTTAACAGGTATGTCTCACAAGCCACTGAAGCTATATCAATCAAACTTGTCGGGAATTAGCCCCTTCTAACACCTCCTCGTGCAGTGTGAAAATGGGTGATGTTGAAAATTGTTAAAAGTTCATCAACTCGCTGAAGAAAACATCAGAAGTATTAAATTTCACAATAAGAATGGCACCGTGAAGGTGAATAGATCTAGGAAATCTCTGAAATTCAGAGATATTCTTTTCCCGATAAAGTGTGCCTTTGAGCGGAAAATGAATAAAGCGGATCAATACTTCTCCTGGTTATATATATCAGTAAATTTTCTATTAGGTATATTAGGTACATGGGAATTTGGAGAAGTATTTACTCGATTTTCGCCATTTTTGATACCAGAGCACACTATTATCATGGGAAGATAAGCCTCCAATTTCACTACAATATCTTCCAGATTTCCCGATATGTACGGTAAAAAGTCGTGTAGAGGCACTGAGGTCCATATATCGGGTACCTGGTGGCTTGAAAAGCTATAATCCGATTTAGACTATTTTTACACATGTGAGGGCATAACTTGGAAGTACTATTCGTAAATAGCTTTATTCCATTATCTTAATTGATGCTCGATTTATCTACCTTAAAAGTGATATATATTATATATATACTTACACTAGGCAGAAAAAGTCTGCGTACAAAGTACTTTTATATACTTTTTATAAAATCCAATTAGTTTTATAATCATTAAAAAATATTACATTTGTAGTTCTATGAAAATAAAAGTGATTAATTTTCTAACAATAACATATAAACAAAACAAAACATAGAGACGACTAGAAAATCCATTAGAAAGAGTCTGAGTACAAGGTACTTAAGTCGAACAAAGACATGCCTCTTCCAAATTCCTCTTAAACTTTAATAGGAAGTCGGATATCTCCTAAGCTTTAAAACTTCCGCTAGGCGTTTTGGCATGGAATCAACAAGCTTAGTGGTTTCTATTGAAGGGATTTTGGCCCATTCCTCCTGCAACACATGCTTCAGGATAGCCTTTGAGGTATTAAGATATGAATTTTTGTCCATGGTGGAGTCTATCAATTCCATTCGGTCCACACCATTAGTAGCCATGCACTCCCATATCATTGCTTCACCACCACCATTCCTCACAGTAGGCACCAAGTTTTCTTTATCGAGTGCCGTTCCTGTTTTTCGCCATACAATCTTACGCCTCTTGATTCCAAAGACGCAAAACCTGCTCTCAATGGAAAAAATGACCTTCTGCAAAAACTCTCGGGGCTTATTTAAGTGTCTTTCGCTAAAGCAATACGCCTTTGTCCATTGACTAGCGATATGAATGGCTTCTTGCCTGGGACATGACCATGATACCAAGCTTTTTCGAAATTTTGCGAACGGTGTCAGTGTAGAGGGTTCTCTTAAAATTTCATTAACATTTTGAGCGATTTTGGTTGTAGTACGTCGAGGGTTTTGTTTCACACATTGCAAAACGTTACGAGATTCCCGCAGTGTTAATATCTTTGGTCGCCCGGGACGGGGCGGAGATACAAAATTGCCGGTATCTATGTTGTTAATAATCACTCTTTATATGGAAGAATGTGTTGTACTAACAATTCGACCGATTTCGAGGTAAATTTTTCCTCCTTGGTAGAGTTTAACCATAATTTCCCTTTCAGAAGGGCTTATTCCTTTCCTTTGGCCGACATTGTATATTATAATATTAATAACGCATTTATTGATACAAAACTCTTTTAAAATTGCTGCTTTTACGAAAAAGAGTAAAAATATAGATTCCCATTTTTCCCCATTTCCCATTTTAGTATTTGTACTTTTCTGCGCTGCCAAATGAATAGTTTTTGTAAATTTATCGTTAAAACAATGTTGTCTGATTTTAACTGCTTTCAATGATCTCAGATAGACTCGCAATAAAGCATATAATGTGATTTTTCTCTGAAATTTCATAAATAAAAGTTATTTTTTAACAAAAGAAAATTGGACATAAGCATGTATGTTTAGTATACAGTTTTGTCATTGCCTGAAAATAAGTCACCACCTGTGAGCCTCACAAATTGCAAGAGTACAGAACGTTTGGTTACACCCAAACTTCGACCTTCCGTCCTGGTTTTTATAGCCTTTTCCCACGGTTTTAAAACATTTCTTTTGAGAGTATTTAATAATATTACCGCTGTTCCAATATTGACCTCAACTAAGTGTTTACAAACACAGCGTTTAAAGCCAAGTATCTTTTCATACTTTTTTTCCTTTTTCTTTTCCATAAACCGTAATTTCATTTCATTCAGAAATTGAGTAGTCTCCAATTTGTTAACTAACGCATTGTCCGCGTTCTATATAAAAATATTTTATTTATATGAGCTCATAACTTTAACTGTTTCACGCACTGGGAAAGGTTTAAACTCATATATTCAAAGCGTTAGTTAGATTGGTTTTTAATGCATTTTTGCTACATTGGCATAGCATGCATGCTTAATAATATGTGGAAGTCTACCAGGTTTGAACTATTATTTCTTTAGTTTCGCTAGGAAGAACATTTAGGTTATGATGTGGGTGGATTCCAAAGGACAACTTCGACCTCAAATCTTCTTGTGGGACTTAATTTCTATTATTAATACCTACTATCTTTAATAGTCAAGTCACATTTTTTTGAAGGTTCCCTCACTATCGTAGACTCTGTAGCTATTATAACAACAATCAGCCCTGTTTTCCAATTTCCATTAAGTGATTTTCAGAGTATGTTTGCATTTTTATTTCTTCCATATTACCTTCGTCTTTGCTTGCTTTTATTGCACTTCCTATTTGCGTACGCTTTCATATTCTCGCATCATTTTGCACAGAGAATAGGAGATTTTTTTTTACTGCAAAAGCAATAAATTGAGTAAAAAATGAGATATTAAAAAAAATTTGGTACACGTGTTATTTAGAAAAACATGTGTTGAGTGAACGTAAAATTATGTAGTTATGTCAGTTAACAACATTGGCATCTCAAACGAGCGCGAATATCATTTACGTTTTCATAAACGAAAATGCTTTGATGCGATGTGATTTGATCAAAATGCAATAAGAACAAATTTCTGCGCCGATTTGTGGCAATGGATGAACATGCTTATTGTCCGCTGAAAGTCTATCAAAGCGAAGGAGAATAGTACGAAAATTGATGTTGCTATCATTGAAAAATTTAAAAGTTACTCTCGCAAAAAGTGAAACAACGAAAAAATAAGGAAACGAAAAAACTAGAAGGAATTAGCAAGGAAATATCAGGGTGTTGTTTTCAATAACCACATCTTATAAGCTCTTGAAAATTAATCAGTAGTATTTGAAATAAATTTCTCGCTAAGATCTTTTGAGCCAATGCAAACGAATGGAAATAACCAATGAGTTAATTTTTAAAATAAAAAAACCTTTATATATATATTTTTTTTTTTGGTTATTGGTTATGCATTGGCTCAAAAGATCTTATCGAGAAATTTATTTAAAATACTTTATATATATATATATATATATATATATCTATGCATATTCTATCTTTCTATCATCACCTAAATCCAATTCTAATGAGTCCCAACATTCACATTTTGTGTAGTCATCTTTATTTAATCATCATTATTTATTTAATGAATAACTCATTTTTATCTTAACTATTCAAAAGTATTAAAATACACAAAATCAAAGCATATGTGTCAAATATCGCTTGATTACACACGTGTTTAACAGCTGTTTCTTCATATGACAACAGCTAATTTTTGCTAGTAAAAATTTCGCTATTAGGAATTAGCAGCTCTCTCTGCTTCTTGTGCTCTCAACTTCTGCCCTCTACTGCTAGTTTCTTGAGTAAAGAAAAGCTTTTCCAGGAGAAACTTGGCTAAATAGTGATAGTTAGCAGTTCGTAGACAAACCAAATCATATTAGACATCTTAATAATTTATAATATAAGTTTTGGACTCACTTATTTTCATTATTACAAACAAAATTTTAACCATATTAATGCTGTAGGAAAATACTTAGATCTGTCTAACTCATAAATAAGTTAAAGTTAAAAAATTAAATAAGTTTAATATGAATAAGATATCTTGCGCTTCAACCGAACTTCAATATATTCAGTATATGAAGAAAAAGTTATCCAGACGAACGGAAATCTATATACTGGATCAAGGTCTTTAATGATTTTATGTTCATTTAATATCATTAAAATATCATCATATTTACCGATATATAGGTGTAAAGTCAACCGAAAGGTATTGGGTTGTTCGGAAAGTCATTTCGTTTTTTTTGGGGAACATGAAAGACAGTTTTCGTATAATGCCTTTCAAATGGCCATAAACAGTTGAATTCGACAAATTTAACCTCTCACCGATCTCTCGTGTTGTGATTCGCCGATTTGCATCAACTAATGCCTTTATCGCCTTCCAGACCGTGGTGCATCTTCGACATCAAAATTGCCGGATCGAAATTTTGCAAACCAGTTCTGGCACTGGCGTACTGTTAACACGCCTTCTCCATACACATCCGTCAATTTTTTTCTCGCTTGGACAGCATTTTTACCTTTTCTGAAGTTAAAAAGTAAAATATGACGAAAATGCTGCTTATTGCTCTCCATATTTAAAAAGGCACCAACCAAAAACTACTGTGTAGAATTAATAGAACTTTTTCACACACAAGCCTTGCAATATCAGCTCTCATGACATATAATGGTTATGGGGCTTAAGTGTGAAGTTAGTTTCGAAAAAACGTAATTAAGTCCTCTGGCGGGAAAAAACGAAATGACTTTCCGAACAACCCAATATATTGGATATATTGGGGATAGGAGAATGTCTGGACCGACATTTAGTTTGGGATTAAACTAAAGCATGCTTGATAAAGTATATGCAATTTTTTTAAGATTACTCACGTATTGGCTGACATAATATATTTGGTACAAAGTCACTAGCTGGAAAATCATTATATGTGATATATGAGGCTTGGAGTAATTCGTTGACAAATTTCTCCCATCTTCATCACCGATCTACAGTATAGTACTGCAGTATATCTAAAGCATCTACAGTATTAAGTCAACCAAAGCTTGAAAATCTCTATATTAGGTACATATATGGCGACTAACGAAATTTCTGAACAAATTTTAGCACCAGGTTACATTATTAATAGGAAAAGATGACTACTACTACGTTGGCGTAGGCACCGCTTACGCGATTATAGCCTAATCAACAATAGCGGAACATTCGTTTCTTCTTCTCGGAACGCTGAAAAGATGGCTACTTATTTTGATTAAGATATAATAAGTATCTCTATGACCTATATTTTCCATAAGTTCACAACGGGATATTGGGTAAAACGCAAATGATTTTAAATAAAACATATAGTCTGGTATATTGAGAGCCAATTTCTGAAACTGAGATTACCGTAAACGACCTTAATACAAACATGTCGCTATGACACGATAATATGACCGAATTTGCTGAATTAGTGGTAGATGGGAAATACCTAGTACAGCCATCTTCATGTGAAAATTAGACCCTGTTTTTTAATAACTAAGAAAGTATAGAAATTATTTAAGAAATTAGAAAAGCATTTCAATAAGCCCGAATAGTTCTTATCTATTGTATTTCAGGGAAGTGAACTCTACATTATATCCACAACAGATATTCCAATAAACTAAAATATATTGACATCCAATTTTGCGGTCGATATAACATTAATAAACCGGGACAAACACCCCATCAGAGAGTCTTGCGTATTAGGGGAGCACCTAAGTATTTTTGAAGAATGGGTAGCCAATTCGCATGTAAAAGTTAATGAACAAAAGTTCGACAATGTTTCTTTCTCACTGTAAGTACACACATTCTCACTGAATGTATCTTAAATAAAAAAAGCAACTTATCTCGCCATTCGCTTGGACAGAATATCCACATTTATAAGATATTCACCATAATAAGGAGTCTGGAAATAAAGCGGAATTTTTAAACTGGTTTAAAAAAAAATCACATTCTAGCTTTGGCAACAAAATTCTTTTATATAAAGCGGTCGTAAAAGTCTATTTGGATGTGTTTATGGTATTCCAATAAAAAATCGTTGATCACTAATAGGTGATAATGGTATATTCGAAATGGAAATATTCACAAATATCTTGGTATTCCAAGGCAGTAGGCGGAAATATTTACTAAAAATCGACGATACATGACAAACCCACTGTTGAATATTTGACTACTCAAACCCGCTTAAAAAAGAGAAGTCTAAAAGCCTAATAAAAACAAGTTATTTGTAAAAGGGCTGTACCAGAAGATTGAACTAATCTGGTTTTAAATATATTTCAGTTTGTTTTAATTATTGTTAGCCTTAAATCATCAGTTTTAATGAATAAAACAAATGAATGAAACAAAAAAAAAAACGTGTGGATGTAAAAATAAGTATATAAAAATATGTATGTGAGAAGTTACTGTACCAATTGCTTAAAGAGGCGTTCACTATCTTTTTTTTTGGTTTGTAAGCTTTGTATAAAAATTCCTTTCTTATTTAAGATACTTTGACTTAATCTGGTACCCTGCATTTAATTTGAACTATTTTTTTAATATCATATCAAGCAATATTTGAATACGATACCAATCAGCATATTGGGCGGTATAGTGATACTCTCGGCACAAAGTTTTGAGCTCATAAATAGTCCGAGAACTGTTGGTATATCTTTGATTATCAAATAACTCCACAAAAGAACTTACGGGGAGTCTAATCTAGCAGTATGTGTGGTCAGTCAATGCTGTTTATATGTAACGTTGACGTCGAAGGAATTTTTGTTGCAGAAACTAAATAACTTGATTCGCCATGGCATGACACGACATGTTCGAAGCATCAACCGTTAACATCTATTTCGGTCATTTACTGGCAAACATAATGATTGACACACATTGAGATAATACCTCTAGACCATTATTTTCGATGTAAAATATAACTATTATTCACTGATTACATACCGACATCAAGGATGGAATGCATTTATTTGGCGTTTGTTTAAAATATGTGTTTATATTTCTTTAATAATTTAATAGTTGATGTAGTAATTTAGTATGTGCAGCATTTTCTTTGTAGCGTATTTAAAATATAGAGTTATATTGTTTTACAATTTAGTTATTATATTGGGATTGCAATTCACGTAGTATAGGTATACATTGCAAAACATCTGCAATAATGGTACGAAATAGTGGAAAAAATATGATTGATATGCGTGTATAACAATAAGCAGTAGAGTGCAGGAGTTGATAGGTATGAAATTAAAACTTTTGTTTTACATTTTCAGTGACAACTTTAGTTCTTCAGCTGTTAATCATAACTAAAACTCGTCACTGTGAGGATAAAATTAATGAATTGACTATTATGCTGACCAGGTAAAAACATTGCTTTCAGCCGTTTTTTTAAAATAACAAGTTTCGATACCCTAAACCTTTCTAAAGGTAGGCATCAACAATCATTGCTGATATTTAATTAAGCTGAAATTTTTTTTTTGTAATTTTATTTTAACTTGCGGACAAATAGTTGCAAAGCGGAGTTTATATATATAATAATTTGAAATTTAAAAGAATAAAATTGTGTATGTTAACATATAAGAAATGGTGTAAACTTATTTATATTTATTTTATTTGGAAGATAATATTTGTAGCTGAGAGTTCTAATTATTTATCTATCTATCTCTAATTATTTTTACGGAAAAATTTGATTAATTATACTATTAATATCTTTTATAAATATGTATTTAAATATATAAAAATTGTTGAATTATTTAAATAAAAGGAAATATAATAAAAAGGAACTTCATATTTATTTCAAAACGACTTGTAGAACTTGGTATAGTAACAAAAATTAAACAATAGGTTAACATTTGCATTTGTCTGAGACACCCAACTGATAACAAAATAATATTTTGGGGAAGAGGCAGTAAAAAGGAGCTTGGTAAAATATTGGTAAAAATTTGCTTGTATTAGTGGTAATATTATATATCAGTTAAAGACTAAGACCATCAGTTTAAAATTTTGTTGAATAAAATATATCCTATATATTAATAATTCACTTGTGTTTCACTTAGAAATAGATGTTTAGTTACCAATGAATTTTATAAACCGATCTCTGTTCACATATGTTACATTTGTTAACAGTTCCCTTAAGTCTGAGTTTTCAACAAATGTTTTATAATGATGAGTAGTTTTGTGTTAGGTGTTGAATAGTGAGATGATACACGTTTCAAAATGGGCAGGCTAGCCCATGGGTGTTTCCTAACTTATGTTTATGAGTTAATCTGGTGTATATAAGTTAACAACTTTCATTTTTTTGAATATTAATATATATTATTTATGAGTTCGGGAAACGATGCTCCTTTATTGAATTGTATTCTTGAACTGACAATTCTAAATTCTTTTATTTAATTCTAAACCTACGTTTGCTTTGTTCCTGATATTGCGCTTCCCACAAGTGAAGTTGTTTCGTTCGTCAGTTTTTCTAATGGTTTGTTCTTTATTTAATAAAAGCATTTCTGGTCCAATTCGTACTAGGGGTGAGATATGTTGATAAAAGATTATTGATACACGAATCATTACTTAAATATAGTACGTTATTATCTAGACATATTTGTAAACAGTTATATTTTATTTTTTGCGATAATTTTTATTTCCATAATTTGTTTTTTTTTTCGTTTGCAATAAAGAATGGTGTTGAAATTAATTTTATAAATTCATCCATTTTTACAGCTGAAATATGTATTGTTTAACAAATTTGATTATTCACGATTGGAAGGCTTAAAATGTAAATTATAATTTACTGTTAGTTGTAATTTTTATTTCGGAAAATTCAACAGCTTCGTCTAAATTTATATACGGAATATCACCTCTGCCTGGTATTTTTTAAGCAATATCTATTTCTTCGCTTGACAAAAGAAAATGTTAAAACTTCAGCAGAAATTATTTCTGATTTGTATTTTAACTGTAAGGATGACTCCACTTCTACAACTTCTTCGTTTTATATAATTCCAATATATTATTAACACTATTTATCATTTCATTAATTTTTTTCTTGAGAGTTTATTCATTAATACTTGATTATTATTACTTCGCAAAATATTATTTATTATACTCTCAGTACTGGCAGTATGTTCCTCTATTGTCTCCTTATATACTGGGATAATAATCGCGCCCACTTCCCATGAAAAGGTAATATTGAAAAAAACTAAAAGTGCTTTAACTCGCTGAAGGAACACGACAGAAACATTATATCTTGCAGCAAATATGATACGGAAGATTTGCATAGGTATCCGTGTAAAATTTTGGTGACGGGCGTGGCACCGCCCACTTTCAGGTGAAATCCCATATCTCAAGAACGCCTTAACTGAACGAAATCGGATGAAAATCACGCCTATTACTCACATAACAAAATTGTATATTCCATCTGATCCGCTCACTTTAAAGTATATAAATCAAGCAGCTATAAGGATATTAGAACGAAACTTTCTACAAATATTACAGTACAGTACTTTCAGATATGTCATCTCATGCGTAAAAATTTAGGAAATTGGCATATAACTTCTCAAGGGCCCATATACTCAATATAAAGTCCACCTGCCTCTGGCTGACTTTATCCCGAAAATATCGGTAAATCTGTGAAATATCGTAACTAAATTAGAGGATTATCTTTCCACGATAAGAATGTGCTCTTGTGTAAAAAATGGGGAAGATCAGGTAAATACTTCCCCTAGCCCCATATACGTGTAACGATCAATATGAGTTAACCCTATGAAATTCAAAAGCTTTACTTTCTAGTAACTGTGCGTCCGTGTTCCTAAAATAGATAAAATCGGGTAACCACTTCCCCTAGCCCGAATGCACCTAATATAAGAATTTCAAATTGGCTTTATATAGCATATATCGTACAGTTTATAAGATATCTTAGCAAAATTATATGAACGTATAATACTGGATATATTATAGTTTAATGGCGAAAATGTTAAGTCGATCAACGAATTACAACGAAATACATCATCTCCCACTTACTGCATATAATTATTTTCGTTATTCTAGAAGACTTTATGCCGAATAGGTCGGTCAGTGAGTGAATTACCTTCAAAATATTACGTGGAAACATGTTCTGCAGTGTACTTGAGTGAAGATAAAAGTTAATGCAATCAGTCCACGCCTTCCTCTAATCCAAATATACTCGATATAATGATTTGCGACTTTCCAGCTGACTTCAAACTTTCTATGTGCGTCAATATGTGTGATAATTTAATGAAACTAAGTGGATATATTTTCTTAAACATAACATGTTTTCGCATTAAAAATGAATGAAATCGCTCCAGACAGCGGCCTAAGCCCCTTATTCCTAACATAATTGTTTCCCTTTCTCTGGTTGACTTTTCCCTATATAAATAATATATATAATTAAGCCACTCTGTTTGAGTTTATATCTCATATATCTCATTTGACATAAATGACATAAATTGATAAACATATGAGTCAAGGCCTGTAATATAAGTTAATAAGAGATCAAATATGATTATAATCAATTGACAATTTCGTCGAATAATGAATGTTGAATTCTTCCGCAACATATTTTAATATAAAGTTTTGAAAGCACATGTCATTTTGTCTTTTTCTACTGATTAATTGTGTTTTTATTTGCGTTAATAAACTATATGGGAAGAAATAGTTAGAATTTTGCGGATTGCGTCAGTTTCAATAGTCGTTTCTATATGGTCAAGCTTTCAGTGCATCTTTCGATGTCAAGCTCATGTATTATTTTGAATTTTCCTTTTTGCAGTCTAGGTGTTCTTCTTTCAAGGGGATTTATTGGGAATTTGAATAGTGGAGTATATATACTTCCGCCAGGCATAGAAGCATTAATAATCAAGAAAAAAGTACTTATTTATTTACCTATCCGACTTTTGTGAATTATTTGTCCTTTTAGCTAACATCTTACTATTTCTGTCTCCTTTAAGTATCTCTTCACTGTAAGCCAACCAAAATTACTTGAATTGCAGGTATATTTTATTACATGTTATTTTCAGACTCTCGCAACATGTTGCAACAGAGCAAAATAGTTTTGTTGACCTAACGGTTGTTTGTTACAACTAAAACTAATCGATACAGATGATGAGAAATGATCAGGATGACAAGAATAGCTATAAGTAAGCTCAAAATAAGACATAAGATAGAAGTTGGTAGAGGGAATCACAGTAGGGAGGGCATCTGTGGGTTGAAAATGTTTAAAAAACGAAATTGGCCCCGCCCCCTAAATGGTTTAGTGAAAAACCAAAATTAAATCAACTTTCTACCACGTCTAACTTTCAACCACGCCTGCTTCCCATATACCACAGTATCAAATTCCATATAATTCTTTCACTTATATAAAAAAAATTACCTAAGAAGATATACGAGCAAGACTTTGCACAAAGAATACATCTAGGGTATTTCATCTCATATTTAAAAATTGTCGAAATTAGAATATAACTTTTCAAGCCCGACTTACTGAATTTATAGACCCAGTGCCTTCGGGTGACTTTTTACCAGGAATATCTGACAATGTGTAAAAATATATTGAAATTGGAAAATATTGAAAATATATTGAATAAATCTTGGCCTAATAAAATTCTTGTTCGTCGCTAATTTTTGATGTATAGTCTATACATTATTATTAATATAACTAAAATGAATAAGATAAACATTTTGAATCATACCCATTATTTTTTCTCCTGTGTGAATTCCATTTAGAATAGACATAGAATAGACATAGAATAGAAAAAGACACCGAGTAATTGCTCATTGTACTCTGATTCTCTTATTATGTATCTATGAATAGTTAGGAAAAGTATCTTAAATGGATATGACGGTATTTCATCATGTTTAAAAAAATTGGATTTTTGAAAGCATTGATTGGAACTTCTCTGCAAGGGATTAAATTATGACCTGCGCTTTCATCGCCATGAATTGTAGGTGTAAGTGAATTGATCAGTATTTTTATTCTTGAGAGAGCGTCTGCAACTACCTTCGCTTTTCTGGGTTTGTAAATAAGTTCATAATTATACCCTTCTAAAGTAGCTTTCCATCACTGCGTGTTACTATTGGTATTTTTATGACTTAGTAAGATTATGACTAAATCATAAATCTTGTAAACATTGATGAATAATTAATGAGTTAAGGGAACATATTATAGACAGCGTTTGCTTCTCGTTTGTGGCGTAGTGGCCTTCAGATTTGCTTAATATTCTCGAAATGATAGTTATTTTTCTACCATCTTGCGACAGGACGGCCTTTACAGAGAAAGCGGAGGCGTCGGTTGTTAATCATAAATCACTCTCGAAATTTGGGAGTGATAAAAGTTGTAAAGTGTCTTTTATTTTACTGAATATTTCTAACGCTCTCTTAGATGATCCTTTTTCCATTTCCTTTGAATGTTTTTAAGAGATATTATCGGGTTCTCCTCTAAGAAATGCTGTTCAGCGGTTCAGAAACTTTTGAGTAGACTTTGTATCCTGACAGCAACATTTATCCAATTGGATTATCATATTTGCATTTCCTAGGGTAAAAAATAACATTTACATATTTTTCAAATGCTCCTTTTCATTTATATACTCGCAACATGTTGCTAAAGAGTATATTAGTTTTATTCACCTAACGGTTATCCGTCCGTCCGTCCGTGCAAGCGATAATTTGAGTAAAAATTAAGATATTTTGATGAAACACGTGTTCTCTCTCACAGTAGGATGGTTGGAATTGCGGATGTGCGCATTGGACGTTTGTGGACGTGACAAAATGCTATTAATCGAAAACCGATAAAGTACTATAACTAAGCAGCGTGAGTAAAAACGTTTGTAAAAGTGGGTATGGTCCCACCCCTAATAGGTGTAATGCACATTTCTCACAAACCGTTAAAGTTAGATCATCCGAACTTACTCAAAGCAAATTTTCTCAGTATGTTCTCAAATACTGAGAAAAGGAGTGGAATCATATATATAATAACCATTATATAATAATAATCATATATAATATTCATACATAGTAACCAACATCCACCTCCCATACAAAGGTTATGTTGAAAACTCCCAAAAGTGCGTTAACTCGCTGAAGGAACTCGTCAAAAACATTAAATCTTACAACAACTATGATACGGAAGGGTTGCACGGGAATCCGTTTAAAATTTTGGTGGGGGGCGCGGCACCCCCGACTTTTAGGTGAAATCCCATATCTCAAGAACGCCTTAACCAATTTCAACAAAGTTAGGTACGTAACATTACATTTGAATTCCTAAGTCACATTATGAAAACGGGCGAAATCGCAAAAACACCACACCTACTTCTCATATAACACAATTTTAAATTTAATCTGATCCTCTCACTTTAAAGTAGATAAATCAAACAGGAACTAAGGTATTTTAATGAAACTTTACACAAATAGTGGCTTGCAGATATGTCATATCATGCGTAAAAATAGTCAAAATCGGCATATAACTTTTCATGCCCCCATATGCTCAATATTAACACCACTGTGCCTATCGTAATGAAATTTGAAGATTATCTTTCCATGATAACAATGTGTTCTTGTGTGCAAAATGAGGAAAATCAGGTAAAAACATCCCCTAGCCTCCGTATACCTAATTCAAAGATTTTCAACCTCTCGGTAGATTTTATATCATATATAACAATCAATATATGAGTTATCCCAGTGAAATTCACAAATCTTCTCTTTCTGTTGACTGTGCGTATGTGTGCCTAAAATGGATAAAATCGAGTAAACACTTCCCCTAGTTCCCATATAGCTGATATAAGAATTTCGAACATCCGGTTACGGTATACTCTAGATATCGGTCAATATGTAAGATATCTTAGCAAAATTAAATGGACGTATATCATAGTTATACGTATATCATAGATATTAATAATATCATATCAGATATATCATAGTTTAATATCGAAAATGTATGAAATCTATCAACGAATTACATCAGCTCGCATATACTACATATAATACTTTTCGTTACTGTAGCACGCTTTAAGCCGGATATGTCGGTCAGTGACTTATCTTCATAAAATTTAATGGAAGCATGTTCTCTAGTGTAATTGAGTAATGACAAAAGTTAATGCAATCAGTCCAGACCATTCCTAGCCCAAATATACCTGATATAGTGATTTAGGACTTTCCAGCTGACTTTAAATCTTATATGTTGCTCAATATGTGTGATATTTCAATGAAATTAGGTAGATATATTTTCTTAAACATAATGTGATAGGGTTTGGCATCTGTGGGAAAAAATTCTTGTAAAAGTAGGTATAGCCCCGCTCCAATAAGTTTAATATATAAATATCATAAACCGTTAAAGCTATAATAATCAAACTTGCTCTGAGTAAGGTTTTCTAACATCTCCTCATACACTGACAAAATGAGTGAAATCGGATAATAACCACCTCCCATACAGAGGCTATGATGAAAACTACTTAAAGTGCGTTAACTCGCAGAAAGAACACGTCAGAAACATTAAATCTTACAACGACTATTGTACGTAAGGATTGTGTAGGAACCCTTGTAAAATTTTGACGATGGGCGTGGCACCGCTTACCTTTAGGTAAAATCCCATATCTGAAGAACGCCTTAACCGATTTCAACAAATTGTACGTAACATTATATTTATATTCCTATGTCACCTTGCGAAAATGGAAGAGATCGGTTAAAAATTTCGTTTACTTCTCATATAACACGATTTTATGTTTCATCTCATACTCTCACTTTAAAGTAGATAAATCGAGCATCAATTAAGTTATTGAAATAAAGCTTTTCACCAATAGTACGTTCAAGATAAGCTATTGCATGCGTAAAAATAGTCGAAATCGGATTATAACTTATCAAGCCACCAGATACCCAATATATGGACCTCAGTGCCATCTGACTTTTTATCGAAAATATCGGTAAATCTGTAAGGTATTGTAATGAAATTGGAGGTTTATCTTCGCATGATAATAGTGTGCTCTGGTATCAAAAATGGCGAAAATCGAGTAAATAGTTTGCCCTAGTCCACATATACCTAATATATAAATTTTATACCTTCCGGTAGACTTTATACCATATATAACGGTAAATTTCTAAGATATCGTAATGACATTGTAGGATTATCTTTCCATCATAATAATGTGATCTGGTGTTGAAAATGGGAAAAATAGGGTAAATAGTTCCCCTAGCCCCATATAAATAATATCCCAGCTCCCGAATACTGCATATAATGATTTTCGTTATTTAAGCAGATTTTATGCCGCATATGTCGGTCATTGTGTGAGTTGCTTTCACAAAATTTCATGAAAACATATTCCCTAAAATACTTGAATAATCAAAAGATTTAATGTGATCAGTGCAGATCTTCCTCTTTCCCAAAAATGTCCTATGTAAGCATTCCCCACTTTCGATCTGACTTTAATCAGTTTATGTTGGTCAATATGTGTGACATTTTAATTAAATTAAGTGGATACGTTTTCTTAAACACAATATGATTTCGCGCTAAATATGAAAGAAATCGGTCTAGATCATGGTCTAAGCCGCTTATTCCTAATATAATGATTGCCTTTTCACTGGATGACCCTTTCCTCGTGGATCTAATATATTCATTAAACCACTTTGGTTGAGTTTATATCGCATATATTACTTTTGAGCTAATTTTCAATATTTTAATATAAATATCTCTGACACGAAGCAAAATATAGCACTGAAAGTACGTGAGTCTATGACCTGTAATATAAGTTAATAAGATACCGAATATGACTGCAATCGATTCACGGTTTCGTCGAATTATGAATGTGGAATTCTTCCGCAACATTTTTCAGCATAAGGTTATGCCAGCACCTAAAAGCATTTCCCCGCCTCTGATCTTTGCACATTGCGAGGGTATAAAATGTTCGGTTACACCCGAACTTAGCCCTTCCTTACTTTTTTTATATAAGGTTTTGCCAGCAGCTGAAAGTTTTTCCCCTCCTTTGATCTTTACGTAATGCGAGAGTATAAAATATTCGGTCATACCCGAACTTAGTGCTTTCTTACTGGTTTTTTAATTTTTGTTTCTTTATTTTATTATTAAAACATTTTTCACAAATTTAAACTGTATATGGAAATTAACTAACAACATAAAATTAGATTTCGAAAATAAATTCGTATATTGTGTCCTCATACAATAAATTTACATGTTTACAATATTATAACATTATTATATTATTACAAATGTTATTTATTTCTATATGTTTTTAAAATTTTACATTATAGTAAATTATTTAAATTGATAAAATATACATGTTTTTTTGTGGTGTGCAAACAATTTCCTCCCTTATATTTTCTGCAAGAAATAGAAATAGAAAGAAGAAAAAATATAATATCAGTATATGTAAGTGTGTAAGAAAATATATGATCAAATGAGATCAGATAAATACACATCAATTAAAGAATGCTAGAAAAATTAAAATGACTTGATATTCATGGCGAAAAGACAAACCAATGCATTTATTTATATATATTTATAATGGCTTGTATACATTATTGGCACAAAAGTGCACGATTGGTTTATCTTTTTTAACAATTTAAACATTCTTCAAACAAGCAGATATATTACGATACACCAATAAGTCAATATTAATTTGGAAACTTAAAGAAAGTAAAATAAATTATTTCTCAAATATAACATTACCAAAAAACCAGCTTTCCTGTTAAAAGCCAAAATTTTCCACAAAATTGCGGTTTTGCCGGAGTTCGATAAAAATTCTTCTTCTTGAAAAATGTATATTCGCCTTCTCTCTTTTAGATAGCTAATATATCAATATGCTTAAAATGTCGATAGTTTTTCTCTCTCTAACTTAAGGTTTCTCCCATTCAATTGGAAATTGCGTACAATTAATTGCGTAATTGTGTGGATAAACAGAAGGAAAAGTTTGATTGTGTTGGAGCAATCTGTTACCTCCATCTTGCCGGGTGCTGTAGGCTTGGTCACGCAGGTTTTGCTAGCAAGACTGTGGTAAAAGATACCACAAACACAATCACACTTTGGGAAAACCTAAAGTTAGAAAGACTAAAAACTATCATTGAAATATCGACGTCCTACAATATTAAAAAGCATACACAACTTGTTATTGTTTACTTATTCATACGTTAAAATATTTGTCACTTTTGTTCGGTGAGTGGGAAAAGTAATACATCACCCCTCACCACAGAGATTCAGCAGAAAAAGTCTGCGTACACCCTCATGCCTTATTTTCTTTTGTTAAAAAATAACTTTTACATATGAAATTTGAGAGAAAAATCACATTATGTTCTTTATTGCAATTCTATTGCATAATATGATAGCATATAAAGCAATTAAAACCAGGCAACGTTATTTTAATGATAAATTTACAAAAAATACTCATTCGGCAGCGCAGAAAAAGTCTCTAAAATGGGAATTCCCCGCGTAATAACCAATCGTGAAAGTGTCGGGAAGCTATAATTTTACTTTTTTCGCAAAAGCAGCAATTTTAAAAGATTTTAGTATCATTCAATTCGTTGTTAATAGTATAATATGCAATGTCGGCCAAAGGAAAAGGAATAAGCCCTTCTGAAAAGGAAATTATGGTTAAACTCTACAAAGAAGGAAAAATTTACCTCGAAATCGGTCGAATTGTTAGTACAACACATTCTTCCATATAAAGAATGATTATTAATAACATAGATACCGGCGATTTTGTATCTCCGCCCGTCCCGGGCGGCCAAAATATTAACACTGCGGGAAACTCGTAACGTTTTGCAATGTGTGAAACAAAACCCTCGACGTACTACAACCAAAATCGCTCAAAATGTTAATGAAATTTTAAGAGAACCCTCTGCACTGACACCGTTCGCAAAATTTCGAAAAAGCTTGGTATCATGGTCATGTCGCAGGCAAGAAGCCACTCATATCGCTAGTCAATAGACAAAGGCGTATTGCTTTAGCGAAAGACACTTAAATAAGCCCCGAGAGTTTTTGCAGAAGGTAATTTTTTCCCTTGAGAGCAAGTTATTCGTCTTTGGAATCAAGAGGCGTAAGATTGTATGGCGAAAAACAGGAACGGCACTCGATATGGAAAACTTGGTCCCTACTGTGAGACATGGTGGTGATGAAGCAATGATATGGGAGTGCATGGCTACTAATGGTGTGGACCGAATGGAGTTTATAGACTCCACCATGGACAAAAATTCATACCTTAATATTTTGAAAAGAAATTTGAAGGAAAGCGCGAAAAAATTGGATCTAGGAAGTGACCACTATTTTCAACAAGATAATGACCCGAAGCATACAGCAGACATAGTTAAGCTTTGGTTACTCTATAACATATCCAAGTAGCTTCGAATTGTGGCGACCGCCACAATCGTCAGATTGGAATCCTATAGAGTACCTAAGGGATTCACTTGAAAGAAAAATATGCCAACGCACAATTACCTCAAAGGCTATCCTGAAGCATGTGTTGCAGGAGGAATGGGCCCAAATCCCTTCAATAGAAACCCCTAAGTTTGTTGATTCCATGCCAAAACGACTAGCGGAAGTTTTAAAACGTAGGAGATATCCGACTTCCTATTAAAGTTTAAGAGGAATTTGGAAGAGGCATGTCTTTGTTCGACTTAAGTACCTTATACGCAGACTATTTCTAATGGATTTTCTACTCGTCTCTATGTTTTGTTTTGTTTATATGTTATTGTTAGAAAATTAATCAGTTTTATTTTCATAAAACTACAAATATAATATCCTTTAATGAATATAAAATAAATTGGATTTTTTAAAATGTATATAAAAGCTTTTTTTCAAAGAGTCATATTTGTTAGTACCTTGTATGCAGACTTTTTGCGCCTAGTGTATATAACTATATATATACATATATATATAATTTTATTATAAGTATATTATATATATATATAGAATTATGGCAGATTTTCTCGTTCTATGTTACCTCTTATATGTGTACCCTATTAATTATGTGCTGGTTAACATCGCGACAAAAATTAGTTATCAAGTCTATTTACGGTCTGTTAACATTGTTGTCTGACGTGGAGATTAATCTTTAAAATTAAAAAAATTTTTTACGAAAAATATCATAAAAATCTTATACTGAAGATATTAAATGAAATCAAAATTTTATACAAAAAAATTTTCACTATCAAAATATCACTGCCAACACTTGAGGATTTTCTGTGTGGTAGATACACAAATTAACCATTTTTGCCGGTTATTTGATTTTGGACTTGCAAAAGCTTATAGGAAAGTTATGTGTTTTCTAACTATATATTTTCATAAAATAGATATTGTGTAATGTAATTTAATTTACAGGTAATTCATCCTCTTCTTCCAATTTAGATAGTGATGAATCTATACACGCTACTTCATTGGGAGTAAATTTGCTCAATAAACCTTAATTCAACCGGCGAAAAGAAAGATCTGATAAATTTCGGAAATACTAAGAAGTATTTAGAGAAATCGATGGCAATTCGAAGCCACAAATGCAGCAATATCATTATATTCGGTATAGTACCAAGAAATCATTATTTTTTCAGAAGATGGCTTTAGTAATCTGTATCTCGTTGTATAACTGCGACTGAACTGCGCCATATGGCGTTAGGAAGATAAGATTTCGTGTTAAAAAAACTTCTTTGTGAAAAACAGTTTTGTGATTGCTTGACTGAGTATTTTTTGAGCACACGTCAAAATACACACAAAAAAAAACCTCGTGTGCTGAATTTCCGCCTGCGAATAGCTGCTGAAACGTAGCAAAATCTATCTATTTCAGAAGCGGGTGGTTATTAGTAATGAAAAGTGTGTCACTTACGATAACTTTAAGTAAGAGGAATTGTGTTCCATCAAGACAACGCCAACCCACTCACATCGATAATAACTCAACAGAAGCTCCGGGAGCTTGGCTGGGAGGTTCTTATGCATCCACCCTATAGTCCGGACCTGGCACCAAGGTTCTGACTATAAGGAATGAACTTGCTGGTGAAAAATTCGACTTAAGATAAACTTGTGAAAATCGGCTGGCCCAGTTTTTTGCCAATAGGGGGGAAGATTACTATAAGAGTGGTATTATGGAATTAGCGTCAACAGGGCAAGAAGATATCGAACAAAACGGTATATATTTGACCTAAATTGGATCAGTCTAACTATGCTAAATAAAACTTTCAATTTAATGCAAAAATATTGCATCTGAAACCCAAGCTTTTGCATCAAAGGCCACACACCAGGTGGATCTCTTTATAATTATTTTTCCGTCATGCTAATTTAGGAAAATGTGATTCAATCAATTGTATTAAAATTTTTGTTTTATTAATTTTAATGACATAAATCCGCTAAATAAGCTTATGAAACTAGTTTCGCTATAAATTCACGTTTTAAATGAAGAACTTCGCAGACTTTTATTAAAATTATTTGATCATATTTCCTTTTCTTTCCGAGTTACCGCTATAAATCTGTTAAATGATGCATATTAATAAAACTTTCTGACGAATTCTATTTCGGAGCGAAAGTTGCACTCCTTCTTAAAGAAAATTAAATTAAAAACAAAACTGCGCTAAAGCTTGAATTCAAAAATAAATGCTAAAAAATTTATGTATCGTTATTTGCAGAAATTTTATGAAGCTTTGATCTCGTCTACGAAATTTTTAAGTGTATCGAGTTACTTGCACCAGAAAGTGTATTTGAAGAAAGAAATGCTTCAATAGATAAAATTTCTAATATTTTCCTACTCTTAGATAAGAATATATTTAAGTGATTGATTTCGAGTGGAGGAAAATTCGTCAAATTGACTTCAAAAAAATATAGCTTTAGCTTACAAATGAATCTTGAGAATTTTTGAGGTATTATAATATTTTAAACTTAAAAAAATTTTATCACACTTTTTATTTCCCTCACCTACACAAATTATTTGGAACATTGACGTTGCCGTTTTCAACAGCGAAGAAATTATTTTCTCCCAAATTAATTCAAATAAAAGTAAAATTCGTAACAAGCTGGAAATCAAAACTTTAAATGGCATTTTTTACCCGAAAAAAATTTTTTATGAAAGAATTAAAATGTTTGGCTCTGTGAATTTTGTGCATTTTTTTGCCTATATTTGTTCTTTTATTCAATTGAAATAATTTTAATTGTGCATTTAGTGCGTAATTCATTTGTGAGCTAAGTATTAGTGTCTTTAATCCTATTTTGCAGTGTTTTCATTTAAAGTACACTAATCATTTTAATTTCTGTCTGGAGTAATTTTTCATAATATTTTGCAATTTTTTAGTGCGTACGCACATTGTTTTTGTTTTATTTTCGATTTTTCTATTTACTAGGTTTTCCGCCTTTATTTAGCTGTGTTGCGTTTTTTAATGTCTCAGTATATTTTCTCTAGTACTGATTGGTTTTGAACTTGGATTAACAATTAATATTTTTATTGCTTTCATTTTTTTACAATTACGTAATTTTTATTTTACAATACATACAGGCACTAATTTTTTTTTTAATAGTTATTTCATTTTAATCATCTTCTGCTTTCATTATCTTCCCTTGTAATTTTCCAAACTGTAACATTAAAGGCGAGTTATCGCTTTGTTTCATGTTGGCTTTGTGATGGTAAATGGTAGATGGATTTTTGAGGTAGAATATTAGATTCTATTAATGACCGTAAGGGATTACGCCGGTCCTGTTTTAAATGTATATCGACTGAAATCGAACTGTTTAATGTTTATAAACAGACACGCAATGGCAAAAATGAAATCGGTAAAGAACTTAAAACCCTTACCGCAAATTTTAGGCATTCGCTCCGTCGTTCCAGGCATCGTTCCAGGCATCGTTCCAATTGTTTAAATGCCTTAATGATTTTCATGAAACCTCTAAGCTTGCCTCTAAACGTAAACGTCCGTCCAATGAAGAGTCAACCACTTCTTCTGTTCAGAAGAGTTTTTACCCTCCGAACATTGACCTTATAAAACTTTCTTCACCGTGCCCTCAAGGTAAGCGGAATACTCGTCTAAATATCTTACTTGCTCTAAAGCTCTACCTAAAGGTTTTAAGAGTCAAAACCTTCAGGTTCCTCCCATTAAAAACTCAGTTGCTTCTTTTAAAAATGTGGTTGTAATACCATCTAAAAAATTGGTACTTATTTATAGATTCGCCAGCTATACCTCAGTTGACGACATAAACATCGTCGAAGTTAACACTTGATGATATTCAAATTCGAAATTTTAAATTTAATTACGAAAGAAATAGTCTTTCATCTTTTAAAATAGATGTATATCTCGAAAACCTTCAAGCGCTTCTTGAAATCCCATTCTGACTATCCGGTGCATTTGTATGTGAATTTGAATATAACGTAAATGTCGGCAAAATACCTAAAAAGCCGCTGAAATACAAAACTGAATGTTGGAAATTTGCTGAGTATTTATTATCAAAATGTTAGAGATCGTAATACAAAATAACTCAATTATATGTAAACAATACTAACTATAATTTTAACATAATTGCTTTTACGGGTACATGTCTAAAACCTGACATTTTTTATTATGAGATATTATACAGCGGGTTTCAAATATTCAGATGTGATCGAATGAATAAAATCGGAGGAGGTGTTCTATTTTCAGTTCATTCTCCTATTCCATCAGAAGAAGTTCTTGTTCCTAATACAGGCTTATTTAAATTTAAATGCACCAGAATTTATATAAACAGGTGCTATAATTATTTAACATAAACATAAACATTATTTTATAATTTATTAAACAGTTATTTAACATTAAAAATATCTAAGTTGGGTTTTAACCAATTTTAATTTAATTCCGAACATAATCGGTAAGCTATTAGACTTAGATACATTGATAATGTTTCAAAGTTTTCCGTAATTCGGTGTGATCCTGTTGTCCTACCAGAGGATTCGTATCATCTTGCTTTAGAACTAACTATCGAAATCACAGGCATTTTACTCGATAATAGTCATCTAAATTGTAGCTTGTTTACCTGTTTAACTTTGCAAAAGCTAACTTTAAAAAGTTGAATGGAGAACTTTCTAACTTAATATGGCCAGACTATAATGGAAGTATTGAATTTAGTGTCCCACATTTCAATAAAACTACCGTAAATTTACTTGAAGTCTGTGTCCCAAAACTCGATGTTACTAAAAGAAAAGTGTGAATGTGTGTGTGTGTGTATGTAAATGAATTAAAATATTTAAAGACTCGTGCATTAAACTTAAAAAAAACTGGTTTACTTGTCGACTATTCAAAATATTAAGCATTGCTTCGAGAGTATTCAGACCTAAACAAAAAATGTTATAATAATTACACTGATATGATAAACAATTTTATGTTATGTTATCCAAAATCGTTTTATGGTTTCGTTAATTCCAAACGCAGGATTTATAAATTTCCGTCGCGATGAAATATAAATCATGTCATGTGACAATTGTTGACATGTGACAACAAATTTGCTTAAAATTGTGATCGATGTATCAGAGGGTTTTAGGGAGAATAAGCATACTGATGTTATATACACTGACTTTTGCAAAGCCTTCGATATAAATCGCCCAATTTTCGTGAAAAACTTGACGTTATCAAATTATCAAGTGACTTCTTATCTCAATGATAAAACACGAGTGATATTTAATGATTCTATTTCGGATTCAATTAATGTTTCTTCAGGTGTTCACGATTTCACAAAAAGGTGAAACAGTTTGGTTACTTGGTGTGATTGAAATGATATGCCACATAATCTTAGAAAATTAAAGACGATGAGCCATTCCCTAGATTTGTGTTTACTTCCCCTAAGTAATAAAAAGCTATAGACTAGATCAAGTATTGAACTTCGTCGATTTGGGAGCTACTATAGGCCCCAAACTTAATTTAAGTTTTCATGTTAATAGATTTTAAACATTTGTTAAAAGATGGTTTAAGAATTGAAAGATCCCCGTATGTTACTAAAACTCTTTTTACCACTTTGGTTAGGCCTACATCAAAATATGGCTCTGTAGTGAGGAGCCCTAGTTTGCCTAGGAGCCCTAGGCAAATTAGAGTCCGTCCAAAAACGAGCGAAAATATACCCAAGATAGTGATTTCCGACTTTCCAGCTGACTTTAAATCATCAATATGTGCAAGATTTTAAAGGAATTGAGTGTTAGGCTAAAAAACCTTTTTGTGTTTTAATAAACCTTTATAAGGTTTAGCGTTGAATATGAATGAAATTGATCTAGACATTGGTCTAAACATCTATAATACCTCTAATATAATGATTTTCTGGTTGCTCTGATTACTGTGGTATTTAGCTGATTTTATTGTTATAAATTTTATAATAATTATAATAAATAATTATAATTTACTTTACATATAAATTGTTTTTAATAAAAATTATAGCTGTTGTACCTTCTCATGTATGATTTGCCTTAGTTGGATTGACTTTATGACCATATGACCGAAAGTAAAATTTACTATGATGCCAAATAATAAATGTTGAATTCTTACGCGACACTCTGATACAATAAAATATTTGACCAATACCAGAAAATATTTGCCCGCCCTTGATCCTTGCAAATTGCGAGAGTATAAAATGTTCGATTAGACTGCAGCCATACACGAAGATTTTGTTGCCCAGACTTGTAGTTTTACAGCGAGGGGCGACGAGTAATGAAAGACGAATAATGAATAATATTTTTGTGTACCGCTTAAATGAAGCGTACAAAAATTTGAGAATTTGATATGAAAAGGAATCTAGAAAATTGCGCCATCAACTCGAATCCCCCGTATGAATGCAATGGGCAACACCAAAAAAGAATCTCCCGATAACGAGGAAAGTCGTTGTGTATGAACGCCCTTTTACACCCGAATTCAGGCCATCCTTACTTGTTTCTATTGTTAAAGGTTGTGTCTTCGTAAATGGAATATACTGTGATTTTCGAATAATGCAAGGGAATGTTTACAAAAATAATTTGAGTAAGTTAACATGAGTATTGTATATCTTAACATAAAATTTTTTGTTTGGTATTGTTTGATTAACCCATGTTAATTGTTTGTTAAATGAGTTACCTGTGTTAAAATAACCAAAAAAATATTTTATATTAAAATTTCAATACAATTTTTAACATTGCTTCAAATAAAACTCAAAGCACCAATTTAATATAAATGCTTCCATAAATACAAAAAATTAGACTTTTAACTGTTCGTTATACATTTCAGATATCTGCAAATTTCAGAGGAAAATTCTTAAGCTCTACCCCAAGTACACAATTTCAGTTTTTAAACTACAAAAAAATTAACTTGCCATTTTGTATTAACTACTGAATTCATTAATTTAAAATATTATTGTTTAATTTAAAAAAAAAAACATGTTAATTTGCGAATCATACCTATTTACAATAAAATGTAAAAGTTAATAAGTAATATTAACTATACATATATATATGTAAAAAACATATATCAATCCTGACAATGTACATATATAAATTTTAGACCCAAGAGAAATTTAATCTCTATTGTACAATATATATAAATTGCAATATTTAGAAACAAATCAAAATAATTATTAAACATTTTTTAAGAATTTCAAATAAGAAGGAACTTATGCTAACTAACTAACTAAGGAACTAGCAGGTTACTGACTTTTTAGGTAATGGTAGCTGATAGGTAACCAAAGAAATAAACAAACAAACCATTTTCAGTAATACCTGCCTAAATAAATAAATGACCAATGCCAAGAACACTGTTAACCAAAGAATAAAAGATAATTTTCCAAAATAGTTGGAAAATTAGGCTAGTAAAATATAAATCGCAAATGCACTAAAGCAATGAGAGAGAGGGAGAAGATAATCACACTGGAGTGAAGTGAAAGGGGAGAAATAGTTAATTTTTTCCCAAGGCTGGAACAAAAGTAACCTATCGGATAATGACAACTCTTGCCCGTCTTGTGGGGAAGCTTCTCAATTATTTAATTATTCAAAATTTTTATTACATTTCTGAACTTCTAATTTCAACCTTATCATAAATATTTTAATCATACTATACGTCGTCACAAACATTTTATTTTTATTGCATTACATATTTTTCGCAAATAGAAACAAGAGAGAATGTCAAATATAGAGTATGTTCAATTTCGGACTAGCGCGTCGAGTTTTATCAAATTACGAAAAGCGTTTTTGATAAAAAACCACCTCGTTTTTTAAACCTTTTTTAAAACACTCATTTTAGAGATCACAGTCTATTTTTTAATTTCGTGTTGCTTTAAGGTTTCCGTGTATATGTAATGAAATCTTCCTGTTAAAAGTAAAAATAGAAAAAGCTATTCAATTGAGACTTGCAGCATATCCAATTTTTGGTCTGATAACATATACATTTAGCTAATGAACCTTGATTAGATGAGTTGTCAAGGTAGTTTAAATATTGAGAGCGGACTTGAGTAGGAAGTGGAGAAAATGGGGAAAATATTTTCAAAATTAAATATAATAAATTATTTGTATAATGATTGCATAACTCGAGCCAATAAAAATACGTATGTCTAATGTCAATGACGCAAGCATCGAACTAAACCTCTCACCGTTATGTACTACGGCTTCACTGTCAAGTACTACGTCGGGATGACGGTTAAGCAGTGCTCATACGAATGTATTGATAAGAATGCATTCAGCAACAAGTTGCATTTATTCCTGACACTTCGGAATGACATAATTTGGCGGCTATCTCGATAACTGCTTTTCACTTCTCTTGAGATTCAACCATTTGGTACTCTAGTGGTTTTTGCGTTCTGCATCAAATATATATTGCAAATATTGGCTTTTTTGTACATTTTTTACACAGCGGACCAACGTATGTTCTACATTCTTAATGGATACGCCCCCGCAATCATCGAATATGTCATTGTTCTGATGGTTGAAATTTTTCAAATATGCTTTAAAACAGCCATGTTCCGTTAGAATTTGGATTATTTAAAAATCTACCTCGTTGTGTGATCTATTTAGCCGTAGCTCAATGTTGGGGATTAGTCGCAATGTGTTGCGCCTACTTCGACTGTACTCTCAACATTTTGTCAGCGTCTCACTACCTTTGCTCGGGCTTTATTTTGTAGTGTTCTGGGTGGTAAATTAGCCATTACAGTAGTCTTAAACTCATTGGCTAAGTGGTTTAGTGGGCGTAAGTCCACGATCACGAGGGCACCATCTTTCTATACCGAACGAAGCGCGGAGCATACTCTTAGTGTGCAAATGCCGTATATAGAAAAAATACCACGTAAGGAAGTTTCCATTTCGAGCTTTCTTCCATATTAGAGCTCCGTATACAAAGAGAGACTTTATTACTTTAGATAAGAGTCTTCTCCTACTTTTCTTTGGTCTACCGATATTAAGCATCATTATATATTTACACCTTTTATGTTGAACGTAACAATCTCACGAGTTGTCCTACCAGTAAAGAGCAAAACTTTCGTTTTGATCTCTGCTAGGGTAAGTCCATCAGTATTAAGCCAATCGCTAATTAACGATGTTATAATTCTGGTTGTCACACCGTTGTCCTCTATGTGTTTGTGTATGAGTAAAACAGCAATGTCATCTTCAAACCTACTGATGTGTACACATTTGGTTAATTTGAGTCACAGTGGTCCATCATAGAAAATGCTCCAGAATAGCGGTCCGAACCCTGTGAATCACTTTCGGTGATTTTATGTTCTTTACAATCCTCGATTACGTTGTAGCTCAAAATCCTTTCCTCAAAATAACTGGCAATTATTTTGTACAAGTAACGAGGCACGGAGAAGCTTTTTACTATAAGCATTCTTAACGAGGGTCGAGGGTTACAACACACAGTATAGTATTAAGCCACTCCATGACCGTTTCCCTCTAACAGCATCTTTAGCTCATGTATTTATTAGGGTCAAGGCTTCGATTGTGGATATAGCCTTTCTGAATCGGAAATAATTCGGGGATATACCGCCTATGTCTCCGATTGTCTTATTTAGTCGTTGGTATGTAATTCGCTAGAGGATTTTTCTAGCGTGATCGGAAATGGGACGATTCTCTTAAAGGCTTGTTAGGTTTTGGCAGTAGCATATGGTTCTACCTTTCCACGTAGAGAAGCACCTTTTTTTAATGCATGTTTTATACTTTGTTCGAAAAGCGGAAATGTTCCTAACAATCGCTGCTTTCAACGCTATATTATAAGTACCGGTCAAATGGCTTTTGAACCTCTTCGTTTGAAACAGATAAAGCTTTCATAAAAAAAAGTACTTTCATAATCTTGTCATAATAATATTCTTCCCAGGATTGAAAGAGAGGATGGAATTTGTCAACGAGGGTGGAGTTCTCCCAAAACCACTTTGAATGCGATCCCCCAAGCATTGTTTTCAACGTCGTCGCAGAGCTTGAGAAAACATTCCTGCTTACTTTTATTAATCGATACTAATCGATTCTTAATATCTATCTAACTCGACTAGTTTTAGGTGTCACAACAGTCATTAGGTAAACAAAACTAATACACTCTCTTGCAACATATTGCGAGAGTATAACTAGTAAGGGAATGTTAAATTCGGGTGTAATCGAACACCTTATAATATCGGAATTTGCAACTCTCTCAGGTACTCTCAGGTATTGGGAAAACTTTATATTAAAAAATATTACAAATTAATTCAATATTCGTTATTCGACGAAACCGTGAATGGATTGCTACTACATGTGGTATATTATTAATTTATGCTATAGATCATAACATTATTTACTTTCATTGCCACATTTTGCTTTCTGTCCCAAATTTTATACATCACCTTAAATAACTCAAATCATTACATTCATCAATAGTGCTATGAGGACTCTCTTAAAATTCCCTTATTTTATTTAGATATCTTGCTCAAATGTATCTATTTTGCTCAACTAAGGGCAAGATATTTAAAAAATGGGTATATGTGAGAAAAGTCAAAGTGAGGAGTGGATATTATTGCTTCTAAATCGAGTTTAGTCGCCTTCGAAACAACACTACGGTTAAGAAAAGATGCCCATTTAATTTAATTCAAATCAAACACATGTTAACTTAAATAAACAATATAAAGTCAACTGTAAAGTCGGAAACAACCAGGTTGGGTATATTTGGGCTAGGAGACCAGAAGCATATTGCTTTTACTTTTGGCGTTAGGATAAAATATACAAGAACATGCTTCCACGCAATTTTATAAAGATAACTCAAAATTTTACCGATATATTCGACACAGAGACCGTTATATTAGAGCTTGTCTATATATTATATATATAATGTACGAAGGCTGAGGTAACATCTTAATAGATATCAATAAATTTCATCACCAAGCTATAGTATATCCAACATTATAGGTTAACTTAATTTTGTTAAGATATCTCACATAGTATATATATCTCACAGTATAGAGTCAACGGGAAGTAAGAAAACCATTATATTAGGTATACGTGGGTTACGTATCGAAGTATTGACCCAATTTTTCCACCTGTTTGGCATCAGGGCACATTATTATCGAGAAAAAATGCTCCTGAATTTCACTAAAACATCTAATAGTCTTACCGATATTTTGGGTAAAAAATCAGTATTTTGGGTAAAAAAAACTGAGGCCCACATAAACGATATTGGGGAGGTTAAAATTTATAGTCGGAATTCGATCAATTTTGGACGGAAGGTGGCATGCCTGGAAAATACTATTTGTGCAAAGGTTTATTCCGATATCTTCATCGAAGTTATCATGCGATTTCACCCATTTTCAGGCAGTATGAGGAGGTGCTTGAAAGACTTGTTCTCAGAAAGTTCAGTTCAAACAAATTTAGCGACTTGTGAGATATATACAGTTAAACTATTAAAGGTCGGGGCCCGCTACGTTTTGTGGGCGTGGCAGCAGGCCGGCCTCGCCCATCTACAATAGCAACCTCCTGAGAATGTGTGTTAATATATGTACCAAGTTTCACGAAGATATCTCAAATTTCATTCAAGTTATCAATTGCACGGAGAGACGAACAGACAGACATCCGGAATTCAATTCGTGTCGTCATCGTGATTATTTTGATGTTTAGGTAAAGATTTGAACTTTGTCAATATTGATTTATTTATTCACTGCACAGATGGTATATGACCTGTCCGACTAGTACTCTATCGCTGTCGTTTAAGAGCTCAATTAGCTGACTATTCCCAAGCAGGTAGGTTAAGCTCATTGTGTTGTCATTCCCAGTTATGTTTATCCGAGTAGCCCAAAGAATTTCTGCTACTTTAATTTTAATGGCATTTCGATTGATAAAGTTCGTTCCATTCACACTAGCTTTCCCGACTTAGAAATAATCTAGTTGTCCGATGATACTGTTGCGGCATGATCGTTTATGACAACCATACCACCATCAATCGTCTGTATGGAGTCTAATTCCCTGAATGTTGTCCTACAGCTTCCCGCGGCGCTGTCTAATTATTGTTGAGTATAAGTCGTTATGTTCGCCTTCATCTTAGGGTAAATATTTTTACCATAGACTGCTAAAGCATTGTCTTGCAAGGACAGTATTTTGTTGTTGTGAACTATGGGTAATAAAATATTCCTTTTGCAAATAAACTTAGATTTGGGGTACTTAACTAAGAAGTGAAAAAGATTACTATCGTGAAAAACTTTAAACTTAGAAACTTATATAAAATCGGTTACAGTTAAATTGTTGAGAGATTCGGTTTTCGAAATTAAATCGATTTCTATTGTATCAAAAATAATTGCGTTTAGTAGTCCAAGTTGTACTAAAGCTATTGAAAGGACTATTACCTAGGACTGTAATAACATCCCTAGGCAACATCGCAGCCTATACATCGGGTATTTATTTGTTATAGTTGTTCTACATTAAGGACTTACTTACAGTATCGGTTAAATCTGTGATCTATTCTTGTAGTTATAGGTGTAATGCTATCTGTCGATTGTTATTGTCACTTAGTTTGTAAATTTTTCTTGCCACCGTTTGAAAATGACAAAGTCCTGATTGTCCGCTGCAACCATGAGAACAGTCCTCAAGATATTTAGGCTACGTAAATGTCTAATTGGTCTAAGTAGTGGCTAGAGTCATATGCCTACGTGGGAACGGTTTCAGTGCAGACGGGTGTCAAGGTTTAACTCGACATAGACCGTCAGGTTTGTAGCATGTCTGATGTAACAGTGAATGTCGCAAAAAATTACGTCGCCCAAACCGGTAAGAAATAAGTTATCTGCTAAGTTTGCTGTCATAAAGATATAAACAGGCAGAAGTCTGAAGGAAACAGATATGAGGGAGAATATAGGAGTTACGGTTAAATTGTGACAGACGTAAAGAGTGACAGTGGTCCAATTAAAGACATCTACTAGAATGTGACAGTGCAACTGGCGAACATTGTGCTTATGAACTATCCTACCATTTATTCTGACTGGGGAGCCCCAATTTTTTTAAACCGTACCTTCCACATATATGGGAAAAAGTTCGTTTTCCAAACATTTATTTGATTTAATATCGACCCTGATCCTCTCCTCTAAATTAAATGTTCTTGCAGTCCTGTTTTTCAATTAGAGGCATTTTCAACTGTATTTTTTTTTGCCTCTGACTCACCCTCGAACCCTCACCCTCTTGCCCCCCTCGAATGGAAAACATATTTAGTTTTTTTGCCCCTTACAGAATAAATGCTCTTATTGGCCATTGTACTTCTAATGGCAGTGGGGAAGCGAGGCAAGATCTTATTGTATTAAAATCTAATGATTTTTCGTTGACACAAAAAATAGTTTTGGTCCCCGTGAAGTGGTTGACCAGCTGCAAAATGTGGAGATTTACATTGACTATTGTCCGTGAGCCGATTGATTGCTCAATCGAAAATTATCGATTAAGCTATGGAGGATTTTCCCAAGAAAAGTAGGACAAGAAATTTCGTCTCTCGCTCTTCTAGGGTCTCCAGGGCAGGAAAGATTTCTCGCTAAAAAATTTACCTCTTCATTACTTAGGTCATCTAAAGCTTCTTTAACTAAACCTTCGTATGGTTCCATAATCAATTCATCTGATTCAAAGTTTGGTTTTACCTTTTTTAAGTTTTAGCGGATACTTTTACTTAACAATATATAAACTAAACATCAATAAAGATATCGTAATAAAACTTTGCAAAAATAGTGCCTTCTAGGTATGCGATCTCATGTATAAAAACAGTTGAAATCGGACTTTACTGAGTTTTTACCGAAAAAATTCAGAAAGAATCGTTCCCGATGAGAATGTGCATTTGTGTCAAAAAGAGATAAAATCGGTTTAACACTTCCCCTAGCACCCATATACTTCCATTTGACTTAATACCTTTATATATATGTATATTCATACATATATTGCGTACATTATACCTTAATATATCGGGCAACCTGTAAAGTATCTTAATGAAATTTAGAGAGCTTCTTGATCTTATCCCTATATCTATAATATAATGATTTACGTCTCTAGTTAATTCTTTCCTCATAAAATTTAAATTTCGTCCCTTTGGTTGAGTTATTCCAATTAGTATTATATCATTCGGCAACAAAAATTGTGACACTAGTGTTATGAATATAGTGATTTGTTAGTTAGATTGATAATTTGAATTTCTCGGACATGAAGCAAAAATTAGTAGCGAAACTGAGTGAGTAACTGAGCAAGTCAGTGAGTAACTGAGTAGAAATATGATTGTAATCCATTTACAAAGTCTTCGAATAATGAATGTTGAAAATTTTAGTGTATAAACATCTGAAAAGAATTGTCCTGCCTTTAATTTCTGCAAATTGCTATTTCGGTTATTATATTCGGCTACACCGAACTTAGGCCTGCCTTTTTTACATTGATGCATATACACTCCTTCCGTTACATCTTTATTGTCGAAGTTAATGCTTCTAACGTTTTTCATTAGTGATTTAACTCATATTTAGAAGCGGGGTTATGGATGGATTTCATTAGTTTCACTCTGTATGATGCAGTACTAGATAGAAATGTTACCAGCATGTTTGGTTGAAATAGCTTTGGTCAGTGGTGAGATATGCACTCCATACCTATTAGGAGGCAGAGCCATGCCCATGTATAAAAAAATTTCCAATAACAAATGGTCTGCCTAGGGTTATCCTCTCTCTCAAATTTGAGTTTTGTAGCTTACTTGTGGCATTTTATAGTTTTTCGATTAACGGAATTTTGTGGGCATCTTCTGAGTGCCAATGGACACATGTACCAAATTTGATCAATATATCTCAGGTTTTACTCACATTATCGCTTGCACGTATGGACGAACATATGGACTGACAGACAAACGAACAGACGGATAGACGGGCGGGCAGACAGACACACTCTCTAATACTCTCTGTAAAATGTTGCGAGAGAATAAAAGATATTAGACGAAGTTGTTAATCGATTACAATCAACCAGAAGAACTGAAATCATTATATTGGGTACATGGGAGTTAAAGGAACATGAAAAACTATACTACGTCTGAAATCACAAGTTTTCTTAATGTCAATAAAATGTTTTACATATTAACCGGTATACAGTAAAGGTTCGAAAAAGTTAAATAGTTTGTTATTGGGGTACCTAACTTTTCCGTGAAATGAAAAATACATGTGAATTTTAAAAATTGAAGATGCAGAAACATGCAAATACATGGCCAATCTATTAGCCAAAACACCCTCATTTAGTTTTTTTTATTTTATTTTAATAATAACTAATAATATTTTTTGCTTAAGTGCTCCTGACATTGCTGTGTTCAAAGCAAAACAGGTACGACTGTTTTTTTAAACAACCAACCTATCATTGCAAACATATATTGTAAGACTACTCGCAACTTATTGCAACAGATAACAACAGATTATATTTTTGTTCAAATAACGGTTGTTTGTAACACTTAAAACTTAAAAACAAGGTAGCTATAGAATTATATATATATAAATGATCAGGATTGCGGAACTAATTCGAGCGGCTGTCTGTCCATCCAAGCGATAACTTGAATAAGAATTGAGGCATTTTAATGAAATCGGCACACATTTTTCTTGCTGCCATGTCCACAAAATTCCGTTAAACGAAAATTTATAAAAGGCTACAAGTAAGTTCTCAATTAAGATATAAGACTGGAATTTGGTGCAGGGAACTAAAGCAGGGTGGGGCATCTCTGGGTTGAAAATTTTTATAAAATGGGCGTGGCTCCGCTGCGTAATAAGTACCTAATAAGTACCCCATACCTCATAAAGCACTAAACCTGCATTGACCAAACTTTCCGAGAACCAATATTTTCAAAACCTCCACAAATAATGTGAGAATAAGTGAAATCGGATTATAACGATGCCAACCAAGCCACCAACCAAGCCTCCCATACAAAGGTTATACTGAAAACTACCAAAAGGGCGTTAGATCGATGAAGAAACAGGTCAGAAGAACTAAAATTCAGTTAAAAATTTAACAATGGGAATCTCAGGAACTATATCTCAGGAACTACAATCTCAATTTCAAACAAAGTTTATACATAACATTATATGTGATGCACCCCATGTTACAGTGTGAAAATCGGCGAAATCAGATTACAACCACACTTACTTCACACATATCACAATTATGAATTCCATGTGATTTTTTCTCTTTGCTGTATATCAATGAATTACCAGTGAAGCTATCGGAGCAAAACATTGCACAAAGAGTGCCTTCACTGTATACCATCTCATGTGTAAAAATTATGAAAATCTGAATATAACTTTTCAAGCCCCAGGATACCGAATATGTGAACGCAATGCCGATGACTGACTTTTTACCAAAAGTATTGCTCAATCTGGGAGATATATTACTGCAATTCAGAGAAAGTCTTTATCTGATAATAAGGTACTCTTGTGTCAAAAATGGATAAAATTGGATAAATACAACATCTAGCCCCATATGCCTGATAAAACAATTTCAAAATGCTCTTCAGCTTTATACGGTATATTTCGGTCAATACATAATATATCTTAGCAAAATTTAACAAAAGTATAATACTGGATAAATATAATTTAGTGTCGTAAACGAGTAAAATCAGTCAACGAATTACACTAACAATTGAGTTAATTAGGCTGATTTTAATATAAATGTTTCCGACGCGAAGCAAAAAGTTGTAAAGAAATTGATATATTGTAAGATTCAATATATGATTATAGTCCAATCACAATTTTGTCGAATAATGAATGTTGAATTCTTACGCAACTTGTTATACTCTCGCAACATGTTGCAACAGAGTATAATAGTTTTGTTCACCTAACGGTTGTCCGTCCGTCTGTGCATGCGATAACTTGAGTAAACATGGAAGATATCTAGATGAAACTTGGCACACCTGTTCCTTGTCACCACAAGATGGTTGGTATTACAGATGGGCGTAATTGTACATCTGCCACGCTCACAAAATGCCATTATTTTAAAACAGATAAAGTGCAATAACTAAGCAGCAAATTAAGACATAAACATGTTATTTAGTCCCAGGGCATATGTGGACAAAAAATAACGATTTTCTTTCCTCTGGTTGACTTTTTCCTCATATATCAAATATATTTATTAAACCACTTTGGTTGAGTTTATATCGCATATACCACTTTGAGTGAATTTGGTAGATTTTAATATAAATATCTCTGACACGAAGCAAAATATAACAACGAAGGTACATGAGTCTATGGCCTGTAACATAAGTTAATAAGATACCAAATATGCTTGCAATCCATTATCAATTTCTTCGAATATCATTTTTATTATATCATAATATTTCTTCAACATATTTACAGAGTATATTAGTTTTGTCCACCTAATGATGTTTTGTAACACCTAGAACTAAACGAGTTAGATATAGACATATATATATATAAATGATCAAGATGAAAAGACGAGTTGAAGTCCTAGTGACTTTGGTTGAGTTTATATCGCATATATTACTTTTGAGTTAATTTGGTAGATTTTAATATAAATATCTCTTGATATGAGGCAAAATATAGGAATGAAAGTACGTGAGTATATGACCTGTAATAGAAGTTAATAAGATACCAAATATGATTGCAAGCCATTGACAATTTCGTCGAATAAGGAATGTTGAATTCTTCCGCAACATTTTTTAATATAAAGTTGTGTCAGCAACTGAAATCATTTCCCCGCTCTGATCCTTGCGCATTGCAATAGTGTAAATTGTTCGGCTACACCCGAACTTATTCCTTCCTTACTTGTATAATATAAAGTTTTACCAGCACCTCAAAATAATTCCCCTCCTTTGGTCCTTGCACATTGCAAGAGTATAAAATGTTCGGTTACACTCGAAACATTTTCAGGTGCTAGCAAAACTTTATATTGAAAAGTGTTGGGTAAAAAATCAACACGTTAAGAGTGTTAATATTAACACAACGTAAGAATTCAAAATCAATCCTATAATAATATTTGGTATATTTTATCTATTTTTCTCCAAGTCCGAAATATTTATATTAAAATCTACTAAATTAACTAAAATGAGATAAAAGCGATATAAACTCAACTAAAGTGATTTAACTAAATATATTGGGTATATAAGAAAAAAGTCAACTAGAGAAATGGAAATCATTATATTACGAATAAAAGGCTTATACGACGGCCTGGACCGGTTTATTTCATATTTAGCTTTAAATCGCAGTATGTTTAAGAAAACATGTCCGCTTAATTACATTAAAATATCACACATATATAGACCATCATAGAAGATTTAAAGTCAGCTGGAAATTCGCAAATCATTACATCGAAAATATTAGGGCTAGGGGAAGTCGTGGACTGATTGCATTAACTTCTGTCTCTGCTCAAGTACACTGCAGAACATGTTTCCACGTAATTTTATGAAGATAACTCAAACACTAGCCGACATATTTGACATAGAGTCTGCTAGAGTAACGAAAATCATTATAAATAGTAGGGAGCTGGGATAATTCGTTGGCCGATTTCACACATTTTCGGCATTAAACTATGGTATATCCAATATTATACGTTCACTTCATTTTGCTAACCCATCTATTACTATTGACCAATATAGACCGCATAAAGCCAAGATGTTTGAAATTCATTAAGTAATGGTGGCTGGGGGAAGTCTTTACCCGATTCTAAACATTTTAGGTATATGGACCCAGTTATCAGAAAGAGACACTCTAATTTTACAGGGTTAAATAGTGACTGTATTATATGGTATAGAGTCGAGGTTGAACGCGAGGTTGAAAATATATTGTAATATAAATATATTGTAAATATAAATGCCTTATTATTTTGCATATGGGGGCTAAGGAAAATATTTAGCCGATTTTCCCCACTTGTAACACAAGAGCATATTATTACAATGGAAAGATAATCCTCCAATTTCATCACGAAATCTCCTATATTTACCGTTATATATGGTAAAATATTTTATATTACCTTTATATTACGTATATGTGGACTAGGAGCAGTATTTACCCTATTTTATCCATTTTAGGCATACGGACGCACAGTTATCAGAAAGAGACGCTCTCTGAATTTCACAGGAATAACTCAAGAGCACATTATTATAATGGAAAGAGAATCCTTCAATTTCATTACGATATCATATATTTACCGTTATATGTGGTAAAAGGTCTACCGGAAGTTTGAAAATCTTTATATTAGGTATATGGGGACTAGGAGCAGTATTTACCCGATTTTATCCATTTTTAGGCACACGGACACATAGTTATCAGAGAGAGACGCTCTCTACATTTCACTGGGATAACTCATATACTGACCAAAATATATGACATAAAGTCTACCAGAAGGTTGAAAATTCGTTTATTAGGTATATAGGGGCTAGGGGGCGTATTTATCTGATTTTCGTAATTTTTGACATGGGGGCGCATATTTTCCTAGAATTTCATTACGATATGTCATATATGTACCGATATTTTCGGCATAAAGTCAGCCATAGGTACTGAGTCCTTATATTTGGTATCTGGGGACTTGAAAAGTTATGCTTCGATTTCGGCCATTTTTATACATGAGATGGCATATTTTGAAGGGCCGATTTATACAAAGTTTCGTTCTTAATTGGTGTTTAATTTATATGCTTTAAAGTGAAAGAATCAGATGAAATTCGAAATTGTGTTATAAGGGAAGTATGAGTGGTAGGAATTCGATTTCACCCATTTTCACAATGTGACTTAAGGATGCAGAAAAAAATGTTATATACCAAATTTGATTGAAATTGATATATCGGTTCCTGGGATATAGCATTTCACCGGAAAGTGGACGTTGCAACAACCATTGTCCAAAGTTTGCACGGATTTCTATGTATACTTTCTGTACCATCTTTACGGTATTATTTAATGTTTCTTATATATTTCCTTTGTGAGTTAGCGCACTTTTAGTAGTTTTCAACATAACCTTTTTATGGGAGGTAAGGAAGGTGAGCGTGGCTATTATCCGATTTCACTTATTTTGCTGCTGTATGAGGAGGTGGAAGAAAGCAAATGTAGATGATTTAGCTTTAACGGTTTGTGAGATATGTAAATCAAATGTATTGGGGCGGCCCATTCCCACTTTTAAAAAACTTTTTAACCACAGATGACCCTCCCCCTGCGATCTCCTGTACCAAATTAGACGTGTGTATCTTAGACGGAGTTATCTCTTGTACGGACGGACGGACAGACAGTCACTCGGAATTAACTCGTCTCTGTGTCTTTCTCGATTAGTTCTAGGTGTTACAAACAAACGTTAGGTGAACGGAACTAATATACTCTGTTGCAACATGTTACGGGAGTATAAAAGGAATAGTAATTCAGGTAAGGAGAATATCAATGATCTGACGAACAAACCCGTTGCGAGGATGGGTGAAGTAAAATCTCTTCCCTCCACTTCTAAAGTAGCATTTGCGCAAATGGCTAAACTAGGTCATACAAATGCAGCTCAAAAAAGTAGTTCATTATCTAAAATATAATAATTAAATAAATATAATTAAAAATAATATAATTAAATAATTGGATAAACTAAACGAGCAAGAAAAATAATTTAAGTCCATACGGCAATGGCTCAGAGCTCTTGAGTACCATATACAATTTATAGAAGATTAATAAATCTTTAAAAAAAAATTTAAAGAGAAGTTATCCAAACAATGAAATTATTGACGTATGTTTCTTGTCTGAAACCCACTTCACGAATCATTCATATTAAAAAATGTTTAATTATGAATTATACTATACTCCTCACCCCAAAATCAGCACGAGGAGGGAGCGAGGTAATGATTAAAAGCAATATTCAGCACTATGAAGAAGCTCAGATTATGACTGAAGAAATTCAATCTACAACAATTTCAGTTAAAATGCGAAATCCCAGACTTAAGCTCTAGCCATTCAGTCAGTGTTTTTCAAACTGTATGAAAAGCCAATAAATTCGAACGACACGCCTACGTTATCAAATAAGCAAACAGATTGGAACAACTTTAAAACTACACTGATTAAAGTCGATTTTAAGCTTAAGCGCATATCAACAGGTGTTGACTTGGATCGTGAAGTTGAACCTTTCACAGAAATAGTTCAAAATGCTACATGGAATAGTACACCTATTATTCGCGTGAATCTACGTAGGGAAAAATACCCAAAATATATCAGAGAAGTTATTCATAAAAAGCACAAACTTCGACGGAGATGGCAGCAAACCTGGTAACCCGCTCTCAAACCCAAGCTTAAATAAAATGATTCCCCACCACCCAACCCAACCCAACATCCATCTGTCTAAACTCACAGCTGATAAATCTACTAACTATGCACTCTGGAAAGCTGCTAGAATATGAATAAATGAAACAGCATGGAGTAAAACAAATGAATAGTCATTTCAGAAACACGTTTGCACCTAACGATGGACATGAGATAAACTGTGAAAATAGTTGGTTGGATCCACACGTCAGCATTTCTCTTGTAACTATCAAAGAAATCAGAAATATTACCGAAAAAACTAGGCTCAAAAAAGCATCTGGGTTCGATTTAATAACTGGCGAAATATTATGAAATTTACCAAAGAACTGTATAAAGAAACCTGTAGGAATTGTAAACAGCGCATTATGCTTAAGATATGTTCCATTGAGTTGAAAAATATCTGAAGTCATGAGAGGCCAATGAAAATGGGAGAGCTTGATATATAATTTGCTAAACTATACCATATAGTCGGCAGGATATCCGTTCTATCTAACCAAAACAAGCTATTAATATACAATCAAATCCTATCAAATTCATCGCTTCCAAAATAAGGTGTTAAAAACCCTAGTTAGTGGTATTTGATACGTTAGATCTGCTGAGCTTCACCGTGATCTTTGTGTGAATTCAGTGGCAACCGAATTTGCTAAAATTGTAAGCCCTCACGATATGAAGTTTAGACTGCATGTTAATGAGGAGGCTTCCAGACCCATTGAAGCTGCTGGGCGAGAAAACTGGTTGAAACGCAAGAAATCTTCTGACCTAGCAAGATAACGGTACCAGCAAACGTATTTCTTTGACATTTAGCTTTTAAATATTTTTCTACTTATTAATCTATACTAGTTACTTTTGTAAAATATAATAAACAAAAAAAAAAGATTATCTACGTTTGTAACGTTAGTTGTTATTTTTTGTTACTACACCTTTTTTTTATACAAATATGTAAATAAATATACACGTACAAATATATATATTTTTTCTTTTTGCCAATTTTATATGTATACATATTTTTCAATTTTGCGTTTTGTCACTGCACTGCATTTATTTATTTTATTTTTGTCATTACCCCGCACTTTGCTTCGTTTTTGTTTTTATCTTCAATATCCGATAGTGCCTTTCTGTGAGGCTCGAAGTACAGCTCACAACCGCTCGCAACTGCACAGAATATTAAAAAAAAAAATAAAGAAGAGCTAAGTTCTAAGCTCTGGTATAACCGAACCTTTTATACTCTCGCAATTTTCTTGATTCAAAATCGAGGCAATACTTTCAGGACTTGGCAAAATGCTGCGTAATACTTTATATTGTGAAATGTTACGTAAGGCATTCATTATTCATTATTCATTATTCAACATATTATTCAACGAATTTGTAAATATATTACAATAATTTTGTTTGTTGAGACACATTTATTGAAATTTAATATAATATATTGGGTGTATAAGGAAAAAGTCAACCAGATACGAAAATAAATAATAAAAATTAAATAAAACTAAAAAAATCATTATATTATGAATATGGAACAACATTACATTTAAGACAACATTTAATTTCATTAGAATATTGCACATGTATTCCAACATAAATGGTTTAAAATCAGCTGGAAAGTCGGAAATCACTATACTAGGTATATTGTGGCTAGGGAAAGTCTAGGCAAATAACAACTAACACATTATTGTTACATAGTTATTGGTACATTATTATTAGGAAAATAAGCTTATATAGAATATAAATCCTATAAAAATCCTAGTAAAAAGAAATCCATTATTTTTCCAATAGAAAGTTTTAGTAATCTGTATTTCGCGTTGTATAAGTACGATCGGGCTACGCTATATGGCGTTTGAAAGATAAGGCTTCGTACTAAAAACAACCTCTGAGTCAGTTTTGTAATTTCTCGACTCAGTATTCTTTGAGCACGTGTCAAAAATGGACACCAGCAGTGAGAAATATGCCATATTTTACACTTTTTCTTCGATGAAGGCGAAAATGCAATCCAGGAACCTGAAAATGTATATCTTGTTTATGGTCCTGATACTGTAACTAGAAATCATGTGCAATTTTAGTTTCGCTGATTCCCTCGCGGATGGCCAATTGTCAAAATATCGATAAAACAATGGAAATGGTAGAGTCCAACTGTCATGTAAGCACTGTTTCGATTGCCCAGGAACTAAACATTGCACAAAAACCGTTTAGAACTTTTAAATAATCCTGGATACAAAAAGAAGTGTGGTGTATGGCTCAAGGATCAAGAGCGCTAGAAACTCATGGACCGCTTTTGGATCTGTGAATCGCTGATGAATCGCTGATGAATCGCACCAAAATCGATTACTATACAAAATTATCTTCCAAATTTGCTTTATGAAATTACCTTTAAAATGGCAACAAGTTATCAAATAAAACGATGCATATTTGACTTAAATCAGATCTTTCTAACTAATACCTAATAAAACGTTCAATTTGATGCAAAATAATCTATTTTTCTATAATCATTTTTGAAAGTGAGATGACATAACTTAAAGGCACTACTTGTGCAATGCCTTATTCCAATATCTTCATTGGTTCTTGACTTATATACTGAAAAGGAAAAGAATCAGATGGAACTTAAAATTGCGTTACAATGGAAGTAAGTGTGGTTGTAATCCGACTTTTTTCTGTTTTCATACTGTAAAATAAAGATGCAAATATAATTCTAAGAGCCAAATTTGGTTGAACTTGATAAAGAGAGATATTTGTTTATTTTGGCTTTAAATTGGAATTCAAATAGTTTATTTAAAATGTTGATTTGTGGTGTCAATGAAATGATTAGTCATTTTGGATCGTGAAATATCTATCAATTTGTGTAATTCGTTTTTTAGTTTTAATTGTTTTTAGAGTTAGTTTTTTTTCTTCTAGTTTGTTATTTTTAATTAATGATTATTCAGTTTTTTTATAATTCACCGAAAAGTGGACGATGTCACGCTCACTGTCCTATTTTTACACTGATTCTACGTAGCCCTTCCGCACCATCTTTACCTTCAAATTAAATGTTCTGACGAGTTTCTTTAGTGAGTTATCGCACTTATATTAGTTTTCAACATAACCGTTATTTGGGGTGGGTATGGTTATTTCACTCATTTTCGCACTATATGAGGAATTGTTAGAGTCTTTGTCACAGAAGATTTGGTTGATATGGCTTTAGTGGTTTGTGTAATATGTACATTAAACCTACTCGGGGGAGGGAACCATGCCCACTTCTAAAAAATTTCAAACCACAGATGTCCTTCCCCCTTTCAATTCCCTGTACTAAATTACATGGGCGGACAGACGGACGGACAGACAGGCATCCGGAATTCAAATCGCCTCGTCATCTGATCATTTTGATATATGTAACTCCATATCTATTTCGATTCGTTTTAGATGTTACGAACAACCATTAGATGAATAAAACTATTATAGCCTGTTGCAGCATGTTACGAGAGTATAAAAATAGTACCAATAGCAAAATTAGCAAGTACAAATCCAAACGCTCATACCCCCCAAAGACTCAAAAGAACAGCTAATCAACTGAAAATTTTGGTAGGAGTGTGTAAAGCAAAAGATTTTGCTACTGAAGTAAAATATCCAGGATTGTCTACGCATGTAAAAATATGTTGAGCTCAGTTAATGAAGCCTAGTAAACCAACTGTAATTATAGCGAATGTTAATCCTAGAGATCCGAATGGTTCCATTTTAACAAATTCTTGACTAATAATAAGCGAAATTATACCGAAATCAGGTAAAATTAAAATATGGATTATAAGTACATGGAGTATAAGATTAGATGATGGCAAAGAATAGGCCCTCTCCTTTGGTGGGTCAAAGAAATGAATACTGCTAAAACTGGTAAAGATAATAATAATAAAAGTGATGTTAGTACAGCAGCTCAAACGAAAGTTTGTTGTGTTCGGCAAAAGGTGATACGGTTGATAGTGTATTAATGGCTGTACTAAATAATGTAGGCACCAATGATTGTTTAAATTTCGGCGAATGAAGGGAAAAAATTCCACCATAAGCAATGAAGGATGAAAGGGGAATGCAAACAGTTAAACCTGCAGCATATAAGAATAACTAACAATGAAATGATAAGTAATAATTAAATTACTAATGAAAAGTAATAAATAAAATCGTATGTCATGTAGCCGCCACTCTACTTGCTCTGCATTTCATATGACTACTGATCTCATTATACCAGAAACCGTAGATAACAGGCCAAAGTTTACATTTTCATAATTCATAAACGAAATATAATGGAATGGAAAACAATGACGTTTATTAAGATTTAAAATCATTACTTTAATAGACTGTTATTTGTTCGTCGTGAAATTACAAGATTCTTGTGCCTTGAACGCCTCAGTTGTTTAAGGTGATTAATATTAATAAATTTTTAAGGGATCTGGAAAAGTATTTACTTAAGAACTTAAATGAATGCAGCGTTTATGCACAATTACTCCGATTAAAAGTCGAAAACTTTAGCAAAAATTAAGATATTTTGAAGAAACTTGGTAAACATGTTGCTTGGTACTGTGAAAAACTGATGTGGCAGATAGTCAATATCAAACGATTGCAACGCTCACAAAAAGGCCTTAATCGAGCAAATGTAAAGTTATGTTTCTAACGAATTAATAACCCAATAAAACTCTAATTTGGCACGGAGAATATCGGCGGTGAGAGAAATGGGCTCATTAAATATTTTTGAAAAATGGGCTTTTCGGCGTACCCAAACTTAGTAAAAACATTTATTTTTACCACCTCCTGCAACAGCGTGAAAAGGGTGAAATCAGAATCGGAACCATGTTCGCCTGTCAAACAAACGTTACTGCTGAAGACTAGTTGTCTACAGTATGTTGCGAATTTCGAGGTTTGAATATCTTTAATGAAAATACGTATACTGTATATTGAATTAATTTATAAACGTTTCTAATTGAATTGACCAAAATTGATATCCAAAAAAATTGTTGTTCTTTAAATACATTAAGATAACGTATTTTTCAAATTCCTTTGTTGTTGTGAAAAGTTTTTGAAAGTTTTCAAAGTCTGCTGATGTATTAATACGATTAAACTAATATTTACAATTGTAATAATTGTGTGTGAACGCTACATTCTTATAGGTTCTTAGTAAATAATTTTTCATATGCTTTAAAATTGCTAATATTAAAAAACTTGAGGAAGTGAGGCATGTAACGCACAGAAATCTAAATATAACGATTTTAGATTTCAATGACCGTCAATGTTTTCAATGCTTTTATGTTTAATTTTTCGAATTATTGCACAAATTTGAGCAATGCTGTCAAATACTTTAAACAGTAAACTCAGGGTTGGTATGTGCATTTTCGAGTATACTGATTTCAGTAGTTATAGGCAAAGCAAAATCCTGGTAGAATGATGCCAAAACTAAGTGGAATTAGGTTAAAAAAATGTGGAATTGCCGCACCCCGTATACTACATATTATTGGGTAGGTATATTTTATATTAATTTTAATAATAATATTAAGTTTAATGCCAAAAGTAAAAGAAATCAGTCTAGTTTTTGTCCTAGCCGCAATATATCAAATTCATTTCGACATTGGGCTAACTGTCTATTGTTTATATCGGTCAATATGTTATTTGGCAACACTTCAAACTGTAAAGTACTGAAATTTTTACCTCAGTGGATTTTGTGCACTTCATTTTACTTATTTCATTCAATTTATTAAATTTAAATAATTTTAATTAGTGAACTTATTGTGTGATTCATTTGTGAGCCAAGTATTAGTCTTTGTAATGCTATATTGCCGTGTTTTCATTTAAAGGGCACATTAATAAGCTTTAATTTCTATGCCCAGTAATTTTTCATTATATTTTGTTGCTACCTTTATACACATTGTCAATTTTTAATGCGTACAAAGATTGTTTTTGTTTTATTTTCTCTTTTTCTACTTATTTCGTTTTCCACCTTTATTTACAGCTGTGTTGCGAGTTATTTCTTGAATCTCTCAGTGCATCTCAAACTGCTCTATTTTTTTCTAACACTTTAGTTTTCAATTTGTATTAACAGTTACTACTTTTATTGGTTTCATTTTTAATTGCAATCTTTTTTCATTATTAGTATTGCATTTATAACCATTACAATATATATTAGTTTTCCAATTATTTGCGGATCGTTATTTTATCTTTAACATCTTTTGCTTTCATTACCATGATTTGTAATTTTCCGAACTGTAATATTAAAGGCGAGACCGGTCGCCTTGTTTCGTGTTGGTTTGCCCATCTTGCATGTGCTGTCCTGACAGATAGAATTTTAATTTATATTTATAATGGCAAGCGATTGGGCTGATGTTATTGTTGCTGATGATTATTGTAGATCGATTGAAATCGATTTATTTAAGGTTAGTTATTGAACAATTAGTTAGTTATTGAACAGACACGCAATGGTTTCAATGAAATCGGCAGAGATCTAGAAACCCTCACCGCAAAGTTAAGGTATTATGAAACACTGTTTCAATCTTTTATATGTCTAAATGATTCTCACGAAACTTTTAAGTCTACCCCTAAACGTAAATGTCCCTCCGATGAAGAGTCAACCAGTTCTTCTGTTCGGAAAAGTATTTACGCTCCGATCATAGCCCTTGTAAAATTTTTCTCACCGTGTCTTCAAGGTGTAAAGCTTACTACGTCTAAAGAGCATACTTCCTCTAAACCTCTACCTAATGGTTTTAAAAATCAAAACATTCAAGTTCCTCCCTTAAAACTCAGTTGTTTCTTTTAGAAATTTGGGTGTAATACCGCCTGAAATTTTTGTATTTATTTCTAGATTCGCCAAAGATACTTCGGTTGCCGACATAAAGTTTTAAATTTATATCTTTTAAAAGTCTCTCTTTAAAACTTTCAAGCGCATTCTGGCCATCCGGTGCATTTGTACATGAATTTGAGCATAAACGTGATAAACTTACTGAAGCAAACTCGAAGAGTATTCATTATCCAAATGTCAGAGACCTTAATACAAAATTAACTGCATTTTATTTAAACAGTACTAGTTGTGATTTTAACGTAATTGCTTTCACGGAAAAATAGCTAAAACCTCACATTTAATAATGAGATATTATGCAGCGAATTTTAAATATGATCGAATGAACAAAATCGGGGGAGGTGTTCTATTTTCAGTTCATTCTTCTATTTCAGCAGAAGAAGTTTCTGTTCCTAATACAGGCTCATTTGAATTTAAATGCATCAGAATTAAAAATTTATCTTATTTATTTAACACTATCTTATATACCTCCCCAATCGGACTTATCTGTATATATACAGCACGTTTCTTTTATAAATAGGGTTATTTCAACAGTAAATAATTCTGATTCCATAATTTTTCTGGGTGATTTCAATTTGCAGTATGTCTCCAGGAAAGCTTTCGATGATTATATCATACCTGTTGCATTCGGTTACACTTTAACAAGTTTTTGGAAAATATATCTAAGTTGCTCCTTAACCAAATTAATTAAATTCTGAACAAATCCGGTAAGCTCTTAGACTTGTGTGAGTGTACGTTGATAATGCTTCAAGGTTTTCCGTAATACAGTGTGATCCTGTTGTTCTGCCAGAGGATTCGTATCATCCCGCTTTGAAAATAACTATCGAAATCACAGGCAATTTACTTGATATTAGTCATTCATTTTCACTCGGCTTAACTTTGCAAAAGCTCACTTTAAACAAGTAAGGAAGGGATAAGTTAGGATGTAACCGAACATTTCATTCTCTCGCAATGTGCAAGGATCAAAGCAGGGGAAATACTTTCAGGTCTGATGAAACTTAATATCAAACAAGTAAGGAAGGGCTAAGTTCGGATGTAGCCGAATATTTTATACTCTCGCAATATACAAGGCTCAAAGGAGGGAAAATGCATTCAGGTGCTGGCATAACTTTATATTAAAAATTTTGTGGAAGAATTCAACATTCACTATTCGACGAAATTGTCAATCGATTTCAATCATATTTGGTATCTTATTAACTTATATTACTGGCCAAAGATATTTATAATAAAATCTACCAAATTAACTCCAAAGTGATATATGCGATATAAACTCAACCAAAGTGGCTTAATTGAAAATATTAAATACAAGAGGAAAAAGTCAACCAGAGAAAAGGAAATCATTATATTAGGCCATGGCTTAGGCCATGGTCTAGAACGATTTTTTTCATATTTAGCGCGAAACCACATTATGTTTAAGAAAACATATCCCCTTAATTTCATTAAAATATCACACATATTGGCTACATATCATATACCATACCATCACATTTATTTATTGACGTTTATTAACATAAACGGTTTAATGTCAGATGGAAAGTCGGGAATTCCTATATCGTGCATTTCTGGGATAAAGGAAGATCTGTACTGATCAGATTACCTCTTTTCATTATTCAAGTATATTAGGGAACATGTTTTCACCCATTTTGTGAAGGTAACTCACACAGTGACCGACATATTCGGCATCAAGTCTACTCGAATAGCGAAAATCATTATATGTAGTCTATGGGAGCTGGGATAATTCGTAAACCGATTTCATACATTTTCAGCAGTAAACTTATGGTATATCCAATATTACACGTTCACTCAATTTTGCTAAGATATCTTACATATTCACCGAAATATATGGTATAAAGTGTACCCAGGGGTTGAAAATTCGTATATTAGGTATATGGGGACTAGGAGAAGTAGTTACTCAGTTTTTCCCATTTTCGATACCAGATTACATTATTATCATGGAATGACAATCCCCCAATTTAATTACGATATCGTACAGCTTTACCGTTATTTAGGGTAGAAAGTCTACCGGAAAGCTGAAAATCTGTATATTAGTGATATGGGGACTTGGGGAAGTATTCACCCGAATTTCGCCATTTTTGATGCCAGATCACATTATTATCATGGAAAGTTATTCCTCCAATCTCATTACAATATCTTGCAGCTGGAATGTCGGAAATCCTTATATCGACTATATTGGGGCTAGGGGAAGGTATGGACTGATTGTATTAACTTTTGGCATTGCTCAAGTATACTTGAAAACATGTTTCCACGCAATTTTATGAGATAACTAACACACTAACCGACATCGGCAGCATTAAGTCTGCTTACATAACGAAAATCATTATATGTAGTATTTGGGAGCTGAGATAATTCCTTGACCGATTTCACAGATTTTCGACATTAAACTAAAGCATATCCAATATTATACCTACACTTAATTTCACAGAAAGAGACGCTCCCGAAATTTCACAGAGATAAATCACATGTTGGCTGATATATTTGGTATAAAGTCTACCGGAAGTTTGAAAAACCTTATATTTTCCCCATTTCAGACAGAAGCGCACATTATTATAGGAATGCATTTTCATACTCCTCGGGTTTGAGGACGATATCTCACAGATTACCCAATGCTTTCGAATTGGGTATCTGAGGGCTCGAAAAGTCATTTCTCGATTTGGACCATCTTTACGTCGGAAATGGTGTATCTTGAAGGCACTATGCAAAGTTTTACTAATCAGTGTTTGATTTATATACCGTAAAATAAAAGAAAGAGATGGCATTTAAAATTGTGCGTGTTCCACGCCCATCGTCCACGAATTTCTATGCAGCCCTTCCGTACCATCGTTACTGTAAGATTTATGTTTCTGACGTGCTTCTTCAGCGAGTTAACGCTTATTTAGAAATTTTCTACATAACTTTTGTATGGGAGGGGAGCGTGGTTATAATCCGATTTTCCTTATTTTCCCAGCCTATGAGGACATGCTAGAAAGATTTGTTTTAAGCAGGTTTGGTTGATATAGCTTTAGCGGTTTGTAAGATATGAACGTTAAGCCTAAAGGGGAGGATGCCCACTTTTAAATGCCCACTATGCCCACAAATTACGCAAATTTGTCGCAATTTATTGCGAGACTATAAAAAGTTGAATAGAGAAGTTTTTAATTGAACGTGTCCAGACTACAATGGAAATTATTAAAAATCTGTTTGAGAAGTGTGTTCCAAATGCAAAATGACCGACCGTGCAAAATATTCAGCATTGCGTCCATAGTATTCAAACCCGAACATTTATTTTCTGGTTTCGTTCACTCTGAATGGAGGATTTGCGATGAAATATACTATCATATTGTGTGACAATCACATTATTTCCAACATGTATGCAGAATTTTTTAAGCCAAATTATTGTATTAATTCTCCAAAAAAATTTCTCTATCAGTAAGAATTCCGCCCAATTACTCCAATTAATGCACCAACAGTTTCCAAACACATTTAAATAAGTTAAAATCATATCATATCTACGGCACAAATAAATTGTATAAATGATATATAAATGGAATAATATCCTTAGTAAAACTCCGGAATGGATCAGTTTGTAGTTCTTTTCTGTTATCTGAAGTTAAATTCAATATCCCGGTAAGCTCATCGAGGCAGTTTAAACTCTTACTGCTAAAATCATACAAATCAAAATTTGAACTGATTTGAACTGATTTCATGATTTTAGTTCTCATTTCCGCACTTTTGATTTATCAGACTCACTTTTAAACATTAATAATAAAATTATTATTTAAGATTTTCCCGCATTTTCAAATATAGCGGTTAATAAGTGAGATTTTTTAATTGCATCGAGTGAATGCTACCTTTGAGATAATGTGGATTTGTGCTGAAAATTTACAAAATTCGTCCCTTTGTTCCCTAAGCCCATTGTGTCCAATATAATGATTTTCGTTCATACGATTGATTGCAATTCATTCACAATTTTATCGGGAAATTTAATTCATATGCTACATTTTTTATTATAAAAATTTACCAACAGCTGAAAATTTTATATATAAAAATGCATCACACATGAATTTCGCCATAAAATCTTCTGAGAGTAGAGATCAAATCCATTTTGAGAGTAATAGGTTCTTACGATCAAATCATTTTACATTAATACTTCACGCGGTAAACATGTGCGAGACGAAGTGGATAATGTAGTTACGCTTTTTGTAATTTTCATGTAAATTTATTAAAAGAGTCATATTTTAACATGTTAGTCTATATTTAGAAAATAAACTATTTTCCAATATTTCTTTTACAATTTCATTTTTATAACTTTCATGTTTTGCTTTCCAAATGACAGTCTCTTGTTCTTCAGGGATGTTTGCTGTTTGAAGCCGCGATCAAATTGAGCGATTAGGAACTTTGTATACAAAAGTAAACAACAACAATCATAAAAAAGCTGACAAATTTCGCCCACATGGATTCGTATGCTCACGGGATAATAATCAAGTCATCATTTCACTTAAACGTATACCGACCGTGAACACAAGTATGTAGTCTACGGCTACTTTTAGGGAAATTTTACCCGTATACAGGATAGTTGAATGAAAATTGCTTATTTTATTTATAGTAGATTGTTTTCAATTAATTAGATAATTGGTTGTTTATATGCTTAATCTTAAGTTGAATGTTGCATATGCGTAGATTGAAATATGATTGAATTAAATAAATTAAAATAGTATTAATTTTAGATAATATATTTATAGAATTATCAAATACCTGTGAATCTAAAGGTTTTGATTCTTTAAAGTTTTGACTTAACTATTTCTATAGACACATAATTTAAAAAATAATACAACGGAAATCGTAAAATGAATAGATGTTAATATTTTTAATAGGCTGTTTTCATTGAATTTTTTGCAATAAAGAACTATAAATTGTGTTTTGTTTCTAATAATGAGTCACTAATTTAATTATTATTAATTTACCAGCCATCGAGTTTATGTTCATACTTTGTGACATTGTAAATCAATGGTCAGTATTTCATAGCACAATGGTACTAACTTACATCGCACGTACACTTACGTTCTATCTTTCACGATACCATACGATACGACAACGTTATACGAGTCCAACGACAATGACATACGGCAACGAAACAAATTTACCTTGCGCGAAATGATTCATGATTATGAATGATTTTTTATTTCATGCATTACATTTTGAGATAATAAATTTAAGGATTTTAGGGATAAATATATAGTCCAAAACGACGTTCTCCGCTTTCACGTATACACAACACATTATTCAGCAGTCGATGATCAGACTTCATGCGAACAACAATTACAAAGCAGTATACATACAGTACGTTTCAGTATGTTTAACAATGAATGGAGAATTTATTTTCTCTAACTATGTTTTAAATGAAAATTATTTTTAAAAATACATATCTGATAAGCAATTTCTGTTTGCATTCTACTGCTATTTTCCCGTTCGAACCGTATACATATATAAATTAATTCACTCTTTCCTCATAAAATACTTTTACAACATACTGTACAGACTAAGGCTCATATCTGTAGTCCTACGTGAACTAAACTTTTTTATTGTATGTACAATATCTGTGTAGCGTTCTAATCTTCAGAAGAAGATCTGTCACATTTCCGATGCCTTTTGGAACGCCATAATCTATGACTGAATACCAAAATTTAGGTCTCACCGTCTAAGCAGCGAGGAAAATACCGCTAAAGCAACATATATAAGCTAATAAAGGTCACGAAAAACTAGCCAATGTTGGCAGCCTTAACCTGCATTGAACTTATACTGGCGGTTTCTTTTGCCACGCTGTTGGATCGTAAATTCCCTTGCCGGCCACGTGCCTCGAAAAAATCAACATATTCTGACACATCCCTCAAACGACACAAAATACATTCCAGATTTTATGGCAGAAAACCCACGGTAATATTTATGGCCGTTCGCGATTTTAAATACATACTAGTTGAACTAATTTGCCAAATCTACAGAGAGATATTCGTCACGTCAAGGAGAAGGACAATATATTCGATATACCCTCAAGAATGCCGAAAAACAGCAAGTCGACAAGAGTTCAATCTTCCTTCACCCAACAACAATAATTTAGTCCTACAGCTGAAGTTATTCAGATTGATAGGTCTGTTCGATGTTGACTAAATTCGATAATTCGCAACAATTCGCACTGGTCTCCGACCAAACAAGAAGAGTACCCAGAAAAAGTCTTGAATGATCCCCAAAAAAAATTATGCCGGAAATAAATGTTTCTATCTATTTTGTATACTGCGATCTTATGTCACCATCATGATGATCGATGATGATCGATGACGATAAACGTCAGATTATGTTCTTTGTGATTGGGTGCATCGACAATCAATATAAAGAGTAATTTGGGATTGCTCAATTTATTTATAAGCAGATAATTTGGAAGTCAATTAAAACTCGCAGTTCATTTCACTCTGATTGGTAATTTTGGTGTGAATTTAAATTTTCAAGTGGTAAGTTGCCATTGCAGATGTTTTTTGTGAGATCATAACATTTGTGCACATGTATGTATCGATAATACTTTAATTGCTTTCGCGACATTAATTTCTCATCGTTATTCACAGTGCTGCGAGCTAGAAAATCTAATCTAACCAGAAATAGTAATAGAACAGCGCCGTGTTAGTATGGCCCGACTTAGCTTAAACATCAAATTATCGACACGATATCTCCACATGTGCATTCAGGCAAACAAACCGGTCACTAAGGGACTATATTGTTAAGCTTCGTGTCTTTGGGGATACTCGATGTTGTATGCATTCGAGAGAATGATAAAAAAAGGCTTGCCGCATGCGCAACCAGACCAAATTGATAACATCATATGTGCGAGATTCCTGATCCCGAAACTGATTCAGACCTGCATAATATCGTGATTACATGATCCATAGACCGCGCGGTGCCATTAACCCACAATCACGGTTCATGGTCGGCGGCAAGTGATCCAAGCATTATTTACGGAATTTGCTTGATGAGATCATCACTGCCAACGATGGTTACCCTTACCCACTTTATCGGCGTCTATCATCTCAAGATTGCGGTAGAACAATTACGGTCAAAATGAAAGGAAATAATTTCGTAGCCGACAATTTTTGGTTTGTTCCATATTGACCACTTCTTTCCAAAACATCCAAGACGAATTCTAACATGGAGTATTTTAATCCAGTAAGGTCCATCAAGTACATCTGAAAATATTATCACGAAGGCAATGACATGGTGACTTTTGGTCTTCAAGCTCCTGATCCCAGTAATGAAATCACGCGCTATAGTTGGTATATATAGTTGGTATAGTTTACGCTATAGTCAGTTGGTCAATACCTAAACTGCAATGTGGCGATTTTGTGTATATTCTCATTTCCCATTCACTAACGCTATCCGACTGTTACACATTTGACAGTGTATTTGTATATTACACTGCAGCAAATGCTGTTCAATGTGCTCGAAACATTGTCCAGTTAGTTCTCGAATTGACTTTAATCACAGATGCCGTGTTATTACCCTTAAAATACATCATCGAAGAAATTTCAACGTCGGAATCTAGGCGAAGAATAATGAATGATTTTACTTGCGACTATTGCTTGCGAGTGTTCGTGTGTCGATTTCATTTGAGTCATTTCGAGTTGTCAATGGCGTAGTTTTCCCACATTTCGTGCTGCATTCCAGGAGTTTAATTTGCTTGAAAATGATACACATTGATGCACGAAAATAGCTGAAGCAACTGTTTCCACATCTTCAGGACCCATTTTTTGCTATCAATATTCTACATATTTTCCATACATATTCCACATATTCTCCATTTGAATTGTGGGACAAGTCCAAAGATGACATGTCAGAACACAATTTGCATCGAGTTCGTGACCATTCAGAGAATCTCTATCTTGAGATGGATGAAGAGATGCACAACCAGACTTTGTTTTGATAGAAGACGTGTCTTACCTCATTTGCGGAAGTTTGTTAGTCAGGTTAGGAATGTTATAGCCAAATCATGGAAACGACTCTTCCGATCGAGAATCGCGGCGCGAACGTGAATACAACACAAGTGAACTAAGCCAATTGGTTCGAACGAATGCACTTTTGCTGAAACCCCAACAAAAAAAAGTGTATGATATTGTAATGAATACGGCACTGGCAAGACTTTCCTCATAACATTGATTGTGGCTACAATTCGTGCATGATCAGAAATTGCTGTAACAGTTGCTTCTTCTGTTAAGAGAAAACAAAATCACTACCTGGGACAAATGCACAATGTCGTATAAGCGTGCGTTAGAAGCTCTGAATCGAACTGTGAAAGATTTGCGTAATGGCGCAAGACGTTTTAGGGGGGCGTTGATTTTACTCTCAGGCGATTCCCGGCAAGCACTATCACTAATACCACGATCGACCGCCGCCGATGAAATCAAGGCTTGCCTCAAATCATCGACAATGTGGCGTTATGTAAAGAAACTACAGCTAACCAAAAACATGAGAGTTGCATGCTAAACGATCCATCTGTCGAAGTGTTCATCAATTCCTGTCGACGCATCGAATTGATTGATTTCGCTCCCGGCGAATTTTTGCAAATTCGTCTCAACGAAGGAGGAACTCATTAACAAAGTGTTTCCGAACATCATTGCTAACCACAATAACTACCAGCTAGTCAACTCTTCTTGAATTCAGTGGATATGCCTGGTTTGCCAATCAACCAACATTACGCAACGGAACCCTTTTAGCAGGCACAAAACACATGAGCAAAGTGATTCACTCGAGAGAATCGAATTTCCAATTCATCTCGCATTCGCCATGATAATCAGTAAATAATAAGACTAATAATTGAGTGTTTGTGGCCTGAATTCGGAAAATTCAGTTTTGGATTTTCACATGGTCAACTGTAAGCCGCGTGTTCCCGTGCCGGAAAATCACCCGCTTTGATCGTTTTCGCACCTGACAAAACCAAAAATTTCGTTTTTCACAAAGTGCTTTAATTAGGGAAAATGCAATTTAAAATCGACCCGACCGCCACCCTCACAGCAATCAATAAAACCAAAGCATCAATTCCCATGGACAATGACAGACAGACACCACAGATTTTTCGCAATTTGAAACGACTGCCAATTGTCATACCTTTCGGACACAAAATTCAAAATTTCCAAGTGACAGTATGACAATGGGCTGCTCAGATTTACTCCAAAAATGTTCAAAGTTATGAAAACACTTTTGCTTTTGATATTCAATTTAGTTTATTTTAATTCATTTTGAGTACTTAGTTCATGAATAAAATTCATATAAATAAATGTGAATGAGTCTTTTTATTGTATACTGTATATTGAATGAAGATCGGCGGCTTCAAACTTGAAATTATCACCGTCCAACATTGATTTGAATGCGGAAATATCCGTCATTTGGTCTGTGCGTGAAAAAAGAAACTAGAATTAATATTATGTTTCTACATTGTGAAAAATACAACTTACCACATCCTATTCTTTTTATAAATATTTAAGCCAAAAAAGGGGCGTAGCAGCGGACAAAGAGTGAACAAAGGTTACACAAACCCACAGAATTTTAAACTCTACTGGTCAAGCCGTCCCTCTTAGCAACGGGTATGATAAAAATAAAACACGTGGCAAATGAGATAAGTAAGAGTCATATCTCACCCAACCCAAAAGGTGACAATGATTGTTATACCGACCCGACCCAACAATTTTGACATAAGTGCTGAAATTATCAAGAAATTTTGCCACTTAGCCTTACAGGACCCAATGTACAACAAAGGAGAATCATCGCGGGATTATACACCCACATAAGAGGTTATGTTATATTTATAAATATTTATGTGAATAGAACATATATTTAATTTATAATTATAATACAACTTACACACAAACTTACTGGCCTTTTTTTATAAAACTTACCCTAACACATAGTGTATTCGCTTGACCCTACGCACCCAATTATAAATAAACTTAACTTTTATAACTTGAATAATATCTTTTAATTGGCTCATTTTTTGAATGGCTCATAGGAAAATTGTTTGTATTTTGAGGTCTCATATTTTGTTAGCCCGATACACTCAGTTGATTTGAAGAATTGTATGTATTTATAGGCCTAAAATTTTGTTGTTGACTTGCAGGATTACTCGTATATCTTGGCCTGCTAAATTATTAGCATATTTAGGCCCAAAAGTTTGTTGTCCACTAAAATTGCTTGTACCACCCTACAAACGAAAGGTTGCACAGACTGCTTGTAACTTCTAAAACTAATGGAGATAGGTACAAAGTTATAAATATCAAAAAGATCAGGATGACAACACCCCTACTTCCCATATAACACAATTTTAAATTCCAATTAAAATTTTCTATGTACAATATATAACTCATTAGCACTAATGAAAATACCGAAGTAAAACTAAGTACAAATAGTGCTTTCAAATTCTACCATCTCCCATTTTGAAATTTTGGAAATCGTACCATAACCCTCAGATACCGATACCGATACCGAGTAGAACTTGGTGCCTTTGACCGACTTTTTACTAAAAATAATTTAGCAAAAATGTCGGTCATTTTGTGAGATATCTTAATAAACTTCAGGGAGTATCTTTTCCTAATAATATTCTGCCCTTCTGCTAAAAACTGATTAAATCTGGTCAGTAATTCTAGCACCAATATACCAAACATAAAGATTTAAAACTTCCGATTGATTAATATCACCATTATACCGTACATATCGGTCAATATGTAAGATATCATAGAAAACTAAACTAACGTATAGTCGTGGATATGCTGGCTAATATAGGTTGCTGGCGAAAATAGATGAAAGTTTGTTGGGGAAATGGAAAGTTTTTTTCGGTTTGTGAAATGATTATCGTTATTTTAGAATTCCATGCTGAATATATCTCAAAGTTTGCGTTATCTTAACAAAATTGTATGAAACCGTGTTCTTGAGCACACTCAAGTTTAATAGTACCAAAAGTAAATGCTATCAGCTCAGACCTTCCCTTGCCCCAGAATACCCGATATAGTGATTTCCGACTTTCAGCTGACTTTAAAGCGATTATGATGACCAATATTGTATGTGTAATATATTAATGAAATTAAGTGTAAATGTTTTCTTAACTACAATGTGATTTAGCGAAGAACATAAATGAAATCGGTCTAGACCTCGGTGTAAATGATGATATAAAATAAGTAGTAAATAAGAAGTAAAATAATGATATCCATGCCTCCAGTTGACTCTTTCCTCATATACCCAATGTATTAAATTTAGTTTAGTAAAGTTAATAAGATACCAAATATGATTGTGTTCATTCACGGTTTCGTCAAGTAATGAATTCAATTTATGTATTAAAATTTAACATTTTTACACTGTAGAGTATAAGAATTTTGTTCACCTAACGTCTGTTTGTAACACCTAAAACTATATAAATGACTAGGATGACGAGACGAGTTGAAGTTTGCTTCTCCGTCCGTCCATTCAAACCGTAACTTGAGTAAAAATTTAAATATGTTCATGAAACTGGGTGCACGTGTTCCTTTCCACTTTGCCCACCAAATACCGTTAAGTGTATAGTGTATAGTGTATAGTGCATAGTATAGTTTGTGGAGTTTAGACCGATTTAATTAATATTCAACGCTAAACGACATCATAGTTAATAAAATACTTAATTTAATTAACATACCACAAATATTGACCAACATAAACAGTTTACATAAGTATAGTATATAGTATAGTATACAGTATATGTGGGCTGGTATAGCTAGTAGATCGATTTAACCCACTTTCGCCACCAAACTATAGTATATCCAAGATTATTTACTTAATTTTGGTAAAATATTTTCCATATTGACCGAGATACGGAATAAGGCCAATCGGATGTTTGAAATCGTGTATTGTGTACATGGGGACTAGGGAAGGTGTTAAGCTGATTTTACCCATTTTTGACCCAAGGGCACTAGGAAATTTTACCAGGAAAATATTATTTCTGGATCTTACATCTTTAGCTCTAAAATATATCTTACAGCTGACTAAAAAGTCGACTGTAGGCTCTGAGGTCCTCATATTCTGTATCTGGAAGCTTGAAATGCTGTAGTCTGTGCAAAGGTTTATTCCGATATCTTAAAATTGTGTTACGCCACCAAATTGAATTCGGTATAGTAATTTCTGAGATAAGATATTTCACACAAAAGTGTGCGGCGGCACTAACTGTCCAATTTTTATTCTGATTCTTATGCAACCCTTTCATACCATCTTCACTTTAAAATTTAAAACTTTAGACGTATTCTTTTAGTGAGTTATCGCACTTTTAATAGTTGCCAACATAATCGTTATATGGGGGTGGGTGGTGCTGCTATTTGATTTCACCCATCTCGACACTGCATGAGGAATTGGTAGAAGGAATTGTTTTCAGCAAGTTTGGCTTTTGTGATATGTACTTCGATGCCCTGTACAAAATTACAGTTTTGTGTCTTTCAGGGGATTCGCTTATCGACATTTTGGTGGCGTGGCAATAATCCGATTTCGCCTTGATATCTAAATTTTTACTCCACTTATCGCTACCAAGGACGGACGGACAGACAGTCACCGGGAATTCAACTCGTCTCGTGATCATTTTGATATCGGAAACTCCATATCCATCTCGATTATGTTTAGGTCAGTGGTCGGCATGATAGGAACTGCGACTGTGTGAATTTTGAGAAATTTGAAATTTTAAGAAATATTTTTTCATTCTCTCGTAAAACAAGCATTTTCGTACTTCTTTAATCGTCTTGTATATTTTGCAATTGAAATAATTATATTGGACCTTAAAAACCTTAACTTTATTGTCTTAAAATTGCACACATAGTTAAAGCACAAAATGTAATTCATAACTATAAAAAGCATTCGTAATCATAAATAATTTCGCAAGGGCACATTTGCCTTAGCGGTACGACCATGCGCAATGTTGTTTCGTTGCTCTCTCGGTAACGATTGAACGATAGACCGTAAGTGTACATGTGAAGTAAGCTAGCGCAATTGTGCTATGAAATGCCGACCACTGGTTTAAGTAAACAGAACTATATTTCTTATTGCAACATGTTGCAAGATTATAATAAATTAAGACTTTTTTTGGTTTTTAAATTAAAGCATTCCAAATTTTAACATTGCGTCTGCATAAAATAAGCTGTGAGATGTGAAAAAAAATTACCCAATATGTCAAAAGCTGTCTTCGATTCGCCAAGCATTAAAGAGGAGCAAATATAACAAATTATATCAAAGCATTCAAACAGACTGGCAGTACTTACATAGTCTCCACGTCTTACATTTTTTTAATAACATTATATTTTATTTCTGTTCTCAAGTTTTAAAACCCGATGCAGGTGACAATTCCTTCGGAGTTGTTAATGGACGCAAGGATACTACCTCTCTGTTAATCCAAGTCTTAATCATCAAACATATCTTATTTAAGAACGTAATTATTTTTGTTTTTGCGTTTACGTATTAGTATTTACCTGTAATCCACTAAAAAAATTTAGATGAACGGATCAAAACCGAAATAGTGGGTAGAGCTTTTGTTTGTTTGTTAAATACAAATTGTTATTCCAAATATCAATTTTATTTGGATTATACAAAATTCTGGATTTCTTAACATCTTTAATGATTTATTCTGTCCTCATCGCTCCTTTCATATAAGGAAACTAATAATATCGCTATCACTATCTAACTTGTTCGTAGAGTTTAATTGCACTGTAGCCATCAATTTCACTGGTTCGACAAGATTTCCAATGGTGAACCATCTAGAAGAGAATAAGGAATCCCTAGTGACTAGTTAAGGAATCCCTGTGACGCATACTAAGAATTTGAACGCTAGTACATCGTATGGAGTTCCTCTAACTGTTAGTAGAGTGTATGCGATACCTCACAACAAATGCAGTTATTGAATGCAATGATTTTGTCATCGTGTAACTGCTACAAGAGCGAAGCGAAATCCTCAAGTGGTGAAAGTTAATGCCTTGTCATTAAGCATCCTGGTGTTAAAGGCCCAACGACTCCTCTACACTCGGCGGTCTCTAAGTTCCGACAAAAGCGGATTGCGATCACGGCCGATATCGCTGAATTGTTTGAGTTCGCTTCCGACAAGAAGACCAAAACTTCCTAGGCTTCCTTTTGTGTTAACTAAACTTCGACAAGCTAACTATTTTTACGATGATAATATATAATAATTAGAAGCAGAAAGAGGAGTTCCCTTACGCTTCAAAATATTTAATCGAAAATCTTTACGTTGCCAATATGTTTGTGAGTGTGCACACAGAAGAAGAAAATTTTAAATGAACACAAGATGTTGCAATGTTCATGCATTTGAGGGGCTCAAGCGTAACACGGGGAGAACCAGTGACAGCTTTCAGAGGCCTTTTGTTAAAATAACCATTCGTTACAAACGATTATTAACAAGCGCGTTACAAACGATGTGGTAGCACAATTAAACAATCGAAATTATATGCTATTTGCCTAATGTTCGCAAATAAATATGATTATTTTAATTATGCAATATTTATTTTATATTTAAATATATATATTTAGAAGCGGAAGCTAATTTTTAAGACCTTTTATTATTTAAAACTGTAAAGACAGACATGTTAAAAGATCCAAGTGTGAGATTTTCCCTGACGTCCTTTAATTCGAGTTCTAAAATCCCTCTAGAACATGTGTTATTCTTTGTTTAACAATGCTCTACAAGAAGCGTCTCGGTTAGCAAACATGTAAATGACTTATTACTGTTCACTTGTACATATGTAAAAGTATTTAAATTTATTTAACGACAATTGTTACTTTTGTTCGGTGTTGAATGGTATAATGAATAGGTATTTGTTAACTTTAACAGAATTATCGTTCACCCAAATTTCTGTGTTATTGTTGTGGTTAGCGATTCTTTACCTTAAACGTGTTATCGCATTTGTTAGCTGCATATCTGTTACCACATTTTCGGCTATATGTTATTATGATTATTATCCGTTTGTTTTCTCTAACATCGCAACAAAATACCTTTTATACTCTCGCAACATGTTGTTGTTTGTAACACTTAGAAGTAAACGAGTTAGGTATAGACATATATATATAAATGATAAAATGATAAATGATAAATGATAATCCGTCCGTCCGTCCGTGCAAGCGATAACTTGAGTAAAAATTAAGATATTTTGATGAAAATTGGTACACGTGTTTTTTGTCACCGTAAAATGTTTGATATTACGCCCATTGAAAGTGGGCGTAATTGGAAATCTGCCACGCCCACAAAATGGTATTAATCGAAAACAGATAAAGTGCTATAACTAAGCAGCAAATGAAGACATAAACGTGTAATTTGGTGTAGAGGATCATAGTAGGGTGGGGCATCTGTGGGCAAAAATTTTGGTAAAAGTGGGCATGACCCCGCCCCCTCATAGGTTTAATATAAATACCTCGGAAACCGTTAAAGCTATCAATCAAACTTGCGCCGACTAAGTTGTTCTGGCATCTCTTCATATACTGAGAATAGGAGTGAAATCGGATGATAACCACGTCCACCTCCCATACAAAAATTACGTTGAAAACTACTAAAAGTGCGATAACTCGATGAAGGAACAAAACGGAAGGAACGTTAAAAACATTAAATCTTGCAGAAAATATGATACGGAAGTTTGCATAGGAATCCGTGTAAAGTTTTGATGATTGGCGTGGCACCGCCCACTTTTAGGAGAAATCCCATTTCGCAGGAACCCCTTAACCGAATTAACCCCTTAACAAAATTTGTTACATGACATTATATTTGCATTCTTATGTCACGCTGTGAAAATGGACTGATGAAAACCACGCCTTCTTCTCATACAACACAACCTTAAGTTTCATGTGATCATATTTCATCATATCAAATGAACATTAATTCTCTGAATTCAAAACGAAATGTGTACAAATCTACAACTTGTTAGATATATATATATATATATATATATATATGTATGTATTTATATATATATTTACATATATATATACGAACTACGATCTAAGAGAAAAATTGGACCTCATTATAGCGCACTTTAAGTGCAATTGTTGGTTAGATGATATATGATATAGGTATTTGTGAAATGCCGATATTTTGTAATTTGCAATATTGATTTGAATCAAATAAGCTAATATTATTTTCAATGCTCTTATAACTTACAACTTCCATCGTCGTTACGGATACATCTGATTTACTTCTTTTGAGCAATTCACTTTATAGCTGCAAAATTATAGCTTTGAAATTCAGAGGGCATCTCTTTCTGATAACAGTGTGTTCATGTGCTTAAAATGGAAAAAATCGGGTAAGCACTTCCCCTAGCAACCATGAACATAATATAAGGATTTTCGACCTCCCTCTAGACTATATACCATATATTTTGGTCAATATGTAAGATATTTCAGCATTTAGGTGAACGCGTAATATTTGATATACTATAGTTTACTGCTGAAAATGTATGAAATCGGTCTACGACTGTGTTTCAACGGTGACTGTGTGAGTTACCTTCACAAGTTTGTGCAAAAAAATGTTCCCTAATATACTTGAATAATGAAAAGAGTTAATGTGATCAGTGGAGATCTTCCTCTATCCCAAAAATACCCGATATAAGAATTTCCGACTTTCCATCTGACTTTAAAGCGTTTATGTTGGTCAATATGTGTGATATTTTAATGGAATCAAGTGGATGTTTTCTTAAACACTATGTGATTTCACGCTAAATATGAAAGAAATCATGACCATGGTCTAAGCCTCTTATTCCTAATATAATAATTTCCTTTTCTGTGGTTTACTTCTTCCTCATATATCTAATATTTTCAATTAAGCCACTTTGGTTGAGTTTATATTGCATATATCACTTTCGAGTTAATTTGGTAGATTTTAATATAAATATCTCTGACACGAAGCAAAATATAGCAACGAAATTACATGAGTCTATGCCCTGTAATATAAGTTAATAAGATACCAAATATGTTATAATAATATAATAATATATATTCCCCCGCCTCTAATCCTTGCACATTGCGAGAGTATAAAATGTTCGGTTACAGCCGAACTTAGCCCTTTCTTACTTGTTTATTAATTTATTTTATTTAATTAAAAGGTACATATTTAAACGAAATATTAAGATTAATTAAAATCTTAAACATGAATATATATCTTATATATACATATAAAAATTTTACAGCCAAAGAGCCTAATTCTAACTATTCAATGTTATAAGGAATTACGTATTATTCCTTATATAATATTGGGTTGTTCGGAAAGTCATATCGTTTTTTCCCGCCAGAGGACTTAATTACGTTTTTTCGAAACTAACTTCACACTTAAGCCCCATAACCATTATATGTCATGAGAGCTGATATTGCAAGGCTTGTGTGCGAAAAAGTTCTATTAATTCTACCCAGTAGTTTTTGGTTGGTGCCTTTTTAAATATGGAGAGCAATAAGCAGCATTTTCGTCATATTTTACTTTTTAACTTCAGAAAAGGTAAAAATGCTGTCCAAGCGAGAAAAAAATTGACGGGTGTGTATGGAGAAGGCGTGTTAACAGTACGCCAGTGCCAGAACTGGTTTGCAAAATTTCGATCCGGCAATTTTGATGTCGAAGATGCACCACGGTCTGGAAGGCCGGTCGAAGCTGACAAAGATGCGATAAAGGCATTAGTTGATGCAAATCGGCGAATCACCACACGAGAGATCGGTGAGAGGTTAAATTTGTCGAATTCAACTGTTTATGGCCATTTGAAAGGCATGGACTTAACCTCGAAGCTCGATGTGTGGGTACCCCATGTCCTTACCGAGCGAAATTTGTGTCGTCGTGTTGACGCGTGTGATTCGCTCCTCAAACGTCTAGAAAATGATCCATTTTTGAAGCGGATTATTACTGGGGACGAAAAATGGGTTGTATACAACAATGTTAAACGCAAGAGGTCATGGAGCAGAAAAGATGAACCGGCTCAAAGCGTGTCAAAAGCCAACATTCACCAAAAAAAGGTGATGCTCTCCGTTTGGTGGGATGTCAAAGGAATCGTTTTTTTTGAGCTTTTGCCGGACAATACAACGATTAATTCAGAAGTCTATTGTCATCAGCTGGACAAATTGAATGATTCACTTAAAGAGAAGAGGCCCGAATTAATCAACAGGAAGGGTGTAGTGTTCCACCAGGATAATGCGAGACCTCACACAAGTTTGGTCACTCGCCAAAAACTTTTACAGCTTGAATGGGACGTACTGCAACATCCACCATATTCTCCAGATCTGGCGCCTTCCGACTACTATTTGTTCCGGTCCCTGCAAAATTTTTTGGATGGCAAAACCTTTACCTCAAATGAAGATGTCAAAAACCACCTGGACGAGTTTTTTGCCAGCAAGGACCAAAACTTTTATGAGAGGGGAATTTTGTTACTGCCAGAAAGATGGCAAAAGGTGTTGGACCAGAATGGCCAATATATAATTTAATAAAATATTTATTCATTATACGAAAACTGTCTTTCATGTTCCCCAAAAAAAACGAAATGACTTTCCGAACAACCCAATAACACAAATGTATACTTCCTCCATCAATAATATCTTGAAAGTTAAAGAAAAGAAAGTTAAAGAAATATTATATATATATATAGGTATTTAATAAACAAAGTTGATTAAATTGTCTTTCAAATAGACGCTATACAATGTTGGGCAGTCATGATTAAATTATTTTTACTTCTATAATATATTAATGCCCGGTTTCATACTCCATGTTTAAGCTTTGCCTAAGATAAGACCGCGAAATAGTTGCTGCCTTCGGCTCACCATTTCTATTCGCTATCTTTGCACGCTGCTCTCTTTTCAATGAACTTACATGTAAAATTAACAACAAAGCTATCGAGTTGAATTGATACAAGAGAGTATGAGGGTATGTTTATGTTGATTATCTAAACTTAAGACGTGAAATAAATTGTAGTTGTTTAAAGAAAACGCAAGGTTTGAAACTAAGAGGTTACTAAAATATTCTTTGCCGCAGAAATGAGAATTTCTCCTTCAAAAAAAAGAAGCACTATGCAATTATGAGTACATCAGAAGACATCTTAGCATAAGGTTCGTTTAGCTTATTCGATTTACCACTCTCCAATGCTTTGTGAATCGAAGTCAACTAGTGTTTCAAAGTTTATATTTTAATTTATGTTTAAGTAATACTTTTTTATGATTAAGTTCTAAAAATGCGAGGCTTAAGAAATGCGTAAGTAGCAGCCGATTTTTGTTTTGAATAATTTGCAGAGGTGAAAAGAATAAAATAAGAAATTGTTTGAGGGAATAGAAAATATGAAATTGGATTGGGCTTGAGATTTTGATAGTGACCCAGAATCTGATGAGCTGTGGAATTTTGTTATAAAGCGACGAACACAAGAAATAAGACGACAGCTAGAATTCTTCATGCTAGACGACCAAAAAAAATTGCCGCTCCCGATTTCGGATTGGTAAAGAAACTAGAAAGCTTATTTAACTTTCACGATTCAATGATATTTACGTGCCCTATAGTCAGAACAACCGTTTTTGTTTACGTTCCGCTTTCATGCTACGGGGAGTATGTTGACGACAGTAGGAAATTTATTTGGAGTATATGAAAGTATGCTCTCACGAGTTTAACAGTAGTTTCGCACCATATCCAAATTAAATGAACATTACATTAGTTACCAAAAGCCGAAAGAGGCCTGAAAGAATTGCAGAGAGACTTTTTTATATTTGCTAAACTCCTAAAAAACTCCTAAAAAACCAATTTCTCCAACTAACACAAAAAAAATACAAATAAGGAAGGGATAAGTTCGGCTAAACTGAACATTTTATTTTCTCGCAATTTGTGAGGCTCAAAGCGATAACATATTTTCAGGTGTTTTCAAAACTTTATGTTAATAAATGGTGCCAATTAATTAAAAATTCATTATTCGATTAAAACATGAATGGATTACAATGACATTTAGTATCTTATTAACTTATAGGTCATTTACTCAATAAGCTTCACTATTACATTTTGTGTCACGTCCGAGATATTTATATAACATTAAACTCAATCAAAGGAGTAAAATTTAATATATTGTGTATATGAAGAAAAAGTCCACAAAACACATTAGTTTTAAGAAAAATTCTCCACTTAATAAAAATATTACACATATAGACCAACGTAAACGGTTTAAAGTCTGCTGGAATGTCGCAAATCATTATATCGGAATTAGATTAGCGGAAGGTCTGGACTGATTGCATTAACTTTATATATTCTACTGAAGTATATTCGAAGACACTTTATGAAGATAGCTCACAAATTGACCGATATATTCGGCATGCGGCAGTCTGCTAGAATAACGAAAATTATTCTATGTTGTATGTGGGACCTGGGGTAATTCGTAGACCGATTTCACACATGATTGCAATTAAACTATTGTATATCAAATATTATATTGTACATTCACTTAATTTTCCTAAGATATCTTAATATACCTCACAGATTGAGCGATATAAAGTCAACCAGAAGTTTGAAAATCCTTCTGAGGGCTAGGGAAAGAATTGTCCCGATTTTATCAAATTTCTGTACAAATGCTATTATCAGACAAAAATGCTCTCTGAATTTCCCTGAAACATCTCACAAATTGAAATTTTTAATATTAGGTATATTCGGGCTAGGGAAAGTACTGATCTTATTTTACCCAACTCTAATACAAAGCTCATTATTAGCCAATAGTTTCGATAAAAAGTGAATCATAGCCACTGAAGTCCATATATTCGGTACCTGGGCGCTTGTGAAGTTATGGTACAATATCGACAGTTTTAAACGTCAGATGGCATACCTAGAGAGTAATATTTGCTCACAGTTTTTTTCCGATATCTTTTTTGGTACTTGATTTATATACTGCAAATAATAGAATCAGATGGAATTTGAAATTGTGACATATGGGAAGTAGTAATCCGATTTCGTCCATTTTCACATTGTAGCTTTAAGGTGTCCGGATAATACTATCCACCGAATTTCAGTGAAACTGGTAGAGCAGTTATTGAGATATTATATTTCGGATAAAAGTGGGCGGTGCTACACTCGTTTCACAATGTTTTGACTATATGTCAATATGACAATGTTTTGATTCCTATAAATCCTCCCCGTATCATCTTGTTTGTGAATCTAAGGCTCCTGACGTACTTATTTAGTGAGTTATCGCCCTTTTAGTAGTTTTCAATTAAACTGTTATATGGGTGTGGCAGTGGTTATCGACAATTTCACACTATAGAAGGAAGCACTGAAAAGAGATGCTTTCAGAAAGTTTGGTTGAAAAGACTTTAGTGGTTTGTGAGAAGTGTACATAAAATTCATTAAAGAGCGGGGCCAAACCCACTTTTTAAGTTTTTAAGCCACAGATGTTTCTTCCAGCTGCGATTCCGTGTACCAAATAACGGTTTTATATCTTAATTTGTTGCTTAGTTATAGCGATTTACACTTTTTCGCTGAATGGCATTTTGTGGGCATAGCAATGATCTGATTTCGCTCATCTGCAACACCAGCTTCCTCAAAGCGTTAAGGAACACATATTCCAATATCCTAATTTATACTCAAGTTATCGCTTGCCCGGACGGACAGACGGGCAGGCAGTCTCTCAGAATACAACTCATCTCATCATGCTGATCATTTATATATATATAACTCTCTATGTATCTCAATTAGTTTTAGGTGTTACAAACAACCATTAGGTGAACAAAGCTATTACGCTCTGTTGCAACAAATTGCGACAGTATAAAATTAGTCCAAAAAACGTATTCCTCTCAAAACCCTTTTATGAACATACAGGTTATGAAGATGCAGGACTATTTCGCAGTAGGTTATAGTTTCTATAAACGTTCAGACGTTATGTGATAGTAATGTCAGTATTTTCATAATGTAGGCTTCATTGCACGGTGACTGGATTGCTGTCGATTAGAATACGGAAATTTTGATTCTGAAATTGTTATTGCAGTCAGCATGAAAATAACCACTTCGTGGATAGACTTACAACGCAAGTTAATACGCCTGCATAAATTCTTTTTAAAGAGTATCATTTAACAACTCGAAATTTTTTAAAGCAATCAAATGGAGTATGGAAGCTTAGCCTTCCAGTGTTATCATTGGATTTGCGCTCGCATCTAGAAAACACTCAAAGCATAATATTTGCGACGGTGGTTTTACACAACATCTGCTCATTAATAGAGACATAGTGACCAAACAAATTTCAAGTGAAATTGATGAGGTTGTAAAAAACGTGATTCATATACTCAACAATCGTACTGCTAAACGCCAGCAACAAATAATCTGTTCATTGCAATTTCTTAAATACTTTTATAATACTGGCATTTTTACAAAGATTTATTTGTTGTATACTCTTCCAGCTCTTTTTCCTTGCGCTTGATATCCACTTTTAAAATTTCCGCTTTCATATCTGTCATCAACTTTATTGACAAGTCGCTGCTTTCTTCTAGCAATTGAATTTTTTTCTCGTGCTCCACATATAAATTATTACTTTTACTTCAACATTATACTTTCCCTCTGTTCACTTCAATATCAAATCTGCCAACCTTGCCCAAGCACTTTTCTCGGACTTTGTTAGCTTTTCTTCCAGTTTCAATTTCGGATTTTTAGGTGTTTTCAACTTTCAGAGACAGACTAACTTACTCCAAAGCTGGTTAGAATTTCACGCATGGAGTATCTGTAGCATTTACTTCTAAGTTGCTGGATTCAAAAATATAAATTTATATGTAATGCCTTTGGTATTTAATTTTAATTTTTCACTTCTTGCCCTTTATTGCATTATCATTTTCCACTTCAGCCTTAATAATAATAAACCGAATGATTACCCTCCTCTCGGCCAACCGACGCGAGGGAAGCAATCCGCATACGTGCAAAATTATCCGAATCATGAAAGGCAAGAGTTTTTTAAGCGTCAAAATCTAAAATTGCTAACTTCAGAAACAGAAATTTCAACAGCTAAGATTTAAGAATAAGTTATAATCAACTTTATACGATCTTTTTTATTAAGTGAAAATTAAACAGTTTCTTTAATGCTGAATATTGATTGCTGAAAAATTAAACATACCGGCATAAAAATTAAAATCATCATATATGCGGCGGAATGATTGTTATAGTTCAAAACTTTATTTACATGAATTTAACAGTAGGGGTGTAAACTGCCTGGATAAGCGAAACGGGATATAAAAACAAACTTCTTGCAACATGTTGCAAGATTATAATAAATTAAGACTTTTTTTGGTTTTTAAATTAAAGCATTCCAAATTTTAACATTGCGTCTGCATAAAATAAGCTGTGAGATGTGAAAAAAAATTACCCAATATGTCAAAAGCTGTCTTCGATTCGCCAAGCATTAAAGAGGAGCAAATAGAACAAATTATATCAAAGCATTCAAACAGACTGGCAGTACTTACATAGTCTCCACGTCTTACATTTTTTTAATAACATTATATTTTATTTCTGTTCTCAAGTTTTAAAACCCGATACAGGTGACAATTCCTTCGGAGTTGTTAATGGACGCAAGGATACTACCTCTCTGTTAATCCAAGTCTTAATCATCAAACATATCTTATTTAAGAACGTAAATATTTTTGTTTTTGCGTTTACGTATTAGTATTTACCTGTAATCCACTAAAAAAATTTAGATGAACGGATCAAAACCGAAATAGTGGGTAGAGATTTTGTTTGTTTGTTAAATACAAATTGTTATTCCAAATATCAATTTTATTTGGATTATAAAAAATTCTGGATTTCTTAACATCTTTAATGATTTATTCTGTCCTCATCGCTCCTTTCATATAAGGAAACTAATAATATCGCTATCAATATCTAACTTGTTCGTAGAGTTTAATTGCACTGTAGCCATCAATTTCACTGGTTCGACAAGATTTCCAATGGTGAACCATCTAGAAGAGAATAAGGAATCCCTAGTGACTAGTTAAGGAATCCCTGTGACGCATACTAAGAATTTGAACGCTAGTACATCGTATGGAGTTCCTCTTACTGTTAGTAGAGTGTATGCGATACCTCACAACAAATGCAGTTATTGAATGCAATGATTTTGTCATCGTGTAACTGCTACAAGAGCGAAGCGAAATCCTCAAGTGGTGAAAGTTAATGCCTTGTCATTAAGCATCCTGGTGTTAAAGGCCCAACGCCTCCTCTACACTCGGCGGTCTCTAAGTTCCGACAAAAGCGGATTGCGATCACGGCCGATATCGCTGAATTGTTTGAGTTCGCTTCCGACAAGAAGACCAAAACTTCCTAGGCTTCCTTTTGTGTTAACTAAACTTCGACAAGCTAACTATTTTTACGATGATAATATATAATAATTAGAAGCAGAAAGAGGAGTTCCCTTACGCTTCAAAATATTTAATCGAAAATCTTTACGTTGCCAATATGTTTGTGAGTGTGCACACAGAAGAAGAAAATTTTAAATGAACACAAGATGTTGCAATGTTCATGCATTTGAGGGGCTCAAGCGTAACACGGGGAGAACCAGTGACAACTTTCAGAGGCCTTTTGTTAAAATAACCATTCCAGATGTCCTGATCAGCAGGATATATCTGGAGGCACGTTACAAACGATGTGGTAGCACAATTAAACAATCGAGATTATATGATATTTGCCTAATGTTCGCAAATAAATATGATTATTTTAATTATGCAATATTTATTTTATATTTAAATATATATATTTAGAAGCGGAAGCTAATTTTTAAGACCTTTTATAATTTAAAACTGTAAAGACAGACATGTTAAAAGATCCAAGTTTGAGATTTTCCCTGACGTCCTTTAATTCGAGTTCTAAAATCCCTCTAGAACATGTGTTATTCTTTGTTTAACAATGCTCTACAAGAAGCGTATCGGTTAGCAAACATGTAAATGACTTATTACTGTTCACTTGTACATATGTAAAAGTATTTAAATTTATTTAACGACAATTGTTACTTTTGTTCGGTGTTGAATGGTATAATGAATAGGTATTTGTTAACTTTAACAGAATTATCGTTCACCCAAATTTCTGTGTTATTGTTGTGGTTAGCGATTCTTTACCTTAAACGTGTTATCGCATTTGTTAGCTGCATATCTGTTACCACATTTTCGGCTATATGTTATTATGATTATTATCCGTTTGTTTTCTCTAACATCGCAACAAAATACTTTTTATACTCTCGCAACATGTTGTTGTTTGTAACACTTAGAAGTAAACGAGTTAGGTATAGACATATATATATAAATGATAAAATGATAAATGATAAATGATAATCCGTCCGTCCGTCCGTGCAAGCGATAACTTGAGTAAAAATTAAGATATTTTGATGAAAATTGGTACACGTGTTTTTTGTCACCGTAAAATGTTTGATATTACGCCCATTGCAAGTGGGCGTAATTGGAAATCTGCCACGCCCACAAAATGGTATTAATCGAAAACAGATAAAGTGCTATAACTAAGCAGCAAATGAAAACATAAACGTGTAATTTGGTGTAGAGGATCATAGTAGGGTGGGGCATCTGTGGGCAAAAATTTTGGTAAAAGTGGGCATGACCCCGCCCCCTCATAGGTTTAATATAAATACCTCGGAAACCGTTAAAGCTATCAATCAAACTTGCGCCGACTAAGTTGTTCTGGCATCTCTTCATATACTGAGAATAGGAGTGAAATCGGATGATAACCACGTCCACCTCCCATACAAAAATTACGTTGAAAACTACTAAAAGTGCGATAACTCGATGAAGGAACAAAACGGAAGGAACGTTAAAAACATTAAATCTTGCAGAAAATATGATACGGAAGTTTGCATAGGAATCCGTGTAAAGTTTTGATGATTGGGGTGGCACCGCCCACTTTTAGGAGAAATCCCATTTCGCAGGAACCCCTTAACCGAATTAACCCCTTAACAAAATTTGTTACATGACATTATATTTGCATTCTTATGTCACGCTGTGAAAATGGACTGATTAAACCCACGCCTACTTCTCATACAACACAACCTTAAGTTTCATGTGATCATATTTCATCATATCAAATGAACATTAATTCTCTGAATTCAAAACGAAATGTGTACAAATCTACAACTTGTTAGATATATATATATATATATATATGTATTTATATATATATTTACATATATATATATACGAACTACGATCTAAGAGAAAAATTGGACCTCATTATAGCGCACTTTAAGTGCAATTGTTGGTTAGATGATATATGATATAGGTATTTGTGAAATGCCGATATTTTGTAATTTGCAATATTGATTTGAATCAAATAAGCTAATATTATTTTCAATGCTCTTATAACTTACAACTTCCATCGTCGTTACGGATACATCTGATTTACTTCTTTTGAGCAATTCACTTTATAGCTGCAAAATTATAGCTTTGAAATTCAGAGGGCATCTCTTTCTGATAACAGTGTGTTCATGTGCTTAAAATGGAAAAAATCGGGTAAGCACTTCCCCTAGCAACCATGAACATAATATAAGGATTTTCGACCTCCCTCTAGACTATATACCATATATTTTGGTCAATATGTAAGATATTTCAGCATTTAGGTGAACGCGTAATATTTGATATACTATAGTTTACTGCTGAAAATGTATGAAATCGGTCTACGACTGTGTTTCAACGGTGACTGTGTGAGTTACCTTCACAAGTTTGTGCAAAAAAATGTTCCCTAATATACTTGAATAATGAAAAGAGTTAATGTGATCAGTGGAGATCTTCCTCTATCCCAAAAATACCCGATATAAGAATTTCCGACTTTCCATCTGACTTTAAAGCGTTTATGTTGGTCAATATGTGTGATATTTTAATGGAATCAAGTGGATATGTTTTCTTAAACACTATGTGATTTCACGCTAAATATGAAAGAAATCATGACCATGGTCTAAGCCTCTTATTCCTAATATAATAATTTCCTTTTCTGTGGTTTACTTCTTCCTCATATATCTAATATTTTCAATTAAGCCACTTTGGTTGAGTTTATATTGCATATATCACTTTCGAGTTAATTTGGTAGATTTTAATATAAATATCTCTGACACGAAGCAAAATATAGCAACGAAATTACATGAGTCTATGCCCTGTAATATAAGTTAATAAGATACCAAATATGTTATAATAATATAATAATATATATTCCCCCGCCTCTAATCCTTGCACATTGCGAGAGTATAAAATGTTCGGTTACAGCCGAACTTAGCCCTTTCTTACTTGTTTATTAATTTATTTAATTTAATTAAAAGGTACATATTTAAACGAAATATTAAGATTAATTAAAATCTTAAACATGAATATATATCTTATATATACATATAAAAATTTTACAGCCAAAGAGCCTAATTCTAACTATTCAATGTTATAAGGAATTACGTATTATTCCTTATATAATAACACAAATGTATACTTCCTCCATCAATAATATCTTGAAAGTTAAAGAAAAGAAAGTTAAAGAAATATTATATATATATATATAGGTATTTAATAAACAAATTTGATTAAATTGTCTTTCAAATAGACGCTATACAATGTTGGGCAGTCATGATTAAATTATTTTTACTTCTATAATATATTAATGCCCGGTTTCATACTCCATGTTTAAGCTTTGCCTAAGATAAGACCGCGAAATAGTTGCTGCCTTCGGCTCACCATTTCTATTCGCTATCTTTGCACGCTGCTCTCTTTTCAATGAACTTACATGTAAAATTAACAACAAAGCTATCGAGTTGAATTGATACAAGAGAGTATGAGGGTATGTTTATGTTGATTATCTAAACTTAAGACGTGAAATAAATTGTAGTTGTTTAAAGAAAACGCAAGGTTTGAAACTAAGAGGTTACTAAAATATTCTTTGCCGCAGAAATAAGAATTTCTCCTTCAAAAAAAAGAAGCACTATGCAATTATGAGTACATCAGAAGACATCTTAGCATAAGGTTCGTTTAGCTTATTCGATTTACCACTCTCCAACGCTTTGTGAATCGAAGTCAACTAGTGTTTCAAAGTTTATATTTTAATTTATGTTTAAGTAATACTTTTTTATGATTAAGTTCTAAAAATGCGAGGCTTAAGAAATGCGTAAGTAGCAGCCGATTTTTGTTTTGAATAATTTGCAGAGGTGAAAAGAATAAAATAAGAAATTGTTTGAGGGAATAGAAAATATGAAATTGGATTGGGCTTGAGATTTTGATAGTGACCCAGAATCTGATGAGCTGTGGAATTTTGTTATAAAGCGACGAACACAAGAAATAAGACGACAGCTAGAATTCTTCATGCTAGACGACCAAAAAGATTGCCGCTCCCGATTTCGGATTGGTAAAGAAACTAGAAAGCTTATTTAACTTTCACGATTCAATGATATTTACGTGCCCTATAGTCAGAACAACCGTTTTTGTTTACGTTCCGCTTTCATGCTACGGGGAGTATGTTGACGACAGTAGGAAATTTATTTGGAGTATATGAAAGTATGCTCTCACGAGTTTAACAGTAGTTTCGCACCATATCCAAATTAAATGAACATTACATTAGTTACCAAAAGCCGAAAGAGGCCTGAAAGAATTGCAGAGAGACTTTTTTATATTTGCTAAACTCCTAAAAAACTCCTAAAAAACCAATTTCTCCAACTAACACAAAAAAAATACAAATAAGGAAGGGATAAGTTCGGCTAAACTGAACATTTTATTTTCTCGCAATTTGTGAGGCTCAAAGCGATAACATATTTTCAGGTGTTTTCAAAACTTTATGTTAATAAATGGTGCCAATTAATTAAAAATTCATTATTCGATTAAAACATGAATGGATTACAATGACACACGATAATGTCATGCACTGAACTTGGTAGAAATTGGTTAAGTAGCTCTTCAGATATAGAAACAGACGGTGCCACTCATTGCCCATTTCTTATACCGATTCCTATAAAACCCTTCTGCACTATCTTTATTCTAAAATTTAATGCTTCTGGTCTATTTCTTTAGTAAGTTATCGCACTTTTAGTTGTTTTCAAAATAACTGTCTGTCATCGTCTGATTTCACCCTTTTCCACACTGTTAAATATGCGAGGTACCGCCTATTTTTAGACGAAGCTCCATATCTCAGCAACTACTTAACCAATTTGAAAAAAATTTGGTGCGTAGCATTGCCTTGGTATCTTTATATCACACTTTGAAAAATGGGCGTAATCGGACTACATCCGCATCCACTTTCCATGTATCACAATTTTAAATTCCTGTATATGTATATATAATGGTACGACACTACTCATTTAAATTCGATCAAAGTTTTTCAGAACGCAGATACCGAATATGTGGACCTCAATGGTTATGGTTGACTTTTTACCGAAAATACTGGTTACTCTGTGGGATACATTAATGAAATTCAGAAGGCATCCTTTTCTGACAATAGTGTGTCCTTGGGTTAAAAATTGTTAAAAATAAGACAATACTTTCTTTAGTTCCTATATATATAATGTAAGCATTTTCAAACTTCCGATTGACTTTATACTGAAAATATCGGTGAATATGGTTGACATTTTAAAGAAATTAAGTGGACATGATTCTTTAGCATAATATTGTTTAGCGTTGAAAGTGAATGAAATCGGTATAGTCCTTGGTGTAGTCTGTATGCCACACTATACCGCACTTTGGTCCATCTGGCTGATTTTTCTCATATAGCCAATATATTAAATTCCGCCCTTTTGCTTGAGTTTATATCGCATACGCCTCAATAGAAAATGTCTCAATAAAATATGGTGAGAATATTTCACTATTAGTATACAGCACTAATATGATGAATATAAATATCTCGGACATAAAACAAACTATAGAAATGAAACTAAGTGAGGCCCTGATCCTTAATATAAGTTAATAACATATCCAATATGATTGTAATCCATTCACGGTTTGATCGCATAACGATTGTTGAATTCTTAATCAACATATTTTAATATATAATTTTTCCAACTGCTGAAAATATTCCCTTGTATTTAATCCCTGCAAATTGCAATAGTATAAAATGTTCGGTTACATCTGCACTTAACCTCTACTAGTCACAACCGGATGTTTGAGTCATTATGTTATGTATATTTGGGCTATGGGAAATATTGACCAAATTTTATCCATATCTGGTACAAAGACACCCTATTTTCAGAGAAAGACGTTCCGTGAATTTCATTAGGATCTCTGACATACTGAGGGATATATACGGTATAAAGACAACCGGAAGTTCGAAAATCTTTATATTAGGTAAATAGGAGTTATGGAAAATATTGTCCCGATTTTACATATTTTATACACAAGGACACATTATCATCAGGAAATGATTTCCTTTGAATTTTAATAATATATCTCGCAGATTGAGCGATATTTTAGCCAAAAAGTCAGTCACAGGGACTGAAGTCCAAATATTCGTTATCTGATTACTTGAAAAGTTATAGCCCGTTTTCGAAAACGTAAAGCCGTTAGACGGAATATCTTGATGGCCCTATTTGCACAAAGTTTTACACCGATATCTTCATTGGTGCTTGATTTATATTATATGAAGTGAAATAATCAGACTGAACTTGAAATTGTGATATATGGGAAGTAGGCGTGGTTGTACTTCGTTTCCCCCCAATTTCCCCAAAACAAAATAAAAACATCAGGATAATGTTATGTACCAAATTTAGTTGAAATTGATTTACTAGTTCTTAAGGTAGAGGATTTCCCTAAAAGTAGGCCACGCTCATTGCCTAATTTTTATATCGATGCCTATGAAGCGCTTAGGTGAAAGTCTAGGTCTAGAGTGTGAAACTTAATGCTTCTTTTAGTAGTATTCAATATAACGATTATAAGGGGAGTGGGCGTGGTTATTGGTTATTGGTCTGATCATTTATATATTGTAGGTATAACCCTATATCTATCTCGATTAGTTTTGGATGTAACTACCAAACACCGTTAAGTGAACAAAACTATTATACTCTGTTACAACATGTTGCGATAGTATAATAATTTGAAAGTGTACTTTTTATTTCGATTGAAGTGGAAAAATTTGGCTAGTGTTGATTTCTCTGGTATTATAATTGGGCATTCGTTATATGTCAGGTTTGAATTTATAAGTCGACCAATTGATTTTTCCTTAGAATGAAATATCGTGACTGAAGTAGCACATATCGAACTGCATTGAATGTGCTGTGTACAAAGGGAAGTTCAGGATAGCTTGATTTTTTATATGTTGGCTATGTCCAGTGAAATGATGCTGCACCCAAATCCTTGTCTCCATTTAATTTGTCAAGGATAATACATAAAATATATTAGTTATAAGCTCTGCTTTCAACTACTTATTGAATTTAGTGTGGATATGATAGCATTTATCTACAAATTTTTACCAAACTAAATGGGGAATTCTATGATCTATTTATATCTATCTATATCTATCTAATTCTAATCTGTATATATATAGCATGCTAGTATAAAAGTGAGTTTCGGGACGAGTTTTGTTTAGTATTAAAATAACTCTCTCCACAACAGAGGGTAGTCCAACTTCTACTTACTTAAATTTCGTGAACAACATCGGTAAATTGCGCGCTCTTCTGCTTATACAGCGAAGATGAGTTTTATGTTGTTTTCTCGCTGTTACAAAACAGTTACAAAGTCAATATAATGTTAATATAATGTTAATAAAAAAGTAGAATTAAGATAGTATTAACAATAGTGTTAGCAATATGAATATTATTATAGACCAAGAAAACGTCACAACAATTGGAGTTGGATGATTTTGTCTAGGTCGATGCTTCTGAAAGCATGTCAGTAAAATATATTAAGTACGTCTACAACTTTGTTAAAAGTTGTTATAAACATCATAACAAAAAATTAAGAATATTTGAGGTATTCCACAAGTTAAAATAATCTGATTATGTATTATTTTTATTATATGAAAAAATTTTGCATAATAGTGTTTTAATGCTTATCTTCCATTCCTCAAACTGACGTAAACTAAGTGATACATAGCAATGAAATATGGTTTGAATTGGAAATTCTAGAGGCAATGCAATTTTGAAAGAATTAGCTATCTTCGATTCGCTGCTCTCTTTTCAAAATGTTAAACCATGAAAGCAACAATAACTCTGTCTGTCGAGTTGAATTCAATACAAGAGAATATGCGGATATCTCATTAAAGGGGTATAATAACTTTCTTCAATGTTACCAAGTTTTGCTTTATAGATTTTGGACCAGTTTTACTATTCCGTTTGGCTCAAATGATAAATTTTTTACATTAGAACTCATAGTTAAATATCGCTAGAAAATTCAATGCACACTTTATATTCGCACTTAATTGCCTCTCCATGATATCCATCCATGATCATCCATCGATATAGATTAGATATTATTATAGGTATATTATACTATATACATATATATATATATTAGATATATTAGATAGAAAAAATCTCACCTCAATAATACCCTGTTATTAGCCGTTTACGCTTTTTTGTTATAAAGTTGCCTTTACTAACTTTAATTCAAAATTCGTTTTCGTACTTAATGGTTGTTTATACAATAACATCTTAAACTAACTAAGAGAGATATAGACACATAATTAACATTTAACTCAGTTATATGAATAAAATGAAAGAGCTGTTTGTTTAATTTATTACTAACAGCAGTAATAAAGGGATACCCGACTTATTCCACTGTGAGAGTGCGTCAAAATTTGCGATTTTTGTAACATTTTACATTGTTGTCAGATCATACAAAATACTCATTTTTGAGCAATTCAATTAAAACACCCAAAATTTATTACGATTAAAAATTATTATATCCTAACCTTTAATGCATAGAGTAAATATTTAAATATATTTTTTGTGATTTCATGGTATATTAAAACAAGGTGTCTTTAAACTTTCAATAATAAATAAAGTGTTATTTAAATATAAAATGTTCATTACCTTTTGCAGCTTTCAATAATTCTACTTTTCAAATTTGATTACTTGTTTTGTGAAGACGTTTTCTGGACTTTTCAGCATGGATGAAAGTAGTGTATATAGGGATTCTTGTCCGTTTCTTCGCATTATTTATTCTTGTTTCTTTTATAAGTTGGACATTAAACTTCGGTGAGAAGTGTTTAAAAAAACTGTAGTACGGGGTCTCTGGTTGAAGAATTCATTAGATTATGGTTGTACGTAAAACACTTTTTTCGATTTGCATGGACTTCAATTCTTTATCATCCAATTTTTTTATTATTCTGAGTTTTTGAGATTAAATGTCTTGTGGAGACGTTCGAAATCTGCAATACCAATATTCCCCGTGGTCATTTCTATCTGAATATTTGGCTGATCACACCACTGCTTAATGTTACAATTTGTTATTCCTTGACCTTGATCGATTTTCAATATCTTTCGAGGCCCCATCATATTAAAAAATTTTACTACCGCTTTTTTTGTTCCGAACCAGTTCAATGTTTATACTTCTTCACCAATTACTTATTTAGAATACAAATCAATACAAGTAACGTAATGTCTTATCTCTTATTCCAATTTTCATTCAAATCGATGAAAAATTTTTCTCTAGTTTCGTAGTTTCGTAGTTTTAAACGCAATTTGTGGATTATGTGATTATATTTACATATTTCACATGTGTTAATAATTTTACTGATTTCTTTTAAGTAGTTCGGGTAATAGTATTTATTTTTGAAATGATTAGCAATCTTTTTTTTACTAGAAATTTGTTTTCTGAATTTGGGATAACCTCTAATATTTCTAGTTCTTCAGTTTTTTTAATAAGTCGATATATTTAATCATTGTTACACCATTTTTAAACAGGTTTTCAATTTGCAAACTTTTTATCAACCTTTTCGCTTAAATATATTTAATGATCTTTCCGAAATAGGAATATAGGATCCAGAATCTTCTTTTGCGGAATGAATAGTAGCGATATTACGTGAAGTGTCATCAAAATAATAATTTCAACACTTGATAAAGCATCCGCTATATGGTTTTAATTTCACCGAATAATTTGATGTCAAAATCGAACTGATTAAGTTTCCACTTCCACCTTTGCAATTTAGCGTTTGGTTCCTTCAAATTATAGAGCCATTGCAGGTGTCGAGGGGTCGTTATTTACGACACATTTTCTATCATATAAAGAGGGGCGAATATATTTAGCTGCCATAACAATAACCAGAAGCCATTTCTCCGTTGTGGAGCAATGTAATCGTGCTCACTAGGGGAACGGCTTGCAAAGCAAACAGGATATTTCTGTTGACTTCAAAACAGCTCCAAGAACTACGTTTGAATCATTGGTAGTTAGCCCGGGTATGAGAAATTTGAACCACTATAGCGTTTATGTATTCTTCATTAATGTAAATTTTAGTGCTTTTTTTAAGCCCCCAGTTTAAGGTTTAGACATTTTAGGGAAGTCCCTAATAAAATTTCGATAAAAACCAACTTATCTTACAAATTGTTCTCTCTTTTTCAGTTTTTGGCATTGGATACTTCAGAATAAAATTTATCTTATTATAGTTGGGCTTGATTCCCTCTGGGGTTGCAATATATCCGAAAAATTCGGGTGTTTCCTATGTAGATTTAAATTTACTTCACTCAGCCTGTAAAGTACTTTTTCAACAGCTTCCATTTGTTCTTAAAATGAAGTGCTGAAGACAATAGCATCATCCAAGTATACCATGCAAACATTCCCGATCAAACTATCTTAGATTGTGTTAATCAGCCTTTGGAATGTCGATGGCGATGGTTAAGGCCAAACCACATACAGTGCCTTACACTCAAAACCGGACAATGTAAAATTTATCATCGTACTGCATTTCCAATGGATATAAAAACTAAATAGTAAAAAATTTTATAATTTTCGATATTTGTATTTTTTTTACCGTTACGTTTGGCTGTCCGGCTTTGAGTGTGAGCACGAAAAACAATGCGTAAAAACTAATTGCTTTTTGTTGTTGTTGGTGAATTCTATTGAAATTTCTTATTTATGTTTTTTTATACACAGAAGACTAGAGATTAATATAAAATTGAGGAAAAACCAAAACGCACTACTATTCAGTTTATACATCAATTAAAAGTGCAGTTTGGTAGTAATTTTTATTCTGTCCGGGTTTAAGTGTGAGTCGCTGTACGTAAAAACTCAAAATGTCCACCCCGTGTAGAAAATACTCTTTTCATTCTATCCCCTGTTTCCAGTTGAATTTGATGGACTTCTTTTGGCAAGTCAATTGTACTCAAGTACATATGCTTCCCAAGTTTATCCAGCATTTTATCCACAATGGGAATAGGATACTTGTAAGTTGTAAAAGTCAAAAACGTTGAATACTAACTCAGATTTTTCTTTTTTATATACACCTCTTAAGTTTTATTTACTTATCCTGTGACAGTTGTTAAGTTGATTGACTTTGTTTGAATTCGCATTAAAATTAAATAAAAATTTGCATTCTGAGAACATTATAATCAAACTTACTTTTGATCCTGTATCCCTGTATCTACCTGTATCAATAATAAATTTAAGTGGGCGACTTTCAACCAATAATTCTACTTTCTGTAGGTATCCAAGACTTCTAGCAAAAAATTCTCGTTATCCTTCTGTATAGTTTAGGAAATCCCATAAAGTCGAATCACAGATTGGTTTTGTATATTGTACATGTGTGCATTGATTGCGAAAACATTGTTGAATTATAATATTATTTGAATTTTGAAATGTGTCACTAAAATTATTACTGTTCTTAAATAGTGTGTTATGATTTTGATTTTGTAGTTGCGCGTTAGTAAAGTTATTATTGTTATTATTGTTAGCTGAAGTTAATTTTGAAATTGTGTTTCAAATTGTGTTGTGGGTTGTGACAAATTTTATTCACTTTTAATACTTTTTTTTTTTTTTGATAAAAAGTTTTTAAACTTATTTGTTGCCATTTAGCATTAAGAAAGTTAAATTTGAAATATTTGATTCTCTCAGCTGTACTTTCCTTAATATTACATACTTCAGCAATTATTTCTCACAAAGTTACTTTACACTGCCTCTATATTTTATATTACTAAATAATATTATTGTGGCGAGTAAGAATGCCAGAATCGACGATAGCTTGCCAAAATCTACCAGGCATCGAAATTCATATTTACCAGAAATGAAATGGATTTACTAAATTAATCGCTCACGTTGAAACTCTACTCTGAGTTCGATGACTGGGTTGTTCAATAAAAGTCAGAATTTAATGGCTATACTCTTTTCTTTATTTCTAATTCAATAACTTAACACTTTGTTACTCGTTGTTCGAGCTTGCAATTTCTTACTTATAATTAACTTGAATTTTACTTGGCAACACTCTAATTAGAACAGTGTCCTGCTGCCATTCCGGCAGCCCTTATGTAGTAGGTCGTTACCAACAGGTCGTCACTCGAACATTCTGGCAACTACGAGCTTCGATGTCTGGCAGGTTATCGTCGATTCTGGCATTCATGTTCGCCACACTGCCCTCCACCTGAGTCTGATTATCTCAATTAGACATATTTGCGGTACCAAGCACTGCAAGCCGTTCTAAATGAACTACCTCAATTTTATTTCTAGGTCTTCCTATAGCCTGTATGCGATATATTACATCGTTGAGGCGTTTAATAACTTGGTATGGTCCTTCCCAACTACTGCGTAATTTAGGAGATAAACCTTTCTTTCGTTGTGTCCTTCAACAAAGCCTTCAGAGTTCATTGCCTTCTCGTACTTTGCCTTCATTTTATCACTCAAGATTTGCGTGCGCTGTCTCACTACAGCAAGTATTTCTCTCATCTCGTCTTCTAGGATACTGTTGGTGTCTTTAGCATTCCCTCCGCCATTGGAGTAAATTCAAAACTTCAAATCAATCGGTAACCTAAGGTCTTTACCAAAAATTACCCTTGCTGGAATCTGACCCGTTGTTTACTCAACCACTTTAATCAAATGTTCTTCTAAAGGTAGATTGAAACGTTCTACCATGCCATCGGACCGCGTATGTAATGCAGTTGTACATGATTTTCGGACACCCAGTTTCTGGCACATCTCCTGAATTAGCGCTATTGGTTGATCCTCTGGCCATTTATTGAAATAATCCATCGCCATCAAAACATATTTGGTTTCTGAATTACTGGTGGGAAATGGATTAGCTACATCCATGGCAATTCACTTAAATATCGCACCCGAATTTTACTGCTTCATTTGGCCATGACCCCTGGATCTCGGCCCTTTAGCTGCAATGCATTCAACACAATTGGCAATCCATTGCGTAACTGATTGACAACAACCAACCCAATAAAACCTTTGCTTTAACTTCTTCAAGGTTTCTGTGATTCCCAATTGACCTCCACATGAACCGATGTTCAGAAAATTTATGGTATTCTCGATATACTCGATGCAAGCAGCCGGACACCAACTTTAAACTGTTCCACTGTGCCCAATATGCCTTTGCAACTGGCCAGCTATTTCTTCTCTCGTTGGACGATTGTCCATTTCCATTCCACGCATTACATATTTCAAATCTGGATCTTCCTGCTCACTTTTGCATAGTTCTTTCGGGTTCCAGTCTTCTGTCGATGTCATTATCATTACCAGGGCGTCTATAATGTATAATCTTTTACTGTCTCTATCTTTTCGCGAACTGTGCAAATACCCTTCGTTGTTACTTTGTGTTCTAAGTAGTCCTTTACTTCCTTTTTGAACAGGAAACACTTCCTCGGGCTTAGTTTTAGGCCAACGCTAGCTAACCGTTAGAAAACCTCTTCCAGGCTCTTAAGATGTTCATCAAGGTTTTTACCCAGCACGATGACTTCATCGAGGTACACCAAGCAGGTCTTTCAGTGTATCCTTTTAATACCTGGTCCATAAGTCTCTCAAAGGTGGCAGGAGCGTTACATAATCCAAAGGGAATTACGGTGAATTGCAATTTCCACGTCTACATCGTTTACTTTCACTTGCCAAAAACCTCTTTTGAGATCAACTGTTGAGAACCAATTCGTGCCTGATAACGAGTTCAAGGTGTCATCGATTCTGGATAATAGATAACTGTCTTTCTTTGTTACATCATTCAACCCTCTATAATCCACACAGAACCACATGTTTCCATCTTTCTTCTACACCAGTACTACAGGTGAACTTTGTGAACTCTCTGATGGTTCAATTACGCCTCTTTCGCTCATTTCACGTATGGTCTGGCTTACAACTTCACGTTTTGCTAATGAAACACCAGGAGAAGCCTGGCGGATTGAAACCAAAGTTTCACAACTTAGGTTCTGCTGATTTGCAATGGTTTTTATCAAATATGTTGGAGTATCTAAGAAGGTCCCTCGGTCCATGAGTTAATTTCACTCGAGATGTCGTTTCCACCCATGGAATTGTCCTCGAGACGTGTTTCGCAATTTATCAGGGCGTCGATTTCCTGATACTGCCCTAATATAGTTCCTTCGGAAAGTTGGATTGGTGACTTGAACTCATTAAGTGCTCTTACTGGAACACGTTTGTTTTGTTTTCTTTTAGACAGGGTTTTTCCTATAATTAAATTTGGTGTAGATTCTTCGGCGGCCTCGACAATCCACAACTTATTTTCTTTATAGTCTCCATCTATTTCTGCTCAAATAACTGCGTCTGATTTTGGGGTAATCGGATGTTTTTTTGTTATTAGTACTCGCCTAATGTTGCGATTATTATCATAACAGAATATGAGTATCACTTCCATATTGGTGTTAGTCATTTTCCTGATTTCCATCTCGATTTTGATCCCTTGATTAGCTAAAAAGTCTACTCCTATTTCATCGACGATGTCTGTCACTATGAAATTGTGTAACACGTCTACCTTTCCAATTGCGATCTCACACGTTATTGACAAGTTGAGTATCTTCTCCAGTTGCAGTACGTAACTTTGCCCCAGCTAATGATCATATATTTTTATTAACCTAATCAGATCGAATTATGGAATGTGACGCACACATGACTGTGACACATGATGTAATCCACAGTCAGTATGCGCTTTTTGCCATCCACACATCCATTGACGGTAACATTACTCGTGTTCCTATCAATCCGTGCCCTTTTCGGCTGGCTCGCTTTACATGAGACTCGACATAGCTCGACATGAGAGGAACTGCGACTGTGTGAGTGAGCATGAAGACACCTAGTAAAGACCTAGAAAAGACACCCAGTGAGAACTATGAGAACCGTAAATTTTGGAAATTTGTTCATCCTTTCGTGAAACAAGCATTTTCGTATTTCTTAATTCTTCTTGTATGTTTTACTATTAAAAGTAATTAATTGGAGCCTAAAAACCTTAACTTTATTGCCTTTAAATTGCCTAAAACAAAAAATGTAATTCATAACACCAAAAAGCGTTCATAATCATAAATAACTTCGAACAGGGCATACTTGCCTTATTGGCTTGCTTATTGGCGACTGTCTCGACAACGACTAAGCGAAAGAGCTTAATTGCATATGTGATGTAAGCTAGCACAATTGCGGTATGAAATGCCGACAACTGATTTAAATGTTAACATATTGTATAACGCTAGGTAATTTTTGTTGCCGTCAAACGGGGCAATAATTTTTATCCTTTGTACAGTTCGTTCTCTTCCATCCTTCGCTTTACTCATTGTTAAAGTTGTTAGTGAGTTCCACTACACATACACAACAGCTGTGACAAAGCGAGTTAACTCCGCAATCTCACGTATATTTACCAACTGTTGAGAACTGCAGGTAATGAATGTCACGTAGACATTTATTTGTGATTATATTCTTTCCTTACAGTTCATTGAAGGTTACTTTTATAATACACGTAGCTTAGATGTATGAGATGGAAAATGAAAAAATTCACCACTTCACAATTTTCTTAATTTTCACAGCAAATTTTGCTTTTGTAGTTTTATAATTCCAAGTAGCTTAAGTAGATTATTTCAAACGATGATTTTCTCTGATCAGAAAACAGTACAACAAATAGGTATATATGTACATTCATATATAAGTATAACAAAATGGATTGGATAACGTGACGAATTGATTTCCGGATGTCGATCCGTCCGTCTGTCTAAGCAAGCGATAACTGAGTAATATACGCGAATGATACCCTCCTCATGCGTCGCGAGGAGCGCAATTCGCATAATTTCATATAAAGTAAAGGAACAACTAATATGAAAGCTTACCAATCTGAGTCCGCCATTGTTGCATATGTAAATTCCAGAAAGCATCAACTTTCTTAATAATGCGCAATTTTTTTGTTACTGCACATCGCCTTCCGGGTTAATATGATTAAAAACATGATGCAATATCAAAAAAGTTTTGGATGCATTACAGAACATTATATTATACTTGATAAATGTCATTATCATATACTATGTAAATATCTGATAAATCAAATATTTAGTTTAGTTCAAAATTTGATATACATGATTTTAACAGTAAGGGTCTTAACTGCCTCGATAAGCGAGCCGGGATATTAAATTCGACTTCAGACAAGAGAAAAACTACAAACTCACATTCAGAAGTCTCACTAAGAATAATATGCCAAGAATTTTCCTACAACTAGTGAGTCCAGGTAGATTTAAAAATTTTAAGCGATTAATGTTTGGAGAGGAATTATCCTAAAATCCCATTGGAAATGCCTTAAAGAAAAAGATTAACGAGTTGTAAAACTTCAACTCGTAAGAATGGATTTGGTAACTAGTATTGCATACGACAGAGCCATATTCCAATATATAATAATATAGGCCTAAAGAATGTTTTAAAAAGAAAAACTAAAATCTCCTTTAGCTTTCAAAGTCGATGTATTGACATGAAATTAAGTTTAGGGTAGATAGTAACTCCAAATCAACAAAGTTAAATACTTGCTCTAGACAAGTATTATATAAAGAGATGTGTACAGATATGACAAAACCACATCGTCTTACACTTCTTAAGATTCAGTGGCATATCATTTTTCTCACACCAAGTAACTAACTTAACTTTGTCGAATGCTTTGCTAAAGACGTGCATATAGCATCAGTATAATTATTTTCCCGTAAAATCTTTTGATGCCTGGTGTTATTAAATTTGTTAGTGTAGATTTCCCTCTACAAAATCCCGGCTGAGAACATGAAATTAATCCAGAAATGTAGAAAGTTGTTCCATCTGTGATAACAGCTTCAAAAAGTCTAGGTATTGCAATTCCCCTATAGTTTTCAATGGGTGACATAAATCCATTCTAAAGCAAAGGGATTATAAACAACTGCTTCCATATTGAAGGAAATATATTTTGTCTAAAAGAAAAATCAAATGGCTTTCTTAAAGGCAAGTACCGGCAAAACTGAAATGAACAAAAAAACAAACAAAATATATTATATTTGGCACAATTTGTGTGCAACATGGCAGTCATGTCTGCATAGTAATTCAATGATGATTTTAACTTATTTAAATGAAGTAAGACGTCTTCTTCGGAAATAGTTGGTGCATTAATTGAAGTAATCGGACGGAACTCATACTGATAGTGAAGATTTTAGAAGAATTGGTACACTAATTTGACTTAAAAATTCTGCAAAAATATTTTGGAAATAATGTGATTGTCACATGACATGATAGATTTGTATTTCATCGCGGACGGAAATTTAGAAATCCTGCGTTTAGAGTTAACGAAGCTATAAAACAATTTTGGATTACGTACAATATTATTTTTAAGTTATTTATGGATTATTATAACACGTTTTGGTTTGGTCCAAATACTTTCTACGTAATGCTGAATACAAATAAATTTAGAATAGTTTCCATTCTAGTCTGACCAATTAAATTACAAAATTCCCTATTCAATTTTTTTAATTTAGATTTTGCCAAGTCAAACCGACGACAAGAGCAAGAAGATGGATGACTCTATTGCATGTTTTCGATAGTTCCATTCTAAAGCAGGATAACAATAATCCTCTGACAGAACTAGAGGATCATACGGAATCCCAGAAAACTTTTAAGCATTATAGATATAAACTGAGTGTAAGAACTGACCGAAATTGTTCGGAATTAAATGAATTTGGGTAAGGTCCAACTCATACATTTCTTCTAAGGACTCGTTAAAGTATAATCGATTGCAAAAATGTAATCTTCTCCCAGAAAAGTTATGGAATCAGGATTATTTTCTGTTAAAAAAAGTCCGATTTGAGAGGTATATAAGATGTTAAGTAAAAATAGTGGCATTAATACAAGCTTTGATGCATTTAAATTCGAATAACACCATATTAGGGACACGAACTACTTGTTATAGAATAAAAGCATAAACTGAAAGTAGAACAACTCCAGCGATTCTTTTCAATCGATCACATCTAAGTATTTGTAACTCATTATGAAATGTTGGTTTAAGCCATGTTTCCATGAAATCAATTATGTTAAAATTGCAATTACTACTGTTTAGACGTAATTCAGTTAATTTGGTATTAAGTGCTCTTTAACATTGTGATAATAAATTCTCGGCGAATTTTCATTGTTCAGTTTTTTTTATTTCCGCGACTTTTATATGTTTTTTAGCAACACTACCTTATGTAGGCTTACGACGTTAATACTCTACGATACGTACGAATGTACCGGATTGTCAGAAAGTTTTCGAGTTAGACATCGATAATAAACGATATGTTTCTACCGTAATTTAGGTTAAACTTTTGAATTTGAATATCATTTATAATTGAAAAATGTAAACCATAATGCCGTCAACTGAGGTATCCTTGGCGAAACTAAAAAAAAGCCCAATTTCTGAAGTGATATTACAACTAAATTTTTAAAAGAAGCTACTGAGTTTTTCACAGGTGTATCTTGAATGTTTTGACGCTTGAAATTGTTAGGTAATGCTTTAGAGGAAGTATGTATTTTAGACGACCTCTTAGAAAAAAGGTCCTTAGAAGGCCTCTCACATTGAGGGCAAGATGAAGAAAGATTTATAAGGTCAACGTTCGGGCAATTTTCGGTTTAAGGGCATGTTTAGAAATTTCGTGACCAATTTCCATCATGAATAGAATCTAAGATTCTAGAATTTGGAAAATTTAGAATGGGAAAATCCATTCAAAAGCCAACATGAAAGAAAATGATCGTAGTCGCATTTAATATTACAGTTTGGAAACTTACGAGTACTTAAGAAACTTACGATAATAATAAGAAACAAAATTAAGTTAATAAAAATAATATAACAAACTGTAATAAAAGGAAAACTAATATAATTTAACTGGTTAATAGTACAATAATAAAAATAAAAATTGCAATTACCAATTAAAGTAATAAAAATTAAAGAAATAATAATTGCTAATCCAAGTTCAAAATCAAACAGTGTAGAAAACTATGTAGCAAGGCAGTTTTAGATGCAGTAAGACATTCAAAAAACAACATGCAACACATCAATTAATAAATATAGAAAATGAAACAAACAGAAGAAGAGAACATAAAACAAAAACAATATGTGAACGCGCTAACAAATTGGAATGTTTGCAAACGTAGCAATAAAATATCATAAAAAAGTGATTCGGCACAGAAATTAAAAATAATTAACGTACACATTTAAAACTAAAACTCGACTAAATAGCATTGAAAACACCAATAATTAACTCAAAAATAAATCATGTAATAAATTTCCAAATAAACCAAAAAAGACAAATAAAATGAACAGAACTCACAGAGCAAAAAATCTTTGAACTTTTGTCTGCCGGACACGTAAACAATGAAAATTTTTAATAAACATACACGTGTTCTTTGGTACTCTGAGAAGGTAGCGATAGGCGGCCTCTTGCCACACCCAAAAAATGTTGGCAATCGAAAAAATATACAGTTATATAAGTAAGTGAGAAATTAAGTAAGAAATTTTCAATTTAGTACTGAAGATCATAACAGACATCAGAGGTTAAAAAAATTTAGAAAGTGGCGTAACCAAATAACATATCTCCCAAAGTACGGAAGCCTTATCATCCTGACGAGTTAATGCGAACATTTGTCCCTAGTATTTCATGGTAAAAAGTGTGAATAAGTGAAATCGGAAAATACGTGTACGATTAGATAAGTACGCGTACCCACAAACAACTGTTGAAACTTTAAGGGCGTATTCCTTAATATTCTTAAAGCTTAACCTTTCAAGAATATTCCCATTTGTAAAAAATTGTATTATTTGCGGAGATATAGCTATTTTAGTGATAAGACCAAGAGTTTCTCAAGAGTTCTCAAGTTCTACTTCTAACCGATTTAATTGAATTTTGGTATGTATCTTCTCTATGCCTCTATCGTACTTGCTAAGATTCGCAACATTTTTTTTTTAAACGCAGAATAGTAAAAAGTATTATTTTCGGGTATCCACAATTTAGCGTTTTCTTAAAATTTTTTTTTTTTGTTGGTACGATAGCAGCATAAATAATATTTATTTTTTTATTTCAGATCATTTGGATGGCAGCAATCGTGACAGACTTGGCATGCCATGTTTTTCCAACCGATTTCAAGAGCTTTAACATTTTGAGTATCAATAAAAAATAATATCGTTTTAAAAAATTTATACTAAAAATATTTTCTGTTTTTTTTATTCATAGCACCTTAAAAAATACTTAAAATGCATGCCTCCAGACTACAATACCCCTTGAAAATGCTATAACTCTGTGATAAAAAAAGTCTGAAGCATTATATTTAACCACAGAGTACAGAAGGTTTGCATGATAATCGGTTTAGAAATTAGGCAATGGGCGTGACACCAACAAAACATCCTTATATTATATATGGTTTGAAAATGAGAGAAATCGGAATACAAGTATGCCTACTACCCATATGAGATCATTTTAAATTACATCTGATTTCTTTCCCTTTACAATAGATATATACTGCATTTAGGAAAAAATAGTTTGTCAATTAATGTTTTGCAAAATGAAAAACTATATGAAAATTCAGTTATAAGCTTAGTTTTTAAAAACAGAAATAAATATTTTTAGTTTTCTCTTTTCGTAATACTATAATACTATGATACTATAATAAGTGAATGTATCTTAAATCCATTCAAGGCACTAAAATTTCAAAAGTCAAAACATAAATTTAAAAAACGTCAAAATGTACATGACCTCAAATATTCTACGGTAAAGTAATTCTTTGCAAAATGCTGACGAGTCGGAAAAAGAGACGAGACTACCTACTGCTTCCCACGACAGTCGGGTTTACGTAACCGGAACGGACCCGGATTTTCATCCGGCCAAGGACTGTCAACACGGCAGCATTCCTCAAATTTGTTTTGGGAATGTTTTTGCCGCTACAACAAATACAACAACTAGACTATCTAACAGAACAACATAACGAAATTTTTTTATGAATTATGAATGGACAAATTGTTCTTATACTGTTCAACTTTTTGGGCAGTGCACATTATCAATAGATTATAGTTTTTAAAATTCCTGGGAAGCGAATTGATGAAAATCCCATTTTATTATTTATTTTAACTACCACAAAGGAACGTCACTTAAAAATTTATCTGAAGCGCTCTCAATCAAACGTAGAACAATTTATAAATAACTACCGTGATGAAAAAGAAAATCGTCTGAATTAAAGTACTTAGGAGGCAGACCATCGAGGCGCGATCAATCAAAATTACTTAAAAATATTAACAATAATCGCAAAACAAGTTCGAGACAGTTGGTATCTTTATTGGAAGACGAATGCGGAAAAACGTCGTGCTACGAAACCGTCAGGAAGGTTCTTAAAATCTATAAATACTCATCGAAAATAGTTAAGAAGAAACCTTTCCTTTCTGCACCGATTATTGAAAAACGTATAAACTTTTCGATTGCCATGCCAATCTACCACCGGAGTATTGGGACAATGTTATATTTTGTGACGAGACTAAAATAGTGATGTACTACCACCAAAGACCAAGCAAGGTTTGGAGAAAAACCAATAAAGCTCTACAGAAAAAACCGTTTATACCAACAATAAAGTTTGACAAGCTTTCTGTTATGGTTTGGGGTGGTGTCTCTACTTTCAATTATGTAATCACGGAGAATTATTATATAGACATTTTAAAAAAATATATTGACCACAAGCTCGATTAACACCCTTATCAGTAGGCAATTGAATCGGCAGTCGCCATTCTATATACACTTGGCAAAAAAATCTGCGAACACGCTTTTATCTTATTTTCTTTTGTTAAAAAATAACTTTTATATATGAAATTTCGGAACAAAATCACATTATGTGCTTTATAGCAAGTATATTGCATAATCTTATAGCATAAGATTTAATTATAAATTTAAAGCAATTAAAATCATCCAATATTGTTTTATCGATAAATTTACAAAAAATGGGAATTCCCCCCTAATAACCAATTGTAAAAGTTTTGGGAAGGTACAATTTTACCTTTTTCGTAAAAGCAGCAATTTTAAAAAACGTTTGTATCATTCAATTCATTATTAATGTTATAATACGCAATGTAGGCCAAAGGAAAAGAAATCAGCCCTTCTGAAAGGGAAATTAAGGTTAAACTAAAATTTACCGTGAAATTTGTCGGATTGTTGGAAGAACACATTCTTCCATACAAGGAGTGATTATTAATAACAAAGATGAAACTCGTAACGTTTTGCAAAGTGCGAGGCAAAACCCTTGACTTACTGCATCCACAATCGCTCAAAATGTTAATGAAATTTTTAAGAAGACCCTCTGCACTGACACCCTCCGCAAATTTTTGAAAAACTCTGGGTATCATGGTCATGTCGCAGGCAAGAAGCCATTCATATCGCTAGTCAATAGACAAAGGCGTATTGCTTCAGCGAAAGACACTTAAATAAGCCCCGAGAGTTTTTGCAGAAGGTCATTTTTTCCATTGAGAGCAGGTTTTGTGTCTTTGGAATCAAGAGGCGTAAGATTGTATGGCGAAAAACAGGAACGGCACTCGATAAGAAAAACTTGGTGCCTACTGTGAGGCATGGTGGTGGTGAAGCAATGATATGGGAGTGCATGGCTACTAATGGTGTGGACCGAATGGAATTGATAGACTCCACCATGGACAAAAATTCATATCTTAATACCTCAAAGGCTATCCTGAAGGATGTGCTGTAGGAGGAATGGGCTCAAATTCTTTCAACAGAAACCACTAAGCTTGTTGATTCCACGCCAAAACGCCTAACGGAAGTTTTTAATCATAGGGGATATCCGACTACCTATTAAATTTGAAACAGAATTTGGAAAAAGAATATCCTTGTTCGACTTAAGTACCTTGTAGGTAGACTTTTTCTATTTTCTGGTCGTCTGTATGTTTTGTTTTGCTTATATGTTATTGTTAGAAAATTAATCACTTCCATTTTCATAAAACTATATATTATATTTGTCCTTTAATGAATATAAAATAAATTGGATTTTTTAAGAAGTATATAAAAGCCTATTTTCAAAGAGTTATATTTGTTGGTACCTTGTACGCAGACTTTTTCTGCCCAGTGCATATTATCGACTATTATCCACCCCTAGCTACAATATAGTATGCCGAATTGCTAAAATCAGGAAACTGATCTTCAACAGTTGTTTTCACCATTTTGGGTATTTTGGAATTTGATTACATTGAATATCTTTGAAGGAAACATATATAGGGAAACTTAAGAATAGCATCTCCCGAATTGGAGTTAGAATGGGTATGGACGGATAGAAGAGGTTCTCCAGATCAAGAATATATATATATATAGCCGCCGCAAAGTATAGTTAAATAATTTAACAATATCAAGTAAGAAATTTTTGATTTATAATTAATTTAAACTTATACCGCACACTTTTCACACCTAACACTTCGCTAATTATTTCTATACATTGCATAATTTATACATTTTGTATAAATTATTTTAAAAACAGCTTTAATTTGGCATTTTAATTTTTATTCCGTATGATTTATTCACACAATAACAAAAGGGTTGCATTCTAACAATTAATAAGTGTTACCATATCTACATATTTTGCAAATGAACCAAAATAAGTAAAAACAATGATTATACCCCAAATGTTGGAAACAAATACCCAGTAAAAATAAAAGATAAAGTAATTTTTCCAATTCAATAAATGAAATTTGATTTATGGATCATATGTATATTTTATTGCTTTAATAAATTTAGTTAACGCATCGTCATGTTTGTACTACACCGCGACTAGTGGATGGTTCGTCAAAATCTAAACATAATCCTTAAGAAATTTTTTGAAAAATTTGAAATGTCTAATACCAGCAGAATTTGCACTAATTTTCTTTATTTAATTTTTTTTTTATATTTTAATAATTAAATATTGTAAATGTTTTTTAATAGAAATTATTTTTCACTTATAAAAATTTAACCGCACTCAATTCGACTTTCCAAACACGAAATTAATAGCAAAACGGAGAGAAAAAGTTACGGTACTTTGTTTCAAAAGTAACACTAATTAGATCTGTTAAAGAAAAATAAGTGGGAGTTATACTTCGGCCGCGCTTAAAAAAATAACCCTGGTCGATCCAACATCGGGTTTATCAGAAGAAAGATACTGAAAATTTTTTGCATTACCCATCACAGGATTATGGTTCCTGTATTTGGGGTATGATCTTTGCTTTTACTTATTTTAGTTCATTTGCAAATTTTTGCAAAGTTTTTAAAATAATTAATACAAAAAAATCTGTATAAAGACTTTAGTGAAGTATTAGTGTACAAAAAGTGCACTGTATAAGTATAAAATTAATTACAAATCGAAATCGATTAAAAATTACACAGTTAAAATTGTTAAATGTTTTACCTAAAATACAAATAATTTAAAAACTGGAAGTTTTTTCATCATGGATCATTTCAACTCCGAATTCGGGGGATGCGATTCTAAAGCCCACTCTATTTATACTTTACCATTTATTTGTTGTGAATTATTATTAAAAAATTTACATTTACTTATTAGTTTTATGATTAAACTAATACTTAAATATAAATTGATAGATATTAAATAATTGTTCAGATTTCTTAAAAATGCCAGTATTAATCACCGTGAAAATGGAATAATTTAACACAGAAATTTAGTAATTTCACGACGAACGTACAAACCCGTGATAAAGTGATATACAACTCTCCTGTCAAATAAAATTGAGAGTAAATCACCTACCCGACGTTGACGGTTGACTGGAGCGGGTTGGTATGACATTTATCAACTAGGACTGGAACGACCAGATTGGAATCCTGTAAAAAAAATTTTCAACAGAGACATTTCTAATCGCCGTGCAAGATCACAAATAAAAATGTTAAATAGTAAAAAAAAACCGAAATTTAAATGTAACTGGAGCAATCTTCTGGATCGCAGGTTAGGGATATTAACTTGCCATTGAAAATGATACGAACCATGCATTAATTGGCAGTAGACAAGTTTCATTCACTTAATTTATTATTGAAAGCTTAAAGACACAACGTTTTATTATACTATGAATTCACAAAAAATATATTTAAATATTTACTTTATTCATATAAAGGTCAATATATAACAATTTTCAATTTTAATATATGTTGGGTGTTTTAATTTAAACGCCCAAAAATTTGTATTTTGTATGATCTGGCAACATTTTGAGGCTATCATGGCTAATTTTGAGGCGCTCTCACACCGGAATAAGTTGGGTATCTCTTTATCACTGGTACAAACCTTTATATTTCATTTTACGTTTTGTGTCACAAATTTGAGCAATGCTGCCAAATGCGTTGAACAGTGCTTCAAAAAATTTTAACTCAGGGTTATTATCTACGTTTTCAAGTACACTGGCTCCAGTAACCTTCCGTAAAGTAAAAACCTCTTATGGTATTCAACACAAGTATACCCGCAATCATATTCCAGTAGCCTTCGGCAATAGGGGTGTAAATTTTCCTTGTTTCGATCAGCATTTTATTTACATCAAAACATTATTGAATATTTCCAATATAATCAAAAATATTTGTAGAATATTTCAGTGACGGCTTGTAAAAACTATGCATTTCCTGAAACCGTGTGATGTAAAAAGTCATTTAAACGGACATTTTTTAGGCAAAAGCCTTTTAAACTTTCAAAATTGTTGCATTGTCTTATTAGCAGTAATTAAAATTCGTAAATAATATTGTATGTTCGGTATAGAATAGTAAATATTGTATGGGTGAAAATCGACCGCCTGGGGAATCGAGCACCCAAACAAGGTAAGTAACGTGACCGCATAGCACGCTCAGAGCTGGAGATGAAAAGCAATAAGTATGAATATGCATAAAAGTTTTCAATAAAACCTTTCATTAAAAATAAATTTTAACAAGACAAGTTCTTATTTCACAGTTCTTATGCGCAGTTACCGATCAGGTGATTTCAGCTGTGTGAAAATATTGGCAACTTTTATAACATATGATCCTTTTGCTACTTGTATCAATGATGGCATGATGCGAAACTCTTTGATTCGTGAGAGAGCTGTCAAAACTCACAATTTTTTTATAACTTTTGCATATTTTGAAATTTCGATATTTCGGTCTTCCAGTGGGCCTATATCACGCATATTCAACCTTTAATACGCACATACATATTATAAATAAGAACTAGATGAGTACGTGGATAAATAACTCAAATTTTTCAAAATTCATATAATAATATTTAATAATATATATAAACATAAAAAGCAAAATTACAAAGAAGCAATTCATAATAAAATGTTATGAGAAATGTATTACGTAAAAGTATTTCTCATTTATAGCAAAGAATAGTTAAAAACCTTTAGTTGTTCAATACTCTGTATGTGTGTGGCTCCTTCAAATATTATTTCACACTGATTTTGTCAGTTACTTTTAGCGGATTTATTTCTGGCATCATGCACCTTTTTGATATTAGCTGTTCAAAGTTCCCTGATCTCCATCGCTACGAACTTAACCAGGTAACGCGTTTCAGACAAAAATGAGAGTTTCGTATCATACCGTATGAGTGAAAAATCTAAGATTTGTTACTTGTAGATTTATGCAATCCTGCCGACCACTTTTGTAGTGAAAGAATCTGATGGGAAATAATATTGTGTTATAAAGGTATCGATTTCGTCGATTCTCAGACTGCGTATAAAGATGTTAAGATGTTACGCACTGATTCGAGTTCAAATTGATCAAGTAGAAATTATAGAACTAAATGTTTCCTTTTTATTTGCTACAGCTTGCTATATATACTTGCAATAGCAGTTTGTGAGATATATACATTAAATCTTTTAGAAGGCGCGGCGAGGGCCACTGTACAAAGGGTTACATATCACAGTTGCCCAACCCTAATGCGATTCTCCTTACTAAAATGAAGTTTTGTTTTGCTTTGTGATATGACGATATTTTGTGACCGAAAAGTACAAAAGGCAATTTATGGAAGGAATAGTTGGCGATGCAGAAATGGCTGCAGGAACAAAGAATATGCGAAAGCTGTTCCACTTGGCTTATATCACACGGCAAATAGAGACTTTGCGGATGACATTTTTCTTCTATCGCACAAACCCTCCGACAAGCAAAAAGGCTAATAACCTAGCCGAACTGGCACGCACTGACTTTAGATAAGCATTCTAAAAACGATGGTCATGACAGTCAATAACTCCAGCAGTCAAAATTAAATCTTCAAGATAAATATTGACAATCATGAGATTGAATTTGTCGACAGCTTCTGCTACTTGGTAAACATTATAAGGGTGGGCTTTAGAATACCATCCCCCGAATTCGGCATTAAAATAGGTATCGGCGGATAGTGGAGGTTCTCCAGATCACGAATATATATATGTATATATATTGCCGGCGAAAACTTATAGTTCTTAAGTTATTTGCATTTTAAGATGAAAATTTAACAATTTTAAATGAGTAATTTTTCGAATTATAATAAATTTTACACTTATACCGTGCACTTTTCATACACTAACACTTCACTAAATTGTTTCTACATATTTATTGTTAACGCCGAAAGGAGTTCTAAGCGAAAGAATTGAGTATACCTCGGTGCTGGACCGACTAGGGTATTTTTTTTTGAAGCGCGGCAGAGCCGGCCACTGTAGAAAGGAGTTCTAAGCGAAAAATTAATAAAGTGATAGTAAATTAAACTAGTAAAGTGGGTATAATAACTCCCTCTTTAACACTTAATTTTTTTTTAACGGATACTATTGTTGTTACTTTCGAAACACTGTACTTCGTTTCTTTTTGTTTTGTTTTGATATTAATTTTGTATTTGGCAAATTGAATTGAATTTTCTTAGCATGTGATTGTAAGCTTGTTTTTGTTTTGTTTTATTAAATTGAAAAAATTGCTTTTACTATTTAAAAATCTACTATCATTATTGGGTATTCCCTGCATTTGGGGTATAATCTTCGTTTTTACGTATTGCTAATATGGTAACACTTCTTATTTGTCAAAATGCAACCCTTTTGTTTTGTCTAAATAAATCAAACTGAATAAAAATTAAAATGTTGAATTAAAGGTATTTTTGCAATAATTAATAAAAAAAATAATTATGTAGAAACAATTTAGTGAAGTGTTAATGTATGGAAAGTGCACGGCATAAGTGTAAAATTTATTATAATTCGAAAAATTACATATTTAAAATTGTTGAATTTTCAACTTAAAATGCAAATAACTTAAAAACTATAAGTTTGCGCTGGCAATATATATATATATATATATATATATTCGTTATCGGGAGAACCTCCTCTATACGTCCAAACCCATCTTATGCCGAATTCGGGGGTTGGTATTCTAAAGTTTACCTAATTGAAATAACCGGCGGGGGAGCAGAAGCATATGCGAACTGTAAGATGAGCAAAGCAAGAGCGGCGTTTGGACGACTGCAATCGGTGTGGGCAAGTTCGCAAATCTCCAGAAGCGTAAAACTCAGAATTTTCTCTGCATTCATGAAGTTGACGCTGTTGCTTGGAAGCAAAACATTGTTGGTTCCAAACTCCAGCACTCACGAGACTCCAAGCATCCATTAACAAGTGCCTACGAATAATCTTCAAAATATTGTCTTAAAACTATAAGCAACCAAACACCATGGAGATTAACAAAGGACTCGTGCTGAAAGCGCAACAAATGGCGTTGAATAACCTATACTCTGAGGAAGACTCTAGACGGCATTACGAGGATGTCGCTTGACTGGAATCCGTAAAGTAGAAGCACCGGCAAACTAAAAATAACACGCAAAAGGTCGGTTCTGTGTGAATTAGCCGATGCCAAAATCACCTGAGACGGCGCAGTGTTCACAGCCTTCAATAATGTGAGATGGCGCAACCTGATTGAAGGCCTATGTTCCAGAGAGGACTTACAAGGAAAATTAAAATAAGATCCCACACCTCAATTATGTAATGCTACTGGATTATATTTTCCGGTAAACTTGTGTTGAGTACTATAACAGAATTTCGCTTTGCGGAAGACTGCTGAAGCCAGTATACTTGAAAACGTAGATAAGAACCCTGAGTCTACATTTTTGAGGCGCACTGGTAGAAGTGTTTAACAACATTGCTCAAATTTGTGACACAAATCGTAAACTGAAACAAAGGAATGAAAAACAATGACGTTCATTAGAATTGAAAACCGTTTGGCAGATTTGAATTAATTTGTACGTTCGTCGTGAAATTACTGAATTTCTGTGGCTCAAATACTAATTTTTTCAGGTTGATTAATATTGGCAATTTTAAAGAATCTGAACAATTATTTACTATCAATTTAAAAGCGTAATTGCTGTGTATAGTACAATTATACTAAATTAATTATATTAAATTAAATATTAGTTTACTCATATTAATGCATCAACAGACAATCTAAATTCTTAAAAAAATTTCATTACAAAAAAGGTTGAAAGTAAATATTAATTGAAAAATTCATGGTGTTTAAATAGCTTTGAAAAATAATAAAAAATAAATTAATAATAAATTAAAGTAAATTGAGAATCAATTTTGGTAAACTATTCAGTTAAAAATGTTCGTAAATAAATAAAAAATAAAGTATAAATATTTTCTTTAAAGATATTCAATGTATTCAAACTCCAAAAAGACAACTTCGCACGCGCTATTATAGATACATAATAGGGGTCCAAGTCTGCTTGATATACATAGCTTTAGCAGTTAGATACGTATATTAAATCTTTCAGGCGAGTTCACGCTCAGTTTTCAGAAATATTTACGCAGATGCCATGCCTATCTCTTTTGTCCTTAGTACAAAATTCAGTTTGTTATAGCACTTTATGAGTATTTCCATGTGAGCCTTTTAACGGTTCCATTTTGTCATATGTACGTGGTGTGTTCAAAAAAAAAGGGGGAATTTCCGTTTTTTTTTTTTTAATATTTATTCATTCGTCTACATTAATGTTGTTCCTTCAAAATAGTCTCCATTCAATATTATGCACTTATACCAGGACTTCTTCCAATCGTCGAAACACTTCTCAAACTCGATTTTTGGTTAGCTCTTTCCTTTCCCTTTAGCTCTTTCAGCGATGCTTTTAATATCATCTGTACTTGTAAAACGACGACCTTTAAGGTTCTATTTATTTTTGGAAATAGGAAAGTCACATGAAGCCGTGTCTGACGAATATAAAGGCTGAGGCATCGTTACAGTATTGTTTTTGGCCAAGAATTCATGAACAAGCAACGAAGTGTGAGCAGAATTGAGCAAAAGCCATGAATTGTTTTTCCACAAATCCGGGCGTTTTTTTGGGATTGCTGCACACAAACGGCGATGAACTTGTAGGTAGTACTCATTATTGACCGTTTGACCTTGAGACTAGAATTCATGCTGCACTGTGCCATTAAAGTCAAAGAATATAGTCGAAAAATATTCCTGTTATTTTTTGAACACACCATGTAACTCTCTATATTGGTATATATTGTATAAGACTATATCTATCTTTATTAGTTTTTTGTGTTACAAACAAGCAATAGGTGAACTACAATACTCTGTTCCACATGTTTCTGTCAACCAATATTTAAAATAAAAACAAATTTATAATAATTCATATTAATAAAATATAAATTTACATAAAAATAAAAAAAAATAGATCGGCTAGTTTCGTTTCTGCGACTTCGCCTGTAAAAATATAGAATTCCGGCTTTGAACATAAGCTTTCAATTTTCAACATTTGATTTTTACCCAGATATTATTACGGTATGTAGACATTAGTTTTTTTAACAAGGGCAATATTATTCTTTTAACCATTCTTTTAACTTTATGCTATTAAAAAAACTTTTTAGAAACAAATCCTGTGTTCGACTATATTTTTAGTTTTATACTTTTAGTTAGTAATCTTTTCAGAGGGCCCTCGTCAATTCATTCAAGGCGCGAATTTTCATGTAGCGTATAGAGATAAATTCAAGTTTAGTGATTTAAAATGGCTGCTGATACTCATTTAATAGAGTTACAAGTGTATAAAAATTATTTAAAAATAATAACAAAAAAAATATACATCATATAAATGCATTTTATTACTTTAAATTATAAAAAGTTCATATACGAAACGGTATAATTTAAGGCGTTTAGTCCGATACCTCATCATTAAGACCAGCATATTTGTTTGATGTTTGGAAAACCTGTAAGAAAAAACGCAATGTATTAAGAAGTATAGGAATTTAAATACCAAATTAATATAAAACCAGTTAAATTTTATCTGGTATCGACTGTAGGTGCTTGTAGGTGTATCGACTATCGACAAGTAGTCTGAAAGAAGTCTGCTGTACGGCATTCACTAGTCAAGAAGTTCATGTCGCAATTGACAAGTAAAAAAGCTAAAAATCGATTGAGCCAAAGTAAAAGAAACGTTGGCATCACATAAGGTAAAACCAGCCGACAGGATACCTTTTGAAGTATTGCATAATTACGGTCCTATTTATACAGGCTTGTCCACGACAAACATATGTCCCCCATGGGGAACTAGTCTCCTCATGATATAAACCATTTCTTGCATGTACTCACTCAACCACATTCATCTAATACCCATCTCCTTATGGTCCTATCCTATCAAAAAAGGTCGTTTATTTAATCTCCCGTTACATGACAACATTTAATTTATACAACTGGATATAGTGTAGTCGGTTCAAGAACCAATACAACAATAAGAAAGGCAAAATGCTCTTTCTGGAATTTGGTTTGAAGCAGAACTGAGTATTAAATATTCAACTATTTCCGGATAACACAAAGTATATCTAACTAAATATAAATATATAACAAGATATCAAAGTAATGTATTGGATATATCGTTCAAGAATATTTCGGTGTGCGAAAGCTATGTACAAAGTGGGTGCGGCGACATTGGATGTGTGTCGTTTATTTTTAAACAAGAGATAAATTGTACCAGAAAACATGGCATTGCAAGCGTGAAAATCAGTGTAAAAAAATTATTATGAAAGCGTAAGATTAAATCGCAAAATGGCAGAATTATTGAAGTTAATGCAAAAAATTAAGATATTCTAAGGGGGTTCACGAAACGTTTTAAGTTAGGTATGTAGATATGTATACTTTTATATTGAATCTAAATAACACTTCTGCACAATTAAATATGCACATTTTCATATAAAGGTTAAATAACACTTATCATTCCTCATAGACATCAAACGGATTAGTATAATTTTAAAAACAACTTTTTGACTTTTTTCCCATTTGATTTCCTCTAACAAAAATAAAGCTTTATCATATTTTTCATTTTTTAGTGAATATTTGAAAGGAATTGTGCTTAGAATTTATAAAATTAAATATTTAGTTTGTTAGTTTTGTTCCATGAATAAATAGTGGCAGACCTGATTCGAATATTGAATAACAAAGTGCGTAGAGTAAAGTTCATCTCATACTCATAAGTTAATCTCGCAATTGGAAAGGCTGAAATGAGGGGAAATATATTTAGGTATGGGCGAAACATGATACGGGGTTAGTAAATGCTAAATTACCATTATGGTTAAGAAAACATGTCCACTTAATTTCACTAAAATATCACACATATTGACTATTGTAAACGTTATAACGTTTATAACATATAACACGTATAATACAGATATAACGTATATAACATTAAAAACATTATAATATCGATGCAACGATATCATGGACAGAATTTACCCATTCGGCCATAAACAAAAATATATTCTATATAATATGTTTTCATTATGTCAAGATATCCCAAATATTGACCGATATATGCGGTACATACCAATTGGAAGTTTGAAAATCCTTAGATTAGGTATGAGGGAACTATTGACCCGATTTTATGCATTTTCGAAGCCAGGGCACATTACTATGAGGATTCCATTTAATTTCTTAGAGATTTAGATTACAATTTTCTTACAATTACAATTTCAATTACAGATTTTCTTACAGATCTTTTCGGTATAAAATCGGCAATAAGCACTGAGATCCTCGTATTCATTATAGTTACATTCCGATTTTGACCTTCTTTAGGCATGAGATATCTTACCTTTAAGGCACTATTTGTGCAAAGCTGTATTGGTGTTTGATTTATGTATTGTTAGGTGAAAACAAACAGATATAATTTAATATAGTAATGTCAAGATAATGTTATGCATCAAATTTGGTAGAAATCAGTTAAGTAATTGCTAAGATATGGGATTTCTCCTAAATGTTGGCAGTGCCACGTCCTTTGTTCAGTTTTTTATACCGGTTCACATGCACCGCTTGCTGGGCCATCTTTATTGCAAAATATAATGCTTCTGACGAGTTTATTTAGCGAGTTAACATACTTTAAGTAGTTCTCAACATAACCTGTATATGTGGGATTTGCGTGGTTATTATCTAATTTGGTCTATTTTCATCCGTTATATGAGAAAATAGAGAAATGTTTGCAAAAAGGTTGGTTGATATACGAGGTGTGTTCAGAAGATAAAGGGAATGTTCTTAAACTGTGTTCTTCGACTTCAATGGCATAGTGCATCATCAATTCTGGGCTCAAGTTCAAACGGTCAATAAGGAGTACTACCAACAAGTTCAACGCCGTTTGTGTGAAGCAATCCGAAGAAAACGCCCGGATTTGTGGAAAAACAATTCATGGCTTTTGCTCAATTCTGCTCACACTTCGTTGCTTGTTCATGAATTCTTGGCCAAAAACAATACTGTAACGATGCCCCAGCCTTTATATTCGTCAGACACGGCTTCATGTGACTTTCCTATTTCAAAAAATAAATAGAACCTTAAAGGTCGTCGTTTTACAAGTATAGATGATATTAAAAGCATCGCTGAAAGAGCTAAAGGGAAAGGAAAAAGCTAACCAAAAATCGAGTTTGAGAAGTGTTCCGACGATTGGAAGAAGCGCTGGTATAAGTTCATAATATTGAATGGCGACTATTTTGAAGGCAACAACATTAATGTAGACGAATGAATAAATTTTTTTTCAAAAAACGAAAATTCCTGTTATTTTTTGAACACACCTCGTACCTTTAGTGGTTTGTGAGATATGCACTTAAAAGTAACTAGAGGCCACGCACACTTTTCAACAAATCCACTTTTATCCACAGATGCGCTCCTCCATACTGTGTACCAAATTTTTCTTGCTTATTTATAGCTTCTCACTTTCCTTTCTGCATAGGATTTTTCCTATCTGTACCAAAATTCATAAAGATATCTCAATTTTTACTCTTTCCAAGACATGTACCTTGTGCCATACAAAGGGGAAAAGAATGACGTACCAGTAGTGTTGAATTACCAAGGTTATACAACGAAATACAAATTTTTTATATTGCTTTATAAAGCTTTGAAAGAACAACAATCAAAGCTTGAAAACTATATCTTATTATCTGCTTTTTGACTTATTTTACTTAAGCAGATATTTTTTTACCTTTATTTTAAGCTTGCTTAAAATGTATGGAATATGGGAATAGAACTGCATGGATTTATTTACACGTTAATTATTATCTGTAAAAAGTTTAAAAACAAAAACAGCCTTTATTATTAAACTGAATGATTTCCGTGTGTTCACTCCTAAGTATTATTTTACCAACAAACAAATCTTATGAAATCTTGCTTTGCATATATACCCAGTCGAGCTTGGTAAATTTTAATTTTTACTCATTCGATAACCTTCGAAATACATAAATTTAATTTTCCGCTTTACATTTTTACAAATGGTATTAAACGTTATTTATTGTGCGAACCGTGTAGTGGTTATTCTATATGTGTATCCTAGTATGTGCAGTAAAGATCTAAATAGATATTAAATTTTATAATATATATGTTCATAGATGAGATTTTTATAAAATTAATATTTCCTCATATGAAGTTAGCAGAAGAATTTATACTAGTTTTTTTAAAATAATTTAATTCTTTTAATATATGTAAACAACTCAATACACATAATTAGAAAACCGAATTTTAGTAAGTTCTTTAATGTTTTTATACATACGTATGCTATACTATTACTTACCGGTAGATTTATATTTTCCTGGCATTTTGGAAATGTGCGCTCGTTTTTCGTCATTTTCTTAATCTTATTTTCCTCTTTGTGTTTTCCATCTCGCTGTATGTAGCTGCTTTTATCGCTGAAAGAAAGAAATATATATATATATAATAATATATATAATATATATATAAAAAAAAAATAATTTTAAGAAACTATATAACCATAGTATGCAAATTTGCAAAATACCAAATTTTTTCACATTTTTAACATGATTCCTTAGAAGATTTGTTCTCGCAATAGCATCACATCGCTAATGATAAAAGGATTTGACATTTTTGAATTCGTACAAGAGAGTATGCAAAACCTTGTAAAAATGGTACAACCGCTGTCTTCAACGCTACCAAGTTTTGTTTTGCATATTTTAGACTCATTTTACTATTGCGAAGGGCTCAAATGACAAATTATTATCAAAAATTAATATATAAAGATTTTTTTATTTTTTATTTTAAAAAATTAAGATTTAAAATCAACCATAATGGTTTAAGAAACTCAAACTAAGAGGCTACCTACGTTTTTTGACGCGGAAAAAAGAATTTCTCAACCAAAAGAAGACGCAAGACAACTGTGCGAATCGAAGACAGCTGAAGCCCCATTGTGAAATAGCAAGATTAAGATAAAAACATAATATAACAGCGAACGGCGTAAAAACAAAACACAATTGAAGTTATACTGATAGTCAGTTTTAAACAAAGCTAATATAAAACTATAAACTATATTATATATATGAGTTTATATCGCATATATCTTATTTGAGTTAATTTGGTAGATCTCGGACACAAAGCACGAAATATAGCAATGAAAGTACGTGAGTCTAGGTCTTGTAATATAAGTTAATAAGACACTAAATATGATTGCAATCCACTTACGGTTTCGTCGAAAAATTAATATTGAATTCTTCCGTAACATTTTTATACTCTCGCAACATGTCGCTAGTACGCATATTAGTTTTATTCACCTAACGTTTGTTTGCAAGACCTAGAACTAATTGAATGACTGTCTGTCTGTCTGTCCGTCCGCCCGTGCAAGAGATAACTGAGTAATAGTTAAAATATTTTGATGAAACTTGGTACGCGTGTTCTCTGTCACCATAAGACGGTTGGTATTGCAGATGGGTGTAATTGGACACCTGCGAGCCCCACGAAATGCCATTTATTGAAAGCAGATAGAGTGCTATTTCTAAGCATTAAATTAAGATATAAACGTGTTATTTGCTATAGAGGATGCTAATAGGATTGGACATATACGGACAAAAAAAATTTTATTAAAGTGGGCAAGGCCCCGCCCCCCATAGGTTTAATATACATATCTCAGAAACCGTTACAGCTATACCAATCTGACTTGATCCGAGTAAGTTTTAATTGCATCTCTTCATATACTGAGAAAAAGAGTGAAATCGGATAATAAACACGCCCACCGTCCATACAAAAGTTATGTTGAAAACTACTAAAAGTGCGTTAACTCGCTGAAGGAACACGTCAGAAATATTAAATCTTGCAACAAATATGATATGGAAGGGTTGCATGGGAATCCGTGTAAAGTTTTGGTGACGGGTGTGGCACCGCCCACTTTTAGGAGAAATCCCATATCTCAAGAACTTTTTAACCGATTTCAACACAACCAAATTTGGTGTGTGACATTATATTTGCATTCTGTCACGTTGTGAAAATGGACGAATCGGCTAAAAACCACGCCTACTTCTCATATAACACAATTTTAAGTTTCATCTGATAATTTCACTTTAAAGTAGATAAATCTACCGGCAATTAAGATATGAAAGTCAAACTTTGTAAAAACAGTGCTTTCAAGATATGCCATCTCATGCGTAAAAATAGGCGTAATCGGATTATAACTTTTCAAGCCACCAGATACCCAATATTGGGACCTCAGTGCCTCTATCTGACTTTTTATCGAAAATATCGGTAAATCTGTAAGATGTTGTAATGAAATTGGAAGTTTATACTTCAATGATAATAATGTGATCTGGTATCAAAAATGGGGAAAATATGGTAAGAAAAAAACTTCCGCCAGCCCCCATATATCTAATATAGAGATTTTCAGCCCCCCGGTAGACAACCTTACCCGATTTTTTTTGTAAAAAAAAATACACATGAACTAATTACTTAATGTATAGATGTCAGGCTTAAGAATTATAAGGAAGTGACTATCGCGAGTTGTATAGTGGGCTATTTAAACAAGAACAATTGCCTTAAATTCATCCGCTTCCCGAATATATAGAACAGAACACTATTGGCAATCACTGGTGTTCAAGTTAGCACCCAACAAAAATTAATAGTTCCAAACCCAATAAATACAAAACAAGCAAGGAAGCGCTAATTTCGGTAACCAAAGTGATCGATAATTTTCTACTCTCCCAATGTGTAAGGATCAAAGCAAGAGAAATACTTTCAGGTTTGGCAAAACTTTATGATAAAAAAATATTGCAGAATTCAACATTTATCATTCGATGAAATTCGATGAAATTCTGAATGGACCGCAATCAAAACCGCAAAAAAATAATGGGAATGTTCTTCGTCTTTAATGGCATAGTGCATCATGATTTCTTTCCTCAAGGTCAAACGGTCAATAGGGAATAATACCTACAAGTTCAACACCGTTTGCGTGAAGCAATCTGAAAAAAAAAACACCCGGATTTGTGTTTTTGTAATGTTTTTTGCTCAATTCTACTCACATTTCGTTGCTTATTCGTGAATTCATAAAAAAAAATAATTTAATACAAAAAACAATTGTAACGATGCACCAGCCTCCATATACGCCAGACATGGCTCCGTGTGACCTTTTCCTATTTCCAAAAATAAAGAGAACCTTACAGGTCGTCGTTTTACAAGTAGAGATGACATTAAAAGCGCATCGCCGAAAGAGCTAAAAGCTATCCCAAAAATCGAATTTGAAAAGTGTTTCGACGATTGTAAGAAGCGCTAGCATAAGTGCATAATATCGAATGGAGACTATTTTGAAGGCAACAACATTAATGTAGACGAATGAATAAATATATTTTTTTCAAAAAAACGAAAACTTTGAACACTTAACGTATGTATGTCTTGAAGTGAACAATCTCTAAATTTTTTAGAATATTTTCACCAAACATTGTTAAATGACTATATAATAACTATATAATTATATTCGTGGGATTTCTCTTCAAAATTTCAACGCTCATTTAAGAAAAACATATACATTAGTATTATTCATAGTATTGCCTATCTGAATAATAACATTTTCCCATCTTTCTGGCAATTTATAGGTTACATTCCTAAAGAAATGCGCCGGCTCATATCTAGTCGCAAATTCGGGGCGTTTTTGACAACCGCTCGCTTCAATTCGATGAGTTGTTGTCGGCAGTGTTCCCCGTTAATGGTTTCACCCAGTGTTAGAAGCTCATAATACAGCACGTTATTTTCACCTCATAATGTTTTAAGACAATAATATTTATTTTGTTACGAAGAAAGAAACATGCAAGATGAAGAAGAACATAAGTTGAGGATAATGAAATATAGCTGTTGAAAAGGTAAAGGTCTAGTAAAAATAAAAAAATTCATTATTTTTGAATTAAATTGAAAGTTTTACTTAGCATAGTTAGAATTATCCGATTTATGTCAAATATGCTCCCTTTTAAATTTGGCATGTTTTCTCATTGCTGGTGTCCATTTCTGACGCGTGATCAAACAATACTGAGGTAAGCAATCACAAAATTGCACGAGTTTTGTTAGTATTAATATCAGCCTAACTCGATTGCTCTTATACAACGCAAGATACAAACTACTGGAAAATATTGGATTTCTTTTTACTTTATTTTTCATGTTCGTAGCTCTTTAAAAACTTGAGACATAACTACAATATATTAGGGAGGGAGTATTGTAAGCATATATACATATACATATACATATATTTTTTTTTTTAGGAATCTGAAAAATTGTAGTGACTAACTATCAATTTAAAAGAATGCATCGTTTAGGCACAATTAGAAATATTAGTTTAATCATACCAATGCATCAATAGACGACGGAAATTCACACAACAGAAACATGTGCAAGAAAATATTACTTGAAAAATGCATAGTGTTTAAAGAGCAACAATTATTGATCATTTTTAAGTTAAGTAAGTTATTCAGTTAGATGCGTTCATAAATAAATAAAACAAAGTATACATATTTTCTTTAAAGATATTCAAGGTATTCAAACTCCATAAGTAAGTGTAGGTAACTGGTCAAGATCAATCTCCTCATTTTAACATTTCTCCATACTATAACAAGGATTGATAGTAATCGATAATATACACAAAATGGCCACTGTCAACTTATCTACCTGCGGTAGGTAGTCTATAATCTCATAATATAAATATTTGGCATACCGTTGGCGAATGGGAACTATACTCGCGCTATTATAAATACGTAATAGGGGTGATAATAAAGCCAAGTAAGTTCTTGAAGCTCACCAATTTGGTTCGTACGACTCGCTAAAGTTCAGAATAGTTGCGAATTCTAAAAAAAAATTGACATACCAATTAGATAATTATCCGGAATTAAGAAACCATAACTTTGTCTAATTTAGGTACTAGTCTTTGAATCACGTTTTTACCCAGTATTAATTTGATTGAGAAGTCAGCTTGCGGAAGAAGACGATGGTGGAAAGCATTATAAAATTTGAAGATATATATCATCATCGAGTCGAGAGGCGCAACAGAATGCTGAAGAATCCTGAAAATAGGAACAGATACGAAGAGCAGATAACAAAAAATAACTAAAGAAGAAGTTATTGTTGGAAAATATTCTTTCCAAACTAGCAAAAAAGGCATGTACATTTTGTTCTTGTAATTATGCTTTCATCTTCTGTGGATTGGCTCTGGGATGATTACTACCGAAAAACTACTTAGGACTTGGCACAATTTTTTCAATTATAATTCTTCTGTTAATTTATTTTGGAATCGAAAAGGATGTGATAATTGTTTTTATTAGCAAAACTATTGAATTGTAAATGACAGTAAAGAAAATTTTGATCTCCAGATGGTCGGGTCCATGCTTACCTGATCAAATCGGAAAAGCTAGACCACGAATTTAAATCGCCGTACCAACACCTCTAATATTATTCATCAAAATATTAATTAAATATACATTTATATTGTCCATAGTCCCTGGTGCCTCTTAAGCACGTGTTCACCCATCGCAAACTACAGACAATAGCATCATACCCCAGCAATTATAGCCCTACAAATACATTATCGCAACGGTTAATCTACCCAAGAATGTACAACACTAGTGATGGTCTTTGGTCATCCAACACACACTACAAAAACATAAGGCCGACCAACGTGTTCTATAAATTACCCAGGCAAAAATATAGTAATCGGAACGTTCACCAACAGAACTCCTGTCTTCACAGTACATTTATATGTACATATACCAAGCACATAACATAGAAATACCACGTCAAATTAATGAGTAATCAAAAAAGGAGGTGTACATCACCATCGCTTTTAGTCTTCACTTTGCGAACTCCCCACTCCGCCTAAGGAACTGACAGCAACCGAGAAAACTATTAAACGACCTATAATTAAAATCTCCTTTCCGCCAAAATCTTTAGCATAGGTCACTCAGGTTAAAACTCCTTCGCTGTAGAGAAATACCGAACACCTACAAAACTAAGAGTTACGTTCGTCAGTCTCCTCTCTTTCTTAGGGCACTCTACCTTCACTAGCAAAATCCTTAAATTAGTCACCAGTAGTGCTTGATGTAAGAACAACAAAACAACACTGCTCACCACTTACAAACTATCCGCGGCTCTGGAGTAAACTGGGCAGTGGACGACTGAACATGCGCTCTGGACAATATATATAAGGAACCTCCTTTCACAACAATGTCTGTTAGGTTGCCACAATTCATATCATACCATCATTCGTCTGACAATGAGAACACTGCTCCCACGCAGCATTAAAAGGTATGTCATCATTTGGAAGGAGACATTCAATTCAGCCTTACGCCTCTACTCAGCTGATGTGCGAAATATATATGAAAGGTTTTTCTTGTTCTTAGAAAAGAACGAGAAACTTAAATGATTTAATGATGAAGATGTAATCGGCGAAAATGAGGTCTATTTTGAAGCAAGGAAGGGTTAAGTTCGGGTGTAACCGAACATTTTATACACTCGCAATGTGCAAGGATCAAAGCCGAGGAAATACTTTGTGTTGGAAAAACTTTATATTGAAAGATGTTGCGTAAGAATTCAACATTCACTATTCGACGAAACCGTGAATGCATTAAAATGGTGTTTGGTATCTTATTAACTTATATTTCAGGTCATGGTCACGCATTTTCATTAATATATTTAGCTTCGTGTCCGAGATATTTATAGTAAAATCGACCAAATTAACTCAAATGAAAAATCTGTGATATAAACTGAACTATCTTTTTGATATATACAACTCTATTCTATCTCGATTCATTTTTTGTGCTACAAATAACCGCTAGGTGAACAAAACTATTATACTCTCTTGTAACATGTTGCGAGAGTATAAAAATTATAAACTTACCACATCGACACAAATCTTTAAGATCATTAAATTGTGGTTAGGGAAAGAAATTGAACATTTTTGTGTAGTTGATAGGTGATTGTATCAAAAATGCGTTACGTAGAATATACGCGTTGTTGTTTTCCTATCGTTTTTGAGAGACATCGAAGGTAGTAATGTCTTATTTTATTATCTAACAGAACTTTTATATGAGCATGAACATACTGTTCGGATAGGCATACTTCAACAATATTGAAATAAAAAAAAAGTACAATATAAAGTATTTGTCTCTGAAAACAGTTTTATAATTTCGGAGAAGTATAAATGTCTACCCAGTTGCTTTCATTGTTATAAAAGTACTTACCGGTCAATGTGCTCACGATTTCTGATTTGAGGATTTTCATCTCTGTCAAAACGACGACTTTCTATAAACATATAATATATATAACTTTAATAGTCATGTTTAAATGTAAATCTATTTACTACACTTTTACATACCGAATTTCAGTGCTTCGAGTCCATCTGTACTATGTCCTAAACTATTGTTATCCAGACTTTGCATCGCAACATCTTTTCTACGCCAGCTGGTGGTATAATTAGTAGAGTCCTTATAAGTTTTCTCCAATTGAATATCTCCAATCTTATCGTTGATTTCGTTTTGATTAAGTTCATATTTTAACTGCTGCTGACGACGAGCTTCAGTCATTCTTTCTTCAATCTCCAATTCGCGAGTTGCTGTATCTACTGGCTTTGCAGAACCAAAGACTTTTTGAGACGTAACACCAACTTGTTTAAACATCTTTTTGTTTTCATCTATGCTTTCTATGTCTCCATCTAAAACTTTGTTCACAAGTGGCAGAGGTAGTGTTCGTGGTTTTAAATTAAGTTTAGGTCTTTCCAATTCTTGGTCATCTCTTTTAAATTTTATTGAAATAGCTCTGTCAGCATCTTTATTTCTGAATTTAGACTCAATACTTTGGTTCATATTACTTCTGATTCCAGACCGCCAAGAGCCAGTAGTTTTATTTTCCTCGGGTTCATATTTTCTTTCTCGACTAAAGTGCTTACCATAACCATCATTGGAATTATTAGTATTATTGTCTCGACGCCAATTGGTTGACTCTCTATTTTCTCCACTGTTGTTGAAACCATCAAACCCACGACGATTTCCTCTTTGCCTAAAACCTTGGTTATCACTCTCATTTGATAATTCTATTCTAATTCTTCTGCCTTTAATAGATGGGTCCGGCAAACTTAGGGTATTGATTAAGTCTTCTCGATTCTCAAATTCAACATAACCAAATCCTCTTACACGGCCTGTTTCGCCTTCCTCACGAGGTAAACGCAATGATAATATTGGCGTTGTTCCGAAAAATTCTTGTAAATCTTCTTCCTTGGCATCAAATGGAAGGTTGGTTAAATATGCAATATATGGAGGGCTATGTGGAACGGAGTCATCATCAAATATTCGATTTGCTCTAGGAGCAGTTGGTAATTGGAAAACTAGAGGCATAGTATTAACACCATCGTCACTCTCTTCACCCTCAAGGTTTCTGACCTTTTTGGCTACTTGTGTGATTCCCACGGGTACATCACCATTTGCCAAGAAAGACTGCAAAGATATTACCGTGCCTTTTTTCTTTCCTTTTTTTCCTAAAAAAAAAATATTGTATTGATTATTTACTTGTGAAATCACAGCAGACAAAAATGGTACCAAGTTTGCAAAGAAGCATATGTTGTAATACATTTTGGCTCACAGCCAAAGTGATGCAAATGTTTAAGAAATACTAAAGCAAGTATTATCTGAAAACTAAATACATTTTCCAAAAAATATAAATACCATATAACAGCGGCAGATATACATGATTAATTTATGCTCTAAAAATAAAAAAAAATACATTGCAATTTTTTTAAGGAGACAACTAAAATTTTAGGTCGATTAATACTTTGTGGGATACCCCCCTTACTATCTATAACCGCTTTTATGCGTTTCGGCATAAACCCCACCAATCTCTTTGTATAGTTAGGAGCAATTTTATTTCATTCTGTTTGCAGGGCGTTTTTAAAGTCGGTTTCATTTCAAATCTCGTATTTTCGAATCTCTTGTCCCAAAACTGACCACAGATTCTCAATTGCATTTAAATCTGGAGACTATACTGGTGTTTGTGCTATGTGAGGACAGCTCCAAATAAGTCAACTTTGCACAACTCCGGATTTGTGTTTCAGATCATTATCTAGATAGTACCGAAAGTTGTCGCAAATATTTAATTTCGCGGCACTTTGTAGCAAATTTCGTTTCAAAAATGTCCAGATACACACTCTTGTCCATAGTTCAATCGATGAATTCCGAATCCCCGACTCTAAAAGATGGTATGTATCCCTACACCATTACATGTCCTCCACCATGTTTTACGGCGCTACGTAAATTTTGCGGTTGTAGCTCAGCATTTGCTTATCTCCAAACATAGCTCTTCCCATCCGATCTAAACAGGTTGAATTTACTCTCATCTGCAAAAATTTCAGTATTCCAGAAGCACTCTTATATAAATGACCGCTTGCAAACTTCAACCTTGTAGTTAGATTTTTAGCATTGGTGTATGATTTATTTCGGGCTGTGCGGTCATCGAAATCAGCTTATCTGAGCACTCTTCGTATGGTTTTCGGATGACTTTTCTTCCCAAGAAAAATTTCCACTTTGTTGCCTAAAGCTGGAGCACTTAAATGGGAATTTTCGCGTATTTTCCGTGCAATCCAACGGGAATCACTTTCGTTAAATATTTTATTATAAGCCGACTTCTTTTTATTTGCGATACCATTTCACCATTTCCGCGATTTTCCGTTGACTTTTGCCGTCTGCGTAATACTTTAGGATTAATTCGCGCACTTCAATATTTGTTTGGAGACCCATTTTGAACTACAATCTATGGATGACAATACTAAAATGTCAAAACTATCAAATATTATTTCAGGATTGCTCACATTTATAACAGTATTTTCTTTGCATTCGTAAATCGGCCCCAAGCTGTCGCCGGTAAACGATAAAGATTTGGGTATCAATTTGGCTGTAAGCTTGCATTTCGACATAAGAATATATTTTTACTTTACGTTTGTAAAAAAGAAATAATTTTGGCGTTTGACATATATATATATTTATATATGACATATAAAAATTGGAAACTGTGGTTTCGTTAAAAACCAAAAATGTTACCAAGAAGTTTCTTTCGGTCTGCGATCACCACTTAATACAACTGCGAGCTAATGTAATTTACATGAAAGATTTCTTCTTAAAGATACCTGGGACGCTAATTCAATGTCTATTCAGACTACATCAGTTAGATCCGTCATCTTGGTCGGCAGTTTTGAAGTGATACATCGCTTGAGACGGAGTATTAGTAACTACTACCCAATTAGTCTTCCTTATCAAGTTAATTTTCGCGCGAGAGAGTTCTATCAAGTCCACTAAAGAAATCAGTCGACTTCTAGTCGTTCAGTTGGTGAGTTTCAGGAATATGGGTTTCTGGAGGACCGACTTCTAGGTCGACTGTATCCTTGTTCAACAAACCTTCACTAATAAGTAAATTTTCGCTAGTTATATGGGGTTCACTGAAGAACTTCACTTGATTATTAGAGAACCAGAAACTTATATCAGGAATAAGAGCTTACTGAGACAGTACTTCTGGGTCGACAGTCTTGTAGGGATATAGTTACTTTAGGTTGCGGAAGTACTTCCTCAGCAAATCTTCACTAATATGTAAATTTTCCCGAGAGAGAGTTGTATCCGGTTCACTGAAGTATATAATTCGGCTAATAAGGAATCAAGAATTTATTTAAGGAATGTGAATTTCTTGAGGCACGATTTCTAGAGGTAGAGGAGCTTTAGATTGCTTGGTTTCTAATAGATTTTGCCTCAATAAGTCTGCACTAATAGGATAATTTTCGCGTACGAGAATTTTATAGTTCCCAGTACAGAACATATCTAGAACTCTAGCTTATAAGTCACTTATTTCAGAAATATGGGTTACTCACAATCTTAAAACGTACACCAACTATCTTTACCCATCAACTCATCCTAACATCCGTGGCTCACTCGTTTCCAATGTTACACTCAAAACAAATGCTTTGCCTCTGCAATGGCAACAGCTGTTTCTTTGAATTTCGAAGCGGTCCGAAAGTAGTTTTGAAACATTCCCACAATTTGTAGCTACTGTGTTTTGATAACACTTCACTTTTGAATTTTATAATTTAATTTTTTTTCTTACTTTTCGCCTACATAACAACAATAGTTGCAAGGTCAGTTAATTGAAAACTAAAACGACACAAAGAAATGCAATTACAAGAAGGATGCCAATGCAAGGTTCACGCTTCCTGGAAATAGAGTCTTGTTAAAAATTTCTAAACTATATGAAAATTTAATACTCACTAAATAAACAAACCAAAAAAAAGAAGGCGAGTGATGATGAGTTTATGAAGTGTTGAAGTGCCACAGGCAGACAGGAGTTAAATGTCTGCATATGTGTGTGTATGTATGTGTGTGCGTGTATGGAAATGGTGAATGGCGTATGCGTGAGGAGCAACGATAACAGCAACAATAAAATTTGTCTAGTTTGCTGTCAGACATATTTATTCATACATACATATAAGTATATATGTATGCCGTTGTGTATAACTGCATACGGCTGCAACTATCTATGGTAAATACAATGTGAGTGGCTGTAAGTTGATAGTCGAATTATGAGGAATTATGAGAATTACCATATGGTACCTTCGCTGCCAAGTACAATAGTACTCCAATGCAACACTGCTTTTATTTGTTATGCGGTTATAAGCCACTTCGGCAGCGCCTGCAAATACTTAGTTAGCTGTCAGCAGCTCATCACTAGATATATACACATGCCTGGCGCTACTTTATTTGCTTTGCACTTGAGTGTGCGCACTTCCTAGAAAACACAATTTGTGGGGAGCGCACTTTTTCTTTTTCTTTTTTTTTATTTTATTTTCTTTTTTCTTCTAATTTTTTTTATTTTTTTGTAAGAAATGCAAGCTCAGCAGAACTTTTCCAGTATGTAACTATCTCTCACATTCTCCACGCATACCCACCAACGCAGTAGCTGCGTTGCACTAGCAGCTTTCATGCACTTCCGCTGCATAACCGCTATTTATAGCTACACACAGCAGTCGGCTAGCCAATAAGAACATCAAGCATGATTGGCGCTGCCATTCGTCGGCTCGCTAGCGCTGCAAACGAACAACACAACGCAACCCCGCCATTGAGGCTAATATAACAGTACTAGTTTAATACTTATTGCTTAGTGGTCAACAATGCCAACAAGTGCTGTTTATGTGTTTAGAAAGGGCCACTTGTCAACATGCACACACACACGCATGCATACACACATACATTGTATTTATATGAAAGACGCTGTCACTGGCTGCTTATAGCAGTAAAGGCGGACTTATAATTTTGTACTTAATTACTTTGTAGTGTTTATTTCCTCGTTAATAAAAAATAAATATGAGAAAGTAGGTAAGGAATATTTCTTTTCCGGCTAACAATTTGGTTTATTGAACTTCTAAGTTTCTAATGAAAAAGTTGCCAAATAAGAAAATTGCGGCGCACACTCGGCGTTGTTGCCACTAAATATAAATAATAAGGAAAAAACAATACAAAAAAAGTAAAATATATAAAAAATAATATATGAAAAATTCCAAAAAAAATTGCAAATGAAAATAGAAACTACAAAAAAAATTAAAAACAAATATAAAAATAAAAAAAAACAAAATATAAGATACAGGCTACAGATATACAAATGCAGGCTTACACAGGTATCTATTTAATGACAACGCTTCACAAACCTTCCACCACTTCTTTTAGCTCATTAGTCTTATACATACATATATCCATTACAATTCTTCCATTAGTCATCTAACTGCCTACATTATTAGATACTTTTTCTTTTCCACTGTTGGAATTGGGAATTTGGGGGAAAATTGCCGGTAAATACACTACAATTAAATTAATAGCGCAAAAATATTTGAGAGACACTTTTTTATGGCTTCCCCTAGCAATTACAACGGATCATTGTTCAATAATTGTGCCATTATAGCATTAACTGCGTGCTAATTGTGTTATTAGAAGGCAGTAATTTCAAATATATTTGAAAAGTATCAAATTTCTGCAAAACGAAAATCATAAACTCAAAAATGATAAGTGAGTATTGAGTGTTAAATGGAATTATGTTTAAATTTACTGAAATTAAGCAGAAAATGGTTAAAACATACAGTGAAGATCAACACAAAAAGTATAATATTATATATATATAATAATGTTCAGTTGCTATTGCTATGTAAGCCATAAGCTACTTGTAAGCTAACTGTAAACCTTCCTTATAACTATAATAGTCTAGAATGGCGATTGGTGTAGCCTCAAAAGAAACCTGAGTAATCATGAGAGGCTGATTTGAATATTTTGACCTCTTGCTACGACCACAGTAACGAGGATTATAAGCTTGCATGAGTGAGTGTAGCGTATAGAAGAACTGGTATAAATCGCATATGGTAGATATTGATTTCGACTAGATAACTTACTTGTCGCTTTATCATGTAAAGTTTCGTAAAAGGAAAGAGCGCTCAACTACTCAGAGAATTGCCCTTCTCAAGTGCAATTTTCCTTTCCTAATAACGAAAACAATAACAACAGGAACCTGGCACCTGAAAATTCACGAACATCATAAAATGTTATGATATAACAAAATGTACCAAATCAATAAATTAGTAAAAAAAAAATTTATTTCGGAATATGAGCTTGATTTTTTACTAAGCGCTTTTTCATTTCGTTGCTGCATCATTTTGGCTGTGAGCCATTGTACTTAATATTTCATTCAAATTATTTTTAAAATAGGTATATATTATTTCACTTAATCTACTTGAGATGTAATAATAAAATAAAATGTAAATACATAAAATTTATACTATATATATATATTTTATTGGGGTACGAAGATAAGTGGAACAAATCATTACTTGGCGACTAGTAGAACAAACAGAGTTCAAATCAGAAAGCTTAGCCTTTAACTTTCAAATTCTGATAGTAACTAATTATCAACTATTCAACTATTGAACATAAGTAAGATGATATTTATCTTTCCGAATGATTGTTGTTTTACCTCGCTATAAATATTTCAAAAACAACCAAGACCAGTGAAAATAGACGATTTGAAAATGAATTGAAATTCCGACTCGCCATTTTTTATTGAAAATGTAAGGCGTAGACGCTCCTCAAAATTAAGAGGTTAGTAAAACGTGTTTGGAGTAGAAAGGATTTATCCACAAAAGAAAGAAACGTAACATCTTATATCATATATTTTTCAAACCTAAAATGTTTTTAGATATATAGAATTTCCTAGAGAGGTAGGTATCAAACCATCAGCTAACTCGACTGTTTGAGTTTTTCAGTATACTTTGCGTTTGTTGCGAATTTCCATACAAAGGCTTCCATCTAAACGCCTCAAATTTTAAATAAAGAATAGCAAACATTTTGAAATTAGTATCTCAACGGAGCGCGTAGCTAAGTAAAAATTATTGAATGGTCCATAAAACAAAAAATGGTCCATACAGAAAACAAGAAAAACTTAGTACAATGCCGTCAGATTACTGTAAACTATTCGCCATCTGTAATGATGTGGGGTCAGAGAGTTGTAAAAGTTTCCAGACTTGCTGTTACGTAAGAAACATAATTGGAGATGGTCCTCCATCTTATCGAAGCAGTAACGATACCACCAAAATTGGGCATATTTGTATTTGTTGTTACATAATGGAAGGAATACAAATATTTATTTGCCTGAAGTCAATGTCATAACCGAGAAATACATTCGGCTTTAATACCACCCAAAACATTTGGTTCCTCTTCAAAAAAATAAAACGTATTCAGTAAAAATTTATAAATCGAGCAAGAGCAAATTAACTTCCTTTAACAATTTCACCTATTTTAGAGTTCTTACATTTATTTTTTCTTACACGATTTTCTTACATTAATTATGCCGACATTTTTGTTTGTTGCTCACGTTAATAACCTTTTATAATGGGTCATATAAAACAGCTCAAACTTTTGTTTTTTTATAATATACAAATTACTGTATTTCATTGAAATTTAAGAGTAAAAACAAATATCATCCAATCAACTTTTAAAATTTTCTATAACATTCCTTCCCAGGAATGTTGGTTAAAGTAGGTTTTGTTACTAGTTTATTTTTTTCTTAACAAAGTGTTAGCATTAAACAGTAACCAACTTTGAAGTTGCACATAGAATTTCAATTTTATTTATGCCTAGCTTCCTACCTTTTTTTTAATATACAGTTACAGAATTAAGCGTACACCAATTATTATTAAAGAAAAACTTTAATATCAACTTGTATACCGAGTCTATCACCATTTTATTTATTTCTATTATTTTACGAGGACTCCCTAGAACTTATAGATAATTAATTGAAAATGATTTTTATACTCCCGCAACATGTTGCTACAGAGTATATCAGTTTTGTTCACCTAACGGTTGTTTGTAACATCAATAACTAATCGAGCTATATATCGACATATATATATATATAAATGATCAGGATGAAAAGATGAGTTGAAATCCGAAGGACTGTCCGTCCGTCCGATAGTAACCGTCCGTCCAAACGATAACTTGAGTAAAAATTAAGATATTTTCATGAAACTTGGTATACGTGTTCTCTGTCACCGTAAGATGCTTGGTATTGCAAATGGGCGTAATTGGATATCTGCTGCGCCCACAAAATGCCATTAATCGAAAACAGGTAACGTGCTATAACTAAGCAGCAAATTAAGACATTAACGCGTTATTTGGTATGGAGGATCCTAGTTGGGCGCGGCATCCGCGTGTAAAAAATTTTGTAAAACTGAGTACGGCCCCACCACCCCAACACGTTTAATATGTCATGTCATGCCATCTCATGCGTAAAAATAGCCGAAATAGGATTATAACTTTTCAAGCCACCAGATACCTAATATATGGACCTCAGTGTCTCCATCCGGCTTCTTACCGAAAATATCGATAAATCTGTAAGATATTGTAAAGAAATTGGAGGATCGTTTTTCCATTATAAAACTGTGCTCTGGTTTTAAAAATGGGAAAAACTGAGTAAATACTTCCCATAGTCCTCATATACCTACTATTCCCATTTTCAACCTCCGGGTAGACTATACCACATATTCCGATCAATATGTAAGACATCTTAGCATAATTAAGTGAACGTGTAATATTGGATATACAACACTTTAATGGCGTAAATGTGTGAAATCGGTCAACGAATATTACACTACATATAATGATTATTCTAGCAGACTTTATGCCGAACATGTCGGTCACTGTATGAGTTACCTTCACTAAATTGTGTGGAAACTTGTGCCCTAATATATTTGAATAATGAAAACGGTTAATGTGATCAGTGCAGATCTTCCTCTATCCCAAAAATGCCCGATATAAGAATTCTCGACTTTCCACCTGACTTTAAACCGTTTATGTTTTTTGTTCTATGTCAATATGTGTAATATTTTAATGAAATTAAGTGGATATGTTTTCTTAAACACAATGTGATTTCGCGCTAAATATGAAATAAATCGGTCTAAGCCGTTTATTCCTAATATAATGATTTCCTTTTCTCTGTTTGACTTTTTCCTCATGTATCTAATATATTTATTAACCATTTTGGTTGAGTTTATATCGCATGTGTCACGTTTAAGTTAATTTAGTAGGTTTTAATATAAATACCTCTGACACGAAACAAAATATAACAATGAAAGTACATGAGTCTCTGGCCTGTAATATACGTTAATAAGATATCAAATATGATTACAATCCATTGACAATTTCGTCGGATAATGAATATTGAATTCTTCCGCAACATTTTTATACACTAGCAGCATGTTGCTACAGAGTATATTAGTTTTGTTCACCTAACGGTTGTTTTTAACACTTAGAACTAAACGAGTTAGATATAGACATATATATATATATATATATATATAAATGATCAGGATGAAAAGACGAGTTGAAATCCGAGTGACTGTCTGTTCGTCCGACCATACAAGTGATAATTTGAGTAAAAATTAAGATATTTTGATGAAGCTTGGTACACGTGTTCTCTGTCACCATAAGAGGGTTGGTATTGCAGATGGGTGTAATTGGACACCTGCGAGCCCCACGAAAAGCCATTAATTGAAAGCGGATAAAGTACTTTTACTAAGCAATAAATTAAGATATAAACGTGTTATTTGCTATAGAGGATACTAATAGGATGGGACATATACGGACAAAAAAAAAATTTGTAAAAGTGGGCAATCAATCAGCTATATCAATCAAACTTGATGCGAGTAAGTTTTTATTGCATCTCTTCATATACTGAGAAAATGAGTAAAATCGGATAACAAACACGCCCACCTTTCATACAAGTTATGTTGAAAGCTACTAAAAGTGCGTTAACTCGCTGAAGTAACACGTCAGAAACATTAAATCTTGCAGGAAATATGATATGGAAGGGTTGCATAGGAATCCGTGTAAAGTTGTGGTGACGGGTGTGGCACCGCCCACTTTTAGGAGAAATCCCATATCTCAAGAACTCTTTAACCGATTTCAACACATTGGTACGTGACATTGTATTTGCATTATATGTCACGTTGTGAAAATGGACCAAATCAAGTGATTTCAAGATATGCCATCTCATGCGTAAAAATAGACGAAATCGGTTTATAACTTTTCAAGCCACCAGATACCCAATATTGGGACTTCAATGTCTCCATCTGACTTTTTATCGAAAATATCGGTAAATCTGTAAGATGTTGTAATGAAATTGGAAGTTTATACTTCAATGATAATAATGTGATCTGGTATCAAAAATATTGTATTGTATATATTATCAAGATATTGTAATGAGATTTGAGGATTGTCTTTCCATGATAATTGTGTGCTCTGGTATCAAAAATGGGGAAAATCGGGTAAATACTTCGCATAGCCCCAATATACCTAATATCAGGATTTTCAACCTTCCTGTAGACTTTATACCATATATAACGGTCAATATATGAGTTCTCTTTGAAATTTAGAGAGCGGCTCTTTCTGATAAGTGTGTCCACGTGCTTAAAATTATATACAATCAAGTAGCCACTTCCCCTAGCCACGGTATACCTAATATAAGATTTTCAACCTCCGGATAGACTTTATACCAGATATTTCGGTCAATATGTAAGATATCTTAGCAAAATTAAGTGAACGTGTAAAATCGGATATACCATAGTTTACTACCGAAAATGTGTGAAATCGGTTTACGAATTATCCCAACTACCATATACTACGTGTAATGTTTTTCGCTATTCTAGCAGACTTTATACCGAACATGTCGGCCACTGTATGAGTTACCTTCACAAAATTACGAGAAAACATGTTCCGTAATATACTTGAATAATGAAAAGAGTGATCAGAAGAGTGATCAGTGCAGATGTTCCTCTACCCCAAATATACCCGGTATAAGAATTTCTGATTTTCATATAACATATATAACGTATATATATATGATATATACATCACATGACATCACATCATCTAACTCGACTAGTTTTAGGTGTTACAAACAACCGTTAGGAGAACAAAACTAATATACTCTGAGCACTATGTTGCGAGAGTATAAAAATCAATATTACACCACATATGTAGGAACCTTCACCGTGTGATGCGTAATGCAAAATCTTTCCGTATTTCCTTTCTCTTGATAAATTCTGGAGTTGGATAGACTAGGTTTTAAGTGTGGCCAATGGCCACCAATACAGAAAGTATTTCTACGCCAGTTGACGGCATTTTATTGCACAATTGTGCTAGCTTACATCGCACGTACACTTAGGCTCTGTCGTTCAATCGGTGTCGAGACAGCGGCGAAACAACTTCATTTGACAAACAAAAGTTCTCAAAATGCAAGGTTATTTAGTTCTTACTGGGTGTCTTTACTTTCGAAGATCTAAAGACTGTCGGTATTAGACGGACCTGGGTTATTTTCTTAAAACGTGGCCGAAGGCCGCAATAAAGAAAACCATTTTCCGCCAAAGACAAAAGAATAAAAATTTTTCATTTCCTTGATAAATTGCGGTGCTGGTTATTTTTTTAAAGGGTGGAGAAAGGCCGCCGGTGTAGAAAGGAGTTCCCAGCACTTAATTTTCTTTAATAGATATTATTACTGTTACTTTTGAAACAAAACATTTTCCTTCTCTCCGTTTTGTTATTAAATTCATTTTTGTCAATTCAAATTGAATTCTGCTGAGTGTGTTTATTTTGGATCGTTCGCAAAATATGTAGATATGGTAACACTCATTTGTTGGTATGCAATTCTTTCATTTCTGTGTGAATAAATCGAACTGAATGAGAGAGAACTGTTGAATTAAAGCTATTTTTACAAGTAACACAAAATATTAATGTATGAAAACTGCATAGCACAAATGGAAAATTCATTATAAATCGAAAAATCACATATTTAAAATTGTTAAATTTATGTTATTTAAATACAAATATCTTAAAAACTAATAGTTTGCGGCGTCTTTATACACTAGGCAGAAAAAGTCTGCGTACAAGGTATCAACCAATATAACTCTTTGAAAGAAAGGCTTCACATACTTTTTAAAAAACCAACTTTTTTATGTTCATAGATGGGTATTACATGTGCAGTTTTATGAAAATAAAAGTGATTTACTTTCTAACAATAACGTATAAACAAAACGAAACATACAGACGAGTAGAAAATCCATTAGAAAGTCTGCGTACAAGGTACTTAAGTCGAACAAGGATATTCTTCCAAATTCCGCTTAAAATTTTATAGGAAATCGGTTATCCCCTATGTTTTAAAACTTCCGCTAGGCGTTTTGGCGTGGAATCAATAAGCTTAGTTGTTTCTGTTGAAGGGATATGAGCCCATTCCTCCTGCAACACATCCTTGAGCATAGCCTTTGAGGTAATTGTGCATTGGCGTATTTTTCGTTCAAGTGAATCTCATAGGTGCTCCATGGTGCTACATGGGATTCAAATCTGGCGATTGCGGTGATGTTCGAAGTTGCTTGGGAACGTTATAGAGAAATCAAAGCTTAACTATGTCTGCTGTATGCTACGGGTCGTTATCTTGTTGGAAATAGTAGTCACTTCCTACACCCAATTCTTCCGCGCTTTGCTTCAAATTTCTTTTTAAGATATTGGGATATGCACATATGTCCATGATGGACTCTATAAATTCCATTTGTCCCTCGTCTGTATGTTTTGTTTTGTTTGTACGTTATTGTTAGAAAATAAATCACTTTTATTTTCATAAAACTACACATGTAATACCCTTCAATGAACATAAAAAAATAGGTGTTACCATATCTACATACTTTGCAAATGAAGCAATTTAACTAAAAACAAAGATTATACCCAAAATGCAGGATACAAATATCCATTAAAAATTAAATTTAAATTTTATTGTTTCAATAAAATTAGTAAATGGTTTGTATTAGTACCATTACCATTACCATTGTATTAGTACATCAATTAGTAAATCATGTTTGCACTACACCGTAGCTAGTGAATGGTTCGTCAAAATCTAAACACTTATTTGTTAGAATTCAACCCCTTTTTTTTGTGTGAAGAAATCATATCGAAAAAAAAAATTAAATGTCGAATTAAAACTGTTTTTGCAATAATTAATACAAAATAAAGGTGCATAAACAATTTAGTGGTGTTAGTCTATGAAAATTGCACGGAATGAGTATAAAATAACTTATAAATCGAAAAATTACACTCTAAAAGTTCTTAAATTTTTGAACTTTAACTAGAAATATCTCAAAAACTGTAAATTTGCGGCGGATATATAAATATATATATTCTTGTATGCACAAGTTATAGAAAGGTCGCACTCGTCAAAATACAAAAATTCAAATAAAGAAATCAATTGCGATTTCTATTATGAGTATCAAATAATGACAATATCTTAAAAAGTGTTAAGAATAACCACAACTTAAAGGTACACATTATATTTAATTTTATGATCATATAAATCTTTGAACATATTTATGCACAACCGTATGTAGGGAAATTGAAGCGTTGAAACGCTCCTATGAAACCATTACACCAAAATGTAATAACATTTAAACCCTAAACAGTTCTGATTTATTAAAAATAAATTGAGATAAATATTAACACAATAAAATTTTATTTAATTCAAATATTTTTAAGAAAACTAACCTGTCGATGCCATTACGCCGAACAACTTCCTTGAATAAATTGTGCAAATACTTGCATTTGATTACGAGTTGCCACGTCATTGTAAGGCGTGAAGTAGGGCAACTCTAGCCACTTCCTAACATCATGTTTATAAAAGCGATACTGAATGACAAGTGTTTTAGTTATCAGGGCATGGCAGTATGACAAATATTTATGAGAAGAATGGAGAACTTAGAAAATAAAATTGTTTGGTTCCAATGCATGTTTCGAAACGCAAAATTTAATATTGTATATGGCTCAAGCCTTCAATAATTTATGTAAAAATGTCTTAAATTAAATTGTCTTAAATTCAGCGTAAACGAGTAAGGTAGGACTAAGTTCCCGTTTAACCGAACATTATATATTCTCGGATCTTACAAAGATCAAAGCCAGGGAAATACTTTCAGGGTTTGGTAATAAATTATATTAGAAAATGGTGGGTAAGAATTTAACATCACTTATTAAACGAAACTGTGAATGGATTACAATTACCTTTTGTATCTTATTAGCTTATCCCATAGGTCTTAGACTAAAGTACTTTTATTACGATATCTTGGTTCGTGTCTAAGATATTTATTTTATATTCAATCAAATGAACTCAAATGATATATAAGTGATAAGAACTCAACTAAAATGGTTAAATTTAATATATTGAGTTAATGGAAAAAGTTAAACAGAAAAACCGATATAATTACACTAAGGTAAACAGGTTTAGTCCAAGGTCTTAATCGATTCCATCCATATTCAGCGCTGAACAGCATACTGTTTAAGAATGGTATCCAATTAATTTAATTAAAATATCACATATGTTGACCAACATAAACGATTTAAAGTTGGTTGGAAAGTCGAAAACCACTATATTGGGTATATCTTGGCTAGGGAAAGTCTGTAATAATTATATTAACTTAAGTCATTACTCTAGAAAATGTCTTCACGCAACCTTATGAAGATAACCCACACACTGACCGACATATTCCATGCAAAGTCTACGAGAACCGATTTTATCCATTTTGGAGTTGCTACATATTGTCCAGAAGAGAATGCTCTCAGCGCACCTCACAGATATATGTGGTATTAGGTAAGAAGGAAGTTTGAAAGTCTTTACATTAAGCGCACGGGGTTAATTTAATAATTAATAATACATCTAACATATTGACCGATATTTTCGGTAAGAAGTTGGGCATAGGCATTGGCGTCCACATATTCGACCGACTAGTAATATATATATTATATAGTCCGTTTTCGGCGTGACATACATTAAAGTCTTCTTTGAGCAAGGGTTTGTTTCGGTCCCTTCATTGATACCTGGTTTATATCCTATAAAGTGAAAGAATAATATAGCAATTAAAATTGTGGTACAATAAAAGTAATCATGATTGTAGTCTGATTAGGCCCATTTTCACAATGTAACATAATAATAGCAGGGGAATATGATTTACGGGCTGTAGTTGAAATTGGTAAAGTTCCTCCTGGGATATAAGATTTTACCTGACAGAGAGCAACGCCATCCCCATTGTCCAATTTTTACGTCGATGCCTTTTATGCTTTTGAGCTACATCTTCGCTGTGAAATTTAATAATTCTGAAGTATTTATTGAATAAGTTATCATGTTTGTATTAGTTTTCAATCTGACTGTTTTATGGGGAGTTAACGTGGTTATCATCCTATTTCCACAATTTTCACATTATATAAAGAAAGACAGTCCAAAGCAAGTTTGGCTTATAGACGAATAGTGCTTCTTGAGATCTGTTCGTTAGGGGCAGGAACACAGCTAACTTTTAGAAAATTTCTAACCACAGATGCCCCTCCCTACTTCTATCCCTAGCATCAAGTTACAGTTTTGAGTTATAATAAAAGCTAAAATAAAGATATAATTAAATCACCTTATATTTTTCGATTAACGGATGTGGTAGTGTTGCTATTCTGTCCTTTAGACATTTTAACCACACAAAGTTTACGGAAGACGTGTACTAAGTTTCATTAAGATATCTTGATTTTTAACCAAGTTATCGCTAGCACGGGCTGACAGACGGACGAACAGACATATAGTTATCTACTGTATCTATCCCGATAAGTTTTAGATATTACAAACAACAGTTGGGTGAACAAGGATATTATACTCTGCTGCAATGGTTTGGGTGCACATATGTACTCAGATGCTAACTATCCGTAAAATATTAACTTAATTTAACTATTTAATTACTATTTTTAAGTCATATATGTCATACTCATATATATTATACTTTTTGTTTTGCGCCCCACTTTGCTAAAGTGTAAATAACACAAAACATCAATAATAAGCATCAGGCGACGGAGCTTTGTCCATGTTGGTGGTCGAACATTTCGTTGAAATAAACAGAAATGTTAAGCTACCGAAATGATAATTAATTGTGGCCTATAGTTATTGGTAGAATTATTGCCAAACAAAAGCAATATGCATTCTCCATTGGCAATAAGAAAAGCAAATAAGGTCTCTGCATAACATTTATTGACTTCCGAGATGACTAGTAATAGCATCTGAATTAACTCAGTATACTAATCGTGACATATCGATCGCAATCCATATTGATTATTGAAGGATCGCGGGTGTACGCTGCACGTTAAATATTTACCGCGACAGTACTTATCCGTAGCAAATGGTTTTTGTGAAATAAAGATTGAAAAAAAGAGATTCTGCTACAATATTTGTTTAATTTTTTGAATATTTTTCTACAAAATGTAAGGAGCGAAGAAAAGCGTGTTTCTCTTTGAAGAGAATATTTGAAAGAAAGTATTGTAACAAAATTAATTTCAATATAGTGAAGAATTCCATCCAGGACTTCGAAAATGTGAAATTTTTTTAAGGCATATAAATAAATAAAAAAATTTTAATAGAAATAAAGCGATTTTTTATTTTTTCAATACTTTGTTGCTTTGGATCACGAATTTATATCACAAAATGTGCTAAACGTTCAATATATCTTAAAGGATATATTATCCTTCCCTATGGATTTCAAAATATATTAAAATTTGTGATAAAGATCGCAATCCTTCCGAATTCTAAGCTTAACGTTCAATATATATCGCGATACTAGATCGGGTAAGTAATTTTTGACGCGCACTCCCCTTTATCAACCTTGAAAGGGTGATGCGATCAAGTAAATAATATTGTAATGAATTTTCTAAATTAATCGTTCACTTTGAAACTCTACCCTAAGTTCGATCATTTGATTGTTCAATTAAAATCACAATATAATGGCTATACACATTGTTTATTTCTGATTTAATAACTTGACACTTTGTTACTCGGTACTTGAGCTTACTTATAATTCACTTGTACTTAACTTAGCAACACTGTTATTCGAACTGTATCTTGTTGCCACTCCGGCAGTCCATATATAGTAGATCATTACCAACAGTAATGTCGAATCATCATTCGAATATTCTGGTAACTACCAGGTTTGCTATCTGCTTGATTTTGGCATGTTCTGACATTCAGTTCGCTACAATATAGCAGCATTCGAACGTTCTGGCAACAATTAGTTTCGATGTCTGGTAGATTCTGGCAAGTTATCGTCAATTGTGTAATTCGTATTCGCTACAATACAGATTCCTGATAATATTGTGACATCCCAAGTAGAAGTTGTTGCGTAACGGAAGTCGTAAATATTCCTCATTTTAGTACTGCTAAGAGTATAAGAAAGTATTGTGAAATGCAAGGAATGGGATTGCAAAGTTTGAAAAAAAATCCGGCGGTAAGTTAACTCTTATTGTTTATCTTGAATGCTTTTAATTATGGTGTAGTTGATACCATTATATGTGTGTGTGGGAGCTGGAGCACTTGGTGCTATGTATTACACCTTACGCCTAGCTACAAGAAATCCTGACGTAACTTGGAATCGTTCCTCTAATCCGGAACCATGGCAAGAATATAAAGAGAAACAATATAAGGTACGTAGTAGTTATTGATTTTTATTCTGATGTTAATTCCTTCATGTCCTTTCAGTTCTATTCGCCAATAAGAGATTACAGTAACATTAAATCTCCTGCTCCCAAATTTGAGGAGTAACTTGTTTAAATCATTGAAGAGCAAATACGTATGGCTAATAGCTAATTTAATTTGTCATAGTGAGAAATTAAAAATAAAACCACCCTCTTTTAAATTTACGATGTGAAATTCGCATACAATGGGTTGTTTAACATGATTGAGTTTTTCTATTTATTGAGTATTCTTAGTAATATTGAATATCCTTAGTAATAGCATATCCTGAGTAACATTTATCCAGCAATTGAAACTTGTACGTTTCTACGTACAAATAAATACGAGATATGTGTACTAGTTATGGTGCAATCAATTACTTAAAAAAAAATTAAATCCAGAAGAAAAATATTTTTTTTAAAAAGGTATTTGAGTTTTTAATAATAATTAAATTATTGAATTAATGAAAACAAAATCAATTTAAAATAGAAATTATGTGCTGCAGAGACGATTTGACTCTGGGGAATACGTAAAGCTATTATTTTGTGTTATGAGCCATAAGTCCTATATATATATATATGTATTTAGCAAACAAGTGTTACACATTACAGCAGGTTGTTGCAGCGATTATCCAAACCCTGTTTGGTGGCAAGCGAAAAATTAATTGTCATCGAGAACACTTAACGGTAGGTCCACGAAACGACCTGTTTCGACGGTGTCGAAGCATAGTGAAAAGAGGTCTTAAGTGAGTTGGTTTCAAAGGGCATACAAAGAGTCAGGAGTCGCTGCATGCTGGTCATAAGTTAGGCATGTCGGGGTCAATTCTGGATAAGTAGGAGTTCAACCTGCTACAGTATCCAAACGAAGTTGCGTAAGGGTCGCTCTGGTTTCACACAGCAAAAGGGTCTGTTGTTCTGCGTTGGGTGGTGGTTGAACTCCAAGGATGTCATTCACTGGGAGGGAGTCAGTGAAGATGTTAATAGCTATACTCTGAATGGCGTTCAGTGCTTGTCGGAATTTAGTCGCGTTGAATTTCGTTGACGTATTGTAAGAATGTATTCTTCATGTTCCTAGGAGGCGGTTCCGCTTTGAGCAGTTGGCTGCAGTGGGCTTGGAGAGAAGTGTGTTGGGCTCCTTGACCGGTAACATACGGGCCTCACTGTAGGTGAAGTGTGTAGGTGTAGGTCTTCAATTGGAAACATCAAGAGGCATCCTGTGATTGTCTGGAGTGCGGTGTTCTGACAAGACTGTATCTTCCCCAGCTGCACTCTTCTCCATCCTGGCGACCATATTGGGGCTGCGTAGTTTATGAGCGGTCTGCCAATTACCTCGTAAGTTGTAGCTGCCGGCTAGCGACTTGAGGATCTTGTTGCGGCTCTGTACTTTGGTAATAATCGCGGTCGTATGCGGAGTGAAAGAGAGATAGTCTTCTCAAACGTGACACTCAAAATTTTTGGGTTGTTCAGAGTCGGAAAAGTTATAGACTGTATTCCTTCGTCCAGTTTGTGAATATGGTTGCTGTAAATTTGGCAGGCGAGTGTTAGGCTCCTCGCAGTATGAAAGCGAGAAAGGCCGTGGAGATATGCGTTCACTTTCAAACACATGTCATCGATTCCATTCCGACCTCAAAATCGTGCAGTCGTCAGCGTATGAGGTAACGTAGACATCCTGTGGTGGTTGAGGGAGTTTCGAGATATAATAATTAAACAGTAGTGTGGAGAGGATACCACCCTGGGGAACCCTCTTCTTATGTCTTCTAGTAGTGTTGTGTGATTGACTGTGACAAAGCCTTTTGTTAAGTTCAACGCTACCAGGATGGTCCTCTCACTGGGTGGTTTTTTATTAAGACCACGAGTTATCTGGGCGTTTATGACGCTAGGTACTGTGCTACTTACGAAAACCATGTTCGTGTTCCTCTAGGCTCAGATGGTGATTGAAGGTAGGAGAATTATCGGGCGATAAGACTCCCCTAAGTCGGTCGGTTTCCCAGGTTTCAGTAGTGGGACAACTCTTCCGATTTTGCACACATCGGCTATGTGAAGAGTAGACAGCTACAGGTTGAGCACCTTGGCGAGGTATTTTACTTTGGTTACAGTCTGGGCCACTGGATCGTGGGGGATTATTCTCGTCGGTGAAAGCAAGTGGCGCGCAGTCCTTTGGCAGGTTGATATTCAATTCGACAGTGATGCCTACTCGGACCTGATGAAGTGCAAATGGTGAGCAAATGCTAAAGAACTGCGCACCATTTGCTTTCACCAACTGGAGATTCATGGTGCCAATAATATGGAAAAATCAGCCAAATCCATTGGTTCTAGGTGTTTCAACATCGGCATGAACAACCTGATCTTGATCTAGAGACTAACTTTAGACAAACGCTGAACGCTTTTCACAAAGAGCTATTAACATCTTCATTGACACCCTTACAGTGAATGGCGTTTTTGGGTACCATACACCACTCATCGCAGAACAAGAGCTCGAGATACCGCATGGAACCAGATTGACCCTTGCGCAACTTCGTTCTGAATACTAGAGTAGGGCGAATTCCTACCAACTCACCTAAGATCCCTTTCCCTATAGACCAATCCCGCCGAAACCTCGAAGACAGTTAATTTTGTGCTTTCCCCCGAATAGGGTCTAGATATTCGTTACAAAAATAACAGGAAAGACATATGGTATCGAGTTGCTCGAGTGCGCGCAACACGGTATTCATTTAGATTTTGAAATTATCAGTGATCAATTCAGGGTAGAGTTTCAACGTGGGCGATTAATCTAATAAATCAGTTACAATTGATGTCAGAAATAGGAGTCAAATAAAGTGCCATAAAAGACAATTTTACAAATGGCTACGTTTAATGTACGGAAGATCCAAGAACTAGAAAAGGAGCTGGAGCAACGTGGTTTGCCAACAAATGGGATAAAATCCGGATTACAATCTCAGTTGCAAGAGGCCATGGAAACAGATAACATTACTGTTAACGAATTTGTCTTTCAATCGGAATTTGAAGAATCGATAACGAAGATAAAAGTAAAGGAAGAGAATCAATGCTCATCAAAGGTTTTGGGCAAGGACACGATTTTTGGTGTAATCTCGCAGGTGTCATCAGAAGTTTCAGCACAGGTGTCATCACAAATGCTGGCACAACAATGCCCTCCGTCCGCATAGGTGAAAGAGCAGACGACCTCACAACTAGCAGAGATGTCATCGCAGTTGAAAGGGCAGGAGGTACGTATATTGATGCAGGTCATCGATACAGCTCACAAATAATAGTTGCGTCGATGCAGATTTCGGAAGGGAAAGATAAAATTAAGGATAAGTAGATGAGTTGAAAAATCGTCTCTACAAGCTAGAATTAAATCAGCAAATTATGTTACGGGCTCTACCACAGTAAATTCTCCATCCTTTGGCGGACAATTCCTATAAAGGATTTTAAGCCTCAGTTTGAAAAAGCGACAGCTGCAAATATTTGGAACACTGAATACAAAGTGCATTAAAAGGTTCTAAGGGTTCTGTAAGGGAGCATAAACCTTACAAACCGTTTTCAATTGCGAATCGAGTAGTTATAAAACGTTAATGGTATGGTATGATAGTGAGCACAGGAAGCAGATCTTCCACATCGAGTTGTTAAATCGCCACCGCAAAGCCAATGAGTTCCTGAAGAAATTTGCGACGGAGATTGAGAGGTTGGCTCATGTACACAAATACGTAGAGGAATACTTGCGCTGAAATGCCTAACGGCGGTTCCGCAAAGGAATATAAAAGCTATAGGAGACGGGATTAAAGGTTTAGTACGTAAGCGTCCTTCTTCGCAAGTTCCGCCTAGAGAGAATACTGCTGGGGCATGATCCCGAATAAGGTGAGTCTTTAGCGAATAGGATGAATCGTGGATGTCGTATGTAATACGAGGGCGGGTCAATAAGTACGTGACTTTTGGAATAAAACGCAGATTTTTTGATAAATAAATTATTTTATTTTTCAACATAGTCTCCCTTGAGCTCTATACACTTTGTCCAACGCTTCTCCAATTTTTTTATCCCTTCCAAAAAATATGTTTTGTCGAGGTCCTCAAAATAGGCCTTTGTTTGCGAGATGACTTCATTATTGGAGACAAATATTTTTCCACCAAGCCATTTCTTCAGGTTTGGGAACAAGAAGTAGTCACTCGGAGCCAAATCTGGAGAATAGGGCGGATGAGGGAGCAATTCATAGCCCAATTCATGGATTTTTGCCATGGCAACTGCACATGTGTGCACCCTTGCATTGTCTTGGTGGAAAACAACTTTTTTCTTGGTCAAATGAGGTCGGTTTTTCTCCAAATCGTCATTAAATCGGTCCAATAAGTCGGCATAATATTCTCCATTGATTGTTCTTCCCTTTTGAAGGCAGTCAAAGTGGATTATCCCGTGTGCATCCCAAAAAACAGTCGCCATAACTTTATTGGCTGACAAACCCACCTTGGCCTTCTTTGGCGCCGATTCACCCTTAGAAACCCACTGTTTTGACTGTTGTTTGGTCTCTGGTGTGTTGTGATGGATCCATGTTTCGTCCACGGTTACAAAACGGCGCAAAAACTCCTCCATATTGCGATTAAACAACGCCAAACCTTCCTGTGAAGTTGTTACACGATTGCGTTTGTCGTCGACTGTGAGCAAACGCGGCACCCATCTTGCGGAAAGCTTTCTCATTCCGAAGTGATCATTCAAAATTGAAACCACTGAGCCATACGAGATCCCTACGGCTTCCACAATCTTTCGCACTTTCAATCTTCGGTCGGCCAACACCATATCGTGAATTTTTTCGATTGTTTCGGGTGTAGAGACCTCAACTGGGCGTCCAGGACGTTCGGCAGCTTCAGTGCTTGTACGGCCACAACGAAATTCAGTACACCACTTTTTTACCATAGATATCGATGGTGCAGAGTCCCCATAGTATTTATCAAGCTTAGCCTTGGTCTCGGTAATGGTTTTTTTTCGCAAAAAATAATGCTTAATAAGCACACGAATTTCACTTTTTTCCATTTTCTCCTCAAATTAGTGGGTAGTCTGATAAAGATAGCTGTCAAACACAAACTAACTGACGCAGCAAGTTCAAATTTTGACAGGAGTCAACTGACAGATGCCTGTTGACGGGAGTAGTGTTGTTTTTTCAGTAAAGAGGTCAGAAATTCAAAAAGTCACGGACTTATTGACCCGCGCTCGTATGATGGTAACTTTTTGAAGATTCCCTCTCCGACAATAAAAAAAAACAGAGATAATAAAAACTCAGAGCTTCGTTTATGGAACACGAAATGGGACTACGCGCTATGCTGGGAACATCTTATATAATGTATGCATGCTGCGAATATGCTATGAACAAACTTGGTTGAATTAATTACATGAAAAGATGGACTAAAACTAGAGAAATTTACCGAAACGCGTAAGAAAAATGGTGACGTGGGTAACGCGATTATAATCGAGTCTAACCCGCCCAATAATCCAACTGGAAAATTCCGATTTGACACTTGTATTGCATGGAGTGGAATTGAACAAACGCCCAACTAGAGTAGGAATAGTTCCGGAAAGCCTAGTCGCAAAGCAATATGCCTATAATAAGGACAGTGGAATTTAAAATTGTTGTCTATCTGTTAGCATCGAATATAGGAAAGCGAAGGTAGCTCTTGTGATAATTCCGGAAGAAAGAACTTCCGAACTTCTCAACGAGCTGTACAGCGGTCCATGCGTACGGCACATGGAAATCGCGAAAACCTTGGAGAAATTAAAGCAAAGGTTTTATTGTGTTGGTTGTCATCAATCAGTTACGGAGTGGATTACCAATTGTGCTGAATGCATTGCAGCTAAAGGGCCGAGGTGCAGGAGTCATGGAAAAATGAAGCAGAGTGAATTGCAACGGATTTAGCTGGAGTACCCTTGCTGGAGTCTGCTCCGCTGTTTCATGTGTAGCAGACCAATAAGCCATCAGGAACAAGGATATATGAGTATGCCAATCTTTTTGATATTTGTCTACCACTTTCTACAAATGTTCTTCTAAGGATCGATTGAGTCGTTCTACCATGCCAGCGACTGCGGATGTAATGCAGTTATACGTGTTTTTCGGATACCCAGTTTCTGGTACATCTCCTGAATTAGCGCTGATTCGAAATTCCTCTCTCGGTCAGAATGTAATTCTATTGGAACACCATATCTCCTTACCTAGTTGTTGCTGAACATATCCGCTACTGTTTCAGCCTCTTGATTGGGAATAGGGTATAGCTCTGGCCATTTACTGAAATAGTTCATGACTACCAAAACATATTTGTTTCCTAATTTATTGGTGGGAAATGGACCAGCTACATCGATGGTAATTCGCGCAAATGGGCCACCATGGCCCATGACCTCTGGATCTGGGCCCTTTGTCTACAATGCATTCAACACAATTGGCAATCCACTCCGTAACTGATTGATGACAACCAACCCAATAAAACCTTTGCTTTAACTTCTCCAAGGTCTTCGTGATTCTCATGTGCCATCCACATGGACCGTTGTGCAGCTCGTTGAGAATTCTTACTTTCGGAATAATCGTAAGAGCTCGGGAGCTTTGCCCATCTCCGCTTTCCCATACTGGATGTAAGCACCCGGACACCAACTTTTAACTGTTCCACTGTGCCCAATATGCTTTTGCGACTGAACTTTCCGCAGCAATTTCTTGTTCATTGTTCATTTCCATTCCATATATTACACGTTTCGGATCTGGATCTTCCTGTTGACATATTCGTAGTTCTTTCTGGTCCCAGTCTTCTGTCGAGGTCATTGGCATTAATCGGATATATCTATAATGTCTTCTTTGGCCTCTTTTGAGCAATGTCTGCATTCCAAATTATAGGGACAATGAGGCATCACATCAGCATTTCCATGACTACCAACTTTTCGATGCTCTATAGAGAAGTCATAAGTTTGGTTTCCCTCAATCATCGTGCCAGCTGCCTCTCTAGGTTCCTGAATTCTAGAAGCCATTTTAATGCTGTGTGATCTATCCTTACTAGAAATCGCTGACCATATAGCTCATGTAATTAAAGGTCTGTTTATTTAGTTGAAAATTAAAATGTAAATGTAAAAATTTTTAGAAAAAGAATTTGGGAAGTTCTGATTTTAAGCGTGAAGGGGTTTTAGTGTAACGTAATCGTAAAAGAATTCCTAAAACTAACAAGTAATAAACATTTAAGTGACATACCGTTATATATACAAGCAATATTAATGATATTTCGCTTTGTCGATCCCAACTGCTTAATCATCACTGCTTACATCAAACAATCATTAAACATTAAACAATTACATCAAAGCATATCGCATTGGCTTCAACCATAACATAAACATAAATAATGTAAACAATGGAGAATATTGATTTCAAAAACTGTTAAAAGCAAAGCACTAGAGTTCAATAGAAACAAAAATAAATTTCGCTTATCAAAGAACAAGATAATATTCCATTGAATAACTTCAGAAGAATCGTTGCTGATGCTGCGCATATTTACTGGAACTCTTGAGTGTAATATAGAAATAAATGATTAAACTTTCTGTGTTTTTTATATTGCATTAAAACGAAATTTTCGACGATGATGGGATACTGAGTTAAAAACAGTCATTTTGAATTACACGTAAAAAATACTGAGTGAAAAATAGAAAAAATATGCCAATAAAAGAAACACAATGACATCACCGTTGACCGAAAACTTTAAATAAGATAGGAATTTGACTCTTTTCACAGCTGAAAATGGATTTGCTCTGTCCAGTTGCCTATGGGATGTAAGCTGCCTCCTATCATTAATTGCTGAGGAAAGGCGCTGAAAATACTAGAAGTTATGGAAAATCCATCGGGGGAACAGATCCTGGTCAATCTGAGTCTCGAATTTTGTATAAAGGAAAGTTACTTCAATCTGAGGAAAAAGGCTTTGAAAGTACTTGCAAATAACTTTGAAGTATTGTATGTCAAACTTAATGACATCCCTGCTAAAATGAATTCCACATATTGTTTGGAAATTGTCAAAGATAGAAATTATATCCCCGAGAATGATTGTAAAACTAGCTTTATAGAAATTTTGTGCCTCTCCATGTACAAACTTTGACATTGTAAAATAATATTTCTGATACAAATAATGCGTATTATTTTTAAATAATTTTCAATAAGAGAAAGTGAAAGAATTAATCCAATTTCCAAAAATATGATCGGTGTGCGCAGTCAAACAATATTTACAAACATGTTGCGTACCTTGGGCAATCAAACAACAAAAGCAATTATAACAAGTAAGGAAGCGCTAACTTCTGGTGCACCCGAGTATTTTTTACTCTTGCAACTTTCAAAGATCAAAGCCGGGGCATCTTTTCAGGTGTTGGAACAACTGTGTGTTAAACAAGTAAGAAAGGCCTAACTTCGGGTGTAACCGAACATTTTATACTTTATACTCTACTATTTAGGATACTTTTAGGATACTCTAAGGATCAGTGGCGGGGAAATGTTTTCAGGTGCTGGCATAACTTTAAATTATAAAATGTTGCGGAAGAATTCAACATTCATTATCCGACGAAATTGTCAATGGATTCTAATCATATTTGATATCTTATTAACTTATATTACAGGCCAGAGACTCATGTATTGTACTTTCATTGTTATATTTTGCTTCGTGTCACAAGTATTTATATTAAAATCTGCTAAACTAACTCAGACGTGATATATGCGATCCAATATTACAGGTTAATTTAATTTGCTAAGATATCTTACATATTGACCGAAATATATGGTATAAAACCTACCCGGATGTTGAAAATCCTTATATTATGTAAATGGTGCCAAGGGAAAGTGCTTACCCGATTTTCCCATTTTTGACACAAAAGCACATTATTATTATGGAAAGATAATCCTCCAATTTTATTACGATGTTTTACAGATTTACTGATATTTTCGGTAAAAAGTCAGATAGAGGCACTGAGGTCCTTATAGTGGGTATCTGGTGGTGGAGCAACATTTTTCAATATAAAGTTATGCCAGCATCTGAAAGCGTATCCACGCCTCTGATCCTTGCACATTGCGAGAGTGTAAAATGTACGGTTACACCCACACTTAGTCCTTTCTTACTTGTTATTATTATTATTATTATTATTATAAAGTCAATCCAACTAAGGTAAATTAACTGTAGTCATGATATAAGTGCTGCGGGAAGATACAAATTCCACCACTTTTATTACAGAGTGGCATAATACTAATCGAAATATTATTATGTAATTTTGTTGAGACATCTTCTATGGAGATATTTGCGATATAAACTCAACCAAAGGAATGAAATTCAATATACTGTCTGTATGAGGAAAAAGTTAACCAGAGAAACGTAAATCATAATATTAAAGGTAAGACCTTGGTTTAGACCAAGCTCTGGACCGATGTCATTCATATTCAGGGCTGTACCATATTATGGTTAAGAAAACACTTAATTCACTTAATCACTCACATTGACTTATATAAATGGTTTGAGGTCATGTGGAAAGGCGGCAATCACTGTATCGGGTACATTAAGGCCAGGGCAAGGTTTGTGCAGATAACATGTACTTTTGGCATTAAACTAAATAAAGCTCGAGAACAAAATTCCAGTTAATATTGATTGATTGATTGAAGTCCACTAGAATAATGATAATCATTATTTGTAATATATGGGTGCTGGGGTAATTCGTATCATATCATATCATATTAGCTATATGGGGTTAGGGGAAGTATTCACCCGGCTTTACCCATTTTTGACATCAATGCTCAATATTTTCAGACAAAAATTTGTTTTGAATTTCAATAGCACATCTCACAGATTGGCCGGTATTTTCGGTAAAAGGTCTGCTATAGGCGATGCGTCCACATATTCGATATCTGGGGACTTGAAAATTTATAATACGATTTCGATATTTTAGGCGCTAGAATGTTCAACATTTTAGGCCCTAAAGACACTAACGACATTGGTCGATTCATATAAATATAAAGAGAAAAAATCATATGGAATTTAAAATTGTGATTTTTGGTAAGTAGGCGTGGTTGTAATCCAATTTTCCATTGTACAAGTACACAAGTACAAGTTTACAAGTGGTGGAAGTAAACTACTACTCACCAAAATGTACTATAATGCTACTAAAATACTACACATACTAAATGTGGTTTAAATTGAAGAAGTAGTTCTCGAGATATAGAATTTCACCAGAAAATAGGCGGTGCCACTTTCATTGTTCAATTTCCAATCCGGTTCCTTTGAAGCCCTTAAGTACCATCCCAGGTGTGAAATTCAATGCTTCTGGCATACTTCTTCAATAAGTTACCACTCTTTAGGTAGTTTTCAATACGACCGTTATATAGAAGTGGGTGTGATTTCAATACGATTTCATCCATTTTCACACCATCTGGAGGTGCTGGAGGAATATATTCTCATTTGGTTCGTATAGATTTAGTGTTTTGTGAGAAAGGTTCATTAAACCTATCAGGGGCAGATTCATGCCCACTATTATAAAATTTTAAACTTGCGGATGCCCTTCCTTACTCTCTGTACCAAACTACTACCTACCTACTTCTCTGTACCAAATTTTAAATTTATATCTTAATTGGGAGCTTAGTTCTAGTATTTTATAAGTTTTACTAAGATTACTCCCATCTGCAATACCAACCTCCTCAGGGTGTCAGGGAACGTGTGTACCAAATTTTAACAGATATCTCAGTTTTTACTCAATTTATCACGTGGACGGACAGACGGACGGAAGGACGGATAGACAGTCACTCGGAATTCAACTCTTCTGGTCATCCTGATCATTTATATCTACAATTTACAACCCTATATTTAATGTATCCCGATTAGTTTTAGGTGTTACAAACAACCATTATAGCAAAACTATTATACTCGGTTGCAACATATTGCGAGAGTATGAAAATTATCAAAGCGCGTATCCAATTAATAATTCCAATACGAATTTGTCTAACAATAATTCGCATGATAGAAATCATTTTTATAATGTTCGTTCGAATCAAGTAAGTCCGAATGTTAACAGAACAGCAAGACCTGTGTCAATGTTGGTCGATATGAAGCAAGTCGAAAATTTTCAATCTGCACACCTCAAGCTGAATTGCATATTACAAAATTAACTCTCGGCACTGAGAAAGTCATTTGTTTAATAAATACCGGAGCTGCGCTTAGTTCAAGCAAGTTTAGAGTTTTTAACCAATTTAAAACTATCCAGACCCTTATAGGACCCTTAGGCAATCCTTTTGCGAACATTATCGATAGTTACTCAAATCTATAAAGATAACATTGTGGCTGCGCCTAAAGAATTTAACATTAAGAATAAAACAATATTAATAAAGTTGGTTGATTTGTGGAATAAACCTTTCGATTGTATTATAGAAAATAATATGTTAAAACATATCGGAGCAGTTATTGATTTGCTCAATAATAAAATTTCACTAAATAACACAAATTTCTTTTTACATGGAAGGTGGATCCACCGTTTACGCATGATGAAATTAGTTGCTTGGAACCTCAATGTTTTGGTCCACAAAGTTGTAAAAGGAGTGATTTAAACTCAGCAGAAGAACATAGTAAATTAATTACGAATTCGAGTAAGTCAATTTATTCAAAGGGATGTCGATATCCGTAAATTCATGAGAATGAAATAGAGTAGCAATTGGGGGAAATGTTGCAATAGGGAATAATTAAGCTGAGTAAATTATCTTATGGTTCACCTTTATGGATAGTATTTAAGAAATCTGTGGATCTGGAGAAAATAAATGGAGAATTGTGATAGATTATAGGAACTTAAATAGCGTTACGGTGGATGATATATTCTCAATTCCTAATACTGAATCATTATTCAAAAAACTTGGATCTGCTATTATTACTTTTTCTTTCACTTTTCTTTTATTACTTTTGAATATTGGATTTAGCCAAAGTGTTCCATCAGATTTTAATGGATGAGAACGAAGTTGGGAAGACTCCTCCTAGAGGTCATTTCGAATTCATGCGAATGTTTTTCGGACTTGAGAATGATCGTGCTATGTTGCGAATTTGAATTTGGGTTTGCAAGATGTTATGGAATTTTATATAAAGACTTTTCTACGATTTTCAACCCATTTATAAACAATTTAAAGAGATTTGCAAATTTAAAAAACGTTAAAGAAGATAAGCATTACATAAAAGCGGTTAATAAACGGACTTTAATTATGAGATATAAGATTTAGAGTTTTTAAAATTTTAATAAGAAGTTCGCTTACAATCGATACAAGTAATTTCCAAAAGGTGCAGTTTTGAGTCAGAAAGGTAGACCGATTTGCTATGCTAGAAGATCTCTGAATGGTCACGAAATCTCTTACTCAACGATACAAAAACAGTTATTGGCCATTGTGTGGGGAGTTAGGTACTTCAATTCATGTTTTTATCGCCCAGAGTTTTAGTTTTAACAGATCACTAATCATTAAAATTGTTTTATTCGTTAAAAGAATCAAATCAGCGGATAATTCGTCAAAAAATTTCTTTTGAGGAGTTTAAGTTTGACGTTGATTACAGGGTAAGGATAATAAGGTAGCTGATTTAGTAAGCAGAATAGAAAATCGCAAGGAGAGCTCTGTAGAGCTAAATGATTTGAATTTGAAGTCTATTTTCCGAGTTTCCGATGAATAAATGATGAGTGATGAATCTGTTTCAGAAAATGTAACTATTCACAGCCACCAATAAGATATAAGCAAACATTTTCCAATAAGTGAAGCATTGTAAATAAATATAAAAAACAGATTAGAATTATAAAAACAAAAAGTTTTGAAGTTGAAATTAATTTCAGGAAATATAAAATTATATATTTCCAGGAATCTAATTTGGACAGTGGACATACACTATTTAAATGTTATGTTGCGAAAATATTGGAAAAGTTGGTATATTCATCAGGCTATGTTGCAATGAGCACAATACTAAACCACGTTTTACTACTCCTAATTTGCATACTGGTAATTCAAATATTGAACTATTTCATTCACCCCTGTGAGAACACATAAGACTTTTGAAAAGAAAAAATTAAAATGTAGGAAAAGTGTGAAAGATTGTTATAGTTAGAGGGAAAGATTTAGTTATTAGAGCAGTGGGTTTCTGTAACAATACAATTCATTCAACTAATAAAATGAAGGCGATGGACTTTATTAACAATAGAGATATTGATCTAACAGGGTTGAAGAGAAAAAGCAAAAGATAAAAGAAATGCTATTAATAGAATAAGTTCCAAACGAGAAGCCATTACTGCTTTTAATAGACCCAATATATGTATGAAAAATTCGTAAGCATTAAGGAATAAAACTGCATAATAATGCATACAATTGATTTCCAAGATATCTTAAAACTGCTTAATGGCGTGACGGAATAGTTTGGAATTTGTATTCTGATCATAAAGTACCTTTCTAACGAACCCTACTTTGTTGAAAGCATTAAAAAAATATTTGATGCAAATAAATAGGTTTTTTTTTAACATTTGAGCATATCAGTAGTTCTTATATTTGCAAATTATGATATTAATATTGCTTAACAAAATTTACTTCAGTTTCTGATTCTGTCTTATCGATTTCTTTATTTGAAAAAGACAACATTTCTTTTGACGTTAAGTTTACTATCAACACAAATTAGCACGACTTTGTATCTAATCGCTACGGTTTAAAATCCGGAAGTTTATCTGGGACCCCATTCTTTATTAATAATATCTGCAAGTGTTTTGCACTTTTGAGCTTTATACTTTACGCCAAAGATCTGAAAATCTATTTAAGTAAATCTATTTAAGTATTAATTACCAACGGATGCTCCGAAAATAGGAAGTGATCTAGAAATTTTTTTATCGCTATTTTGAGAGGCCAAGGTTCTTCTTAAATATTAAAAAACGTTTTTATCTTACATTCTCAAGGTATCACAATGTTTGAAACACATCCTATACTATTGCAAATTATCTGTTATAAAAATTACGATCCAAGTTTAAGGATCTTGAATTTATATTTGAAACTTAACCATCATTCAGTAGCCATATCAATTATATTTTTTTGAAAGCATGTTATTTACTGTTCAGGTACGTTCTCCTCTAGTAATTGAGAAACTTCTAACCATTTTCATAGATATGCATTTTCCTTTTAAAAATGTTAATCAATCAAAATGGAATCTCTTGAAAATATAAGCGAAATTCCTTCTTTGGTATTCATCTTTAGTAACAGCTTCATTGATTGTCCGGTTTTGCTTTAGCGGACCCAAATATACTTGTCTTCGCGTTATACAAAAAACTTTTTATAAAACTCGAAATAATTTTATAAAATTTTGAATATGTGTACTAGAAGACTAGAAATTATATTATAGTAAAATATTCAACACAAAAATTTATTTATGAATGATGACGAAAACGTTGTAGGCTGTATAAAAATAATTGGGATTAAAATTCAAGCATTATTTCAAAATTAGGAAATGATTGTTACAAAAATTCTTCATTCAAAAATGATTGGGATTAAAATTCAAACATTATTTCAAAATTTGAAAATATTTATATTTGATATTAAGCTCAAATCAATTTTTATTTATTTTTTTATTTGATTTTTTATTTAATTAATTTTATATTCAAGTTTGTAACAATTTAGTAAATTACAAAGTTGTTAGTTGAAAACATTAAATATTATGAATGAAATAGGTAGCGTAGATCATTCCTAATTTTAAACAATCATATATTTAATTTTTAATTATAAGCATTTTTAATTTAATTTAATTCAGCATATAGCTGAAGATTATGAGGTGGAATTCCGGCTATATCTAGAGAAATTAGAAATGCAATTGGAAAGTGTACATTCTCAATTTCATCAACAGTATGGATTGATTTAAAAAAATATCAGATCGCCTGGTAACATTTATATCTTGAAGTTAATATGCCGATATAGCCCAATTACCGAACCAGTTATGATCCAAATAATTCTTTTGTATATCCGTTGCTCTTAATGTTCTCTCAATTAAGTAATTTTTTGTGTATAAAACATTGCGTATTTCGTTGCAGTGACATTTTACCGTTCCCAATATCTAGCAATTGCTCAAAAAAAATATGTGTGTATGCATCAGTTTGCAATTGTACGCACATGTTTGTGGTCGGTCGATCGAGGTTTTTGCAAAAGTTTTTAAACATGCATTTATCTCATCGGCGAAAGTGGAGCGAGGAATGATTGGCAATGATTTGAGCCATTGTGCACCCATCTCAAATTATTTTTGAACATTTTCTCAACGCTCGAGCTATTCCGCTTTTGTGTTTGATTTGCTCAACGATATTAGAAATGTTTTTCGGTTCCACCTGGTGCGCGCAAGAAAAAAACAACACCTTGTTCACAGTAACAATCAACAAATCCGATGATAAATAATTTTGAGTTCAGCTGTCAGTAATGTATGACTGACTGTATGCTATAATTGTAGCTAAATTATCATGGTTATGTTGCTTTTCCCGTTGTAAATCACTGTTAATTCATTCGGAAGCCGGCGATGACATTTTTTATAATTATTAAGTGGCAAATTTTTTATCGCTATATACAAATCCTCGATCGACACGAATGCTTCATTATATATCTCAGACGTAAAATCTATGTTTGGACATTGGTCTCTTTGTCTAACTCGGTGCAATACGCCTTCCATCATGCATTTTGTTGTTGAATATTTTCAACAAAATAGATGCTTGCGATGGATAACACGTTATTTTAACAAGTTAGGAAGTTCTAAGTTCGAGTGTGATCGAACATTATTATACATTTTGTACTCTCGCAATTTTAAAAATTCAAAGGGGTGCTTAAGGGGGGTTAATTTTCAGGTGTCGCCAAAACTTTATGTCAAAAAATGTTGCCTAAGCATTCAGCATTCATTATTCGACGGGACTGTGATTGGATTATTATTATATTTGGTATCTTTTTAACTTCTATTACAAGTCGCAGACTCACTTAGTTTCTTCACTACATTTTGCTTCCTGTCTGAAATATTTATACTTATATTCAAATCAACCCAAATAACTCAAATAATATATGTGATATAAACTCAACCAAATGGGCTAAACTAGATATATTAGGTATTTTGGTCAACCAGAGAATCGGAAATCATTATATTAGGAATATGGGGCTTATGCCAAGTTTTAGACCAAGGTTTAGACAGATTTCATTCGTAATTATCGCTGAGCCACATAAAGTTTAAGAAAGCATATTCACTTAATTGAATTAAAATTTCACACATATTTTCCAGCAGCATAAAGGGTTTGAAGTCAGGTGGAAAGTCGGAAATCATTACATCGAGTTTAAAGTCAGTTTCAGAGTCGGAAATCTCCATATAGGGTATATTGAGACTGGGGAAAGTCCGACCTTATAACAATTAGTTTTAGCATTAAAATAAAGTATGCTCAAGAACATTTTTTCACAATTTGACCGATATATTCGGCGTAAAGTCTGCTATAATAATGAAAACCTTTATATGTAAAATACTGAATGAAATGCGATGAAATTCGTTGGCCTATGGACATGGAAAATGGTCACACATTTTCGGCAGTAAAGTATAATATATCCAATATTATACGTTCAGTTAATTTTGCTAAGCTTTCATACATATTGGCCAATATATACCGTATAAAGCCAACCGGATGTTTGAAATTCTTATATTATATATATAGGGCTAGGGTCAGTATTTATCCATTTTTAGTGTCACGACATGTTATTGACATATATATATTATATTTTACTTGCCACAAACGGTGTCATTTGGAAGCGAGCATTAATTTTTCTAATCTTTAACAAAAATAATTTCGAATTATCTTAATCGTCAGCAACAGTTCTGTCGGCCTGGGTAGAGGTGACAGCACAACTTTTACAAATGCTGATGTTTCGATCCTTTGTGCTTTGTTTTTTGTTGCCATTTGTTCTACCGACTGGTAATCTCTTCCAAAACGTTTGTGTTATGCCCCTCTGCTCCGCTGAGTGTTGACTTTTGATTTTCTTCTTGACATTCCTCTCAAAATTTTTATAATTATCATTGATTTTTTGAATTAAAAAATTAATCAAATAATACTTAAATGAAATTTTGACTCATGTGTTTGATTTAATATGTATTTTTTATACGCTCGCAACATGTTGCAACAGATCATATTAGGTTTGTTCACCTAACGGTTGTCCGTCCGTTCGACCGCCCGTGCAAGCCATGACTTGAGTAAAAATTAAGGTATCTTGATGAAACTTGGTACACGTGTTCTTTGTCATCATAAGAAGGTTGGTATTGCAGATGGGCGTAATCGGAAATCTGCCACGCCCACAAAATGCCATTAATCGCAAACAGATAATGTGCTATAACTAAGCAGCAAATTAAAACACACTCCTAACATTTCATATAGAGATTCTAGAGATTCTAGTAGGGCGCGGCATCTGTTGGTAAAAAATTTTGTAAAAGTGGGTATGGTCCTGCTCCCTAATAAGTTTAATGTACATATCTCACAAACCGTTAAAGCTATATCGTTCAAATTTACTCAAAACAAGTTTTTTTAGAAAGTCCTCAGATACTGGGAAAATAAGTGAAATCAGATAATTACCACACCCACTCTCATAAAAAAGCTATGTTGAAAACTACTGAAAGTGCGTTAACTCGCTAAAAAACACGTCACAAACATTAAATCTTACCGCAAATATGGTACGGAAGGGCTGCATAGGACTCCGTGTAAAATTTGGTCAATGGGAGTTGCACCGTCCATTTTTAGGTGAAACTCTATATCTCAGAAACGCCTTAACCAACTTAAACCGAATTGGGTACTTGGTATTATATATACATATTTATGTCTTTTTATGAAAATTACTGAAATTGGATAACAACTTCGCCCAATTCTCATGTAACACAATTTTTAAATTAATCTGATTCTTTTACTTTAAAGTATATAAATCAAAAACAGTAATTAAGATATGGGAATAAAACTTTTTAAAAATAGTGCTTTCAAGATATAAATTGTCGAAATCAGCATAGTACTGTTAAAGTCCTCATATACTCAATATAAGGACCACAACGCCTATTGCTGACCTTACATCGAAAGTATCGGTTAATGCATGTGATATCGTAATGAAATTCGAGTATTGTCTTTCCCTGGTAATAATGTGCTCTTCTGCAGAAAATGATAAATAGCGGGTAAATACTTTTTCTACCCCCCATATACCTGATGTAAGGATTTTCTACATCTCCTTAGATTTTATACCGTATATTTGGAAAAACCCGTAAAACATCGAGGTAAAATTTGAGGACTATCTTTCCCTGATGATAATGTGCTCTTTTACGAAAAATGGGGAATATCGGGTAAATACTTCTGCTACCCCCCATATACCTAATATAAGGATTTTCAACCTCTCCTTAGACGTTACACCATATATTTCTGTAAATACTTAAAATGTAGTGAACCTCTGCAAATGTAGTGAAGCTCTGTAGTGAACCTCGAGCATTATCTTTCCATGATAATAGTGTGCTCTCCCGCTAAAAATGGGGAAAATCTGTTAAATACTTCTCCTAACCCCCATATATCTTTCAATCTATATCTATATCTTTATACCATATATTTCGGTAAATCCGTGAAATATTTCAATGAAATTGGAGGATTATCTCTCCATGATAATAATGTGCTCTGGTGTAGAAATGGGGGAAATTGGGTACAATTCACGTAGCCCGCATGCACCTAATATAAAGATTTCAAACATCCGGTTGGGTTTATACGGCATATATCGGACAATATTTAAGATATTTAAGCAAAATTAAGTGAGCTTATAATATTGGATATACCATCGTTTAATGCCGAAAATGTGTGAAATCAGTCTTCGTATTACACCAGCTCCCATATTCTATACTACATATAATAATTTTCGTTATTCTCGCAGACTTTAAGCCGAATATGTCGGTCACTGTGTGAGTTACATTCGTAAAATTGTGCGGAAACATGTTCCGTAGTATACTTGAGTAATGAATAGGGTTAATGCGATCAGAGCAGATCCCCTTCCCCTAGCCCAAATATCCCCGACATAAGAATTCTCGACTTTCCCGTTTCCCGTCTTTAAACCGTTTAGGTTGGTCAATAAGTGTGATAATTTAATGAAATTAAGTGGATATGTTTTCTTAAACATAATGTGAATTCGCGCTAAATATGAAAGAAATCGGTCTAGATCATGGTTTAAGCCCCTTGTTCCTAGTGTAATGATTTGCTTTCCTCTGGTTGACTTTTTCCTCATATATCTACTATATCCATTAAACCACTTTGGTTGAATTCATATCGTATATATCACTTTTGAGTTAATTTAGCAGATTTTAATATAAATATCTCTGAAACAAAGAAAAATGTAACAATGAAAGTACATGAGTCTCTGGCCTGTAATATAAGTTAATAAGTTACCAAATATGATTACAATCCATTGACAATTTCGTCGGATAATGAATGTTGAATTCTTCCGCAACATTTTTATATTCTCGCAACATGTTGCTACAGAGTATATTAGATTTGTTCACCTAACGGTTGTTTGTAATACCTAGAACTAAACGAGTTAGATATAGACATATATATATATATATATATATATATATATGTATATATATAAATGATCAGGATGAAAAGACGAGTTGAAATCCGAGTGGCTGTCTGTTCGTACGTCCGTCCGTCCGTGTATTAAGATATCTTGATGAAACTTGGTACACGTGTTCCTTGTCACCATAAGAAGGTTGTTATTGAAGATGGGCGTAATCGGATCTGCCACGCCCACAAAATGCCATTAATGGCAAACAGATAATGTGCTATAACTAAGCAGCAAATTATAACATACACCTGACATTTCGTATAGAGATTCTAGAGATTCTAGTAGGGTGGGGCAACTGTGGGGAAGAATTTTTGTAAAGGTGCGCCCACCTCCCAAACATAAATTATTATATTGAAGACTATTAAAAGTGCAATAACTCGCTGAAGGAACACGTTAGAAACACTAAATCTTTGCAGCAAATATGATACGGAAGGGTTGCAAATAAAAGCGTGTAAAGTTTTGATGACCTGCGTGGCACCGCCCAATTTAGTAGAAATTCCATATCTCAAGAACCACTTAGCGGATGTGAACAAAATTTGGCATCTGACATTATATGTGTATTCTTATGTCACCCAGTGAAAATGGACGAAAGCGGATATAAACCACGCCTACTTCTCATACAACACACTTTTAAGTTTCATCTGATCCTTTCACTTTAAAGTAGATAAATCGAGCGGCAACTAAGATATGAAAATCAAACTTTCTACAAATAGTGCTTTCAGAATATGTCATCTTAGGCGTAGAAATAGATGAAATCGGGTTATAAATTTTAAAGCCATTAGATTCCCCATATTAGAACCTCAGGGCCTCTATATGACTTTCTATCGAAAATATCGGTAACTCTGTAAGATATTTTAATGAAATTTAAGGATTATCTTTCCATGACAGTGATGTACTCTGGTATCAAAAATGGTGAAAATCTGGTAAAGACTTCCCCATGTCCCCATATATTTAATATACGGATTTCGCACATGGAATCACTGTTATCAGAACGAGACTTTCTCGGAATTTCAAAGAGCTAACTCGTATATTGATCGTTATATATGGTGTACAGTCTACAGGTACATAGGGACAATATTAAGTATTTACCTGATTTTTTCCATTTTTGACACCAGATCACTTTATTATCATACAAAGATAATCCTCAAATTTCATTACGATATCTTACATATTTACCGTTATATATTGTATAAAGTCTACCGGATGGTTGAAAATCTGTATATTAAGTATATGGGGGCTAGGGGAAGAATTTATCCGATTTTCCCCATTTTTGATACCAGAGTACGCTATTATAGTGGAAAGATAATACTCCAATTTGATTACAATTTCTTACAGATTTCCCGTTATTTACGATAAAAAGTCAGATAGAGGCTCTGAGGTCCTAATATTGGGTATATGGTGGCTTGAAAAATTATAGTCCGATTTCGTTTATTTTTACGCATAAGACGACATATCCTGAAGGCACTTTTTCTACAAAGTTTGATTTTCGTATGTTGATTGCTGCTAGATTTATCTGCTTTAAAGTGAAAGGACCAGATGAAGCTTAAAACTGTGTTATATTAGAATTAGGCGTGGCGTTAGTCCACTTTCGTCCATTTTCACTATGTGACATAAGAATGTAAGTATAATGTCATTTACTAAATTTTGTTGAAATCGGTCAAGGGATATATGGGATTTCTCCTAAAAGTGGGCGGTGCAACACCCATAATGAAAAGTTTAGACGGATTCCTATTCTTCTTTCCGTATGATATTTTCTGCAAGATTTAATGTTTCTAATGTGTTTGTTCAGTGAGTTATCGCACTTTCAGTAGTTTTCAACTTAACTTTTGTATGGGCAGTGGGCGTGGTTATTACCCGATTTTACTAATTTTATCAGTATATGAAGAGATGCTAGAAAAACTTACGCGGAGCAAGTTTGATTGCTATAGCTTTAACGGTTTCCGAGATATATATATTAAATCTAATCGGGGGCGGGGCCATCCCACTTATAAAAAAATTTTCCCACAGATGCCCAACCCTATTGGAATCCTCCATACCAAATTACACGTTTATGTCTTCATTTGCTGCTTAATTATAGTCCTTTATCTGTTTTCAATTAATGGCATTTTGTGGGCGTGGCAGATGTCCAATTATCCTGGTTATTTATGTATATATATGTCTATATCTAAATCGTTTAGTTCTAGGTGTTGCAAATAACTGTTAGGAGAACAAAACTATATACTCTGTAGCATCATGTTGCGAGAGTATAAAAATAAAAGGTATAGTGGAAAGTCTCCAAACGCTCTATTGGATATTTTGGGGCTAGAGAAAGGTTTCGGCTGATAGCATTTACTTTCGGCATTATATTAAAATATGCGGGAGTATATGTATTTGCGTAATTTTATTAATATAACTCACAGATTTTTCAATGTAGTATACGTGTATGTAGACTGGAGTAAATCATGGACCGATTTCACGCATTTTCGCCACCAGCCAACAGGAAGATTCAAAATCCTTATATTAAGTATATGGTGGCAAGGGGATATATTTACCAGATTTTATCCATTTTAAGCACACGGACATCTGTTATCAGAAAGAGGCGCCCTCTGAAATTCACAGAGATAACTCACATATTGACTGATATTTCCGATATGCATTTCTTACATCGATTTACATCGAAATTTAATGTGACTGACGCTGGATTTAGCTGGTTAGTGCAATTTAGTAGTTTCCAACATAATTTTTGTATGAGGAGTGGGCGTGGTTATCATCCGATGCAACCCATTTTCTTACCATATGTTGAAATCGCATTAAGAAATGTTTCCGATAAATTTCGTTGAATAGCTTTAGTAGTTTCTGAGATATGAAAATAAAGCGTGATAGAAGGCGGGGCCACACCCACTTTCTAAAAAAAATTTTAACCGAAAATGCTCCTTCTCATAGGGATCCTCTCTAAATTTAAGTTTTGTAGCTTAATTGGAGCTTCAATTATGGCAATTTATAGCTTTTCGGTTAAAAGGATTTTGTGGACATAGAAATGGTCCGATTGCGCCCATCTACAATACCGATCTCCCCGATGTCAGGAAAAACGTGTACACAGCTTGATCAAGATCCTTGAATTTCCACTCAAATTATCGCTTGCACTGTATCTTAATGTACCGATACATTTGTAGTTGCAGAAACGTTTCCCGCATTTGGATGGAAGGATGCTTCAGACATTAAACGAATAGCGTAGTTTGCTTTAGAATAACTATGACAGCATTGGGTTATAGCTGGCATGTTACTTCAAATTCTCAATTAATGATAATTCTTCAAGCTAATAAATTTTTTAGAATTCAAATTATATTGCCATTATAAAAAGCAAGAATTTTTTTTGATTCCTATTAATTTCATGAAAATACTAGTATTTCATATAAATCAAGTAACTTGGCTTATTTTATGGGGCTAATCCACGCAACAAGGGTCGACAAAGAATCCCACTTGGACAGCTAAGGACGTCGGTCTATTGTGATGTCAAGAAATATGACTTTCGTATATGGGCAAAGCGCTTTGAGATTGTGGAGGAAAAAGTGTATAGATGCTTCCACCTCGCTTTACTTCATACTGCTTTACCAATTTTCTTCCAACAAGATTTTTGGCCTCACCGCGTCGATAGACACAGGACAGTATCTAGAAAGAACTCTTATAATACAGTCAGCGAGCTCAAGGCCAGTATTGCTGATCTGCTGTCGGTGTGAATGCACATCTTTTTGATTAAACCTGCACTTCGGAGCAGTTGGTCCATTGCATTGCATTGGTTGGCAGCCACTTTTGCTTGAAAGACAATTCAATTCATCCGTGCTAAAGCTCACTGCAACCCATCCCCAGCGATTTCGGCCCGACCAAATGCAGGTATCGCAGGTTTGTGAGCAAAGAACGAACCGTCAGTAAGCGTTACGACATAGTGATCAATGTTAGCAGGGATCAGTCGAAGATACAGATGATTTCAGAATATCACTATTTGACATATATCTTGTAATCAGTTTTCTTGAGCTCAGTTGCTTAGCAGGTGTAGATTTTCCGAGGGCCCTCTATAGACTTTTAACTGTTGTTTCATATATCGGTCTTTCAAATGGTATATCTTCTGATAAAGAAAACCAGTTAAGCGGAGCTAGGAGTGCCGGCTAAGGTGTTTCTGTCCTCCCAGTTGGTCCTTGGATATCGTAGATGGTATCTGGGAATTTTTCTTTTATCATATGAGCAACAGTGTAGCCGTAAGCTATCGCCCAAAAACCTCGTTTCTCGAGCTATTACAAATCAATAGGTCTTCGTTACAAATGAAATGAAAAAGTGTCACTTCTATTATTTATGTCCTAGCGTACCCGGACGTGGACTCTGACAGTTTTTCTTCAGCAAAACTGGAGGTGGCTTTACCTCGCTTCTATACAGTTGTAGACCGAGACTACCCAGAATTCTCCATGTCCGTACTTTAGCCTAACGGTAACGAATATTCCCGTTGCAAACATTCGGTAAAAATAAGTAAGGAAAGGTTAAGTTCAGTTATAACTGAACTTTTGCTACTCTCGCAATTTGAGTAGATCAAAGCAGAGGAAATATTTTCAGATGTTGGTGACCGAAAATTTATTTTAAATAAATAAGTTTGGGTGTAACCGAACATTTAATACTTTTGCGATTTGTAAGACTCAAAGGGGTGACATATTTTCAGGTGGTAAGAAAACTATTTATAAACAAGTAAGGAAGGACTAACGGGTGTAACTAAATATCCTATACCCCCGCAATATGCAAGGGTCAAAGGAGGGGAAATACTTTCAGGTGTTAGCAACACTTTATATTAAACAAGCAAGGAAAGGCTAAGTTCGGGTGTAACCGAACATCTTACACTTTCGCAATATACAAGGTTCAGAGATGTAGTACTTTCAGGTGCTGGTAAAACTTCATGTTAAAAAATGTTGCGTAAGAATTCAACATTCATTATTCGACGAATCTGTAATTGGATTACAATCATATTCGGTATCTTATTAACTTATATTACAGGATATATTATATAGACTCACGTACTTTTATTTCTATATTTTATCTATATAAATATCCAACCAAACCAAAATGAAAATCTACAGACTTAAACTCAACAAAAGTGGCTATATAAGGAAAATGTGAACCAGAGAAACGGAAATCATTATATAAGGAATAAGGGGTTAGACCACGGTGTGGACCGGTTTAATTCTTGTTTAGCGCGACACCACAATATGTTTAAGAAAGCATATACACTTAATTTGATTAAGATATGACTAACATAAACGGTTTAAATCAGCTGGAAAGTCGCAAAGTGGTACATCTGTTATATTTAGGTTAGGGGAAGATCTGGACTGATTGCATTAGCATTTGTCATAACTCCGCTACACTAATGAACATTCCTCCACGAAAATTTATGAAGATAGCTCACATATTGACTGACATATTCAACATAGAGTTTGCTGGAATAACGAAAATCCTTATATGTAGCATATGAGAGCTGTAATAATTCGTAGACCGATTTCACACATTTTTGACACTAAACAAAGGTATATCCAATATTATACGTTCACCTAATTTTTCTAAGATATCTTACATATTGACCATATACCATATAAAACCAAATGGATGTTTGAAATTCTTATATTAGTATACTACCTAGTGTTAGGTAGTGTTTACCCTGGTTTATCCATTTTCGGCACACGCACAGTTGTCAGAAAGTGACACCCACTGAATTTCACAGAGATAACTAATAGATTGATAAAAATGTGTGGTATAAGATCTAACGGAAGGTTGAGAATCTCTTTATTAGATATGTCAGGCTTGCAGGTAGTATTTACCCGATTTTATCCACTCTATAGGGATAACCCATATATTGGCCGAAATATATGGTATAAAGTCTAACAGAAGGCTGAAAATTCTTATATTAGGTATACGAGGGCTAGGGGAAGGATTTACCCGACTTTCTCAATTCTTGACACAAGATCATATTATGATCATAGAAAGATAACCCTCCAATTTATTAGGATATCTCACATATTTACCAATATTTTCGAAATAAAGCCAGCCATGGTCATTGGTGGGTCATGGTTGGGTATATGCGTACCATTTGTACGCTTCAGGTGGTATATCTTGAAGACACTATTATCAAATATCTTAATTCGTGCTTGATTTATATACTTTAAGGTGAAAGAATCAGATTAAATTTAAAATTGTGTTATATGAGAAGTAGGCTTAGTTAAGTATGCAAATATAACGACAATATATGTACGAAATTTAGCTCTTATTGGTTAAAGCGTTCTTGAGATATGGGAGAATAATAATAGAAGGACTTGTTCTCAGCAAGTTTGATTGATATAGCTTTAGTGGTTTTTGAGATATCTAGACCTATTTTAGATATGTACACCTATTATACAACCTATTGGAGGGCGGGGCTCTGCCCACTTTTCAGAAACTTTAACATAACATAAAACATAAACATAAAATTTTGCAGCCAAGAGATTATTTAATGGCTTCAAAGGCATCCCTGTAAAAATTTAGCATGGTCGTGGCACCGCCAACTTTTCGGTGAAATCCATTTTCCAGGAACGACTTAACAAATTCCAATCAAATTTCGTGCATAACAATGTTTTGATATCTTTATGTTACAGTTGTTAATGGGCGAAGTCGGAATCCAACCACACCTGCTTCCCATATAAAACAATTTCAAATTTAATCTGATTCTTTTAGTATACGGTATTTAACTAAAACACCAATTAGGATATCGGAATAAAACTGTACAAAAAAAGTGCCTTCAAGGTATGCCATTTCCTTCTTAAAAATGGTGGAAATCGTATTATGTCTTTTCAAACCACCATATTCCGAATGTGTGTACTTCAGTGTCTATGGCTGATTTTATACCGAAAATATCGGTAAGTCTACAAGATATGTTAGCGAAAGAGAGCATCCTTCTCTGGCACACATTTTTGTCCTAACGTCAAAAATGGATAAAATGGGGTAAATACTCCCTAGCTCCCATATACCTACTATAAGAATTTTGAAACTTCCAGTTGACTTTATACCGTATATCAATTTGCCAGATATCTTTCTGAAATTGGTCAATATGTAAGATATCTTGACAATATTAAATAAACTTATAGTCTGGAATATACTATAAATTGGTGTCAAATCGATATACGAATTATCTCAACCTCCATATACTACCCATAATGATTATCGTTACTCTAGAGGACTCCGTGAAGTACATGTCTGTCCAATTTTAAGTTATCTTAATAAAATGAACTGCAAATATGTTCTCGAAGATACTTTAGTTTAATGCCGAAAGTAAATGATATCTGCTCAGACCTTACCCTAGCCACAATATATACATAGCGATTTCCTACTTTCCAGCTGTCCTTGAACCGCTTTTATAAGTCAATATTTGTGACATTTTAAAGAAATTAAATGTTTTCTTAATCGTAATGTGGTTTTGCACTGAATATGAGTGAAATCGGTCTAGACCATGGTCTAAATCCCATACCTTCTTATATAATGATTTGCGTCCCTCTAGTTGATGTTTGCGTCAAATACATAATACATAAAATTTCGTCCTTTCGGTTGATTTTATAACCTAAATATCTCTATTGAAGATATCTAGACAAAATTAAACGAAAAAATTTCGAATGGCATTATGTCATTCGGCAATAAAATGTATGGCTTTTATACCTTCCCACAGCACTAATATAATGAAGATAAATGATTTGTATATCACAATTTCGTTGAATAATATAAGTTGAATTCATGTGCAAAATTTTTTAATACAAAGTTTTGCCAACACCTGAAAGTATTTCCCCGCCATTGATCCTTACAAATTGCGAGAGTGTAAAATGTTCGGTTACACCCGAACTTAGCCCTTACTACTTTAGACTTAATATTTAGTAAATCGATCATTTGGATGATGCAATTACGTAGATGACGTGTCGCTCATCGAATTGGGTTCTCCAGGTTAAACTAGACATATCCTGTTCCACTCTTCAGTGAGTAGAATTTATTAAATTGGTTTTGTTTGTTGGGCTTAGTTTAGCCACCGTTTATTTTTAAAAACAACCACAAATTTTCAATGTTAAAGTTCAAGGTTAAAGTCAAGGCTCTGGGCAGGTATGTCGATAACCTTTTTGTACTTGTATGATCCAGTTTTTGCAAACGTTTGCGTTTTGGGCTATTGTTCTAATGCAGCTTGTATTTAAGTTTTCTTGAGTCACAGCAGGATGAGCAAACCCATACTTAGTCGCTCTTCTGCTCAATATCTTTTTTTTAAATGTCTCTGCAGTACTCCCTCGTCATCACATCACTGAAAATATGCAGCTCACCAACACCTTCAGAAGAGGCACACCCCCAAAGCTTAAAAGAAAGTTTGTCAAACTTTACTATAGAGTATAATATTCTTTTGTTGTAGAGCTGTATTGGGTTTTTTTCCAAACCCTGCTTAGTTTATCGTGGTGTGATGCATGGTCTGCCTTTTGAGTGCTTTAATTCTAAGCGATTTTCTTTTTTTTTGCGGTTAATTATATTATTAGATACTTTTTCAGGTGATACTCTTCATGCATTTTAAAAAAGGTAAGTTATCTATAATGTGCTTTGCACAGAATGAGAACAATATGTTTATTCATAAGAAAACCGTTGCACCTTGATCATATCGCCGAAAAAAGTGCCGTTACGCTGTTTTTGCCTCGTCCCCTGTGCGACTTATGTTAGCTTTTTGCAAAAAATTAATATTATTTAATTAAGCACAATATTTCAGATGATTTTTTTGAGTTGACATGTTTTTGTTCTGGTCATGTTTTGACTTTGGAAAATTTTTTTCCTTATATGGATTTAAGACACATTCACCTGAAAATATTTATGTCTGATTTTAAAAATTTAGCCTTAACTGAATTTTTATATTGTATATGCGTATAGTCTGCTAGAATAAAAAAAAATGTAATGTGTAGTATGTGGGAACTGAGATAATTCGATTACCATTTCACCCATTTCAGCTTTAAATATATACTAACTCTATTGACCGTTTAACATTAACATTTATATTGATAATTAATTTTTCAAAAAGTTTTTATAATTTGTGGATGTAGTGAAATTGGTCTATATGACGAGACTATATGAGGGTCCTTTTCCATTTTAGGAACCATGACAACTTCGTCAACTTTCCAAAGACTTGGAAAATGTGTCAGACGGATTGCTCAATTGAAAAGATAGGTGAGCTTGAGTAAACTTTTGTACGGTGGCTGCTTTAACAATTCAGCAGTAATTAGATCGAATCCTAGTGCTTTCTTAACTTAAAGCCTTTTAATTTAATTTTTAAGTTCACAAATTGTGATTGCTACGATTTTTGCATGATCATGAAACTACTGAGGAACGCAATTTGACTACGCTCATTTGGACGAAAAGTTTCAGCTAGGTGTTTTGCGAATGCATTATCTTTATCACAGTCATTTCTAGCCCATGTATTACTGTTAATTTTTAATAGCGTTGCATGTTGGACGTTTAAAATATTTGGTACTTTCCAAAGCGAATAATCATCTTTTTTGTCAGCCGATAGTTGAGTTAAAGTTTTGAAGTTAAAGAATTGACTATTAAGGTTGGTTTTGTCAAGTGGCGAGCGTATTTGTTGCCATTTCCGTCTTAACAGGTTAGGAGTATTTTTTTTTCTTTATAGTAATTTAAACTTACAATTTTCCGCTTCATCTCCGGTGTATTACCCTAAGCAGCTTGTTGAACTTCTTTTACAAATCTGTCAACTTCTAGCTCTAGTTGTTCGATTGTTGTGATTTGTAGACAGTTTATTTTAGTCTGAAATATTTGTTTGAACGAAGTCCAGTCCGTATTTCTGTTGTGTAGCTTCAAATTTCTACTTATTTTTTAATCGCTGTTTCACTTAGTGTTAAATATATTGGGCAGTGATCAGAATTTTGATATAGCCCCCTTTCTATTTCGATGAAATTTCGAGATACTTTCTTAGTAATAAGGATGTCCGTTACTTCAGGTATTTTTTGTTGGTATCCGTTGCCCAGTAAGTTGATGTTCCGGTCGCTACAAACTCACATCCTGTTTCTTGAGCCGCCTGGAATAAATCTCGCCCTGCTTCGCATTAAAGTCGCCACGCATAATAAATTTTTGTGTGTGCATATTGAAAAGCTTTTCAGTCAAGTCAAGTTTTCATCAACGAGATTTTTGTATCTCGGCGGACAATATGTTGAGGTAATAGGATAGGGGTTGGCCCATTGTTTTTAGTGTAATAGTTGTGGTATGAATATTGTGCGTACTGGTTGTTCTATCCTCATAATGTTTAATATTGTTTTCAACAATAACTGCATTGCCTCCCCTCGCACATTTGCTAGGAGGGATTGTGTGATAAATATTGTAGATTTTGAAAGTAATGTGGCTGTGCCTGGTGATATTATTTTCGGTTTTCAGACATACATATATATATTTTCTCTTCTTGGAAAATAATTTGAAGTTCTTCTTGGTGCTTTAATAATCCATTCTATTGTTTTCCATTGTAATTCCATGTCATAACCCTGAGAGCACCATTCATACTTGAGATTTTGCCTTATTTTTATTTTTTTCGGCTATCTAACAGAGGGATCTAACGGCTGTAGAGATCGCTATTGAATTTTTCTAGTTTATTTAACATCTCATCGTTTTGTTACGAATGCTTTGAATTGCTATAATACATTTCTTGTAGTTTGCCAGATGGCTTTCGCAGTTAAAGAATTTTGGTTTTTCCGAAATTGGATTTTGGCACTCGATGGTTTTGTGCTTACCACTGCATTTAACGCATTTTGACATTTTGCCACAGAAATTCTTGGTATGTCGAAATGCCTGGCAATTTTTTATATTGTGGAATAAGCTTAGAATTCCTAACAGGCTCAATGAGAACAACGAATTGAAGGTTGAGTTTGATTTCATAAACTTTTTTGACGTCTACATTAGAATCAAAGGTAGGTATTAAACGAACATGTTTAATGGCTCTCTTGTTTTCAATTTGAGTTAATTTACGACATTTAAAACGTTTAATCCTTGTTCTTTTAAATCAGCGATAAGTGCACTAATACCACACGAATGATGGAGATTTTTAATCATAACTTTTATAGGGTGCGATTGCTTGTCTTCGTAGGAATACCATGATGCTCCCGTTACAGTCAACATTTTTGTGTCCGATTATAGTCATCACTTGATGTGACGTTTACTGTATGAATGTTTTTATTTAAAAATTTTAAGACAAATGTACTTTTGGCAATCTCTTTTATTTGGTTATTTAATTCTTGATAATTAGAGATATTAAAACCATAATGGGCGGAAGACGCGGTTCATACTTCTGTTTACGATTTTTAGCTGTTTGGATAATTACCTGTGGTGAAACTTCAGCCCTACGCCTTTTACTAAGCTTTTTGTTTTTCTTTAAAATCCTCTATGTTTCTTGAGCCAATTCTTCCTCATCAGTTTCGTACATATGGTTGACACTCATTAGTCACAATTGGGCTCTTATAAGCTTCTTCTTTAAGCTTTTAATTGTTGGCATAATTGTTCCAAATCTTTCAATTTATTTTTTAACAGATCTATTTCGGAAGGTAGTTTTTTCGGCTGGCTTGTTGGTGTTTCCTGTCCCGCTCCAGGTGCCGGGGTACGAAACATGATGCGGCTGTATTTAAATTACTTTATATTATAAACAAATTCTTTAAAACAAATAAAATAAATACATTTTAGGGATAATGTAAGTGAAATTTTTTTTTAGAAAATTTGCGTAAATTTTAAATAATATGTTTACTTGGAGCTATCATTTCCCTTAGTGTATACATTGTACTCCACCAACTCACGATATTATGTGCGTTATATACGCCTAGCGTTAAGGATGTAGTCTTTATTTAATTATTGAAGCTTTGCTTACTACTGAAAAGTTGTAAGATTCTGCCACGCTGACTAGTTGTACGACGCGCAATATTATTTTACCTTGTTCAAGAAGTTTTCTTGCTTTCTGAATTAGTAATAATATGTTAGCAGAGATAAGTATTGTACATCAATGGCATTAATGTCCGATATAACGAATAAAGGTGTACGCCTTAAGCTTTGTTCCCTATTGTTGCTTCTATTATGATTTTCATGTTCAGACCTAGGCAGTTAAATACGAAGGTCGACCATGCATTTTTTTACTCTCACAACATGTTGCTAGAGAGTATATTAGTTTTCTTCACCTAACGTTTGTTTGTAACACCTAAAGCTAAACGAGTTAGATATAGCCATATATATATATAAGTGGTCAGGATGAAAAGACGAGTTGAAATCCGAGTGACTGCCTGTCCGTCCGTCCGTCCGTACAAGCGATAACTATTACTACTAACGATAAATTAAGATATTTTGATGAAACTTTTTACACGTGTTCTTTGTCTCCGTAGGACGGTTGGTATTACTAATGGGCGTAATTGGACATCTGTCACGCCCACAAAATGCCATTAATGGAAAACAGATAATGTGCTATAACTAAGCAGAAAATCAAGATATAACCGTGTTATTTGGCCCTTGTTTGGATCCTAGTGGGGTGGGGCATCTGTAGGTGAAAATTTTTGAAAAAGTGGGTATGGGCCCGCCCTAGAATAGGTTTAATATACATATCTCGGAAATACTTCACACTATATCAATCAAATTTGCTCCGTCTAAGTCTAGCATCTCTTCATATCCTGAGAAAATTAGTAAAATGGGATAATAAAGCACGCTTACCTCCCATACAAAAGTTATGTCGAAAGCTGCGAAGAGCGCGTTAACTCATTGAAGGAAAGATTAAATCTTGCAGCATATATGATACCGAAGGGTTGCACAGGGATCCGTGTAAAGTTTTGGTCATGGGCATGGTACCGCTCACTTTTAGGAGAACTCCCATATCTCAAGAACGCCTTAACCGATGTGCACAAAATTTGGTACATGACATTATATGTGTATTCTTATGTCACCCAGTGAAAATAGAAATGAAAATGGAAAATGTCACCCAATGAAATCGTATTAAAACCACGCCTACTTCTCATATAACACAATTTTAAGTTTCACCTGATTCTTTCACTTTAAAGTAGATAAATCGATCAGCAATTAAGATGAAAATCAACCTTGGTACAAATAGTGCTTTCGAGATATGGCGAAATCGGAATATAAATTTACAAGCCACCAGATACCCAATTTTAGGACGTCAGTCCCTCTATTCGACTTTTTATCGAAAATATCGGGAGATCTGTAAGATATTGTAATGAAATTGGAGGATTATCTTTCCATGATAATAGTGTACTCTGGTATCAAAAATGGTGAAAACAGGTAAATATTTCTACCCCTAATATAGTGATTTCCTTTTCTCTGGTTGACTTTTTCCTTATGTATCTAATATATTTATTAAACCACTTTGGTTGAGTTTATATCGCATACTTTGGTTTGTTTATATCGCACTTTAAAGTCAAATAAATCTTGGTTGTTTCATCCTTGATCTTGATAATTCAATAGTTTGAAGTATCTCGTTCGACCGGCTGTTCCTATACGTTCAAGTAGCATTGACCTAAATTGTTGATCCAGCAGCGAAAAATTTGGTAATAGGAATGCTAATATTCAGGGGTATTCCAAAAATAATGCCTTTCAGTCAGAGACGATACTCTGCTTAGCACGAGTTCAATAGTGCTGTTAAAGGTTGTAAATACCCAAAAGGGAGTTCCAGTCCAAGTGCAACATTAAGAGTTTTAAGAAACAAAATAAATCTATACGATTTGTTATCAAACCACGTAACATTTAAGTTCTACTGTTATGACAACAAGAGATTCATATTAAGCATATTGTATACGGCAGGAATATATTTTTGTATAGCAGTTTAATCGAAAATTAAAATTGCTCTAACCATAAACGATACAATCGTGAAATATGGATCAGAAAGAACTTAGAGCGATGTATGAGCTTTATAGTTGCACAGAATAAAATATTGCACGGAATATAATATAATTTTGTTCATCTAACTGCTGTTTGTAACAAGTTAGTTAGAAACTTATATTATATATTATTATATATGATGTCGAGACGAGTTAAATTTCAAATGTCTCTGCAAGCGATAATTTAAGAAAAAGTTTAAATATTTGGATGAAACTTGGTACACTGTTCCGTGGGACTCAGAATGGGTCGGTACTGCAGATAGGCATTATAAAGTGTTATAAGTTCGACTTGAAATAAATTACAAAATTGAATCTGGTACAGAGGATCACGGGAGTGAGGGGAAACTATACCGATGAAATTTGCTGGGAAATTTTTTTTATGGGCCCTCAAATGCCATAACTCAGCAACTATCTGACCCATTTGAACCAAATTCGGTGCAAAATATTGACTTGTTATCATTATGTTACAGTTTGAAAACAAGTTGCTTGTTTTCCTGATGTTAATGTGCCCTGGTACCAAAAATTGATAAAATCGGGACAGTGCTTCTTCAAGCCATCCTATACACCTAACATAAAGATTTCCTTCGGGTTGGCTTTATGAAGCATACATCGGTCAATATGTAATACGTCTTACCAAATTAAGTGAACATATTATTTTGGACATATTTAACTTTTTTGCGGAAATAAGTGAATTCGGTCAATGAATTAGCCCAGCCCCCATACGCTACATATTATTCTAGTATACGTGGTTACGCCTACTTCTCGTATATCACAATTTTAAATTCCATCTGATTCTTTCTCTTCTCAGTGCATAAATCAAGCACCAATAAAGACATCGGAATAGAAATTTGGATAAATAGTGTCCTCAAAGTATGCCAATTTCTTCCCAAAAATGTTAAAAATCAAAACATATTTTTGGAAGCCTCCGGATACCGAATATGTGGACCTTAGTGTTTCTGGCTGACTTTTTACCGAAAATATTAATTAATCTGTTAGACATGTTAATGAAATTCAGAGGGCATCTTTCTCAAATAATAATGTGCCCTTATGTCAGAAATGGGTAAAATCGAGTTTGTAATGCATATACCACACCACCGTTAGGAAATCACCAGAAAAATTAGAGGTACCCTTACCAATACTCAATTCACCGCTCGGAATTATAATCAAGCCGCTTATATAATATAGTGGAGGGTGTTGAAAAAATTTCCATTCGATAAGTTCTCACCAGTGTTCGTGATTGGCGCTCATAACGGCTTAGGTGCTTCTAAAGCAATTGTTAAATGCTCAAGAGAAATTTTGGTATAGAATGTGACTGTTTTTAATATTAAATCTAGTCTTGGGATTTTAAACCTCTGTTTTTGCGAGGAGAGCTGCACTCAATTAATGTGACCTACTACTTTAAAGAGGAGCCTTTTTCAGGGAAATAAGTATTCACTCCAATTGCCGGGCAATCTTCGCCAGTATAACATATGACGTTTTTCCGAAATTGTAATTCGGTAATCGGTAACCAGGCAGAGAATTTGAACCTAATCTAAATTATTTTCGCCTTTCTAACGAATCTGTTTAAAAATTTGGCTATGGGGGCGGTGAGGGCCTTTTAACTGAAAATACATATCTCACAAACTACTCCACTAATTATAAGTAGTTTTGGTATATAACTTTTCCATAGTCATATGATGTAAGACAATATTGTGTTACATAAGAAGTAGACGTAGTTGTGGTCCCACTTCGCTTCTTTCGAACTGTAACATAAAGATGTCACAAAATTTGGTTGTTGGTGGTCGATTAGGTGCTAAGATATGGGAATTCATCAAAGCGTGGGTAGTTCAACACCCATTATAAAATTTTTGTACTGGACTAAATACGTGATAAAACAATAAAGTAAGGCCATGAGCTAAAAGGATCCAACCGAACATTTTTACCCAAGGCGGGTAAATAATTTCAAATATGGGTAAAACTTGGTATGGATGATAGGCCAAGGTCTAGACATATTCAATATCTATTTAATGCTAAATCAGATTATGGTTAACAAAACATATTCATTTAATTGTATAAAATTCTACACATATTGACCTCTATATAAGGTATAAAGTCCACCGGAAGGTCTAAAATCACTATGTCGGAACCAGAAGAAAATCTGAACTGATTGCATTTACCTTGAACATTAAACTGCAGCATGCTTGAGAAAATTTTCTACGTAATTTTATTAACATAACTTAGACATTGATGGATAAATTCGTTTGCATTTGCTTTGGACATTAAACTGCAGCATGCTTGAGAAAAATTTCTACGTAATTTTATTAACATAACGACCACGCCTAGTCAGATATTTTAAATAATTCATAATCATTATTATTTGGTCACTCTAATTTGCATACCTACTCTAACATCACTCATGATTGTAATTTGTTATTTTCCCTTATCCTTTTATGCGCAAATATAGACATGTGAGAATAATTGGGCTTTAGTTTTGCTTAAGCCTATCATTGTAAATCATATCGCTTCTTACATAGATCTGCATAGTCACAGCAACATACGAACATGCATTCATATTCGTAGCTAAATAAAATTAAATTCATAGTTAACCAACCACGGACTTTGTAATTCGTTTACATATTTTTAATAAATTTTAATTAAACATATAAAACGTTTGATTTTTCGCTATTCATAGCTATCGAAAAAGCTTGATAGCTCATCAGGAATCTTTTATAATTTTACTTGAAGTTATCCTCTTTGGAATTTCTCTATTATTATTGTAAATAATCGTTAGGAACATTGTATTTATTGTGTGAGTCCAAAAAGGGAGTTTTGAATATATATATCCTTAATATACCAACACTTCATTCTTAACTTTTATAACATTTCTTCTTCTCTTAATAGCCCAAGGATTTCTTTTCGTGCTCTCCAACATCTTCTAAACAGAGAATAATTGTTTTGTTCACCTAACGGTTCTTAGTAACGCCTAAAACTAATTGAGATAGACATAGATTTTTATATATATAAAGATATATAGATATATATAAAGATCAGGATAACGAGATGAGTTGAATTCCGAGCGACTATCTGTACATCCTTCCGTCCGTCCTTGCAAGCGATAACTTGTGTAAAAAGTTAGATATCTTGATGGATCTTGATACACAAGTTCTCTCTCACCATAAGAGGGTTGGTGTTACAGATGGGTGTAATCGGAATACTGCCACGCCCACAAAATGCCACTAAACGAAAACCTATAAAAGGTCACCAAGCTCCCAATTAAGTTATAAAACTGGAATTTGATACAAGGAATCACAGTAGATAAGGGCTTCTGTGGGTTGAAAATTTTTAAGAAGGGGGTATGCCTCCACCACCTAATAGGTTTATTGTAAATATCTCCCAAACCACTAAAACTAAACAATTTTTAAAACTTCATACTCTGTGAAAATTAGTCAAATCGGATGATAACCAGGGCTACCTCCCTTACAAAAGTTATGTTGAAAACTCCTACAATTGACAAACCAGAAACATTAAATCTTAAAATAAATAACCTCCTCAAAGTGCCAAGGGACATGTGTACCAAAAATTATCAATATATCAGTTTTTACTCAAGTTATTGCTTGCACTAACAGACTGACATACAGTTACTCGCTATTCAACTTGTATCTTCATCCTGAGCATTTATATACAGTCAGCGTCATAAGTCTACAAGCAGCTAATACAAAAATGTTTGTTTGAAAATATTTTTTTAAAATAAATAATTTATTGGATTCAAATTTTATTATTCTTATATAGAGTTTAACGCAAAATGATGACACCAAGTTCGGGTGTACGTGTTCACCAAATAAGCGAAACAACGGTACTTTTATTTTTCAACGTAACTATCGAAGCGATTAAAAGTCTACAAGCTCAGTATTATCGAGGAATTAACGTGTGTTGCAAGTTAATTTTGGTAATTTTCGCAATTTTCGCAATTTTCGCTTCGATAGTGTTTCAATGTGTTTTTTTAATTAATAAAAAAAAAAATGCAATAAACAAGTCTCTGTTTATAAAACCGCCGTAAAATTGACGATTGTGTCTAATCGAAAAGAAATTAGTGTCGACGAAAGAAATATTATTATTAAATTTTGGCAGGAAAGGAAATGAAACCGCGAAATTGGTCGTTTGTTTGGAAGATCGCACTGTTTAGTCTAGACTTAGTTAGCTGCACTCTTAGCTTTTTACTCTATTAGCTGCTTGTAGACTTATGACGCCGACTGGATGTGTATATATCCATCTCGATTAGTTTTAGGAGGTTCAAACAACCGATAGGTGAACGAAACTATTACACTCTGCTGCAACATGTTGTTGTTGAAGATTGGAACAGAAGATTGTGTGGTTGTATCTAGAGAATTTAAAAATTCAACTAGAAAATTTACACCCCCGCCACCTGAGAAGTTTAAAAACCACTGAAGCTAAATCAACCAAGCTTACTCAGGACAAATCCATCTGGCACCTCCTCATATACTGGGAAAATTATTAAAATCGAGTTATAACCAAGCCCACCTCCAATACAAAAGTTATGTTAAAAACTACTAAAATTGTGTTAACTCGCTGAAGAAACACGTTAGAAGCACTACATTTCACGACTAAGATGGTGTTTAAAGGCTTAAAATTAATCAGTTAAAAACATCCGCACCGTCCACTTTTCGGTGAAATCCTATATTATGGGAACTACTTTACCAATTTCGCCTAAATGTGGTAGACTATATTTTACTTCCATCCTTATTTTACAGCGTCTAAATGGGCGAAATCGGAATCCAATCACGCCTACTTCGCATATATCACAATTTTAAATTCCATATGATTCTTTCACTTTACAGCATATAAATCTATTGCAAAAGCGATCAGAGGAATACTTTTCACACAGAATGTTTTTACGGTATGCCGCCTCATGTTTAAAAATTGTATCAGAATATAACTTCTGCCCCAGCTGTCGAATATGTGGACCCAGTACATATGGCTGATTTTTTACCGAAAAATATTGCTCAATCTGATCCAATACAAAATAACAACAACAAGAACAAATAATCTTGAGTATAATATAGTTTGGTGGCAAAACTGAGTGAACTCGATTTCGAATTACCTGAGCCCATGTAAAGTACATATAATAATTATCGTTATTCTAGTGTACTCTGTGCCTAATATGTCTGTAAATTTTTAGTTATCTTAATAAAATTCACTGGAAATATACCATTGTACTAATGCTCCAATATACTCAATATTGTGATTTCCGATTTTTCAGCAGATCTAAAACCGTTTATATAAGTCTATAGGTGTGATATTTTAAAGAAACTAAGTGTTTTCTTAATCATAAAAAGGTTTTATACTGAATATGAATGAGTCGGCAGACCTTGGTTTGAACACCATATCACTAATACAATGATTTACGTCCTTCTGGTTGACTATTTCCTCATGTACACAATATATTATATTTGAGTTTATATCGGAAATATCTCCATCCTCTATAGATGAATGATATCCTATCAACAAAAGAGACTAATTAAGAATATATCGAATAATATTATATCATTCGGTAATAAAGCCGTACTCTTTAAGTATAAGTTGTACTTTTCCACAGCACTAATATCATGAATATAGATGATTTGTTTTAGGTAGATTGACTTTATGACTATACTTAAAGTAAAAGTTAATATAATGCCAAATATGATTGCAATTGATTCATAATTTTATCGAATAATGAATGTTGAACTCTTACGCAACATTTTTTAATATAAAGTTTTGCCAACACCTGAAAGTATTTCCCCGCCTTTGATCTTTGCAATCCCTTAGGGTATAAAATGTTCGGTTACACCCGAACTCAGGCCTTCCTTACTTGTATTCTGTATAATTTGAATCCACTCGATTATACAATGGTACAAGTTTGTTCATCAAAAATGCCACAGTTTCATTCGTTTAGCTTTCTCCATGTCTATTAACAAGTCAAAGCAAATAATAATAAGGAAAATAATAATGTGCACCAATTAGTGCTGAATTAAATTAAAATTGCAAATGTAAGTAATTCAAAACAATAAACAATGTTGTTAAGAAGATAAATCTCTTCTACCCTACTTACCTCATTTATAAAATTAAATGTTGCATGTTATCAACTAACAATTTTGTAATTTACTTGTTTGTTATAAACTTCAATATAGGTGTAAAAATTCAACATTTTATGTTGATTTGTGGTTAATATCAACCCCACGATATCAATCAATCGTTTAAAAAATTTGACACCTGGTTCATATCTCAATCCCGTGGTTTTTTATACCGGCTATAATGTTTTCGTGTTTATTCGTAAATAATAATTTCACGGTATTGAATATTTTATTACAATATAATTTAACGTATACCTTAGCCGCAGCAATGCAAGGCCGAGTCTGCCAGCTCTTTATATGGGAGAGGGCGGTGTTTTTACCCGTCTCTGTATACATAGCATAATTATAGAAGTGAATATTTCTGATTACTGAGACAAGTCCAATGGTTTAGGAGAGATTTTTTAAATTTGGAAAAATAGTTAGTAGCTTAGATGATCAGTACCAAATATTTTATGACTGATTAAATACCGAATCATTCATCTCGTGATTTTGCAAGCGTGTGAAAATACCGAATACGTTTATTATAAGAAACTGTAGTCATTACGAACTCTTGGTAGCAACAACTAGGTTAACATTAGATATTACTATTTGCTCTGTAAAATGTAGCGTAGGATTAAACAAAACATTATTTTGTATGAGATGATACAAATTACTTAAAATCGACTGATACTAATTTTTTAATGTGTAACCAAAAACAGTGAAGTAACATTAGGGCACAATGCTGAAAACAAACTAATAAGATACAAAAATTAATAAAGTCCGATGCAGGATTATCGAGTGGCAACCAAATTAATTTTTTTTTGTTTATGTTGCATTTTAAAAATTCAAATATCAATAATTTATGGTTAATATTGTCTACTGAAAGTATAAAATTAAAATATACTTGCTAAGCAATTAATTATAATGAAAAATTCCCTGCTAATACTTATTTACTTATTAATATTTCTGGTCGCAACGCACGGAAATAAAGACGGTAAGTGGTTTAATTTAAAATTATTGTCTATAATACAAACTTCCAGTAACTGCCAGCGAAAATTATATATTAGAAACAATTTAACAATTTTATGTGAAGCTTCCGTTACATACATTTGTATATAAATATGTATGTACACAACTAATTACAATAATACGCTACTTGCTGGATTCTCGATTCTCCGATAACACATATAATTAAATGACTTGATTAGTACCAATATATTGTTGGTGTTAGAAAGTATGCATACGATTAATACAAAACAAAAATTTTATTTTTTCAGATGTCAAATAATCGTTTGGAAAATTAAAAACAAAAAGAAAATTCAGTTTTATGTTATATTTTAAAAATAATAGAAAATAATAAAATTAATAGAAATAAATGTTTCTAAAATTAAAATTTTTTCGAAAGTCAAAACACAAACTTAAAACGGCAACAAAATGTACATCAAACCAAATATTGTGAAAAAAATTATTGTTGTTTACGCTTCAAACAAATGGCATATATTGAAAAAGATGTATACTGCAAGGGCAGTAGCTTTCCAACGCATGTTCGGAATATTGGAACATCGGAATAATAATCGGTTACACTATCTCTTGGCAAACCGCACGAATTTAGTTATAGACTCAATGCTAACCACTTTTTATTTGCATTATAAAAATATATGTGAAAAAGGAAACAGGAAATTTTAGCATACCTACATAAAGTCTGCTAGAATAACTAAAATCATTATATGTAGAATATGGGAGCTAGTGTAATTCGTGGTATCTTACATATACGGTATAAAGCCAACTGGAAGTTTTAAATTCCCATATTATGTTTATGAAGGCTGGAGGACCCTATTTTATCAATTTTTGGCATCACGAAATTTTATTACTAGGGAAAAAAACTGTCTGAGCTTCATTAAGATACTCTACAGATTGACCGTTATATGTTATTAGGTCAACAGGAAGTTTGAAAATCTTTATATTAGGTATATGGGGGCTAGACGAAATATTGCCCCATTTAACCCATTTATGACACAATGGCACGCTATTATCATTCGCTCTGTATTTCATTAATATATCTCACAGACTGACCAATATTTTCGGTAAAAGGTCAGCAATTGGCATTGAGGTAAACATATTCGGCATTAGTGGCATACACTATTTGTGCAAAATTTTATTCCAATATTCCAATATTTGTGATTGATTTATATATTGTAAGGTGAAAGAACCAGATAGAATTCGAAACTCGGTGGTAGTCGTTGTTAAAACTTTAAGACTGTCACAAAAACGTGCTAAGAAAATAATATACACCAAATTTGGTTCAAATTGGTAGAGTAGTTGCCGAGATATAGGATTTAATTTTAAAGCAGGCGGGGCCATTCCCATTAGCCACTGTTTTATCGTTTTTTCTGTAGCTCTTCCGTACCATTTTTACTGTCAAATTTAATGCTTCTGTCGTTTTTATTTAGTGAGTTAAAGAACTGTTAGTAGTTTTCAACATAACCTTTGCAATGGGGTAGATGTGGTTATTATCCGATTTTACCTATTTTCGCGCGGACAATGATGAGCTAAAAATAAATGTTTGAAGAAACTACCACGTCCATAAAATGCCGTGAAAAAAGGGAAAAGTGGTAAAGTGCTATAGCTAAGCCATAACTAAAGCTACAAAAGTGAAATTTTGTGTAAAGGATCACGGAGCATTTGGGATATAAAATTTTATGAAAAGTGAATATGGCCCCACTCCTAATATGTTTTATGTACATATCTCACAAACTACTAAATCTGTATCCATCAATTTTGCTAAATTTTCCAAAATATCGGTCAATTTGTGAAATATCTCCATGAAATTCAGAGGACGTCTTTTCCTGATAATAATGTGCTCTGGTGCCAAAAATTAACAGAATGGGGTCCTTACTTCCCCTAGCATCATGTACCTCATATAAAGATTTTCAAGCTTATTATTATTATATAAAATTTAGTCCCTTTGGTAGAGTTTATATCGGATATACCTTAATGGAAGATATCTGATTAAAATTAAGAGAGGATATTTCGATTAGCATTATGTCTTTTGGCATTGTTATTGCCTTCATCTGATAAAGTTGATGCAATTCTAGATGATGCAATGGCCAATGCGATATCATTATTTGATCATATTTCGGTGAGATATAGCGATTTCCACCTGTTACATTCAAAAAGAGAATCCACCTTAACCTGAAAAAACCGTCAGGAAATTGTGGTCGTAAATGATTCTTTGTTCATCAGTCAGCAGTGGGACAATGCTAGTAGTAATTGCTTTTTTTGCAGAGCTCGTTTGAGCCCATGTGAAATAGTGCGATATTTCGGATTAGAAGCAAAGGTACTGAACACACACTTAAACAATTTGAAAGAATTTTAAATTTGTTTAATTCGTTGGTGAAAATTACACTATAACCGCTTTCAAGATGGATGGCTAAATTTATAACTGCTAGACTCCGTTTATGACAGACAGCCAGACACCAGACAGCTTCATTGGATCTTATGTGCCGTCCAATTTGACAGAGCGTTATTTCGCATCATAGCACTTCAAATTGTTGATAATTTTTTTTGTGAGAATATAATTAACATTTCAGTTGCAAAACATAACTGCAACCGTTCGACGCAAAAATTATAAGAATTGTGTAAGCATTGAGAGAAAGCTTATTGTGTGAGACAGACAGGAGATCGGCTTCTATTTCATTTTCCGTACAGTTTGCTTGACAAGAGGTGACACATGTAGATACCTGGCGGGAATTACTGATCAATAAACAATCACTGAGAGAAGAAGATTTAAAATTTACAGATGTAATATTCACTGGAGAGCAACACATCATGATAATCGCACTTACTATTTGCACTGGGTTAAGTACATAAAAATTTATTGCACGCAATGATTTCAAAACCATATTGCACATTTGTGGACGTTTTTAAGAAATAGGGGTTGGCGGGAGACGGGTGAAAATTTAGGATTACAAGTATTTTTTGATGCCAAATCTTAAAAACAATAAATCAAAATTAACTGAAAAATTTCTTTATCTGGAGAGTGCCACTCTTATCACCTAGTGATATGAAAAATAGCCTAAAACCTTTTTTTTAAATATACATAAAAACCATTCCAGTCGTTTCGGAAGTGTTTGATAACAAAAACTGAAGCGGGGTAGCTATATATTAGATTAATTGATTTGTTGTCACCTAGTGGCTGCCAACTTAATTATTTAAATCTTAAAACCTGAGCCTAAGTCATTACCTTGTACAGAGCGAACATTTCCAAAATGTTTTTTGCTTTTATTAACTTAGCGGTTCTTGTAGAATACTTTTTAGTTAAGTATAAATAACTGTGAGGAACTTCAGGAGGAAGGGTAATCTAATTGTTGATGGATAACCCACTTTTTTCTTTAACGAGTTCCGAAAATTTTATTTGAAGTCGTGTGATATTTGTGATTGTTTTTAAATCGATAGGTGCATGCAATTTGTTGAGTAAATTCATGCCCACACATTAAGGAATGTCAGGACAGGCTTGTATGAAAAATTTTGCTATTACTGAAAAAGTTTTACCTTTACACCTCAGTCCCATTAATTGACTTTGCTAATAAGTGCGATATTGGTCCATAACTTTGATGCCATTTAGCGAGACAACTTTTTGCTCCTAGAATTGTTATTCTTTCGTTAATATATATTTCTTATATGATCAAAATCGAAAAATATACGACGATTGGAAGAAACGCTGGCATAACTGCGTGATATCGAATGGAGACTATTTTGAAGGCGAAAACATTAATGTAGACGAACGAATAAATTTCAAATCCAAATCCAGTTATTTCTTGAACACACCACGTCTATATAAGATATACAACTAAAATTTGGTACTGGGAATCACAGTAACGAGGGGTATCTGTCGGTCACAAATATTTTTGAAAGGTAGTTATGGCCATAGGTTCAAAGTACATATTTCCCTTGCTTAAAACAAACTCCTTCAGTACGACACCCACCTCTCCTACAAAGGAGATGTTGAAAACTACTTAAAGTGCGATAACTCGCTTAAGAAACATCCCAGAAGCAATGAATTTCACAGGAAGGATGGTACTTAAAGGCTTACGACTTTTTAAAAATTGTGCAATGGGTTTGGCACCGCCCACTTTTCAATGAAATCCTATATCTCAGGAACTACTTCACCGCTTTCAACCAAATTTGGCACATTACGTTATATTTGCATACTTATGTTACAGTGATAAAATAGGCGAAATCGGAATCCAACCACGCCTATTTCCAATATATCACAATTTCAAAATCTATATGATTCTTGCATTTTACAATATATAAATCAATTTCAAAAGATATCGGAACAAAAATTTTCGCAAATACCGATTATGTGGACGCAGTGCATATGGCTGAATTTTTACTGAAATTATCGGTCAATCTGTCAGATATATTATTGAAATTCAGAAGAAATCTACGCCTAATGATATTGTGCTTTTCTGTCAAAAATGTGTAAAGTCGGGTAAATAATTCTCCTAGCTCCCATATCCCTAATATAAGGATTTTCCAACATCCGGTTTGCTTTACGTCGCATATATCGGTCAATCTGTGAGGATCTTCCAGTCTTACTAAAAGTCAGACAGCACTTTTACTTGGTAATAATATATCGTGGTGCCAAAAATTAATAATTTGTTCCCAATTCCGGTTGGTTTTAAACGGTATATAACGGTCAATATGTAAGATATCTTAGCAAATTTAAATGAACGTATAATATGGTATATGCTATAGTTTAATTCTGAAAATGTAAGAAATCGGTTAACGAATTACACCAGCTCGCAAATACTACTTATAATGATTTTCCTTATTATAGCAGACTTCAACGTGTGAGTTGTTTTTATAAAATTGCATAGAAAATTCTCGAGTATACTTGTGTAATGCCAAAAGTTTTTGCCAATATATGAACTGAATATAGCCGATATAGGTGTTTCCGGTTTTAAAGTCTATTTTAAACCCCATGTAGTGATTTCCGACTGTCCACCTGACTTTAAATCGTTTATGTTGAATAATATGCATGATATTTTAATGAAAACAACTGGGCATGCTTTCTTAAACATAATGTGGTTTACAGCTGAATATGAATGAAATTGGTATAGACCTTGGTCTAAAACCTGTATCCCTAATATATTGATTTCCGATCCTCTGGTTGACTTTTTCCTAATATATCCAATATTTGTATTACTATATCATATTATATGTATATATGTATTATATTAAGTTTAGCCCTTTTTGTTGAGTTTATATCAAAAATATAATTTGATTTATTTAGGTTGATTTTAGTACAAATATTTTAGACATGAATTAAAATGTAGTAATGAAACTAAGTGAATCTACAACATGTAATATAAGTTAATAAGTTATATGATTATAATACAATAACAATTTTGTCGACTAATACAAGTTGAATTCTTACGCAACATTTTTCAATTCAAAGTTTTATTAACCTGACCTGAAAATGGGCCCCGGCTTTGATTTTTGAAAATTGCCACAGTATAAATTGTTCGGTTACACTCGAACTTAGTCCTTCCTTACTTGTCTTAATATCAAGTTTTGCGAACAGTTGGAAATATGCTCCCGGATTTGATCTTTGAAAATTGCGAGAGTATAAAATGTTGGTCGGTTACACCTGAATTTAGCCCTATCTTACTTTTTCAGTAGTTGTTTCTTTTATTTTGACAAAATTTGTTTTTCCAGGGAATAAATTCCATGAAATAAAAAGTAGTCCGATGCGAATATTGATAATAATTAGGTTATGGCGCCTAGGCACCATTTGCAATGTCAATTGCATCACAGAAATAACAATTTTCTTCCGTGAACAAATATATGCTGCAAAGCCGATTTTAGCAAAACAGAGAAACTTTTACTTAATTTTATTGAATTTATAATTTAGCTTTTGAACTGCTTAAATAACAATAGGTCAACCGTGGTCCGTTGCTGTGTTACTCCTGATCTTGGCGTATTGTCGTATTTTTCTAACTATTTAGTGTTTGTTCACACATAGCCGAATATAAGCCAAATCGAACAATAAAAACAACTTTTAATTATTATTTGGGGCTGGCAACACTTAACGGAAAAATATTTGCGGGTGTAATTTTTAATTCTTCTTAATATATGTACCTACGGAATACGAGTCAAATTGAGTCAAAAATATGGTTTTGGTAACAAATTTAAGCTGAAGACTTTTTAAAATCCCATTAGGTTCTTTCACTGTACAATAGATAAATATTAATCTAGATCGCGCAATAAAACTTATCACACTACTTATCAGTGCTTCTAATATGAGTAAATTTTTAACTATACTTCTTTAATCCCCATACACCCAATATTTGTACCGAATATTCGAATTTGTACCGATAATATCGATCAATATGTGAGTTATATTAACTGGGGGAAATATTTTTTAATTCTTTAGTTTAATGCCAGAAGTAAATAAAGTCTGTTCAGACCTCCCCTATCCCAAAACACTGAATATGTTAAATCCGACCTTCCGTTCGACTTTATAGTACATCGCATATATCGGTTTAACACCAGGAATCTCAAGAAAATTAAGCGCGAACATATCGACCAGTTCTAATACAAATGTTTCAGATATAGAATAAGGTATAGTAAAGACACTAAGTGAGCCCATGACTTATAATATAAGTTATAATATAAGTTATAATATTTGAAAGGCGTGGTTCTCCCTCTAATAGGTTTTATATACATATGTTTGTTCCTAACTACTAAAGCTATATCAACCAGTCTTAGAAGCATTTTCCTTTACCATTTCATGACGTAGTGTGAAAATTGACAAAACCGGAGAATAACCACATCCATCCCCCGTACAACTACTGAAAGACTTATAACTCTCTAACCAAAAGCGTTAGAAGATGTGCATGTGAATAGGTATAAAAATTGGAAAATGACCGTGATATGATGATGACCTGGAACTACTTGACCAATTGAAACCAAATTTAGTAAGTAATATTCCTGATATGATATTACAGTTTGAAAATGGGCGAATGCGCATTACCACTACGCTTACTTCCCATATGATACCATTTGAAATTACATTAGATTTTCACTTTACAATAAATAAATCAGGGAATCGAAATAGAACCTCTAAAAAATATTGCTTTTAATATGACAAATTGAATTATACCTTTTCTAAGCCCCTGAAATCGAAAGGGGACTTCATACCGAAAACACCGGTAATTTTTCAAGATGTCTAAAGATATCTTTCCATGAAAGCAGTGTGGACTACCCCTAGACCCGTATAACTAATATAGTATTACATATCAGATACATGTACAGATATGCATTAGCAATACATGTCAGATGATATGTAAGGCATCGTAACGAAATTAAATAAACAAATTATCTTGGATATGAATTATCCGAACACACACACATATATTGCATAAAAAGATTTTCGTTGTTTTCATTGTTTTGGATATTTGGATCGACATATTTTCTCAAGTATGCTTTAGTTTAATGCTAAAGAGGTTAGTAGGCTTTCAACCTCTTTACTATATAACAATATTGGATTTATTAACTCCAGTCCCAAGGCAACTAATTACGGCTGTGATTCTATTTCCGAAAAATTGTTGTTTAGGGTGTCAGACAACTGTGTAACTAATAGCTAGCTATTAATTTAAATCTGCTGCTATCTTAATTTAATTAAGGTTTCTATTCGTGTTTGAAGTAAATTATATATTAAATATATAGTCGTAAGCAATCCACATCTATCTTATCAATGTGAGTCTCTGGGTAAATCTCGTCGTGTGTTCCTCCGACGATGTTCTGATAAACGGGCAAATTGAGGCGGCATCCTCCCTTTCCGATATAAGGATGTAAACCGAATCAAAGTAATTAAAACTTTCCACCGCACTATTGAAAACGGATCTAAAAACCAATTGCTAGAGAAAATTATTTTAAATTAACTTTATAATTTTTTTTTTGACGTTAATAACTGCGGTGGCTACCATATCTTGTTTCAGATAACTGCGATTTCCCCGCTTTATCTTTAAAATTTTCAAATGTTTGCAAAGCAATACTTGAAAATCTGTAGTACGATTTCGACCATTTTAACAGGATAGACGCCACACCTTAAAGGCTCTCTTCGTAAAACGTTTTATTCCAATATCTTTATTGTACAGTTAAAAAAACTGATAGAATTTGAAAATGTGTTATAAGGAAACTAGGCTAGGCATGTAGTTGTAAATATAGTTAAAATTTAATAAGTGGTTAATGGGTAAGGAGATTACACCTAAAAGTCGGCCACCCGTGGTTGATGTCACCAACTCGCATGCAGCTCTTCCGTACCATCTATACTGACGAATTTAATGTTTCTTGCATGTTTATTTAGCGAGTTTAAGCCCTTTTACACACCCTGAAAATGACAGCTTAACGATCGTATGGGGATGGGCATGGTTATTATCCGATTTCACCCACTTTCTTATCACATGTAATGTTTCGGGTCAACACACTCTTTTCAAAAAATTTTAACCCACATACGTTTACCCACGTGGCTTATATTTCCACTCCAAGTGCAATCTTATACTTTTTCCGCATGACCGATTTCCTTAGGTTCATGATATTACGTTTAATGTTTGGGATTCTTTTAAGTTCTCTATTCGTTTGATATTCGATATTCGTTTGATTTTATGAGTATTTTGAATTTAGCGCAGCTTGTGAAGAAAGTGAAATAGGTTTTCCTTATTATTTATGTGACACACTGAAATGAAACATATTTTCTATTGTCTGTTATATCTTACCTAATTTATTGTATATATAAAACTTTCAAAAGAACAAACATTCAATTATTTGGTGTAGGATGATCCCCTCTTGAATGAATTTTCATATTTCGGAAACAGCTAGATTAATTTGAAGTATATTTTTCTGTAACGAAAACCGTTTAAAGATGGGGAAAATGTAACAATAATATAAAATATACAACTCATGAAATGGATAACTCTCCTCCTAAGAAATGGGTTTATTTGTTTCATATCTTCATCTAGATAAGTGAGAATCAGCTTATGTAAAACAATTTTAAGAACGAATTAAATGAGCGATTTTATAAAAGTTTTTTTATATAATCCTTTACTATTTCAGTACCGTTTTATCAAATAGAAGCCCTTGTTGGAGAAACAGTACAACTACCATGCAATGCGACTGCTAAATCTGGTGATGAAGCTGTTCTAATACTTTGGTATCGTGAGGATAGGGGAACTCCTATTTACAGGTAAAAATAAAAAATGCTGTACTATAAAAACAAGCTGTATGTAAAGTATTTTCGATATTATTGATCACAAAAGTAAGAGAAAAACAAAAAGACATAAGCAATTCAGATTAGCTGGATTTTACCGAATCGGTTTTAATAAAAATATGTGTAAATTGTTTTATTGTGAAATATTATATTGTTAGAAATATATGATTAGTAGTTAAGAAAGCAATCCATATGTACGATATTAATGGGTTTTAATATTTTAAATTAAACGAACCAAGCTACAAATCTATTGGAAACCCAAATCAGAGTTATGTTTTGTAAAGTAACATATATAGCACATGATATATATGCCAATGTATGTATATTATATTTCATAAAAATATTTTCCATTTTAAACTGAAATAATATGGAAACTACTAGGAAAAGCTAGCCTACAACGAATCTGGTTTCATTTTCAATTACACTTTCTAAAGCTGCTCTACCCTGCAATAAATGCGAAAAGTCTGGGATGAGTCCAAAATTAGTCACAGAGGAAGCTGTGATTAATAGAACTTTCGATTTCTTTATATGGAACGGCTTATTCCCTTTTATATCCAAAATCCCACAGAAAGAGACTCATTGTTTTCATGCCTTTATGAACTAGTAACTTTTATACTCTCGCAATATGTTGCAACAAAGTACAATATATTGTTTCGTTCACCTAACAGTTGTTTGTAATACCTAAAATTAACCGAGGTAGATTTAGAGTGATATATATATATAAATGGTCAGGATGATGAGACGAGTTGAATTCCAAGTGACTGTGAATTCCAATGACCAAGTAATTTTCAGCAATGGGTGTGGTACCGCCATACCGATTTCAACGAAATTCTATACATAACTTTATATATGAATCACTATGTCATGTTGTAAAAATGGGTGAAATTGAATACCCATCACGCCTACTTCTTATATAAAACACTTTTAAATTTAAACTGGTTCTTGTTCTTTCACTTTAAAGTATATATCCAGCACCAATTAGGATATTGGAATAAAAATTTTCCCAAATAGTGTCTTCAAGATAAACCATCTCCTGCGTAAAAACGTTCGAAATCGGCATATAATCTTTCAAGCCCCAGATACCCAATATGAGGATCTCAGTGCCTACATCTGACTTTTTACTGAAACTAAGGATTAATCTGTGGGATATCTTCATGCAATTTAAGGAGTTTCTCGTCATGATAATAATGTTCCATTACATAAAAAATGGGGAAAATTGGGTAAATACATCTCATAGCGTCCATATACCTAATACACAGATTGATTTTTAACCTTCGGTGGGCTTTATACCATATATATCGGTAAATATATGAGATATAATAATAAAATTCGAGGAGTATCTTTCCATAATAATAATGCGTCCTTGCGACGAAAATGGCGAAAATCGAGTAAATACTTCCCCCTAACACCCATATACCTAAAATAACGATTTTCAACCTTCCGGTAGAATTTATATCACATACATAGGTTAATATATGCGTTATCTATTTGAAATTCAGACAACGCTTCTTTCTGATAACAATGTGTGTGTGTGCAAAAAAGCGATAAAATCGGATAAACACCCCCTTGTCTCTATATACCTCATATAAGAATTTCAAATTCCGGTTGGCTTTATAACATATATATCGTTCAATCTCTTAGGTATCTTAATGAAAGTCAGATAGCATCTTCTATAGCACCTGGTAATAGTATGTCGTTATCCCAAAAATAAATAAAATCGGATAAATACCACCCCTGGCCCCCATATACCTAACGTTAGAATTTCCAACATCAGGTTGGCTTTATACGGTATATATCGACCAATATATAAGATATCTTAGCAAAATTAAGTTAACGAATAATATTGGATATACCACAGTTTAATGCTGAAAATGCGTGAAATCCGTGAACGAATTAAGTCAGCTTCTATATACTACATATTACGATTTTCGTTATTTTCAGGCCTTATGTCGAATATGAAGGTCTGTGTGTGAGTTATCTTCATAAAATTGCATGGGAGCATGTTCTCTAGTGTACTTGAGTAATAAGAAGTAAATGCAATGCCAAATATTCCCAATTTGATGATTCCTGGCTTTCCAGCTGACTTTAAACCTTTTATGTTGGTAAATTTGTATTATATTTTAATGAAATTAAGTGGACATGTTTTCTTAAACATAATGGTGTTTAGGGTCCAATCTCCTTATTCTTAATACAATAATTTCCGTTTCTCCGCTTGACTTTTTCCGTAAAGTATGTATTGCAGATTCACTCCCAATTGTGCCTTATAGAGAGTAACCCGGGTGTACTCCTTGGTACTCTGTGTACTCTCTACAGTGAATTGTGTTAGCGTTAGGTTGATTTGAATACAAATATTTAGGATATAGAACAAATTGCAGTAAAGAAGCTAATTTTCCCAATGACCTATATTAAAAGTGAATAAGATATCAAATATAATATGATTTTAATCCATTACTTTAAAGGTTTGCAAGCCAAACGCAAATATTTTCCCGTCTTTTCGAGCAATTTGCAAGAGTGTATAGTGTTCGGCTCCACCCGAACTCCGCCCTTCCTTCTTGTTTATTTGTTTATCTTATATGTTTGAATTAAAATTTTTGTGTAGCTATAAGTTCCTAACATTATCTCGCAACATATTGTACAGCATATAATATTTTGTACAGGGTGTATGTATCAGATGTCCATCTGTCCATCCGTCCGGCTGTCTGTGCAAGCGATGACATAAGGGAAAAATTTGATATCTTGATAAAACTTGGTACACATCAGAATGACAGTAGTGAAGGGAATGTGTAGTTAAAAGCTTTTTTGGAAAGTAGGCTAATAGGATTTACATACATATCCCCGATACTAAAGCTAAGCAAGCAGAACATGAAACCTCCAGAAAAAGAGGACCTTCGTTCGCTTATATTTCCATTTCAAACCAAGTCCTTCTTTACTTGTTTGTTTAAATATTGTCCAAAATGCTTCCTTTGAGAATATTGCCCAGTAAGTAAAGATGCTAGTGGATTGGACACTTTTTCGTAATATGTTATTTAGAATTTTACAACCACCTGCCCTCTGCTCTCTGGCAATCCTGAAGGAGTTTCCGCGTTGTTTCGTGATCATGGATGATTCCCTGGTATACATCGGAGAGGAAGGAACAGTCGAAAAGGTGGACTACACCCGGCGAACCTTCTCCGAAAAAGTCGAAGACCTATCGGCTGGAAAGATTATGAATTATGATGAAAAATATAACATGAAGCATCAAATGCACATACAACAAGCAAACTTCGGAGAAAATTCTCAAGTTAGTGATGAATAACGTGAAGTTCCCGAAATCTAACACATTTTAAGCAAAACATTAACACAAATCTTTAGTAAAACTTTCCAGGTCAATTGTTAACGTCTGAGAATGTTAGTAAAATTTTAAAACCTGTCCAGATAAAGTTAGTCACTGATTGCGAAATTATTTTTATTTTTTGGCCTTTCCAGATATAACCATCTTTTAAGTAGGTGATTTTAGCGATAATACAATAAATAGTAAGACACTTTTCATAAATTGATTTAAAAATTTTTAAATCGTCGGCGTAAAACAAACTTTTTGATTACTTTTTTATAGAAGAAACATCAATTGAATCTGGTAAGATTTCATTAATAATAAATATAAATAAGAGAATTTCTTATGTTATGCTCTTCATTTCCCCGTTTTTTTTTTTTTGAGGGGGTGGGGGGGTGAATGTAGCAACATTAGCTTCTGTAGGCTTTGCACGTGATGCTTAAATTTGCGATCGAACGCAAATGGAATGTTCAGAATTCACTATCTAGAAGGACTCGGAAGTTTGCACTATATAGATATACAAATAATGATGGATATATATGGGAACCTTGCAGTAGACTTTATACCATATATTACGGTAAATCTGTAAGATATCGTAATGAAATTGGAGGATTATCTTTCTATGATAATAATGTGATCTGGTAACAGAAACGGGAAAAGTCGGGTAAATACTTCAGCTAGCCCCCACAAACCTAATATACCGATTTCAACCTTCCGGTAGACTTTGTACCATATATAACGGTAAATCTGTAAAATATCGTAACGAAATTAGAGGATTATCTTTCATGATAATAATGTGCTCTGTGTACTAATATAAGGATTTTCAACCTTCCTGTAGACTTTATAGCGGTCCATATATGAGTATCTCTTTGAGATTCAGAGAGCGTCTCTTTCTGATATCAGTATTTCCATGTGCTTAAAATGGATGAAATCGGGTAAGCACTTCCCCTAGCCCCCATATACCTAATATAAGGATTTTCAACCTAGGGGTAGACTTTATACCATATATTTCGCTCAATATGTAAGATATCTTTGCATAATTAAGTGAACGTGTAACATTGGATATACCATAGTTTAATGTCAAAAATGTGTGAAATCGGTTTACTAATTATCCCAGCTCCCTTATACTACATATAATGATTTTCGTTATTCTAGCGGACTTTATGCCGAATATGAAGATCACTGTGTGAGTTGCCTTCACAAAATTGCGTGAAAACATGTTGCTTAATATATTTGAATATCGAAAAGAGTTAATGTGATCAGTGCAGATCTTCCTCTATCCCAAAAATGCCCGATATAAGAATTCCCGACCTTCCATCTGGCTTTAAACCTTTATTGACCAACATAATATGTGTGATATTTTAATCAAATTAAGTGGATATGTTTTCTTAACATAATGTGGTTTCGCGTAAAATATAAAATAAATCGGTGTAGACCATGGTCTAAGCCGGTTACTCCTTTCCTATGATTTCCTTTCCTCTGGTTGACTTTTTCCTCATGTATCTAGTATATTCAATTAAGCCACTTGGTTGAGCTTATATCGCATAGGTCTATTTGAGTTATTATTTGAGTTAATTTGGTAGATTTTAATATAAATATCTCTGACACGAAACAAAATATAGTAATGAAAGTACGTGAGTCTTTGACCTGTAATATAAGTTAATAAGACACCAAATATGATTTCAATCCATTCGCGGTTTCGTCGAATAATAATTGTTAAATTCCTCCGCAACATTTTTTAATATAAATTTATGCCAAAGACTGGAAGCATTTTCCCGCCTTGGACCGATTTTATCCATTTATTTGATTTGTCACCAAAGCATTTAATGTTAAGCGCAAGATTTTCATCTCACTACTAGTAGTCAACCGGCAAACTGATAGGATGAAAGCCATTGTATTGTGTAATATATAGGGGCTAAGAAAAGTTAATTGAAGATTTTCACTATTTTTACATAGGAATTGCCACATGTCTGGGGCACTATTAATGCTGAATTCGGTTTCTACACCTACTTATACAAGATTTATATATAGTATATATATACTATAAAGTAGAAGATGATAGGATCTAAAAGGAGTTAACTGAGAAGTAGGCATAGGTCTTGCCCAACTCTTAGCATTTGTTAGGTTAATAGAAAAAATAGAGTTGGACCAATGCTTGCAGTAAAACTCAACCATGGGCACTGAGGTCCTTATATTTTGTGTCTGGGGGATTGCAAAGTTATGGTGCGATTTTGACGATATTAAGATGAGACCTTATGGTAATACCTTACCATACCATAAGGGCACTATTTGCGCCAGGTTTTATTACAATTTTCTTATTAGTGGTTAATTTATATATTGTTAATTTAAAACTGTGTTACATTGGAAGTAGCCGTTGTTGTAGTCCGATTTCGCCCATGTTAAAACTGTGGTAGAATATCTGTTGAGATATCGAATTCCCTGTAAAACTGGGCGGTGCTACGCTCACTGTTAATTTTTTATACCATTTCGCTTGTAACTTTACCGTACAATATTTATAGTAACCTTTTATGCTTCCAACCACTTTTGGCACGTTCGCTCAGCAAGACCATATTCTTCTTGGGGCATAAACTTCCAAAGTACGATGACTTTCGGCACAGGTTTTCTTCATATTAAATTAATCAAAAAGAACTCCCTGCAGAAACACTTTTTCAGGCACAAAGCTCGACATATTTGAGTGAAAAAAAAATTGATGTTTATGCTTCAAATTGATGACATGAAAAGGAAATGATAATGAAAAGGACATATAATGCACATGGACAATAGCTTTCCAACACATGTTCGGAATTTTGGAACAGCGGAATAATAATCAAGTTACGCCATCCCTTAGCAAATCGCACGCAAAATAGTTATATACACGATGATAATACATGAAACTTATTAACGGGTGGGTCACACCACTTAAAATTTTTTTTTAACTGCAGATGCCCTTGCTCTTGCTGTAATCTTTCGTGCCGGATTTCAGTATTTTAGCTAATCAGTTCAGTGACTGCATTTTATAATTTTTCGCTTAAGGAAATTTTGCAGCCGTGGAAATGGGCCGGTTTCGTCCATCTGCAACACCAACCTCCTCAACGTGCCAAGAATAGATATACCGAATTTCATTAATATATCTAAATTTTTACTCAAATAATCGCTTGCACGGACGGATGAACGGACAAATATATTTTCGGAATTCTACTGGCGTTATCAATATGCATATGCATAAACAACCCTTAGTCTGCGCAAAATGTCCCGAGAGTATAAAAATAATATGAAAACAGTATGAAAACAATAAAGATAATATATGTTAATCCAATTTAAAACCACGATCTATTATGATCAATATGAATAAACAGATTGCAATGTTTAAAAAGATAGCAACAATTTATTAAAGTAAAATGTAAAATTAAATTAAAATAAAATTAAATGTAAAATTAAATTAAAACTCCATAGTATTAATGGTAGTAGTGTAGTATAATAGTAGTAGTAGTATTAAGTAGTATTAATAGCAGTAATATTCAACTTTAGAATGGCTCACGCAATAATTTATCTTACAAAAAAAAAAAAAATTGAATTTGAATAAAATCAAAACATTTAAGTAAAAAGTACTTAAGTTCACAGATCCGAATTATTACAATATTATTATACAATGAAACAGTATTATTACCATAATAGCCTGGTGGATATTTTGTTAAGAACTAGCTCATCTTGCCAAATTTACAGACTTCGAACTAGTTTTGAAAGTCACAAAAAAATGCGAGGAGCCAATGTCGCACAACCGAAAGATAATATTTATATTCCCCTTGAATACATTGCACACGTTCTAACAACGCTAGAATTCATCAGTCATTCCGTAACTTCAATTTTATTTTAATCGCCTTTAAATACATAGTGAGTACTCGTGGATTGGTCACTTACTAAACCTTAATTCGACAAACGAATTACTAATGCAGTCCAAATAAGCGGCAAATACAAAAAATAACAGAACTAGTACCGTACAACATATGTACGTACATATATGACGGCGACAACATTAATGTAGACGAATGAACAAATTTTTTTCAAAAATTGAAAACTCCCGTTATTATTATACGCACCACGTATATGCAAATATTTAACGAAAAGACATAGTTACAAGACATTTAGAACTAATAAGTAGTAATCTAGGTAAAATTGGTATTCCATAATACTAGTTAGAATGAAGAAAATAAATTCAGTTTTATTTAACAGAGGGGAAATTCAAACAACTGTTAAAATAGAAAATGCACTAGAAATTAGCGATAGTGATATTATAATGAACGTTAAGTTTCAATAATAAGATTTTACATACATTGTAATTACCAAACTAAATGTGTCGGAAATATTTCCAGATGTTTACAAACGAAACAAATAAGTACGAGCAAAGTTCTTGTGCAGCTAAACATCATATATCTCGTAATTCGTTAGAAGTAAAGTCGGTTGACATAGTTTTAAGTGTCTGAAAAAACATATTGCAAAACATGTTGCTTATGAATTAAACGTTGGTTAATAGCTAAATTTTCAACTCACTGCCCTATTGTGTGTTAACTTATAATAAGAGGTACTTACTTTCACTCTTTTCAAAATATTCGTAATGGGAGATCACTATTACCAAATTACAAATCACTATTACCAAACATAACGGCACTATGATAAACAAAATGTAATATTCTCTTGATATATATTTTCTCAAATATTTTCCTGATATATCTACTTCAATAAATGGTATGGGCGCGAGCAAAAGTCCACCTATTTTTGGGGCAAACCAAATGTTTGCACTTTATTTAATTAAGATACCTCATATATTAATGAACCCATTTCCATTTTTGACACAAAAGCATTTTTTGCTAGGTATAACGTTACCTCATAATTAAATTAAGATATTTTCTCCTAATTAGTCGATATGAGTGGTATAAAGTCAAAAGGATGCTCACCTACCGAAATGTATGTATGACCTAAGGTCAGCCATCGGACAGAGCTAATATTATATACGAAAAGGGCGATTTTATCCATTTTTGTCACCAAAGCATTTAATGTTAAGCGTAAGAGTCATCTAATTCACTTTGAGATGATGGGATCTAAAAGAAGTTAACTGAGAAGTAGGCATAGCTGTTGCCCAACTCTTATCATTTGTTAGGTTAATAAAAAAAAATTTGTTTGCTTGTTCATTCTGTTTGCTCTTGCACATCTTTAATTCAATTTCAATCTTACTTTTGGCAAACGCGGTACCTTTTTTTTAAATATAGACATCTAATCATGTAATATTATTTTTTTGTTATTGTAGTGTTGACATACGATCTGGAATAACTAAATCCGCAAGGAGATGGTCAGATGAAAGTATATTTGGCAATCGAGCCTATTTTGTATTCGAGGGTAATCCTTGGGAACTAACTATCCGTAACAGTCAAATATCAGATACCGGAGTGTACAGATGTCGGGTTGATTTCAATAAAGCACAAACCTACAATAGCCGAATCGTGTTAATAATAATTGGTAAGACTTACATACAATCTTTTGCCGTTAGTTTAAAAATTGATATTATTCATTTTAGCTTTGCCTAAAGAAATCATCATAAGGGATGAAGACGGTTTTATACGCTCAACGGTGGCTGGACCGTACAATGTAGGTGATTTCGTGATACTGAAGTGTGAAGCTATTGGAGGTAAATTCATTGTAACAGTTGTGTACTTCTTTTTTCATTTGCTACTAATATTTACCCACATATTTTATGTATTTCTTCATCCAATAACACTGACGTCTGATGAGTATGACTTTATCGATATATCTGAAAGTATTTCAGTAACATAGTTTTTAATTTAATTTAATAATAATAAGTAAGGAAGAGAGAAGTTCGGGTGTAAGCGAAATTTTATTTTCTCGGAATTTACGAACCTTAAAGGAGGGGAAATGCTTCAAGTGTTGCCAAAACTATATAATAAAAAAGTTTCCAAGTGAATTTAATATTCGTTTTTCGATAAAACAGTAAATGTATTACAACCATATTTATCACATATAGTATATCCCACAGACTCACGCCAGGCTCTAGACCGAATTCGTTCATTTCAACACTATACCTCTTTATGGTATTCAACACTCTACTTAATTTCAATAAAATATTACACTTAAATACCAACGTGAACGGTTAAAAGTCAACTGGGAAGTCAGATGTCATTATATTGCGTATATTGCGGGAGTCTGAGCTGATTGCATTTACTTCTGGCATTAAACTAAGGTATGCTCGAGAACACATTTCCATGCAATTTTATTAAGATAACTCCCACATTGACCGATACATACGGCTGGAAGAAGTATTGCCCCGATTTTATCCATTCTTGACTCATATCTTCCGGGGGCTAGAGCATTTATTGTTCGATGTCGATCACTTGTAGACCTGAGGTCGTACATTTTGAGGCACCATTTGAGCAAAGTTTTATTCCAATATCTCTATTAGTACTTGTTTTATTTACTGTAAAGTGCAAGAATAAGATGCAATTTAAAATTGTGTTATTCGGGCTATAGGGGAGGTTGTAGTTTAATTTTCCCCATTTATAGATAATAACGTAAAGATGTCAGGATAATGTTATGCAGCGAATTTGGTTGAAACTTGTTAAGCAGTTATGGAGATATGGAATTTCATCCAAAGTGGTTGTACCGCCCACCCCCATTCTCCAAATTTTCCATCGACTCATATGTAGTCCTTCTGTACCACACGTACTGTAAAATTTAATGGTTCAAACTGATTCCTTTAGTTCAGCAGTTTTCAGTATAATCGTTATATGGTGGGAGGACGTGGTTATCATACGATTTGATTAATTTTTACATCGTATTAGGAGGTACTAGGAAGACTTATTCACAGCAAGTTTGGTTGATGTAGTTTCAGTTGTGTGTGAGACATGTACATTAAACCCATAATAGGGACAAGCCACACCCACTTTTAAAATAATTTTAAATCGCATCGGCTTTTTCACACAGTAGTGAATTTAGATTAGGTTAGTATGCAGACCAAATGTTTCTCGTTTCCCAACCACAAAAGCTCGGACCAGTATATTTTTTTGTTCACATATTATGGAATGGCGGCGGTTATTGTTTGTAATCAGTGAAGTGTGAAGAGTGAAGATCAGTGAAGTTGAGAACTAAGATTAATTGAAATGAGAAATGATATTGCGTAAGATAGTTAAATATCTTTAAATTTTCTAGAAAAATAAAATCTTCTATGATAATATCTCCGTTATCTAGCACAGCTCCAAAGGAACATTATGAATTGAAGTCATCGTCAATTTTAGCGGGAGTTGATACCTTCTATAAATCATTATATCTGAGTACGCTACATGAGAAGTTTTGTTGTGGTGAAATGTGTAAGCAAATAGTAGTAAAGTTAAACCCCGTGTAAACATCTATGGGGATTGTGTGAATGTTAGGGTGGTTATTATTATTCGATCAAAATCTGTAACACTGGCCTGGCGCCGATTTTTTTTAGAAGAGGAGGAATGTTTTTTATTTGATTGAGGTTTCTGTAATATTCATGAATTTTCCACTCTAAGACCTTAAACATTGAGATAAAAAAATTAGAAAATTATAGTTACACAAGATTGCAGCCAAGATGCAGACAAATCCTTATTGTTCGATAACAAAGTTCTGAGAAGAGTATTTTTATACTCGCGCAAAAAGTTGCACAGAGTATAATCGTTTTTTTACTCTAAAAAAACATTATTTGTAAAAACATGAAGTTTTATAACTCAGTTAACAATTATACTAGAACACTGGAATTAACTATAGGGGTCGCAGTTTGGAAAGGCAATTATGATTTAAAAAATTTCCCGGCTTCTAATATCTTTTATGTATATATCTCAAAAATTATTAAAACTAAGCGAAGCAAACTTGGCGGGAATATCGTGCTTTAACATCTCGTAATATGGTGTGAAAATCAACGAAATTGGTTAACACTCATTCCCACCTCCCTTGTAATGGTTATATTCTAAATTACTAAAAGTGCTATAACTTTTTAACGTAAAATTTCACAAACACTCAATTTAACGATAATGATGATACCTCAAGCGTACTTGTTGATTAGTTCAGAAATTGGGCAATGGACATGGTGCCGCCCCCTTTTAGGTGAAATCAAATACCTCATCAACTACTAAACGAAATTAGGCCTCGAACACTCCCATCACATCAAATGGGTATGGTATGACTTAATTTGTCATTTACACCTCTATTCTGTGCACTTGACAAATTCAACATTTTTCAAGATTGACACTTTCTCAAAATTTTTCTATTCTGTGTCATGAATGAAGAGCTCTTTTCTTGATAAATTGACTATATGTCAAATGCTCTCGACAGTGCTTTTTACAAATAAAACTTCCGTTTTACTTTTTGTGCATAGTTGTGGAAATCAATTTGTTAGAATAGAAGATATTTTAGTTTTATTGTTGTTTTTAGACGAAGAGGGAAATTGAGATAATAGGGACCGCAAGCTTTACTTGAGAAGTTTACGAGATGCTAGTGATCCATTTTCATTAAGTGATAAAACGTTTTTGCAAAATTTTTGTTTGACGCATGAAAGTTGCCGTCGTTTAATTGATGAACTGGCTCCAGATGATAACCAAAAACCTTTAACTATAAAAGTTGTGGCAGTTTTAAACTTCTTTGGGCACGGCTCATCCCAAAAATGTATAGGCAATAACTTCAACTTGCCCCTGAGTCGTCGCTTTTCAGACATTTGTGGGCTGTTGTGAAGCTTTTACAATACGCTGAATGAAGGGAAGAGGAATAAAATTTCTCATCTCGGCAGAGGAAGAAACTTTCATAAATATTGGGCACGTATTAATTCAATACCAAAAAAAAAACCGATTTAAATTAAATTATCTGGAATGCATTTCAAATTTTATAGAAATTTGGCATTAAAAGCAAATTGGGGCAATTGAATGCATGTATATTGCTATTGTTGCTCCATTATCAAATAATGTTGAACGCCCTCTTAATTCATATATAAATAGAAAAGGGTATTTGGCCAATGCAATTTATGAATGTATCGTTTCTCAGGTATGTGATCACCATTTATGTATTTTTAAATACAAAATTTTCGGATGCAAAACCAGACTTTGGACAACATCTGATCTACGAGAACATCTGATTCGTCAGTACACTAATACGTCTGAACAACACCGGAGAGAATCTTAGCTTATTGGCGATCAGTGTTATCCTTTAGAGTCATCGCTTTTAAAACCACTAGGAGTACCTAGGACCCCTAAAGTACAAAATTGCAATAACTTGCTGAAGCACCGGGTTCTCCATTATTTCTATGAAACTTCAGCTCTGCTTGTTAGCACGTGCATTATATTGCATAATATAATGACGCAAACAGCCATTATGCTGGGCGAGATAGATGAAGCGGTTGCAGAAGACTCTGATTTTGAAATTAATTATATTATATTAATTCTTCACAGTACTTACTCAAAGATGAAAGAACGAGATCGAGATATATTTCAACTCTTTATTTATCAGTCAGAAGTCAAGCAAGAAATGTACACATTCTTAGATTTTATTTTCGAAATATAGAACTTACTTGTATTAGTTGTTTATTTATTTTTCTTCTTTTGTAAAAGACATTAAGATAATTTCAAAGAAGAAATATAAAACATATCTTTTTACAGTCAGTCGAGACCTATGTCGAGAAAGAACAAATTTATTTTTGTAGTCTCTAAGCAACTTTGTCTAAATTGGTATTTTCCAATTTTGTAATTGTAATTGTATTTTACATTGTGTTATTCCATATTTCAATTTCTCATATTGTCAGCTTACAGCATATCAAATTTTAGCCAAAGCAGACAAAGGGAAGTGTCAATAACTCATTAATATTCTCAACCAGGGAATTGTGATGAGGGAACCAGAGAATGCGTGTTATACGCACTTATGCTAAGTGAATTTTTTAAATTCCATTAAAATTTTTATATTTTATTTTAATATAATTTATGCTCAACTATGAATAAAAAGAATTATTAATAAAAAATATTTCGAAACATTTATATAAATAATTTATACATATGTACATCATGACTACATGACACCATTAAGGAGTCGAATAAGCATTGATTTGCCGACGGAAATTTTCTTGTTATGTCAATATTTATTATTTTAATACTTGGTTTTTAAAATTTTAACAGATATATGTTATCATCTTGTAAAAACTTCATATTGAGGTGTGTGCGTTCATATGTACATACATAGATCTTTGAGAATTGAATTAAATATGAGTATACGATTGCACTATATTTTCTCTCTTCTCTATGCATGCATATAAATATGTGCCTAGTAATTTACATACATACGCATAAAAATGTACACATGTACATTCCTCAGATTATTCCCTTCGACTAACCTTCAGAGAAAACTACACGCTGACAACAAAAACAATACTCTTTAAACCGACGCCGAAATGCATAGTAAAAAAAATTACAAAAACAATTCCATTCTTAACGCAAGCGCCGCGCAGATCTACTCGCGTGCGACCGTGGTATTTCAGCGACTACTCACGAAGATGGTAAAAATCATAAATTGAAACAATTTCTGATATTTACTTCAGAAGCGAAAAGTGGCAGCGTGTCCTTTTGTCATTTAACAAATTTTTCAGAGTGCTGAGTCACAGAATGATATTGCTGTTCTATAGGAATCAGCCTATTCTTCTATACGCAATCAAACATCGATTAAGGCTACCCATTTTAGCATTTGATGAGGCATAGAGATTGAACGAATGTTCATACTTCAGTCAATGCTAAAATTCGAATCTCGATCGAAGTTTTGTTTTTTTTGCGCATATTTTATTTTTCTATCATAATTGTTTAGACAAATTTGAATATTGATGCTTTTCTGATTTTTGTCAAGCTGTCTGCACTGTTGCCACATTTCACTTGGACTTATACATAGTAATTTTTATAAAAAAAAAGTTTTGTCATACATGAAAAATTCTCATCAAAAATTACTTCTCATAAACAAGCAATTTCTATGCCTATCCTATATAAATAAAATCGCTATAAAATAGCGAATATGTTAGAGAATGGTGAATTCCCTACTCGGTGTTTTTCAGCCTATGTACACGAGCCAATCGAACATCATACAAAATTCAATTTGCGCCCAGAGAACTTATAAACATGGAGAAGGTGCAAATTGAATTTTGTATATTTGGTTAAAATTTCAATAAATGATTATTAAAATTATATATATTGACATAACAAGGACAAGAAAAAGAGCACAAATTGAATGAAAATAAAGTATAAAAATTTAAATGGAATTTAAAAAATTCACATTGCCTATGTATTGGGTTGTTCGGAAAGTCATTTCGTTTTTTCCCGCCAGAGGACTTAATTACGTTTTTTCGAAACTAACTTCACACTTAAGCCCCATAACCATTATATGTCATGAGAGCTGATATTGCAAGGCTTGTGTGTGAAAAAGTTCTATTAATTCTACCCAGTAGTTTTTGGTTGGTGCCTTTTTAAATATGGAGAGCAATAAGCAGCATTTTCGTCATATTTTACTTTTTAACTTCAGAAAAGGTAAAAATGCTGTCCAAGCGAGAAAAAAATTGACGGATGTGTATGGAGAAGGCGTGTTAACAGTACGCCAGTGCCAGAACTGGTTTGCAAAATTTCGATCCGGCAATTTTGATGTCGAAGATGCACCACGGTCTGGAAGGCCGGTCGAAGCTGACAAAGATGCGATAAAGGCATTAGTTGATGCAAATCGGCGAATCACCACACGAGATATCGGTGAGAGGTTAAGTTTGTCGAATTCAACTGTTTATGGCCATTTGAAAGGCATGGACTTAACCTCGAAGCTCGATGTGTGGGTGCCCCATGTCCTTACCGAGCGAAATTTGTGTCGTCGTGTTGACGCGTGTGATTCGCTCCTCAAACGTCTAGAAAATGATCCATTTTTGAAGCGGATTATTACTGGGGACGAAAAATGGGTTGTATACAACAATGTTAAACGCAAGAGGTCATGGAGCAGAAAAGATGAACCGGCTCAAAGCGTGTCAAAAGCCAACATTCACCAAAAAAAGGTGATGCTCTCCGTTTGGTGGGATGTCAAAGGAATCGTTTTTTTTGAGCTTTTGCCGGACAATACAACGATTAATTCAGAAGTATATTGTCATCAGCTGGACAAATTGAATGATTCACTTAAAGAGAAGAGGCCCGAATTAATCAACAGGAAGGGTGTAGTGTTCCACCAGGATAATGCGAGACCTCACACAAGTTTGGTCACTCGCCAAAAACTTTTACAGCTTGAATGGGACGTACTGCAACATCCACCATATTCTCCAGATCTGGCGCCTTCCGACTACTATTTGTTCCGGTCCCTGCAAAATTTTTTGGATGGCAAAACCTTTACCTCAAATGAAGATGTCAAAAACCACCTGGACGAGTTTTTTGCCAGCAAGGACCAAAACTTTTATGAGAGGGGAATTATGTTACTGCCAGAAAGATGGCAAAAGGTGTTGGACCAGAATGGCCAATATATAATTTAATAAAATATTTATTCATTATACGAAAACTGTCTTTCATGTTCCCCAAAAAAAACGAAATGACTTTCCGAACAACCCAATACTATATGCATTCTCCGGTTCGATCATAAATATTCCCTGATTGAGACTGTTAAGAACAGAAAATGTGTAATTACTACAGATTCCCTTCTGCTAAGAATTAAAACAATGGTAATTTATCATGTGGTGAATTCCGCCGTTGAAATTTTTCAGACTTTCGATGTCGAACCTGCACCTTCTATATGTTTATAAGTTCTCTGCTCTATATTTATAAGTTCTCTGCCAGAACTAGATAACATAACATAATTGGCGCCCAATTTAGAAGAACTTATCAACCGGACTATAATGCTGGCAGTGTAAATATAAAAAATGTAAATATCTTCAAAAACAAAACAAAAAAAAAGAGCTGCTTAGAGGTAAAAGTATATTTTACGCTGTCTATTAAAAATTAAAAATTGTATGCATTTAAAAAATTAAACGTAAATGCTATGGACACAGGGCATTTATTTAATTTAATTCATGCGGCGGTGACCACTTTCCGTGAGCACCAATGGCTAACTTTTGACCATAAAATAGAAACATTAACGAGAAAGTTATTCACAGTTTCAACTGGTTCAGCAACAATTGCTCATGAACTAGTCAAGTTGGTACCTTATAGTCTAGTAGAGCGAGGACCGTTAGGTTTAATTAAATCCTTATCGAAATTTGAAGAAAATATCGGGACTTGCGTGTCCTGGCATCAAGCCGCTATATGTCTTCCGAAGTCTTTAGGAACTATCAGGGTAGTTCAAGACATTACCAATCTGTAGTAATAATACGAAATAAAGTCAAAGGAACAACTGACGCTGTCTTAGCATCATGCAATACGGTACTAAATTTGTATGCCATTGTGGCTATACTTGATTTTACGTACGCGGACGAACGTACCATTTACTTAATTGAGCAGGAAATATCTGTAAAAGGAAATTTATAAGTGTTAGATTATTTTGTTGAAGTAGAAAAATAACTAACATTACTCACAAGTAAGATTACTATAAAAAATCCGAGAGTGAATTAGAAGGCCTGAAAGTCGAACAACTGAATTTTTTCGAGGACAATCTCTGCTCCCGTGGATAGAACAGAGTTGGGGATAACAGAAAAGTAAAGTTTTTAGTGGACACTCGCGCTTCGAAAAGGTATGTAAAACCTTTGCTAGAACTAAAGGATATCATTTCGATATCCAAACCATTTCTATTTCAATCAGTACAGCGAAATAGTGTAGTAAATGAAAAATGTGAACTAAATTATTTTGGTGAATGAAAATACTTCCAAATATTGAAACATTTGGTGGTATATTGGCTTAGTTCTTTTTAACGAAGTTAATGCTCAAATAAATATACAACACGGAACAATAAACCATTACATTTTATAAGAAAATTTGCTATTTTATGCATGTGAGCGAAGATTTCTTCGGAAATTCGCGATCAATTTTACAATATGATAACAAATAAGAAAAAGGTTTTTGCAGTCACGAGCGAGTATAACAAATATTGTCATGACAATTTGGAAAAAATTAAATGAACGCTTTTATTCGCTTTGCCCATACACTATGGGTGTCCCTAATTTTGTCAACAAGAAAACAGCTGACCATCTCGCTAATGACAAAAAGGTAATAAGAAGCAAGCAAGGAATGGTTAAGCTCGGATGTAACCCAATATTTCATACTCTCCCAATGTGCCGGGATTAAAGAAGGGTAAATACTTTCAGGTTTTGGAAACTCTTTGTAATAACATTAATGACGTGCTAAGTTTCGCGTGTAACCGAACATCTTATACTCTGCGATAAACCGGTTTCATTCTTATTCAGCGCGACACCACATTATGTTTAAGAAGGAATGTACTCTTAATTTATTAAAATATCACACATATTGTCCAACATAAACGGTTTATAGCCAGGTGGAAAATCGGAAATCACTACATCGGGTTAAAGTCAGCTTTAAAATCGGAAATACCTAAAATGGGTATATCGGAACTGCTGGAAGGTATGGATTGATTGAGCTTCACAAGTATGCTCCGGAATATATTTCCAAGCAACTTTTTGAAGATAACTCGCACACAGACCGAACTATTAGGCATAAAGTCTGCTATAATATTGAAAATCATTATACGTAATATTTGGGTTGTTGGGTTGTATTTGGGATGCATTATCGGAATTAAACTATAGCATATACAATATTATACGTTCACTTAATGTTGCTAAGATATCATATACATTGACCGATATATACCGTGTATTGTCAAGTATACCGTAAATAAGTTAATATTTAGTACCGTAAATGCCAAACCGGGAGTTTGAAATTCTTATGATAAGTATATGAGGGCTTGGGCTAGCATTGATTCGATTTTATTCTCTTTTAGCACCAGGACATATTATTACCAGGGAAAGATGCTGTCTGACTTTCAATAAGACACCTTACAGATTAACCCATATATACGGTATGAAGTAAACCATAATTTCTAAAATGCTCATATTAGGTATAGGGGGGCCAAAGGAAGTATTTACCTTATTTTTGACACACAGACCCTTTATTAATAGGAATATATGATCCCTGAATTTCATCAAGATACCCTAAAGATTGGACGACATAAACGGTATTAAATCCACCGGACGCTCGAAAATCTTTATATTACCCACATGGGGCTAGGCGAAGTATTCACCCGATTTTACGCATTTGTGACACAAGGGTAAATTATAAATACAGGAAGATGGCTTTTGAATTTCATTAACATACCTTACAGATTGACCAATATTTTCGGTAGATAGTCAGATACAGGCACCCAGGTCCACATATGCGGTATCTGGAGACTTCTTATATTAAAGTTATATTCCAATTTCAACACTTTCAGACAGGAAATAGCATGGAGAGAAAATGGCATACCCTGATATCTTGATTGGTGCTTTAGTTATATACTATAATGTGAAAGAATAAGATGAAATTAAAAAAATTTTTAGTTTGGGAAAAGGGCATTTTCGCACTAACATAAGGATGCAATTATAAGATGATGCACCAAATTTATTGGAAATAGCTGTTCCTGAGATATGGAATTTCACATAGAGGTGGGCGGTGACATACTCATTGTTCAAAATTTGAACAGACTCTTATGGAGTCCCTCCGTTGCACCCTACTGTCAAATTTAATACTTCCGACGTCTTTTTAGTGTCCGCCCTGCGGGTCGGGGGATAAGAATAACCCGCGGTAAGGTATGCCTATCGTAAGAGGCGACTAAAATCTATAAAATGCACTGCATTTGAAATAGACTTTGCCATGTCAGAAATAGTGCTATATTACTTAGCTTGAACTAAGTTTATAACACTTTAAATGTATTATGCACACACTTAAAGATTCATTTTAGGGCATTTTAGTTCAAACTACAAATGCCACCAGTCGGAGTTGAATGGGTAACTCAACTGGAAGTAGCCTAGGCTAAAAGGTCTGAACGGAGACTTTATCCTGGTATCACGGGGAGCAGGAGTCCGATGGCGTCTGGATGGCGCTCCATCCTGCTCATTGCGGTAGGCCCTTCGGGGAGTATCGTGGTGGCTGTGGTTTAATACCTGAATGCGGGTAGAGCTGTTGGGTGATGTAGCTCAGTGTGGAGTTGCATTGCAACCGGGTGTCGGACCCAAAGTACGGCAAAGGTTTTAGATAGGCCTCGAGCCCCACCAAGGTGGTTATTGTGTCCATTCCACATATTGATTCGTTGTGTTTTAGAACTGTGAGGAGTGAGGCTGTACAACGGCAGGTACCCACGTAAAGCACATCGTTCATTGTCTTCCTTAGTGTGTTATCGCACTTTAAGTAGTTTTTAAATTAACCGTTATATGGAGGGTGGCCGTGGTTATCGTTCGATTTAGCCCATTTTTACACTTTGTGCGGAGGCGCGAGAACGGTTTGTTCTTACTAAGAGTGCTTGATAAAGCTGTGGTGGTTTGTGAGATGTAAATATTAAACTAATTAGGCGGTGGGCCATCGCTCATTTTTTAAAAATTTGTCCCTCCCTACTGCGATTCTAAGTGCCAAAATACAAATTTGTTTCTTAATTTGGAGCTTAGTTATATCATTTTATTTGTTTCCGATTAGTGGCATTTTGTGGGCGTGGCATTGGTCCGAATTCGCTTATCTGCACTTAAGGAGCCAAGGTATACGTACCCCAAGTTTTATCAAGATGTCTTAATTTTTACTGAAGTTGTCGCTTACACAGGCGAACGGCTTCTATCTCATCTTCCTTACTATTTGATTGGTAAGAGCTGACTAATGTAGAGGTTAGGCAGGAATTACTGATCAATTGATAAATCATTAATAATCATTATAACAGTCGTACTTTTTACGTTCACTGGGTTAAGTATTACACATGGAAATTTATTGCACAACAGTGATTTTGCAACCATGTTGCGCTTTTTAGATGAAAGCAAAAATAATAGAAACGCTTTAAAGAAATAGGGGTTGGTTGCAGTTGGTGAAAATTTAGGATTATAAATATTTTGTAATGACAAATCTTAAAGAACTAAAAATTACAAAAGAAAATTTCACCTTTTCTCAGACCTACAAAATACATCAAAATTGTTTTTTATAAAATTCGACAAAACAAACACTGTGACATCAGATTCTTATACATTATATATACAATAATATATTTTTTTACTTCTTTAAAAGTATAACATGGTTATTTTAATTGCAGGCAATCCAACTCCAGAATTAGCTTGGTTTTTTGAAGACGTTAATTTAGAATACGAAATGGCTACTGACATTCTAAACAAGTCTGTAAAAAGTGTTATTAAATTCGGACCTTTAAATAGAGAACACCTTAATGGACGGCTTACTTGTCAAGCCCGTAATCACCTAAAAGCGGCACTGGTACAGGCTATTGTACAAATTGATATGAACTGTAAGTAGTACTCGTGTTATAAATTATTGCAGTTGATATATATATATAAGATCTATATATATCTAGATACATATATTATATATAAATATATTTGTAAGTTTCATTATAGTATGTGTATTATGGTAATATTAGCAATAGAAGTTTGATGCAACGAATGCCTTTTTATTATCCAACAATGTTGTATGCAACAATGACTAGAATAGAATAATAATGAGGTATGCACCTGTGGTCTATTGTGCCCATATTTACTAAATTGGTAATACTAAATTTGATATCGTCTCTTAGAAGAAGGGTTTGTGGGGTGTGAGTGTGTGTTTACTAATGCCCTTAATATTTGGGACGAAATTACTTTACCTCTGCCCTACCCTTATGCTATCATGGTATGTAGCGCTATTTCATTAATTACAAGATAGAGCTGTGTGAGTGTGCGCATTGCCCTCGATACGCAGAAGTGAGCAAGTCCTTGCAATTTCGAGAGTTGAAGCTTTCTGTTTAAGAAAACATATCCACTTAATTTCATTAAAATATCACATATATTGACTAATATATAAGGTTTGAAGTCAGCTGGAAAGTCGATCGGTCGGTCGGTCGAAGTCGGTTGAAGTCGGTTGATTGCATTAATTTTGGCATTACTCAAGTATACTGGAGAGCCTGTTTCCACGCAATTTTATGAAGATAACTCTCACACTGACCGACATATTCGACATAAAGTCTGCTAGAATAACGAAAAGTGTTATATGTCGTATATGGGAGCTGGTGTCTACGAATTACCGATTTCATATATTTTCGGTACTTAACTATAATATATCTAATATTATACGTGCACGTAATTCTGCTAAGATATTATACATATTGGCCGATATGTACCGTATAAAGACAACCGGATGTTTGAAATTCTTGTATAAGATATTTGGGGCAAGAGATAGCATTAATCCGATTTTATTCATTTTTAGAATCACGACATATTATTGCTAGGAAAAGTTGCTGTCTGACTATCATTAAGATATCTCACATATCGGCTGTTATATAAGGTAAGGTATTTTGAAGGTTACTTTTGAAGAAAAAGATTTACTAGATTTTCTCCATTTTTGAGCCAATGGCACACTATTATCATGAAAAGATACTTCTTGAATTTCATTAAGATATCTCACGGAGTGACCGATATTTTCTGTATAAAGTTAAATAGTTTTTGAAATATCGACATCATACCTATTTTGCGGCGGGCCATTCCCACTTTTAAAAAATTTTATAACCACAGATGTCGCTCCCTGCTGCGATTGTCCGTACCAAATTACAAGATTACAACTTAATTTTTGCTTATTTATGCCATCTTATAATTTTTCGATTAATGGTATTTTGTGGGTGAGGCAGTCCGATTACCTAAGGGTGGGTGGTGTTACACCTGTTGTCCCATTTTACAACGTACAAACTACCATTGAACCCCTAACGTACCATCTTGGCGGTGCAATTAGATGTTTCGGGCATGTTTCTTCAGCCAGTTACGCATTCTTAGTAGTTTTCAACATAACTTTTTATGGGAGGTGGGTGTGGTCACACGATGTGAACTCGATTTCACCCTTTTTCCCACTGTGGCAGAAAATGATAGACGGAAATGTTCCCCCTAAGCTCAGGCTTGGTAGTTTGTGAAGTATAAACTTTCACCCCGTTATAGTAAATAGACCAAATTTGTGTTCTGTAGCTTAGTTTGAGGCTTGGTTATGGCAGTTTATTGCTCTTCGCAAAACAGCATTTTGTGGGAGTGGCAATGGTTCCATTTCGCCCATCGATTCTTAGAACCAGAAATCACTGAACAAGTTTCATAAAAATATCTTAATACTCACTAAAGTTATAGCTGGCACGTACAGACATGCTGACAGATTTCTGGAAATAAATTTGGTCATCCTGATAATTTTAATGTATTCAGTCTATAACGGTATTCGTGCTGTTTGCCAGGAGGTGGCGTATCTTGATTACTATTCCATTGTTCGAATATTCCGAACCTGCGTTGGAAAGCTACTATCCTTGTGCTTCATTTTCAGTATATGTTATTCATTTAAAGCGTAAACAACAATAATTTTTTTTCACTCAAATATGTCGACTCAAATATGCCTTCTGCCTGAAAAAGTGTTTTTGTTGAGACTTCTTCTTCATTACTCTCGTATGAGGAAACCTCAGCCGAAAGTCATCGTATTTTGGTGAAAGTTTATTTGTTCACCGTGTTCACTCCAGCTGAACGAAGTGGTTTGCAAGATTTAAAAGTGGTGATTTTGACTTGGAAGACGAAAAACATCCTGGGCGGTCTAAAACGTTTAAAGGTGAGGTGAGGTGATGTGAGGTAAAAAAAAATGTACGCATATAGTTATAAACCCAATATGTAACTCTATACCTTGAATAGTTTTAAATGTTACTAACAAGATTAAAAATTAAGATGTTCCTTCGCTGTATAAGTGCAGATGGACAGAAGCTCACAAAATACCGGCAATCGAAAACCTGTAAAGTGCTATAACTTAGCTCCAAATTAAGACCCAAACCTGTAAATTGATATTGGGATTCGCATTAGAGCGGTGCAATCCCCCACCTCCCTAATTCGTTTAGTACATATCTCATAAACCACTACAGCTCAATCAAACAAACTTGGTGAGTATAAACCCTTCTCGGGCCTCCTTGTACAGTGTGAAAATGAGTGAAATCGAATGATAAACACAACCACACTTTCAATAACGGCTGCGTTGAAAACTACCGAAATTGCCATAACACACTAAGGAAACACGTCAGAAATATTAAATTTGTCAGTTGGATCCTACGGAGGGACTCCATAAGAGTCTGTGTAATATTTGAACAATGTGTATGTCCCAGTCCACTATTAGGTGAAATTCCATATTTCAGGTAGTACTATATCAATTTCAATTAAATTAGATGGGTGATTTTATATTTGCATTTTTATGTTACAAAGTGAAAATGGGCGAATTCGGAATCCAGCCACGCCTTTTTCCCATATAACACAATTTTAAATTTCATCTAATTATTTCACTTTGTATTATATAAATCAAGCACCAATGAAGATATTGGCTTAAAATTTTACACAAGTACGGCCTTCAAAGTATGCCATCTCACGCCTAAAACTGTCTCAATCGGTCCTTAAGTTTTTAATTCCTCACTATTTACCTGGACCGTGGTCTAAGCCCTTTTTTTCTGATATAACGGTTTCTGTTTCTCTGGTTGACTCTTTGTTCATATGCCCAAAATACTAAATTTGTCCTTTAAGTTGACATGGAGTAGAAGTATATAATATCAAATATAATTGTGATCCATTCATAGTTTCGTCCAATGATGAATGTTGAATAATTAGGCAATATTTTTCAGTTTAGCAGGTAATCGCAAATTTTTCTACGCATTTGCGGGAGTGTAAAATGTTCGGTTACACCCGAATTAGCCCCTATTTACTTGTTAATTTTAAATTTACATTTTCAAGCCTGTTAAACTGCACTATAACTACTAAGGGAAACTCCATCTTTGTTTTTATACTCCATTTCGGTATATAATTTAAGGATATGAATACCCCGAAACTAATACTTGGATCTAAATTAGATGACGTCTTGATAGGGAGACCCTTTGTTAGGTGTAACATTTTGAGACCAGAACGAATAAAAAGAAAAGCTCTTTTCGCTTTGTCGATCCGATTCCATCATATACTGCTAGTTGTCAACTATTAAATTTAAAATCTTTGAACATAGTCATAGTAACATTTGATTTTTTCCATGGGTAAATTTCTATTGAACGTATTTACCAGTCGTCGATTTAACATAAAATCCCGAGTAGTGCTTTACGTAATATTTTGCTTTTTTTATGTTATCTTAATTTTTATATTATTTTATATTAGGTTTGCCGTTGGAGTTTTTATCAACCAATGAAGATGCTGAGAACTTTGTACATTCAAAAGTATTCATAGTTAGGCGTTGGTCGCAACATGTTGCACAGATTGTAAGTTCACATAACAGTAAGAACTAAAATTAATCCAGGTTTATATAGGCCTATGTATACAAAAATTATCAGAATGACGAATGATTTCCACGTGTCTGTCCATGGATTCATTCGCCATTCGACAACCAAACTCTCTGGGAATAGTATATTTCGCCACTTTAAATTTCAATTTGAAAATGGGAGAAATCGGATAGTAACTAAGTCGACTTCAGAAAGAACATCATTATGAATATGTCGGCTTCTTTTATTTTACAAAAAGTACCTCAAGCAGTCGTGGAAAAATCAAACTAAGCAGAACTAGGGCTTCTAATATGTTACAATTCCGATTCCAAATTTTTTCATTCGACTTTAAAATCCCTTTCCACCATATACCGAATTTCGTAATCTCCTTTTTTCTTGTTTACTTTGAATAGCATGTGTCAATCAATATATTAGATATCCTAATGATATTGCAGGTATTTTTTTGATGTATTGTGTTATTTGGTGCCAAAAATTAATGACCTCGATCTCTACTTTCCGTAAATGTAAGAGATTTCTTAATTTCTTGAGCATAAATTGGTTTGATGTTGAAAGTTGATTTAGCTGAGTTGAGTTGATGTGGATTTTAATCGGACAAAAAATAAGTTATGTCCATAAAATGATGTATATATATTTTTCTTAAACGTAATCTAATTAGTTTCCAAGTCAGTGATATCGGTTTATGCATTTCAGGACCACATATGTGATGAATATACTAATTTCTGTTAGCAAGGATAATTTTATGTTAGTTATTTCGGTTTTTTTGGAGAATACATTCGTTTTTGAATGGCGGTAATTATAAAACAGAACATGCTTCAACACTTCGATTTCTTGTGCAACTCATGAACTAAAAATTTGGAGTGTAAAATTGGTGGTTGTTTTATTAGTTCCATACTTTGTTTTTATTTAATTCAATTGAATTTTTGCCTTTATTTACTATTACTACTCTTAAGTGTACCGTGAATTTTACATTATTATGTGCACTGAATAGTTAAAAGTATAATTACTTAAATACTGCGCAAATGCATTCCTAAACATGTTGAACAAAGGGGAATTCTTTAAATTTTGCATTATTGCTTGAATGCTGTACCAAAGTATGCAAGAGTACGAGAACACACCATTGCTGAATCGTGGCAACTTTAAATAAACAGCTGAACAACTTCGGAAAATCAAGAACTAATTCATTTTATGATAATAGAAGCCGCTTTTAATATACTGTTCCTGGATGATAGCTGATTATTTACTTCATTGAACTTTTAAAAATATACTCACATGCAAATTATACATGGAAGTTATTAAACTGTGCCCAAATGCTTGGAATAGAGATCCACTGCCCTTTAGCGGTTAGACGAAAGGCGTTTTCAACAGATGCTCTCAAGTGAGCATTTTTTTTTTCAAGAGAAAACTTCTTTTCAATAAAGCATCAAGAAATCCATTTAAGTTGCTATTGTTCTTGATCAAATAAAATGCACAATTAACAACACAATCAGTCAATATTCTATAGATCTCGTGATCTACACTAGCTATAACTTTATATCGTTTGGTTTCATCTGGTCAAAATGCGGCGATTCGGAAAGTATCAACACTGTTTGAAGTAGGAGATGGTGAAACGCTTTATATATTCTTAAGCGAGTATTTTTGTCTTTTCGTAATTAAAATCTAAATATGTTACTTGCCCTGATGCAAATGAAAGACATGAAATCGTTACAACAACGTACAATGGGATGTCGCACTGTGTAGAGAGGAATTTAAACTTGCCAAAGCACCAGTTGTTAAATATTGAACTTATTTGTCAAAATGTCGAGGTCAGAGGTTGTATGCGATTAACAATTAAGGATTCGACATTTCGCAGCGGAGCACTTGGTAGTGTACATCAGGGGTACTCACGCCGCAGCTACAACACAGTACACAGTATTTTTTAAGAATAATATGCAAAATGAGCTCAGCAAAGAAGTTAACTTGCGCTGACGTCGTATGCCTCGCGGTGGCTTACTCGAAACTAACGGGACAAAAAATCGACCGTCATTCAGTCGTTGCTGGCCGGGTTAGCATTCACTTAGCTGTATTTGATTTGGCATAGATTTGTTGTTAGTTCAGTAGAAATATAGTTTTGGGGCGAAGTATTTTTTGTCATTCGGAGAACTATATTGATGTAATTTTTATTGATATTAGATGACTTCGGAAATAAATTTTTTGGTCACCCCTAATGGACAAGACACTCTCATGTTTCGTACTACTACTCTCTCCACTCAGAAAGATTTTTCATTTCCTCAATGGCTAGCAGGGGGTTGTGCTTATCCATTATTGCTTACACTTATTACCACTCTTATCACTCCATTTCGTCCAAGCTCCCAACAATTTAACTATTCAAAGTGTAAAGCTTTAAACTTACGTCATAGCAGATATCGCGTGAGAATTGAACCTTCTCCACAAAAAGGCAGCGAACTTCTGAAGCAGAAGCTAAGAGAAAATCTGTGTATAACATAATGTTTGGAGATCAATAAAAACAATTAACAATATTATTATTATTATTCCCTTATTTTGTGTCGTTGTATAATTGTTGATCATTTTGTTCAGTTTAGCCGGTGCGAAATAATAGGGATGCGAAAGTTGACTAAATAATTTCTTTGAAATATTGAGGATTTTAAACATCTATAATCGGTAAAGGTATTAAGCATATGATGAAATATAATTATATATTAAACGAATAACGAAATATTATAGTTCAGTGATTAAAAATGGGACGGCATTGTAGCGTTCAGCTTCGAGAACAAACAAAAAACCTACACAAAAAGAGATTTTCGTACCAAAAACTAGGCGAGACGTTGAAATGCTCAAGAGAATGGTAAAAAATGCAATAAGATATAAACTGCAAAAGGAAATACGCAGACAAAAACCAAAAATTTCACTATCTATTGAAAATAATATAGAGAGATTTGTGAAAAAGTTCTCTTTGCATCTTCAAAAGATATAAAACTCGAATTTTCTTTAAATGTTGATTCTTCCACCACTCGCAAAAGCTTAATGCAAAAGATTTAAAACCGAAAAACCGAGGAAAGTACCTTATCTGTCAAAACAAAATGTTTCTAAAAGGCTACTTTTTGCTCAAGAGCATGCCTAGTAGCCAGTGGAGAAATGGCTTATCATTAGATCAGTTTATCAGATGAGTTTAAATGTCATATATTTAATCCTGATTTTGGTGCACGACAGTCCATACACAAATTAATACCGCTTTCAAACCACAATACACAGTTTAAACGATTAAACATGGAGGTGGATCCATCATGGTTTTTGAACGCTTTTGCTACCATGGTATAGATCCGATATATCGGATTGTGAAGACAATGACAGCAGGTATTTATTGCAATATTTTAAGTAAAGTGATATTATGACCTTATGCTGAAGATAATATGCCGCTTTGATCGGTGTTCCAGCAAGACAATAACATAAATTACACATCGAAGGTGGTAAAAAAATACTTTATGTACTTTATAAAAATGAACTTTAAGATGGCCTGCTCAATCGCTGGATTTAAATCCGATTGAGCACTTGCGGCAAGAGTAAAAGGCGTCTAAAATCCATAAAATGTACTGCATTTGAAATAGACTTTGCTCTAGAATAGGCTTAGTCGTGTCAGAAATAGTGCTATATTACTTAGCTTGAACTGAATTTATAATAGTTTAAATGTATTATGCAAACACTTACAGATTAATTTTAGGGCATTTTAGAGGCAAACTACAAATGCCACCAGTTTGAGTTGAATGGGTAGCTCTATTGGAAGTAGTCTGGCTGTGAGGTCTGAGAGGTCTGACCGGAGACTTTAATCTGGTACCACGCGGAACAGGAGTCCGTTGGAGTTCGTTCCAACCTGTTCATTGCGAAAGGCCCTTCGGCGAGTATCGTGGTGGCTGTGGTTTAATGCCTGCGGGTAGAGAAATTAGACGATACAGCTCAACGTGGTGTTGCATTGCACACCATTACTCACATTAACTCTTTCCATTATTCAAGTATATTAGGGAACATGTTTTCACGCAATTTTGTGAAAGTAACGCACACACTGACCAGCGTATTCGGCATAAAGTCTGCTAGAATAAGGAAAATCATTATATGTAGTATATGGGAGCTGGAATAATTCGTTCACCGGTTTCACACATTTTCGGCATTAAACTATGGTATATCCAATATTACAGGTTCACTTAATTTGCTAAGATATCTTACAGATTGACCGAAATATATGGTATAAAGCCTACCCGGATGTTGAAAATCCTTATATTATGTACATGGTGCCGAGGGAAAGTGCTTACCCTATTTTCCCCATTTTTAACACATAAGATGAAAATACAGAAGATCAAGTTTTTGCACAAGAATTGAATGATTTACTTTATCGAAAGCTTTGCTAAAGTCAGTGTATACAACATCAGAATTCTTATTTTCTCTAAAACCCTCTGAAACTTGGTTCGCAATAACAAACAAATTTGTTAGTGCAGATTTCCTTTACGAATTCCGTGCTGAGAACATGAAATCAATGGAGTAATCGAACAAGTTATTTCATCTGTGATAATAGTTTCAAAAACCTGGGCAGTAAGACGTCTTCCTCGGAAATAATTGGTGCACTAATTGAAGTAATCGGACGGAACTCATACGGATAAGGAAAACATTTAGGAGAGTGAGTACAGTAATTTGACTTAAAAAATTGTGCAAACATGTTGGAAATAATGTGATTGCCACATGACATGATTGATTTCTATTTCATCGCGGACGGAAATTTGGAAATTGCGTTTGGAATTAACGAAACCATAAAACAATATTGATTACTTACAATATATTCTTTACATTACTGATATAATTATTATAACCTTTTTTGTTTAGATCCGAATTCTCGTAACGCAATGATGAATATTTTGAATCGTCGACAAGTAAAGCAGTTTTTTTTTTAAGTTGAAAGTACGACCCTTTCAATTTTTTTTCATTTAAAAGAGATGTGTAACATTTTTATTGAAATGTGAGACACTTAATTCAATATTTCCATTGTTGTCTAGCCACGTTAAATTAAAAATTTCATTATTCAACTTTTTAAAGTTAGCTTTTGAAAAATTAAACCGAGAACAAAAACTGCAAGACTATTATCAAGTAAATTGTATATGGTTTGGATAGTTTTTCCAAAGAAGGATGAAATGATTTCTCTATCAGAACAAAAGGATCACACAGAATTTCGAAAAACTTTGAAGCGTTATCAACGTACATAAATCTGAGGGCTTACTGAATTTGTTCGAAATTAAATTAATCTTGTTAAGGCCCAACTCAGACATTTTTCCTAAAAACTCTTTGAAGTATAACCGAGTGCAAACAGGAATAATGCAATCGTCGATAACTTTCCATGAAACGTACGGTAAATTGAAATCATCTATAACAATTATGGAATCAGAATTATTTATCATTGAAATAACACTACATTTTGAAGAAGAATGCTGCATGTTTACATATAAGTCTGATCGGGGAGGTATATATAATAATAATGTTAAATAAATGTAGTAAGTATTGATATGAATTCTAATGCATTTAAATTCAAACGAATCTGTATAATGAACAAACCTTCCTATGAAGGAATGGAAGAGTGAATTGCAAACAGAACAGCTCCTCCGATTCTGTGACCAAAGTGAATATTTGAAACTCGGTGCATGATATCTCGTTATCAAAAATGTGAGGCTTTAGCCATGTTTCCGTAAAAGCAATTACGTCGAAATTATAATTAGTACTGTTTAATATATATAACATATAATATAATTCAAAGAATTTTGTATTAAGATCTCTAACATTTTGATAATAACTACTCAGCGAATTTCCAATATTGGGTTTTTTTTATTTCAGCGGCTTTTTTCGGTATTTTAGCCACATTTGCTTCAGTCTGTTGACTTTTATACTAAAATTCACGTACAAATGCAGCGGATGGCCAGAATGCGCTTTCAAGAAGCACTTGAATAGTTTCGATACATCTATTTTAAAAGAAGAGATGTTTCTCTCATAATTAAATTTGTACTTTTGAATTTGAATATCCTCAATTTTTAACTTCAACGAAATGTTAAACTTTATAGCCTAATCTAGAGAGAAATGCCGATTTTTTAGGTGGTATTACAACCAAATTTTTAAAAGAAAAGAGTGAGTTTCTAACGGAAGGAACCTGGATGTTTGCATTCTTAAAACCTTTAGGTGGAGCTTTATATGAAATTAGCTCTTTAGGCTGGTGGGCTTCCTACTTTAAGGGCACAGTGAAGAGAGATTGGAGAGGTCAATGCTCGGAACTCGGAGAAATACTCTTGAACTCTTGACAACAGAAGAACTGGTTGACTCTTCATTGGGCGAACGTTTTCGTTAGAAGTAGGCTTAGAAGTTTCATGAAAATCCTTTAGGCATTTCAACGATTTGAACAATACTTCATAATGCCTAAATTTTGCGGTGATATTTCAAGTTCTGCCGTTTTCATTGAAGCCATACCATTCAATGTATGTCGCTACATACAAAATAGGAGATAGGAATATAAAGCGAAAGGATTTTTGATGCTTACTGAAGGTCTTTTGAAGGTTGTAGGTGGTTTTAAATATTCGTATAATTTGAAATCGCTTGCAGTTTCGATAGATATGGAATTGGATAAATTGGATCCCGTTAATGCAACAAAAAGCATGTTTTGTGCAATTCATTAATAAATTAAAGCGATGATTACGGGTAAAATAATTGTGGCGATGTCATGTGCTTGAAAAGAGATTCCCCTTAAAAATGCGCGGTACAACACCCATTGTCCAATTTTTTAAGCAATTCATGCACTCCTACAGTTTTATCCTTAATTTAATGCTTTCGGTTTTCTAGTTGGCTATGTCCCCCACTATAGTAATTATGAACACAAGCGTTGCATGGGATTGATTCACACTTTATCATGAAATGCTGAAAATTAGTGTTTCTTGGTTGATATAGCTTTCGTAGAGTGATATATATATTAAACATATTAGAGAGCTCCTAGGCTATGCCCACTTTTCAAAAAGTTGTAAGCCACAGATGCATTTACTACTGTGATCTGTAACGATATCAAGTTTCATAGTAATTGTGACTGTGCAATATTTCGATTTTCCAAGTAGGAATACAAATATCCCAGAGTACTAAGGAAAATTGTTCCAAGTTTATCAAAATATCTAAATTTTTACTCAAGTTATCATTTAAATTGACAAAATCGATTCGTTTCGTGATACTGTTTATTTTGATATAAATAACCTTATTTGTAATCAAAATTGTTATACTCTGAACAATTTGCTGTATGAAAATATATAAAAATTTATATAAATATCTCATATTTAGTTCGTAATTCTTCTCATGTATTATTTTTGTTACACAGTTCCTCCGTTGAGTATTCGTTTACTTGGGGCACGCCAGCCTCTTTCTGCCGGGCGCCGTTATGATCTATTGTGCCAAAGTGCTGGAGGGAGACCACCTGCGGTTATAACATGGTGGCAAAATGATATACGTTTGGAAAAAACCACAGAAACTGTAAGTAAGCTTCATTTATTTTTTAAGAATAATAATATATAAACAAGATAAGGAACACCGCTGCCATTATTTCTGGATTTTAATTCAAGAGGTTTTCTTTTGTTTGCTGTTCTTAAAGAATTCGCATTTTTCGATGAACATTGCATTTTTGAAGCATATGACGAGAAAAACAATTCGAAGTGTAGATGTTTTATAAAGCAGAAAATACATATATGTATAATATATCACAACAAACTTTTATTTCTGATTCAATAAATACAATAAATTAATGATACACTAGATTTAACTTAAATATTTTTGTGAGTAGGAAAATTATCGACCGACTAATAAACTTTATATCAATATCAATATTTAAAAAATGATTGCAAAAATCATAATTCAAAGAAGTCGTTAATGTTTTAACGCTAAACCATGTTCATGTTAATGAACGCTAAACCACTTTATGTTTAGATGGCACGACCATTTATTTTCATTAAAATTTCACACAGATTGACCAACATAAACGACTTAAAGACAGCTGGAAATTCGGAAATCACTACATCGTGCACATTCGGGCTAGGGGAAGGTCTGAACTAATTGCAACAACTTTTGGGATTACACAAGTATACCCGAGAATTTGTTTACATGCAATTTTATGAAGATAACATTGAACCGTTGCACAAACTCATTGACCGATATATGTGCTATAATAACGATAATAATTATATTTAGTATATGAGGGTTCGTGTAATTCGCAAGCCGATGTAAATCATTTTCGGCAGTAAAATATAGTATATCCAACGTTATATGTCCACTTAATTTTGCTACGATATCTTATATATTGACCTATATATATCGTCTAAAGCCAACGGGAAATTTAAAATTCGTGAAATGAAGAGACGTTATCTGAATTTCTTTAAGATATCTCACAGATTGATCGATATGGATCTTAAAAAATCAGCCATAGACACAGAGGTTCACATATTGTGTATCTAGGTCTAGAAAAATATAGTCCAACTTCGACAACTTTTAAGACATGAGATCGCATATCCTAAATTCATTATTTGCGAAAAGTTTCCTTCCAATATCTTTCTTGAAACTTTGAAATTTATATTATATAAAGTAAAAGAATCAGGTTACATTTGAAATTGCGATACTTAAGAAGTAGGCGTGGTTATGCACCGAATTTGGTTGAAATTTGTTCCATCGTCCATCTTCAATAGCATTTCATCTAAAAGTGGGTGGTGGTCAAGTTCTTTGTACAATTTTTACATCGTTTCCTATGCATTTTTTCCATGCAATTTTTACTTAAAAATTTAATGCTTCGGACGTACTTCTTTACTGAGTTTAGGAATTATTAGTAGTTTTCAAAGTGCTAGAAAAACCTGTCGGCAGGAACTGTGGTTAATATAGCTTTATTGATTAGTGGGATATGCACATTAAACCATTACTGGATTGGGCCATCCCCACTTTTTAAAAATTTGCAACTCCCTAATGCGATTCCTAGTACCAAATTACTGTTTTGTATCCTAATCTATGGCTTATTTGTGGCCTTTTATGGTTATCGAATTTCGTTTATCGGTAATCGAAATACCGGTATTTATGAGTGTGATAATCGTACTATGCCGCCCATCTGCAATATCAATCTTCTTATTCTGCCAAGGAATACGTATACAAATTTTCATCAAGATATTTTAATAGTCACTAGGAATTCATATCGCCTCGTCATCCTGATAATTTTAATATATAACTCCATATCTATCTCGAACTCGTTTTAGATGTTACAAACAACCGTTATGTTAGAGAAACTGTTATACTCTGCTGCAACATGTTGCGAGAGTATAAAAATAATGTGATTCGTTTGTGAAATATTCGTTTTTAGGAGAACTTGTGAATGCATTACGATCTTTGGTATCTAATGAACTCATACTATTGGTCATATAGTCACTTAGTATCATTACAACATTTTGCTTCATGTCCGTGATATTAATATTAAAATCAATATTAGTAACACAAATCACTGTATTCATCATATTAATGCTGTGGGACGGCAAATATTAATAGATATGTTTTTTGGTACCGAACGACATAGTCTTAATCAAAATATTCCCGCTTAACTTTATTGAGACATCTTCTATTGAGAATCGCATATATCTCACTTAAACGGAACCAAAGGGGTATATGAGGAAAAGCCAATCAGAGGGGCAAAAATCATTATAAGCCAAAGGTCTAGAACAAAATTCATTCATATTCAGCACCAAATTATATTATTGTTAACAAAAGGGTTTCACTTAATTTTATTAAAATATCGAACATATCGCCCAATATAAACGATGTGAAGTAAAACGAGAAACCACTATGTGGAGTATATTTAGACTAGGGCAAGGTCTGAACCAATTGCTTCCACTTTTAACAATAAACTAAGGTATGCTTGCAAATATGGTTCCATGCAATTTTATTAAGATAACTCATAATTTGACCTATATATTGGTCTTAAAATCCACTTGATTAACCAAACATATTATATGTAGAACATGGGAGTTGGGGTATTTTGTGACCGGTTTTCAGATACTTCCGCCACCAAACTTCGGTGGAAATTTATGTTGCGATTGTGACAGTTTTTAGAACCACCGGGGCTCCCACACTCTGAAGGTGAAACATTTTGTTCTCATATCTTCATTCGTGCTTAATTTATATATTATAAATAGTTAAGAATCAGATGGAATTTAAAGTTGTGTTATAAGCGAATTAGGAGTGGTGTAATACGATTTCGGTCATAAGAAAAAAATATCAAGAAAATGCTATATATCAGACTTAGTTGAATTTGATAGTGAAATTGCTGAGAAATGAGATTTTACAACCTAAAAGTAGACAATGCCATGTCCGTTTTTTACACTGATTCATATGTAGTCCATCGGTACTATTTCTACTGTAAAATTTAATGCTTCTTACATGTTTATTTGCGAGTTTACTCTTTAACTAACTTTAATAGTTTTGAACATTAACTTTGTATGGAGGTTAAGCGAAATGAAGAATAAATATGTTTCCATTAAGTTTCGTTGATATAGTCTTAGTAATTTGCAAGATATTTGCATTAAACCCATTTGGTGGCGCGACTGCACTCACTTCCTAAAAAATTTTACACCACAGATTTTTCGCGTAAGGGCATTTTGCGGGAGCGGTAGTGGCATGTTTTTGACTATTTCCTAATCACCTCAGAGAGCTCAGGAAAAGGTATACCAACTTTGATAAAAGTATCTCAGTTTCTACTCAAGTTGTCGCATGCACGGTTAGACGGACAGACAAACATTTTGAATTCAACTCCCCTCGTCATTCTGACCAAGTTGATACTCTATATCTATCTCGATTAGTTTTATTTAATACAAAAAACCGTTAGATAAACATACTTGTTGTACTCTGTGTAACACGTTCCAGGAGTATATAAATAAATAAAAATGTCTGTATATATAATCCATATGTCGGCTACAAGTTTTAAATGTGATTTTTATACTCTTGTATCCTAAGCATGACATCTGTATGAAGTTATACATGGAACAAAGATCATGAATTATATTCTCTCTCTTATACCCATAAGGCGTTTGGTGCTAGATCAAATGGCTTCTTAAAGTCAGGATAAGCAATTACGTCCTCTGATATCAGAATTTTTACCAAATACTTCATAAAACAAAAGTAATAACTTGCCAGCTGAAAAGGATCTGACATTGGAAAGAGTAGACGGCTGGTCGTGGTTTCGGATTGCGTCAATTTTGAAGTGATGTGGCCCCGCCACCTAAAATATTTAATGTACATAACTCACAAACCACTAAAGCTTTAACAACCAAACCTGCTCAGGATTAATCGTTTCGGCACCTCCTAAGGCAATGTGAAATTGGGTGATATCGAATGATAACCACACACACTCCCCATATAACGGTTTTGTTGAAAACTGCTAAAAGTGTTTAAAAAACATTAAATCTTACAATAAAGATGGTACGGAAGCGATACATAGGAATTGGGGTAAAAGTTAAACAATCGGTGTGGCACAGCCATAGTCTGAAATTCTTTATTGCTGCAAATATTAAACCAATTTCAGCAAATTTGGTTCATAACATTACCATCACATACAACCACCCCTATGTGGGAGTAGGTTCATTATCCTTTCACTTAGGAGTATATAACTCATCCACAAACGAAGATATCGGGTCACAATTTTACACAGAAAGTCAAGGTGTGTCGTCTCTTACTCAAAAATGGTTGAAATCGAACCATATACTTTATATCTCCCAGACACCGATTATGACTGACTGACTTATACCGAAGGCTGACCTTTTACTGAAAATATAGATCAATATGTAAGATATGTTAATGAAATTCAGAAAACATGTTTTTCAGATAATAACAGTCTCTTGTTTCAAAAACCTGTAAAATCGGGTAAATAGTTGCCCTTGCCCCCATATAATTAACATAAAAATTTTCGTTCGTCCGGTTGACTTAATACCGTTTATGCCGATCAATCTGTATCTTAATGAAATTCAGAAATCATATCTTCCTATTAATAATGGGCCTGTGTGCCAAAAATGGAGTAAATACTTCATCGAGCATACTTCAGATCAATGTCAAAAGGAAACGTTATCTGCTTGGCTCTTCCAACCGATTTGCAACTGACTAAAACTATTTCAGTGTTTTCTTAACCAACACATAGTTTAGCGTTTAATATGAATAAAATAAGATAAGGATTTACGCCCTCGCTTGATTTTTTCCTAAAACTCTCAATATGTTAAATTTCGTCCTTTTGGTTGAGTTTATATCGCATCCGTCTCTGTGGCAGATGTCTTAACAAAATAAGAGAGAATATTTCGATTAGTATTTACACTAATGTGATAAATGTAGTGGTTTGAGTTTTTAATGTAAGTAAGTCATGTTAATGTAAGTGAGTCATTAATGAGTATTTTAATGTAAATATTAAGGGCATGAATCAAAAATTAGTAATGAAACTAAGTAAGTAAATGACCTATAGTCTAAATTAATAATATCCCAGACATGATTGTATCCTATTTACAATTTCGTCGAGTAATGAATATTGAATTCTTACGCAAAACTTTTTAATATGCAATTTTTCCAACACCTGAAAGTATTTTTTCGTCTTTAATCCTTTCTTTGCAAATTGTAAGAGTATAAAATGTTCGATTACACCCGAACGTAGCCTTTCCTTTGTTTCCTTTTTATTTAAATTCTTACTTAATTTGTCACTAATCTTTTATTTATTATGCGTTGGTGAGCGTTGGCTGCATCTCATGTGTTCTGATTAGGGACTAAAATTAAATCGAAGGAAACTTAGGGTTAGATCCTGAAGAGAAGCTGTTCGCTGCTGGCTACGTGACCGCGCTCAAGGTGTCCAGTTGCTTTCTCGTTCCCAAGGGAAGAACTGCCGACGATAACGTTCGCGTAAAGCGACTAATGAAAAATTTGCGACCAGCATAAATATTCTCAGCTACTCGTGATAACTTATATTCTAGGACCCAGATTATTGCCATGGTCACAAATTGGCTTTATTTGAAAATATCATCCGTAAATTGAGCATTCAAAACAAAAGCTGGGCATGATCCAATTTTTTAAGAAGATAGTGTGTATATTCCATAAATGAATCCAGTGTTTTCATGTGTTTGCTTATAAATTCTTCTGTATGTAAGTCTAAATAACTATTTTGGTATTTTTAAACTAATATTGTTTGCTTATTAATATTAATTTTATTATTATTATTATTATTATTTATTTGCTTATTAATAATAATATTATTGATCATCACTTCATTAATATTACTCCGTCATGTAAGATAAATATATATACCATATGTATAAAATATTTTATCAGTCGCATTTCCTGAGTAAAAGTAGAGATTGTTTTAGGTCCTCTTGAAGGTTTGAATGTCCAAATCAGCAGCAAAATTTTATCAATTCAAATACCTCAATTTATTTTGAAAAAGGTAGAGTTTACGTGAAATTTATTTATTGTATTTTCCAGGCTATCCAAAGGATTTTTGTCTTGGGTCGCCTTGGAAAGTATTGGGTTGTTCGGAAAGTCATTTCGTTCTTTCCCGCCAGAGGACTTAATTACGTTTTTTCGAAACTAACTTCACACTTAAGCCCCATAACCATTATATGTCATGAGAGCTGATATTGCAAGGCTTGTGTGTGAAAAAGTTCTATTAATTCTACCCAGTAGTTTTTGGTTGGTGCCTTTTTAAATATGGAGAGCAATAAGCAGCATTTTCGTCATATTTTACTTTTTAACTTCAGAAAAGGTAAAAATGCTGTCCAAGCGAGAAAAAAATTGACGGATGTGTATGGAGAAGGCGTGTTAACAGTACGCCAGTGCCAGAACTGGTTTGCAAAATTTCGATCCGGCAATTTTGATGTCGAAGATGCACCACGGTCTGGAAGGCCGGTCGAAGCTGACAAAGATGCGATAAAGGCATTAGTTGATGCAAATCGGCGAATCACCACACGAGAGATCGGTGAGAGGTTAAATTTGTCGAATTCAACTGTTTATGGCAATTTGAAAGGCATGGACTTAACCTCGAAGCTCGATGTGTGGGTGCCCCATGTCCTTACCGAGCGAAATTTGTGTCGTCGTGTTGACGCGTGTGATTCGCTCCTCAAACGTCTAGAAAATGATCCATTTTTGAAGCGGATTATTACTGGGGACGAAAAATGGGTTGTATACAACAATGTTAAACGCAAGAGGTCATGGAGCAGAAAAGATGAACCGGCTCAAAGCGTGTCAAAAGCCAACATTCACCAAAAAAAGGTGATGCTCTCCGTTTGGTGGGATGTCAAAGGAATCGTTTTTTTTGAGCTTTTGCCGGACAATACAACGATTAATTCAGAAGTCTATTGTCATCAGCTGGACAAATTGAATGATTCACTTAAAGAGAAGAGGCCCGAATTAATCAACAGGAAGGGTGTAGTGTTCCACCAGGATAATGCGAGACCTCACACAAGTTTGGTCACTCGCCAAAAACTTTTACAGCTTGAATGGGACGTACTGCAACATCCACCATATTCTCCAGATCTGGCGCCTTCCGACTACTATTTGTTCCGGTCCCTGCAAAATTTTTTGGATGGCAAAACCTTTACCTCAAATGAAGATGTCAAAAACCACCTGGACGAGTTTTTTGCCAGCAAGGACCAAAACTTTTATGAGAGGGGAATTATGTTACTGCCAGAAAGATGGCAAAAGGTGTTGGACCAGAATGGCCAATATATAATTTAATAAAATATTTATTCATTATACGAAAACTGTCTTTCATGTTCCCCAAAAAAAACGAAATGACTTTCCGAACAACCCAATATATACCAAGTTTTATCAAGATATCTTAATTATTACTCAAATTATCGCTTGTACGGGCGGACGAAGGGACAGACAGTCACTCGGTATTCAACTCATCTCGTTCATTACTGATGTATAAACATAAAAATATTTAGTATATAATATACAAAGGGAAAATATCATTACATTAGTTACGATTAATGTGGTGTAAAGTCAACCTATGCTATAACAGCTATTTTTGGACCTAGTGTTATACGTAATATTATGTACCTATTGTATAATATATATATTACATATGCAGAATATTTATTAAAATAGAACAATTTCGAGCTAAATTAATTTTAGTTTATTTGAAACTTGAGGTAATAATTTTGCTTGGGGCAAGTTTTATTTCAAAAACCTTGTTCTCTTGTATAAGGCTGTAAGTCAAATGGTAGAAAATTTAAAATTAAATGAAATTGAATTTTTGACATTTTTCGTAATGAACCTATAAAAACCTATAAAACCTATATAATGCTAAATTAAGATACAAACATGTAATTTGGTACAGGTAATATTAGTGAACAGGGGCATATGTGGTTAAAAAGTTCGTTTAAAAGCGGGCACGCTCTGTCCTCGATTGGTTTAATGTACATATCTAACAAACCATTAAAGCTATATCAACTAAATTTGCTTAGAACAAGTCCTTCTGTCGCCTCCATACAAAAGTTATGCTGAAGACTACTAAAAGTGCGCCAACCCACTGAAGAAAGACGTCAGAAACATTAAATCCTACCATACAGACGGTGCGGAAGGGATGAAAAGGAATTCATAAAAATTTTGGAAATTTTATCTCAAGAAGTACTATCACAATTTCAATCAAATTTGACGCATTACATCATATTGGCATCCTCACTTACTAATTCACCACCAATTAAGATTTTGGAGTAAAAATTTCCTGAAATAGCACTTTCAAGGTATCGGAATAGCACTCTTCAAGACCCCAGATGCCGAAGATATAGACCTCTGTGCCTATGGCTGACTATATGTCGAAAATATTAGTCTCTTCCTCATAATAATGTGCTATTGTGCCAAAAATGCAGAATTTCGGGTAAATATTTTCCCCACCGCCCATATACATCATGTAAAAATTTTTGAAATTCCGGTTGACTTTATACGATATATATATCGGCCAATCTGTGAGATATCTCAACGAAAGTCAGATAGCCCATTTTTCTGGTAATGGTGTGTCGTAATGCCAAAAATGGACAAAATCGGGTCAAATCTTATCACTAACCCCGATAGATCTAATACAAGAATTTGAAACTTCCAGATGGCTTTATATCGTATACATCGATCAACATGTAAATATATTAGCAAAATTAAGTGAACGTATAATATTGGATATACCGTAGTTTAATACTGAAAATGTGTGAAATCGGTCTACGAATTACACCAGCTCTCATATACTACATATTAAAATTTTCGTTATTCTAGAAGACTAAGCTGAATAAGTCGATTACTATGTGAGTTACCTTCACAAAATTGGGTGAAAACATGTTCCCTAATATACTTAAATGATGAAATGAGTTAATATGATCAGTGCAGTTCTTCCTCTATCCCAAAAACTATATTAGCAAAATATATCTAAAGTAAACTTTTTGATAATAATAGTAATAAACCTAACGATTACCCTCCTCAAGGCCAACCGACTACAGGGGTGCGATCCACATACGTACAGAATTATCCGACTCATGAAAGACTAGAGAGTTTTTATGCGGCAAGATTTAAAACTGCTCAGCTACAGAAACAAAATTTTTAATAGCTAAGATATAAGATTAAGTTTAAAAAAAAAATTTTATGATCTTATTAATTAAGGGAAAATAATATAGTTTTTTTAGTGCTGAAAAGCGAGTCTGATAGATCAAATGTGCAGGAATGAGAATTAAAGAGAAAGCGAATAGAACGAGAATGGTTCGCTGGGTTAAAATTTTTATCCACATGATGGCCTGCCTAGATAAGCGAACTGAGATATTAAATTTAACTTCCGACAGCAAGTAAGAACTACAAACTGATCCATACTTTCATTAGAAACTTAGAACTTTCATAGGAATATTATGTCCACAATTTCTTTACAACTAGGGAGTGAAGGTAAATTTATAAGTTTCTTCTAAAATTCATCTAGGATCCCATCGGAAAGAACCTAAAACCGCAGAGCCATATTCTAATATAGGCCTAACCAAAGTGAGAAAAAGAGTTAAGAACATCTTTAGCTTTCAAAACCTTTGTATTAACATCAAGACTAAAATTAAGTTTCGGGACCATAGTAACTCTCAAATCAACAAAGTTAAATACTTGTCCTAGACTGTAGCTTTTTATCACATAGAAAGTAAACACAGATCTACAGGAAAAGCACATAGCCTTGTATCTTTCAAGACTCAGTGACATATCATTTCTATCAAATCAAATAACTAAATTGTTACACCTGACGAGATATTAATCGAATCAGAAACAGTGTCATTAAATATCATATCTTGTGTTCTATTATTGAGATAAGAAGATAACATTGAAGAAATCTTAATTGAAAACCAAGAAGATCAAGTTTTTGCACCAGAATTGAGTTATTAATTGATTTAATGAGTGAGAACACGAAATCAATTGAGAAACCGAAAATTTTATTTGATCTGCAACAATATCTTCAAAAGTTCAGGTTTTGCCGATATTTTTGCAATTCCTCTATAGTATTCAATGAGTGAACTAAATCCACTCTTATGCAAAGGGATTATAAACGACTGTAGACAAACTACTAAAAACTACTTGAAGGAAATATACGTTGTTACAGAGAAATTAATTATCTTTGGCGAAAGCAAGTTTATATGATCTGGTATAATTTTTGAGGAACCATGAGCATAGGACTATATCTGAGCTATAATTAAACAAACTTTTAACCTAATTAAGTGCAGAAAGACGTCTTCTTCGGAAATATTATAGTCAGTGCATTAATTAAAGTAATCGGACGGAATTCATACTGATAGGGAAAATTTAAAGAGAATTAGTACAGTAGGTTTGGGTTTATGCACAGAAACTTTTGTTGCTTAATATCGGAAAATTCCTTTTTGGTGTTGCCCGTTTTATTCACACGGCAGAATGGAGTCCGACTACTCGAGACGGGAGATTTTCTACATTCTCTTTCATATCATATTCTCAAGTTCTTCTACGCTTAAGTGGTATGAAAACATATTTTTCAAAAGCTAATTATCATTCATCGCTCTATCAATTCATCATTTTATAAGATATTTCTATTATGTCATGCATATTTGTATACAAGTTTGCATATTAGATACAAAAAATATATGATGAAACAAGTAAGAAAAGGCTAAGTTCACTAATCCTAAGAAGTGTTGGAGGAAGAAGGTAAGGTTTACCCCGAAAAGTATAATAATAAACTTTAATAATTTGGGATTTAGGGTTAATCCTGTGAATAGAGGGTATCAGTGTACGAATCCTGCTATAATAGCAAATATCCGGTATTTGCCGGGTATAGCGATAAAAATCGGGTGTAACCGAACATTTCATATTATCGCAATGTGCCATGTTTAGAGGCGGGGAAATACTTCAGATGCTGGCATAATTTTACATTAAAAAATGTTGCGGAGGAATTCAACATTTATTATTCGACGAAATCGTAAATGGCTTGCAATCATATTTGGTATCTTATTAACTTATATTACAGTTCATAAACATACGTACTTTTATTACAATATTTTGTTTCGTGTCAGAGATATTTATATTAAGATCTACCAAATTAACTCAAATAAGATATATGCGATATAAACTCAACCAAAGTGGCTTAATTGAATATAATAGATACATGAGGAAAAAGTTAACTAGAGAAAAGCAAATCATTACACTAGGCATAAAAGGCTCAGACCATGGTCTAAACCGTTATCTTTTATATTTAGCGCCAATTCAAATTGTTTTTAAGAAAACATACCCACTTAATTTCATTAAAATACATAACATAACATAACATAAACGGTTTAAAGTTAGATGGAAAGTTAGGAATTGTTATATCGTGCATTTTTGAGATAGAGGAAGATCTGCACAGATCACCTTAACTCTTTTCATTATTCAAGTATATTAGGGAACATGTTTTCACCCAATTTTGTGAAGGTAACTCACACAGTAACGGACTTATTCGGCTTAAAGTCTTCTAGAATAACGAAAATTTTAATACGTAGTATATGAGAGCTGGTGTAATTCGTAGACCGATTTCACACATTTCGGTATTAAACTACGGTATATCCAATATTATACGTCCACTTAATTTTGCTAATATATCTTACATATTGACCGATATATGTGATATAAAGTCTATTCATAGGTTGAAAATCCGTATATAAGGCCATATACCTATAGCTGGGCTGGGAGAAGTATTTACCCGATTGTTCTCATTGTTGACACCAGAGCCCATTATTGTCATGGAAAGATAATCCAGAAATTTCATTACAACATTTTACTGATTTTCCGATATTTTCAGTAAGAAATCAAATAGAAGCACTGAGGTCCATATATTGGGTATCTGGGGGCTCGAAAAATTATAATCCCATTTCGACTATTTTTCCGCATAAGGTGGCATATCTTGGACGTACTATTCGTGAAAAGCTTTTTTCCAATATTTGATTGCTCCATTTCAAAATTTATGCTCGATTTATCTCCTTAAAAGTGAAAATATCAGATAAAACTTAAATTGGGATTGTGTAAAATCTCGTACCAAATTTTGTTGAAATCGGTTAACGCATTTTTGAGATATGGGATTTCACCTAAAAGTGGGCAGTGCAACACCCATTACCAAAACTTTACACGGATTCCTATGCATCCCTTCGGCATCATATTTGTTGCAGGATTTAATGTTTCTGAAGTCTTCCTTCAGCGAGTTAACGCACTTTTAGTAGTTTTCAACATAACTTTTGTATGGGTGGGTGTCGTTATTATCCGATTTCAGTCATTTATTCAGTATATAAGGAGATGCGAGAAAAAATTATTCAGCAAGTTTGATTCAAATATCTTTAACAGTTTCGTATTCGCATTCGTATAGTGTTGATAAAAATTCCAAAACGCATTGAAGTGTGAGAAATAATTTTTAAAATTTTACAAAGGCGGATAAAAAATACCCATTTAAGTCTCAGGTTTTAGGCAACGAAGTGGAAAAGAATTTTCTTAGAAAAAAGTTCTTTCGGAAACTACACGTGATCCGGGAAGCATTGCGACGATAATTCAGACCTAATCAATGAATACTATGATAACTAGATAATTAAGGTAAAAGAAGAATTTTGTACGTAATTCAGAATTGTTTTAAGGTTTTGCTAACTCCATAAGGAGGATTTCTAAATTTCCGTCCTCCATGAAATAAAAATTCATAGTGTTCACACTATTTCAAAAATGTTTACTGATTTTCTTAAGCCAAATTACTAATTCTCCTAGAAATTTTTTGAAAACGTGATGTTTTTTTATCACAATATACACAATCGCTTAATTGGGATCCAGATATGACTCCTACATGTTTCCTAAGAATTGTGCCAATGACTTACGACGGTGCCATGACAACGTCTATGAACAAAAAATAAAGTATGTTAAAATTTCGAGTGTTCATACCTGTTGCTAGGAAACCTTTGGGTGATATCCTGTTCTCAGCTCGCCCAGAAGATTTACCTGCCGCTTTAGTGCTGATACTGGAGGTAGAATCTAAACAAATTGCGGCAAACTTTGCAAAAAATATGAAGGATAAGATTTTCGGAAATGAGCAAGATTCTCAAAATATTACCAAAACCGGTGATAGGTATCAGCAGAGAAATAATTATAATAATCGGAACTATTATTCCAATATCCAGCTAATAGCATTAAAGAGCAGGTAGAGAACACGGAATTAGATCCAAGCTCATCCCGTTTGAGGCAAAGTAACGCTAATCGATCGATCGATCAGTATCAACAACAAAAGGAGAAACGAGTCCGACAGGCGGACACACCCGAAACTCCTAAGATAAATTCCCTAGAACATGAAGACCAGGATAAAATCCAAGAAAAGAACAAAGACTACAGAGATTTGGCTGAGGAGTAGACTACAAAAATTTATGATAATAAGAGTGAAAAAACATTAAGCACTTTTAGAGAGCGATAGATGACGTACTTCGCGAACAAATCGGGAAAATATGTCAGGTTTAGGTCGACGACGTAATAATTTTGAAAAAACTTAGGGAAGTTAATATGAGTGTCTTAAGAGAGAAATCTCACCTTTTCCAGAAAAAAGTAGAATATTTACGACTTACTGTTTCTTAAGGTGCTATAAAAACCAACCCGGATAACATCGAAGCCATTCGGAACTACACCGATCCAGCTGCACTTTTTAATATTAGATATTTTACAGCATTGGCGAGCTATTACAGATGTTTCTTGAAAGACTTCACTGCTATGTTAGTCAATCATAGGTAATCACTAATCAAAAAAATAAAATTAAGTTAAACTGAACGATATTGAGTGGCAACCTTTCAATAATTTAAGGTGAGTACGGTACGATCTCGAGAGAGCAAACCTATATCTGTGATATTCAAGACGTTTAAATACAAGGAATTGAATTAAAAAACAAATAAAAGGGAGTTATTGGCCATCGTTTGGGCGTTAAAAACCTTACCGAACTAGTTGGCTTAATACTTTTGTGTCGTATTCACGTTCATGCTGCAATTCTCATTATAAAGCGTCGTTTATTCCACTATTTGGCGATGACATTCCTAACCTGATTAACACACTGCTGCGCATGAGTTAAGACTTCAATCATCTCTAGAAGGGAATTCTCTGAATTGACACTAACTCGATGCAAAATGTCTTCCGACATATAAGGATGACTTGTTCCACAATTCACGTGGATTCAATGGAAAACACGTAGAAATAACACGGAAGTAATGTTTTGAAGATGTGAATACTGTTGCTTCAGCGGTTGTCGTGCCCGAATGTGTATTGTTTTCAATAAAATTTAGCACATCAAGAGCAGGAGTAGCATGAAATATTGACAATACTGCACCACTGACAGCTATAAGTAATTCAAATGATGTCGGCCCACGAACATTTACTAACAATAACCGGAAGTAAAAACATTAATCATTTTTCGGATAAAATGTAGGAATACGGCCAAAAGCTTCAGTAGAACGCACATCCGGATGATCAAGAACTACATCATCTTGCTTTCGAAGTTGAAAAATTTCGATAAAGCATTCCCAGTGTAATAACGTGGGATCTCCGAGTAAAATAACGCACTTGCAAATGAATCACTTTGACAATGCTTCTTTTGGAAGAAACTGGTCAATGTTGTCGCTGGTGGGTTTTGAGCATTTACTGCAGTGAAATTAACTCGTTGACCGTTCTCCATATGCTCTAAAAAAGGGGAACATTCGGATAGCGGCCCATTGCTGGTTACGTATAGACCAACTTGACGGCGCGTGATTTCACCATTGCGATTAAGAGCTTGAAGATGAAAAGCCGGCGTGTCATTAATTTTCGTGCCATATTTGTAGATGTACTTGACTGGACTCCACTGAATTGCAATACTCTAAGTTACAATACGCCTCGAATGTTTTGTAAAGAAAGGGCGAATACGTAACAATCCAATAGTTATCGACCATGAAATCATTCCTTTTGTTTTGACTGTGATTTTCTACCCCCATTTTCAGATGATGAGATGGTCGACGCCGAAACAGTGGACAACCCGCATTACCACTAATGATGATTTCATCAGTCAAAATTCATGAATAACCCTTTGATAATACATCCAACATAGAGTAACCCCAAAGCCACGTTGAATAACAAAACAGCCTAACATACAATCCATCAGCACCAGATTTTTTGCCTAAATACAAGTCCGATGATATCGTGCCGATCACTTGATGTTTGGCCAGGATGCAACAGTTGAACAATTTCCATCTACTTTGGATTGCACGTAAAAATTACTGAAACAATCAGCGAAATCGAAGCAAATAGTTCTCGAAATTTTGGCGATTCATCAAATGATAGACGTTCATTGCGCTAACCTTCTTGGTGGTCTCCTTAACATAAATGATATAACTATGACAGTGACATTAGCGTCTTATAAAAATTTAAATATTAATATACCGATACTCACCGGTCAATGGATATTGATTTTGATATAATATACATTATCTCCTTGCAAAAACATTAGCGGATATTGCAACGCATAGTATGAACGTTGTGTTTCGGATATTCGTTGCAACGGCCCACAGTCCCGACATTGCCATCTCTAATCAGATAACCAAATCTGATCTGATTTATAGTCATTACTCAGCATGCGTTCAACGCAGTTTTGAATAAGCAAACTGATGTTCATTAAGTACCTACTGCAGATCTCGAAGAACTCCTTTCTCTTTGCCGTTGCTACGTTGCCAATGAAGTATTGTTATGAATTTCGATAAATTGTACAACATAAATCTTCAAGTCAAATCTTCAACATAAGTCTTCAAGCGGTAGCAATTATCCAATTCGGTGGTGAATTTGGCCTTTGATCTGCAGAGTCGATAAAAGGTTACTATTTCGTCTATTCGAGGCAGTAACCGTTAACTTATTTAACCTTAATTTCTTTAATTTAATTTTATTTCCATTGTGCCAGTCCCTTGTGCAATCGTAATGAAACGCTACTCGATTCAAATCAACATTTGAAGTACTTCTTCTTAAGCTTTGATTTCCAATTTTACGTTGCTGAATGTTTTGATTTGCTCGACGATTTCTCATTTCTCCGATTTTTTTTAAACGTAAAAAAGCACAACTTTTTCTATTTTTCAATTATGTAACTCTTTAAGGAACGACGGACTAGTACTTTTTTTAATTAAAAATGTGCACTTTATCAAACTGAACCCAGCTCTGTGAAATTATTTATCGCTGGTAGTTTTCGTAAAAAAATCGTCTCAAAACAATGTGTTAAATCAAGTTGAATTAAAATAGATGTTGTAAGCTGATAAATATTTGATAGAACTTAAAAAAAACAAGAAACAAAGTTAAGCCGAAGCTAAGTTCGGGTGTAACCGAATATTTTATACTCTCGCAATTTTCAAAGTGTGTTGTCGAAACTTTATATTAAAAAATGCTGCGAAAGAATTCAATATTCATTATTCGCCGAAATTGTGATTGGATTATTATCATATTTGTTATATATATGTGATACAAACTCAACCAAAGGGGATAAACTTAATATATTGGGCATATTAGGAGAAGGTTAATAAAAAAAATCGTAAATCGCTATATTAGCGATATGGGATTTAGAGTAAGGTCTAGACCGATTTAATCCATATTCATTCAGCGGTTAACCACCTCTTATTTAAGAAAGCATTCCTACTTCATTTCATTAAAATATCACACATATTTTCCGACATAAACGGTTTATAGTTAGGTGGACAGAAGCCGATGTGCTTTACGTGGGTTCAAAAACACAACGGATTAATACAATGCGTCGATCAGCGCCCCGTTAATAATAGCTTTCACTAAAACCAACGGTACCGATCGGCATTGTGGAATGGCACAATAACTAAAACCTCTGCCGTGCTATGGGTCTGGCACCCGGTAGCAATGCAACTCCACACTGAACTGTATCGCCCCAGACAGTTCTACCCGCATTCAGGTGTTAAACCACAGCCACCACGATACTCCCTGAAGGGCCTACCGCAATGAGCAGGATGGAGCGCCTTCCAGACGCCATCGGACTCCTGCTCCCCGTGGCACCAGATTATAGCCTCCGGTCAGACCTTGTAGTCTAAGGCTACTACCAGTTGAGTTACCCATTCATCTCGACTGGTGGCATTTGTAGCTTGAACTACAATGCCGCTTTAAGTGTGTGCATAATACATTTAAAGTGATATAAACTCAGTTCAAGCTAAGTAATATAGCACTATTTCTGACATGGCTATGCCTATTTTTTGAGCAAAGTCTATTTCAAATGCAGCGCATTTTGTGGATTTTAGTCGCCTCGTACGACAGGCGTGCCTTACCGCGGGTTATTCTTATCCCCCGACCCGCAGGGGGAATTAGGTGGACAGTCTGAAACCACCACAGGTCTGGACTGACTGGCAGCTTTTGACATTACACAAGTATACTCAAGAATATGTTTCCGCCGAATTTTATAAGATAACCTTCACAGTGACCGATGTATAGCTTATAAAACCAACCAGAAGTTTGTAATCCTTATGTTAGGCAGTGTTAATTCGATTTTACCTCTTTTTGACACAGAGGCACAATATTATTAGGCAAATATTTAATCTGAATTTCAATAATATACCGACTTAAAGATTGAGCAATATTTTCGATAAAAGTTTGTCATAGGCACTGGGTCGACAAATTCGGTATCTGAGCCTTTAAAAGCTATAGTCCAAGTTCAAAACTTTCCAGGAGTAAGATGGCATACCTTAAAGGCATGGTTTGTGCAAAGTTATGCTTTGATAACTTTATTATTAATTGATTTATATACTGTAAAGTGAAAGAATCACATAGAATTAAAAATAGATATATATGAGTGCGCTTAGTTGGATTCCGATTTCTCCTATTTTCACACTGTAATATATGAGTGCAAATATAATGTCGCGCACCAAATTTGGTTGAAATTGGTACAGCAGTTCCTGAGAAATGGAATTTTCACCGACTTGTGACGGGCTTCTTTAGTGAGTTATCGCACTTTCAGTAGTTTTCAAATAACCGTTATATGGGGGTGGTTATCATTGGATTTCACCCATTTCCACATTGTATGTATATATTTATTCTTACAAAGTTTGGTTGATATAGCTTTCGTGGTTTGTGAGATATGTACTTTAAACCTGATAGGAGTGCGGCGATACCCACATTTTAAAAATTTTCAATGAGCTACAATCTAGTACAATTCCTGGAAAAAAGTTAAGTCGGTACAGGCTACTGCTATTGTGGCATTTTAAAAGTCATACTTTCAGTCATTTGAGCTACTGACTGTTTTCGAAATTAACTGCCTCAAGGGAGTTGTGATACGGTCAGTGCGATATGTGAGGACCTTTGACTCATATTTAGGATTTTTGAAGAAAGGTGTTTGAATTGTCCAAGAACTAACCTATCCAAACAAAACTTATTTGCTTGCAAACAAGAGGCATTTTGAAGTTGAACGTAAAGCCGATGCCGCGTTTTTTCACTATAAAGCTAGGCTGGTTTAAAGGGCTGTTCGTGGAAACAGATACATTTTCACATATGATGATAAATGATTTACTGTTTGTGAAATACGATTTTTGTTTGCAGATTTAAACTTTAATATAACCTAAAACTAAATATGTGGACATAAGGTTGAAATTCGCGCGAGAAATAGGCCAAGTAAGATTTCTACAAGCGACATTTTCATAGATGAGTTATTGTAATTGTTTTACATATTTCTTTTGTACTGAATAAAGTTGTCAACTTTTCATATCGAAGCTGCTTTACATATAGCTGTAACATATTCATGTAAGCGTAAGGTGCTTTGGTGATAAAAATGTATACAATCTAATGTCTAATTAATTTTTAAGTGGTTTTAATTCTTAATAATTGTGAGAGTAGATAACATTCGGCTACATACATAGAATTTCTCACTTGTTGGAATATGTACGTATTATTTGCTTTGTATCTATCATAGATTTATATATTGCTTATGGACGTGGTGCCGCCCATTTGGCCGACTTGAAATCAATACACATATGTGATTCGTAGCATTGCATTGCATTGTTATGTTAGAGATTGAAAATCGGCTCTTGGAAATCGGACTCCAACCAATTTAAATACCAACAGATTCTCATACATAATAAAAATATAATAACATAAAAAAAAATCTTAGCGCAAATAGTGAACCTAATATGTATCAACTGTCATCTTCAAATGATGTGAATCGGTCCATCACTTTTCTAGACCCTAAATACAGAATATGGCCCTAAGTTTGACTTTATAAAAAAAAATATTGATCAATTTGTGATATATATGAAATTAAGTTTATATCTCTTCCACATTTGGTGCAGTTTGATTTAGTGCTAAAACTACAGAAATTCTCTTAGCTACGATATACCAAATATAATGATTCTGAATTGTATTCTGAATTCTGAAAAATATAATGTTCTGGTTATTAAGTAAATATATTATCTTGAGAGGAATGGAGTTTGGTGCCGCAAACGAGTGAAATATCGTTCCATTAATTATCCTTGCCACTATATACTAAATAAAACGATTTTCGTTGTTGTGCTTTTCCGTCTACAAATTTTAATGAAATTAAGTGAAAGTTTTTCCTTGAACATACGTTCATAATAAATGGGTGAAATCGGATTCGACTTGTCTTAGCCTTGTTGTACTTGTTCAGCATACTCTAGTTTGAAGCCAAAAATAGTTGGAATAGATAGTGATAGGATACGTTCATAATAAATGGATGAAATCGGACTCGACTTGCCTTAGGCGCAACATTCCCAATATATACATGTATAGTTATTTCTGATGTTCCAGTTAACCTTATATAGCATAATCTTAATGAAATTGTGTTAGAATAAGTTGTTCAGCATACTATAGTTTAAAGCCAAAAATAGTTGGAATATGTAATGATAGGATGTATGTATATTATGTATATGGCTTATACGTAAAATATTTTAATGACATTGAAAGTGAATGTGTTTTTTTTTTTTCGAGTATACTTTAATTCAATTGCAACAAAAATTAAAATCGGTGGATCCATTCTTAAAGATCACTTATAGCGAACCCGTCCTCCCAGTTCACATCATGCGGCTTTTGTTGGTTAAACCATTATATAAAATGCATGAAACAAATGTTGTTTAGTGCGAATCTTTTCCTGAGTATTCTTTACTTTAATAGCCTTGATCACCTAACGGTTTGTTACATCTAAAATTAATCGAGATATATATATAGAGCTGTATATTTCCAAACTACAAGGATGACAAGAAAAGTTGAATTCTTAATGTCTATCTGTCCGTTCGTCCATTCACGCAAGCGTTAACTTAAGTAAAAATTTAGATATCTTGATGAAACTTATTACATGTATTATTTGGCACTATAAGGAAGTTGGCATTGCGGATGGGCAAAAACGGACTACTGCCACACCCATAAAGTGACGTTAATAGAAAAAATATAAAGTGCTATAACTAAATTATAAATTTGGTCACAAAAGCGAAATTTGGTAAAAAGGATTAAAGTGGGGAGGGCATCTAAGGTTAAAAGATTGTTGAAAAGTGGTCATGTCCCTCCTATCAAACGTGTTGGAATACGAATCAAAATCATGACATATGGGCATTCTTTTCTTTCAGTGTAGGTAAATTCATAAGTTTTAGACGACTAGTGTATGGAGGAAGCCTTAATCTAGAATCCAATCGGAAATGCTTTAAGCAAAAGGTAAAAATTGTTTCTGGATGGACTTTAACTTGTCAGAATGGATTTGGTAACAAGAATTCCATATCACAGAGTCATATTCTAATATAGGCCTAACCAAAGTGGTAAAGAGAGTTTTAATAACATACGGATATCTGAATTCGAAAATTTGTTGACATTCGCTTGCCTGGTCAGACGGACGGGCAGACAGTCACCCGGAATTCAACCCGTCTCATCATTCCGATCATTTATGTATGTATAACACTAAATCTATTTTGATTAGTTTTGGGAAAAATTGGAACTTTTTTCTCCATATTGAGTTAGGTGAAAGAATTATGTTTTTCTCAATGGAATGTAAAATTACTATCTAAATTTCAAAAATTGAAAACATTCGCAGAAATAGCAAAATACAAAGAAAATACATCCTTGCCAATAACATAATGAAACTAAAAAAAAAAAAAATACATTAATTTGAAGTCTAACAATTAATTGAGGAATTTATGCAACGTGTCAGAATACCTTCCACTTAGCTTCTAGAACGTTTACAGAAATAGTGCAAATATCACCTTCATTGCAAAATGAAAGTTACCATTTCTGAAATTTTTCAGTTATTTTTAATGAAGCACTTGTTGTGTGAAATGTGAAAGCAAATTCAATTGCGTTTATTGTCAACGGTGACAGCACTCTTTGTTTCATATAACAATTTTTAAATTGTGAAGCAAAACCATATTAACAAAATCACAGGTAAACCATGAAAATCAATCATGCGGCTCGAAAATATTGGGTTGTTCGGAAAGTCATTTCGTTTTTTCCCGCCAGAGGACTTAATTACGTTTTTTCGAAACTAACTTCACACTTAAGCCCCATAACCATTATATGTCATGAGAGCTGATATTGCAAGGCTTGTGTGTGAAAAAGTTCTATTAATTCTACCCAGTAGTTTTTGGTTGGTGCCTTTTTAAATATGGAGAGCAATAAGCAGCATTTTCGTCATATTTTACTTTTTAACTTCAGAAAAGGTAAAAATGCTGTCCAAGCGAGAAAAAAATTGACGGATGTGTATGGAGAAGGCGTGTTAACAGTACGCCAGTGCCAGAACTGGTTTGCAAAATTTCGATCCGGCAATTTTGATGTCGAAGATGCACCACGGTCTGGAAGGCCGGTCGAAGCTGACAAAGATGCGATAAAGGCATTAGTTGATGCAAATCGGTGAATCACCACACGAGAGATCGGTGAGAGGTTAAATTTGTCGAATTCAACTGTTTATGGCCATTTGAAAGGCATGGACTTAACCTCGAAGCTCGATGTGTGGGTGCCCCATGTCCTTACCGAGCGAATTTTGTGTCGTCGTGTTGACGCGTGTGATTCGCTCCTCAAACGTCTAGAAAATGATCCATTTTTGAAGCGGATTATTACTGGGGACGAAAAATGGGTTGTATACAACAATGTTAAACGCAAGAGGTCATGGAGCAGAAAAGATGAACCGGCTCAAAGCGTGTCAAAAGCCAACATTCACCAAAAAAAGGTGATGCTCTCCGTTTGGTGGGATGTCAAAGGAATCGTTTTTTTTGAGCTTTTGCCGGACAATACAACGATTAATTCAGAAGTCTATTGTCATCAGCTGGACAAATTGAATGATTCACTTAAAGAGAAGAGGCCCGAATTAATCAACAGGAAGGGTGTAGTGTTCCACCAGGATAATGCGAGACCTCACACAAGTTTGGTCACTCGCCAAAAACTTTTACAGCTTGAATGGGACGTACTGCAACATCCACCATATTCTCCAGATCTGGCGCCTTCCGACTACTATTTGTTCCGGTCCCTGCAAAATTTTTTGGATGGCAAAACCTTTACCTCAAATGAAGATGTCAAAAACCACCTGGACGAGTTTTTTGCCAGCAAGGACCAAAACTTTTATGAGAGGGGAATTATGTTACTGCCAGAAAGATGGCAAAAGGTGTTGGACCAGAATGGCCAATATATAATTTAATAAAATATTTATTCATTATACGAAAACTGTCTTTCATGTTCCCCAAAAAAAACGAAATGACTTTCCGAACAACCCAATAGCAAACATTTTAGTTCTTCACACAGGTCATTTATATTGTTTAAAGCTTAAAACTTCTGCTAACTTGGCTAAATTTACAAATAAGAATTAAAATTTTTTAATTTCTAGAATGGGTGGTAGATTCATTCTAAACTCAAATAAATTATGCCCAATCACCATAGTCTTCGCACATGCCTACATAAGAATAACTGTTCAAGCTGTCATTCTACCGCAACTTAAAATTTTGCTAATAACCTACGAAGAAAATAGAATAAAAAAAATATAATGAGGAAAGTCATTATATGTAATGTAATGGAGACTGGAATAATTCGTGAAAAAAATTTCACCCATTTCGTCACCAAATTAAAATTTTATTAGAGACCTCACATGTTGGTCGTTATACTGTATAATGTCAACTGGAATCCTCATATCGGATATATGATAGCTAGGGGAAGTATTGAACCAATTTATTTATGTATTATTTATCCATTTCTAGCACCAGCCCTCATTATTTATCTCTTCATTTCATGAAAATATCCCGCAGATGCCACGCCCATTGTCCAAATTTGCACCGATTCACACATAGTCCTCTCGTACCATCTTTGCCGTAAAATTTAATGTCTTCAACGTTTTGCTTTCATTCATTAAACTTATTACAAATTTTCAACCACAGATGCCGCTCACTACTGTCATCCTTTGTCCCATTTTAAGTTTTGCAGTATGATTTATGATTTAAGTATAGCACTTCGTCGTCAGTTGACCATATGATTCTTGGTAAGTGCCAAGCGATTCTTGTTGGCGCTGTCGTGTCTCTTCCAGCGGTCTAGAGCAACACTTGATGGTTATGAGACAGTTGCCTTGTCATTTTAGTTCAGGACGACACTTCTTGGTTACGAATGGTCTCCTTTTGTCTATTTAGGAGTCGCAGACTGTTTGTTTGCAGCACTTGGGCATTCAGCTGAAGCGATGAATTAGTATTGGTTGGATGAAGGAGTTACTTCTTTTGGCCGACTTGCTGGTCTTCGGCAAGTTTGTTGTACTCCGCAGTGGGCACATGAAATTAGGCTTCCCTTTAAAGCATATCAGTTGTTACATTGGTTTCCCTTAGACGTGGCGAATATATGTGGTTATCGGGGAAATATATTCAAGCTGGCGAGCTTGCGAGCTTGCGCCTCGAACACTTTTCAGGATTCTTTTTAAATCCATAGATTAGTGGCTAACGGCCATAAATTTGGCTGTGAGTTCTGTGTTATAAGTGTTGTACATGAGTTTTGTCGAACCCAGCTAGCCAATTGAAAGTGGTGGGTGGTAACACTTTTCAAACGCTGCTGTCGAAACCTCTGTCCAATGAAGCTGGAGACGTTGGTTCTTTTTATTTTCGAAGAACATGGCCAACAGCGGTAATTGCGGGTGGAACTGTGTGCAGTAGTTTACAGCGGCTAAGTGTCGCTTTAACGCTTTGCTTTAGTGGTTTTTTTTCGCTCTACCGAGGTGGTGTGACTTAAAAATTAAAAATATGATTTCGGGTTTTTCGAAGAGAACTCTTCGGCGTTAGGCCTTAGACTATGTTTCTGCGCTCAAAAAGTTGACGAAGATGTGATAGATTTTCATCTAAAAATAATAGCGCTACACAGATGTTGTCTAAGTATGGAAGTGCCAAGTCTATTCCGCGTAGGACTTTGCGTATAACCCTTCGTAGTATCCGCGCTGCATTTCAAAGACTGAAGGGCCTGATAGGATTTATTATAGGAAATAGAATAGATAGGAAATAGAATAGATAGGAAATAGAATTTATTTCAAATTATATTAAATTGAATCTTATATCTATTTAGTCGGTCTTTTCGTTATACTAAGACCGATTTTACCTATTTTTATGTAAGAAAACGTTATGCTCAATTTATCATATTCAGCTATTGTATTAAAGATTCTCTTTGTGCTGTATTGGAAATTAAAACACGATTAAATTAGCAAATCTTATTTATATTATTCCAGATATCAAGCGATGGAAACCAAACTACAAGTACATTATCAATTATTTTCGAGAAATCGGATACAGGAAAATATCTTTCCTGTAAAGCCTATAACCTTGCTAAACGAGTTAGGCCATTAGAAGATGGATGGATTTTAGATATACAGTGTAAGTTTCAGAAATTAATAAATTTTGAAAAGGAATAAAAGTATAAAAAATGTGGTATATATATTAACCCCGTGTGAAAAATTTTTGATGTAAGTGTGAGCTATTAATTACAAAAGACTGAATAAAGTTAGGTTGTGCTTATCCCCAGCATATTTTATAGACCTTATTAATATTAAATATTAAATATTATTGTAATATTAAATATTATAGTTTACTTTAAAGTTGTATTAATTTATGTTTATAATTTCACGTTTAGTTTTCTCTATGCAAACTTCAGTCACCGATAACTGATTGTTGCTAATTGGCCTCGCACAAGATATGAACGGTAGCGGCGACCAGGTCCCTACATACAAATAAACTTTAAGCTATGTGACCGACATGAGTTGTAAGATGTGAAAATTGTGTTCGAGAATGATAATTACAGAGGCAGATAACTAAGTTCACATATATAGGCAACTGATTTAATGCCCAAATTGAAAGAAGGGTTGTCTTTCAAATTACAAATAACAAAAATAGAGGACTAATATTTTTAGATTTTAAATTGAGAAAATCATGATATTAGTACCATTAAATTACGTGTATAGTAGACCAGATGCTGAATCGATTTTATTAATTCTGCATGGTGGTCAAGAAAACATTTCCAATTAATTTCGTTAGTATATCATATTAATATATTATACATATTGACCAATATATACGTTATAAAGCAAACTTAAAATTGAAAACATTAGCTAGGGCTGGAGGAAGTTTTAAACTGGTTTCATTTGCTTTCGGCATTAACTTAGAGAAATTTTCAATCTAGAACACAGGGTCGAGAGGATATCTGTTAAATTTTATATTTAAGCAGGTGTGGCTCCACCCCAATAGGTTTAATGTACATATCTCACAAATCCTTAGGCTTTATCAGCCAAACTTAATGAAAACATTTCCTTCTTGCTTTTCTTAATACAGTGTGAAAATCTGTGAAATCAGATAATAACTGTGCTAACCTCCTCTACAAAGGGTATATAAAAGGGTATATTCAAAACGATTAAAAGTGTGACAACTGTTTAACGACGAATTTCAGAAAAACTAAATTTATCTGTAAAGACATCCTAGCTTATATTTATATATGTTTTCTAAAAATGGACTGCAATACCTGAAAACTTTATATTCAGGATACGACGATCTTAGTGTCTTAACTGATTTCTTTTGGAAAATATCTGTGAGCTATCTAATTAAATTGAGCGTATACACCTGCAAAAGCATACCTCTATTTAATGCCTAAAGTAAATAATATTAGAGTGTGATATGAAAGTATATTAGTTTTGATCACCTAACGGTTATTTGAAACACTTAGAACTTATCGAGTTAGAAATATATATATATACTCGTATATATATACAAACAACTAAGGAAGGGCTAAGTTCGGGTGTAACCAAACATTTTATACTCTCGCTGTAATCGAATCCTCACGGAGTTTTATTACTATATTTTTCTTCGCGTCTGAGATATTTATATTTATATTTTTGTTTTTATTTACCAAGTTAACTAAACCGCATTATGTTCAAGAAAATATATCCACTTAATTTCATTAAAATAGTACACACATTGACCAACATAAACGGCTTAAAGTCAGATAGAAAGTCGGAAATTCTTATAGCGGGCATATTTGGGATAGAGGAAGATCTGCACTGAACACATTAACTCTTTTTATTACTCAAGCATACTAGGGAACATGTTTCCACGCAATTTTACGAAGATAGCTCACGCAGTGACCAACATATTATGCTTAAAGTCTGCTAGAATAACGAAAATTATTATATGTAGTATATGGAAGCTGGTGTAATTCGTAGACCGATTTCACACATTTTCGGCATTAACCTAAGGTATATCCAATATTAGACGTTCACTTAATTATGCTAAGATATCTTACATATTGATGGAAATATATGGTATAAAGTCTACCCGGAGGTTCAAAGTCCTTACATTATCTACATGGTGCCAAGGGGAAGTTCTTACCCGATTTCCCCCATTTTTGACAGAAGAGCACATTATTATCATGGGAAGATAATCCTCGAGTTTTACTACGATATTTTACGGATTTACCGAAATTTATGAAATAAAATCTAACGAGAGGTTGAAAATCCTTGTGTTAGGTATATGGGGGCTAGGGAAGTGTTTAACCGATTTTCCACATTTTTGACACAAGAGCATACTGTTATCAGGGAAAGATAATACTCGAATTTAATTACGTTATCATATTCATTTACCGACTTTTTCGTTATAAAGTCAGATAGAGGCACTGTGGTCCTTATATTGGGTATATGGGGAATTGAGAAGTTATATGCCGATTTCGACAATTTTTACGCATGTAATGGCATACCTTGAAAGCACTATTCCTACACAGTTTTGTTCCCATATCTTAATTGCTGCTTGATTTATATACTTTTAAATGAAAGAATCAGATTAAATTTAAGTTGTCTTAAATGAGAAGTATCAATTTCATAAAATGACATAAATATAATGCCAAGTACCCAATTTGGTATAAATTGGTTAATACGTTTTTGAGGTGTGGGATTTAAACTAAAAATGGATGGTGCAACTCCCATGGTCCACATTTTACACGGAGTCCTATGCAGCCCTTCCGTACCATATTTGCCGTAAGATTTAATGGTTGTTACGTATTTGTTTAGCGAGCTAATGCACTTTTAGCAGTTTTTAATATAACCCCTGTATGGTAGGTGGGCGTGGTAATTATCTGATTTCACTTATTTTCCCGGTATATGAGGACATTCCAGAAAGACTTATTTTGAGCAAATTGAATGATATAGCTTTAACGGTTTGTGAAATATGTATATTAAACTTAGTGTGGCGCGGGGCCATAATCACTTTTACAAACTTTTTACCCATAGATGCTGCGCTGAAGTAGGATCCTCCATAACAAATAATACGTTTCTCTCATTATTTGTTGCTTAGTTATAGGACTTTATAGGTTTTCGATTAATGGCACTTTGTGGGCGTGGCATATCTCCGATTACGCCCTTCTGCAATACCAACCTTCTTATGTGACAAAGCACACGTTTAAAAAGCTTCATAAAAATATTTTAATTTTTAATCAAGTTATCATTTGCACGGACGGATGGATGGAGAGACGAATGGACGGACGGACAACCGTTGGGTGAACAAAACTAATATACTATGTTGGAGGATCAGAAGGAAAATACGAGTTGTAATCCTAGTGACTATTTGTCCGTCCGTCTGTCCGTGCACGCGATAACTTGAGTAAAAGCTTAAATATTTTGATAAAACTTGATACACGTGTTCGTTGTCATCGTAAAACGGTTGGTATTGCAGATGGGGGTAGTTGGACATCTGTGCAGATGTTCCGTGCTGTGTGATAAAGTGCTATAACCAACCAACAAATTAAGATATAAACGTGTTATTTGGAATAGAGGATCCTAGTTGGGCGGGACATCTATGGGCAAAAATTTTCGTAAAAGTGGGTATAGCCCCGCCCCCCATTAGGTTTAATATACATACCTCAAAAAACGTTACAACTATCTCAATAAACCTTACTTCGAGTAAGTTTCTCTAGCGTCTCCTCATATGCGAAGAGAGTGAGTGAAATTTAATTACAACCACGCCCACCTCCCATACGAAAGTTATGTTGAAAACTACTAAAAGTGCGATATCTCGCTGAAGGAACACGTTAAAAACATTAAATCTTGCAGCAGATATGATACGGAAGGATTGCATAGGAATCCGTGTAAAGTTTTGATGATGGGCGTGGCACCGCCCACATTTAATAGAAATCCTATATCTCAAGAACACCTTAACCGATTTCAACAAAATTTGGTACGTGACATTATATTTACATTTTTATGTCCGACTGTTAAAATTTACGAAATCTGATTATAACTTTTCAAAGCACCAGATACCCAATATTAGGACCTCGCTGTCTCTCTCTCCCTTTTTATGGAAAATATCGGTAAATCTATGACGTATTGTAATGAAATTAGAGGATTATCTTTTCATGATAATAGTGCGCTCTGGTGTCCAAAATTGGGAAAAGCGGGTGAAATTATCGTAATGAAATTCGGAAAATTTTCCATGATAATAATGTGCTCCTTTGTCGAAAATGGGGAAAATCGGGTGAATACTTTTCTTAGCCCCCATATACCTAATATAAGAATTTTCAGCCTTTCTGTGGACTTAATACCATATATAACGGTCAATAAACGAGGTATCAGTTTGAAATTTAGAGAGCGTCTCTTCCTGATAACAGTGTGTCCATGTGCTTAAAATGGATAAAACCGGGTAAGCACTTCCCCTAGCCCCCATGTACCTAATATACGGATTTTCAACCTCTGGGTAAACTTTACACCATTTATTTCGGTCAATATGTAAGATATCTAAGGAAAATTAAGTGAACGTGTACGAATTATCCCAGCTCCCATATACTAAATATAATGATTTTAGTTATTCTAGCAGACTTTATGTCGAATATGTCCGTCACTGAGTCCCCTTTACAAAATTGGGTGACAACATGTTCTCTAATATACTTGGATAATGAAAAGAGTTAATGTGATCAGTGCGGATCTTCCTCTATCCCAAAAATGCCCGATATAAGCATTCCCGACATTCCACCTGACTTTAAACCGTTTATGTTGGTCAATATGTGTGATATTTTAATGAAATTAAGTGGATATGTTTTCTTAAACACAATGTGATTTCGCGCTAAATATGAAAGAAATCGATCTAGATCATGGTCTAAGCCGCTTATTCCTAATATAATGATTTCCTTTTTTTCTGGTTGTCTTTTTCCTCATGTATCTAATATATTTATTGAACCACTTTGGTCGAGTTTATATCGCATATATCACTTTTGAGTTAATTTGGTAGATTTTAATATAAATATCTCTAACACGAAGCAAAATATAACAATGAAAGTGCATGAGTCTATGGCCTGTCCTATAAGTTAATAAGATACCAAATTTGATTGCAATCCATTTCCAATTTCTTCGAATAATGAATTTTGAATTCTTCCGCAAGATTTTTAAATATAGAGTTTGCCAGCACCTGAAAACATTTCCCCGCCTCTCATCCTTGCACATTGTGAGTGTGTAAAATGTTTGGTGACACCCAAACTTAGCGCTTTCTGACTTGTTTTATTTATGAATATGTGGGCATATAAATTATTTAAAACTTCAAACCAAACCAGTTTCAAGGTAATGAAAAGAGTCCATGTTTATTAATAATGTAATAGAAGTTTTTGCAGATCTCAATGAGACTCTTCTTTATTATACGTGAAGGCGACAATTATGTATCGAAACCGTATACCCAATATATTCAAGGCTGTATCCCTGCCCTCTAGGCGTTTCCGGGAACTATTGTCTAACATCGTTTAGATCACCGCGCAATAACCCTTTTGGGTAGTTAACAAAAAATGGTTTTGATGAAACTGGACAAGAAAAAAGCGATTGGTAACAGACTTTCGCAAGCTAAATGAAAAAACAATTATTGACACATATCCTATTCCTGATATCACAAGGACTTTGATAGGATTGAGCCAAATTTTTTACTGTACTCGATCTATAATTTGGACTCAAATAGTGACATATTTCAATTTTATAGTATATTTGAAACCATTATAAGAGTTTCAGCGGAAAATCCAAATTATTCCAAACAGAGATGGAATACTTGGAATACCTGGTTTCCCAGAGAAAAACTAAAACATAAAAAAATCGACAGTTAAAAGTTCCCTGAGACCTTCACTAGAGGCGTTTAGGTAATTTTTAGGACTAGCAAACGCCTGAGTGGAGAATATGGTTCAGTTACTGCATTGCAAAAAAAAGGGTATTGAAGGACAGGCGAAAACTTATGAAAGTTTAATGCAAATATGAGTATCCGAAGATGTCACGTTAACAGACCCGTATTTTAGAAATCCTGTCAACGTAACAGATTCTCGCATCCCATAGGTGACGCCCTCTTTCAAGAGGCCAAATCTGTTACTATGATCACACGTACTTTACCTAGTAATGAGAAAACTTTTGCAACTAATACTGCTTATAAATCTTTATAGCATGCTAAAATTCCTGTTAATATTTTCACCGAAACTTTCAATGTTTCAGACAGAAATCCGAACTCAGAAATTAAGAACTGGAAGGAACTCATTGGCTTTGCTGAATGACAAATAATACATTTATGCATTGTTTAGGAAACACATAAATCAGATAAAATGACTTCGGAGACCATTCATAGCGGAAATTGTCAACTAATACAGTTGAAGGAACTGATAAACAATTGACCAACAAATAATCACAGAAAATTTCGTATTATTTTTGGAAAATATAAACTCTTAATAATTTTCCAAATCGCGGAAGATTTGAAAAGGCTCCCACCGGAAACCGGAAAAATAGACACACTAAATGCAACATAATGAGTGCATTGAATAGCCCAAGAAAATACAAGACAAATTTTAGAAGAATATGTATTTTATTTCAGGCGAAATATTATCGTTAGTCAAAACTAGTTTTTGCTCCGACACCCATACTGCCGGTACGGTAAAGACACTGATATATTTTTCACTCGATCAAAATAATTAATCACTTGCATCAATAAATTTTCGAAATTTGAGTCATAATATAAGAAAGTAGCGAAACTATCAGGAGAAACGTAGTTAATCCTGGCAAGGATATTCAGGAGTTGATTTTCTTTTCACATCTAAGATGGCTGACATTTTTACGGGAAAATTTTTAGATTTTATTATTTTTATACAAAAACAAGCAAAGAGGGGTTAAGTTAGAGTGTAAATGAACATATTACTCTTTCACAGTTTGCAAGGGTTAAAGGCGGTGAACTATTATATTTTCAGGTATTGGTACAACCTTATGTTAACTTTTCACATTAAGCTAATGTTTGTTTGAAAAAATGTTGCCATGCAATTTTATTAAGATTACTCGCACATTGACCGATATATTCGGCATAAATTTCCATATAATAACAAAAATTATTATATATAGTAATCACGAAATATGGTTAATGGATGCTGGGGTGATTTATGGATCGATTTCACCCATTTTCGACACGAAGCTATGGCATAGCCATGATTATACGCTCGCTTAATTTTAGTAAGATATCTTACTTATTGATCCATATATAAAGTATAAGCCAATCGGAAGTTTGAAAATTTTTATTTTAGTTATATATGGCGGCTAGGGGAAGTATTGACCCCTGTTTATCCGTTTTTGGCACCAGTGTGCACTATTATCGGGAAGGATAAATTTTAAATCCTAATAAATTTTATTAAGATATCGTTTTAATTGACTGATATTTTTGGGAAAATCTCAGCCGAAGGCGCTGAATTCCTCATATTTGAAACGGGCCTTTGAAAAGTTAGTATGATGGAATTTTTCACTTCGTCGGATAAGAATGTATAGATCAGAGAACTTACAACCATATTGTTTGTTATAATAATATATGTCGTAACTTACAAACATATGATTGCAAATTCTCTGGTACATTTCTGCAAGACATTTACACCAGAGGACATAGAAGAAACTAGAACCCAAAATTAACAAAACCTAGTGGAAACACAAAGTAAGGATACTGAGTATCATAATAAGAATAAACATACATCAAAGTGTTATTTAAAAGGACAAGTTATTCTCGTTGAGAAGCAGAAGATTAGGAACTAAGTTACGTGTGTTATGAACTGAAGATATAGTATGAGAACTCAGTGAATTGATGGAGATCATATTTCTTTTGTAAAACAGTAGATATTAAAAGGTAAGGAAAGCAAGTAAGGAAACTTTAAGTTCGGGTGTAATCGAACATTTTATACCTTCGCCGTAAATTTTTAACTTATATTAGAGGTCATAGCCTCATGGAGTTTTATTGCTATATTTTGCTTCGTTTCTGAGATATCTATATTTTTTATTTTTATTTTTATTTACCAAATTAACTAAACCGTATTATGTTTAAGAAAACATATCCACTGAATTTCATTAAAATATCACACACATTGACCAACATAAACGGTTTAAAGTCAGGTGGAAAGTCGGCAATGCTTATATCGGCCATTTTTGGGATAGAGGAGGATCCGCATTGATCACATTAACTCTTTTCCTTATCCAAGTATATTAGAGAACATGTTTTCACCCAATTTTGTGAAGATGACTCACACAGTGACGGACATAATCGGGATAAATTCTGATAGAATAGCGAAAATCATTACATGTAGTATAGATATATATATATATATATATGGATATTACAATATATATATTAGCTGGGATAATTCGTGGACCGATTTCACACATTTTCGTCAGTAAATTATGGTATATCCGAAATTACACGTTCATTTAATTTTGCTAAGATATCTTACATATTGACCGAAATATATGGTATAAAGTCTACCGAGAGGTTGAAACTCTGTATATTAGGTACACGAGGGCTAGGGGAAGTGCTTACCCGATTTTATCCATTTTAAGTAAATGAACACACTGTTATCAGAAAGAGACGCTCTCTGAATTTCATAGAGATAACTCATATATTGACCGTTACATATGGTACAAAGTCTACGGGAAGGTTGAAAATCCTTATAATAGGGGGCTAGGGGAAGTATTTAACCAATTTTCTCCATTCTTGACACAAGAGCACATTATTATTTACATGGAAAGATAATCCTCCAATTTCATTACGATACTTTACAGAATTAGGAATTTAGGAGGATATTTTTAGGGAATAATTTACCAAATTTTTCCAATTTTTGACACCAGACGACATTATTATCATACAAAGATAAGCCTCGAAATTCATTACAAAACCCTACATATGCACCGCTATATTTGGTATAAATTCTACCGGAAGGTCGAAAATCTGTATATTAAATATATGGGGGCTAGGGAAGTATACATCCGATTTTCCCCATTTTTGAAAGCAGAGCACGCTATTATCATGGATAGACAATCCTCCAATTTCATTAGAATCTCTTAGAGATTTCTTCCTAATATTTCCTCATATTTTCTTAATATTGGGTAGCTGGTGGCTTGAAAAGTTACAATCCGATTTCCTCTATTTTTACGCATAAGATGACATATCCTGAAGGCAGTATTTGTACAAAGTTTGATCTTCATATCTTAATTGCTGCTCGATTTATCTGCTTTAAAGTGAAAGGATCAGATGAAGCTTAAAACTGTGTTATATTAGAATTAGGCGTGGCGTTAATCCACTTTCGTCCATTTTCACTATGTGACATAAGAATGTAAGTATAATGTCATTTACTAAATGTTGTTGAAATCGGCTAAGGGGTTCTGGAGATATGGGATTTCTTCTAAAAGTGGGCGGCGCCACGCCCATTATCAAAACATTGTACGGATTCCTATGCAACCCTTGCGTAACATATTTTTCGGAAGATTTAATGTTTCTAACGTGCTTCTTCAACGAGTTATTGCACTTTTAGCAGTTTTCAACATAACTTTTGTAAGAGAGGAGGTCGTGGTTATCATCCGACTTCATTCATTTTCTCAGTGTATAACGGTGAGCTAGAAAAACTTACTCGGAGCTAGTTTGATTGATATAGCCTTCACGGTTTCTGAGATATATATATTAACAATATTTCAGGAGGGGCCATTCCCACTTTTACAAAAAAGTTTGCCTGCCGATGCCCCACCCTACTCGAATCCTCTATACCAAATAACACGAATACATTTTGATTTACTGCTCAGTTATTGCATTTTATCTGTTTTCAATTAATGGTATTTTGAGGGCGTGGCAAATGCCCCATTACGCCCATCTGCAACACCAACCGTCTACGTCGTACGAAGTTTCCACAATATATATTAATTTTTACTCAAGTTATCGCTTACACGGGCTAACGGACGGACGGACAGTCACTCGGATTTCAACTCGTCTTTCCATCCTAATCATTTATATATATATATACGTCTATATCTAACTCATTTAGTTCTAGGTGAACTAAACTAGGTTAACTAAACTCAAACACAGTGGTTTAATGAATATATCAGATACATGAGAAAAAAGTCAATTAGAGAAAAGGAAATCAATATATTAGGAATAGGCGGCTTCGATCATGGTCTAGACTAACTTCATTCATATTTAAAGCAAAACCACATTCTGTTTAGGAAAACTTATCCACTTCATTTCACTAAAATATCACACATATTGACCAACATATAACGTTTAAAGTCAGCTGGAAAGTCGTAAACCACTATATTGGATATATTTAGCTGGGCGAAGGTCTGGACTGATTGCCTTAACTTTTGTCATTACTCAACTACAGTAGAGAACATGCTATTTCCTATGCACGCCTTCCGCATCATTTTTGCATATCACACATATTAACCCACATAGAAGGTTTAATGTCAGCTGCGGTGTCTGGACTGATGGTATTAACTTTTCTCACTACTCAAGTACACTGGAGAACATGTGTCCAAGCAAATTTGTGAGGGTAACTCACACACTGAAGGGCATATTCAGCATAGAGTCTACTAAAATAACGAAAATCGTTATATGTAGTGTATGGGAGCTGGTGTAATTCGTTGACGGATTTCACACATTTTCAGCATTAAACTTTGGAATATACAATATTACACGTTCACTTAATATTGCTAAGATATCTTACATATTGACCGAGATACATAATATAAAGTCTAACGCGAGGTTGAAAATATGGGACTAGGGAAGGCATTTAACCGATTTTCTCCTTTTTAGCGGAGGAGGACGTTAGCATCCTTGATAATAATGAAAGATAATCCTCGACTTTCATTACGATATCTTATATATTTACCTAAACATATGGTGTAAAGTCTAACGAGAGGTTGAAAATCCTTATATTAAGTGTATTGGGCTAGAGGAAGTATTGATAAGGGAAGGTATTGCTGCTTGATTTATATACTTTAAAATGAAGGAATCATATTTAAAATTGTGTTATATGAGAAGTAGGCAGGGGTTTTATCCAATTTCGCCCATTTTCACAAAGTGATATAAAGATACAAATGCAATGTCACGTCCCAAATTTGGTTGAAAATGGTTGAGGCGTTCTGGAGATATAGAATTTCCCTTAAAAGTGGGTAGTGCTAAACTCGTCGTCCAACCCTACCGTAACATATTTTCTGTAAGGTTTAGTGTTGCTGACGTATTTATTCAGCGAGTTAACGTACTTTTAGTAGTTTGGAACATAACCTTTGTATAAGAGGTGGGTGAAGTTATTTTACGATTTCACTCATTTTCTCAGTATATGATGACAAGCTAAAAAGACTTGCTTTGAGCAAGGTTGGTAGATCTAGCCTTAACGGTTTATGAGATATGTACGCGGGGACCCCACCCCCGGATACAAAACTACCCCACCCCAGGAACCTAACTACTATAAACTAACCTAAAACTACTATACCCCAGGAACAAAACTAATATACTCTGCTGCAACATGTTGCGGGGGTATAAAAGCAGTGTTCCGAATAATGCAAAGAAAGGTAGTCGCTTCCAATTTATTTTCGGAAATTTAAACTTTCTTGATATCAAAATGGAATTCACATCATATCAGACAAATTTTGGATGCTGTGGCCTATCGATAACAGAGAACTTATAAATATAGAGATGGTGCAGGTTCGACAGCGAAATAAAGCAAAGTCTGAAAAATTTCAACGGCGAAATTGACCTCACAATGAGGGAAGTCACCTCATGATAAATTAACATTGTTTTGATTCTTAACAGAAGGTAATCTGTAGAAATTAGGCATTTTCTGTTCTTAACATTCTGAACCAGGGAATTGTGATGAGGGAACCAAAGAATGTATATAGCGCATATGATAAGTGAATTTTTTAAATTCCGTTAAAATTTTTATATTTTATTTTAATATAATTTATGCTCAAATATGACTAAAAGGAATTATTACTAAAAAATATTTTGAAACATTTATATAAATAATTAATAACACATGTACATCATGACTACATGACACCATTAAGGAGTCGAATAAGCATTGATTTGCCGACGGAAATTTTCTTGTTATGGCAATATTTATTATTTTAATACTTGGTTTTTAAAATTTTAACAAATATATGTTATCATCTTGTAAAAACTTCATATTGAGGTGTGTGCGTTCATATGTACATACATAGATCTTTGAGAATTGAATTAAATATGAGTATACGATTGCACTATATTTGCTCTCTTTTCTATGCATGCATATAAATATGTGCCTAGTAATTTACATACATACGCATAAAAATGTACGTATGTACATTCCTCAGATTATTCCCTTCGACTAACCTTCAGAGAAAACTACACGCTGACAACAAAAACAATACTCTTTAAACCGACGCCGAAATGCATAGTAAAAAAATTACAAAAACAATTCCATTCTTAACGCAAGGGCCGCGCATATCTACCCGCGTGCGACCGTGGTATTTCAGCGACTACTCACGAGGATGGTAAAAATCATAAATTGAAACAATTTCTGATATTTACTTCAGAAGCGAAAAGTGGCAGCGTGTCCTTTTGTCATTTACCAAATTTTTCAGAGTCAAATCTGCTGAGTCACGGAATGATATTGCTGTTCTATAGGAATCAGCCTATTCTTCTATACGCAATCAAACATCGATTAAGGCTACCCATTTTAGCATTTGATGAGGCATAGAGATTGAACGAATGGTCATACTTCAGTCAATGCTAAAATTCGAATCTCGATCGAAGTTTTGTTTTTTTGGGCATATTTTATTTTTCTATCATAATTGTTTAGACAAATTTGAATATTGATGCTTTTCTGATTTTTGTCAAGCTGTCTGCACTGTTGCCACATTTTACTTTGACTTCAGCATCAGCATCAAAATATGATTTCAACGTTTTACCATCGTGGCGTGGAAAGAGGTTATCGACAGCGACGCCTGCAGCGGGGAGATGTTGTTGGATGGATGTTGTTGTTGTTCTCATGATAAAGTTTGTCAGTCATTCGGCCAAGTTTATGTGTTTTTACGATTGCCCATATGAAAGGGATTCCCTGGTGATGCGTACATACATATGTACGTTTGTTTGTAAAACTTATATTAGGTATTTGGCATGTTATTTTTTCCATTGCGCATATGAAATAAATGCTGTTCTCTCAATATGTGCATGCCCATACATACGTGTGAGCAAATTTCATTTATAAAAATATCGATGTTGTCCAACATAATGAAAATTGTTAAAATTATAATCTTTTTATTCATTTAGAAATTTCAGATCTAAGAAGAAAAAAAAAACAAAAAAATTATTTTCAGTCTATTTTTATTTATATTTTTTCTTTTATAAATTTTAGTTTATTTTTATAAATTACATAATAATTTTTATAAAAAAAAGAAGTTTTGTCATTAGTGAAAAAAGCTCATGAAAAAATTCTTCTCATAAACAAGTAATTTCTATGCCTATCCTCATATGTATATAAAATTTGCTAATCGCTATTTTCTGTTTGCGAACAGCTATAAAATAGGAAATATGTTAGAGGATGGTGAATTCCCTACTCGGTGATTTTCAGCCTCTGTACACGAGCCAATCGAATATCATACAAAATTTAATTTGGATTTTCTCTATATTTATAAGTTCTCTGGTTGAAATACGAAAATTTTTTATCCGGAATATAATTTGTGTAACAATGAATCGATGTTGGAATAATATGGTAGGCACATGTAAGTGATTAATAAGAGGCATACCGTGGTGATTTGAATATAAAATTTTAAACTTTGAAATGTACCAAAATGATCCGTAGGACAACCGAAGAGTATGGTGCAAAATATGGAAAGAAATGGATTATTGATCGATTTATAGATAAATTGGGTTAGTACTTAAAGTATATTATTTATATTTCCGCATAAATAAGTTTTCTGCAATTTATTTCAGAAATGAATAAAAACTTTCACTGTGGAACATGTGAACATGTGAAAATATCTTAAGAAAAACAGTAAAGGAAGGAGCCTATTTTGACTTACGATTAGTAGTCCGAAAGAATACTTGTCAAACGATTCTTTGTTTCTGTTTTTTTGTTTTGTTTTCTACTCTGCATAACATATGTTAATTACCAAATCTACATACAAACTTTTACAATATTCAAAACTTTATAACCGCAACCATTTTTTTATTTCATTTTAGATATTCCGGAGGTTCAAATACGACTTGGAACATCTTTAAAGCAAAATACAATTAGAGAAGGGGCCGATGTCTATTTTGACTGCGTGATAAATGCACATCCTTCCATTTACCGAGTAGATTGGCGTCATAACGTACGTATATACGCGCATTCATTGTATTAGCTAGCTAATTTTTCAAAATATTTGCCATGACAGCTGTTAAAACTTAAATTGAAGTTTCAGCAACGATATACTAAAATATAAGTAATATTAAAATTTGGTTTTACAAGACATCTATAGATATCCTAAATGTACCTAATAACTGACCGTTTGTTAATAAAAACAAAATTATGTCAATCGTCAGCAAATTCTCAAGATAATTGGCGATTTCTTGACCTTACATGTTCTGGCTCACATGCGAGCGACTCCTCAGGAAGATTAGAAGTGCACTTCTTCGTGGAAGCAACCCTTTATACATAACATAACGATTTAGACATAGTAACACAGTATTGATCGCAACCAGTATTCTGCTGACACTCTGCAGTCAACACGAGTTCCGATGACAGTCCATCGATTTGGCAGAAAAAACCAATTAAAATACCAAGCCAAGCCTCCCCACCTGTAGCCAGAAAAATAACTGCGCAAAGCACTGTATCATGTACAATCTTTAATAAATTCGTTCTCCTTGGCAACAACAAAGAAATGGAAGTGAACGGGGAAAAATATGACGAAGGATAGGTACTTTAAACGGTAAATGGGGTAATGTCACTGATTCTCTCAAACTAGAGACGCTGGATTATCTCCTCACTAAAGTTAATAAAGATAATATACTATAAAGGTGAGCTCGATGTACAAGTTGGAGTTAAGGTTAAGTCAGTTTGTGACCACAGTCAATTTGTCAAAACTCTCAATGATTGTGTTAAATATCACATATATAAATTGAAACAAGAAGGGGCATTCAGAGTTGTTAACAGAAGCAGCTATTGGGCGAACAACAAGAACTGGGATGCATATTGCCCTAATGGCTTTGGCAACGCTGTAATGAATAACAGAATCTCTTCGAAAACCCATTGATATAGTGCAATGCTATCGATGCCCCTTTATTTAGTGCCGATGGCTACCAATGGTACAGAATCGCCGAGTAACTAATATCGAAAAAGCCAGTAAGAGAACGTAACATGGAAACGGACAACCGAATAACTCAAACAAATATATGTTGCTATTCGTATATACCCAATAAAATGATTTCAATCTTCTGGTTGCCTTAATATACCCCTATAATGCCCCTATACTTCTGTGGTCAGAAGCCAATTGTTCACTGAGCGCTCTCTGAGTATACATTTGTTACACAGCTACTTTTGTGCGTTATTACAAAATAGAAATGAATAAACTGTCACTTGCTTCCTAGTTATGCAGTTAACATAGATATGCTACAAAATTGTATGATATATTTATACTTGAGATATGTATATTTTTAATGACAAGGAATTTTATTATTTTAATATTAATACATTATTATTTTAAGATTACGAAGACGTACATATTATAAGTCAACCCAAAACCGCAAGACAACTTACTTTCCAGGACTAACTATTATATTAAATAAACAAATTAATTTTCCAAATTATTTATTCAGTTGTCGAAGCACTCTAATCAAAATATGTACTTATTTATTTGATACTGCTAAGGAAAACACTATAATTTGCTACTAATGCTAAGTGCTAATAACCACTCTTTCCTAAATATAATATAATACACACGTAGGTAATCTGTTAAGTACATAACTTACAAACAAAAAAACATTTTGGAAGAATGGCGATTTATTTCTCAACCTCCTTCTCCTTTTAAATTGATATACTTGCCCCATCGATGCTCCAACTTCTTTAACTGGCCTGAAAAATATGATTTCTTTCGGGCTCTGTAAAGTAGGCCTCCATTGCGGCTCCTCATTCGACGGCTTGTGAAAATCGTTCATCCCAATTTTCGCAAATAGAAACAAGGGTTTCCTTGAGAGTGGCATTAGGAAAACACCTTCAAATTGCCCAAAATTATGGAACAAAATGGTGCATATTTAACCTAAATCATTCTTACTTTGCTATGTAAAACCATGAATTTAATGAAAAATATAACGGATTTTTTTTACTTCACCGCTAACTTTTCAGGAACCTATGTACCGAATTTGACGGCCTCAATGTCTTGGCTGACTTTTCACCGAAAATATCGGTCTATATGTGAGATATCCTAATACAATTTAGAAGGTATTCTTTGCTGATAATAGTGTATCATGGTCCCAAAAATGGATAAACTTGTGTCAATACTTCCCATAGAACCTTTGTGTTGCTAATATAAAAATTTTCAAACTTCCGGTTCACTTTATATTTTATATATGGGTCAATATGTATTAATAAGTGAGCGTATAATATTGGATACTCTTTAGTTTGCTGGCGAAAATCGGCGAAACCGGTGCACGAATATCCACAGAACTTATATGATATGGCTGATATGTAATGGCTTTCGTTATTCTAGTGTACTTTATGCCAAATAAATGAAGTCAATGTGTAGCCTTAATAAATTGCACCTAAACATGTTTTCAAACGTACAAAGAGCATACAAGAGGTGTAAAATATTCGGTTACAAGCGAACAAAGCCTTCCTTACTTATTATCTCTGCCGCCTTCTGTTACAGCTTAACCAATCGAAAGAATTAAAAATATGTTATGATGTAGACAGATCCGGTATACTTTTATCAGGGCACTACGAGCACTACATTCTTACACCACGCAGCCAACCTTTCGAAAACACCTCCACCGTGTGAGAATATAGTACAATCCGCATATAACTTAGAACATAGAGTAAGTATTAATAAACAATAAAAACGCTTAAGTCACGATTACATATCATAACATCTTTAGAACTAGGCATTCACTTTCTAGGTCTAGCTCTTAAAATTATCACGGGTACACCCGATCAAGATGATTTCATCGAAATCAAAAAAAAAATATATGTATATATAGAAAATAATACAAAATAAATAAGATAACAGAAAAAATTAACTTACACTTTGAGAAAATATTGGACACTTTAGGCTGAAATCTGAATTAGAGTATTTAAAAATTTCCGAAGTGTACGTAATGGACTATCCTCTATTGCTAATGCAATTAATTTTTCAAGAAAACGGAAGTTTCTACTTAAGAACTCTGAACTAAAATGATACTGAACAAACAATATCTAATGAATGATTAGATTCACCTGTAATAGATATATCAGAATACCCAGACACATGTTAGTTACTTTAATTTCTAATTGTAACTATATAAATATCCAATATTAATTACAATTTGTAACTTACTCAATCTGCATCGACTTGCATACAAGCACGAGAAATTATCATCAAATGTAACAATATAAAACTACATAAGTAAAACTGTTTTGGGAATTATATACATATGTAAAATTAAGAATCGAAACAATTGCACTATTAATATATTGGAAGAAAAGACGCCACACTCGTAAATCGTTGACAACAAACAACTTACTAGGATAACAAAGGATACTTGTAAGCAACAAACAACTATATTTTTCAACTGCGATAACGACAGTATCATAGTATTATAAATAGCACCAGAACAGCTTTGCCAACCTTGCAAAAAGCAGAATCACATTATAAACCAAGGCAGGATCACGCTACATAGTAACCAACCCTCGTGACCGAAGTGTTGCAAATTTATATATGCACTGATTCACACTATAAATGGGACTTCCCGAAACCATTTGATTTTTTAACTTAGGATATAAATAGTAAGCAAAGTATGCTAATTTTTTCAAAACTTATTTTTCTTTTATTGACATGAAGAAAAGGAACCAACAGTTGCATTAAACGCACAATAAATGTAATCACTTTCATTTTGTTGTTGTTATAGCATAAACTTTGGTTGCTTTTCTTCATGTCAATAAAAAATATATGTCTTATTTGAAATAAAAAGGAAATTTTGAAAAAATTAGCATACTTTGCTTATTATTCATATTATAAGTTAAAAAATCAAATAGTTTAGGGGTATCCCATTTATAGTGTGAGACACTGTATATTCGTATAAAATGTATTGGCTAATTTAAATGTATTTTTCCCATGGAAACCAGACGGATGCCTTTGCTTTTCAATTACTTCTGTAAAAGCAAATATATAAATAGATTAAGGGAACATAGAATATGAATTATAAAATCAGTAATTCACTTATCAATATATGATTGAGAGATTCCGGCAATCATTCGACAAAACTTTGCAACCTTTCCCATTCTTGATGTCTTGATTGTTTTTCCCACTCGAAATATATAATAATTTCTAGTGGCATTATTTAAATAAAATTTTTTTCCCACTCGAAATATATAATAATTTCTAGTGGCATTATTTAAAAACATCACAATGTGCAGCATACACTGTAGCGGCGTCGCTTCCACGAATTTGTAATGATGTCTCGCTTCTAATTGACAATTGCTTGGCACATAAATCTTTTATGCCCTAAAAATGCATTTTGATTGGCTTTTTGAACCCTGTATTTTAAACACCCACCTATCACTAAGCAAATATTTCATTCACAAAATTCTTTCCAATAATATACACAATACCCAATTACCCAAATACACGAAATTAAAATTTATAATAAAATAACGTGTTTCACCTCTGGAAAGGAATCCAGCAATTGAGTAAAGATATATGGCTAGAATTAGGAAGAACCAAATCAAATAGCCGAACAATTACGGACCATACAATGTTCAACTTCTGACATGGTCCAGTTTATCATAACATGTGGGTAGGTATGTAACCAGACCTACTTCATCGTCTTTTAAACTATCTGATCATCAAGTTTTTGCAGAGCAACGTCAACGTTGCAATTTGCATATGCATTGGGCACGCTGCGTTGAGAATTCCGCAGATAGTATGTTAAGAAAGCATTTTATAATTTTTATGAGGAAAGAAGTAGTTGCTTTATATATGTATTCGATTCGAATGTGAACAGTGGAGAAGAATGCAAATAAAAATTGCATCTCAGTTTTTAATAATCATGTAGTTTTTAATGTAGTTTTTTAAACATATAGTTTTTTATTAATCTTCACATAAAACATAATTGAAACTAGTAACGAAAGGTTAGGTTCGCGAATAACCGAACATTTTATACCATCGCAATTTGCAAGGATCAAAGATGTGGAAATGCTGATGGGGAATTAAAAAACCTTGTGTAAGAATTCAACATTCATAAATCCACGAAATCGTGAATGGATTACAATCATATTTGGCATCTTATTAACTTATATTATAGGTTATAGATTCACGCACTTTCATCACTATATTTGGTTTCGGGTCCGAAATATTTATGTTAAAATCAACCAAATTAATTCAAACGAGATATGTGTTGTAAATTCAACCAAGAAGGCTAAACCTAACATTATATTTTATTTATGTTAAGAAAAGGTTAACTAGAGAATCGGAAGTCGCTATATTTGGGATATGGGCCTTAGACCATGGTCTAGACAGATTTCATTCATATATAGAGGAAAACCAAATTATGTTTAAGACCACATATCCACTTATTCTTAAATACTATATATATGACCAACATAACCGATTTCAAGTTAGCTGGAAAGTCGAGAATCATCATGTCGGGTTTATTTGGCGTAGCTGAAGGTCTAGACAGAATGCACTACATTTTGTCAATACTCATGTACGCAGTGTGTTCAAAAAAGTAACGTGAATTTTCCCTTTCTGAAAAAAATATTTACTCTATATTCGATATTATTCATTTATGCCAGCGCTTCTTCCAATCCTCGAAATACTTCTCAAACTCAATTTTTGGAAAAGCTTTAAGTTCCTTCAGCTATGCGCTTTTAATGCTATCTATACTTGTAAAACGACGGCCCTTAAAGGTTCTCTTTATTTCTGGAAATAGGAAAAAGTCACACGGAGCCATGTCTGGCGAATATGGAGGCTGGAGTATAGTTACAGCATGGTATTTGGCCAAAAGTTCAAGAACAAGCAACGAAGTGCTAGCAGAATTGATCGAAAGTGAACAAAAGCCGTGAATTGTTTTTCCACAAATCCGGGCGTTTTTTCGGATTGCTTCACGCAAACGGCGTTGAACTTTTAGGTAGTACTCCTTATTGACCGTTTGGCCTTGTATTTTTTGAATACACCACATATAATATAGAGAACATGTTTCCATGCAATTTTGTGAAGATATTGTGATTCTAAAAGAAAAACTGTCATCTGTAGTATATGGGATCTGGAGTAATTCGTCGACCGATTTTACACACTTTCGACATTAAACTTTGGTATATCCAATATAGGGATTTCACATAAAATTGGGCAGTTTTATAAATTTTTAAACCGGTTCCCATAAAAAAAAAAACTGTTTACTATCTTTACGGTTAATTTTGAAAACGAAATATATGTTTCCTCTAAGTTCGTTCGACACAGTTTGAGAAGTTTGTAGGCCATGTCCACTTTTAAAGTTTTTATAAACCGTAGATGTACTTTCCTTAATGTAATTAACACCCCTATTGCGTAACGTTACGGGATTTTAGCTGTCTGCATAACTGCGTTGGATACTATTTAGGATTCTACTTTGCGGAATTCTACTGAAGTCAGTTTACTTGAAAACAGAAACAACACTGAGTTTATATTCGTGGGAAGCTTGGCAAAGTACTTGGGAGCATTGATAGCATTTTTAATAGAAACCGTAAAATGAATCAAAAATAAATGGAAAGCTATAACACTCATTAGAGCTTAAAATTTTTTAGAATTACCAAAGTCGTCGTTAAATTACCAAATTTCTGTGCAATAATGATTAAGGTTTTCATGTCAATTATTATTGGCAATTTCAAAAGTCTGAAAAGTTATTTGTTATTAACTAAAAATTTTTTAAAAATTTGAACCCTTATTTAGGACAACATGTACAATGGTATTATTCAAAGTGTTGCCTATCTGAAGACATCCCATTTTTTCGGCAATTTCTGGATTCCATCCCATAATAACTGCCCCAGGTTGGCGGCCAAGAATGAATCAAGCCAATTTTTGATACCCTGATTTGATGTTCCGCATCGACCGGAATAAATTACAATTTATTCACTAATAAATTATTTCAAACAACTTCAGTTTCAAAACTTCCAGCTGCTCTTTTCCAAATAGTTAGTTAATAGTTAATCGGTCTTGCAACATGAGGCCGAGCGTTGTCATGATGGAAAAATAAATGCCTCGTGCCTAGTCCCAAATTCCGGGCATTTTTTGACAATCGCTCACTTCAGTTTGACGATTTGTAGTCGCTAGCGTTCCTCATTAATGGTTTCACCTCACAATACAACACGCAATTCTGATACCTCCAAATACAGAGCATTACCTTCTCGTCATGGATGTTCGGCTTTGTCGTTGATTTTGGCTTATTGGCCAGGTTTCGCATACAATTTTTACATTTTGAGTTGTGGTAATGGTATTTCTGGCGTGCAAAATCGTCTCTCAACTTCTCTATTCTCCAATTCAAATGGCACCCAATTTCCTTGTTTTTGAGTGTATCCGGCTGCTTTTAAACGTTTTGAAATAGTTGCTGGAGTGACTCCCAAAGATTCTGCGAGCTCTTCTTGTGTTTGGAAACAATCTTCTTCAACCATTGCTTTCAGTTCGTTAACTTCAAACTTTTTTGGCCGCACAGGACGTTCTTCGTCTTCCAAGCCAAAATCACAACTTTTAATTCGAGCAAACCACCAACCACTTTTGGCACGTTTTCTCAGCTATACCATGTTCCCCATAAACTTCTATCAAAATACGATAACTTTCGGCTATGGTTTTCTTTATATTAAAGTAATGAAGAATAATTTTCCGCAAAAACAATTAATCAGGCACAAAGTTCAACATATTTGGGTGAAAAAATAATTGCTGTTGTTTACGCTTCAAATGAATGACACATACTGAAAAAGATGCACGAGGACAGTAACTTTCCAACGCTTATTCAGAAATTAATTCTTGGCAAACCGCGAAAGTTATGGAATCAATAATATTTTTTGATTAGATCCGAATTCTGTTAACGCAATAATGAATATTTTGAATAGTCGACAAATAATGGAGTTTTTTTTTTGTGTTAAAAGAACGAGTATTTCCATCTTTTAATTTATTTATATAACTCTTTAGAGAACCACGAACTAACACTTTTTTTTTAGTTACTATGAGTTTTAGAACATATCCTTCAAATATATTCATAACAGTTTTGTTGAAATGTATGACACTAATTCAATATTTCCATTATAATCTGGCCACGTCAAATTAGAAGAAGCATTATATGTTAGCTCATTATTCAACTTTTAGAGCTAGTTTTCGCAAAGTTAAACCGAGAACAAAAACTGCATTTTGGATGAATATTATCAAGTAAATTGTAAACGGTTTCGATAGTTTTTTCATAGTAAGATGTTATGATTCCTCTATCAGAACAAAAGGGTCACACCGAATTACGAAAAACTTTTAAGCATTATCGACGTACACCAAGTCTAAAGACTTATCGAATTTGTTCGGACTTAAATTAATTTGGTTAAGGCCCAAAAACAAAGCCCAACCAAAGTGGCTTAATTGAATATATTAGGTACATGAGGAAAAAGTCAAGCAGAGAAAAGGAAATCATTATATTAGGAATAAGCGGCTTAGACCATGTTATAGACCGATTTCTTTCATATTTAGCGCTAAACGACATTATGCTTAAGAAAACGTATGTGCTTAATTTGATTAAAATAGCACATATATTGACCAACATAGACAGTGCATTCTGCTGGAAAGTCGTGACTCATTACATTGGGTATATTTGGGCTAGGCGAAGGTCTGGTCTTATTGCATTCACTTTTGACATTGCTCCAGTACACTAGTTAACATGTTTCCACACAATTTTATGAAGATAATCCACACACTGAACGACATATTAGGTGGAGAGTCTGCTAGAATGACGAAAGGCATTGCATGTAGTAAATGGTATATATATATACCATTTGGTATATGGTATATCCAATATTACACGTTCACTTAATTTTGCTAAAATATCATACATATGCTTTATATGGTATAAAGGCAATCTGAAGTTTGAAATTCTTATGTTAATTATATTAGGGCTAGGAGAAGTATTTACCCGATTTACCCCACTTTTAACACTCGCACTCTTGGGTGTCATGGGGAGACAATCCTCAAAGTTCATTACTGTCTCATATATATTTACCGATATATATGTTATAAAGTCTACCGGAAGATTGAAATTCCGTATGTTAGGTATATGGAGGCTAGGTGATGTACTTACTCGATTTTTATAATTTTTAAAACAATTTTTGATACTCCTCAACTTTCATTACATCTTACAGCTTTACCGATATTTTCAGTATAAAGTCAGCCATAGATACTGAGGTTCTTATATTGGTATCTCTGGACTTGAAAAGTTATATGCCGATTTCGACCAATTTTACTCATGAGATGGCATAGCTTGAAGATAATATTTGTACAAAGTTTCTGTCCAGTATTTTACATGGTGGTTTATTTATATACTTTAAAGTGAAAGAAACAGATGAAATATGAAATAGTGTTATATGTGGTTTTTATCCGGTTTCGCTTATTTGCATAATATAACATAAGCTTTCAAATATAATGTTACATACCGAACTTGAAATTGGTTAAGGCGTTCTTGAGATATGGGATTTCACCTAAAATTGGGCGGGCCAGGCCCATCATCCAAATTTTACACGGGTTCCTGCACGCATCATTTTTGCTGAAAGATTCAATGTTTACCGCTGTTTTAGTAGTTTTCAACTTAATCTTTGTATGGGAGATGGGCGTGGTTATTATCCAATTCAACTTGTTTTCCCGGTATATAAGGAGACGCTAAAAAGCGTTACTCGGATTAGCTTTGGCTGATATAGCTGTAAAAGGTTCTGATATATAATATGTAAACCTATTTGTGCGGGGCCATGCCCAGTTCTATAAAATTTTATGCCCATAATTGCCCCGCTCTTCTAGAATTCTCTGCTCCAAATGACACGCTTATATCAAAATTTTTTACTTAGTTATAGCACATTACCGCTTTTGGATTAATGAAATTTTGAGGGCGAGGAAGGTATCCGATTACGTCCATCTGCAATACCAACCGTTTTCAGGCGGCAAAGAACACGTGTACCAAGTTTCGTCAAATTATTTTAATTTTTGCTCAAGTTATCGCTTACACTGGCGGACAGACAGTCACTCGGATTTCATTTTCATTTATCATATATATATATATTATTCTTTAATTCTTATATTTCAATCATTTATATATATGTCTATATGTAACTCCATTAGTTGTAGGTGTTACAAAGAACCGTTAGATGAACAAAACTAATATACTCTGTTGCAACATATTACAAGAGTATAAAATGTTGGGGAAGAATTCAATATTCATTATTCGAGGAAACCGTGAATTAAAATCATAGTTGGTATCTATTAATTTATATAACAGGTCACGGACTCACGCACTTCTATTATTCCACTATATTTTGCTCCTTGTCCCAGATATTTATATTAAAATCTACCAAATTAAACTAAAACAAAGGGACCTAATTAAATATATTCTTTATATAAGAAAAAAGTCAACCAGAGAAGCGGAAACCATTATAGTAGGAATAAGAGGCTTAGACCACGATCTGAACCGGTTTCATTCATAGTTAGCGTGAAAACATGTTACTTTTAAGAAAATATATACATTTAGTTTCATTAAAATATCACACATATTTACCCACATAGAAGGTTTTAAGTCAGCTGCGGTGTCTGGACTGATGGTATTAACTTTTCTCACTACTCAAGTACACTGGAGAACATGTGTCCAAGCAAATTTGTGAAGGTAACTCACACACTGAAAGACATTTTCCGCATAGAGTCTGCTAAAATAACTAAAATCGTTATATGTAGTGTATGGGTATGGTGGGCTGGTGTAACCCGTTGACCGATTTCATACATTTTCAGCATTAAACTTTGGTATATACAGTATTACACGTTCCTTAATTTAGCTAAGATATCTTGCATATCCTTACATATATCCTTACATATATCTATTACATATATCTAACATTCCGAAATACATAGTATAAAGGTTAACGCGGGGTTGAAAATATGGGACTAGGGAAGGCGTTTACCCGATTTTCCCATTTTAAGCGGAGGAGCACATTATTATCCTTGATAATAATGAAAGATAATCCTCGACTTTCATTACGATATCTTATATATTTACCTAAACATATGGTGTAAAGTCTAACGAGAGGTTGAAAATCCTTATATTAAGTGTATTGGGCTAGAAGAAGGGAAGAAGAAGAAGGAAGCTAGAAGAAGGGCATTGATAAGGGAAGGTATTGCTGCTTGATTTATATACTTTAAAGTGAAGGAATCAAATTAAATTTAAAATTGTGTTATATGTGAAGTAGGCAGGGGTTTTATCCGATTTCGCCCATTTTCACAAAGTGATATAAAGATACAAATGCAATGTCACGTCCCAAATTTGGTTGAAAATGGATGAGGCGTTCTGGAGATATAGAATTTCCCTTAAAAGTGGGTAGTGCTAAACTCGTCGTCCAACCCTACCGTAACATATTTTCTGTAAGGTTTAATGTTGCTGACGTATTTATTCAGCGAGTTAACGTACTTTTAGTAGTTTGGAACATAACCTTTGTATGAGAGGTGGGCGAAGTTATTTTCCGATTTCACAAATTTTCTTGGTTTTCTTGGTTGGTATAGTAGATGGGTGGGGACGGATCATTACCACGCTCACAAAATGCCGTTAAAGGAATACCTAAAAAAACTCATAAGCAACAAATTGAAATACAAGATAATTTGGTACAAGGGATCGGAGTAGGGAGGGAATACATGGTAAAAGTTTTTCTCAAAGTGGGATTGCCCCCACCCCCAATTAGTTCATTGTAATGTGCATATCTCAAAAACCGTAGAAGCTATATCAACAAAACTTGGTCACAAAACGTTTTTCTAGTTTGTCCTTATACACTGGAAAAATTAGTGAAATCTGAGTGTAACCACGCCCACCTCTCACATAATGTTTACGTTTAAAACTACCAAAAGTGCGCTAGGTCGCTGAGGAAATTGATCAGAAATATTAATTCTTACAGTTAAGATTGCACGGAAGGGATGCACGGGAGAACGTGTAAAATTTGGATAATGGGCACGGCACTACCCACTTTTCGGTAAAATTCCATATATCAGGATCTGCTTTACCAAAATAAACTACTAAAACACAAAAACTAAATTTGGTATATATCATTACATTTGCATCTTTACGTCACGGTGCGAAATTGGAATACATTCACGTTTACTTCCCATATATCACATTTTTTAATCCCATATGATTCTCTCACTTCACAGTATGTAAATGAATTCCCAATAATGATATCTGAGCAAAAAGTTGCACAAATAGTGCCTTCAAGGTATGCCATCTCACGCGTGAAAATGGTAGAATTCGGAAAATAGCTTTTCAAGCTCCCGGATACACAATATTGGTCAATCTGTGAAATATCTGAATGAAGTGCAAGGAGTATCTTTTCCTGATAGCATTGTGCCCTTGTGTCAAGAATTTGGAAAATAGGATAAATACTTCCCTTAACCCCTATGTAGCTAATATAAGGATTTTCAAACTTCCGGTTGACTTTATACCATATATATAGTGAAGTCAGACAAGATCTTTTTCTGCGGTGTGTGCTTAATCTTCACAAAATTACGTGGAAACATATTACCTAGTGCCTCTATAAAGTTATTGCAATCAGTCCAGACCAGCCCAAGCATACCAGATATACCGGTTTTCGACTTTCCAGCCGACTTTCAACCGTATATATTGGTCAATATTTGTGATATTTTATTAAAATTAGTTGATATGTTTTCCTAAATCATGTCTTTTTCGCAATGTCGTTTAGCTCTAAATGTAAATATTTAATTTTTTTAATTTTCATTCATTTATTCATTGCAACATGTTGCAACAGAGTATGTTGGTTTTATTCAACTTAAGTCTTTCCGTCCGTCCGTCCGATCGTGCTAGCGATAACTTGAGCAAAATTTAGATATATTGATGAAACTTCGTACACGTGTTCTTTGTCACCCTAAGAAGGCTGGTATTGCAGATGGTCGTATTCGGACATCTGCCACGTCAACAAAATGCTATTAATCGAAAACCTATAAAGCCTTATAACTAAGCAACAAATAAAGATAGAAACGTGTTATTTGGTACGGAGTATCTTAGTTGGGGGCGGAATCTGTGCGTAAAAAATTTTGCAAAAGTGGGTATGGCTCCGTCCCCCAAAAAGTTTAATGCACATATGTCACAAACCGTTAAAGCAATAACATTCGAACGTACTCCAAACAAGTTTTTCTGGTATGTCCTCAGATACAGAAGCCGATGTGCTTCACGTGGGTACCTGCCGTTGTCAGCTCAACTCCACGGTGTTTAAAAACACAACGGATCAATACAATGCGTCGATCATCGCCCCGTTAATAATAGCTTTCGCTAAAACCAACGGTACCGATCGGCATTGTGGAATGGCACAATAACGAGCTTGGTGGGGTTCGAGGCCTACCTAAAACCTCTGCCGTGCTATGGGTCTGGCACCCGGTAGCAATGCAACTCCACACTGAACTGTACCGCCCCAGACAGTTCTACCCGCATTCAGGTGTTAAACCACAGCCACCACGATACTCCCTGAAGAGCCTACCGCAATGAGCAGGATGGAGCGCCTTCCAGACGCCATCGGACTCCTGCTCCCCGTGGCACCAGATTATAGCCTCCGGTCAGACCTTGTAGCCTAAGGCTACTACCAGTTGAGTTACCCATTCATCTCGACTGGTGGCATTTGTAGCTTGAACTACAATGCCGCTTTAAGTGTGTGCATAATACATTTAAAGTGATATAAACTCAGTTCAAGCTAAGTAATATAGCACTATTTCTGACATGGCTATGCCTATTTTTTGAGCAAAGTCTATTTCGAATGCAGTGCATTTTGTGGATTTTAGGCATGCCTTACCGCGGGTTATTCTTATCCCCCGACCCGCAGGGGGTCCTCAGATACAGTGAAAATAAATGAAATCAGATAATTACCACGTCCACCTCCCATACAAAGGTTTTGTTGCAAACTATTAAAAGTGCGTTAACTCGCTAAAAAAACACGTCACAAACATTAAATCTTACGGAAAATATGGCGCGGAAGGGGTGCTTAGGACTCCGTGTAAAATTTGGAAAATGGGTGTAGAACAGCCCACTTTTAGGGGAAATCCCATATCTCAAGAACGCCTTAACCAATTTCAACCAATAGTACATGACATTATATTTGCATCTTCATGTCACTTTGTGGAAATGGATGAAATTAATTAACATCCACGCCTTCTTCTCATATAACACAATTTTAAATTTAATCTGATTCTTTCACTTTAAAGTATATAAATCAAAGAGCATTTAGGATATTGGAGTTAAACTTTGTACAAATAGTGCTTTCAACGTCACATGCGTAAAAATTGTCGTAATCGACATTTAACTTTTCAAATTCTATATACCCAATATAAGGATCACAGGTGCTATAGCTGACTTTACATAGAAAATATCGGTTAATGCTTGTGATATCGTAAATTCGATTATTATCTTTCCCTGATAATAATGTGCTCTTCTGTAGAAAACGGGGAAAATCGGGTAAATAATTCTCCTCCCCCCAAACATAATATAAAGATTTTCAACCTCTCGTTAGAATTTATACCATATATTTCGATATATCTGTAAAATATCGTAATGAAAATAGAGGATTATCTTTCTATGATAATAATGTGATCTTCTGTCAAAAATTGGGAAATGGGGTAAAGACTTCACATCGCCTTCATATCAATCACATTCATTCAAAGTCAATATGTAAGATATATTAGCAAAATTAAGTGAACGTATAATATCGGATATACCATGGTTTAATGCCGAAAATTTGTGAAGTCGGTGAACGGATTACACCAGCTGAGATATACTACATTTAACAATTTTCGTTTACCTAGCAGACTTTATGCCAAATATGTCGGTCGCTGTGTGACTAGCCTTCACAAAATTGGGTGAAAGCATGTTCTTTAATATACTTGAATAAGGAAAAGAGTTAATGTGATCAGTGCAGATCTTCCTCTATCCTAAATATGCCCGATATAAGAATTGCCGACTTTCTATCTGGCTTTAAACAGTTTATGTTGATCAATATGTGTAGTATTTTAATGAAATTAAGTGGATATGTTTTCTTAAAAATAATGCGGTTTACTTAATTTGGTAAATTTTAATATAAATATCTCAGACACGAAGCCAAATATAGTAATAAAATTCCGTGAGGCTTGGACCTGCGATATAAGTTAAAAATTCACGACGAGGGTAGGAAATGTTCGGTTACGCCCAAACTTAGGCCTTCCTTACTTGCTTTCTTTACCTTTCAATATCTACTGTTTTACAAAAGAAATATGATCTCCATCAATTCACTGAATTCTCTTACTATATCTTCAGTTCATAACACACGTAACTTAGTTGTGTTGTTGTAACTAACTTGTCCTTTTAAATAACACTTTGATGTTTGTTTATTCTTATTATGATAATCAGTATCCTTACGGGGTATTTGGAGGTATTTGCTCCCGGCTTAACCCTTCCTTGTTAATTTTAGCTGTTTAGTAATTTCTTACTAAAATACTGCTGTGAAATAGGAGATTTTGTTACCAGCAAAGTACTGCATTGCTTGGATAGTAAAGTGCTTCTATTTGGGCACATGTATCTGATATTAGTTCATAGTATAGTATGTCACGGGTGTGAAGCTGGTTTTTTCGAAGATTTCGGATTTTTCTATTTCATTTCTATGCCTACCTAGCCATTATTAATATTAAATTTTCGAATTTATTTCTCCAAATTTTTTTTTTTGTACGTACCTTTATATTCATTGTCAAATTATGATCAATGGTATTACAGTACTAATTTTTTTTTTTTAAATTCGCTTTCAGGGTCGTATATTACCAACTAATATATCACAAGGTGTTATCGTTAGTAACCATTCATTAGTTCTACAAGGCGTTAATAAGGCAAGTGGTGGTAACTTTTCGTGCATTGGATATAATACCGAGGGAGAAGGACAAAGCCCTTCCTACAATCTGGATATATTATGTAAGTAAAATAGAAAGTTTTTAAAACTGAAAGAGTATACAATGCAATTTAAAGCGATATTTTAAATCCCGCACATTTTTCCACCTAATGTTAGCAGAAAGAACATAAAATCTCTTAAGTGGCTAAGCGAGTCTAGGATTTTCAAAAGGTAGAAAATCTATCCTTTTTGACGTGCATTACACTTACGGTATTAAATCATTATTCAATTGGTATAATAGTAGAAATCAAAATTTTTCGTTCATAAAATTTAATCTTTTTTTTTTTAAATTTTACCTTTACAAGCCCGCCGTTTATCGAAAATTTGAGGTTAAACCAAAAATTTACCCAATTTACGACATACACGAAACAAACCCTTAGACGGTATAGGACAGTCTAGATGCGTAATAATAATAGACTAAGGGGTGCGGGAAAAGGGAAACCGTTTTTTTTTTTCTGGTTCTATTAAACATATTTGAATATATAAAAAAATTTCATTTTGACACTAGCCGATCCAGCAAACGTTGGTTTACTATATAAATTATTTCTAGTAAGTATTTTGGTAATTAAATACAAAATAACTAACTTATTGCAACCATGTGAAACGCTGTGAACAATGATGGCCTACAAAAATAACAAAACAACAACCCTTAATTTCTTAAATTAATGTACTTCACTAAATTAACTAAAATATTTATAGTTATATTTATGCCTTTTAAAGTTAAATTTAAATTAAATAAGTGAAGAAGGGCTTCGGTGCAACTGAACATTTTATTCTCTCGCATTATAAAAACATTATACAATATTATAAAATGTTGCGTAAGAATCCAACATTCCTCATTTGACGAAATGGATATTGGATTAGAATCATATTTGGTATCTATTAATTTATACCACATACACTATTTTGGCTTCATTATTACATTTCGCATAGTGTCGTAGATATTTGTTTTAAAATCAACTTAATTAACTCAAATGAAATATATGTGTCATAAACTCTCCAAAGGGTAGTTATAATATTGGGTATATAGGAAAACAACAACGGAAGCGAAAATCATTATTTTAGGGGTATGTGGTTTAGACCAAGGCTTAGACCGATTACATAAACATTCAGCAATAAATCACATGATGTTTAAGAAATTTAAGTTTAAGAAAAGTGTACCTTATGCCTATTTCATTAAAATATCACAATTATTGACCAACATAAACAGTTTAAGGTCAGCTTCAAAGTCGAGATCAAGTTAAATCATAATACGGGTATACTTGGACTAATTGAAGGTCTGGACTGATTGCATTAATTTTTGTTTATTACTCAAATATACTCGAGAACATGTTTCCACATAATTTTATGATGATAAATCACGCATTCGCCTATATCTTCGGTATGAAATCTGTTGGAATAACGATAATATTCATATTAGGTATTTGGGCTAGGAGAAATATTAATCCGATTTTACCCATTTTTGCCATCACTACATATTATTACAAAACAAATATGCCCCTCGAGTTTCACTCAGGTACCTCACAGATTGACCAATATATATTGTAGAAAGTCTATCGGGAGTTTGGAAATCCTTAAGTTAGGTGTATAAGGACTATGGGAAGTATTTACCTGATTTTACAAATTTTTTCCACTATTAACAGGAAAAGTTTCTCTGAATTTCAATAATATATCTCAGATATTGACAAATATTTTCGAAATAAAGTCAGCCATAGGTACAGAGGTTCTCATATTCGTTATCTGGGAGTATAAAAATTTTAAGACCGATAATATATTTACATTGGTGCTTGATTTACGTAGGTTTTCGGTTAACTCCATTTCGTGGGGGAGCAATTCTGTAAATCTGCAAAGAGCAGATGTTGCACCTACTTTCTCACGGTACTAGGGAATACGTGTAGCAAGTTTCATCAAGATATTTTAATTTTTACTCAAGCTATCGCCTGCACGGACTGACGGACTGACGGACGGGTGCACAGTCACTCGCCCGGAATTCAACTTGTCTCGTCATCCTGTCCATTTAGATATACATATATAACTCTATATCGACGCCGATTAGTTTACGATGTTAAAAACAACCGTTAGGTGAGCAAAACTATTATACTCTATTGTAACATGTCTCATTTATTATTAACGCAGCAATACGTTCTGCTAGACTTATTATCTAAAACTTATTTTTGGAATTAACATATTCATTATTTCTTTACCTATATTTGAACCCAACTCTTTACTCAAGTCTCTCTTTACGAATCTATTGATTCACGATGTTTGGCTTGAAATATTGAAGCAGGTTTTGAGGACCACCAAAACTTTTCAAAAAGATTTTCCATGTGAAGATCATTTGTATGGAAAGACTTATGACAATTTAAAAGCATCAATATTAATCTCGAAGAGCAGTGAGTGTACATTGTTTTTGGCCTGCCTTTAGTCAACATAAGCAACTGGTTTGCTCACGCAAGAACATGCCACGTGTAATTGTCCGAATCTAAGTTACTTATTGCTTATACTTATTGTTGTGATTGCGAATCCAATCTAATGGGAAATTGAACCCATCATTCTAATTCAATTGGTACATCTGTGAGAATGATTGAGATTCGAGGTGTTCGAAGCCAACAAGCCAACGTTTTTCATAAATTGCTTAATGACTATTCGTGTGCCTTTGCACCACGGTTGTGCACGCCACGACCACAAAATGTCATTAAGCGAAAACAGATAATGTGTAGTAACTAAGTAGAAAATTAAGATATAAACCTGTTATTTGGCATAGAGGTTTTTTGTAGGGTGGGGGATCTGTGGGAAAAAATGTTTGTAAAAGCGGGAATCGCACCGCCCCCCATAGGTTTAATATATATTTCTCGGAAACCATTAAAGCTATATCAATCAAACTTGCTCCGACTAAGTTTTTCTACTATTTCTTCATACACTCAAAAAATGAGTGAAACTGGATAATAACCACGCTCACCTCCCATAGAAAAGACGATATATATGTTATAAATTCTACCGGAAGATTGAAAATCCTATGTTAGGTACATGGGGGCTAGTGGAAGTATTTACTCGATTTTCATAAATTTTTTTAAATATTTTTGATACTCCTCAAATTTCATTACATCTCACAGGTTTACGGATATTTTCAGTATAAAGGCAGCCATAGGTACTGTGGTTCTTATATTTGGTATCTGTGGGCTTGAAAAGTTATATGCCGATTTCGAACAATTTTACTCATAAGATGGCATAGCTTGAAGATAATATTTGTATAAAGTTTCCTTCCTATATTTTATTTGGTGCTTTATTTATATACTTTAAAGTGAAAGAATCAGATGAAATTTGAAATTGTGTTATATGAGAAGTAGGCATAGTTGTTTTCCGATTTCCTGATCGTTTATACATATATATATATAAATCTGTATCTATCTCGATTAGTTTTATGTGTTGCAAACAACTTTCAGAAAACAACGCGCAACACATCTATAAAGGTACAAAACTAATAAATTAATTAATACTAATAAATTGTAATGTTTAAAAACGTAAAAACAAAATATTATGAAAATTTACTTGGCACAACAAGTAAACATTTTTAATTCACGCTTTAAATGAAAGCACGCCAATTAGCATTAAAAGCACGAATACTTAGCTCATAAATGAATCACGCAATAAATTTATAAATAAAATTATTTAAATTTAATAAAATAAAAGAATGTATCTAAAAAAACACGTACAAAATTTATAAACTGATAGAAAACTGTTAGAACTTTACATCTTGAATGTTCCCAGATCACATCGGTAAATTTGCGAGATATCTTAATAAAATTCAAGTAAGGCTTTTTCCTGGTAATAACGTCTGCTGGTGCCAAAAATTTATAAGATATGGTAATACCTCCCCTAGCCCCCATATACCTAATATGAGAATTAAAAAAATTTTCCAAATTTTCCGATTGACTTCATACCGCGTATAGCGGTTAATATGTAAGATTTCTTCAATTCAAGATTTAATATTGAATGAACGTACAATCTTGAATATACTATAGCTTGGTGGGGAAAATTATTGAAATCGAAGCACGAACAACCTTAGCCCCATATACTACATAGTATATAATGATTATTGTTATTCTAGTGGACTCTATGCCGATTATGTCAAAATCAACTTTATCTGCTCATACCTTATCCTAGATATGTGATATTTTAAAGGAATTATGTGTTTTCTTAAACAAAATACGATTTAACACTGAATGTGAATGAAATCGGTCTAGACCTTGGTCTAAACCACATACCACTTATATAATGATTTATCATTCGGTGATTAGGCTATAGCTGCTGTACCTTCCTGCAGCACTAATGTCATGAACAAAGATGATTTTTTTTTGTCTGATTTACTTTATGTATATGACCCAAAATAAAAGTTAAAATTATGCCCATTATGTTACAATTCTTTCGAAATTTAGTGGAATAATAAGTGATGAGTTCGTGCGACGCATGTTGCAACAGAGTATAATAGTTTTGTTCACCCAACGGTTGTTTATAACACTTAACACTAATCGAGACAGATATAGAGTTATATATATACATAATCGAAATGATGAGACGAGTTGGATACTGGACGACTGTCTATCTGTCTGTCCGTGCAAGCGATTACTAAAGTAAAAACTGAGAAATCTTGAAATAACTTGGTACACATGTTGTTTGGCACTCTGAGAAGGTTGATATTACAGATGGCCGGAGTCGGAGTACTGCCACGCCCACAAAATGCCGCTAACCGAGCCAAAGAAGCCAAAAAAAGGTGATCCGTTTTGTATAGTTTTAGAGCATATTTATCTTAAAAAAGTACGTGTTTGATTATGCGATCGAGCCACTGTACCTAATATAAGGATTTTCAAACTGCCGGTTGGGTTCATACTTAATATGTCAGTCAATATGTGAGATATCTTAGTAAAATTGGGTGAGTGTATAACCTTGGATATAACATAGTTTGGTGACGAAAATGGATGAAATCGGTTCGTGAACTAATCTGGTTGACTTTCCCTTCACATACCCAAATTACCAAATTTCGCCTGTTTGTTTTGAGTTTATATTGCATACATAGAAGATATCTGAAATTTTTCGAACGGGAAAATGTTAGATAGTAAATTTTGCGAGTTAGGTGGATTTTAATGTAAATATATCAGACACAAAACAAAATGTAGTGATGAAACTATGTGAGTCTATGATCCACAGCATGAGTGAATAAGATGCCAAAATGATTCTCATCCCTTCGCAATCACGTCCAATAGCGAATGCGGAATTCAATGCAAAAATGTTTGTTAAAATATTTTACCTACTCCTTAAAGAGTTTCCCTGTATTTATATCCTATATTATCATAATCCTTGCAAATTGCGAAAGTATAAGATATTCGGTTATGCCCGAAGTTAGGCCTTCCTTACTGTTTAAAAGTAATTGTTCACATTTTTGCTATTTTTTTGCTTGGTGTAGCGTAGGACAACTTCTTGTGGTTATAAATATATATACTAACACATCAATTACATACAATAACACATACAATTACCAAAATTAACACACTTTTTAAATAAATTTAAAATAATTTTATTGAAATGTGAGACACTTAGTTCAATATTTAATCATAGCGAGCTTTTGCAAAGTTAAACCAAGTACGAAAGCTACAAGGTTGATAACTATTATTGAGTAAATTGCCTGTGATTTCGACTGTTATTTCCAAAGCAGGATGAGACGAATCCTGTGGCATAACAAAAGGGCAACACCGACAAAAGTATACTCGGGAATGTATACGCAACTTTATGAGGATAACTTACACATTGACCGACATATTCGGCATAAAATCTGCTATTATAACGGAAATCACTATATGGAGTATGTGGGAGTTGGGGAAATCCGTTGACCGATTTTATTCTTGAACTTTTTATTTTATAGTTTATTCTTAAAATTGAACTATATCATATATCACTTAATTTTGCAAAGATATCTTACATATTATTATCTCAATAATAGAACACAACGAGTGATATTTAATGATACTCTTTGAGATACAAATAATATCATTTCAAGTGTTCCACAAGTTAGCCATCTTGGTCCGATTCTGTTCTTGTTATCTATAAATGATATTTTTTTTTTAATAGAGTACTCAAAAATGTTATTATATGCTGATGATCTAAATAAAGCCTTTTATATCATATATTTCAATTGATGAGAAAGGTGAAACAGATTTAAACAATTTGGTTACTTCTTGTGATAGAAATGATATGCCGCTGAATCTTTAAAACTGCAAGATGAAGTGCTCTTTCCGTAGATCTATATTTACATCTCACTATGTAATAAAATGCTACAGAGTGGAGCAAGTATTTAGCTTGGTTGATTCGGGAGTTACTATGGATTCAAAACTTAATTTTAGTCTTCATGATAGTACAATGATTTTGCTAACAAAATGTGCTCTTAGTTTTGCAAACAGGTGGTCTAAAGAATTTAGAGATTCGTATGTTACTAAAACTCTTTTTACCACTTTGGTTAGGCTTATATTAGAATATGTCTCTGTGATATGAAGCCCTAGTTATCACATCCATTCGGACAAGTTAGAGTACGTTGAAAAATAATTTTTTATTTTTGTTAAGGCATTTCCGATGGGATTCTAGATTAAGTTTACCTCCATACATTAGTCGTTTAAAACTTATAAATTTACATACACTCACTAGTCGTAGGGAAATACTTGGCACAACATTCTTAATGGAACTCCTGAATGGATAAATTTGTAAATCTATGCTCTTGTATGAAGTTAAATTTAATGTACCGGTTCGCTTATCAAGGCAGTTTAAAACCTTACTGTTAAAATCTTGTAGATCAAATCTTGAACTAAAAGAACCATTCCTCCCCATATGTCATGATTTTAATTCTTATTCCAGCACGTTTGATTTATCAGACTCACTTTTCACCTATAAAAAAACTTAGTTATTATTCCTAATTCTAATTCTAATTCCGCTAAATCCGCAGGTATGGTGGTTGTGCTCCTCGCGTCGGATGTGCGGGAGGAGGGTAATCGTTGGGTTTCTTATTACATTGACCGATATATACGGTATAAATCCAACCGGAAGTTTGAAATTCTTATATTAGGTATATGGTATATCGTAGTTGTAATTTGATTTCGCTCATTTTCATACTGTAACATAAGAATGCAAATATAATGCCATGAAATCAATTTGGTTGAGACGTGTGCAGTAGTCCCTGATATATAGGATTTCACCTAAAAGCGGTCGATGCCACTCTGGTTTCCCAATTTTTATCACGATTCCTTCGAAGCCTTATTTACCAAAGTGGGTGCTAAATTTAGTGTTTTGGCACATTTTTATTTATTTAGTGAGTTATCGCACTTTCAGTACTTTTCCACATAACCTTTGTACAGTAAGTGGGCGTGGTTTTTATCCGATTTCAGTCATTGCATGAGGAGGAGGCTGAGAGAACTGTGCAGAACAAATTTGGTTGATATAACTTTAACGGTTTGGCACGATTCTGTCAATCTGCAATAGTAGCCTTATCAAACTGCGAAGGAACATGTGAACCAGCTTTTTCTCAAGTTATTGTTTGCACGGCTAGAAGGATAGACGGACGGAGACAGTCAGCCGGAACGCAACTCGTCATTGTATATATATATATCTATATATATATATAAGCAAAGTAAGCAAAACTTTTTTACTCTGTTGCAGCATGTTCCGAGCGTACACAAATGTTCCGCAAGTATTCAACATTCATTATTCAACGAATTTGTAAATGTGTTACAATTATGTTTGGCATGTTATTAGTGCCCCTAGTACGGTTTGCAACTCAACTGCATTTTACTTGAAGTTTGGAAATTCGGTATTATCGATATTAACTCAATCTGTAATAAAATGTGCTTTGAACTATTATCGAACTTCAACTTTTTTGTGGTATTATCGTTTACAGTTTACAGGCTGTGCCAATGTGGTTGTCGAGTGTATCACAAGCCGTAAACTATTATCTTACGGTTGTAGTTGACTATTATAGCAGTTTATTTCGAAAAAAAAGTTACTAGAAAGTGGAAAATGGTAAATAAAAAAATTTCAAACAATATTATGCGCAAGTACAACAATGAAAGTTCAGGAAAACATGTACAAGCATAGTGACACACATATTGTATTCTATGACTTTGATACTCTTCAGCTAAAGCGAATATATTAAGATAAAATAAAAATAAATACAATTTAGTTGTAACTGCACATAATCTTTAAATATTATGTTCCATAAGGATGTAGAAGAAATATTTTAGACTAGCTACAAAGCTACACGCTCAAAAATATTTCAGCTTCTAAATTTTTGTCTGAAACTGACAGTTTAATAAGATAATATACTAGATTTTCTTTTTCACCAATTCAAGGCAATTCTGATTCGGTATTAGAAATGAAAACGAAAATCTTAGCACCCTTTGGGCACGTCGTGGAATACAAAGCAATAGCAGAAACTGACGATTCCTATCTACCAGAAAATTTTAAATCCTCAACTTACGCCAATTGGGAAATTTGCCTAGACCAATACAAAGAAACAAAGGTTTTGATTTCCAACAAATTGAAAGCACTAGAGCCAATTGCTGCTACTCTCCATTCGATAGAGAAGAGTTGCCCCAAATAGAAACTCAAGGGGCAAGTCCAGGCATTCTTATGGTGTCCGCATGTTACACTGAACTGTTTCAAGGAGGCTAAGAACAATGGCCGTCCTTTCAGGCCATGTTTACAGTCGTTACAACCAGTCAAAATCATCTCAAGCAGAAAAATTGTATCACCTCCGATATAAAACTAAAGGTTATTATTGAATAAATTGTGCATCTGAATTACGCGTGAATTTTTCTTCTCATATTTGTGCGTGTTTGAGTACTATACCAATATACAATTATACAATACAATTATATTTAATCAATTCATTGCAAACATAATAAAATTCAAGTACTTACCTTCTTTCAAAACGCTTATGCTTGGTTTTGATTCTTAAAAATAAAAGTATAATAATATAGTTTGTAAAAATATCAGGAAAGACCTTACCTCAGAATTTAAGAACAATTGGTTTCAAAAATGTATACAAAAAAAATTTTATACTCTTCTTCACTCTTTTACCTCATAGATTGTTTAAAGGTATAACGGATTTATGGGAGAAACACGTAACACTGTTTCATTATGATACTTCACATTTGCGCTGAGGATTTTGATTTAGGATCACTATGACTTATCACTATCTTATCACTTGGTACACAAATGCACTTATTTAGCGAAATAACGAGTAAGAGAGTATATGGAATGAGAGCCGGATCAAGAGAACCTTTATTTGATGGGAGGTGGGGTATAGGTGTGGTGATGTGGTGTGTTGTGTTATCGTGGTGGTGTACAATTGTGATGTTATCGGACGTGGTGTTTTCAAATGTGTTGAGATGGTGCGTCAATGTTGAGCCTTGTGGAGTATAAGCTCATTTAGTCTTCCCGGTCAAACAACCCAGGCATATCGATGTGCATAGGCAACTTGTGGGCATGGTAATGAATACGCCCTTTTATATCCCGCAGTGCTGCAGCCGGTGTGAACGGCTGGTGAGGCTGTTGCAGAAATGGTTCGGTGCTTTGAGGTAGCCCCAGGGCGCACATTCTTAACCGAACGCACAGTTGGCATCGGGGTTGGCTCATCTATTTCCATAATTATCTGTATGGAAAAGAGGCTATTACAGGTCAATGAGATTTATTTGGATATGACGGGTTGTGCTAGAGTTAGCAACTTTATTTGGCATAAAAGGATCGTGCTGATCCACCCCTTATTTAAATTTCTTTTTTAGTTCTTTTGATCGACTTGATAGATTTGCGATTTTTTCCGTTAATTGTTTTGATTGATCAATTATTACTAATGGTTATTAGGTCAGAGGTATCTTGTGAGAGCAACACGAGTGGGCGTGAGTTGAGAACGGGTTCGGTCGGATTTAATAATGTAGTGAATTCTTTATGGTTAAATTTGTCGTTTCCAGGTACTTTTAAAAAGTGGGATTTGAAGCTTTTCACAGCTTTTCACAGTCCATATGAAAAGTCCTTGGGGGAATAAAATGTCAATTGATATCCTGAGAAGCGTATGTTTTTAAAATTTCAGGCGAAACCTTTTTAATAAATTGCCTGTCATCAGATTTGTGCATAGTTCAAAGTGCGATGCTTTTGCCGTAAAACAGACAAAGACAGCCACAAAGCCTTCCATTAAGGTGGGAAATCTAAACATTGATGTCTTTACCTCGAAAGTTCCAATAAATCGACACCTGATATGGTGAATTGCAGGGCTAACTTATGGCGTTCAGTTGGAAGTACTGTCATAATTTGCGTTCGCATTTTTTGGTTGTGGATCGTACAAACGTGCACATGAAAATGCACTTCTTTATTTTGGGCTTAAGACTTGGGATATAGAACTCTTGGCGAAATATTTGTTGCATTTCGCGATGCTCGGTGTGGAACATTAGTAAGTGGATATAATTAAGGTATAATGTGGCGAATGGAGACTTCTCTGGTATAACCATGGGATGGTGTTCGTTTGTATATCAGGATGGAATTGGGGCCGACGATTCGCACGAATCAGACATTTTGCACCGAGAAATAGATTTTATATTGAGAGTGGCTCATTTGGTTAATCGGCTTTGATTCTCTTAGCAATGACATCTCGCAACTGAAGTAGCGTGGTTGAAAAGATGCGATATGGGCTTTTCTTTCTGTAAGTCTGTACGGAAAGGTAAATTTTTCGACTTTCAAAGGCGCAACTTAACTGCGCATGGGGAATTGTGGCCAAGAAACTGGGGATTCTTTTGACCATGAGAGGTCATTCTAATAGAGGGTGGTGGTAGCATAGTGTAGATGTTTGCATCATCTTGTACCTAAACAGGCGGAAATATCAGCGCTGTATACATGTTGCCATGTGGCTGGTCCATTAGCGAAAACCATCTGCGGGGTAGAAAAGTTGTAAAGGTGTAAGCTTCAGCTCATTGGACCTCATCTAATTGTCTGCAATCTTTTCCTTTATAACCTCTCAACATGAAGGATGTGAGACTAATTGGCCTAAAAGATATTGCCAGTAAGTAGTCCTTTCTTCCGACTTTGGATATAAAAATAACTCGTGCAACCCTTTATGCTTCTGGGATGTACACCAAGGTGGAGCAATAAAAGGCCCCCTCCTGTTACAGGAGTGCTGGAAAGATGCCATCCTCTCCCTGGGCCATGTGCTTGATGATGCTTAATGATGTTCGATTGGCTCGTGTACAGAGGCTGGAAAACACCGAATAGCGTTGTAGTATTTTATAGCGAAATATGTTAAATACGCTGTTACCTTATTTACTTAACAGAAAATAGCGATTAGCAAACTTTATATACATATGAGTATAGGCCTAGAAATTGCTTGTTTATGTGAAGAAATTTTTCATGAGCTGTTTTCATTAATGACAAAACTTCTTTTATTATAAAAATTATTATGTAATTTATAAAAATAAACTAAAATATATAAACGAAAAAATATAAATGAAAATTTTTATTCTTTTTAGATCTGAAATTTCTAAATGAATAAAAAAAACTACAATTTTCACAATTTTTAGTAATTTCCGTATATTTATACATGAAATGTGCTTACACATATGTATATATGCGCATGCAAATATTCCAGAACAGCATTTATTTCATATGCACAATGGTAAAAATAACATGCCAAATACCCAATATAATTTTTACACACATACGTACATATCTATATCTATACCTGTCACCAGGGATCCTTTTCATATGCCCAATTGTAAAACACACAAACTTGCGCGAATGACTGACAACTGTATGTAAAGTGCAACGAATGTTCCAAGCATCACGACAACAACAACAACGTCTATCCAAACTCTTCTCCCCGCTGCAGGTGTCGCTGTCCATAACCTGTTTACTCGCCACGATGGTAAAACGTTGAAATCATATTTTGATGCTGATGCTGAAGTCAAAGTGAAATGTGGCCACAGTGCAGATAGCTTGACAAAAATCAGAAAAGCATCAATATCCATATTTGTCTAAAGAATTATAAAATATAATTAGAAATATAATTAGAATTATAATAAATATATATAATATATAATATAAATAATTATTAAAATATAATTAGAAATATAAAATATGCGCAAAAAACAAAACTTCGACCGAGATTCGAACTTTGGCACCGACTGAAGTATGACCATTCGTTCAATCTCTATGCCTCATCAAATGCTAAAATGGGTAGCCTTAATCGATGTTTGATTGCGTATAGAAGAATAGGCTGATTCCTATAGAATATCAATATCATTCCGTGACTCAGCAGACTTGACTCTGAAAAATGTGGTAAATGACAAAAGGGTGGCAAATGACACGCTGCCACTTTTCGCTTCTGAAGTAAATAGGAATTGTTTCAATTTATGATTTTTAGCATCCTCGTGAGTAGTCGCTGAAATACAACGGTCGCACGCGGGGAGATGTGCGCGGCGCTTGCGTTAAGAATGGAATTGTTTTTGTAATTTTTTTTATGCATTTCGGCGTCCGTTTAAAGAATAATCTGAGGAATGTATTGGGTTGTTCGGAAAGTCATTTCGTTTTTTTTGGGGAACATGAAAGACAGTTTTCGTATAATGCCTTTCAAATGGCCATAAACAGTTGAATTCGACAAATTTAACCTCTCACCGATCTCTCGTGTGGTGATTCGCCGATTTGCATCAACTAATGCCTTTATCGCATCTTTGTCAGCTTCGACCGGCCTTCCAGACCGTGGTGCATCTTCGACATCAAAATTGCCGGATCGAAATTTTGCAAACCAGTTCTGGCACTGGCGTACTGTTAACACGCCTTCTCCATACACATCCGTCAATTTTTTTCTCGCTTGGACAGCATTTTTACCTTTTCTGAAGTTAAAAAGTAAAATATGACGAAAATGCTGCTTATTGCTCTCCATATTTAAAAAGGCACCAACCAAAAACTACTGGGTAGAATTAATAGAACTTTTTCACACACAAGCCTTGCAATATCAGCTCTCATGACATATAATGGTTATGGGGCTTAAGTGTGAAGTTAGTTTCGAAAAAACGTAATTAAGTCCTCTGGCGGGAAAAAACGAAATGACTTTCCGAACAACCCAATATATTAATAAAATATGTGCGTTTTCAAAAGTTCTTATTAGAATATTATCTGCGCATACTGATAGCATTACAGTCACCAAATGTGTATGCACGCATGTATGTATATATCGAAAATGTAGTTCAATCCTATACTCATATTTAATTAAATTCTTAATGATCTATGCATGTACATATGAACGCACACACCTCAATATAAAGTTTTAAAATATAATATATGTTTAGTTAAAATTTACATAAATGATTATTAAAATAATAAATATTGACATAACAAGGACAAGGAAATTGCCGTCGGGAAATCAATGCTTATTCGACTTAATGGCGTCATATGTATAAATTACTTATATAAATGTTTCGAAATATTCTTTAGTAATAATTCTTTTTATTCATAGTTGAGCGTAAATGGAATTAAAATAAAATATAACAAGTAAGAAACGGCTAAGTTCGGGTGTAACCGAATATTTTATACTCTCGCAATGTGGAAGGATCAGAGGCGGGGAAATGTTTTCAGGTGCTGGCATAACTTTATTTTAAAAACTGTTGCGGAAGAATTCGACGTTCATTATCCGACGACATTGTCGATGTATTGCAAGCATATTTGAGATCTTATTAACTTATATTACAGGCCATTGACTCATGTACTTTCTTCGTAATATTTTGCTTCGTGCCAGAGATATTTATATTAAAATCTACCAAATTAACTCAAAAGTGACATATGCGATATAAACTCAACGAAAGTGGTTTAATAAATATATTAGAGACATAAGAAAAAAGTCAACCAGGTATAGACCGATTTCTTTCATATTTAGCGCGAAATCACATTGTGTTTAAGAAAACATATCCACTTAATTTCATTAAAATATCACACATATTGACCAACATAAACGGTTTAAAGTCATATGGAAAGTCGGAAATTTTTGTATCGGGCATTTTTGGGATAGAGGAAGATCTGCACTGATCACATTAAAACTTTTCATTATTCAAGTATATTAGAGAACATGTTTTCACCCAATTTTGTGAAGGTGACTCACTCAATGACCGACATATTGGGCATAAAGTCTGCTAGAATAACTAAAACCATTATATTGTATGTAAACTAATTATATCCTTAATTTGGTAAGATATCTTACAGATTGATCGAAATATGCGGTATAAAGTCTACCCAGAGGTTCAAAATCCTTGTATTAGGTACATGGGGGCTACGGGAAGACTTACCCGATTTTATCCATTCTAAGCACGTGGACACACTGTTAGCAGAAAGAGACGCTCTCTTAATTTCAAAGAGATAACTCATATATTGACCGTTATATATGGTATAAAGTCTACAGGAAGGTTGAAAATCGTTATATTTGGTATATGAGGGCCACAGGAAATATTTACCCGATTTTCCCCATTTTTGACACAAGAGCACATTAATGTCATTGAAAGATAATCCTCAGTTATAGCACATTATCTGTTTTCGATTAATGGCATTTTGTGGGCGCGGCAGATGTCCAATTACACCCATCTGCAATACCAACCGTCTTACGATGACAAAGAGCACCACGATTCGTCAAAATATCCTAATTTTTACTTAAGTTATCGCTTGCACGGACTGACGGATAGACAGTCACTCGGATTTCAATTCGTCTTTTCATCTTGAGCATTTATATATATATGTCTATATCTAAGTGTTTCAAACAACCGCGGCGAGGAAACAGGTTATTGACAGCGACGCCTGCAGCGGGGAGAAGAGTTTGGATAGACGTTGTTGTTGTTGTTGTCGTGATGCTTGGAACAGTCGTTGTAGTTTACGTACAGTTGTCAGTCATTCGCGCAAGTTTGTGTGTTTTACGATTGGGCATATAAAAGGGATTCCCTGGTGATAGGTATAGATATAGATATGTATGTATACGTGTAAAAATTATATTGGGCATTTGGCATGTTATTTTTGCGATTGCGCAATGAAATAAATGCTGATCTCGAATATGTGCTTGCGCATGCATATGTGTAAGCACATTTCATTTATAAATATACGGAAATTACTAAAAATTATGGAAATTATGAAAATTGTAATTTTTTTATTCGCTTAGAAATTTCAAATCTAAGAAGAATTAAAAACGAAACATTATTTTCAATCTGTTCTCATTTATATTATTTCTTTAATAATTTTTAGTTTATCTTAATTTCCATTATTTTTGTTTGTAAATTACATAAATAATTTTTATAAAAAAAAAATGTTTTGGAATTCATATTTCTCATGTAAAATTTCATCTCATAAACATGCAATTTCTATGCCTGCCTTCATATATACATACAGCTGTGTTCATGAAAATAGTAGTGCCACAGCATTTTATATATAATGATAATTTCTAACATGTGCAGATTTGTCTAATGTGTCAAGCGTGATTATTTTCGTAGAATAGATATTTCCAATTACAAAAACTAAAAAATCCCATTACTTTTGCTTCAGTTGACATTTTTGTGACGCACTTTTGCAAAGTCTGAAAAACAAGCTGTTCATTAAAATAGTAGTGCTTGGCGTCGTAAGTGGTCGATAAATTAAAAAATCATCTGAAAGTTGCATTAAGTAAGTTTATTTTAGGGACTTAATTAATTTCTGATGAAAGTTTGTTAAAATCCCAGTGCTAATTCCTTTTTAGTGGGTAGAGGAAGACATTGTTCTATGGAGAAGCGTGAATGGATAATGAACCTAAGGAAACAAAGCAAAACCTACAAAGAAAGCGAAATTATAGCAGGATGTAGCCACAATGATATGTAATACTATTAAGTACAATAAAGAAGCGGAGAATGGTGGAGGAAAACGTAAAACATCAAACAATTAGAGGATACACAAATTGTACGATATATAACAATCCGCCAACAAATAAAACAAGCCGTCGGTCGTCAATAACCAAGCCGTCAGCATCCTCAAAAATGATAAAAACTGATTTAAACTGGTAGATTAGTACTCTTACAATTCGTAGGAGACTAATCGAAAATAATTTGAAAGAAAGGAGTCCCCGGAAAGTACCGCTTTTGACCAAGAAGCATGTGGCTGCAAGAATAAAGTTCGCCAAAGAACCTTTGAATTGGCCATCTACAAAATGCCGGAATGTGCTTTGGACTGATGAAAGAAAATTTGTTTTATTTGGAGGAACTGGATTCAGAAAGTATGTCCGTCGACCAACAAGCACAGAATATCACCCTACATTATGTAATATGTAGAAGTATGTAGAAATAGGTACACTACAAAAACGGTTAAACATGGTAGTCTGAGCATTATGGTATGGGCTTCCTTTTCGTACCAAGGGGTCGGCCCTACACTTTTGATCGATGGCATCATGGACCGAGCAGTGTACGTAAACATATTAAATGATGTTATGTTGTCATTTGCTAGCTGGGAAATACCTATGAAATGGTAGTTTCAGCAGGACAACGATTCAAAACATACCAGCAAACTAGCTAAGGACTGGTTTGGATCAAAAAGAATCGACGTAATATCTTGGTCAACGTAGTCCCCGGACCTAAATCCGATCGAAAATTTATGGGGCGATGTTAAACGAGTTGTAGCCATAGCAAATCCATCACATAGACCACATATTTGGTCATGGTCATTGCTCAAGGAGGCATGGGATCAGATCCCTATAAAACGTTGCCAGGATCTAGTAGACTTCATACCATGTCGATGTATGGCTGTATTCAAAAATTATGGCTTTGCAACAAAGTATTAGTCTACCGAAAATATTTATAAACATTTATTAACTTTTAATGGTTGACTGGATTTTTTTCTGTTTTTCTCTGAACAAAATAGTTACAGTTTTCATGAACACTCTAATTTTAAAGTTTTTTTTTAAGTAAATCTTGTAAAAAAAATGTATACATACATATATTGAAAAAATAAAACACTGTATATACGTAGAAATAACTAACAATTACTTTCAAATGTTATTCACAAAGTAGTTTGTATTTTTAACTTAATTTTTTAGTGTTATAGTTAGAGCCCACTAGCGCTACTATTTTCATTAACACAGCTGTACATTTATAAAACTTTCTGATTGAAATAGCGAATATGTTAGAGAATGGTGAATTCCCTACTCGGTGGTTTTCAGCCTCTGTACACGAGCCAATCGAACAAAATTCAATTTACATCTTCTCTATGTTTATAAATTCTCTGGTTTAGCTGCTTTTGATATATAATTCAATACAAAATTTTTTGCAGACGCTCCGATCTGTTTATCGAATCAATTAAAAATATATGGAATTGCAAAACATGAAAATGTGAATGTGACATGTAGCGTCGATGCGAACCCCCCTTTGGTGGATTTTAACTGGATTTTCAACAACTCCATTGAGAGTATTGATGTTGCTACGAATCATATTTCCAAAACAGGTTTGTATATTTCAGTTTTCTAATATTGCTATATACTGTTCTAGATAGACCAACCTTTTTTGGACTTTACGAAATACTTCTCCTGAATGAGAAATAATAAAAATCGGTAAATTAGTTGAAAAAAGCGTAATTCTGACCTTGGGATAATCCACAAAATTTCGTGTTAGTTGGAGACCCTTCAATAGAATCGTGGCTTAAAATCTGAAATAAAATGGCAGTAAATATGAACATGAATGCAATGTTATATTATTGTGGTTTATTAATTGGACCTCCTCCAGAAATAAGATCATCTTTGTACAAATTGCAGAAAACGATTTGTAAACTTAAAGAACTCATCCAACAATAGTTAATTCATACTCGGTATAAGTAAGAAAGCATTGGTTGCAGTATCTAACTTGCAGAGTGTACTTCATCTTAATCTAGTCCAAATACATGAACATGCAGCAAGTTTTTGAATGTTGAAAAGTTTAGACAAATTTTAAGCTTTGAAACGAGGAAAATGCTTAAGGATAACCATCCAACTGCAGAACCCTCAATTACGACTCGCTGTGTGATTTTTGATAAAACAATGTTGTCGTAGAATAAAGTTGTACACAGGAATCATCATGCTAGGTTCTAAGGACATGTGACCAAACTCCATGTATACCTTCAAGAATATGCAAAAGTCCACCGAAAAACGCGAAAAATTGTGCTTAAAATGCTCCTTTCTTTCCATTTCTAAAAGCAATCCTTCTCCGATAACCATACCTATGTGTTGTGGTGTCAGTTAGTTAGATACTCGAAGTATTGCCCTAGTCATCGATGTTAACTCAAATCCCATAATGATTTTCAGTATTTGTCCGAGCAACTGATTTCTGTGATTTCTGCGAATATTTTTCGATTAAGAGCCTGGCATCCATAAAAGCGAGACGACTTGTGATGATATGAATCTGTCAGTCAAAGTTAACAGCAAAATTCTAGAATATAATAATAACAGTGGCTAAAAGCAAACATAGGATGGAAATAGGAAAGAATAAACTTGAAGCTGAAAAAGCAGCAGCTCAATCATAGCTGTAGTTTATTATAAAGGTGCTCCTTGGTTATTGGGTTACGATGCTGATGATAGCGATCTGTGTTAGAATTACAACTAGACTTGTAGCCTCGCGTCTCCCTTCAAACAATTTATACAAAATGAAGGCTTCTTAACCTCTTTCTGGCCAAAGCTTGGCGGATACGCAAGCATTTGTAATAATGAAAGAGTATATTTGATGCGTATTTACGGTTTTATTATTTTTAATGAAATTAGCGAGCTTATGTTGCTTAGCATACTCCATGTTCACGAGTACCTGAAACAGGTGTTCTAAAAATGTAAATAATTGCCACTTTGGTAAATAACTTATTATAAGAAATCCGATGCTAAAGTTTTAGACTCTTGTGAAGTTACTGTCCTTCCCGATGATGGACCTGAACGTCCAAGTTGGACTACTCTGCATAGGAATTTCTAAAAAAACGCGAACGACTTATCGTTCACGAGGATGGGTCAGAACATGAATTTGGAGCTCTGCTGAAATGCGCTGCGTTTTCCAATCTCGTGCTGAGGAGCAACCTTGACATTTACCAAAGCTTTAACAAATTTAAGGACCGTGGAGTGCCTGAATGGGCAGCAAGGAAGTTTGATTTTAGCTTACTTAATGAATGACTATTTGTAAAGCATATATATCTAAGATCTGCAACCGTTTAGAGCCATTATCTGTACCAGTCAGTGCTTTTAATTCTAAAAAGCTTACTTAATCCTATACTCCCAAATTGGTGAATTTTCCGTATCATTGATATTATTTTAATTAATTTATAATAATTACAAATTTGTTAATATAACGGTTGTTTGTGACACCTAAAACTAATCGAGATAAATATAGGGTTAATCTAAATGGGATGAAAAATCTTTCTCCTAATCCACTTTCATCTTGATGATATGGATATTGTTTATTAATTGTTTCATTGAGTTCGATGTAGTTAATTAAAATAATTCCATACAATCTCAAAAAATACGGGCTAAAACCTTACCGGCCGATTGTTGAGCATTGGACTACTTTCACCGCTCAACAACCATTCAGCGGATCGCCGACTGGTCTCGACTGGAATGATGCATCCATTGTCACAAACCGCCAGAGAAAATCATTCTCATTCCGATTGATCAGTGCCAGATTGAGCTTTGAAAGTCGACTACTTTTTGTCCGAGTAGTTCGAGTTAAAACTTTATTTTGAATACTTTAATTGAATTTTCTTATATTTATGCAATAAAATGTGAGTATGAATATTTTTAGTCAAACTCATCCTCTCCCAACAATATTATAAATTATATATGTATTATTATATGTATTATCATATGTATTTATCGTATGAATTGTACACCTTCCATTTTCGGTTAACGAGTTGGAATTTGATTTCTTCCGTTATATTCTTGTCTTATTTACAAAAGTTCCTTGGCTTCTAAATGTGATATGTAATTTCGGGTTTCATTTGTTTAATGAGCAAAAAATATAGTTTTATTCAGTTTCAGATATTTCCAAATATATTTAAATAATTTTTTTATAATTTTTTTTTATTCAAATTTTTTGTTAATTTTCTTTATTTAAAAAATTTTTTTTTTACCTTTTTTTCTTACTTTGTTGCTTCGTTATAGCACTTTATCAGTTTTCGATTAACGGCATTTTGTTGGCGTGGCAAAAGTAAGATTATACCCATCTGCAATACCAACTGTCTTACGGTGACATAGAAAAAGTATACCAAGTTTCATTAAGATATCCTAATTTTTACTCAAGTTATCGCTTGCACGGACGGATGGATAGTTGCAACAAATTACGAGAGTATAAAAATAGGATTTAATAAAAAAATAATATGTATATCATATATGTCGGTCAAACTGAGATAACTTAATGAAAGTCAGATAGCTTCTTTTCCCGGTAATAATGTTCGTGTTTCAAAAATAGAATGAAATAGCTCCTAACCACCCTTAGCAGGCCATATATCTAATATAAGAATTACAAGCATCCGATTGGATTTATGTAGTATATTTCGGTCAACATATAAGATATCTTAGTAAAATTAAATGAACTTTTAATATTGGATATACTGTTGTTTCACGCCGAAAATATGTGAAATCGGTCAATGAATTATCCCAGCTAATGTTGCATATACTGATTTTCGTTACTCTAGCAGACTTTATGCCGAAAACGTCCGACAGTGCAGCATTGCGTTAAAACATGTTCTATAGTGCAGTTGAATATTGGCGAAAGTCAATTAAATCAGTCCAGCCCTCCTGTCTTCTTAGCGATAATCTGGCTTCGCTCTAAACTTTAATGAAATTTGTCTAGACCATAGCCTAGGCCGTTTATTCCCAATATAATGTTTTCCGTTTCACTGGTTAATTTTTTCCTCATATACCTAATATATTTATTAAGCCACTTTGGTTGAGTTTATATCGGATATATTTTTTTGAGTTAATATGGTTGATTCTAATATAAATATCTTAGACCCGAATCAAATATATATCTCAGATCCCAATAGTAATGAAAGTACGTGAATCTGCGACCTACAACATAAGTTAATAAGATACCAAATACGACTGTAAACCCTTCACGGTTTCGTCGAGAAATGAATGTTGAATTTTTTCGAATTTTTTGTAATCCGATTTTATCCATTTCACACTGTCTAAAGAAGTGAAAAGAGGATTTGTCCTCAGTAAGTTTGTGTGATATAGCTTTAGTGGTTTGTAAGATATGTTTATTAAACTTATAAGGGGGTGAGACTACGACAACTTGTTATTAAATTTTCAACCAGCGGATGCCCCTCCCTGCTATTGTTGCTTGTACCTATTTACAGATTTACCACAGGTTACAGGTGCTTCATCTCTGGGCAAAAACTTTTGTTAAAGTGGGTAGGGCCCCGCCCCCAATAGGTTTAATATGTATATCTCGGAAACCGTTAAAGATGTATCAATAAGACTTGCTCCAACTAAGCTTTTCGGGCATCTCCTCATATATTGAGAAACTAAGTGAATTTGGATAATACCCACGCCCACCTCCCATACAAAAGTTATGTTGAGAACTACTAAAAGTGTGATAATTCACTAAACGAACACGTCGGAAACATCAAATCTTGCAACGAAAATGATACGGGAGAGTTGCTTAGGGATCCGTGTAAAATTTTGGTAATGGGCGTGGGCGTACCGTCCACTTTTAGGAGAAATACTGTATCTCAAGAACGCCTAAACTGATTTTAACAAAATTTGGTACATGACATTATGTTTGCATTCTTATCTAACATTGTGAAAATGAACGAAATCTGATAAAAAGTCACACTTACTTCTCATATAACACAATTTTAGATTTCATCTGATACTTTCATATTAAAGTAGATAAATCGGGCATCAATTAAGATATTCGAATAAAGGTTTTCAAGAATAGTACGTTTAAGATATGCCATCTCAGGCGTAAAAATAATCGAAATCGGATTACAACTTTTGAAGCCACCAGATATGCAATATAAGGAGCTCAGTGCGTGCCTCTATCTGACTTTTTGCCGAAAATATCGGGAAATCTGTAAGATTTCGTAATGAAATTGGAGGATTATCTTTCCATGATAATAATGTGATCTGGTGTTAAAAATTATAAAAATTGGGTAAACACTTCCCCTAGCCACCATATACCTAATACAAGAATTTTCAACCTTCTTGTAGACTCTATACCATATGTAACGGTCAATATATGAGTTATCTGTTTGAAATTCAGAGAGCGTCTCTTTCTGATAACACCGCGTCCATGTGCTTAGAACGGATAAAATCGGGTAAGTCTTCCCGTAGCCCCAATGTACCCAATACAAGGATTTTGAACCTCTGGGTAAACTTTATACCGCATATTTCGATCAATCTGTAATATATCTTACCAAATTAAGAATATACCATAGTTTAATGCCCAAAATGTGTGAAATTGGTCTGCGAATTATCCCACCTCCCATATACTACATATAATGATTTTCGTTATTCTAGCAGACTTTATGCCGAATATGTCGGTCACTGTGTGAGTTACCTTCACAAAATTGGGTGAAAACATGTTCCCTAATATACTTGAATAATGAAAATTGTTAATATGATCAGTGCAGATGCCCAATATAAGAATTCCCGACTTTCTAACTGACTTTAAACCATTTATGTTGGTCAATATGTGTGATATTTTAATGAAATTAAGTGGATATGTTTTCACACAATGTGATTTCGCGCTAAATATGAAAGAAATCGGTCTAGATCATGGTCTAAGCCGCTTATTCCTAATATAATGATTTCCTTTTTTCTGGTTGACTTTTTCCTCATGTATCTAATATATTTATTGAACCACTTTGGTTGAGTTAATATCGCATATATCACTTTTGAGTTAATTTGGTAGATTGTAATATAAATATCTCTGACACGAAGCAAAATATAACAATGAAAGTGCATGAGTCTATGACCTGTAATATATGTTAATAAGACACCAAATATGATTGCAATCCATTGACAAATTCGTCGAATAATGGATGTTGAATTCTTCCGCAACATTTTTTAATATAAAGTTGTGCCAACACCTGAAAACATTTCTCCATCTTTGACCCTTGCAAATTGCGAGAGTATAAAATGTTCGGTTACACCCGAACTTAACCTTTTCTTACTTGTTGATATTAATATTGTCGATATAACTAGCGTCTAGTAACTAAGTAGAGTATACGTCCATCGACTGTTGGTATCGTTGTTAATACAAATATCATTAGGATTGGACATACCTGTAAATTTTGTTGGTCTTTTAATAATTGGTGGGTGTATATCAACCGGCTTAACCGTCGTAGCATCATATCATCATATCTAACCGCCTTATAATTTGTAACATATCTTTCTTGTCGAGTATTTCTAAATGTTTCCCTATTCACGTGTAGTTTCTGAATTATGTGCATGTTCGAACTCAAAAATTTTTCATGTATTACATCTTTAGTCTCCTTTTATTATATCACATCTTTCGGTCATGATATCTTGTTCCTGTTACCGAGTGAACATAATTGTTGCACTGTTCTGTAATTTGGGAGACTTTTTTCTGGATTGTCAAAGTATGTGGATGTTCAATTTCTAATACTGTTACTTTCGCATTACCAGTATGTCTATTTGATTTCGTTAAATAAATTTCTCTTTCTTTTTCCATAAAAAAATTCTAAACGTTAGTATAACTAAATTCATTGTCAAAAATCATTAGTTGTGTTTGTCCTCTAATCGATGTGTACTATCTAAGCTTTTATACAATAGTTAGACACTTCCTGTCTTCGAGAATTAGCCTTCATGAATGTTTTGAAAGTTTATCAATAATTGCTAAGAAACTGTGTTTCTTAATTATGTAAATGTCTACATGTGCAATTTGGTTATTTGGTTCAGGTCCTCCTGCATTTCTGTTATTTAAAATTTACGTTTCAATGGTTTCCTCCGGCATTCGGCTTTGTTACATATTCATTTACTTATATATTTTGGAACAACTAAATTTTAATAGAGGAAAGTTAACTAATTTCCTGAGTCCCAAACAACATCCGTTAATTCCTGTGTGTCCTGTTTCGTTATAATATTTGAGTATTTGGTTGAAAGATTCGTCCTCACTATTCATTTTTGTTTGAACTGTTCATTTGGAAAATTTTATTTTTCCTTTTGTGTTAAAGGTGTCAGTAATTTTGTTCTGCAACTTATTAGTGGGATTCTCTAAGTCTTGCAGGATTGAACGATTGCACCAAATGCAAAAATCTTATACCAAATTATGCAAAAGTACGAAAACACCTCACTGCAGAGGTATAGCAATTTTAAATGAAACAGATACAACAATTTGAAATGTCAAACTCTAGTGAATGAAAAAACAATTAAACAAAAATTTGACAAAATTTCAAAGAGTTAGTTTTTTTTAGATGCCACGTACTTCGGAAAATCAAAAAACGTCGCTTTACATTGCGGGGTGCTTCAGTAAGTTTTATCTAAGAATCTTAAATAAAGTTTCATTAATTAATAAAAGGATAGGAAATTCTTCTATATTTCCTTAACTTATTTCCATTCTTTTTTTTTGTTACTATCGGTAAATGTTTCGATTGGGGATTACTTGAAAATCTTCCGCCTGAGCGTGGTCAACATCCATAGGTGTTGAATTATTTCTGTTGGTTAAAATCCAATCGTCCAGATTTTTGTCAAGAAGTATTAATTTGACGAGAATTTCTGTCGAAATTGTATGGAAGCTATTCTGAATTTTGCTCATAATTTTGTGACTACGATTAAGAGGGAATTGCTGTGAGTTTTGTTGTACAGGCTTACAATTACTATATCAAAATTTCTGAATTTGTTGTTGTTGTGTATTGTGGTACTGTTTAACCTGTCTCTGTTAATTTGTTGCTTATTTATAGCACTTTGTCGGTTTTCGATTAATAGCATTTTGTGGACGTGGCAGATTTCCGATTACGTCCGTCTGCTATACCAACCTTCTCATGGTGACAAAGAATACATATACCAAATTTCTTCAAGACATCCTAATTTTTATAAAGATTATTACTTGCACGGGTGGACGGGCGGACAACCGTTAGGTGAACAAACATTTGTGTTTTGCAACATCTTGCGAGAGTATAAAAATGTTTAGATACAAGTTACATACATTTTACCATTGAACGGTGCACCAGGGCGACTCTAGAAAGTTTTGCTGTGTCCTTAGCAGTTAACTGCAGATCTATAACGCCTTATAGTTTTCATTAAAATGCCGAACTGCTGAAATCAATTTATATTTCGATATAATAATATACGGTATAGTTTAACACTTTTCACTTTTCACAATTTACTAATACACTATTTTAAAGCATTTCATTCTAAAATTTATACGTTCAATATATCCAATTATCTCAATATTTCAGGATTAATATCTAGAGTGGAATATACGCCACTGACAGAGTTAGATTATGGAACTCTACTTTGCACCGCTACAAACAGCATAGGTCGTCAAGTATCTCCCTGTATGTTTCACATTATCCCTGCAGGTAAGTGAATTAAAATAAATTATACTACCTGACAATGGCCACTAATACCAATTTCCTTCATAGTGATATCAAGCAATGTTTAAGCGAATTACAGTTTTGCTTTTCGCCATAAATATTGCAATGTTCTAGGGTATTTAAATTTTTAATATTCAAGAATTGAAATGATGAGCATTTGTTGAGCTTAGTGAATGCACTCTTCTCTAAAGGAAGCTGCACTTCGGTGCAGTACATCTACCGTTACGTTAATGGCGCCCACCTCCGCTTGAAGGATAGGCAAGACTCCCCTCCCACCTTCCCCTAAGCTTCAACCAATCTGTGACATAGCTCACTACATCTTCTCTTCAGCGGCTACCCTCTGCCTCATATCTATCCCAGGTATTTGCGCATATTTGGAACCACCAAGAGAAGGTTCCTTGATGCAGTGGTCCATATTATGAGAGGTGCAATCCAAGTAATAGATGAATTCAGAATCTCCCTGCTTGGGACCCCTCATGAACCCAGGTTCCATTACACCAATAGCAGACTTCATCGAAATGCACATGCATTATGGGGCTAGAGGATTCTACAGGTGCTACGTGTAGAATAGCATTAAATGCGAATGCAAAACAGATCCCAATGAGAACCGCTCTTCCATAACGTTCCATAAAACACTATTGTCTCAATTACGGTTTCATAGAGGCAGAACATCATTTTCATTAAGATTTTCAATAAGACGCTTACTACTAGGATCCAGAAGTAGGGAGAGAGAACCTCACAGTGCGGGGTGCCTCTATTGACCTCCCGAAGTACAAATGCATTACCCAACTCCGGCACGATAGTGGTGTTGTCGATGTCTAACTCATCAAAGGCTTCAATAACTATGTCCAGTCGTACATTATTGAAGACCTCTCGATATCGGGAAGGGTACTAACCGCATAGTCTTTGTGCATAATTGCTCTCTTCAGTTATGACCCTACTGAGTACAGAGCATTGTCGACTGACCTGCCTTTGTTGTAGGCATGCTGAGCCTTTGAAAGCTTGTTCCGTGAAATTCGTCCCCTGACGTAAATTAATAAGTTGCTATAATATATTAATTCTTATTAACTGCACTTCCCAATCACTGCGTCCAAATAATTTTATTTATAGTGTGTTGGTTTCCCAATTTTATTTCTTAACTAATTTATCACAATACATTTATTTATAATGTATTGGCCAGCGTTCGTTGCATCTTAGACTTAAATCTAAGTAAATTTTGGGTTAGAGCTCAAGCTGTTCGGTGCTGACTACGGGACTGCACTCAAAGGGTCAAGCTGCTTTCACGTATGGCCTTCCGTTATTTTCTCGTTCCCCACGAAAAAACTGTAGACGCTGATATACGCATAAAGCAACTAGCGAAAAATTTGCGGCCAGCGTAAGAACGCGAACTGGTTGACTCAAGCCACGCACTAGCCTTTCGGCAGTAGAGGAGCTACTCCTCTTAAATTCTATCCTTCTAAATCTCTTCTGATATAATTTAAAAAGAACGCAGTAGCCAGCTAAGGTGATAGGGATGGTGATTATGGATGATGTTGTTGGCCCCATCACTGCTGTCTGTTCAATTACTCCGATGTAAAGCAGGTTCTCTACGCAGGTGTGACAGGCTCAGTCACAGCTCTTGGTGACCTGTTACATTGAGAAACGTCTTATTTGTCGAACATAAGAATGTCTTTAGCAAGCCCTGTGGTTTTTAAAGTTACATCCGTTAATTCTGACCTCATCTTCGAACGTGGGCAATGTTGCACTACAGTTTCCAATTGCAAAAACTTAGTTCCCACAGTCAACAGTGTTGTTGTCGTTTGTGAAATGTATGATCATTCCATTTTGTTGTACGGGAACAGGACGTCTGTCATACAAACTGATATAGATTTTGCACACTTAATTATAAAATGCAAGAATTTGTTATCTAATAACACTTTAATTAATGACACTTTCATCTTGCGTTATTGTATTATTTGTAGAGCTCATATAATAATACGTTTTATATAATTATAATTTATTATTTCTATCTTTGCAAGGTTAACCGCTGTAATTAAAATTTCGTTTTCCGAAATTATAATCTTATTTCTTCTAAGCAGTGTTTCGTATAAGTAGGTAGTTTTGATTCTTTTATCCTTTGTATTTTTAATAATTTGGTTAACAATTTCATTTATTCTTTCTTGTACCAGTTTCTCTTTGTTTATTTTCTGAATTTATAAGGTCCTGTTGTCGGAGTTAGAGCTTCTCAAATTCGTCAGAGTCCTGTGCTCGTGTGATCACTTTCAGTACATTCCCTAACAGCTTCCCAATTTAGCTCCTAGGACAACTTTTGGTGGGCGTTTAGTGTTGCTGGAAATGTTTTTGCTCAACATCCGAGTCCGGTAGCTTTCTCATATAAGATAAGAGGAAGTACCTTGTAAGGTTTTTGGTTTCATCGATTATTGCAACCTGAAGTATCAGTGCAAAAACCGCAAAGAAAAATAAGAAGAATAAAAATAATTTAAAAATTTAACTTGATAACACCGAGGATATCTCATTTTAGGTCATTTCGGGCCACCCTCCCTTTAAATAGAACCGCAGCGACCTAAGAGAACCTAACGGTTGTTTGCAACACCTAGAACTAATCGAGTTAGACATAGACATATATAGCGTGCTAGCGATAACTTGAGTAAAAATTAAGATATTTTGATGAAACTTGGTACACGTTTCTTTGTCACCTTTTGTTTGTTGGCATGGCCCCGCCGCCGAATAGATTAAGTATACATATCTTGGAAACCCTTCAAGCTATGTCAATCAAACTTGGTCTGACTAATTTTTTCTAGCATATCTTCACATATTGAGAAAATTAGTAAAATCGGATAATAAGCACGCTCACCTCCCATGCAAAAGTTATGTTGAAAACTAGTAAAAGTGCTATAACTTACTGAAGAAACACGTTCGAAACATTAAATGCAGAAATCATGATACGGAGGGGTTGCATAGGAATCCGTGTAAAGTTCTGGTGATGGGTGTGTCGCCGCCCACTATTAGGTGAAATACTATATCTCGAGGCCCCCTCAAAATATGGCATGTGATATTACGTTTGCATTCTTATATCACGCTGTGAAAATGGATGGAATCGGATAAAAACCACGCCTTCTCATATAACACAATTTTAAGTTTCATCTGATCCTTTCACTTTAAAGCAGATAAATCGAGCAGCAATTAAGATATGAAAATCAAACTTTGTACAAAGAGTGCCTTCAGGATATGTCATCTTATACGTAAAAATAGACGAAATCGGATTATAACTTTTCGAGTCACCAGATACCCAATATTAGAACGTCAGTGCCTCTATCTGACTTTTTGTCCTTTTGTCCTTCCCAGTTTCCAGAGTACCGAAACTTTCAAGGGTAGAACTGGCTATGGAGCTAAAGACCCCGAAACATTCATCAGTTGCCCTGGCCGATAGCAGTGGGTCCTGACCATATATATATATATAGGATGCACTAACCGTACGTAAGTAAATAATAGAATATATAAAATATAACTAAAAAGAACTATCCATTCAGAGATCAAGGGTGCGAATTACATTGATGCAAATTTGAGGTCAAGTACTTCTTTCCTGTCTGTAGTAAAAAAAATTATGGAATTTTCCCTGTTACAAATAAATGTATTTTCGGAGGTTAGCCAGATTTTTCCGTCGTACGCTTAGTAGTCACAACGTATTCGTTGTTTAAATAAGGTAAGAGAAAAACGCGTAGTTAAAATTCAAGCCATTTTGCATATACTTGTAAAAGTTGTTAATTAATGCAATGTTAGGTCGTGCAGTAATTCTGATAGTTTAGAACTTCAAGCTAATAATGTTGTTTCTTGAATCATGTCACATGAATCTTACTTTGTTAGATTTTTGATAGTTTGATAGTTTGTTAGATCCTTGTATGTAACTGATAATATTAATCAGTTATAAATATTTTTATGAAAACAAGGAAGGAACTCCTAATATGGTTCAAAGAGACCTCCGGATGTCAACAAAGTGTTTTAAGAACACAATACACCCAATGAAACACAAATTTGTTTGTGCAGATAATATCAACACCATCAAATTCGCCTGGTCCGCGTAAGGTATGACAACATAGATGCTTTAACCTCTGTGTAGAGAAAGCTGGACGGTGAAGGAAGCGTCTAGATGTTTCCACATTGCCTTTCTCCATACAACTTTGACGTACAATAATATTTTTGCCTCACCATATATGTGCCTATAGGATAGTGGGTAGTTAGAAATCATACAACTGTGGTGAAATGAACCTTACTAAGAGCAAGTATTGGAATGGACCTCTTGCGTTCAATTCTGGGTCAGAATGATATCGCAACCGCACAGATGCTGCTTTCCGACCAACGCTTACTGAGTTCGCGCTAGGTCCCAAGATCCGAAACGCTAGAGAACATGAAAGCACCTACTAGTTTCCAATCTGACGATATTGGGGTAAGTGCGACATAGAAATAAAACTCCACAACAACATGTAAATGCTCAAATCATTGAAATATTAAATGATTCAGTTTTTAAATTCGGAATTTCATGACTGAAATAGCGAGTTTGAGCATAAGAAATAAGAGGGTAATTGGAATTTTACAGTCAGAGTGCGTGAGTGTTGTGGGGACAGATAATTTATATGCCTCTAATTTTTTGTTTAAATCATTAAATATTACTTTTACTGCCCTAGTGAGTGAGAAATATCGATGAAGAATATAATCATCATCGTGATTGATATGAAAACTTTCAACTTTCCGTGGAATGTTTCACTAGAGTGAAGTGCTGGTAAGGTGAAGAGGTTTACAGCCTCTCCTCACAAGATCCGCGAGTTTATCCGTGCTTGTTACATGTTGCCATTTTGCTGGACCAACTAAGTTCACTATTTATATCTATACAGTTACATACATAAGACTTCCAGATATTAGGTGGTTAGTAGTCAAGCTAAAACGGTTTCTGAGTTCGACCAAATATAACATTCATGATCTGTTAATTTCGGATGGATGTGAACAATTGAATTGATTTGCACAAAAGAAAGGCACAATTTTGTTCAAGCCTGGCAGGCTTAAGTTTTCGACGATGCAACTTTGGCTTTGGCTAATACAAAATGGGACGATGTTCTATTTTCGTACTGAGTCCGTGCGTAAATTGCTGCACGATATGCCTTTTTAGAGATACCATAGAAGCCGTTATTAGCAAATTGAGGTTATCATTAAGTTTTGCTTGCAATCAATGCCGTCTTGCTAAATTTTTATGCCCTCGCAACGTGTTGCTACAGAGTATATTAATTTTGCTCACCTAACGGTTGTTTGTAACACCTAGAACTAAACGAGTTAGATATGGACATATATATATATAAATGATCAGGATGAAAAGACAAGTTGAAATCGGAGTGACTGTCTGTCCGACCGTCCTGTGGTACACGCGCCCTTTGTCACCGTAAGACGGTTGGTATTGCAGATTGACGTAATTGGACATCTTCCACGCTCACAAAATGCCATTAATCGGAAAAAGATAATGTGCTATAACTAAGCAGCAAACTAGGACATAAACGTGTAATTTGGTATAGGGTATACTAGCAGTATGGGGGTAAAAGTGGGCATGGCCCCTCCCCCAATAGGTTTAATATATATATCTCGGAAACCGTTAAAGCTATGTCAATCCTACTTGCTCCAACGAAGGTTTTCGAGCATCTTCTTACGTACTGAAAAAATTAGTGAAATCGGATAATACCCACGCCCACCTCCCAAACAAAAGTTTTTTTGAAAACTACTAAAAGTGCGATAACTCACTAAAGGAACACGTTAGAAACATTGAATCTTGCCGAAACAATGATACGAAAGGGCTGCATAGGAATCCGTGTAAAGTTTTGTTGATGGGCGTGGCACCACCCACTTTTAGGAGTATTCCCATACCTCAAGAACGCCTTAACCGATTTCAACAAAATTTGGTATGTGACATTATATTTGCATTCTAATGTCACATTGTAAAACTGGATGAAATCAGATAAAAACCTCATACCTTTCATATGACACAGCATTAAATTTTATCAGATCCTTTCACTTTCAAGTAGATAAATCGAACATCAATTAAAATTTTTTAATAAAGCTTTGCGCATACGAATATTATGTAATACGAATTAGGAATAGTACGTTCAAGCTATGCCATCTCATGTGTAAAAATACTTCAAATCAGATTGTAACCTTTCAAGCCCCCAGATACCCAATAAATGGATCTCAGTACAGCTATCTGACTCTTTACCGAAAATATCGGTATACCTGTAAGATATTGTAATGAAATTGGAGTATTATCTTTCCCTGATAACAGTGCACTCTAGTATCAGAGATGGTGAAAATCGGGTAAATACTACCCCCAGCCACCACATACCTAATAGACGGATTTTCAAAGTTCCGGTGGACTTTATGGCATATATAACGGTGAAGCTGTAAGTTATCGTAGTGAGATTGGAGGATTATCTTTCCTTAATAATACGCTCTGGTATCAAAAATGGTGATAATCGGGCAAATACTACCCCCAGCCACCAAATACCTAATAGACGGATTTTCAAAGTTCCGGTGGACTTTATACCATATTTTTCGATAAATCTGAAAGATATCGGAATGAGATTAGAGGATTATGTCTATATGATAATATGTGCCCTTGTGTCAAAAATGGGGAAAATCGGGTGAGCACTTTACATGTCCCCCATATACTTAATATACGGGTTTTCAACCTTCCTGTAGACTTTATACCATATATAACGATCAATATATGAGTTATCTCTTTGAAATTTAGAGAGAGTCTCTTTCTGACAACAGTGTGTCCATGTGCTCAAAATGGATAAAATCGGGAAAGTACTTCTCTTAGCCCCTGTGTACCTTATACAAGGATTTTCAACCTCCGGGTAGACTTTACACCATATATTTCGGTCAATATGTAAGATGTCTTAGCAAAATTAAGTGAACGTGTAATATTGGATTTACCTTAGTTTAATGCTGAAAATGTGTGAAATCGGTCTACGAATTATCCCAGCTCCCATATACTACATATAATGACTTTCGTTATTCTAGCAGACTTTATGCCGAATATGTCGGTCACTGTGTGAGTTACCTTCACAAAATTGGGTGAAAACATGTTCCCTAATATACTTGAATAATGAGAAGAATTACTGTGATCGGTGCAGATCTTCCTCTATCCCAAAAATGCCCGATACAAAAATTCCCGACTTTAAACCGTTTATGTTGGTCAATATGTGTGATATTTTAATGAAATTAAGTGGAAATGTTTTCTTAAACACAATGTGATTTCGCGCTAAATATGAAAGAAATCGGTCTAGACCTGATTGACTTTTTTCTCATGTATCCAATATTTTTATTAAACTACTTTGGCTGAGTTTATATCGCTTATATCACTTTTGATTTAATTTGGTAGATTTTAATACAAATATCCGTGACACGAAGCAAAATATAACAATGAACGTACATCAGTCTATGGCCTGTAATATAAGTTAATAAGATACCAAATATAAATGCAATCCATTGACAATTTCTTCGAAAAATGAATGTTGAATTCCTCCGCAACATATTTTAATATAATGTTATGCCAGCACCTGAAAACATTTCCCCGCCTCTGATCCTTGCACATTGCGAGAGTATAAAATGTTCGGTTACACCCGAACTTAGTCCTTCATTACTTGTTAAATGGAAAATTTTACCAGAACCTGAAAGCTTTCCCTCCCTTTGATACTTGGAAATTAAGAGAGTATAAAATATTCGGTTACATCCTTCCTTGCTTGTTGAATATAAAGTTTTTCAACGCCTGAAATTATTTTACGTCTGTACACGTGTTCTTTGTCACCATAAGAAGGATGGTGTTGCAGATGGGCGTAATTGGAAATCTGCCATGCCCACAAAATGCCGTTAATCGAAAACATATAAAGTACTGTAACCAAGCTCCCAATTAAAATCTAAATCTGAAATTTGGCACAGGAAATCACAGTATGGAGAGGCATCTGTGTTTACAACTTTTTTAAAAAGTCGATATGGCCCCGTCCCCCAATAGGTTTAATCACGAGCGATTAAAGCTATACCAACCAAATCAGAGCAGATATTTCTACCCCTTTCTCATAAAGTGCGCAAATTAGTAATATCGAATAACAACCACGCCCACATCCTATACAAAGGTTATATTGAAAATTACTAAAAGTCCGTTGGCTTGCTGAAGAAACAGGTCATGGGAATCCGTGTAAAATTTGGATGATTGGTTAGGCACCGCCCACTTTTAGAGGAATCCCATATCTCAAGAATGCCTTCACCAATTTCAACCAAATTTGTTACATAGGATTTTTACATAGAATATTTGCATTATTATAATGTATTGTGCAAATGGGCGAAATCGGAAACCAACAACTTCCCATTGCCCTTCCCATTCCTGCTTCCATATATTACATTGTCAAATTCCGTATGATTCTTTCACTTTACAGGATAAGTGTAAGTTCAAAAAATAACGGGAATTTTCATTATGGGGACATTATGGGAATAACATTAATGTTGTCGCCTTCAAAATAGTCTCCATTTGATATAATGTAGCGCTTCTTCCAATCGTAGAAACACTTCCTTTATTAAGGAAGGTAAGGTTTCCTTTATTTTTGGAAATAGGATCAAATCACACGGAACCATGTCTGGCGAATATGGAGGCGGAGAATCATTATAGTATTGTTTTTGTGAGCAGAATTGAGCAAAAGTGAGCAAAAGCCGCGAATTGTTTTTCCTCAAATCCGGTCGTTTTTTTCGGATTGCTTCATGCAAACGGCGTTGAACTTGTAGGTAGTACTCCTTATTGACCGTTTGACATTGAGGCAAGAATTCATGATGCACTATGCCATGAAAGTCGAAGAACACAGTCGAAGAACATTTCCATTATTTTCTGAACACACCTCGCACAAACCAATTACCAATAAAGATATGTGATAAGAAGATATCACTTTTGAATGAATTTCCCAATGAAGGAGCAAAACTTTGCAGAAAGAGGAAAGAGCAGGATATGTCATTACCTATTTAAAAATCGTTGAAATCTGAATATATTTTTCAGGTCACGACATGATGATCATGTTCCCTTCGAGTGATTGTGGCCCTGTAGTATTTGGCTTGGCTAGTCTTCTTTTGAACTCTGGTGATCTGAGGAAGTTCATTTACTTCCCAGAACTTTCACTGCTGATTTATAGATATTCGTTGGAAATATTTTAAACTTGTGTTGTGAACGAACAAGTGTTTTCTGCGAGTTTAAAATCGACCCAAGATATGCTCTTTTGGTCTAATAATTTATTGGAGATTTTCTCAATACCCTCAAGCGTAATTTGAGGTATTAAGTCAATGTCGAATGTAATATAATAATATCTCGATTTACGATGATTTTTTGTCTAATTCATAACTAGGAAGCAAGCTTGTGAGTTGCGGTAGAACAATGGCTTGGGCTAATATTTTTGTAACCTCTTGTGGAGAGACTATGTTGAATGGCATATTTTATTTGAATTTTGAGTTAATCTACCTTTTTAAAAAAAATTATTTAATTAAAGAATAAATTTCTTCTATGTTTAATAGAGACTATCCATGTGGGTGAAATAATTTTGCTTTCATTTTCCAAATGAAGAGCTTGAATTTTTGGTGCTTTTAAGCAGCGTGGTTGTTTCTCCCTATTTTTGAGATTCGGGATTATCTGATTTGGTGTCTGCGATTAATTTAATGGCTTTATGAATATGATTTTGTTCCATAGTTTGAAAATTAGTAATATGAAGCAATGAGTGACGTCGTTCTTGATAATGAACGCTATTGAATTTGCTTTCACAGTCGTTTGTCACATAAGAGTTAAATAAACAATTGAAAAAAAGTTAGTGTTGTCCGACAACACTTTTGTGTGAAACAAACAGTTTCTTAAATTTCTTACAAGATCTTATTTTATGACCTCCTTTACAGATTTTAAATGGTGATTGCCTATGATTTGTTGATGTGACATGAATAATTGGCTTCCATTAACATGTCTATTAAATTGTATGTTATTACTGACTTAGAGTTGAAAATTTTTTCATTTCAGTAATTTTGAGGACATTTTATCTTAGCTACTTTTTGGTCTACTCATTCTATTATTTCGTACTGAGTACTGAGAATTTGTTTATATTTATGCCATTTTTGCGACTTTTTCTTGCTACTAGTGATTGCTCCCATCGTAGTAAAGCGGAGTGGGGAAATGCAGCTGCATAGCTATTTACCAGGATACGGTTCCATGATTTCGTGGAAATATGTTGAGTCTCTAATGCGGATAAACAATTGGTAACAGTGGAGCACAATTTTTTGAAATTCTTGACTGGTTTCATGTTGCATTCTTGTTAAATTCATTAAAATCGTTATCTGGTTGTTTACTAGTGCTCTTTCATTTTCATATCTTTCGATTAGTGTATCCAAAGTCAGATTAAAACGTTTTTCATTCAAACCGAATCGCTTGACGATACTGTCTGCCTCACCTCTTTTTTTTGTACCTTGAGATGGTTTAGAGTTTGCACTCGTATAAATTTAGAACGGTTTATGTAAACCGGTTTATGTAACATATGGAACTGTGGATGGTTTATGTAAACCGTTGTAATTTTACCTGGCCTTAATAAGTTTATTTAATCTGACATCATTTGGGCCCTTGGCCATCATTGGCCTTTGTATTTTCATATTGGTCGACTCGGTTTTTGAATTCAGCTGACGCAGAAGCTTTTGTTTTCGGCAAGGCCAGTGTCGATCACGAGAGGATCACAAATCTTGAGGGATATCCAATATATCGTCCAAGATGAAACGATAAAGGGGGCAATTTATTAATTTATTTATTAGACGAAAAGTAATAATACAATTATTAGTATACCATTTATACCAAAAGGAGCCCTAGCTGCTAAGGCTTTCAGCTCGCCGTTTTAATTATATGAATCCTAAATAGCAAGAAGCAAGGAAGGGCTAAGTTCGGCTGTAATTAAACATTTTACACTCTCGTAATAGGCAAGGATCTATGGAGGGGAAATACTCACAGATGTTGACAAGATTTTGTATAAAAAAGTAAGGAAGGACTAAGTTCGGGTGTAACCGAACATTTTATACTCTCGCAATGTGCAAGGATCAAAGGAGGGGAAATACTTTCAGATGTTGAAAAAACTTTATATAAAAAAAAAAATTGTTGTGGAAGAATTCAACATGCATCATTCGACAAGGTTGTGATTGGATTTCAACTATGTTTAGTATCTTAACTTAAATTATACCAGATACGGGAGAAAAAGTCAACCAGAGAAAAGGAAATCATTATATTAGGAAAAAGCGACCTAGACCATGGTCTAGACTGATTTCTTTCATATTTAGCGCGAAATCACATTGTGTTTAAGAAAACATATCCACTTAATTTCATTAAAATATCACACATATTGACCAACATGAACGGTTTAAAGTCAGATGGAAAGTCGGGAATTGTTATATCGGGCATTTTTGGGATAGAGTAAGATCTGCACAGATCACATTAACTTTTGTCATTACTCAACTACAGAACTCGAGAACATGCTTCCATTCAATTGTGTGAAGATAAGTCACACACTGACCGACATATTCGGCTTAAAGTGTGCTGGAAGAACGAAAGTTGTTTTACGTACTATATGGGAGCTGATGTAATTCGTTGATCCATTTTACACATTTTCACCATTAAACTATAATATATCCAATATTATACGTTCACTTAATTTTGCAAAGATATTTTACATATTAACCGAAATATACGGTATAAAGTCTACCTGGATGTTTGAAATTCTTATATTAGGATATGGGGGATATGGGGGTACACGGATGCACTGTTATCACAAAGAACCGCTCTCTGAAGTTTACAGAGATAACTCATATATTGACCGTTATATATGGCATGAAGTCTAACGGAGGTTGAAAAACATTATAGTAGGTATATGGCGGCCAGGGGAAGTGCTTACCAGATATTATAAATTTTAAGCACACGGACGCACTGTTATCAGAAAGAGACGCTCTTTGAATTTCACTGAGATAAATCTAACAAAACACTACGATTAGGTAAATGGCGGCTAAGGGAAGCACTGGCATGACTTTCCGTTTTTGACACAAAAGCACATGTTATCATGGAAGCTAATCCTCGAATTTCATTGCGATATTTCACAGATTTGCCGTTATTTTCGGTATAAATTCAGCCATAGGCACAATGGTCCTTATATGGAGTATATTAGGTTTAAAAAGCTAATTGCCGATTTCAACTATTTTTGCGCATGAAATGGCATACCTGGAGGCACTATTTGTACAAAGCTTCATTCCAATATATTAATTGCTGCTTGATTTATATACTTTAAAGTGAAAGAATCAGATTAAATTTTCCATTTTGACAAAGTGACATAAGATGCAAATATAATGTCATGTACCAAATTTGGTTGAAAGTCCCCGCAAAGAATATACGGCATATCTGGACCAAAGTTAAAAAAATTATCTTGAATATACCACAGTTTGATGGCAAAACTTATTGAAATCGATTACCCCAGCCTCCATGTATTCAAAATAATAATTATCGTTATTCTGGTGGACTATAGCCGAATATATCTGTCTAATTTTGGGCTAATCAATATTGACTGGAAATCTGTTCTCGAGCATGCTTTAGTTTAATGCCAAATGTAAATGTTATCTGCTCATCCGGTATACTAGCGCAAATGTACTCGATATGGTGATTTCCGACTTTCCAGCTGACCTTAAATCGTTTATATAAGTCAATATATGTAATATTTTAAAGTTAATAAGTACATATAGTATATATAACCATAATATGGTTAAAGGCTGAATATTAAGGAAATTGGTTAGACCTTGTTCTAAATCCCATACTTCTAATATTATGCTTTACGTCCCGTATGTTTACGTACGAGGAAAAACCAGCCTCGTATTTTTCTTTTTCCTCGTATGCATGATAATTAATTTCTCTCCTTTGGTTGAGTTTATATCGCAAATATCTCCATCTCATCCACAAAATTACACAAGAATATTTCGAATAATTTAGGTCATTCGGTAATAAAAATTATGGCTGTAGTGCCTTTCGACAACACTAATATCATGAAAATAGGATATTTTTCTTAGTCAGATTGACCTTATGAAAATATGACCTAAAGTAAAAGTTAATATGAAATATTGTCCAAATATGATTATAGTCCAATCACAATTACTTCGAATAACAAATGCTGAATCTATTTGTAACATTTTTATACTCTCGCAACATGTTGCTACAGAGTATATTAGTTTTGTTCACCAAACGGTTGTTTGTAACACCTACAACTAATCGAGATATATATTGACATATACAATATGCACAAATGATCAGGACGAAAAGACGAGTTGAAATCCGAGTGAGTGACTGTCTGTCCGTCCGTCCGTCCGTGCAACCGGTATTTTGAGCTAAATTAAGATATTTTGATGAAACTTTGGACACGTGGTCTTTGTTACCGTAAGACGGTTGGTATTGCAGATGGGCGTAATTGGACATCTGTCACGCCCACAAAATGCCATTAATCGAAAACAGATAACATGCTACAACTAAGCAGCAAATTAAGACATAAACGTGTAATTTGCTTGAGAGGATCCTAGTAGGGTAGGGCATTTGCGGGAAAAAATTTTTGTATAAGTGGGTAGGGCCCTGCCCCCACTGGGTTTAATATATATATCTCGGAAACCGTTAAACCCATATCAACCCAACTTGCCACGAGTAAGTTTTTCGAGCATCTCTTCATATACTGAGAAAATTAGTAATCTCGGATAATAACCACGCCCACCTCCCATACAAAAGTTATGTTGAAAACTACTATAAGTGCGATAACTCGCTGAACAAACACGTTAGAAACTTTAAATCTTGCAGAAAATATCATACGGAAGGGTTGCATAGAATTTCGTGTAAAGTTTTGATGATGGGCGTGGCACCGCCCACTTTTAAGAGAAATCCCATATCTCAAGAAAGCCTTAACCGATTTCAATAAAAATGTGACATTATATTTCCATTCTTACGTTACATTGTGAATGGATGAAATCGGATAAATACCGCGCCTACTTCTCATATAATGAAATTTTAAGTTTCATCTGATCCTTTCACTCTAAAGCAGATACATCGAGCAGCAAATAGGATATGAAAACCTAACTTCGAACAAATAGTGCTTTCAAGATATGTCATCCCATGCAATCCCATGTAAAAACAGTCGAAATCGGATTACAACTTTTAAAACCACCAAATACCCAATATTATGACCTCAGTGCCTCTATCTGACTTTTTATCGAAAATGTCGGGAAATCTCTAGGATATTGTAATGAAATTGGAGGATTATATTTCCATGATAACAGCGTGTTCTGGTATTGAAAATGGGGAAAATCGGATAAACACTTCCCCTAGCCCCCATATACCTAACATACAGATTTTCGACCTTCCGGTGGTCTTTATACCATATATAACGGTAAAAATGTAAGATATCGTAATGAAATTGGGGGACTATGTTTATATGATATTAATGGGCTCTTGTGCCAAGAATGTGGAAACTCGGGTAAATACTTCCCCTAGCCCCCATATATCTCTTATAAGGATTTTCAACCTCTGGGTAGACTTTGTACCATATACTTCGGTCAATATGTAAGATATCTCAGCAAATTAAATGAACCTGTAATATTGGATATACCATAATTTACTGCCGAAAATGTGTGAAATCGGTTTACGAATTATCCCGGCTCCTATATACTACATATAATGACTTTCGTTATTCTAGCAGACTTTATGCCGAATATGCCGGTCACTGTGTGAGTTACCTTCACAAAATTGGGTGAAAACATGTTCCCTAATATACTTGAATAATGAGAAGAGTTAATGTGATCAGTGCAGATCTTCCTCTATGCCAAAAATGCCCGATATAAGCATTCCCGACATTCCACCTGACTTTAAACCGTTTATGTTGGTCAATATGTGTGATATTTTAATGAAATTAAGTGGATATGTTTTCTTAAACACAATGTGATTTCGCGCTAAATATGAAAGAAATCAGTCTAGACCATGGTCTAGGTCGCTTTTTCCTAATATAATGATTTCCTTTTCTCTGGTTGACTTTTCCTCATGTATCTAATGTATTTATTAAACCACTTTGGTTGAGTTTATATCGCATATATCACTTTTGAGTTAATTTGGTAGAGTTTAATATAAATATCTTTGACACGAAGCAAAATATAGTAATAAAAGTATGTGAGTCTAGTCCAAATATGATTGCAATCCATTGACAATTTCTTCGAATAATGAATGTTGAATTCTTCCGCAACATTTTTTAATATAAAGTCATGCCAGCACCTGAAAGCATACCCACGTTTCTGATCCTTGCACAGTGCGAGAGTAGAAAATGTTCGGTTACACCCAAACTTAGCCCTTTCTTACTTGTTTAATATAAGCTTTTGTCAACACCAGGCAATATGCCCCGACTTAGATCCTTGAAAGTTGCGTGAGTACAAAATGTTCGGTTGCACCCATTGTTTTCTTTCCCTTCTTACAATATTGTGGCAAACACGAATACCAGAACAAGACAGAATCGACGATAAGTTGCTAGAATCAGCCAAACAGCGAAACTCATAACTGCCAGGAGGTTCGAGTGGTGATCTAATATATAAGTGCTGCCGGACTGTCTGCAGGACACAGTTCCAATTAGAGATTTGCCAAGTAAAGTGCAAGTGAATTATAATTCAGAAGTTTCAAGCTCGAATAACGAGTAACAAAGTGTTGAGTTAGTTGAATTAGAAATAAAGAGCAGAAAATGGCCATTAAATTGGGACTTGCATTTAAGAATCCAGTGACCATATTCGGAGTAGAATTTCAATATATGTGATTAATTTAGTAAACCCGTTACAATATTTTTCATTTTATAAATTATAATTTCGTTCGTTTATCGTATCGTCTATCTTCTATCGTCTGTCGTACGGTCTATCTAGGGGATGGTTTTGAATTAACTGTCCATCATTGTCATCCATTATATCGAATAGCCATTTGAATACGCTGACTATTATTATGGCATTTATTAAATCTCGTTTCCTTTTTACTTTTGGTTTGACGTCATCAAGTTATTTCTTGCTTCTAACAATTCACTCTAGGTTCGTTTTCATTAGAATATAATATATAATGTACTTTCCATTTCTTCCACTTTTATGACATGTATTCCCATGCCTGTATCCCTAATTATGTCCTGTATACTTATTTCGATGGCTATGAATCATAAATGTTCCGTCAATTCTGTAGATGCCAGTAATTCCTTAATCGTTGGCATGCATGTCAACTTCATGAATAGAAGGTGGGATATCTGAAAGGTTCTGCAGTTCTTTTGACGTTAGTTTCAGACTTTTCTTTAAATACCTTTTCTTGTTTTTTCTTTACATTTTTCTCTTTCATTCATTCGCTCATTTCATCAAAGTCATTTTCAGAAATAAAAAAAAAAACGTTTTCTTATGTAAAATTTCTTTAGAATAATCTGTACTTTTATTTATTAACTATTTCACTCCTAATGACCGCCTAACTCTTATGTTTCATCCTACTAAAAAATTCGGTTACTTTATTTTGTTTGCTTTTAAGTATTAAATTTTTAACTGATATTCCCTTGCGTTGATAATCATTATATAGATTATAGATATTATATATAGATACATAATATATAGATAAATAATCCATAATATAGATATATTATAGATTATATCGAGATAACACGTAACACGTTTTCCTCTGTATTTGGAATGTCGGTTTGGAATTGGAATTGAAATTTTTTCGGTTTGTGGTCAGTTAAAATAATGTTTTTTTTTGTTTTACTTTTGTAAGTCAATGTTACTTATTGTGGATGGCAAATATTCAATGCTGCTGACAAACTGACCTTTGTTGCTTTCAATTATTCTTATTATTATTCTTCTTCCATTTTATTCTTATTATTAGTTATATCTGATCTGATTGTAGAAAATATTAATAATTTTCTTTTGTTCCTTTTATATTAAGTTTTGTAAAATCAATGGAAATCCTATTATATTACTTTTTATTGATATCCTATTGTCTGGATGATTTCATTGAGAAATTCTGCAAACTATTAGATTTAGTACCCATTTCTTGATTATTCAAATATGTAACTCGCGTTGTATGTCTTGTTTCACCACTTGCTGGAATGTTTTAGTTGTTCAGTACTTTTCGCAGTTGAAATACGGAAACAGAATAATTAAAATAATTTTATTGGGTATCGTGATTGAATTGTTTTCGATTAATTGCATTGAGAAATCTTCTCTATAACCGCCATGCGGATCGGTTTTAAAGTATAGCGGAGGTTCGAAAATGTACATGGTATGTTCAAAAGATAACGTGAACTTTTGTGTTTTCAAAAAAATATTTATTCATTCGTCTACATTAATGTTGTCGCCTTCAAAATAGTCTCCATTCGATATTATGCACTTATGCCAGCGCCTTTCCAAACGTCGAAACACTTCTTAAACCCGATTTTTAGGATAGTTTTTAGCTCTTTCAGCGATGCGTTTTTAATGCTTGTAAAACGACGGCCTTTTAAGGTTTTCTTTACTTTTTGAAAAAGGAACAAGTCGCACGGAGCCATGTCGGCAAATATGAAGGCTAGGGTACCGTTACAGTATTGTTTTTGGCCAAGAATTCACAAACAAACAATGAAATGTGAGCAGAATTGAGCAAAAGCCATGAATTGTTTTTCCCAAAATCCGGTCGTTTTTTTCGGGTAGCATTACGCAGACGTCGTTGAACATGTAGATAGTACTCCTTTTTGACCGTTTGACCTTGAGGCAAGAGTACACGCACTATTCTTGCAGAATATGCAGAATAGATGCACTATGCCATTAAAGTCGAAGAACATTTCCGATATTTTTTGAACACACCACGTATATACATTGGGTATATGGGAACAATAACAACATATGGACTAGATGATATATTTTCGGGATCAACGAATCCCCTTCTATTAAGCGGAAATATCTTCCTCATTAACCAAAAATTATTATGTTAGGCTGAATATTATGGTTGTTTTAATGTAATGCGTCACTTAAAATGAAATAAATAATGTAATAAAATAAACATTTCAATTTACTTTTAAAAGCCATTCATTTATCGGTGTGTATATCTTTTCATTTAAAATTAATCTCATACATATATATTAAAATATCTGGAGTATATCTATTTTTGTAACTGTTACAATAAGCAATTGCTTCTTCAGTAAGCAATACATAATTATTTTATAATAATTTAATTTGTTTTAGTTTCGTTAAGTTTAAATCCATTTCTACATATTAGTGTTAGATTTTAAAGAATATATCACAGTTTTTTATTTTCGGTTGGTAAAGTAATTTTGGAGCCACTTAATGAAAATCTATTATTACAATATTTCTGGCCTTAGAACAAAATCTGATATAATTCAACACGGACATTTAGCACGGAAGAGACATGTCTTTGCAATCATTAAGACTTAACTATCGCCTGATTTTTCTGAAAGTGAATTCTTTTATTTTAAATAGTAACGGTATTCCTCTTTTCGGTAATTCCACTAAAACTGGAAACTTAGAGTAAACGTTGATCTTTTCGTCGTAAGGGATATATATTTCGCGATTTCAGAAACGCTTAAAAATAATGACTCCTTGTTGAACCGATGTTGTCTGCAACAAAAGATCTAACTGACACGGCTATATTACTTAATTGTATCGTATATCTTGCCTAACAGCAACTCCGATTTATGCAAAGCTCATATGTACAATTTTAATTTATGTAATGTTAGATGGTGCAATAATTTAGCTAGGTCAGATTTTACGAGGATAAATAATAATGTTGATTTTTTACTATACATGAATCTTTGTAGATAGATTTTAAAGTACAAACCTTGCAAACAGTCTAGTAAAAACAAAAAACATTCCAATAGATGGCTTTAGTAATCTGTATCTCGCAGCCGAGTATCAGTCAGCAGTAATAAATAGATCTCAAGTTGTATAAGTGCGATCTGGTTATCTATATAGTCCAAGAAAGATAAGATTTCATAGTAAAAAAAGGCAGGATACAAAAAGAATCTCGATGTATAGGTGCGACAAAAGTAAACACAAAAAAAACCTTGTGAGTCGATTTACCATCTGCGAATCGCTCCTCTGTGAATCGCAGCGAAATGGCCATATTTCTAAAGTGGATGGCTACTGGTTATGAAAAGTGGGTCACTTACGACAACGTCAAGCGAAAACGGCGGTGAATCGGCGAAATAGGTCGAAAAAAGCCAAGATTAATGATCAGGAAGGTTTTGTTATGCGTTTGGAGAGATTGGCAAGAAATCACTATGTCTACTATGAGCTGCTCCACTACAGCCAAACTCTTAACTCGGACTTGTGCTGTCAACAATTGGATCTTCTGAAGGAAACCATCGCCCAGAAGCGGCCAGCTTTTAGCCCATTCCTGTCTATGGTGAATGATTTTGCTAGTAAAAAGTTCGTCTCAAGAGAAACTAGTTAAAATGGACTGTCCCGGTTTTTGCAAATAAAGACGAAGGTTTCCATGAGAGTGGCATTATGGAATTATCTTCAAAATGGCAAGAAGTTATTGAACAAAACTTTGCATATTTGATCTAACTCGGATCATTCTATCTATGCTAAGTTAATTATTTCCAGTTAACAAACAAATTTGCTTACGAATTCTACATTCTTTATTAGATGAAATAGTTAGCCGATGTTCAAGTTGGTGTTTATTACTCAAACAGCTTATCCGGTAGGTGAACAATAGGAATATAACTAACCATTAAGCGAAATATGCCAAATAAATTAGCACATTCACAATTAGGAAGAAATTAAGAGATAATAGAATATCATCAGATAATATTAGAATTACATAATATTAGAATAATATTTTATATATCCAGACTTAAGTGAAAGGTTTTATAAAGAGAGATATCAATAAAAATTATCGGTCAGTTACTCGGTCTTTGATGTTTATTAGCGCAGTCACGAAACTCAGCACAGTTGAGACAACAATGGAGTGTTTTTCAAAAACTCTTCTCGACCAAGTCAAAATATATATAAGTTTTTATCCAGATAGGAACATCACTCGAAACAAGCGCGAAATTAATTTATTTTGCAGTAAAAAATGAAGAGACGCAAAGTATCCCTAGGCAAAAGGTATTAAAAGGTGTTTAGAATGTTTTATAAACAGCGGCAGAAAGAATTACGCAGCCCAAACTAAAAATTAAGTATCCTTAGGGAGAGAAAAAAAAAAAACAAACTATGTGAACTACATAAAATTAAATTGAACGAAATGAACCAAATTAAGCAAAAAACTAAATTAAATAAACAACCAACCTAAACAAACAACAAGTAACTAAAGTTGGAGGATAACAACAGCAGAAATACGAGGCTAGAAGTCGTATGAGAATAGAACGGAGTTCGAAATAAAGGAGAAAACTCGGACCGCAACAAAGATGCCGTAGAAGTTAGGTTAGGTAAACAAACTGATCGTCGTGAAGGGAAAAATATTCTAACTTGGACAGCTAGGAACACCCGACCTTTGTAATGTCCAGAACTCCTAAGTATGGATCAAAAAGATCGTCGCTTATCAACAAAACGATTTGAGCCAATCATAAACTTACGATTACAACCTGCTTCACAGAAGGAGATTCAATACCGAGATACTTCAACCTTAGTCTAGCTTAAGCTAGGCAGTGGAGAAAAATGTATTTAGAAGTCTCCACCTCGCCTTCCTCAATGCAACTTCGACAATTTGCGTATTTGAAGATTTTTAGCCTCACTGAAAAACAGAACAATGTTCTGTTCGAACTTCTATCATGGCTGAGAAGTGAATATCGTCTAAAGCAAGTAATTCAATGGACTTCTTGCGTTCCACCCTGGGTCAGAAGGATCTCGCTGACGCCAAGGGTTAGTTGCTAACCAACTCTTACTGAGCTCACATCAGGTTCAGTCCAATAAGATTGGCGGAGCAGAGCCCTTTTTTTGTACTAGTAGTTCTAGTGTACCAGGGTCACTACTTCTACTTCTACGTCTACTACTACTACTGACCTTGAACTCACTGTCAGCGATCTCAAGGCCAGTATTGCTGCTGTGCTATCAGATCTGTCACCCGCAGTCTCGTTCCTTTAGTTCTTTCAGCAGGTCATTTACCACCGAGATCCACAGGTAAGTTTCAACAATAATCATTTATTTAGTGTTCAGAACCGATTTCATGCGATCGAAAATTAGAATCGATCTCTTAATTGGAGTCAATAAATCACAGTCAAAATCGATATTCCCAACCTATGGTTGATCTATGCCAATAATAAAACGGAACAAACAAATTTCCCAAATTATTTAATTATATTAATCTACTTTTGACAAAATATCCCCAAGGCGCCTGCTGAAGATAATACCGCCAACAAAAAATTTTAATGTTTACCGAAAAATCTATGGAAAATGAAATAATGAAAACGCCAGACGTTGGAATATCCGGCAATAAAACAAACAAGAAAAAAGCAAACAACAAAAAAAAAATTCGGTACACATAACCTTTAAAAACACAACAGAAGTTACCGGAAAACAAAAAAATTTACTAAATTCAGAACTAAATTCAGATCTAACCAAACATTTTCTATTCTCTCAAATTTCAAAGATCAAAATTGATGGCATATTTTCGGGTGTTGAAGAAACTTTGTAGTAAATAAATAAGGAAGCACTAAGCTCGGGTGTCACCGAAAATTTTATACTCTTACGAATTTCAAAGATTAAAGCCAGAGGTTTGGCCAGAGAACGACTTTCTGGTGTTGACAAAGCTTTGAATTTTGATGTAAGGATGGTTATATGAAGGAGGGATGAAGGGACATTATACACTCTCGCAATATGCAAGGATCAAAGTTGCGAAAGAATTCAAGATTAATTTTTCGACAAGGTTGTGATTAGATTACAAACATGTTCTTATATTATTAACTTATATTACAGGTCATAGACTCACGTACTTTTATTATTATATTTTACTTCCTGTCCTAGATATTTATATTAAAATCTATAAAATTAACTCAAATAAGATATACGTCATATAAGCTCAATCAAAGTGGCCAAATCAGAGAAAAGGAAACCATTGTATTATGAATAAGCGACCTAGATCATGGTCCGTAAAACCACGTTATGTTTAAGAAAACATATCCGCTTAATTTCATTCATTTCAACATATAAAATTTAAAGTCAGCTGGAAAGCCGTAAATGAAAGCCATAGACTAGGTCGGGTATATTTGGACTAGGAGAGGGCCTGGACTGATTGCATTAACTTTTGTAATTACTCAAGTACACTAGAGAACATGCTTCATTCATGCGACATATTCGGCCTAAAGTCTGCTATAATAATGAAAATAATAATTGAGCTGGGATAATTACGGCTTTAAAATTTGGTATATCCAATATTATACGTTCACTTAATTATGCCAAGATATCTTACATATTAACCGAAATATATGGTATAAAGTCTACAGGGATTTTGAAAATCCTTATATTAGGTACATGGGGCCAAGTCAAGTATTTTTCTAATTTTTCCCATTTTTGACAACAGATCACATTATTATCATGGAAAGATAATCCTCGAATTTCATTATGATATTTCATAAATTTGCCGATATTTTCAGTATAAGGTCAACGATATTTGTGGCCCTAATATTGGGTATCTTGAAAATTTATATGTATATTTCGCCTATTTTTACCGCATGAAATGGCATACCTGGTGGCACTATTTGTACAAAGTTTCATTCCAATATTATTATTAATTGCTGCTTGATTTATTTACTTATATACGCTAAAGTGAAAGAATCAGATTAAATTTAAAATTCTGTTACATGAGAAGTAGGCATGGTTATTACTAAATTTCTCCTATTTTCGCAAAGTAACATGAAGACACAAATACAATGTAGTGTACTATATTTGGTTGAAATTGTTTAAGGCGTTCTTGAGATACGAAGAATCCGTCCAAATTTTACACGGATTCCTATTCAGCCCTTTCGTACTACAACCATACTCGCGTTATTACAGATTCGTGATAGGGCTGTTATATCACAGGTCATAGGCTCTCTTAATTACATTACTACATTTTGCTTCTTATTCGATATATCCATATTAAAATCAATCTAATTAACTCAAAAGAGATATAAGTGATATGAACTCAACCAAAGGTACCATATTTAATTTATTGAGTATATGAGGAAAAACCAAACAGACAACCAGAAATCATTATATTGGGGATATAAGCTTAAATCAAGGTCTAGACCGATTTCATTTATATTCAGCACTAAACTACATTATGTTTAGGAAAACATGTCGGATCTATTTCATTAAAATATCGCACACAATGACCAACGTAAAAGGTTTGAAGTCAGCTAGAAAATCGAAAGTCAATATATGGGGTTTAAGTCAGTTTGAATCATTATATCGGGTATATTGGGGTTATAGGAATGTATGGACTTATAGCATTAATTTTGTCATTACTCCAGTATACTAGAGAAAGTGTTTTCAAGTAATAGAATAATTCAAAGTGGAATAACGGAAATCATTATATGTAGTTTCTGGGGCTGGGGTAGTTCATGGACCGAATTCCCCATTTTTGTCATTAAATTAGAGTATATCCAAGATACAAATTATTCTTAACTTTATTACGGTATTTTACATATTAGCCGATATTAACAATATATAGTCAACCGCAAGTTCTAAAACCCTTTTATTAGGTATATTGGAGCTAGGGTTATACCGATTTTTGTATTGGTATCATTTGTCATTTTGTCGTTTTCATTATGGTGCCATGATATGTACCAAATTTCTTTAAAAAATCTTAATTTTTTCACAAGTTACCACTTGAAGGGATGGACGGACAGACAGGCAGTCAGCTGGAATTCAAATCAGCTCGTCATCCCGATCTTTTTGATATACATAATATCCCTCCATATCACCGAACAACAGTTTGGTGAACAAAATTGATACACTCTGATGTAACATGTTGCGAGAGTGTAAAAACAACGTAAACAGAAAACATCAAGCATTGTGGTTACTGATTAAATGTAATGATTCTAAATGCAAATCATATTGTGAAACACCACTGGGTTCCAACCAATTAATGGAAGCAACAATAAGAAGAAAGTAATGAAATAAAAAAAAAACACTTTGGATAATGTGTTTACCATTTTATGGAATGCATGAGATATCGAGAAGAAACTCTCAGAAATGTGTGATTCACTAGCTTCTCCTAATGTTGTAATATTGTAAAACTACTACTAACTGTTGTGAAATTTGTGTCTAATCTTTTCCTGTTTAATCGCATACAATCGCCACATAATCGCCTTCTTCCAATTTCTTTTAAAACTATTACGACCGTCAAAGCATAGTTAGTCTACGTTGTTCAATATAGCCTTCCCTGTCATACTTGCGAATTGAATATCTTTTTTGCTTTTTTGAACATTGAGCCCGATGTCGGATTTTTCTCTGCTTTTAAATTCTCTTTTCTGCCTTACCAAACTGTGTATTATTATCTCTCATTGCTTCGTTTGCTTTTACTCTTAGCCTTGAGATATATTTCGGTATCTTTGCATACATCTCTATAAAAAGAAATCAATGGATTACATGTCTGATTAATAGATTTCACCTATTCACTAGGCTTGACTATCATCAGAAGAAGTCAATTTCATAAAGATATCTTAATAATTGTCAAATAAAAATGCCCACTGAATTTTATTAGGAAATTTCACAAACTGACCGGTATTTTCAGTATAAAGCTATTCAGAGGCACTGAACTATTCACATTCGGTATAATTTTTATCGTTTTGACCATTGCTATCTGACAGTTGACACACAACAGATTCAATATTTATTCGAAGTTTTATATCGGATTCCAGTATATTGATGTAGTCACAAATCTCTAAATTTGAGATTACAAATTAGATAAAATTTTTGTGACTTGAAACGATTTTTGCAATTCAGTAAGTGGAAGTAACAAAAAATTCGCAAGCCTCTCAAGAAAACCAACAGGCTGATTATCCGTTACATCTCTTTATTTGGAGTTGAATACAACACATACACATACACATAACACATACACATACAATGAAAATAAAAAAAAAGAATACTGACACTGATACACATAGTTATGAGATTTATTTAAAGCATTTTTTTTTTACTTTTTATGTAAATCAATAATTTACAAAACGTAAAATACCAACAATTTATTAATGGTTATGTTGATCTCAATAAATGAATTGTCAGCATATTTAAAATGGAAAACAAAGGTAAGAAAACGTTAAAAATTAAATGTTTTTTTGTAATTTCCTTTTACTGGAATATAATTGAAAGTTATCTTTTCAGGATCATTACGAACTACAAAAAAGAAAATAGAATGCTATCAAGCATTCTTAGTGCTACATCCGGAGTTAAAACTCACCAAAACGACCCAACAGGGTCGAAAAAGATTGAGGAGCTGTGGACGGAGTTTCTCAACTGTTATATTCGTTAAAGGGTCCATCACGCTCCTCTTGCAAATCGAAGGAATTAAATATTTATATATACAAATGTAAATGTGCATAACTAATATTTGGGTTTTCCTTACAGTGTTTAACCCATTGGAGAAATCAAATTCGGTCGAGGGAAAGAAACGCGAAAGTGGAAAGAATCCTGACAGGTGGAGGGCCCACTCAGGTAGCGGAAACATCAGAAGTAAAAGAGCGCGCATTGGAAATGTTTGGAAAGACCGTGGTGGTTGGACTGCCTGATATGCCAACCATTGGAGCAAAGGTATGATGAAACTCAATGTTTTTAGTGCTGTATGCACATGCTTATACCCAATACACGCAAACTCTTTATATATAAAAATTAACTTATGTGTATGTTAATAATATCTACCAAGGCTTTCTTTTTACGGAATATGTACATATATGATCGTACAATTAATTGCATACCAGACAGTCGCCCAGTTGCTAACAACGACACACCATCAACTTTCCGTGGACGAAAGCCGACCTCGCAAGAAACGTTTGCTGATATGACGACTGCGACGAAGAGGAGGAGCGACGAGGAGACAAAATTTAGGGAGAGTTATTAGGAGAATCTATAAACAACATGGCAAGTGCTGTATTAATTTTATTGGAAGCAGTTTAGAAAAAAACATTCATTTGTACGCATATTTGTTATTTATTATTTAATAGTTTCTTATTCATAAAATAAGTGAGGTAAAAGAAATAAAATATGACTGAATTAAACAAAATTAAAGAAATTTTCATAGCAATTGTTTTTCTAAAGATAAATATTTACAGATAAATTAAATGAAATAAACAACATAAATGAAATAATTTATGTATACATATTGTAACAGATTTTCTAAATTAATCGCTCACGTTGAAACTCTATCCTGAGTTCGATCACTGGATTGTACAATTAAAGTCACAATTTAATGGCTTAATACTTCTCTTTATTTCCTACTTAACAACTTGACATTTTGTTACTCGCTGTTCGAGCTTACTTATAATTTACTTGTACTCTACTTAGCAACACTCTTATTTTAACTGTCCCTTGCTGCTACTCCGGCAGCTCTTATATAGTAGATCGTTACTAAGAGATCGTCACTCGAACATTCCAGCAACTACTACTTCGCTTTCTGTCTGATTCTGGCAGCCTATCGCCGATTTTGTTTTGCTTTGACATTCGAGTTCGCTACAGTATCGCCATTCGAACATTCTGGCAAGTTGTCGTCAATTCTGGAATTCATATTCGTCACAATATATATAATACATATTACATTTCGTAACTTTTATACTCTCGCAACATGTTGCAACGGAGTATATTATTTTGTTCACTTAACAGTTGTCCGTCCGTCCATGCAAGATATAACTTACGTAAAACTTAAGATTTCTTGATGAAATTTGATACACGTGCTCTTTGTCACTATAAGAACGTTGGTATTGCAGATGGACGTAATCGTGCATCTACCACGCCCTTCAAATGCCATTAATCGAAAACCTATAAAGTCCTATAACTAAGCAACAAATAAAGATAGAACGTTTCATTTGGTGGGTAGGATCCTAGTAGGGCGCGGCACTCGTGGATAAAAAATTTTGCAAAAGTGGGTATGGCCCCGCCCCCAATAAGTTTAATGCACATATCTCACAAACCGTTAAAGCTGTATCATTCAAACCTACTCAAAACTACGTTGAAAACTACTAAAAGTGCGTTAACTCGCTGAAGAAGCACGTCAGAAACATACAGAAAATATGGTACGAAAGGGCTGAATAGGAATCCGTGTAAAATTTGGACGGATTCTTCGTATCTCAAGAGCGCCTTAACCAATTTCAATCAAATATAGGTCACCACATTGTATTTTTGTCTTCATGTTACTTGGCGAAAATGGGAGAAATTTAGTAATAACCACGCCTACTTCTCATATAACAGAATTTTAAATTTAATATAATTCCTTCACTTTAAATTATACAAATCAAGCAGCAATTAAGATATGGGAATGAAACATTGTATAAATAGTGCTTTCTGGATATACTATCACTTGCGTAAAAGTTGTCGAAATCGGTATTTAACTTTTAAAGTCCTATATACCCAATACAAGGACCACAGTGCCTATATCTGACTGCATCGAAAATATCAGCAAATTTATGATATATCATAATGATAATCCTTTCCGTTAATCCGGTAAAACGGTAATCCTTTCCCTGATAATGTGCTCTTCTGTCAAAAGTGGAGAAAATCGGATAAACACTTCACGTAGCCTCCATATATCTAATATAAGGATGTCAAACAGGCTTGGGTTTACACGGCATATATCGTACAATATGCCAATTTTGTCCGATATGCAAATATTTAAGTAAAATTAATTCACACCAGCTCCCATAATACATATAATAATTTTCGTTATTCCAGCAGACTTTAAGCCGAATATGTCGGTCACTATGTGAGTTATCTTCGTAAAATTGTGTCGAAACCTGTTCCGTAATATACTTGTATAAAGAAAAGGGTTCATGCGATCAGTGCAGACCTTCCCCTAGCCCAAATATACCCGCTATAAGAATTCTCGACATTCCAGATAACTTTATACCGTTTCTGTTGATCAATATGTGTAATATTTTAATGAAATTAGGTGGATATGTTTTTTAAAATATAATACGGTTTAGCTAATTTGACAAGTTTTAATGAAGATATCTCAGACACGAAGCAAAATATAGTAATAAAACTCAGTGAGGCTATGACCTGTAATAGGGGTTTATAAGATACCAAATAGCCTTGCAATCCATTCACGGATTCGTCGAATAATGAGTGTAAAATTCTTCCGCAATATTTTTTAGTTTAAAGTTTTGCCAGCACCTGAAAGTATTTCTCCTGATTGAGCTACGCATATTACGAGAGTATAAAATGTTCGGTTACAGCCGAACTTTGCCCTTCCTTACTTGTTTAAAACTAAACTTTTCCAGGGTCAAGGTATAATTTGTCAGGGTAATTAAACGATTACGTCGCGCTCTTACTCTTGTGGTATAGTACTAGTTTGTTTGGGCTGTAGAGATGTCCTCAAAAGAGGAGTCTTGAAAGTGCTCAGTTTGTTTCGAAGTCGCAATTACCAGGTTTTTGTAAAATATTTTTAAAATTTTCGCAAGTATTAACAAAGAACCTAGCACCCGGAAGTATATACCTTAGTACCCGCTCTTTAGATTGGCAATGGAAGCAAGATTTGAAAATCCCAAAGGCTCCTTCAATGGTCTTTCTGGCTTTTAAATGGACTTTTTCATAAAACACTTAATTCGGTAGAGATGGATTTGGATGCTTAGAAGCTAAGGATCCAGTGGTTATCCAGAGTCACCGCGAAACCATTTGAATGATCCCAATATATGCCGATTTATCAATTTTATTCCAGCTGGAGATGTTCTTCAAAATTCGAAGTCATGGCATGAACCATGAAAACGTGCATTCGAATTGCGAAAAATAAGTTTGTTATAAATTTAAAAACCGTAAATATATTACTTATTTCTAACTAATATATTTACTTCCCGCCTCAACGTTAATACGATAGCAGCATACCAGCAATCGAAGGCGATGCAAATATGGCAATATGAGTGCAGTCAATAGCACCAATCACTCTTAATAATTCCACATTATGAAACTCTGGAATATTTTTATGCTTTATATGTATATTTTAATTTACCTCTTACTTAAATTGCATTTTTCAACCTCAAGTTTACATATATCCCTTATGTTTCTGATCGCAAGGCAGATGAGGCTATTTTCAATAAAGCATTGGTATGATTTCATAAAGAAATATAATGCTGAAATGGACTATATAATATTGTACACCAATGTTTAGTAAAATGAATATACCTTAAATTCATGAACACTCACCTGAATTTCGAAAGGAAAAGCTGTTCTCCGGAAATGAATATCGTGGGGCTATAGTTCTTGTTGAAGTTCCTAACACAATTATTTGGGAAATCGAAAAATTCTCCTAAATATTTTTCTTCCAATAGAAATGGATCTTCCGTGTTCCTTAAGTGTGTCACGTTTCTATTAGAGAGAAATGAATGCTTTTACTACGTTCAGTGTTAATAACCAATATTACCTTCCTTCATATTCAAGAGCATGGAAAATTAAATAAAAAACTGAAATTTGCTGAAACTGAAATGAATCCTCCATTGTTTTTTCTGTTTATTTTTTTATTTGCGTCACCTAATTAATATCAGCCGACAAATTGAGACGAATGTGAATAGTAACTGGCCTCAAATTGAGACTTTGCTTCAAAAAGTTTCAAGTAGTGGCTAGAGCCTGCTTACTTAATTCCAATATTATTCTGATGTCTTCAATGAGTTTGATTTACCTATTTTAAAGGGAAACAATCTAGAGTAGTTTGAAATGCTTTCATATGCGAAGTAAACTTGCTTGTGTTTGGGTTTCACCCAATGTCAATTCCAAATAAAAAGCGGAGTACCTATTTCACGTAAAAATGGTCAGTGCCACGCCCATTACCCAATTTCTATAAAGATTCAGGTCGTAACCTATCATACTATCTTTATCTATCATACTAGTTAGACATATTTAATGCAGTAATTTTTCATTAGACAGTAATAGCAAACATCCGGAATTAACTTCGTCTCGTCATCCTGATCATTTTGATATATTTAAATTTTATACATTTAAAAATATAAATAATTATATATTTTATATATTTAAATAAAGCTAATTTAATTTAAATTTAAAGCTTTAGGTGAATAAATCTATTTTGCTCTGTGCACCATGTAGCATTTAAAAATTTATTTAGTAGTTACATGCATATATAAGTTATAACAAGTACCACCTCCACACCCAAAGTGTTCGCGCGTGGCTTGAGTAAGCTCTACTACGTTCCTACACTGACAGCTAAGTGCTACACGATATACACCTATCGCTAACAAGAACTGCTATCGAAATTCTAATAACAGCTTCGTGTCAGTGACACCTACTGAAAGCTTTGAATTAAAATAAAGTTTTAAAAAAATGTCTCAATTCATGAGTAACTATGATTTGAATCAACTTTTTGAGCGACTTAGCAAAGTAGAAATTGTTAGAAGAAAGTGCAACAGTAGGGAGAGTCAACAAAATTAGTGGGCAGTGAATAGAGATAAAATGGTTTTAGAAGCGGAACAATTAACCGCTTTCAAAATTTAGTAGCAAGCACTATCAGGCAGTTGCTATCATCAGAAGTAAAATAGTGGGTCAAACTCCGGTGGTGCTATCATCCCCTAACAGTATTGAACATCAAAGCCATAAACTGTCTTCTTGACTTCATATATTCTGATAAGAGACCGATAAGGTTGAAAGGAAGCCGAACATCCTTACCTAAAAGACAATAACAACGTACGACAAAGCGTTGGCAAAGTCTATAAATGAAAAGTTTAGGACAGGCGCCTTGCGGGTGTTCATATCAAGAACAAAAAGATTGGTTTCTGATGTACCATTTTTACCCTGATCAAAAGACTTATCTTTTGCTCTATTACTAGCGCAGAGACTAATCATTATAACTTTGGCAAGAGTTCGGAGCACAAAGCATGAAAAAAGAAAACCTGTAAACCGAAGTTTAAAGACAGAAGTGGAGTTGGAAGAAACGTGGAAGTTTTCGCAAATCAGGTTAAGAATCCCAATTTCAGTAGACCACAGAATCTCCCTTACAAATGTTTATTATATTTTATCAGCCTACAAAGCAGCAACACAATAATAGTTCTTTACGAAACTCAGAACAACATCTCCAATACAATAAAAGTACTCATCGATACCAAAACGTCAAATAATTCTATTAAACCTCTGAGAGAACTTAGTAATATAATATCAATAGAAAATAATTTCCTATTACTGTGAATTCACGGATTCAATGTTATTAAAGAAAATGCACTAATAATTTATTTAACACAAAGAACATGTAGTTTTTAGTCTCAACCTTCGACGTAATAGTAGGTATTGATCTGCTAACGCAAACAAATGCTGCATTAGACTTCAAAAACAAAAATATTGCAACGTGCTCTGGTACAGAAGAGTAAAACATTTTAAAATGTGGTAATGTAAATTTTACACGGGTGAGTATATTGAAGTGCTACAGATAGTTAGGAATAAATTTCGCAAAATAATAAAAAATTTAGGAGGGGTTTTCTCAGAGCTTAATGAATCACTCCCGTATAACGTGAACGTTGTCGGCACTATTCTCACTGAAAATAATGATCCAATACACTTAAAACTATGCCCTTACCCAATAGGTGTGGCTGACTTTGTAAACTCGCTTTAATGAGAAAAATCGTCTATAAAAAAGAGACAGACGAGCATGGAAATACAAAGAAACTTTTCGTCATATACTTTGGGATATTAAATCAGAAAACTATCAAAAATAATTGCCCTATTCCTAATGTATCTGTAGTAGTATCAGACTTAGAAAAAGGCAGGTACTTAACGATGCTTGGTCTTAAATCAGAATTTTGTCCAGTAGCATTCGCGGAAAGGGATGGAGAAAAATCCGCTTTTTCGGTAGGAAATGGAAAGTATGAATTTTACAGACTTCCTTTTGGACTGAAAAACACACCCGGCATTTTTCAAAGAGCTGTTGACGGCGTGTTAAGAGAAAAGTTTGCTATGTTTACGACGATGATTTGATTATTTTTTCTTAAACTGAGGAACAAGAGGTTGAGCTTATTGAATGGGGTTTCAAGATGTTATATGATCCCAACATGAGGATATCTCTAGAGAAGTCGAATTTATTCAAAGGCTTTAATTGTGATGGACAAAGGGATGTTTGTGACTCATCTTAGGGTTTCAGATTGATATCTTTGTAAAATTTCAATATTTAACAAGGGTTTATGCAACTGTTATTTATTTTCAAGATGTAACGGTAACAAGGTGAGCACTTAGCTACTTTGACAACAATTTTGTCATATCCTGGAGATTTTTCGTTAAACAATTTCTCGATTTCGGTACGTACATATTTCCGCAGGCGTAATATGTTTTATTGGTAAAGACATTCGATATGGTTGGTCAAGAAATTCCAATATTTCAGCATCGCTCTTGCTTCCGTTGCTACCAAAAGCAGCGAACGTTGTTTTATGTTATTTAGCATACACATTTGCTTTACTTTTATCTGTTCTGCATCAAACTGAATTACTGCCTTTTATAGGTATATTTCTTTTATTAGGCCGTTTTAGATATTTTGTAGTATTCAAAATCGTATGGTCTTCATTATTTCTACAATTTCAGCTCTCAATATATTCGCAAATAGATTCTGAAAATTTTCACATATTTTTAGGTCCTTTATACCTTTATTTAGAGTAGTTTTGTCTATTAAATTTCTACTAGTTTGCTTCTTTCTCGAATACATATTTTACACTGAATTAATGCTCTAATCTCAGCAGACACATGAATTGAGTTATGAGGGGAGGATTCATTCCTCCTTTGGGGAAGAGCAGCAAAAACTGCCTCATGAATTAAGTTTATAACACTTTTAATTGTTTGATGCAGTTCTGTTGAAGTTTTAATAGAGGCGTTAAGTACATTTTGGGTTTTACAATGTGAATTCCAATGTTGATTCACATTAATTAGTGCGGAAATGTTTTCAGGTACTGGCACAACTTTATATTAAAAAATGTTGCAGAAGAATTCAAGATTCATTATTCGACACGGTTGTGATTGGATTACAACCACATTTGGTATCTTATTAGCTTATATTAGATGTCATAGACCCACGTACTTTCATTACTATATTTTGCTTCCTGTCCGAGATATTTATATTAAAATTTACCAAATTAACTCAAATAAGATATATGCGATGTAAACTGTACCAAAGTGGCTTCACTAAATATATGGGGTATATGAACAAAATGTCAACCAGAGAAACGGAAATAATTATCTTAGGAATAAGTGCTTTAGACCACGGTTCAGACCGATTTCATTCTTATTTAGCCTTATGTTTAAGAAATTAGGTTTAGGAAAACATATCCGCTTAAATTTATTAAAATATCATACATATTGCCCAACATTTAGAGATAAAGTCAGCTAGAAAGCCGTAAATGACTATGTCGGGTATATTTGGACAAGGGAATGGTCCGGACTTTTGTAATTACTCAAGTACAATAGAGAACATGCTTCCATTCAATTTTATGAATATAAGTCACAGACTGACCGACATATTCGGGTTAAAGTATGATAGAATAACGAAAATTATTATACGTGGTATATTTGAACTGGTGGAATTCATTGATCAACTTCACACCTATTCGGCATTAAACTATAATATATTCAATATTATACGTTCACTTAATTTTGCTAAAACATTTTACATATTTTCCGACATATACCATATCCATATATACCAGTCAATCGATTATTTGAAATTCTTTTAGCATATTGGGTAGGGGACGTGTTTACTCGATGTTATCACAGGGATAACTCATATTACTGACCAAAATATATAGTATATAAGTTGAAAATCCTTCTATTAGTACCTGGGGGCTAAAGGACGTATTTACCCCATTTTCCCCTTTTTTGACACAGGAGCACATTATTATCATGGAAAGACAACAGTCGAATTTCTTTACGATATCTCATAAATTTACCGAAATATATATTATAAAGTCAAACGGGAGGACACTATCTGAATTTTGCAAAGATAACTCATATATTTACCGAAATATATGGTACAAAGCTAATAGGAAGTTTCAATATGCTTATATTAGGTATATGAGAGCTAGGGAAACATTTTCCCGAATTTTTCCCATTTTTGACACCATGACAATATTACCTGATAAAGATTTGGTCTGAAATTCAATGATATATCTCATAGATGGACCAATATTTTCGGTAAAAAGTCTGCCGTAGGCACAGGGTCCTCATTTTCGGTGTCTGATGGCTTGAAAAGCTGTAGTCTGATTTCGAAATATTTCGGACGTGACATAGCATACCCCATTGTCAAACCTGCAACTTTATGAAAGGTTTTATTTCGATATGTTAATTCGTGCTTGATGTATATGGTGTAAATTGGGCGAATCATGTTTAAATTAAAATTGTTATATACGGAAGTAGGTTTGTTTGGATTCCCATTTCGCTTATTTTCACGCTGTAATATAAAGATGCAAACAAAATATCAAGCACTTAATTTGGTTGCTATTGGTATAGTAGTTACTGGGATATTGGATTTCACCTAAAATTGGGCGCACTCCTATTGTCTATTTTTACACCGATTCTTTCGAAGTCCTTAAGTGCTATCGCTGCTGTCAAATTTAATGTTTCTGACGTGTTTCTTCAGCGAGTTAACACGCTTTTAGTAGCTTTCAACATAACATCTGCATAGGAGGTGGGGGAGGCCATTTCCCAGTATTGTCCTAAGCAAGTTTAGATGACATAGCTTTATTGGTTTGAGAGATATATGCTTAGACCTATTGGGGGACGAGGCCACACTCACTTTCAACTCAGGGATGCTTCTTCCCGTAACAAATTCCAGTTTTATGTCTTCATAGTACCCAAGAACTAGTGTACCAAATTTTATCAAGATATTTTAATTTTTACTCAGGTTATCGCTTGCACGGACGGACAGACGCACAGATGGTCACTCGGAGTTCAACTACGCTCGTCATCCTAATCATAGGATGATCTATAATTTAATCTTAATTATACCATATTTATTGATATATCTTACCATCTTAAAAAAAATAAACCCATCCAGTATACAATCTAAAATATTTACTTCGTCGTTGAATTACGGTAAAGGAAATGGTCCGTTACAATAGACGAACTACCAAGAGTATAGGCACACCAAATCATTTTGCACCCTACCCAGTGCATTCTAAAGAAAGTGGATTTAAATAAATAATTTGGTAATTGTTGATGGGGTCACGCTGCTATTCACAACAGCAAAATGAAATGGAATTGAAGTTGTCGCTTAGATTCCAAACTCGTCTTAACAAAATCCTAAATATTCCTTCTTGCGAAAGTATTTAAATTATTTGCCAAAGTTCAAAATCTGGTAATCTTATGAATAACGCTGTCCAAGGAAGCTTTGCAACTGTGGTAAAAGGCTTTACTGTAAAACTACTATTGCCCCAAAACCAACCAAATGGAAGGGTTAAAACTATGATTTTAAACCCCATCCAGTGAATGACAAATTTCATCTCTACAATGCAAAACATGATTGAAGATTATATCAAAGTGCAAAACCAATTGCTCCAAACCTTAATAAGTAAAAAATGATCGTACTAAATATTCGTATTTACATGGAATGGCAACGGTGTTAACCACCACAAATTGGAGATTATTAGACTTCTGAATGAAAAAATATAGATTAGAATTTTAATTAGAATTATAGATGTAATACTACTGTCGAAACTTTAGACTTTACGTTGTAAATTACATATATGGACGCATTGGCAGTGTTGGCAGTGTTGGCAGTGTTGGCAGTGTTGGCAGTGTTGGCAGTGTTGGCAGTGTTGGCAGTGTTGGCAGTGTTGGCAGTGTTGGCAGTGTTGGCAGTGTTGGCAGTGTTGGCAGTGTTGGCAGTGTTGGCAGTGTTGGCAGTGTTGGCAGTGTTGGCAGTGTTGGCAGTGTTGGCAGTGTTGGCAGTGTTGGCAGTGTTGGCAGTGTTGGCAGTGTTGGCAGTGTTGGCAGTGTTGGCAGTGTTGGCAGTGTTGGCAGTGTTGGCAGTGTTGGCAGTGCAGTGTTGGCAGTGTTGGCAGTGTTGGCAGTGTTGGCAGTGTTGGCAGTGTTGGCAGTGTTGGCAGTGTTGGCAGTGTTGGCAGTGTTGGCAGTGTTGGCAGTGTTGGCAGTGCTGGCAGTGTTGGCAGTGTTGGCAGTGTTGGCAGTGTTGGTTAGAAATCGATAAAGCCACAATGCTTTAGAACAGTTGTCAGCATTTCACAGCACAATTGTGTTAGCTTACATCACACGTACGCTTACGCTCTATCCTTCTGTCGTTGTTTAGACAGCAACGAGACAATATCGCTTATGGCCGTGCCGCCAAGGCAAATGTGCCCTGAGCGAAATTATTCTTGATTACGGCAATGAAGTTAAGGTTTTTAGGGTCCAATATATTTTTTTCAATCATAAAATATATAAGATGAATAAAGAAGTACGAAAATGCTTGTTTCACGAGAGAATAATAAAAATTCTCAAAATGTAAGGTTACCTAGTTCTTTAAGTTAGTGCAGGTTACCTAGTTTTATGATTAAGAGAAATATATTGGAACCTATGAATGTTAATTTTATTACAGTTAAATTACCTAAAACTCAAAATGTAATGCCTGCCATCACAAATCATTCATAATCATGAATCATTTCGCGCGGAACATATTTGCCTTAGCGACACGGATATGCGCGATGTTCTTCTGATACATAACAATTAGAAGCAAAACAAATTAAGGAATGTTAAGCTGAGTAAGAAACGGTGTAACCGGGCATTTTATACTCTCGCAAAACGCAAGTATCAAACTTGAAACTCCAGCTGTTGGAAAAACTTTATTTTAGCAAATGTTGCGAAAGAATTCAACATTTATTATTCGACGAAATTGTGAATGGATTGCAATCATATTTGGTATTATATTGCCTTTAACTTTAGGTCATATACTCATAAAGCCAATCTGACTAAGACAAATCATCTATATTCATGATAATGGCGCTGTTGGAAGGTACAACAGCCACAATTTTTTATGATTTTTGTTTTACCGAATGTAAAAAATACAATAACATATATCATATTATTCGAAATATTCTCACTTAATTTATTTAATATATTATATTATATAATATATTTAATTTCTTTGCCATATAAACTCAACCAAAGGAAGGAAATTTAATATATTGTATATATGAGGAAAAAGTCAACCAGATTAACGTGTCATTGTATTTGAGGTATCGGGTTAAGACCAAAACATTTTACTCTGGCATTAAACTAAAGTATGTTCGAGAACAGATTCCCAGTCAATATTAATGAAATCCAAATTATAGAGGCATATTCGGCATAGAGTCTACTAGAATAACGATAATCATTTTCTGTAACATATTGGATCTGCTGTAAGCCGTAAATCGATTTCCTCCATTTTTATCATCAGACTGTGATATATTCAAGATTCTACGTTTGCTAATTTAATTTTGCTAAAATATCTTACATATTGACTATCTATAATATAATATATATAATATATAAATCTATATATATATATATATATCTATAAATATCTTACATATACACAGGGAATTTTAATTTATTTTAGAATTTTAATAAATTTTCATACTAGGTATATGAGTTAGAGGGTATTGGCCGATCTTATAAATTTTTGGGAAAAGTACACATTATTACCATGAAAAGACGTTATCTCAATTCTTTTAAGGTATCTTACATATTAACCGATATACACCGTATAAAGTCAACCGACATTTTTAAAATTACCACATCAGCTATACGGAGGTTAGTTGTGGAAGCATTCGAATATTATTCGTATTCGTTAAAAAGTCAACCGGAATTTTTATATTCTGGCAACGTGTTATAACAGGGTATGTTAGTTTTGTTCACCTAACGATTTTTTGTAACACCTAAAAGTAATCGAGATAGATTTAGAGTTATATATATATAAATGATCAGCATGATAAGACGAGTTGAATTTCGAGTGACTCTTTGTCCGTCCGTGCAACATGAATAAAAATTAATATATCTTGATCGAACTTGGTACAAATGTTCCTATAACCCATATATCTCACACCAAGATTTCCGAACTTCCTTTAATATTTATACCGCACTATCGGCCGATTTGTAAGTTATATAAGTGGAATCCAGAGAGGGGCTCGTGCTGATAACAGTGTATCCTTGTGTCTAAAATGGATAAAAAACAAGTAAGGAAGGGCTAAGTTCGGGTTTTACATTTTATACTCTCGCAATGTCCAAGGATCAGAGGCGGGGAAATGATTTCAAGTGCTGGCATAACTTTATATTAAAAACTATTGCGGAAGAATTCAAAATTCATTATCCGACGAAATTGTCAATGGATTGCAATCATATTTGGTATCTTATTAACTTATGTTACAGGCCATAGACTCATGTACTTTCATTGTTTTATTTCGCCTCGTGTTAGAGATATTTATATTAAAATCTACCAAATTAACTCAAAATAGATATATGCGATATAAACTCAACCAAAGTGGTTTAATCAATATATTAGATACATGAGAAAAAAGTCAACCAGGTCTAGACCGATTTCTTTCATATTTAGCGCGAAATCACATTGTGTTTAAGAAAACATATCCGCTTAATTTCATTAAAATATTACACATATTGACAAACAAAAATGGTTTAAAGTCAAATGGAAAGTCAGGATCAGGAAATTCTTATATCGGGAATTTTTGGAATAGAGGAAGACCTGCACTGGTAACATTAACTCTTTTCATTATTCAAGTATATTAGTGAACATGCTTTCACACAATTTTGTGAAGGTAACTCACATACTGACCGACATATTCGGCAGAAAGTCTGCTAAAATAACGAATCTCATTATACGAGGGCGGGTCAATAAGTCCATGACTTTTTGAATTTCTGACCTCTTTACTGAAAAAAACACTATTCCTACACTACTAAACACTACTACTAAAAGTCACGTGCTTATTGACCCGCCCTCGTATGTAGTATATGGGAGCTGGTAAAATACGTTGACCAATTTCACACATTTTCGACATTAAACCATGGTATGTCCAATATTACACGTTCACCTAATTTTGCTAAGATATCTTACATATTGACCGAAATATATGGTAGCAAGTCACCGGGAGGTCAGAAATAGACACCCTCTGAATTTCACAGAGATAACTCATATATAGACCGTTATATATGGTATAAAGTGTACAAGAATGTTGAAAGTCTAGGTTAAGTATTTAATCGATTTTCCCCATTTTTGCCACCAGATTACATTAATATCATGGAAAGATAATCCTCCAATTTCATTACCATATCTTAAAAATTTGGCGATATTTTCGGTAAGACGTCAGATATTGCCACTCAGGTACATATATTGGGTATCTGGTGGCTTGAAAAGTTATAATCCGATTTCGATTATTTGACTAATCCGATGGCATACAGAATTTGAGGATATGTTCCTGTCTAAGATGGCAATATTCAACAGTTGTTTTTAATTTTAGGTTATTCTATGATTCACATGGGGTCCTTTCTTCTTGCATGTAAGGAGTACTTACCACTTTTATAGAGGATACTTTTTCAAACATTGAATGCTGCGTAGTTTAATAATATTAGTTATAAAGATTACGAAATTAAATTTTTTATTCTTTTCCACACAAAATCACTTAGTGTTTCTTTGCAATCAACGCCACAATCCGAATTCCTTTCACCTTATGGAGGCTCCTGTCATTTAAAATTTTGTTGACAATGTTCTTATATAGTCAGTTTCCATATTTATAAGATTTGAATTGTATTTAATTTAATAATTTTGTATGCAATACCTATGAATGCAGTTTAAAGTTTTAAGAGAATTATTATTTTCTTACCTTTAAAGGGCGACCCGACCAAGTTCACAACTGTAGTTTCATAAATATCACTGATTTGTCAATGGCTATATCGTGCGTTGAAGGATTTAATGGAGGACTCCCTCAACTATTTACAATGGAAGTTAGAAACATGTACACCAAGGTAAGTTTGTGCCATTTATGTACCAAACTATTAACTTTAAATTTGCCTCCTATATGTTAGAAACCAAGAAGTGTTTTCCTTATCGGAGGGGATTATGGGATAGCTAAACTTATAAAAATTGTTATTACGAAATTGGGCTTCGGGTTTGTAAATAAATATACGTACATATATAATACATATTATGTATGTATAAAGTATATATTGTACATCCATCATACTACTATTTACAGCGCTGCTGGATGCTAGAAGTGATAAAGCAGTTTCCAGTGTCCTGATGACCGACATATGACGGCAAGCGGCTAATCTATTCAATGACAACCGTATTAAATAAAAAAGGATACTCTGAGGTTTCTCATTGGTTTCTGTTGGGCGACCGCTTGGAAAAAACTGTTTTTAAGTTGATCGGAATTGGGATCGAACCTAGGACCTGCACCAAAGATGTTTACAATAGCAATCATCCCACTAATAGCGCCCATATTATTTATTAATTTAAAATTAATTTTTATCATGCTAATTCACAAACGTCATCAGAACACATTTGCCGTATTTTAAGTTTTTTTTTATTTGTTCAGTGAGTATTTATAATATATATATATAGATGTGTTTTGATGTTCAAGATGACCCACTTAGTATCATTCTGAAGCATCTGTTTAAAAAAAAACATGACCAGCCCCATATTCATCTGTCTGTCTGTTCATCTGTCTGTCATTTGTGGGTCCGATTTATTTTATGATAAGGGAAATGTTCTGTATTTTTTCATTGTTCATCCATCCGTCCCTCCGATAGTGCAAGCTATAAATTTAGTAAGAATTGGGATATCTTCATAAACATGTGCATGTGCTTCTATGTTGGAATCGGAAAAACAAATCACAAATTAAACTAGAAAACAAATTTGGTACAGAAGACAATAGGAGAGGCATCTGTGATTGTGCCAATTGTGCAAATTGTTGTGCAATGCTTATAATCATACGGATAGGAGAAATCGTCATCAGTGTTGGATAGAAAAGTGGGTAAGAGAATCATTATTAAACAGGTTTCTGATACCACATACAAATATTGTTTCTTTTACACTGCTCACGTTTTCGCATACACACAGTGTCTCACACTGAAAGCCTGACAATGTGAAATTTACCATCGTACTGCATTTCCAATATAATATTATTCCTTATTTGTATTTAACCCCCATCTATTATGTGTAAAAAAGTTTCCAATTTCCTTTTTTTGTACAACAACATAAACGCAACATTTCATCTTTATTAATACTTTCTACCAACCAACTTTATCAATACTGTGGCGAATATGAATTCCAGAATTGACGACAACTTGCCAGAATCTACCAGACATCGAAACTAGTGGTTGCCAGAATGTTCGAATGGCGATACTGTAGCGAACTCGAATGTCAAAGCAAAACAAAATCGGTGCTAAGCAGCCAGAATCAACCAGATAGGGATCCTAGTAGTTGCCAGAATGTTCGAGTAATGATCTATCGGTAATAATCTACTATATAAGGGCTGCCGGAGTGGCAGCAAGACACAGTTAAAATAAGAGTGTTGTTAAGTTAAGTGCAAGTGAATTATAAGTAAGCTCGAATAGCGAGTAACAAAGTGTCAAGTTATTAAATAAGAAATAAAGAAAAGTGTACAGCCATTAAATTGTGACTTTAATTGAACAATCCAGTGATCGAACTCAGGGTAGAGCTTCAACGTAAACGATTAATTTAGAAAATCCGTTACAATTGGTGTCAAGTGGGATTGTCAAATAAAGTCCCATAAGAGATTATTTTAAAAATGGTAAAGTTTAATAAACTAAAAATTTAACACCTAAAAAAGGAACTGGAGCAACGTGGTTTGCCCACAAATGGAATAAACCGAATTGCAATCACGGTTGCGAGGGGCCATGGAAGCAGATAACATTAATGTTGACGAATACGTTTTTCAATCAGAACTAGAGGAATCGACAAAGAAGATGGAGGAAAAGGAAGAGGCTCAAGGTTCATCAAATGAACATGGACATGAACACATGGACATGAACATGATTTTGGCTGCAATATCGCAGGTATCATCGCAAGTATCATCGCAGGTGTCCTCGCAGATGAAAGAGCAGGAGATACGTATATCATCGCAGATGAAAGAACAGGAAACACGTATGTCATCGCAGATGTTGGCACAACAATCCCAATTGACCTCGCAGTTGAAAGAGCAGGTGACCTCACAAATAGCGGAGGTGTAATCGCAATTGAAAGAGCAGGAGGCACGTGTACGATTCAGGTGACCTCACAAATAAAAGAGGCGTCGACGCAGATTTCAGAAGAGCAGGATAAAATTAAGCCTGCTGCTGCTTAAATTAGGCACTGCTATCGAAAAGAAAGAAGCAGTAAAAGATTGGCCCCATTCTAAAAATTTACACAAATTGCGAAGTTTCCTTGGACTGTGTACCTATCATCGACGATTTGTTCCGAATTTTCCCAGCGTAACTAGTAGCCTCCACGAACTCATGAAAAAGAACAAAGCATTGGAGTGGAATAAAAAAAGGAACAGGAAGTGGCTTTCCAAACTCTGAAGGAACCGTTATGTACTGCGCCAATGTTAGCACATCCGGTCCCAGGATCAACATTTATTCTGGATACGGATGCTAGTGGGTATGCAATAGGAGGTGTAATATCACAAGTCATTGGCGGGCACGAGATAGTGGAAGCGTATTATAGCCAGACGATAAGTAAGCCAGAAAAGAATTATTGTGTAACTCGGAGGGAATACTGACGTTGGTAAAGAGCATCAAACATTTTCATAAGTACCTATATGGCCAGCGATTTTTAGTAAGAATAGATCACGCAGCATTAAAATGGCTTCTACAGTTCAAGAACCCAGAGGGACAGCTGGCACGGTGGATTGAACGACTCCAAAGTTATGACTTCTCTATAGAGCACCGCAAGGGTAGTAGTCATGGAAATGCCGATGCGATGTCCCGTCGTCCCTGTAATTTGGAATGCAGACATTGCACAAAAGCTGAACCCAAAGAACTCATAAGAGATGTCCGATTAATGACAATGACATCAACAGAAGACTGGGACGCGAAAGAACTAAGGAAATGCCAACAGGAAGATCCAGATCTGAAACTTGTAATGCACGGATTGGAATTGAACAAACGTCCAACGAGAGAAGAAATAGCTGCAGAAAGTCCAGTCGCAAAAGCATATTGAGCACAGTGGAACAGTTTAAAATTGGTATCTGGCTGCTTGCATCGAGTATGGGAAAGCGGAGATGGGCAAAGCTCCCGAGCTCTTATGATCATTCCAAAAGTAAGAATTCCCGAAATTCTCAACGAACTGCACAACGGTCCATTTGGAGGGCACATGGGAATCACGAAAACTTTGGAGAAGGTAAAGCAAAGGTTTTATTGGGTTGGTTGTCGTCAATCAGTTACGGAGTGGATTGCCAAATGTGCTGAGTGCTTTGCGGCCAAAGGGCCGAGATCCAAGAGTCATGGCCAGATGAAGCAGTGTAATTCAGCGGCGCCATTCGAGCGAATTGCCATGGATGTAGCTGGTCCATTTCCCACCAGTAAATTAGGAAACAAATACGTTTCGGTAGTCATGGACTATTTCAGCAAATGGCCAGAAGTATACCCGATTCCTAATCAAGAGGCTGAAACGATAGCGGACATATTCATCAACAACTGGGTAACGAGATATGGTGTTCCTGTAGAATTACATTCTGATCAAGGGAGGAATTTCGAATCAGCGCTAATTCAGGAGATGTGCCAAAAACTGGGTATACGAAAAACACGTTCAACTGCTTTACATCCGCAGTCCGAGGGCATGGTAGAACGATTCAATCGAACCTTAGAAGAACATTTGGAGTAAGTGGGAGACAAATTTCAAAAAGATTGGGATACTCATATATGTTTGTTCCTGATGGGTTATCGATCTGCTGTTTTCAGACGTCGGTGCAGATTCCAGCAAGGATAATTTTTGGTGATGACCTTCGATTAGCGATTGATTTGAAGTACGAAATTAACCACAGTGGCGGAAGGAATGCTAAAGAAACCAACAATACCTTTGAAGACAAGATAAGAGAAATATATGCTATGGTGAGGCAGCGTACGCAAATCATAAGTGATAAAATGAAGGCAAAATACGACAAGGCAATGAACTCTGAAGGGTTTGTTGACGGAGACTGGGTGTTGCTATATAACCTACAACGGAAGAAAGGCTTATCTCCTAAATTACAGTGTAGTTGGGAAGGACCATACCAAGTCGTCAAACGACTCAACGATGTGGTATATCGCATACAGGCCATTGGAAGACCAAGAAATAAAAGGAAGGTAGTTAATTTGGAACGACGTGCAGCGTATGGTACCGCAAATATGTCTAATCGGGACGATCAGACTTAGGCGGAGGGCAGTGTGGCGAATATGAATTCCAGAATTGACGACAACTTGCCAGAATCTACCAGACATCGAAACTAGTGGTTGCCAGAATGTTCGAATGGCGATACTGTAGCGAACTCAAATGTCAAAGCAAAACAAAATCGGTGCTAAGCAGCCAGAATCAACCAGATAGGGATCCTAGTAGTTGCCAGAATGTTCGAGTAATGATCTATCGGTAATAATCTACTATATAAGGGCTGCCGGAGTGGCAGCAAGACACAGTTAAAATAAGAGTGTTGTTAAGTTAAGTGCAAGTAAATTATAAGTAAGCTCGAATAGCGAGTAACAAAGTGTCAAGTTATTAAATAAGAAATAAAGAAAAGTGTATAGCCATTAAATTGTGACTTTAATTGAACAATCCAGTGATCGAACTCAGGGTAGAGCTTCAACTTAAACGATTAATTTAGAAAATCCGTTACAATACTTTCTAATACCGGACACCAACTCATTTGCATCATAATTTGTTTATTAATACCAAAAAAAAGTAATTTAGTAACGGGTAGTTTTTCCATTAGCATCAGTGACGGCTTAGAGGCGGCGTGGCATGCTTTCCACCTGGTTTTTACAATATTCTGGATCGGTTCTTTCCCATTCTTCGAGTACAAATTTTTTTAAGGTCTTAAAGATTTTGGGGATGTCGTTGGGCCTCTCTTATTAAATTTGCCCATAAATGTTCAATAACTTCAAGCTGGTCGACTGAGGTGGAATTTTGGACAATTATATAGCAGCCAGTTTCGTGCTATCCAAAATTTGTGTTTTGGATGATTATCCTGGTAAAATTAAAAAGTATCACTAATTCCCAATTTTTGAGTGCTAGCTGCTAAATTTTCTTTTAGAATGTCAATATATTTCGTAGCATTCATTAAGCCATCAATAACATGAATAGTGCAGACATGCAGACATGCAACCCCATATGGTAACAGATGCACTGTGTTTTACACTGTTTTTTGTGACATTGGTGTCGTATTATTTGTTTGGATTTCGCCATACAAAACGCTTTCCATCGGAACCAAACAGATTAATTTTTGATTCGTCCGTGAATAATACCTTTAAAAAAATTAACATTACTATAAAAATCTGATAGATAACCTGGATATAGAAACTAACCGAAGACCAATTCGAAGCATCTTTCTCAATATTTTGCTTAGCAAATTCAACCCTTTGGTTTTAATTTTTTTTTGCTTATAAAAGGCTTTCGCCTGGCAGCACGACCATTAAGATTGTTGTCTCTGAATAAACGCCGGATGGTTTCGGCACTAACGTTCACTTGTTTTACTTCTTTGACCTGTTTTTGAAGTTCAACCGAAGATTTGTGATGGTTTCAGATATTTCTTTTAAGAGCCAACGTTCATCCCGACGTGATAACTTGCGCCTATTGGACTGATCTTTTTTTTTATTAGTTATTCTGCCTTCTTTTTTGTATTCTTGAACAATATCAAAGACTGTTGATATGCTTTTATAGACAATATTGGCAATTTGTCGAATTGAAAGAACACGAAAAAACTATGCGTTGTTGGTGAATTATATTAAAATTTCTCATTTGTGTTTTTTTATACACAGGAGACTAGAGATTAATATAAAATTGAGGAAAAACCAAAAAATCAATTAAAAGTGCAGTATTATATAATATAATTGCAGTAATTTTTACACTGTGTGGGTGTAAGTCTGAGTCCCTGTAGCTTGGGGCTGTATGTAAACTTCTGTAAAAGATTTTATTGATTAATAATAAAAACTCCCACACCGTAGTTCGGAGATTGTGTTGATATCATTAGTGATTGCTAATACGTATGTGTTTGGTGTTACCAGGGTTCAATTATTACAAATACAGTCATAATGAACTGAGTCGGCTTTTTTCGAAGTGTGAATTGGCAATAGAAAGAAAACTACACTTCTAAAAAGTGGCGCCACTTGATCTACTAGCATTATTACTTCAGGTCCCTCATTCGAGGCTTTTTTTCAAATGTTTGAAATTAATGTTTTCAGCCCTTTTTTTAATAATACTGTAGGTGAACATATTTAAAGCAACAAAACTACAATAGTCAAAACCTAAACTAACAAACACGAACAAAATATATATTAACTGAAATATTTTGCTATCGATTGACCCAGTTCTTGCACTACCAAAATTTTTTGTGGGGGGTAATTTTGGTCCTGATACAGCTTTTATTTACGTGTTTTTGAGAAATAGAGAACAGAATTTACTTTTTTTAACTTATTGTTTAAAATATGTAGGTAATATTCCCTCGTCATCGCATCTCTCAAAATACACAGCCTACCAATATCTTTAGAAGAGCCACATCCTCAAACCATAATAAAAAGCTTGCCAAACTTTACTGCTGGGTGTACAATACTTTGCTGTAAAATTTTGTAGGGCTTTCTCCAAACCTTGCTAGATCCATTCTGGCAGTGTACCATAATTATATTCTCTTCATAATATTTAACATAGTCTCAATTCTCTGGTAGCTTATTAACACGGGCAATCGAAAAGTTCATACGCCTTTCAATATTCAGTCCGGACAGCAAAGGTTTCTTCCTGGCTATATTCCATGAGTATATATGTCCCATAAATCCATGAGTTTTTATAACCTTTCAGACGGTCTCGGGGTACACTGTCTTTCCGCATTCGTTTTCCAAGAGGGATACTAAATATCTCTAACTTGATTTGGGATTATTGTTAATCTCTTTAAGTATTTTTGTTTGTTCTCGTCTATTAAGTTTCTGTGATCTGCCTCCTGAGTGGTTTTTTCCAAGCGATTTTCTTTTTAGAGGAGTTAATTATATTATAAATTGATTTAATAATCATAATAATAAATATAATTTTTTAAGTGATATGCCTTTCTGGTAGATAAAATAAGCCTCCCTAATTTATTGATGATGCACAGAGTGTTAATAATTTGTCCACTCAAAACGCTCATGTTTTGTCATGTCGCATTTTCGACTTCACTTCATTTTCCGAACTTTCGTTGATTTTTGTTATTATTTATTCTTAAATTGAAATTTATTTTTAACTACTCAGTGGGCCAGCAATGACATGATACTGAAACTTGAAAATATATAATGATATGCTTTTCGCGAACAACCAATTACTTAACTTTGTTGACTTAGGAGTTATTGTAGTCCCTAATCCCAATTTTAATATCCATGTTAATAAAATGGTCTACAGGCTAAAGTTGATCTTTCCTTTGTAAAATGATGCTTTAAAGAATTTACCGATCTGTACATCACTGATATTGGAATAAGGTTTAGTGGAATGAAACCCTAATTATCAAATCCGTTCCGATAGATTAGAACAAAATCAAAATTTACTTTATAACTCAAGGTAACTATATGTCAAAAATATAATTCATAGCTTATTCGATGTAGATACTTCTGTACGCCCTACCTCTGGATTTTTAACCCGTTATTCGTTGCGTCCCAGCCAATTACAAGTTTGATGTTGCAAGCGTTAGTATAAAGATGAAATTTAAACAATTTATAACATTTTATACTCTCGCAATTTGCACGGACCAAAGCGAGGAAATATTTTCGTGTGTTGACAAAACTTAAGAAATTTTTGCATATTAATAATACGTTCTTTATTTGTGAATAGATCACAATTAGCCAGACACGTGGAAATCATTACATTAGGTGTATGGAGATTTGAGGACAAATGGACCGATTTCATAAATTTTTAGCATCAAACGACATTATTTCTAAAATAACATGAAATCATTACATTATCAATACATTAAGCCATGTATACGGAATAGGATAGAAAAGAGGGAGACCTTAAAACTTTACAAGTAACGCCAAAATAATTTCTGCCAAGAAAACTTGTTCGTTTAGTTTTATTAAAATATGGAACAACTGATCTAAAAAATGTTTCCACCTAATTTTATCAATATAACCCACACAATTTTCATTACATGCGCCAGTGTCTAGTTTATATTAAATTAATGAAAATAATGGTATATAATATATGGGACTTGGGGTAATTCGTCTACCGATTTCACCAATTTTCGTCGCTTAACTACAGTACGTCCAAGATAACACGTTTTCTAAATTTTGTTAAGATATATTGTATATGGGTCGAAACCTGATTTTTTCCATTTTTGGCACCAGGTCACACTATATAATTGTTGCTGAGATATGATATTTGACATAAAAGTGGGCGGAATCACGTAGACAGTTCTATTTTCACACCGAATCATATACAGCCGTAGCATCTTTACTGTAAAGTTAAATGCTTTAGATATTTTTCTTTAGCGAATTAAATCACTTTTAGTAGTTTTCAAAATAACCTTTGTATGGAGATAGGACGGACAGCTGGATTAATATAACCCTATATCTATCTCGATTAACTTTAGGCAGAGAACTTATAAACATAGAGAAGGTGAAGGTTCGACAATGAAATAAAACAAAGTCTGAAAAATTTCAACGAAGGAATTCATCCTACAACGAGGGAAGTCACCAATGATAAATTAACATTGTTTTGATTTTTAGCAGAAGGTAATCTGTAGAAATTACGCATTTTCTGTTCTTAACATTCTCAATCAAAGAATATTGATGAGGGAACCAGAGAATGCATATAGTGCATATATCTAAATTCCATAAAAAATTTTATATTTCATTTTAATTCAATTTATGCACAACTGTGAATAAAAAAAATTATTAATAAAAATTATTTCGAAACATTTATATAAATAATTTATATATATGACACCATCAAGGAGTCGAATAAGCATTGATTTGCCGACGGAAAATTTCCTGTCCTTGTTATGTCAATATTTATTATTTTAATAATTATTTATTTCAATTTTAACCAAATATATGTTATCATCTTTTAAAAACTATATATATTGGAGTTTGCATTTATATGTACGTGCATAGATTTTTGAGAATTTATGAATATATGATTGGGCTATAAGCAATATATGTAGATCTATACAAATACATGTGCTTTTATTTCTCTATGAATGCACATAAATATGTGCCTACGAATTTACAAACATACCAATAAAAGTGTACGTATGTACATTCCTCAGAATATTCACTTCGACTAACCTTCAAGAAAAACTATATGCTGACAACAAAAACCATATTCTTTAAACCGGCGTCGAAATTCATAGTAAAAAATTACAAAAACATTTCCGTTCATAAACGCAAGCGCATCATCAACAAAGAAAAGTGACCTCATTCATATAAGCAAGCGCCGCGCACAGCTTCCCGCATGCGTAAGCATAGCAAAGCGCCTTTTCAGGAGGATGCTAAACATCATAAACTGAAACAATTTCTGATATTTACTTCAGAAGCGAAAAGTGGAAGCGTGTTCTTTTACCATTTACCGCAGCACACTTCATACACATCTCGCATTTCACATCATATTCACAGTGAATTCTGTTGAGGCACGGAATGATATTGATATTCTATAGGAATCAGCCTCTTCAGTTAAACACTCAATTCTTCAATCAAGAATTGTTTTTTGCGCATGTTTTAATTTTCTGTCATAGTTGTTTGGACAAATATGAATATTGAAGCTTTTTTGATTTTGGTCAAGCTGTCTGCACTGTTGCCACATTTCACTTTAACTTCAGCATCAACAACAAATTTGATTTGAAACTTTTGCCGTCGAGGTGAGGAAACAGGTTATGGACAGCGACGCCGGCAGCGGGGAGAAGAGTTTGGATGGTTGTTGTTGTTGTTCTCGTGATGCTTGGAATATTCGTTGTAGGTTAGATACAAGTGTACATTTCTATAAAGTTTGTCAGTCATTCGCGCAAGTTTGTGTGTTTTTAGGATTGCCTATATGAAAGGGATTTTCTGGTGATGAGTACAGACATATTTACGTATGTATGTAAAAACTATGTTGGAAAAATTGGTATGGAAAAATAATGAAAATTGTACTTTTTTTATTCATTTAGAAATTTCAGATCTAAGAAAAATAAGAAACAAAAAAAGTTATTTTCAGTCTATTTTCATTTATATTATTTCTTTAATAATTTTAATTTTTTTTAATTTCTATTATTTTTGTTTATAAATTACATAAATAATTTTGATTAAAAAAAAATTTTTTTTGCCACTCATATTTCCCATGAAACATTTTTTCTCATAAACATACAATTTCTATGCCTATCCTCATATGTATATAAAATTTTCTGATCGCTATTTTCTGTTGGCAAACACCGTGTTTAACATATTTCGTCATGAAATAGCGAATATATTAAAAAATGGTGAATTCTCTACTCGGTGTTTTTTAGCCTCTGTGCACGAGCCAATCGAACATCGTACAAAAATCAATTTGCGCCTTCTCTATGGTTGTAAGTTCTCTGACCAAAAATAACATAGAAAAGGTCATTGTTGCGCAAATTAGCCGATGCTAAAATCGTATGGGATGGCGAAAAGACCACTGTTGTCAAGTGCGTAAAATGATAAAATCCATTCTTGTTATTTGTAGTTTTTTTTTATCATTGCACTGCCCTTTTGGTTTTTGATATATATATATACATTATTTATATGTATATACATTAAAACTCTAATACTTGGCAAATGCGCTGATTATTTTATGCTTATTTACAATATCCATATATAATCAATTTATTTATTACAGAAATATAAGTATTTTATTTCTAAAATGTCGATGAAAGTAAATGTGAAAATGGGTGTCTTGAACATATTCCTATGAAAAGAAGGAAGTGCGAGATTGCTGGGGCGTAAAGCAACCAGCAGGGAGGTATCTTTCGAATAAAAGGACTTTGCTCAGGAGGCAATCCTTTTTAATAATTTCTCTAGCCCCTACGTAACATAAAGCTTTTCGAACTTCCTCATTGCTTTATACCGTATATATCGGTCAATGCATAAGATATCTAGGCAAAATTAAAAGAACGTGTAATATCGGATATACCAAAGTTTAATGCCGACAACGTGTGAAATCGGTCTACGATTTACCGAACTTCCATAGACTAAATACGTGTATAAATATTTCCGTTATCCTAGCAGATATTATGCCGAATATATCGGTGAACATTTGAGTTATTTTTATATAATTGTGTCGAAATATTTTCTCAAGTATACTTGAGTAATTCCAAAGTAAAAGCAATCGGTCCTGAACTTCACTTTAGCCTCATTATACCCGATATAGTGATTTCCGACTGACCGACGCACTTCAAACCGTTTATGTTATTTAATACGTATGATTTTTTAATGATATGAAGGGGACATGTTTTCTTAAACATAATATGGTTTAGCGCTGAATATGAATGAAATCGGTCTGAACCTTTATCTAAACTCCACATCTCTAATATAATATAATGAGTTTCGCCCACTGGTTGACTTTTTTTATATATCCAATATATTATATTTAATTTAGCTCCTTTTATTCAGTTTTTATCACATCCTAATTGAGTTAATTATTTTGATTTTAATATAAATATCTCGGACATAAAGCAACATTTAGCTATGAAACTAAGTGAGTTTATGTCCTATATAAGCTAATAAGATACCAAATATGATTGTAATCCATTAACGTTTCCGTTTGGATAAATAATGGATTTCTAATTTATTTGCAACATTTTTAAGATTTTTTCGTTGACAAATTAAGATACAAAACCGTGATTTGGTACAGGACATCGCAAACAAAATTTGCTGAAGACAAATCCTTCTAGCTCCTCCTCAAAAATCGGAATAACCATGTATGTGAAAGTGCAATAAGTCTCTAAAGAAATATGTTAGAGGTACTAAGTTTTATAACACATGGCATAAATATGTAGCATAGAAATCAGTGAAAAAATTGGAGAAAAGGTGTTACTCCTTACCATTTAGTGAAATCTCAAATCTCAGGAGCGACTAAAACAGTTTCAACGAAATTTGCTGCAGAGCATTATCTTGACATCTTTATCTTACAGAACTACAACCACTCCTACTTCCCATATAACTCAGTTTTTAATTCAATCTGTTTCTTTCACTTCACAATATAGTTAATATATTAATAATATTAAACACAATAATATATAAATAGTAATATAACAATATCTAAATATTAATATAAAGTAAATCATATGGTTAATGGGACATGTGCTTTAATTCAAGATTCAATAGCGCGTTCGCTACAGTATTGCTCTTACAAGATTGGAGTTGAATTTTATAGAAAATTTCTCGCCAAACGCATGCGACCTTTTCATTTAAGAGTTAGGGTTAAGGGTTGGTACCTACTTTTTAAAGTCCATCGGATCTGTTTTAATAGTATTTTGAGCTGTAATGTAACCCAGATATTTTAATTTGAAGAGTTTTGATTTATAAAGGGAAACTCTTGTTATTGACCTTTCTCAATATTTCAATATCAATATATTCAACGCCATACCATCCTCCATGTCACGATCCTTACTGTCTGAAAAAATATTTACCTCTGCTTCCACAATGCTTATTATTCCACTTCATAAAAAGTAAAGGTAAGAATATTTTTCAGTTATTTTATATCGTTTATATGGACTTATTATTCATAAAATAATTTCTAATTATTGTAAAATTTTTGTATTTTCAGGAGCTGTATGTTAATAAAACATCATCTCATCCTAGGTTCACTCTCAAAACTCTTATTCCCGGAAATCCGTATATACTATCAATTTATGCATGTAATTTGAAAGGGCGGTCCGACCCCACGATTGTAAACGTAGACGTGATTAGAACTGTAGATAGCAGATTAAATGCAGGACAAGGTAACACGTATATACCTATATATTTAGAAAACATGCTATTATGTGTATTTTAAAACAATTGCGAAAGGTACTTATGATGAATGATCGAACAGATATATTCTGGAAATAATAGTTTTGAAATGGGTTTGTATTTGGTTTATTGGTTTGTTTGTCAGAGAAATAATCTATTGAAAGTTATTCGATAAAAAAATTTTTATTCTAGAAAGTTGTACAAATCTTTCATCCTAAAAAATAATCAAGTTTGTAATGTATACCTGACTAAGTTTTATACGTAGTAACATTTCAGTATCTTATTTCCTTTTATCGTGCTCTATATGGTCAGATATAAAGTTTACTTAGTGTAATAAGCTGGGAATGGAAAATGAAAGCGTGTATATGTTAACTGACAAGGAGACGAGTGAGAGCATTAAAAAATGTGTCTATGGTCGGTTGCAATTCGTAATGGAACTCTTTAATGAAAAATTCCTTTACAACTCTGGTGAAATGATCTGTAATAAATTGCCCCATAAAATCCAAGGTAAAATGTATCATTCCCCTCACATTCTATTAGAGCATCACCGATAATGTCTATCTATACAATAAAATGAATTGAAAGAATTTCATGAGTATACCTAACATAATAAATTATTTTAGTGGTATGAAGTAAAACCAGAAGGACAGTATGAACCGATTGCGATTATATATGGGTCAGAGTTGCCACCCAAGGAGTGTTAAGTTTTGTATGTATTAAAAAATGTTTGAATTATCATTTCTAAAGAAGCTAATGGAATTCAAAACGGCATTCGATAAGAAATGGACGTAGTCGATTTCACTAATTTTAAAATGTAAAGAGGTCGTAATGCAATGCTATGAACCAAGTTTAGTGAAAATCTCGACAAATAATTTTTATCTCCTCATTTTACAGGAACTGTTTCACCCCAAAAGCATATATAATTGTACATACTTTTCTTAAAAGGGTGGATTCCGCGGATGGCTGAACAAGGCTTTAAGCGGCTTAATTTGCCGGCGAACTATATTTATGAGTATGTCATAATGCATGGGTCTATCAAATCCAAATCTTTAGTTAAACAAAATAATTTTAATGCCTGTATGAAAAGAAAAACAACACATAGTATAATTTGTAATAACTAAATAGAATGGGTTCAGAAGTAAGGAATAGCTAAGTTCGTGCAGCCAGCAAAACTAAAAGACATGCCACACATTTCGAAGTGTTCGTAGAATAGTATTGTAAAAAAGTAACTAAGGCCTAACTCAGGGTGTAGCCGCACATTTTATACTATTGCAATTTGCGAAGCACAAAGGCAAGGAAATATTTTCAGGTGTTGGTAAATTTTCTAAACAAAGTTAATCATATGAAAGAAATATTGGATATTCCACGAAATTGCTAATGGATTACAATTATATTTGGAATCCTATTAACTTATACTGTATGCCATAGGTTCACTTAGTTTCATTCATATATTGCTTTATATCAAAAGGCGTCAAACTAACACAAATTCATTATAATAATAATAATAATAATAATAATAAAATTCATAATAATAATAGTAGTGTGGGAATGTAGATATCAATAGCCATACTTTTTACTACCGATCTATGTTCGGCATCTGGGGGCCTTGAAAAGTCATTGCACGAGTTCGTAAATTTTTAGATGACAGGTGCCGCAGGTTGAAGATACTATTTGTGAAAAGTTTTATTCCAATATCTTCATAGCAGCTTCATTTACATATACGATACGGGAAGTAGGCGGCATATGAGAAATAGGCGGGTTTGCAATCCGAACACGCGCATTTTACAACGTAAAATATGGATATGGATAGAATGTTATGCGCCAATGTTTGGTTTGAATCATTAAAGTAGTTCCTGAGCTATGAGATTGGCCCTGAAAGTGAGAGGTGGCAGTCCATTGTCCAATTTTTACACCGATTAATATATAACCATACCGAACCGTTTTTTCGGTACAATTTAAAGCTTCTAAAGCCTTTCCTTATTGGGTTAGCACATATTTGGTAGTTTCCAATTCAAATTTTGTATGGGGGTAGGCATGATTACTATCCGGGTTCACCCTGTTTTATACTGTATGATAAAATGATAGAGAAATGCTTTCAGAAAACATATAGATGGCGGGGCTACGCCCACTTTCCAGAAATATTCAACGACAAATACGCCTTCATCCTGTAATTCTCTGTACCAAAATTCATTTTTATTCAGCGTATTTTGTGGTTTAGTTACAGCACTTTGAAGCTTTGTAGGTTAGCGGTTTTTTTTTTTGAGTGGCAATGGTCCGCTACTTCGAAGTGTTTGTGGAATAGTATGATGAAAAAGTAAGGAAGCGCTTAGTTTAAGTGTAACCGAATATTTTGTACTCTCGGAATCTGCGAAGTCCAAAAGTGCGGAAATATTTTCAGGTATTGGCAAAATTTATATTAAAAAATTTTTCATGTGAATTCAGTATTCGATTTTGACGAAATTGTTAATTGATTGCAATCATATGTGGCATCTTATTAATTTATACCATAGCTCATACACTGACTTAGTTTCGTTACTACATTTTGCTTAATGTCCGAGATATTGATATTAAAATTTCCCTAACTAATGCAATACAATACTAATACAATAACTAATACCTAACTATACAATATAGCATATTCATGATAATGTATTAGTATTGTGGGAAGATACATACCAATATCCATAATTTTTAGTACCGAATGCCATAATATTATCGAAATTAATTTTACCGAGCCATCTCCTATTGAGGTATATGTAATCAATTAATGGACGAAATTTAATATATTGGGTATATGAGGAAAATGCCGAGCTGCCCACTTCATTTCATTAAAACATCATAGATATGGACCTACGCAAACAGTTTAAAGTCAACTAGAAAGTCGGAAATTGCTATATTGGCTATATTGGGATTAGCGGAATGTCTAAACTGATTGCACTTACTTCTGGCAATAAACTAAAGTATGCTCGAGAACATATTTCCACACAATTTTATTAAGATAAATAAAAAGTTTACCAGTTATTCGGCAAAAAATCTGCTAGCATAACGATAATCATTATATGTATGTAGCATAAATTCATGGCATTTATTTCAGATACCAAACTATAGTCTATTCAAGATCATACGTTCACTTGATTTTGTTAAGATATCTTACATATTGGTCGATATATACGGTATAAAGCAAACCGGAAGTTTGAAATTCTTATATTGGATATATGGGGCCCAGATGTAGTCTTGACCAGATTTTATCCATTGTTGGAATCACGACTTATTATTACCAAGAAAAGATGCTTTCAGACTTTCATTAAAATAGCTCATAGACTGGCCGAAATTAGTATATGGTATAAAGTCGACCAGAAGTCTGAAAATTTTAATGTTAGGTATATTTGCTTAGTCGATTTTATCCATTTTAGGCATAACAACATATTATTACTAAGAAAATATGCTATCAGACTTTCATTAAGATTGACCGATATAAATATGTGGTATACAGTTAACTGGAAGTTTGAAAATCCTTATATTAAGTATATAGAAGTATTTACCCCTAAAGCTAGAGAGAAGTATTTACCCCTATTTACCCATTTTTGGCACAAGAACACATTATTATCAGGAAAAGGCGCTCTCCGAATTTTTTTAATATATCTAACATATTGACCGATATATACGGTGTAAAGTCAACCGGAAGTTCGAAAATATTTATATTATATTATATTATAATATTTTCTGTAAAAAGGCACTCTGAGGCACTTCAAGGACTTGAAAAGAAATAGTCCTATTTCGAGAAATTTTAATAGTGTGATGTCATATTTGAAGACAGATTTGCGCAAAGTTTTTTTTCCAAATATCTCCATTGATATTCATTTATTTACTTTGAATTTAAAGAACTATGATAAATTCAAAATTGTTATGTATCGGAAGTAGGCGTGGTTGTATACAGATTTCTGCAAACTTCACACTGTAACATGAGAATGTCAGGATACTGTCATACACCAAGTTTAACTACTGAGATATAGGATTTCACATGGATATGGGCAGTGTCATGACCATTGACCAATTTCTAGACCGACTCCTATAAAGCTTTTATGTACCGTCCTTACTGTAAACTTTTGTCAGTTGTAACACTTTTAGTAGTTTTCAACATAACCGTTATAAGGGGCATAGTTATCATACTACTTCATCCATTTTCACAGTGATAAGGAGGACCACATTTTGTGGACGCGTCAATAGTCCAATTTCGACCACTTGTAATAACAATTGTCTTAGAGTGCCAAAGAACACATGTACCTAGTTTCAGCAAGAGATCACAGTATTTACCTAAGTTATCGCTTGCTCGGACAGACGGACCGTCACCCAACATTCAGCTGATTTCGTCATCCTGATCATTTTTATATATATAGCTCTCTATTACGATTGGTTCTAGGTGATACAAATAACCGTTAAGTGAAAAAAATTATTATATTCTGTGCAGCATGTTTCGACAGTATAAAAATCAATATGTAAATATAACATTGTGAAGTGTGAGTGTGAAGTTTTGAGATGTGTTGAATTCCTAATTCGTTACTGAGCGAAATATTTTTGTAATTTGCCATGTGTTTTGATTTAATATTTTTCTATGCCGTATTGCAATATGTGCGAAAAAAAATTTCTACTGAATTTCTGTAAGGAATCTTACATTTATATCTATACATTTGATTTAAAGCCAACCAGGGACGAAAACCTTTACCTTGGATATAGCAGTGATGGGGAACTTATGAGCCACATCATTCCATTTTTGAGATCTAACCATGATTTACCAGAGAACTCATAACCATAGAGAAGGTGAAGGTTCGACAGCGAAATAAAACAAAGTCTGAAAAATTTCAGCGGGGAAATTCACCTCATGATAAAGTAACATTGTTTTGATACTTAGCAGAAGGGAATCTGTAGAAATTACGCATTTCCTGTTCTTAACATTCTCAATCAGAGAATATTGATGAGGGAACCAGAGAATGCATATAGTACATATGCAATGTGAATTTTCTAAATTCCATAAAAAATTTTGTATTTCATTTTAATTCAATTTAGGCACAACTGTGAATAAAAAAAATTATTAATAAAAAATATTTCGAAACATTTATATAAATAATTTATATATATGACACCATCAAGGAGTCGAATAAGCATTGATTTGCCGACGGAAATTTTCCTGTCCTTGTTATGTCAATATTTATTATTTTAATAATTATTTATTTCAATTTTAACCAAATATATGTTATCATCTTTTAAAAACTATATATATTGGAGTTTGCATTTATATGTACGTGCATAGATTTTTGAGAATTTATGAATATATGATTGGGCTATAAGCAATATATGTAGATCTACACAAATACATGTGCTTTTATTTCTCTATGAATGCACATAAATATGTGCCTACGAATTTACAAACATACCAATAAAAGTGTACGTATGTACATTCCTCAGAATATTCACTTCGACTAACCTTCAAGAAAAACTATATGCTGACAACAAAAACCATATTCTTTAAACCGGCGTCGAAATTCATAGTAAAAAATTACAAAAACATTTCCGTTCATAAACGCAAGCGCATCATCAACAAAGAAAAGTGACCTCATTCATATAAGCAAGCGCCGCGCACAGCTTCCCGCATGCGTAAGCATAGCAAAGCGCCTTTTCAGGAGGATGCTAAACATCATAAACTGAAACAATTTCTGATATTTACTTCAGAAGCGAAAAGTGGAAGCGTGTTCTTTTACCATTTACAGCAGCACACTTCATACACATCTCGCATTTCACATCATATTCACAGTGAATTCTGTTGAGGCACGGAATGATATTGATATTCTATAGGAATCAGCCTCTTCAGTTAAACACTTTAACATCTAATGTAGCATGAGCGGAAAGCACAAGTTTATAATTCGATCAATTCTTCAATCAAGGATTGTTTTTTGCGCATGTTTTAATTTTCTGTCATAGTTGTTTGGACAAATATGAATATTGAAGCTTTTTTGATTTTGGTCAAGCTGTCTGCACTGTTGCCACATTTCACTTTAACTTCAGCATCAACAACAAATTTGATTTGAACCTTTTGCCGTCGAGGTGAGGAAACAGGTTATGGACAGCGACGCCGGCAGCGGGGAGAAGAGTTTGGATGGTTGTTGTTGTTGTTCTCGTGATGCTTGGAATATTCGTTGTAGGTTAGATACAAGTGTACATTTCTATAAAGTTTGTCAGTCATTCGCGCAAGTTTGTGTGTTTTTAGGATTGCCTATATGAAAGGGATTTTCTGGTGATGAGTACAGACATATTTACGTATGTATGTAAAAACTATGTTGGTTATTGGTATGCTATTTCCGCGATTGCGCAATGAAATAAATGCTGCTATCGAATATGTGTATACGCATCCATTTGTGTAAGCATATTTAATTTCTAAATATACGGAAATTACTAAAAAATAATGGTGTATTTTGTACATCGATTTCACTGGTTTCACCGGTATATACGATATAAAGCTAAACGGAAGTTTGAAATTCTTATATTAGGCATAAATGGGCAAGGGGAATTTTTGACCCAATTTTGCCAATTTTTGACATCAGAACGCATAATTACAAGGAAAAAATGTTCTCTAAATTTCATTGGGGCATTTCAAAACTACCTGCTATGTACGGTACGAAAGTAACCAGAAAATTGGAAATTCTTATATTAAGTTTGTGGGGGCTAGGGGAAGTATTGACCAGATTTAGCGTCTTTTTAATGCAAGGGCTAATTATTATCAGAAAAATGCTCTGAATTTCAAATATATATCACAGATTGACCGATACTAGATTAAAGTTAGATTTCGACTATTTTTAGACTTGAGACCGCATACCTTGAAGTAGTAGTAGTGAAGCAGTATCTTCGTTGGTGTTTGATTTATATTATGTAAAGTGAAAGAATCAAGTGGAATTTAAAATTCTGTTATATGGAAAGAAGGCGCTGTTGTTGTCCGACTTCGCCCATCTTCACACTTTAGCATAAGAATGCAATATGTAAAATTATGCACCAAATTTGGTTGAAATTGGTGGAGTATAGTAGTTCTCGAGATATCGAATTTCACTTAAAAGTGGGCGGTGTTTCACCACACCGACTCCTGTAGAGTAAAAATATAAAATGTAGTACTTTAGCCGTACTTTTTAGTGAGTTGTCACATTTTCAGTAGCTTTTAATGTAACCGTTATAGATGGCGTGGTTAACATTTTATTTCATTCATTATAACACTGTGAGAGGAGGTGTTAGAAGGGGCTATTTTCCGCATGTTTGTTTGATATAACTGTAGTGGTTTGTGAGATATCTACATTATGACTATTAGGGGGTGGGCCCATATTAAATTTTTAAAAAATTAATTTAATTAAATAATTAAAATTAATATAACTCTATATCTATTTCGGCTAGTTTTAGGTGCTACAAACAGATGTTGCAACATCTTGTGACAGCATAAGAGCTCAATACAGCACGCCCTTATGATTCCTCCTAATGCATAGCATTACTTTAACGTCATGGATATTCGGCTTTGTCGGTGATTTGACTGGTTGACTAGGTTTCATACATTTTCACACATATAATTTTTTGCATTTAGGGTTGTTGTAATGATTCCATTTTTCATCACCAGTCAAAATCCGGTGCGAAAACGACTTCCTTTTGTAGATTTCAAACAGCATTTCAGATATGCAAAATCGTCTCTCAACGCGTCTTGGCTTCAATTCATGTGGCATCTCATTTGGAAATGGCTGCTTGAGTGACTCATAAAGATTCTGCGAACTCTTTTTGTGTGTGGCAACAATCTTCGTAGAATAATACTTCTAGCTCCTCATCTTGAAACTTTTTTGGCTGCCCAGGACGTTCTTCGTCTTCCAAGCCAAAATCACCAGTTTTAAGTAGTGCAAACCACTTTTGGCACGTTCGTTTAACTAGAGCATGTTCACCGTAAACTTCCACCTAAATATGGTTCTTTTGGCTGAGATTTTCTATATTTTAAAGTAATGAAGAAGTACTCCCTACGAAAACTCTTTTTCAAGAACAATGTTCGACATATTTGAGTGATGCTTAAAAGGATGCTCAAGGACAGTTACTTCCCAACGCATGTTAGGAATATTGGAACAATCGAATTATAATCAAGTTACGCCATCTCTTGGCAAACCGCACGAATATAGTTATAGACCCAATATAGAACCACAAAAGAGTCGCCGAGCTAAATGCTTATATATTATAGTAGCCAGATTAATATTTGCACTGTATTGTTATTGCATTTGATACAGTGAGAAATTAAAAACTGCAAATTGCTAATGGTTAAAGAGAACTTAAACGAAGAGTTGAAAAACTTGAATAAGTATTTAATAATATTAAATAGCCAAAACAAACTTAGCTGTAGAGCAACGAAAAAGAGAACTTGTTATGCAAAATATAAGATTAATCAGCGCTTTGATGGCGATACTAACTATTTAGTACTATAAGCTATAAGCAGTTAGCACAATTTTGCACAATTGTATTTTACATACTTTACGTTGCGCGTAAAGAAGGGAGCAGCCGTCAGTTCGGATAACGCTAAGAAAAATTTTGTAGAGTTTGGAGAGCATACTCCAATTTCGACTCTTATATTGCAAGTTAGTAACATAAAATTGAGAAGTATCGTATATCTTCTATGTGAAGAAATAAATAACGAAATTTGTAGAATTAAAGATTATTTAAATCAAATTCTGAAAGTAATTCTACTAAAACTTATTTGATAAATGAATTAGAACAATTGAGTGTGAAAGCTCTCAAAAGAGAATTCAGAAACGATTTAACCGCTTTAATTAATTCTAACCTAGCAACTAATGTAAAATATGTAGTTAAAATTTAAAAAAAAATAATGATGTATATAATTAGTAATATAAACGAAATCTGAAAAACAATTCATGGGCTCCCCATTAGTCTATTAGTCTGTAATAACAGACTTTGTAAAAGTGGATTTGTGATCTCTACCTTACTCAATCCAGATAAGTAAATATAATGTTGTCCACAAAAGCGTTGTCGTCATTAGTTTTATAGACTTATTAGCGTTATCCCAAGCAATTTCTTACAAACGAATACATTGCAAACTAGAAAGTCTAGCCCGACTGACTCAAACCAGTCTGGAATACGCATATTAAAATAGTTCAGTTAGAAGCCTCGGAGACTATCGCAATTGAATTGACACAACAAAAAGATAATAATTTAAATAGACACAGGTTCATCTGTAAGTTTAATTAAACCATGTATACTCAGCAATGAAGCAACAAAGTTAAAACCAATAAATCATGATGAATATAAAAGCTGAAATAACAACAAGAAAAACAGGTATCGACGATATTGAGCGACTTCATAAAACACTCAATGAAAAATTAAGAATAATACATACATCGAAAAATAAAGAATTAAAATATTTAGAAATAGAGCAAGCAATACCGTAATCATATAATTATTCACTCGGGGAATTCCATATAACATATTTTTCAATAAAGAGCCACCAAAAAATAATCCCAAATAATCGAAGAAAAAATAATTGAGAACATTAATAAATACAGACAAGAAAAAGAAATTGATATTAATTTTGTGAATGCAGAAAATTCAAGAAAACCATTAAATAAAATGTATAATCCACCCAAGTTTCAATTATGAGAGGTTTGGTAAATAATGACAGCAACGTCACGGCGTTGCAAAGTTATATTTACGAAGAAAAAAAGGGAAAAATGTAGTCCTTTTTTATAGAATCGTATTAAAAACATATTCCTAGTAGTTAGAAGTTATATCATTCTTCAAGCATTCTTCTCATTAATGTGATATAAGGTATTATAATTTTTAATCACGAATAATAATAAACGCATTCTTCTGAATACAACAATTTTTCGTTTCGTAAAGCAAATTTAAAGTTCCGAATTTCGTTTTATAATTAAATATTGAAATTTTGAATATCATGTGAATAAATAAATGTTACTTAAATTATACTATGACAATATCCTATCTATGACATAAAATGTATGAGATAAACCGTCAAAAATCTAAAAACAGAATAAACTAGTTTTATTTTTTTTTACTAGTAGGCTAACCGTGACGTTTTCGTTTCAACTGAACAAAAGTTGGTTCGGTTAATAAATAAAAGTAACATCAAATGATTACTTAAGGGGAATTTTCTTTAAATCAATTCGGTATAGCCTATATTTTGTAAGTTTAGCTTTAGAATCCACTTTCCCGTATTGGCCTTTCGGCCTGAAATTTCTCTTCTGTGCTTTAACTTTTCTTCAATCGCGTATGTCTTATCCAATATGTAAAGCAAATAGATCATCATTTCGATATATATAGGAGCACAAATATACGAACGAATATAAATGTTTTAACATAAACTATTTAGGAATATCGAACTATATTCTTCAATTCAAATAATATAAAATTCAAATGTCAACAAATAAAAAACCAGAATGATGATGAATAATGAATTCATTAACATTCTCTGCTTTAACATTTGAATCATGGGCAGCATCATATTATAAAATTTAAAAATTAAAAACTTAAGAAATATAAAACCAATTTAAAAAGAAAAACAGACAAATAAGGACAGCTAAGGACAGCTAAGTTTGGGTGTAACCCAACCTTTTATACTCTCGCAATGTGCAAGGATTAAAAGAGAGGAAATACTTTTAAGTGCTGGCAGAACTTTAAATTAAACAAGTAAGGAAGGGCTAAGACCGGTGTAATCGAACATTTTATACTCTCGCAATGTGCAACGATCAACGGCGAGGAAATGTTTTCAGGTGCTGGCATAACTTTGTATTAAACAAGTAAGGAAGAGCTAAGTTCGGGTGTAACCGAGCTTTTTATACTCTCGCAATGTGCAAAGATCAAAGGCGGCCAAATGCTTTCAGTTTTTGGCATAACTTTATATTATAAAATTTTGCGGAAAAATTCAACATTCATTATTCAATATCTTATTAACTTATATTACTATCAAAATTAACTCAAATAAGATATATGCGATATAAACTCAACCAAATTGGCTTAATTGAATATACTAGATACTTGAGGAAAAATTTAACCAAAGGAAAGGAAATCATTATATTAGGAATAAACGACTTAGACCATGGTCTACAACTATTTTTTATTTACTCTTTACTTTTTACTTACTCTTTTTTATTTAGCCCGAAACTATATTATAATTATCTCCTTAATTTCATTAAAATATCATACATATTGACCAACATAAGCGGTTTAAAGTCAGATGGAAAGTCGGCAATTTTTATATCGAGAATTACTCAAGTATATTAGGGAACATCTTTCCAATAAATTTTGTGAAATTATTGGGTTTTTCGGAAAGTCATTTCGTTTTTTCCCGCCAGAGGACTTAATTACGTTTTTTCGAAACTAACTTCACACTTAAGCCCCATAACCATTATATGTCATGAGAGCTGATATTGCAAGGCTTGTGTGTGAAAAAGTTCTATTAATTCTACCCAGTAGTTTTTGGTTGGTGCCTTTTTAAATATGGAGAGCAATAAGCAGCATTTTCGTCATATTTTACTTTTTAACTTCAGAAAAGGTAAAAATGCTGTCCAAGCGAGAAAAAAATTGACGGATGTGTATGAAGAAGGCGTGTTAACAGTACGCCAGTGCCAGAACTGGTTTGCAAAATTTCGATCCGGCAATTTTGATGTCGAAGATGCACCACGGTCTGGAAGGCCGGTCGAAGCTGACAAAGATGCGATAAAGGCATTAGTTGATGCAAATCGGCGAATCACCACACGAGAGATCGGTGAGAGGTTAAATTTGTCGAATTCAACTGTTTATGGCCATTTGAAAGGCATGGACTTAACCTCGAAGCTCGATGTGTGGGTGCCCCATGTCCTTACCGAGCGAAATTTGTGTCGTCGTGTTGACGCGTGTGATTCGCTCCTCAAACGTCTAGAAAATGATCCATTTTTGAAGCGGATTATTACTGGGGACGAAAAATGGGTTGTATACAACAATGTTAAACGCAAGAGGTCATGGAGCAGAAAAGATGAACCGGCTCAAAGCGTGTCAAAAGCCAACATTCACCAAAAAAAGGTGATGCTCTCCGTTTGGTGGGATGTCAAAGGAATCGTTTTTTTTGAGCTTTTGCCGGACAATACAACGATTAATTCAGAAGTCTATTGTCATCAGCTGGACAAATTGAATGATTCACTTAAAGAGAAGAGGCCCGAATTAATCAACAGGAAGGGTGTAGTGTTCCACCAGGATAATGCGAGACCTCACACAAGTTTGGTCACTCGCCAAAAACTTTTACAGCTTGAATGGGACGTACTGCAACATCCACCATATTCTCCAGATCTGGCGCCTTCCGACTACTATTTGTTCCGGTCCCTGCAAAATTTTTTGGATGGCAAAACCTTTACCTCAAATGAAGATGTCAAAAACCACCTGGACGAGTTTTTTGCCAGCAAGGACCAAAACTTTTATGAGAGGGGAATTATGTTACTGCCAGAAAGATGGCAAAAGGTGTTGGACCAGAATGGCCAATATATAATTTAATAAAATATTTATTCATTATACGAAAACTGTCTTTCATGTTCCCCAAAAAAAACGAAATGACTTTCCGAACAACCCAATAATTCACACAGTGATCGAAATATTCGGCATAAAGTCTGCTAGAATAACGAAAATCAATAGATGTAGTATATGGGAGTTGGGAGTATTCGTTGATCGATTTCACACAATTTCGGCATTATTCTATCGAATGTCATAGATTATAATATTACATCTAAACTTAATTATGCTAAGATATCTTACATATGTAGCGAAATATATGGTATGAAGTCTACTCGTAGGTTGAAAATCCTTATATTAGGTATATTGGGGCTAGAGGAAGTGCTTACCCGATTTTATCCATTTGTGAGACCAAGGTACACTATTATCAGGGAAAGATACACCTTAAAATTCAATAAGATATCTCACAGATTAATCGATAGTTTTGGTAAAAAGCAGATGTATATACTGTGGTTCTTATATTGGGTATCTGGGGCTTGAAAAATTATATGCCGATTGCGAACGTTTTTACACATGAAATGGCATATCTGGAAGGCACTATTTGTACAAAGTTTTATTCCAATAGCTCAATTGGTGCTAGGTTTATATACTTTCAAGTGAAAGAATCAGATGAAAATTAAAAAGGTGTCATGTGAGAACTAGGCGTAATTTTTATCCGATTTCCCCCATTTCTCAATGTGGGATAGGGATGTAAAGGTAATGTTCTGTACCAAATTTATTTGGAATCGACATGAGGTATGAAAATTCAGCTAAGTGGACGGTGCCATATCCATTGTCCAAATCCCAATGTCCAAAGTATTTCTTCTGTACCATCTTGACTGTAAGTGAAATGAAAAGTAATGTTTCTGACGTATTTCTTCAATTTTTTATGGTGTAATTTGTATATTGATTTCTCCAATTTTCACCATTGAACTGTAGCATATGCAAGATTATACGTTCACCTAATTTTGCTAAAACAGCTTACATATTGCCCGTCATATACGATATGAAATCAAATGGAAATTTGAAAATCTTATATTAAGTATATGGAAAAGATTCCCTCCAAATTTCAATAACGTATCTTGCAGATCGATCGACATTTTCGGTAAAAGGTCAGCCATTGGCATTGGGGTCCAAGTATTCGGTATAATATAAGTAATATATAATATACTGTTTTTAACATATTATTATATAAAATATTTTATATTTGTATAATAATATTTCTCCCATAAGGATGCAAATACAATGTCATGTACCAAATTTGGTTGAAATTGGTTAAGGCGTTCTTGATATATGGGATTTCCCCTAAAAGTAGGCGGTTACACGAATTTTTATGCAGCCCTTCCAAACCTTATTTACATTAAAATTTAAAACTGCTTTCGTGTTTATTTAGTGAATTGTAACCCTTTTAGTAGTTTTCAACATAACTGTTATATGGGGGGTGGGCGTAGTCATTATCTGATTCCATTTTCTCACTTTATGAGGATGTCCTAGAAAGACTTGTTCTCGGCAATTCTTGTTTGCTTGATATGGCTTTAGCGGTATGTTTATTGAACCCATTAGGTGGCGCGGCCACGCCCGCTATTTAAAAAAATTTAAACCACATTATGTATCTCAAATTGAACTTAATAAGAAGTTTTTGATCGATATTTGTACTAATTAGATTTCAAAAACTGGTACCAGCAATAAGTAATGACAAATTCTCTGATGTTTCCACCAAAGTCTAATACTTGACATGAAAATAGGTGCTTTAAAAAATTTTAAATAAAAAAGCCGACAACGTAATAAAATTAAAACAAATGGCAAAGGCTTAGGGCTCTCTTTCGAAATTTCCTTTCTCAAACAATAAAATTTTTGGTCAATTTAAAATTAAAGTACAATAGTTTAAAAGTTAAAGTCTTAATAAATCATAATCCATATTGTATTTATAACCGATCTTTATTAAATACCTGATTTTAAGGAATTAAAAAATTTTCTCCTTTCAGTTCTAGATCACCGCGCCGAATTGGTTTTCTCACCTTTTCTGTCACTTAGTGTGGGACTAAGCATTGCAATTTGCATAGCAATTTTGGCAATACTTTTTTCTCTACGTACAACATGTAAAAATTCGAGGCAAATAATAAAGGAGTTTTCAAAAGAACACAACTTATGGGAGGTTTCGAGTCGAAGTTCAGGAAGTAAAGAAATGGATATAAATGAAAGTGATGAAAGAAACCCAGATGTTATCCCTGAGCTGCTCGATACCGAAAAACAGGTATTCTCAAAACCATTTTAATATGATTGAAATAAGATCCGCAAAACACTCTTAAAATACACATCCGTATAGAGACTCTGTTACTGACAGATTCCAAAATGTTAAATATTTTGAAAAATTAATCTTAAAGTTTATAAAAATTCCGGGACTGCCTAAAATTCCTAGATTCACAAACATTTGCAAACAAAAAGTAACTGGTACTTAAAACTTCCGCTCTCCTTATCTAATAAATATAGACGCGTTAGTAAAACATCTAACATACAATCGATATGTTTGGTATAAAGGTATCTATCATATCGAAATTTATTATATTAGGTAACTTCATAATGCCACTCTAATAGAAACCCTCGTAATTGGCAAAAAACCTGGGGCAGTCGATTTGCATAGGCCAGAAAAATCATTCGCCATAGACAGGACAATAAAGTGGATGTATAGAAACATCCCAGCCAAGCTGTCTATTAGAAAACCTTCCTGACCGTCAATTTTTGTTTTATCACCGGTGTTGGTGTCGGCTTACCGCAATTCAAACATGACCGTTTTCACAGAAAATCATCAATTTTGTTGCGATTCAGCAGCGGTTCGCAGACGAAAATTTGGTCTGTTTTTGTGAGTTAACTCATGGCCCACCCAAAACTTGACAAAACTTTATATTAAGAAGTGTTACGCAAGAATTTAAAATTCATTATTCGACGAAATTGTGATTGGGTTATAATCATATTTGGTATCTTATTAACTTATATTATAGGTCGCAGATTCACTTAGTGTTTTTAGCATATTTTGGTTCGTGTCCGAAATATTTATATTATATTAAAATCAACCAAATTAACTCAAATGGGATATATGCGTTATAAACTCAACCAAAAGAGCTAAACTTAATACATGAGGTATATTAGGAAAATGTTACCAGAGAATCGGCATTAATCATATTATGGAAATGGGGTTTAGACCAAGGTATAGACCGATTTCATTAACATCCAGCGCCAAAACACATTATGTTTAAGAAAACATGTCCACTTAATTTTATCAAAATATTACACATATTGTCCAACATAAACGGTTTAAAGTCAGGTGGAAATTCGGATGTCATTACATCGGGCTCAAAGCCAGGCACATATTGCTCATAAAGTCTGAAAAATAACGAAAATCATCATATGTATAATATGTGAGTTACGGCAAATCGTTGACCGATTTCACACATTTTTGGCATTAAACTATGGTATATCCAATATTATTCGTTCACTTAATTTTGCTTAAATATCTTACACATTGATCGATATATACGGCTTATATTAGGTATACGGGACCATTTCATTAATCCGATTAATTATTATTCCGGTGGTATTAACCCGATTTTATTCGTTTTTTAGATCACGACATATTATTACCAGAAAAAGATGTTGTCTCACCTTCATTGAGATGCCTCACAGATTGACCGATATATACGGTATAAAATCTACCGGATGGTTGAAAATCCCTATATTGGGTACATGCGGGCTAGGGGAAGTGTTGAGCCGATTTGCCCCGTTTTTGACACAAGTACATATTATTATCATGGGAAGATACCCATCGAATTTCATTAAGATACCTCGCAGATTGGCCGATATTTCAGTATGAAATCAGCCGTACTCATCACTAAGGTTCTTATATTAGGTATTTAGGTACTTCAAAAGCTATTTGCCGATTCGGACGCATGAGATGGAATGTCTTGAAGGCACTATTTGTATTAGGTTTTATTTCGATATCTTAGTTGATGCTTGATGTATATACTCTAAAGTGAAATAATCATATGAAATTTAAAATCGTGTTATATGAGAAGTAAACGTAGTTGGATGCGATCTCGCCCATTTTCATATGCGTGACATATGCGGTTGAAACCAGTAATTGAGTTATTGAGTATACACCTCTGTATGGGAGGTGGAAGTGGTTAATAGACGATTTCACTCATTTCTACAGTGTTTGAAGACATGCTAGCAAGACTAGTCCTGAGCAAGCTTGGACGAAATAGCTTTAGCGGCTTGTGAGATATGTGCATTAAACCTGTTAGGAGCGTGGTCAGACCTCTTTTTAAAAAAGTTTCCCGCGGCAAGGCATGCCTGTCGTACGAGGCGACTAAAATCCACAAAATGCACTGCATTTGAAATAGACTTTGCTCAAAAAATAGGCATAGCCATGTCAGAAATAGTGCTATATTACTTAGCTTGAACTGAGTTTATATCACTTTAAATGTATTATGCACACACTTAAAGCGGCATTGTAGTTCAAGCTACAAATGACACCAGTCGAGATGAATGGGTAACTCAACTGGTAGTAACCCTTAGACAAGGTCTGACCGGAGACTATAATCTGGTGCCACGGGGAGCAGGAGCCCGGTGGAGTTGCTTGTCACTCCATCCTGCTCATTGCGGTAGGCCCTTCGGGGAGTGTCGTGGTGGCTGTGGTTTAACACCTGAATGCGGGTAGAACTGTCTGGGGCGGTACAGTTCAGTGTGGAGTTGTATTGCAACCGGGTGCCAGACCCATAGCACGGCAGAGGTTTTAGGTAGGCCTCGAACCCGACCAAGGTGGTTATTGTGCCATTCCACAATGCCGATCGGTACCATTGGTTTTAGCGAAAGCTATTATTAACGGGGCGCTGATCGACGCATTGTATTGATCCGTTGTGTTTTTGAACACCGTGGAGTCGAGCTGACAACCGCAGTTACCCACGTAAAGCACATCGGCTTCTGTGATCTCCTGTGCCAAATCATTAGTTACCTAGTTTTATCAAGATATCTTAATTTTTACTCAAGTTATCGCTGGCACGGGCGGACGGATAAACTGACAATCACCTGGAATACAAATCGTCTTGCCATCCTGATAATTTATATATGTATAACACTATATCTATCTCGATTAGTTTAGGGTTTTACAAACACCCGTTAGGTGACTTAACTCACCCGTTAGGTAACTTGAAAACTTATATACTCAGTTGCAACATGTTACGAAAGTATAACAATAGATAAATAAGTATATATATATACATGTATATATAATGACACTTTAAAAATTTTGCTTTGTAAAGAGTGCGCCTATTATTTATAGTGATAATCTTAAGTAATTTTTAAGAGAATTAGAAGTATATGCGCTTAATGAATTTGAGTTTATATATCATATATGTATGTTGCGTTAAAAAATAAAATGGATTGAAAATTATTTTAATAAATTGGTATCAGCTAAAGTTTTCAGTAAAAAAAAGAAACAAAAGTAACGAATAAATTTAAAATTAAATATGTTAATAAATATAAACATATAGGTGAAAATTTTTTACAAATATAGTGAAAGAAGACAAATTATAACCTTAAAGGAATACAAAACTCAAGTCGGTACAGATAATTAGAAACATGGTGGTGTTTGCATATAGAAATATGTGATCAAAATTTTGTTTTAAACCTACACAGTATCATCGGTACGGCAACGAGGGAAGCGCTTCACTCCAGCACTGTATGACGTGAATACATTTTTTATTTATAAATATATTTTGTTATAAAATCTCATCCATGTTGAAAAATAAAAACAACTTCGAAACAATAATTTGTAATATATGAATACACGAATTGTACACATGTATATGAAGATTTTTAAAGCATAATGATTTTTTTCTAATAAGAATAAAAATAATAATAAATCAATGTATATTAATATAAAAATATATAAATTTATATAACATATGAGTTTATGTAAAATACTTTTTTTTATAGTGTTAAACAATGTACTACAAACTAAATGTATACTTTAAGTTTTCTTCAAAATATCGTCGACTTTTTTTTTGTTATGTTGATCGAAACTAAAAGGTAAATTTGTTGTTGAGAAATATGGGGTTTCTTACCAATTAACATCTAACGATAAAAACCATGGGGAGGATTGGTCTAGCGCAGTTAATAGGGTAGTTTATAATTGATTGGGTATGGAAGAAAATTACTTTACGTGATTTGATTTTATTTTTTAGCTATAATCTGCGTATTCTGATAAGTTTTGAGTTTAGTCTATTTCTTAGTATGTACAATACATATTTATTTGTGTAAATAACTTGCTGGTGCTTTCTTTCTTAGTATTGCACTTTTATTTTTTTTACCCACATCATAGTCTAAATTCCCGGGCTGGACAACAAGCAAGGTGCACACTAGAAGAGTTATGGGGGAAGGTTTTCGAATTTTTAACTGACACCGCAGGTAACCATCTCTGTGCAACATGCTCTAAGGTAATAAAAATAAGTAACACCTATAAAATTCATGAACAATTTTGCACACTCAAATAATGGCAGTTATTTTTACGGGATTCTTTTTGTCAACACACTATGAGTTAGCTGTTTCGTTCAAAAATCAGGAATCAGATAGAAGAAATACACTCCAACCGGCAATAAACCAACGCAATTGAAGTAAATAAAATTGTTGCACTAGTACAACTAGTTTTAAATTTATTATTTTGAATCATGTCTGGCCCATAACTAAAACCGTTTTCTGTTTTAAAACTCAAATGAATAACACATCTTCTCAAATAGTTGGTGTATTAACTGAAGTATTTGACTTACAAAATTGTGCAAAGGTATGTCATATTATCATTGTAATTTTTTACCTTAGCTATTTAATATAACTCATCGAATTTTTATCCGATAGGTTGCTGTTGTTCTACCGTCATGAAACTTTTTTTGTTCTACATCTCATCTTTTACTATGGGTCAGTGTGATTATCTTGCTAAAGCAATGAGGGAGAGCATAAGCGCAAAAGCTACATATATCCTTCTGCTCCAATTTTTAAACTATTTTTTAAAACTATTTGTTACTCTTTAGTTAAAAGTGTCATTTGGTTAGCCATCTGTAATTGAAAATGGTTTGTTTGATTATTTTTTTTGGTTTTCGGTTACCTCGTCATATACTTTATGTTATTGCATATGTTACCACCTAAAGTATTAATTACCTGAAATATTAAAATTAATTTTTCCTAAGTTGGAAAAATTGGAATTCTTATTTTGTATGTATTTATTTTATTTAACTAGAAATTTACATAACAGTCCTATTTTGTACTTTTACACATTTTCAAAAACTAGTTTTGATTCGTTTTTTAAATACTAGCAATTATATTGAGTATATATAGTAAAAATTAAATTTTCATTCTAACATGTATTTTTGGGACTGACATTTATAAATACTTTATACATTGTATTGATTCATATGTATAGCTGGAATTCTTAAAATTTTTTTTATTTGTCATTTTAGATAAGTTCTATCCATTTCTTTTTTGTGTATATTTAAGGGCATTACAAATTAAATTTGCGTTATTAGAAATGAAGAGGTTAAAACATTACAACTAATTTATCTAATATTCTCACATTAATATATACATATATACATTCTGATTAAACAATAATATCTTTAATTATAAGTTATTTAATCTAGTACTTATTACTGATTGGCAAGTTAACTTTTTAATAATTACAGAAATAAAATGGTGAGCTAATCAATTTGGGAGTCCAGCTCGAGAATTTTCATCCGAAGCTTAAAGATATCTGAAATGTGTAGTAAAAAGTTAATAATTCAACTTTTTCGTATATGTTAAAGTATCTATGGTCCACTTATAATTACATTTTAATTATATATGCTTTCAAATTTGTTCCCAATTTTTTAAAAAGTTGAGGGCTACAATATTTAACAAACTCTTTAACAGACGATATCTGCAGTTGTTACTAAGTAACGAATGGCTAAATTCGGTTGTGATAGAACACTTCATTCTCTCCTAATTTTCAAAGATTAAAGCCCGTGACATATTTTTAATATTTGATGTAGTTCAAAAATTGTATACTAATACTATACTTTACATACCTCTCCTCCTCCTCTCTCTCTTACACTCTCTTACACTCCCTTACTTTCATTACTACTTTTCGCTTTATGTTCGAGATATTTTTATTAAGATCAACTTAACTAATACAAATCACTATATACATCATATTCTATATCAATATTCTTTACTACTGATTGACATAATGCTTATGCGATACAAACAAAATCAAGGAAAGGAAAGGAAAGGAAGGAAAATCGGAAATTATTATATATGGTATATTGCGGTAGGAGAAGGTCTGAATATATATCCATATATATATATATATATATAGTATAAGGTAATTGAACGCATTTGAAGGCACATTTTGTGCAGTGTTATTCCGATATCTTGATTGGTGCTTGATTTATATATATTCTATAATGGAGGAATCAGATCAAGTTTAAAATTGTATTATATGAGAAGTAGGCGTGGTTGAAGACCGATTACGTAACATAAGGATGTCAAGAAAACACTGCGCACGAAATTTGATTGCAATTTATAGAGCAGTTAATGAAATATAAGATTTCACCACAAAGTGATGGACGCCAATCCCATTATCCAATGTTTACATCGATTGCAATGCAGTCCCTCTGTGGCATCTTTACTGTGAAATTTAATACTTCTGACGTTTTTTTGTACGCTTATTATTTCGCAACATAATCTTTGTATGGGCGTGAATGTGATTACTTATCAGATTTTAACCATTTTCTCACTGATGAGGTGTTATAACGGCTTATTGTCAACAAGTTTGGTTAGTACCGGTTTAGTGGTTCATGAGATATGTAATTTAAACCCTTTAGGGGGTAGAGGTAGGACCACTTTTTAAAAATTTTCAAACCACGGATGCCCCTTCTTACTGCGATTTGGTGTACGAAAATACCTGCATAGAGTTTCATAAGGGTATTTAAATTTTTGCTCAAATTATCGCTTGCATGAATGAACGCATCCAGATTTCGAGTCCTCTAGTGGTCCTGATGGTTTCGATATATATAACTCTATATTTATCTCTAATTATTTAAGGTGTTACAAATAACCGCTAAGTGATAGGTTAGGTTAGGTTAGGTGCTTTGGATCAAAGGCAGGGAAATACTTTCAGGTTTTGGCAAAACTTGATGATAAAAAAATTTTGAATAAGAATTCATCATTCTACATTCATATTCGACGAATATGAACGAATTCGACATTCATATTAACTTTTACTTTTGGTCATACGCTCGTAATGTCAATCTGACTAAGATAAGTCATCCATATTCATGATATTAGTGTTGTGAGAAGGTACATCAGTCGGTACCGAATTTTTATTACCGAATGACGTAATACTATTCGAAATATTCTTTTCTCTGGAGACAGCTTCTTTGGAGATATATGCAATATAAACTCAACCAAAGGAACGTAAGTTATTATATTACAGGTATGGACTTTTATCAAAGTCTAGATCGATTTCATTCATGTTCAGTACTGAACCATATTATTGCTAAGAAAACACTTAATTCCTTTAAAGTATTTACTGATTTATATAAACGGTTTAAAATCAGTTCGGGAGTCGGTAATCAGTACGTCGGGTGCAATTGGGTTAGGGGAAGGGGAAACAGATAACATATGCTTTTGGCATTAAATTAAAGTATGCTAGGGGAGATATTTCGTCTCAATTTTATTAACATAACTCAAAATTTTACAGAAATATATTAATAATATAAAATAAAATATGACAAAATATAAGAGGTCTTACATATTGACCGACATACCTGGTATCAAATTATCCGGAATTTTTCAAACTCTCATATTAGAAAAATTGGGGCTAGGGGAAGTATTAACCAGATTACCTACCAGATACATTAAGGGAAGTACTAACCGGACTTTACGCATTTTTGTCCTTGAGGTCAACATATTCGGTATCTGGGTGCTTGAAAAGAGGTCTACCATTTTTGGGATGTCATCTTTACTGCAATTCCCTTTACCCAATTTCTTTTTTGCATATTGATTTTTTCCTCAGTTATAGCATTTTATATATTTTCGTTTAACTGTACTGTACTAACTTTTGCGGGCGTGGCAAGTTCTGATTCCGCCCATCTGCATACCAACCTCCCTAAAATGCCAAGGAAAATGACTACTAAGTTTTGTCAAGAAATCTCAAGTTATGGGTTACATGGACAGGTGATCGGTTAGGTGCACAAAACTACTATGCTCTGTGTCAACATGTTGCGAGCGTACAAAAATTAAATGACGGAAATTCGATACGTATTTGTTATCAAAATGTTATAGGTCTTAAGACAAAACTAACTAAATTATATTTGAACTGTACTAATTACAATTTTAACATGATTGCTGTTCAGATTTCTGAAAAGTTCCCAACGGCTGCAATTGTAGATAAAATAGTTTTGTAAACTATGCATAAACAAATATTGTATAACAAATATAAATGTTTCTTACCGCCAACAATTACGAATGTTTTCCCATGTATAATAATGTAATGTATAAAATACATTACATAATATATAATGTAATAAAATAATATACCCATTTCTATCAACATTTGAAATCAATGCTCATTTCGGGTATATTGAATAGAGAGTGCAGCATTTATTGTATGCAATACAAAAAATGTACTGGCTATGGTAAAGGATCACAAATGATCCTAAAGTAACGAAAAAATAAGAAGCAATTATGTTATCTCGTCGTGAATATTTATGATTAAGGTATGTGTACATAATGCCGTTATATACAGTAGATTAGGATTAAGATATGTATATGTATGTATAACACAACTATATATGTGTTTCTATATAAATTAAGATAAGAAAATTCTATAAATAAATGAGCTCTGAGTAACCATCAGCTGAGTACTATTTGAAGCACGAACCTCTACGTGTTAAAATTAACAAATTAACAAAATTAAACACGGGAGTGAAATAAGAAACAACAAGTAAGAAAGCGCTAAGTTCGGGTGTAACCGGAGATTTTATACTCTCGCAATGTGCAAAGATCAGCATTTAAAAGGATCTTTTTAAGCAAGGATCTTATATTATATATTAATAATACAATATATATAATTTAATTATTATATTATATTAAAAAATGTTGCTGAAGAATTCAACATTCATTACTCGACGAATTTGTCAATGGATTGCAATCATATTTCGTGTCTTATTAACATATATTACAGGTCATAAACTCATGCACTTCCATTGTTATATTTTGCTTCGTGTCAGAGATTAATATCTTATTATAAAATCTATTAAAATCTACCAAATTAACTCAAAATTGATATATGCAATATTGATGAATAATGAAAATATTAGATACCTGAAGAAAAAGTAAACCCGAGAAAAGGAAATCATTACATTAGGAATAAGCGGCTTGGGCCATGGTCTAGACCGATTTATTTTATATTTAGCGCGAAGTCACACTGTGTTTAGGAAAACATATCCACTTAATTTTATTCAAATATCACACATATTGACCAGCATAAACGGTTTAAAGTCAGATGGAAAGTCGGGAGTTGTTATATCGGGCATTTTTGGGATAGAAGAAGATCATCTGCGCTGATCACATTAACTCTTTTCATTATTCAAGTATAGTAGGGAACATGCTTTCACCCAATTTTGTGAAGATAACTCAAACAGTTACCGACATACTCGGCACAAAGTCTGCTAGCATAGCGAAAATTATTATATGTAGTATATGGGAAGTGTGATAATACGTTCAACTATTTCACACATTTTCGGCAGTAAACTATGATACATATCCGATATTACACGTTCACTCGATTTTGCTAAGATATCTTAAATATTCACCGAAATATATGGTATAAAGTCTACCCAGAGGTTGAAAATAAGTATATTAAGTATATGGAGGCTATGTGAAGTGCTTACCCCATTTTCCCCATATTTGATACCAGAGCACACTATTATCATAGAAAGATAATTCTCCAATTTCATTGTGATATCTTACAGATTTACCGTTATATATGGTATAAGATGTACCGGAACCTTGAAAATCCGTATATTAAGTATATGGGGGTTAGGGGAAGTATATACCCGATTTTCCAAATTTTTTACACAAGAGCACATTATTATCATGGAATGATAATCCCACATTTTTATTACGCTGTTTTACAGATTTACCGAAATATATGCTATAAAGTCTGCCGGAACTTTGAAAATCCGTATATTAAGTATATGGGGGCCAGGGGTAGTGTTTTCCCGATTATTCACAATTTTTGATAACAGAGGACACCTTCGTCATGAAAATTTATTCCTCAAGTTTCTTTACAATATCTCTCAGATTTACCGATGTTTTCGGCAAAAAGTCAGATAGAGGCACTGAGGTCCTTATATTGGGTATCTGGTGACTCGAGAGGTTATAATCCGATTTCGAATATTTTTACGCTTGAAATGGAATATCTTGAACGTACTATTCGTGAAAAGTTTCATTCCAATATCCTAATTGATGCTCAATTTGTCTACTTTAAAGTGAAAGTATCAGATGAAACTTGAAATTGTATTATAAGAGAAGTAGGTGTGGTTTTTATCGGATTTCGCCCATTTTCACAAGGTGACATAAGAATTCAAATATGATGTCACATAAAAAATTTGAAATCTGGATAGGCCATTAATGTTTCTGTCGTGTTTCTTCAGCGATTTAACGCACTTTTAATAATTTTCAACGTAATTTATTTAATTTTTTTTATGGAGGTGGGCGTGGTTATTATTCGATATCATTCATTTTCCGAGTATATGAGGAGATGTTAAAAGAACTTACTCGGAGCAAGTTTGATTGATATAGTTGTAACGGTTTCTGAGATATGTACACGAAATTTATTGGGGGGCGGAGTCATACCCGCTTTTACAAAATTTTTTACCCACAGATGCCGCTCTAGGATCCTCCGTACGAAATAACACGTTTCTATCTTTATTTGTTGCTTAGTTATAAGACTTTATAGGTTTTCGATTGATGGCATTTTGTGGACGTGGCAGATGTCCGACTACGCCGAACTGCAATACAAACATTCTTAGGGTGACAAAGAACATATGTAGCAAGTTTCATTAAAATATCTTTATTTTTACTCAATGATCGCTGGCACGGACGGACGGTCGGACAGACAGTCACTCGGATTTCAACTCCTCCTTTTCATCCTGATCATTTATATATATAAATATCTTTATCTAACTCGATTAGTTCTAGGTGTTACAAACAACCGTTAGGTGAACAAAACTAAAATACTCTCTAGTGATATGTTGCTAGAGTATAAAAAGTTTGATAAAGGAACCCACAAATTTGAGAGCCCGAGCATAGAGCAGAATTCGTTTTTGTGAGAAAAGGAATAACGAATTTAGAGATACCTAGTCTACTAAAGCCCTTCTTACCACTTTGGTTAGGCCTATGTTGACATATGGCTTTGTGGTATAGAACCCAAGTTACCAAATACATTCTGACAAGTTAGGGCTCATTCAAAAACAGTTTTTGCATTTTGCGTTAGGCCATTTCAGAAGAGATTCTAGGTTAAGCCTTCTTCCATACACTAGTCGTTTAAAACTTATAAATCTACCTAAACTCACTAGTCGTAAGGAAATGGTTGGTATAATATTTGTAGTGAAACTCCTGAATGGATCAGTTTCTAGTTCTTTTTTTTTTTGTTTCAAATTAGATTTAATATCTCTGCTCGCTTATCGAGGCAGTTTAGACCCTTGCTGTTAAAATCATGTAGACACAAATTTAAACTAATCGAACCATTCAACCGCATTTCAAAAAATAATTTAAAAAAATTAATTAATAAAATTAATTAGTAATTAATAAAAAAAATCAAAGAACTTTCTCTTGATAAATAGGATATCATAAAATTTATTCTAACCGAAACTCAAATCGTAACTTTTGAAGTTTTTGATTCTGTAGCTGAGCAGATTTATGAGATATATCTCACAAACCCCTAAACCTATATTATCAAACATGCTCGGAACAAGTTTTTCTAGCATATCTTCATATACTGGAAAGATAAGTGAACTCTGATAATTACCACGCCTACCTCCCAAAGAAAGGTTATATTGGAAACTAGCGTTAACTCGTCGAAAAAACACGTCAGAAATATTAAATCTTACTGTAATTATGGTACGGTAGGGCCGCATAGGAATCCATGTAAATTTGGGCAGTGGTTGTGGCACCGCCCACTTTTAATTGAAAACCAATGTCTCAAGAACACCTTAACCAATTGCAATTTAATTTGGTACATGACACTGTATTTGCATTCTTATGTTACTTTGGGAAAATGGGTTAAGTCGGAGAACAATTACGTCTACTCGTCATGTAACACAATTTTAAATTTAATCTGATTCTTGCACTTTAAAGTATGCTTCAAAGAATGTCAGTAGAAGTTTTTATTTATCGAATAGAATTCTTTGTTGACACTCTTGCTGTTAATTTTAATTTGCTCTGTCACCATGCCTAATGTCTTTTCACCGGTGAGGCAATAGATTGGTTCTGGTGGTATCGTTGATCCGTCCATCGCGCGATATGGCCCGTATTATATAATATTAATGAACTTTTCAACTTCATAGGACTAATGCTGAAATTAAAGAGGCAATGAGAGCAAGAAACACAAGAAGTAAGGAAAATTTTTAAGAGTATGTAAATACCATTTTCAAAATAGCAGAGAATTTAAACCGTCCCATTTAGTAAACCAAACTAGTAGAAACATTGCTAAGGGGCTTACATCCTCCTATACGACAAAAATTATTATACGAGTCCATTAACTGAGTTGCTTTACTTCGGAAGTTATGCTTAAAGGAAAAACACTCTTAATGGAAAGCAGCAACACATCGGTAATTGCGGTTAATTCTTATACTAATCCTACTAGATGTCAAATTAATGAGTTAGCAGTTGGGAATGACCTTGAAGAAATTTTAGATGAATTCTTTTCTGTTGAAGAAGTTTGTACTATCCGCAAGATAAATAAATCTAAATTTGTGTTACAGACAAAAGGTCACCACTATGTCGATTGTGTTTCGGTTCGGCTGAAGCAGAAATTTTACAAGACTTTGACGAATTGAAAAACAAGTGTGAAAACGAAAAAACAATAGCAGATAAAGAACGTTTAAAATTACGTAATAAACCAACACTATCTTTTAAAAAGAAAACTAGATTCTTAAATAAAGTTAAAATTTAAAAGGAAACCATTGCGAACAACCTAATGAAAGCTTTCCAGCTGTCTGTTAAGAAATAGAATTTACGCAGTTCAGAGATACCCTTTAACATTGGAGAAGAAGTTTAACGCAAAAATTTATAATAAGAAATTAAGTAAAAAACTTTGTTATAAAAAATAACTAAAAACAATATTTTACAAGTTTACACCTAAGTTTGTCAGAAGTATGATGATAGAGAAAAGAGAACAATACTTATCACTTGGAAAATATAGACTCTGGCAGAAAAGAATACTCTCATAAAAAAGATGTGAAGAAGAAAATATCTTATAGCGTTTTCTTTTCTCACAAAAATGTTGCATTTACTCATCCCTACGCTCCGGCAAATTTGCGTGTTCTTTGCTCAACATTTTTTCAGGTTCGTTTTTTTTTCTCAACATTTTTTGCACTTCTCAAAACGTAAGAGTGAGAGTTGTCCTGCGGATGTTTATTCATCTTTTTATACTCTCGCAACATGTTGCTACTTAGTATATTATATATTCAGAATATATAGTATATACCTAGAACTAATCGAGTTAGATATAGATATATATATATATATAAATGATCAGGATGAAAAGACGATTTGAAGTCCGAGTTACTGTCTGTCCGTCCGTCCGTCTGTTCGTGCAAGCGTTAGCTTGAGTAAAAATTAAGATATTTTGATGAAACTTGGCACACGTGTTCCTTGTCACCGTAAGACGGTTGGTATCGCAGATGGACGTAATTGGACATCTGCTACGCCCACAAAATGTATAAAGGTGTTATTTGGTACAGAGGATCCTAGTAGGCTGGGGCATCTGTGGGCAGAAATATTTTAAAAGTGGGTATAACCCCGCCACCGAATAGATTTAGTATACATATCTTGGAAACCGTTAAAGCTATTTGAACCAAACTTGCTCCGAGTATGTTTTTCAAGTATCTCTTTATATGCTGAGAAAAGTAGTGAAATCGTGTAATTACCACGTCCACCTCCCATACAAAAGTTGTGTTGAAAACTGTTAAAAATGCGATAACCTGCTGAAGGGACACGTTGGAAACATTATTTCTGGCAGCGAATATGATACTGACGGACTGCATAGGAAAGCGTGTAAAAATTTGGTGACGGGCGTGGTACCGCCCAATTTTAGGAGAAATCCAATATCTGAAGAACCCCTTAACCGATTTCCACAAAACCATATGCGTGCCCCGAACATGGTGTGTGACATTATATTTGCATCCTTATGTCGCGCTGTGAAAATGGACTAAATCCGATAAAAACCATAAAATAAATAAAAACCAACACTACTTCTCATATAACACAATTTTAAATTTCATCTGATCCTTTCACTTTAAAGTAGTTAAATCGAGCTGCAATTAAGATATGAAAATTAAACTTTGAACATATGATGCTTTTAAGATATGCCATCTGATGCGTAAAAATAGACGAAATCGGATTATAACTTTTCAAGCCACCGGATACCCAATATTAGGGCCTCTGTGCCTCTATCTGACTTTTTATCGAAAAAATCGGGAAATCTGTAAGATATTGTAATGAAATTGGAGGGTTATCTTTCCATGATAACAATGTGCTCTTTTGTCAAAAATGGGAAAAATCGGGAAAATATTTCCCATAGCCCCTACGTACCTACTACAAGGATTTTCAACCTCCGGGTAGATTTTGTACCGTATATTTTCAGCCAATATGTAAGATATCTTAGCAAAATTAGGCGAACGAATAATATTGGATATGCCATAGTTCACTGCCGAAAATGTGTGAAATCGGTCTACGAATTATCTCAGCTCCCATATACTACATATAGTGATATTCGCCATTGCAACAGACTTTATGTCGAATATGTCGGTCACTGAGTGAGTTACCTTCACAAAACTGCGTGAAAACATGTTCCCTAATATACTTGAATAATGAGAAGGGTTAATGTGATCAGTGCAGATCTTCCTCTATCCCAACAACGTCCGATATAAGAATTCCTGATCTTCCATCTGACTTCAAACCGTTCATGTTGGTCAATATGTGTGATATTTTAATGAAATTAAGTGGATATGTTTTCTTAAACACAATGTGATTTCGCGCTAAATGTAAAATAAATCTGTCTAGACCATGGCCCAAGACGCTTATTCCTAATGTAATGATTTCCTTTTCTCGGGTTTACTTTTTCTTCAGGTATCTAATATTTTCATTATTCATCAATATTGCATATATCACTTTTGAGTTAATTTGGTAGAGTTTAATATAAATATCTTTGACACGAAGCAAAATATAGTAATAAAAGTATGTGAGTCTATGGCCTGTAATATAAGTTAATAAGACACTAAATATGATTGCATTCCATTGACAATTTCTTCGAATAATGAATGTTGAATTCTTCCGCAACATTTTTTAATAAATAATTATGCCCTCATCTGAACGTTTTCCCGCCTCTGATCTTTGCACATTGCGAGAGTATAAAATGTTCGGTTACACCCGAACTTAGAACTTTCTTACACCTCGGAAATAAATTTCATGTGATGTACAGAGTGGTCAGTCGATGAAGGTCGCAGAGATATATAATTTGATAAAAGATTACAAATGCATGTCACCAATTTAGATCCGGAACTAAAAAGTTGTGCACCCTAGAGCAGTTCACAGAGCATTAATTGATAATGGATTATATAAATTCAGATTTCCGAATATAACCACAATCTTTGCTGGAATTCCCTCACAAACATAAAGACAAAGAGCTTGATTTCCTTAAACTACTCTCACTCAGACAAATCCAAAAAAAAAATTTTTTTATGTAATGGAAGTGCCAGAGTTTAGAGAAAAGCTAATACAACAATGAACCCAAAGTACTCAAACTGGCAGTGGAAATGTTATGGTTTGGAGTGCTGTGAATGTTAATGTTTAGAAACATGCATTTAGAGGAGGGAAACATAGATCATTATCAAAACGCATTAGAGAAAAATTTCAGAGCATCCGTTGATAAATTGAGTTTTGGTAGAAGATGGATCTTCGAACAATATAACGATGCAAAATGTAAGACCCACATTATAAATGAATAGCTGCTTTAATATGTCCAAAATCAATTAAATACACCTCAGGAGGATTTTGAAAGCGAGCTGAGAAAACAAACATTCATACACATACGTTCAATGCCTAAACGCTTACAAGCATGATTTTTGGTGTTTTTTTGTTTATTCCCTATTACTGTTACATTTAGCATGATATCTAAAATATGGGTCGTACGTAGACCTTTATAGTACACTGTATATTAATTTGGTAAGGCCACAACTTATACATTTCTTCCATGATATTATATTATCGTTTATAGGACTGCTTAACAACTTAAATTAAAATCGCCAAGATCACGTAGACTTTTCCTGAATGCAAATAATACTATTCCTCTCATTCTATTAAACACATTTTCGCAAAAAGTTTATATCAGTTATTTAAGTTCTCATTGTTGAAAACATGAGGATTATCTATTTCTCACTAAATGAGATGATGTCAAAATATGATATATAATGAAGACAATATAAGTCAGTCGATTTTGTGTTTGGAAATTTGTCCTAACCTTTTCCATAGTTCAGACTTCCAGCAGGTTATCAGTTGTTTTACTTTGGTTCTTGGTTTTTTTCTGGGTGGCCAGAATGTACTAACAAAACAAATTTTAAGATTAGGAAGTGATCAACACTTTTGAAAATTTTTTAACAAATTAAAAAAAAAAACCGTTCTTTTATAATTAATGGAAAATTTTGCAAGTAATATGACATTGGCGTTTTTGATTTACGGGATGTGAGTTTTAATATCATCAACAGTGGTATCCTTGAGAAGTCTAGAAATGCAAACTGATGTTTTCAGTTTGGAGAAAAGATCCTGATTAGTTCGAGCTTTGAAAGGGAAATAATTCGATATCCGCAGGAAAGCTTTTTATTTCATAACACGGACTAATATATCATCTACGTTAAATGTCAGACTTAGAATTCTTCATGATTCATTCACAAATTTTAAAGATTGCAAGATACACCTATAGCGATTAAACGTTTCTATTAGGGAAATATTTTAATAAAATTTTCCATCATTTCTATTACGTGACTTATTTCCTTAAAACTATTGGGTGGCTATCTAAAAAAAACAAGTCATTCAACACTTTTACATTTTTCAAAGGAAAAAATAATAACATAAATTTTCATAAAATCTCAAGGGCAAGCTAATATTACTGACGCCTTACCAGAACCCTACGATTTTAAAAATCCTGAATTCAGAAAATGAAAATTAGCGATAACATGTTATACATTTTTTGCATACGTATGTATGTGTAATGAATTTAGTGTACGATATAACTTTACCTTTTTCCAAAATATAACAACCAGGAAATATTAGATATGCAAATATATTTCATATGAAATTCAAAAATGAGGAAGCAATGTGCAAGAACCTTCATGTAACACAAACCAAAGGTTCTAATTTATAAGGACAAAAAATGAGTTAACTGCATTTTGTATTTTTGTTAATTTTGAAGGTAATTTTTTTTTTTACTTTTGTTTTAGGAACATACAGAACAAATGAGGCAACAAGTGGCAACTATTGGGTCTAATATTATCAATCAATTTCCACAGGAACCTGAAGTTTTATCACATGTATCTCTCACTTTAAGAAGGGATTTTCCGGCACAAGTCTATTTGGTAAGCCCAAGTATCTAAATTCAAGCCAATTATTTAAGAACTTACAAGTTCCTTAGAAAAAAAAATTTAAATGCCTAGAATTATTTTCACATTTGAATTTTTTTGAAAACATTTCAGAGTAGCATAGTGCTTAGATGTTCGCAGGGGGTGGGCTTCTGGCTAACATAAAATTGAAGAAATTTTTGTCCTCTGACACACTTCATCTGCCGTTCCAATATGGCTTAAAATAAGCGATAACTAATTAGTTTTTAACGAATGAAATAAATTTTTAAATATTTACTAAGCATGATACATAAACATAAATTTTATCCATTTTTAAAAAGCTATAAATAGTTATACTTGTACATGTACTTTTATTTCTGTAATTTGCTTCGTGTCCGCGATGTTTATATTAAAATCTACTAAATTAACTCAAATAAGATATATACGATATAAACTCAACAAAACTTTTTTAATTAAATATATTAGATACCAGTGGAAAAAGACAAACAGAGAGACGGAAGTCTTAATATTAGGAATAAGGGACTGAGACCATGGTCTAGACCGATTTCATTCATATTTGGCGCGAAACTACTTTATGTTTAAGAAAACAGAGCCACTAACTTTCATTAAAGTATCGCATATATTGCCGAACAAAACGGTTTAAAAAAAGATGGAAATTTATGAATCACTACATCGGGTTTAAAGTCAGTTGAAAAGTCGAAAATTACTTCATCGGGTATATTGGGGCTATGGGAAGGATTGGGCTGATTGCATTAATATTTGTAATTACTCAGGTTCACTAGAGAGCAAGTTTCTACTAAATTTTATGGAGAAAACTCACGCATGTGTCGGTCAACATTCGGCAAAAAGTCGACTAGAAAAACAAAACTCATTATATGTTGTATATGGGAGTTGGGATAATTCGTTAACCGATTTCACACATTTTCGGCATTAAACTATGACATATCCATGATCATACGTTCAGTATAAAGCCAACCAGAATTTTGAAATTCTTATGTTAGGTATGTATGGGTTAGGGGTGATATTGTCACGATTTTATTCATGTTTAATATCACGAAATATTATTATCAGGAAAAATACTGTCTGACTTTCATTGTGATGCTTCACAGTGTATTCTTATATTAGTTACATAGTAGCTTTTGAATTTTTTTGAATTGAACATTGGGAGATTTACCCGATTTGTCCATTTTTTACACAAATACACACATTACATTGCCATTACACCCATGGCACATTATTGCCATGAAAAGATACTCCTCGAATTTCATTACGTTATCCGACAGATTCCCCGATATTTTCTGCAGAAAGTCAGCCGTAGGCACTGATGTTCATATATTGGTTGTTCATATGTTCATATATTAAGTATGACGATTTCGAGAGTTTTTACACATGAGATGGCATATCTTGAAAGCACTATTTGTACAAAGTTTAGTTCCAACATCTCAATTGGTGCTTGATTATATACTGTAAAGTGAAAATTGTGTTATATGGGAAGTAGGCGTGGTTGTAGTTCAAATTCACCCATTTTAAAGCGGTAAGATAAACGCGGTACTTTCGTATTTCCAGTGTTTTTCTTTAGTGATTTAACGCATTTTTAGTAGCCTCCAACATATCGTTTATGTGGGTGGGTAGCCTAGTTTTATTATCTATTATATGTATCCCATTTTAGCGCTGACAAGGGCTAATGGATAACTGTTTCAAGCAAGTATAGTTGATATAACCTTAGTAATTTCAAAGATGTATATATATATCTGTATAGATATATATATTATTTCTTTAACTCCGGTTGGAGCGTAGGACCAAAGATAGGGCCAATAGGGCCAGTTTGAAAGGTACACACATAAAAGCTTATAAGCGGCTGGGTCAAGCCCCCTTTCAGAAAAATATTTTACGGCAGATGCCCATGATCTTCTGTGACACTTTGTACCAAATCTGAGTGTTGTAGATTAGTTTGTAACTAAGTTATACCATTTCATGAGGTTCATGAGGTTTCATGTGTCAAGGAACACTTTACTAAGTTTCTTCAAGATATCTCAATTCTAACGCAATTTTTCTCTTGCAGAGACGGACTTGTCATCCTAATCCCTTTTATGTATGCAAATCTATATCTATCTCGATTAGTTGTAGGTTTTACTAACAACCGTTAGGTTAACGAAACTGTAATACTTTACACTGTATGTTGCGAGAGTATAAAAAGAACGAAATACAAATAAAAACGTTAAGTAAATAGTTTACTAAAAATATTAACTTAATAGTTATATAACGAAAATCTAGCAAAACTAAAGTTCATATAACTCTATTAGTTACCAACTACAACAGCTTATTTTGCTATAAAAACATCTGCCAAGATAAGGAAATTTTTTTTTCGAACCGTCGGTGTCGACACGTCAATGTAATCTTTAAATGTCATTGCAATCGAATATCGTAGATTTGTAAAACCCTTCGCTTTTTAGCCTTATTTAAGTTCATCATATATTCACATATATTACATAAGAGTAAAAGTATATAAACGAACCGAACATAAACATTTTAACATAAACAAACTAATTTTATCAAACTCTATTCTTCACTTCACACACTCTAATATTCAAATGTGAACAAACAAGAGGAAAATGAAAAAGTATTGCCTACCCCTTGTGTTGTTAAGTATCTGTTATTATTTACTACTTTTTAGCAATCTTCTAGATATATTTTAGGAAAAACATTACTGTTTTTGCTAATGTAGAACGCCTGTCAAAAAGAATGCAATAGTTGTTTAGTTACCGAAATTTTATATTATTAGTTATAAGAAAGACATAGTTGGAAAAATATTATCAGAATGCAGAATAAAGTTTTTGACATATGTATATATAAGTATCTATATATAAACAAATGTATAGATGTGAGTTTACTTCTCTCTCCTACAAATCAATATTTGGGATCGGCCCAATCGGCGAGAACGGCGTTTTGGTTACAAGCTGTTCATGTAATACTGTCCTGACGGCTTAGGGATATTTCCGTTACGTACCTTGGTTTGGCCTACACTGATATTATGTATTATATAAAAAGATCTGAAATAATACATGATATAGCTTTAATGGTAGACAAAATAATATTTTCATTCCAAACAAAGAAGCAAGCACTAAGTTCGGGTGTAGATAAACATTTTATATTCTCGCAATTTCTGAGTCTCAAAAGCGATTAAATGTTTCTAGGCGTTTACGAAATTTTATACTAAAAATATTGAAAATGCTGATATTTTCGGTAGGAAGTCAGCCAGAAGCAACGAAGACCTTATATTCGGCATCTTAGATCTTACACAGATTTTGAGTATTTTAAGACGACTGATGGCATACCTCGAAGAAATAATTTGTGTTAAGCTTTATTCTCCTATCATAATTTGTGCTTGGTTTATTTTTTGTAAATCGAAGGAATCACGATGAACTTAAAATTGTTTTATTTGGGAAGTAGTCGTGCTTGTAGTCTGATATCACCTGATCTAATTTTATGCACTAAATTAATTTTTAATTGATAAAGTAGTTCCTACATTGGCACCGATTCCCATGAAGACCTTCCGTACAATCTTAGCTGTAAAATGTAATGTTTCTGACGTTTTTTTTTAATGAGTTATCTCACTTTCAGTATAAACGTTACAGGGGGTGAACGAAGTTATCATCCCATTATAGCCATTTTCACTCTGTAAGAGAAGGTGCAAGAAGGACTTATTCTCAGCAAGTTTGGTTGATATAGCTTGAGTTGTTTGTGAGATAAATACATTAAGCCATTAGGGCGCACTCACTCTTTGAAAAGATTTATACCACAGATGTCCCTCTCTACTTCTGTACCAAATTACAGTCTTGTGCCTTATTTTTTGGCTAGCCGTTATAGCCTTTCGATTACCCCTTCTGCGATACCAACCTTTCCAGAATGCCAAGAAACATGTGTACCAAGTGTCAATAAGATCTCTTAATTTTTACTCAAGTTATCGTTTGCACGGATGAATGGACAGATAGATAGTCACCCGGGATTTAGCACCTTTCCTCATCCCACTCGATTAGTTTTAGGTGATACAAAGAACCGTTAAGTGAACAAAACTAGTATACTGTATTGCAACACTTTTCGGGAGGACAAAAATTTTGTGTATATTCATTATTTGACGAAACCTTGAATGGCTTAAAATAATATCTGGTATCTTATTAAGTTTTATTATAGGTTACATACTTACATATCTTCGTTACTATATTTCGCTTCGTGTCCGGGATATTAATATTAAAATCGACCCAATTAACTCAAATGAGATATACTTATGTGATATAAACCCTACCAAAGTGGCTAAATTTGATATAGGTAAATGAGGAAAAATCAGGAAATCATTGTATTGGAGGTATGGATCATAGATCACAGCCTAGAAAGATTTCATTCATATTCAGCGCTAAATCACATTCTGTTTAAGCAAATATGTTCACTTAATTTAATTAAAAAACTGGAAAGTCGGAAATCAATATATTGGCTATAGGGGAAGGTCTGGATTGATTGCATTAACTTTTAGCATTGAACTCAGACATACTCGACCACGCAATTTTGCGTCAGTTTCATCTCTCTCTGCCTCAGTTTCATATAGTATCCAAGAATGACGAAAACCATGATGTAGTAAATGGGAGCTGGGTAATTCGTGGACTTGTTTCACACATTTTTGGTATTAAACTGAATTATATCCAATATTATATGTTCGTTTAATTTCACCAAAATACTTACATATTGATCGATCTATATAGTATAAAGCCAACTGGAACCCCATTAAATCAATTTTACCAATTTTTTACTCGAGGGAACATTATTACCAGATAGATATACTCTCTAAATTTTATTAATATTTGTGACAGATTGATCGATATTTTCAGTAAAAAGCCAACTATAAGATCCACATATTCGGATTCTGAAGGCCTAGAAAGTTAAATTCTGATTTCGACAATTTTTAAATGTAAAATGGCATACTCTAAATGCACTCTTTACGTAAAGTTTCGCTTCGATATATTCATTGGTAAATGATTTATATACTGTTTAACGTAATATGTGGGAAGTGAATGAATTACCATACACCCATTAGATGAACGAAACTATTATACTCTATTGCGAAGTGTTGCGAGAGTTTAAAAATTTGGGGTTAAATGATATAGAGCGGATGTTTCCGATCGGTGCTAATGTCCTTTTGATACCGATGTTCAAAAGGGAGGGAAATCTCATTTTAGGAATATACGGAATGAAAACAAAAGGCGAAAGTACTTTAGTGAAAAGCGAAAGAGCGATAATTTTGCTACCAGATCACTTCAAAATTAAATTCCCAATACATACATAATATATTGAACTTATTAGATGGCCGAGATATTTCCAGTTATCCAAACTTTTGAAATCATATCCTTCCCGCTGCTTCCCCTTTTGTCGTTTTTGAGTTTAATAGCTAAATTAGAGATAGAGTTAAAGCATCAAAGATTTCTTTTCAATAATAACATTTTGCGTACTTGGCATCTGAAAATACTTAATAGTATTTAAGCCTCACAAATTGCGAAAATATAAAATGTTCATTTACACCCGACCTTAACGCTTGCTTACTTGTCCTCAAGACAATGTTGCTTGAGCAGCTTGTAACCAAGACATCGTTCTTGTTTGCTAACCTGGTTCCAAGAATATCGGTTATCGATTCCAAATACTGATTTGTTAGAGAGAGAAGTATACTTACATCTATACATGTGTATATATATAGACAAAATATTTATAAATATATGACAAAAATTTTGTTCTACATTGTGACAATGTTTTCCCAACTATGTCTTTCTTATAAACCATCATTCAATTATTGAAAGTTCGGTAACTAAACACCTATTTCATTATTTTCTGACAGCCATTCTACATTAGCAAGAACAGTAATGTTTTTCTCAAAATATATCTAGAAGATTGCTAAAAAGTAGTAAATATTAGCAGATACTTAACTATACAAGGGGTAGGCAATACTTTTTCATTTTCCTCTTGTTTGTTCATATTTGAATATTAGAGTGCGTGAAGTGGAGAATAGAGTTTGATAAAATTATTTTGTTTATGTTAAAATATTTATATTCGGTTCGTTTATATACTTTCACTGTTATGTAATATATGTGAATATAAATATAATGGACTGAAACAAGGCTAAAAAGCGAAGGCTTTTACAAATCTACGATATTCGAGACGGATATTACGTCACCAGGAAAACAGACTGATACAATTATAAAAAGGTTAATATGACACTTAAAGATTACATTGAGATGTCGACAGCGACGGCTCGAAAAAAAATTTGCTTATCTTGGCAGATGTTTTTATTGCAAAATAAGCTGTTGTAATTGATAACTAATAGAGTTATATGAACTTTAGTTTTGCTAGATTTTCGTTATATAACTATTAAGTAAACATTTTTAGTAAACTATTTACTTAACGTTTTTATTTGTATTTCGTTCTTTTTATACTCTCGCAACATACAGTGTAAAGTATTACAGTTTTGTTAACCTAAGGGTTGTTAGTAACACCTACAACTAATCGAGATAGATATAATTTGATTTTAATAGATAATAATTTGATAAATTTGCATACATCAAAATGATTAGGATGACAAGTCCGTCTCTGCAAGAGAAAAATTGGGTAAGAATTGAGATATCTTGATGAAACTTAGTAAAATATTCCTCGATACTCTCATGAAATGCTATAACTTAGTTACAAACTAATCTACAACACTCAGATTTGGAACAAAGTGTCACAGAAGATCATGGGCATCTGCCGTAAAATATTTTTCTGAAAGTGGGCTTGACCCAGCCGCTTATAAGGTTTTATGTGTGTACCTTTCAAACTGGCCCTATTGGCCCTATCTTTGGTCCTACACTCCAACCGGAGTTAAAGAAATAATATATATATCTATACAGATATATATATACATCTTTGAAATTACTAAGGTTATATCAACTATACTTGCTTGAAACAGTTATCCATTAGCCCTTGTCAGCGCTAAAATGGGATATATATAATAGATAATAAAACTAGGCTACCCACCCACATAAAGGATATGTTGGAGGCTAAGTAAACCAGTAAAGAAAAACACTGGAAACACAGAAGTACCGTATTTACGTTACCGCTTTAAAATGGGTGAATTTGAACTACAATCAAGCCTAATTCCCATATAACAAAATTAAAAATTTCATCTGCTTCTTTCAACTAACAGTATATAAATCAAATACCAACGAGACATTGTAATTAAACTTTGTACAAAAAGTGCTTTCAAGATTTACCATCTCATGTGTAGAAACTCTCGAAATCGACATAAATCTTTTCCAGTGCCTTGATTTCTAGTATGAGGACCTTGGTACCTACCGCTGACTTTTCCGATAATATTATCCTAGCGGACTTTAGATGCCTAATATATGCGTCAAATTGTGAGTTATCTTAAACGATCAAGCATGCTTTAGTTTAATGGAAAAGGTGAATTCAATCAGTCCAGACCTTCGACCCTAGCACCAATATAGACAAAGGTGTGATTTCCGGCTTTTCAGTTTGCATTTATACCGTTTATTTTTTGCCTTATTATTATTCGGTCTTATTCGGTTACATCCTAACTTAGCCGTTTCCTACTTGTTAGTATGTTTATTTCTCATAATGAAGTGGGAAATATATCTCAAAACCTTCCTTAGTCAGTAGCTTTTATACTCTCGCAACATGTTGCAACAGAGTATTATAGTTTTTTTTCACCTTACGGTTGTTTGTAGCACCTTAAACTAATCAAGATAGATGTGGAGTTATATAAACATAATGATCACGATGGCGAGACGATCCCACGGAATGACTGTCCGTCCGTTTGTGTAAATAGCAAGCAGAAATTTAGATATCTTGATAAAACTTGGTACACATGGTCCTTGGGACTCTGATGAGCGTAATCCGTACATTGCCGCGCCCACAAAATTGCGTTAATCGAAAACGCTTAAATTTCTATACTAAGCTCCCAATTATAATATGAATATGGTATTTGGTACAGAGAATCTCAGTAGCGACGGCCATCTGTGGGTTGTGTAAATGCTCCCCCTAGCCCCCATATACCTAAAATAAGGATTTTCAACCTAGGGGTAGACTTTATGCCATATATTTCGCTCAATATGTAAGATATCTTTGCATGATTAAGTGAACGTGTAACATTGGATATACCATAGTTTAATATCGAAAATGTGTGAAATCGGTTTACTAATTATCCCAGCTCCCTTATAGTACATATAATGATTTTCGTTATTCTAGCAGACTTTATGCCGAATATGTCGGTCACTGTGTGAGTTGCCTTCACAAAATTGCGTGAAAACATGTTCCCTAATATACTTGAATAATGAGAAGAGTTAATGTGATCAGTGCAGATCTTCCTCTATCCCAAAAATGCCCGATATAAGAATTCCCGACTTTCCATCTGACTTTAAACAGTTTATGTTGGTCAGGGGGTGAATAAAATCGTGTGATATTTGAATGAAATTAAGGAGTTATGTTTTCTTAAATATAATGTGGTTCGCGCTAAATATAAATAAATGTAGACCATGGTCTAAGCCGCTTATTCCTAATATAATGATTTCTTTCCTCTGGTTGGCTTTTTCCTTATGTGTCTAGTATATTCAATTAAGCCACTTTGGTTGGTTTTATATCGCATATATCTTATTTGAGTTAATTTGGTAGTTTTTAAAATAAAATTCTCTGACATGAAGCAAAATATATCAATGAAAGTACGTGAGTCTATAACCTGTAATATAAGTTAATAAGATACCAAATATAATTACAATTCATTGACAATTTCGTCGTGTAATGAATGTTGAGTTCTTCCGCAACATTTTTTAATATAAAGTTATGCCTAAAGCTGAAAGCATTTCTCCGCCTTTTATCCCTGCACATTGCGAGAGTATAAAATGTTCAGTTACACCCGAACTAAGCCCTTCCTTACTTGTTTAATATAAAGTTATGCCAACACCTGAAAGCATTTCCCCTCCTCTTATCCTTGCACATTGCGTGAGTATAAAATCTTCGGTTACACCCGAACTTAGATCTTCCTTACTTGTTGTCATTATGTCACCCTTATATTTATTTATTGACTCAAACCTCCTTGCTTTTCAGTGGAAGTGAAACTGTAATGTGCTGGTTTCAAAACGATTTATTTCATATTTTTCATACTCATTCCCGATTTTAGCACTGTCCTGGCAAGAAGGAAAACTACGAAGTATTTGATTAATTGTTGCAATTATTAAATAAATATGCTGTAGGTAACACAGAAGGAAGCTAAATTTTAAGCATTTTTTCAGTTCTTTAGAGAAGTTACACAATGCTTCTAGAATTTATTATTATAGAAATTATTAATTCATTAATCATTTCTTTTAAATACTAGCTTATTTGTTTACAACGAAATAATACAACCATTTATGGAATAAAATATATTACTAAATTAAACATTTAAGAAAAATTTATTCTGCTAAATGATATTATTTAAAAGTTCCGTACTTTATGTAAACCGAAGGGAAGATTTTGAGATCTGCTCTGCAATGTCAACACGTTCATATTTACTAAACGTTTAATACTTGAATCATACAAATGAATGGTAAAATGATTATTACTTATTACAGGGTGCAAACAAAAATCTTCTCGACAATTACGTATGTATATATGTCTCCCTTTCCACATATTTATATTTGTTAGCTATAATTTTATATATTTTTATTGTTTTTACAGAATCCATCACAAAATGCGTACTTAAGCAATGTAAATCAAACCAGTTTGCCAAACCATATAAAAAACCAAATGTTTTCTGGATATAATTCATTAGTCATCGGAATGAATACCAAGCAATCACATGTATCAATGCAGCAATTTTTGAGTGAATCGACGAAGGCAATGTCTCTCGACCCAGAATCTACAACAAAAATCTTCTCTGCAGTCAATTTAAATCATTTTGAGCAATCAATTCCAGATCTCGGTAAACGATATGAATGCAACTCTTACGACCAAGCAAGCCGAAGATATAAACATAATAATATACGAGCGAAAGATCAAATTAATACCAGTATTTCAGACGATGAGATATCAGCTCAAACTCCCCTAATGTCTAAGCGAGAGAGTACTGTATGACTATAAATTATATATAGGGTTGTTGAAACAGCCCTGTAAAGAAACTTTTGTAAATAATAATTACATAATAAAAAATTTCAATAATTTCTTTAGATCTCAAATTTTTGCTGTGGTTTTCAGCAAATAATAAATACTAAAAAATCTTTATATTAACGCTTTGGAAACTTTTACGTATCAAAAATACACTTTACGGGGAAAAAATCACTTAAGGGTATTTCGGTGTTGAAATTATGACGGCTGCTAAGTAAAGTACTTTTGATTGTTGTTTTTATAATAAGTAAGTAACAAGGCTGTATCTTGTTATTTTTTGCCACATAAAATAATAGAGATTAATATAAAGTCATCTTGTCAAAGTTATCAGAACGCCTCAGTTTGAACAGATAGCCTTTCTCGTCTGCACAACAGACTGCAGGTAAACCTTCTAGTCAAAATTAAGTTATTAAGTAATTAAATTAAGGTAATCAAAACTGGGAACTAAAAATTTGGCAAAGTAAAATAGCGAGTTAAAAAATAATAATAGAACTTCGATTTCAATTTAGAAAATTACTTCTCCCAGAAATTTAAATCAAAATCTAAACTATCTAGGAAAGCTTTTATATCTATCAAAAATATATTTTTTAATCAGTACGCTTGTTATTGAATTTCAAATATTTTTTAGTCATATGTATGTTGCAAGGCCAAACTAGATTTTATAATATACAATTAAAATTTTAATGGAAATATATCAAAACGTATACTGTTATCAAGCAGTGCGATTAAGAATCAGATTTTGCGGCCTCGCCGTTAAACATTTTAGCACAAGACTTCAATACAATTGTATATCGACTTGGGTTGGAAATCCTATTATATTTTTTAAAAAAATTTTTTTTATATTTACGATATCACTCTCTATTAACTGTTGGATTACCAGGTTTCATATACCTTTGTTGATTTACTGTTTTGCTGTGTGATTTCCTGTATATGATGTGTTTCCTTTATCGTTGAAGCTCGACTTGTTGCATAAGGTGGAATTTTCACATGATATGTTATTAACAACTAAATCTGTCATCAATTAAGCTGCAATAGCAAATTTTGTACAGAATCTCATACAAAAGAAAGGAATATGTGGCTTAAAAATTTTGGAAAAGCGAATGTGATATAAATTTATCTATTTAGATTTCTTATAATTTGTCATAGCTACGCCTACCAAAATTGGGATAACTGACTAAACAATAACATCAAAATTGTTAAACTTCAGAGCAAGTTAACATGTGCATTTTTTTAAACACTCGACAATGTTGCTATGCTCTTATGGGATATTGAAGCATATTTATAAATAGCTCTATATCAACATATCAAAGTGTTCTATATTTAAATTAATTGTCATAACATCGCGAAAGTTTAGACGCATGCATTAACATTTTATAAGCTTTTTATTTGACGCTCATAAATTTTTTACTCTAAACCGCATTATGGTCAATACACATATAAAGTCAATAGAATTAGTGACAGAACTTTGTTGCGCAATTTTATTATCCTTGTTGACTCAGTGAGCGATATATTCGCATAAAGTCTACTAGAATAACGAAAATCACTACATGTGGCATATGGCTTGGGTAATTTATGGACGAATTCCATTCATTTTCTATTTCAAACCACATTAACTCCAAGCAACAAGTAGGGAAAGGCTAAATTCGAGTGTAACCAAACATTTTATACTCTCGCAATGTGCAAAGATAAAAAGCAGGAAAATACTTTCAGGTTTTAGTAAAACTTCATAATAAAAAATGTTGCGTTAGAATTCATCATCTGACGAAATTGTTAATGGATCGCAATCAAATTGGCATCAGTTAACTTTTACTTTAGGTCGCATACTCATAAAGACAATCTGACTAAGACAAATCGTTTATATTCATGATATTAGTCTTCTGGGAAGATACATAAGTCATAACTTTTATTACCGAATGACATAATACTAATCGAAATATTCTCATTTGATTTTTTTGAGACATGTTCTATGGAGATATTTGCAATATCTCTCAAAACTCAACAACAGAAAAAAACTCAAGTAAAGGAACGAAATTTAATAAATCGTGTATATGAGAAAAAAGTTAACCAGAGTGACGTAAATCATAATATTAGAGGTATGGAGTTTAGATCAAGGTATAGATCGATTTCATTTATATTCAGTGCTAAACCATATTTTTGTTAAGAAAACTCTTGATTCCCTTGAAATATCTTACATATTGATTTATACAAACGGTTTAAAGCCAGCTGCGAGTCAGAAAGCAGTACACAGGGTACATTGGAGCTAGGAGAAGCAGATAACACTTACTTTTGGCTCGCGAAGAAATATCCACTAAATTTTTTTAATATAACTCTAAAATTTATAGACATATTCGACATAGAGACCACTGGCATAAAGGTAATCATTATATGTAGTATGTGGAGGATGGGGTACTTCGTAAATCGATTTCATTCGTTTTTAAACCTATGTTTTGGTTCATTAAATTTTGCTAAAATAGCCTACATATTAACCGATACAAAGCAAAAGATATAAATTCGAAAAATTTTGGCATTTGGCATTTGACACATGGGTACATTATTATCAGGCAAAGAAGCTCTCTGAATTTCATTAATGTATCTCGCAGATTGGTCCATACTTTTGGTAAAAAGTCAGCCATAAACGCTCAGTCCATATATTTGGTATGGGGGGTTTGAAAAAATATATTCTGATTTCTACCATTTTTTGGTAGGAATTGCCATGCCTTGAGGGCACTATTTGCGTAAATTTCCATTCCGATACCTTAATTGGAGCTGCAGTTATATGCTGTAAAGTGAAAGAATCAGAATCAATTTAAAATTATTTGTATGGGAAGTACCCGTGGTTGGATTCTAATTTCGCCCCTTTTCTTACTGTAACATAAAGATATCAATAAGATATCAATGCACAAAATTTGGTTGAAATTTTGTTTAGACCTTCCTGAGATATAGGACTACACCCAAAAGTTGGCCGTGTCACACCCATCCAAAATGGTCAAATTTTTACCCTGATTCCTATGCATAATGTTGCGGAAGATTTTCAAAAGTTACCGTACTTTTAGCAGTTTTCAACATAACCTTTGTTGGTGGTGGGCGTGATTATAATCCGATTTGACTCGTATTCCCAGTGAATGAGGAGGTACTAAAGGGAGTTATTCTGAGCAAGTTTGATTGTTATAGCTTTAGAAGTTTGTGAGATATTTGTATTAAAACTATTAGGGGACGGAGACACACCCCCTTTTTTAAAATTTTCAAACCGCAGATGCTTCTCCCTACCGCAATTCTCTACACCGAATTACAATTTTGTATCTTAGTTTGTGGGTCAGTTAAAACATTTTATAAGTTTTAGTTTAAAGGTATTTTGTGGGTGTGGCAGCAGTCAAATTCCGCGCATCTGTAATACCAAACACTTCAGAGTACCAAAGAACACGTATGTCAAGTTTTATCAAGAAATCTCAGATTTTACTCAAGCTATCGTTTGCATGGACGGACGGTCAGACGGAGGGACCGCCGGAATTCAACTCATCTCATCATCCTGATCATGTATTTGCATACAACTCTATGTTTATCTCGATTCGTTTTAGGTGTTAGAAACAACCGTTAACTGGAAAAAACTATTATACTCTGTTGCAACATGCTACGAGAGTATAAAATGTGCACTTAATTTATTTAAGTCCTCATAATCCTCACAATCGTTATCTGGGGATTAAAATGGCCGGTAATCGATAAATTTTAGGTGGAAGTTAACATTAATATTAGAAGTACTTTTTCCTCGAAATTTTATTATGATATACCTTCATTGAGGTGTGATTTATATACTCTAAAGCGAAAAAAACTGGTGTAGTTTAAAATGGTGTCATACGGGAAGTAGGCGAGATTGTAGTCCAATTCCGCACATTTTCAAACTGTAACATAATTGAAATTGGTCAAGAAGTTGCTGAGATACGATAATTTGGCCAGAAGTGGGAGATGCTGGTCCCATCGTCCAATTGCAATACCATTTCTGAATCAAACTTGCCGCTCAAATTATTGCCTCTAAGGTTTTCGGTAGAGTCTAGTTGTATTTTTAGTAGTTCTCAACATAATATTTCCACAGTGTATTATATTGGGTTGTTCGGCAAGTCATTTCGTTTTTTCCCGCCAGAGGACTTAATTACGTTTTTTCGAAACTAACTAAACACTTAAGCCCCATAACCATTATATGTCATGAGAGCTGATATTGCAAGGCTTGTGTGTGAAAAAGTTCTATTAATTCTACCCAGTAGTTTTTGGTTGGTGCCTTTTTAAATATGGAGAGCAATAAGCAGCATTTTCGTCATATTTTACTTTTTAACTTCAGAAAAGGTAAAAATGCTGTCCAAGCGAGAAAAAAAGCGAGAGATCGGTGAGAGGTTAAATTTGTCGAATTCAACTGTTTATGGCCATTTGAAAGGCATTATACGAAAACTGTCTTTCATGTTCCCCAAAAAAAACGAAATGACTTTCCGAACAACCCAATAAAATACTAGAAAGAAATATTTCCTGGAAGTGTTGTTGATATAACTTGTACCTTGTACCAAATTTTAGATTTGTAGCTTTGCTTGTTACATATTTATGGCAATGCATATTTTTGAAATTAACCATGCTAGAGTGGGCATGGCAATAGTCCGATTTTGCATTTCTGCAATACTGACCTCCTCAGAACTCCAAGGAATATGGGTAACAAGTTTCATCAAAATGTTTTTTTTTTAAGTAAGGCATTGCATAGACAAACGGACGGGTAGCTGGAAATAAATTCATCCCGTCATTCTGATCATTTTCGCTAATTTTTACGCATGAGATGAGATTACGCATATTTTGAAAGCATTATTTGTACAAAGTTCAATTCTAATATCTTAATTGATGCTTGATTTATATGTTGTAAAATGAAAGAATCAGATAAAATTTAAAATTTTGTTATATGGGAAGTAGACGTGGTTGTAATCTAATTTAATCCGTTTCCACACTGTAACATAAGGATACAAATATAATACTATGCACGAAATTTAATGAAAATTAGAGTAGTAGTTCCCGAGATATGGGATGTCATCTGAAGATGGGCGGCGCCAGACCCATTGCCCAATTTTTACATGGAATCCTTTAAAGCCGTGGTACCTGGAAAATGGTACCTAATTTTAACTGTAAATTTTCATATTTTTGGCGTGTTTCTTCGCACTTTTAGCAGTTTCATTAAAGCCTTTGTATTAGATTATTAGAGCATTATTTTCTCGTTATATGAGAACATGCTAGAATACTTTGTCTGAGAAATTTGGTTGTTATAGCTTTTTCGGTATGTGGGATATGTACTCTGAACCAATGGGAAGCGGTGCCATGCCCACTTAAAAAATTTTTTTTAACCGCAGATCACTTTATAGGTTTTCGATTGAGGGCATTTGGTGGGCCTGGCAGTGCTCCTATTACGCGCGTCTTCTTATAGTAGCGAGGAACACATACACAAAGTTTTAACTAGATATTTTAATTTTTACACAAGTTATCGCTTGAGACTGCTGATGGACGGGCAGGCAGCCACCCGGAATTCAACTCGTCTTGTTATCCTCAGCATTTATGTACGAGGTGTGTTAAAAAAAATAACAGGAATTTTCGTTTTTTGAAAAAAAAATATTTATTCATTCGTCTACATTAATGCTGTCGCCTTCAAAATAATCTCCATTCGATATTATGCACTTATGCCAGCGCTTCTTCCAATCGTCGAAACCCTTCTCAAACTCGATTTTTGGGATAGCCTTTAGCTCTTTCAGCGATGCGCTTTTAAAATCATCTATATTTGTAAATCGACGACCCTTTAAGCTTCTCTTTATTTTTGTAAATAGAAAATGTCACTCGGATCCATATCTGGCGAATATGGAGGCTGGGCGTCGTTACAGTATTGTTTTTGGCCAAGAAATCACAAACAAGCAACGAAGTGTGAGCAGGTGCAATATCGTGGTTCAAAAGCCATGAATTTCGGGCATTTTTTCGGGATGCTTCACGCAAATGGCGTTGAACTTCTAGATAGTACTCCCTATTGACCCTTTGACCTTGAGACAAGAATTCGTTGAGGCAAGTTATGGGTATTACAAACAACCGTTAGGTGAGCTCTGTTGCAACAAGTTGCGAGAGTGCAAAAATTTAATACTAATAAAAGGGGATGCGAATTTAAATATATTTGATGAAATATTTTGTGATCTGATGTTTCGGGTTATTAATATTCAATTTAGAATTATGAAAAAAAGGATTAATTGACTCACTCTTTTATTAACTCACTTTATTTATCATTGAAACTATTTATTATTTACTAGTCTACCTTCTTGACTCAAAACTACACCTATTGCAAACATACATCGTTGTTTAAGCACGAGTTTTTAAGCACGAACTTCTTATTGAAAGTCGGAAAACTCAAAATCCTTATGTAATCCTTATCTTCTTTAATGTTTTTTTATATTTGCATCTTTATTTAAATATTTTATAATTGAATATGATATGATATGAATATGATATAAGATTTCAAAATGTTTGCTCAATGTTTTTAAAAAACACGAATCATCATGTGATCCCGTATATCGCATAGAATTTATTTATAAAACCTCATAGGAAACAAAATTCAAATGAATTCGAAGTAATCTTCAGGAGTAGAAAATTGTTGTGATTTCCAGAACAACCGTATTTTTTTATCCGACAGAAAAAACAAAAATTGTCACCATCAGAGCAACTCTAGCTGCAGGGCTGCTCTGTATCCTCCTGATCCGTGCTGGCATTGATTCCAACTCGGCCCGTAGAAATTTTTCTGTAGTATATGCGCTAAAAGGCCCCAAACTCCACTTCGGTTAGGTGTTATACATGCAACGAATGGAGAATGGAGTGGACCACATGTAATGTGGCCCCATGCTTCCAACATACCACTACAACACTTCTATCTACGGTCGTGAAAATAGCACCTAATTAGCGCACTGCGCCGCTGCTCCAGCCAAGTGGCCATGAAAGGACCTCAACGGTCCCTTGGAACTCAATTTAGTAGCATTACACCCATTCTGACAAATTCTACCCCCACCATTCTTCCCGGTCCAAACCCAGTGCGAGAACCACAAGGAAAATTCAGGTTCCACGCCCCGTCTGTTCTTTGTATCACACCGCAACACGTCGGAACATCACATTAACCAGATCCAATTCCTGTTCTGGTTGGTGCCACACATTAGTGGAGTGTGTCGTACATTGCCCCTTGCTGTAGGAGTCTGCTTCGCAACAGCCTTCAAAGGAGTCGCCAAATTACACCATAGTGCGACGACCGTTTCTGCGGGTACTACAGCTGCAACAAACACTACCTATCCACCAGTCTGAATATCACGACTCAACGGTCTCTCAAGTAAGATAGAGAAGATAGTTGATTTTATGAGCCAAGGAGGCAAATCGATAGCTGCGATCCAGAGAACCAAGCTAAACAGTCGCTGAGATCCCAAGCTAGATAAGGGGGGTGGCCTACCCTTCATTTCATGCAACACAGTGCAATATCGTTCTATTGAAAGAGACATCGACCGCAGGAATACTACCCAAAAATGTCAGGGCATAGATATCCTGCCAGGCGATGTCGAACTTGAAAGATTCAATATATGCATCCCCCAGTTACATGTTGCCCAACAGGATATCACCGCTGCTTCGTGGTGAGAACCATTTGATACTTAGCAGCTTTAAGGTGTGCCACGATCTTTGGCATTCCAGCCTGCCAAACGATTGTAGAGGGATGGAGCTGGCAGAACAGATAGACGATTCGACATTCTGCAAAACGAACGACGAAGTCCTCACCAGAATTATGGGCACCTGTAAAAGCTCGTCTGATATTACAACCTTTGGCGGTGGTCTGATAAATAGCATAACCTGGCTATTTAATAAAGCAAACTGGGGCGACTTCACAGAATTCACCTGAACGCCTTCACCGCACTACCCATTCCTCCTGGCGCGATACCTTACGCCAGGTAGATCATTGTGATCTCCGATTAAGGGATCTCAGTTCGGAGATTCAACAACTGGTAGATTAACATAAGCTGACAAAATGGGTAGAGTACCTGAAGTCTTGCAATCTCTCCGTCGGTGTGAGTAAGCTTTAGACTACTGTCAAATCTCGTCCAAACCGGAAGCGGAAATCGGAGACATGATGAACAAGATGAAATCTAAGTCGTCGGACCCGAAAATGTGTGTGAGCTATTTTAACCGACAGTTTATACTGCACCCTTCCGTGGAGAGGGCCAAAAGACGTGTTACCCGATGGCTACGCAAAATGCCAAAAGACTGCTCGACACTTGATTTCACCAACGAGGAGGTTCAGGGTGTCATCAGCAAGGCCAAATCGTCTAAACCCATTGGAACAGACAGCATAAACATGTTGATGTTAAATCACCTAAGCTCGACGAGAGTAAAATAACTCACCAGGGTTCTCAATCGGTCGCTGTCCTCTCTTCACATACCCGTTGTGTAGAAAATCGGAAGAGTGGTCACACTACTGAAACCTGGCTAACCGGCCAACCTATCGCCTTATTGACCGATAACTCTCCGTTCCCTATTAGTGAGGACATTTGAGGCTTTCCAACACCCAATCTTTACTCACCATCTGAGCCTAGCAGAACACGCTGGTGATTACATGCGTCTGTAATACCAACCGTCTTACAATGACAAAGAACACGTGTACCAAGTTTCATCAAGATATCTTACTTTTTGCTCAAACTATCGCTTGCATGAGCGGACAGAGGGACAGACAGCCACTCGGAATTCAGCTTGTCATCCTGATCATTTATATATATATAACTCTGTGTCCATATCGACTAATTTTATGTGCTCCAAACAACCGTTAGGTGAACAAAACTGATATAGCCTCTATCTATCGGAAGACTCTATCGGAAGGCAACTTAACAGTGGCGTTTTTAAAAACTCGCCGACTTGACCATGAAATAAAATTGGTGTCGATCAGTAGAGACACAAACGCTAAACTGTTACAAGCTATTTGTATGAAGGAGCGAAAATAAAATTATTGGGTTGTTCGGAAAGTCATTTCGTTTTTTCCCGCCAGAGGACTTAATTACGTTTTTTCGAAACTAACTTCACACTTAAGCCCCATAACCATTATATGTCATGAGAGCTGATATTGCAAGGCTTGTGTGTGAAAAAGTTCTATTAATTCTACCCAGTAGTTTTTGGTTGGTGCCTTTTTAAATATGGAGAGCAATAAGCAGCATTTTCGTCATATTTTACTTTTTAACTTCAGAAAAGGTAAAAATGCTGTCCAAGCGAGAAAAAAAATTGACGGATGTGTATGGAGAAGGCGTGTTAACAGTACGCCAGTGCCAGAACTGGTTTGCAAAATTTCGATCCGGCAATTTTGATGTCGAAGATGCACCACGGTCTGGAAGGCCGGTCGAAGCTGTCAAAGATGCGATAAAGGCATTAGTTGATGCAAATCGGCGAATCACCACACGAGAGATCGGTGAGAGGTTAAATTTGTCGAATTCAGGCAATAATTCAGGAATAAGTCAGGCAAAATTTCAAAATTAAGAAAAAGCCTTTGAAAAATAATTTCAAGTATATTTCAAAGCGTTTTCATTTTGTTAAGCCAGACTATTACAAAGAAGATTGCTGCATTTTTAAGAAAACTTCAGAAAGCCAAGCTTGATCCATGCGCTTCAGATCACATTATCAAAGATGCTGCTTTATTTGTTTACTACGTTAGCTTGAAAACACCTGTGAATGGCAACATCAAAAAGTTTCATATGTATTCATGCTATTGCTAAAGACATGGTTTATCCAGAGAACTTACAATCATAGAGAAGGTGCAAATTGAAGTTTGTATGATATTCGATTGGCTTCTGTACAGAGGCTGAAAACACCGAGTAGGGAATTCACCATTCTCAGCAAATTTTGTATAGAATATAGGCATAGAAACATGACTATGAGAAAGTATGTTCATGCGGAATATGAATGACAAAATTAATTCTCATTTTCATTTCTCATTTCTCATTTTTTTTTTTTTAATTCATTTTCTTAAAAAAGTTATTTATGTAATTTATAAACAAAAATAATAGAAATGAAAATAAATTAAAATTTATTAAAGAAATAATATAAATGCAAATTGAATGAAAATAATGTTTTTGTTTTTAATTCTTCTTAGACATGAAATTTTTTTATGAGGTTTTTGTATATTCCTAAATGAAATGTGGTTACACATGTGTATGCGCATGTACATATTCCAGTATAGCATTTATTTCATATGCGCTATTGCAAAAATAACATGTCAAATACCCAATATAGTTTTTACATAAGTATATATGTGTACGTACGCATCACCAGGGAATCCCTTTCATATGCAAAAATCATATCAATCATCAATCATAAAAATCATATTCAGTCGCAAAAATACACAAACTTGCGCGAACGACTGACAAACTTTATACAATTGCTTGTATGTAAATTACAACGAATGTTCCAAGCATCACCAGAACAACAACAACAATCATCCAAACTCTTCTCCCCGCTGCAGGCGTCACTGTTCACAACCTGTTTCCTCGCCACGATGGTAAAAAGTTCAAATCATATTTTGATGCTGATGCTGAAGTCAAAGTGAAATGTGGCAACAGCCCAGACAGCTTGACAAAAATCAGAAAGCTTGACAGAAATCAGATAAAATCAGCTTCAATATTCATATTTGTCTAAACAACTATGATAGAAAACTAAAATATGCACAAAAAACAATTCCTTGATTGAAGAATTGATCGAATTGTAAACTTGTGCTTTGCACTCATGCTACATTAGATGAAAATTTTTTAACCTTAATTGATGTTTGATTGTCTGTAGAAGAATAGGCTGATTCCTATAGAATATCAATATCAATCCGTGCCTCAACAGACTTGACTCTGAAAAATGTGGTAAATGACAAAAGGGCACGCTGCCACTTCTTGCTTCTGAAGTAAATATAAGAAATTCTTTCTGTTTCTTTCTATTATAATTTTCAGCATCCTCGTGAAAAAATGCTTTATGACAACGCACTTATGCGGGGAGATGTGCGCTGCGCCTGCTCATATAAATGAAATCACTTTGCTTTGTTGATGATGTGCTTGCGTTTATGAATGGAAATGGCTTTGTAATTTTTAAACTCTCGTAACATGTTGCTGCAGAGTATATTAGTTTTGTTCACCTAACGGTTGTTTGTAACACCTAGAACTAATCAAGTTAGATATAGACATATATATACACTAGGCAGAAAAACTCTGCGTACAAGCTATCAGAAGCCTGCTTTTATATACTTTTTAAAAAAACCCATTTTTTATATTCATTAAAGGATATTACATGCGTAGTTTTATGAAAATAAAAGTGATTTATTTTCTAATAACAACATATAAACAAAACAAAACATACAGACGACTAGAAAATCTATTAGAAAAAGTCTGGATACAAGGCACTTATGTCGAAAAGAGAAGTTCTTCTTCCAAATTCCACTTAAAATTTAATAGGAAGTCAATTATCCCCTATATTTTAAAACTTCCGCTAGGCGTTTTGGCGTGGAATCAACAAGCTTAGTTGTTTCTGTTGAAGGGATATGAGCCCATTCCTCCTGCAATACATCCTTGAGCATAGCCTTTGAAATAATTGTGCGTTGGCGTATTTTTCGTTCAAGTGGATCCCATAGGTGCTCTATAGGATTCAAATCTGGCGATTGTGGTGATCTTCGAAGCTGCTTGGGAACGTTATGGAGTAACCAAAGCTTAACTATGTCTGTTGTATGCTTCAGGTCGTTATCTTGTTGAAAATAGTAGTCACTTCCTAGACCCAATTATTCCGCGCTTTGCTCCAAATTTCTTTTCAAGATATTAAGGTAAGCATATTTGTCCATGGTGGACTCTAAAAATTTCATTCGGCCCACACCATTAGTAGCCATGCACCCCATATCATTGCCACCACCATGCTTCACACTAGGCACCTTATCGAGTGCCGTTTCTGTTTTTCGCCACACAATCTTACGCCTCTTGATTCCAAAGAGGCAAAACTTGCTCTCATCGAAAAAAATAACCTTCTGTCAAAACTCTCATGGCTTATTTAAGTGTCTTTCGCCAAAGCAATAGGCTTTTGTCTCTTGATGACCGATATGAATGGCTTCTTGTGTGCGACATGACCATATCTAGCCTTTTTCAAAAATTTGCGGGCGATGTCAGTGCAGAGGGTCTTCTTAAAATTTTCCTTAACATTTTGAGCGATTCTGGATGCAGTAAGTTAAGGTTTTGCTTCGCACTTTGCCAAACGTTACGAGTTTTACGCTGTGTTAATATTTTTGGCCGCCCTGGACGGGACCGAGATACAATTACCATTGTTACCAAAACCCATTTTATATACTCCCCACTTGTACGCAGACTTTTTCTGCGCTACCAAATGAGTATTTGTTGTAAATTTATCGATAATACAATGTTCCCTGATTTTGATTGCTTTAAATTCTATCAGATTATGCATAGACTTACAATAATGAACATAATGTGACTTTGCTCTGAAATTTCATATATAAAAAAAATTTTTTAGAAAAGAAAATAAGACATAAGCGTGTATGCAGACTTTTTCTGCCGAGTGTATATAAATGATCAAGATGAAAAGACGAGAAATCCGGGTGACTGTCTGTCCGCCCGCCCGTGCAAGCGATAACTTGAGTAAAAATTAAGATATTCTGATGAAACTTGGTACACGGTGTTCTTTGTCACCGTAAGACGGTTGGTATTGCAGATGGGCGTAATTGGACATCTGCCACGCTCACAAAACGCCATTAATCGAAAACAGAAAGAGGGCTATAACTAAGCAGCAAATTAAGACATAAACGTGTAATTTGGTACGGAGGATCCTAGTAGAATGGGGCATCAGTGGGCAAAAATTTATATATATATATATATATATATATATATATATATATATATCTCGGAAACCATTAAAGCTATATCAATCAAACTTGCTCCGACTAAGTCTTTCAAGCATTTCTTCATATACTAAGAAAATAAGTGAATTTGGATAATAACCGCAGCCACCTCCCATACAAAAGTTATGTTGAAAACTACTAAAAGTGCGATAACTCGCTGAGGGTCTTTAAACCAATAGCCGAAAAGAGCACGAGCTAGCTTACGCAAGTGAAGCTCTATAATCTCCGTTAGTGAATGTGTAAACGGCAAAAATAGCATACTGACTGTGGATACGGGTATGTCATGATCCATAATTCAAACTGATGCGGTCAATAAAAAAAGCTGGCTATTAGCTGGGGCAAAGTTACGTACTGCAACTGGAGAAAATACTCCAGCTCTCGAGGAAGTAACGTGTGAAATTGCAATTGAAAAAGTAGCCGTGTTACACAATGTTATAGTGTTTGATATCGTCGATGAAAACATAATAGGAGTAAGCTTTTTAGCTAATCAAGGGATCAAAATCGACGTGGAAAACAGGATAATTACTTATACTAATATGGAGGTGCCACTTATATTCGGTTATGATAATAACCACAACATTCGACGAGTAGTATAAAAAGCACCAGATTCCACTAAAATCAGCAGCAGTTATTTGGGCAGAAATAGATGAAGACAGATGGAGATGGAGATAGGAATGGAGCAAACAAGTTGTAGGTTGTTGAGGTCGCAGAAGAATCGAGAGCAAATTTAATTATAGGAAAAACCTGGCCATGACAAGACAAGACAAACGTGCTCCTTAATGAGTTCAAGTCGCCAATCCAACTCTCCAAAGGAGCTATATTAGGGCAGTCTCAGGAGATCGAGGATATGATAAATTGCGAAACACGTCTCGAGGGAAATTCCAGAGGTGAAAACGACCTCTTGAGTTAAATTAGCACATGGGCTGAGGAACTACAGACAAACCATCAAAATAAGGCTAAACAAATCCTTCTCAGATATTCCGCTACATTTGATAAAGATGATTCAAAACAAGGCACAACCAAATTTGTGAAGAATATTATTAACACAGGTGGTACAAACCCAACCCGCTAGGCTCCTCGTAGCGTTCCATAAGCAAAACGTGAATATGTAAACCGGTGAAATGAGCGAAAGTGACGCAGTTGAACCATCAGCGAGTCCGGTAGTACTTGTGAAGAAGAAAGATGGCAACATGAGGTTCTGTGGGGACTATAGAAGGTTGAATGACATAACCGTAAGAAAACCACTTATTCACTACCTAGAATCGATGGCACTCAGGACTCGTTCTCAGGCACGAATTGGTCCTCAATACTTAAGAACTTGGAAGAGGTTTTCCAATGAATAACTAGCGCTGGCCTAGAGTTGAGCCCGAAGAGGTGTTCCCAGTTCAAAAATAAAGTAAACTACTTGAACACAAAATAGGAAGGAGGCCATTTGCATAACTCGACAGCAAAATATTGCCCCAGTCAAACAAATTTACATGAATTGCGAAGTTTCCTTGATTGCATACCTATTATCGACGATTCGTTCCAAATTTTTCCAGCGTAGCTAGTAGCCTCCATGAACTCCGTGAAAAAGAACTGTAAGTTCTACGCTGACGTTAGCATACCCGTTCCCAGGTTTAACGTTTATATTGCATACGGATGCTAGTGAATATACAATAGGAGGCGTTCTATTACAAGTCATTCATGGGCATGAGATTGTGGTTCCGTATTATAGCTAGAGAAAATTATTATGCAACTCGGTGGGAATTATTACTGTTATTGAAGTACAACAAAAATTTTTATGGATACCAGTATGGTCAGCGATTTAGAGTAAGGACAGATCTCGCGACATTAAATGGCTTCTACAATGCAATTAGCCAAAGGGACAGTTTGCACGGTAGATTAAAAGTCTCCAAAGTTACGACTTGTCTATAGAGCATCGCAACGGTAGTAGTAATGGAAATACAAATTCGATGTCTCGCCGTGCCTGTAATTTTAAATGCAAAGTTTGCTTGAAAGCTGAGGCCAAAGAGACGTTATAGATGTTCGATTAATGACAATGACATCGACAAAAGACTGGTACCTGAAGGAATTACAAAAATGTTAACAGCAAGATCCCGATTTTAAATTTGGAATGCGTGGAGTATGGGAAAGCGAAGATGGGCAAAGTTCCCGAGCTCTTATGGTTATTTCGAAAGTAAGAATTCCCTAACTTCTCAACGAGCTGCACAGGGGTCATTTAGCCGGTCCATTTCCCACCAGTATATTAGAAGTAAAATATGTTTTGGTAGTCATGGAGTATTTGATTAAAGGGCCGGAGGTATACCCAATTTCTAATCAATAGGCCGAAACATTAGCGGGTATAATCATCAACAATTGGGTATCAACAATCGCTATATGATGTTCCAATATAATTACATTCTGACCAATTGAATACACACACAGAAACTGTGTGTCCGGAAAGCACGTACATTTGCACGGTAGTATATCGCATACAGACTATTGAAAGACCTAGGAAGAAAACGAAGGTAGTTAATTTAGAACGGCTTGCAGCATTTGGTACAGCAAATATATCTTATTGGGACGATCAGACTTAGGTGGAGGCAGAGTGGCGACCACGAATGCCAGAACGATACATAATTGACAATAACTTGCCAGAATCGCACAGATAGCGATACTAGAAGTTGCCAAAATATTCGAGTGACGATCTGTTAGTAACGATCTATTATATAAGAGCTACCTGAGAGGCAGCAGACACAGCTATAATAAAATTGTTGCCTAGTAAAGTGTTAAGTTAGCTGAATTAGAAATAAAGACAAGTGTATTGCCATTAAATGATGACTTTTAATTAAGAATCCAATAATCGAACTCGGAAAATTTTCAACGTAGGTGATTGAACTATGTATATTAGCGAAATAGGATTATAACCACGAGCACCTCTCTAACAAAGGTTAGGTTGAAAACTAATAAAAGTGCTTTAACTCCATGAAAAAAGATGTGATAAACATAATCTTACAGTAAATATGGTACAGAAGGGTTGCAAAAGAATCTGTGTGAAATTTGAAAAATGGGCGTGGCACCATCGGTGAAATCCCATATCTCAAGAACACCTTTACCAATTCCAACTGAATTTATTCCATTACATGCTTGCATTGTTATGTTATACTGTGAAAATGTGCGTAATTGAATAAGAACTACGCTTACTTCTCAAATAACACCAATTAAGATATTGGAATAAGACTTTTCGCAAATAGTCCCTTCAAGACATAACAAATAACTTTTCATCCCCCCAGATACTCAGTATCACCTCAAAGCCAAAGGCTGACTTTATAAACGAAATATCGATCAATCTGTGAGATATCTTAATGGAATCGAGTGATAACGTGTCTTTTTGTCAAAAATGGGGAATATGGGCATTTTCCCATTTTGAAATGGGCATGGGGGCTTATCCCATATACCTTCGGGTAGACTTTAAACCATATATAGCGGTTAATATGTGAGCAATCTTTGTGAATTTCAGAGAGCGTCTCTTTCAAAATGCAAAATTGCGATTGGCTATATACCGTATATATCGATCAATCAGCGAGGTATCTTAATAAAAGTCACACAGTTTTGTTTTTGGGTAGTACTCTGTAGCGATGCTGAAAATGGATCAAATAGGATAAATAATACCCCAGCCTCCATATACCTACAATAATATAAGAATTTCAAACTTTCTGTTATGTAAGATATCTTGGCACAATTTAGTGGACAAGTTATATTGGATATACCACAGTTTAATGCCGAAACCGTGTTAAATCGGTCTGCGAATTATCCCAACTCCCTTATAGAGCAGACTCTCTGCCGAATATGTAGGTCAGAGTATGAGTTACCATCACAAAATTGCATGAAAACATGTTCTCTTGTGTACTTGAGTAATGCCAAAATTTAATGCAATCAGTTGAGACCTTTCCCTAACTTGAATATGCCTGACGTACGGATTCCCGTCTTTTCAGATGAATATAAAACGTTTATAGTGGTATAATCTATGTATAATTGGTATATATTGGTACATATATGTGTAATTGGTATAATATATGTGGTATTTTAGTGAAATTTAGTGGACATATTTTCTTAAGTATAATGTGGTTTCGTGCTAAATATGAATGAAATCGGTCCAGACCGTGGTTCAAGCCCTTATTCCTAATATAATGATTTCCACTTCTCTGGTTGACCTTTTTCTCATATGCCTAATATATTTAATTTAGCAACTTGGGTTGAGTTTATATCGCATATATAATATGTTCACTTTTAATATAAATATCTCAGATATGAAGCAAGATATAGTAATGAAAGCATGTGAGTCTCTGACATGTAATACAAGACAACAAGATACCAAATACTAGTGTAATCCATTCAGGGTTTCGTCGAATAATGAATGTTGAATTCATACCCAACATTTTTATACTCTCCTAGAACTAAACGAGTTCGGGTCAAGGTTCGAGGATGAAGACGGGTGGAAATCCGGGTGATTGTCTGTCCGTCCATCCGACCGACCGTGCAAGCGATAACTTGAGTAAAAATTAAGATATTGTGAAGAAACTCGGTACACGCATTCCCTGTCATCGTAAGATGGTTCCTATTGCAGATGGGTGTAATTGGACATCTCCCACGCCCACAAAATGCTTTTAGGAGACATCCCATATCTCAAGAACCCCTTAAACGATTTCAATAAATTTGGTATGTGATATTTTATTTGTATTCTTATGTCACGTTGTGGAAATGGACGAAATCGAATAAAAACCATGCCTACTTCTCATATAACACAATTTTAAGTTTCATCTGATCCTTTCAATTTAAAGGGGATAAATCGAGCAGCAATTAAGATATGAAAATCAAGCTTCGTTTAAACGGTGCTTTCAGGATATGTCATCTTATGCTTAAAAATAGACGTAATCGGATTATGACTTTTCAAGCCACCATATACCCAATATTAGGACCTCAGTGTCTCTATCTGACTTTGTATCGAAAATATCGGGAAATTTGTAAGATATTGAAATGAAATTGGAGAATTATCTCTCCATGATAATAGTGTACTCTGGTATCAAAAATTGAGTACATCGGGTAAATACTACCCTTGCCCCATATACGTAATGTAAGGACTTTCTACCTCCCGCTAGACTTTATATCATATTAACGGTGAATCTATAAAACATCGTAATGAAATTAGAGGATTATCTTTCTATGATAATAACGTGGTCTGGTATCGAAAATAGGAAAAACCGAGTAAATACTTCTCCTAGTCCCCATATACCTAATATACGGATTTTCAACCTCTGGGTACACTTTATACCTTATATTTCGCTGAATATGTAAGATATCTTAGCGTAATATTGGATATACTATAAGTTTACTGCTGAAAATGTATGAAATCGGTTTACGAATTATCCCAGCTCCCATAGACTACATATAATGATTTTCGGTATTCGAGTAGACTTGATGCCGAATATGTCGGTCACTGTGTGAGTTACCTTCACAAAATGGGTGAAAACATGTTCCCTAATATACTTGAATAATGAAAAGAGGTAATCTGATCAGTACAGATCTTCCTTTATCCCAGAAATGCACGATATAAGAATTCCCGTCTTTACATCTGACTTGAAACCGTTTATGTTGGTCAATATGTGTGATATTTTAATGAACTTAAGTGGATATGTCTTCTTAAACACAGTGTGATTTCGCGCTAAATATGAAAGAAATCGGTCTAGATCATGGTCTAAACCGCTTATTCTTAATATCATGATATCCTTTTCTCTGGTTGACTTTTTCCTCACGTATCTAATATATTTCTTAAACCACTTTGGTTGAGTTTATATCGCATATATCATTTTCGAGTTAATTTGGTAGATTTTAATATAAATATCTCTGACATGAAGCAAAATATAAACGGTGCGAAAACGATCAAAGCGGCTGGTTTTCTGGCACGGGAATACGCGACATACAGTTGACAGTGTGTAAAACTGAATTTTCTGAATTCAGTCCACAAACACTCAATGATTGGTCTTGTGATTTATTAATTGTCATGGCGAATGCGAGACGAATTGGAAATTCGATACTCTCGAGTGAATCACTTTGCTCATGAGTTTTGTGAATATTAAAAGGGTTCCGTTGGATAATGTTGGTTGATTGGTAAATCAAACACATATCCACTGAATTCAAAAAGTCAGCTGACTAGCTGGTCTCCTTCGTTGAAAAGAATTCGCAAAAATTCGTCGGTAACGAAATAAATCAATTCGATGCGTCGACAGGAATACGACCATTAACGATAGTTAGCAGTTGATTGATGAACACTTCGACAAATGGATCGTTTAGCATGCAACTCTCATGTTTGTAGCTAGCTGTAGTTTCTTTACATAGGGCCACATTCTCGATGATTTGAGGCAAGCATTGATTTCATCGGCGGCGGTTGATCTCGGTATTAGTGATGGTGCTTGCCGGGAATCGCCTGAGAGTAAAATCAACGCACCCCTAAAACGTCTTGCGTCCTTAAGCAAATCTCTCACAGTTCGATTCAGAGCTTCTAACGCACGTTTATGCGACATTGTGCATTCGTCCCAGGTAGTAATTTTGCTTTCTATTAACAGAAGAAGCAACTGCTACAGCAATTTCTGATCTTGCACGAAATGTAGCCAAAATCATTGTTATGAGGAAAGTCTTGCCAGTGCTGTATTAATCACAGTATCATACACTTTTTTTTGTTGGGGTTTCAGCAAAAGTGCATTCGTTCGAACCCATAGGCTTAGTTCACTTGTGTTGTATTCACGTTCGCGCCGCGATTCTCGTTCGGAAGAGTCGTTTCCATGATTTGGCTATAACATTCCTAACCTGACTAACAAACTTCCGCAAATGAGATAAGACACGTCTTCTATCAAAACAAGCTCTGGTTGTGCATCTCTTCATCCATCTCAAGATAGAGATTCTCTGAATGGGCACGAACTTGATGCAAATTGTGTTCTGACATGTCTCATCTTTGGACTTGTCCCACAATTCAAATGGAGAATATGTGGAATATGTATGGAAAATTTGTAGAATACTGATAGCAAAAAATGGGTCCTGAAGATGTGGAAACAGTTGCTTCAGCTGTTTTTGTGCATCAATGTGTATAATTTTCAAGCAAATTAAACTCCTGGAATGCAGCACGAAATGTGGGAAAACTACGCCATTGACAACTCAAAATGACTCAAATGATGTCGACACACGAACACTCACAAGCAATAGTCGCAAGTAAAATCATTCATAATCTTCGCTTTGCTTTCGACGTTGAAATTTCTTCGATGATGCATTGCAAGAGTAATAACACGGCATCTCCGATTAAAGTAAATTCGAGAATCAACTGGACAATGTTTCGAGCACGCTGAACGGCATTTGCTGCAGTGAAATAAACTCGTTGACCGTACACCAGATACGCTGCCAAATGTGTAACAGTCCGAAAGCATTCGCGAATGGAAAATGAAAATATACACAAAATCGCCACATTGCAGTTTACGTATTGACCAACTTGATAGCACGTGATTTCATTATTGAGATCAGGAGCTTGAAGACCAAAAGCCACCATGTCATTGCCTTTCGTGACATATTTTCAGATGTACTCGATGGACTTCACTGTGCTGAAATACTCCACATTACAATTCGTCTTGGATGTTTTAGAAAGAAGTGGCGAATATGGAACAAATCAAGAAATGTCGACCACGAAATTATTTCCTTTCCTTTTGACCTTGATTGTTCTACCGCCATCTTCAGATGATCGACGTATATACAATGGATAACCATCGTTGCCAGTGATAGTATCATCAAGCAATTTCCGTAAATAACGCTTGGAACATTTGCCGCGGTCCATGAATCATGTAATTACTATATTATGCAGGTCTGAATCAGTTTAGGGATCAGGAATATCGGCACATATGATGTTATCAATTTGGTCTGGTTGCGCATGCCTTTTTTTATCATTCGCTCGAATGCATACAACATCGAGTATCCCCAAAGACACGAAGCTTAACAATATAGTCCCTTAGTGACCGGTTTGTTTGCCTGAATGCACATGTGGAGATATCGTGTCGATAATTTGATGTTTAAGCTAAGTCGGGCCATACTAACACGGCGCTGTTCTATTACTATTTCTGGTTAGATTAGATTTTCTAGCTCGCAGCACTGTGAATAACGATGAGAAATTAATGTCGCGAAAGCAATTAAAGTATTATCATACATACATGTGCACAAATGTTATGATCTCACAAAAAACATCTGCAATGGCAACTTACCACTTGAAAATTTAAATTCACACCAAAATTACCAATCAGAGTGAAATGAACTGCGAGTTTTAATTGACTTCCAAGTTATCTGCTTATAAATAAATTGAGCAATCCCAAATTACTCTTTATATTGATTGTCGATGCACCCAATCACAAAGAACATAATCTGACGTTTATCGTCATCGATCATCATGATGGTGACATAAGATCGCAGTATACAAAATAGATAGAAACATTTATTTCCGGCATAATTTTTTTTGGGGATCATTCAAGACTTTTTCTGGGTACTCTTCTTGTTTGGTCGGAGACCAGTCCGAATTGTTGCAAATTATTGAATTTAGTCAACATCGAACAGACCTATCAATCTGAATAACTTCAGCTGTAGGACTAAATTATTGTTGTTGGGTGAAGGAAGATTGAACTCTTGTCGACTTGCTGTTTTTCGGCATTCTTGAGGGTATATCGAATATATTGTCCTTCTCCTTGACGTGACGAATATCTCTCTGTAGATTTGGCAAATAGTTCAACTAGTATGTATTTAAAATCGCGAACGGCCATAAATATTACCGTGGGTTTTCTGCCATAAAATCTGGAATGTATTTTGTGTCGTTTGAGGGATGTGTCAGAATATGTTGATTTTTTCGAGGCACGTGGCCGGCAAGGGAATTTACGATCCAACAGCGTGGCAAAAGAAACCGCCAGTATAAGTTCAATGCAGGTTAAGGCTGCCAACATTGGCTAGTTTTTCGTGACCTTTATTAGCTTATATATGTTGCTTTAGCGGTATTTTCCTCGCTGCTTAGACGGTGAGACCTAAATTTTGGTATTCAGTCATAGATTATGGCGTTCCAAAAGGCATCGGAAATGTGACAGATCTTCTTCTAAAGATTATAACGCTACACAGATATTGTACATACAAAAAAAAAGTTTAGTTCACGTAGGACTACAGATATGAGCTTTAGTCTGTACAGTATGTTGTAAAAGTATTTTATGAGGAAAGAGTGAATTAATTTATATATGTATACGGTTCGAACGGGAAAATAGCAGTAGAATGCAAACAGAAATTGCTTATCAGATATGTATTTTTAAAAATAATTTTCATTTAAAACATAGTTAGAGAAAATAAATTCTCCATTCATTGTTAAACATACTGAAGCGTACTGTATGTATACTGCTTTGTAATTGTTGTTCGCATGAAGTCTGATCATCGACTGCTGAATAATGTGTTGTGTATACGTGAAAGCGGAGAACGTCGTTTTGGACTGTATATTTATCCCTAAAATCCTTAAATTTATTATCTCAAAATGTAATGCATGAAATAAAAAATCATTCATAATCATGAATCATTTCGCGCAAGGTAAATTTGTTTCGTTGCCGTATGTCATTGTCGTTGGACTCGTATAACGTTGTCGATCGTATGGTATCGTGAAAGATAGAACGTAAGTGTACGTGCGATGTAAGTTAGTACCATTGTGCTATGAAATACTGACCATTGATTTACAATGTCACAAAGTATGAACATAAACTCGATGGCTGGTAAATTAATAATAATTAAATTAGTGACTCATTATTAGAAACAAAACACAATTTATAGTTCTTTATTGCAAAAAATTCAATGAAAACAGCCTATTAAAAATATTAACATCTATTCATTTTACGATTTCCGTTGTATTATTTTTTAAATTATGTGTCTATAGAAATAGTTAAGTCAAAACTTTAAAGAATCAAAACCTTTAGATTCACAGGTATTTGATAATTCTATAAATATATTATCTAAAATTAATACTATTTTAATTTATTTAATTCAATCATATTTCAATCTACGCATATGCAACATTCAACTTAAGATTAAGCATATAAACAACCAATTATCTAATTAATTGAAAACAATCTACTATAAATAAAATAAGCAATTTTCATTCAACTATCCTGTATACGGGTAAAATTTCCCTAAAAGTAGCCGTAGACTACATACTTGTGTTCACGGTCGGTATACGTTTAAGTGAAATGATGACTTGATTATTATCCCGTGAGCATACGAATCCATGTGGGCGAAATTTGTCAGCTTTTTTATGATTGTTGTTGTTTACTTTTGTATACAAAGTTCCTAATCGCTCAATTTGATCGCGGCTTCAAACAGCAAACATCCCTGAAGAACAAGAGACTGTCATTTGGAAAGCAAAACATGAAAGTTATAAAAATGAAATTGTAAAAGAAATATTGGAAAATAGTTTATTTTCTAAATATAGACTAACATGTTAAAATATGACTCTTTTAATAAATTTACATGAAAATTACAAAAAGCGAAACTACATTATCCACTTCGTCTCGCACATGTTTACCGCGTGAAGAATTAATGTAAAATGATTTGATCGTAAGAACCTATTACTCTCAAAATGGATTTGATCTCTACTCTCAGAAGATTTTATGGCGAAATTCATGTGTGATGCATTTTTATATATAAAATTTTCAGCTGTTGGTAAATTTTTATAATAAAAAATGTAGCATATGAATTAAATTTCCCGATAAAATTGTGAATGAATTGCAATCAATCGTATGAACGAAAATCATTATATTGGACACAATGCGGTTAGGCAACAAAGGGACGGAAGTGCGGAAATGATATAAAATTTAACTTCAGACAACAGAAATAAAGTACAAACTGATCCATTGCGGAGATTCACTAAGGATTTTATTCCATTTATATACCATTTTATACAATTTATTTGTGCAGTCGATATGATATGATTTTAACTTATTTAAATGAAGTAAGACGTCTTCTTTGGAAATTGTTGGTGCATTACTTAGAGTAATTGGACGGAACTCATACTGAAAGAGAAACTTTTTTGGAGAATTAGTACAATAATTTGACTTAAAAAATTCTGCATACATGTTGGAAATAATGTGATTGTCACACGATATGATAGATTTATATATCATCGCAAATCTTGCATTCAGAGTCAACGAAACCAGAAAACAAATGTTCCGATGTGAATACTATTGACCCAATGCTGAATATTTTGTATGATCGGCAGGTAAACCAGTTTTATTAAAAGGTATAAAAGCACGAGTCTTTCTATTTCTTAATTTATATAACTCTTTAGAGAAGCTCGGACTTTTACCTTTTCTTTTAGTAACAATGAATTTTGGAACACACTTTTCAAATAGATTTTTAATAATTTCCATTGTAGTCTGGATACGTTAAATTAAAAAGTTCCCTATTAAACTTTTTAGTCTCGCACTATATTGCGAGTGTCATAGCTCCTCCCTTTAGGCTTAACGTACATATCTTACATACCACTAAAGCTATATCAACCAAACCTGCTTAGAACAAATCCTTCTCATAGACCGGGAAAATAAGGGAAATCGGATTATAACCACGCTCCCCTCCCATACAAAAGTTATGTAGAAAATTTCTAAATAAGCGTTAACTCGCTGAAGAAGCACGTCAGAAACATAAATCTTACAGTAACGATGGTACGGAAGGGCTGCATAGAAATTCGTGGACGATGGGCGTGGAACACGCACAATTTTAAATGCCATCTCTTTCTTTTATTTTACGGTATATAAATCAAACACTGATTAGTAAAACTTTGCATAGTGCCTTCAAGATACACCATTTCCGACGTAAAGATGGTCCAAATCGAGAAATGACTTTTCGAGCCCTCAGATACCCAATTCGAAAGCATTGGGTAATCTGTGAGATATCGTCCTCAAACCCGAGGAGTATGAAAATGCATTCCTATAATAATGTGCGCTTCTGTCTGAAATGGGGAAAATATAAGGATTTTCAAACTTCCGGTAGACTTTATACCAAATATATCAGCCAACATGTGATTTATCTCTGTGAAATTTAGAGATCGTCTCTTCCTGCGAAAAGAAGTGAAGTGAAGTTCATATTGCACATGCTATAGTTTAATGCCGAAAATGTGTGAAATTGGTCAACGAATTATCCCAGCTCCCAAATACTACATATAATGATTTTCGTTATTTAAGCAGACTTAGTGCTGCAGATGTCGATCAGTGCGTGATTAATCTCAAAAAATTGCGTGGAAACAAGTTTTCGAGTATACTTGAGCAATGCCAAAAGTTGCTACAATCAGTCCATACTTTCCCCTAGCCCCTATATACTCGATATGAGGATATCCGACTTTCTAGCTGACTTTAAACCGTTCGCGTTGGTCAGTATATGTAATATTTTTACGGAAGTTAATTAGATATATTTTCTTAAACATAATGTGGTTTCTTCGCTCTTCTTAGACAGAGGCCTAAGCCTCTAATTCCTAATATATAAGTTTACATCGCTAGAGTTAAATTGGTTGAGTTTAATATAAATGTCTCGGACACGAAGCAAAATACAATAGTATTGGAAGCACGTGAGTCGATGACCTGTGTAGTTTCCATTCCTGGTTTCGTCGAATAATGAATGTCGAGTTCTTACGCATCATTTTTATACTCTGGCAACTCTGGTCAATATGTAAGATATCTTAGCATTTAGATGAACGCGTAATATTGGACGTGCCATAGTTTAATGCGGAAAATATGTGAAATCGGTCAACGAATTATCCCAGCTCCCATATACTACATATAATACTTTCGTTATTCAAGCAGACTTTATGCCGAATATGTCGGTCACTGTGTGAGTTACCTTCACAAAATTGGGTGAAAACATGTTCCCTAATTTATTTGAATAATGAAAAGAGTTAATGTGATCAGTGCAGATCTTCCTCTATTCCAAAAATGCCCTATGTAAGCATTCCCCCCTTTCGACCTGACCTTAAACAGTTTATGTTGGTCAATATGTGTGACATTTTAATGAAATTAAGTGGATACGTTTCTTTAAACACAATGTGATTTCGCGCTGAATATGAGTGAAATCGATCTAGACCATGGTCTAAGCCGCTTATTCCTAACATAATGATTTCCTTGTCTCTAAGACTTTTTCCTCATTTACTTAATAAATTTAGTTAAGTACATGGGTCTATGTCTTGTAATATAAGTTATTAAGATACCAAATATGATTGCAATCCTCTCACGATTTTGTCGAATAATGAATGTTGAATTCTTTCGCAAAATTTTCATACCCTCGCAACATGTTGCTACAGAGTATATTCGTTTTTTTCACCCAACGGTTGTTTGTAACACCTAGAACTAATCGAGTTAGATACAGGCATATATATATATAAATGATCAGGATGGAAAGGCGAGGTGAAATCCGAGTGACTTTCAGTCCGTCCGTGCAAGCGATACCTTAAGTAAAAATTAAGATATTTTGATGAAACTCGGTACACGTGTTCTTCGTCATTGTAAGACGGTTGGCATTGCAGATGGGCGTAATTGGATATCTACTATGCTCACTAAATGCCATTAATCGAAAACACGTAAAGTGCTATAACTAAGCAGCAAATTAAGAAAAAAACGCATTATTTTGTATGGAGGATCCTATTGGGGCGGGGCACCTGTAGGCAAAAACTTTGGTAAAAGTGAGTATGGCCCCGCCCCCAATAGGTTTAATGTATATATCACGGAAATCGTTACAGCTATATCGATCAACCATCTCATCAATCAACTTCGAGTAAGCCCTTCTATAATTTCCTCAAATACTAAGAAAATGAGTGAAATCGGATGAATATCACGCCCACTTCTCATTTAAACATAATATTAAGTATGGTCTGCACTTTAACGTAGATAAATCGAGCATCAATTAAGATATTGGAATAAAGCTTTTCACGAATAGTACGTTCAAGATATGCCATCTCGTACGTAAAAATAGTCGAAATCGGAATATAACTTATCAAGCCACCAGGTACCCAATACATGGATCTCAGTGCCTCTATCTGACTTTTTACCGAAAATATCGGTGAATCTACAAGATATTGTAATGAAATTTGAGGGTTATCTTCCCATGATAACAATGTGCTCTAGTGTCAAAAAAGGGGAAAATCGGGTAAATGCTTCTTCCCCTAGCCCCCATATAACTAATATACAGATATTCAAATTTGCGGTAGACTTTATACCATATATAACGGTAAATCTGTACGATATCGTAATAAAATTGGAGGATTATCTTTCCATGACAATAATGTAATCTGGTGTCGAAAATGGGAAAAATTTGGTAAATTCTTCCCCTAGCCCCCATGTACCTAATATAAGGATTTTCACCTTTGGGTAGACTTTCCACTATATGGTGGACCATCCGTATACCCATTATTATTCATTGTCAATTTCAGCGACGGTTTGCATTCGCGTCGTTTTCAATAAAGTCGAAATCTTTGATGCCAATGTTTCTCAGAAAGGAATTGACCGATTGAAGAAAGAAACTCTAAAAGAAGAGGAGTTGTTGTTATATTAGATTGTATGTATATTATTTATATTAGATGTCTTTTTGATCAAAGTTTAAAATACTCTTCTATGCGCGAAGCGAAAGATTTAATGAAATGTCAAGCGCCGTTAGTAGTATTCTAGTTAAGGCTAGTTCTAGCAGATGTGACTTGAGAAAGATAGGATAAAATCTTATCCAGCAGTATTTAAGTTAAAGTTAGTATTTTAAGACAAGGATAGAGTTTTTTTGTTAGCGGAGCGCGAACTTGGTCCAGCCACTGGACGTTTCACATCATGTTGTACACAAAAAAACAACAATGTTTATTATATTCGCTTTAAAGTGAAGTTAACACAATAACTATTTCTACGCCATAAAATAATTCCTCGGAGTATAATAGTTTTGTTCATGTAGGAGTTGTTTGCCACATCTGCAAATAGTATGCGTGAATTTAGAGTTATGTTCATCGAAATTATCAGCCCTCTAGTTGACTTTATGCCAAATGTATCAGCCATTTGGGAAATTTTATATTTTAGTAAAAACAATTTACTATATAATGTAATAAACAGAAGACTTGCAGGCAAACTTCCGCAGCACGAGATAACATATGGTACACTCCACACTGAAAAATCAACCAAAGAGGCGGAAATCGTTATATTAGAACTAACGGGGCTAGACCAAGACCAAAACTAACTTAATTCATATTCAGCGCTAAACCTTATTATGGTTAAGAAATTTTGTCCAATTAATTCATTTAAATATCACATAGATTGACCACTATAAACGGTATAAAGTCAACTGGAAAGTCAGAAATCATTATATTGGGAGTATTGGGGTTAGGCGAAAGTCTTAGGTGGTTGAATTTACATCTGATATTAAACTATAGCATGCTCGGGAACATGTTTACATCGGTTGGTACAATTTTTTTACATAACGGTGATCGATATATTCGGTATAAAGTTCACTAAAATTATGAGAATCATCATATGTAGTATACTGTAATTGAAGTATTTCGTGGACTGATTTCACGCATTTTATAATATTGGGTTGTTCGGAAAGTCATTTCGTTTTTTTTGGGGAACATGAAAGACAGTTTTCGTATAATGAATAAATATTTTATTAAATTATATATTGGCCATTCTGGTCCAACACCTTTTGCCATCTTTCTGGCAGTAACATAATTCCCCTCTCATAAAAGTTTTGGTCCTTGCTGGCAAAAAACTCGTCCAGGTGGTTTTTGACATCTTCATTTGAGGTAAAGGTTTTGCCATCCAAAAAATTTTGCAGGGACCGGAACAAATAGTAGTCGGAAGGCGCCAGATCTGGAGAATATGGTGGATGTTGCAGTACGTCCCATTCAAGCTGTAAAAGTTTTTGGCGAGTGACCAAACTTGTGTGAGGTCTCGCATTATCCTGGTGGAACACTACACCCTTCCTGTTGATTAATTCGGGCCTCTTCTCTTTAAGTGAATCATTCAATTTGTCCAGCTGATGACAATAGACTTCTGAATTAATCGTTGTATTGTCCGGCAAAAGCTCAAAAAAAACGATTCCTTTGACATCCCACCAAACGGAGAGCATCACCTTTTTTTGGTGAATGTTGGCTTTTGACACGCTTTGAGCCGGTTCATCTTTTCTGCTCCATGAATCACACGCGTCAACACGACGACACAAATTTCGCTCGGTAAGGACATGGGGCACCCACACATCGAGCTTCGAGGTTAAGTCCATGCCTTTCAAATGGCCATAAACAGTTGAATTCGACAAATTTAACCTCTCACCGATCTCTCGTGTGGTGATTCGCCGATTTGCATCAACTAATGCCTTTATCGCATCTTTGTCAGCTTCGACCGGCCTTCCAGACCGTGGTGCATCTTCGACATCAAAATTGCCGGATCGAAATTTTGCAAACCAGTTCTGGCACTGGCGTACTGTTAACACGCCTTCTCCATACACATCCGTCAATTTTTTTCTCGCTTGGACAGCATTTTTACCTTTTCTGAAGTTAAAAAGTAAAATATGACGAAAATGCTGCTTATTGCTCTCCATATTTAAAAAGGCACCAACCAAAAACTACTGGGTAGAATTAATAGAACTTTTTCACACACAAGCCTTGCAATATCAGCTCTCATGACATATAATGGTTATGGGGCTTAAGTGTGAAGTTAGTTTCGAAAAAACGTAATTAAGTCCTCTGGCGGGAAAAAAACGAAATGACTTTCCGAACAACCCAATACAACAATATAATGCGATCACTTAATTTTTGAAGATATCTTACAGATGGACCAATGTATAAAATCAACATATAAACATATATAGTTGGAAAATTTCTGTATTAGGTATATTGTGACAGGGAAGTATTGAACAGACTTTAACAATTTTTGGACCCAGAAAGATCCCCTCGTAATTTTTTTAAAATATCTTACAGATTGGCCGATAATTTCGGTATAAAGTCCGCCATAGACAGAATCAAAGCCACACCTTAAGGAATTTTATTCCGATATCTTAATTAGTTTTTGATTTATATATAGTAAAGTGGAAGAATACAAATTGCGCTATGCTGAAAGTAGATATGGTTATAGTCCTATTTCACTCTTTTCAAACTGAAGCATAAATAAAATATCTCAGGATAATTTTATGTAGAACATTTGGATCAAATATACATAAGTGCGATCGGGTTACGTTGTATAGCGGTAGAGAGATAAGATTTTGTACTTAAAAACTTTTCGGACAGTTTTATGATTGCTTAACAATTTTTGTGATTGATTGAGTCAAAAATGGACACCAGCAATGAGAAAATACGCCATATTTTACAGTTTTTTTCGATATGGTCATGATACTGTAATTGCCAATCATTCGGCATCATCATACAATTTGGTTTCATCGATTCCGTTCTGGTAATTTTGATGTCAAAATGCACCATTTTCTAGAAGGCCAATTGTCGAAAATATCGATAAAATAATGGAAATCGTCTACGACAGTCCTTACATGCCGTTTCGATTGCCTAGGAACTAAACATTGCACAAAAAGCCGTTTGAAGCCACGAACCAAATACTCTCGCAACACGATACAGACAGCATAATAGTATTATTCACCTAACGGTTGTTAGTAACAACTAACAATAATCAACTGAGGAGGTTAATATTGGATACTGCAGATGGGCGCTCTCAAAAAATTGTTAATATCTGGACTCTATAGTTTATCTATATCTACAGGTAGAATTTTAGAATTACTTTTTAGATTAAACCAAAATATCCTTCGGAAAAATTTTTCCCTGTGATTTTATTAAGATAGCTCACACGGTTACTATATTAGTATATTCAACGCTGCAGTAGAATAATTCATATTCGGTATCTAAGGTTTTACAAAAGTATAGCCCGATTTTGACCAGTTTGACTACTACTAATTTTGTCAGCATTGCTGCTTGATTTATCTGTTGTAAAGTGAGAGAATCTCATGGAATTTATTACTGTGGGAAATAAGCGTGGTTGTTATTCGATTTCGATTATCACTTCCAAAATGGAACGTTAAGATGTCAAGATAATGTCAAGTACTAAATTTGGTTCAAATTTGTCGAACAGTTAATGAGGTATGACGCTGGTTGTTACATAACATCTTGCACAAAGTATAATAATTTTGTTCACTTAACGGTTGTTTGTAAAACCTAAAACTAATCAAGGTAGTAATAGAGTTTTAGATATCGAAGTGATCGGGATGCCGAGACGAGCTGAATTCCACATATCTGTCTGTCTGTCCGTCCACCTGTTTTCACCAACAAACGATAATTTGAGTACTGACACTCTGAGAAGATTGGATATTGTTAGATGCGCGAAATCGGAAAATTGTCACCCTTAAAAAAAGTTGTTAAATGAAAAATTATAAAATGCTATAACTAAGCAACAAATTAAGCAAAGGAATTGAATAAATTTTTGTAAATTGAACAACAGATCAATGGAGAGAAGTTCATATGTGGTTTAAAAATCTTTTAAAAGAAGTCATCTCCCCGCCCCCTAATAAGTTTAAAAAGCATATTTCGCAAACCACAAAAGCCATATCAACTAAACTTGCTGGAAAGCAATCATCCTAGTACTCCTCATTCAGTGTGAAAATGGGTGAAAGCTGATAATAAAAACGTCAGAATCGTAAAATTGTACGATGAAGTTGGTATGGAAAGGGTGCATGTGAATAACTGTACAAAATTGTTAATCGGTGAACTTTATATCTCTGTTCGGCCAATTTCAATTTTCCTTCCACATAGCACCATATTATATTGCATCTGATTCATTCACTTTACAATATGTGGATGCTCTTGGTCTTGCAAAACCCTTCCACAGTGCACGGGGCACACACAAAAAACAATTCGCAATAGCTGCAAAGTTTGCTAATCAAAACCCATGTTAATTTTCGTGCAATGAAATGTAGATAATAATATTTAATAATTTCACGAAAAATCGCAATTTTGCACCAGCTGTCGTATTACAAATATGAACGTCTATTTCGCTGACATTTTGTCGAAAAAGGTTTGTTTTATATAGTTTTAATTTTTAATTTTTATAATAAACTAATAAGGCTTTATTCAACATTACATATAAAAATTACTGAAGAAGGCGGAAGTTATAGCTAGCTGGAGATCTCTCACATATTGCCTGATGAATTGAGTATTGCTAAACTGTGCATTGTCTTTGATCAAGGAAAATAGCAGCGCAAATTGATCTCTTGAAACTCGGAGCATCTAGATGGTCAAGGACAGCATATTTCCATACCCCTCGTTTAAGCACAGTTTGATTCGATAAAATAAATACAAGTTCTTCATTCAATTCTTCTATAAATTTCCAATAACTAAGGTCGTTTAAAAAGTATAAACGATTTGCTTATGAGTATATTTTTGAAAGTTTAATAAAGTAAATAAATAGTTACCATTAAGGAGCTGTATATTAAAAGCGGGTTCTTCAATCATGAAATGAACTATTTTTTGTTTTTCCGTAGTATGTGGCATATACAAAAAAATACGTATAACTTTTGTTAAACTTTTCTTCTTTGTTTGTTTTTTCGTTCGTGAGAATTTGACAGTTCAAAAGAGCTGTTCATTTAAAGTTGCCATGTTTCTATATTGAACATACATCGGCTTATATTTTACCGCAACCCACACGAACCTATTATAATGATTTTTGTTTTCTAATTGACTTCAGGACGGAGATGTCGGTCAATGGATGTATGTAAGTATTGGGTCAAGTATAAGCTAGTTTAATGCCGAAGTAAAACTTCCACTTCCTTCCTCTGTAACCAGTATATTCAATATTTTAATTAAATATAGCGAACATGTTTTTTCTCATCGCAATACGCTTAGCGTTAAATATGAATGAAATTTTTTATTTATTAGTTTATTTATTATTATTACCAAAATTTGGTTTAGCCCCTTGTAACTAATATAATAATATTTTAACGGATTTTCTAAATTAATCGCTCACGAAACTCTACCCCGAGTTCGATCACTGGATTGTACAAATAAAGTCACAATTTAATGGCTATACACTGCTCTTTATTTCTTATTTAATAACTTGACACTTTGTTACTCGCTATTCGAGTTTACTTATAATTTTAAAATAAAACTTGTACTTAACTTAGCAACACTCTTATTTTAACTGTGTCTTGCTACCACTCCGGCAGCCCTTATAGCAGCACTCGAACATTCTGGCAACCACTAGTTTCGCTATCTGGTTGATTCTGGCAGCTTATCGCCGATTCTGTTTTGCTCTGACATTTGAGTTCGCTACAATATCGCCATTCGAACATTCTAGTAACCACTAGTTTTGTTGTCTGGTAGATTCTGGGAAGTTATTGTCAATTCTGGTCTTCATATTCGTCACAATATCATCGTTATTACGCCGCTCGGTATTAAAAGTAAGCGATATGGGTAAGTACTATATCTTCACAAAGCACTAGCATGATTAATATAGTGATTAGTAGTAGTTATGTCGATTTTAATATAAATATTTAGGACAGAAAACAAGTTACAAGTTATAAGTTACTAAAACAATATTAATGTAATCCGTTCACAATTTCCTTGAATAAAGAGTGCTGATTTCTTACTCAACACTTTTTATTTAAAGTTTTATCAAGATCTAAAAATATTCCCCCTTTTGACCTTTGCAAATAGCGAGAGTATGAAATGTTCCGCTATACCCGAACTTAATTTATTAAAAGAAATATGTTGGTTTCTAAAACCAAATATCCTATTCGAAATGACCGGCAACCAACATATATCACATCTCACCAAAAAACATTTATAACAACAATATCTCTTCCGCATTGCTTATTTTCCCTACGCCTCATATTTGTGGAGAAGGTGCCCTTCGAAATGCCTCAAAAGACCCCACAAGACCCCCAAATCTTGTTTAACAGAAAACGAGAAGTGAGTCATTTAAAAACATTTGGCGTGGAAGCACATGCATTACTCGATATGCCAAATTCTATGCAGTTATTATGATCGGATATTCTTTTGAAAGTAAAGTAAATGGATTATATGACAAATATTCCAACAAAATACAACAATCTAATGTAACCTCTGCTGACAACTTTGCAGATAATTAAAATGTGTGACAATAGCGACATTTTCACGTTGACGTTAGAAGGTGCGTTGTTGAAGAAAGAGAATCGACGATATGGTTAATTAAATGAGAGGCGTGAAGAGGCACAGAGTGTCATACCCTAATGGTGAGGAAGAAAATGTGTGATGTTAAAAAGTTAAAAAGTGTGATCGTAATGGATGCGCCGACAGCCAGGAAGAGGGTTCCTATATTGTTGTTAAAATTGGCAGAAGTAGCTTTTGGCGTATAAAATTAACAAATGTAAGAGATTATATTTCCCTTTGAAACTGAGTATCAAGTTTTGCGCGTTAGGAAGACTGTAGCAAAGTAAATGCTACTCATTATCATCATTATTAGTAGTTTTAGTGTATTTGGACACAACAACAAGACAAGACATTTTACACACGATTTCCTAATTTTCAGAGGAATACTTTAATGTATTTGGGCACAACAATAAGGTCATACATTTTACATTCAATTCCGAAATATCCATAGAGAAATACTGACTCACATATGCAGCATAGCAAAGAGGTTCGCAACCAACCCTATTTACCATAAACGTACGAAACACATCGACGTTCGATATTATTAACAATCGATGGTTATAAAAATTCTGTTACTATTTATATTATTTAACCACAACCGCCTTGTCTTTTTTCGATGTAATTACATTTGTTATGTTGTAACAGGTTTCAAAGCTTTATGTGATAATAGGTCAATAAATGAAAGACAAAATGCTCATGCTCTGCAAAGAACTGTTAAGCTCCTCCATTAGTTCTCAATTGGAAGTTGTTAAACAATGAAGAAGAAATGCAAGTGATTATGCTAATTGAAGTAGATTACAGGAACCGAGGAATTCTCAACAAAAAATTAATTCTACTGCAATTTTGGTTGGTTTGAAATATTTTCTTATATAATTATAATTTTAATGTATTAAGCGTTTACTAAAACATAATAAAAACTCATAATAATCATATAGGAATCCTTGGAACACAAACTGGGTCTTGTACGAAACTTCGACTATCTCTTCCGTCTGCGTAGATTACCCTTACTTAGATTACGTAGATTACTGTTTTGTCATTACCGACGTGGTGTAAGATGGTATCGAAGCCTTCAGTTCTGCATGCAAAGCTACCCTAGAGAGCTCCCTCTACAAAGGGCACAGAGAAACCCGTTTGGTGGTCGATAAGCTCCCGGAAATCAAAACATCTTGCGAACTCAACATGGCACACAGAAGACGAATAATTTACAATTGGGCGTTATGCAAAATGCGGCTTGTGATATTAGAGTCAGAGATTCGGAAAACTAAGAGGTCTTAAGCTTAAGCTCCTCCTTGATTCAAACTTTCCAAGGAATACATCCGCTGGAGAAATACCTCTCGGAGTAATTTAGGAAGACCGAGCAACATTTGCCGACCTTCAGGGAGAATTTATTTAAAACTCTAAAGTCTCCGGTACTTGATGGCATTATACCTGTGCAGCTAAAACGGACCGCCAAGGTGTCGTTCAACTGACTGGCATCCATCTATGTGAACTATCAGATTGGGATATATTCTCGGGGCTTGACCTCGACATAGAACTACGTTCATCCCTGAAGCTGGTAGGAGCTCGCTTGTCTTGGCCGACTTTAGGACTCTCAGTCTTTCCTTCTTCGCATTGAAAACGTTGAAAAGGCTAATTGACTTGCGTAAAGGGGTCGTATTCTGAGGCATTGTTTCTCAGGAGTGCAGCACGCTTATCGTAAAGATAGGTCAGTAGACACTGCCTTGCTAACTATAGTGACATTTCTGGAGGAAGCCATCAGGTTTGAGGAAGGAGGTTTTCCTATATATTGAGGGAGCATTCAATAATATTTTGGGTAGTTCCTATGTACCGTATATGAGCTAATTCAAAAGCGTCGTAACTAATTGGCTGGCTAGAAGTCGCCTTGCCGTTAACTCAAGTAAAACATAAATAGCTTTATTCACTAGGAGATACGAAATCCTGAATGCATCGTGTATAGGGAGTATTCGTCTGCAGCCTGTGGATAACGTGGAGTATTTAGATCGCATCCAAGATAGGTGGAAAGCCTGGCACCGAGGACAGAGGAAAATAGGCATCAATGTAGATGTAGATCACCAATGTAGATCATACCTTATTGGCGCTCACTCGGTAAGGTTAAACTAGATGCCAGATGTAGGAGCTGCTTAGGAAAAGAAGTGTTAAAAATATGTAATACTTCTTTCTTGATTTCCCCCCTTTGCGAGTTCTAAGCTAAGAATTTCGGATCGCACAAGTATAATCAAATATGAGCTTTTGGGATCAGAAATAATATGCTTAGACAGATTTGTCATGGATTTAAAGCTGTTTAAGCAGATAAAATCTAATTACGGGAGTTATTTTTCTGGCCTCAAAGGACTGTATATAGCAGTCCAACGGCGATCCCCCATCTTGAAAATCAGTCATAGAACCTTACCTAACTTAGAGTACTAAGTTCCCTACTTGTTTTTACTGAAAATATATTATAGAAGCGTCTTATAGTAAGGTCGACACTATAGCGAAAATAAACTCATTCGGGCATTCAGTGGCTGATCAAAAATGTTATACATCGTAGATGTTTTTGACAAATTGATTACTTGACCTATTGACCTAACTATTATTGTTATGAAAAATTTTGCAGTATGTCTCAAAGGTTGTTTGCATAATTCATAGTTTGATGAAGGCCCAGAAGGCCCAATTATATTACCAGAGTCCTAAATTTTATAATCTCGCAACATATTGCAACAGAGTATAACAGTTTTGTTTACCTAAGAGTTGTTTGTACCACCCAAAACTAATCGAGATAGATATGGAGTTATGTATACATACATGACCACGATGAGGAGACGAGTCCGTCCGTCCGTCTCTGCAATCGATAACATGATAAAAATGGAAATATCTTAATACAGCTTGGGGTATATATTCCTTTGCACTCTGAGGAAGCTAGCATTTTGCAGATGGGCGTAATCGAACCATTGCCATGCCCACAAAATTCCAGTAATGGGAATCTTATAAAATGGTCGAAATCGGACTGCAACTATGTCTACTTCCCATACATCAATATTTTAAATATCATGTGACTCTTTCAATTTTATATATTCGTGCGGTTTGCCAAGAGATAGCATAACTTGGATATAGTTCCATTGTTCCAATATTCCGAACATGCGTTGGAAAGATTCTGTTTCTTTTTGTCTTTTTCAGTGTATGTCATACATTGGAAGCATAAACAACAGAATTTTTCTTTCACGCATAGGTGTCGAACTTCGTGCCTGCAAAAGTATTTGTGGGGGCAGTTCTTCTTCATTGCTTTAATACGAAGGAAAATCATCGTATTTTGGTGGAGGTTGATGGTGAACGTGGCAAAAGTGGGTTGCACTATTTAAAAGTGGTGTTTTTGGCTTGGAAGACGAGAAACATCCTAGCGGCAAAAAAGTTTGAAGGAGAGGAACTGAAAAAAGATGCAGAATCTTTGGGAGTCACTCAAGCAGCCATTTCAAAACGTTTAAAAGTAGCCGTATACATTCAAAAAAGAGGAAATTGGGCGCAATAAGAATTGGAGACAAGAGACGTTGAGAATCGATTTTGCATGTCAGAAATGCTGCAAAAACGAACGTTACAAAAATAATTTAAAAACAAAATAAAAATGGATTCCTTATGACAACCCCAAATGCAAAACATCATATGTGAATACTCGCAAACCAGCTAAATCAAGGCAAAGCCTAATGTCCATTACGCCAAGATAATGCTTTGGATAAATTTGTTAAATAAAGATAAATAATAATATAAATAAATAATAAATAATAAATAAGATAAATTTGTCAGGATCAGAAGGCGTGCTGTACTATGAGCTTCTAAAATCGGAAGCAACCATCAATAGGTTAACCATTATTAATGGCTACCGACAACAACTAATCAAATAAAAGTGAGCTATTGTCGAAAAATGGATGGAATTTGCGATTAGACACGAGACAATAATTTTCCATCAAGACAATCTCATGTTGCAAGACCGGTTAAAAACTATTTGGAAAAGAGTGGCTGGGAAGTTTTACCTCATCCGCCTTATAACCCAAACATTGTCCCTTCTGGGTAGCGTTTGCTTCGATGCAGGACGCCCTCACTGGAATGCGGTTCACATCACAACAGAGTGTCAAAAGTGGGCTTGATTCATTCTTGGCCGCCAATCCGACGAAGTTCTTTTGAAATGGAATCCTCAAATAGCCAGAAAGGAAGAAAATGTAGTTAGTATCCTCAGATGGGCAATACTTTGAATAATACTATTATAGTAAGTATTTTTTTTCCAAATTTTTTTTTTAAATTAAAAAAAAACGCATAAATACAGCTATGGACCCAAAATATATCTCACAAGCCACTAAAGCGACAGCCTTTAAACTTGCGGAGGACAAATCTTTCCAACACTTCTACAAACAGTGCGAAAATAAGTGAAATGTAATGGTAACCACACCCATTCCCCATATGACGGTTATGTTGAAAATAACTAAAAGTACGTTAACTCGCTGAAGAAACTCATCAGCATTAAATTTCACAGCCAAGATGGCACTTACGGGCTTCTAAGGGATCGGTGCAAAAATTCGAAAACGTGTGTGGCACCGCCTAAGTTTATTAGAAAATTGGAATGTAATTGTATTTGCTTCTTTATGTTCCAGGGTGAAAATTTTAAATTTTATATAACCTTTTCACTTTACCGTATATAAATCAATTACCAATATAAATATAGGAATAAAACTTTGCACCAATAATGCCCCATACATTGAAGTGATACTTTGACGCAAAAATGGTGGATATCGCAAAATACCTTTCAAGCCCCAGGCACCGAATATGTGGATCTCAGTGCTGCTATCTGACCTTTTACCGAAGATATCGGTCAATCTGTGAGATATCTCAATGAAATTCAAGGAGATCTTTTCATGATAATAATGCATCCTTGCTTCAAAAATGGCGAATATCAGGCACATACTTCCTCTAGCCCCATATAACTAATATAAGGATTTTCAAATTTCCAAATGTATGCCATATATATCTGTCAATATGCAAGTTATCTCTGTGAATTACACTCTTCCTGATAAAATCGGTAAATATTTCCCCTAGCTCCAATATACATTATATAAGAATTTCAAACATCCGGTTGGCTTTATACCGCATATATCGGTCAATATATAAGATATCTTAGCAAAATTAAGTGAACCTGTAATATCGGATATACCATAGTTTACTGCCGAAAATGTGTAATCGGTTTACGAAATATCCCAGCTCCCATATACTACATATAATTATTTTCGTTATTGTAGCAGACTCTATGCCAAATATGTCGGTCAGTGTGAGAGTTATTTTCATAAAATTGAGTGGAAACTTGTTCTCTAGTGTAATTGAGTAATGTAAAAAGTTAGTGCAATCAGTCTAGACGTTCCGATAGCCGAAATATAACCGGTATAATGATTTAAATTACTAACCCTTCTCGTTGGTCAATATAAGTGATATTTTAATGAAATTAAGTGGATATGTTTTCTTAAATATGATGTGTTTCAGCGCTAAGTATGAATGAAGTCGGAATTGACCGTGGGATTTCCGTTTCCGTTTCTCTGGTTGACTTTTTCCTCATATACCTAATATATCTAAGCCACTTTGGTTGAGTTTATTTCGGATATATCTCATTTGGGTTAATTTGGTTGATTTTAATATACATATCTCCAACACGAAGCAAAATATTGTAATTAAAGTTAGTGAGTCTATGACCTATAATATAAGTTAATAAGATACCAAATTTGACTTTAATCCATTTACGGTTTTCTCGAATAATGAATGTTGAATTCTTACGCAACATTTTTAATACAGAGTGGTGCTAGGACTTGAAAGCTTTTCCCTGCCTTTGATTTTTGCTCTTTGTGAGAGTATAAAATATTCGATTACACCCGAATTTAGCCCATCCTTACTTGGTCTTAATTCGCTTAGTTTCAAATATCTGCGAAAGTTTCATAAAGAATAATAATCGCCCATTTAATCACGTAAAGAAATTGCCGACGGGAATGTGTTGCTTCTGGCAGCAAATTTTTCAAGTTAGGATCTACAAATTATTGAAATGTCACTTGGAAGCGATAGTTTTGGATGGATTGAATGTCATTAACGTCGTAACTATATGTTCAATCAAAATTTGCATAGAATGTCATGGCAATCAAAGAACAACCATCAGGTTACTCATATGTTATCCAATCGGCCAGTGCTAGTTACCAGTGAGGTGCTAATGGCTTTTGTTAAGAGCAAAGGACAGTTCCCCCATTTTATTTGAATTCCATAGATATCGTAAGAAGCATATGTGGGCTTAAACCTTGCCCACATAGTTTGTGTACAATAATATTGATTTATTTCAATTACTTGCAATACATGCGTTATGGTTGGTTACCCAACACACTTATGGTAATCAAAATATTCGCAATATGTGTTGATCTATCCCATTTTTAACAATTGTTTAAATTAGTTGGAATCTGAGCACAACATATGTATGCCCTATTAATAGTTTGGAAAGTTTATTATTATTTTTTCGTATGCAAAAATTTATCTAGTTACCTTAAAACACAATTGATTTACTGTGGGATATGTAACATATTTCTGAAATTAATTATTTGTGCATTTGAGCATTAAATAACGATCAATATTAAATAATATATGTGTTATTAAAAAAAAATAAATTTGGACTTTAAAAAATATTGTTTAAGTTCAAATAATCTTTCCAATAAGGTTTTTTCTTCATATGATAATTATTGAACTTCAGTTCAAGATAATGAATGCACATAAATTCACAGCACTTTAACATATAGAATGTAAGTAACAACGTTAGCTCAGATATCAAATTTATGTAGACATATAATTAACATGTTTATAAAAAAAAATAGCTGCGAAAACTGCTACATCTACAATTCAAAATGTCGAGTAAGCACTGCTTTCTTAAATGTGTTTAAAATCATTTAAGGTAAGAAATTTAGTTGGAGAGAAACGCTCACAATTTGAAACTTACCTTGATTCGTCTTCAGAAAGTTATATTAAAATAAAAAATTGTGAAGCTATTAACAATGCTTTTTTTGTGTTACTTAATTATTACAACAGTGAGTTTTTCGTATCTCCTCATATTAAGTAAACATTTTCGTAAGATCAAAGTGATAACAACTGAACCTACAAAAAAACCCAAATTTCATCAAGAAGCACCAGGACCTTTGCCTTGGCCAATTCTCGGTAATCTACATTTGTTAGCCTCTCAAAGGCCCACTGCAGAATTATTTACGGATCTTTCAAAAAAATTTGGAAGCATATACTCGTTAAGACTGGGACCTACCAAATGTATCGTCATAAATAATTTGGAATTAATCAAAGAAGTACTTAATCAAAATGGAAAGTTTTTCGGCGGACGGCCAAACTTCATGAGATATCATAAATTGTTTGGAGGAGACAGAAACAATTGTAAGATAATATTTTAATATAATTTTTTTATCATACAGCATTAGTAATTGCAAAAATACTCGTCTATAGACACAAAGGCTTGCTACTGTGTATTATGTATTACTACAGCAAGGTGCATTCGGATAGAAAACAGTTTGCTCTAAATCTGTTTGATACAGCCTTACTAGTTTGTCAGACATATGTATAAAGCCTTTTAGACGGCGGGACCATTGTCATTTCCTAACTGACCATTTCCTAAGCTTTTAAACCAGATGCCTCCCCTCACAACGATTCTCTGTATGCAAGCTTGGTAACTTGGTATATGCAAAGCTTATGCTTAAGTGCGGCAGTGGACCGATTTTGTCAATCTGCAACACCAACTTCCTCGTCTGCTAAGTTTCATTAAGATATCTCAATTGTTATTAAATTTATCACTTGCCCAGCCAGATGGACGGACAGACAGATATCCAGAATTCCACGTCTCGTGTCATTTTTAAAATTTCAATATATGTAGCTCTTTAAATCTATCTCGATTAGTTTTAGGTCTTAGAAACATCAGTTAGGTGATCAACGTGAGAAGGGCGTAAAAAATTATAAAGGGTTTACTAGGCTTAGAGACCTTATGTACCTATTTCTTCAGTTCATCACCAAACCACATTAAGTCCAAATTAACACTAACATGAAATCAACCAGAGGAGCAGAAATCGTTATATTAAATATTGAAGAGCTAGAAAAAGATTTCGTACGTTTTTGACTCTAACTCACATGTGATCGAAGAAATATGTCCTTTTAATTTCAATATCATGTATGTACTGGCCGATACCCAGAGAGGAAGTATTGAAACAATTTAATTTCTTTTAAGAACCAGGCCACATTATTATAACGAAAAGATTATCACTTGATTTCATTACGATCTTTCAGAAATCGGTATTGTGGGTTCAAAGTCAACCATAGGTATGAAGGCCACTATAATAGCCACAATTTTTCTTAAGGTCTATTCCGCTAACTTCATTGATTCTGGATTTATCTACAATAATTCAAAGTGAAAGAATTTGATGAAATTTAAGTGGAGTTATATGCGAAGTAGGCGTGGTAATGTATCACATACTCTCTCAATTTGTGGGAATTAAAATCGTTTGAAAATATTTCTAAGCGTCCACCAAACTTCCACCAAATAAACATATACAATACAATACAGGTAAGGAAGGATTAAGTTCGGGTGTAACCGAACATTTCATATTTTCGCAAAGGCGGGGAAGTATTTTCAGATGTTAGCAAAGCTGTATATTAAATGAATTTCTTTATAAATTCAATATTCATTATGCACCGAAATTGTCAATGGATTAGCATCATTTCGGAATTCGTTGACCAATACCCACTATTATACGATCACTTAATTTTCCAAAGATATCCGGAACCAACCGGAAGTTTGAAATTCTTATATTAGGTAGATGGAAACTCGGATCAATGCTACCCGATTTTATAAATTTTCGGCAACACTACATATTATTACAAAGAAAAAGTCTAATTGTCATAAGGAAACCTCACAGATTGATCGATATACGATATATACGGTATAAAGTCCTTATTCTTTATTCCTTAGTCTTTATTTGGTTATTTGGAAGCTGGGTTCTATTAACCCGACTTTGCCCATTTCTGACACAAAAGCACAATATTTTTAAAAAAAGATTTGTCCTGAATTTCATTAATATGTATCACAGATTGACCGATATTCTCTCTAAAGAGTCTGCGTAGACACTGGGATTTGAAAAAGTGCAGTCCGATTTCGACATTTTTTACACGTGGGATGGCGTATCCTAAAGACATTCTTTGTGCAAAGTTTTGCTCCAATATCTTTATTTGTAGTTGATTTGTATATTGCAAAGTAAAATAATCACAAAGTGACGCCTATTGTCCAATTTTTAAACCGTTTCCTTCGAAGCCCTTAAGTACCATCCTGGCTGTGAAATTCAATCCATCTTATTGGGAATGATATCTAAAGTACAAAGTCAAGGGGAGATTACAAAATATATTTATTGATTACTGTTGTCGAGAATATAATTTACTGATTAATACTAATTTGATCTATTATAAATCTCTTAGAAATTTTAAATTAATTCAATATTTGAAATATATATTCAATGAACAAAATAATTCAAAAATTGTAAATTTTCCTTCATTTATAATCCATATATGGAGGAACATACATTTAAGCGAAATATCCGTTTTCGTATATTTTGTCATCAAATATTGGAATATTTAATTAAGAACAATTCAACATAAGCAGTGCTTGTCAGAGGAGAGATATCAGAAGATTCTAAAATGCTTGTGACATTGCAGTATAAAATATCACAACTTATAAATCATAAAATTATTATATTTCATATCAAAAAAATAAAAAATTAGAAATCTGCCCTTCTGGTTTCAGCACTAATATCGAGAGGGTATCAAACTTGTTCGGGGGTATCTAGTTTGACACCTTTTAAAAACAGCACAACACAGCACATCGAGTATAGTAGTTTTGCTTAATCTCACGAACTACTAAACCAATTTTAATCGAACTTAACGTGAACTTTATTATTTCATAATACGATGGGAAAATAAGTAAAATCGGATTATTCGACAGTCCTTTATGTACCATACATCACTTAATGATTTGGGCAATAGTACCGTAGTCGCTAATGCGGATACCTTTAGATTATTAAGGTATGAATAAATTGTACAATGGCCTTTGCAACTCCCAAATTTCGTCACCAATATTTTCATTGCATCCTTGTCATAGTTTGAAAATAGAATACAATCGTACTAAAACCACGCGCACTTCTTATAAGGCATCATTTTAAATTACTTCAGACTAAAAATGGACGGAATTGGACAATAATTTTTCAAGCCACCAGATACCGAAAATATCGCTAAATTTCTGGGACATTTCAATGGAATTTAGTAAACATCTTTTCAAAAATGTGGTTTGTACTAAAATCGGTTCAGTAATATACATAATATAAGGTTTTCGTTATTCCGATTGAGTTAACACCATACATATTAGTCAGTAGTGCTACGTGCCCATCTTAAAAAAATACTGCAAATAATTGAGGGCTGAAATAAATATTATGATATTCGTTTTTATATTGGTCAATGTGTGGTTTATCTTAATGATATTAGGTGAAAATAATTTCTTCAACACACTTTAGATTAACACTAGAAAGAATTGAAGTAGAAGAATTGAAATCGGTCGTGAAGGTAAAGGGGACAGGCTCCTTAACTTTTTGGCTTTAGTCCGTACATATCGGTCTATATGTTATATATTTTAAATAAATTTAGTGGACATGTGGTTTGGCGTCGGAAACGGGCGCAGATTTTGCTTAGTTCCATATACCTAATGCAATGATTTCTTTCCGTCCGTTTGGCTACTCTCAATTACTTCATTACTTGTTATATTGACTTAACTAAATATACATACATATCATCTTTAAAGGCTGTTGCTTTTTGCAAAATACCACCAATAACTATATATACATGATAACTATCAAGCTCCAAATATAGATACTGTTGAGGACAATTTTCTGTTATTTTGGAATTCTCAGATACCAGGGGAACATTTTCAACTTTTTTGCAATACTATCGAATGTACCAAACATTCAAATATAAATATTAATTATCTGTCCCACATATAATATTGATACCAAAATTCATTTTGTTTTTTAATCACCTAGCTCTAGCTCTTTGCGATTGGTCAATACTGCAAAAAAAGAGGCGCAATCTGGCAAGAAGACATTGTTCACCACGGGACACATCTCCTTATTTTATAAAGATGTCTATAATAGGATGTTCAGAGATTAAAAATCTGATGGAAAAGCTTACTGATTCAAATAATAACAGTAAGCATATACCGATAAAGGCGTTTGTTCAACAAGCTTGTGCAAATATGTTCTTTCAATATATGTGCTCTGTGCGTTTTGAATATAATGATCACGAGTTTTGTGAAGTAGTTGAATTTTTCGACGAAATCTTCTGGGAAATAAATCAAGGATATGCCGTTGATTTCCTGCCTTGGTTGACACCGTTCTACAAAAACCACATGAATAAATTAATTCACTGGTCATCGACTATACGTAGTTTTATATTAAACCGCATTATAAATAAAAGAGAAGTGTTAAACTCCTCTAAACCACAAGATTTTACAGATGCTTTGCTCAATAGCCTCAGTGAGGACAAAACTGTTTCACGCGACACTATAATGTTTATGTTAGAAGATTTTATTGGAGGACATTCCGCGGTTGGAAATTTAGTTATGCTTACTCTAATATATTTGATTAAACACCCCAATGTTGCCAAAAAAATTCAATTGGAGGCAGATGCAATTTCAAGTAAAGGACAGGGAACAATCAGTTTTTGTGATATCGATAATATGCCATATACTATGGCTACAATCTTCGAAGTTTTAAGATGTTCGTCCTCTCCGATAGTCCCACATGTGGCAACTGAAGACACTGTAATATGTGGTTATGGTGTTGAAAAAGGCACTATTGTTTTTATTAATAACTACAACCTAAACCACAATAAGTTGTACTGGAAGAAGCCTAATTGTTTCCAACCCGAAAGGTTTTTGGAACACTCCAATGAGAAAAACTATATGAAACCGGTGTTGAATGTATTAAGGAATTGTGAGAAATCGGTAACCGGAGAATCTATCAGAAACACAAATGGGTTAAATAACAAAAAAACAAAAAAATGTTTGCATGTGAGGAGAAATATGCCATATTTCTTACCATTTAGTATAGGAAAAAGAACATGTATTGGGCAGAATTTAGTACGTGGTTTTGGTTTTATTTTAGTAGCTAATATATTAAGGCAATTTGATATATGTTACGAAAATGTTAATAATATAGAAATAAATATAGGAAGTATTGCACTGCCGACAAAACCAATTCCAATAGCTTTAGTGAAAAGGAATAAAAATATTTAAAAATTTTACTATTTATGAAATTTATACTTAGTATGTCATGCACCAACTTAGTTTAAGTTATTCTGACATTACAGTTTATAAAAAGTAATAATATAATTTACCTTGTTTAATTTTTCTTGTCTCATTCAGAATTAAGGCAACATTCACTAACCTCTTATTTCATTTGACTCCCTGAATTTCATTTACTTTCGCATTTGTGCTCCAGATTTATTTTCGATTCATATCGGACTCATGAAATAAATATTTATAAGAACGATATGTTATAGTACTAACGAACATTTTCCACGTACCAATATTTCATGTACATATTACAGGTACATGTTTCATAAAACATGTTGCCGAGAGTATAATATTATATTCTAGTTTTGTTCACTTAATGGTTGTTTAAAAGACCTAAAATTATTCGAGATAGATATAAAGTTATATATGTATATCAAAATGATCAGGATGACGAGACGAGTTGAATTCCTGTCTGCCCGTGCAAGCGATAACTTGAAATAAAATTGAGGCAATGGTGGCACCCTGTGGAGGTTGGTATTACAGATGGAAAAAGTCAGACCTTTGCCATTCCCATAAAATACCACTAAACGAAAAATTATAAACAGTTATAACTGAAGCAAAAAGCAAGCAGTAAATTTGAATTTTGGTACAGACGATCACAGTAGGAAGGGGCATCTTCATTGTAAAGCCTTTGGAAAGCGGGCATCGCCTCGCCCCTAATAGGTTTTATCCATATATCTCACAAACCAAAATAGTTATATCAACAACACTTACAGAAAGCATTTCTCTATCATTTCATCATCCAGTGTGAAAAATCATTTATAGCATGTGAATAGAGAAAAGAAATGGAGAAGAGGAATGGCACCGCCCTCGTTTAGGTGATATCCCATATACCAGCAATCATGCAACATATTTCAACCAAATTTGGTGCATAATATTACCTTGACATCTTTATGCTACAGTTCGAAAAGAAGCGAAATCGAATTACGACCACACAAACTTTTCCTATAACAAAATATTAAATTTCATCTAATAATTTAACATTACAATATACAAATCAAGTGCCACTAAAGATATCGGAACAAACCTTTCCATAATTAGCGCTTTCAAGGTGCGACACCTGTTATCACAAATTGTAAACCTCTGGCCATAACTTTTCAAAGCCCCAAATACCGCATATAAGTATATATGTGCCTATGGCTGACATTTACTGAAATATTAGTCAATCTCTGCGAGAATATTTCCATTAGCATTACTTCATTCGGTAGTAAAACCAAAAAGTTGTAACGAAACTAAGCGAGTATAAGATAATATGATACCAAATATGATTCTAATAAGGTGAAATATAATAAATAATGAAGGATAAGGTTTCGACGGATAACGAATATTGGATTCTTTCGCAACATTTTTATACTCTCAAAATCTGTTGCAACAGTGTATTTTAGTTTTGTTCACCTAACAGTTGTTTGTAACACCTAAAACTATTCGAGATAGATATAGAGCTATATATATAAATGATCAGGATTATGAGGCAAGTTAAAATTTAACTCGGTGTCTTAGTGGCTGAGATAACTTACGTAAAAACAAGCAAGAAAGGGCTAAGTTGGGGTGTAACTGACCATTTTATAGTCTCACAATGCGCAAGGATCAGAGGTGGGGAAATGCTTCCAGGTGCTGGCATAACTTTATATTAAAAAATTTTGGGGAAGAATTCAACAGTCATTATACGAAGAAATTGTCAATCGATTGTAATCATATTTGGTATCTTATTAACTTATACTACAAGCCATAGACTCATGTATTATCTTTGTTATATTTTGCTTCGTGTCAGAGATATTTATATTAAAATCTACCCAAATTAACTCAGTGATCTAGCGATATAAACTCAACCAAAATGGTCTAATAAATATACTAGATACGTGAGGAAAGCGTCAATCAGAGAAAAGGAAATCATTATATTAGGAATAAGCGGCTTAGACCATGATCTAGACCAACTTCTTTCATATTTAGCGCGAAATCACATTATGTTTAAGAAAACATATCCCCCTAATTTCATTAAAATATCACAAATATTGGCCATCAGAAATGGTTTGAAGTCAGGCGTGAATTCTTATATCGGAAATTTTTGGGATAGAGGAAGATCTACACTGATCATATTAACTCTTTTCATTATTCAAGTATATTAGGGAGCATGTTTTCACACAATTTTGTGAAGGTAACTCACACAGTGACCGACATATTCGACATAAAGTCTGTTGCGAAAATCACTATACGTGGTTATGAGAGCTGGGATAATGCTTAAACCGATTTCACACATTTTCGGCAGTAAACTACCGTATATCCGATATTACATGTTAACTTAATTTTGCTGAGATATCTTACATATTGACCGAAATATATAATATAAAGTGTACCCAGAGGTTGAAAATCATCATATTAGGTACATGGCGGCTAGGGGAAGTGCTTCCTCGATTTTATCCATTTTATGCACATGGACACACTGTTATCAGAAAGAGACGCTCTTTAAATTTCAAAGAGATAAAAAATATATTGACCGTTATATATGGTGTCTGTTTATTAGGCATATGGGGGCTAGGGGAAGTATTTCCCTAATTTTTCCCATTTTCGACACCAGACCACATTATTATCATGAAAAGATAATCCTCCACTTTCATTACAATATCTTACAGATTTTCCGATATTTTCGAAAAAGTCATATAGAGGCACTGAGGTCCTAATAGTGGGTATCTAATGACTTGTAAAGTTATAATTCGATTTCGTCTATTTTTACGCATGAGATGGCATATAGTTAAAGCACTACTTGTACAAAGTTTGCTTTTCATATCTTAATTGTTCCTCGATTTATCTACTTTAAAGTGAAAGGATCAGATGAAACTTAAAATTGTGTTATATGAGAAATAGGCATGGCTTTTGCCCAATTTCGTCCATTTTCACAGTGTGACACAAGAATGCAAATGTAGTGTCATACGCCAAATTTTGTTGAAATTGGTGGTGTTCTTGAGATATGGGATTTCTCCTAAAAGTGGGCGGTGCCACACCCATCACAAAAATCTTGCACGAATTCCTATGCAACTTATCCTTATCATATTTGCTGCAAGATTTAAAGTTTCGAACGCATTCCTTCAGCGAGTTATCCCACTTTTAGTAGTTTTCAACACAACTTTTGTATTGGAGGTGGACGAGCTTATAATCCGATTTCACTAATTTTCTCAGTATACGAAGAGATGCTAGAAAAACTTAGTCGGAGAAGGTTTGATTGAAATAGCTTTAACGGTTTACGAGATATATATATTAAACCAACTGAGGGGCGGGGCCATACCCATTTTTACAAAAATGTTTGCCCACAGATGCCCCACCCTACTAGGATCCTCTATACCAAATAACGCGTTTATATCTTAATTTTCTGCTTAGTTATAGCACTTTATCTGTTTTCGATAAGTGGCATTTGGCGGGCGTGCAGATGTCCAACACGCCCATCTGCAATACCAACCATCTTACGGTAACAAAGAACACGTGTACCAAATTTTATTAAAGTATCCTAATTTTTATTCAGGTTATCGCTTGCACAGACGGACGGACGGACAGATATCTAACTCGATTAGTTCTAGGTGTTACAAACAACCGTTAGGTGAACAATACTAATATACTCTGTAGCAACATGTTGCGAGAGTATAAAAATGGTCGCATATTTTTACATCTTTAGTATTATGGTGTTAAATCGTCTACTAACTGTAGCCAAATGACGTCACTATTCACTATGTCACACATTATGAAAACGGTTGCTCGTGATTACTCTCTATAAAAAGGGGCTTTTCTGTGGTAATGCTCGGAATCCAGAAATGCGGTTTGTTACTTTATTTGACAAGAACATCTGTTTATATTTGTTGCATATTTACAAATTCACTAGTTAATGAAAATTGTAACTGCTCCTTGGTCGATCAATTTCCGAAAGGTTTTTAACGTAGCTACTGACTTATTATATGACTGGATCATATTAATAATGATAGTAAAACTTCTAATCTATTATATATATGTACAACTGTGTTCAAAATAATAGGAGTGTTCATGGCATCTATATGCAATCGAAAAATTTTACCATGTATAGAACATGCAAACTTTGCAATCTGCTAGCGGTACTTCTAACGGGATTCAGCAAGTAAAACGCAAAACATTAACTTGAAGTTGCTGCTTTGTTTGCTGTGTTATTCATTCATTTCTTTGTGAGACTTGCGTTTGCGTTGTTCAAAAAAATAGGAATGGGAGTTATTAATTGATAAATAAACTTTTTATATGATATTTTGTTAAAGAAATTGAAAAGTAAGTAACAAAATAAAACATCTTTGCCTAAAATTAAACTCATAAATTTTAAATAAAATTTGTTATTGGGTCGATGAAAACACTGCAGCGAAGAAAGGCGTCAAATCATTAAAAAACTTCGAGAGAAAGGTAAAACATATAAGGAAATAAAGGAAATACTTGGCTGCTCAGATCAGATGATATCAAATGCCTTATCTTATAAAAATAAGCCCGAAACGCGTGGTCGCAAGCGTAAAACCACCAGAGTTGACGATCGACGCATCATTCAAACCTCTAAAAAACATCCTACTGCGTCATCTGCAGAAATAAAAAAACGTTTAGATCTTAGTGTGAGTGATGTTACCGTTCGTAGACGGCTTTTGGAAAACAAATTATACGCGCGAAGGCCAAGAAAAGTTCCATTGCTGACAAAGAAGCATGTTGCTGCACGCCTAAAGTTTGCCAAGGAACACATAAGGTGGCCAAAAGAAAAATGGAGGAACATTTTATGGACAGATGAGAGTAAGGTCGTTCTATTTGGTGGAACTGGATCCAGGCAGTTTGTCCGGCGTCCGCAAAATGCTGAATATAATCCCAAATACACGGTGAAGACCGTTAAACATGGCGGTGCAAAAGTGATGGCATGGGGCAGTTTCTCGTACAGTGGTGTTGGACCAATCCATTGGATTAAAGAAACAATGGATCAGCGTGTGTACGTGGAAATATTGGAAACAGTAATGCTGCCATATGCCGATTGGAATATGCCATTGAAGTGGTTGTTCCAACAAGATAATGATCCGAAACACACAAGTAAACCTGCGAAGGAGTGGTTTCGGTTCAATGGAGTTGAGGTTATGTCGTGGCCTGCTCAGTCGCCGGACCTCAACCCCATAGAAAACCTATGGTCAGATATAAAAAGGTGTGTTGCCGAGCGTAGACCATCAAATACTAAAGAATTGTGGAGTACAGTGCAGGAGGCATGGCAGCAAATCCCACTGAAACGGTGCCATGATCTCACCGATTCTATGCCACGCAGATGTGCAGCTGTTATTAGAAAACCCGATGTAAATATTAAATAATATTTAGCTTAATACTTATAATTCATTTAGTTTGTTGAATTTCGTGTTACACTCCTATTATTTTGAACAGTTAATTGTTGGAGGTTTTTCGAATAACAATTTTTTTTTTGTTTTACTTAATGTTAATAAAAAAAGTGAACATGTATATAAAGACTCTATGAAATGAACAATGTTTGGAAAGAAAATGACTGAATAAATTTCAAGTATTTTTTAGTAACTACAACTTTTGTTTTTATGTTGAGGTCACTCCTATTATTTTGAACACAACTGTATATACATATGTATTTCTCAAAAATTCTTGATTAGTAAACATTTCTTCTGCCCACCAAATTTGGCTTTTTGGACCTTGACGTCCTACCGATCCAAAAACGCACAGTGATATTATTTATTGATTATTTTGCATGTTCGAGGTTGTCGATGAAAATAGGCCCATATTTTTCCCAAAAAAAAACTAAATAAAATTTTGCCGACCGACTATTGTGTTTTCAGGCGCATTCGACGACTTTTAGCGGGCAACAACTATTCAACAGACTGCCGATTGCCGGACTTGAACTCGTTCTTATTGCTTTTGATCAGTGCTAAATCTTACTTTGAATGTCGAACACCTATTGTGTTCGCCTTTTGGGCGAAGCTTTTCGCATTTTTACATTTGTGAAAATTCGTGAATATAGCAAAAATAGAATGAATGTCACCGTCACGTAATTCGATTAAAGTTAGTCGTCGAAACAAAGATGAAAATTTTTTGTTCTTGAAGAGTTCTCTTCCCTGGCGAAATACTTTTTAATCATGTAGCATATGAGGTAACATCTATTCGTCGATTGCAAAGTAGTTTTCGATAGCCCGATAAGGAATCGTGTGTATGCAGCACTGTCTGAGCTTGGTATACCTGCATAACTAATACGCCTTTGCAGAATGACGTTGAGTAACATTCGCAGCGCCATCAAAACAGGAACGGACATTTCCGAACATTTTGATACTAGGCGAGATTTCAGACAAGGTCGTTTCTTATCTTGTGAACTCTTCTTCGACTTCGCTGCGGAGGTTATTATATACAGAGCAAGTGTTCAGGGCAGTCAAGATATGTTACTATTGTGTCCAGCTGCTTGCCAATGCCGACGAAATAGACATAATTGGGGGTAGCAAGCAGGTCTCCGAAGCTCTTGCGACTATCGACAGGGAATCTGCCAAAATGGGTCGGGTGGTTATTGAGGGCAAGACGAAATATATGCTGGCAACCAGCCAAATACCAATCTGAAGGAGAATGAGCTAGTAGCTGGGGACTATATCTTCGAAGTAGTCAAGGACTTTGTTTGGACACCAATGATGTCATCCTGGAGATCCAGCAAAGGATGACTATTGCAAATCACTGATGTTACGGTCTCAGTAGTCAAGGGATGTAGACCCCTCTCTCGACGGACAAAAGTAACACTCTACAAGTCGATCATAGTACCCGTGACGTTTGGCGCAGAAGCAGGACGATGTCAAAAAATAATGAGCTGGCGCTTGAAGTGTTCGAGAGAACAGTCCTTCGCGAGATTTTGCGTCCTTTACGTGTTGGCATTAACTACCGCTCCCTTAAGCCTTGTTATGTTTTAATGTACTCTCATGTAATGTACAACAAAAAAAACACAGAATTAATGAAAAAAATATACTTTTATTAACATAACGACAGATATATAATGCTCTTGTATAATGTTATTTTCTAAAGCAATATAAGGCTGAAATAAAAGTATGTTGCATGTGACCAAAAAATATAAACGTTTTAGTTTTTCGCTTATATTATTGTAATTTTTTGGTTCTTTTGCCTTTGATAACAGTCGGTCGACTTCTTATGTATCCTTTACGACGTTTAGGAGTCTGAAAATATTTAAGTTCTTAAAAATTTAATAGTGATTTCAAAAACATAATGTCACCTTTTTAGTGATAAAATTGGTTGGTGTTAGTGTCCTTTCACTGAGTTTTAATGAAGGTCGATTGAATTCATTCGGCTTTTTTACGCGGTATATTCGTACTAACCAATGTTCAGTAGTATAAGCTTCCTCAACGTAACTAAGTTCGAAATTTTTGTCTCCTATTATTGCGTTCCTAGTTCGATCGTATCCTGCAGGACCCCTAAAATAAAATGGAACCAAAAACGATTATGATTCCAAAATTGCAAGATTGTTTCAAAAATTAAAGTAGTAAAGTAAAAATAAAAAGATTATAGTGATTTTCCAGATTTCTTCTTTACATCCAGTCCAATTCAATCAATTTAGTCTTCGTTTTTATTGCATTATAATAAGGTGAATAGCTCGATATTAGCTCACGCGGCACCCACTTTGTAGAGAGCATTCGAATAATCAAATTTTTATTGAATATGTTCATTGGACACATTAGAATGCCAGTCAGAGAATGTCTAAAATCTAAAATAATGTCAAAATCTAACAAAATACGATTAGCGTGTTTCACCACAACCACCTCAGAAGGAGTAAATATTAGCAGTGGCGCTTTAACAGTGCTGAGCATTGAAAATAAAATATGCTCAGAAATTTGCATTGATATTACATTATATTTTTATACGTTTATATGCAATCATATCTATTGATATGAATTTTCTTTTGCCAATATTTATGAATGAATGCACAACTGATAACATTCCAGTAAAATTAAGCAATTTCAAAGTAATGTTGCAGTCAAGATGTAGAAACGGACTTATATATTTAATAATTTCCTCTGGGTTTTACATAATACACTTTCCTAATAAATATTCTTGTATCAAAAATATTAAATTTATTACAATATATACATCTTTCATAATATAAAATACACATACTCATGTATCTGTGCATGCACTTGTGTATGTATGTACACCTTCACGAATTCAAATCATGATATTATTTATCACTTATCAGTCATTGCACAAACCTACAATTAACAAATCCTAAATTTTTCACTCATACATACGTAGGCGAAGGCTTTTAGAATGAAAGAATTTCCAATAAGAATGATATAGAATGAGAGAGGGAAGGGGCAAAAAAAAAACTAGGCAGTTTATTAGGTTTGCCTCAAATATTCCACTACTAAAACGGCCAAATGCCTCAAACAATGCACAAATCTGCTATAATGTGTCGCCATGTTGCGCTAAACAATTTATTACCTTGTACTTTTTTGATTAATTTTCAATTATTTATCTATTATTAAAATTCATAAGGATAAAACTTACCAAGAATTGATTAAAAGTTTATTTTTTGTACCAAAACATTTTTAAGTTTCCCATTTTATCTAAAATATTTACCGAAATTTTGCCTAACGGCTTGCAAATATTATGTACTAAGTATTGTAAGTGGAAGAAGCCTTTTCAATTTTCAAATTATTGGGTTGTTCGGAAAGTCATTTCGTTTTTTTTGGGGAACATGAAAGACAGTTTTCGTATAATGAATAAATATTTTATTAAATTATATATTGGCCATTCTGGTCCAACACCTTTTGCCATCTTTCTGGCAGTAACATAATTCCCCTCTCATAAAAGTTTTGGTCCTTGCTGGCAAAAAACTCGTCCAGGTGGTTTTTGACATCTTCATTTGAGGTAAAGGTTTTGCCATCCAAAAAATTTTGCAGGGACCGGAACAAATAGTAGTCGGAAGGCGCCAGATCTGGAGAATATGGCGGATGTTGCAGTACGTCCCATTCAAGCTGTAAAAGTTTTTGGCGAGTGACCAAACTTGTGTGAGGTCTCGCATTATCCTGGTGGAACACTACACCCTTCCTGTTGATTAATTCGGGCCTCTTCTCTTTAAGTGAATCATTCAATTTGTCCAGCTGATGACAATAGACTTCTGAATTAATCGTTGTATTGTCCGGCAAAAGCTCAAAAAAAACGATTCCTTTGACATCCCACCAAACGGAGAGCATCACCTTTTTTTGGTGAATGTTGGCTTTTGACACGCTTTGAGCCGGTTCATCTTTTCTGCTCCATGACCTCTTGCGTTTAACATTGTTGTATACAACCCATTTTTCGTCCCCAGTAATAATCCGCTTCAAAAATGGATCATTTTCTAGACGTTTGAGGAGCGAATCACACGCGTCAACACGACGACACAAATTTCGCTCGGTAAGGACATGGGGCACCCACACATCGAGCTTCGAGGTTAAGTCCATGCCTTTCAAATGGCCATAAACAATTGAATTCGACAAATTTAACCTCTCACCGATCTCTCGTGTGGTGATTCGCCGATTTGCATCAACTAATGCCTTTATCGCATCTTTGTCAGCTTCGACCGGCCTTCCAGACCGTGGTGCATCTTCGACATCAAAATTGCCGGATCGAAATTTTGCAAACCAGTTCTGGCACTGGCGTACTGTTAACACGCCTTCTCCATACACATCCGTCAATTTTTTTCTCGCTTGGACAGCATTTTTACCTTTTCTGAAGTTAAAAAGTAAAATATGACGAAAATGCTGCTTATTGCTCTCAATATTTAAAAAGGCACCAACCAAAAACTACTGGGTAGAATTAATAGAACTTTTTCACACACAAGCCTTGCAATATCAGCTCTCATGACATATAATGGTTATGGGGCTTAAGTGTGAAGTTAGTTTCGAAAAAACGTAATTAAGTCCTCTGGCGGGAAAAAACGAAATGACTTTCCGAACAACCCAATAAAAACTGCTTGATCTTCTTCAGCTTTGCGTTTGTGTCCAGTTAGATTATTGGACCGGTTGGATTCGACGTTACAGTTGCATGCAATATGATCTATTTTGTCGCAGTTGAAGCATTTAACCACCATTTAACCAGATTTTATCTAGCTTTTAAAGTAATTGATTCACCTAAGTGTGTTCTTCTATTTCTACTTAATGAGCTTTAAATGTTCGATTACTAAGCAGAAAAGCCGTTTCGTGCATTAGAGCATTCGAATAGCAGAATAGCGTGTAGTCTCATTTTGTATTCCATTAACGTGGCTCTGAATTTTCATGTCCTCGATTTATTCCAGGGATTTGTGTGCATACGCGAAATGAGCTAACCTTCCAATCTCCGCAGCAAATTCCTACAGGGACTCATTGGCTTTCTGGTGGCGACTTAGCAACTCGATGTGGAAGATCTGCTTCCTGTGCTCACTACCATAACGTCTCTCTACTGTGCCCATCAAAGTTTCATAACTACTCGATTCGAAATTGAGAATGGTTTGTTTTTTATTTAGTGCAACGAATAATTGAACGACTTTATCTTCAGCGTTCCAATTATTTGCAGCTGCGGTCTTTTCAAACAGAAGCCTACAAATCCGCAGCGAAATTGTGCCGTCAAAGAATGGAGTTTTTACTTTGGCAGATCCAGTTGACATAATTGTGCGATTGATTTGTAGCTCGCGGAGACTATGCATCTCATCCACTTCAGCCCCAATTTTATTCTGTTCTTCCGATATCTGTGTCGATACCTCTGTTATTTGTGTTACCTGCGTCGATATACGTGCTTCTTGCTCTTTTAACTGCGAGGATAATTGGGATTGTTGTGGCAGCATTTGTGTTGACACATCTGCTATCTCTGCTAATACCTGTGCTGAAACTTGCGATGACATCTGCGACATTGGAGCCAAGAACGCGTTCATGTCCATAGCCTTTGAACATTGAGCCTCTTCCCATTCCTCCATCTTCGTTGTCAATTCCTCAACATTAATATTATCTGCTTCCGGGACCTCTCGTAACTGAGATTGCAATTCGGATTTTATTCCATTTGTTGGGAAACCACGTCGCTCCAGTTTATTTTTATAGTTGTTGAATCTCCAGTTCATTAAACTTTGCCATTTTCTAAATTATCTCTTATGGACTATTTGACAATTGCACTTCTGACACCAATGTAATGAATGGATTTAGTAAATTAATCGTTCACGTTGAAACTTTACCCTGAGTTCGATCACTGGATTTTTCAATAAAACTCACAGTTTTCTTTATTTCTAATTAAATAACTTAACATTTTGTTTCTTGTTATTCGAGCTTATTTATAATCCGCTTGTACTTTACTTGGCAATACTCTAATTAGAACGTCTTGCTGCCACTCCGGCAGCCCTTATATAGTAGATCGTTACGAACAGATCGCTACTCGAACATTCTGGCAACCACTAATTTCGCTGTCTGGCTGATTCTGACTACTCATCGTCGATTCTGTTTTGTCCCGGCATTCGATTTTACTACAATATCGCCATTCAAACATTCTGGCAACTATAAGATTCGATGTCTAGTAGATTCTAGAAACTTATCGTCGATTCTGTTTTGTTCTGGCATTCGTGTTCGCCATACATTACTTGTTTGACAATGTCATACACACATCTGTACATATAGAGCAGTGCGCGTGTATGTAGTGTACTGATAACATTGTATCATAAAGATAATCATCATTATACATACATACATTGTAACATAAAAGAATCATATGGTTTTCAATATTTTCGCACAGCTGAGATCATCTGATCCAATTTGAGTCTTTTCCGGCACAAAGCACAGAAAATTAAAGGACAGTAAAATAGTAAAATAAAAACTTTTCTAATGAAAGTGTATTTTTGATGGAATGTATTAGTAGAAAGCTTACAATTGATGTATTGGGTTGTTCGGAAAGTCATTTCGTTTTTTCCCGCCAGAGGATTTAATTACGTTTTTTCGAAACTAACTTCACACTTAAGCCCCATAACCATTATATGTCATGAGAGCTGATATTGCAAGGCTTGTGTGTGAAAAAGTTCTATTAATTCTACCCAGTAGTTTTTGGTTGGTGCCTTTTTAAATATGGAGAGCAATAAGCAGCATTTTCGTCATATTTTACTTTTTAACTTCAGAAAAGGTAAAAATGCTGTCCAAGCGAGAAAAAAATTGACGGATGTGTATGGAGAAGGCGTGTTAACAGTACGCCAGTGCCAGAACTGGTTTGCAAAATTTCGATCCGGCAATTTTGATGTCGAAGATGCACCACGGTCTGGAAGGCCGGTCGAAGCTGACAAAGATGCGATAAAGGCATTAGTTGATGCAAATCGGCGAATCACCACACGAGAGATCGGTGAGAGGTTAAATTTGTCGAATTCAACTGTTTATGGCCATTTGAAAGGCATGGACTTAACCTCGAAGCTCGATGTGTGGGTGCCCCATGTCCTTACCGAGCGAAATTTGTGTCGTCGTGTTGACGCGTGTGATTCGCTCCTCAAACGTCTAGAAAATGATCCATTTTTGAAGCGGATTATTACTGGGGACGAAAAATGGGTTGTATACAACAATGTTAAACGCAAGAGGTCATGGAGCAGAAAAGATGAACCGGCTCAAAGCGTGTCAAAAGCCAACATTCACCAAAAAAAGGTGATGCTCTCCGTTTGGTGGGATGTCAAAGGAATCGTTTTTTTTGAGCTTTTGCCGGACAATACAACGATTAATTCAGAAGTCTATTGTCATCAGCTGGACAAATTGAGTGATTCACTTAAAGAGAAGAGGCCCGAATTAATCAACAGGAAGGGTGTAGTGTTCCACCAGGATAATGCGAGACCTCACACAAGTTTGGTCACTCGCCAAAAACTTTTACAGCTTGAATGGGACGTACTGCAACATCCGCCATATTCTCCAGATCTGGCGCCTTCCGACTACTATTTGTTCCGGTCCCTGCAAAATTTTTTGGATGGCAAAACCTTTACCTCAAATGAAGATGTCAAAAACCACCTGGACGAGTTTTTTGCCAGCAAGGACCAAAACTTTTATGAGAGGGGAATTATGTTACTGCCAGAAAGATGGCAAAAGGTGTTGGACCAGAATGGCCAATATATAATTTAATAAAATATTTATTCATTATACGAAAACTGTCTTTCATGTTCCCCAAAAAAAACGAAATGACTTTCCGAACAACCCAATAAATCAAGCAAATCGTTAAACTAAACCGTACCAGCCGCAAATGGCACAGGCCGGCCCCCGCAAATGAATGCCCTGTAATCTTCATCTTACAAATAAGCAGGACCACCCGTTACCGTTAATGGGTGTGCGGACGGCAAAAAGCGCATACTAACTGTGGATACGGGTGCGTCATATTCCATAATTCGATCGTTTTGGTTAATAAAAAAAATGTATGGGGAAAAGCTGGCACAAAGTTAAGTGAGAAAAAAGTTACTGGAGAAGATAGTCAAGTCGAGGAAGTGACGTTGGAAAGGTAGCCGTGTTACAGAATTTTATAGTGGCAGACATCGTCAACAAAATGATAATAAGAGTAGACTTTTTACCTAATCAAGGGATCAAAATCGCAATGGGAAAGAGGATAATGACTTATACCAATATGGAAGTGGCACTTATGTTCGGTAATAACCACAACATTAGACCAGTACTAATAACAAAAAAAAACTGATTCCACCAAACTCAGAAGGAGTTATCTAAGCAGAAATAGATGGAGACTATGGAACGAACAAGTTGTGGATTATCGAGGCCGCAGAAGAATCTACACCAAATTTAATTATAGGAAAAACCCTGGCCATGACAAGACAACACAAACGTGTTCCGGTAAGGGTATTGAATGAGTTCAAGCCACCAATTCAACTTTCAAAAAGAGCTATATTAGGGCAGTATCAGGAGATTGAGGACGTGTTAAACTGCGAAACACGTCTCGAGGAAAATTCCATAGGTGAAAACAACATCTCGAGTGAAATCAACGCATGGGCCGAGGAACTACAGACTGTCCATCAAATGAAGACATTTCCTCAATTACTCCAACTTATTTGACAAAGACGATTCTAAACCACGCAGAACTAAAGTTGTGAAACATTTTATTAACATAAGTGATGCGAAACCAATCCGCTAGGCTTTCCGCAGTTTTCCATTAGCAAAACTTGAAGTTGTAAGCCAGAGCATACATGGAATGAGCGAAAGTGGCGTAATTGAATCATCAGAGTCCATGGAGTTCACCTGTATTACTGGTGAAAAAGAAAGATGGAAACCTGAGGTTCTGTGTGGATTATAGAAGGTGTATGATTCATGAAGAAAGACAGTTACCAACTACCTAGAATCGATGACACCCTGGACTCGTTATCAGGCACGAATTGGTCCTCAACACTTTATACTTTTGAGGCAAGTGGAAGTGAACGAAGAAGACAAGCAAAGGACGGCTTTCCCCGTTGGAGATGGTCTATGGCAATTTACCGTAATGCTCTTTGGATTATGTAACACTCCTGCGACCTTAGATAGATTGATGGATCAGGTATTAAAAGTATTACACTGGAAGACCTGTTTGGTGTACCTCGACGATTTCATCGTATTGGGTAAAAACTTCGATGAACAACTCAAGAACCTGGAAGAGGTTTTCCAACGGTTAACGCTGGCCTCAAGCTGAGCCCGAAGAAGTGTTCAGTATTCAAAAGGGAAGTAAGCTACGTAGGACACAAAGTGACAACATAGGGCATTTGCACAGCTCGCGAAAAGATAGAAGCAGTAAAATATTGGCCCAGTCCTAAAAATTTACATGAATTGCGAAGTTTCCTTGGACTGTGTACTTATTATCGACGATTCGTTCCAAAATTTTCCAGCATAACTAGTAGCGTCCATGAACTCATGGAAAAGAGCAAAGCCCAAACTCCAAACTCTGAAGAAACGGTTATGTACTTCGCCAATGTTAGCATATCCGGTCTCAAGCTCAACGTTTATTTTGGATGCGGATGCAAGTGTGTATGCAGTAGGAGGCGTCCTATCATAAGTCATTGATGGGTGTGAGAAAGTGGTTGCGTATTACAGCCACACGATAAGCAAGCCAGAACAGAATTATTTATTTGATCCGAAGGAACTCTAGAAAAAGGAACTCCGATTTGAAACTGGTAATGCGTGGAGTAGAACTGAACAAACGTATAACGAGAGAAGAAATAGCTGCGGAAAACCCAGTCGCAAAGGCATATTGGGCATAGTGAAGCAGTTTAAAGTTGATGTCCGGCTGCTTGAATTTAGTAAGGAAAACCGAAGATGGGCGAGGCTCCCGAGCTCTTATGATTATTCCAAAAGCAAGAGTTCACGAACTCCTCAACGAGCTGTACAACGATCCATGTGGAGGGCACATGGCAATCACGAAAACCTTGGAGAAGATAAACCAAAGGTTTTATTGGGTTGGTTGTCGTCAATCAGTTACCGAGTGGATTGCCAATTGTGCTGAGTGCATTGCAGCTAAAGGGCCGAGATCCAGGAGTCAGAAGGAGTGCGTCATTTGAGCGAATCGCCATGGCAGCTGGTCCATTTCCCACCAATAAACTAGGAAACAAATATGTTTTGGTATTCATGGACAATTTCAGTAAATGACCAGAGGTATACCCGATTCCTAATCAAGAGGCTGAAACAGTAGCGGACGTATTTATCAACAACTGGGTAACGAGATATGGTGTTCTAATAGAATAACATTCTGACCAAGGAAGAAATTTCGAATCAGCGCTAATTTAGGAGATGTGCCAGAAACTGGGTATTCGAAAAACACGTACTACTGTGCCACATCCGCAGTCCGATGGCATGGTTGAACGATTCCTTAGAAGAATTAGCGATTCGGTTCGATTAGCGATTGATTTGAAGTTCTAAATTAACCACAGTGGCGGTAGGAACGCTAAGGAAACCAACAATACCTTTGAAGACAAGATGAGAGAAATATATGCTATGGTGAGACAGCGCACGCAAATCATGAGTGATATGAAGGAAAAACACGATAAAGCAATGAACACTTATGAGTTTGTTGAAGGAGATTAGGTGTTGTTATATAAACCACGACGGAAGAAAGGCTTATCTCCTACATTACAGTATAGTTGGGAAGGACCACATCTAGTTAGTAAACGACTCAACGCCGTAGTATATCGCATATAGGCTATTGGAAGACCTAGGAATAAAATTAAAGTACTTCATTTAGAATGGCTTGCAGCGTTTGGTACCGCAAATATGTCTAAACAACCACTATGCCAACACCTAGGATTTAAGAATAAGTTTGCAATAAATTTTATAAGATATTATAAATTAAGTGAAAATAATGCCTTTTTTAAGCTGAAAACGTGCTGGAACGAGATTTAAAATCATGAAATATGCAGCGGAATAGTTCTTTTAGTTCAAGATTTGATATACATGATTTTAACAGCAGGGGTCTAAATTGCCTTGATAAGCGAACCGGGATATTAAATTTAACTTCAGACAAGAGAAAAGATCTACAAACTGATCCATTCATGAGTTTCATTAAGAATACTATGCCAAAAATTTCCCTACGACTAGTGTATGGGCGAAAACTTAATCTAGAATTACTAAGGCAAAAGGAAATGCCCTAAGGCAAAAAGTTACAATTGTTTTTGGACGGACTCTAATTTGTCAGAATGGATTTCATCACTAGGGCTCCTTACCACAGAGCCATATTCAGATATAGGCCTAACCAAAGTGGTAAAAAGAGTTTTAGTAACATATGGACCTTTCAATTCCTAAACCATCTTTTAACAAAACTAAGAACACCTTTAGCTTTCAAACCCATTGTATCAACATGAAGACTAAAATTTAGTTTGGGGTTCATAGTAACTCCTACAAGTGCTGTGCTGACAGAAAGAATTTTAGATCGAATGAAATCGATTTACTTAAGGTTTGTAAACAGACACGCAATGGCTTCAATGAAAACGGCAGAGATCTTGAAACCCTCGCCGCAAAATTAGGCATTATGACACATTGTTACAATATTTTATATGCCTAAATGATTCTCCCGAAACTTTTAAGCCTGCCCCTAAACGTAAACGTCCGCCCCCTGAAGAGTTAAACCGTTCTTCTATTCGGAAGAGTATTTACCCTCCGAACATTGACCTTAACCTTATAAATCTTTCTTCACCGTGCCCTTAAGATGAGAAGCCTACTACGTCTAAAGATCTTACTTCCTCTAAAGCTCTACCTAACGGCTTTAAGAATCAACAAATTTAAGTTCCTCCCGTAAAAACTTTCTTGCTTCTTTTAAAAATTTGATTGTAATACCACCTAAACATTGTGTTCAAAAAATAACGGGAATTTGCCGTCGTTTTGCAAGTATAGATGACATTAAAAGAGCATCGCTTAAAGAGAGCTATCCCAAAGAAGTAGTTTGGGAAGTGTTTCGGCGATTGGAAAAAGCGCTGGCATAATTTCATAATATCGAATGGAGACTCTTTTGAAGGCGACAACATTAGTGTAGACGAATGAATAAATGTTTTTCTCAAAAAAACGAAAATTCCCTTTATTTTTGAACATTTATATGGTAATAAGTCTAACGGGATGTTGAAAATCCGTATTAGGCATATGGAGGCTAGGGTAAGTATTACCCAATTTTATCCATTTTAGGCACACGGAGGCTATGTTGACGGAGATACGCTCTCAGAATTTTACAGAGATAACTCAAATACTGTCCGAAATATATGGTATAAAATCTATCGGAAGGTTGAAAATCCTTATATTAGGTATATGGGGGCTAACGGATGTGTTTACCCGATTACCCCATTTTTGACACAAGGGCACATTATAAACTTGGAAAGAGAATCCTTAAATCTCATTACGATATCTCATATGTTTATCGATGTTTTCGGTACAAAATCAACCATAAACACTGTGGTGCTTATATTGGGTATATGGGGGCTTGAAAAGTTATATACCGATTTTGACCATTTTTTCGCATCTTGAAGGCACTTTAGTTTACTTTAAAGGGAAAATCAGATTAAATTTAAAATTGTGTTCTAGGAGATTAGGAGATTCTAGGATTATCCAATTTCGCCCATTTTCACGAAGTGACATAAAGATGCGAATAGAATGTCATATACCAAATTTGGTTGAAATTAGCTAAGGCGTTTTTAAAGCGTTTTAAAGCGTTTAGAACTGTAAGCATGTTCGTTGGAGAACGGATAAGAAAAAATTGGGTAATTTCGAACTGGCAACTGGTTGAGGCCCTCAGCATGAGCCGAAAAGCTACAAGTATGTCTGATATTCCAGTCAATGAAACGGCTATCGAAAGGTATTAAAATGTAACCTTTTTTTCACATGTAGCGAAGCTTTTGGCAAAAACCAATACTGATTCCAGCAAAATTCTTCACCGGATCAAAAGAAAAGAATAAAGTGTACAGTAGTGAAAGGAATATATGTCTTGTTTTAACACCGTGGATGAGTGACCTACTTCTTCTCCGAATCTAAACCTTTTAGATTTTCGCTTCTGGGGATACCTGAAAGAGAAATTAAGAAACGCTAAATCCAAAATTTCTATCAGTTTAAATGTCGTCTGTAAAAAAAAGGGTCGAAATCCAGAAGAAATTATGCCGGTTACCTGTACGAGTCTCAAAAGTAGCTTAAAACATTCAAAATTAAGGGGATTTGAACTAAATCATACATAATGAAAATTAATAATATAGTTGAACAAAACAAAAGAATTTTTCTGTATAATACATAACAGGTTCGTTTTCGGTGGCAAATTAGTTGCTACAGTTATAAGGGCTAACATTGCAAGAAAAAATATTCTCATCTTGATGATATATATTTACATGTGGATTAAAGAATTTATATATATTATATGATGATACATATATATGATGATTGTATATGATGATTATATGATAATACATATATAATTACGTATGGAAATAAAAAGTAATAATACTAATTATATTTATTATTAGTACTCTTTTCTTTTTTCCATTTATTAATTCAGTAAATGTTCATTACCCACTTAGCCCGATTTAAACAAATTTGGACTTACTAAGAACTTAAGTTATCTGAGATTTTGGGTTCAACTATTGCGGCTGAATAGTTTCGAAAACAATAGTTATATTTTGACGATTTGGCCTTGTGATGACACCCAGAACTTCCTCGTCGGTGAGAGCAAGTGGTACGCAGTCTTTTAGCATTTTGCGCAGATGTCGGGTAACACGTCTTTTTGCCTTATCCACCGAAGGGTGCACTATAAATTGCCGCCAAAAAAATTTCGGGCACTTTTTCAAGTCCGAGGAAGCACGACTGTCAAATTGAATTTCAGCCTGATCATCGTGTCTCCTCGGATTGGAAAGAGATTTGACAGTCATCCACAGCTTGATCTCCAGCGGAGAGGTTACAAGACTTCAGGTGCTCTACTCATTTCGTCCGCTTAGTTGATTTACCAATTGTCGAATCTCCAAATTTAGATCTCTTATGCAAGGATCACAGGGATCGACCTGGCGTAAGGTGTTGCGCTCGTTTCCGAAATTCTTCCAGCGGGAATGAAACAAGCGGCATCAGTTATCACCTACGGAATCGACTTTCGACAATGATTACGCCCGTAGGAATGGGTAGTATGGTGAAGATGTTCATGAAGTCGGGGAGTTTTCCGATCGAGATAATTATGGGCAGATGATCTAATAGAGTTAGCAGAAGATGCCAAGTTATGCTATTTACCAGACTACCACTAGCGATGGTAATATCAGGCGAGCTATTACAGGTGCCCATAATTCTGGTAGAGGCTTCATCGTTCATCGTGCAGAATGTCGAATCGTCTATCTGTTCCGCCAGCTCCATTCCAAAAAGATCGTGGTATGCGTTAAAATCGCCGAGTACCAAACAGTTCTCACCACGAAGCAACGCACTTATATTCAGGTGATATCCTGTTAGGTGACATGGAACTCGGGGGATGTATATAGTAAATATTTCGACCTCAGAATCGGTTAACCGGATAGTTATGGTGCAGAATCAATGTGGTCGATGTCGTATTGATAAGACGATTGCACTGTGTTATTTACAATGAAAGCTAGACCACCACAATTACCTTGCTCGCGATCTTTACCACTGACGTTGGAACCTGCAAACAGTTGCAGTTCAGTTGCAAAATTTTCGTGTGTCGAGGTAAAGCTCTTGTGAATCTACGAGTGAGGGAGTTTTATACTGGTTGTATTTGTTGCAGCTGCAGTACCCGCGAAGACGGTTATCGCACTGAGGTGCTATTTGGGCTCAATTTCAGCACGGTTCAGGAGGATATAGAGCAACCCCGCTGCTTGGTTTTGCTCTGATGATGACAACATTCAATTATTACCTACTAATCCAAACAGGGTTAGATACTAGAAGTAAATAATAGGCCATGGTAGGATAAAAATAATCCGGAACCGTAGAGTCGGCTGTTGCGGGAATTGGCGGAATTGGCGGGAAAATCAGAAGAAGGATATCACCTGAAGCCTCAGGCGCCAACAATGGAGAATTTTATCGTCCGATATATCGGCTTTCTTCAGTAAAGATATCAAAAAAAAATTAAAATTCTTCCAGAGCAGAGGAGGAAGACCACTAATTAATTAAGTCGATCACCATTTATAAATTATAGCGGTATCCTGCGACGGTCTTTCTGGCTCGATTGTCACAAAAGACTTAGAGTAACCGCCGCGCAATTAATTGAACAGGTTAAACCTAAATTTCCAATCCAAACTGGACCCCAACGTACCAAAAATAAATATTTTCTGCATGAATCCCCGCATGAAACTAAACACTTCTTTTTATACTCACTAGAATCAACATCTCTAGCACAACTTGTCATATAGTTCGACCCCAGCGAATCATTACGCTACCTGGACCATCTGTAAGAAGACATCGATGACAATAACCAACTTACTTATTTCCAGTCAAGGTTTAGATAACCAATACAACAACAGGAAATTTAGCACAAAGGGTAAAGACGAGGTAACGATAAATTATTGAGATTTTTAATTTCTACGTTTAGTATGTTTGGTCTATGGTTACAATCAAAACTAGATTAACTTCTCCCAAAGAGTAGTAAAAAATTAATATCTCGAAGAATTCACATGTTGTAAAATTAGCACCACCTTGTCCACTTCAAACAGCTCTTTTTCCAATTCCAAGAGCCTTTCTTTATATACATGCGTGTATGCGACCATAATGAAACAATGGATATAAATATAAGTCTCTTCGTAAGCGGTGAGTATTTTTAGAAGATGATTTGTATATTAATTTCATTCTCTATCTCAATTATATCAGTACACTCAGAACACTCCAAGATCAACAAATAAACTCCGCACATAGATCTTCTTCTCTTGAGAAATATTTGTTCTTTGTAACAGAAAATTAAAATAATTCCCAATATGTCAACGATATACACAGATATTCTGAGGTAATGATCAATTTAATCATTTTCCAGTTCTGTAAGTTTTACTACATTTACTTAATTTTTGTTATATTGTAGAATTAGGTATTAATTTTTACGATCGTGTGACATAGGATTACATTTATTAACGGAAATATTGTATATTGTTCTATACAACACGGGTAACAAATTAATATACTATATTGTTAAAAGAAATTGTAGCTATATATATAGAAATATATGTAAGCCTTACCTGTAATCAAGCTTCAATTCCCCGAAGCGATAGTAACTCAGTTTATACATCAGAGAGTTAAGAAGAGCAGGTGCTCCTTCGGAATCTATACGAAACTCTCCCCTGTCTGTAAAGTAATCACTTTCTTTAATGTCCTTGGGATGTTCACCCTCAGCGATTCGGACCATCCATAAAAACTTATTAATATCATCACCGGAATAACCAATAACTCCGCCGAATATAACGAGAACATAATCCACATCTAGAGAAGTCATAATTTCATAGGATTTTTCCTCCGTAGATGACATAGCTTTTCCAACTAATGCTATATGACTATTATTCCAAGTGTTATTGTCAACCAATGTAGTTCTATTTGCCATTCCAGCTATTTGATAACCATAGTCCCACCATGACATAATACGGGCATTATCGTCAGTATTTTGGGAAAGCCAATAATAAGCTTCACGGAAGTCATCCAATATATTACGTGAACTATAAAATTCAAAAAATATTCATCTCAATATATATATACTACAAAACTCAAACTGGTAAGCATTTAATTAATTAAGAATTAACAAGCAAAACAAAAGCTAAGTTCAGGTGTAACCGGACGTTTTATACTGTCGCAATTTGCAAGGATCAAAGGCGGAGAAATACTTTTAGATGTTGGCAAAACATAATATTAAAAACAGTTGCGTAAGAATTCAACATTTATTATTCAACGAAATTTTGAACGGATTGCGTTCATATTTTGCATCATGCTAACTTTTACTTTAGGTCATATACTAATAAAGTTAATATAACTAACACATAATTCATGTTTATTAGTGCTGTGGGAAGGTAAATCAGTCATAGTTTTTATTACCGAATGACAAATATAACGAAATATTCTCATTTAATTTAATTCTTCTATGGAAATATATACGATGTAAACTCTACGAAAGGGATGAATTTTAATGTACTGAGTATATGATGAAAAAGTCAACCAGTGGAGCGAAATCATTATGTTAGAGGTATGGGGTTTAGACCAAGGTCTAGACCGTTTTCAATCATATTTAGCGCTAAACTATATTGTGGTGAAGAAAACACTTAATTTTATTATAATATCACACATATTGAACTATATAAACGGTTTAAAGTCAGCTGGAAAGTCGGAAATCACTATATTGGGACTAAGGGAAGGGGAAGCGAATCACATTTACTTTAGGTAAGTAGGTACTAATACTAGGCATACTAAAGTATGCTCGAGAACATATTTCTACTCAATTTTATTGACAAAACTCATAAAGTCAACTTGAATTTTGAAAATTCCCACCACATATTGGGTATATTGGAGCCAGGAGGTCTGGACTGATAGCAATAACTTTTGGTGTTACTCAAGTATACAAGAGAGCATGTTTCCACACAATTTTAAGAAGATAACTCACACATTAACCGATATATTCGGCATAAAGTCTACTAGAATTAAGAAAAGCATTGTATGTAGTACACGGAGGATGGGTAATTCGTGGATCGTCTTGACATATTTTCGCCATTTAACTGTATTAAATACGATATTAGGCAAATTGTGGGTATAAATTTCAATAATATATTATACATATTGAGCGATATTTTCAGCAAAAAGTTAGCCAAAGGCACTGGGGTTCGCATATTCGGTATCGGAGGTTTGTCATAGTCCGACTTCGACAATTTTCAGATATGAGATGACATAGCCTAAACGCACTATTTGTGCAAAGTGTTGTTTCGATACCTTAAGTGCTGCTTGATTTATATACTGTAAAGTGAAAAAATCTTATGGAATCATGAAATTGTGATATAAGGGAAGTAGTAGGCGTGCTTGTAGTCCAATTTCGCCATTTTCACAATGTAAAATGAGATTGTCAGGATATTGTAATACAACAAATTTGGTTGAAATTGGTATAGCAATTCCTGAGTTACAGGGTTTCACTTAAAGGTGAGCGCTGTCACGCCATTGTCCAATTTTTACACCGATTCCTACGAAGCCCTCAAACACCATCTCGACTGTGAATATTAATTCTTACACATTTATTGAGTTATCGCATATTAGTTCTCAACAAACCAGTTATATCGGGAGAGGGTGTGGTTATCATCCGATATCACCCATTTACACACTCTCTGAGGAAGTGCTGAAACAAATTTTTTTGAGCATGTTTGGTTAATATGGCTTTATTGGTTTATGAGATATGAACTTTAGAGCTATTAGAGGGCGGGGCTGTTATTTTTTGGAATTTTTAAACTACAGCTGCACTTTATAGGTTTCCGCTTAGCCGCATTTTGCGGACGTGGAAATGATTCATTAACAAATACTTATGGCAACTCCTCATGCAATGTGAAGACGAATGAAATCGGATAATAAACACGCCCACCCCTCCCTACAGGAGTTATGTTGAAAACTACTAAAAGCGCAATAACTCCCTAAAGAAATCAGAAGAGTTAAATTTTACAGCAAAGATGGTACGGGGGAGCTATGGAAGAGGCACTGCCCACTCAGGCATGTCTCAGGAACGACATGACCAATTTCATCCAAATTTGGTGCATAACATACTGACATCCACCATTTAAATTGCATCCGATCTTCTCACTTTATATATATACATCAAGCATCTATAAAGATATCGGAATAAAACTTCGCAAAAAAGTGCCTTCAAGTTGAGCCAATAGTCAATATCAAGCTATAACTTTTGAAAACCCCAAGATACAGAATATGCGGACCCCAGTGCCTTCGGCTAACTCTTTACCGCAATTATAGGTTAATCTGTACATATATTACAATGGGCTACAGAGAGCATCCTTTCCTGATAATAACGTGCACTTGTGTTAAAAATTAGTAATAAGGTCAATACTTCATTTAGCCTCATAAACGTCATATATGGATTTTCAAACTTACAGTTAAGTTTGCGCAGGACATATTGGGCGATCTGTGAGGTGTCCTAGTAAAATTCAGAGAGCATATTTTTTTAATAATAATTTATTCGTATTACAAATGAGTAAAATCGGGTCAATAAAATATTTCCCCTTATTATATTTTCGAAATAAATAGAAGATAATTATATATAAATATACAAAATTAAATGGACAGATTTATTTGAATTAATAAGTTTGGTGTTGGAACGGCTCTCCAAAAAATCGAGTATCAAATTGTTCATGGTCCTTCCAGCTTGTACAAAAGCCAAAGTGCTGTACAATTACAATATATATATATATATTGTAATTATACATACATACATATACATATTATTATATGTATGTAATATATACATACATATAATAATTGCAGTGCAGCGCAGTGCAGTGACACAATTAGTACAAAAAACTTGGCACAAATAAAGGAAAATATATATATGAGAATACTAGCCTACAAAAAAAATTTAATAAGCATTATAAATAAAAGTGGTGTGATATAAAAACAACAACAAAATTTACAAAGGCACAAACCGTTAACATAACAAGTAAGGAAAGCTCTCGCAATTTACACGGATCAAAGGCGGGGAAATGCTTTCAGGTATTGACAAAACTTAATATTAAACAAGTAAGGAAGGAGTAAGTTCGGGTGTAACCGAACATTTTATACTCTCGCAATGTGCGAGAATCAGAGGCGGGGAAATACTTCCAGGTGCTGGCATAACTTTATATTAAAAAATGTTGCGGAAGAATTCGAAATTCTTTATCCGACGAAATTATCAATGGATTGTAATCATATTTGGTATCTTATTAACTATTTTATTTTTTAATTCTTATTACTAAATATAACATGTCATAGACTCACGTTCTTTCATTGGAATATTTTGCTTCGTGTCAGAGATATTTATATTAAAATCTACCAAATGTGCTCAAATAAGAAGCAAACCGCCATGACCCTCCCTTTTGCGATTCCCTGTACCAAATTACAGGTTTGTATGTTAATTTGTTTTTTAGTTATAGCACTTTAAAGGTTTTCGCTTAACAGTATTTGGTGGACGCAACAGGGGTCCGATTAAAACCCACCTGCAACACCAATCTTCATATGGTACCAAGGAATACGTGTACCAAATAATTCATATTATATGTTTTTGTGTGTATATGTGAATAATATATGTATGTGATGTGATGTGATGTGATAATATATGTGAATAATATTTCAATTAATAATAAAAAAAATCATAATTTTGGTATAATATATTGCATACATTATATATCCAAATATATATGTAAAATTAAATAAATAACGATTGATTGCCTTTATATGCTTACTTCTGTGGATACAAAACACACTTTACCCACCATCAACTGTCTTAAACGTCGTTGCTGTATTCCGTTATTCACAAATAAGTTAATTTCCTCACTTTTAGTATTTCCACGGTGCTATTTTTTTTAAATGAGTAAAGAAATTAGTACCGAAACACGGCAACTAGTTTTCAATTATCATAAAGGCAAAAAATGTCTAAGTGAGAAAGGAAAATTAGTTGAGCGTCCAAAGTCAACCGTTCAAAAAATTATTAGGAACTATAATCTAATGAAAAATACGCAAGGCAAGCCAATATGCAAGGTCCACCATTTAAGCTTTCATCATGGGCAAAGAGTAAAATTTTGGGAACAATTCAGGAAAATCCTTGGGTTTCGGCTATAGAAATTGCTTTGCTTCTGTTTGCTTGCTTGGTTTGAAAACTCAAATATTGCTTCCGTACATCCAGAAACTGTACGAAAGTGTTTGAGAGAGAGTGGATTTCATAACCGTGCGTCCAGTAAGAAACCGTTTACTAATACAATGAATAAACAAAAACGCGTTGATTTTGCTGCAAGGTATGTTGGTGCAGATGAATGTTGTTGGGCCAACGTCTTATTTAGTGATGAAAGCAATTTTAACTGCGATGGAAAACAAAAAGTATGGCGCAAAAACCAATAAGCGTTTTTGTCAAAAAACGTGCTTCCTACAGTCAAACACGGCGGTGGTTTCGTAGTGGTGTGAGGTTCCACGTCAGTGCCAGGCATGGAGAATTTAGTATTTATCGAAACAAAAATGTATCGTATGGTGTATTTGAATTTACTAAAAGACAATCCGAGGCAATCTGCAGATAAAATGGAGAACAATAAAAAAGGACAATGACCCAAAGCATACTGCACGTACCGTTAAGGAATGGCTGCTATATAACATGCCTTATCAACTCCATTCTCCTCACCCATAGAACCCCATAGAGTATTTATGGAATGAACTGGATCAGCGGATCAGAAAAAGAACTATAAAAAATAGGCAGGACCTTAAAAACACACTACTCCAGGAATGGGGTCCTATTTCAAAGATTACACACAAAAAATTAGTTTTTTCAATGAAAAACGGATTAAACGGTGTTCTGCAGAGTCAATGTATTACCACTAAATATTGATCTAAATGTTATTACTACTTTTTGTTTTGTTGAAAATGCGTTTTTTTTGGAGATTTGTGGAGATGGACTTTTGTTTTGAAATTTTTTTTTACGAAATATTCTTAATAAATAAAACTTTTTTATTTTTTTCAATTTACCAAAATATTTGTTTTCTCTTGATTGCACTTCTTTTTTTGTGTATTTTGTTGTTCCATTGTGCATAGATGTCTCAGAACTTCACTTTTCAGGGGTGTATATAGACTTCATTGGGCCACTGTATATATGTATTTATTTACTTATTACTTACATTTTCCATATACAAAAAAAATTTTTAGAGTGCATAATATACATACATAAATACATTACTATATTGAATACATAAAATTCCAAATTTACGTATGTAGATGTACAAGTGTATACGGGAAAATACCTGCACATTATCAATTCCGTTTTCGCCTTCTCTTTCTATTACAAAAATACATTAGCGCATGTATATACATACAGACGGTATTAAGTATGCATGTGACTTTATACCGTATACCCTATACGCATACCCCTAACGCATTACGCATTAACTAATTAAATCTTACATCGCCATTTACTAAACGATCGGAATATCTCATAGGTAACTAAACGGTGCGATAAAGTAAATACGTATCATTAAAAAATAAACATATTACATACATACAATTAAATACTATAAAAATAAAACTAGAATAAAAATTCGCCCTAACAAAAAGCATTAATTTCGTACACTATACGCACATATTTGTATATACACATATTCAAAGTCCACATTGGGAAATACGCAGCAATACGCCTTGTATTTTTTAAAGAAAAGCAAGCAGGATTACATACAAACCATTAAAAGTATATTCTATGCACAAATGTATACACAAACAATTTGTGCTTATGTGTACATACATATATGTACAGAGGGTGAGCTCTCACATGCACAAAATATAAATATATACACACTAGTTCGTGTATAGGTATAACATATTCATAGTGCGGTTTTTATACTCTCGCAACATGTTGCAACAGAGCATGTTAGTTTTGTTCACCTAACGGTTGTTTATAACACCTAAAACTAATCGAGATAGATATAAAGTTATGTATACATAAATGATGAGGATGACGAGACGAGTTGAATTCCGAGGGACTGTCTGTTCGTCCGTCTAAAAGAGTAAAAATTTTAATACCTTGATCAAACTTGATACACGTACTCTTTATCACCATAATAAGTAAAGTAAAGTAAAATAACTATTATAAGTATCATAAGTAGATTGGTATCGCAGATGGACGTAGTCGGACATTTAATAAGATACTGAACTGGATTTTCCTCTTCACCAATTCAAAACAATTAAGAATCGGTATTAGAAATCAAAAATTTAAATATTTACAATTTATGGGCACGTCTCCAAGCGACATACGAAGAAATTATAGAAACTGATGATTCAGATTTAGCATAAAATTTTAATTCATCCGCTTACGTCAACACGAAAATTGCTTAGACTAACAAGAAGAAACAAAGGCTATGATTTCCGATTAACTAAAACTGTTAAAGCCAAATGCAGCTACGCCACATCCGAAGAGTAGAGCTGCCACAAATATGAACTCAAGAGGCAAGTTCAGGCATTCAACTAGAGGTGTTGGCATGTGACATGGAGGTTATGAACAATGGCCGTCCTTCCGACACATGCTTACAGCCATATGCAGTCGACCAATAAAGTCTACACACAAAAAAGTGTAATGAGCTTATTTGTAGATAACGGAATAAAGTAAAGACGTTTGAGGTAGTTAGTTGCACTGCTGGTATACAGGGTGGCATTTTATCCACATTTCAGAACTACTGTACGTAGACTCTCCTGTGTTTTGAAAACAATTTGTATGGAATATTCTCAAATTGTTCAAAATATCTATATCTATATCTAGCTATACATAAGCCGTCCAAAACTATCTCAAGCATATCAAGTAACGATACTAATGAACTTGCCGAAAATTCAAAAAGAATCAAATGAGTAGTTTATCAAACTATAATATACGGTTTATAATTGTTTGTTGTCTCTATACACGCAAAATATTCCCACAGACAGATGGGACCCTACACTAGTAAATATATAGACCGCAGCATTACCAGAAAAATCATTACTATTATAGAAGCAATCGCTCTCATTGTGAAAAAAAATTCTCCACGTGACAACAAATGAAAGATTTTCTCAATAACCCAGTACGAGATCGCAGAAAGGGTAGACAAAAATTATTTAAAATAGAACATGTTCAACACGATCGCAATTGAAGATTTAAGAGACCCTAGTAGCAACAATTGAATTAACTGAAGCTTTTACAAAGCTCAAGTACGACTGCACGACCACCACCAACGTGGACATTCGTGCCTTCGGAGCCGCACCATCCCCGATGCTCGGCAAAGTCATACAACAGGTTCAACGCCAAAAGATTCCCCAGGCACATGGGTAATGCCTTAACTGTTTGGCACCTACCCATACTACGAAGGAGTGTGACTCCGAGTGTCTGACGCATTCCTTCACCCCACCCCCAAGATCAACGATGGGCGACCACCTACCCCACGCAGTGGCAGCGAAGTCAGACGACCCCAGATCACTCGCACGGTACTACACCGCTGACCATCATCTCCAGAATTCCCTCCGAGGAACTAGCGGATCGGAGCCAGACCTGGTGCGGTCAGGAAAGGCCGCATTCACACCGTTCCACTAGGATCAGAAGCGATATACCAACGCTGCAACAACCACAGCGTCTACAAAGCTAAACATTAGGAAAAGACGTTAAACATTAACGTACTAATATTGGATATACTATAGTTTGAAGACTAAAGTGGGTGAAATCGATCCATGAATTACCCCAACTCGCATATACTATATATAACGACTATAGTTATTCTGGTTGAATCCATGTCGCGTATGTCGGTAAACTTTTGAGAGTGTTAATAAAATTCAGTGGAAATATGTTATCGAGCTTACTTTAGTTCAAAGCCATAAGTAAATGCTATCTGATCAGACGTTCTAGCTGACCTCACAAGACAATGTGTATGATATTTTGAAGGAATTAAGTGTTTTTTTTTTAACAATTATATGGTTTAGCGATGTATATGAATGAAATCGGTCCAGACTGTGGTCTAAGCCACTTATTTCTGATATAATGACTTCCGTTTCTATTTGACTTTTTCATCTATACCCAATATATTAAATTTTGCCGTTTGGTTGAGACGGAGCAAAATACACAACAGTAATGAAAGTTCTTTATAAAACTTGGTACACATGTTCCTTGGTACTCTGAAGAGGTTATAATTGCAGATGGGTGGAATCAGTCGCTCACCAAATACCGTTAAATGAAAATATATAAAATGCTATAAGCAAGCTCCCAATTAAGATGTAAAACTGAAGTTTGGTACAGGGGATCACAGTACGGAGGGTCACTTATCGGTTGAAAAATTTTAAAAAGTGGGTGTGGCCCCACCACTTAACAGGTCCAAAGTTCAAATTTCATAAACCACTAAAACTATAACAAACAAAAATATTAGTGAAATCGGATGATAACCACGCTCACCACCCATACAAAGATTATGTTGAAAACTACTAAAAGTGCGTCCAGATATCAGTACTTATATCAGTGTATCCTTGTTCCTAAAATGGACAAAACCTGGTAAATACTTTCCCTAGCTCCAATATACCTAATATGTATACCTAATTCGTGAGGTATCTCAATGAAAGTCAGATAAGATCTTTTTCTGGTAATATGCCGCGATCCCAAAAATCAATAAAATCGGATCAATACTGCCCTTAGCTACATGGGGGTTAATATAAGAATTTAAAATTTCCGGTATATACGGTATACGTTATATAACTTTGTTATATGTAAATCTTAGCAAAGGTAAGTAAAGGAATAATATTGGATATGCTATAGTTTAATGCTGAAAACGTGCAAAATCGGTCAACGAATTACAAGGAATTACACCACCTCCCAAAGTGACAAATAAAATGTTTATTATATCTAAAGGTAAAATTGAATAACTCGATTTATCTCAAATATGAACTTTTGTTCGAGTTGTTGTGTAAATTTGAAAGTAAATTCATGCCACATTCATAGAAACCCTTGTTCCTGTTGGCAAAGAACTTAGGCAGTTGATTTTCACAAGCTTCTCTTGTGGCAAATTTTTCACCAGCAAAATAATTCGTCATAGACGGAATCAGGTAGTAATCACTTGTTGCCAAGTCCGGACTATAAGGTGGATGCATAAGAACCTCCCAAGCAAGCTCTCGGAGGTTCTGGCGAGTCATTATCGTTGTGTGTGACTTGGCGGTGTCCTAATGGAATACAATTCCTCTCTTATTAGCTAAAATTGGCCACTTCTGTGCGATTGTTTCCTTTCAGTTCGGCCGTAGAGGAGCAGCTCATAGATGATTAAAAGCTACCGGAACGGAATTGACGGAACCCAAATTGAGCATGATTGGTTGTCACAATTTCAGGACCATAAACACAATTCACATATGCAGCCACCTCGCTTACGTTTTCATCTTTATCGAAGAAAAATTGTAAAATATGGCGTATTTTCCCATTGCTGGTGTCCATTTTTGACATGTGCTCAAACAATACTGAATAAAAATTCTTACTCAGACTTACTTACTTACTAGACCTACACAACCTACTAGATTTGTTACGCAATTACTAGCGGACCCGGCAAATGTTGTTTTGCAATATAAATTATTTCTAGTGAATATTTTGGTAGTTAACTAGAGGTAGATACAGGTTATTGCGAATACCAATCTTATTGGAAATTGAACTCCATGTTTGAATGTTCATGGCACTTCTGTAGGACATTGCGAAAAATACATTTTCGCCTCGGAAATTTCCATTCAGAATGCCGACTTCCACGATGTTTCTCATAGATCCTTTAATTACTAATAAAGTGCCATTGCCGTGGTGCAAGTGCCGTGTGGTTGGTTTAAATATCGAAGTAAAATAACCGGAGATCCAACTTTAAGTTGTAGATGAAGCGGTGACAAGTCTGGCAAATCCAATGAGTTCCAAAATCCTGTTGGCTAATTACAGATCCTTTGGCATTGCAAACTGCATCGATCAATTTGTGAGGGACCAAGGCGCCTGGCAACGGCTGTTGTATCCTGAAATTTAAATCATTGACGTCCACATCTTTTGCTGCCAAAATTACTCTTTCTGCCATCCGGCGAATATGCGGTCGGTGAGAGTATATTGTGAATTAATGATTATGCAGAATTCGGTCGGCAATTTGATGCATCGAGTGTTTTTATGGACAGCAACTTTTCCATTACCGCTGTCTAATAATTCTTTTGAGAATGTGTCAGTGGTTGGTTATTGAAGCATTTTAACGCGCATGTTTACTTTTGGCTATAATTTTTCCACATTACGCCACAGTAATGTTGATTTTAAGCAAGCGTTGATCTCTGGAAGTTGTCCAACGTTGAACGTTGGAACCGTTGAGTGTCTTGAAGCACCAGGATAAAACATTCATCCCTACATACATATGTCCCTAGACATACATGAGTCTATGACCTATAATAGAAGTTAATAAAATACCAAATCTGATTGTAACCCATTTACAAAAATGACCGTTTTGTCGGTCTACTATGGAAAGAATTGAAATGCATGTTTTAATAAAACTTGTGTCCTGATGGGAAAAAACACTCTTGATGCAAAATAATGGCTTTATAAGCTCTGCCCCAATATATTCAACGGTCAAGTACTGATCTGCTGAATGTCGTCGTACCCGTACCAGCATATATAATGCACCCCGCACAGGAATGCCATAAGCACTAACTCAGAAAACAATACGGAGTGTTCGGCTGCACCCGAACCTAGAAGGTTAACTTAAATAACATCTATTATAACAATTCTGTGATATTTATGTACAATAGAATAAGCTTACTTATACGAAATTTTTACAAAATCCAAATTTATTAGGATAACCTAAAAATGATTTATTTTTAGCATATTCAATGAATTTAGAAAAAACTACTTTTATTTGTATCACTACTGATATCGCTATAACATTTACGTTGATCACAATCATAACAGAAAGCTACATTGCACTGACCCTGGTGTTGGTCTGCCGCTGATCTATTTATCTATAATATACTTCCAAAGATAAGCATTTGTTTAAAGCAAATGATGGAAACAATTAAATATCGTTAATACTTAAAGTAAAAAAATTACATATCTACAAATCTTACAAAATTAATTATTGTGGAATTTTAATATTATTTAGAAACCTAATATAGTGATTTAGTTAAAAAATATTAAACATGTAGAGGAGACATGTAAAAGTTAATGGATTGTAACGGATTTACTAGATTAATTACCTATGTTGAAATTTTACCGCGAGTTCGATCACTAGATTGTTAAATAAAAGTCACCATTTAATGGCTATACACTTGCCTTTATCCCTAATTCAACTAACTTAAGACTTTATTTGGGAACAATTAGAACTGGTCCTGCTGCCACTACAGCCGCCCTCATATAGTAGATCTTTACCAACATATCGTCACTCGGAACATTCCGGCAGCTACGAGTTTTGCTGTCTGGCTGATTCTAGTAGCTTATCGTCGATTCCGTTTTGTTCTGTCATACGAGTTCGCTACAATATCGCCATATGAACATTCTGGCAACCATGAATTTCGCTGTCTGGCTGATTCTGGCAACTTATCGTCGATTCTGCTTTGTTCGAGCATTCATGTTTGCCACACCGCCCTCCACCTAAGTCTGATCGTCCCAATTAAACATATTTCCGGTACCAAACAGCCACTACAGCAGCCCTTATATAGTAGATCGTTACCAACACATCGCCGCTCAGAACTTTCTGACAACTACGAATTTCGCTGTCTGGATAATTGTGACAAGTTACCGTCGATTCTGTTTTGTTCTGGCATTCGTATTCGCCGCAGTATATTGAGCAATGTGACGATATTTCACTATCTAGTACCAAAGAGTATAAACTAATTGAACTAAAAATATGAAGTGTAATCTTTTATTTAAATTTACGTGAAACACATTGATAGATAGTATTTTATTACTTTAAATTCCTTATAAATTAACTGAATTAAACGAATTCTACTAACAACAAGTAAGAAAGGGCTAAGTTCGGGTGTAACCGAACATTTTATACTCTGCAATGTGCTAAGATCAAAGGCGGGAAATGCTTTCAGGCGCCGCCATAACTTTATATTAAAAATGTTGCTTAAGAATTCAACATTCATTATTCGACGAAACCGTGGATGGATTACAATCATATTTGGTATCTTATTAACTTATATCACAGGTCATAACCTCACCGAGTTTCATTACTATATTTTACATTGTGTGCGAGATATTTATATTAAAATCTACAAAATTAACTTAAATAATATATGGGATATAAACTCAACCAAAGTGCCTTAATTGAAAATATTAGATACATGAGGAAAAAGTAAACCAGAGAAAAGGACGTCATTATAATAGAAATATGGGGCTTAGACCACGGTCTAGACAGGTTTCATTCATATTTAGCACAAAATCACATTTAAAGTTTAAAAGGTTTAAATTCAGGTGGAAGAGGATAGAGGAAGAGGATCCACTTAATTTCATTAAAATGTCACACATATTGACCAACATAAACTGCTTAAGGTCAGGTGGAAATAGGGGAAAAGCTTACATAGGGCATTTTTGGAATAGAGGAAGATCTGCACTGATCACATTAACTCTTTTCATTATTCAAGTAAATTAGGGAACATGTTTTCACCCAATTTTGTGAAGGTAACTCACACAGTGACCGACATATTCGGCATAAAGTCTGCTTGAATAACGAAAATATTATATGTAGTATATGGGAGCTGGGATAATTCGTTGACCGATTTCACACATTTTCGGCATTAAACTATGGCACATCCAATATTACGCGTTCATCTAAATGCTAAGATATCTTACATATTGACCGAGATATATGGTATAAACCACATTTTGCAACAAGAGCACATTCTTATCACAGAAAGATAATCCTCCAATTTCTTTGCGATAACTCATACACTGACCGTTATATATGGTATAAGGGAAGGTTGAAAATCCTTGTATTAGGTACATGGGGGTTAGGGAAATTGCTTACCCGATTTTTCCCACTCTAAGCAGATGGGCACAATGTTATCGGAAAGATACGCTCTCTGAATTTAACAGAGATAACTCATATATTGACCGAAAGATATAGTATAAAGTCTACAGGTATGTTGAATATTCTTATATTAGGTATATGGAGGCTACGGGAAGTATATACCCGATTTTCCTGATTTTCCTGATTTTCCCAATTTTTGACACCAGATCACATTATTATCATGGAAGGACAATACTCCAATTTTATTACTCTCATGGTATAAAGAGATTTATCTATTTACTTTAAAGTGAAAGTATCAGATGAAACATAAAATTGTGTTATATGAGAAGTAGGTGTGGTTTTTATCCGATTTTACAGTCATTTTCACAGTGTGACATAAAGATGCAAATATAATGTCACATACCAAATTTTGTTGAAATCGGTTAAGGCATTCTTGAGATATGGGATTTCATCTAAAAGTATCATATTTGCTGTAAGATTTTATGTTTCTGACGTGTTTCTTCAGCGCGTTAACGCACACTTAGTAGTTTCCATTATAACCTTTGCATGGGAGATGGACGTGATTATTATACGATTTCACTAATTTTCTCAGTATATGAGGGAATGCTAGAAAAACTTACTCGAAGCAAGTTTGATTGATAAAACTGTAACGTTTTCCGAGATTGTATATTAAACCTATTGGGGGGCGAGGCCATGCCCACTTCTACAAAAAAAATTTCCCACAGATGCCCCACACTACTAGGAACCTCTATACCAAATAACACGGTTATATATTAATTTTCCGCTTAGTTATAGCGCATTATCTGTTTTCGATTAATGGAATTTTGTGGGCTTGTACAACACGTGTACCAAGTTTGGTCAAAATACATTAATTCTTACTCAAGTTATCGCTTGCACGGGCGGACGGACAAACGGAATTTCAACTCATCTTTTCATCCTGGTCATTTAAATATATACATATATATAAGTCTATATCTAACTCGATTAGTATACCGTTAGGTGAACAAAACTAATATACTCTATAGCAACATGTTGCGAGAGTATAAAAACTTATGTTAATGAAATACCACTATATATAAATAATTCTAAGTTAAGCTTATAAAAAATAAAAGAAAATTTAATGTTTTTTTTTTCTATGTCAATTAATCGAATTTTTTGCACAGTGGGGTGAAGGAAAAATATATTAACACATACATAGCTAAGTAGTCGACGACGCAGATGAATTAGCTGCCTATAAACAAAGTGAACATATGAGTATATGAGTAATTAGAAAACGTAGCCTTGAATTATCGGCGGAAAGAATAGAGGCAATTTTGCATACCAACAGGTATAGTCTGTTGGTGTAGGCATGATTTAAAGCTTTAGGTTAACTTTGGAGAAATAAACTATTAAAATGCAGCTATCTGTAGCTAATGCATATACAAAAACTTAAGTTTAGTAGAGAACACTCTTTCAATGTTCATTACTGAAGTAAAATCCGGGTATACTGGAAGAAAAGGCTGACACTGAAATGTGTGGAAAGCCACTCTGAAATAAAAGGAAAACGGTTTCGGTGTGAATTACCGTTACAGTAGAAGGGGATTGCTTTAGTAGTTGTCGTTAAGGTATTAAGCATTTTCAAATTCTTATCGCCTAAAAGAGCCTAAGTTGCCACCACAGACCAACTTCTGGTCCAACTCTTGATACTGCAGCAGGCTAAACTCCTAAAGAGTCCGTGTAACCCTAATAACCTCTTTGCGAGCCCATTAATCTTATAACCCTTTCCCTATGGTCCGAACCCGTCGAAATAGATCGTTTCCTAAAACGTTCGATGACATTGATAACAACTAGTTTACCTTTCCCTCCGAATAGGATCTATATTACAGCTACAAAAAGAACAAAAACACGCAATACCAAAGACATGTCAATCTTCAATCTCGAGGTTAGATGTCCGGACAACAAGGCCTTTTTTCAGAAACACATCCTACAAATCGTAACCTCCATTTCGTAACAATCTTCATCATGTGAGATAAGATTTTTCCTTTGGATAAAAGATATGTTAAAAAAATAAAAAAAAAAAAAAAATAATAAAAAAAAAATTCAAAAAAATAAAAAAAATTAAAAAAAATTAAAAAAAATAAAAAATATAAAAAAAAATTAATAAAAAAAAAACAGTACATTCACACCAATCTAAAATGTTAATAAGTTCTTGAAATTCATTGCAGATAAAAAAAATCTTGGGAGAACCATACAGAAAAAACAAAAAACAGTCTGGTGCCGACCTCCAAGAACCGATCACTTGCTGCTTCAATTTACAATGATGACTGAAAGTAACAGCAAAGCAAAATGCAGAAATTCTAAACGGCGGCTAATTTTGCTAGTTGCTGCTTGATTTTGCACGGCTTTTGCTGTTAATATCAAATGTAATACCCAAAATTTTGGGTTGGTACTGCCGGAGCTTTGGGATCTTCGATAGAGATATTAAGGTTCAGTCTGTACTCTTATAGCGTTGTCGGGCATTTAGTAGGAGACAATATTAGATTCCTATGTCACAGACGTAGCAGTTCACATTTGAACACATGCCATCTATTCCACTGCCCGACGTACAGCCATCAGTATATAAGGTAAAAGAAATTCAACCCAGTGGTGGAGCGAGATTCGAGATGTAAAAAAACGGAAGTGAGGAGAACACCATCCTGCGGAATACCCTCATTAAGTCTTCTGTAGAGGTACTGTGTCTGTCCGGAAGCCATGTTGATGATTTGCAAGGTGAGATGATATCACGTAATATGACTCCCCTCCCCTGTGTTGGCCGCTTTCTCAGGGTTCAATAGTAGTCAGTGACAAGATAGGTACCTTGACGAAGTAGCTTACTCCCGCCGAGCCTAGATATTTTAGAGATATCTAAAATATTTTAGAGATATTAGAGATATTTAAAATAGAAACATCAGCTGTTAGTGGTAGCCACACTCTTATCTTCAGCCGATTATGGCCGTTGCAAAACCGAGATTGAGTCTTTTCTTATGAATGAATTAAATGAAATAGAGGTGAACTTTATTATGAACTGCACCTCATAAATATATTACAAAGAAATGATGTGGATTCAACAAAGTTTGGTTAACTAAAACGATATAATTAACTACAATATTTAGATATGAGCCATTACATTACAATCTTAAGAAATCCTCTAAACTCCGAAACGTGGTTTACAGTCGCACACATTGAACTCCTTATGGTAAGTACTTTTATTAGTTAATTATACTGATATTTTATTGCAATAAAGTTGCATATTTGCCATTTTTTCTAATAAATTTACTTATAATTACGCACATAAGCACTTACCCATCCTGGTTGTTATGAAAGGCTAGAACAATTGATGGACTCGAATAAGCGTTACTTGTAACCCATGTACAATGTACTGCAAACATCATCAATATCATTAAAATAGCAAGGATAATAACGCTTTTCAGGTTGGAACCTATACCGTTTCGGGCCTCATGTAAAGAATCGTGTTTCGGACGAAATTTAACTTTTCCAGCCTGAAAGTAATAACAAATCATTAATTCAATGTTCGAATTTTAAAGTGATATCACAAAATGCTATCTTAAATGGATTAGCAATGAGTAGACTTGTATGGTCCGCATTCAAATTACAAATAAAAGAAATTTTTATCTCCACTATTAATTCGTTAGCTAGTGGCTATTTCCTAAAAAGTATTTATAAATGCACAGTAAAGCTGTTGTCGTTTATTTATTTAATATAACTGATGTAAAATGAATAAAGTATAAGTACTGTACATCTAATGTTTCAAACAAATGTTAAGTGAACAAAACTATTATAATCTGTGAAAAAGGTTGTGTTTATGAAATATAGAAAAGTATGTGTATAAATATTCATAAATTTTAATAGAAATATAAATTAGTTGTCTTTGATTATCCAGCCGCTAAAGGGTAGCGATTCGTACACACTATACCAGTTATTCAAACAATTTGGCAGCATTTGGTGTGCAACCTCGCTCTAACATGATGGTGGAGTTAACATTTCACACCTGATTATATTTAGTAGGTACATACGCGTCATTATTATATAAAAAAAAATTACCGCTTTTCATATTTTTGGTAAAATGATATAATATATATCTGACCAAAAATAGCAGGACAACGAAAATTAGCGTTTCATTATATAGAAGCTAGGCGTAATCGTTTATTGAGCTTGTCAACATAATAGAGTGATATTTCAGGATTAGCTTGCGTTGGAATTTCACTTGGAGCGTTTCCTTAGCGGCTATGAATAGTGAGAAAACTGACGGAATTGACAAAACTGACAGAATTGAGAATAAACTTGAGATTTGAGCGTGTAGCGTTTTTAAGATATGTAATTCGTTTAAGATATGTATATTAGCCATAAAAACATAAGTAGTCTATGAACATATTTCAAAACATATATTTTAACAAGAGGTATGTGTATATACATCCGATATTGTCGAAAGCAAAACAAACACTTTCAGGTTTCCCGATTACATTAAGCAAAGCAGTATATATAGTATTTTCGCAACAAGTTGCACAGGATATAATAGTTTAGTTCACCTAACAGTTATTTATAACACCTAAAATTAATCGAGATATAGTTATGTATATATAAATGATGGGAATGACGAGGCGAGTTGAATTTCGAACTGTAATATATTTATATTACATATATCAAAATGATCAGGATGACGGGATGAGCTGAAATCTGGATGTCTGTCTGTACGTACGTGCAAGCGATAACTTGCATAAGAATTGAGATATCTTGGTGAAACTTGATACACAAAATCTCTTTAAGCGAAAAACTACAAAGTGCTGTAACTAAGTCACGAAATAAGCTACAAAAATTACACTTAGTGCAAAGGACCATAGTGAGGGGTGGCATCTATGGTTTCAAAAGCTTTGAAATATGGGTCTGGACGCGCTCATACTATGTTTAGTGTACATATCCTTCAAACTAACAGTTTAAAAATTGGACAATGAGCGTGGCATCTCTTACGTATCTCAGCAACTACTCGACGGATTTCAACGAAATTTTGTTTGTCATACTATCTTCACAATTTTATATTAAATTTTGAAAATGGGTGAATTCACGCCTACTTTCTATATAATACAATTTTAAATTCCATTAGTTTATTTCACTTTATAATATAATATATCAAGCATCTATAAAGATATAGAAATAAAGCTTGACACAGATAATGGCTTCAAGGTACGGCACATCTCATCTAAAAATACTTTTGTGGTAATGTGCCCTGGCACCGAAAATGGAAAAAATTTGGTGAATATTTTCCATTAACCTAATATAATATTTTGAGATATCCGGTTGGCTTTACACCATAGTATATATAAGTAAATACGCGAAATACCTTAGCAAACTAGAGTTTGATATTGTTTCGTGTTGAAAATGCGTGAAATCGATCCCCGAATTATACCATCACCCATATACAATATTTGATTATTTCCGTTATTCTAGTGGAGTTTAATTCGAATAAATTGATCAATATATGTAAGTCAATCAGCCGAGACCTTTCCCCACCCAAATGTGCGCAATTCGGTGTTTTGCGACTTTCGCATTACTTTATACCGTTTATTTTGGTCATCATTATTATATATTAAATATGTATTAAATCATTAATCATTATAGATCTTGGTCTAGCCTAAATACCCTTAATATAATGAATTCGGTACCTCTGGTTGACTTTTTCCTCATATAGCTATTATAAAAAAAATACATTTCTTTCGCTTAGTTTATATCGCATATATTATTTGATAGTAAAAATTAATGACAAGGGTATGTACTATACTTTTCCACAGCACTATCTGATCAATATAATGACTTGCGATCGTTAAGTTGGTTAAGTCGCAGACAACCGTTAAATGTAACCGTAAAATATGAACTTATATCTATGGAATGTATATACATATATACTTCCCTGCATTAGTACACTGTTCGAGATAAACGTACATACAGCTCTTTACGTAGGCATATGTAAGTTAATGCAACCGTACCTCGGAAAATCAAAACACTTATTTCCGGTGACAAAATCGAACTTAATCATTTTATTTATTCTCTTCTTTTCAAACAGTATATTTCTTACCAAGAACTAAGAACCATTGGTAAGATGACTTACATATGTATGAATACTTACTAGCTAGTGATTATTTCCACATACTTAATTATGCCTAACGAAAGTTTGAGTGAACCTTGGTCGAGAAATGGTGCACATCGCGACAGCATGGCTTCCGCATTGGTTTGGTACCAACGAAATTTGTTTTTGTTATTATTATTGCAATATTTTTTTGGGGAAATGAACTTTGTTTGATTTTTATAGAGTAATGCTGATATTATTACACTCTCGCAGCATGGTGCTAGAGAGTATATTAGTGTATTAGTTTAGATATAGACATATATATATATAAATGATCAGGATGAAAAGATGAGTTGAAATCTGAGTGACTGTCTGTCCGTCCGTCGATTCGTGCCAGCGATAACTGGAGTAAAAATTAGGATATTTTGATGAAACTTGGTGGACGTATTCTTTCTCACAGTAAGATGGTTGATATTGCAGATCGAATCAAATCGATTATAAATTATCGAAAACAGATAACGTGACATAACTAAGTAGCAAATTAAGATGTAAACGTGTTATTTGGGATAGAAGATCCCAGTAGGGTGGGGCATCTGGAGGCAATTAATATATATATATCTCGGAAACCACTAAAGCTATATTAATCAAGCTTGCTCCGAGAAAGTTTTTCTAGCATCTCTTCATATACTGAGGAAATGAGTGAAATCGGATAATAATCAGACCCACCTCCCATACAAAAGTTGTGTTGAAAACTATTAAAAGGGCCATAACTCGCTGAAGAAGCACGTTAGAAAGATTAAATCTGGTAGAAAATATGATACGGAAGGGTTGCACAGTAAGCTATGTAAAGCTTTGATGATGGGTGTGACACTGCCCACTTTTTGGAGAAATTCAATATCTCAAGAACGCCTTAACCGATTTCAACAAAATTTGGTGTGTGACATTATATTAGCATTCTTATGTCACATTGTGAAAATGGACGAAATCAGATAAAAATGACGCCTACTGCTGATATAACACATTTTTAAGTTTCATCTGATCCTTTCACTTTAAAGTAGATAAATCGAGCAGCAATTAAGATATGAAAATCAAACTTTGTACAAATAGTGCTTTCAAGATACGCCATCTCATGCGTAAAAATATACGAAATGGGATTATAACTTTGAAGCCACCAGATATCCAATATTAGGCCCTCAGTGCCTCTATCTGATTTTTTATCGAAAATATCGAAAAATCTGTAAGATATCGTAATGAAATTGGAGGATTATCTTCCTATGATAATAATGCGCCCCTGTGTCTAAAATGGGGCAAATCGGGTAAGCACTTCCCCTAGCCACCATATACCTAAAAAGGATTTTCAACCGCCGGGCAGATTTTATATCATATATTTCGTTCAATATGTAAGATATCTTAGCAAAATTAAATGAAGATGTAATATCGCATATGCCATAGTTTAGTGCCGAAAATGTGTGAAATCGGTCTACGCATTATCCCAGCTCCCATAACCACATATAGTGATTTTCGCCATTCCAACAGACTTTATGTCGAATATGTCGGTCACTGTGTGAGTTACCTTCACAAAACTGCGTGAAAACATGTTCCCTAATATACTTGAGTAATGAAAAGAGTTAATGTGATCAGTGCAGATCTTCCTCTATCCAAAAATTGCCCAATATAAGAATTACCGACTTTCCACCTGACTTTAAACCGTTTATGTTGGTCAATATGTGTGATATTTTAATGAAATTAAGTGGATATGTTTTCTTAAACATAATTTGGTTTAGCGCTAGATATAAATGAAACCGGTCTAGACCGTGTCCTAAGCCCCTTATTTTTAATATAATGATTCCGTTTATATTTTTCGTCATATACCTAATCGATTTATTTAAGCCACTTTGGTTGGGTATATATGGCATATATCACATTTGAGTTAATTTGGTTGATTTTAATATAAATATCTATAAGCAAAATATAGTAATGAAAGTACGTAAGTCTATGACCAGTAATAAGTAAGGAAGTTAGTAAGATATCAAATATGATTGCAAACCATTGACAATTTCGTCGAATAATAAATGCTGAATTCTTCCGCAACATTTTTTAATAAAAAGTTATGCCAGCACCTGAAGACTTTTCCCCGCCTCTGATCCTTGCACTGCACAGTGCGAGAGCATAAAATGTTCGGTTATACCCGAACTTAGCTTTTTCTTACTTGTTTATTATTGCAAAGCCGAATTATGAATATAGTGCTAGCTGCGATAACTCCCCCTTTCATTTCATAGTTTACTAAAATCTGTCTAGGATTGAAGGAATAAAAAATTCATTTCTGGTTTAGGTATGATATACAAAGCAGATGACAGTATTATTGCAATAATACTTGGATGTTGATGTTGTGTATAATTATATAATATATACATAAATTTTTAATAATATAATAATAATATAATATATATATATATTTTTAATAATATATAATAATATATATATATATATATTTTTAATAATATATAATAATATATATATATATATTTTTAATAATATATATATATATATATTTTTAATAATATATAATAATATATATATATATATTTTTAATAATATATAATAATATAATATATATATATATATTTTTAATAATATAATAATAAAATATATAATATATATATAAATATAATAGTAACAAATTTCTGGATGTTATAGGCTCTAGCTTATTATCATTGTTTAAAATAAAGTTGGTGTTGTGATGAATATTTTAGATCTAATTTAATTTCGTTTTGTTAAGTTATTCTGAAATATTGCGGGTAGGAACTGGTTTGCCAGTTTGTGTAACTTAAGTAGTACAAAGTTATGGTCCATTGAAGGAATTTATAAGAAATTTGCTATTGATCAACATCGTTCTTTCTTCTATCAATTCAGTTATGGCTTTGTTTGCATAGCGCTCCTACTTCACTAAAAATTTATGCGATACAATCGGTTTTGTCCAGTTTTATACTCTCGCATCACACAAACACAAACACACACACATCGTACATATCTCACAAACCGCTACAACTATATCAACCAGACTTCCTCAGGACAAGTCTTTGTAGTACCTCCTCATACTCTGGAGGAAAAAAACATTCCATACAAAGGTTAAGTTGAAAACTACTAGTAGTGATTTAACTCGTTGAAGAAACGTCAGAAACATTAAGTATGGTAAGAAACGGGGTGCAAAGGGTTCCATGCAAAAATTGGTCAATAGTGATATCATATTTATATTCTTATATCACATTGTGGAAATGGGCAAAATCGGCAGCAACCACGCCCAATTCCTATCCAACACAATTTTAAATTTCATCTGATTATTTTAATTTCACAAATATCAAATATCACAAACATCACAAATAGTGATTTCAAGATGTGCCATATCATGCGTAAAAATAGTTGAAATCGGACTATAACTTTTCAAGTCCCCATATACCCAATATATGGACCTCAGTGATCCTGGCCGAAAATATCTCAAACCTTTGAGATATCGTAATGAAATTCGAGGATTATCTTTCAAAATTAATAATGTGCCCTTGTGTCAAAGATAGAGCATATATCGTTAATACTTTCGAGTCAATACTTTCCCCCATGTACCTAGTATAAGAGTTTCCAAACTTCCAGTTGGCCGTATATATCCGTTAATATATGATCTTAACAAAATTAAATGAACGTATAGTATTGAATATTTCATAGTTTAATACCGAAAATGTGTGAAATCGGTCTACGAATTATCCCAGCTCGCATATACTACATATAATGACTTTCGGTATTCTAGCAGACTTTATGCCGAATATGTCGGTCACTGTGTGAGTTACCCTCAGAAAATTGCGTGAAAACATGTTCCCTAATATACTTGAGTAATGAAAAGAGTTAATGTGATCAGTGCAGATCTTCCTCTATCCCAAAAATGCCCGATATAAGAATTCCGGACTTTCCACCTGACTTTAAACCGTTTATGATGTGACCCTTTGACCGTTTATGATGATAATATGTGTGATATTTTATTGAAATTAAGTGGACATGTTTTCTTAAACATAATTTGGTTATATATGTCATAAATGATCAGGATGACGGGGCGATTTGAATTCCGAGCGATTGTCTGTCTGTCCGTCCGTCCGTGCAGGCGATAACGTGAGTAAAAATTAAGATATCTTAATGAAAGTTGGTACACAAGTCCTTTGCCTGCATAAAAAGGTTGATCTTGCTGAAGGGCATAATAGGATTATTACCACGCCCACAAAATCCCATTAATCGAAAACCTATGAAATGCTCTAACTAAGCAGCAAACTAAGATATAAATGTGTTATTTAGCAAAGGGATCCCTTAGGGCGGTGCATCCGTGGGTAAAAAAATTTTTTAAAGTTGGGAATGCCCCGCCCGCCCAAAGGTTTAACGTATATATATCAAACCTTAACAGCGATCAATCCAACTTGTCCAGAACAAATTTTTCTAGCATGTCGTCATATACTGGGAAAATAAGTAAAATCGGATGATTTTGCCACCTCACATACAAAGGTTATGTTGAAACTATGATTCATTATAAATCGAAAAATTGCATTTTTTAAATTGTTAAATTTTTGACTTAAAATACAATTATCTTAAAAACTATATGTCTGCTACGGCTATATATGTATTAATTCTTAATCTGAAGAATCTTCTCTATCAGCCCATACTCATTTTAACCGCGAATTTGAGGGATGCTATTTTAAAGACCAGACACTAGAAATATAAATTATTTTACCATTTAATGTACGTATTAATGAACAAATTTACTGTAAATGTGTATACGAGGTGTCTTCAGAAAATAACGAGAATGTTTTTCGACTTTAATGTTATAGTGCGTCATGAATTCTTGCCTCAAGGCCAAACGGTCAATAAGGAGCATTTGGGTGAAGCAATCCGAAAAAAAAAAAAAACAAAAAACGCCCGGATTAGTGGAAAATCAATTCATGGCTTTTTCACCACGATGCAGACTGAATAAATTTGTTTCAAAAAACGAGAATTCCCGTTATTTTTTGAACACACATTAGTTTTATAAAATTTCTTACTTTGTCATACAGATTCTTTTTCTCCATCGAATTATCATCGTGATCCTCCATAAAGGATGACATAGTTCTTTGAGCAAACATATTTGACGTATTGTCTTCTTTAAGGAATACTTCAAACAAGTTAGAAAATGCAATTCCAGCAAGAATGCAAACGACTGGAGTAAGAGTTAACATTAAACGCACCATTACACCGGCAAAATATACAGCACTGATGGCATAGAGTACAACGAAAACACGTTCGTCATTAACGTTCTTGATGCAATACCAAATTCCAACAGGAAACGAACATGCGAGTATGTGCAAATCGAAAAAAAAGGAAAACCAAGTAGTCGGTTGATGTTCTGATACGGAGGCAATAATAGGGATATGTATTTTAGCATATCCAGTGTCCCATAATGAGTAGAATCGACCACTCCACGGTGCAATGACACCCATTACAGTGAGTACAACCACACCAGTAAATACGATAAATGTAGCCGTTATGGCTCCAAACAAATAAATTTTGCGATATTCACTTCGAGATAATACGCTTTGCAAATGACGAAGGACTGCTATAATAAGTAAAAGTACAAATATTCCCAGAGCGGCCATGTGTTCACTTGTTCGTATAGGTTGAAAACCTACAAATGGTATTTGCATCGATAATAATAGACCCAAAATGTAGTACGTCGAATAGCTAGTCAGAATCCTCTCAGAGTACCGACCCATTATTAACAAAGTAAATATGTGTAGAGGTATTAAATTAATAATAAATACATATCCTCCCCATGCAGACACCATATAGAAATAGGATAGTGCTGCTCCAGCCGACCAAAAAACGGATCCAGTTTTCAAAGAGCGTACCCATAAGAAATATGTAAATTGCAGTGCAAATATAGCAATTCCTTCGTTATCGTAAGATCCTGCTACTGAACGACTTATATATCCAGGCACAATAGCTATAAAACTTGCAGCAAAAAGCCCTGCTCCTCGGGACCATAATTCACTAGTAAGCAAATAGGTTGAAATCGATGTCAATCCACTAAAAATCGGGGCCAAAAAAACGCATATGTCACGTATATGTATCGGTATATTCATGGTGTGCAAAATATAGTGTATACAACTAGAAGTTATCATGAGTCCAGGATAAACAGTCCCACCAACAATTCTTCCCAAGGGATACCAAGCCCGTTCATCAAACCAATTCAGGAATTTATAAAATCCATGTTGCACCATGTACCCTGTCGCGCGGTAGTTGAACCACGGATCGAACTCGTGAATAATAGATTCAAATCGAATCACTGCGAATAAACGTGAGGAAAAACCGGCAAGCCACGCAATCAAAAGTACGGTGAACGTTATTAAACTTTTGTAACCAACAGATCTCCGTGATATTACTCCCGTCACCTGATTCATTATTCAAACACAAATATTATTGTATATTAAATAACCAGTTCAGAAACTCTTATTTAACAAAGTACTTAAGAAAATACAGGTAGTCCCAACTTTAATATGATAATGTAAAAAATTTTAATAGATACAACTTTCACCTCGATGCCTTACACTGGGAATCCACAGGCAATAATTATGGCCGACTTATTATTATTATTGTTGTTTTATTGTCTTTATCGTAAGCAACATTTTTAGTAACGAAAACCTTTCCAAATGGAGTCCAGAAGGCACATTCCAACAGGATAAGGAAATAAAAAAAATTACAGTAAGTATGAAATAGAATGAGGGATAGAAGAGACAAAAAACGAGGCACTTTAAGAGATTTGCCTCAAATAGGCTACAACTAAAACGGCATATTGCCTCAAAAAAGGCACATCTGCCATAGTGTGTTGCCATGTTAGGCCAAGCAATTTATTACTTAAAGTATTGTAACAGATCTAAATTAATAGTTCACGTTGAAACTCTACCATGAGTTCAATCACTGGATTGTTCAATTAAAGTCTCAATTTAATGGCTGTACACTTTTCTTTATTTCTTATTCAATAACTTAACACTTTGTTACTCGTTATTCGAGCTTGCTTATAATTACTTGTACTTTACTTTGCAACACTCTTATTAGAACTGTCTCTGCTGCCTCTCCGGCAGCCCTTATATAGTAGAACGTTACTAACAGATCATCACTCGAACTAGCTTCGCTATCTGGTTGATTCTGGCAACTTATCGTCTACTCTGCTTTCTTCTGGCATTCGAGTTCGCTACAATATCGCCATTCGAACATTCTGGCAACCACTAGTTTCGATGTCTGGTAGATTCTAGCAAATTATTGCCGATTCTGGAATTCGTGTTTGACACAGTATGTTTTTGATTAATTTTCAATTATTTATCTATTAGTAAAATTCATAAAAATTAAATTTACCATGCCAGAGTCGACGATAACTTGCCAGAATCTACCAGAATCTACATCGAAACTTGTTGATACCAGAATGGCGATATTGTAGCGAATTCGAATGTCAGAACAAAACAGAATAGACGATATGTTGCCAGAATGTTCGAGTGACCATCTGTTGGTAACGATCTAATATATTGGGTTGTTCGGAAAGTCATTTCGTTTTTTTTGGGGAACATGAAAGACAGTTTTCGTATAACGAATAAATATTTTATTAAATTATATATTGGCCATTCTGGTCCAACACCTTTTGCCATCTTTCTGGCAGTAACATAATTCCCCTCTCATAAAAGTTTTGGTCCTTGCTGGCAAAAAACTCGTCCAGGTGGTTTTTGACATCTTCATTTGAGGTAAAGGTTTTGCCATCCAAAAAATTTTGCAGGGACCGGAACAAATAGTAGTCGGAAGGCGCCAGATCTGGAGAATATGGTGGATGTTGCAGTACGTCCCATTCAAGCTGTAAAAGTTTTTGGCGAGTGACCAAACTTGTGTGAGGTCTCGCATTATCCTGGTGGAACACTACACCCTTCCTGTTGATTAATTCGGGCCTCTTCTCTTTAAGTGAATCATTCAATTTGTCCAGCTGATGACAATAGACTTCTGAATTAATCGTTGTATTGTCCGGCAAAAGCTCAAAAAAAACGATTCCTTTGACATCCCACCAAACGGAGAGCATCACCTTTTTTTGGTGAATGTTGGCTTTTGACACGCTTTGAGCCGGTTCATCTTTTCTGCTCCATGACCTCTTGCGTTTAACATTGTTGTATACAACCCATTTTTCGTCCCTAGTAATAATCCGCTTCAAAAATGGATCATTTTCTAGACGTTTGAGGAGCGAATCACACGCGTCAACACGACGACACAAATTTCGCTCGGTAAGGAGATGGGGCACCCACACATCGAGCTTCGAGGTTAAGTCCATGCCTTTCAAATGGCCATAAACAGTTGAATTCGACAAATTTAACCTCTCACCGATCTCTCGTGTGGTGATTCGCCGATTTGCATCAACTAATGCCTTTATCGCATCTTTGTCAGCTTCGACCGGCCTTCCAGACCGTGGTGCATCTTCGACATCAAAATTGCCGGATCGAAATTTTGCAAACCAGTTCTGGCACTGGCGTACTGTTAACACGCCTTCTCCATACACATCCGTCAATTTTTTTCTCGCTTGGACAGCATTTTTACCTTTTCTGAAGTTAAAAAGTAAAATATGACGAAAATGCTGCTTATTGCTCTCCATATTTAAAAAGGCACCAACCAAAAACTACTGGGTAGAATTAATAGAACTTTTTCACACACAAGCCTTGCAATATCAGCTCTCATGACATATAATGGTTATGGGGCTTAAGTGTGAAGTTAGTTTCGAAAAAACGTAATTAAGTCCTCTGGCGGGAAAAAACGAAATGACTTTCCGAACAACCCAATATAAGGGCTGCAGCAGTAGCAGCAGAGCCAGTTCTAATAAGAGTGTTGCAAAGTAAAGTGCAAGTGAATTATAAGAAGTTCGAATAACGAGTAACAAAGTGTTAAGTTATGTCATAAGAAATAAACCCATATATACCCATTAAATTCTGACTTTAATTGAACAATCCAGTGATCGAACTCAGGGTAGAGTTTCAACGTGAACGATTAATTCAGAAAATCCGTTACAATTGGTGTCAGAAGTGGGATTGTCAAATAAAGTCCCATAATATTGGGTTGTTCGGAAAGTCATTTCGTTTTTTTTGGGGAACATGAAAGACAGTTTTCGTATAATGAATAAATATTTTATTAAATTATATATTGGCCATTCTGGTCCAACACCTTTTGCCATCTTTCTGGCAGTAACATAATTCCCCTCTCATAAAAGTTTTGGTCCTTGCTGGCAAAAAACTCGTCCAGGTGGTTTTTGACATCTTCATTTGAGGTAAAGGTTTTGCCATCCAAAAAATTTTGCAGGGACCGGAACAAATAGTAGTCGGAAGGGGCCAGATCTGGAGAATATGGTGGATGTTGCAGTACGTCCCATTCAAGCTGTAAAAGTTTTTGGCGAGTGACCAAACTTGTGTGAGGTCTCGCATTATCCTGGTGGAACACTACACCCTTCCTGTTGATTAATTCGGGCCTCTTCTCTTTAAGTGAATCATTCAATTTGTCCAGCTGATGACAATAGACTTCTGAATTAATCGTTGTATTGTCCGGCAAAAGCTCAAAAAAAACGATTCCTTTGACATCCCACCAAACGGAGAGCATCACCTTTTTTTGGTGAATGTTGGCTTTTGACACGCTTTGAGCCGGTTCATCTTTTCTGCTCCATGACCTCTTGCGTTTAACATTGTTGTATACAACCCATTTTTCGTCCCCAGTAATAATCCGCTTCAAAAATGGATCATTTTCTAGACGTTTGAGGAGCGAATCACACGCGTCAACACGACGACACAAATTTCGCTCGGTAAGGACATGGGGCACCCACACATCGAGCTTCGAGGTTAAGTCCATGCCTTTCAAATGGCCATAAACAGTTGAATTCGACAAATTTAACCTCTCACCGATCTCTCGTGTGGTGATTCGCCGATTTGCATCAACTAATGCCTTTATCGCATCTTTGTCAGCTTCGACCAGCCTTCCAGACCGTGGTGCATCTTCGACATCAAAATTGCCGGATCGAAATTTTGCAAACCAGTTCTGGCACTGGCGTACTGTTAACACGCCTTCTCCATACACATCCGTCAATTTTTTTCTCGCTTGGACAGCATTTTTACCTTTTCTGAAGTTAAAAAGTAAAATATGACGAAAATGCTGCTTATTGCTCTCCATATTTAAAAAGGCACCAACCAAAAACTACTGGGTAGAATTAATAGAACTTTTTCACACACAAGCCTTGCAATATCAGCTCTCATGACATATAATGGTTATGGGGCTTAAGTGTGAAGTTAGTTTCGAAAAAACGTAATTAAGTCCTCTGGCGGGAAAAAACGAAATGACTTTCCGAACAACCCAATAGATTATTTCAAAAATAGCTAAGTTTAATGAACTGAAGATGCAACAACTAAAAAAAGGAGCTGGAACAGCGTGGGTTGCCCACATATGGAACAAAATCCGAATTGCCATTACGGTTGCGAGAGGCCATGGAAGCAGATAACATTAATGTTGACGAATACGTCTTTCAATCGGAACTAGAAGAAGCGACAACGAAGATGGAGGAAAGGGGAGAGGCTCAATATTCATCAAAGGTTATGGACATCAACATGATTTTGGCTGCAATATCGCAGGTGTCATCGCAGATGAAAGAGCAGGAGACACATATATCGACGCAGGTGTCGACACAGATTTCGGAAGAGCAGGATAAAATTAAGGCTGAAGTGGATGAGTTAAAATATCGCTTCCACGAGCTACAATCAAATCGTCCAATCATGTCACCAGGCTCTGCCAAAGTAAAAACTCCATCCTTTGACAACACAATTCCGTTCCAGATTTTTAAACTTCAGTTTGAAAAGACCGCAGCTGCAAATGATTGGAACGCTGAAGAAAAAGTCGGTGAATTATTCATTGCACTAAAAGGCTCTACAGCAGAAATTTTGCAAACCATTCCCAATTGCGAATAGACCACTTATGAAACTTTGATGGGCGCTTTGGAAAGACGTTATGGTAGTGAGTACAGGAGGCAGATTACGAAGCGTGATTACAAGGCGAGTTACAAAATCGCCCCCAGAAAGCGAATGAGACTCTGCAGGAATTTGCTACGGAGATTGAGAGATTGGAAATTTGGTTCATGCACACAAATCCATGGAATATATCGAGGTCATAAAAATTCAGAGCTTCGTTAATGGCTTGGTTAAATAGGAGCTTCGTTAAATCAAAAATTTAATTTTTTTCCAAATCAGACAAGTCGTTACACTACAGCGATCCACCCGAAAAGGGCACGGACTGGCTCCCACAAGTAAATGCCCTGTAATCTTCATCTCACAAGTAAGCAGGAACACGAGTAACGTTACCGTTAATGGATGTGTGGACAGCAAAAAGCGCATTCTGACTATGGATACGGGTGTGTCATATTCCATAATTCAATTTGATTTAGTTAATAAAAAATGCATGGGGGGAGGAGCTGGGGCAAAGTTATGTGAGAATAAAGTTGCTGGAGAAGATACTAAAGTTGTCGGGGAAGTAATGTGTGAGATCGCAATTGGAAAGGTAGCCGCATAATTTACATAATTTTATAGTGGCAGTCATTGTCGACGAAATCATTATAGGGTAGACTTTTAAGCTAATCAAGGGATCAAAACCGACATGGAAAACAGAATAATGACTTATACCTATATGAAAGTGCCCCTTATGTTCGCTTATGATAATAACCACAACATTAGACTAGTACTAATAACAAAAAACTACTGATTCCACCAAACTCAGAACCAGTTATCTGGGCAGAAATAGAGGGAGACTATTGAACGAACAAGTTGTGGATTGTTGAGGCCGCAAAAGAATCTACACCAAATTTAATTATAGGACAAACCCTGGCCACGACAAGATAAGACAAACGTGTTCCGATAAGAGTACTGAATGCGTTCACTTCCAATTCAACTTTCCAAAAGAGCTATATTAGGGCAGTATCAGGAGATTGAGGATGTGATAAATTGCGAAACACATCTAGAAGGAAATTCCATAGGTGACAACCATATCTCGAGTGAAATTAGTGCATGGACCGAGAAACTACAGACAGACCATCAAAATAAGGCTAAACAAATCCTTCTCAGATATTCCACCATATTTGATAAAGATGAATCCAAACAAGACAGAACCAAAGTTTTGAAACATATTATTAACACAGGTGGTGCAAGCCCAATCCGCCTGGCTCCTCGTAGCGTTCCATTAGCAAAACGCGAAGTTGTACTCCAGAGCATACGTGAAATGAGCGAAAGTGGTGTATTGAACCATCAGAGAGTCCATGGAGCTCACCTCTACTACTGGTGAAGAAGAAAAATAGAAACATGAGGTTCTGTGTGGATTATAGAAGGTTTAATGATGTGACAAAGAAAGACAGTTATCCACTACCTAGAATATATGACACCCTGGACTCTTTATCAGGCACGAATTGGTTCTCAACACTTGATCTGAAAAGTGGTTATTGACAAGTGGAAGTAAATAGAGAAAGAAAGAAAAGACGGCTTTAAGCGTTGGAGATGGTCTATGGCAATTCACCGTAATTCCCTTTGCATTATGTAACGCTCCTATCACCTTTGAGAGACTTATGGACCAGGTATTAAAAGGATTATACTGGGAGACCTGTTTGGTGTACCTCGACGATATCATCGTGTTGGGTAAAAACATTAATAAACACCTTAAGAACATGGAAGAAGTTTTCCAACTGTTAGCTAGTGTTGGTATAAAGCTGAGGAAGTTTTCCCTGTTCAAAAACGAAGTAAACTACTTAGGACGCAAAGTAACGACGAAGAGCATATGCACAGCTATCGAAAAGATAAAGGCAGTAAAAGATTGGCCCCGTTCTAAAAATTTAAATGAATTGCGAAGTTTCCTTCAACTGTGTACCTATTATCGACGATTTGTTACGAATTTTTCCAGCGTAGGTGGTAGCCTCCATTACCTCCTGAAAAAGTGCGAAGCATTTGAGTGGAATAAAGAACGGGAAGCAGCTTTCCTAATTCTGAAGAAACGGTTATGTGCTGCAGCATTACGCAGCATTAAAATGGCTTCTAGAATTCAAGAACCCAGAGTGGCAGTTGGCGCTGTTGATTGAAAGACTCCAAAGTTACGACTTCTCGATAGAGCATCGCAAAGGTAGTAGTCATGGAAATACTGATGCGATGTCCCTTCGTCCCTATTAAAATGCAGACATTGTTTAAAATCTGAGGCCAAAAGAAGACATTATTGATGTCCGATTAATGACAATGACATCGACAGAAAGCTGGGACCCGAAAGAACTACGAAAATATCAACAGGAAGATCCAGATATGAAACTTGTAATGCATGGAATGGAACTGAGCAAACGTCCAACGAGATTAGAAATAGCTCCGGAAACTCCAGTCGTAAAAGCAAATTGGGCACAGTGGAACAGTTTAAAGTTGGCGTCCGGCTGCTTGCATCGAGTATGGGAAAGCGGAGATGAGCAAAGCTCCCGAGCTCTTACGATTATTTCGAAAGTATGAATTCCCAAAATTCTCAACGAGCTGCACAACGGTCTATGTGGAGGGCACATGAGAATCACGAAAACCTTGGAGAAGATAAACCAAAGGTTTTATTGGGTTGGTTGGCGTCAATCGGTTGCGGAGTGGATTGTAAATTGTGCTGTGTGCATTGAAGCCAAAGGGCCGAGATCCAGGTGCCGTGGCCAAATGAAGCAGTATAATTCAGGGGCGCCATTCGAGGAAATTGACATGGATGCAGCTAGTCTATTTCCTACCAGTAAATTAGGAAACAAATATGTTTTGACTATTTCTACTATTTCAGCAAATGACCAGAAATATACCCGATTTCTAACCAAGAGGCTGAAACGATAACGGACATATTCATCAACAACTGGGTAACGAGATATGGTGTTCCAATGGAATTAAATTCGACGGAGGAATTTCGAATCAGCGCTAATTCAGGAGATGTGCCAAAAACTGGGTATACGAAAAACACGCACAACTGCGTTACATCCGCAGTCCGATGGCATGGTAGAACGAATCAATCGAACCGTAGGAGAACATTTAAGGAATGTGGTAGACAAGTTTCAAAAAGATTGGGATACTCATATATGTTTGTTCCTGATGGGTTATCGATATGCTGTTTTCAGACGACGGTTCAGATTCCAGCAAGGATAATTTTTGGTGATGACTTTCGATTATCAATTGATTTGAAGTTCGAAATTAACCACAGTGGCGGAAGGAATGCTAAGGAAACCAACAATATCTTTGAAGACAAGATGAGAGAAATACATGTTATGGTGAGACAGCGCACGCAAATCATGAGTGATATGAAGGCAAAATACGATAAAGCAATGAACACTTATGAGTTTGTTGAAGGAGATTAGGTGTTGTTATTTAACCCACAATGGAATAAGGGCAAATCTCCTAAATTAGAGTGTAGTTGGGAAGGACCATATCAAGTTGTTAAATGAGTCAACGATGTGGTGTATCGCATTCAGATCATTGGAAGATCTATTAATAAAATTAAGGTAGCTCATTTAGAACGACTTGCAGCGAATGGTATTGCAAATATGTCTAATTGGGACGATCAGGCTTAAGTAGAGGGCAGTGTGGCGAATATGAATTCCAGAATTGACGATTCCTTGGCAGAATCTACCAGAGATCGGAACTAGTGGTCGCCAGAATGTTCGAATAGCGATATCGTAGCGAACTCGAATGTCAGAAAAAAACAGAACCGGCGATAATCTGCCAGGGTCAACCAAATAGCGAACCTAGTAGTTGCCAGAATGTTCGAGGGATGATCTGTTGGTAACGATCTACTATATAAGTGCTCCCGAAGTGGCAGCAGCACACAGTTCTAATAAGAGTGTTGCAAAGTAAAGTACAAGTAATTATAAGCAAGCTCGAATAACGAGTAACAAAGTGTTAAGTTATTGATTTGCAAATAAAGAAAAGAGTATAACCATTAAATTGTGACTTTAAGTGAATAATCCAGTGATCGAAATCAGGGTAGAGTTTGAACGTGAACGATTAATTTAGAAAGTCCATCACATTATATTTCAATATATATGTTCGATATGAAAATATTGCATAGGGCACAATTCCCCTCGCTTATGGGACAACATATCGTATCATTGTAGCATTCTTTTCCTTCTCCATTTTGGGGTACATTCGGCTATTTACATAGCCAGCTGTATGTACACACATATGTCAGCGACGACGACTGCTGTTTACTATATTTATGCGCAGAGCTACCGTGTGCTATATTCCTGAAAAAGTAGTTAGTTTACATATATACATATACTATTTATTAGCGCATCTATTCACACCTAAATAAAATATACCTACTGATATGCAGTTATTTATCATTATTTAAATTTTTTATCTGTACATATTGTACAAATATACAAGTATATAAGTCATTGAAGTCATTGTATAGGCATACGAGTAAAAAAGCATCATATAATTGTCAATATATTCACACAGCTGAGGTCACCTAATCGTAATAATGTTGTTTAATAAACGGATAGAACTTTAAATAAAAAGGCTGTAAAAGAAGAAAATTTCTTGTGGAAATGTACTTTTAAGGGAAAATATTAATGCAAGCCTAAAATTAGCATAATCTGAAAAATTTAAAGGCTTCTACTTGCGAAATTCGTCTATTTAAAAGACTCTTAAAATGACCCGGTTACACGAAATACATAGTATTTGCAAACCGTTGTACAAATGTTCGAAAATATATTTGATAAAATTAACATTAGTTTACATAAAAATTATATTACACAAAACATTATTGAAACTCTTAATAATGTTTTGATACAATAAATAAAATTTTAAACAATACTTGGTAAATTTAATCGAATTTTAATAATCATAATTTTTATAAAAAACTTACTTAAAGTAGAAAGCTAAGTGGCATAACACGGCAACAACCTGCAGCAAATGTAAGCCTTTTTGTAGGCAAATGTCCGTTTTAGTAGTACCATTTTTGAGACAAACCTGCATAGTGCATAGTTTTTTGCACTTCTTTTCCCTCATTCTATTGCATTCTTATTGCAATTTCTTTCATTCTAAAAGGATTTGTCTGCATAGATGAAATTTTTTAGATAGTCATTTGTAGGTTTGCACAATGATAAATGTAAGGACGACATGATGCGAGACTCTCTAATTTTTCTCTCAAACGCGTTCCCTGATTAAGGTGGATTGGTGATTAGAGAATTTCCAACAGCTGATATCAAAAATGGCGGGATCCCAGAAGTAAACATGCTAAAAGTATCTAAAAAAATCAGTGTAAAACAAAATTTCAAGGCACGACACCGATAATATCGAATTTTGTGCAACTAAAGCTGCTTTTCTGCTATTCTTTGCTGTAGTTTTTTTCCTAGAAACGAATTTTCTCATAAAATTTTGGTATTGTATTGAATTGCTTTTCTATGTAATTACGGTTTTTATGTTTATGTTATTATATTTTGTTATATGAATTTAAAAAAGTTTTCAGTTATTTATCAACATACTTATCAAGTACTTATTTATAATATATGAAAACATATGTATTTAAGTTTTACAATATATTTAAGTACAATATATTTATTTCCATCGTAAAATATATAAGACGAATTAAGAAGTACGAAAATGCTTGTTTCACGAGAGAAAGAAAAAAATTCTCAAACTTTAAGGTTACGTACTTCTCAGTGGGTGTCTTCTTTCGTGTTACAGTCACAGTTCCTCTCACGCCGACCACTGATTTAAGTCAATGTCAAAAGTAAAGTCGGTGAAACCAATTAACAGCAATCGTTAAGACACAGTTTCCTTATACAATATATGTACTTTTAAATTTGTTTGCTTGAGTATTTTTACGTACATTATGTGAATGTGTCCAAATGCACATATATATGAATAATTTGCTTCCCTATTTTGCTTTTTTTTCATTTGCCTTTGCTTACTTATTTAATCCAGTCTTGCTTACGTAAAGCACTATTCTCTACCAATTTTTTAAATAAATACAATAATTAATTTGCTAGGTAAGATATTAAGTTATTATTCTCTCTCAACAAAATGCGCAGAGTATAATAGTTTTGTTCACCTCACGGTTCTTTGTAACATTTCAATCTAATCGAGATAGACAAAGTTATATATATCGAAATGATTCATTCGTCCGTCCGTCTGTCCGTAATAAAACATAAATTTGGTCCATATGATCACAGTTGGCTTTAACGTACATATCTCAAAAACCGCTAAAAGCTTTAACAATCAAACTTTGTGAAAGCGCTGTATTTGCAGTAAACATTTCTCTATATAGTGTGAAAATGTTAACAATCGAATAATAATCACACCCACCCTCTACGCAACGGTTATGTTAAAAGCTACTAAAAATGCAAAAAAAAAACAAGTAAGGAAGGACTATGTTCGGGTTCAGCCGAACAGTTTATACTCCCGCAATATGCAGGGCTCAAAGGAGGAAGAATGCTTTCAGGTGTTGCCTTAACTTTATATTAAAAAATGTTGCATAAGAATTCAGCATCCATTATTCGACGAAATAGTTAATGGATTCCAATTACATTTGGTATCTTATTAACTTATATTACAGGTCTTAGCCTGACAAAGTTTTATTACTATATTTTTTTTGTGTCTGAAATATTTATATTAAAATTTACTAAAATAACTAAACCGCACTATGCTAAAGAAAACATATCCCCTTAATTTCATTAAAATATTATACATATTGACCACATATCATATACCATACCATCACATATATTGGCATTTATTAAACTTGACTAACTAAATTACTACCTATTGACAAACATAAACGGTTTAAAGTCATCTGGAAAGTCGAGAATTCTTATATCGGGTATACCTGGCCTAGAGAAAGGTCTGCACTGATATCATTAACCCTTTTCATTACTCAAATATACTAGAGAACATGTTTCCACGCAATTCTAAGAAGAAGATAACTCACACAGTGACCGACATATTAAAGTCTGCTAGAATAACGAAAGTTATCATATGTAATATATGGGAGAAGGAGTAATTTTCGGCGTTAAACTATGTTAACAATATTATATGTTCACTTAATGTCGCTGAGATAGCTACAAATGGTCCGATATATACGGTACAAAGTCAACCGGATGTTTGAAATTCTTATACTAGGTATATGGGGGTAGTGGAAATAGTTACCTGATTTTGCCCATTTTTTACATAAGAGCACATTACTATCAGTCGAAGAAAATACTAAATTTTATTACGATACCTTGGTTTTGCCGATATTTTCGATATAAAATCACCTATAGGAACTGTGGGTCCTTATATTGAGTATATGTACTTGAAAAATTAAATGTAGATCTAGACAAATTTTTCGCATGTAATAACATATCTTGAAAGTACCATTTGCAAAAAGTTTGATTCCCACATCGTAATTGCTGCTTGATTTATATATTTTAAAGTGAAAGAATCATATAAAATTTAAAATTGGTTCTATGAGAAGTAGGCGTTGTTGTTATCCAATTTCACCCATTTTTACAAAGTGACATAAAGAGTCCATTATAATGTTCCGTACCGAATTTTGTTGAAACCGGTTAAAGCGTTCTTGAGATATGGGATTTCACCTAAAAGTAGGCGGTGCCATGCCCATCACCAACATATTTCACAGATTTCTATGTTACCCTTCTGAATTATATTTGTTGCGAGATTTTGTGTTTCTAACGCGTTCTTTCAGCGAGTTCACGCACTTTTAGTAGTTTTCAACATAACATTTGTGTGAGAGGTGGGCGTGGTTATTATCCAATTTCACTAAATTTCTCAGCAAATGAGGAGATGTTTGAAAAACTTACTCGCAGCTACTTTGATTAATATAGCTTCTTCGGTTTTTAAGATAAATTATTGTAATTAACACAATTTAGAGTTGGGCATTGCCAACTTTTACAAAAATTTTTTCCCACAAATGCCCCGCCCTACCAGGATCCTCTGTACCAAATCTGCTCTGTATCTGTTTTCGAGTAAAGGCATTGTGGACGTAGCAGACGTACAATTACGCCCATCTGCAAAACTAACCGTCTTATGGTGACAAAGAACACGTGTAACAAGTTTCATCAAGATATCTTAATTTTTACTCATGTTATCGCTTGCGCGGATGGACGGGCGGACAATACTTAAGTGAACAAAACTATTGGGTTGTTCGGAAAGTCATTTCGTTTTTTCCCGCCAGAGGACTTAATTACGTTTTTTCGAAACTAACTTCACACTTAAGCCCCATAACCATTATATGTCATGAGAGCTGATATTGCAAGGCTTGTGTGTGAAAAAGTTCTATTAATTCTACCCAGTAGTTTTTGGTTGGTGCCTTTTTAAATATGGAGAGCAATAAGCAGCATTTTCGTCATATTTTACTTTTTAACTTCAGAAAAGGTAAAAATGCTGTCCAAGCGAGAAAAAAATTGACGGATGTGTATGGAGAAGGCGTGTTAACAGTACGCCAGTGCCAGAACTGGTTTGCAAAATTTCGATCCGGCAATTTTGATGTCGAAGATGCACCACGGTCTGGAAGGCCGGTCGAAGCTGACAAAGATGCGATAAAGGCATTAGTTGATGCAAATCGGCGAATCATCACACGAGAGATCGGTGAGAGGTTAAATTTGTCGAATTCAACTGTTTATGGCCATTTGAAAGGCATGGACTTAACCTCGAAGCTCAAAAAAAATGACTTTCCGAACAACCCAATAATATATTCTGTAGCAACATGTTGCGAGAGTATGAAATAGCTCCAAACTTTTAATTTAACAATAGAGATCGTATGGCAGTGCTGCAAGGGAATCAGTATGCAAATTGACGTTGCACCGCTGGTTTTAGATGAAATCTCTTATCTCAGCATATACTGCAGCAACTTGAGCTTAATTCATTATGTTATATTTTGATACAGTATAATATAACGCAATCCTAAATTCCGTCAGATATTTTCACCTTACGATTCAATCACCAATGAAGACGTCATTTCATATGGTCGACTTTATACCGATAATATAGTTTGATCTGGCAGATATCTTAATAAACTTCAATAGGCTTTTTTACTCTCGCAACAAGTTGCACAGAGTATAATAGTTTTGTTCACAAAGAAGTTGTTTGCAATACCTAAAACAAATCGAGATAGATATAGGTTGATATATAAATAAATAAAACGCATTATACGATTTATTAATTATTTATTTCCCTCTAATTTTTCTTTCTCATCATTCCCCTCATATTTCCCTCTGTATTTCTTATGTCTGCGTTACTTGAAAATCTGTTGCGTTGCTTACTACGAATCTTATTCTACTTTTGTTCTTCTTCTCATACTGGTATGGGAATTGAATGTGATATATCAGTAGTGTAAGTAAGTATAAGTTGCTCAATACAAGAGGAGACGGCCATAATTATGGATGAGCCTTAATCTAGTAGATCGGAAATATCACCTTTTGAAATAGAATTTTTTTTTTTGTCCTATTAGCTGTACAACTGAAAACTGTAAATTAATTGCCAACTGGTTGCGTATTTGAAATCGATCTCAATGGTTCATGCAATAATTTACTGTGTTCTCTTTGGCATTCGTTTGTTTAACAGTTTTTCCTTTGGTGATAGTCTCTGTAGTATGATCTCTCTGAATGTTCTGCATTAGAAAGTATAGTGTTAATCGTGGCACAGTAGAACTAAAATTTCTCGAATATTGCAGCCAGCTTGAAGGAAAACGAGATGTTTATGTTCATTTGCATAACTCCGCCTTCTCTTTCGTTTGGTGTTTGGTGTATATTATATCTACCACTTATGTCTTTGTTTAGCAGATCTTAATATACATTTTTTAAATACTTTTGTAGAAAAGCTCTAGAAACGTTTCTATTGGTCAAGAATTGAATATACTGGCAACATAGTCCGGCTTTAGAACAACTATAAAAACCTCTAGTTACAGTTAAAATATTTGAAAAATAATTTACATATCTAATTAATTTTTATATTTAACAGTAAGATGTCATAAAGTATACTAAGAAAAAACATTTACTTTAAACTAATAAATAGACGGCTATTTCTATAATAAGTGCTTCATTAAAAGGAATTTTAAAATTTCAAGAGTGTAAACTTTCATTTTGCGGAAAGAGGAAATACGCACAAGGTGTGTTGACGTGCTGGAAGAAAATCTTAGATGCGCTTAAAGTTTTGTTCTTTTGTCCAGCATAATATCATTGATATCCTCAGATATAATCCTTAGATGAAGATAAGCTGTATCCTCAAAGGTTTCACACTTAACTAAAATTCTTAGTTAAAAATAAATCTTCAAATGAATTCATTTCTTCGAATCCCATTAGAAATGCCATCAGCAAAACACAGTCTTTTCTTTAATTTTTATTCATGTTATGAATGTATGTAATAATTTAAATAGAAAAACAAAGATTTAAAAGTCGCATTTGCATTTGTTTTGAATTTCAGTTATCAAAAGTTTGCATTTCGTTTAACACAGCAAAATGCAAAATTTGTTTACATTATAGTATTTATTCACTAATCACAAAGCACAAAATGATTTTTTTTAACTTTTATTTAAATGCAAATTATTAAAAAAAAAATACATAATTGACAAGTGATTCCTATTTCAATTATTGTGCTATTTTAGCGCTCAATATACACGCTCGTATATATAGTTGCATTGCATGAAGTTGCAGCATTTCATATTTAAAGACAATTTCTAACATGTACAGACTTGTCTAATATATCAATCGTGATTATTTTCGTAAAATAGACACTTCCATTTACAAAAATTAAAAAATCCCGTTACTTTTGCTTCAGCTGACTTTTTTATGACACACTTTTGCAAAGTCTGAAAAAACAAGCTATTCATTAAAATAGTAGTGCTTGGCGAAAGTGGTCGATAAATTAAAAAATAATTTGAGAGTTGCAATAAGTAAGTTTATTTAAAAGATTTATAAATTTCTGATGAAAGTTTTTTGAAATTCTGGTGCTCATTTCTTTTTAGTGAATAGAGGAAGACATTGTTCTATGGAGAAGCGTGAATGTATAGTAAACCTAAGGAAACAAGGCAAAGGCAAAGCAAGGCCTATAAGGAAATCGAAATTATAGTAGGATGTAGCCCCACAATGATATGTAATGGTATTAAGTAGAGTATAGAAGCGGAGAATCGTGGAAGAAAACGTAAAACATCAATATTAGAGGAGAGACAAATTGTACGATATATAAAAAACAAGCCGTCAGCATTCTTAAAAATGATAAAAAATTATTTAAGTTAGTCGATTAGCACTATTATAATTCGTAGGAGACTAATTGAAAATAGTTTGAAAGGAAGGAGTCCCCGGAAAGTACCTTTTTTGACCAAGAAGCATGTGGCTGCAAGAATAAGGTTCGCCAAAGAACATCTGAATTGGCCATCTACAAAATGGCGGAATGTGCTGTGAACTGATGAAAGCAAAATTGTTTTATTTTGAGGAACTGGATCCAGAAGGTATGTCCGTCGACCACGAAACACAGAATATCACCCCAGGTACACTACAAAAACGGTTAAACATGGTGGACTGAGTATTATAGTATGGGCTTGCTTTTCGTACCGGGGGGTCGGTCCTTTACATTTGATCGTTGGCATCATGGACGGAGCAGTATACGTAAACATATTAGAGGATGTTATGTTATCATTTGCTAACTGGGAAGTGCCTATAAAATGAACGTTTCAGCAGAACAACGATCCAAAACATACCAGCAAACTAGCTAAGGAGTGGTTTGCATTAAAAAGGATCGACGTAATGTCCTGGCCAGCGAAGTCCACGCACCTAAAACCGATCGAAAATTTATGGGGCGATGTTAAACGAATTGTAGCCACAGCAAATTCATCAAATAGAGCACATCTTTGGTTAGTCGTCAAGGAGGAATGGGATCAGATCCCTATAAAGCGTTGTCAGATCCAGTAGACTCCATGCCACGTCGGTGTATGGCTGTATTAAAAAATAAAGGCTTTACAACAAAGTATTAGTCTACCGAAAACATTTACTTCATGAAATCCTAATTGTTGACTGAATTTTTTTCTGTTTTTCTCTGTACCAAATAGTTACTACTATTCGTTAACACACTAATTTTTAAGTTTTTTTTTTAATTAAATCACACATCATCACATTAAATAAAACACTGTATATACGAAGAAATAACTAAAAATTACTTTCGAATGTTATTTACAACGAAGTCTGTATTTTAAACTTAATTGCTTAAACTTAATTAATGAGTGCCTATATTAGGTTTTCATGAAATTGCAATGTATTGAAGTTTTAGGTAGTCCTGATTTGCTCGATGTACATATATAGTTTATAATAACGAAAAGTTGTTGTAGATAAACTGTTATGATAACTATATTGGTAGCAACAAACTGTCAGTTTGGTATTTTGACAGCTCAGTTGTAATATCTATTAGATTTGGACCAGCAACATGTGCAAAGTTTACATCGAAGTTGCCTTGTTTGGAACTATCCACACTTAGTACAAACACCAGCACAGTCTCCAGATTTAAATGCAATTGAGAATCAGTGGTCAGTTTTGGAAGGAGAGATTAGAAAATACGAGATTCGAAATAAAGCCGACTTGAAAAACGACCTGAAAGCAGAGTGGAATAAAATTACTTATGACTATTTAAAGAAATTGTTGGAATCCATGCCGAAATGTATGAAAGCAGTTATAGATAGTAAGTATCCCACCAAATATTAATCGACGTAAAATTTTAGTTGTGTCCTTAAAAAAATTGCACTGATTTGTTCTTTTTGTTACTGCATAATTTTCACTGTGATGTGAAATTTAATACTGAAGTTGGCCTTTGCCGTTAATTAAATAAAATAACTTTAAAATCTGAATTTTGTAAAGCATAAATTAAATGTGTATATCTGCCGCTGCTGATTGATATTTATATTTTTGGGAAGGTGTGTTTAATTTTCAGGTAATACTTGTTTTAATATTTCTTATAAGGTTGCATCACTTTGGCTGCGAGCATATATATATATATATATATGCGTGTATACGCAAATGATTTTATCAGGATAACCAATGCCCTGGTATAGATTTAACTCCTGCAATAAATCTAACATTTCCAAGCTATAATTATTGCCTGTGGAGAAGGAAGTAAAGATAAGAGTAAAATTTTTTTTTTCATTACGCTGCATCTCCACGGGAAATTATTACTCCCAACCAATCGTCGATAATTTGATATTGTCATTTGTGAAGTGACGTCGAGCCAGTATATCCGACCTAGAGCAGCGCTTGTTTGAGCTCTTGAACCGGTAAAAAAAGTCGTGATGAAAAAAATTTATGAGCATAAAAGGAGACTACAAAATCATTTTTTTTTGGACTTACGCAATTTTAGAAAAAATAATATTTCACATTTTAAAGGCTTAAATAATTTTTCATTTTTACGTTTTTTTATTTCATTTACCGGTTTTAGGTTACTAAATTTAATAATAAAATATGTGCATGCATATGTACGTATGCTAACAATTACCATTAAAACATTAACTTAACATATATATAAATACATATATTTACATGATTGCTATTTTCCACATGTTGTTATAATTTCTACTTTGAATCTCGTTTTGCTAAATGGCAATTTACGCAACAACACATAAAAACATCAGGCGCTGGCATTTTATCTTTACTGGCATTATTCGGCCGAAGGTAAGTAAGTACATGTTGCCCAATCAAATTTTTTGTAAAAATTTAAACTTATGTGTTAAACAAGCAGTGACAGTTTGTTGTCAGCAATAGTTTTCATAGAAAATATCTGGAGAACTATTGCCACACCTAAGCACTATGTATCCTTAAGTTATCGATATCCCGGTTATCGATGTATCAATATTGCATAAAAATTCCTCACTAATTAAATGTTCTTACGTAAATATTTGGAAATAAATTAACTAATAACCTGCGAAGATAGAATTTGTTCTAAAATGGGTGATCTAAAATTCAGCTTCCCGGAGGATGATTTTGGAAAACGTTTAGATCGCTGCTGCACTGATGTCTTAATTAAGGGGTGTAAGTGTTGGTAATTAGATATTGCAAAATTTTTGTTATTGGTAAACTGTTTGGGAATCTTATGCCTAATCGGAACGTTAAGAAAACGTCACAAGAATTCCTGGGTATATGCTAGGACATAATTCTTAATATTTAAATATTAAAGCCACCGCAGCAAAACTTACACAAATAAGCCAATAAGGAGCAATATTGTTTACTTTTACATAGTGTTTTGATTTAAAAAAGTGTTCTTTTGATTAAAAAAAAATTTTTTTAATTTAATATTTTGCCTTCGGTCGCGCACGCAAAAAAGAATTGTATGCGGGAAGTCTAGATTAGCATCCCCGTATTCGGGATTAAAACGAGTATGTCCGGATTGAGGAATTTCTCCAGATCAAGAATATATGTACATTAGACGCTACAGTATACAGCTGACGTTTACAAATGTTTACCAGATGTCTAAAACCATTATAATTTGTTTAAAGATGTAAATTCTTATAAATGTTTTTTAGCTGTTGATAACGTCGCAATTTGTTACTTTATTTAACCCAGTAACCCGTTAAAACAAAACTATTTAATATTTACAGAATATTTCAGTTCAAAGAAAAAATACATACAAAAATGCAGTCAAAAATTAGAATACAGTAGAAATATTTAAATCGTTATATGTACCGTTATTTAAGCCGAGGCTTATGATTATAAATACCTATAAAATACTACCTATATAAAATTTTGAAGAAATTTAATTCGCGATTGTCATCATTAGGTGTTGGTTGTTTCCTTAAAGCACTCACGATAGTTCGTGGAAGGGAGCTTCCAATAGATCTAAGAAATAAGGAACATCATCGTAAAAGCGGGAAGTCTTTAGGTGAAAAAGCAAAAATTTACAACAAAAGTTGTTCAACTGTCCAAAAAATTATAAACAATTTTAAATTGCGAGGTGGTACAAAAACTGCTCAACGTTCTGGTCGACCCCGTAGTATAGGTGATACTGAAGCTTGTAAAATTGTAAGAGAAGTTAGAAAGCCCCACAGTGAGCGTGGTTAAAATATCAGAAAATCTTTCGCAAGAACGAAGTAGGCCCGTTAGGGCCTCTACTGTACGCAGTGCACTAAATGTTAATGGTTTGCATGGGAGGACACCAAGGAGTAAGCCTTGCATTTCTACTACCTATATGGCTAAACGGCTTAAGTTCGCAAAAACTCATTTAACTGACCCTCAAGCTTTCTTCAAGGAACACCGTTGTGTGTAGTGACAAAAGCAAATTCGAGATATTTGGCAAAAAAAATCGTGGTAAGATCTGCAGAACACGATCGAGCGATATCAAAAATAAATAACGAGCTGATCCAAAAATTTTTATTTAAACTGTTAAACATGGGAGAGGCTCTGTAATCTCCAAGTAATGGAAATCAAGTTTTTGTTCAGTCTACCATGAATTCCAGAGATTATCTTCAAATATTGAAAGACAACTTAAAGCAAAGTGTTCGAAAGTTGGCTCTAACCACGCCGTGGGTCTTTCAGCAACACAACGACCCGAAGCATACAGCTAGATTTGTCAAAGAATGGCTGTTGTATAACAAAAGAGTTCAATTCACCTTCCCAATCCCCGGATCTCAATGCTATTGAGAATTTGTGGGTTCTAGACAGAAACATTAGAAAAAACCCATAACCTCAAAAAATTATGATTGACAAACGATGAGATTATTAAAAGCGCACAAAAAATTAAGTTGTTTTTCTATTAAAAAAAAAGAAATAAACGGGTTTAGAAACATCTACCAGCTTTATACTAACTTTTGACTCTGACTGTATATATAGCCGCCGCAAACTTATTGTGTTCAAGATATTTGTATTTTAAGTAAAAATTTTAACAATTTTAAATGTGTAATTTTTCGATTGGTAATTAATTTTGCACTTGAACCGTGCACTTTTCATACACTAACACCACTAAATTGTTTCTACACATTTATTTTGCATTAATTATTATAAAAACAGCTGTAATCGACATTTTAATTTTTGTTGAATTTGACTTATTCTTACAATAGTATCTAATAATAATAGTATCGCAATAATAATCTAACAAATATTAAATGTTTCCATATCTACATATATTACAGATACACCAAAAATAAGTAAAAACAAACATATGTTTATATATTTTTTTTACAAAAATAAGTAAAAAAAAATGAAAAAAAGTTCAAACGTTCGGTTGTCTTTATACGGTATATATCGGTCAATATGTAATATATCTTGGCAAAATTAAGTGAACGTATAATATCGAATATATCATAGTTTAATGCCGAAAATGGGTGGAATCGATCAACGAATTACATCAGCTCTCATATACTACACATAATAATTTTCGTTACTAGCAGTCTTTAAGCCGAATATGTTGGTCAGTGTGTGACTTATCTTCATAAAATTGAATGGATGCATGTTCGCTAGTGTAGCTGAGTAATGACAAAAGTTAATGAAATCCGTCCAGACCTTCCCCTAGCCAAAATATACTCGATATATTGATTTACGACTTTCCAGCTGACTAAACATAATATGTTGGTCAATATGTGTGATATTTTAGTGAAATTAAGTGTTACCTGTTGACTTTAAAGACAAATATCCGAAAAACTAAGTCTGCGGCGACTATATAAGCACATATTCTTAGCTGGAGAGCCTCCTCTATCAGCCCATACCCATTTTAACCCCGCATTCGGGGGATTATATTCTAAAGCACAGCCAAAAAATTAAGAACAGATGCCTTATACCAAAAAAAAACTATAATTTTGAATTAAGAGAAATGTTCAGGAAAGAAAACTTAAACATGCAAAAGTTTCCACTAAACTTTTTGTGTAAACTTTTGAATAGATACACCCTAATTTTTAAAAGTTTAAGTCAGCGGTATCAAAAAACTATATATTCTTAATCTGGAGAACAAGGATATATTAAAAAAAAACCGAAAGTAAGGAAGCGCTAATTGTACGACATTGACGTATTGCAGGAAGTTCTCTTGATGCTCCTGGGAGGCGGTTCCGCTCCAAGTAGATGACTAAGGATAATTTCCGCAAAAGCATTCCTACAGAAACTGCCTGGAGAGGAGTTCTTTGTTCTTTCCTTGATTGGAAGCATAAACCCCTCGTTGTGCAAGTGTTCGATGTGATAGATCAAGCGACATCCTGTTATTTTACCGACAAGTCAGAAGCTTGCTCATCTCCGTCGTCTTGCATCCAGCTGACCAAGCCCATGCGTAATTAGTGACCGGAAGCCCGATTACCTTGTAAGTTGCCAGCAACGTTTCTTTCTCCTCGCCTCAGGAGCTGGCGTTTACCGACTTAAGAATCTTATTGCGGTTCTGTACCTTGGAAATGGTCACGGTCGTATGCGGAGTGAAGGAGTGCAGACTATCAAAAGTAACACCCACTATTTTTGGGTTATAACACCCACAGTCGGGATATTAATGCCATGTAGGAGAGAGTGTTAGGCTCCTTGCAGTGAAGAACCGAGAAAGGTGGAGATAGTTCACTTTCGTACATATGTCATCGATTCCATTGCCCGACATTAATCTCGTGAAATCATCGGCGTATGAGTAAAAAAAATTCTCTTTGGTGGTTGGGGAGCTTCGGGATGCAGTAATTACGCAGTAGTAGGGAGAGAACACCACTGTGCTGAACCCCCTACTTAATTCTTCTTAACTTTCAATTTTTACCTCGAGATAATAGGAATGATTGACGACAGCTCAGAAATCGGATTTCGGAAATCAACTCGTCTATGAGGTGAACAAAACTATTATAGTCTTTTGCAACATGTTGGAAGAGTATATAAAAGTTATTTAGTACAGAGCATCAAAGAAGGGAGAGGGAGGCATCTGTAGCTTAAAACTTTTTAAAATTGTGCTTAAGGCCCGCCCCAAATAAGTTTAATGTACATATCTCCTAAACCACTGAAGCTAGATCCACGAAACTTACTGATGGAAACACATTCTCGCGTATACTGGTGCAACCCAAAAGTTGCTGCAATCAGTCCACATCTTCCTCTAGCCCCAATGGACCCGATATAAATATTTGCGACTTCAAAGCTAACTTTAAACTCGATGTTGTGATTTCCTGCTTTTCAGTTTGCTTTAAATCGTTTATGTTGGACAATATGTGTGATATTTTAATGAAATTAAGTGGACATGCTTTCTTAAATATAGTGTGGTTTAGCGCTACATGTAAATGTAATAGGTCTAGACCTTGATCTAAATTCCATATCCCTAATATAGCCAATATACGAGGGCGGGTCAATAAGTCCGTGACTTTTTGAATTTCTGACGTCTTTACTGAAAAAAAAACACTACTCCTACACTACTAAACACTACTACTAAAAGTCACGTACTTATTGACCCGCCCTCGTATTAAATTTAGCGCTTTTTATTAGGTTTATACCATTTGAGTTAATTTGGTTAACTTTAATATAAACATGTCGGACACAAAGCAAAATATAATGAAACTAAGTGAGTCTATGACCGGTAATATTATATAAGTTAGTAAGATACCAAATATGATTATAATCCAATCACAATTTCGTTGAATAATGCATTTCAAATTCTTACGTAATATTTTTTATAATATAGTTTTATATGTTCGGTTCAATCCGAATTTAGGTCTTCCTTACTTTTTTTTTCCAGATTTTGAATGAAACAAATTTTTTCAGTAATGACCAATTTCTGCAAATAAAATGTAGAAATGAATGCATAGCCCTAAGAAAATGAAAGATATTTTGTCATAAGTATTTCTATCGCCATAACTTCCTCTCCTTGATTTCCAACTCAGCCCCCAATTCATCAAGAGTTCTAATAATAACCGCTCCGAAGGAGCTGAAGGAAAGCGAATTTTTTTTGTACACGTTTTATAACTCCACTTCAACCATTTTGAGCCTTAATAACTGTGGAGTTGAATTAGGGTTTTTTTTTAAGAAGAACGAGAAGATCTTGCTGATGTGCTGAGGTGCCTGAAGAACTTGTCAGAAAAGCTATACCTTTTTTTGGCTTTCGGAATAAAGGAAATCTTAACCTATCTCAAAGTTTCTGGAATGTGTACTTCACATCGGGGGGAACAAGACACCTACCGTGGCAGGTACTATGAGTACAAGGCGAGGGTTAACATGGTTTTTATGAAGCAATTCATCTACCGCATTAACTATAATGGAATCTTATAATGGAAATTAAGTAATCTTAAGTGGAAACGTAATCTTAAGTGGAAACGTAATCTTAAGTTCATCAGAGTTTCGAGAAGAGGGGTGGTCACGAAAGCACCACATTCCTATCCTGCCTATTTAAAATTTGTTGGTAATGGTGCTATAGTTGGACTAATGTAGAGAATGTAATCGAAAATCATAGTTTAATGCGAATGCTAATTCGAAATTAGTAGTTTAGAAATATTCTACGCATATATTTATAATGTAAGGCGAATAATATAATTGTATATGTGTAGCTATTTATAATAATGCAACGTATTTAATTTTAGGAAAGAAGCTTATATATATGTTTTCTTTTTAGCAACGGGTCTATTTGTGGGGGTCACTTTTTCACTTTTGATGCTGAAAAGAAAAACTTGGCCTTTATTAATTGGAGCTGGATTTGGCGTCGGCGTTGCTTTTAAAACATGCGAAAAACATTTAAATGTGTAAATTGAAATGTATAAAAATATCTTGTTTGAAAGAAGAAAAAATGAACAGTTTTAATTAATGCAGATAAAATATGCTTTTAACTTGTTTGTGTAACAACATTATGAACTTAGAATCTGACAAGAGACGATAGATGTTGGTAATGAGTTGCCGAATAACTTGTCAGTTCTTCACGTAAATGGCAGCACTAATTGGACGTAGAATGAAATAAGTAATATTTTCACAACGGTTATATTTCAAGGTCGACAACAGACGGCTAGTCCACCTTCAGTTTCAATGGAGCACACCGAAAGCTGTCAAATGAAGTCTTCATGGAAATAAGTTCTGGAAACCAAAAATGTAGGGCTGTAAAATAAATATTTAGAGATTGGAATTTTTAAACGACTAATTCTGTACTGGAAATTTACACAAATACAATATAATGTAAAAATACAAAAGTTTCCAGGTCTAACAAAGCGACCAAATCAAGAAATTTTAGAAATACAAACTGCTGTTTCTAAATCATATGGGGATAAACTGATTTTAAAAATATGCATAACTTCTGTGACGGTCATGGTGAGAATTTACGATCCTTTTAGATATTGATGAGTGTAATTTACTGAAAGTGCGAAAACTTACTAAAAGGCGAGAACCGTTAAATTTGATAGTAAAGATGGTATGGGGAAATGTATAGGAATCGGTGTAAAAATTTATTATGCACCAGATTTTGTGCATAACGTTATCAAGACATTATTATGCCATGGTGTGAAAATGTGGGAAACCGAACTACACCACGCCTACAACTATTTCCGAAGAAGACCTCTTACTTCATTTAAATAAGTTAAAATTATTTCTTACCTATAGCCCTGATATGATATCATCATGCTTCTTTAAAAATGGTGCCAAATATATCAGATAAAAGATATCCCAAACAAGGTATATTTCCTTCAATATGGAAACAGTCTATGTGTGTGTTCTATCATTGAGATAGGAAGATACCCACTGAAGAAATCTTGGTTGAGAACCAAGGAGATCAAGTTTTTGCACGAGAATTGAGTGATTTAATACGAACGCTTTGCTAAAGTCAGTGATATAAGTATGTTTATTCTCCCTAAAACCCTCTGATACATCGATCACAATTTCATGCAAATTTGTTTGTGTAGATTTCCTTTTACAACCAAGTTTCAGATTATTTAATCTGTGATAATAGCTTCAAAATGTTTAGATATTGACGTTTTTTTTGGCATTTCCTTTATATTTTTCAATGGATGACCTAAACCCACTCCTATGCAAAGGGATTATAAACGACTGTTTCCTTATTAAAAGAAATATACCTTGTTTAAGAAATTATTTGGCACAATTTTTAAGGAAGCATGATGGTATCATATCCATGCCGTAGATAAAACATTATTTTAACTTAATAGAATAAAGTAAGACGTCTTCGGAGACTATAGAGAAGACTTAATAGAATAAAGTAAGACGGAAATAGTTGGTGCATTAATTGAAGTAATCGGACGGAAGTAATACTAACAGGGAAAATTTTTAGGAGAATTACTACAGTAATTTGACTTAAAAAAATCTGCAAACATGTTGGAAATAATATAATTGTCGCATGACATGATAGATTTATATTTCATCGCGCACGGAAATTTAGAAATACTGCGTTTGGAATTAACGAAACCATAAAACAGTTTTGGATAACATACAATATTATTTATTACCATATTAATGTAATTATTTTAACATTTTTTGTTTAGATCCAAATACTCTCGATGCATTGCTGAATATTTTGAATAGCCGCAAGTAGCAATAGCCACCAGTTTTTTTTTAAGTTTAAAAGCTCGAGTCTTAATATTTTTTAGTTTATATAACTCTTTAGAGAACCACGGACTAGCACTTTTTATTAACAATGAGTTTTGGAACACACTCTTCAAAGAAATTTATAATAGTTTTATTGAAATGTGAGGCACTAAATTAAAAGTTAATAAATAAATCAAATTAAAATAAAAAACTAAAATGAGAAAAGTTGAACCGAGAGCTAAAGCTACAATTTGGATATTATCAAGTAAATGGCCTGTGATTTCGACAGTTATTTCCAATGCGAATACGAATCTTCTGGCAGAACAAAAATATACCGAATTACCGAAAACTTTGAAGCATTATAAATGTAAACTAAGTCTACAGCTTACCGAATTTGTTCGGAATTAAATTAATTTGGTTAAGGCCCAACTCAGATAGTTTTTCTAAAAACTCGTTGACCTATAACCTTGTGAAATAGGCATAATGCAATCATCGATAGCTTTCCATTACACGTACTGCAAATTGAAATCACCCAGAACAATTATGGAATCAGAATTATTTACCACTGAAATAACACTATTTATAAAAGAATCATGTTGCATGTATACAGATAAGTCCGATTGTGGGAGGTATGCAAGATAATGTTAGATAAGTCTGGCAACTGTTAATATAAATTCTAAAGCATTTAAGTTCAATTGAGCAAGTATTGAGAACAAGAACATCTTCTGATGGAATAGAAGAGTGAACTGCAAATAGAACACCTCCTTTGATTTTGTTCATTCGATCACATCTGAATATTTGAAACTCGCTGTATAATATCTCATTATTAAATGTAAGGTTTTAGCTATGTTTCCGTGAAAGCAATTATGTCATTGCTTTAGTATTATAATTTAGCATTATAATTAGTACTGTTTAAATACAATTCAGTTAATTTTATATTAAGATCTCTATCATTTTGATAATAAATACACAGCAAGTTTCCATCATTCAGTTTTCTATTTCATCTGCTTTTTTAGGTATTTTAGCGACATTTGCTTCTGTAAGTTTACCACGCTTATACTTAAACTCACGTACAAATGCACCGGATAACCAGAATGCGCTTTCAAGAAGCACTTGAAAATTTTCAAGAGATACACCTATTTTAAAATGTGATTATCTTATAATTAAATTTTAGAATGGGAATATCATCATTCTCTAAATTCGACGTAGTTTAAAAGTTTATGTCGTCAACCGAGCTATCCTTGGCCAATTTTATTAGTTAAAAAATATTGATATAAAATATCAATTTTTAGGTGGTATTACAACAAATTTTTTAAAAGAAGCAAGTGAGTTTTTAACGGGAGGAACCTGAATTTTTTGATTCTTAAAGCCGTTAGGTGGAGCTTTAGAAGAAGTAAGCTCTTTAGACGTAGGCTTCTCACCTTGAAGGTACGGTGGAGAAATATTTATAAGGTTAAGGTCAATGTTCGGAGGGTAAATACTCTTCCGAACAGAAAAACTGGTTAAATCCTCAGCGGGCGGACGTTTACTTTTAGGGGCAGGTTTAAAAGTTTCGTGAGGATCATTTAGGCATATAAAAGGAACACTTTCATAATGCCTAATTTTGCGGTGAGGGCTTCAAGTTCTCTACCGATTTCATTGCGTGTATGTTTATAAACATAAATAGTTGACAAACTAATTTTTTACATTATAAGTAAAAAAAAATGCACAAAATTCACAGAGCGAAAAATTTTAGAACTTTACAGCTTGAAGATTTGCTGAATCAGATGTTTCAATTTTTGTTATGACCCCTAAAAGTTTCATCTATATCCTTCGCCTATGAAAGGTTTTAATAAATTAAATTCAAAACAAATTAGGACACGCTAAAATTGGGTGCAACCAAAGATCAAAGGTGGATCAAAAGACTCGTGTACCTACTTTCATTTCTATATTTTGTCGAAGATATTTATTAAAATCAACAAAATTAGCTCAAATGAGATATATGTGATAGAAACTCAACCAAAGTGGCTTAACTAAATATATTGCGTGTATGGGGAACAAGTAAACCAGAGGAAAGGGATAATGGGCTTAGACCACGGTTTGGACCGATTTATTTCATATTTAGCGTCAAACCACGTTATGTTTAAGAAAACATATCCACTTAATTTCATTTAAATGTTAGACATATTTAAAAAAGATAAGCGGTTTAAAGTCATCTGAAAGGTCGGGAATCATTATATCGAGTATATTTTGGATAGAGGAAGGTTTGGTCTTGTTGTATTAACTTTTGGTATTACTCAAGTACACTAGAGAGCATGTTTCCACTCAATTTTATGAAGATAACTCACTCTAGCCAACATATTCGGCAAAAAGTTCGCTAGAATAATGAAAATCATTATATATAATATATGGAAGCAGGGGGTAATTCGTTGTCCGATTTCGCCCATTTTCGGAATTAAATTATAGTCTATCCTTCACTTAATTTTGCTTAGATATCTTACATATTGATTGATATCTGCGTTGTAAAGGTAATCGGAAATTCGAAAACCTTTATATTAGCTATAAGAGGGCCAGGAGAAATACTGACATGAATTTACCCATTTTTGACGCTACGGCACATTATTATCAGGATAAGAAACTCCTTTATTACTAAGATATCTCACAGGTAGGAAACTAGAATTTGTACTAAGATATCTCACAGGTTGACTGATATTTTCGATATGAAGTTAGCCATAGGCACTGAGATCCATATATTGGTACACACGAGGTGGCATACTTTGAAGGCACTATTTGTGTAAAGTTTTATTCCAAAAGCTTAATTGTTGCTTTATATACTCTATTTACTCTATACTACTCTATCTACTATCTACTACTCTATATACTCCATAGTGAGAGAATCAGATGAAAATTAAATTTGAGTTGCTAATTTTTATGCCGATTCCTAAGAAGCCTTAGATGACATCTTGGCTGTGAAATTTAATGCTTCTGACGTATTTAGTGAATTATCGTACTTTTAGTAGTTTTCAATCTAACCGTTATATGGGGCGTGGGCGTAGTTATCATCCGATTTCACCCATTTTCACACTGTTTGAGGAGGTGTCGGAGAGATTTGGCGTCAATGGTTTGGTGGCCGATGCGTAATTAGTGACCGGAAGGCCGATTACCTTGTAAGTTGCCAGCAACGTTTCTTTCTCCTCGCCTCAGGAGCTGGCGTTTACCGACTTAAGAATCTTATTGCGGTTCTGTACTTTGGAAATGGTCACGGTCGTATGCGGAGTGAAGGAGTGCAGACTATCAAAAGTAACACCCACTATTTTTGGGTTATAACACCCACAGTCGGGATATTAATGCCATGTAGGAGAGAGTGTTAGGCTCCTTGCAGTGAAGAACCGAGAAAGGTGGAGATAGTTCACTTTCGTACATATGTCATCGATTCCATTGCCCGACATTAATCTCGTGAAATCATCGGCGTATGAGTAAAAAAAATTCTCTTTGGTGGTTGGGGAGCTTCGGGATGCAGTAATTACGCAGTAGTAGGGAGAGAACACCACTGTGCTGAACCCCCTACTTAATTCTTCTTAACTTTCAATTTTGACCTCGAGATAATAGGAATGATTGACGACAGCTCAGAAATCGGATTTCGGAAATCAACTCGTCTATTAGGTGAACAAAACTATTATAGTCTTTTGCAACATGTTGGAAGAGTATATAAAAGTTATTTAGTACAGAGCATCAAAGAAGGGAGAGGGAGGCATCTGTAGCTTAAAACTTTTTAAAATTGTGCTTAAGGCCCGCCCCAAATAAGTTTAATGTACATATCTCCTAAACCACTGAAGCTAGATCCACGAAACTTACTGATGGAAACACATTCTCGCGTATACTGGTGCAACCCAAAAGTTGCTGCAATCAGTCCACATCTTCCTCTAGCCCCAATGGACCCGATATAAATATTTGCGACTTCAAAGCTAACTTTAAACTCGATGTTGTGATTTCCTGCTTTTCAGTTTGCTTTAAATCGTTTATGTTGGACAATATGTGTGATATTTTAATGAAATTAAGTGGACATGCTTTCTTAAATATAGTGTGGTTTAGCGCTACATGTAAATGTAATAGGTCTAGACCTTGATCTAAATTCCATATCCCTAATATAGCCAATATACGAGGGCGGGTCAATAAGTCCGTGACCTTTTGAATTTCTGACGTCTTTACTGAAAAAAAAACACTACTCCTACACTACTAAACACTACTACTAAAAGTCACGTACTTATTGACCCGCCCTCGTATTAAATTTAGCGCTTTTTATTAGGTTTATACCATTTGAGTTAATTTGGTTAACTTTAATATAAACATGTCGGACACAAAGCAAAATATAATGAAACTAAGTGAGTCTATGACCGGTAATATTATATAAGTTAGTAAGATACCAAATATGATTATAATCCAATCACAATTTCGTTGAATAATGCATTTTAAATTCTTACGTAATATTTTTTATAATATAGTTTTATATGTTCGGTTCAATCCGAATTTAGGTCTTCCTTACTTTTTTTTTCCAGATTTTGAATGAAACAAATTTTTTCAGTAATGACCAATTTCTGCAAATAGAATGTAGAAATGAATGCATAGCCCTAAGAAAATGAAAGATATTTTGTCATAAGTATTTCTATCGCCACAACTTCCTCTCCTTGATTTCCAACTCAGCCCCCAATTCATCAAGAGTTCTAATAATAACCGCTCCGAAGGAGCTGAAGGAAAGCGAATTTTTTTTGTACACGTTTTATAACTCCACTTCAACCATTTTGAGCCTTAATAACTGTGGAGTTGAATTAGGGTTTTTTTTTAAGAAGAACGAGAAGATCTTGCTGATGTGCTGAGGTGCCTGAAGAACTTGTCAGAAAAGCTATACCTTTTTTTGGCTTTCGGAATAAAGGAAATCTTAACCTATCTCAAAGTTTCTGGAATGTGTACTTCACATCGGGGGGAACAAGACACCTACCGTGGCAGGTACTATGAGTACAAGGCGAGGGTTAACATGGTTTTTATGAAGCAATTCATCTACCGCATTAACTATAATGGAATCTTATAATGGAAATTAAATAATCTTAAGTGGAAACGTAATCTTAAGTGGAAACGTAATCTTAAGTTCATCAGAGTTTTGAGAAGAGGGGTGGTCACGAAAGCACCACATTCCTATCCTGCCTATTTAAAATTTGTAGGTAATGGTGCTATAGTTGGACTAATGTAGAGAATGTAATCGAAAATCATAGTTTAATGCGAATGCTAATTCGAAATTAGTAGTTTAGAAATATTCTACGCATATATTTATAATGTAAGGCGAATAATATAATTGTATATGTGTAGCTATTTATAATAATGCAACGTATTTAATTTTAGGAAAGAAGCTTATATATATGTTTTCTTTTTAGCAACGGGTCTATTTGTGGGGGTCACTTTTTCACTTTTGATGCTGAAAAGAAAAACTTGGCCTTTATTAATTGGAGCTGGATTTGGCGTCGGCGTTGCTTTTAAAACATGCGAAAAACATTTAAATGTGTAAATTGAAATGTATAAAAATATCTTGTTTGAAAGAAGAAAAAATGAACAGTTTTAATTAATGCAGATAAAATATGCTTTTAACTTGTTTGTGTAACAACATTATGAACTTAGAATCTGACAAGAGACGATAGATGTTGGTAATGAGTTGCCGAATAACTTGTCAGTTCTTCACGTAAATGGCAGCACTAATTGGACGTAGAATGAAATAAGTAATATTTTCACAACGGTTATATTTCAAGGTCGACAACAGACGGCTAGTCCACCTTCAGTTTCAATGGAGCACACCGAAAGCTGTCAAATGAAGTCTTCATGGAAATAAGTTCTGGAAACAAAAAATGTAGGGCTGTAAAATAAATATTTAGAGATTGGAATTTTTAAACGACTAATTCTGTACTGGAAATTTACACAAATACAATATAATGTAAAAATACAAAAGTTTCCAGGTCTAACAAAGCGACCAAATCAAGAAATTTTAGAAATACAAACTGCTGTTTCTAAATCATATGGGGATAAACTGATTTTAAAAATATGCATAACTTCTGTGACGGTCATGGTGAGAATTTACGATCCTTTTAGATATTGATGAGTGTAATTTACTGAAAGTGCGAAAACTTACTAAAAGGCGAGAACCGTTAAATTTGATAGTAAAGATGGTATGGGGAAATGTATAGGAATCGGTGTAAAAATTTATTATGCACCAGATTTTGTGCATAACGTTATCAAGACATTATTATGCCATGGTGTGAAAATGTGGGAAACCGAACTACACCACGCCTACAACTATTTCCGAAGAAGACCTCTTACTTCATTTAAATAAGTTAAAATTATTTCTTACCTATAGCCCTGATATGATATCATCATGCTTCTTTAAAAATGGTGCCAAATATATCAGATAAAAGATATCCCAAACAAGGTATATTTCCTTCAATATGGAAACAGTCTATGTGTGTGTTCTATCATTGAGATAGGAAGATACCCACTGAAGAAATCTTGGTTGAGAACCAAGGAGATCAAGTTTTTGCACGAGAATTGAGTGATTTAATACGAACGCTTTGCTAAAGTCAGTGATATAAGTATGTTTATTCTCCCTAAAACCCTCTGATACATCGATCACAATTTCATGCAAATTTGTTAGTGTAGATTTCCTTTTACAACCAAGTTTCAGGTTATTTAATCTGTGATAATAGCTTCAAAAAGTTTAGATATTGACGTTTTTTTTGGCATTTCCTTTATATTTTTCAATGGATGACCTAAACCCACTCCTATGCAAAGGGATTATAAACGACTGTTTCCTTATTAAAAGAAATATACCTTGTTTAAGAAATTATTTGGCACAATTTTTAAGGAAGCATGATGGTATCATATCCATGCCGTAGATAAAACATTATTTTAACTTAATAGAATAAAGTAAGACGTCTTCGGAGACTATAGAGAAGACTTAATAGAATAAAGTAAGACGGAAATAGTTGGTGCATTAATTGAAGTAATCGGACGGAAGTAATACTAACAGGGAAAATTTTTAGGAGAATTACTACAGTAATTTGACTTAAAAAAATCTGCAAACATGTTGGAAATAATATAATTGTCGCATGACGTGATAGATTTATATTTCATCGCGCACGGAAATTTAGAAATACTGCGTTTGGAATTAACGAAACCATAAAACAGTTTTGGATAACATACAATATTATTTTTTACCATATTAATGTAATTATTTTAACATTTTTTGTTTAGATCCAAATACTCTCGATGCATTGCTGAATATTTTGAATAGCCGCAAGTAGCAATAGCCACCAGTTTTTTTTTAAGTTTAAAAGCTCGAGTCTTAATATTTTTTAGTTTATATAACTCTTTAGAGAACCACGGACTAGCACTTTTTATTAACAATGAGTTTTGGAACACACTCTTCAAAGAAATTTATAATATTTTTATTGAAATGTGAGACACTAAATTAAAAGTTAAAAAATAAATCAAATTAAAATAAAAAACTAAAATGAGAAAAGTTGAACCGAGAGCTAAAGCTACAATTTGGATATTATCAAGTAAATGGCCTGTGATTTCGACAGTTATTTCCAATGCGAATACGAATCTTCTGGCAGAACAAAAATATACCGAATTACCGAAAACTTTGAAGCATTATAAATGTAAACTAAGTCTACAGCTTACCGAATTTGTTCGGAATTAAATTAATTTGGTTAAGGCCCAACTCAGATAGTTTTTCTAAAAACTCGTTGACGTATAACCTTGTGAAATAGGCATAATGAAATCATCGATAGCTTTCCATTACACGTACTGCAAATTGAAATCACCCAGAACAATTATGGAATCAGAATTATTTACCACTGAAATAACACTATTTATAAAAGAATCATGTTGCATGTATACAGATAAGTCCGATTGTGGGAGGTATGCAAGATAATGTTAGATAAGTCTGGCAACTGTTAATATAAATTCTAAAGCATTTAAGTTCAATTGAGCAAGTATTGAGAACAAGAACATCTTCTGATGGAATAGAAGAGTGAACTGCAAATAGAACACCTCCTTTGATTTTGTTCATTCGATCACATCTGAATATTTGAAACTCGCTGTATAATATCTCATTATTAAATGTAAGGTTTTAGCTATGTTTCCGTGAAAGCAATTATGTCATTGCTTTAGTATTATAATTTAGCATTATAATTAGTACTGTTTAAATACAATTCAGTTAATTTTATATTAAGATCTCTATCATTTTGATAATAAATACACAGCAAGTTTCCATCATTCAGTTTTCTATTTCATCTGCTTTTTTAGGTATTTTAGCGACATTTGCTTCTGTAAGTTTACCACGCTTATACTTAAACTCACGTACAAATGCACCGGATAACCAGAATGCGCTTTCAAGAAGCACTTGAAAATTTTCAAGAGATACACCTATTTTAAAATGTGATTATCTTATAATTAAATTTTAGAATGGGAATATCATCATTCTCTAAATTCGACGTAGTTTAAAAGTTTATGTCGTCAACCGAGCTATCCTTGGCCAATTTTATTAGTTAAAAAATATTGATATAAAATATCAATTTTTAGGTGGTATTACAACAAATTTTTTAAAAGAAGCAAGTGAGTTTTTAACGGGAGGAACCTGAATTTTTTGATTCTTAAAGCCGTTAGGTGGAGCTTTAGAAGAAGTAAGCTCTTTAGACGTAGGCTTCTCACCTTGAAGGTACGGTGGAGAAATATTTATAAGGTTAAGGTCAATGTTCGGAGGGTAAATACTCTTCCGAACAGAAAAACTGGTTAAATCCTCAGCGGGTGGACGTTTACTTTTAGGGGCAGGTTTAAAAGTTTCGTGAGGATCATTTAGGCATATAAAAGGAACACTTTCATAATGCCTAATTTTGCGGTGAGGGCTTCAAGTTCTCTACCGATTTCATTGCGTGTATGTTTATAAACATAAATAGTTGACAAACTAATTTTTTACATTATAAGTAAAAAAAAATGCACAAAATTCACAGAGCGAAAAATTTTAGAACTTTACAGCTTGAAGATTTGCTGAATCAGATGTTTCCATTTTTGTTATGACCCCTAAAAGTTTCATCTATATCCTTCGCCTATGAAAGGTTTTAATAAATTAAATTCAAAACAAATTAGGACACGCTAAAATTGGGTGCAACCAAAGATCAAAGGTGGATCAAAAGACTCGTGTACCTACTTTCATTTCTATATTTTGTCGAAGATATTTATTAAAATCAACAAAATTAGCTCAAATGAGATATATGTGATAGAAACTCAACCAAAGTGGCTTAACTAAATATATTGCGTGTATGGGGAACAAGTAAACCAGAGGAAAGGGATAATGGGCTTAGACCACGGTTTGGACCGATTTATTTCATATTTAGCGTCAAACCACGTTATGTTTAAGAAAACATATCCACTTAATTTCATTTAAATGTTAGACATATTTAAAAAAGATAAGCGGTTTAAAGTCATCTGAAAGGTCGGGAATCATTATATCGAGTATATTTTGGATAGAGGAAGGTTTGGTCTTGTTGTATTAACTTTTGGTATTACTCAAGTACACTAGAGAGCATGTTTCCACTCAATTTTATGAAGATAACTCACTCTAGCCAACATATTCGGCAAAAAGTTCGCTAGAATAATGAAAATCATTATATATAATATATGGAAGCAGGGGGTAATTCGTTGTCCGATTTCGCCCATTTTCGGAATTAAATTATAGTCTATCCTTCACTTAATTTTGCTTAGATATCTTACATATTGATTGATATCTGCGTTGTAAAGGTAATCGGAAATTCGAAAACCTTTATATTAGCTATAAGAGGGCCAGGAGAAATACTGACATGAATTTACCCATTTTTGACGCTACGGCACATTATTATCAGGATAAGAAACTCCTTTATTACTAAGATATCTCACAGGTAGGAAACTAGAATTTGTACTAAGATATCTCACAGGTTGACTGATATTTTCGATATGAAGTTAGCCATAGGCACTGAGATCCATATATTGGTACACACGAGGTGGCATACTTTGAAGGCACTATTTGTGTAAAGTTTTATTCCAAAAGCTTAATTGTTGCTTTATATACTCTATTTACTCTATACTACTCTATCTACTATCTACTACTCTATATACTCCATAGTGAGAGAATCAGATGAAAATTAAATTTGAGTTGCTAATTTTTATGCCGATTCCTAAGAAGCCTTAGATGACATCTTGGCTGTGAAATTTAATGCTTCTGACGTATTTAGTGAATTATCGTACTTTTAGTAGTTTTCAATCTAACCGTTATATGGGGCGTGGGCGTAGTTATCATCCGATTTCACCCATTTTCACACTGTTTGAGGAGGTGTCGGAGAGATTTGGCGTCAATGGTTTGGTGGCCGATGCGTAATTAGTGACCGGAAGGCCGATTACCTTGTAAGTTGCCAGCAACGTTTCTTTCTCCTCGCCTCAGGAGCTGGCGTTTACCGACTTAAGAATCTTATTGCGGTTCTGTACTTTGGAAATGGTCACGGTCGTATGCGGAGTGAAGGAGTGCAGACTATCAAAAGTAACACCCACTATTTTTGGGTTATAACACCCACAGTCGGGATATTAATGCCATGTAGGAGAGAGTGTTAGGCTCCTTGCAGTGAAGAACCGAGAAAGGTGGAGATAGTTCACTTTCGTACATATGTCATCGATTCCATTGCCCGACATTAATCTCGTGAAATCATCGGCGTATGAGTAAAAAAAATTCTCTTTGGTGGTTGGGGAGCTTCGGGATGCAGTAATTACGCAGTAGTAGGGAGAGAACACCACTGTGCTGAACCCCCTACTTAATTCTTCTTAACTTTCAATTTTGACCTCGAGATAATAGGAATGATTGACGACAGCTCAGAAATCGGATTTCGGAAATCAACTCGTCTATTAGGTGAACAAAACTATTATAGTCTTTTGCAACATGTTGGAAGAGTATATAAAAGTTATTTAGTACAGAGCATCAAAGAAGGGAGAGGGAGGCATCTGTAGCTTAAAACTTTTTAAAATTGTGCTTAAGGCCCGCCCCAAATAAGTTTAATGTACATATCTCCTAAACCACTGAAGCTAGATCCACGAAACTTACTGATGGAAACACATTCTCGCGTATACTGGTGCAACCCAAAAGTTGCTGCAATCAGTCCACATCTTCCTCTAGCCCCAATGGACCCGATATAAATATTTGCGACTTCAAAGCTAACTTTAAACTCGATGTTGTGATTTCCTGCTTTTCAGTTTGCTTTAAATCGTTTATGTTGGACAATATGTGTGATATTTTAATGAAATTAAGTGGACATGCTTTCTTAAATATAGTGTGGTTTAGCGCTACATGTAAATGTAATAGGTCTAGACCTTGATCTAAATTCCATATCCCTAATATAGCCAATATACGAGGGCGGGTCAATAAGTCCGTGACCTTTTGAATTTCTGACGTCTTTACTGAAAAAAAAACACTACTCCTACACTACTAAACACTACTACTAAAAGTCACGTACTTATTGACCCGCCCTCGTATTAAATTTAGCGCTTTTTATTAGGTTTATACCATTTGAGTTAATTTGGTTAACTTTAATATAAACATGTCGGACACAAAGCAAAATATAATGAAACTAAGTGAGTCTATGACCGGTAATATTATATAAGTTAGTAAGATACCAAATATGATTATAATCCAATCACAATTTCGTTGAATAATGCATTTTAAATTCTTACGTAATATTTTTTATAATATAGTTTTATATGTTCGGTTCAATCCGAATTTAGGTCTTCCTTACTTTTTTTTTCCAGATTTTGAATGAAACAAATTTTTTCAGTAATGACCAATTTCTGCAAATAGAATGTAGAAATGAATGCATAGCCCTAAGAAAATGAAAGATATTTTGTCATAAGTATTTCTATCGCCACAACTTCCTCTCCTTGATTTCCAACTCAGCCCCCAATTCATCAAGAGTTCTAATAATAACCGCTCCGAAGGAGCTGAAGGAAAGCGAATTTTTTTTGTACACGTTTTATAACTCCACTTCAACCATTTTGAGCCTTAATAACTGTGGAGTTGAATTAGGGTTTTTTTTTAAGAAGAACGAGAAGATCTTGCTGATGTGCTGAGGTGCCTGAAGAACTTGTCAGAAAAGCTATACCTTTTTTTGGCTTTCGGAATAAAGGAAATCTTAACCTATCTCAAAGTTTCTGGAATGTGTACTTCACATCGGGGGAACAAGACACCTACCGTGGCAGGTACTATGAGTACAAGGCGAGGGTTAACATGGTTTTTATGAAGCAATTCATCTACCGCATTAACTATAATGGAATCTTATAATGGAAATTAAATAATCTTAAGTGGAAACGTAATCTTAAGTGGAAACGTAATCTTAAGTTCATCAGAGTTTTGAGAAGAGGGGTGGTCACGAAAGCACCACATTCCTATCCTGCCTATTTAAAATTTGTAGGTAATGGTGCTATAGTTGGACTAATGTAGAGAATGTAATCGAAAATCATAGTTTAATGCGAATGCTAATTCGAAATTAGTAGTTTAGAAATATTCTACGCATATATTTATAATGTAAGGCGAATAATATAATTGTATATGTGTAGCTATTTATAATAATGCAACGTATTTAATTTTAGGAAAGAAGCTTATATATATGTTTTCTTTTTAGCAACGGGTCTATTTGTGGGGGTCACTTTTTCACTTTTGATGCTGAAAAGAAAAACTTGGCCTTTATTAATTGGAGCTGGATTTGGCGTCGGCGTTGCTTTTAAAACATGCGAAAAACATTTAAATGTGTAAATTGAAATGTATAAAAATATCTTGTTTGAAAGAAGAAAAAATGAACAGTTTTAATTAATGCAGATAAAATATGCTTTTAACTTGTTTGTGTAACAACATTATGAACTTAGAATCTGACAAGAGACGATAGATGTTGGTAATGAGTTGCCGAATAACTTGTCAGTTCTTCACGTAAATGGCAGCACTAATTGGACGTAGAATGAAATAAGTAATATTTTCACAACGGTTATATTTCAAGGTCGACAACAGACGGCTAGTCCACCTTCAGTTTCAATGGAGCACACCGAAAGCTGTCAAATGAAGTCTTCATGGAAATAAGTTCTGGAAACAAAAAATGTAGGGCTGTAAAATAAATATTTAGAGATTGGAATTTTTAAACGACTAATTCTGTACTGGAAATTTACACAAATACAATATAATGTAAAAATACAAAAGTTTCCAGGTCTAACAAAGCGACCAAATCAAGAAATTTTAGAAATACAAACTGCTGTTTCTAAATCATATGGGGATAAACTGATTTTAAAAATATGCATAACTTCTGTGACGGTCATGGTGAGAATTTACGATCCTTTTAGATATTGATGAGTGTAATTTACTGAAAGTGCGAAAACTTACTAAAAGGCGAGAACCGTTAAATTTGATAGTAAAGATGGTATGGGGAAATGTATAGGAATCGGTGTAAAAATTTATTATGCACCAGATTTTGTGCATAACGTTATCAAGACATTATTATGCCATGGTGTGAAAATGTGGGAAACCGAACTACACCACGCCTACAACTATTTCCGAAGAAGACCTCTTACTTCATTTAAATAAGTTAAAATTATTTCTTACCTATAGCCCTGATATGATATCATCATGCTTCTTTAAAAATGGTGCCAAATATATCAGATAAAAGATATCCCAAACAAGGTATATTTCCTTCAATATGGAAACAGTCTATGTGTGTGTTCTATCATTGAGATAGGAAGATACCCACTGAAGAAATCTTGGTTGAGAACCAAGGAGATCAAGTTTTTGCACGAGAATTGAGTGATTTAATACGAACGCTTTGCTAAAGTCAGTGATATAAGTATGTTTATTCTCCCTAAAACCCTCTGATACATCGATCACAATTTCATGCAAATTTGTCAGTGTAGATTTCCTTTTACAACCAAGTTTCAGGTTATTTAATCTGTGATAATAGCTTCAAAAAGTTTAGATATTGACGTTTTTTTTGGCATTTCCTTTATATTTTTCAATGGATGACCTAAACCCACTCCTATGCAAAGGGATTATAAACGACTGTTTCCTTATTAAAAGAAATATACCTTGTTTAAGAAATTATTTGGCACAATTTTTAAGGAAGCATGATGGTATCATATCCATGCCGTAGATAAAACATTATTTTAACTTAATAGAATAAAGTAAGACGTCTTCGGAGACTATAGAGAAGACTTAATAGAATAAAGTAAGACGGAAATAGTTGGTGCATTAATTGAAGTAATCGGACGGAAGTAATACTAACAGGGAAAATTTTTAGGAGAATTACTACAGTAATTTGACTTAAAAAAATCTGCAAACATGTTGGAAATAATATAATTGTCGCATGACGTGATAGATTTATATTTCATCGCGCACGGAAATTTAGAAATACTGCGTTTGGAATTAACGAAACCATAAAACAGTTTTGGATAACATACAATATTATTTTTTACCATATTAATGTAATTATTTTAACATTTTTTGTTTAGATCCAAATACTCTCGATGCATTGCTGAATATTTTGAATAGCCGCAAGTAGCAATAGCCACCAGTTTTTTTTTAAGTTTAAAAGCTCGAGTCTTAATATTTTTTAGTTTATATAACTCTTTAGAGAACCACGGACTAGCACTTTTTATTAACAATGAGTTTTGGAACACACTCTTCAAAGAAATTTATAATATTTTTATTGAAATGTGAGACACTAAATTAAAAGTTAAAAAATAAATCAAATTAAAATAAAAAACTAAAATGAGAAAAGTTGAACCGAGAGCTAAAGCTACAATTTGGATATTATCAAGTAAATGGCCTGTGATTTCGACAGTTATTTCCAATGCGAATACGAATCTTCTGGCAGAACAAAAATATACCGAATTACCGAAAACTTTGAAGCATTATAAATGTAAACTAAGTCTACAGCTTACCGAATTTGTTCGGAATTAAATTAATTTGGTTAAGGCCCAACTCAGATAGTTTTTCTAAAAACTCGTTGACGTATAACCTTGTGAAATAGGCATAATGAAATCATCGATAGCTTTCCATTACACGTACTGCAAATTGAAATCACCCAGAACAATTATGGAATCAGAATTATTTACCACTGAAATAACACTATTTATAAAAGAATCATGTTGCATGTATACAGATAAGTCCGATTGTGGGAGGTATGCAAGATAATGTTAGATAAGTCTGGCAACTGTTAATATAAATTCTAAAGCATTTAAGTTCAATTGAGCAAGTATTGAGAACAAGAACATCTTCTGATGGAATAGAAGAGTGAACTGCAAATAGAACACCTCCTTTGATTTTGTTCATTCGATCACATCTGAATATTTGAAACTCGCTGTATAATATCTCATTATTAAATGTAAGGTTTTAGCTATGTTTCCGTGAAAGCAATTATGTCATTGCTTTAGTATTATAATTTAGCATTATAATTAGTACTGTTTAAATACAATTCAGTTAATTTTATATTAAGATCTCTATCATTTTGATAATAAATACACAGCAAGTTTCCATCATTCAGTTTTCTATTTCATCTGCTTTTTTAGGTATTTTAGCGACATTTGCTTCTGTAAGTTTACCACGCTTATACTTAAACTCACGTACAAATGCACCGGATAACCAGAATGCGCTTTCAAGAAGCACTTGAAAATTTTCAAGAGATACACCTATTTTAAAATGTGATTATCTTATAATTAAATTTTAGAATGGGAATATCATCATTCTCTAAATTCGACGTAGTTTAAAACTTTATGTCGTCAACCGAGCTATCCTTGGCCAATTTTATTAGTTAAAAAATATTGATATAAAATATCAATTTTTAGGTGGTATTACAACAAATTTTTTAAAAGAAGCAAGTGAGTTTTTAACGGGAGGAACCTGAATTTTTTGATTCTTAAAGCCGTTAGGTGGAGCTTTAGAAGAAGTAAGCTCTTTAGACGTAGGCTTCTCACCTTGAAGGTACGGTGGAGAAATATTTATAAGGTTAAGGTCAATGTTCGGAGGGTAAATACTCTTCCGAACAGAAAAACTGGTTAAATCCTCAGCGGGTGGACGTTTACTTTTAGGGGCAGGTTTAAAAGTTTCGTGAGGATCATTTAGGCATATAAAAGGAACACTTTCATAAAGTTTCGTGAGGATCATTTAGGCATATAAAAGGAACACTTTCATAATGCCTAATTTTGCGGTGAGGGCTTCAAGTTCTCTACCGATTTCATTGCGTGTATGTTTATAAACATAAATAGTTGACAAACTAATTTTTTACATTATAAGTAAAAAAAAATGCACAAAATTCACAGAGCGAAAAATTTTAGAACTTTACAGCTTGAAGATTTGCTGAATCAGATGTTTCCATTTTTGTTATGACCCCTAAAAGTTTCATCTATATCCTTCGCCTATGAAAGGTTTTAATAAATTAAATTCAAAACAAATTAGGACACGCTAAAATTGGGTGCAACCAAAGATCAAAGGTGGATCAAAAGACTCGTGTACCTACTTTCATTTCTATATTTTGTCGAAGATATTTATTAAAATCAACAAAATTAGCTCAAATGAGATATATGTGATAGAAACTCAACCAAAGTGGCTTAACTAAATATATTGCGTGTATGGGGAACAAGTAAACCAGAGGAAAGGGATAATGGGCTTAGACCACGGTTTGGACCGATTTATTTCATATTTAGCGCCAAACCACGTTATGTTTAAGAAAACATATCCACTTAATTTCATTTAAATGTTAGACATATTTAAAAAAGATAAGCGGTTTAAAGTCATCTGAAAGGTCGGGAATCATTATATCGAGTATATTTTGGATAGAGGAAGGTTTGGTCTTGTTGTATTAACTTTTGGTATTACTCAAGTACACTAGAGAGCATGTTTCCACTCAATTTTATGAAGATAACTCACTCTAGCCAACATATTCGGCAAAAAGTTCGCTAGAATAATGAAAATCATTATATATAATATATGGAAGCAGGGGGTAATTCGTTGTCCGATTTCGCCCATTTTCGGAATTAAATTATAGTCTATCCTTCACTTAATTTTGCTTAGATATCTTACATATTGATTGATATCTGCGTTGTAAAGGTAATCGGAAATTCGAAAACCTTTATATTAGCTATAAGAGGGCCAGGAGAAATACTGACATGAATTTACCCATTTTTGACGCTACGGCACATTATTATCAGGATAAGAAACTCCTTTATTACTAAGATATCTCACAGGTAGGAAACTAGAATTTGTACTAAGATATCTCACAGGTTGACTGATATGTTCGATATGAAGTTAGCCATAGGCACTGAGATCCATATATTGGTACACACGAGGTGGCATACTTTGAAGGCACTATTTGTGTAAAGTTTTATTCCAAAAGCTTAATTGTTGCTTTATATACTCTATTTACTCTATACTACTCTATCTACTATCTACTACTCTATATACTCCATAGTGAGAGAATCAGATGAAAATTAAATTTGAGTTGCTAATTTTTATGCCGATTCCTAAGAAGCCTTAGATGACATCTTGGCTGTGAAATTTAATGCTTCTGACGTATTTAGTGAATTATCGTACTTTTAGTAGTTTTCAATCTAACCGTTATATGGGGCGTGGGCGTAGTTATCATCCGATTTCACCCATTTTCACACTGTTTGAGGAGGTGTCGGAGAGATTTGGCGTCAATGGTTTGGTGGCCGATGCGTAATTAGTGACCGGAAGGCCGATTACCTTGTAAGTTGCCAGCAACGTTTCTTTCTCCTCGCCTCAGGAGCTGGCGTTTACCGACTTAAGAATCTTATTGCGGTTCTGTACTTTGGAAATGGTCACGGTCGTATGCGGAGTGAAGGAGTGCAGACTATCAAAAGTAACACCCACTATTTTTGGGTTATAACACCCACAGTCGGGATATTAATGCCATGTAGGAGAGAGTGTTAGGCTCCTTGCAGTGAAGAACCGAGAAAGGTGGAGATAGTTCACTTTCGTACATATGTCATCGATTCCATTGCCCGACATTAATCTCGTGAAATCATCGGCGTATGAGTAAAAAAAATTCTCTTTGGTGGTTGGGGAGCTTCGGGATGCAGTAATTACGCAGTAGTAGGGAGAGAACACCACTGTGCTGAACCCCCTACTTAATTCTTCTTAACTTTCAATTTTGACCTCGAGATAATAGGAATGATTGACGACAGCTCAGAAATCGGATTTCGGAAATCAACTCGTCTATTAGGTGAACAAAACTATTATAGTCTTTTGCAACATGTTGGAAGAGTATATAAAAGTTATTTAGTACAGAGCATCAAAGAAGGGAGAGGGAGGCATCTGTAGCTTAAAACTTTTTAAAATTGTGCTTAAGGCCCGCCCCAAATAAGTTTAATGTACATATCTCCTAAACCACTGAAGCTAGATCCACGAAACTTACTGATGGAAACACATTCTCGCGTATACTGGTGCAACCCAAAAGTTGCTGCAATCAGTCCACATCTTCCTCTAGCCCCAATGGACCCGATATAAATATTTGCGACTTCAAAGCTAACTTTAAACTCGATGTTGTGATTTCCTGCTTTTCAGTTTGCTTTAAATCGTTTATGTTGGACAATATGTGTGATATTTTAATGAAATTAAGTGGACATGCTTTCTTAAATATAGTGTGGTTTAGCGCTACATGTAAATGTAATAGGTCTAGACCTTGATCTAAATTCCATATCCCTAATATAGCCAATATACGAGGGCGGGTCAATAAGTCCGTGACTTTTTGAATTTCTGACGTCTTTACTGAAAAAAAAAACACTACTCCTACACTACTAAACACTACTACTAAAAGTCACGTACTTATTGACCCGCCCTCGTATTAAATTTAGCGCTTTTTATTAGGTTTATACCATTTGAGTTAATTTGGTTAACTTTAATATAAACATGTCGGACGCAAAGCAAAATATAATGAAACTAAGTGAGTCTATGACCGGTAATATTATATAAGTTAGTAAGATACCAAATATGATTATAATCCAATCACAATTTCGTTGAATAATGCATTTTAAATTCTTACGTAATATATATAATAATACGTATAATAATAAAATATACGTAATATATATTTTATAATATAGTTTTATATGTTCGGTTCAATCCGAATTTAGGTCTTCCTTACTTTTTTTTTCCAGATTTTGAATGAAACAAATTTTTTCAGTAATGACCAATTTCTGCAAATAGAATGTAGAAATGAATGCATAGCCCTAAGAAAATGAAAGATATTTTGTCATAAGTATTTCTATCGCCACAACTTCCTCTCCTTGATTTCCAACTCAGCCCCCAATTCATCAAGAGTTCTAATAATAACCGCTCCGAAGGAGCTGAAGGAAAGCGAATTTTTTTTGTACACGTTTTATAACTCCACTTCAACCATTTTGAGCCTTAATAACTGTGGAGTTGAATTAGGGTTTTTTTTTAAGAAGAACGAGAAGATCTTGCTGATGTGCTGAGGTGCCTGAAGAACTTGTCAGAAAAGCTATACCTTTTTTTGGCTTTCGGAATAAAGGAAATCTTAACCTATCTCAAAGTTTCTGGAATGTGTACTTCACATCGGGGGGAACAAGACACCTACCGTGGCAGGTACTATGAGTACAAGGCGAGGGTTAACATGGTTTTTATGAAGCAATTCATCTACCGCATTAACTATAATGGAATCTTATAATGGAAATTAAGTAATCTTAAGTGGAAACGTAATCTTAAGTGGAAACGTAATCTTAAGTTCATCAGAGTTTCGAGAAGAGGGGTGGTCACGAAAGCACCACATTCCTATCCTGCCTATTTAAAATTTGTTGGTAATGGTGCTATAGTTGGACTAATGTAGAGAATGTAATCGAAAATCATAGTTTAATGCGAATGCTAATTCGAAATTAGTAGTTTAGAAATATTCTACGCATATATTTATAATGTAAGGCGAATAATATAATTGTATATGTGTAGCTATTTATAATAATGCAACGTATTTAATTTTAGGAAAGAAGCTTATATATATGTTTTCTTTTTAGCAACGGGTCTATTTGTGGGGGTCACTTTTTCACTTTTGATGCTGAAAAGAAAAACTTGGCCTTTATTAATTGGAGCTGGATTTGGCGTCGGCGTTGCTTTTAAAACATGCGAAAAACATTTAAATGTGTAAATTGAAATGTATAAAAATATCTTGTTTGAAAGAAGAAAAAATGAACAGTTTTAATTAATGCAGATAAAATATGCTTTTAACTTGTTTGTGTAACAACATTATGAACTTAGAATCTGACAAGAGACGATAGATGTTGGTAATGAGTTGCCGAATAACTTGTCAGTTCTTCACGTAAATGGCAGCACTAATTGGACGTAGAATGAAATAAGTAATATTTTCACAACGGTTATATTTCAAGGTCGACAACAGACGGCTAGTCCACCTTCAGTTTCAATGGAGCACACCGAAAGCTGTCAAATGAAGTCTTCATGGAAATAAGTTCTGGAAACCAAAAATGTAGGGCTGTAAAATAAATATTTAGAGATTGGAATTTTTAAACGACTAATTCTGTACTGGAAATTTACACAAATACAATATAATGTAAAAATACAAAAGTTTCCAGGTCTAACAAAGCGACCAAATCAAGAAATTTTAGAAATACAAACTGCTGTTTCTAAATCATATGGGGATAAACTGATTTTAAAAATATGCATAACTTCTGTGACGGTCATGGTGAGAATTTACGATCCTTTTAGATATTGATGAGTGTAATTTACTGAAAGTGCGAAAACTTACTAAAAGGCGAGAACCGTTAAATTTGATAGTAAAGATGGTATGGGGAAATGTATAGGAATCGGTGTAAAAATTTATTATGCACCAGATTTTGTGCATAACGTTATCAAGACATTATTATGCCATGGTGTGAAAATGTGGGAAACCGAACTACACCACGCCTACAACTATTTCCGAAGAAGACCTCTTACTTCATTTAAATAAGTTAAAATTATTTCTTACCTATAGCCCTGATATGATATCATCATGCTTCTTTAAAAATGGTGCCAAATATATCAGATAAAAGATATCCCAAACAAGGTATATTTCCTTCAATATGGAAACAGTCTATGTGTGTGTTCTATCATTGAGATAGGAAGATACCCACTGAAGAAATCTTGGTTGAGAACCAAGGAGATCAAGTTTTTGCACGAGAATTGAGTGATTTAATACGAACGCTTTGCTAAAGTCAGTGATATAAGTATGTTTATTCTCCCTAAAACCCTCTGATACATCGATCACAATTTCATGCAAATTTGTTTGTGTAGATTTCCTTTTACAACCAAGTTTCAGATTATTTAATCTGTGATAATAGCTTCAAAATGTTTAGATATTGACGTTTTTTTTGGCATTTCCTTTATATTTTTCAATGGATGACCTAAACCCACTCCTATGCAAAGGGATTATAAACGACTGTTTCCTTATTAAAAGAAATATACCTTGTTTAAGAAATTATTTGGCACAATTTTTAAGGAAGCATGATGGTATCATATCCATGCCGTAGATAAAACATTATTTTAACTTAATAGAATAAAGTAAGACGTCTGCGGAGACTATAGAGAAGACTTAATAGAATAAAGTAAGACGGAAATAGTTGGTGCATTAATTGAAGTAATCGGACGGAAGTAATACTAACAGGGAAAATTTTTAGGAGAATTACTACAGTAATTTGACTTAAAAAAATCTGCAAACATGTTGGAAATAATATAATTGTCGCATGACGTGATAGATTTATATTTCATCGCGCACGGAAATTTAGAAATACTGCGTTTGGAATTAACGAAACCATAAAACAGTTTTGGATAACATACAATATTATTTTTTACCATATTAATGTAATTATTTTAACATTTTTTGTTTAGATCCAAATACTCTCGATGCATTGCTGAATATTTTGAATAGCCGCAAGTAGCAATAGCCACCAGTTTTTTTTTAAGTTTAAAAGCTCGAGTCTTAATATTTTTTAGTTTATATAACTCTTTAGAGAACCACGGACTAGCACTTTTTATTAACAATGAGTTTTGGAACACACTCTTCAAAGAAATTTATAATATTTTTATTGAAATGTGAGACACTAAATTAAAAGTTAAAAAATAAATCAAATTAAAATAAAAAACTAAAATGAGAAAAGTTGAACCGAGAGCTAAAGCTACAATTTGGATATTATCAAGTAAATGGCCTGTGATTTCGACAGTTATTTCCAATGCGAATACGAATCTTCTGGCAGAACAAAAATATACCGAATTACCGAAAACTTTGAAGCATTATAAATGTAAACTAAGTCTACAGCTTACCGAATTTGTTCGGAATTAAATTAATTTGGTTAAGGCCCAACTCAGATAGTTTTTCTAAAAACTCGTTGACGTATAACCTTGTGAAATAGGCATAATGCAATCATCGATAGCTTTCCATTACACGTACTGCAAATTGAAATCACCCAGAACAATTATGGAATCAGAATTATTTACCACTGAAATAACACTATTTATAAAAGAATCATGTTGCATGTGTACAGATAAGTCCGATTGTGGGAGGTATGCAAGATAATGTTAGATAAGTCTGGCAACTGTTAATATAAATTCTAAAGCATTTAAGTTCAATTGAGCAAGTATTGAGAACAAGAACATCTTCTGATGGAATAGAAGAGTGAACTGCAAATAGAACACCTCCTCTGATTCTGTTCATTCGATCACATCTGAATATTTGAAACTGGCTGTATAATATCTCATTATTAAATGTAAGGTTTTAGCTATGTTTCCGTGAAAGATTTATGTCATTGCTTTAGTATTATAATTTAGCATTATAATTAGTACTGTTTAAATACAATTCAGTTAATTTTATATTAAGATCTCTATCATTTTGATAATAAATACACAGCAAGTTTCCATCATTCAGTTTTCTATTTCATCTGCTTTTTTAGGTATTTTAGCGACATTTGCTTCTGTAAGTTTACCACGCTTATACTTAAACTCACGTACAAATGCACCGGATAACCAGAATGCGCTTTCAAGAAGCACTTGAAAATTTTCAAGAGATACACCTATTTTAAAATGTGATTATCTTATAATTAAATTTTAGAATGGGAATATCATCATTCTCTAAATTCGACGTAGTTTAAAACTTTATGTCGTCAACCGAGCTATCCTTGGCCAATTTTATTAGTTAAAAAATATTGATATAAAATATCAATTTTTAGGTGGTATTACAACAAATTTTTTAAAAGAAGCAAGTGAGTTTTTAACGGGAGGAACCTGAATTTTTTGATTCTTAAAGCCGTTAGGTGGAGCTTTAGAAGAAGTAAGCTCTTTAGACGTAGGCTTCTCACCTTGAAGGTACGGTGGAGAAATATTTATAAGGTTAAGGTCAATGTTCGGAGGGTAAATACTCTTCCGAACAGAAAAACTGGTTAAATCCTCAGCGGGCGGACGTTTACTTTTAGGGGCAGGTTTAAAAGTTTCGTGAGGATCATTTAGGCATATAAAAGGAACACTTTCATAATGCCTAATTTTGCGGTGAGGGCTTCAAGTTCTCTACCGATTTCATTGCGTGTATGTTTATAAACATAAATAGTTGACAAACTAATTTTTTACATTATAAGTAAAAAAAAATGCACAAAATTCACAGAGCGAAAAATTTTAGAACTTTACAGCTTGAAGATTTGCTGAATCAGATGTTTCCATTTTTGTTATGACCCCTAAAAGTTTCATCTATATCCTTCGCCTATGAAAGGTTTTAATAAATTAAATTCAAAACAAATTAGGACACGCTAAAATTGGGTGCAACCAAAGATCAAAGGTGGATCAAAAGACTCGTGTACCTACTTTCATTTCTATATTTTGTCGAAGATATTTATTAAAATCAACAAAATTAGCTCAAATGAGATATATGTGATAGAAACTCAACCAAAGTGGCTTAACTAAATATATTGCGTGTATGGGGAACAAGTAAACCAGAGGAAAGGGATAATGGGCTTAGACCACGGTTTGGACCGATTTATTTCATATTTAGCGCCAAACCACGTTATGTTTAAGAAAACATATCCACTTAATTTCATTTAAATGTTAGACATATTTAAAAAAGATAAGCGGTTTAAAGTCATCTGAAAGGTCGGGAATCATTATATCGAGTATATTTTGGATAGAGGAAGGTTTGGTCTTGTTGTATTAACTTTTGGTATTACTCAAGTACACTAGAGAGCATGTTTCCACTCAATTTTATGAAGATAACTCACTCTAGCCAACATATTCGGCAAAAAGTTCGCTAGAATAATGAAAATCATTATATATAATATATGGAAGCAGGGGGTAATTCGTTGTCCGATTTCGCCCATTTTCGGAATTAAATTATAGTCTATCCTTCACTTAATTTTGCTTAGATATCTTACATATTGATTGATATCTGCGTTGTAAAGGTAATCGGAAATTCGAAAACCTTTATATTAGCTATAAGAGGGCCAGGAGAAATACTGACATGAATTTACCCATTTTTGACGCTACGGCACATTATTATCAGGATAAGAAACTCCTTTATTACTAAGATATCTCACAGGTAGGAAACTAGAATTTGTACTAAGATATCTCACAGGTTGACTGATATGTTCGATATGAAGTTAGCCATAGGCACTGAGATCCATATATTGGTACACACGAGGTGGTATACTTTGAAGGCACTATTTGTGTAAAGTTTTATTCCAAAAGCTTAATTGTTGCTTTATATACTCTATTTACTCTATACTACTCTATCTACTATCTACTACTCTATATACTCCATAGTGAGAGAATCAGATGAAAATTAAATTTGAGTTGCTAATTTTTATGCCGATTCCTAAGAAGCCTTAGATGACATCTTGGCTGTGAAATTTAATGCTTCTGACGTATTTAGTGAATTATCGTACTTTTAGTAGTTTTCAATCTAACCGTTATATGGGGCGTGGGCGTAGTTATCATCCGATTTCACCCATTTTCACACTGTTTGAGGAGGTGTCGGAGAGATTTGGCGTCAATGGTTTGGTGGCCGATGCGTAATTAGTGACCGGAAGGCCGATTACCTTGTAAGTTGCCAGCAACGTTTCTTTCTCCTCGCCTCAGGAGCTGGCGTTTACCGACTTAAGAATCTTATTGCGGTTCTGTACTTTGGAAATGGTCACGGTCGTATGCGGAGTGAAGGAGTGCAGACTATCAAAAGTAACACCCACTATTTTTGGGTTATAACACCCACAGTCGGGATATTAATGCCATGTAGGAGAGAGTGTTAGGCTCCTTGCAGTGAAGAACCGAGAAAGGTGGAGATAGTTCACTTTCGTACATATGTCATCGATTCCATTGCCCGACATTAATCTCGTGAAATCATCGGCGTATGAGTAAAAAAAATTCTCTTTGGTGGTTGGGGAGCTTCGGGATGCAGTAATTACGCAGTAGTAGGGAGAGAACACCACTGTGCTGAACCCCCTACTTAATTCTTCTTAACTTTCAATTTTGACCTCGAGATAATAGGAATGATTGACGACAGCTCAGAAATCGGATTTCGGAAATCAACTCGTCTATTAGGTGAACAAAACTATTATAGTCTTTTGCAACATGTTGGAAGAGTATATAAAAGTTATTTAGTACAGAGCATCAAAGAAGGGAGAGGGAGGCATCTGTAGCTTAAAACTTTTTAAAATTGTGCTTAAGGCCCGCCCCAAATAAGTTTAATGTACATATCTCCTAAACCACTGAAGCTAGATCCACGAAACTTACTGATGGAAACACATTCTCGCGTATACTGGTGCAACCCAAAAGTTGCTGCAATCAGTCCACATCTTCCTCTAGCCCCAATGGACCCGATATAAATACTTGCGACTTCAAAGCTAACTTTAAACTCGATGTTGTGATTTCCTGCTTTTCAGTTTGCTTTAAATCGTTTATGTTGGACAATATGTGTGATATTTTAATGAAATTAAGTGGACATGCTTTCTTAAATATAGTGTGGTTTAGCGCTACATGTAAATGTAATAGGTCTAGACCTTGATCTAAATTCCATATCCCTAATATAGCCAATATACGAGGGCGGGTCAATAAGTCCGTGACTTTTTGAATTTCTGACGTCTTTACTGAAAAAAAAAACACTACTCCTACACTACTAAACACTACTACTAAAAGTCACGTACTTATTGACCCGCCCTCGTATTAAATTTAGCGCTTTTTATTAGGTTTATACCATTTGAGTTAATTTGGTTAACTTTAATATAAACATGTCGGACGCAAAGCAAAATATAATGAAACTAAGTGAGTCTATGACCGGTAATATTATATAAGTTAGTAAGATACCAAATATGATTATAATCCAATCACAATTTCGTTGAATAATGCATTTTAAATTCTTACGTAATATTTTTTATAATATAGTTTTATATGTTCGGTTCAATCCGAATTTAGGTCTTCCTTACTTTTTTTTCCAGATTTTGAATGAAACAAATTTTTTCAGTAATGACCAATTTCTGCAAATAGAATGTAGAAATGAATGCATAGCCCTAAGAAAATGAAAGATATTTTGTCATAAGTATTTCTATCGCCACAACTTCCTCTCCTTGATTTCCAACTCAGCCCCCAATTCATCAAGAGTTCTAATAATAACCGCTCCGAAGGAGCTGAAGGAAAGCGAATTTTTTTTGTACACGTTTTATAACTCCACTTCAACCATTTTGAGCCTTAATAACTGTGGAGTTGAATTAGGGTTTTTTTTTAAGAAGAACGAGAAGATCTTGCTGATGTGCTGAGGTGCCTGAAGAACTTGTCAGAAAAGCTATACCTTTTTTTGGCTTTCGGAATAAAGGAAATCTTAACCTATCTCAAAGTTTCTGGAATGTGTACTTCACATCGGGGGGAACAAGACACCTACCGTGGCAGGTACTATGAGTACAAGGCGAGGGTTAACATGGTTTTTATGAAGCAATTCATCTACCGCATTAACTATAATGGAATCTTATAATGGAAATTAAGTAATCTTAAGTGGAAACGTAATCTTAAGTGGAAACGTAATCTTAAGTTCATCAGAGTTTCGAGAAGAGGGGTGGTCACGAAAGCACCACATTCCTATCCTGCCTATTTAAAATTTGTTGGTAATGGTGCTATAGTTGGACTAATGTAGAGAATGTAATCGAAAATCATAGTTTAATGCGAATGCTAATTCGAAATTAGTAGTTTAGAAATATTCTACGCATATATTTATAATGTAAGGCGAATAATATAATTGTATATGTGTAGCTATTTATAATAATGCAACGTATTTAATTTTAGGAAAGAAGCTTATATATATGTTTTCTTTTTAGCAACGGGTCTATTTGTGGGGGTCACTTTTTCACTTTTGATGCTGAAAAGAAAAACTTGGCCTTTATTAATTGGAGCTGGATTTGGCGTCGGCGTTGCTTTTAAAACATGCGAAAAACATTTAAATGTGTAAATTGAAATGTATAAAAATATCTTGTTTGAAAGAAGAAAAAATGAACAGTTTTAATTAATGCAGATAAAATATGCTTTTAACTTGTTTGTGTAACAACATTATGAACTTAGAATCTGACAAGAGACGATAGATGTTGGTAATGAGTTGCCGAATAACTTGTCAGTTCTTCACGTAAATGGCAGCACTAATTGGACGTAGAATGAAATAAGTAATATTTTCACAACGGTTATATTTCAAGGTCGACAACAGACGGCTAGTCCACCTTCAGTTTCAATGGAGCACACCGAAAGCTGTCAAATGAAGTCTTCATGGAAATAAGTTCTGGAAACAAAAAATGTAGGGCTGTAAAATAAATATTTAGAGATTGGAATTTTTAAACGACTAATTCTGTACTGGAAATTTACACAAATACAATATAATGTAAAAATACAAAAGTTTCCAGGTCTAACAAAGCGACCAAATCAAGAAATTTTAGAAATACAAACTGCTGTTTCTAAATCATATGGGGATAAACTGATTTTAAAAATATGCATAACTTCTGTGACGGTCATGGTGAGAATTTACGATCCTTTTAGATATTGATGAGTGTAATTTACTGAAAGTGCGAAAACTTACTAAAAGGCGAGAACCGTTAAATTTGATAGTAAAGATGGTATGGGGAAATGTATAGGAATCGGTGTAAAAATTTATTATGCACCAGATTTTGTGCATAACGTTATCAAGACATTATTATGCCATGGTGTGAAAATGTGGGAAACCGAACTACACCACGCCTACAACTATTTCCGAAGAAGACCTCTTACTTCATTTAAATAAGTTAAAATTATTTCTTACCTATAGCCCTGATATGATATCATCATGCTTCTTTAAAAATGGTGCCAAATATATCAGATAAAAGATATCCCAAACAAGGTATATTTCCTTCAATATGGAAACAGTCTATGTGTGTGTTCTATCATTAAGATAGGAAGATACCCACTGAAGAAATCTTGGTTGAGAACCAAGGAGATCAAGTTTTTGCACGAGAATTGAGTGATTTAATACGAACGCTTTGCTAAAGTCAGTGATATAAGTATGTTTATTCTCCCTAAAACCCTCTGATACATCGATCACAATTTCATGCAAATTTGTTAGTGTAGATTTCCTTTTACAACCAAGTTTCAGGTTATTTAATCTGTGATAATAGCTTCAAAAAGTTTAGATATTGACGTTTTTTTGGCATTTCCTTTATATTTTTCAATGGATGACCTAAACCCACTCCTATGCAAAGGGATTATAAACGACTGTTTCCTTATTAAAAGAAATATACCTTGTTTAAGAAATTATTTGGCACAATTTTTAAGGAAGCATGATGGTATCATATCCATGCCGTAGATAAAACATTATTTTAACTTAATAGAATAAAGTAAGACGTCTTCGGAGACTATAGAGAAGACTTAATAGAATAAAGTAAGACGGAAATAGTTGGTGCATTAATTGAAGTAATCGGACGGAAGTAATACTAACAGGGAAAATTTTTAGGAGAATTACTACAGTAATTTGACTTAAAAAAATCTGCAAACATGTTGGAAATAATATAATTGTCGCATGACGTGATAGATTTATATTTCATCGCGCACGGAAATTTAGAAATACTGCGTTTGGAATTAACGAAACCATAAAACAGTTTTGGATAACATACAATATTATTTTTTACCATATTAATGTAATTATTTTAACATTTTTTGTTTAGATCCAAATACTCTCGATGCATTGCTGAATATTTTGAATAGCCGCAAGTAGCAATAGCCACCAGTTTTTTTTTAAGTTTAAAAGCTCGAGTCTTAATATTTTTTAGTTTATATAACTCTTTAGAGAACCACGGACTAGCACTTTTTATTAACAATGAGTTTTGGAACACACTCTTCAAAGAAATTTATAATATTTTTATTGAAATGTGAGACACTAAATTAAAAGTTAAAAAATAAATCAAATTAAAATAAAAAACTAAAATGAGAAAAGTTGAACCGAGAGCTAAAGCTACAATTTGGATATTATCAAGTAAATGGCCTGTGATTTCGACAGTTATTTCCAATGCGAATACGAATCTTCTGGCAGAACAAAAATATACCGAATTACCGAAAACTTTGAAGCATTATAAATGTAAACTAAGTCTACAGCTTACCGAATTTGTTCGGAATTAAATTAATTTGGTTAAGGCCCAACTCAGATAGTTTTTCTAAAAACTCGTTGACGTATAACCTTGTGAAATAGGCATAATGCAATCATCGATAGCTTTCCATTACACGTACTGCAAATTGAAATCACCCAGAACAATTATGGAATCAGAATTATTTACCACTGAAATAACACTATTTATAAAAGAATCATGTTGCATGTATACAGATAAGTCCGATTGTGGGAGGTATGCAAGATAATGTTAGATAAGTCTGGCAACTGTTAATATAAATTCTAAAGCATTTAAGTTCAATTGAGCAAGTATTGAGAACAAGAACATCTTCTGATGGAATAGAAGAGTGAACTGCAAATAGAACACCTCCTATGATTCTGTTCATTCGATCACATCTGAATATTTGAAACTGGCTGTATAATATCTCATTATTAAATGTAAGGTTTTAGCTATGTTTCCGTGAAAGATTTATGTCATTGCTTTAGTATTATAATTTAGCATTATAATTAGTACTGTTTAAATACAATTCAGTTAATTTTATATTAAGATCTCTATCATTTTGATAATAAATACACAGCAAGTTTCCATCATTCAGTTTTCTATTTCATCTGCTTTTTTAGGTATTTTAGCGACATTTGCTTCTGTAAGTTTACCACGCTTATACTTAAACTCACGTACAAATGCACCGGATAACCAGAATGCGCTTTCAAGAAGCACTTGAAAATTTTCAAGAGATACACCTATTTTAAAATGTGATTATCTTATAATTAAATTTTAGAATGGGAATATCATCATTCTCTAAATTCGACGTAGTTTAAAACTTTATGTCGTCAACCGAGCTATCCTTGGCCAATTTTATTAGTTAAAAAATATTGATATAAAATATCAATTTTTAGGTGGTATTACAACAAATTTTTTAAAAGAAGCAAGTGAGTTTTTAACGGGAGGAACCTGAATTTTTTGATTCTTAAAGCCGTTAGGTGGAGCTTTAGAAGAAGTAAGCTCTTTAGACGTAGGCTTCTCACCTTGAAGGTACGGTGGAGAAATATTTATAAGGTTAAGGTCAATGTTCGGAGGGTAAATACTCTTCCGAACAGAAAAACTGGTTAAATCCTCAGCGGGCGGACGTTTACTTTTAGGGGCAGGTTTAAAAGTTTCGTGAGGATCATTTAGGCATATAAAAGGAACACTTTCATAATGCCTAATTTTGCGGTGAGGGCTTCAAGTTCTCTACCGATTTCATTGCGTGTATGTTTATAAACATAAATAGTTGACAAACTAATTTTTTACATTATAAGTAAAAAAAAATGCACAAAATTCACAGAGCGAAAAATTTTAGAACTTTACAGCTTGAAGAGTTGCTGAATCAGATGTTTCCATTTTTGTTATGACCCCTAAAAGTTTCATCTATATCCTTCGCCTATGAAAGGTTTTAATAAATTAAATTCAAAACAAATTAGGACACGCTAAAATTGGGTGCAACCAAAGATCAAAGGTGGATCAAAAGACTCGTGTACCTACTTTCATTTCTATATTTTGTCGAAGATATTTATTAAAATCAACAAAATTAGCTCAAACGAGATATATGTGATAGAAACTCAACCAAAGTGGCTTAACTAAATATATTGCGTGTATGGGGAACAAGTAAACCAGAGGAAAGGGATAATGGGCTTAGACCACGGTTTGGACCGATTTATTTCATATTTAGCGCCAAACCACGTTATGTTTAAGAAAACATATCCACTTAATTTCATTTAAATGTTAGACATATTTAAAAAAGATAAGCGGTTTAAAGTCATCTGAAAGGTCGGGAATCATTATATCGAGTATATTTTGGATAGAGGAAGGTTTGGTCTTGTTGTATTAACTTTTGGTATTACTCAAGTACACTAGAGAGCATGTTTCCACTCAATTTTATGAAGATAACTCACTCTAGCCAACATATTCGGCAAAAAGTTCGCTAGAATAATGAAAATCATTATATATAATATATGGAAGCAGGGGGTAATTCGTTGTCCGATTTCGCCCATTTTCGGAATTAAATTATAGTCTATCCTTCACTTAATTTTGCTTAGATATCTTACATATTGATTGATATCTGCGTTGTAAAGGTAATCGGAAATTCGAAAACCTTTATATTAGCTATAAGAGGGCCAGGAGAAATACTGACATGAATTTACCCATTTTTGACGCTACGGCACATTATTATCAGGATAAGAAACTCCTTTATTACTAAGATATCTCACAGGTAGGAAACTAGAATTTGTACTAAGATATCTCACAGGTTGACTGATATTTTCGATATGAAGTTAGCCATAGGCACTGAGATCCATATATTGGTACACACGAGGTGGCATACTTTGAAGGCACTATTTGTGTAAAGTTTTATTCCAAAAGCTTAATTGTTGCTTTATATACTCTATTTACTCTATACTACTCTATCTACTATCTACTACTCTATATACTCCATAGTGAGAGAATCAGATGAAAATTAAATTTGAGTTGCTAATTTTTATGCCGATTCCTAAGAAGCCTTAGATGACATCTTGGCTGTGAAATTTAATGCTTCTGACGTATTTAGTGAATTATCGTACTTTTAGTAGTTTTCAATCTAACCGTTATATGGGGCGTGGGCGTAGTTATCATCCGATTTCACCCATTTTCACACTGTTTGAGGAGGTGTCGGAGAGATTTGGCGTCAACGGTTTGGTGGATATAGCTTTAGTGTTTTGTAAGATTTGTATATTAAACCTATTAGTGGGCGTGGTTATGCCCAGTTTTTAAAAAATGTATCGCAAATTTAATTTCCTTCAAACTTTCCTGCTGTAATTTTAGGTATTAAATTATAGTTTTGTATCTTAAGTTGTAGCTTAGTTATGGCAGTTTGTTTATAAGCTTTCGTTTATCGGGCTCGTCTTCTTGATAATTTATAAACATATTATAACTCTATATCTATCTCGATTCGTTTTGGATGTTATAAACAACCGCTAGGTAGACAAAATTATTATTCTCTGTTGCAACATGTTGTGAGAGTATAAAAATGTTGCGAAAGAATTCAATATTTGTAATTCGACAACAATATAAATTGATTGCAAACATATCTGATTATATAATATAATTATTTTCATATACAAGATATTTATATTAAAATCATCTGACTGATACATCTCTATATTCTTGATATTCGTGCTGTGAGAAGGTACATACCGATATCTATAATTTTTATTACCGAATGACATAATAATATTTTAAACATTCTCGCCTAATTTAATTGAGATATACATATGAGATATGAACTAAACCAAAAGAACAAAATTTAATATGTTAGGTATATGAGGGAAAAGCAACTGCAGGCACGGATGCGATTATATTAGGGGCATATGGTTTAGACTAAGGTCTGGAACAAATTCATTTATATTCAGCGCTAAATCGCATTCTGTTTAAGAAAATGGTAACTTAATTTATTTAAATGTAACACATATTGGGCCAAATACACGATTTAAAGTCAGCTACAAAGTAGGAAATCACTATATTAAGATATCTCATATATTGACCGATATATATGGTATAAAGTCAACAGGAAGTTTGAAAATTCTTATAATAGGTATATGGGGGCTACGGGGAATATTTACCCGATTTTAAAAATTTTTGACACAAGTGTACCTTTTATCAGGAAAAGATGTACTTTGAATTTCATTAATATATCTTACAGATTCACTGATAATTTCGATCATGAATTGGCACTGACTTCCTCATTTTCCGTATCTGAAAGCCTGAAAAGTTTTAGTCTGATTTCGGCAATTTTTGGATGTGTTACAAATTGTATTTGTGCAAAGTTTCGTTCCGACCAATCTTCATTGGTTCTTTGTCTATTCATTATATAGTGAAAGAATCAGATGGAATTTAAATTTGTATTATATGGGAAGTAGGGGTAGTTGTAGTTCGATTTCGCCCATGTTAGCACTGTGGCTTTAGAAAGCCATGATAATGTGATGCTTCGTTCTTGGTATATAGGATTTCATCTAGAAGTAGGCGGTGTCAGCTCCATTGTTCAATTTTTAAACCTTTTCCTATGCAGCTATTGTGTTCCATCTCAATTTTAAAATTTAAAGCTTCTGGCGTATTTCTTTAACGAGTTATCGCTTTAGTAGTTTCGCGTTTAGTAGTTTTCAACATAAACGTCTTAGTGGGAGGGGCGTGGTTATCATCCGGATTCACCATTTTCAGACTGAATGAGGGGTGCTAGAAACACCTGTAATCAGCAAGTGTGGTTAATATAACTTTATACTTTAGTAGTAGGAGATATGTACATTAAACTTATTAGGGACCATAGATAAGTACATTGAACTTATTTTTGATGCCCCGTACTAATTAACATTCTTATACTGCCACATCATGTTGCGAGAGAGTATAATGGTTTTGTTCACCTAAAATTTTTTTTATTATATCTAAAACGCATCGAGAAAGATATAGAGTTATATATACCAAAGTGTTCAGGATGACTAACTAGAGTACAAATTAAGATATCGTGATGAAACTTCGTTTATTACGTATAGAGTCTGTGAGTTTTATAACCATTATCATGAAATTAGTTTTACACAAAGATTAATATGATAGCAGTAGTCATGTGCTATTATGTTTTCATAAAGTTTTTTTTTATACATACACCATAAGTTAAATTTCTGTATGTAATTCATTGTACGAACACATTTTTATTGTATGCCGTTGATTTTGTTTCTCGCATTGATTTAGCGCTTGATTCGAGAAAAGTAAATTGTAATTTATTATTGTAATAGTGATACATAGTATTCATATTGTGCTTTGTGTTGTGTTGTCCCTGTGTTCTGAGCTCTCTTATTCATCGGAAGAAGCGTTAATCGTATATGAAGTGAACAAATGCATAATCCAGAGTAAGTTCAGAGCAAATTTTTTGCAGCGGAAGATGATCCGTATGTCAGCGGCGACAATGATGATGTGGATTATGTTCCTCTTGACGACGGAGAGGAATCTTATGCTGATAATTAGCTTGAGGTTGAACCAGAATTGCTTGAACATGAAGATGTTGATGGAACGTGTGATGTAGTGTGATGCAATGTGCCTAATCTACGGTGCAGAAACCAAAACCCACACTAGCAACGTCTGTCTAGCCTCAGCACCATCAGCTGCATAAACAGTTTTTATATTTTAAGTTTTATTCATGAATTTTTCATGGTAATTAATAAAAACTATAAGAAATTAATTGAATTTGAAAACTAAATGTTTTTGAGGTCGAATAAATAATTTTTTTTTTATCAATACTACTTCTAACAAGCAAGGTAGTATTTTATACTCTCGCAATTTATCACATTTTATTATGATAACTCAGAACTGCCGATTTATTCGCCATAAAGTCCACTAGAATGAAGGGCTGTGATAATTTGTGGACTACGACATCTTACATATGTATAAACAATATAAACTCAACCGGATGTTTGAAAATCATTGTATTAGGTATATGGGGCTATGGGTTTTATTGACCCAATTCGATTCATATTTGGAACAAGGAAACAATATTTTTAGAAAAAGATGCACTTTCACGATTCCATTAAGAAATTTAACATATTGATATATAGGATATTCGATTTCGACAATTTTTAGACACGAGACGGAATGACTTGAAGGCCCCATTTGAGCAAAATTGTATATCGATGTCTTTATTGGCGCTTGATTTATATTCTATATAGTGAAGGTTGTACTAAAATTTTGCCAATTATCACAATGTAACATAAAAATATCACAATAATAATATGTACCAAATTTAGTTGAAAATTTTCTGAAATAGAGCGTTTCATCTCAGGTACATTGTCAACTTTTATATCGATTCCTATGAAGCCCTTAGGTGACGTCTTGACTATGCAATTTAATGCTTCTGACTTAGTTCTTTAGTGAATTGTCGCACTTTTAGTAGTTTGCGATATAATAGTTATATGGGAAGTGGGGGTGGAGGCGTCAGAATCTTTAAATTTTAAAGTAGATATGATTCGGAACGGGTGCGTAGGAATAATATTGAAATTTGGACAATGGGATGGCACCGCTCACTTTTCGTTGAAATATGATATCTCAGCAACTGTTTTACTAAGTTCAACCTAATTTGGTGTATAGCATTATTTTTACATTTCAGTGTGAAAATGGGTGAGATCGCCTAGGCCTAGTTCTCATAAAACCCAATTTTAAAATTCGTCTGATTCTTTGACTATATTCACAGTATATAAATCAAGCCCCAATTAAGCTATTGGAATAAAACTATGCACGGGTAGTGCTTTTAAGTTATGTCATCTCATTCCAAACAATAGTCGAATCAGATTACATCTTTCCAAGCACCCAGAAACCAAATATGTGGACCTCTGTGCCTATGTCTGAATATTTACTAAAAATATCAGTCAATTTGTTGGATATCTTAATGAAAATCAGAGAGCATCTTTCCCTGGTAATAACATGCTGTGATGACAAAAATGGATAAAATCTGGTAAAAAATTTCCCCTACCCCTGACTGAATTATTTTTATTACATAGAATGTATGTAGTTTTGATATTTCTATTATTATTCGAAATAATGTTTTTTACTTATAAAGAAAGACAAATGTGAACTTAAAATACAAAAATGATTTGTATGAGTATCAATTATATTATATAAAATAGAAAGAGCGGTTTTTGTCGGTTTTCACACGATCTCTTTTCGATTTTGATAAACAAAAAAAAATTACAGTATTTCCTGCAACAACGGGAAATCCCACATTTTGCTTACAAGGAATTCCCAGGAATGTGCCAGAACAATATTTAGAGGAAACTCCTGCTATTTATATAATCAAGGTACATTTTTTGACGGAAATTCCCTAATCTATCTGAATGTGTTAAATTGGGACTAAATATACGTTTTAATGAAAGATTAACTTTGTGTATTGTTACATTAAATTTTATTTGTAAATATAATTTTTTTTGTTTTGAAAATTAAAAAAAAAAATTATTTTTTTGAATAAAATGTTATTCGAACTAAACAATTTGAGATTAAAATAAAAATAAATCTAAACACATCTTAACGTTTTTATGTTAACACAATTAAGTATAAATAACTCCAATTTTATTATAATTCATTTATATATTGTACTTAACACTGATAAATATTACCAGTATTCTTTAAGTCCCCAATCAAGTTTTCTTTCGTTGTTAAAAAAATTAGGATATTTATATTGTTATATTCCTGACCCCCCTCCTCTCTGCCGATTGTTGCTACCACCAGAAGCTTCCGGAGATCCGTCGCCTGCAGAATTGGTTAAGTTTAATCCATTGGTATTATTTGTTGCTAAATATTGTATAGAACACAGCAGGCCAGTAAAAGAAAGTAATAAGGTTTCATATTACAATTACCTGTAGCAAGAAAATGTGGGGTAGCAATAGTTTTTCCTTTGGAGAAATTGCTGCACACATCATACTATCGTGTTTTATTAAGCCTTGATGTATTGCAGGGAGTATGAAACCGAATTGCATCTTCCTTCCTTTAATAAAAATCAATTTGATTCTTTTCCGACCTGGTTTCTCTATATACCTTTACCCATTGCCATTTCTTTGTCCTTATTGGGATTTTTACCACTCTGTTAACATTAAATTTCAAAACGAACATTTTATTAATGATGTGTGTGATGTGATAAATGAACATTATACGAATCAATTTCCAAGCCTTCCTCGGTGCAATTTAATATATTTTTCGTATGCTGAATTTTATCACTATATTCCATTTTCTAAAATATTTATTTAATATTATGCATATTTTAATAAAAAACAATTACAGGTCATAGCCTCACGGAGTTTTATTACTATATTTTGCTTCGTGTCTGAGATATTTACATTAAAATTTACCAAATTAACTGAATCGCATTATATTTAAGAAAACATATCCACTTAATTTCATTAAAATATTACACATACTGATCAACATAAACGGTTTAAAGTCATCTGGAAAGTCGAGAATTTTTATATCAGGTATATTTGGGCTAAATCTGTACTGATCGCATTAATCCTTTTCATTACTCAAGTATACTAGGGAACATGTTTTCATACAATTTTACGAGGATTATTCAGACAGTGACCCACATATTCGGCTTTAAGTCTGGTAGAATAACGAAAATTATTATATATAGTATATGGGAGCTGGGGTCTATGAATTAGCTCCGTAGACCGATTTCATACATTTTCGACTAATTTTGCTAAAATATCTTACGTATTGACCGATATATGCCGTATAAAGCCAACCGGATGCTTGAAATTCTTCTTTTAGGTATACGGGACCTATGTGAAGTGTTTACCCAATTTCGATATAAAGTCAGATATAGGTACTGTGGTCCTTGTATTGAGTATATGAGGACTTCAAAAGTTATATGCATTTATTTTATGCGATTATTTTTACGCATGTGATGGAATATCTTGAAAGCACTATTTGTACAAAGTTTCATTTTAATATCTTAATTGATGCTTGATTTTTATATTTTAAAGTCAAAGTTTCCGTGTACAAACCCAGTCTGCGGAATGGAAAATCGGGAGTAACTCAACATTTATACTCAAGCCATTTTTAGAGGTCAAAACCTGGCGCATTTTTTCAGGTGTGTTGTTCACATGTGTTGTTGTTTCGAGTATACTTGCGTTGTTGGCATTAACAAGCATACTCGAAATTATGTCTCCACACAATTTTATGAATATAACTCTGAATAGTGAATAACTGAATTGACATAATATTCGACATAATATCTGCTATAATAACGAAAACTGTATATATAGCATATGGGAGCTGATGTGATTTGTTGATCGAATTCAGAAATTTTTGGCATTAAATTATAATATATCTAAAATCATACGTTCACTTAATTTTGCTAAGATATCTTACATATTGATTGATTTAATCGCATAAACCCAGTCGGAAATGTGGAATTGATAGGAGAAGTATTCATTAATTTTTAGCATAATGACGCATTATTAGCAGGAAAAGAGGCTGTATTTCGTTAAGATACCTCACAGATTGACCGATACATATGGTGCGAAGTCAACCGGAAGTTTGAAAAACCTTATATTAGGTATATGGGAGCTAGGGGACGTATTTACGTGATTTTATTCATTTTAAGCACAAGGATACACTGTTATAAACAAGAGACGCCCTCTGAATTTCACAGGAATAATTCTCAGGTCGACCGATGTATAATGCAATAAGTTAACCGGAAGTTCGAAAATCGTAATATGAGGCATGTGGGGGCTACGGAAAGTTTTGACCCGATTTCCACACATTTTTGACACAAAGTTGGAATATTATCAGGCAAACATTTGTTTTGAATTTCAATAATATATTTAGCAGATTGGCACATATTTTAGGTAAAAAGTCAGCCATACATACTAGGGTCCACATTCGGTATCTGATGGCTAGAAAAGTTATATTCCGATTTCGACAATTTTTAGACGTGATATATGGGGCACACGCTAAATGCACTCTTTGTGCAGAGCATTGCTCTGATACCTTCACTGTTAATTGGTTTATGTACTATAAAGTGAAAGGATCAGATGGCATTTAACATCGTGATATATGAAAAGTAGGCGTATACCCTATATGCATTCTTTATGAAAAATTTTGTTGCGATAGCTTGACTGGTAATTGATTGATGTACTGTAAAATGAAAGAATCATATGGAATTTAAAATTGTGATATATGGGAGTTGGGGTATATGATATATATATATATGTGATATATGGGTTATTATTCTATTTCATTAATTTTTAAAGTGTGTGAGGATGTTGTAGAGAGACTTGTTTTAAGTAGTTTCGGTTTATAGAGCTTCAATGGTTTGTGAGTTACATAAATTAAACCTAATAGGGGGTGAGCTAGCTCCACTTTCTCAACATTAAGGTGTCTATTTTATATTGATATTATGTAAAAAGTACTAATTTAATATCCAAAGGAACTAGAAGGCAACCATCTGTTTCTAAACCTTTACCTCAAAACTGTGCTATGCGGGTTTAAACTGAAGTGGTTAAGATGGAAATACAGTTATAAATATTTTCAAATAGCTTTCTTTATCTGCTTATAATTTTTACTTAAAAAAATCTATATTGGTATATTAAAACTAATTCTAAGTTTTTTAGGCAGGGCAAATCTTAAGTACAGCTGCACCCATTTAATTCGTTTTTATTAATTTATTATGATACGGAGTTTTTTTTGGACCAATAAAAAACTTGTCACAATCTATAAAAATAAGTTACATAAATTTAAGGAACCCTGTTTTCTCGCATAGCCAACTTTACATGTTGCGGAGCCGGAAAACCTCGGAACTCTTCATTTACGTAACCTCTGCTGAAAATACTCAAAATTTGGTCTATAAATTAGATAAATGTTTTAGTTATTTTTAATATGTGTCGTATTTTTATGACATTAAATGTTTACTTAGCCATAATATGGCTTAGCGCTGAAAATGAATGAAATATAATATTATGATTTCCGATTCCCTGGTTGACTTTTTTCTCATGTGTTACCCTTTGGATGAGTTCATATTGCAAATATCTCCATAGAAGATGTCCCAAGAAATTTAAACGAGAAGATATCGATTAATGTTATGTCGTTCGGTAATAAAAATTATGGCTGTTGTACCTTCTCACAGCACTAAAGATGATTTGTCTTATTTTTTATTAGCTTTAATGGTTTGTGAGATATATACATTAAAGGTATTAGGGAGTGGGGTAGCTCACACTTCCTGAACATTTTCAACTCACAGATGCCCATCCCTACTATGATTCCGTGTACCAAATTCCAGTTTTATATCTTAGTCATAGCGTTTTATAAGTTTTCGTTCAAAGGTATTTTGGGGGCATGGCAGTGGTCCGATTAAGATCATATAGTTTTACTCAATTTATCGCGTGCACGGAAAGACGGATAGACGAACGGACGGACGGACAGAAAGTCGTGGGAATTCAACTCTTCCCGTCATCCTGATCATTTATAAATTGTATATATAACTCTATCCCGATTAGTTTTCGGTGTTATAAATCGGATTCGGATGAATCAAGGCGGATAACGGAACCCAGAAAAAAAGACGAAAGATTATACATTATACCTTGCAATAAGTACAGGTTGACAAAAGCGATTGTGAAATTACTGCAGTTACATAAAACATACAAAGCATGACTTACTGTTTTAAAAAAATGTGTAAGGCTCAAGAGAAATTTTTATTTTTACATACGAAGACAGCAATTGTTTTGTAATTTTTTTACTTTTTCAGCATAATAGTTTCACTTTGTTCAGCTTATTATTGTGCTTATTATTGTTATAAATTCATATTTAAAAAGTGTGAAAATTTTTCTTAAAAGGCATTTGAAACGCCTCCAACATTCCCAATAGAAAAAATATTTAAATTGATTTAAAATTGAAGAAAACGGCGAATCTTTGAAAATTAGGAAAGTAAAATTAAGGAAAATGTGGCAAATGTAGAATAGTTTAACAGCGAGGAAAGTGTAGAAGTAATTCTACAGACAGATAATTTAAATAATAAATTAGCTAGATTGTTTCGTAGACATAGGCCCACTTGAGATTATGAATTCATTTTTTAGAAATTTCAAAAGAAAAAAATTTAAATACAAACTTTATAAATTTCATTTTGTAAAACCTATCATAACCAATGTCGCAGTTGGATCATATATTCATTTTGGTTTGAGTAGCCAATTAAAAACGATATCAGATGTATTTTATTTTTCGCCATCATCGAGTATTGACCTTAGTATCTTAGTGTGTGCAATTTCATTGAGATAAATAATTAGAAAAAGTACCAAATTTTCTAGTAGGTATAATTTTAGGTAACAGTAAACCAAATAACTACATTTTGTAGTGAGTTATTTGTTAGCGGCGTTCGTGGATATACATCGAGATATGGTTGTTCAAAATTCAGAATTGGGTTTTAACATTTAGTACTAACTCGGGTGTATTGATAGGTGATGCAGATTTTTTAAACAGAACAAATGTAAACCATCACTCTATGTTGTACTTAAATGAAAAATCAGGTTTTGATTTCCCAATAGATTTTATGCATCTGATAGAATTACTTGCACATAGTTCGTAAATTTTTAATAAGATTAAAAACCAATAAAGTGTCTACGAAATTACCAAAAACTAAAATACAATTAACATCTAAAAAATTAATATCAATGCGTTGAAATATTAAAAAAGTTTGCTCGTAAGCCGCAATTTCTTTCGATGACGAATTGGCAAATTGGAAATCAGTGGAGTTTTGGCAATTTCATTTTCACACTGGTATTATCGCTTTTAAAAATAAAATATTTGGTGACCAATACTAAGAATTCCTGCTCCTGCATTGCGCATATATATTATTATGTTGTCCAAAATTTCGTCATGTAATATTTTACAATATTATAGGGCGAAAACAATGTTTCTTATGATGTTCACAGTTTATTCCATATAAAAGAAACTTTAGAACTCGTGGGTGGTCCAATCGCAGGTTCATGCTATGCTTTTGAGAATTGTTTCAGACTCCTACCGTCTTGTGCGAAAGCCCACTCAATTCAATTGGCGTGTCGAAGGTACTCACGGAATCATCGGTGTAATGATCATCTCAAATGATTTTATGGCACTAATGTGCTGAGCAAAGCGATTAAGCATTTACAAATTTTCATAAGTATCTGGTTGACTCTTATCATTACTATCTCTCCATAGGAATCCTTAAACGCGTTCATACCTAAAATGTGCTTCGTTGATTTATGTACCATGTTTTATTAATCTGGAAGATGTACTTCGTTCCTTCGAAAACCTTATGTAAAATAATGAATGTACTCTATTATGTATATTATATTTAATCAAATATCTGCAATCGAAACAATCTTCTCAACAAACAAGTTCCTAAAAGCTGTTTTGGGTGACAAAATCTACTCTTAAGTTACCTATTAACGCAGCCTACATTCTCAGGAACCGTAGAAACCATACGTGTGACCATATGTTGTCGGACACTCTTCAGATTGATTTAGGTACATCAGGTACAAATGCGTTTGGCAATGATGAATATATATAACTTTGGAGAGTCTGACACTGGCATGAAATTGGCTGCATAAATTATTTGCTTTCGGCCTGTACCTTCAATGATTGGCGGCTGGCACAATAACGCAATTTAACCCTTGGCCTGGTAAAACCAAAAGTCATTACTCTGTGCGGTAATAAAACGAAAACAAATTGGCAGAAAGTAGTGCTAATTCACTTATAAATGAAAATTAATTTATTCAGTATTGTATATATTTAATAACAGTACATATTTTTAGATATTAAAACACTTTATTAGTATTCTTTATGCAATTAGTTACCAGCCTAAAAGTTAACTAAAGAATTTCATTTGGGTATCAAACCACACACATTAACATAAATGTTTTTACACATTAACACAAATGCACAAAATTATAACTTCAATGTGTATATTTACATAACATTAAACTTTTAATTCGAATTATATAAAAAATTTATTGTCTTAGTTTTCAATAATTCCACATATGAATTTTTAAGTAAATCCATAATTAGAAGTTTCGTTAATAAGAATTTCTGGCTAAGGGCATCTGGAGATGTAATACGAGCACGCTGCTGGTATATAAGAATGAAGTCTCAGGGTACAACAGGTTAAGTTGGTAAGAACACTTGTAGTGGTAAATACTCCGCGAAAAGAAAACGTCGTACGATGTCTTTACACATAATTATCGATGTGAATTTCGTGTTTTGATACAACATTGTTTTTTCATGGGAAAACACCGTTCAAAGCAGAGGCTTGATAAGTGTTACGGATAGCATAGAAAAAAGTTGGATAACAGAACAGTTTAACAGTTGGATAACTGGACACAAAGCATAGAAGAGAACGTTATGGCAGATTACATGGTTAGAAAAGCTGTGGCGTCAGGTATATTGGTCCTCCTTAAAAAAAGTCCAGAGGTTAGGAAAAAATTAAAAGGGATCGGCACTGGGTACAATTTTCTAATCTTCAGGTTAAGGAATTTTTTGGCAGATGCAACACGAAAAGGTTCATAGAAATTCTCATCCACCCTATAGACAAATTAATACTACTTGTTGTGGTGTGTTCTAGCAACTTCAGACTTGGTGCCTTTTGCATAAAATGGGTATCAGACGACGGAAAATATTGGTTCTGCGACCTTAGGGCGGAAAAAAGTGATCGGAATGATGAATACACAAAGGCAGCACTTCGCCAATATCGAGTGCGTTGTATGGCTTCCTCATTGCGCTGTGGCTGGATGAGTGAGGAGTGAGAGTAGGGCATTTATTAGTTTATTTATGTAATGTCTAAATTTCAATATTGGAGTGCGTCAAAAAAGGCGACCAAAGCTAATTGTTAAATGTAACGATCAATTACCATATCTGCATTTGCAAACTAAAGATTCCAATTAGAGTATATAACAAATCACATTTCAAAATCGTTTCAAATAATGCAAAACGATACTATAACTATTTAATTATTTTATGTAACAAAACAATGAACAAAATAATTAATATGTGTCTTTATGTTATATGTTTAATCTACTCCTCCTGTACAAATACTCATCTTGTCATCTTCATCAATTTGACTTTTTAATTTTTATAAATGTATAAATCCTAAACTTTTAAAGCGAACGAATGCTGATGGTCCTTATGTCATTTGCTTATGCATATATCCATTCGCGCTATAACCTTTTTTAATGTTATCAATTAAGAAATAAACCGGTTTCGTTCCTTTTTATCGAAGATAAAACTCAACGAGATGGATGTAGAGCCATGTATATAATTACAAAAGGAAATATGAGACGAATTGATTATGTGGAGTCTAAAATGTCTACAGTTAAATCTGCGCTACTTCGATGGAGTGAAGTTCAAACTGGTAAACAATAAGGTTGCGTAATCGAAACATCCCTTTGCCCAGAAAACTATTTTAGTTAGATACAAGTATGGTCTTAATTAACTTTTTTGAAAAATATGTTCGTATCTATTTAAGCTACTTCAGGGAAACTTAAGGAATAAGGCTAGTTCTGGGTTTTCAATAAATCTAAAAAATTTTTTTAGGCTTAAAGTACACTTTTGGGTCCTAAAATATTACTTAAATGTTAGATTTCTGCAAAAATTTACGTTTTCCTGTCTATTCCGGTACAATTTCCACGGTTTATTCCTAACTTTTTTCTGTAAAAAATTCAAAATTTCATTATAAGTCTACCATTTTGCTAAAAATTTATGTAAAGCTAGAACGGACGTACTTTACCAGCTGGTCTTAAGCAGATAAGACCTATTAATTCGGATAATAGTTATAATAATTACATCAATTTTTTTTTCAGACAACACGATTTTCTGGAATCATCGTAGGGAAACGGAAATACATTCAAGTATTGGAAGAACTTTATAATAAAAAATGTTTCGTAAGAATTCAACATTCATTATTTAACGAAATTGTGATTGGTTGTGATTGATGTGATTGATTAATTTATATATATGTAAATTGGATAAATTTATTGGATATATATTTGGTATCTTACTAACTGACACTATACGTGTGTTCGAAAAATAACGGGAATCTTCGTTTTTTTGAAAAAAATAATTATTCATTCGTCTACATTAATGTTGCCGCCTTCAATATAGTCTAAATTCGATATTATGCAATTATGCCAGCGCTTCTTCCAATCGTCGAAACACTTCTCAAACTCGATTTTTGGGATAGCCCTTAGCTCTTTCAGCGATGCGCTTTTAATGACATCTATACTTTTAAAATGACGGTCCTTTAAGGTTATCTTTATTTTTGGAAATAGGAAAAAGTCACACGGAGCCATGTCTGGCGAATATGGAGTCTGTGGCATCGTTACAGTATTGTTTTTGGCCAAGAATTCACGAACAGGTAACAAAGTGGGAGCAGAATTGAGCAAAAGCCAAATTGCTTTTCCAAACATTCAGGCGTTTTTTTCGGATTGGTTCACACAAACATAGATTTCGAGCAAGAATTCATGATGCACTATGCCATTAAAGTCGAAAAACACAACCGAAGAACATTCCCGTTATTTTCTGAACACACCACGTAGGTCAGAGACTAACTTAGTTTCATTATTATATATTTTTAGTTTTATTATAGTGTTAATATATTAGTGTTAATAGTGTTATTATAGTGTTAATATATAATAGTGTTATTGTATTAGTTTTATTATTATATTCTTCTTCGTGTCCGAAATATTCATATTAAAATAAATCCAATTAACTCAAATGATATATGTGATATAAACTCAACCAAAAAGGCTAATTGAATATATTGGGTATATTAGGCAAATGTTAATCAGAAAATGGAAAACCATTATATTAGGGATATGGGGGTAAGACCAAGGTCTATGCCGATTTCATTCATATTCAGCTCTAAACCACATTATGTTTAAGAAAACATTTTCACTTAATTTCATTAAAATATCACGCATATTTTCCAACATAAACGGTTTAATCTTTATCGTATATATGAGGGATAGGGGCAGGTCTAGACTGATTGCATTAACTTTTGTCATTACTCAAGTACATTAGAGAACATGTTTCCACGCAATTTTATGAATATAACTCACACATCGCCCGACATATTCGGCATTGCGTCTACAAGAATAATGATAATCATTACATGTAGAATATAGGCAGCAGGTTAATTCTTGAACTGATTTCGCCTATTTCTGGACCAAAATACAATATATCTAGTGAAAATATGTTCACTTAGAAAAGAAGTCAGAGAGATACATCACAGGATAACCGTTATATTGGGTTGTTCGGAAAGTCATTTCGTTTTTTTGGGGGAACATGAAAGACAGTTTTCGTATAATGAATAAATATTTTATTAAATTATATATTGGCCATTCTGGTCCAACACCTTTTGCCATCTTTCTGGCAGTAACATAATTCCCCTCTCATAAAAGTTTTGGTCCTTGCTGGCAAAAAACTCGTCCAGGTGGTTTTTGACATCTTCATTTGAGGTAAAGGTTTTGCCATCCAAAAAATTTTGCAGGGAACCAGAGAATGCATATAGCACATACGCTATGTGAATCTTTAAATTCCACTATATTTTATTTTAATTCAATTTATCAACTACGAATAAAAAAAGTATTAATTAAAAATATTACGAAACATTTATATAAACAATTTATACATATGACAGCATGCCTGCACCTGCAGCGGGGAGAAGAGTTTGGATGGTTGTTGTTGTTCTCGTTATGCTTGGAATATTCGTTGTAGGTTAGATACAAGTGTACATTTCTATAAAGTTTGTCGGTCATTCGCGCAAGTTTGTGTGTTTTTGCGATTGCGCATATGAAAGTGATTCCCTGGTGATGCGCACATACATACGTACGTATGTATGTAGAAACTATATTGTGTGTTATTGGGTATTGCAGCATGTTATTTTTGTGATTGCGCATATGAAATAAATGCTATACTCGAATATGTGCATGCGCATATACATATGTGTAAGCACATTTCATTTATGAAAATACCGAAATTGTTAAAAATAGTGAAAATTATGAGAATTGTAATTTTTTCGTTCATTTAGAAAATTCAGATCTAAGAAGAAATAAAAACAAAATCATTATTTTGATTTATATTATTTCTTTAATAAATTTTAGTTTATTTTAATTTCTATTATTTTTGTTCATAAATTACATAAATAATATCAATAAAAAAAAATTAATTTTGTCATTCACATTCCGCATGCAAAATTCCTATTAATATTCTTATTTCAACCCTATCCTCATATACAAAATTTGCTGATCGCTATTTTCTGTTGGCAACAGCGTATTTAACATATTTCGCTATAAAATAGCGCATATGTTAGAGAATGGTGAATTCTTTACTAGGTATTTTTCAGCCTATTGCACATCATACAAAATTCAATTTGCGCCTTCTCTATGTTTATAAGTTCTCTGCTAGAACTAAGTGAGTGAGCACGAAAGTAAAGACGCCCGCTGAGAACTAGATAATCTTTAATTTTGAGATATTTTTTTATTCTTTCTTTATTCTTTTTTTTATGAAACACGCATTTTCGCACTTCTTTATTTATTTTATATATTTTACGATAAAAAAAAAATATATTGGACCCTAAAAACCTTACCTTTATTGTCTTTAAATTACCTAAAAGAAAAAATCTAATTCATAGCACCAAAAAACCACCAAACCAAAAAACCAAAAGACCACTTATCTGTACACACTGTTACAGAATTTTGATAACGTTAAGTGCATAAGTTAGTGTATGAGGGAGTACAGAGGTTGTCTAAAGGGATAATGTTTTGAAGTAGACCTGATAACATTATCTTTTCGTGATAGTTCGGCTATTTGAATGGGTTCTACCTGATTACAGCCATAAACCTTTCTTGAATTTCTGGTAGACTCCATGCCGAATATATTGATCAAATTTTTATATACTTTAATAAATTTAGTTGGAAATATGTTCTCGAACATACTTTAGTTAACATCTTGACCAATTTAGCCAATACGCCATATACGCAATAAAACGATTTTGCCTTTATTTTTTACTTTATGTCGAATATATCGCGTAGTATGTAAGATATGTCAACAAAATTAAAATAAAGTATTATTTGGCAGTGGTATTTTGGATATCGAACTTCAGTGCGGAACATAGCGATGTGCAATGTTTTAATTGCATTAAGTGAAGATGTTATTTTAGACACAATATGATTTCGTGCTAAAAATTGGTGAAATCGGTACGTTTCCTTAAATCCATACTAAAGATATTTATTTCTCCTCTAGTGGTTTATTTTAAGCTGTTCACGATAGTCAGTATGAAGGCTATCTCAATATTTGGTGATAATCAGTGTTTATATTATGTTCTCTCAGCTCTCATGTACCTAATATGATAGAATCTCAGAATCTTACTTCATGTGGTATATATCGAGAAGCTTAATAAAATTAAGTTAACAGTTGACTTTATAGCATATGCAACGGGAAAAGATTCAAAACATTCCTAAGTGTGCAGGACTTTGCATAGAGTAAATATTTTTTCTCAGTTCATGTAAAATCCAAGTTCATTTTAAAACCCGTGAGAAATATTGACGTGAAGTATTTTTAGTGTATCATTAAAAGTATTGAAGATCCTGCGCTTAAGATGTGATACATACTGCAACCCCATCCGGTTAAATGCCATGGCAATTATTATTAGTTTTGCCACACATTTTAATACGAAGGCCCTGAGGTGAAAGCAACAGTTTTGCCTGGCGCAGGCCTACATTTATCTGGCAGTGTATATCTCTATCGCTATCGATCGCTTTGAGTGCCGCTTGACTATCGCTAAGACTGCATACCGACTTATTGCGAAGACTTCCCCTTGAATAATGCTCGGAAAACTTCCCAAGCGCACGGGGAGTTTAGTGCAAATCGGGTGTGAAGTCACCCCACTCGACCGTGGTGTTAAGGGTAACTGTAAATTCCTTAGTGAAATTTGTGCATTTGGTAAGATCGAGAGAAGGACCGGACCGTTGGGATCTGTTCCCCAATGGCATTTTTTTTAGACGAAATTGTCTTATCTCCTCCATAACCTTATGCTTTCAGTTGCAGCATGGTGTGTTTTGCGATTTCGTTGATCACGATATGGAACGGTGAGATTTGCATAATGACTTCCAGCCCAGCCACCGATAGGACACGCAAGCATTTCCCCCGATGCGAAGACGCAAGCAACACTTTGCAAGTTCGAGAGTTTAAGCCATGCCCTAGAAGTCCTCCCGACTGCTCTATATGTAACTACCGGCATTACAAACAAGGTATATTCCACCTAATGATTCGTGAAAAGTGGTTCATTTACGACAACGTCAAGTAAAAAGTGTAGTAGTCGAAGAGCGCGGAGCTGACGCAATCGGTGGATAAGCCAGGGTTAACGGTCAGGCTGTTTTTTCTATCTGTTTGGTGGGATTGGTAGGGAATCATCTAATAGAGCTACTCTTCCCCTACAGCCAAACTTTTAATTTGAAGAAAGCAATCTCCCAGAAACGACCAGCTTTGGCCAAAAGGGGAGGGATTATGTTCTATCAGGACAACGCCAGGTCACACACATCGACAGCGACTCGCAAGAACCTCCGGGAGCTTAGTTGGGAGGTTTTCATGCTTTATAGGCCGGACTTGGCAAGCAGCGATGTTGCCTTTGAAAAATTCGCCGGAAGAGAAGCTTATGAAAATGGACACTCCCAGTATTTTGTCAATAGGGACGCACATTTCTATGAGAGTGGCAATATGAAATTACCATCAAAATGGCAACAACTTTCGAACAAAACGGTGTATATTTAACCAAAATCGGATTTAAATATGCTAAATGAAACCTTCAATTTAATTCAAAAATCATGGATTTCTTTTTACTATACCTAATATGTACGCAATTATTGTACGAGTACACCTTGGTTATATTGGTTATGCTAGATTACTAAGCAGCGAAGTGTAACTTTATTCAAGCAAATTTTCATTTTATCTTAAAAATTACAAATAATTACTTACAATATATTATACATCGTATTTGTAATATCATAATACATACCTCTAATGAAGCTGGATGGATGGACCAATAAAATTATAAATCGGTAAAACAGTTATTTTGATTGTTTCGGTGAGCCATTTATTATTAGTTTGTCAAATAGTGTAATTTTCGACCCGAAAATCCGAGATGCAATCTGTTAAGCAAAGTATAAATACCGTTTCACATAGGACTTGGCGATAAAATCTTTGAATCTGTACTGTAGATCAAAGTAAAAACTCCGGGGAACATAGAATTTGACGCTAACTAAGACCAATCGCCTATATTCATGATATTAATGCTGTGGAAAGGTACAACAGGCATGGTTTTTATTACCGAATGACATAGTCCTAATCGAAATACATGCGATGTATACTCAACGTAAACTGCCAACAACTAAAGGTATGAAATTTTAATATTGTGTATTGCGCTTATGAGGAAAAAGTCAGCTAGAGTGACGCAAGGGCTAAACCAATTTCATTCATATTCAGCGCTAAACCACATTATGGTTAAGAAAACTCTTATCTTTATCAAAGTATCACATATATTGACCTATATAAACGGTTTAGTCAGCTGGAAAGCCGTAAATCTCTATATTGGCGCTAGAGAAAGGGGAAGCAGATAACATTTACTTTTGACATTAAATTAAAGTATGTTCGAGAACATATTTATACCCAATTTTATTATGATAATGCAAAATTGTATCGACATATTCTGCATAGAGTCTACCATAATAGCGATATTTATTTTGCCACCAAACTATAATATACTCAAAATTATACCTTCATCTTACCAGAGAAGGATGCTCTTTGAATCTCATTAATATATCTCAGATATTTACCGATATTTTTTTAAAAGATATCCGATTTCCGTCATTTTTGGGTAGGAAAATGTACACATGTACATGCGAATTAGGTGTAGTTATGGTTCGATTTCGCCCATTTTCACAATGTAACATAAAAATATCAAAGGTCAAAATAGGTAAAGTGGTTCCTGAGGTTGGGATGTCAAATTCCTATACAACCCTTCCGTACCATATTTACTGTTAGATTTAATGTTGCCGCATCTGTTTACTTCTTAATGCTATAATTTCCTTCTAAAGATTGAAGTAGCAATTTCTACACAACTTACGAAAAGGTAATGAGCAAAAAATTCCAAAAACATGTGTATCATGCAAAAGACCACTAACCCCCATTACGCTTGATAATGCCTTGATTGCTTTATGTAACCATCCGTCCTTTGGGGTATCAGGGTCGTCCAATGAATTTACACTAAAAACTATTGCCAAATTTTATATATGATTACAGTGAATATAAACACATGTTAATGGGGCAACTTGACAACAATTCCAGATTGATTTCCATAGTTTTTTTCCTACAATTCTGTGGATAAAATTATTGGAACCTTCTGTTGGTTTAATAGCACGATCAAAAAAGTCTCATTCTCTAGAAAGTTCCTGGACAACAATTGAAAAAGTTGTGAGATCTTTTATACATAAAATAAAAGAGCAAATCTCAATTGATAGCAATCAATTTCCAGTTCTTCCGGCTTAAGTAATAACTATTCGCAAAAGTCAGAACGCCACATATAGTAAAGATGGCAATCATAGTCGACCCCGAAAGCCTAGAACTTCGATATATGTCGCTTGCAGTCGAACTACTACTCCAGAAGGTCTCCTCATTGTGGGAAATTTTATTCCTCCTAACAAATTTTCTGAATCGGATCCAGTATTTAGGTAACTGATGGAATTGAACACAGCGGAAGCGCTGACAACATGTTTCGCTTTTATAACTTCTCAAACGCCCGCACTTAAAATTTTATTTCTTAATGTTCAAAGTCTCTACCGCTACATTAATGATATCAAATTTAAATTTGAGGTTTCTTGTGCACATTTTGAAATACCTGTATTTACTCTAGTAAATGGTCTGATGATAGATAACATTGAATCGAACAATAGAAATAAGTGCGGAATTATAATATATGCAAAACATAGTGTTGCTACCCTTATAAAACCCAAAATTATAAAGGAAATTTATTCAGGCCGCAAAGTTTTATAAACAGTTTTGTTTAAATGTTTCTACATTAATATTGTGGTTCATTACATAAATTGGACTTTTCGGTCAGACATTTAATTGCGGAACTTCATGAAGTCCTAGCTACAGAGTTGTTCAATCAAAATATCAGAATAGTTGGGGATTTTAACATTTGTCTAAAGTCTACAGGGAGCACAATAAGAAATCTTCTCCAAGAAACAAACTTTAGTTGCCTGTTTGGTGTATATTTAACTACACCTGCGGGTACACAAATTGATTGTGCATTTACACATGATCATTGACAAGATGACTGAATCATTCCCATGTTAATGCTATTACTTATGAGACAGTGTATAGCTATTATTATTATTTCGTACCAAAATTTTCGGATTTAGTACAATATTTCTTTCTGTTTACAAACATAAATATCAAAGAATTCTGACAGAAGTTTTGGGAAAAAATATAATAAATAAATATGTTAACAAAAAAAATTTAATTGAAATCATTCGTGTTATTTGTTAATATATATGAATTTGTAGAAATGTAAGGTAGAAATGAAAAAGTTTAAGAATAAATGAAAAGTACGTTGCATAAATGTTCTTAAATACATATAGTAACGAATTTTCTAAATTAATCGTTGACATTGAAACTCTACCCTGAGTTCGATCACTGGATGGTTCAATTAAAGTCACAATTTAATATTGGGTTGTTCGGAAAGTCATTTCGTTTTTTTTTGGGGAACATGAAAGACAGTTTTCGTATAATGAATAAATATTTTATTAAATTATATATTGGCCATTCTGGTCCAACACCTTTTGCCATCTTTCTGGCAGTAACATAATTCCCCTCTCATAAAAGTTTTGGTCCTTGCTGGCAAAAAACTCGTCCAGGTGGTTTTTGACATCTTCATTTGAGGTAAAGGTTTTGCCATCCAAAAAATTTTGCAGGGACCGGAACAAATAGTAGTCGGAAGGCGCCAGATCTGGAGAATATGGTGGATGTTGCAGTACGTCCCATTCAAGCTGTAAAAGTTTTTGGCGAGTGACCAAACTTGTGTGAGGTCTCGCATTATCCTGGTGGAACACTACACCCTTCCTGTTGATTAATTCGGGCCTCTTCTCTTTAAGTGAATCATTCAATTTGTCCAGCTGATGACAATAGACTTCTGAATTAATCGTTGTATTGTCCGGCAAAAGCTCAAAAAAAAACGATTCCTTTGACATCCCACCAAACGGAGAGCATCACCTTTTTTTGGTGAATGTTGGCTTTTGACACGCTTTGAGCCGGTTCATCTTTTCTGCTCCATGACCTCTTGCGTTTAACATTGTTGTATACAACCCATTTTTCGTCCCCAGTAATAATCCGCTTCAAAAATGGATCATTTTCTAGACGTTTGAGGAGCGAATCACACGCGTCAACACGACGACACAAATTTCGCTCGGTAAGGACATGGGGCACCCATACATCGAGCTTCGAGGTTAAGTCCATGCCTTTCAAATGGCCATAAACAGTTGAATTCGACAAATTTAACCTCTCACCGATCTCTCGTGTGGTGATTCGCCGATTTGCATCAACTAATGCCTTTATCGCATCTTTGTCAGCTTCGACCGGCCTTCCAGACCGTGGTGCATCTTCGACATCAAAATTGCCGGATCGAAATTTTGCAAACCAGTTCTGGCACTGGCGTACTGTTAACACGCCTTCTCCATACACATCCGTCAATTTTTTTCTCGCTTGGACAGCATTTTTACCTTTTCTGAAGTTAAAAAGTAAAATATGACGAAAATGCTGCTTATTGCTCTCCATATTTAAAAAGGCACCAACCAAAAACTACTGGGTAGAATTAATAGAACTTTTTCACACACAAGCCTTGCAATATCAGCTCTCATGACATATAATGGTTATGGGGCTTAAGTGTGAAGTTAGTTTCGAAAAAACGTAATTAAGTTCTCTGGCGGGAAAAAACGAAATGACTTTCCGAACAACCCAATATATTATAAGAAGTAAAGTCAACCAGAAGTTTGAAAATTTTTATATGAGGTATATGGTCGCCAGGGAAAGTATTTACCTGATTTTACCCATCTCTTTTCACAAGTGCACAATATTATGAGAAGAAGATGTTCTCCGTATTCTAAAGATATATCTCACAGATTGACCGATTTTTTCTCTAAAAAGGCAGCAATCGGCACTGGGGTCATGAAAAGTTATTGCCCGATTTCGACAATTTTATACGTGAGATTGAATACCTTAAAGTCACAAATTTTGCAAAGTCTACTGCCGATAATTTCATTGGTGCTTGATTTATAAACTATAAAGTGAAAGAGACACATAGAATCTAAAATTGTGAAATATGGGAAGTAAGCATGGTTGTAGTCCATTTGCGCCAATTTTCGCAATGTAATATGGGAATGTCAAGATAATGTTATGCACAGAATTTTACTGAAATTGGTATAGCAGTTCATGAGGCATAGGATTTCACCCAAAGGCACGCGGTGCCACTGGCGTTGCACAATTTTTACATCAATTTTTTTGAAGCCCTTAAGTACTATATTAACTGTGAAATTTAATGCTTCAGGGGGGTTTTTATTGGCGAGTTGACGTAGTTTTATTTGTTTTCAACATAACCTTTTTATGGGAGATGGTCGTAGCTATCAGTGTGGGGGAGGTGCTAGAAAAACTTGTTCTGAACAAGTTTGGTTGATATAGCTTTAGTGGTTTGTGAGATATATACATCAAACCTTTTATCTGTAAAACCAACCTGCTCAGAGTGCCAAGGAGCACGTGTGCTAAGTTTTGTCAAGATATCTCAATTTTGATTCAAGTTATCGCTTATAGTTATGGCTTTAGTGGTTTGTGAGATATGTACATCAAGCCTTTTATCTGTAAAACCAACCTGCTCAGAGTGCCAAGGAGAATGTGTGCTAAGTTTTTTCAATATATCTCAATTTTGATTCAAGTTATCGCTTATACGGACAGACATCCGGAATTGAACTTGTCCCGTCCTCCTGATCATTTTGACATTGATATATATATTGATATCATATATGTATATATATCTATATATATAGATACGCCTATACGTCTATATATATCTATATATATATAATATGGATTAGTTTCAGGTGTTAGAAATAACCGTTAAGACAAGACTATTATACTCTGTTGCAACATGTTGCGAGAGTATAAACATTTTTGCTCACTAAAATACATGTTAAATAGTGCCGGATCCATTCCCTTAACCTCATTGTAATGATTACCGCTGGAATTCAATGCACCAAATGGTAGCGGTCGCGTTTTAGGGAAGTCTCAAAGGAACAATTTTAAACTTGTATTTCCTTACTCAACAACAGAAGACGACTCTGTAAAGCGCGAAGCCTGTGACATAAAATATTCCCATATTCAAACAGTTACATTTTGTACCGCTTAAATGCACTTATGTTACGCGGAAGAGAGTCTTAGAAAACTGTTTTGCTTTAGGAAAAGACATTTTTAAAATTGGCTATATTTACATTTTTTAGTCATGAAACCCCTCATATAATACATCGACAAGCCTCTTTCAGCACGTCACAAATCTGCTAAAGCCATTGATATCGGTTGTAGCCTTCGTCTGACAATGAAGGATAGTGATGAAGAAAGTGCCAAGATTTTTCGATTTCTCCCATAAATGCCCATTGGACAGTGATTTAGAGTCGCTTCAACTAGGAATTTTGGATTGGATTTCTTCAGCAGCGGCAGCACGACACCTCTAAGGCATAACATGGTACGGCTTATTTGTGCAATAGATGAGTGTTTATGTATGTGTTTTATGTTTACACTCGTATGTGTAATGTATTTAGCTTTGGCCAGTTTTGAGTTGAAAAAATTAAGTTAGTTCAAAATCAGAACTGAAAAGAATTGACTTTATCGGAGTCGGTAACACAAAAAGCCGTGTCTTACTAAAGAAACACTGTGTATGATAAATACGTTTATATAAAACAAAACTGCAACTTGAAACCACCATATCGGCAATAACAATAAAACACCAGCAGAAGTAACAACAAAACTACGAACAGAACAGCATCAGCAAAAACAACAAAACTACAATAACAGGAAGGGCTAAGCTCAGGTGCAACCGAACATTTTATGCTCTCGCAATTTTCATGTAAAAAATCGGGAGTATATTTTCAGGTGTTGGCAAAAATTTATATTAAACAAGAAAAAGGGGTGACTCAATGTATAATTTCGCCTGTTAACTGTTGAAGTTTTATGACAACAATCGCAACCTTTGATTGACACTTGACACATAAAGAACTTAGTATACATGCAAAAAGCAGGACCACGTTATGCATTAGGACAGAACTACGCTGACTGATTGAACTTGATCACATGTTGCTCAACGCAGATAACATAACTTCGTTTAGTCCAACGTCTATTCTACTTACATTGGACCTTGTATACAGAGCTACCATCCTAGTATATTTTCAATAAAACAATGTTAATTTTTTTATTGTTATTGCAATGCAATGCCTAATTTAAAAGTATTTCTCCTAAAGAAACAAGACGGAAGGAAATGCCTTGTGTTCTTTAATTATATCAATAAAAATTAATATATGTAGGTTTGTTTATGACAGTTAATTAAAAATATAAATATATAAAATAAACCTGGCAATTTCGCAAATTTGCCTGGAAAAATTACTCAATGTTTACTCAATTTACTGAAATACCAGATGGTTAGATACCCATTGGAAAACGCTTGATAATGCCTGGATTGGTTTTTGTAACCATCTGATCAAAGAAGTCTCATCCTCTAGAAAGTTCCTGGACAACTATTGAAAAAGTTCTGAGATCTTTTCAATATAAAATAAAAGAGCAAATCTCAATTGATGGAAACCAATTTCCAGTTTAGTTTAAAGGAAAATTTAAACTGTAAAATCAGTGATTCGGTTAGCAATAAATGATTGAGGGATGCCGGCATTCATTCAACAATCCTTTGTAATCTTTCCCATTTCTGATATCCGTTTACTTTTCCCTCCAAACATATGAAATCATTATTAAAAATATAACATTTTACAATTTATATCTTTTATGATGGATTCAATTTGTCATACTGTATTCCAAAAATGCAGAATTTCTCTAATGACATCATTACAACGAAAAATAATTATTTAAAAAAAAATTTAAAAGAATTTTATTTTCTCGGGTAGTAAAGTGATAAATGAGATTTGCATATATATGTTAATTGAAATTGGGAAGCGTTGCATTTACAATCGCAGTAAAATTAATTAGAGCAATTTGTAAAATTTACTCAAATTGTGTGAAATTTTACTTGAGTTTCGTTGTACACGCTCATAATTGATTGCATTTAAAATACATTACAACAATATTAAGGGTTATGAAAAAAGAAACCGTTTATAACAAGTACTGTAAAATTTTATTTTTTACATCAGTATGATTTTACATGGTTAACTTAAAAGTAATAAATATTATCAACTTTATCGATTAAAGATAAATTTTTGCAGGCATTTTTATATATTGTGGCGAGCACTAACTTGCCAGAATCTACTAGGCATCGAAACTAGTAGTTGCCAGAATGTTCGAATGGCGATATTGTAGCGCGGCGAATACCAGAAGAAAACAGAGTAGACGATAAGTTGCCAGAATCAACCAGATAGCGAAGCTAGTTCGAGTGACGATCTGTTGGTAACGATCTACTATATAAGGACTACCGGAGTGGCAGCAGCACACAGTTCTAATAAGAGTGTTGCCAAGTAAAGTGCAAGTGAATCATAAGTAAGCTCGAATAACGAGTAACAAAGTGTTAAGTTATTGAATAAGAAATCAAGAAAGGTGTATAGCTATTGGGTTGTTCGGAAAGTCATTTCGTTTTTTCCCGCCAGAGGACTTAATTACGTTTTTTCGAAACTAACTTCACACTTAAGCCCCATAACCATTATATGTCATGAGAGCTGATATTGCAAGGCTTGTGTGTGAAAAAGTTCTATTAATTCTACCCAGTAGTTTTTGGTTGGTGCCTTTTTAAATATGGAGAGCAATAAGCAGCATTTTCGTCATATTTTACTTTTTAACTTCAGAAAAGGTAAAAATGCTGTCCAAGCGAGAAAAAAATTGACGGATGTGTATGGAGAAGGCGTGTTAACAGTACGCCAGTGCCAGAACTGGTTTGCAAAATTTCGATCCGGCAATTTTGATGTCGAAGATGCACCACGGTCTGGAAGGCCGGTCGAAGCTGACAAAGATGCGATAAAGGCATTAGTTGATGCAAATCGGCGAATCACCACACGAGAGATCGGTGAGAGGTTAAATTTGTCGAATTCAACTGTTTATGGCCATTTGAAAGGCATGGACTTAACCTCGAAGCTCGATGTGTGGGTGCCCCATGTCCTTACCGAGCGAAATTTGTGTCGTCGTGTTGACGCGTGTGATTCGCTCCTCAAACGTCTAGAAAATGATCCATTTTTGAAGCGGATTATTACTGGGGACGAAAAATGGGTTGTATACAACAATGTTAAACGCAAGAGGTCATGGAGCAGAAAAGATGAACCGGCTCAAAGCGTGTCAAAAGCCAACATTCACCAAAAAAAGGTGATGCTCTCCGTTTGGTGGGATGTCAAAGGAATCGTTTTTTTTGAGCTTTTGCCGGACAATACAACGATTAATTCAGAAGTCTATTGTCATCAGCTGGACAAATTGAATGATTCACTTAAAGAGAAGAGGCCCGAATTAATCAACAGGAAGGGTGTAGTGTTCCACCAGGATAATGCGAGACCTCACACAAGTTTGGTCACTCGCCAAAAACTTTTACAGCTTGAATGGGACGTACTGCAACATCCACCATATTCTCCAGATCTGGCGCCTTCCGACTACTATTTGTTCCGGTCCCTGCAAAATTTTTTGGATGGCAAAACCTTTACCTCAAATGAAGATGTCAAAAACCACCTGGACGAGTTTTTTGCCAGCAAGGACCAAAACTTTTATGAGAGGGGAATTATGTTACTGCCAGAAAGATGGCAAAAGGTGTTGGACCAGAATGGCCAATATATAATTTAATAAAATATTTATTCATTATACGAAAACTGTCTTTCATGTTCCCCAAAAAAAACGAAATGACTTTCCGAACAACCCAATATTAAATTGTGACTTTAATTGAACCATCCAGTGATCGAACTCAGGGTAGAGTTTCAATGTCAACGATTAATTTAGAAAATTCGTTACTATATGTATTTAAGAACATTTATGCAACGTACTTTTCATTTATTCTTAAACTTTTTCATTTCTACCTTACATTTCTACAAATTCATATATATTAACAAATAACACGAATGATTTCAATTAAATTTTTTTTGTTAACATATTTATTTATTATATTTTTTCCCAAAACTTCTGTCAGAATTGTTTGATATTTATGTTTGTAACACAGAAAGAAATATTGTACTAAATCCGAAAATTTTGGTACGAAATAATAATAATAGCTATACACTTTCTCATAAGTAATAGCATTAACATGGGAATGATTCAGTCATCTTGTCAATGATCATGTGTAAATGCACAATCAATTTGTGTACCCGCAGGTGTAGTTAAATATACACCAAACAGGCAACTAAAGTTTGTTTCTTGGAGAAGATTTCTTATTGTGCTCCCTGTAGACTTTAGACAAATGTTAAAATCCCCAACTATTCTGATATTTTGATTGAACAACTCTGTAGCTAGGACTTCATGAAGTTCCGCAATTAAATGTCTGACCGAAAAGTCCAATTTATGTAATGAACCACAATATTAATGTAGAAACATTTAAACAAAACTGTTTATAAAACTTTGCGGCCTGAATAAATTTCCTTTATAATTTTGGGTTTTATAAGGGTAGCAACACTATGTTTTGCATATATTATAATTCCGCACTTATTTCTATTGTTCGTTTCAATGTTATCTATCATCAGACCATTTACTAGAGTAAATACAGGTATTTCAAAATGTGCACAAGAAACCTCAAATTTAAATTTGATATCATTAATGTAGCGGTAGAGACTTTGAACATTAAGAAATAAAATTTTAAGTGCGGGCGTTTGAGAAGTTATAAAAGCGAAACATGTTGTCAGCGCTTCCGCTGTGTTCAATTCCATCAGTTACCTAAATACTGGATCCGATTCAGAAAATTTGTTAGGAGGAATAAAATTTCCCACAATGAGGAGACCTTCTGGAGTAGTAGTTCGACTGCAAGCGACATATATCGAAGTTCTAGGCTTTCGGGGTCGACTATGATTGCCATCTTTACTATATGTGGCGTTCTGACTTTTGCGAATAGTTATTACTTAAGCCGGAAGAACTGGAAATTGATTGCTATCAATTGAGATTTGCTCTTTTATTTTATGTATAAAAGATCTCACAACTTTTTCAATTGTTGTCCAGGAACTTTCTAGAGAATGAGACTTTTTTGATCGTGCTATTAAACCAACAGAAGGTTCCAATAATTTTATCCACAGAATTGTAGGAAAAAAACTATGGAAATCAATCTGGAATTGTTGTCAAGTTGCCCCATTAACATGTGTTTATATTCACTGTAATCATATATAAAATTTGGCAATAGTTTTTAGTGTAAATTCATTGGACGACCCTGATACCCCAAAGGACGGATGGTTACATAAAGCAATCAAGGCATTATCAAGCGTAATGGGGGTTAGTGGTCTTTTGCATGATACACATGTTTTTGGAATTTTTTGCTCATTACCTTTTCGTAAGTTGTGTAAAAATTGCTACTTCAATCTTTAGAAGGAAATTATAGCATTAAGAAGTAAATAGATGCAGCAACATTAAATCTAACAGTAAATATGGTACGGAAGGGTTGTATAGGAATTTGACATCCCAACCTCAGGAACCACTTTACCTATCTTGACCTTTGATATTTTTATGTTACATTGTGAAAATGGGCGAAATCGAACCATAACTACACCTAATTCGCATGTAACACATTTTGAATTTCAGTCTGATTCTTTCCTTTACAGTACATAACTGAAGCACAAATTAAGATATCGGAGTAAAACCTTGCACAGATAGTGCTGTCAAGGTGTACATTTTCCTACCCAAAAATGACGGAAATCGGATATCTTTTAAAAAAATATCGGTAAATATCTGAGATATATTAATGAGATTCAAAGAGCATCCTTCTCTGGTAAGATGAAGGTATAATTTTGAGTATATTATAGTTTGGTGGCAAAATAAATATCGCTATTATGGTAGACTCTATGCAGAATATGTCGATACAATTTTGCATTATCATAATAAAATTGGGTATAAATATGTTCTCGAACATACTTTAATTTAATGTCAAAAGTAAATGTTATCTGCTTCCCCTTTCTCTAGCGCCAATATAGAGATTTACGGCTTTCCAGCTGACTAAACCGTTTATATAGGTCAATATATGTGATACTTTGATAAAGATAAGAGTTTTCTTAACCATAATGTGGTTTAGCGCTGAATATGAATGAAATTGGTTTAGCCCTTGCGTCACTCTAGCTGACTTTTTCCTCATAAGCGCAATACACAATATTAAAATTTCATACCTTTAGTTGTTGGCAGTTTACGTTGAGTATACATCGCATGTATTTCGATTAGGACTATGTCATTCGGTAATAAAAACCATGCCTGTTGTACCTTTCCACAGCATTAATATCATGAATATAGGCGATTGGTCTTAGTTAGCGTCAAATTCTATGTTCCCCGGAGTTTTTACTTTGATCTACAGTACAGATTCAAAGATTTTATCGCCAAGTCCTATGTGAAACGGTATTTATACTTTGCTTAACAGATTGCATCTCGGATTTTCGGGTCGAAAATTACACTATTTGACAAACTAATAATAAATGGCTCACCGAAACAATCAAAATAACTGTTTTACCGATTTATAATTTTATTGGTCCATCCATCCAGCTTCATTAGAGGTATGTATTATGATATTACAAATACGATGTATAATATATTGTAAGTAATTATTTGTAATTTTTAAGATAAAATGAAAATTTGCTTGAATAAAGTTACACTTCGCTGCTTAGTAATCTAGCATAACCAATATAACCAAGGTGTACTCGTACAATAATTGCGTACATATTAGGTATAGTAAAAAGAAATCCATGATTTTTGAATTAAATTGAAGGTTTCATTTAGCATATTTAAATCCGATTTTGGTTAAATATACACCGTTTTGTTCGAAAGTTGTTGCCATTTTGATGGTAATTTCATATTGCCACTCTCATAGAAATGTGCGTCCCTATTGACAAAATACTGGGAGTGTCCATTTTCATAAGCTTCTCTTCCGGCGAATTTTTCAAAGGCAACATCGCTGCTTGCCAAGTCCGGCCTATAAAGCATGAAAACCTCCCAACTAAGCTCCCGGAGGTTCTTGCGAGTCGCTGTCGATGTGTGTGACCTGGCGTTGTCCTGATAGAACATAATCCCTCCCCTTTTGGCCAAAGCTGGTCGTTTCTGGGAGATTGCTTTCTTCAAATTAAAAGTTTGGCTGTAGGGGAAGAGTAGCTCTATTAGATGATTCCCTACCAATCCCACCAAACAGATAGAAAAAACAGCCTGACCGTTAACCCTGGCTTATCCACCGATTGCGTCAGCTCCGCGCTCTTCGACTACTACACTTTTTACTTGACGTTGTCGTAAATGAACCACTTTTCACGAATCATTAGGTGGAATATACCTTGTTTGTAATGCCGGTAGTTACATATAGAGCAGTCGGGAGGACTTCTAGGGCATGGCTTAAACTCTCGAACTTGCAAAGTGTTGCTTGCGTCTTCGCATCGGGGGAAATGCTTGCGTGTCCTATCGGTGGCTGGGCTGGAAGTCATTATGCAAATCTCACCGTTCCATATCGTGATCAACGAAATCGCAAAACACACCATGCTGCAACTGAAAGCATAAGGTTATGGAGGAGATAAGACAATTTCGTCTAAAAAAAATGCCATTGGGGAACAGATCCCAACGGTCCGGTCCTTCTCTCGATCTTACCAAATGCACAAATTTCACTAAGGAATTTACAGTTACCCTTAACACCACGGTCGAGTGGGGTGACTTCACACCCGATTTGCACTAAACTCCCCGTGCGCTTGGGAAGTTTTCCGAGCATTATTCAAGGGGAAGTCTTCGCAATAAGTCGGTATGCAGTCTTAGCGATAGTCAAGCGGCACTCAAAGCGATCGATAGCGATAGAGATATACACTGCCAGATAAATGTAGGCCTGCGCCAGGCAAAACTGTTGCTTTCACCTCAGGGCCTTCGTATTAAAATGTGTGGCAAAACTAATAATAATTGCCATGGCATTTAACCGGATGGGGTTGCAGTATGTATCACATCTTAAGCGCAGGATCTTCAATACTTTTAATGATACACTAAAAATACTTCACGTCAATATTTCTCACGGGTTTTAAAATGAACTTGGATTTTACATGAACTGAGAAAAAATATTTACTCTATGCAAAGTCCTGCACACTTAGGAATGTTTTGAATCTTTTCCCGTTGCATATGCTATAAAGTCAACTGTTAACTTAATTTTATTAAGCTTCTCGATATATACCACATGAAGTAAGATTCTGAGATTCTATCATATTAGGTACATGAGAGCTGAGAGAACATAATATAAACACTGATTATCACCAAATATTGAGATAGCCTTCATACTGACTATCGTGAACAGCTTAAAATAAACCACTAGAGGAGAAATAAATATCTTTAGTATGGATTTAAGGAAACGTACCGATTTCACCAATTTTTAGCACGAAATCATATTGTGTCTAAAATAACATCTTCACTTAATGCAATTAAAACATTGCACATCGCTATGTTCCGCACTGAAGTTCGATATCCAAAATACCACTGCCAAATAATACTTTATTTTAATTTTGTTGACATATCTTACATACTACGCGATATATTCGACATAAAGTAAAAAATAAAGGCAAAATCGTTTTATTGCGTATATGGCGTATTGGCTAAATTGGTCAAGATGTTAACTAAAGTATGTTCGAGAACATATTTCCAACTAAATTTATTAAAGTATATAAAAATTTGATCAATATATTCGGCATGGAGTCTACCAGAAATTCAAGAAAGGTTTATGGCTGTAATCAGGTAGAACCCATTCAAATAGCCGAACTATCACGAAAAGATAATGTTATCAGGTCTACTTCAAAACATTATCCCTTTAGACAACCTCTGTACTCCCTCATACACTAACTTATGCACTTAACGTTATCAAAATTCTGTAACAGTGTGTACAGATAAGTGGTCTTTTGGTTTTTTGGTTTGGTGGTTTTTTGGTGCTATGAATTAGATTTTTTCTTTTAGGTAATTTAAAGACAATAAAGGTAAGGTTTTTAGGGTCCAATATATTTTTTTTTTATCGTAAAATATATAAAATAAATAAAGAAGTGCGAAAATGCGTGTTTCATAAAAAAAAGAATAAAGAAAGAATAAAAAAATATCTCAAAATTAAAGATTATCTAGTTCTCAGCGGGCGTCTTTACTTTCGTGCTCACTCACTTAGTTCTAGCAGAGAACTTATAAACATAGAGAAGGCGCAAATTGAATTTTGTATGATGTGCAATAGGCTGAAAAATACCTAGTAAAGAATTCACCATTCTCTAACATATGCGCTATTTTATAGCGAAATATGTTAAATACGCTGTTGCCAACAGAAAATAGCGATCAGCAAATTTTGTATATGAGGATAGGGTTGAAATAAGAATATTAATAGGAATTTTGCATGCGGAATGTGAATGACAAAATTAATTTTTTTTTATTGATATTATTTATGTAATTTATGAACAAAAATAATAGAAATTAAAATAAACTAAAATTTATTAAAGAAATAATATAAATCAAAATAATGATTTTGTTTTTATTTCTTCTTAGATCTGAATTTTCTAAATGAACGAAAAAATTACAATTCTCATAATTTTCATTATTTTTAACAATTTCGGTATTTTCATAAATGAAATGTGCTTACACATATGTATATGCGCATGCACATATTCGAGTATAGCATTTATTTCATATGCGCAATCACAAAAATAACATGCTGCAATACCCAATAACACACAATATAGTTTCTACATACATACGTACGTATGTATGTGCGCATCACCAGGGAATCACTTTCATATGCGCAATCGCAAAAACACACAAACTTGCGCGAATGACCGACAAACTTTATAGAAATGTACACTTGTATCTAACCTACAACGAATATTCCAAGCATAACGAGAACAACAACAACCATCCAAACTCTTCTCCCCGCTGCAGGTGCAGGCATGCTGTCATATGTATAAATTGTTTATATAAATGTTTCGTAATATTTTTAATTAATACTTTTTTTATTCGTAGTTGATAAATTGAATTAAAATAAAATATAGTGGAATTTAAAGATTCACATAGCGTATGTGCTATATGCATTCTCTGGTTCCCTCATCAATATTCCGTGGTTGAAAATGCGTAATTTCTACAGATTCCCTTCTGCTAAGAATCAAAGCAATGTTAATTTATCATGAGGGGACTTCCCTTGTTGAGGTGATTGTTGAAAAATTTCAGACTTTGTTTTATTTCGGTGTCGAACCTTCACCATCTCTATGTTTATAAGTTCTCTGATTATACTGGCATAGTGGCAAACATTTGTCATATTGCCAATAAAATCTTGCTAATGTTCAATACATAATTTTCTCATTTATGCATATGCGAAACTGTGATTTACCCAGCATGTAGTTCAGTTGTCGGCATTTCATTGCACAATTACGCTCTATCGTTTAGTCGTTGTCGAGACAGCGAAACAACATCGCGTACGGCTGTGCCGCTAAGGAAAAGCTGACCTGCGTGAAATTATTTATGATTATGAATGCCATTTGATGTTATGAATTGCGTTTTCTGTTTTAGGTAATTCTACGGTAATAAAATTAAGGTTTTCAGGGTCCAATATATTTCTTCCAATCGTAAAATATACAAGTCGAATAGAAAAGTACTAAAATCCTTGTTTCATGAGAGAATGGAAAACATTGTCTAAATATAAGGTTACATATTTCCTACTGGGTGTCTTTGTACTTTGTACTCACTCATACAGTCGCTGTTCCTCTGATGCTGACCGCTGATATAGTTTAACCTCAATGTATTGTAAGCTTGTTAAACTTGTACACTGCACAAAATAAGTATAACGAAAAAGTGAGTGTAAAGAGAGTGCTCGAATGCTTCTAGTTTTGGGCCAGAATAGTCTTCAGATGATTCGCAGGCACTTGTTGATGAATGCTCGAAGTCTCTATTTGATGGAGCTCGAGACTAGCCATGTTTCGATTCCAAACAATATCGTCGACTTCACGTATGTGGAGAATATTTTGAGCTTCGTGCTTCCGAAGATTTACGAGCTTGCCCACACCGATTGCAGTCGTGAAAGCGCCGATCTTGCCTCGCTCATCCTGCAGTTGGCATCCGCTTCTGCTCCTAAGTCTGTTGATATAATACCTCCAAGGTAACAGATTCAAGTTTGTAATCTGGCGATGTTTATCTCAAGTCCGACAGTGGGTGCCAGCTCAACTATATTATTGACCTTTTTTAGCATGTCGGAGAGTAGGCAAATATCATCTACAAAATCCAAATCGTCGAGTTGCTGTGTGAGATTCCATACGATGCCAGTTTTCTTGTGTAGGGTGACCGTGCTCATGACGTTTTCTAGAACGAAAGCCGTACTCCGATATTTATAGTGAACGATTTATGATGTTGCCGTTATGCAGCACTGCCAATTCTTATATCTTGTCTTAGTACCAGCCAGATGGAGTTTCTCTTTATTGTGTCGAAAGCTTTCTTGAAGTCGACGAACAGCACGTAAAGCGGGGAGCGTCGCTCCAGCGATTGTTTCACTATGATACGAGGCATGGTTGGTTGCCCGACACAGCTTCAATGCGGGCGAAATTCAACCTATTTGTCTCTCAGAGTATGTTCGACACATGTTAGCCTAATTTGTGAAGGGTGGCTAGTATCTTGTAGGTGGTGCTCAGTAGGGTTATTATTTTCCCGTTGTCGTATTCCCATAGTTCACAATGATACTCTTTGATTATTATGGATCATGATGGATATATTGTTTCGCTGTGCCAAGCCGCAGAGTTGTGAGAATGCAGTATTTTAGCTGAATTTTGCGGGTTGGCGATTAAGAGTTCAGCTTGTGTGGCGTTGTAATTGTATCTTTGATTTCAGCTATGTTTGGGCAGGCGCGTAGTTGTTTTATTGAGTTTGCAGTTGATTTTATCACATAGGGCGATGTTGCTTATCGGTTCAAAGTACTCTTTCCATATTTGGGTTGGGTCATCACTGCTTGTTAATAGAGCACCACAATTATCTCTTATTGACTGATTTCTATTATCATGTTGGTTGGTTAGTCGACCTCCAGGTGGAACAGCTGTCGCATGTTGCTGCTGTAGCCGTTTTTGTATCATCAGCTATTCTTTCGGAGTCATTGTTGACAAGCTGCCCTTGCAGTTCATTCCTCTGCTGTATATTGCTTCAAATGAGATCGGATATCCATGGTTCCTGGTGGGTAGGCTTTACTGTGTCAATCGCTTCTTAAGCGATCTATCTGATGTTGTTCGTGGCTTCCCAGCTGTAAGATTCCTTCTCCATGAGCAACTTTTCGGATGGCGCTTTCCTTATTTTCTTCTTTGTGTTGATGTCTTGCAACAATTTTTCGTTGAATCGCATGTATCTGCGTTGCATGTCGGCTTTCTTATTACGTCTCAGCTTTATCATGATGTCGCCTGTGATGAGTTAATGGTCGCTATCTATGTCCGCGTGGGCGATGTGACCTTTTAAATTTCCTTCTGAGAGAAGATGGAACCGCCAATGACCAACTGATACGTCCGACACAACTCAATCAGCCTCTCGCCATTGTTGTTGCATGAACTGCAGCCATGAATATTAATAGTCCGCTCTATATCTGAGTTGGTGTTTCCAATTTTTGCATTGAAATTCCCCATGAGGAAGATAACGTCATCTCTGTGGATAGCACTTAATGTTACTTTTATCTGTGCATAAATTTCGTCTTTGGCAGTGCAATCAGCGTCTTTGTTGGTGCATAGAATCGCAATGTGCCTGTGCACGTTGCTGCACAGACGAGTCGGGGTTATACGGTCGGAAATTTACTTCCAAGAATGCAGGCTGTTCCGCATGTTCTTGGTAATCATGATGCCAACCCCGCTTTCTTTTCTGTCAACTTTTCCGCTCAACAGTACTGTTTTGCTTTCCGCTGTCCTACACTCACCGCTGTCTCATCACCTCTTTTCGCATACGTCAAGGATTTCAGTTCTCTATCACGTCATCTGAAGTTTGAGTTAAGGTTGTTTGAATGCTTCCTTAAGCGATCTCACCTTCCATTCAGCTATTTGTGTCCGGCTACGTGGGCCAAAAGTCCAATGCCAAATGTTGCTGATTGTGTTTCCGAGGCATTTCCTTGTTTTTTTGGTTGCGTTAATCCGTAGTTTCTACCCAGAGTGAGTGATTGTTCTACCACTAGCGATCCCAATTAATGGGGCTGCCATATATCGTCAGCGCTATCTATGTAGGAACAATGCAAGTGGCTGCTGGTTTGTGTCGTCTTCATGCGGTTGTAAACTCGGATGGTTGGCACCTCCGCTGCATTTTCTCGTTCTTTTGGTTATCTGCGCCTACTATAAGACGTGCTTTTCAGCGAGTTAACGCACTTTTAGTAGTTTTCAACATAACTTTGTAAGGGAGGTGGGGGTGGTAATCATGCGATTGCACAATTTTTTTTAGCGTATGAGGAGGTATTAAAGCCACTAGTTCTGTGATAGTAAACTACAGACTAAACAACTTTCTTATAGTACTAAGGAACCCGAGTACAAAGTTTTATTAAGATATATTAATTTCTATTCAAGTTATCTCTTGCACGGAAGGACGGTTAGGCAGACATACGAAATTCAACTCGTCTCCTCATCCTGATCATATTGATATATATGACTCCATATCTATCTCGATTAGTTTTAGGTGTTACAAACAATCGTTAGGTGAACAAAACTATTATACTCTGTTGCAACATGTTGCGAGAATATAAAAATGTTACGTATGAAATCAGCATTCATTATACGACAAAATTGAAACAGGGTTACAATTATATTTGGTATGTTATTAAATTAGAATATAGGTTCTATATGCCTCACTAATTTTTGCTTCATGTCCAAGATATTTATATAAATAATATAATATAATATAATAAGAGAGTATTAATCATAATAATATGAATCTTAATATATATTTTATTAACACAAACCACTATATACGTCTTTTAGTGTCATAATTTTTACTTCCGAGTGACATATACTAATTAAAATATTCTCTCGTAATTTTGTTGAAACATCTTCCATTGCGATATATGCAATATAAACTCAACCAAAGAGATGAAATTTAATATATTGAATGTATGAGGAAAAATTCAACCAGAGACATAAATTGTTGTATTAGGGATATGTGGTTTAGACCGATTTCAATAACATTATGGTTAGAAAATACTTGATTTCCTGAAACTATCACGCGCATAGACCTATATAAATGGTTCAAAGTTAGATGGAAAGCCGGATATATATTTTGCTATACCGGGGCAAGCGAAGATCTAAGTTAAATGTTATCCGGTTTACTTATGGTATTATGTAAGTAGTACAGTAGTTAGTCAGGTATGCTCGAGAACATATATCCACTCATTTATACTAAAATTTACAGAATTTAATTAAATATACAGAACTTGACCGATATATTCGGCGTAACGTTCAGTAGAATTATGAAAACCATTATATGTAGTATATGGGAGTTGGGGTAATTCGTGAATCGATTTCACCCATTTTCGGCAAAAAAAGTTTATATCCAGAACTAGACGTTAACTTAATTTTGCTAAGGTATCTTACATATTGCCCGATATATATGCTATAAAGCCAAACTGAAGTTTGAAAATCCTACGTTAGACATAAGAGCGTTACGGAAAAGTATTTACGCCATTTTACCCATTTTGGCACCAGCACACGTTATTACCACGAAGAGTTGTTCTATGGATTTCATTAGGATACTTAGCAGACTGACCGATGGTATAAAGTCAATAAGATTTTCGAAAATTCTTATATTAGAAGTAGAGGGCTAGGAGAAGTATTTACCAGCTTTTGCCCATTTTTGACACACGAGCATATAATCATCAGAGAAAGATGCTCTCTGAATTCCATTGCGGTCACATATTCAATACTGGGGTTTTGAAAACTTAATATCCGATTTCGACCATTTTTGGAAGTGAGATGACATAATTTAAAGGTACTATTTGTGCAAAGCTTTATTCCGATATCCTCACTGGTGCTTGAATTATAATATAGAGCGAAAGAATCAGAAGGAATGTAAAATTGTGATATATGAGAAAGAGGCTAGGTTCTAGTCCGATTTGCGCACTGTAACACAAGGGTGTCAGGATATTGTTATGCGCCGAATTTGGTTTAACTTGGTCAAGCAGTTCTTAAGATATGGGATTTCATTTAAAATGCTATATAACCATTATATGGGGGATGGGCGTGGTTACTACGCGATTTTAATAATGTTCGCACTGCATGAGGAGGTGCTAGAAAAACTAGTTCTCAGCAAGCTTGGTTGGTATTGCTGTAGTGGTTTGTGAGATAGGTACATTAAACCTATTAGGTGATGGGATTTAAGAAAAAACTTTAACCAGATATGTTTCTCCCTGCTTTGACACCCTGTACCAACTTACAGTTTTGGATCTTAATTTGTGGCTAAGGTTTAGCACTTTATAAGTTTCAATGGAAGAAGTCTGATCAAAATTAAGCGAGAATATTTTGATTAGTATTATGTCATTCGGTAGTAAAAATATGGCACCAATGAGATCTTTGATCTCAATAATGATGATAATAATTGATCTATCTACAGATTTATTTAAATTAGTAACGAACATAAGTGATTATATTACCTAAACAATGTTGAATTCTTGCGCACTATTGTTTTTTAAGAAGTTTTGCCAACACGATTTTGATCCTTGGGAATTGGGAGAGTATAAAATGTTCTTATAAAATGGTTACACCCGAACTTAGCCCTTCTTTACTTGTTTTAATTAAGATATGCCTGAATTTAATCGGGGATTTCAATATGAGCACTACCGTAATTGTGCAAGACATGTACACGTGTATACAAAAGGCTGAAAGCTATGAGTAAGAAAGGTATTTCGGCCAATGAGGTATCGGCCATTTAACTCATGGAAACTTTAACGGAAATATCTGGTAGCACTCTCAGGTAATTAACGTTTAATTAGCCGACAGTTAGTCTGCTGTACACCCTATACAAATGTTAAGCAAAACAGTGAAATCTATAAGCCCGCAAGTTATACAGCGCATAATTCCAATGTTCGTTAAAGTGGTCAAATACGAAGCACTTGTGCTTTTACTTTGTGTTGCAGTGAACTTTACTCCTGTATGTTCCTGTATGTATATGAATCCATAATAGCGAAAATGTTAGAGTTACCATCTGTGTGCAATCAATTCTATCATGCGGTCTGATTTAGTCCATAAAGACGTATGTCAATTACATGGGGCTGAAGTCAAAATCAGTGATTTGAGCGAAAATCGATGGAGATTGTGAGACAAATATGTTGCAGGTTGTAAATCAGCACAACGTTGATTACAGCACAAAAAATGGATTCATTATTGAATTCAAGTACCCAATCCAACTCCGTAAAAGAACGGTAAAGAACGGTAACCAAGAGGTTGAGACCATCAATAGCTTCGAATAGGCGCAAGAAGTGAAATTTGGAACTCTTAATGCATGGTCTCAAAATAAAAACACATTCCACTAAAGAGTAGAACAAAGGACCAAATTAATATGGCATTAAGTGAAAAAGATATTAAACAATACAAATATTTCTTTCCATCTGATCGGCTTTTTGTCAAAAAGCACTAAAAACAATAACCACTAAAGCACTAAAAACAAGTACCAATACTATTAAAAAAAAAAATGGGGACTTTAGCAATTCACTGGTTTGAACTGTTTGATTCTATCCACACAAAATATTCCGGAGTACCTGTTTTTAGGTAAATATATGCAACGCAACTATTCCAGAAAAATCGTTACTATTGTGGGACCCATAACCCTAATCTCGAAAAAAAACCATGTAGCAACTAATTAAATATTTTCTCACTACTGACTATGAAATCGAAGAAAGGGCATATAAAAGTATTAAAAGCAAAATATACTCAACACAATCTAAGTAGAAGCTTCGTTAAATTCAAAACCAACAATAACAATAATTTGTAACCAAGGCTTTCACACAACTCAATCGTTCACGTATGGACAGGATAAATACAAGTTATCAATTCGGCCAATTAAGAAACAGGAGGGCATATACGAAACTCTTAAATATAATAACACTAAATAAACCGTTTTGTCTGAACAAGAAGAATTTGAACAAGTTGCTTTCCTCCTGCATAGATTTCTGAACTGGCGAAATGAAATTCAATTGCATCTACTGACATTAGAAATATCATTCAATGCTCCTTAATCCAGCTTACAACAAAAAAAGAGTAAACCCATTGCAACATCAAATGCCTAAACAAAAAAGTCTAAAAATTGAAAAAACATGCTTCTTAAAAGCATAAAAAGGTTAAACGCAATAGTGAATATGAGAGCAAAGTATTCCAACGAGGGCAGTTAATTGAATTGAAATTATAAGAACGGGCGGACGAGTAGACCAAAACTAAATACAATCTCTCCATAATTCTAATTTCCTCCAAACCTGACACCAAAAAGAAACTGCAATAAATATTTCTGTCTCAACTCACAAATATAGTTCTAAACGGCATGGTTAAAGTTGAAATGGATGATTAATCATAGTCCTAGCAGTGAACCAAAATTTCATCAGGCTGAGATATTAATTGATGCTGGTAGATGTACTAGGGCATAAAAATCAGCCCAATTAACTCAAGATATGTGTGATATAAACTCAACCAAAAGGGTTACACTTAATATATTAAGTAAATTAGGAAAGGTCATCCAGAGAACCGGAAATCAATATATTAGAGGTATGGGGTTTAGACCAAGGTAAAGCCATGGTTTAAAGTCCGCTAAAATGACGGTAATCACTATATTGAGTATATTGGATTTTGAGCAGATTACATTCTCTTCGCAATTCAGAATTTGACCGACTTATTTGGCTTAGAGTCCACCAGAATAACGATAATTATTATATGTGTTATATAGGGGCTGGAGAGTTCGAAGAACGATTTCACAAATTTTTGCAACTTATAGTTTTGTTCATTTAATTTTGCTAAGATATAAGATACATATAGACCGATATAGACTGTATAAAGTCAACCGGAATTTTGTAAATTATCATATTATGCATAGGGAGCTAGGAAACACACCTGAATCGATTATTACCATAAAAGACGTTGCCTGAATTTCATTAAGGCATCACTCAGATTGACTAATAAATACGTTATAAAGTGAAGCGGAAGTTCAAAAATGTTTATATTAGGCGCTTGGAAGCTAAGAGAAATACTTACCAGATTTTTCCCATTTTTGACACAGTATTACCAGAGAAAGATGCTCTCTGAATTTCATTAATATGTCTGACAGATTGATCGATATTTTCATAGCCATAGAAATTCAGCCATAGAAATTAAGGTCCACATATTCGGTATCTGGGAGATTCAAAAATTTTATTCTGATTTCCACAATTTTTTAGTAGGAATCCGCATCCCTTGAGTGTGAACCGCTTCATGCTGATTATTCATATATATATAACTCTATATCTATCTCGATTAGTTTTAGGTGATATAGACAACCGTTGGGTCAACAAAACTACTCCTATGTTGCGACAGTATAAAAATATCCGGTATTTTGCGGGGGTCTGATGGCCAATAGGTTGGTTTCCTCGTAGATAGTGTTGAAATATTGTAAATATTTATGCATTTATATTTCCCCTTCCTTTGGGAGTTGTTAACCTTGATCCCCACCAAGTGAGGTTTGCATTATGATCTCCACCAGTAGTTAATTTACAACGAAGTTTTCTATAAAAGTTGCGGTAATATTGTCCTTTGAAACAAAATTGTGATATCAAGTAAGATACATTTAACAGCAATGAGAGCTCTATTATCTGAATGATTTGCAACTATTAGATCATATCTATAAAATGTGTTAATAAATATGTAAATAAATAAAATTTCAATGTGTGTTCTGTTGATAAAATGAGTTTCTGATAGAGGAGGATGTTAATGAGAGGATATCAATGCAATTAGATGTAAGGAAAGGTTTTACTTCTTCTGTGTGGTTGGAAAACAAATTTGCATTCCATATCGCAATTCGAAGACCTACTACATTTTTATATTTTTAATATTAACAGAGATATCATGTTAAGAAAATTATTTTTAATTCAAACTGTTTAGGTAATAAACTTTCGATTTTTGGAAAGGATCCTCGTCATTTGAATTTCAGTTTTCGCATAGTACCTGCGCATAAAATGGGGGGATTCCCCTAGCATTAAACTCATTTCGTCTCTGTGGAGATGGAAAACCCTCCTCAGAAGGTTTACTTGATTGCTGACAAGAAGAATGGCTTTAGGCTTTTACTTCGTAACTAATTCTTGATAAATTTTACAGCTCTTGTCTAGCGACGTAATCTCGTAAGCAGGTAATACACTCCCAGGCAAATCCGTGTCTTTTTTCGCTCTGTAGTTGGATGGCACTTCAAACACTTAACGCATCTAAATGTTTTTCTATAATACGCCTTGGTATGGCCATACTCTTGGCATCGGAAGCATTGTACAAAATCAGTTACTTTTCTGGGAAGTTCCACTTTTATTATTGCGTTGCTTAAATATTTTGGATCACATATTTCAGCTCCAAAAATATGTTCAATGGATGCTTGGTAATGTGACTCTTAATATTGGTAATATTCCTTATGCAATGACCTAACTTTTCAATTTCATTTTTAATTGAGTCAATTGACGTAAAAAAAGGTATCTTGTTTTAACTAGCAAGTGTGAAAAAAAACTGCCCTTTCTTAAATGTTGATAAAAACTTTCTATAACTATCCACAAATTTAATAGTATTGTGTATTTGACTGTCTGCTGGGACTTATATGTAACATTTTCTTTGGAAAGAGTTTTGGTTATATAATTTAGCATACCCTTTTTTTAGTTAACGTTAGCAACAGTAATATTGGGGGAGGCTTTCGAGTAGTATTTCGCTCAGCTGGTTCCTCTTTGTCTTTTCCTTTTTTCTTTTAAGCATTTCCAGTCTCCTTTTAATCTTCAAGTAGTAGGAAGGATAATAGAAGAAATGAACGAAAGTGGAAAGTTGGAGTGATTAACAAGAACCACATTGAAACACGAGCTAATTCAAAGACCGCCTATGTTGTGAAGAAGAAAAAGGGGCAAATGAGATTCTGAGTGATTTGCCAAATTTAAATAACGTATAGAGGAAGTCAGCTATCCTTTGCCTGATTTACCAGAATTTAAATGATATATAACGCAAGACAGCTATCCCTTGCCTGAACTATGAACTAGTTGTCTGGTAAAAAGTATCATTAAATTTTTCGATGTCACCAATTGGGGCTTGTGTTATAGTTTCTTTCCAAACGTAGCAGTTTGGTCTGGTTGTGTCTTGGAGATTCTCTTAACATTGAAATATTATTTTCCATTGGGTCACTGCCTAATAAAATTTCTATTTTAGATAAGAGTTGAAATTTGGATGTATTAGCTGCAGATATAAAGCCAGTTCTATGGACCTCTCCGAACAACAAACTAATGAATAAACCTCAACGAACCCAACATCCATCGTTTAAAATTGCAAATAATGGCCTGGTAGATCTACCAGCATCAATTAACATCTCAGCCTGATGAAATTTTGGTTCACTGCTAGGACTATGATTAATCATCCATTTCAACTTTAACCATGCCGTTTAGAACTGTATTTGTGAGTTGAGACAGAAATATTGATTGCACTTTCTTTTTGGTGTCAGGTTTGGAGGAAATTAGAATTATGGAGAGATTGTATTTAGTTTTGGTCTACTCGTCCGCCCGTTCTTATAATTTCAATTCAATTAACTGCCCTCGTTGGAATACTTTGCTCTCATATTCACTATTGCGTTTAACCTTTTTATGCTTTTAAGAAGCATGTTTTTTCAATTTTTAGACTTTTTTGTTTAGGCATTTGATGTTGCAATGGGTTTACTCTTTTTTTGTTGTAAGCTGGATTAAGGAGCATTGAATGATATTTCTAATGTCAGTAGATGCAATTGAATTTCATTTCGCCAGTTCAGAAATCTATGCAGGAGGAAAGCAATTTGTTCAAATTCTTCTTGTTCAGACAAAACGGTTTATTTAGTGTTATTATATTTAAGAGTTTCGTATATGCCCTCCTGTTTCTTAATTGGCCGAATTGATAACTTGTATTTATCCTGTCCATACGTGAACGATTGAGTTGTGTACGAACGCTGTGTATTTAACGAAGCTTCTACTTAGATTGTGTTGAGTATATTTTGCTTTTAATACTTTTATATGCCCTTTCTTCGATTTCATAGTCAGTAGTGAGAAAATATTTAATTAGTTGCTACATGGTTTTTTTTTCGAGATTAGGGTTATTGGTCCCACAATAGTAACGATTTTTCTGGTATAGTTTCGTTGCATATATTTACCTAAAAACAGGTACTCCGGAATATTTTGTGTGGATAGAATCAAACAGTTCAAACCAGTGAATTGCTAAAGTCCCCATTTTTTTTTTTAATAGTATTGGTACTTGTTTTTAGTGCTTTAGTGGTTATTGTTTTTAGTGCTTTTTGACAAAAAGCCGATCAGATGGAAAGAAATATTTGTATTGCTTAATATCTTTTTCACTTAATGCCATATTAATTTGGTCCTTTGTTCTACTCTTTAGTGGAATGTGTTTTTATTTTGAGACCATGCATTAAGAGTGCATGCGCCTATTCGAAGCTATTGATGGTCTCAACCTCTTGGTTACCGTTCTTTACCGTTCTTTTACGGAGTTGGATTGGGGACTTGAATTCAATAATGAATCCATTTTTTGTGCTGTAATCAACGTTGTGCTGATTTGCAACCTGCAACATATTTGTCTCACAATCTCCATCGATTTTCGCTCAAATCACTGATTTTGACTTCAGCCCCATGTAATTGACATACGTCTTTATGGACTAAATCAGACCGCATGATAGAATTGATTGCACACAGATGGTAACTCTAACATTTTCGCTATTATGGATTCATATACATACAGGGACATACAGGAGTAAAGTTCACTGCAACACAAAGTAAAAGCACAAGTGCTTCGTATATGACCACTTTAACGAACATTGGAATTATGCGCTGTATAACACGCGGGCTTATAGATTTCACTGTTTTGCTTAACATTTGTATAGGGTGTACAGCAGACTAACTATCGGCTAATTAAACGTTAATTACCTGAGAGTGTTACCAGATATTTCCGTTAAATCTTCCATGAGTTAAATGGCCGATACCTCATTGGCCGAAATACCTTTCTTACTCATAGCTTTCAGCCTTTTGTACATGTCTTGCACAATAACGGTAGTGCTCATATTGAAATCCCCGATTAAATTCAGGCATATCTTAATTAAAACAAGTAAAGAAGGGCTAAGTTCGGGTGTAACCATTTTATAAGAACATTTTATACACTCCCAATTCGCAAGGATCAAAATCGTGTTGGCAAAACTTCTTAAAAAAAATAGTGCGTAAGAATTCAACATCGTTTAGGTCATATAATCACTTATGTTCGTTACTAATTTAAATAAATCTTTAGATAGATCTATTATTATCATCATTATTGAGATCAAAGATCTCATTGGTGCCATATTTTTACTACCGAATGACATGATACCAATCAAAATATTCTCGCTTAATTTTGATGAGACATCTTCCATTGAAATTTAATATAGTGTATAGTGTATAGTGCATAGTATAGTTTGTGGAGTTTAGACCGATTTAATTAATATTCAACGCTAAACGACATCATAGTTAATAAAATACTTAATTTAATTAACATACCACAAATATTGACCAACATAAACAGTTTACATAAGTATAGTATTTAGTATAGTATACAGTATATGTGGGCTGGTATAGCTAGTAGATCGATTTAACCCACTTTCGCCACCAAACTATAGTATATCCAAGATTATTTACTTAATTTTGCTAAAATATCTTCCATATTGACCGAGATACGGATAAGGCCAATCGGATGTTTGAAATAGTGTATTAGGTACATGAGGACTAGAGGAGGTGTTAAGCTGATTTTACCCATTTTTGACCCAAGGGCACCAGGAAATTTTACCAGGAAAATATTATTTCTGGATCTTACATCTTTAGCTCTAAAATATATCTTAAAGCTGACTAAAAAGTCGACTGTAGGCTCTGAGGTCCTCATATTCTGTATCTGGAAGCTTGAAATGCTATAGTCTGTGCAAAGGTTTATTCCGATATCTTAAAATTGTGTTACGCCACCAAATTGAATTCGGTATAGTAATTGCTGAGATAAGATATTTCACACAAAAGTGCGCGGCGGCACTAACTGTCCAATTTTTATTCTGATTCTTATGCAACCCTTTCATACCATCTTCACTTTAAAATTTAAAACTTTAGACGTATTCTTTTAGTGAGTTATCGTACTTTTAATAGTTGCCAACATAATCGTTATATGGGGGTGGGTGGTGCTACTATTTGATTTCACCCATCTCGACACTGCATGAGGAGTTGGTAGAAGGACTTGTTTTCAGCAAGTTTGGCTTTTGTGATATGTACTTCGATGCCCTGTACCAAATTACAGTTTTTTATCTTAATTTATGGCTTATTTATAGCACTTTAGGGGGTTTAACTTATCGGCAATTTGTGGGCGTAGAAATAATCCTTTTTCGCCCATCAGCAATGCTAACCTATTCAAAGTGGCGGGGAACACGTGTTCTAAGTTTCATCAAGATATTTAAATTTTTACTCGACTTATTGCTTGCACGGTCCGACGGACAAACATTCACCCGGAATTCCAGGTGTGTGGGAGCTGAGGAGAATATTGATCCGATTTGATTCATTCTTGCCACCAGGGCACATTATTATCAAGATGATTTCCTCAGAATTTTATTAAGACATCTTTACTTCGATATGTTCATTGATTTATAAATTATAAAGTAAAATAATTAGACGGAATTCAAGATTGTCATATATGGGAAGTAGTCGTGGGTCTAGACTGATTTCTCCCATTTTCACACTGTAATACGAAGACAGCAGGGTAACGCTATGCACCAAATTTGCTGGAAATTGGTGAAATGGTTTCTAAGGCATGAGATTTCATCTAAAATTAAGTGGTACCACTCCATTGCCCAATTTTTATGCTGACTCACATGCACCCGTTCTATACTATCTTTACTTTTAATAGATTTCAACATAATCTTTGTATGGCGGGTGGAGTGGTTAATATCCGATTTCCCTCTTTCCATACAGTATGATCAAGAAAGAAACATGTTAATAAAATTAGACAATAATGTTATACTTTGGATTTCCACCGTTTCATTGACAGCAATGTGTGAAATATTCTAATGAAATTTAGTCTCCATGTTTCAAATATATAAAATAGATCCATATGTTCGTCTAACAAACTAATGATTTCCGCACCTCTACTTGACTTAGAGAGTTCTTGATATCTCGATAAAAGTATAAAAGTTTGCAAATATCTCGAAATATTTCACATGTTTTTAATTCTCATAAATTGCTGGAGTATCAAGGTACGGCTGTCCCTGACCTAAGCCTTTTTTGTTTTTATGATTGCTTTATTTAAAAAAATAAATACGAAATTACAAGAAGCTTTTTTTATGATGGTTTAACCATACAATTTTTAAAAGCGTATTTTTAAGAATAACAGACTAGGTAGGTTAGGTACCCAATTACGGAACATAATGCAAGAATCTGTCTAAGTGATGCTGTAAATTATAATATAGTACGAGTCACTAAAATCTTATGCCCATCGGTACAAAAATGGAAGAAAGAAATATATTCGTTAAAGACTACAGAGGTTTATAGCGCAATACTTAAGAAAACTTATTATAGGGTTTAAGGGTGTTCAGATTAGAAACGACAGTAACGATATTGTAATAATAAATTTTAAGGAAAAGCAACGAAGACCCTTTCCACAATTATATCATCCAGGAATCAAACTGGCACATTTGAGATGGCAAATCGAACGGAAAGCTAACACGACAGCATAAAGTGACATAAAGAATCTCTTCTTATTTCCCAGTTTTCAATGCTGCATTTCATATTAGACAAAGAAATAATTAGTAAATTAAAATTAAGAATATATATGTACATATGTACATGTTTGTACATATGAAAGATATATTGCATATTTTATGATATGGCGCGAAAATAGATGGGTTAAAATAATAACCACCCAACCTCCATATAACAGTTATTTTCAAAACTACTAAAAATGCGATAATTATATAAGGAATAACGGCCTTATGTTTAGCGATAAGGATAATATAAGCCTTTTATATATGTTCAGTCATAAAGATCAAACCGACTTACTCCAGCGTCAGAGCGCCATTGTATGTAACTACTTAAAACTTTTTTTTTTTTTTTTGATTTTATGGTATATTGAAAGAATCGGTTCTTAAACTTTTAATACTAAAAAAAGTGAGTTAAACATGTCCACTGAAAAGTAAAAGTAATACACCGAAGCTGTAGATCACAAAATATTTCTTCAAATACATTTGAATTTCACGTAATCATTTCCTTTTATAGTTTTACATTCTATCTGCGATCTTGCCCGTCGGTTAGAAACTGTGTTGAAATATTTTTTGCAAGGTTTTCTATCTGGCCGTTCCTAAACGTCAAACCTTCTCAATCCCGTCATCTGTCAAAATCGGGTATCGTTCCATAATCGGGTTCGTTCCATTTTAGGGAGAGGAACATGTGGTTAAAAAAATTTTTAAAAGAGGGCGTGACTAAGCCAGTTAACGAGTTTTATGTACACTTATCACAATCTATTGCTCTAACACTTGATCATACAGTGAAATTGGGTGAAACGATTATGTTTAAGGCCATTAATCTTTTAGGTGAAATCCCATACCGCAGCAACTACTAGACGAATTTCGAAAAAATTTGGTGCATACAATGATATTGACATCCTTGTGTTTAAAAATCATGTAAAAATGGTCGAAATCAGACCACAACATTTCAAGGTCTTCATATATCGAATATGAGTATCTCATTGGCGGCTGGCTGGTATTTTATCTAAATATCTGAGATCTTTAACTGATAATAATGTACCCTGATGCCAAAAATTAATAAAATCGTGTCAATACTTTCCCCATATACCTAATATAACATATTCTCAAGCTCTTGGTTGACTTTATACCGCATATATCGTTCAGTATTTAAGATTTCATAACAAAAATAAGTATACCTAATGTTGGATATGCTATAGTATATATAGTCTGGAGGCGAAAATGGGTGAAATCGGTCCACAAATTACCCTAACCCCCAATACTACATATACTACATATAATGATGACTTCATGATGAAAATATCTGTTAAATAGTGAGTTACCTTGATACAATTGCGTAGAAATTGTCCCATTATACATAATATAATATATTATTTTTTGTCTTACTTTACATTGACTTTACATTGTTTATGCCAGTCCCCGCCTTTGAGTCCTTAAATTTGTGGGAGTATAAAATGTTCGGATGCACCGAACTAGCACGCAGCGAGAATACATAATGTTCGACTGTCGGCGAACTTAGTCCTACCTTTTATATTGAATTCTTGTTTTTCTATAGGGTTAAACAGACTGAACAGGTCAATGGCAGATATTAAGTAGGCTTAGGATCATTATCGTATTGATATACTTACTTCATTAAAATATTCCATCGGAATATAATAATAATACTTCTTCTTTTTACATATGATCTTTGATATACGATGAATTATAACAAATGAATTGCCTCAACTACGCTTTATGTAAAGCTACTTATCATGATTTTGACAACGTCGTACTTGGCTGTTTTTGTTGTAAATGTTTCATGGCAGATGAGAATCGAAGAGATTCTTAAGAGACATTATCCAAACAACTTGATTTCGAAAATCTGATATGGAATTCCACTTATTTATTTGTTTGTAAAGGTAATTTTTAGGAATAGTTTATGGTCCACCAATTGCCATCGAAGAGATTCAGCAGACTCACTCTCAACATAATTCGTTTTATAACCTGTTTGGCTGGCTGCTACAAAACAATTTATTTTGCAAAGCATGCTATATTGCTATCGTTTCCAATAAATGTTATACAATTCCTATATTTTTATTTTAAGATTTTTGCTACCATTTGAGTTAAAATAACGTTTCTTAAAATTTCTTATCATATCGCGCTTTTCCATTGATTCCCTTTACCTACAGGAAAAAACAAAATATTCATACATTATTACAGGTTTACATATTTTACATACATATATTTACATACATACATTATTGCATACATACAATATACATACATACATAATTAAAGATGACACTAGGCACCTACAATAAATTTTTTGATAAAGCAATATTAAAAACTTGGCGTAGTGTAAAGCAATAGTAAGTGCATTTAAGAAGAACTGCATTGCGGTACCTAAAATATCCCATTATGTGTTGCTTTGATTTCGTGAAATATCACTTCATTATCAATGATGTTCCATGATATACTTGCAGATTAAACGAGAATACCACAGATTTAGTTCTAAATTTTTTCTGTTAAATTGTTAAACATTTTCGCTCACAGATGAAAAGAGGTGAGTAGAAAGATTTGGGCAGCATAGTTATGACAATTCTGCTGCATAATAGTTTGTTGGGTCATATCTAGACGGGTATATGAATGACCTAAATAATCGAAATTTAAAAATCTTTGGCATACTTTATAAATATTTATATAAATTAATATAAATATAAATGACATTTCTTAAGCAATAAAATAAATTTTAGTAAAAATGATGGAAACAGATTCATAGAAAGGCCATTGTTAGTAAATTTATAATACATTATATATATCGTATCTGCTAGCCTTCATATACTTCATTTGAAACATAACTTTACAATACGAAACTACTTTCTATTGATGTTTCAAAGAGCCATTAATTTAACATTTAAGGCGGGAAACATAACCGGATCGTGCATTGCGTAACAACTATCAGGTAACATGCACGGAAACTCTGAGTTCGGGTGTAACAGAACATTTTATACTCTGGCAACTCGCAAAGATCAAAGGTGAGGAAATACTTTCCGGTATTGGCAGAACTTTATAATTAACAAGTAAGGAAGGCTAAGTTCGGGTGTAACTGAACATTTTATACTCTCGCAATTTGAAAGAATCAAAGATGGTGAAATACTTTCCGGTTTTGGCAAACTTTATATTAAAAAATGTTGCGTAAGATTTCAACATTTATTATTCAACAAAATTTTGAATAGATCGCAACCATATTTCGCATCATATTAACTTTTACTTTAAGTAATGTACTCATAAAGTCAATCTAACTAAGACAATTCATCCATATTCATGATATTAGTGCTGTGGGAAGATAAATCCTTCATATTATTTATTACCGAATGACATAATACTAATCAAATATTCTCATTTAATTTTGCTGAGATATCTTCCAAGAAAATATTGTATATGCAATATAAACTCAACCAAAGGGCTAGGGGAAGGTCTGAGCAGATAACATTTACTTTTGGCATTAGAAATTGCAGTAGATAGGAAATAACTTCACAATATGAAAATATTATAAAGCGATTGTTGGCTTTTAATTTGTAATTTACTTTCCTGATTATTAACTGATATAAACAAATGTCTGCGTGTGCGTTTTCTAACGGAGATGAAAATTCATTTTAATGATATACTTATTTTTGTCGTTCTAAAGTATATAAAGACATTCTATAAAGACTAATGTCGTCTTTAATTTATGCAAAAATTATTTGATGTTGTTTTTATCAAATACAGGCTATCTATGTATTATACAAATACTTTTAAATTATTCAAAATATTCATAATATGTAATGTATGATAAATACTTTTCACTATCAATATCTGTTTAAAATTAGCTAATGTAAAACCGTTACGCTTTGATGAATGGGATTATTTATTTTAAAAGTTAAACTATATTTTGTGTGAATAAATACACATTATTTTATATCAATATATTACTTATGATTAGTTCAATCATATCTGTTTTCATAATTTCAACTAGTTTCTTCTTTTTTTATTTTTGTCACCCTTTCATAATATAGCTATGATCATGAAAAATAAAAACAACAGAATGGAAAATTTCTAATGTTTCTTATTTTTTCTATTTGGAGCTAACATATTTCTGTGGTAAATATTTATGCCACTACTATCTTTAAAAACAGGGGCAAATATAAACTTTAATTATTCTTATATTTGGAAGCAATATCAAGTTCTTTATCAATCATTATTAAGAAGAACCGCTTTTCTGTTGAAAAAATATCAAATGTGTTCATATAATAAATAATTTTCGTATCAAATTTATAAAAATATCAAAGTGCAACAATTTTTCGGTGAAAGTCATTCATCTTGGATGACAAAGGAAATTGACCCCGGAATACCCTTGAGAGTTCTCCATGGAACTGTGGATTGCTTAGGATTTTCCAGCTGACAGTTTCACTGCTCCCTTATACCATGGACTCATCATGAACGAGTGAAAAAAATATCAGTTTCTTTACGGTACCTTCGGTATGGGTGTCTAAACAAAAAGTAGTTTTGAGTGATGATCATATTTCGCTTGAGAGAATACTTAGCACGGTCGCAATAATTTCTTATTGTTCGTTCGTGACCAATAATAATGGACACATTTCTGTGTGTGCCTGAAGTCCTTAGTTAAAAATTTTCGACGAATTTTTACGGGTTTTTCTCTATCGCGTTCTGAAATTATAAATTGAGTGCAGTAAAAAATGTCGTTCCACCAAGATTGAATTAAATCCTATGTGATACCGAGAATAGGATATTTGTAGCTAATTGTTTTTTCATATAGTTTGCGAAAGTCTGTTACCAATCGCTTTTAAACTATTTTGGCCTGAAGTAGTTGGTAATTTATATTCTCATATAAATATTGATAAGTGAAATAATTTCTTTGTCGAAGTCTTAGGCTAATGTCCTTTTCTTTAAAACTATGGACGCGTGAGCATGAGCAGATTATATTCCTGGCACCTTCGGTGTGCTTTTGATATTGTTCTTAAATGCCCTAATGCCTAACCTTTATCCCAACTATTATTCCAACCAATATTCCTTAAAATCCTAAGAAATAGGGTCGTTGCTCTAAAAAATTTAGTTCGTCGTTTTCCTTGGCTTGTTCTGCTCATTTATCCTTCGTCAATCGGTGAGGTAGATTAGGATTTTCGTTTAGATAATTTACGCATTATAATTTATATTGTACATTGCATACTAAGTTGTAACTTACCATCATAGTAATATTTGATATTATTCGACTGGTACTTAAAATGGGATATTTATATTTGACCCGAATAATTATTGCTGACCGGATTCTGTACTTGACTGGTCTGTTTGTGTTGCTTACATTGGTCTCATAGCTAAAGGTCTATTGAAATTTTGGGGTGCGTTGGTTTTTTTATTATAAGAACTTTCATAAGTTGGTTTCAATGTTTACTTACAATGTCAGTAAAAAGAGAATAAACAGATAAAAGGTAAGAAATTCTCTAACCTAGCTCTTATTAGGTTGGCCTGTCTGTACCTTGCTTGTTGTCCAGCCACGAATTTCAGCCTATTTTGATTTCGATCATATTCACCAAAAAAACTATTTTGTGTTTTATTTTAATTGAACAATTTATTAAAACAAATTCAAAAAAATTAAATGCTTTAATTAGTCATTTAATCCGCCGTATATTTTATTAACTCTATGAAATACGTAAAACTATTTAACATCATAATAATACGATTAAAGTGATGAATGTTCGAAAACATAAAATATGTGAAAGAAGGGAGAAACCCAAAAACTTCATGTAGAAATTATGTACTATAGATTAGTGGTCGCAAACTTAGAGTGTATGAGTGCGGAGAGCTACTCAACTGTCCCAGTGATAAATTTTACTGACCCCTGCCTTGTTCAGTTAAAGTTTAAATAGGTCACTGGTTTCTTATAAGTCGTTTTTTGTTAGAAAATAGTGTGCAAAATATTTTCTAAAGCTCCTGTTCTAATTAACAACAAATTTATCTATTAATTACTAGTATTCTGAAAAGGCTTGCAGAAAAGAACAAACTTTAATAAAATAAATAATAAATAACTAAAATACCTGTCCAACTTTTTGTGCAGGCTTCTTTAATGTCTTTCTAAATTATAAGCTTTACAAATTACTTTTCGTTGACATACCAAAAGCATCACCATCTAAAATTTCTAAAAAGGAAAATTATAAGTCCCACTTTATATGAAAGGACATATCGAATTATTTATTTTTCATATGCGTGCAATGGGCTAGCGACCACTGCTATAGAGCATATAAAGGATATAAAAAAGAGCAAAAAAGAAATTTATTTGGAAAGAATCTAAGAGACCAATAGAAGGTGCTAATAAATTCCTTTTCTTCTCTTTTTGTTAATAACTCATTATGCTTTACAAATCTCAATACAACGCTATACTACTCTATCGATCGGCAACCCTTTCTTTTTACATTTTAGTGCAAGTAACGCATTTTTATCTTTAAATTCTTTCTTTTTTCTACAACAATATAGAGTGAGCGGAGGTGTCGGCTACTTCCCCAAACGTTCGACCGGTAGTGCAACCTCAAAGCGATTTGTCTAGATCATCAGTAGAGGTGCGTCACCCGTCTACATGGATGTGGCCTCATATCACGTATAAGCCCACCTAATATGACCTATACAGATATTGACTCTTAATTTTGTCATTGAAGTTTTGGTTCCTCTAAGTAAGTTAAAAGAGTTAAAGGCTACGAGTGCAACGCGTTCTTTCTAACATACCGTTGGGTGACTTAAAACCAAGTCAACTTTTCAAAGATATGCGACGGGTGACCGGCACCGGTCTCAGTGAAACTCTACTCATCGATCTGAGGACCTCACATCTACTATCTCAAACTCAGACTGCGGTGATCACATCAAAGGGTGATAGATTAAATTACAGACGCCATTGTCGATTCTATGAATTTTCAATAAATTATTTCTGGATACGTTTGAAATCGTATTATTGAACAAATTCTTACATTAATAGAGACCAAATAACCAAATCACATTATGTCTGAATTAATATCATAACTTAATACTTTTAAAGTATTAACCGATGTATTCGGCACCGAGCTATGTTATATTCAATATAATACGTTCACTAAATTTTGGTTAGATGTCTTACATTTTACCCGCTATAATACGAGGGCGGGTCAATAAGTCCGTGACTTTTTGAATTTCTGACCTCTTTACTGAAAAAACAACACTACTCCCGTCAACAGGCATCTGTCAGTTGACTCCTGTCAAAATTTGAACTTGCTGCGTCAGTTAGTTTGTGTTTGACAACTATCTTTATCAGACTACCCACTAATTTGAGGAGAAAATGGAAAAAAGTGAATTTCGTGTGCTTATTAAGCATTATTTTTTGCGAAAAAAAACCATTACCGAGACCAAGGCTAAGCTTGATAAATACTACGGGGACTCTGCACCATCGATATCTATGGTAAAAAAGTGGTTTACTGAATTTCGTTGTGGCCGTACAAGCACTGAAGATGCCGAACGTCCTGGACGCCCAGTTGAGGTCTCTACACCCGAAACAATCGAAAAACTTCACGATATGGTGTTGGCCGACCGAAGATTGAAAGTGCGAGAGATTGTGGAAGCCGTAGGAATCTCGCATGGCTCAGTGGTTTCAATTTTGAATGATCACTTGGGCATGAGAAAGCTTTCCGCAAGATGGGTGCCGCGTTTGCTCACAGTCGACCACAAACGCAATCGTGTAACAACTTCACAGGAAGGTTTGGCGTTGTTTAATCGCAATATGGAGGAGTTTTTGCGCCGTTTTGTAACCGTGGACGAAACATGGATCCATCACAACACACCAGAGACCAAACAACAGTCAGTTTCTAAGGGTGGGTTTCTAAGGGTGAATCGGCGCCAAAGAAGGCCAAGGTGGGTTTGTCAGCCAATAAAGTTATGGCGACTGTTTTTTGGGATGCACACGGGATAATCCACATTGACTACCTTCAAAAGGGAAGAACAATCAATGGAGAATATTATGCCAACTTATTGGACCGATTTAATGACGATTTGAAGAAAAACCGACCTCATTTGGCCAAGAAAAAAGTTCTTTTCCACCAAGACAATGCAAGGGTGCACACATGTGCAGTTGCCATGGCAAAAATCCATGAACTGGGCTATGAATTGCTCCCTCATCCGCCCTATTCTCCAGATTTGGCTCCGAGTGACTACTTCTTGTTCCCAAACCTGAAGAAATGGCTTGGTGGAAAAAGATTTGTCTCCAATGATGAAGTCATCTCGCAAACAAAGGCCTATTTTGAGGACCTCGACAAAACATATTTTTTGGAAGGGATAAAAAAATTGGAGAAGCGTTGGACAAAGTGTATAGAGCTCAAGGGAGACTATGTTGAAAAATAAAATAATTTATTTATCAAAAAATCTGCGTTTTATTCCAAAAGTCACGTACTTATTGACCCGCCCTCGTAGTTTGGACTAATTTCATCTACTTTTCGCATTAAACTAACGTCAACAAAATTAAAGAGATTTTATTAATATAATTCACACATTGATAGATATATCCGGCATAAAGTTAACTATTAACAGTTAAAATAATTAATTAATGAAAAGCATTAGTATAAGAGGGCCGGGGTAATTCACGGACTGATTTCACCCATTTACAGCACAAACTGAAATATATTTAAGAAAATAAATTCTTTAGTTTTTTTAACATATCTTACACATTGACCGATACATAGGGTTAAAGTAAACTAAATATAATAATACTAGGTATTTGGATACTAGGCCAAAAACTGAACAGAGTTTATCCATTTTCTAGGGCCTTGAAAAGTTTCGTCGGAAGTAAAAAAAATGTGGTTGAAATTAGTTAAGTCGTTCCTCAGATGTAGGAACCGACTCCTATGAACCCTTTCAGTACCGTCTCCACTGTAAAGTTAAATGCTTCCGGCACGTTTTTTTTAGTCAGTTATAGCTAGGAGGACTTGTTCTCAGCAAGTTTGGTTGACATAGCTTTAGTGGTTTGTGAGATATGTGCATTAAATCTACAAGGGGATTGAGCCTTAATCACTTTTTAAAAAAAATTTTATCACAGATGTCCCTCCCTCCTTCGATGGTTTGTACTAAATTAAAGTTTCGTATCTTGATTTGCGGTTTAGTTATAGCCTTTTATAATTTTGCAAGTAGTGGCATTTTGTGGGCAAGGCAAAGGTCCGATTCCACTCATCTGCAATACCAGCCTTCTCAGAATTCCAAGGAACATGTGTCTCCTCAAGATATCTTAATATTTGCTCAATTTAGCGCTTGCACGTACAGACGGACGAACAGACAGAAGGACATCCAGAATTCAGCTGGTCTCGTTATCCTGATCATTTTGATGTATGTGACTCTATATCTATCTCGATTAGTTTTAGGTGTTACAAACAACCGTTAGGTACTCTGTGTATCACGCTGTGAGAATATCACATTATAGCAAATGAATTCCGTGAATGGATTACAATCATACACTTTATATTATACTTGTTATATATATTCTTTGATTATGGTATATAATTTCATTACTATATTTTGCTTTGTCCGATATAACTGATTAACTCAAATCAGAAATATGTGATATAAACTCAACCAAAATTTAACATAATGGGTATGAGGAAAATGTCAACCAGAGAAACGGAAATCATTATATTATTGATATTGGGTTGAGACCACATTATGGCCAATTATTTTATTAAAATATTACACACATTGACCCACATAAACGGTTTAAAGTCAGCTAGAAAGTCGGAAATCATTACATCGGGTATATTTGAACTAGGTCAAGATCTGGACTGATTGCTTTAACTTTTAACATTACTCAGGTATACTCGAGAACATGTTTCCAGACAATTTTATGAAAATAAGTGACACACTGATGGATATATGCTGCACAAAGTCTGCTATAATAACGAAAATCATTACATGTGGTATAAGAGAGCCGGGGTAATTCGTTCACCGATTCCACACATTTTCGGCGATAAACTAGAGAATATCTAATATTATACATCCAGTTATTTTTGCTAAGGTATCTTGCCGATATATTGACCGATATATACGTTATAAACCTGAAGTTTGAAATTCTTATATTAGGTATATGGGGGCCAGACTTAGTATTGATTCGATTTTACCAATTTCTTACATAATGGCAAATTATTATAAGGAAAAGATTCTCTCTAAATTTCAATAATAAATCTTACAGATTGACCGATATTTTCCGAGAAAGTCAGCCATTGGCACTGGGGTTCACATATTTGGTATTGTGGCTTGACAATCTAAGGTCCGATTTCAACAAGTTCTGGTCGTGAGAAGGCATACCTCAGAGAAAGTTTTTGCGCACAATTTTGTTCCCATATCTTAACTTGTGCTTGATTTATATACTGCAAAGTGAATTTTTACAATGTAACATAGGGACATCAAGTTAATATGAAAGACCATATTTGGTTGAACTTGGTAAAGCATTTTCTAAAAGTTTCTTTAAATCATTTTCTAAGAATAATCTTCGCTGTGAAATGTAATGCCCCTGACGTATTTATATAGTGAGTTATTGCACTTTAATAGTTTTCAATATAATCTTTATATGGGGAATGGGAGTGGTTATCATCATATTTCACACATTCTCATACTGTCTGTGGAGTTACCGAAAGGATTAGACCTCAAAAGGTTTCTTTGGTATAGCTTTAATTAGTCTGGTGTGTTTACGGCAGACTGATTTAAAGGCTTTGATTGCTTATTCTTCTGTTGCTCACATAGGAATTGTTTTAGGAGGATTAATAACCCTTAACTACTGAGGACTTTGTGGTTTTTACTCCTTAATGATTGCTCACGGGTTATGTTCGTCGGGTCGTCGTCGGTTTGTATGATATGTAATTAAACCCATTAAAGGACGGGACCATACCCATCTTTTAAAGATTTGTTTTAACCGTCGATAGACTAACGTAGATTGATAACGTTGACCGTAGAGTTTAACGTAGTCCCTCTCTACTGCGAACCCCTGTCCCAAATCCCCTTTTTGTATCTTCATTTGGCACTTAATTACAGAAATTTATAGGTTTTCGATTAATGGCGTTTTGTAGGCGTGGCAGTATTTCGATTCAGCCCATCTCCAATACCACCCTTCTTTTAGTTCGAAGGAACACAAGTACGAAGTTTCATAAAGTTCGTTTTAGGCGTTACACGTAACCGTTAGGTGAACAAATCTATACTTTGTAACAACATAATGCGAGGGTATAAAAGTATACCAAATGTATTCAATCTTCCTTATTCGACGAAACCGTGTAACACTATATATATACTCGGAGCTACGTAGGGATATCATTAATTTTTACTACTGGATGACACAAAGTAAACCAATAAGCGATTAAAATCAAATAAAGGGACGAAATCGAATATATTGGTACATATGGAAAAGGTTAACCAGAGGGACGTAAATCATATTAGACGTAAACTATATAGTTTAGACCTTCATTCATATTCAGCGCTAAATCACAGTATGTTAAAAAAACATGTCCACTTAATTTCATACAAAGCTCACATGTATTGACCAACATAAACGGTTTAAAGTCAACTGGAAAGTAAGAAATTACTATATGGGTATACCTAGCCCCAATAAGCTAACTGAAGGCATAATTTCAATTTTAAACTGAATACTGTGTACAGTGGAATGCTGAACCGATTTTATAAATTTTACGGAAAAGAGCACATTGTCATCAGGAAAAGATGCCCTTTTAATTTCACAAATTTAGAATACACCGATGCGAATTTACTGACATTTTCGGTACAAGGTAAGCCAAGGGTACTGAGCTCTTCATATTTGGTGTATGGGGCCTTGAATAGATATAGTCCTATTTCCACCATTTTTACATGAGAGACGTCACACTCATCATAATCATAAATGCACTATTTGTGTAAAGTTTCATTCCGATATCTTATCATATCCGAAGAATAGGAAATATACCAAATTGACATTGATCAATCGGTAATAGTTCATGAGAGATATACATTCTGATTTCGCAAAATTATTATATGCAACATGTTGCAAGAGTATATATATCAAAAACAAATTATATATTTATTAAATGTATGTTATAAACTGAGATGCAACTTCCATGGATGTTACAACATTAGATATAACAAGTAAGAAAGGGATAAGTTCGGATGTAACCAAAAAATTTATACTCTTGCAATGTGCAAAGATCAAAGGCGGGGAAATGCTTTCAGGTGCTCATTATATTTGAAGCAAGCGATTTTTTTCATATTTCGAGCGAAATCACATTGTGTTTAAAAAAACATATCCACTTAATTTCATTAAAATATCACACATATTGACCAACACAGACGGTTTAAAGTCAGATGGAAATTCGGGAATTCTTATATCGGCCATTTTTGGGATAGAGGAAGATCTGCACTGATCACATTAACTCTTCATTATTCAAGTATATTAGGGAACATGTTTCCACCCAATCGATCCATCGATCGATCGGCATAAAGTTTGCTGGAATAACGAAAATCATTATATGTAGTGTAATATTCGTTGACCGATTTCACACATTTACGGCATTAAACTATGGTATATCCAATATTACACGTTCACTTAATTTTGCTAAGATATCTTACATATTGACCGTTATATGAGGTATAAAGTCTACAGGAAGGTTGGAAATCCTTATATTAGGTATATGGGAGCTAAGGGGAGTGTTTACCCAATTTTCTCCATTTTTGAAAGCAGATCACATTATTTTCATGAAAAGATAATCCTCCAATTTCATTACGATATCTTAGGGGGCTAGGGGAAGTATTTACCCGATTTTTCCATTTTCCCCATTTTTGAAAGCAGAGCAAATTATTATCATGGAAAGATAATCCTCCAATTTCTTCACAATATCTTACAGATTTCTCGATATTTTCAGTAAAAAGGTCAGATAAAAGACTGAGGTTCATATATTAGGTATTTGGAGGCTTGAAAAGTTGTATCCGATTTCGACCATTTTTACGCTTGAGATGACATATCTTGAAAGTACTATTGCAAAGCTTTATTCCAATATCTTAATTGATGTTCGATTTATTTACTTTAAAGTGAAAGTATCAGATGAAACTTAAATTTGTGTTAAATGACCAGAAGGCGTGGTTTTTTTTCTGATTTCGTCCATTGGGATCTGATTATCTGATTTGAAAATGTGACATAAGAATGCAAATATAACGTCACATACCAAATTTTGTTGAAACCGGTTAAGGCGTTCTTGAAATATGGGATTTCACCTAAAAGTGGGCGGTGTCATACCCATCACCAAGACTTTACTCGGATTCCTATGCAACCCTTCCATATCATATTAACAGTAAGATTTAATGTTTCTGACGTGTTCTTTCAGCGAGTTAACGCACTTTTAGTAGTTTTCAACATAACCTTTTACGATTAGGTTTGTCAGTATATGAGGAGATGCTAGAAAAACTTACCAGGAGCAAGTATTATTGATATAGCTTTAACGGTTTCCGAGATATATATTTTAAACCTATTGGGGGCGGGGCCATACCCACTTTCACAAAAATTTGTGCCGACAAATGCCCGCCCTACTAACACGTTTATATCTTAATTTGCTTCTTAGTTATAGCACTTTATCTGTTTTCGATCATTTTGCGGGCGTGGAAATACTAAACTTCTTACGGTGAGGAAGAATACGTGTACCAAGTTTCATCAAAATATTATAATTTTTACTCAAGTTATCGCTTGCACGGATGGACGGACGGACGGAGAGACAGTCACTCGGATTTCAACTCGTCTTTTCATCCTGATCATATATATATATATATATATATATGTATGTCTATATCTAACTCGATTAGCTCTGGGTGTTACAAACAATCGCTAGGTGAACAAAACTAATATACTCTCTAGCAACATATTGCGAGAGTATAAAAATACTCAACAGGCGAAGACGAATTGATGAACTATTCGAAATCGAAATGAACTGTATAAAGCCACAACTAGGAGCAAAGTAGCGAGGATAGTTTTTCTAAGAAGGAGGAGAGTTAAGGAACATGTTCCTTATCGCATTCACTCTCCAAAAATAATCTAAATAAACATTACTTTAAACTGTTCCACTGTGTCCAATTCTGCTACCAATTCAGAAACTGGTTGTGGAAGATCAGCTTCCGTTGCTCACTACCATACCGTCTTTCTACTGCAACCATCAACGTTTCATACCGATTCGCAATTGTAAATGGTTTGTAAGATTTCCGCTGTAGTCCCTTTTAATGCAACGAATAATGCAGAAACTTTGCCTTCACCGTTCTAATTATTTGCAGCTGTCGTCTTTTTTCAAACTAAAGCTTAAAAGCCTGGAAAGGAATTGTACCACTGAAGGATGGAGCTCTTACTTTGGCAGAGCCTGTTGAGATATTTAGCCGATTTAATCTTAGCTCGCTGAGACTAATTTTCAGCTCATCCACTCCAGCCTTAATTTTGTCTTGCTCTTCCATAATCTACGTTGACACCTCTGTTATTCGGGAAATCACCTCCATCATACGTGCTTCCTGCTCTTTCAACTGCGAGGAAAATAGGGATTGTTATTCCAGCATTTGTGATGACACTTCTGCTATTTGTGATGACACCTGCAACGATATACCTCCTGATCTTTTAACTGCGACGACATCTAAACTGAAACTGGTGATGACATCTGTGACATTGCAGCCAAAATCGTATTCATTCCATAACCTTTGATGAACATTGAGCCTCTTCCCTTTCCTCCATCTTCGTTGTCGATTCCTCTAGATCCAATTGAAAGACGTATTGGTCAGCATTAATGTTATCTGCTCCCATGGCCTCTCGCAACCGTGATTGCAAATCGGATTTTATTACATTTGTTGGCAAACCACGCTGCCCCAGGTCCTTTTTTAGTTGTTGAATCTTTAGTTCATTAAACTTTGTCATTTTTAAAATAATCTCTTATGGGACTTTATTTAACAATCTTACTTCTGACGCCACTTGTAACGGATTTTCTAAATTAATCGTTTACGTTGAAACTCTACCCTGAGCTAGATCACTGGATTGTTCAACTAAAGTCACAATTTAATAGCTATATTCTTTTCTTTATTTTTTATTCAATAACTTAACACTGTTACTCGTTATTCGAGCTTACTTATAATTCACTTGCACTTTACTTGGCAATGCTCTTATTAGAACTGTGTTCTGCTGCCACTCCGACAGCTCTTATATAGCAGATCGTTACCAACAGATCGTCACTCGAACATTCTGGCAACTACTAGGTTCGCTATCTGGTTGACCCTGGCAATTTATCGTCGATTTTGTTTTGTTCTGACATTCTAGTTCTCTACAATATCGCCATTCGAACATTCTGGCAACTATTCTATGTTTGGTAGAATCTGGAGATAATTTCGCCGATTCTGGAATTCCTGTCCGCCACAATATGTACATTTCAATGCTCATATTTTATTACTAAATTTAGTACTCTCAAACTGGTAAACTAACATTATGCTTAAATTATTTAAGTCTAGAACCGCATAATATTGTATATGAAAACGTATTTAAAAAAGAATTCATTTGTTCAAAAAATTGGATTTTCTGCTTCTTCCAATCTCATAAATTGAATAAAATAGTAATAATGAAAATGAACAATAACACAATAAAAATGAAATTTCTAACCTGTGCGCAAATGATTTAGTCAAGATATCAAATGCCCACACAAAAATATTGCCAACCTCAATTGCAATAAGTTTGACAATTGGTTAGCAAGAGCTGTTGGCTGTTAAGATGCAACATAAGGAGCGGCTACTATAGAATAAGAGATAGGGATTACGACAGTTTAGTACGATTACTTTTGGCGGAGAGCGTTTGTGAGAAAAACACTCTGAAGTTTGGTCGTTGTATTATTGGACGCACTGTATTATTGGCACTGCGCCAAAACTCCCGCTGACTGTCCTTAAGAGCTTAGCTAGACACAATGATATCCCACCTAAAGCACAAGTTTTAGCAATGGAGCGCGATGCCTTACACCAAATTGATCCCAGTGATCCTCGAAAAATCCATCGCAACTGATAAATCCGTGTATGCAGACGAAATAGGTAGAGTAATTTATACTTTGTAACATGAGAAACTGAGCAATACAAGGACCACTCTCATAACAGTCGGGTCTTCGCAACTGGAGCGAACCCGGATTTTTATCTGGTCAAGGACTGTCAAATCGACACAATTTCTCAATATTATGTGAGCTTTATTTCCTGCCGCCACAACAACCACAACCAAAACAAGAAGTCGTTGGCCGATATCACTTATTTCTCCACCAATTAGAGTGTAACTTTTAAGTCGATGATGACAAAATTCGAACAGATAGCAACATTAAAATTTTGGGCGACACATTTGAGAGTCTTCCAATGAAAGATGCTCTGCATACAACCGCGATTAGGAAGAAGTAATTACGAGATCCACAAATCGTTAGCCAGCAGCACTTGGGGGAAAAATGAACACATTCTTGACTATTTACAAGGCAATTTAAATTACACCATGCCAATATGGTGATCTGAATGCAGCAGATCACAACTGAAGAAGTTACAAACCTGTCAAAAAACGGCCTCCGAACAATTACAGGATGACTCCTGATATCTGCAAAAGATCACATACATTACAAGGACTGCATGCAGGACTGCACTTTCAGTTAAGAAGCACACATTCCTTTCCATGCAGTTTTTGCTGTGATGCTTTTGCAGATATCATCTTCAGAAAAAAGAAAAAAAAGAAAACAGAAAATCATTGCAGACCTGCCAAACTTAGGACGCGACCAACTTCAGACAGGCAGAAAACGGCATTAACAGCGGAACGTTCTTAGAGTCAAACCACCACCAATAGTATAAAACAAGTTCGAGGAGCCTCGCGAAACCTGAATGACCCTCGTCCAACTTTATTCTGGATACTACTAAACTCCTGTTTGTCTAGAATAGACTCCGACATACAAAACTTATTTCGTCCATGGAAATTGTGCTCCTCATGACAATAACCACCTCATTGTATGCATTATGAATTCGTTTATCTAACACCCTTCTTCCAAACAGGGTTTAGACTGACTGATACATCGAATGTGTACTACAGTATGTTAAGTTTCACACGCGATAACCGCGCCATCGGGCAGTGAAGCGAAGTACATATGAGGCAACCCTTGATATCCAAAAGTCCTCTGACCGTTCTTGAATTTCTTTCGTTTTTATTACAGAATTTTAATATATTTTAAAATTGCTCAGTACCCTTAAAATATGCTTTATATATCCTTTATAATTGCGATATTTTTCCGCAAATAGGAAAAATACTAAGAAATTAATAGGAAATTTTCTTACTTGCAAATTCTTTAAAAAGCAATGTCAAAACTGAAGTATTAGCTTTTCTGAAATTTTCTTTATAAATTAATATTTCTTTATATTAAGTTGCATACTTTATCCTTTTCAGCTGTCACCCTAATCAAAGTAAATGAGTTAGAGTTCGTAGATATTCTTTTATTATCATAAAAGTAAAAGGCTATTTAAAGTTTTTAACAACTATTATACTGCTAATTAAAGTTGGTTCGTTCGAATTCCTGGACTCGTTTTCTTTGAACTCCATTTCGCCTGCAAAAAGAAGTAAGTTTAAAATATGCAACGACCAAATGTCTTTTAAGCCATTTCCAAACTGCAGTTGGAATTATGCCAAAAAGTTTTATCAGAAATACGTACATTCTTGGAAGAGGAATGACAATTGAAAGCTTACCTTGAATTGCACAGGGTTTATTTAAGTTTAAGGTCTTTTGACTGAATGCAGTTCCTTTGACAATCTTATTATCAGTGTCATTCTCAAAATCAAACTCTTTCAGCTCATTGTTAAGCATAATTTTTCGATTTGTCATTTCCGTCAGCAATGTTTCCCGACTATCACTTAAAAGTAATTGAGTTTTTTTGCTATATTTATATGGCCTATAATAAATTGAAGGCTTTGTCTTTGTTTTAATACAGTATTTAAAGCTATTTAATGTTTTTTCAAAAGCAGTAAAATCTTTCAAACGATTTAATTTCAACTCTAAAGTTGTAATTTTTGCATGTTTTTTTTGTCGGTTTATTAAAAGAAAATCCCGTTCTTTTCTTAATGCCTCTCGTTCTAGCAATTGTTGTTGTTCTAGCTTTTTTTCTACTTGCGCCTTTTTGTCCTCTTTCAATTTTAAACGAGATTCCTCTTGACAAAACTTGTGCAGTGTGCCTAAAAGAGATCCAAACATTCTCCGATTCCTGGCTCTGGACTCTAAGTCTGATCCTTGCGCTTTTAACACTTCCTGTCTCGTTGGTAATTCCTTTATAACGCGTGAACTCAGTCTTGGCCTTAAATCATCATTTGATATTGATAATCGTTTAAATACCGATTTCACATCGTGCGTTCTTCTGGTCTTCTTTTCACTACCATATTTCTGGCCCTCTTCATCCTTGCTACCGTCTTGATTGTTCTTATCATTTCTAATATAGATTTATGGAAAAATAACAAATTAAAATACATCACAATTACTTTCCTATGAATTTACCCCAAATCTCTTGGTCGACCAACGATCTTTCGAATATTGTCGTTTAGTACAACCAAATGACTCCTTGCCTCTTCAAGTTCTTTTTGCAATTCTTCAAAACAGCTGGCGATATTAGAATCCATAGTCTCCGTATTACTTTCACATAAAATATTCTCATGCCATAAAAGCCGAAGCGAAGCTACTTGGAAGCAAAATATTTCCCGATATGCAATTCCAAGCTAAGGATGTGTGATAAATACGATATCTCGATAGAAAACTGTTGTTAACTCACTACGGGACATCTCCGCAGGTAATAGATGTTGTATAGCTAACTTTATAGTTGTTCAGATTGCCATTGAGTTTATAATATTTCCCAATAGTTGTCTGAATTATTTTATGACAACTATTGCTGGCTATAAGCGGTTATTTTAGTTGTTGAACAGCTCCGTTTTCATTTTTACAAAAATTTGGAGAGGCACCGTGCATATAGTTTCCAACTGCAGATGCCAGTGTTTGATATTTTTAAGCTTTTGTCGTGCAAATTCTAATTTAGCAAAATGTGATTAAAAAATTATAACAACATAAGAAAAATAGTAACTATATACATATGTTTGAATATTTAAGTTAATAAGTAAATAAAAATGTCAACACATCTATATATCTAAGCTCATCTTTTCTTTTTCAATTAAGTACACCTAAACTGGTAGATACATTATACAAAAATTAATCAAGTCCTGAAGCATGTAAAATATTAAATCTTATTTTTCCAAAAATATATTCGTCCAAAAGAGATTTTCCCCTCTTGTCAAATTTGTGTTATACTCATTAAATTTGTAAACGGTTAAAGAACTCTAACATCCCTTTTAATAATATTGTGGCGAACACGAATTCGAGTATAGGCGATAACTTGCCAGAATCGACCAGACATCGAGACTAATAGTTGCCAGAATTTTAGAATGTCGGTATTGTAGAGTACTAGAATGTCAGAAAAACAATATCGACGATAAGTTGCCAGAATTGGCGAGACAGCGAACCACGTAGTTCCCAGAATGTTCGAACGACGATCTGTTGGTAACGATCCACTATATAAGGGTGCAGGAGTGGCAATAGGACACAGTTCTAATTAGAGTGCTCCCAAGTAAACTGCAAGTGAATTATAAGTAAGTTCGAATAATGAGTACTAAAGTGTTAAGTTATTGATAAAGATATAAAGAAAAGTGTATAACTATTAAATTGTGACTTTAATTGATCAATCCAGTCATCAAATTGGTGTGAGAAGTGGGATTGTCAAATAAAGTCCCATAAGGGATTATTTTAAAAATGACAAAGTTTAATGAACTGAAGATTCAACAATTAAAAAAGAGCAGAAGCAACGTGGTTTTCCAACAAATGGAATAAAACCCGAATTGCAATCACGGTTGCGAGAGGACATGGGAGCAGATAACATTAATGCTGACCAATACGTCTTTCAATCGGAACTAAAGGAAGATGGAGGAAAGGGAAGAGAATCAATGTTCATGAAATGCTATGGACATGTACATGATTTTGGCTGCAATATCGCAGGTGTAATCGCATGTGTCCCCGCAGATGAAAGAGCAGGAGAAACGTATGTCATCGCAGATGTTGGCACAACAATCCCAATTGACCTCGCAGTTCAAAGAGTAGGTGTCTTCACAGATAGCGGAGGTCTCATCACAAATGCTGGCACAACAATCCCAGTTGTCCTCGCAGTTGAAAGAGCAGATGACCTCAAAAATAACAGAGGTGTCATCGCAGATGAAAGAGGAAGAAACACGTACGTCAACGCAGATGTTGGCCCAACAATCCCAATTGACCTCGCAGTTGAAAAGCAGGTGACAACTGCTCTCCGCTCACAAATAGCAGAGGTGTCAGCGCAGATTTCGGAAGAGCAGGATTAAATTAAGGCTGAAGTGGATGAGTTAAAATTTCATCTCCAGGAGCTACAATTAAATCTCCAAATCATGTCGCCAGGCCCTGCCAAAGTAAAAACTCAGTCCATTGACGACAGAATTCCGTTCCAGATTTCTAAACATCAGTTTGAAAAGACAGCAGCTGCAAATAATTGGAATGCTGAAGATAAAGTCGCTGAATTATTCGTTGCACTAAAAGGGTCTGCAGCAGAAATCTTAGAAACCATTCCCAATTGCGAATCGAGTAGTTATGAAACTCTGATGGGCGCAGTAGATAGACGTTATGGTAGTGAGCACAGGAGGTAGATCTTACACATCGAGTTACAAAGTCGCCGCCATAATTCTAATGACACTCTGCAGGAATTTGCTACGGAGATTGAGATATTAGCTAATAAGGCTTATGCACACAAATCCATGGAATACACCGAGGACATAAAAATTTAGAGCTTCGTTATTGGAATACAAAATGAGACTATACGCTATCCTGCGTTAGCATATCCGACGTTTGCAGAAACCGTCTCGAATGCCCTAACACACGAAACGGCTTCTCTGCTTAGTAAGCGCACATTTAAAGCTCATCAAGTGGAAATAGAAAAACCCACTTGGGTGAATCGGTTACTTGAAAAGGTGGATAGAATCTTGGAGAAATCTCCCGAAGCACGTAAGAAATATGATGGCCTGGTTAAATGCTTCAACCGCGGAAAAGTGGTCATATTGCTCGCAACTGTAATATCGAATCCAACCGGCCCAATAATTTAACTGGACGCAAACGAAAAGCTGAGGAAGATCAAACAGCTTTCAAATCAAGCAACTCGTTAAACTAAAGCAAGCCAGGGGGCAAGAAAGGGTACGGACTGGTTCCCACAAGTGAATGCCCTGTAATCTCCATCACACAAATAAGAAGGAATAGGATTGACGTTACCGTTAATGGCTGCGTGGACGACAAAATGAGCATACTGAGTGTGGATACGGATGCATCACATTCCATAATTCGATTTGATCTGGTCAATGAAAAATAAGACCACTAGCAGCGGCAAAGTTACGTACTGCAACTGGAGAAGATACTCAAATTGTCGGGGAAGTAACGTCTGAGATCGCAATTGGAAGGGTAGATGTGTTACACAATTTTACTCTTTTTACTAATAACAAAACACAGCTGATTCCACCAATTCCATAAAAAATAATTAGAAAAATCAGAAATAGATGGGGGCTACGGAGCAAAGAAGTTGTGGGTTGTCGAGACAGCAGAAGAATCTAAACCAAATTTAATTATTCGAAAAATCCTGGCCATGACAAGACAAACGTGTTCCAGTAAGAGTACTTAATAAGTTCAAATCACCAATCCAACTTTCCAAAGGAGCTATATTAGGGCAATCTCATTAGATTGAGGTCGTGGTAAATTACGAAACACGTCTCGATGAAAATTCCATGGGTAAAAACGACATCTCGAGTGAAATTATCTATGGATCGCGGAACTACAGACAGACCATCAAGATAAGACAAAACAACTTCTTCTTAGATACTCCAACATTTTTCATAAAGACGGTTGCAAACCAGGCAGAACCAAAGTTGTGAAACACTTTATTAATACAGGAGATGCGAGACCAATCCGTCAGGCTCCTCGTAGCGTTCCATTAGCAAAACATGAAGTTGTAAGCCAGACCATACGTGAAATGAGCGAAAGTGGTGTGGAGCTCACCTGTAGTACTGGTGAAGAAAGATGGAAACATGAAGTTCTGTGTTTATTATAGAAGGTTGAGTGATGTAACGAAGAAAGACATTTATGCATTATTTAGAATCGACGACACCCTGAACTCTTTTTTTTCTTTATATTTTTCCTTTCCTAATACGAATTGATTCTCAACACTTGATCTGAAAAGTAGTTATTGGTTTTCAAGAAAAACACAAAGCCTTTGAGTGGAACAAAGACCACTATGTATTATGTATTGGACCAATGTTAGCATATCCTGAACCAGGATCAACGTTTATTTTGGATACGGATGTTAGTGGGTATGCAATAGGAGGCGTCCTATCACAAGTCATTGTCGGACACGAGAAAGTGGTTACGTATTATAGCCAGACGATAAGTTAGCCGAAGAGGAATTATTGTGTAACTCGGAGGGAATTGGCGTTGGTGAAGAGCATCAAACATTTTCATAAGTACCTAAATGACTAGCGATATCTAGAAAGGACAGATCATGCAGAATTAAAATGGCTTCTACAATTCAGGAACCCAGAGAGGCAGTTGGCACGGTGGATTGAGAGACTCCAAAGTTACGACTTCTCTTTAGAACATACAAGGCAAAGTCCATGTAATTTGGAATACGGACATTGCTCAAAAGTTGAAACCAAAGGAGAAATTATAGATGTCTGATAAATGACAATGTAATGAAAGACAGAACCTGGGACCTGAAAGAACTACGAAAATGTCAGCAGGAAGATCCACATCTGAAACTTGTAATGTGTGGAATGGAACTGAACAAACGACCAACGAGAGAACAAATAGCTGTGGAAAGTCCAATCGCAAAAGCACATGGGGCACAGTGGAACAGTTTAAAGTTGGTGGCCGGCTGCTTGCATCGAGTATGGAAACCTGAGATGGGCAAAGCTGTCGAGCTCTTATGATTATTCCGAAAATAAGAATTCCCGAACTTCTGCATAACGGTCCATGTGGAGGGAATATTGGAAACACGAAAACCTTGGAGAAATTAAAGTAGAGGGTTTTTTGGGTTGGTGGTCGTCAATCAGTTACGGAGTAGATTGCCAATGGTGCTGAACAAATTGTAGCTAAAGAGCCGAGATCCAGGGGCCATGGCCATATGAACCAGTATAATTCGAGTGGGCCATTTAAGCGAATTGCAATGGATGTAGCTGGTCCATTTCCCAGCAGTGAATTGGGAAATAAATATGTTTTGGTAGTAATGGATTATTTCAGTAAATGGCCAGAAGTATACTCGATTCCTAATCAAGAAGCTGAAACAGTAGCGGACATATTCATCAACACCTGGGTAACGAGATGTGATGGGTGCTGGATATGGATCCTATAGAATTACATTCTGATCAAGGCAGGAATTTTGAATCAGCACTAATTCAAGATATGTGCCGAAAACTGGGTATCCGAAAAACACATTAAATCCGCAGTCCTATGGAATGGTATAACGGTTCAATCGAACCTTAGAAAAACATCTGAGGAAAGTGGTAGACAAGTTTCAAAAAGATTGAGATACTCATTTATTCCTGTTTCTGATGGCTTATTGGTCTGCAATACATCAAACAACGGGGCAGACTCCAGCAAGGGTAATTTTTGGAAATGATCGTCGGCTACGGATTCATTTGAAGTTTGGAATTAACCCCAAAAGTGGAAGGAAACCAACAGTATCCTAGAAGACGAGATGAAAGAAATACATATTATGATGAGACAGCGCACGTAAATCGTGAGTGATGAAATGAAGGCAAAATACGACAAGGCAATGAACTCTGAAAGGTTTGCTGACCGAGATTGGATCAAAAGCTTATCTCCTAAATTGCACTGTAGTTGGGAAGGACCATACCAAGTGGTTAAATTACTCAAAGTGGTATATCGCATATAGACCATTGGAAGACCAAGGAATAAAATGAAAGTAGTTCATTTCGAACGGCTTGTAGCGTATGGTACCGCAAATATATCTAATCTAGACGACCGGACTTAGGTAGAGGGCAGTGTGGCGAACACGAATTCCAGAAGTGGCGATAACTGGCCAGAATCTACTAGACATCGAAACTAGTATTTGCCAGAACGTTTAAGCGACGATCTGTTGGTAAGAATCTATTATATGAGGGCTGCCGGAGTATTCTCATTAGAGTTTTGCCAAGTACAGTGCAAGTGAATTATAAGTAAGCTCAACTAACGAGTAACAAAGTGTTAAGTTACTGAATAAGAAATAAAGCAAAGCGTACAGCCATAAAATTGCAACTTTAATTGAAAAATCCAGTGATCGAACTCAGGGTAGAGTTTCAACGTGAACGATTAATTTTGAAAATCTGTTACAATATTTAAATAATTAAATAATCGCGATACTGGATCGCATCAGTAAATATTAAACGAGTAGCAGTCCTCGTAGAGAAGCTGTAAATCGAATTTTGTGTGTTGTTCGGTTGGCTTTTGTACAGAGCCTAAAAAACACCGAGTAGGGAATTCAGTACTTTCTACATATTCACTACCTTATAAGTGAAATATGTAAAACAGATCGTTTGCCAACAGAAAATAGTAAATCCGTGAAATGCATGAAGCTGTTGTCTGTGATCTGATCCACAGGACTTCTTAAATTGATGTTGGCTTATTGTCGGTATAATTATTGAAAACAATTTTTTTTTTGTTTTTATCATTTCTGTCCTTTTATAAACGAAATGGCCTTGCACAGATAAAAGTTTACATATCAAATTTGAATCAACTATATGTATGTGAATGCACAATTCAAGTATACCATTCATTTCAAGTGTGCAACCGCCAAAAAAAAACAACGCCAAGTACACAAAATAGTTTTTACATACATACATTGCCTCACAGCCAAAGTGATGTAAACGTATAAGAAATACTAAAGCAAATATAATCTGAAAACTAAATACATCTTCCAAAAAATATAAATATCACTTAACAGCGGCAGATATACCCATTTAATTTAGGATTTAAAAATTTCAGATTTTATAGTTACTTTATTTAATTAACAAGAAAAACAAACTTCAGTATTAAATTGCACCTCACAGCGAAAACGTTGCAGCAAAAAAAAAAAGAAGAAATACATTGAAATTTTTTTAAGGAGACAACTAAAATTTTAGGTCGATTATTACTTTGTTACTATCTATAACTGCTTTTATGCGTTTCGGCAGGGATTCCACCAATTATAAATTATAAAAATTAAATCTGGAGACTGTACTGGTGTTTGTATTATGTGCGGACAGTTCCAAATAAGCCAACTTTACAACAACGTTCAATGATTGCTCACATTTATAACAGCATTTATTTTGCATTCGAAAATCGGCGCCAAGCTATCGCCGCTAACGGTAAACATTTGTGCATAATTTGAGTTGTGAGCTTTCATTTCGGTATACGAAAATGTTTTTACTTTACGTTTGCAAAAAAGAAATAATTTTGACGTTCTTTTTATTTTACAAGATTGGGTAAACTTTAGAATACCATTCCCCGAATTCGGGGGATATCAATTTTACGTATGGACGTATAGAGGAGGTTCTCCAGATCACGAATATATATATATATATATATATATATTAATACTTTGTGTATTATAATAATATATATATAATATAATAATTAATATTTGTATATTATAATATATATATATATATATATATATATATATATGTATATTGCCGTCGCAAACTTATAGTTTTTAAGTTATTTGCATTTTAAGTTGAAAATTTAACAATCTGAAATGTGTAATTTTTCTAATTATAATAAATTTCACGCTAACACCACACTAAATTGTTTCTACATATTTATTTATTTTTTAGTTATTGCAAAAATACCTTTAATTTAACATTATACTTTTTAATCTGTTTGATTTATTCAGACAAAACAAAAGGGTTGCATTTTGACAAATAGGGAGTGTTTGTAATGTTAAGCAAAAGTATGCCTATACAATGCTATCTACAGAAGAAGATCCTGATTCCAATTGAAATATCAATTTTATTCTCGGGTGTCAGCAGACTCGTCTCTGAAAAGTGACAAAAGGGTCTCGCTTTCTCTCTCTATATGAATTTCGGAGTCAGTTTAAAGAACATTGTTTTTGTTGTCAGCATGTAGGATTTCTTAAGGTTAGTCGAAGTGAATAACAGAGATAAAAATATGTACAACTCTCATGTCACTTTGAATGGACAGAGTATGTCAGTGATAAAGGGATACCCAATACATTCTAGTGTGAGAACGCCTCAAAATTAGCGTTTTTTATAACATTTTGCATTGTTGCCAGATCATACAAAGTACTCATTTTTGTGGATTTAAATTAAGAAACTAAATTTTTTTTATGATCAAAAATTGTTATATATTTATATATATATATATATATGTTTATATATACCTTTTAATGTATAGGGTAAATATTTAGATGTATTTTTTTGTGATTTCAGGGTATATTAAAACAACGTGTCTCTAAGCTTTCAATAATAAATTAACTGAACTAAACTTGTATACTGCTAGTTAATACATGGTTCGTATCATTTTCAATGGCAAATTAATACCCCGCATCTGCAGATCACAAAACATTGCTTCAATTAGATTTATTTCGTTATGTTCATACATATATGTAACATACATACATAATGTAACATAATATGTTCATACATATTTCGCGTTTCCTTTTCATTTTATTATTTAACATTTTTATTTGTGATTCTGCACGGCGGTTACAAACGTTTCTGTTGAACCATTTTTTTGCAGGATTACAATCTGTTCCTTCCAGTCTTTCTAGTTAATAAATGTCAAATTCACCCGACCCAGTCAACAGTCAAAGTCGGGTAGGTGATTTACTCTCTCGATTATAAGTGACAGGTGAGTTGTACATCTCTTTATAACTGGTGTAAAAAAAGATTTAAATAGTTATTCCATATTTAAAACGGTCAATATATAATGGTTTTTAATCATAATAAATGTTGGGTGTTCTAATTTAAATGCCCAAAAACTAGTATTTTGTCTGATCTGGCAACAATGTAAAATGTTATAAAAAATGTAAAGTTTGAGGCGCTCTGACACTGGAATTAGTTGGATATCCCTTTACCACTGGTGAATAAGCTGAGCTTGTATATACCCAAACTTTTCTTCGTATGTATATACAGTGACTCACAGCTTATTTGATGCAGGTAATACTTTTTTAGAAAAACGTAAATGACTCGACGTTTATTAAATTTTATAAAAAAAATTTATACGACTTATAATGAGATACATATGTATGTACTGTTTACCGCTGCAGAAAAAACAATAACAAAAACAAAGATTGCTGAAAAAATATAGAAACAAACAATTTTCTCATCAAAATATGCTCACAGCTTAAATGATGCAGTATATTTTATATTTTCTCTGAGAATGAAATAACGGTGCAATGTCTTGGACATTGCTTGAACGGAGCGTCTTAAGTCATTCTCAACAAATTGTTGTAAAGAAAAGTTGAAAAAATAAACATTTTTTGGAAATGGGAAAACGGACTTCATTTGAAAAAAGGGAAGACTTTATTCGTCATTATAAAGAGGGCAAAAGCCAGCGAAAAATTGCTGAAATTGTTGCTGTTAGTGCGTCAACTGTCCAGCACATTATTGAAAGGTTTCGCCACGAAAATAGAATAGAAGATAAGGGCAGATCGGCGCCAAATAAAATATTTAATGATGCAGATAAGAGGTGGATTGCTCGCAAAGTTAAAGAAAACCCCCACTTAAGTACTCCAAAATTAACGAACGAAGTCGAAAAGTACTTAGGCAAGGTCTGTAACCCTGAAACTGTTCGAAGAGTTCTGCGTGAAGACAATTTTCATGGAAGGACTGCCCGAAATAAGCCTCTGATTAATGCTCGTAATAGAATTTTTTTGTTGCATCAAATAAGCTGTGACTCACTGTAGATTCGTAGGCACATATTTATATGCGTGCATACAAAAATAAAAGCACATGTAATATAGAAATTCATAAATCGCTAATATTGTTAAATCATATTTAATTAAATTCCCGAAGATCTATGGGTGTATATATGAACGGTCATACCTCAATATACATTTTTTAAAAGCTTATAACATTTTTTTGGTTAAAATTAAAGTAAATAATTATTAAAGTACTTAATATTAACATAACAAGGACAAGGAAACTGCCGAAGGCAAATCAATATATGACTTATATGACTCCATAATGGTGTCATATGCACAAATTATTTATTTAAATATTTCGAAATATTTTTTATTAATACTTATTTTTCATAGTTGAGCATAAATTGACTTTAAGTAAAATATAAAATATAAAAATTTTAATGGAATTTAAAAAATTCACATAGCTTATATAAGTGCATTTTCTGGTTCCCTCATCACAACTCCCTGGTTCAGAATGTTAACAATAGAAAATTCGAAATTTCTGCAGATTCTCTACCGCTAATAATCAAAAAAATGTTAATTTAAAATGAGGTGATTTCCCTGGTTGTGAGGTGAATTCCCCGTTGAAAAATTTCACTTTGTTTTATTTCTCTGTCGAACCTATACTTTCTCAATTTTTCTACTTACAAAATTCGCCCGCATAAATTACTATTTAAATGATTTGGTTGCACGAAATACGTATTATTTGCAAGGCGTTACGCAAATGTTCGGTAAATATTTTTGATAAAATATTAAACTTTTAATGATGCTTTGATGCGATAAATAAAATTTTTATCAATACTTCCCAAATTTAGTCTTTATGAATTTCTATAATAGAAAAATAATTGAAAATTTATCAAAAACCTACTTAAAGTAATAAGTAGGTGTAGGTAGGTAGTAATAAGTTGTGTGGCATAACACGGCAACACAATATAGCACATTTAAGCATTTTAAGAGGTATTTGGCCGTTTTAGTAGTAGCATATTGGGGGCAAATCGCGAAAAGTGCCTAGTTTTTTGGATTTGAAGAAGTTTCCATGTTCACTTAGATTTGCTAAGAATGTCTTACATATTTAACGATATATACGATTTGAAAATCATTTTATCGAGTACATTGGCACTAGAGGAAGTAATCAACCGATTTCATGTATTTTCAAACCAGAGAACACTAAGAAGCTCTCTGAATTTTATTAAGATATTCTAGAGATTGATTGGTGTAAAATCAACTATAAACACTGAGGGGCTCATGTTAGAATATTAGGCGATTTCCCTTAGTTAGACTGACTTTGTCAGCTATGACCAAAAGTACACGTAAAAAACAATATCATCCCAAACATGCCTTAATTCATTCCCGGTTTCGTCGAATAATAATTATTGAACTCTGTGCATCTGTGGTTAAAAAATATTTAAAAGCGGGTGTGGCCCTGCCCCTATTAGGGATAATTTATAAGCTATATCAATCAAAATTGCTCACAACTAGCCTTTCAAGCACCTCGTCAACTCCTACGTTAACTTGCTGAAGAAATACGTGAGAAGCACTTCGTTTTACAGTCGAGATGGTACGGAAGGGCTGAATACGAATCGGCGTAAAAATTGGACAATGGGGGTAGAAACGCCCACTTTTCGGTAAAATCCCATATCTCAGGAACGACTGAACAAACTTTAACCAAATTTGATGCATTGCATTATTTTGATTTCGAGTTTAGAAGACAACGCAGAGATGTGTTCATTTGGTATGAACAAGTAGTAAAATTTGTTTGTGATTTCGCCACTTATATTACAATTGTACGGTCAGGTAGGTAATTCAATTATAGTTAGGCTGTTGATTTCATATGCGGTGAGAGTCCAAGTATGATTCTGGTAGCCTCAATTTTTGTACCAGCTCACTAGCAACCACTGACACCTTTCGGGCTAATTGTAATTGTTAACTGTAAATATCTGTGGGTGATTTTTGTTCGCTTTTTGTTTTTGTTGCTTCTTTGTAAAACAACCTGGGGTGTGTCTGTGTAGGGTAGGGTGGAATGGTGTTCTCCGTTACACGTGTAACTTGTATACTTCTCGGATCGGGTCGGATGTGATCTGGCTAAGCAATTGAAGCAGTATTTGTATTTGATTACTACGTCAAACTTTCAACGTCACCAATCGGTGATCCTTCCTATATAATAGTACGACGGTCCGTATGATGTGTACTTCCTATTTTTTCTGGAATGGCGGAGAGGGTCGCTTTAAAGTGATGTGGGCGTCCAGCCAAGGTCCCTTCGTCGCAAGGTGGGGTGATGCTACGGGTCATACTGAGCGAACACACGGTGATTGCTGGACTACTTCGTCAGCTGCTCTTTATTTGGAGATATTTTGAGGAGTAGTCACTATAAAGAAATTAGATTAGTTAGTCGGTAAAGTGACTACTTTGGTTATTGAGCGGGTAATTGATCCTTGAAAGGTAAGTATGTCAACTACTCTTGTTTTATTATCTGAACCAAAATATGTTTTTACGATACGACCTAAACTCCTTTTATTTGGGGTTTAAGTTTCTTTGCGTATAACGACTAAATCATTAATTTCTACATTGTGTTGAAGGTATTTCCACTTATATCGTTTGTGGAGTTGTTTTAAATATTCTTCCTTCCATCGCTTGCAGAAGTGTTGATGGAGTGTTTTTAGTTTTTGCCACCTATATGCTATGCTTAGTTGTGCATCCTCTAAGCTGAAATTTGCAGGGATTAACAACGGAATTCTTATAATAAATATAAATGATCTTCATCATGAGTGTGAGGTCTTCACTTAGCGGGTTTAAAAAGCAGAATTGAAACATCTTTCGATTTGGGTAGCTAATTCTCGAAAGTGACATTTTGAGTCTGTGGCAGTTTTTTCAAATGTATTTTGAAACTGTTCACTCCGCCTTCCGCAAGTCCATCGAGTAGATGTTTTGGTGTGCTTTACTTGTTGTTACTTGTGTTTTGAAGGGTTTCATGATTTCTCGTCGATCTTTGATTAAAAGATAAGACATTCCAACAAAATTTGTACCATTGTCCGAATAAAGATCGGCGGGGCGTCCGCGCCTGGAAAGGAATCGTGCGAATGCGGCCATGAATGCTCGGGTAGTACGATCACTTACCGGTTCAAGATGTATTGCTTTGGTTGCAAAGCAAATAAATACGCATATATAACCCTTGGTGATTAATGTAGATGCGAATGGACGAGTTAGGGTGGTACGTTAAGCAGGGAGTGCTGCCATTATTTGGGTTGCTGGATTTTCCTGTATAAAATACGAGTTTTACACTGACGTATGGTGGACTTAATGAGGGTTTTCAGCTTCGGTATCCAAAATTCTGTACGCATGAGTCGTAAAAATAATTGATTGCCTCCATGTAGGGTAATTGAGTGGTTAAATTGGGTGAGTTGTTTTGTCAATTGACTGCTATAGGCTAATAAAATCCGTTCCACCAGAGGTCATTGTTTACCATTTCCAGATGTGATTAGCGCGATCTGCTGGGTTGTCCTGGCTTTCGACGTGACTCCAATTTTCGACTCCAACTTTTTCTGCGATTGTGACGACTCGGTGGGAGACGAAAGTGGTCCACGAGCATGGGGGTTTACGTAGCCAAGAAAGAACAATGGTTGAGTCTATCCACCACATGAGTGCGGTGTTGCGCAATATATAATTGGGGTAGGGTCTCATCTATAAATTTGGTAGAAGAACAGCACCGCAGAGTTCTAGGCTTCGTAAGAATATATTTTTAATTGGTGCTACTCGTGCCTTTTGATGCCAAAAGAGTTGTCCAGATGTTTTCGTTTGTAAAAATACTTATGTATAGGTGAACCGGAGAAAGAAATACATGCGTCCGAGAACCCATGAAAATCGATTATCGCTGTTGTTGAGAAGTGGGTCCATCTAGGAATTTCAATAAGATTTAAGCTATCGTAATCCTTTATAAAGCTTTTCCAACGATGCAGAGTTAAGGGTTTCAGATTCTCTTCGAACTCTCAGAGTAGAGTTTCAACCTAAGCGATTAATTTTGTAAATCCGTTACAATATGTATTGTTATTGTGTAATATTGTTTGGTGGCAAAAATAAGTGCAATCGATCTACGAATTCCCCAAGCCCCTATATACTTATTGTATGATATTCTAGTGGATTCTATGCCGAATATGTTGGTCAGATTGTGGAAATATGCCTTCGAGCATATTATAATTTAATGTCAACAGTAAATGTTATCTACTCGGACCTTCACTTGACTCGAAGATACCCCATGCATTTATTTATGACTTTCCAGCTGGCTTTAAACCATTTGCATTAGCCAATATGTGCGATATTTTAAAGGAATTAACATCCCTATTGCAGAAGGCTACTGGATTATAGTTGCCGGTATGCATGCGTTGGATACCATAATAGGATTTTACAGAAGACTACTGAAGCCTGTGTACTTGAAAACGCAAATAACAGCTCCGAGTTTACATTTTTGGAAAGCACTATTCAAAGCAATTGGCAACAAATAAATAAAATTTGTTATACAAATCGCAAAATGAAACTTAAACTGTAAAAGGAACTGGAAAACAATCACCTTCATTAGAAATTACCGAGACGTCGTCGTGAAATTACTAAACTTCTGAGTGTTAAATAACTGTTTTTAAATTTGATTATTGTTGGCATTTTTAAAGAAACTGAAAAAGTATTTACCAGCTATCAATTTATAGTAACGCAGCATTTAGGCGATGCAAATTCTTAAAAATATTTCTGAACAAAAATTTTTATTCAATATGAAAGAATTGGAGTAACGAAGATTACTACACCTGGTATATGTGGGCTGGGATAATTCATGGAAGCATTTTACCCAGTTTCGCCTTCAGTACTATTACAGTATCTCACAGATAATACGTTCACTCATTTTTGTCAACATATCTTACATATTGACAGTTTTTTAGAAATAAAGTAATTTTAACCATTGTTATTATTATCAGGAAAAGGTAACCGCTCCATTGCATTAGAATATCTCACAAATTCAACAAAATTTTCGGTATGAGGTTACGCACAATGTCTTCTTATGCAGTATCATGGGACTTTAAGAGATACAGTGAACGATGTTCTTTACGTGGGTACCTGCCGTTGTACAGCCTAACTCTACGGTGTTCAAAAACACACCGGATCAATACAATGCGTTGATCAGCGCCCCGTTAGTATTAGCTTTTGCTAAAACTATTGGTACCGATCGGCATTGTAGAATGGACACAATAACCACCTTGGTATGGCTCGAGGCTTACCAAAAACCTCTGCCGTTGCGGGTTGCAATGCAACTCCACACTGAGCTGCATCACCCAACAGCTCTAACCACATTCAGGTAAACCACAGCCACCACGATACTCCCCGAAGGGCCTACCACAATGAGCAGGATGGAGCGACAAGCAACTCCACCGGGCTCCTGCTCCCCATGGCACCAGATTAAAGTCTCCGGTCAGACCTTGTAGCCTAGGCTACTTCCAGTTGAGTTACCCATTCAACTCCGACTGGTGCCATTTGTAGCTTGAACTACAATGCCTCTTTAAGTGTGTGCATAATACATTTAAAGTGTTATAAACTCAGTCCAAGCTAAGTAATATAGCACTATTTCTGACATGGCTAAGCCTATTTATAGAGCAAAGGCTATTTCAAATGCAGTGCATTTTGTGGATTTTAGTCGCCTCTTACGACAGGCATGTCTTACCACGGGTTATTCTTATCCCCCGACCCGCAGGGGGTTGAAAAGATGCAATCTGATTTCAATAATTTTGGAAATAGAGGTACCCCTTTTTAAAAGCACTGTTTGTACTATGTCCAATATCGATATATTCATTGCCGCTTTAGCTATTGTACATTGAGGGAATATGGAAGAAAAGAAGTAAACTTTAACGCAAACATGTTAAAGAATTATTGCATCAAAATTCAGTTAAAATTCGTAGACCAGTTTCTGAGATATGAGATTTCACCGAAAACTGATCTGCCACGCTTATAATAAAACTTTTACCCCGATTCACTTGAAGACTCGCTGTGCGACTATTAGCTTCCACTTATCAGTTGTATGGGGTCAGCTCCCCATATCGTCCATTTTCACTGCGTCTTGAAATACTAGAAGAAAATGTTTCCACTAATTTTGGTGGATATAACTTTCATAGATTTTGAGATATATATTCCTTCCTCCGCCTACGCACACTTTAATTTTAAACTACAGATACCAAAAACAACAATGTCACCATTTGTCCAGGAATTGACCTCATCGTACAGTATAAACTTAACGAATTTTGTGGGGATAAAAAAATTTATATATTTTCTAAAACATAATCACAATATACAAAAGAAGTGAAATAAACAAAAATTAAGTTTCTCTTGAAACTATCAATGAACTTGCTTTATATTTTAGATCTAGCATTTGGAATAGTTCGCAGTGATTTTAATTTTAATTCAGTCATGTCGGATTCCGACTCAACGTTATTTATGTCGAAATATTGCTTTTATTTCGTAATTTTTGCAGACACATCAATTGAGTTAATCTACTGGATTATAGTGCCGGGGTTAAGTTCGGATGTAACTGAACTTTTTATACTCTTGCAATTTTCAAAGATAAAAGCCGAGTGTATATATTCAGATGTTGGCAAAACTTTATGTTGAATAAGTTTAGTATTACAGGTTATAGGCTCACCTAGTTTCATTACTAAATTTTGTTTCGTATCTGAAATATTTATATTAGTCAACTCAATTAACTCAGATGACATTTGTGATATAAACTCAAAGAAAAGAACTCAAATTAACATATTGGGTATATTAGGAAAAGGTAACCAGAGAATAGGAAAATCATCAATCATTATATTAGGGATAAGAGACCAAGGTCTATACCGATTTCATTCGTATTCAGCGCTAACACATATTGTTGAAGAAAGCATGTTCACTAAATTTCAGAAAGTCTGCTCTAAAGCCAAAAATTCCTAAATCGGATGTTTTGGGGCTAGGGGGAGGTTTGAGCATTTTTTTGAAGATAACTTAAAGATTGACCAATATATTCGGCATAAATTCTGCTATAATAACGAAAATCATTATATGTATATTATACTATAGTGTATCCAATATTATACGTTCACTTAATTTTGCCAAGATATCATACATATTGACCACATATACCGTATAAAGATAACTGGAAGTTTGAAATTCTTATATCAGTTATATGGGGACTAGGAGTATTATTCATCCGATTTTATCAATTTTGGACATGAGTGCACATTAGTATCAGTCAGCCAAAGGAAACGGGTCTACAAATTCGGTATCTGAAGGCTTGGAAAGTTAGGTTCTGATATTTTCATTGGTAATTGATTTTTATACTCTAAAATGAAAGAAACGTGGAAAGAAAGAAACTTATGGAATCTAAAATCGTAATATATTTAAAGTATTCATGGTTGGATTTACACGGATCCCTTTGAAGTCCTTAAGTATCAAATTGGCTGTGAAAGTCAATACTTCTGACGTATTTATTTAGTGGATTATCGCACTTTTAGTAGTTTTCACTATAACTGTTATTTGGGGAGTGTACGTGGTTATCATCCGGTTTCACCCATTTTTGCACTGTCTGAGTGGGTGCTGGAGAGATTTGCCCTCAACAAGTTTGATTGATATAGCTTTAGTGGTTTGTGAGATATGTACAATAAACCCATTAGGAGGGGTGACCACACCCACTTTTTAAAATTTTTTTTTACATATGCATTTTCCTACAGCAATTTTATGTACTAAATTATAGATCCCTATCTTAATTTTTGGCTTAGTTATAGCATTTTATAGATTTTCGTGTAACCATAATTTGTGGGCGTGACAGTAGTCCGATTACGCTCATCTGCAATCCCAACCTCCTCAAGGAACATGTGTATCAATTTTTACTTAGGTTATCACTTGCATTAACAGACGGAGGGACAGATAGTCACCTGTAATTCAACTCATCTCCTCATCCAAATCATTTAAATATGCAGTGGGCGACAAAAGTTTACGTACGACTCACATTTTTGATGTATTGCTGAATGCAAAAATAATAGGGCAAAAGTAATGATGCAGTTTTGTTTTAATTACATTTTTAATAGGAAATTATAAAAAAAAATTTATTCCAATACAAACATAACAAACTGTTCACAAAAAACTAAGAAAAGCCATTGACAAAAGTCTACGTACGGCATGTATGGTATACTTTATATTCTTGTTCCAAACTAAAAAGTAACGGGAAAGTACCGTTTCTTCTTATTTTGTGTATATGCTTTACATAAGGCTTCATGCTAAGCAAATTTCAATACAGTCGCGTATAATTTACATCACGTATAGTTGTCACAATGGCTCCCCGGAAAGAAATTTCAACTGATGTGCGAAACTTGGTTGTAAAATATAAAACGCAGAATAAATCATTTGGTGAAATATCAAATCTGCTAAATTTACCTAGATTAACTGTTGAAACCATATATGAAAACTTTGGAAAAAATAAAAGCGTTGAAAACAAACCGCGGACTGGTCGCCTGAAAAAGCTTAATCGGAGAGATGCCTCTTTTATTTTAAAAGGAGTTGATGAGAATCCACAAATTCATGCCACTAAGTTAGCCCCGGAATTAGCAGTGGGATCGGAAAAATTTGTACATCCCAGAACAGTTCAAAGGGATTTAAAAGACAATGGATTACACAGCAGTACTCCACGAAAAAGTACCATCAGTAAAAAGAACCGAATGCTTCGTTTGGAATTCGCTCAAAAGTATAAAGATAAAGACCTCGATTTCTGGAAAAAAGTTTTATTCACAGGCAACATTTTTGGAAGTGATAGAAAAGCCAAAGTTTGGAGAAGAGCTAATACAGCAATGAAGCCCAAACACCTCATCCCCACTGTCAAGCATGGCGGTGGAAATGTCATGGTTTTGGGCGCTATGGCTGCATCTGGAGTAGGAAACTTAGTGTTTGTGGAGGGGAACATGGATCGTTTTCAATATAAGAATATATTAGAGCAAAATTTAAGAGCATCCGTGGATAACATAAATCTTGGTAGGAGTTGGCTCTTCGAGCAGGATAACGATCCGAAGCACACATCGGTCCACATTATAAATGAGTGGCTGCTTTACTATACTCCACGTCAATTAAATACGCCACCACAGAGTCTAGATTTAAATATTATTGAGCATGTTTGGGAGATTTTAGAATGCAAGGTGAGAAAAAATCTATTTACAAGTGCGAAAACACTGTGAGAAACTGCAAGAGGAATGGCAACAAATAACACCCGTTGAGCTTAAAAATTTAGTTTCATCAATGCCTAGATGCTTGCAAGCAGTTATTGATGCCCATGGTGGGCCAACAAAATACTAATTTTTAAGATTCAGTGCCTTATTGAAATTTTGTTTTATTAAAATGCTAGTCGTACGCAGACTTTTGTCAATGGTGTTTTGAACAGTTTGTTGTTTGCATTGGAATAAATTTTTTTATAATTTCCTAATAAAAATGTAATTAAAACAAATTGCATCATTACTTTTTCCCTATTATTTTTACATTCAGAAATACATCAAATATATGCGTCGTACGCAGACTTTTGTCGCCCACTGTATATTTAACTCTACATCTATCTCGATTAAACAAAACTATTATACTCTATTGCAACATGTTGTGAGAGTATAATAATTATACATAATTTCTTTAAAAATACGCAATGCATTCAAACTCTAAAATTCATGACCATGAGCAGTTCCCTGATTTTGACATTTCTGTATGTTATATTATAATAAGGGATGGTAGTAATGGATAATAAACAAAAAATTGTTACTGGCGATGTATAAATACACTGGATGCTTATCAACTATTACACTCGCGCGAGTATACATACACAATAGGGATGCAAGTTACGCTTAATACTGATAAATTTTGAGTTAATTTGCTTTAAAATATCCCTTTGGAATTATTAACCAATGTGTGTAAAGCTACCAAAACAAAGAGTATGCAATTTTCGATCACGATACGTAAAATTGGAATTTTGATTTGAGTATTTCTAACTGTTGTAATTTTTCTTCTTCTGAATTAATGGATAGATATTTTTTATATTTTATTATTTTTTATTAAATAAGTTATTTATAATTTCATGGTTTATTAAAAATTTTAGATTCCTCATCTGCTCTGGAGTCGATTGGTACTAAACTAATTTTTTTATGGTATTCATTAAATTGTTCATCCTTAAAGTTACTTTTATACTTCATTCGGACAAAGCATTACACTCCGATGTTTACAATTGTAGTTAATTTTATTGTTGATTGGTAGATTTTATTTGTCCGTTCACAATTGGTATAAAGTAGGGGTGAGCCATTGCTTCACGTGCAGTCAACCTTTCAACATGATCATAACGTAAAAGCTTGTCAAGAAAATCAAGGGCCTCTGGTGAAACAAGATGTTGATTATCCGAGTGGACAAATCTTTCCCATCTCTTTCGAGAGTGCCTTTGCAAAATATCATGAAAACGAGGATCTAGCTCAATATTGTATTTATCTAAATATGCATACAATTCTTCAGTGCCGAGTACTTTAGCAATACGGACGAGTTGGTCATAGTTATCATGTCCATGAAAGAAAGGTTCTTTCCGAAAAATCATTGAAGCTAACATACAGCCCAAGGACCACATGTCTAATGAGTAGTCATACATTTGGTAGTCAACAAGCAACTCTGGCCCTTTGAAATATCGAGATGCTACGCGAACATTGTACTCCTGGCCTGGATGATAAAATTCTGCCAGACCCCAATCAATTAAGCGCAATTTACGATTTTCGTGATCAATCATAACGTTATGAGGTTTTACATCTCTGTGCATAATACCCATACTATGGCAATAGTCCAGAGCCTTTAGTAATTCAAATAAGTAGTAACGGATCTCATAGTCCGTTAAAGTTTGATATAACTGTTTAAAATCAGTGTTATTGACGTGCTCAAATATCAAAGCGGGTGTTCGTGAAACGGGATCTTTTACAACCGCTAATAGCGTAATTATATTAGTTCCACCACGCAAATTTTCTAAAATTTTTATTTCACGCTTAATTTTCTTCTTTTTTACTGGTTTGAGGATTTTAACCACACACTTCTCCGTTGTTGTAATATTTATAGCTTCAAATACTTCCGAGTATTTGCCTCGACCCAACTTTCGAACCAGCTGGTAATCATCCTGGTTAGCCCACTCAACTACATAATTCTCGTAGTCCCAATATTCGTCTGGTTTGTGTGCGTTCACATCTGTGTAAACTCGGGCAGCGCTTGGGAGTGTCATCTTTTCAGAACAGATTCTACTCTTCTTCAAAAAGTTTGTTATGGCAGAAAAATCTTGATTTGGAACGTCTCCTGTTACATTTACTAAAGAGCCTTTAGAATCTGTAGAACAGCTCCTCCGAAGACGTTTTTGACACAAACCACTAGAAAATGAAACGAGTAGGAATTAAATATATTAGTGTAATTTAACATTATTGTTTTTTTTTTTTAATCTGTTTAAAGTAAGTACCGAAAGTAAAGTGACTTAAGTTCGATCGGAAACCGAATTTTAATACGCATAATTTCGTTAATCAGGGAATGTATGTAGATATGTGGATTTAAAAGGGGCAAATAATTGATATTACGAGATAGACTACTTATCCCTAAACTTAATTTTTTAATGCCCCTATTACGGTTTACAACTCAATTCCACTTCAATCAAAAATTCTTGAAATTAGTAAAAGGAATTTTTGGTGGCTCTACAGTTTACAACACTGCTCTAGCGAGGATGTCAACATCAAAAACTAACAACTTGTAGGTGATTATTAATAGAAATGTTCTCAAAACGGCAAATATTTTTTTTTAAGAAATTACAATGAATTATGACGGAAAGCATTGTGAAATTATTTAACAGTTCTCAGTAAACTAGAGAGAGAAGTTAAGTTATACAATTGAATTCCTGTAAACAATTGAAATAAATCGCGCGAAATTTAAAAATAAAAGTAAAAAAAAAGTTCAAATACATAAAACGGATTACAGTTTCTTCTTTATTATCGCAGTTTTTGTATTTGTTGTAAATTTCACTTTCGTCGTAAAGTCAAACAGGTGTGTAAAAAAATATTCCACCAAGGGTTGAAATGTTGTGGTGTAGAGCAATACAGCCTAAAAATACTAAATGAAACAATTATGATAAGATTTGTATGCGATGACTGTTTGACATATGTATATACATAACATGGATGCTGTAATAAGAGATACAAAATAGAGTAATTAAAGAAAATAATTATCTCAGAGTACATAAATGAATTCGAAAGAGCTTTAGAAATAAATTAGCAAGAATTAAACCAACTACTAGGGCTGTTGAATATATTTACAAATAGAATGATAGAATGCCACTTATAGTCGAACATAAAAATAAAGACAGAAGTGAACGCAAAATGACTTACGTGGTGTGTTCAAAAAGTAAAGGAATGTAAAGAATGTTCGACTTTAATGGCATAAGTGCACCAAAAATTCTTGGCTCAAGGTCAAACGGTCAATGAGGAATACTTCCTACAATTTCAACGCTGTTTGCGTGAACAAGTATAGATGGCATTAAAAGCGCATCGCTGAAAGAACTAAAGGCTATCCCAAAAATCGAGTTTGGGAAGTGTTTCGACGATTGGAAGAAGCGCTAGTATAAAATGCATAATATGGAGACTATTTTGAAGGCGACAACATTATTGTAGACGAATGAATAAATATTTTTTTTTAAAAAACGAAAAGTTCCGTTGTTTTCTGAACACATCACGTATATGTGATATAAACTCATCCAAAAGGGCTAAACTTAATATATTGGGTATATTAAGGAAACTTCAAGCAGAGAATCGGAAATCATTATATTAGGGATATGGGGCACCAAATCACATTATATTTGAGAAAACATATCCACTTAATTTCATTAAAATATCACACATATTATATTTCCATATTTCACCCAATGTCGGAAATCCCTATATCGCGTATATTGGGGATAGGGAAAGGTCTGAACTGACTGTAGAACCTTTTGCGATTACGTAATCTATACTCGAGAATATGTTTCTACGCAATTTTATGAAGACAACTCACACATTGACCGATATATTCGGGATAGTCTGCTAGAACAACGAAAATCATTATATACATGTATCAAAAATTGGCTTGATTCAGTCAGATTTCAGTCTTGGCTGCCAAGCCGGGGCAGATATTTTGGGATGGAATCCACAAATTGCTGAAGATGAGAAAATGTTAAAGCTCCAGATGGCCAATACTTTCAATAATACTATTGTACGTTTTTCTTAAATAAACATTCAAATTTGAAAAAAAAAAACCGTGGGAATATAGTTATAGACCTAATATATGGTATAGAGCCGACTGGAATTTTGATAATCCGTATATTTGGTATATGGGGGCGAGAAGAAGTATTGCCCTGATGTCATTCATTTCTGAAGCAAGGGCATATCATTGCATTGTATTGCATTATATGCAAAAGATGCTTGATGAATTTCATTAATATATCTGACAGATTGACCTATATTTTCGGCAAAAGGTCATCCAAAGGAACTGAGGTCCACTTCGGTATCTAGGGGCGTGAAATAATATGGTCCGATTTCGGCCATTTTGGGGCACAAAATGGTATACCTTGAGAGTACTATTTTTGAAAAGTTTTGAGTTATATACTGTTTAGTGGAGGAATCAGATTGAATTTAAAATGTTGTCATGTGGGAAGTAAACGTGGTTGAATCTGATTAAGCACATTTTCACATTGTAACATAATGAGTCCTGATAATGTTATAAACCAAATTTGGTTGAAATTGGTATAGTAGTTTCTGAGATGTGGAATTTCACCCAAAAGTGTGCGGTGCCAATACCATTGTTCAATTGTTACCCCGATTCCTATGTATCCCTCCCGTACCATCTTTATTATAAGATTTAAAGTGTCTGACGTGTTTATACACATAACACTATATAACCATTATATGGAAGGTCACCGATTCTATCCGTTTCACATTTTGAGGTCTTAGAAAGACCAAGGAAGTTTTGGTGAAATAGCTTCATTGGTTCGCGAATTATGTACATTAAACCTATACCACCCGTCATAAGTCTACGCTGATCTAACATTGATATGTTCAGTAGCTGAAATATTATGAATTATTCTAATAGTGTGTTTATGACTAAACATTTTCAACAATACTCCTCTTTACTACAATTTGCAGTACCAAATTAAACTTTTGTATCTTAATTTGTTGCTCAATTATAGCACTTTATAAGTTTTCGATTTTTCTTTTCGCATTTTCAACTCGTCAGTGTGATCAGTTTGATATAAATATTTCTATATCTATCTCGATTAGTTTCGGTGTTACAAACAAGCTCTCTGGTCTATGCCCCTTAATTCTAATAAAACTACTTTCGTTTTTCTGGTTAGCTTTTTCCTTATATGCCTAATATATTAAATTATGTCCCCTTAGTTTAGTTTATATCACATATATCTCATTTGAGTTCATTAAGTTGACTTTAATACAAATGCAAAATAAGTTAATAAAATATTATTGTCATCCATTCACTTGTTTGTCGAATAATGATGGTTGAATTCCTACGCAACATTTTTTAATATTATGTTTTGCCAACGTCTGAAAGTATTTCCCTTTGCCTGTGCCTTTGATCCTTGCACACTGCGAGAGTATAAAATGTTCGGTTACACCCGAAGTTAGCTATTCCCTCATTACCAGTTTAAGTTTTAAGTTCGTGCTATTGTACGTGTGATGATGTTGGTTCCATGACCCTCGACGGTTGCCGTAACTTGTTTCCAATTAACCTTGGATAGTATTGTATAGATCACCAGCGAGTTTAAAAAAAAAAAGTTTCGCGAATTCTTTAGAGAAAATATGGAAGAATTGATTGAAGTATGTGATAGTTTTGTGATACCGGGAACTTTAACATAACACATAACTAGTAATTCATGAACAATATTTGACTATGGGTCTCAAATATTTACAATGTGATAGTCAGGCTGATCAAAATTTAAAACCATCAGATCATGGGACAACTAAAATATAATTTCCAATGAAAAATCCGAAGATCTCCGCTAAACAAGAAATTTATTATTTCCAGTATGATAATGGCATTTTCAAACAAAACCTTGATAAACAAAAGTAAGAAACGGCTAAGTTCGGGTGTAACCGAACATTTTATGCTCTCGCAATGTGCAAAGATCAGAGGCGCGGAAATGTTTTCAGGTGCTGGCATAACTTTATATTAAAAGATGTTGCGGAAGAATTCAACATTCATTATTCGAAGAAATAGTCAATGGATTGCAATCATATTTGGTATCTTATTCACTTATATTATAGGGCATAGACTCATGTGCTTTCATTGTTATATTTTATCTTCGTGTCAGAGATATTTATATTAAAATCTATCAAATTAACTCAAAAGTGATATATGCGATATAAATACAACCAAAGTGGTTTAATAAAACATTAGATACATGAGGAAAAATTCAACCAGAGAAAAGGAAATCGTTATATTAGGAATAAGCGGCTTAGACCATGGTCTAGACCGATTTCGTTCATATTTAGTGCGAAATCACATTGTGTTTAAGAAAACATATCCACTTAATTTCATTAAAATATCACACATATTGACCAACATAAACGGTTTAAAGTCAGGTGGAAAGTCGGGAATTCGGGAATTATATCCGGTAATTTTGGAATAGAGGAAGATCTGCACTGATCACATTAACTATATTCATTATTCAAGTATATTAGGGAACATGTTTTCACGCAATTTTGTGAAGGTTACTCACACAGTGAGGTATAAAATCTGCTAGAATAGCGAAAATCATTATATGTAGTATATGGGAGCTGGGATAATTCGTAGACCGATTTGACACATTTTCGGCAGTAAACTATGGTATATCCGTTATTACACGTTCACCTAAGTTTATTACGATATCTTACATATTGGCCGAAATATATGGGATAAAGTCTACCCAGAGGTTGAAAATCCGTATATTAGGTACATGGGGGACTAGGGGGAGTGCTTACCCGATCTTCCCCATTTTTGACACAAGAGCACATTATTATCATGGAAAGATAATTCTACAATTTCATTACAATATCTTACAGATTTACCGATATTTTCGATAAAAAGTCAGATGGAGGCACTGAGGTCCTAATATTGTGTATCTGGTGGCTTGAAAAGTTCTAATCCGATTTCATCTATTTTCACGCATGAGGCGGCATTTCTTGAAAGCACTATTTGTACAGAGTTTGATTTTCATATCTTAATTACTGCTCGATTTACCTACTTTAAAGAGAAAAGATCAGATGAAACTTAAAACTGTCTTATATGAGAAGTAGGCGTGGCTTTTTTCCGATTTCGTCTGTTTTCACAGCGTAACATTAGAATGCAAATATAATGTTATATACCAAATTTTGTTGAAATCGGTTGAGGGGTTCTTGAGATATGGGTTTTCTCCTAAAAGTGGGCGGTGCCACGGCCATCACCAAAAATTTACACGGATTCCCATACAACCCATCCGTATCATATTCGTTGCAAGATTTAATGTTCCTTTCTAACGTGTTCCTTCAGCGAGTTATCGCCCTTTTAGTAGTTTTCAGCATAACTTTTGTATGGAAGGTAGGCGTGGTTATTGTTCGATTTCACTAATTTTCTCAGTATAAGAAGAAATGCTAGAGAAACTTAGTTGGAGCAATTTTGATTGATATAGCTTCAACGGTTTCCGAGATATATATATTAAACCTATTGGGGGGCGGGGCCATACCCACTTTTACAAGAAATTTTGCCCACACATGCTCCACCCTACTAGGGTCCTCTATACCAAATAACACGTTTATATCTTAATTTGCTGCTTAGTTATAGCACATTATCTGTTTTCGATTAATGGCATTTTGTGGGCGTAGCAGATATCCAATTACACCCATTTGCAATACCAAACATCTTACGGTGTCAGAGAACACGTCTACCAAGTTTCATGAAAATATCTTAACTTTTACTCAAGTTATCGCTTGCACGGACGGGCGGACTGACTGAAAGTCACTCGGATTTCAACTCGTTTTTTCATTCTAATGATTTATATGTATATGTCTATATCTAACTCGATTAGTTCTAGGTGTTACAAACAACCGTTAGGTGAACAAAACTAATATATTCTCCAGCAACATGTTGCGAGAGTATAAAAATATTTAATATGAAGACGAGAATACATATGGCTTAGAAACAATAAAACGATTTTAACGAATTACATGTAATGAAAGAAACAAAATAAACAAGTATGGTAACACGAATAGATGGTTTAAGAGAAGTTTAAAAATACTCAAAACTACTGAAATGAATAATGCAAAAAATAAATGTGTATAAATAAATAGTATAATAAAAACAGAGGGACAAAATAAATGTGGAAAAAGTAAGGGAACTAGTCGACTGAAAACCAAAGAAATTAATGTATATCAAGCAGCAAAGCTTTAAAATACTAATGAAAGATGGAAAAAACATATATAGGAAAATTAGAAAAAATACGATAGAAATAAATCTAAAAAAAATTAAGTAATAGTATAATAAACAGAGGAAGAAAAATAAATGTGTAAAAAGAATAAAGGAACTTGTTTTATGCGGTAAAAATTCAAAAATAGATTCGGTAACATTTGACGGAGTAGAACCGTCGTCGGTAGAACGGCACCGAAGTAATTTCGAACAAACCTAAAGAATATTTTATAAAAATAAAAGAGAAATAAGAAGCGAATTTAATATTTTATTTTTATTAGGCGGCTAAAATTCACAAAATGCACTGCATTCGAAATAGATTTTGCTCTAGAATAGGCTTAGTCGTGACAGAAAATAGTTCTATAATACTTAGCTTGAACTGAGTTCATAACACTTTATATGTATTATGCAAAGAATTAAAGGCATTTGAGTTCAAGCTACAAATATCACCAGTTTGAGTTGATTGGGTAGCTCTACTGGAAGAGTTCGCTACAATATGGTAGGTAGGGGCGGTAGGCCCTTCGGGGAGTATCGTGGTGGCTGTGGTTTAATACATGAATGCGGGTAGAGCTGTGACCGTCCTGCTCAATGTTGTTGCATTGCAACCGGGTGCAGGACCCAAAGTACGGCAGAGGTTTTAGATGGGCTCGAAGCCTACGAAGGTGGTCATTGTGTCCATTTCCTCAATGCCAATCGATACCGATTGGTGTTTAGCAAAAAAGCTATCACTGTCGGGGCGCTGATTAACGCATTGTATTGATCCGTTGCGGTTTTGAACACCGTGGGGTTAGGCTGTAAGATACAGCAGGTACCCACGTAAAACACATCTTTCTCTGTAGAAGAATCGTATAATATAATACATGTAAGAGTGTGAAAATAAATCAGAGTTTGGTAAAATAGGTACGTACGTGTTAATATATAATTGGGGTAAAATTGGGTATAGTCTATTGAATTTGGTTAATAAATCGAGTGCGAGAGGTGTTTTTCCACAATCACTGAAGGAATCAATGACAACACCAGTCAAGAAAATAAATGAAAGGAAGAAAGTGAAATAATTCAGACGCATTAACACATTAAAAATAATAGAGAAAATGTTGGGAAGTGCCGTCAAACAACAGCAACAAATTATATTATTGTAGAATGTAAAACAGAGGAATTTTTTTGAACTTTAAGGGTACAGTCGAAACTATTAACAGAGAGATTTTGATAAAATATTGGTATATACATGTATAAATATGGGATCCGAGGAGTGAAACTGAAACAGCTTAAGTCATATCTTGAAAATAGATACCAAAGGAATGAAGTGAATGGGCAGATAACTGACTGGGGAAAGGTTGAGAAAGGAATACCATTAATTAAAATATTGTATATAAATGACATTAAAAAAAAATATTTAACATAATAATATTTGCAGATGATACCTTAAACTATGTTGAAGGACAAAATGAGGAGGGTAAAACTAAACTGTAAGTAATGGTAACTTTAACAGTAAACTGTAAACAGTAACTGTCAGTAATTGGTTAAAAATTAATAAATTCAAACTAAATAAAGAAAATATAAAAATTACAAAGATACATTTTAGCGATGGTAAGTCACACTCGAAGTTTTTAAAATATATATACGCCTTGTTACAAGACATCCGAACTCAAGTTGACTACCCTTAAAAAATCTGATAAGTAGAAAATCAGTTTTTCTACTAGATCCTCAGGAAGGGGCAAAAACGGCAGTAATATCGCTCGATATCTGTCCTTTCCGTTATTATGACTCCCATGACCATTGGATGATTTACGGACAGGAGGAATCTCCCTAACCCCGGACCGCCTTGGGAAGTAAGTGTCGCATTACCTAATGGACATGGGAATCTGGCGCGGCGGACCTTTAATTTCTTCTTAAAAATAATGGACTGCAACGCTCAACTATACGAGCTAATGGTCGCAAGAAAAATATGACGTCAAACAAAAATACCAGAATTATATACAGAAAGAACAACGAGAACATAAACCCCAGGGATGTCTCGGAAATTGCTGATTGAAAATTTTGGTTTCTTAGCTCTCCTCTCGACAGCTCTAAAGCTCTGCGAGGGCGTCGTTATGACCTTCACCAAATTTCATGTGGTAGGGGAGTGTTCGGCTCCTTGCTATGAAGAAGATAAAAAGGTTGTTGAAATAGCTATTTATTTTTGGATACATGTTATCGATTAGGTAACTCGACGTCAATAGCGTATGAGGTGATGGAAATTCTCTCTGGTGGTTTTGGATTAAACAGTAGTGGGGAGAGGATACCAGTCTGCGATACACCCTGCTTAATTCTTAACTTTGTATTTTAACCTCGAATTAATACGTAGGATATATATATATATATATATATTGTATATATATATATATATACAATAATACGACGACCACTCAGATAGTTCGTGGTCCATATCTTTAGCCTTAGAGGGAGCGTAGATTGTTCGATGTCTTCTAGTAGCGTTCTGTGATTGACTGTGCCAAAAACTTTTGGCAGGTCCAACGCTGTTAGGATAGGACCACAAGATGGTTTTCGATTAAGACCACGAGTTATTTGGGTGTTGTTGTGCACTTTGCGGAAGCAAAGTTGGTGATCTGCTAAGCAGCTTAGATTGTGTGTGAAAGTGGGAAGTAGCAAGGCCTCAAGTGTTTTCACTACTGGCGAAAGGAGTTATAGGACAATAAGACTCCTCTAAAGTGGCAGGTTTCAGTAGGGGGACCACTCTATCACCACATATCGGGTATGTGAAGAGTGGTCAGTGACAAACTGAAAACCTTGGTGAGATATTTTGGCCCCTAACGGGAATAGGTGCTTTAGCAACAATATGTTTATATCGAGTGGTCGGATAGACTTCGAAGATTTTTCCTTATTGATGAGACCTTGAACTTCTTCGTCGGTGAAAGTGGTGCGCAGTCTTTTAACATTTAGCGTAACCGTCGGGTAAAACCCAACCTGGCGTAAAGCTACCGCTTCGGCTGGGGTATTGGGGCGGATTTCCGCGATTCATCTAGCACGAATGAAGCGAGCGAAGCAAAACTTACTTCTCTGTCAATCCTCGCTTGGCCAGTTGGAGAGCATGGTGCATCTCTGATATTAAAATTACCGGAACGAAATCGACGAAACCAAAATTGCGCGTGATTGCCTGTTACAGTTTCAGGACTCTATAGCAAAACTATAAAATATAGCGTATTACAATTACTGGTGTCCTTTGATGGGAGCTCAAACAATCCTGAGTCAAGCAATCACAAAACAGTTTGAGAATTTTTTTTAGTACGAAATTTTATCTTTCCAACGTTAAATAGCGTAGTACGATCGCACTTACACAACACAAGATAGAGATTTCTAAAAACATTTATTGGAAAAAAAATGGATTTCTTTTTACTAGAACTTATATTAAAATATAAGCATCATCGCGCTAGAGAACGCCATCGAACAGATGATACTCCACAATATTTTGCAGTATGAAGGCCACTATCTCATTTGCAATCTTTACGTAAAACTTTGGAACCTGCAGATCTAAGCAGATCTGAGCGACTGCTTCGCGGACCGTAGCTATCGATATGTCTCCCCAGCTGATAAACTCAACTATCTTCTCGATCTTACTCTGGAGTCCGTAGCAGTTAAATTGTAGAATCTTCGTATGTCTTGGTTGTCTAGTAGTGATCCTGGGTGTGATGGAGTGGTGTACAGGTGGTGGTTGTTGCTGAGGCCGTACCCGCAGAGACGGTTGTCACACTGTGGTGTTGTTTGCCGACAGCATTAAAGGTTATTGCGGAGGCAGACTCCTGCAGCAGGGGTAACATATGACACGTTCCCTCACTTGTGTTGTGCAGCCCGGAACAAGTCGGAATATGACAAAAGCCAGCGCAAAAGTTCCACTTGTCTGATGTGATGTTCCGACGTATGGCGATTTGATGTACACGGAACAGACAGTGCGAGGAACCAGGAGTTGCCATGTGGTTCCCGCGCGAGGATTGGAGCGGGATGAAAGTTAGGGATGGGTATGATTAGACTGGGAGGCATGCTGTCTATTTGAGCTCCTGACGGCCGTAGAGGTTTTTTGTTGGCCATTCATTACGAGTGATGGCGTAGTGCTCGACCTAGGTGCTAATTGCACTGCTATAGAGGTGCATTGACAGCAACAATTTTTAGTCCACTTCTTGTGTCTTAGGGACTGAACAAGTTTCAACATCGATTGCATTTGTTGCATCTAACATAGTTAATTTAGGATGAAGCCTTTTGGCGCAAACGTACCAGAGAAACTCCTACGGGTCTAAGTTGGATTCAATACCAAAGTTAACTAAAGCGGATCAGGAGGCTTAAGAACAAGCCCGCTGTTAGGTGTTATTCCGAAGATAATAATATTAATTTGCTATTTACCGATTCAGAGTTAGATCACCGAAATGATAGCCTTTGGCCGGATAAATTCTGGTAGAACGGTTGTAGTGGGAATTGTCTAGGTTTGGGTCTAAACCCTATACTCCTAATATACTGGTATCCGCACCTTCACTTACCTTTCTCCAATATGCCCAATATATTAAAATTGGTCTTTTTGGTTGGGTTTATATACGTATATCTTAGTAGACTATATCTCAATTCAATTAAGCGAGAATATTTTAGTTATCATTATGTCATTCGGTAATAAAAATTAAGGATGAGAATCTTATCGCAGAACTAATATCATGAAAATAGGTATTTTTGCTAGTTAGATTGATTTTAATATAAATAGCTTGGATACGACGCAAAATTTTGTAATGAAGCTAAGTGAGTATATGACCTACAGTATAAGTTAATAAGATACCAAATATGACTGTAATCCATTCACAATTTCGTTGAATTACGAATATTCATTTTTTCGCCAAATTTTTAATATAAAATTTTGCCAATACCTGAAAGTGTTACCACGGTTTTGATTCTTGAAAATTGCGAATGTAAAATGTTCGGTTACACCGGTACTTAGCCCTGCCTTCCTCGTTTTCGTTGTTTTTAGTGCATATGTAAAATATACATAAAATCTTAATGTATTTTATCTTTCTAAAAATTACTTCAATGTTTAGTTCTCACTTTGTGATGTGAAATAGCAAAGTACCCAACTTAAGAAGTGATAATTTTTAAAGCACGGTGTTCCCACGAAAAAATTTCTCTTTATGTATTGTATTTTTAGTGTCAATTTTTATACATTTAGTGAAACATATTGGGAATCGGGAATGTGATCTGAAAGTTTGTTTTATAACTTGATTTGCTGGGTAAACTTTAGAATACCATCCCCCCGATTCAGGGTAAAAATGGGTATAGACGGATAGAGAAGGTTCTCAAGATCACGAATATATATATATATATATATATATATTTTGTTTTGTCTGAATAAATCAAACTGAATAAAAATTAAAATGTTGAATTGAAGGTATTTTTGCAATAATTAATAAAAAATAAATATGCAAAAACAATTTAGTGAAGTGTTAGTGTATGAGAAGTTCACGGTATAAGTGTAAAATTTATTATAATTCGAAAAATTACACATTTAAAATTGTTAAATTTTCAACTTAAAATGCAAATATTTTAAAAACTATTAGTTTGCCGCGGCAATATATATATGTATATTCGTTGTCTGGAGTACCTCCTCTATCCGTCGATGCCCATTTTAATGCCGAATTCGGGGAATGGTATTCTAAAGCCTACCCGATTCGCTTAGCGCCCTTCAGAGAGAATGCACATCTAGGATATTCTAGTGGTATCATGACTTTCACTTTGATATAATGGAATCCTTATAAAATTTTTTGTTTACTTTGTACAAAATATACATACGTTCTTTATTAACAAGTGTATAAAAACGTTTACATACCTTCGTTTGCTCGAAAAGTCTACCGATATATAGTTAATTCTTCTTGGGAAGTATGACAATAACGATTTTATTGGGATTCGAACATCATCCTCTAACTCAACCTGAACACAAACGAAAAGAGTTTGCTTCCCGGGTTTGTATTGATTCAAAATTTCCTTGCAAAAGAAAAACTTCCGATTTCTGAAGGACTTAGTATATAGGTGTGAATGCTTTTATAAATAAATGAAAAGAAATCAATGGAATCTCATTAAAAAACCCACTAAGTTCAGTAGGCAAGGTTTACAAACCACTCTCCAATGTAATAATTATCTACTGCTCCTCTTTTGCCATTAATTAAAACAAAAATTTACAACTTTCAATACTGCCTTTTCTGAAAAAGAGTACATTCATTTTTCTAGATATACAATTATATTTCATCACTCACTCTACTGAATTAATATATATATAGGTGCGTAGGTCTGTTACACACTTCCATAAATTTAATATGATTCCAGCATAGTCACCTATAAGTTGCACATGGAAAATAATATAGGTTATACACTGAATAACTCCAACCAAGTTTATATTATTTTTAATAAAGTCAAAACTTTCAACACTTAAGTTTTCTCAGTTATATAAAGCATGTATTAATATTCTTAACCTTATAATTTTTGGAACACGCAAAGGCATTTACACTATGGAAGATTAAAATGAACGCGTCACCATTAATATATTCGATTTAGTTGGTGTATGTACTATGCAATTTTTCGTTGTGACATTGTTATCGTCAGTGCATCGCGCTTTCGCTGCTGATAATACTGCCAAGTGTGGCTTGCGATACTGCTCCATGTTATCGATGCAGGTAGTAGTAACCAGAATGATTATCAGAAGTCTGGGCTTATAAACGGAAACTTTTATTGCTCATTATCAGGTAATTCCATTTTGGTATTGGCCATTGCATTGACAGGACGACTCAAGTCCGGCAACTCGAGTCGGTAAATTTTCTATGTTCCCATCCATATCATATTCTCAAATCTTTCAAAAATACTTTTATCAGCTAATTTTTATCCTTACTCACCATTTCTGAAATATTTCTGTTTTATTATGCATATTTGAATATATATTTTTATATTATATGTAACTGAAACTGAACGTAATTGCAACCATGAAAGAGTTTCAATATGCGAAGGAATGCCGAATTACTGTCGCGAACTGTGACCCACAAGAACACATAGATATTGCCCAAGCACGAGCAACTCGATGCCTTTTGTCTTTCCTCGTCGCCCCCTCGCAAACAAACTACGAGTCTCTGCACCGAAATTGTTCGCGTGTGATCATCACGATAGGCATTGGATGTTGTCTCGTCCAGGGGTGATCAAAAGATTTAACTTCAGAGCCACACAGCAACAACATTACTGAAAATTACAATAACACAGCTCTCGAAAAGACAAAAAATACTTCGACTCTAAAACAAATTTCTACTGAACTAACAACAAAGCAGTGACAGGCAAAACAACAAACCAAATACGTTTGCTACATCTAAGTGAATGCGAGCCAATACAAGCCAGCTGTGAATGAATGATGATAGATTTTCACATTTAAGATGAGCCACTGTGGGTCAGACAGAGCTGGCGCAAGTCACCTTGCGTGCGTCACCTTTCAGTTACTTTTAGCGGGCTTATTTCTGGCATCGGACCTTTTTTGATATCAGCTGTTCAAAGTTCCCTGGCCTCCATCGTCACCAACTTAATCAGGGAAATTGAGAGAGTTTCGCATCATGTCATCCTTGGTTGTATATCCCTTTATCACCGATCGCAGGTTTGTGCTATTGAAAAGCGTTTAGAAATTTCATGAGGATGAAAAAAATTTATGAGGAGAATTTAAAAACCGGAAATCTACTTTTTTGAAGAAACGAATTTTTGCAAAAATAAGATTTCATTTACTGTAGGTTCAAGACCTAAATAATTTCTGCGTAATGTTCATTTACCATAATGGATCACAAACTCATCGTCATTGGTGAGGACACTCTTGTAGTGTTGTACTGGCAGCTGCAGATTGAGGTATCACATGCATAAGATGGGAATCTGGTCGGTTACGATGATTTGCTCAAATCCCTGATGTTGTTGGTGTTTATAATAAAATAATTTTTCTGAAAATTAATTCAATAAACATTCACTTTTTATGAAGTTTCCATTAGTTGACATATTTTTCATTTCCAACCCAATTAAGTACCAAATTCTCTCATATTCGAAGTTCACAACTTTTACTATTCATATCGAATTCTTCTTTTAGCAGATATTGGACACACCTAATATTATATTTGCTGGAACTCTTTCTAAGTAATATATTTTCATTTCGTTTCTTGGACTTCCAACTGTTCCATACACACGTCTTTCCGCCTTTTGAGTAATTTACGTCGACCTTCATTCCCTCACTGCAATTTCGGGGACAAAATCCTCATTCGTTGTGGATTTGACTGCAGTACTAAACATCCCTAATGAAACCCTTTAGATTTTAGCGCCTTATCATACCTGTTGTCTAAAAGAGTCAATCGCTTCTCTCATCTCTTCTTGACTGTGGGACGTTTCTCTGTCGTTTCTCTTGACATCTGGGCTTACTCCATATTACTTTTGCTGCTGATCGATACGTCATCATGAACAATGGTATGTGGCTATCTCAGTCTTTCTCATACTTATAAACTATGGTTCTCTAAGGAAGGGTTAAATCATCGCTTCGCTCATTCTCTAATGATTTTACCTACTTCTTCGCATTTGGCTAGTAGACTACTTTGAGGAGCCTTGCATAACCAGTATAAGAACTATTATTAACAAAAATCTGCTAAGGGAAAGATCGTACGTTTCCAATCTACACTGACAACAAATACGCAAGTATTGACAAACTGAGGAAAAACATGTAAGGAAATACTAAGTTAGGGTGTAACCGAACATTTTATATTCTTACAAATTTCAAAAATTAAAGCCGGGGGCTCTTTTTCAGATCTTGACAAAACTTTGTATTAAAATGGAACGAAGGGCTTAGTTCGGGTGTAACCCTCTTCGGGTTGCGGAAGAATTCAACATTCATTATTCGACGAAATTGTCAACGGATTGCAATCATATTTGGTATCTTATTCACTTATATTATAGGGCATAGACTCATGTGCTTTCATTGTTATATTTTATCTTCGTGTCAGAGATATTTATATTAAAATCTACCAAATTAATTCGAAAGCGATATATGTGATACAAACTCAACCAAAGTGGTTTAATGAATATATTAAATACGTGAGGAAGAGCCAACTAGAGAAAACTAAATCATTATATTAGGAATAAGCGGCTTAGACCATGATCTAGATCGATTTCTTTCATATTTAGCGCGAAATCACATTGTGTTTAAGAAAACATATCCACTTAATTTCATTAAAATATCACACCTATACCAACATAAACGGTTTAAAGTCAGATGGAAAGTCGGGGATTCTTATACCGGGCATTTTTGGGATAGAGGAAGATCTGCACTGATCATATTAACTCCTTTCATTATTCAAGTATATTAGGGAAAATGTTTTCATGCAATCTTGTGAAGGTAACTCACACAGTGACCGACATATTCGGCATAAAGTCTGCTAGAATAGCGCAAATCATTATATGTAATGTATGGCAGCTGGGATAATTCGTACACTGATTTCACAGATTTTCGGCAGTAAACTTATGGTATATCCAATATTAAACGTTCACTTTATTTTGCTAAGATATCTTACATATTGATCGAAATATATGGTAGAAAGTCAACCGGAATTTTGAAAATTATGACATTAGGTATATGGGAGCTAAGGGAGATATTTACTTATATATAAATATAAATTGTTTGCGCCAGATCACATTATTACCAGGAAAAGGCGTTATCTGCATTTTATTAAGATATCTCATAGAGTGTATGTATGTGTATATGGATGGTATGTGTGTTATATGGTCTACAGAAAGCTCGAATATTTTAATATTAGGTGCATGCGAGCGAAGGAAAGTATTGACCGGATTTAGCCCGTTTTTGATACAAGGGTACATTATTACCAGAGAAAGACGCTCTTTGACTTTCATTAATATATTTCACAGGATTAAAAAAATTTTTTTAAACACTTTTTAAACTGCAGATGCCCCTGACTATTGTGATTCTCTGTACCAAAGTACAGGTTTGTATCTTAATTTATTCCTTAGTTATAGTACTTTATAGGTTTTCGCTTAACGGCATTTTGTTGTCGTGTCAGTATTCCAATTAAGCTGATCTGCAATTATAATACTAAGGAATATGTGTACCAAGTTTCGTCAAAGCCGTCTTAACTTTTACCCTAGTTATTGTTTGCGCAGATGGACGGGCGGGCATGTAGTTACCCGGCATTCAACTCGTCTTGTCATCCTGATCATTTTGATGTATGTAACTCCATATTTATCTCAATTACAAAGGTGGGGAAGTACTTTCGGGTGTTGGCAAAACTTTATAGAATGTTAAAAAATATTGCATCAGAATTCAACATTTATTATTCGACCAAATTTTTAATGGATTGCAATCATATTTGGCAACATATTACCTTTTTTTAGGTCATATACTCATAAAGTCCATCTGACTAAGACAAATCACTTATATTCATTACATTAGTGCTGTGGGAAAGTACAACCTTATAATTTTTATTACCCAATCAAATAATACTAACCAAAATATTCCCATTAAATTTTCTTGAAACATCTTCCATGGAGATATATGACATATAAATTCAAACAAAGGAACGAAATTTAATATATTGTGTATATGAGGAAAAAGCCAGAGGGTCAAAAGCATTGTATTATATTAGAGGTATGGGGTTTAGATCAAGGTCTAGACCAATTTCATTTATACTCAATTCATTTAAGTCAACATATTGACTTATATAAATGGCTTAAAGTCAGCTGGAAAATTAGAAATCACTGTATTGGGTATTGGAGCTAGGGGAAGGTCTGAACAGATTACATTTACTTTTGACATGAAACTGAATTATGCGTTATTAAGATATCTTTCATACTGACTGATATATGCAGTGTTTAGTCAGCCATAGGCTCTGAGATCCACGTATTCCGAGTCTGGGCTTGAAAATATTCCGATTTCCACCGCTTTTAGTCATGAAATGGTGTAGCTTAGGGACACCACTTGTTTGAACTTTTATTCCGATATTTTAATTGGTGCTTGATATACGAGCTTATACTGTAAAGTAAGAGAATCAGTTTGAATTTAAAATTGTGTTATATGGGAAGCAATAATGCTACGCGCCAAATTCGGTTGGAATTGGTGTAGTAGTCCCTGAGATATGGCATTTCACCGAAAAGTGGGCGGTGCCATACCTATTATCCAATTTTTCATGGATTCACGGATATACCATATTTGCTGTAAGATTTGATGTTTCTAAAGGGTTTCTTTAACAAGTTAACGCACTTTTAGTAGTTTTTAAGATAACCTTTGTAGCGTGGTTATAATCTGATTATCCCATTTTCCCAGCGTATGACGAAGTACTAAAAAAATTTGTTCTTAGAAAGTTTATTTGATAAAGCTTTAGTGGTTAGTGAGATATGTACATTATTATTATTAGGGGGTGGTGACGGCCACTTTTTAACTTTCTTAGACCCAGGTGCTTCCCTAAAGCAATTTCCTTTAAAAAGTTACAGATTAGTATCATATTTTGTTGCTTAGTTATACAATAGGACTTCATGGGATTTCGCTTAACGACGTTTGGGGGCTTAGCGGTGTTCCGACTACGACCATCTGCAATACCAACTTTCTTATAGTGCCAAAGAAGATGTATAACAAGTTTTAGATATCTTAGTTTCAACTCAAGTTGCCGCTTTCAGGGAAGAACGGACGGATAGACTGGGAAAAATTATAATTAAATAATTTAAAAACATTTTTGTCGAAAAAGCTGAGAGAGAATGACAGGTAGTAACTCCCCTTCTTGTCAAAATTACACAAAGAAACGGTGTCCGAATTCGCGCAAAAGAAAGCGTGGATTCTAAAGTATGTATGAGTGATTTGAGCGATAACTGGCCCTACGTGAAAGTAAAAGGCAAATTACTTTACAAACCACCTAGAAATATCTTTCAAAATAACTGTGGTGAGAAAGGACTGCTGATTAATTATTAAGAATGATGTTCGAGGTATGGCACTTTGAAACCATATTAACGCCTTACTACCTATTTTCATCTAGTTTAATTTACTTGAGCTCATATTTCTAATGCTGTTTAATAGCTTCCTCAGCTTTTAAGTGTGGTGCACGCAGGAGCTGGACATTCGCAAAGTTAGCGAAAAATGTATTTTCTGCTTTCTAAAGTATTACAACTTAGCTATTGTTTGTTATCATTATCATTATTGCATCAAGTTTCCCAAATGCATAAAACTCTCAATTGATATGTAAGAATGGTTCTCTTTCCTTAATTCTGAACTAACAGCGTTTGAAAGAAAGCTTCCGAATACTACAGGCAACATATGAGCTAAGCTTAATTATATACCCCAATTTGTACCTGGTTTATCCATCCATCCTTACCATCGGTGATTCCTTAATCACTTCAACTTTCACTTGGACAAAATCCTCATTCGTTGTGGATTTGACTGCAGTAATAACATCCCTAATGAAATCCTTTAGATTTTAGCGCCTTATCATACCTGTTGTCTAAAAGAGTCAATCGCTTCTCTCATCTCTTCTTGAGTGTGGGACGTTTCTCTGTCGTTTCTCTTGACATCTGGGCTTACTCCATATTACTTTTGCTGCTGATCGATACGTCATCATGAACAATGGCATGTGGCTATCTCAGTCTTTCTCATACTTATAAACTATGGTTCTCTAAGGAAGGGTTAAATCATCGCTTCGCTCATTCTCTAATGATTTTACCTACTTCTTCGCATTTGGCTAGTAGACTACTTTGAGGAGCCTTGCATAACCAGTATAAGAACTATTATTAACAAAAATCTGCTAAGGGAAAGATCGTACGTTTCCAATCTACACTGACAACAAATACGCAAGTATTGACAAACGGAGGAAAAACAAGTAAGGAAATACTAAGTTAGGGTGTAACCGAACATTTTATATTCTTACAAATTTCAAAAATTAAAGCCGGGGGCTCTTTTTCAGATCTTGACAAAACTTTGTATTAAAATGGAACGAAGGGCTTAGTTCGGGTGTAACCCTCTTCGGGTTGCGGAAGTATTCAACATTCATTATTCGACGAAATTGTCAACGGATTGCAATCATATTTGGTATCTTATTCACTTATATTATAGGGCATAGACTCATGTGCTTTCATTGTTATATTTTATCTTCGTGTCAGAGATATTTATATTAAAATCTACCAAATTAATTCGAAAGCGATATATGTGATACAAACTCAACCAAAGTGGTTTAATGAATATATTAAATACGTGAGGAAGAGCCAACTAGAGAAAACTAAATCATTATATTAGGAATAAGCGGCTTAGACCATGATCTAGACCGATTTCTTTCATATTTATCGCGAAATCACATTGTGTTTAAGAAAACATATCCACTTAATTTCATTAAAATATCACACCTATACCAACATAAACGGTTTAAAGTCAGATGGAAAGTCGGGGATTCTTATACCGGGCATTTTTGGGATAGAGGAAGATCTGCACTGATCATATTAACTCCTTTCATTATTCAAGTATATTAGGGAAAATGTTTTCATGCAATCTTGTGAAGGTAACTCACACAGTGACCGACATATTCGGCATAAAGTCTGCTAGAATAGCGCAAATCATTATATGTAGTGTATGGCAGCTGGGATAATTCGTACACTGATTTCACAGATTTTCGGCAGTAAACTTATGGTATATCCAATATTAAACGTTCACTTTATTTTGCTAAGATATCTTACATACTGATCGAAATATATGGTAGAAAGTCAACCGGAATTTTGAAAATTATGATATTAGGTATATGGGAGCTAAGGGAGATATTTACTTATATATAAATAAAAATTTTTTTGCGCCAGATCACATTATTACCAGGAAAAGGCGTTATCTGCATTTTATTAAGATATCTCATAGAGTGTATGTATGTGTATATGGATGGTATGTGTGTTATATGGTCGACAGAAAGCTCGAATATTTTAATATTAGGTGCATGCGAGCGAAGGAAAGTATTGACCGGATTTAACCCGTTTTTGATACAAGGGTACATTATTACCAGAGAAAGACGCTCTTTGACTTTCATTAATATATTTCACAGGATTAAAAAAATTTTTTTAAACACTTTTAAAACTGCAGATGCCCCTGACTATTGCGATTCTCTGTACCAAAGTACAGGTTTGTATCTTAATTTATTCCTTAGTTATAGTACTTTATAGGTTTTCGCTTAACGGCATTTTGTTGTCGTGTCAGTATTCCAATTAAGCTGATCTGCAATTATAATACTAAGGAATATGTGTACCAAGTTTCGTCAAAGCCGTCTTAACTTTTACCCTAGTTATTGTTTGCGCAGATGGACGGGCGGGCATGCAGTTACCCGGTATTCAACTCGTCTTGTCATCCTGATCATTTTGATGTATGTAACTCCATATTTATCTCAATTACAAAGGTGGGGAAGTACTTTCGGGTGTTGGCAAAACTTTATAGAATGTTAAAAAATATTGCATCAGAATTCAACATTTATTATTCGACCAAATTTTTAATGGATTGCAATCATATTTGGCAACATATTACCTTTTTTTAGGTCATATACTCATAAAGTCCATCTGACTAACACAAATCACTTATATTCATTACATTAGTGCCGTGGGAAAGTACAACCTTATAATTTTTATTACCCAATCAAATAATACTAACCAAAATATTCCCATTAAATTTTCTTGAAACATCTTCCATGGAGATATATGACATATAAATTCAAACAAAGGAACGAAATTTAATATATTGTGTATATGAGGAAAAAGCCAGAGGGTCAAAAGCATTGTATTATATTAGAGGTATGGGGTTTAGATCAAGGTCTAGACCAATTTCATTTATACTCAATTCATTTAAGTCAACATATTGACTTATATAAATGGCTTAAAGTCAGCTGGAAAATTAGAAATCACTGTATTGGGTATTGGAGCTAGGGGAAGGTCTGAGCAGATTACATTTACTTTTGACATGAAACTGAATTATGCGTTATTAAGATATCTTTCATACTGACTGATATATGCAGTGTTTAGTCAGCCATAGGCTCTGAGATCCACGTATTCCGAGTCTGGGCTTGAAAATATTCCGATTTCCACCGCTTTTAGTCATGAAATGGTGTAGCTTAGGGACACCACTTGTTTGAACTTTTATTCCGATATTTTAATTGGTGCTTGATATACGAGCTTATACTGTAAAGTAAGAGAATCAGTTTGAATTTAAAATTGTGTTATATGGGAAGCAATAATGCTACGCGCCAAATTCGGTTGGAATTGGTGTAGTAGTCCCTGAGATATGGCATTTCACCGAAAAGTGGGCGGTGCCATACCTATTATCCAATTTTTCATGGATTCACGGATATACCATATTTGCTGTAAGATTTGATGTTTCTAAAGGGTTTCTTTAACAAGTTAACGCACTTTTAGTAGTTTTTAAGATAACCTTTGTAGCGTGGTTATAATCTGATTATCCCATTTTCCCAGCGTATGACGAAGTACTAAAAAAATTTGTTCTTAGAAAGTTTATTTGATAAAGCTTTAGTGGTTAGTGAGATATGTACATTATTATTATTAGGGGGTGGTGACGGCCACTTTTTAACTTTCTTAGACCCAGGTGCTTCCCTAAAGCAATTTCCTTTAAAAAGTTACAGATTAGTATCATATTTATAGCAATATATTTTTATAGCAATTATAATACTAAGGAATATGTGTACCAAGTTTCGTCAAAGCCGTCTTAACTTTTACCCTAGTTATTGTTTGCGCAGATGGACGGGCGGGCATGCAGTTACCCGGTATTCAACTCGTCTTGTCATCCTGATCATTTTGATGTATGTAACTCCATATTTATCTCAATTACAAAGGTGGGGAAGTACTTTCGGGTGTTGGCAAAACTTTATAGAATGTTAAAAAATATTGCATCAGAATTCAACATTTATTATTCGACCAAATTTTTAATGGATTGCAATCATATTTGGCAACATATTACCTTTTTTTAGGTCATATACTCATAAAGTCCATCTGACTAACACAAATCACTTATATTCATTACATTAGTGCCGTGGGAAAGTACAACCTTATAATTTTTATTACCCAATCAAATAATACTAACCAAAATATTCCCATTAAATTTTCTTGAAACATCTTCCATGGAGATATATGACATATAAATTCAAACAAAGGAACGAAATTTAATATATTGTGTATATGAGGAAAAAGCCAGAGGGTCAAAAGCATTGTATTATATTAGAGGTATGGGGTTTAGATCAAGGTCTAGACCAATTTCATTTATACTCAATTCATTTAAGTCAACATATTGACTTATATAAATGGCTTAAAGTCAGCTGGAAAATTAGAAATCACTGTATTGGGTATTGGAGCTAGGGGAAGGTCTGAGCAGATTACATTTACTTTTGACATGAAACTGAATTATGCGTTATTAAGATATCTTTCATACTGACTGATATATGCAGTGTTTAGTCAGCCATAGGCTCTGAGATCCACGTATTCCGAGTCTGGGCTTGAAAATATTCCGATTTCCACCGCTTTTAGTCATGAAATGGTGTAGCTTAGGGACACCACTTCTTTGAACTTTTATTCCGATATTTTAATTGGTGCTTGATATACGAGCTTATACTGTAAAGTAAGAGAATCAGTTTGAATTTAAAATTGTGTTATATGGGAAGCCATAATGCTACGCGCCAAATTCGGTTGGAATTGGTGTAGTAGTCCCTGAGATATGGCATTTCACCGAAAAGTGGGCGGTGCCATACCTATTATCCAATTTTTCATGGATTCACGGATATACCATATTTGCTGTAAGATTTGATGTTTCTAAAGGGTTTCTTTAACAAGTTAACGCACTTTTAGTAGTTTTTAAGATAACCTTTGTAGCGTGGTTATAATCTGATTATCCCATTTTCCCAGCGTATGACGAAGTACTAAAAAAATTTGTTCTTAGAAAGTTTATTTGATAAAGCTTTAGTGGTTAGTGAGATATGTACATTATTATTATTAGGGGGTGGTGACGGCCACTTTTTAACTTTCTTAGACCCAGGTGCTTCCCTAAAGCAATTTCCTTTAAAAAATTACAGATTAGTATCATATTTTGTTGCTTAGTTATACAATAGGACTTCATGGGATTTCGCTTAACGACGTTTGGGGGCTTAGCGGTGTTCCGACTACGACCATCTGCAATACCAACTTTCTTATAGTGCCAAAGAAGATGTATAACAAGTTTTAGATATCTTAGTTTCAACTCAAGTTGCCGCTTTCAGGGAAGAACGGACGGATAGACTGGGAAAAATTATAATTAAATAATTTAAAAACATTTTTGTTGAAAAAGCTGAGAGAGAATGACAGGTAGTAACTCCCCTCCCTGTCAAAATTACGCAAAGAAACGGTGTCCGAATTCGCGCAAAAGAAAGCGTGGATTCTAAAGTATGTTAGAGTGATTTGAGCGATAACTGGCCCTAGGTGAAAGTAAAAGGCAAATTACTTTACAAACCACCTAGAAATATCTTTCAAAATAACTGTGGTGAGAAAGGACTGCTGATTAATTATTAAGAATGATGTTCGAGGTATGGCACTTTGAAACCATATTAACGCCTTAATACCTATTTTCATCTAGTTTAATTTACTTGAGCTCATATTTCTAATGCTGTTTAATAGCTTCCTCAGCTTTTAAGTGTGGTGCACGCAGGAGCTGGACATTCGCAAAGTTAGCGAAAAATGTATTTTCTGCTTTCTAAAGTATTAACACTTAGCTATTGTTTGTTATCATTATCATTATTGCATCAAGTTTCCCAAATGCATAAAAATCTCAATTGATATGTAAGAATGGTTCTCTTTCCTTAATTCTGAACTAACAGCGTTTGAAAGAAAGCTTCCGAATACTACAGGCAACATATGAGCTAAGCTTAATTATATACCCCAATTTGTACCTGGTTTATCCATCCATCCTTACCATCGGTGATTCCTTAATCACTTCAACTTTCACTTGGACAAAATCCTCATTCGTTGTGGATTTGACTGCAGTAATAACATCCCTAATGAAATCCTTTAGATTTTAGCGCCTTATCATACCTGTTGTCTAAAAGAGTCAATCGCTTCTCTCATCTCTTCTTGAGTGTGGGACGTTTCTCTGTCGTTTCTCTTGACATCTGGGCTTACTCCATATTACTTTTGCTGCTGATCGATACGTCATCATGAACAATGGCATGTGGCTATCTCAGTCTTTCTCATACTTATAAACTATGGTTCTCTAAGGAAGGGTTAAATCATCGCTTCGCTCATTCTCTAATGATTTTACCTACTTCTTCGCATTTGGCTAGTAGACTACTTTGAGGAGCCTTGCATAACCAGTATAAGAACTATTATTAACAAAAATCTGCTAAGGGAAAGATCGTACGTTTCCAATCTACACTGACAACAAATACGCAAGTATTGACAAACTGAGGAAAAACAAGTAAGGAAATACTAAGTTAGGGTGTAACCGAACATTTTATATTCTTACAAATTTCAAAAATTAAAGCCGGGGGCTCTTTTTCAGATCTTGACAAAACTTTGTATTAAAATGGAACGAAGGGCTTAGTTCGGGTGTAACCCTCTTCGGGTTGCGGAAGTATTCAACATTCATTATTCGACGAAATTGTCAACGGATTGCAATCATATTTGGTATCTTATTCACTTATATTATAGGGCATAGACTCATGTGCTTTCATTGTTATATTTTATCTTCGTGTCAGAGATATTTATATTAAAATCTACCAAATTAATTCGAAAGCGATATATGTGATACAAACTCAACCAAAGTGGTTTAATGAATATATTAAATACGTGAGGAAGAGCCAACTAGAGAAAACTAAATCATTATATTAGGAATAAGCGGCTTAGACCATGATCTAGACCGATTTCTTTCATATTTAGCGCGAAATCACATTGTGTTTAAGAAAACATATCCACTTAATTTCATTAAAATATCACACCTATACCAACATAAACGGTTTAAAGTCAGATGGAAAGTCGGGGATTCTTATACCGGGCATTTTTGGGATAGAGGGAGATCTGCACTGATCATATTAACTCCTTTCATTATTCAAGTATATTAGGGAAAATGTTTTCATGCAATCTTGTGAAGGTAACTCACACAGTGACCGACATATTCGGCATAAAGTCTGCTAGAATAGCGCAAATCATTATATGTAGTGTATGGCAGCTGGGATAATTCGTACACTGATTTCACAGATTTTCGGCAGTAAACTTATGGTATATCCAATATTAAACGTTCACTTTATTTTGCTAAGATATCTTACATACTGATCGAAATATGTGGTAGAAAGTCAACCGGAATTTTGAAAATTATGATATTAGGTATATGGGAGCTAAGGGAGATATTTACTTATATATAAATAAAAATTTTTTTGCGCCAGATCACATTATTACCAGGAAAAGGCGTTATCTGCATTTTATTAAGATATCTCATAGAGTGTATGTATGTGTATATGGATGGTATGTGTGTTATATGGTCTACAGAAAGCTCGAATATTTTAATATTAGGTGCATGCGAGCGAAGGAAAGTATTGACCGGATTTAGCCCGTTTTTGATACAAGGGTACATTATTACCAGAGAAAGACGCTCTTTGACTTTCATTAATATATTTCACAGGATTAAAAAAATTTTTTTAAACACTTTTTAAACTGCAGATGCCCCTGACTATTGTGATTCTCTGTACCAAAGTACAGGTTTGTATCTTAATTTATTCCTTAGTTATAGTACTTTATAGGTTTTCGCTTAACGGCATTTTGTTGTCGTGTCAGTATTCCAATTAAGCTGATCTGCAATTATAATACTAAGGAATATGTGTACCAAGTTTCGTCAAAGCCGTCTTAACTTTTACCCTAGTTATTGTTTGCGCAGATGGACGGGCGGGCATGCAGTTACCCGGTATTCAACTCGTCTTGTCATCCTGATCATTTTGATGTATGTAACTCCATATTTATCTCAATTACAAAGGTGGGGAAGTACTTTCGGGTGTTGGCAAAACTTTATAGAATGTTAAAAAATATTGCATCAGAATTCAACATTTATTATTCGACCAAATTTTTAATGGATTCCAATCATATTTGGCAACATATTACCTTTTTTTAGGTCATATACTCATAAAGTCCATCTGACTAACACAAATCACTTATATTCATTACATTAGTGCCGTGGGAAAGTACAACCTTATAATTTTTATTACCCAATCAAATAATACTAACCAAAATATTCCCATTAAATTTTCTTGAAACATCTTCCATGGAGATATATGACATATAAATTCAAACAAAGGAACGAAATTTAATATATTGTGTATATTAGGAAAAAGCCAGAGGGTCAAAAGCATTGTATTATATTAGAGGTATGGGGTTTAGATCAAGGTCTAGACCAATTTCATTTATACTCAATTCATTTAAGTCAACATATTGACTTATATAAATGGCTTAAAGTCAGCTGGAAAATTAGAAATCACTGTATTGGGTATTGGAGCTAGGGGAAGGTCTGAGCAGATTACATTAACTTTTGACATGAAACTGAATTATGCGTTATTAAGATATCTTTCATACTGACTGATATATGCAGTGTTTAGTCAGCCATAGGCTCTGAGATCCACGTATTCCGAGTCTGGGCTTGAAAATATTCCGATTTCCACCGCTTTTAGTCATGAAATGGTGTAGCTTAGGGACACCACTTGTTTGAACTTTTATTCCGATATTTTAATTGGTGCTTGATATACGAGCTTATACTGTAAAGTAAGAGAATCAGTTTGAATTTAAAATTGTGTTATATGGGAAGCCATAATGCTACGCGCCAAATTCGGTTGGAATTGGTGTAGTAGTCCCTGAGATATGGCATTTCACCGAAAAGTGGGCGGTGCCATACCTATTATCCAATTTTTCATGGATTCACGGATATACCATATTTGCTGTAAGATTTGATGTTTCTAAAGGGTTTCTTTAACAAGTTAACGCACTTTTAGTAGTTTTTAAGATAACCTTTGTAGCGTGGTTATAATCTGATTATCCCATTTTCCCAGCGTATGACGAAGTACTAAAAAAATTTGTTCTTAGAAAGTTTATTTGATAAAGCTTTAGTGGTTAGTGAGATATGTACATTATTATTATTAGGGGGTGGTGACGGCCACTTTTTAACTTTCTTAGACCCAGGTGCTTCCCTAAAGCAATTTCCTTTAAAAAATTACAGATTAGTATCATATTTTGTTGCTTAGTTATACAATAGGACTTCATGGGATTTCGCTTAACGACGTTTGGGGGCTTAGCGGTGTTCCGACTACGACCATCTGCAATACCAACTTTCTTATAGTGCCAAAGAAGATGTATAACAAGTTTTAGATATCTTAGTTTCAACTCAAGTTGCCGCTTTCAGGGAAGAACGGACGGATAGACTGGGAAAAATTATAATTAAATAATTTAAAAACATTTTTGTTGAAAAAGCTGAGAGAGAATGACAGGTAGTAACTCCCCTCCCTGTCAAAATTACGCAAAGAAACGGTGTCCGAATTCGCGCAAAAGAAAGCGTGGATTCTAAAGTATGTTAGAGTGATTTGAGCGATAACTGGCCCTAGGTGAAAGTAAAAGGCAAATTACTTTACAAACCACCTAGAAATATCTTTCAAAATAACTGTGGTGAGAAAGGACTGCTGATTAATTATTAAGAATGATGTTCGAGGTATGGCACTTTGAAACCATATTAACGCCTTAATACCTATTTTCATCTAGTTTAATTTACTTGAGCTCATATTTCTAATGCTGTTTAATAGCTTCCTCAGCTTTTAAGTGTGGTGCACGCAGGAGCTGGACATTCGCAAAGTTAGCGAAAAATGTATTTTCTGCTTTCTAAAGTATTACAACTTAGCTATTGTTTGTTATCATTATCATTATTGCATCAAGTTTCCCAAATGCATAAAACTCTCAATTGATATGTAAGAATGGTTCTCTTTCCTTAATTCTGAACTAACAGCGTTTGAAAGAAAGCTTCCGAATACTACAGGCAACATATGAGCTAAGCTTAATTATATACCCCAATTTGTACCTGGTTTATCCATCCATCCTTACCATCGGTGATTCCTTAATCACTTCAACTTTCACTGGGACAAAATCTACATTCGTTGTGGATTTGACTGTAGTACTAAACATCCCTAATGAAATCCTTTAGATTTTAGCCCATTATCATACCTGTTGTCTAAAAGAGTCAATCGCTTCTCTCATCTCTTCTTGAGTGTGGGACGTTTCTCTGTCGTTTCTCTTGACATCTGGGCTTACTCCATATTACTTTTGCTGCTGATCGATACGTCATCATGAACAATGGTATGTGGCTATCTCAGTCTTTCTCATACTTATAAACTATGCTTCTCTAAGGAAGGGTTAAATCATTTATCAAGCTGATGATTCGATCACTCCACCTTCGCTCATTCTTTAATGATTTTACCTACTTCTTCGCATTTGGCTAGTAGACTACTTTGAGGAGCCTTGCATAACCAGTATAAGAACTATTATTAACAAAAATCTGCTAAGGGAAAGATCGTACGTTTCCAATCTACACTGACAACAAATACGCAAGTATTGACAAACTGAGGAAAAACAAGTAAGGAAATACTAAGTTAGGGTGTAACCGAACATTTTATATTCTTACAAATTTCAAAAATTAAAGCCGGGGGCTCTTTTTCAGATCTTGACAAAACTTTGTATTAAAATGGAACGAAGGGCTTAGTTCGGGTGTAACCCTCTTCGGGTTGCGGAAGAATTCAACATTCATTATTCGACGAAATTGTCAACGGATTGCAATCATATTTGGTATCTTTTTCACTTATATTATAGGGCATAGAGTCATGTGCTTTCATTGTTATATTTTATCTTCGTGTCAGAGATATTTATATTAAAATCTACCAAATTAATTCGAAAGCGATATATGTGTTTAATGAATATATTAAATACGTGAGGACGAGCCAACTAGAGAAAACTAAATCATTATATTAGGAATAAGCGGCTTAGACCATGATCTAGACAGATTTCTCATATTTAGCGCGAAATCACATTGTGTTTAAGAAAACATATCCACTTAATTTCATTAAAATATCACACCTATACCAACATAAACGGTTTAAAGTCAGATGGAAAGTCGGGGATTCTTATACCGGGCATTTTTGGGATAGAGGAAGATCTGCACTGATCATATTAACTCCTTTCATTATTCAAGTATATTAGGGAAAATGTTTTCATGCAATCTTGTGAAGGTAACTCACACAGTGACCGACATATTCGGCATAAAGTCTGCTAGAATAGCGCAAATCATTATATGTAGTGTATGGCAGCTGGGATAATTCTGATACACACTATACACTGATTTCACAGATTTTCGGCAGTAAACTTATGGTATATCCAATATTAAACGTTCACTTTATTTTGCTAAGATATCTTACATATTGATCGAAATATATGGTAGAAAGTCAACCGGAATTTTGAAAATTATGATATTAGGTATATGGGAGCTAAGGGAGATATTTACTTATATATAAATATAAATTGTTTGCGCCAGATCACATTATTACCAGGAAAAGGCGTTATCTGCATTTTATTAAGATATCTCATAGAGTGTATGTATGTGTATATGGATGGTATGTGTGTTATATGGTCGACAGAAAGCTCGAATATTTTAATATTAGGTGCATGCGAGCGAAGGAAAGTATTGACCGGATTTAACCCGTTTTTGATACAAGGGTACATTATTACCAGAGAAAGACGCTCTTTGACTTTCATTAATATATTTCACAGGATTAAAAAAATTTTTTTAAACACTTTTTAAACTGCAGATGCCCCTGACTATTGCGATTCTCTGTACCAAAGTACAGGTTTGTATCTTAATTTATTCCTTAGTTATAGTACTTTATAGGTTTTCGCTTAACGGCATTTTGTTGTCGTGTCAGTATTCCAATTAAGCTGATCTGCAATTATAATACTAAGGAATATGTGTACCAAGTTTCGTCAGAGCCGTCTTAACTTTTACCCTAGTTATTGTTTGCGCAGATGGACGGGCGGGCATGTAGTTACCCGGTATTCAACTCGTCTTGTCATCCTGATCATTTTGATGTATGTAACTCCATATTTATCTCAATTATAAAGGTGGGGAAGTACTTTCGGGTGTTGGCAAAACTTTATAGAATGTTAAAAAATATTGCATCAGAATTCAACATTTATTATTCGACCAAATTTTTAATGGATTGCAATCATATTTGGCAACATATTACCTTTTTTTAGGTCATATACTCATAAAGTCCATCTGACTAAGACAAATCACTTATATTCATTACATTAGTGCTGTGGGAAAGTACAACCTTATAATTTTTATTACCCAATCAAATAATACTAACCAAAATATTCCCATTAAATTTTCTTGAAACATCTTCCATGGAGATATATGACATATAAATTCAAACAAAGGAACGAAATTTAATATATTGTGTATATGAGGAAAAAGCCAGAGGGTCAAAAGCATTGTATTATATTAGAGGTATGGGGTTTAGATCAAGGTCTAAACCAATTTCATTTATACTCAATTCATTTAAGTCAACATATTGACTTATATAAATGGCTTAAAGTCAGCTGGAAAATTAGAAATCACTGTATTGGGTATTGGAGCTAGGGGAAGGTCTGAGCAGATTACATTTACTTTTGACATGAAACTGAATTATGCGTTATTAAGATATCTTTCATACTGACTGATATATGCAGTGTTTAGTCAGCCATAGGCTCTGAGATCCACGTATTCCGAGTCTGGGCTTGAAAATATTCCGATTTCCACCGCTTTTAGTCATGAAATGGTGTAGCTTAGGGACACCACTTGTTTGAACTTTTATTCCGCTATTTTAATTGGTGCTTGATATACGAGCTTATACAGTAAAGTAAGAGAATCAATTTGATTTTAAAATTGTGTTATATGGGAAGCAATAATGCTACGCGCCAAATTCGGTTGGAATTGGTGTAGTAGTCCCTGAGATATGGCATTTCACCGAAAAGTGGGCGGTGCCATACCTATTATCCAATTTTTCATGGATTCACGGATATACCATATTTGCTGTAAGATTTGATGTTTCTAAAGGGTTTCTTTAACAAGTTAACGCACTTTTAGTAGTTTTTAAGATAACCTTTGTAGCGTGGTTATAATCTGATTATCCCATTTTCCCAGCGTATGACGAAGTACTAAAAAAATTTGTTCTTAGAAAGTTTATTTGATAAAGCTTTAGTGGTTAGTGAGATATGTACATTATTATTATTAGGGGGTGGTGACGGCCACTTTTTAACTTTCTTAGACCCAGGTGCTTCCCTAAAGCAATTTCCTTTAAAAAGTTACAGATTAGTATCATATTTTGTTGCTTAGTTATACAATAGGACTTCATGGGATTTCGCTTAACGACGTTTGGGGGCTTAGCGGTGTTCCGACTACGACCATCTGCAATACCAACTTTCTTATAGTGCCAAAGAAGATGTATAACAAGTTTTAGATATCTTAGTTTCAACTCAAGTTGCCGCTTTCAGGGAAGAACGGACGGATAGACTGGGAAAAATTATAATTAAATAATTTAAAAACATTTTTGTTGAAAAAGCTGAGAGAGAATGACGGGTAGTAACTCCCCTTCTTGTCAAAATTACACAAAGAAACGGTGTCCGAATTCGCGCAAAAGAAAGCGTGGATTCTAAAGTATGTATGAGTGATTTGAGCGATAACTGGCCCTACGTGAAAGTAAAAGGCAAATTACTTTACAAACCACCTAGAAATATCTTTCAAAATAACTGTGGTGAGAAAGGACTGCTGATTAATTATTAAGAATGATGTTCGAGGTATGGCACTTTGAAACCATATTAACGCCTTAATACCTATTTTCATCTAGTTTAATTTACTTGAGCTCATATTTCTAATGCTGTTTAATAGCTTCCTCAGCTTTTAAGTGTGGTGCACGCAGGAGCTGGACATTCGCAAAGTTAGCGAAAAATGTATTTTCTGCTTTCTAAAGTATTACAACTTAGCTACTGTTTGTTATCATTATCATTATTGCATCAAGTTTCCCAAATGCATAAAACTCTCAATTGATATGTAAGAATGGTTCTCTTTCCTTAATTCTGAACTAACAGCGTTTGAAAGAAAGCTTCCGAATACTACAGGCAACATATGAGCTAAGCTTAATTATATACCTCAATTTGTACCTGGTTTATCCATCCATCCTTACCATCGGTGATTCCTTAATCACTTCACATCCAGAATTGTAGTACCTGGTACTAATATTGAAATTTAAACCTGAGTCTAAAAAACGCTTAACTTACACATGAAATAAAGCAAACTAAACTAAACTAAAATCTACAACATTTTATAGAGATTGATGGCAAATCTAATCGTAATAGTAATTAGCTCTGTAATTTCCAAGCGGTTCAAATTAGGATCCAGACGCTAGCCACTAAATCGTTTGTTAGCTCAATAAATACAGTGCATAGACTCTCAGCAATATGTGTAGGAAGTGCTTTCCGAAAAATATCCAGCGATGCTGCTGAAGTATTAGCTATATTATAGTGCGCCGCTCATTGATATCAACACACATATTTTATTTACAGTACAATTTATTAAGTTGCAAATACCTATTAGTTGTAAACTTTGTAGAATAATATTTTATTTCGTTTAATAGCTAAGTATTCAGGACCTAGACTTATTTCTAGAGGGAAATACACCTGTATAAATGAATATCAGACGTTAAAGCGCAAAGTGGAACAACATTTGAGAATTGGATCCCTTGGAAAAAATTGGATGCATCCAATAGTCGTCACGAACGATGGCATCTACGGTTTGAATATGGACTCGCTGACGATTTTAAACGAATTTAACGTAACGAAGATAAGTCAATTGATATTCCCTTCAAATAAATGTATTAATAATACCTTTGAACTTACATCCAAGAACAAAACCGTCCGCTGATGGGTCAACTGAACGTTGTTTGCAAGACAGGATAGACAATTACATAATATAATAATATATTGACTATCTTTGGCATGCTACTGTTAATTAAAACAGTTTTAGAAGGCAGAAGCTTTTGTATTCCATAATAAGAGAAGTAGAAAACCCCTAAAGGCTTAATGAATATATCTTACAAACCACTAAAGACTTCTCAACCAAACTTGCTAAAGCAAATCATCCTATCACCCCCTTACATGGTGTAAACATAAACACGTGAAATTAGAAAACAATCACGCCCACCCAGTTTTTTTTTAAACTACTAAAATTGCGAAAACTCACTAAAGAAATATGTCATAAGCTTTAAATTTTAAAGTATATCAGCAACTGTTCTATCAATTTCTACCTAATTTGGTAAATTAAATGTAAATTAAATATGTAATTAAATGTAATTAAATATCTGTAAATTATGTCATTTCACTTCCATAAATGGTCGAAATCAGAACTTTCAAGCCCCCAGTACATATGAACGACTTTTTACCGAAAATGTCCATCAATTTGTGAAGACAACATCTTTTCTTTGCCACAAATTAGCGAAATCGGATCAATCCTACCTATAGTTCACATGCAACTAATATAAGATTTTCAAACTTCCATTTGGCTTTATGCCGTATATATCGGGCGATATGCAATATGTAAGATATTTCAACAAAATTAAGAAAACTTTTAAGGCGAAAATGGGTGAAATCGATTTACTTATTACACAGCCGTATATACAACATATAAGGGTTTTCGTAATTCTAATGAACTTTACGGCAAATATATCCGCCAAATTCTGAGACATTTTATTAAAAATGCCTGGAAATATGTTTTTGAGCATCCTTCAGTTTAATGGCAAAAGTAAATATTATCTGCTTGGACCTTCCCTAACCCTAATATACCCAATATAGCGATTTCCGACTTTCCAGCTGACTTTAGACTGTTAATGGTAGCAAATACGTTTGATATTTTAATGAGATTAAATGCTACATTAATTATAATGTTGATTAGGTCTGATTATTAACGAAATCAGGCTATACCCCCAATCGCTATTATATCGATTTAAGCATCTGGTTGACTTATACACTCAATATATTAAATTTCAGTGAGGAATGTTTCAACAAAATTAGGCGAGAATATTTCGATTAATATTATGTCATTCATTAAGTCGTAGTAAAATTATGGAACTATTGTGATAAATATAGTGATTTGTGTTAGTTAAATTGATTTCAATACAATACAAATTTCTCTAACATGAAGCAAAAATTAGTAATGAACATAAATGATAAAAATAATGAACATAAACATGCCAAACAGGATTGTAATATAATTATTACTAATTAATTATTATTAATTATAATTATTATTACAATTTCGTTGAATAATGAATGTTGAATTCTTACGCAACGTTTTTTAATATATGAGTACAATATACACCTGAAAGTATTGCCCCGTCTTTGATTTTTGCGAATTGCGAGAATATATAATTTTCGGTTAAAGCGGAGTTTAGCTCTTACTTCCTTGTTTTTCCTTTCCCTTCTACTTTCTCCCAGAGGTTCTTTTTGTACTTCACATTAATCATTTACCTTTGTCAGATGCTACCTTTGCCCTAATCAGATACCTTTGTTTTTTTTCTTGCAATTGCGGGAGAATAAAATGTTCGGTTACAACGAAATTTAGTTCTTCCATTCTTATCACTACTTCCTTAGTTTGTTTCTTATACTTTCGCGCGCGGTTTCTTTTTGGACTTAACATTGGTCATATACGGATACCTGCCAAACAGGTTCCGATTTTCTGCCAAACCAGAACTTTCTGTTAAACCCAGAATATTTGGAACTTTTCTTTAGAGTTATTCATAAATAATTTTTTCAAATCGTCAACTGAGAATTCAGTAACTCAGGCTTTTAAAATTGTTTTCAACTTCTCAGAATAGTGGCGTTAGATAATATTAATAAATACCAAATCGGTCAGCATAAAGAATTTTTGCTGTCTCATAATATGAAATTAGTTTAGTAATTTTATATAATTTTACATATTGTTGTTAAAAGTTGACATATTTACATATTCACGTAGAATTAGAAAAGTTAAAACAAAATCTTTCAAATACGGGTACGCAATTATCGCTTTCATGTTAGGTACATCTACACCAGGAAATCGATATGAGATGTGCCTCTTTTCAATCATCGTGAAACATTTCCGAAAATTTTTTCCGAATACCGGGTTATCACATTAATTACTTTGGTTTAGTTAGTGTGTTTGGCCATAACCATTTGACTTCATGTATTTGTTATTTTCCACAAGGGTTGAATGTATGGTATAAACATTCTTAAAAAGCTCATAGTCATTACACGAAAAGTACAGTGAATGCAAGAAATATTAATTATATATCCAAAGTTTATTGAAACCGTTTATTCTTCTTGGGTATTATTCTTGCAGCATTTGATTAAGGTAACTAAAAGACTCCGAAGCTTTTAAATTATTGATTTTGCAAAAATTAAATATTGAAAAAATAAGTAGAGAAAGCTGCAAGAAAGCGTAATAATTTTCCATTTATAACAAAAAAAGGTGAATTGAAATTCAATTATTACATTTATATTCATTAAGTGAGTAACTGAATATTAAGCGTAAAAACTACAAAGCGTTTATTATTATTAAAAAGATAGTAGAACATTTACGAGTTAAAAAATATAAATAAACAAGTTCAATAAGTAAAGTTTGGTTTATTATTCAGCATCGGGATAAAAAAAAGGATTTAGTTTAAACGTTACTAGTTCCGTATTATTTATGGGCATAATTGTAGGTAGGTTACATGCATTTATTCATATATAAGTAAGTGTGTGTGTGGGAACAATTTTAGTTAAGTGTTTTATGTGCTATTCCATATTAATCAACGTTTGTAAACTTATAAATGTATTAATATCTATTATCCTCTGTTTTGTGTTATTAAGTTACATAATTCCTTCATAAATTTATTTATGTTATTTGTAGGTTGTGTTGTGTATGAACGTTGTTGGGGGATTGCCTCCTATTTTGTTTTAATTTGCGCGGGATGATGTTTTTCACTTATTGTTTTCTTGCAATAAAAAAAACAGTGTACGTTTTCGTTACTGTCAAAGAGAGAAATGCATATACATATGTGTTTTATTTGGATTAAATATCAAAATGCACAAAATGCTATAAATAAGCTCCCACTGAAGATATAAAATTTAAAATTGGCACAGGAAATTGCAGAAGGGAGGGGCGTGTGTGGGTTAAAATTTTTAAAAAAGTGCGTATGGTCCCACAATACAAACGGAAAGGCACCGCCCACTTTTAGGTAAAATCCTATATTTCAAAAGCTGCTATACAAATTTCAACCAAATTTGGTGTGTGACATTATATTTGCATCCCTATATCACATGGTTGAAATGGGCGTTCTAACTGAACGCACTCACTCCTACTTTCCATGTATCACAATTTCACATTCCACACGATTCTTTCATATTGCAGTATATATATCAATTACCAATGCAGATATCGAAACTAAAGTTTTCAGAAATAGTGCCTTTAGAGTATGACATCTCACATCTTGAAATTAACGAAATCGAAATATAACTTTTCAAAACCCCAAATGCCGAATTTGTTGGCCTTGTGCTTATGGTAGACCTTTTATGGAAAATATCGTTCGATCTGTGAAATGCATTATTGAAACCCATAATGAATCTTTACCTGAAGATATTGTGCCCGTTTGTTAAAATTGGGTAAAATCGGGTACATCCTTCCTCCTGTAAAACTTCCGGTGAAATTCATAGGGTGTCTAGTGCTGATAACTATCCTTGTGCATAAAGTTAATAAAATCGAATCAATCCTACCCCGGATCAAAGCTAGTCCCCATATACCATATATAAGAATTTCATGCTTCCAGTAGGCTTTGTACTGTATATATCGGTCGCTATGTGTGATATTTTAGCAAAATTAAGTGAACGTATAATATTGAATATTCAATAGTTTAATGTAGAAAAGGTGTGGAATTTGTCAACGAATTACACCACCTTCCATGTACTAAATTTAACTATTCTCGTTATTAAGGAAGACATCGTGCCGAATATGTCGGCCAATATGTGAGTTATCTTCATAAAATTGTGTGTAAACATGTTCTCTAATATACTTGTGTAATGCCGAAAGCTGCTGCAATCAGCCCAAACCTTCCACTAACCCCAATATAACCGAAATAGGGGTTTGCAGTTTTAAATCCGATGTAGTGATTTCCAACTTTCCAGTTGACTTTAACCCGTTTATGTTGGACAAATGTATGATATTTTAATGAAGTTAACTAGACTTACTTACTTAGACATAATGTCTTTTAACGCTGAATATGAAAGCAATCGGTCCGGACCTTGGTCTAAACCCCACATCTCTAATATAAAAATTCCGATTCTCTTTTCCTAATATACCCGATATATGAAGTTTTACCCTTTTGGTTGAATATTTGTCATATATATCATTTGAGTTAATGGGTTGATTATGTAATATAGATATTTCGGACACGAAGCAAAATGTAGTAATGAAACTAAGTGAATCTAAGACCTATAATATAATTTAGTAAGATACCAAATATGATTATAGTTCAATTACAATTTCGTTGAATAATGAATGCTGAAATGTTACTCTTTAGTTTAAAGTTTTGTCAACACCTGAAAATATATCCCCAGCTTTTTGAAAAATGCGAGAGCATGAAATGTTCGGGTATACCCGAAATTAGCCCTTGCTTGCTTGTGCTGTTATGTATTTGTGAATATTCTTGTTATGGATTATTATTACATTCATATGGATTATAGTCACCTAACGGTAATTTCTAAGAAATCTGAAGATAATGAAAATAAGGGGAGAATAGTGATAGATTATAGGAAATTAAATAACGTTACAGTTGGCCAATTCTCAATGCCTAATATTGAGTCGTTATTCGATAAACTCTAATTATTTTTCAAAATGGATTTAGCCAAATCCATCAGATTTCAATTGATGAGAAAGAAATTAAGAATACTACTCCTAGAGATCATTTCGAGTTCATTCGAATGTCTTTCGGACTCAAGAATGTCCCTGCTATGTTTCAGCGAAAGATGAATTTTGTTCTTCGAGATTTTATAAATAAAACCTGCGTGATATGCTTGCATGGATGATGTTTTTGTTTTTTCGACATCATTAAACGAGCATTTTGAGACCTTGGCAAAAATATTCCACAAATTAAATAAATATATGTTCATAATGTTATAATTTAAGAGTTCAACTAGGTAAATGCCAGTTTTAATCTAAAAAAAGAAAAGAAGAATTTAACCGAATCCTTCAAAGAAGAAGTATATTAATAAATTGAGCCGAAGTATGTAAAGGAAATTCAATAACTTTTGGGAGTGATCGAAAGTTACCATAAGTTCATGAGGAATTTTGCTACGGTTGTGATTATAAAATAAAATTATGCGCTAATTGTAAAATATTTAAAGAGATATGCATATTTAAAAACATTGGAAAAGATAAAGATTACATTTTTTTATTTTTTTTATTTTTTAACATTTAATAAACTGAAGGTTTTAATTTCGTCAACTTACAGAAGATTGGTCGTCAGCTTACAACCGATGCGAATAATTTTGTAGAAGGAGCAGCTTAGAGCCAATTTTTTTTTTGATCTTTAAGGGAGGAAATTTTTGATTTAACAGATCACCAGCTATTGTCAGTGTCTTTATTCATCAAAGGAACAAAAGGCGTGTGGGGTTAAATAATTTGGATTTGAAGTCTCTTTTCCAAATTTCCGATGAACAAATTATGAGTGATAAATCGCGCTTTGAATAATGTAACTATTCACAGCAAGCAAGAAAATATAAGCAAATTGTAAATTAACATAAAACGCAGATTCGAATGGCTCTGAAATTGAAATTTATTCGAGGATTTATAAAATTATATATGTCCATTATTTGTCTTGTCCTTGATTTGAATAAGGACCGTTATTTATGATCATTATGATATGTTCCGGAAATATTAAAAAAAAGGATGATTCAAGGCAGGTTGATAAAACTTTTGGAAACTGGAAAAATAACAATATAAAGTTTATAAAGTGTTGCGAGAGTATCGAATGTCCGGTTACACCCTACCTTAACACTTTCTTACTTGTTTTCTTAATGTTAATGTTAATGTTAACTTTCTTAATGTTAATGTTAATGTTATGTTTGAAATCAATCCGCTTTGCTTTATTGTTCACATTAAGCATTTGGGGCCGACAAAGTTAAAGACAAAACTCACTACTCCTTTAAATCCGATTCCCTTCGAATTTCTTAGTTCGTTTTATTTTAATACTCTGGCAATATGTTGCAACTGAGTATAATAGTTTTGTTCAGCAAACGGTGGTTCGTAACATATAAAACTGCAGTTATTATATCAAAATGATCAGGAATTGCGTCGAATTCCGGGTGACTGTCTGTCCGGCCGTCCGTGTAAGCAATAACTTATTATACATAGTACATACATACTATACATAGTTACAATATAATATATAGTAGACCTATATCTAGTTTTAGACCTATCTCACAGACTAAGCGTTATTTTCCGAAAAAAGTCAGGCTTATTCTCTGAGGATCACGTATGAGGTATCTGGGAGCCTAGGCATTTATTGTCTGATTTCGATTATTTTTGGATGTGACATCTCACATATAGCTTGAACGGACTATTTGTGGAAAGTTTTGTTCCGATATCTTCTTTGGTTCTTGATTTATATACTGTAAAGTGAACGAATCAGATGGATTTTAAAATTGTGTTATATGGGATGTAGGCGGAGTTATAATCCGACTTCGGAAATTTTCACACTGTAACAAAGAGATACAAATATGATGTTAAGCGCGAAATTTTTTTGAAATTAGTAAAGCAGTTGCTGAGGTATGATATTTCACATTTGTACAATTTTTACACCGATTCTTATCCATCCCTTTCGTACCGTCTTTACTGTAAAATTTAATGCTTTTTAACTGTTTCTTTAACGAGTTTTACTATTAGTAGCTTTCATTATAACCCTTTTGTGGGAGGTGGGCGTGGTCGTCATCGCTTTTTACTTAGTTTTTCAGCATATGAGGAAGAGCTAAAAGGACTTGTTTTCGGCAAGTTCAATCTACATGGTTTTAGAGCTTTGTGAGATATGTACATTAAACTTAATAGGTGATGGGATCACACCCGTCTTTTAAACATTTTTATACAACAGATTCCCCTCCCTTCTGCGATTACCTCTACAAATTATAGTTCTCAATCTTGATTTTTTGCTAGATAGTCCGATTCATGCATGATAGGCATGGTATCAGTCCGATTTGCTCAGGGTGCCAGGGAATATGTATACCAAGTTTTATCAAGATAACTCAATTCATGCTAAAGTTAGTCCTTACATGGGCACACAGGCGGATGGACCGACACTCACCTGGAACTCAAGTCGTCACGTCATCCTGATCAATTATGTATGTATATATAACTCTATATATAACCTCGCTTTGTTCTAGGAGTTACAAAAAACCGTTAGGAGAACAAATCTATTAGGTCCTGTATATTGCGAGAGTATAGAAATGATTAATTAAGTGTGAGTGGTGCCCAGCGGAATTTAAGCAAAATCTCTGCTAGTACAAAACTAACAGTTCTCTGTTGTTTACGTTCTCAACTTGCACACAATTGGCTGCCAATATTATTTTTTTCGTATGATAATTAAATAAAGCCAAGAGAGTTTCATGGAGAGCCACCTGCGAAAGCTATACGGCTGTAATGAATCGTCAATGTTTAGACGCATTATAGCGAAAAATTCTTCTATCCTACCCTTGGGGTGTCTGAGAAATGTGGTTGATGACTGGACTTTAAGCAGTAAGTAGTCGCTAAATGTATTTATGGACGCTCGTTTTCCGTGGACACTGAAGGAGTACCCCTTGGAGGGCTGTACAGCTAACTTGGGTCTTTTGGATTAACGTCACCTTACCTGGGTGCTAAATTCCATCAGACTATTGAAGCCCCCTGGAATGGCATCTTTTCTGCGCAGTTTCACCATACGGGAAAGGTATCGTGCAGCCTTTTGACTTGTTTCTAAAGAAATTGTGTGAACAAAACAAAAAGAAACAAATTCCTTAGGTTTGGAGGCACATCAGGGTGGTGTTTATCCTGAAGACCGGAAACTGTTCTCACGGCAGAGTAGTGTAGTTTATGTGCACTTCGAAAGGTCAGCACATTGAAATGTAAGGTCCACAACGTGATTATTGACCTATTTAAAGAATTTGAAAACGAGGCTGCCGAGGTGTTGTTACATAATGGGTGGCCCTCTTCCCTCATTGGGAGGGCAAATAGGGGGAGCTTCTTCTGGATAGGAAGCTTTCGTGGAGGTGAAACATTGAGAAGAGGGTGAGGAAGGCATCGGTTACTTTATATTGCTAATAAACATTGGTAGATTTTCGTCAACACACCAACAAAAATCTGTTAGAATTGGAAAATATGAAAGTAAATATAAGAAGAAATGTTAAACGCGCAAAACAATTTTTAATTGAAGAGAAAGCATGTACATACAGTGTTTCCGCGACATTGTGCTATATCATTAAGTATTATTTCAATAAAAAAATTATTATTATATTACTCTTCGTTTACAAAGTCAGTGATCGGGAATTTTGGTTGTTGAAATTCTTTATTCCATAGTTTTTCAGTTCGAAAAACTGAGTAACCACAACGACAAAACTATTTACACATCCATGACATTTGCCAGTTTTTACATATTTGATAAATTTAATATCATCATAAAAATTTTAAATGCAAAATTATTTCAAAAACTATCGTTTTCAAATCCGGACGACTGACAAGTATGCGTCATCAGCAGCTTCTCTAATTGTGAAGAAATTGAGTAGTAAACCCGCCAAAATCAAGTTTTCTGATAATTGTTAAGACATCCTGATTGCTTTCCGTGAAAAATTATTTAGAACAAAATCGTGCGATCAAACAATGAAATAACAAGTAAGGAAGGGATAAGTTCAGGTGTAAACGAACATTTTATACTCTCGCAATATGCAAGGCTCAAAGGAGGGGAAATACTTTCAGGTACTGGTAAAGTGGAAGAATTCAACACCCATTATTCGACGAGTCCATGAATGGCTTGCAATCTTATTTGGTATCTTATTAACTTATATTACATCAGATATCTTATTAACTTACAAGAATCAGATTAAATTTAAAAGTTTGTTATGTGAGAAATAGGCGTGGTTGTTATCCAAGCTCACTCATTTTCACAAATTCACATAAAGATGCAAATATAATGTCGTGTACTAAATTTAGTCGAGTTTGGTTAAGGCGTTCTTGAGATATGGGATTTCCCCTAAAAGTGGGCGGTGCAACACCGATTGTCCAAATTTTACACGGAGTCCTGTACAGCCCTTCCATACCATATTTACCGTTGGCGTGGCAGATGTACGATTAAGTCTGCAGATGTACGAGTCAGCCACACTAACATTCTTATGGTGACAAAGAATACGTGTACCAAGTTTTATCAAGATATCCTAATTTTTACTCAAGTTATCGGTTGCTGTTGCAACATGTTGCGAAAGTATAAAAATGTTGCAAGTGGATTCACCATTTGTTATTCGATGAAATTGTAGACGAAATGGATTGTAATGAAATTTGGTATTATATCAACTTTTACTTTATGTCATAGACTAATAAAGTCAATATAACTAACGAAAACCTTCTATATTCATGATATTAGTGCTGTGGGCAGGTACAACAGCAAAAATCTTTATTCACTAATGACATAATACTAATGGAAATATTGTCATTTGCTCTTGGGTATAAAGGCAACAGGAATTTTTAAAACTATCATATTAGCTATATGGGGGCTACGGGAAGTGTTGGCCTGCTCATGAATTTTTGTCATTAGGACAAACTATTACCCGGAAAATACGTGTGAACTTTATTAAGATATCTAGCAGATTGACCGCTATATACGGTATAAAGTCAACCGGAAGTTTTTAAATCTTTATTTTAGGTAAATGGGAGCTAGGGGAACCATTTATCCGATTTTATCCATTTTTGAGATAAGGGCACAATATTTTCAGACAAAGGTTTATTCTGAATTTCAATAAAATATCTCACAGATTGACCGATATTTTCGACAAAATGTTAGCTATAGGCACTGGGTCCACATATCCAGTATCTTGGGACTTGAAAAGTCATAACCCTATTTCGACAAATTTTCGACGTGAGATGGCATATCCTCAAGGAACTCTTTGTGCAAAGATTCGTACCTATATCTTAATGGGTGGTTGATTTAATGTAAAGTTGTAATGTAAAAGGGAAAGAATTATAATAAATAATATAAATAATAATTATAATATAATAAGAAATATAATATAAGGAGATAAATATGATATCACACACCAAATTTGGTTAAAATTAGTTTAGTAGTTCCCGGGATATAGAATTTCACCTGAAAGTGGACGGTGCCAATCCCCAAGTTTTACACCACTTCTTTGAAGCTTTTAAGTGTCATACCAGCTGTGAAATTTTGTTTGCTTGTCGAAACGAGTTAATGCACTTTCACTAGTTTTGTATTAACCATTATATGAGGAATGAATGTGGTTTTAATCCGATTTCACACATTTTTGCACCATCAAAGAAGGTGCCGGAGAAAATTTTTATCAACAAGTTTAGTTGATATAACTTCAGTGGTTACATGTGTATGTATACATGATATGTACATTAATATGGGTGCGAGCCAAGCTTACTTTTCAGAAATTTTCAACCTACATATGCCCCTACCTACAGTGATTCCTTGTACTAAATCCCTTTATTATATTTTAATTGGGAGCTTAGTTATAGCATTTAATAGGGTTTCGTTTAACTGCGTTTTGTGGGCGTGGCAGTGGTCCGATTACTCCCATCTGCAAATCCCATCTTCTTATGATGGCAAAGAACACGTGTACGAATTTTCACTAAGATATTTTAATTTTTACTCAAGTTATCGCTTGCTCGGACGGATGATATCTCAATGAGTTTTAGGTGTTACAAAACACCATTAGGTGAACAAAACTAATATACTCTGTTGCAACATGTTGCTGGAGTATAAAAATTTCCGCAATAAAAAATTCAAAAAATAAAATAATCAAGAGCACGGGACAGGTAAAACCACAAAGTCGAAAATATTTATGAAAGACTACTTTAACTTTGTCCAGCCAGCAAATCAACCCCTTGCAAAAAAACAACTGTGATAAAGGTGAGTCATTACAGCGACTAACACGGGGAAATAAGCACAGCAGTAGCAGCAGCCAACAGGGAAGGGAGAATGTACGAATGAAGATATACCCTGATTTTCAAAGAAATAGCTAAATTTTTGTTGGATAATAATAGTAATTATCAAATTAAGAGTTCAGAGGTCCTTGTTGTTGTTATAAAGTGTATGTAGTATTACAATTAATTGTTTGCAATGAAGTTCTCTCTACTACATTTATAATATATGTATAATGAAATTAATTTATTATTTATACTGATATACCTATATTAAAATCTTTGTAAGGGAACAATTTAATTTGAATTTAAACGGATTAGGCTGAATAATGACACTAAGTGATATGAAAATGCAATGGAGCAATTTCAAGTCGTTAGCTTCGAATTTAAGCATTTCGCAACAAAATTCTAATGTTTATCGTAACAAAGTTATAGAAATATATCACTGAAGAGTTCAATGAGGGTGGTAGTTTTCAGAATAATACTGTGCAAGCAATCCATGCGAATCAAAACTGTTCGTTTTGACTTTAAGGAGGTATTCGAGTCTAGAAATTAAAAAAGATCGAAAATTTCCGGCTCCAATAATTATGAGTAATAAAATATTTATTCGGTAATTATGGTTAAGGATTGTTAACAAGCAAAGTGAATTTCTTTCAGAAATGAACCATTATTTGGATGAAGATAACATCTAATCGACGAGAACTGAAAAATTTGTATTTGAATCACGTTTGTTAAATACGTGTATAATATGATGTGAAATAATTATTTTTTGCTTGTTGAGAGAGTCATGATCTGAGTTGATATTGGTAATAAAGTCAAATCATGGGCTACTAAATGGGTGAGAGACAGAAAGGGGAGCAACCATAAAGAATCTCTTAAAATAACTGACGAAATCAGTAAATTCTTTGTGAGATCGGATTTTTAGTGAATTTTAACCGTGCTATTAAATAAATAGCAAGAGAAATAATTAGCAAAACAGAGGAGATAAAGCAAAACTTCCGTAAAGAATTAGGCTCGTCTACACTCTAATAGTAGTTGACGTGATGTCTCAATAAGAATATGAAAGATAAGAATTCACCTATTGACACCAGCGGATTGAGGTTCCACACTGCTTTCTTCTACTATAAAAACATTTAAAGGAAAAATTCTCGGTTTAGGCTTTAGGTCTTAGGTTCTTAGGTTCTTAGGCTCTTTAGGTTTAGGCTAGGTTGTGTGGTGAAATAAACTCTAGTTTACAATGCGGTATTTTATGCTATGGTTTAATTCCGAAAATGTATAAAAACGGGGAGCGATTTATTCCAGCTCCCATATACTACATATAATGATTTTTGTTGTTGTAGCAGACTTTATGCCGAATATGTCGTTAAATGCGTAAGTTATTTTCGTAAAATTCTGTGGAAACATGTCGAGTATACTTGTGTGATGGTAAAAGTTGCTGCAATCAGTTGAGACCTTTATAATGTTGAAAATAATATAATGATTTCCGATTCTCTGGTTGACCTTTTCCTATGTATACATTTTAGCCCTTCTAGTTGAGTTTAATCACATATATCAATTGAGTTGATTTTAATGTAAGTATTTCGGGCACGAAGCACTGATGAAACTAAGTGAGTCTATGACTTATTATATAAATTATTAAGATAACGGCTATGATTATAATCCAATGACATTTTCCTCGAATAATGAATGCTGAATTCTTTCGCAACATTTGTATACCCTCCCAACATGTTGCAACAGAGTATATTAGTTTTGTTCACCTATCGGTTGATTGTAACACCTAGGACTAATCGAGTTAGATTATATATATTACTATTATCATATATTATTATCATATATAAATGATCAGGATGAAAAGACGAGTTGAAATCCGGGTGGCTGTCTTTCCTTCCGTCCGTCCGTGCAAGCGATAACTTGAGTAAAATTTAAGATATCTTAATGAAATTTGGTACATGTGTTATTTGTCATCATAAAAAAATTGGCATTGCCGGTTCAACCAAAATTTGGTTTGTGACATTATATTTGCATTCTTATATCACATTGTTAAAATGGACGAAATCGGATAGCAGCCACGCCTACTTCTTGTATAACACCATTTTAAGTTTCATCTGATACTTTCACTTTAAAGTAGATAAATCTAGCATCAATTAAGATATTGGAATAAAGCTTTTCATGAATAGTAACTTAAAGATATACCATCTCATGCGTAAAAGTAGTCGAAATCGAATTATATTTTTTCAAACCACCATATATCGATTATAAGGACCACAGTGCCCCTATCTGACTTTTTACCGAAAACATCAGTCAATCTGTGAGATATGTTATTGAAATCCAGAATAAATTTTTGTCCGAAAATATTGTGCCCTTTTCTCAAAAAGTAGTGTTCCCCTCTTCTAGGTGAAATCCCATATCTCAAGAACACCTCAATCAATTTCAATAAACTTTGCTACGTAACATCATATTTGCATTCTTATGTCACATTGTGAAAATGGGTTAAATCAGATAAAAAGCACACCTACTTTTCATATAACACAATTTTAAGTTACATCTCATTCTTTTACTTTAAAGTAGATAAATCAAGTATCAATTAAGATATTAGACTAAAGATTGTCACGAATACTACGTTTAAGATATGCCATCTCATGCATAAAAACCGTCAAATGGGATTATAACTTTTCAAGCCACCAGATACCCGATATATGGACCTCAGTGCCTATATCTGATCTTTTACCTAAAATATCGAAAAATCAGTAAGATCTTGTAATGAAATTTGAGGATTATTCTTCCATAATAATAGCGTGCTCTGATGTCAAAAATGGGGAAAATCGGGTAAATACTTCCCCTAGCCCCCATATAACTAATATATAGATTTTCAACCTTCCGGTAGACTTTATACCATATATTTCGCTCAATATGTAAGATATCTTAGAAAACTTAGGTGAACGTGTAATAATGGATACACCATAGTGTAATGTCGAAAATCTGTGAAATCGGTCATCGAATTATCTCAGCTGCCATACATTACATATAATGATTTTCGTAATTATAGCAGATTCTATGCCGGTTATATGTCGGTCACTGTGTGAGTTACCCTCACAAAATTGCGTGGAAACATGTTCCCTAATATATCTGAATAATGAGAAGCGTTAATGTGATCAGTGCAGATCTTCCTCTATTCCAAATTTGCCCGATATAAGAATGGCCGACTTTCCATCTGACTTTCCATCTAACCGTTTATGTTGGTCAATATGTATGATATTTTAATGAAATTAAGTGGATATGTTTTCTTAAACATAATATGGTTTAGCGCTAAATATGAATGAAACCGGTCTAGACCATGGTCTAAGCCGTTTTTTTCTAATATAATGATTTCATTTTCTCTGGTTAAATTTTTCCTCATGTATCTAATATATTTAGTTAAGCCACTTTGGTTGAGTTTATATCGCATATATCATGTTTGAGTTACTTTGGTAGATTTTAATATAAATATCTCGACACGAAGCAAAATATAGCAATGAAAGTATGTGAGTCTACGACCTGTAATGTAAGTTAATAAGAGAATCCAAATACGATTGCAATCCATTGACAATTTCGTCAAATAATGAATGTTGAATTCTTCCGCAACATTTTTTAATCTAAAGTTATGTCAGCACCTGAAAGCATTTCCCCTGAAACCTGAAAGCAATTGATCGCACATTTGCATGAATGATTGCACATTGCGAGAGTATAAAATGTTCGGTTACACCCGAACTTAGTCCTTTCTTACTTTTTAATACAAAGTTTTGTCATCATCTGAAAATGTGCTCTGGCTTTAATCTTTTGAATATGTGAGAGTATTAAAAGTTCGGTTACAATCGAACTTAGCCCTTCCTTACTTGTTTAATATAATGTTTTTCTAGCACCCGAGAATATGCCCCCGGCTTTGATTTTTGAAAATTGCGAGGGTATAAAATGTTCTGATGCACCCGAACTTAAGCCTTCCTTACTTATTTTGATTTGCATTTGTTAACATTTGTACATATTTGTTTACTTCTAGAATGCCGGCTGTTGACACCTCAAGCGAGGGGCTTGCTCCTCAAGTGCCCAAGACCGAATTGGAAGAATTACAAATTAAAGCAAACAGTGTTGCAGATGAGGTAAGTGTTATTGGTGAACTTATACATATGGAGAAAATAAGTCGAAAATTACCCTTTGAAGTTGAATTTATCAATTTGTGTCATGCTCGTTCTTTAGCATTTATGTAAAAATACAGTTTGGAAATAGTTTTAAAGACTAATTTTGTACCAAACGCAATATGGTTCATGAGTACCTTTCAAATTTAGGGTTTTATATTTAGACTACTTTTTTAAAGAAATATTTAAACTTTAGACACGTTGAGCCGTTTTTTAATATAATTTCTCCCAGTCGTTGCATTAATTTTTGTTTGATAAAAAAAATTATAAATTATAGTTTATTGATATCAAATCAAAATATATGTACATATATCTAATATTGGGCATAATTGTACAAGTTCGACAAAACTAGTTGTGACAATAATACCTTAAGTTTCCAAAGACTTATATATTTGTTATTCAGGTAAGCACCATTATCCACAATACTACGAGGGCGGGTCAATAAATACGTGACTTTTAGTAGTAGTGTTTAGTAGTGTAGGAGTAGTGTTGTTTTTTCAGTAAAGGGGTCAGAAATTCAAAAAGTCACGGACTTATTGACCCGCCCTCGTACTTACATATCTAAGCGTACTTTCAAACGATATCAAAAATTGGCTTTGTACTTCAATATTGAGTGAAAGTATAAAAATAAGGATTTAATTTTTTCATTATAACATTTTAATTATTTTTCATCGCTTTTAACAGGAAGGAAATTTTTCAATGACATTGTTTTAGGAAGGGTTCGGCATTTTTGAATTTTTTGATAAAACCTGTTTTGTTATTTAACATTTTATCTGTAATATATCTTCAAATAATGCCACCACATTCGGATATCACTTACCAAAACTTTCGTTCCGGAATAGCATTCATACTTTCATCTTCAAGAAAGTATGTAACAGTAACAATCTTTATAGAATTTGACTTTTCACTTAGCTCATACTGACTCTATGCTTTGTAAGGAGAGTAATCCAAATTGAGAGGATAATGCTATTTTTTATGAACTTCGTTCAATAAAAAAGTAATTTCCGGTCTTATAAATGAATAGTCGTTTCTGTTACCCAAGTTTTAGATTCTCGCCCGAATAGTCGATAATCACGCATGAAAAGATTGATTAGTTCGCATAGCCACGCAAGTACATAAACAAATCATATTAAATTCCATATTTGATACTTCTTTTGACGACATGATAAAACTTGCTCATTTTTCTTATGAATGGACAAATTGTTCTCATTCTGTTTAACTTTTAGCGCAGTGCACATCATCAATAGATTATCATTTTAATGAAGGAATTCTAAGCGAATTGATTAAAATCTAATTCTGTTTTTTATTTTAACCCTATTGACAACTTGTGGGCGTTTTAGGAAAAAGATGAAAGCAGCCGAATAATCAAAGATGGGTATCAATTCTATTCAAGAGGAGTGGAACATAATACCTCTAGTTAATAAACTGAGGAACTTAATTTACACAATGACACGCCGTCTACATGATTTCATCAATCCAAAAAATTGTGAAGAATTTTGTAAAGATAAATATAAAAATAGATAGAAAAATAAAAACAAAAAAATATAAAGATAGATAGAAAAATATTTCAGTTAACGTACATTTGGTTTGTTTTTTCAGTTTATGTTATGACTTTAGTAATTTTTTTCCCTTAAATAGATTCAAAATACATTCACCTATAGTATTATGAAAAAAAAACTGAAAGTATTTATTTCCGTTATTGAAAACTAAGCCTAAAGCCGATTTTCCATATTGTTTATATTCTGCTTAGAATTAATTGGCAGATTGTGCAATATTTCGTTTGAACAGCATAACTGATCATTTGTACAATTAATTAATAAAATATATTTTCGTTTAGTAGATATTTAGTTTAATTTAAAATATTACCGAATTTTTTATTGCTGGAGTATTTTCGCTTGAAAACATGACACACTTAACACTGGTTTCTTTATGAATGTATCATAAAAAAGGCGAGTCAAATATTTTTCTAAAGAATTTATTTACTGTACAAGAAGTTGGTTTGCATATAAAGTCGGAAATCACTATTTTGGGTATATTGAGGCCAGGGAAAGGTCTCGTACTTCCCTTAGACATTAAACTAAAGAATGTTCGAAACTATGTTTCCGTACATTGACATATATATTCCGCATAAAGTCCGCTAGAATAACGAAATTTTTACGATTTCCCCAATTTTCGTCACCGATCTCTAGCACAATTAAGATTACATGCTAAAATGTGCTACAATATGATTCAGTCTACCGCGAGTTTAAAGATATTTGTATTAGGTATATATAAAAGGGCTAAGAAAAGTGCTGAACCGATTTTTTTCTATTTTAAACACAAGGACATATTATTAACAGCAAAAGATGCTTTCCAAATTTTATTAAGATTCCTCAAAGATGCAAAATGAGGTCCCCACGTGATGTGTTCCAAAAATAACGGGTATGCTTTTCGACTGTGTTTTTCGCTTTTAATGGAATAGTGCATTATGAATTCTTGCCTTAAGGTCAAACGGTCAATAAGGAGTACTACCTACAAGCAACGCCGTTTGCGAGAAGCAATCCAAAGAAAAACGCCCGGATTTGTAGAAAAACAATTCATGGCTTTTGACATGTCATGATTTTTCCTATTTCCAAAAATAAAGAGAACCTTAAAGGGCCGTCGTTTTACAAGTATATATGACATTAAAAGCGCATCGATGAAAGAGCTGGAGGCTATCCCAAAAATCGAGTTTGAGAAGTATTTCGACGATTGGAAGAAGCGCTGGCATTAGTTTATAATTAATACATTAATAACAAATTAATAATTATACATTAATGTAGACGAGTGAATAAATATTTTTTTTTTAAAAAACGAAAATTCCCGTTTCAATTAATTTTTTTTGAGGTAACAACAAAAATATTCACTATATGTAATATTATGATAGAAGGACGTTTGCTGAAGCAGCTAGTTTAGTTATGAAAGTAATATTTGAGAAATACATATAAGAGTATAGTAGAGAGGGAGTAAACCGTATTCACAAGTTTCCACTCGTTCGTCAAAGAATTTTTATTCTTTAAATCTAAATCGGAATTTAATTTTTCTTTAACGATTCGGAGAAATAAAAATATGTTCTTAGTCTTTTGTACCTAATTCCTGTACTCCGTTTTCTTCTAGCAAGTGTTAGTCAATATTTCAGGGCAGATTTGAGAAAGTATTCTAATCACTTCATGTAATTCATGTTATTTTTTTGGATATACAATGAAAATAACTTGGCTGGGACTTTTTATATCTCTTTGATCTTTAACAAAAAAACAAATATTTAATTAAAAATTACTTTCATTTCTTGTGTTTTATTCTATTATTATGTGCAACCTCCCCTTAAAAGTAAATACGCATTTATTTATTAGAAAACTTCTCTATGGGCATGTTATAGGTACCCTGTTGCATTGCTACAACAATCCAACCAAGAAAAAGTGATACTCTAAGAAATACTTCGCACAATACTTCGCAATGTGAATCCATTCAACCCATTCCTATAGTCATTTGTATATTTGGAGGTGAAAGTAAGTCTTCAGCATTTTCCCATATTTATCCTTTTAGGAAAAAAATATTTGATATAGAAAAACGTCCTGGAAATAATTATGTAGATAACAATAACTGATATTAAACTAAAATTTTAGAAAAGATACAAGCAACGTGTTTTTGGTTCCATCATATCTCCTTCATCTCAAGGTCTAAAATCTGCCTGTGTTTCCTTTACTGTTTCCCCTTCTTTTTTCAATTTTAATTATGTTTTCTTCACTTAGCCTTAGTTGATATAGACTTATATCCAAAGTTATAGAAAATACTGGAATGGTGGTGTAACCAAATATATAAAGGGATATAAAATAAAGAAGATCTAATTTCTACAAAGCGTTATGTAATGATGGCTTCCCGACGATACCCGACGATAGTCAAAAGGTCACTGGTGACGAAGTTTCCATTCCGATTATTCTGTTAACCAAAGACGATATGTCCTTTGGGTTTAAACCAATTAATCTTTCGACTCATCTTGCAATCCAAATGGCGATTTCAAAGCCGAACTCTGAACATTTGTGGTCTGAATTTGAAAAATTAATATATTTTCCATGGTCAATTATGTTAACGTATAGACAAACCATTCGTTTCGTTTATTATTGCAAGGAAGCTGAAACTTAACCTAAGTGTAATCCATCCAGCAAACATATATCATAATTAAGTATATATATTGCCGATATATATTTTAATTAAAATTAACACTTAAGTTTAGCTAAACTTCAACCATTGACTAGTGAGATATGCATATTGGCCTTTTACAACATAATGCAGAGAGTGTAATTGGTAGTAGACCCACACGTTATGAGGTTTAATATATATATCTCACAAACAACTAAAGCTAGATACCAAACATCGCTAAAATATTTATTTCTAGCATATTGTGATACATGATACAGGCAAATTGATCTATAAATGATACAAGTGAAAATGGAATTTAATCACACCTACACCTCATACAACTATTGTGTTGAAAACTTCATAGAGTGCGATATCTCTTTACCGTAAAGCGACAGAAGCATTACATTTAACCGTAAATATGGTACAGTGGAACTAAGCATTAGTAAAAATATGGAAATGACACTTAGGACCTATCGAAATGGTAAAATTGTCGAAATTTTACCATAACTTTTAAGGACCTAGATACTGGTTACTATATATCGATCCTATATATCGAAAATATTGTCCAATCTGTGAGGTATTTTAAATGAATTAAGAGCCAACTTTTTCTGATAATATCGTGTTCTAGTGCTAAATCGGTTGAGTACTTCCTCTAACCTTAATATACATGTTAATATATATATATTTTCATACTTCCAGTTGGCTTCATTTCTCTTATATCGGCCAATTTGTAAGACATCTTACCAAAATATAAGAACATATAGTCTTGGATATATAATATTTCGGTGGCGGTATGGTATGTATCGGTATGTACCTTCCGACAGTAACAATATGATGAATCGTGATTTGTGTGAGTTAGGTTGATTTATATATAAATATCTCGGACATAAAGCGAAATGTAGTACTGAAACGTAGTGGCTCCATAATCTTTAATATAAGTTAATAAGAATGCCAAATATGATTACAATCCATTAACGCTTTCGTTGAATAACTAATACTGAATTCATTTGCCACGTTGTTCAATATAGAGCTTAGCCAAATTCTGAAAATTTTTTCCCTTTCGACCCTAGGAAACTATGAGAGTATAAAATATTCGGCTACTGTCGAACTTAACCCGTCTTTACTTGCTATACTTTCGCAACATGTTGCAACAGAGTATAGTGTTTTTGCTCACCTACCAGTTGTATACATAATATACACATAAATAATATGCATAAAATTAATTGAGTTAGATATAAGGTTATACATACAAAAATTATCAAGAGGACGAGATGAGCTGAATTCCGAATGTCAGTCTGTCCATTCGTGATTCCGTCTGTTCGTGCAAGCGATAACTTGAGTAAAAATTTAGATATCTTTATGAAACTTGGTACACGTGTACCTCGGCACCCTGAGGAAACTGGTCATGCAGATGAGCGAAATCGGAAATTGGATCCATTTGCCACAATCACAAAATGCCGTTAATCGAAAACTTATAAAGTGATATAACTAAGGTTAAAATTAAGATACAAAACTGTAATTTGGTACCGGGAATCAAGTATTTGGTACCGGAAATCAAGTATTACTTACTTACTTACTTTATACCAAAAACATCAGTCAATCTGTGAGCCATATTAATGAAATTCTGATAGTGCCTTTTACTGATAATAGTGTGTCGAAAATGGTTATAATAAGGGGAATGCTTTCCGTAGCTCCCATAAACCTAATATAAGAAAAACTTCCTTAAAAAAAAACTTCTTTTTTGGAACTTCCCCTAGAATTTATTCCATATATATCGGTCAATATGTAAGATATCTTGGCAAAATTAAATTAATGTATAATATTGGATGAATATAGTTTAATGCTGAAAATGTATGAAATCGGTCTGCGAATTACCCTAGCTGCATTATATTACATATAATGATTTTCGTTATTCTAACACGCTTTATACCGAATATATCGGTAAATTTGCAAGTTAACTTCCTGAACTTGCGCGGAAATATGGTCTCGAGTATACTTCTGTAATGCCAGAAGTCAATGCAACCGGTCTAGACCTTCCCTTATCCCCGTTATACCTGATTTCCGACTTTCCAGCTGACTTTAAACCGATTATGTAAACCAATATGTATTATATTATGGATGGATGGACTTTGGTCTAAACCCCATGTCCCTAACATAATGATTTATTTTCTTAGGTTGACCTTTTCTTGATTCATCCAATATATAATATTAAGTTAAGCCCTTTTGATTGAATTTATGTCACATACATCATTTAAATTAATTGGGTTAATTTTCATATAATATAAATATTTCCAACATGAAGCAAAGTGTAGTAATGAAACTAAGTGAGTGTATAACCTATTATATAAGCTGATAAGATATCAAACAAGACGAACGTGAACATTCACATTTTTGCCGAATAAAGAATTTGAGTTTATTTCTAACATTTTTTAGCATAAAGTTTTGCCAACACCTGAAAATACCTGAGAGTGGAAAATGTTTGGCTACACCGAACTTGGCCCTTTGTAACTTGTTTTTTCTGCGTATACATATCTCTCAATCTAAATTAATACAATGAATGTGAATAAATCGAGAGTAGTAAAAACAATTGAAAGCCTTTTATATAGTGAGTGAAGGTTAGACTAGGAGTAAAAGTTAGGAAATGTAGTAATTAACAACACCGAAAACAAGATTTTTGAAACTGAAGCTTTTCGTCGACTTACGTCGTTGATGATGTGGATAGCCGTTCCTAGAACGCAATGAAAAATAATAAGAGATTGTGTTGTTTATGCGATAAAACCAAAAGGGTTCAATTTGGGACATTTAAGTCCCGAACTTCACAAAGCGGAATTGAAAAAGGCGTCGAAGAAACTAAATTTAGCAACATCAGGAAGAAGTACAGAATTAGTTGCACTTTGCCAGGGTAGTGGCACCAGGGTGAGGAACAGCAAAGTATCGTCTTTTACAAATATGATTTTTCTAGTAGATAGAACACCAAGGAAGTAGAAAAAGAATTCAGAAAATACTACTAGCATATCAAAAGAAAAAACAATAAAAAAAAAAATTAAAGGTTATCAGTTCACCACTTATTATGAATACACTATTGCCTTAAATTTTTTATAAATGAACGGTTGGAAGCACACCTTATAAGCATTTAAAAGATAATGGCAAAATATAATACACACATTTTACGAATGATGGTGGAATAGCGAAGGGAAACATATTAGACAATATTGGAAATAAAGAAGTACGAAAATTTTACGGAACTAGATTTGGTAACTAGGGTTTCATACCACAGATCCATATGCTAATATAGGCCGAACCAAAGTGGTAAAAATAGTTTTAGTAACACACGGATCTTTAAATTTTTCGGACCATTTTTTAAGAAAACTGAGAGCACCTTTAACTTTCAAATCTATTTTATTAACATGAAGCCTAAAATTAAGCTTGGGGTCCAAAATAACTACCAAATCAGCGAAGTTAAATATGCCCACCAAGCAATAGGTTTTTATTATATAGGGAGAGGGGAACGCAGATATTCGGGAAAGGCACATTGTCTTGAATTTTTTAAGATTCAGTATAATGTCATTTCCATTACACCAAGTAACCAAATTACTTAAGTCTGTTTGCAAGAGACACCCTTCACCAATTGAAGTATATGATTTAAAAATTTTACATCTTCGGCAATTAATAAAATTTTTTGATGCGCTATTGCAGAAGAAATATCATTAGCAAATAACAAGAACCGAATCGGACCAAGATAACTATATAACCTGAAGAGTCATTATATTGAATCCGAAAGAGTATCGTTAAATATCACTCGTTGTGTTGTATTATTGAGATAAGAAGATACCTACCAAAAAATGGTAGAAGAAGGTTTTCGTTTTACTTTAACGAAAGTTTTGCCAAATTCGGTGTATATAACATGAGTATGCTTATTCTCCCAAAAACCAACTGTGTCATGATTCATAAATTCAAGCAAATATGATAGCATAGATTTTCCTTTACGAAATCCGTGCTGAGAACATAAATTTAATGGAAAAATCAAAAAAGTTATTTAATCTGTGATAAAATCTTCAAAAAGTCTAGGTGTTGGCGATATTTTTGCAATTCCTCTATAGTTTTCAAGTGAAGACCCCCTCTTATGCAAAGGCATTATAAACAAATTGAAGGAAATTTACCTTGAAAAGCCTTTGTAAAAGATAAATATATATATTTAGCACAATTTTTAAGGAAGCATGATGGTATCATTATCTCACTGATCATATCTGACTTAAAAAGTGGATAAAATATGATTTCAACTTAGTAAGCCGTCTTCTGCGGAAATAGTTGATGCATTAAAGAAATCGGACGGAACTCATACTGTTAGGGAAATTTTTTAGGAGAATTAGTACTTAAAAAATTCTTCAAATATGTTGGAAATATTGTGATTGTCACATGATATGATGGAATTATATTTTATTGTGGGTGGAAATTTAGAAATCCTTCGTTTGGAGTTAACGAAATCGTAAAACAAATTTGGATTACTTACAATGTTATTTTTTACCTTATTAACGTTATTACTATAGTATTTTTTGTTTAAATCCGAATATTGTCGACACAATGCTGAATATTTTGAATGGTCGACAAGTAAACCAGTTTCCTTAAAAAGTTTGAAAACACGAGTATTTCTATTTTTTAATTTATATAACTTACGGAACCTTTGTATGGAACTGGAGACTTGTACTTTTTCTTTTAGTAACAATGAGTTTTGGAACATGATTTTCAAAAAAATGTATATGGGTTTTATTGAAATGTGAGACACAAAGTTCAATATTTCCATTGTGGTCTGGCCACGTTAAATTTCAAAGTTCCCTATTAAACTTTTTAAAGTTAAACCGAGTATAAAACTACAAGTTGGATGACTATTATCAAGTAAATTGCCTGCGGTTTCGATGGTTATTTCCAAAGCAGGATGATACGAACTCTCTGTCAGAACAAGAGAATCATACCGAATTACGGAAAACTTTAAAGGATTATCAACGTGCACTAACTCTAAGGAGTTACCGAATTTGTTGGGAATTAAATTTGGCTAATTAAGTTGGGCCAACTCAGACGTTTTTTCTAAAAACTATTTGAAGTATAATCGAGTCCAAACTAGTATAGTGCAATCATCAATAACTTCCCATGACACATACGGTAAATTGAAATCACCCAGAACAATTATGGATTCAAAATTATTTACCATTAAAATAACGCAATTTATAAAGGAAGCATGCTGCATACATACAGATAATGTCAATGTGTAATGTGCGCAGGTGTCAAGGGCGTGTCTGCGTAAGAACCTGTTGCGAAAAATATGATGCGGGCTTATGCGTAAAGTGTTCCAAAAGTTTTAATTTTTTGCTTTTACAAAAATTAAATTTTGTGTATTTTTTAGCTACTTGGAATGTATGTTTTCATTACAAGCGAATTTGAAATTTCCTTTAGTAATATTAGCTTTATTTCTATCCACAGACACGGACTTTGAGCTTTTATTATAATTAAAATCATTGTAGTTTTTTTTCTCTTTGTTATTATAATAAAGATTAAATCATTATTATAAGAAAGTCTCACTTGCTTACACCATTTTATTTCATATACCATATCCGGCCTGTTGTTACATATGTGTAACAGGTGGCCCCAAGCATATCGGTGAAGATTTTTCTTTTTTTCCTTACATTTGTTTTTTTATGTTTTATCACAGTTTACAATAAATATTTTAGATTTCTTCTTAGAAACTGTGGGTCTTGTCGTTAATCGGTTGATTATGCCTGCAACACAACACATACGAATCAAATACATAGTTTAATATCCATCACATTGACGTTTCGTCTTCCTTCACTGCAATAGAGCTGTATAAATGGCAACACCATATACTTAAAATTTATTACATTAAGAATGCAAGCTAGCTTACTGCTACTTTTGTTTTTTTTTTGTATTATTATTTATCCCTCGGTTGTATTCACATTTTTTAAGTAAATAAAATTAGTTTTTTTTTTTTGGAATCAACACTCAAGCATATAATACGTGCTATATTTTTATGATTCCCCTTCGGTGATCCTAATAATAAACCCAATTAAATGATTTAATTTTTCGAAAAAGAACGACAACATGACGGATGACAATAGAGCTATTTCCAATGAAACGTGCATTTATCGAAGGTGCACCTGCAAAAAAATAAATTCAAATATATTTCTCGCTTATAGAAAACTATGCGGAAAGTTAGCAACGTCGCCTTCATCGTGTTTTAAAGGAACTTGCCTAGGTAATCGAAAACCCAGCGAATTGTGTAACGAAATGCGTCCCGCTGCAGGCGCAATCCTCTGCGAGAGCATACTGAATGATTTCTATGTCAACTGTTCGTCACCGCAAACAGTGTAGCAATTACAGGAACGATTGTTCCAATTACTGACAAATTGAATGATTCTATGCCAGAATGATTGTCGTTGAAGGACGCTGGAAAAGTTTCTAATATGAGTTCCGAAAGCTGATCGCCAGGAGAGTTGACTGGTATACGAACTAAAATTGCTGCTGTTTTGAAAATGGTGGGAGAGTTGGTGACGCATAGCCACTCTAAGGGAAGGATAAACACTCTGCAATAAATATTTTATTAATAGATTCAGCAGCGGAAATCTCTGTTATACCTATGAACGACGAATTAGCCACAGCTCACTCATCATCTCCAGGTCATGCTTAAATTAAATTTAAATGTAATCACCGTTCTCAGTTACTTTAGTTCATCATATATCTCCTACTGCTATTTTATTGTAAATAAAATATATGTATATAAAAAATATTAAAAATTGTATATCCATTGAATATCCTCTATATTGCTATTCGTCATTTTAGTTATTTGCTAGAAGGTCGCAACTTTCACGCCTACACGGTTCATATGACATTAGTATTTGCATTTCGACAACAAATGCATAAAGCATCGATCGTTAGGTTGGGAAGTTAGAATTCACATTGTAAATTCCCACGTAATCGCTAAATTAGTATTGGGAATTCAAACTATGAAGCTCTCTCCGTGGACCATGAACACGTCGAGGAGTTGAAACACGTCCAAGTGGTAGCTAAAAAAATGAAAACATTTTGTGAAACTAATGACTAATCAAATTGTATGGCCAGGTGGCTAGATAATACGTGTTATATTTTTACCCACATATATTAGGAGAAGTATAGTGAACATGGTGAAGAATATTTTACTTCCACTACGTTTACGGAATTACAATTTAAGTCTCGGTGCACAGTATACATTTTTAACGATACTTCTTTAGCGGCAGGAAATAAAGTCCTCAGGCAATTAGGATGCAAACATCGAATCGCGCTGCTATTGAATAAGCAAATACTGTAATTAGCTGTAAAAGGCATCCACCTACAAAACTGTCTGTCTGCCGATATATTTTCGATCCAGTTACTGAAACTTGGGAAAGGCGGAGTTGAATTCTTTTAAGAAGTATTTGCATATATCCAAATCAATTATAGGTATCATGGTTTGCTAAGTGAGCAAGCTATCTTTGCGCAAAAAATGGTAATCACTACGATTCTAATTACTCTTACTTATAATTTAGTAGACAACTTTGTAGAAACAGTCAATTATTCCACACAATTTTGGAATTCACTGCGCTAACCGCAGATCCCATCGCGCATATTAACATTGAAAGTTGGTGTGCTGATTATGAAGCTACGGAAATTAATCGGCTAAAATTCTCCTACGGCACTCGAATTGCAGTAAAAAAAAAACTAATGATTAATTTGAAGACGACGACACGACATAATTTCTGGGATTCTCACCTTTCCATTTGATACTCCCTTTTAGATTCGAATTACTATGGCCATTGTATGTTGTATGCTACAGGGTCGGCAAACCATGTAACCTTTTTTTTACTCTGGTATTTATAAAACAAAAAACTCAAAAATATGATATATCTACCAATATTGAGTAAATAAAACTTTTATGAAAATGTAATCAACCATTCCTCTTTCTCTTATCCATTCATCGAATGTGTGCCATGGAAAAGCGTCGGTGGGTAGAGCTATTTTTATGTAACAGTTCTTAGCATTAACTGAATATGTTACATAAATAAATAATATCCTAATAATCCTAAATAATCCTAATAAATACAAAAATAGTATCATAACTTTAATTGAATATGCTATTTTTGACAGAATGTGGTTGCTAAAAATCGGGTCATACATTCCCCATACAACCAATGGAATGATTGTGTTCTTCCGGTTGATTGTAATCGTTTCACAAGTGTTTTTCGTATTTATTTTGGAATGTCGAATGAACAAATGCAATTATAGCGACACATATGACAGATTCGGAATACTCTTATGTGATAAGATTTATTTATTTACGTGTTTATGCTTAAGATTATGTTCGTGTTTTCAGTTTTTATTAGTAAACAAATGTAATATTTTGTTTGCAAAAGTCAGATGCCTAAACACGGTCTTTCTTAGCCACTTATAAATTGTTTAGTATGTATATATGTAGCCCTTATACTTATATGTCAATGCTCGAATTGTACGGAATTTCTGATCAAAACTATATTTACTTGTAGTCAGATTTGTTACAAAATATATTTCTTTGGTTTTGTTTCCCATTTCAGTCACTGGAAAGCACTCGTCGAATGCTTGCGCTCTGTGAGGAGGTAAGTGAAAGGCCTTAATCTCCCGTAGTAAAGAAAACTAACTTATATTTATTATTATATTTAGAGTTACAAATATATAAATGTGTATTTATTAGTGAAGAAGTTAAAACAGCAAAATAAATGATATTTCGATCATATCAAGCCTAAGGATCCAAGTTTTAACCAGTGTGGTGACGATTGTTGCGACCGTTATATGTTTTAAAGGGGCCTCTTCTGCCATAGAGTGATCCTTTTTTGGTATTTGTTTCCACTGGAGGTAGGTGAAGAATCAATGATATCTACGTCGTGACTCCACCTTACTGGTTTCTTGAAGGCGAATATAATCGGTTTATGGTCGATATAAATTTTGATCAGTAGTTTACTAAACACTTTTGTATATGGCGAAAATTTCGGCTGGGCATTAGAATAAAAACCCTCGAATTCGGGGCTAATATCAGTCTGGGCTGAAAGAGGAGGTTTTCCAGAATAATAAAATATAACTTTTTTGCTGCCGCTGACTTATAGTTTTTAAAATACTTCTTAATTAAGTTCATAAATGTAAACTTTTTCGGCATGCTTTTTCGATTTATAATGAATTCTGCACTTATATTTTTCACTCTTATATCCACTAACAATTATATAACACTAATATATACTTGCAAGGAAAAGAAATCGAAGGAATATATTTGATATTGTAGTAAAGCGACTTAGTTCAGGATTTCGCTTTCATCAATAACACAAAGGTGTTACATCGATTAGAGTTATTTTATTTAAGTGGGGTCGAAGCCCGCCAATGAACAAGGGATTTCTGTACGAACTGAACTTAAGACGCCCCTTTTTTCGATAGACAAGGATTATTTTTTAAAGCGCGACCAGAGGCCGCCAATGCCTAATGGCGTTCTGGTCGACAGTACTTAGGACCACTTTGTTAAAGCTCGGCGGCAGACCGCCAATGCAGAAAGAAATTCTACACGAAAGAACTTAGATCACCCTGGTATTAGACCGATCAGGGTCGCCAATGTAAAAAAGAGCGAAAGCCAATCCGAAAGAACTAAGAAGATAAAAAAACCGCAATTGTGTGACAAGTATTGCAAAATCCTTCTTTTATGGTTTCTGCGATGTAAAAAAATTTATGTGAAGTGTGTTAAATATAGTGAAGTAGGATGCATAAGTTTTGAAAATTTGAACTTTAAACACAAATATCTTAAAAACGGCAGAAAAAAAACTATCTATTATTACTCAGAAGAATCTTCTCTAGCACCCAGTACTTATCTTAACCCTGAGTTTGGGGATTCCTATTCTAAAGTTTATCCGAAATTTCTCTTGAGTAAGTGCTCCAGCTGCGTTGGGACGTTGTTAAAATGAGTGACAAAAGATTTTGAGGTTGTTTGTGTACTGCTTCGGAATCGGACGTGAAATCTCTATATATTATACAATATATAATATATATCTCTATGTATTATATTATAAAATAATATTTGGTCTGGTAATCTAATTTTTGGATTAACTGTTCCTTATTTTTCACTTCGCGATCAGGTTTTCGTATTCAGGTTTGACAGTTAAAAATTCTTTAGGTGTTAGACGGCGGGGGTTTGCACCCACTATTGGGACGTGTGTGAATATGTGGTGGTACGTTGCAGACTCTTCCATCCACCATGAATCATTATTAATTGGGGTCGTTGACACCAAAGGTAAAAAATATGCAATATAAAACGTTTTCTCTTAATTTACTGTTATGAAGTGTTAAAAATTAATTGTATTATTGTATTTTTAAACTTTCGCAAAGTATTGCACAGATTATAATAGTTTTGTTCAATTTAAAATTGCTTGTAACACCTAAAACTAATGAAGATTGTTACATTACTGTTTTACATTTTTACTGACTGAATTGAGTGGTTGTGGCGATATGTAACAATATTCATGATCTTTGTCCTAAAATTCAGTTCGCCGATTTAACGCAACAAAATATCTTACTGAAGGTGAATGAAATATTTCCATTTGATATTTTTACACTTTGGTTTATTAGTAATTATTCGTATCTTATGTCAACGTATTCTCAGACATCGGTTGGTAGATTGAGGAAATTAAAGAAAGTTATTACCGCTGAGGTAGACAAAAATTCTGTAAGTTTTTGTAATGCCTCGACAGATTCTGTATTTAGTATTTTTGATACTTTGCTTAAATTACCTTCAATAAACTCGAATGAAATATTTTGAGATGTCCTGAAAAATGTCGAGCGGTCTCATCTTAAAATGTTAAGGAATGGTCTTATTATTTTTATGTAACTTTTATTTGTATTATGTAGAAGATCACGGCTTAAAAATCTTGCAGGTTCCTGAATTTTCTCTACATTATCCTCAGACTATCAGCTAATAGCTTGAAAACCATATTAATCCCTATTGAACTTATAAATTTACAGGGCGCGCAATAATTGAAATTCTGCATATAAAATCGAATATGTCATTTTTTGATATTGCACTATTTGACTTGATTTGAGAGTATAAATTTTTTACATAGTGTATTTTAAATATAGTACATTGAACACAGAGGAGTCGCACAAAATTTCTTTGGTCCAAACAAATTGTTCTCAATTCTCAATTGTTTTCAATTGTTCTCAATTTGTTTCGGAGGTTTTCTTTGCCTTCTTGTACTCTGTTACCAAATGGAAGATTCTCGGTTACTTATTTGGATTTCTATTCGATTATCTATAAAAATTTATGGAAGTTGAAAATCACTTAATTTATCGTATTTTGACCACCCCTAAAGATCTGCGTTGTTGGGAACTGGTGTAAATATACCAAATGGCCTCGAGCTTGAGAATTCCTACCAAGCTACATTAGGTTACGTTAGGTTAACATATAAGGGCGTTTACATTTGGACTGAAAGATAATTATTTTGTGATGCCGAAAACTTTTATTCAATCTAGAGCAATCGAAACTTATATCATCATCAATAACAAATCTGTTCCGCTATTGATTTCAGTTAGTTCACGGGGATGCTTGTATGTATGATAAGCCATTCGCCCTAGGTCTACCATAAGCGGAACAGTCGTAGAAGAAGTACAGAGACAATTATACCCCACTAATTTACAGACAAGAAACTACCAGGACCGGCTTCAGCGTGTCTTTACTACTTAAACTCCAATTATCAGTCTCATACCGCAAATAGTCCATAGGCATAAGGTTCCTTACGAGGATACGTTCGTTGAGGTCGTTGGAGTCTTTTACAATTTCACACAAGTACTGTTGGCTTTCCTTAAAAAGTAATCTGTTGTGAGCTTGATTTCTGATAGTTGCATGAGTTGCAATAGAGGTTTGACTGTATATTCCGTATCATTTTCTGCTAAGGAGGGCATATTTGCATGCACAACTGAGAACTTCGACATACTCCCTGATAATGCTCGTTTTTTTACATGCCTAATTGTTTTCCAACAGGAAAAAAGCAATTAAAAGGCATTACAAAAACATTATGTCAAATTAATGCGGTATCTATATTATATACGTATTATATCGGCTTACTACTTCATAGTTGGTAATACTTCGCTCTACACTCTTAATCTTTAGAGAATAATGCGCGAGTGAAAGCCTCAAAAACTTGTCTACAACCACTCAACATGCATGAGCAGATAAAGATCCTGTAAAATTTTGAGGACCTGGTGGTATAATTGGACAACGTTTTGAAGTAGATCTGGTTACATATCAAACCACATGTTAAGCTGGACTAGACCATGTCAAAAATTGAGTATCGCTTTTTTCGTGATTGTTCGGCTATTGGATTCGGTTCTGCCAAAACAAAGCCATACTTATTTTATCAGTAGAAAATTTTAGGTGACATTTGTCCTAAATTTATATTTCATGGCTTTTGGTAAGTTTTATGAAAACACTTTTGGAAAAATATTTATTGAGCGATTAGTGAGTGTTTAAAACATAGTGTTTAAAAAGTCACTTGCGAAAAAAAAAGGTTTATGCAAATCAGTTGGCAGTTTAGGCATCATTACAAAACTTATACAAATAAGTAATTTGTGAAAAAATGCAAAGCTTCGATAAATGAATACCGGACTTTATCGATAAGTGAACTGCTAATTTTGAAATTTATACTGTTTGTTCCTTTGGTGACAACATTTAAAGTTTGTTATTTTTTATTATTTAGATAGCGACTCCAATGATAGCTGTAACCTAAGCAGCAAACGTGAGCAAAGTTTTCACACAAATTTGCGAAATTTTCAGCTATATTTTATATATATTGTTCGTACATATTGTTTGTACATGTTTATAATCTAGTTAAATATATATAACATACCTATATCGATCTACTTTTACAGACATTATTGATAAGCATTCCCATCTGGTTATCACAGAACAAAATTATTTATTTGAATTAGCCATTAAATTTTTTTTACACATGATTAAATTTAAATTTATTCAAATATGAACTGCAGCGAATTAATTTATAACACAAATGTTATATTAAACAAGTAAAGAAGCGCTAAATTCGAGTGTAACCGAACATTTTAGACTCTCGCAATGTGCAAGGATTAAAGGCGGGGAAATTATTTCAGGTGCTGGCATAACTTTATATTAAAAAATGTTGCGGAAGAATTCAACATTTATTATCCGACGAAATTGTCAATGGATTGCAATTATATTTGGTATTTTATTAACTTATATTATAGGCCATAGACTCACGTACTTTCATTGTTATATTTTGTTTCGTGTCCGAGATATTTATAAGAAAATCTATGAAATTAACTCACATAAGATGTATGCGATATAAACTCAACCAAAGTGGCGTAACTCAATATATTAGATACATGAGGAAGAAGTCAAACAGAGAAAAGGAAATCATTGTATTAGGAATAATCGGGTTAGACCATGACCATCTATACCGGTTTCATTAATATTTAGCGCAACTACATTATGTTTAAAAAAATATATCCACTTAATTTCATTAAAATATCATATATATCGACCAACATAAATGGCTTAAAGACAGATGGAAAGTCGGGAATTCTTATATCGGGCATATGTAGGTTAGAGAAAGATCTGCACATTAACTCTTTTCATTGCTCAAGTATATTAGGGAACATGTTTCCACGCAATTCTGTGAAGGTAGCCCACACGGTGACCGACATATTCGGCTTAAAAACAGCTAGAATAACGAAAATTATTAACAGGGAACTGGTGTGATTTGTATACCGATTTTACACATTTTCAGTATTAAAATATGGTATATCTATTATTAGTCGTTCACCTAATTTTGGTAAGATATCTTACATGTTGACCGAAATATGTGGAATAAAGTCAACCCGGATAAATTAAAATTAGTTAAAAATCCTTATATTATGTACATGGGGACTAAAGTGTTTACCCGATTTTATCCATTTTTGATACCAGATGCCACACTATTATTATGGAAAAATAATGCTCGAGTTTCATTATAATATCTTACAAGTTTACCGATATTTTCGATAAAAAGTCAGATAGAGGCACTTAGGTCCTAATATTGGCTATTTGGGAGCTTCAAAAGTTATAAGCCGATTTCGTCTATTTTTACGCATAAGATTACATATCCTGAAGGCACTATTTGTACAAAGTTTGATTTTCATATCTTAATTGCTCCTCGATTTATCTGTTTAAAAGTGAATGGATCAGATGAAAGGAGGTGTTTTATGAGAAGTAGGCGTGATTTTTATCCGCTTTCGTCCATTTTCACACGTGAAATAAGAATGCAATAAAAGAATGAAGAATGAAATGAAGGGAAATGAAGGGAAATGAAAAACAAAAAGACCATGAAGAAAAAGAATGCAAAGGATTTAATGTACCATACCAAAATTTGTTGAAATCGGTTAAGAGGTTCTTGAGATATGGCATTTATCCTAAAAGTGGGCGGTGCCACGCCCATCACCAGAATGGTGATTTCCCTACTCGGTGCTTTTCAGCCTCTGTACAAAACCCAACCGAACATCAAAAAAAATTCAATTTGCACCTTCTGTATGAATGTAAGGTCTCTGTTCTTTGTCACCATAAGAAGATTAGTATTGCAGATGGGCGTAATCGGACATCTGCCACGCCCATCAAATGCCATTTATCGAAACCCAATAAACTGCTATAACTAAGCAACAAATTAAGGTACAAACGTGTTATTTAGTACAGAGGATCGTAGTAGGGCACGTCATATGTGGGTAAAATATTTCTAAAAGTGGGCATGGCCTCGCCCCCAAATAAGTTTAATGTGTATATTCACAAACCGTTAAGACTGTAACATTCAAACTTACTCAAACCAAGTTTTTCTAGAATGTCAACAGATACTGGGAAAATAAGTGAAATCGGATAATTACCACGCCCGCCTCCCTTACAAAGGTTATATTGCAAACTGCTAAAAGTACGTTAATTGGCTAAAAAAACACGTCACAAATATTAAATCTTACGGCAAATATGGTACAGAAGGGCTGTATAGGACTGGGTGTGGCACTTTTAGGGGAAATCCCATATCTCAAGAACTCCTTAACCACTTTCAACCAAATTTGGTACATAACATTTTATTCTCATTTTTATGTCACTTTTTAAAAATGGGTGAACTTGAATAACAACCACGCTTACTTTCCATATAACACAACAAATTTTATCTGATTGTTTTAATTTAAAATATATAAATCAAGCAGCAATTAAGATATGGGAATGAAACCTTGTACAAATAGTGTTTTCAAGATATGCCACTACATGCATAAAATTGGTGGAAATCGGTATATAACTTTTCAAGTTCTCATATACCTGATATAAGGACAATAGTGCCTCTATCTGACTTTATATCGAAAATATTGGTAAATGAATATGATATCGTAATGAAATTGTAGTATCTTTCCATGTTAAAATGTATAATGTATCTTTCCATGATAAAAATGTGCTCTTGTCTCAAAAATGGGGATAATCGGGTAAATACTTCCCCCCCCCTTTATATACCTAATATAAGGATTTTCAACCTTCCGTTAGACTTTATACCATATATTTCGGTAAATCTGTAAAATATCGTAATGAAATTCGAGGATTAACTTTCCATGATAATAATGTGCTCCTGTGTCCAAAATGGGAAAAAAGAATTTCAAGCATCCGGTTGGCTTTGTACGGCATATATCGGTCAATATGTGAGATATTTTAGCAAAATTAAACATGTTCCCTGGTATACTTGAGTAATGAAAAGAGTTAATGCTATCAGTGCAGACGTTCCCAGGGCCCAAATATACTTGATATAAGAATTGTTGAGTTTCCGGATGACTTTAAACCATTTTTGTTGGTCAATATGTGTAATATTTCAATGAAATTAAGTGGCTATGTTTTCTTAAACATAATGCGGTTTAGTTAATTTGGTATGTTTTAATATAAATATCTCAGACACGAAGCAAGATATAGTAATGACACTCCGTAAGGCTATGACTTGTAATATAAGTTACTAAAATACCAAATATGACTGGAATCCATCTACGGATTTGTCGAATAATGAGTGCTGAATTCTTCCGCAGCATTTTTTAATATAAAGCTTTTCCAGCACCTGGAAGTATTTCCCTTCCTTTGAGGCTTGCATATTATGAGGGTATGAAATGTTCGGTAACACCCGAACTTAGCCCTTTCTTACTTTTCAATACAAAATTTTGTCATCATCTGAAAATGGGCTCCCGGCTTTAATTCCTGAAATATGTGAGAGTACTAAATTTTCTATTACAACGGAATTTAGCCCCTTTTTACTTTTTAATATAAAGTTTCGTCATCATCCGAAAAGTGCCCCAGGTTTAATTTTTGAAATTTCTGAGATTATTAAGTGTTCTATTACAACCTTCCTTATTTGTTTAATATAAAGTTTTGCCAGAAATTGAAAGCATTTCCCAGCTTTGATCCTTTCACATTGCAAGAGTATTAAAGGTTCGATTACAGCCGAACTAAGCCCTTCTTTACTTGTTCAAATTCCTTTTATACAATTCCTTATTTATGAAAAGTGTTTAATTATATCCACGAAAGTATGCAATATGTTCGCAAGATATGACATGAATTAAAAATATTTCCCTTAACTCACTTGAATAAAAATTTTTATTGATTCGTCTGCTCTTATTTTAGGGCTGGCTACAGCTTTCCCTCCTTAAACTTAAGCTAGACTACTGTTCAATTGCTAAATTCGTTGACTTTGTGTTTCTGCAGTATCCGATAATTTCTTTTATTTCTTTGTTTAAAAAATCAATACCATGGCACTCAATATTTTCCAGACTTGATCTTCGTGATATATAACAGTTTTACCTGACACTTATTATTGTTTTTCAAAAAGTGATCAATATGAGTTGTAATGTGTGAAGTTGTTACTTATTTATTTTATTATAAAATACCCTCCGGTCTGATTTATGCAAAAAAAATTACCAGGATGTTGACTTATCGGTTTGCGGGTGTCTGTTCATCCATTCGTTCTTCTGTTGATAAAAGTGATAACTTCAGTAAAAATTTAAAGAAACTTGGAACATATGTTGCTTGACACTTTGACGAGTAAGGTATTGGATAAGGGTGAAATCGGATCTTTGTGGGCCATCGAAATATACATAAAGTATGTGCACCTGAGTCATGATGTAAACTATGATACTTTTATTCGAGACACAGGAGTAAAGTGGAGGGAGGCATATACATATGGTCTTAAAAGTTTTAATCAGTGGGAGTGCATTCTACAATAGCTTCTTCACATCCTTACATGAGAGAGATCGAACTAAAAGCACATTATTTGTAAAGTTATCTTGTTATTAAGATGAGACATGTTTTTTTGATAATAGAATTTTAATAATAATAGGATTTGATACTAAATATGTACGGAATGTGTTCACACTTTGACATTCAATATAATGTTTTTTGTTCTTTCGGTTAATTTTATACGAATAAATCGAAATGTCTAAGTAAACATATGAGGTCATTTGATTACAAAAACATGTATAAAAAGCGGTGTTAAACTTGCTTTGTCACTAAGAAATATTGATGAACTTAGTACGAATGTTCTTTGATACTCTAAATGAAGATGGTAGAATCGGATAGAAAAAAGAGAAAGTGTCTATGCCTTAGTTACGAATTAATCGCGTGTAAGATTAAAAAATCTTTTTTAAAGTGCTCATTTGCCACAAACTACCACTATATAAAGGGAGCAACACAGAGAATATCGAAATAGTAAGCGTACTTTCTGGTATTGGGAAAAATTTATTTTAAACAAATAAGGAAGGGCTAAGTTCGGGTGTAAACGAACATTTTATACTCCCGAAATGTGCAAGGATCACAGGCGGGGAAATGCTTTCAGGTGCTGGCATAACTTTGTATTGAAAAATGTTGCGAAAGAATTCAACATTCATTATTCGAAGAAATTGTTAATGGATTGCAATCATATTTGGTATTCTTAACTTTCATTAACTTATATTACAGGCCATAGATCGTTGTTATATTTTGCTTCCTGTCAGAGATATTAATATTAAAATCTACAAAATTAACTCAAAAGTGATATATGCGATATAAACTCAACCAAAGTGGCTTAACTAAATATATTAGATACATGAGGATAAAGTTAACCAGAGAAAAGGAAATCATTATATTAGGAAAAAACGGTTTAGAGCATGGTCTAGACCCGTTTCATTCATATTTAGCGCAAAATCACATTGTGTTTAAGAAAACATATCCACTTAATTTCATCAAAATATCATACATATTGACCAATATAAACGGTTTAAAGTCAGATGGCAATTCGGCAATTCTTATATCGGGCATATTTAGGACATCGGAAGATCTGCATTGATCACAGTAACGCTTCTCATTATTCAGGTATACTATGGAACATGTTTTTAGGCAATTTTGTGAAGGTAACTCACACAGTGATCGACATATTCAGCATAAAATCTGCTATAATTGTGTGCTATGTAGTGTATGGGAGGTGGGAGAATTCTTTGACCCATTTCACAGATTTTCGACATTAAACTATGGTGTATCCATTATTACACGTTCACCTAAGTTTGCTAAGATATCTTACATATTGACCGAAATATATGGGATAAAGTCTACCCAGAGATTGAAAATCCGTATATTAGGTACATGAGGGCTAGCGGAAGTGCTTACCCGATTTTATCCATTTTAAGCACATGGACACACTGTTATCATGGAAAGATAATACTCGAATTTCATTTCGATATTTTACAGATTTGGTATATGGTATAAAGTAATTTTAAGTAAGGAAAAATTTTTATATTAATATATAGGGGGCCAGGGGAAGTAATCCCTAATTTTGATACCAGACTACTCTATTATCATGGAAAGATAATTATCCAATTTCATTGAAATATCTTATAGACTTGCCGATATTTTCTATAAAAAGTCAGATATAGACGCTGAGGTCCTAATATTGGGCATCTGGTGGTTTGAAAAGATATAATCCGAGTTCGTCTATTTTTACGCATGAGATGGCATATCTTAAAAGCACTATGTGTACACAGTTTGATTTTCATATCTTAATTGCTCCCTAATTTATCTGCTTTAAAGTGAAAGGATCAGATGAAACTTAAAATTGTTGGTTTCTATCCGATGTCGTCCATTTTAACAATGTGACACAAGAATGCAAATGGAATGAAGGCGTTCTTAAGATATGGGATTTCTCCTAAAAGTGGGCGGTGCCACGCCCGTCACCAAAACTTTACACGGGTTCCTGTGCAACCCTTCCGTATAAAATTCGTTGCAAGATTTAATGTTTCTAACATGTTCCTTCAGCGAGTTATCGCACTTTTAGTAGTTTTCAACATAACTTTTGTATGGGTAGTGGGAGCGGTTATTATTCGATTTCACTCATTTTACCAGTATAAGAAGAGATGGCAGAAAAACGTTGTCGGAGCAGGTGTGATTGATATAGCACGGCACGGCCCCGCCCACTTTTACAAGAATTTTTAACACGTTTATATCTTAATTCTCTTTCTAGTTATAGCACATAATAGCACAATAGCACTGTTTTCGATTAATGGTATTTTGTGGGCGTGGTAGATGTCCAATTACGCCCATCTGCAATACCAACCGTCCTACAGTGACAAAGAACACGTGTACGAAGTTTCTTAAAAATATCTTAATTTTCACTCAAGTTTTCGCTTGCACGGACGGACGGATGGACGGATGGACAGACAGTCACTCAAAGATTTCAACTCGTCTTTGCAACCTGATCATATATATATATATATATATCATATATATATATTTCTATATCTAAGTCGTTTAGTTCCAGGTGTTAAAAACAACCGTTAGGTGAACAAAACTAATATACTCTGTAGCAACATGTTGCGAGAGTATAAAAAGGTTACGGAAGAATTCAAATGTATTATTCGACGAAATTGTAAATGGATTACAATCATATGTGGTATGTTTTTAAAACAGATTATAAGTCATATATTCACTTAGCTTCATAACTAATTTTTGCTTTATGTCCGAGATATTTATAGTAAAATATGCCTAGCTAACGCAAACCTCTATATTCTTAATTTTTGTGCCATATATTTTTCTACCGATTGACAAAATTCTAATAGAAATATTCTCCCTCATTTTGATTGGGACATCTTCAATTGAGATATATATGATAAACTAAACCAAAAGGACGAAATATAATATATTGGGTGTATTAGGAAAAAAAGCCCTGGTAAATCATGATATCCAAATATTAGGGTAATGATTTTATACCAAGGTTAGACTGATGTCATTCATATTCAGCGCTAAACCATGTTATGGTTAAGAAAACACTTAAAAATTAGTTTAAATTTAGCTATAAAGTCGGAAATTACTATATAGGGTATACTGGGATTAGGGAAGGTGCAAGGGATAACATTTACTTTTGGGATTAAACTAAGGTATGGTCGAGAACATATTTCCACTAATTTTTAACAAAATATCTCGGAATTTGACTGATGTATTCGGCGTAAAGTTCACTAAAATTACAAAAACCATTGTATATAGCATGTGGTTGCTGGGCAGATTCGTATATCGATTTCACTTATTTTCGCATGCAAACTATGGTATATGACTTAAATGTCTAACATATTGCTTGATATATAAGATATAAAGTCAAATGGAAGTTTGAAAATCCCATATCAGGCGTAAGGGGCTAGGGGAATTAATTACCCTGTTTTACCCATTTTAGGCATCAGGTCAATTGTTTCCAGGAAAATATGTTCCCTGAACTTTATTAAAATTTTTCGCAGACTGACCGATATGACCGGTACAAAGTGAACCGGCATTTTGAAAACCTTTATATTAAGTATATTAGGCATCAAAGTCATTCTGAATACGTTGACAATAAAATACTTCGTGTAATCGTTTTCCTTCATTATTTCTGACCGAAAAGATAGACTTGACAATGTTCAGAGAACGATTTGTTTTACGTAGGTGCATCCGTATAAAACAGCCTAACCCCACAGTGTTTAAAAACCATGCCCAGTAAGCAGAAAACCCAGACTCAGACAGAATCTGAAGTCTCATACACAAATCTCCTACATTCTTTTTCTTTAATTCTAACTAGCGTTTCTTTATACTCACTTGTCGCACAACTAAAGTCATATCTAAGCTGGGACAGCCTATCAGAATTGGACCGTCGAGCGCGTTGAAACTTTCGTCCCAATCGCCGGACGGTTCTCCTCTTCAAGGTTAATTCTTGAGTCCACCACTTAATTTTCTTCTTTCTTCTTCTTTGCAGATAAAATATTCTATCCCATCTTAAAAAACAGCCCGCACTCCCTTAAAGATAGACTTGTTAAACTTTATAGTGAAATAATAAAAACTGGTTTATAACCTCTGCAATGGAAAGTTCCCTTAACCTAATAAACCCACTTCCTACATTGAGATTTACAAACCTATTTCCCTTTTACCCTGTATGTCCGAGATATTAGAGAAAATCGTTTCCTCCCGACTAATTTAGTATGCAAAAGCAAATGGGTTCATAAGTCCCCACCAATATGGGTTTGAAGAAAAGTCAGGAGTAATAGACTTCTGAAAAAAAAGTTTTTTGACATTGTGAATTCCTTTTTATACTATCGGAAATTTATTGCATGGGCCAATAAATGCCAATCGCAGTTTTACAAGTTATATATTGGTATACCTCAGGGTTTACCCCTCTCCGTAACCCTTTTTATCCCAGCCTTTAACAAAGTTGGTCCGAAATATCCGGCGTAAAGATTTCACTAAACAAAATCTCCATATTTATATTTGTATATAACACGATTGCCCCTTCCCCACCCTATCCCTTTTTAATACCCAAATTCCATATACTCGAAGTTTAAAAATACTAAGCATAATATTCGATAAAGCTATTTCTTATAAAGAATATTGTAAATATATTTAATTCAACTTATTTCTTAGACCACAGATTATAAAGTTTTTAACATCACAAAATTTGTTTGTGTCACCCAAACACACTCATTAATGTCACAAGAACCTTATTGTTGTAAAAATGTACTATGGACTTGCAATATACGGATACTGTGCCAGCCAAATCAACGGTAAAGCCGAATATCCATGACGCCAAGGTAATTCCCTGTATTTGGTGGAATCAGAAGAGAAAAAAATTTTGGAAAAATTATTTGGAAAACATTGGCTGGGAAGTTTTACCTCACCGTCTTATAACCCAGTCCTTGCTCCTTCTGACTACCATTTTTTCCGGGCGATGCAGAACGCCCTCACTGAAATACGTTTCACATCAGAGCAGGGTATCAAAAATTGGCTTGTTTCATTCTTGACCGCGAAACCAGCGCAATTTTTTTGGGATGGAATCCAAAAAATGCCAGAACTATGGGAAAATGTTACAGCTTCCGATGGGCAAGATTTATTTGACGCAATGATTTCTGAAAACTATGTAATTATAATGACATATCTACCAATAGCTTGTAGTAATAATATGTTGTAGTAATACTATATACGTATAATTTTTTCGTTATTCTTTTATTATTGTAATTTTTAAGCATACCTTAGTTTAATGTTAATAATATGGTTTAGGTGAATATGAATGAAACCGGTTTAGGCCCTTGGTTTAGCCGCCATGCTATTAATATAACATAATTATTTCTAGGCTTTTCAGGTTTAAAGACGGACATGCCTATATCGGGAGAATAGGGGTAGGGGAAGGTCTGGACTGATTGTAGCAATTTTGGCATTACACAAGTATACTCGGGAATATGTTTGTACACAACTTTATGAAGATAATTCACACATCTACCAACATATTTGGCATAAAGTCTGCTAATGAAAAAGAACTAACTAAAGAATAACTAAAAGCAATATATTTAGTATATAGGAGTTGGTGTAATTCGTTTACCGATTTTACATATTTTCAGCATTAAACACTTAATCTCTTCACCTAATTTTGCTAAGACATCATAGATATTGAGCGATGTGTACCGTAAAAAGCCAACCGGAAGCTTCAAATTCTTATATTAGGTTTGTGGGGACTAGAGGAAGTAATTAACCGATTTCATCCATTTTTGACACGAGGACACAATATTATCTGATCAAGATTGACCGATATTTTTTGTAAAATGTCAGCCACAGGGTCCACATACTCGGTATCTGCGCGCTTGAAAACTATGTTCCGATTTCAACACTTTTCAGACCCGATATGGCTTATCCAAAAGGTACTTTATGCACAGTTTCGCTCCGACATTGAATTTAAAATTGCGATATATGGGAAGTAGGCGTGGTTTCATTCTGATTCGCCCATTTTCACACTGTAATATAAGGATGCAAATACAAAATCACACGTCGAATTTGATTGAAATCGATATAATAGTTCCTGAGAAATGGGTTTCACCTAAAAATGGGTGGTGTCACGTCCATTATTTCATTTTGACTAGGCTCCCAATACATCCCTTCCGTAGGATCTTCCATTCGGATCTGGCACCGTCCACCTTTAGGGAAAATCCCATATTTCAAAAACCAAATTTGGTACATGACAATATGTTTGCATCTTTATGTCAAATGTCTTTGAGCAAATGGATGAAATTGGATAACAACCACGCCTAATTCTCATATAACACATTTTTAAATTTAATCTGATTCTTTCACTTGAAAGTATACAAATCGAGCAGCAATTAAGATATTGGAATGAAACTTTGTACAAATAGTGCCTTCTAGATATGTCATCTCATACGTAAAAATAGTTAAAATCAGCGCTAAACTTTTCAAGCCCCCTATGCCTAATACAAAGAACACAGCGCCTATGGCTGACTTTTTACCGAAAATATCGATATATCTGTGAAATATCGCAATAAAATTCGAGGGTTATTTTTCCATTATAACAATGTGCTCTGGTAATAAAAAAGGGGAAAATCGGGTAAATACTTCCCCTAGCCACCATATATCCAGTATAAGGATTTTCATCCTCCCGTTAGACTTTATATCATATATTTCGGTCAATATACGAGTTATCTCTGTGAAATTCAGAGAGCGCCTCTTTCTAACAACATTGCATCCGTGTGCGTAAAATGGAAAAAATCGGGTAAGCACTTCCCTGGTCCCCATATACTTTATATAAGGATTTTCCACCTCCGGGTAGACTTCATACCTTATACAACTGTAAATACGAGTATATAAGTGTTCTCTGCGAAATTCAGAGAGCGCCTCTTTCGGTTAACAATGTGACCATGTGCTTAAAATGGATAAAGTCAGGTAGCACTTCCCCTGGTTCCCATATATCTAATATATGGGAATATCATATATATATCTAATATCCCATTATATCTAATATATCTAATCCTGTAGGATATCTTAGCAAAATTAAGTGAACTTATAGTATTGGATATATTATAGTTTAATGTCGAAAATGTGTGAAATCGATCAACGAATTACACCAGCTCTCATTTAGTACATATAATAATTTTCTTTATTTTAACATTTAACCGAAACAATTTTAAACCGAATATGTCGGTCAATGTGTGACTTATTTTCATAAAATTTAATGGGCGCATATTCCTAAGTGTAATTGAGTAATGGCAAAAGTTCATGCAATCAAACCGGACTTTCCACTAGGCCAAATATACCCGATGTAGTGATCTACGACTTTCCAGCTGACTTTAAACTTTACATGTTGGTCAATATGTGTGATATTTTAATGAAATTAAGTGAATATGTTTTCCTAAACATAATGTGGGTTTCCGCTAAATATGAATGAAATGGTCTACTCCATGATCTAAGCCGCTCCTGATATAATGATTTTTTTTCTCTTTGACTTTTAATCATGTATCTAAATATTTAATTAAGTCACTTTGGTTGAGTTTATATCGCATATATCTTATTTGAGTTAATTTGGCAGATTTTAATATAAATATCTCTGACACGAAGCAAAATATAGCAAGGAAAGCAAAATAGTCTATGACCTGTAATGTAAGTTAATAAGATACTAAATATGATAGTAATCCATTCAAGGTTTTGACGAATAATAATCGTTGAATTCTTCCGAAACACTTTTATACTCTCGCAACATGTTGCTACAGAGTGTATTAGTTTTGTTCACCCAAGGGTTGTTTGTAACACCTAGAACTAATCAAATAATAGACATCTATATATATAAATGATCAGGATAAAAGCCGATTTGAAATCCGAGTGACTTTCTGTCCGTCCGTATAAGCGATAACTTGAGTAAAAACTAAGATATTTTAACGAAACTTGGTAGACGTGTTCCTCGTCAGCGTGAAGCGGTTGGCTTTGCAGATCGGCGTGATTGGACACTGCCACGCCCACAAAATGCCATTAATTGAAAACGCATAAGGCGCCATAACTAAGACACTAATTAAGATATAAGCGTGTTATTTGGTATAGAGGATCCTAGTAGGGCGGGCATGTGTGGCCAAAAAATTTTGTAAAAGTGAGAATGACCCCGCCCCCCAAATGGTTTAATATATATATCTCAGAAACCGTTATAGTTGTCAATCAAACTTGCTCCGAGTAAGTTTTTCGAGCATCTCCCCATTTACTGAGAAAATGAGTGAAATCGGATAATAACCACGCCCACTGCCCATACAAAAGTTATGTTGAAAACTACTAAAAGTGCGTTAACTAGTCGAAGGAACACGTCACAAACATTAAGTCTTGAAACAGATATGATACGGAAGTGTTGCATAGGAATTCGTTTAAATTTTTGGTTATGGGCGTGGCACCGCCCACTCTTAGGAAAAATCCCATATCTTAAGAACCAATTAAGCCATTTCAACAAAATTCAGTACGTGATATTATATTTGCAGTTTTATCTCACATTGTTAAAATGGACGAAATCGGATAGCAGCCACGCCTACTTCTCGCATAACACAATTTTAAGTTTCATCTGATACTTTCACTTTAAAGTAGATAAATCGAGCATCCATTAAAATATATTGGAATAAAGCTTTTCATGAATAGTACCTTAAAGATATACGATCTCATGCGTAAAAGTAGTCGAAATCGGATTATATTTTTTTCCAGCCACCAGATATCAAATATAAGGATTTCAGTGCCTCTATCTGACTTTGTACCGAAAATATCGGTAAATCTGTAAGATATTGTAATGAAATTGGAGGATTATCTTTCCATGATAATGTTGTACTTTGTTATAAAAAATAGTGAAACTCGAGTATATACTACCCCTAGCCCCATATACCTAATATACGGATTTTCAATCTTCCGTTAGACTTTATACCATATAAAGTGGCAAATCTGTAAGATATTGCAATGATATTGGAGGATTATCTTTCCATGATAATAATGTGCTTTTGAGTCAAAAATGAGGGAAAACCGAGTAAACACTTCCCCTAGCCCCCATATACCTAATATACGGATTTTTGGCCTTCCGATAGACTTTATATCATATATAAATAGTAGTAAATCTGTAAAATATCGTAGTGAAATTGGAGGTCTATCTTTCCATGATAATAATGTTATCTGGTGTCAAAAAAGGGAAAAATTGGGTAAATACTTCGGCTAAATTCAGAGTGCGTCTCATTCTGATAACAATGTGTTCACGTGTTTAAAATGGATAAAATAGGGTAAGCACTTCCCCTAGTCCCCGTATACCTAATATACGGATTTTCAACTTCTGGGTAGTCTTTATACCATATATTTCGGTCAATATCTAAGATACCTTAGCAAACTTAGGTGAACGTGTAATAACGGATATAATATAGTTTACTGCCGAAAATGTGTGAAATCGGTCTACGAATTATCCCAGCTCCCATATACTACATATAATATAATTTTCGCTATTCTAGCAGATTTTATGCCGAATATGTCGGTCACTGTGTGAGTAACCTTCACAAAATTGCGTGAAAACATGTTTCCTAATCTACTTGAATAATGAAAATAGTTAATGTGATCAGTGCAGATCTTCCTCTATTCCAAAATTGCCGGATATAATTCCCGAATTACCGACTTTCCACCTGACTTTAAAGCGTCTATGTTGGTCAATATGTATGATATTTTAATGAAATTAAGTGGATATGTTTTCTTAAGCACAACGTAATTTCGCGCTAAATACGAAAGAAATCGGCCTAGCTCATGGTCTAAGCCGCTTATTCCTAATATAATGATTCCCTTTTCTCTGGTTGACTTTTTCATATATAACTTTTGAGTTAATTTGGTAGATTTTAATATAAATATCTTTGACACGAAGCAAAATATCACAATGAAAGTACATGAGTCTGTGGCCTGTAATATAAGTTAATGAGATACCAAATATGATTGCAATCCATTGACAATTTCGTCGGATAATGAATGTTGAATTCTTCCGCAACATTTTTTAATATAAAGTTATGCACCAGTTAAGCACCTGAAAGCTCTCCCCGCCTCTGATCCCTTCAAATTGCAAGAGTATAAAATGTTCAGTTACACCCAAACTTAGCCCTTTCTTACTTGTTTAATATAAAGTTTTACCTGCACCTGAAAGCATTTCCCCTCCTTTGAGAGTCTGAAATGTTTAGTTACACCCGAACTTAACACTTTCTTACTTTTTAATGCAAAGTTTTGTCATCATCTCAAATCATGCCCCTTCTTTAAACTTTGTGAGAGTATTAAATGTTCAGTTATGCCTGAACTTATCCCTTGCTTACTTGTTTAATATAAAGTTTTGTCGCCAAATGAAAATATGCCCTGTCTTTGATACTTACAAATGGCGTGAGTATAAAAATTTCGGTTACACCCGAATTTAGCACTTTCTTACTTGTTACTCATGTTGTCGTTTGTACAGGACGGAGAGTCATCCGAAATTCAACTCATTTCGTCAACCTGATTATTTTGATATATATGATTCCATATATATCTCTATTAGCTTTAAGTGTTAGAAACAACTGTTAGGTGGATAAAACTATAAAACTCTGTTGCAATATGTTGCGAGAGTATAAAAGTTAACCAGATGGCTTTACTGTCGCAAAAGAAACAAACTATAATGTTGTTTTGTTTTGGAAGACCGCTTGGATGATGTATACGGTGACTCTTTTTCTGTGGCGACCGTTAAAAATTTGTTTAACAAGTTTCAACTTGTATCTGTATTGCCCCTTTACTAAAATCAAGTGTTGATTTCGTATTCACCTGATTTGATATATCATTTAGCAAAGCGGAATAAAACTCAACAATTGTAGTTTTTTCACTAAAATCATTAAGCATTTCATTATTTGTGTCTAACGCTTTCAATATTAGTCTCAATTCAAGGCAAGGCAAGGCATATCACTACGCATAAGGCGTAGTCTGCCTCGTAGAATTAAGCAATCGTATCAGTATGTATCTGTTTAAAGCTAAATTTTGTTAATTTCTATTAAACAGAGCAAAGAAGCTGGAATCCGTACACTAGTGGCCTTGGACGACCAAGGAGGTGAGTTAAAACATTTTAATTAACATACTCGTACGCTGTTATTCAAACATGAATATGACCATATATTTTAAGAACAACTATTTATATATATATATAGTAAATACTGTAAGATATCGCCTGATGTACAGCCTTATGTAGCCGTTTCGCTTCTTCACTTTTTCACCTCTTCCTGATTTATGACAACGAAAAAATACGCGTTTCCTTTTCTCACAAAAATGCTGCATTCATCTGCCCTGTGCTCGGGCTGTCAAATTTGCATGTTCTTCTTCCAGATTTTTCTGGCTAGTTTGCTCATTTCTCAAAATTTTGCATTGTAACGCGGAAAAAGTGAAACATTTTCTACCCTTCTCAAAATCTAATAGTGAGAATTGCCCTGTATATGTTTATTGATCGTTTTTGACAGTTATTTTTATACTCTGGCAACATGTTGCAACGGAGTATATTAGTTTTGTTCACCTAACGATTGTCCGCTGTCCGTGCAAGTAATAACTTGAGTAAAAACTAAGATGGCTTGATGAAACTTGGCGCACGTGTTCTTTGTCACAATAAGAAGATTGGTATTGTAGATGGGCGTAATCGGAAACTTGCACGTCCACAAAATGCCATTAACCGAAAACCTATAAAGTGCTATAACTAAGCAGCAAATTAAGACTTGTTATTTAGTTTACTTGTTATTTAGTATAGACGATCCTAGTATGGCGGGGCATCTGTGAATAAAAATTGTTGTAAAAGTGGGTATGACCTCGCCCCAAATAAGTTCAATGTACATATCTCACGAACCGCTAAAGCTATATCAATCAAACTTGTTCAGAACAAGTTTTTCTATAATGTCCTCATATAATGGGATAATAAGTGAAATCGGATAATAACCACGAACATACAAAGTTTATTTGGAAAACTTCTGAAATATGACACGAGAAGGCTGCATAGGAATTCGTGTAAAATTTGGACAATGGATGTGGCACCGCCCACTTTTAGGGGAAATCGCATATCTCAGAAAAACCTTAATAAATTTCAACCAAATTTTGTGCATGACATCATGTTTGCATTTTTATGTCACTTCGTATAAATGTCGCCCATTTCCAATTGGATAACAACCAAGCCTACTTCTCATGTAATACAACTTTAAATTTATTCTGATTCTTATAAAATGTAAAAAAAAGTAAAGGTATTCTTTTTTATTTTTCTTATGAAGTATACAAATCAAGCATAAATTTAGATTTTGGAACAAAGCTTTTCACAAATATTACGTTCAATATATGCCATCACATGCGTGAAAATAGATGAAATCGGCAAAAACAATTCAAGCCCCCTTTACTCAATATAAGAGGCACAGTGAATTTGATGACTTTATACCGAAAATATGGGTAAATCTGTGATATACTCGTATCGTAATGAAATTTGAGGATTATCTTTCCATGATAATAGTGTGCTCTTCAGTCAAAAATGGGGAAAATAGGGTAAATACTTCCCATAGCCCCCATATACCTATTTTAACGATTTTCAACCTTCCTGTAGACTATACCATATATAACGGTCTTGTGAATAGGCTCTTTGAAATTTTGAGAGCGTATCTTTCTGATAACGGTATTTCCAGGTGCTTCAAATGGATAAAATCGGGTAAGCCTTCCCCTAGCCCCCATGTACCTAATATACGGATTTTCACGTTTACGGTTTTGCGTAGACTTAATACCATATATTTTGGTCAATATGTAAGATATCTTAGCAAAATTAACAGAACATGTAATATCGGATATGCCAGAGCTTACTGCCGAAAATGTGTGAAATGGGTCAAAGAATTCTCCCACCTCCCATATACTACATATAATGATTTTCGTTATCATAGCAGAATTTATGCCGAATATGTCAGTCATTGTGTTAGTTACCTTCACAAAATTGCGTGAAAACATGTTCCCTAATATACTTGAATAATGAAAAGAATTAATATGATCAGTGCAGATCTTTCTCTATCCCAAAAATACCCGCTATAAAAATTCTCGACTTTCCATCTGACTTTAAAGCGTTTATGTTGGTCAATATGTATGATATTTTAATGAAATTAAGTGGATATGTTTTCTTAAGCACAACGTAATTTCGCACTAAATACGAAAGAAATCGGTCTAGATCATGGTCTAAGCCGCTTATTTCTAATATAATGATTCCCTTTTCTCTGGTTGACTTTTTCATATATAACTTTTGAGTTAATTTGGTAGATTTTAATATAAATATGTTTGACACGAAGCAAAATATAACAATGAAAGTACATAAGTCTATGGCCTGTAATATAAGTTAATGAGATACCAAATATGATTGCAATCCATTGACAATTTCGTCGGATAATGAATGTTGAATTCTTCCGCAACATTTTTTAATATAAAGTTATGCACCAGTTAAGCACCTGAAAGCTCTCCCCGCCTCTGATCCCTACAAATTGCAAGAGTATAAAATGTTCAGTTACACCCAAACTTAGCCCTTTCTTACTTGTTTGATATGAAGTTATGCCAGCACCTGAAAGCATATGCCTGCCTATGCTCCTTGCTCATTACGAGAGTATAAAATGTTCGGTTACACCTGAACTTAGCCCTTTCTTACTTGTTTATACTAAGGTTTGTCATCATCTGAAAATGTGCCTCCTTTAATCTTTGAAATTTGTGAGAGTATCAAATGTTCGGTTACACCAGAACTTAGATCTTCCTCACTTGTGGTTATTAGGAACATTTTTGAAATGATAACAATGTTTGATGGAGCTGCATCTAATTTTATAAACTAACAAATATAAAACAGAAATTCGTAATTCCTTCTTATTCTTACTACCAATTAAATTACGACTAGAGAGACATGTGTCTAAGAGGTGATTTCTCGCATTCTCATTTACAAGTTCATTAAGCCTTTTATAGTGGGTCTCTGCCTGAATTCTTATTTCTTCGGGGACTGTATTCACTTTTAGGTCACGATGAATATCAGGGTTTCTGACATACCAAGGAGTATTAACTACCTCTTAGCACCATATTTTGGATACGTTGAATAATATTTGTGCTTCTGTCATTGTCGCAACGCCACATTTTGACAATTTCGGGTTAAGTGTACATGGTCTTTCCAGCGCAGTTTGTTATCGAGCGTAATGCCAAGTTATTTGGTTGTATTGGCATATGGTACACAGACATCAAAAAGACTTATATGTTGATAAGTGATTCTTTTTTTTGTAACCGACTTACCACCGTTTAGTTTCATACTCCATTTCTTAGTCCAATCGACTAGGGAGTTGATTGCATGTTGCAGATTCAGCGAAGCTTTTTTCGTTCGTTCGTTTTTTTTGTTTTTTCTACGCATAGTATTGCGGTGTCATCAGCAAAAGAAATAGTCGTGTTGTTTGACAAGGTAGGTACCTCCATGTGGTACTCTTGCTTCAATTTCTTTTAATTTGGAGAATTCATTCCCTAAATTTACACAGAAAAATCTTAAAGTAACGTACGATTCTAGAAGAGCACAGTACTCAACAGGAAGACATAATTTTTGTTTTTGCATAAGGCCTTCGTGCCTCACCTCGTCGAAGATCTGCGCTAAGGGATTTTTCTATTTTTTGGATGTTATTCTATAAATAGTTTCATTGTTGATTGTTTGTTTCTGAAGCCGAACTGATGTGATAGGATTAACTATTGGGTTGTTCGGAAAGTCATTTCGTTTTTTCCCGCCAGAGGACTTAATTACGTTTTTTCGAAACTAACTTCACACTTAAGCCCCATAACCATTATATGTCATGAGAGCTGATATTGCAAGGCTTGTGTGTGAAAAAGTTCTATTAATTCTACCGAGTAGTTTTTGGTTGGTGCCTTTTTAAATATGGAGAGCAATAAGCAGCATTTTCGTCATATTTTACTTTTTAACTTCAGAAAAGGTAAAAATGCTGTCCAAGCGAGAAAAAAATTGACGGATGTGTATGGAGAAGGTGTGTTAACAGTACGCCAGTGCCAGAACTGGTTTGCAAAATTTCGATCCGGCAATTTTGATGTCGAAGATGCACCACGGTCTGGAAGGCCGGTCGAAGCTGACAAAGATGCGATAAAGGCATTAGTTGATGCAAATCGGCGAATCACCACACGAGAGATCGGTGAGAGGTTAAATTTGTCGAATTCAACTGTTTATGGCCATTTGAAAGGCATGGACTTAACCTCGAAGCTCGATGTGTGGGTGCCCCATGTCCTTACCGAGCGAAATTTGTGTCGTCGTGTTGACGCGTGTGATTCGCTCCTCAAACGTCTAGAAAATGATCCATTTTTGAAGCGGATTATTACTGGGGACGAAAAATGGGTTGTATACAACAATGTTAAACGCAAGAGGTCATGGAGCAGAAAAGATGAACCGGCTCAAAGCGTGTCAAAAGCCAACATTCCCCAAAAAAAGGTGATGCTCTCCGTTTGGTGGGATGTCAAAGGAATCGTTTTTTTTGAGCTTTTGCCGGACAATACAACGATTAATTCAGAAGTCTATTGTTATCAGCTGGACAAATTGAATGATTCACTTAAAGAGAAGAGGCCCGAATTAATCAACAGGAAGGGTGTAGTGTTCCACCAGGATAATGCGAGACCTCACACAAGTTTGGTCACTCGCCAAAAACTTTTACAGCTTGAATGGGACGTACTGCAACATCCACCATATTCTCCAGATCTGGCGCCTTCCGACTACTATTTGTTCCGGTCCCTGCAAAATTTTTTGGATGGCAAAACCTTTACCTCAAATGAAGATGTCAAAAACCACCTGGACGAGTTTTTTGCCAGCAAGGACCAAAACTTTTATGAGAGGGGAATTATGTTACTGCCAGAAAGATGGCAAAAGGTGTTGGACCAGAATGGCCAATATATAATTTAATAAAATATTTATTCATTATACGAAAACTGTCTTTCATGTTCCCCAAAAAAAACGAAATGACTTTCCGAACAACCCAATAGATAGGATTAATTAAAACAAATTTTTGAGATTTGTGGAAGTAGTGAAATTGGTCTATATGAGGAGACTATGTGTTGACCCTTTCCCGGTTTAGGAACCATTACAACTTCGGCAACTTTCCAAAGATTTGGAAAATGTATCAGACGGATTGATGAGTTGAGAAGATAGGTGAGCTTTACTAAACTTTTGTAAGGTAACTGCTTTAATACTTCTGCTGTAATTAGATTGAATCCTGGTGCTTCCTTAACTTTAAGCCCTTTAATTTAATTTTTAAATTGACAAATGATTGTTGCATGCTCTGGTTCCTCACTACTGAGGAACGCAAAATCACTACTTTAATTTTTTTTTCTTGGACGAAAAGTTTCAGCTAGGTGTTTTGCGAATGCATTAGCTTTATCACAGTCACTTCTAGCCCATGTATTACCTTTAATTTTTAATTGCGCAACGTGGCATGTTGGACGTTTAAGATATTTGATACTTTCCAAAGCTAGTAATCATATATTTTGTCAGCCGATAGTTGAGGTAAAGATTCGTGAATTTACTATTAGGGTTGGTTTTGTCAAGTAGTGAGCGTGTTTGTTGCCACTTCCGACGTAACTTTCTTTTCCTGGTTAGGAGATTTTTTATTTCTTTAGTGTAATTTAAATCTGTAATTTTCCGCTTCATATCTGGTGTATTATCCCAAGCAGCTGTTGAATTTCTTTTGTATTATTAATGTAATGTTAATCTGTCAACTTCTAGCTCTAGTTGTTCGATTGTTGTGATTTTTATACAATTTATTTTAGTCTGAAATATTTCTTTGAACGAAGTCCAGTCTGCATTTTTGTTGTGTAGTTTAAAATTTAGCTTTTTTTAATGACTTACCTTCTATTTCTATGAAATTTCGAGATACTTTCCTAGTAATAAAGAAGTCTATCACTTCAGGTATTTTTTTGGTATCCGTTGGCCAGTAAGTTGATGTTCCGGTCGATGCAAACTCACATCCTATTTATTGAGCCGCCTTGAATAAATCTCGCCTTTTAGCTGTGGTTAGGCGCGATCCCCTGTAGACATGCTTCGTCAAAGTTACCACCCGTAATAAACTTGTTTGTGTGCATATTGAAAAGTTCTTTATGTTTACCAACGAAAACTTCGTACCCCGGCGGGCAGTACATTGTATGAATTGACAGGGGTTGGTTCATTGCTTTTGGTATAATAGTTGTGGTTTGAATATTGTGCGTCCTGGTTTTTCTATCCTCATAATGTTTAATGTTGTTTTTAACAATAACAACAGTGTTTCCCCTCACACAATTGTGATAAATATTGTAGTCTTTATAAGTAATTTGGCAGTGCCTCGTGAAAGGAATTCCGGATATTAGATATATATTTCTTTTCTTTTTTTGAAAAATAATTTGAAGTTCTTTCTGGTCGTTTAATGATCCATTCGTATTCCATGTCATATCCCGGAGAGCACCATTCATACCTTAAATTTTGTTTTATTTTTATTTTTACGAGCTTATCTAAGCTGCAGAGAACGATATTGAAATTTTCTTGTTTATTTAACACCTCAAGGATTTGAGTCAATAAGTCTTGAGGCAACTTAATGTTTTTTGCGTTCATTACTTCTGATTTACTTTTCAGAACTTCGGGAAAAACTCACTCGTCTATACAAGATGCGGATTTTTTACATCATTTTTATTGACAGTGGGTGTATTATTTGAAGTACTGAACAAATTTATGGAGCTTTTTGTTCCGAATGCTATGAATGTCCTTGGCTATAGTATATTCTTTGTAGTTTGCCGGATGGCTTTGGCCACAGCTGCAGCATTTTCGTCTTTCGGGAATTGGATTCTGGTAGTTGATGGTTTTGTGCTTACCACTGCAATTCACGTATCTCCACCTTTTCCCACAGAAATTCTTGGTATATTTCGACATTGGCCTGGAAATTTTTACATTGAGGAATAAGTTTAGAGTTCCCAACAGGCTAAATGAGCACAACGGATTGAAGGTTGAGTTTGATTTCATAAATTTTTTTAACGTCTTCATAAGAATCAAAGGTAGATAGAAACATGTTTAATGGCTCCCGTGTTTTTCGCCTGAGTTTGTTTTCATTCAGAACATTTAATCCTTGTTCCTTTAAATCATCGGCAATAGCACTAATACTGGACGAATTAGGTAGATTTTTAATTATAGCCTTTACAGGGCTCATTTGTTTGTCTTCATAGGAATACCAAGATGGTTCCGATGCAGCCAAAATTTTTGTCATCGATCTATGGTCATCACTTGATGCGGCGCTTACTTTATGAATGCCTTTATTTAAAATTTTTAGAACAAATGCACTTTTTGCAATGTCTTTAATTTGGTTATTTAATTCTTGATAGTTACAGATATTTAAAATCATAGTGAGCGGTGGACGCGGTTCATACTTCGGCTTACGATTTTTAGCTGCTTTGTTTTCAGAATTCGATGACAATGAATTTTCTTTTGTGATAATCCCTGGTGAAACTTCAGTACTATTTTTACTGGACCTTTTGGTTTTCTTCAAAATCCACTCTATTTCCAGAGCCAAACATTCTTCATCAGTTTCGTAATGTGGTTGACCATCATTAGTCACAAGTGGGCTTCTATTTTGTTCTTTAAGCTTTTGATTTTCAGCTTCTTATTGTTGGTATAATTATTCGAATTCTATCAGTTTATATTTTAACTGATCTTTTCCACAAACTAGTTTTTTCATGAATCATGCTGCGGCTGTATTTAAATTACTTTATATGATAACTAAATTCTTTTGGATTTTTGATGACAATTTTCGGGAAGGTTTTCAGGATTAAAACTAATGGCAACCCTACCTTTGCAATATTTATAACAAATAAATTCTTGGAGTATACTTTTGGAGTACTATTTATAACTAAGCTAGGCTCGTAATAGGTAGAGTATAGTGCTATAATTTACAGTGGATTATGTATTTAATAAGAGGAATATAAGAAAATAAAAATAAAAAAATATAAGAAAATAAAAGCCCAAGTAATGGTGGACCGACTTTAGCACCTGCTGATGAAATTGGTAATTTGTGGAACAGCTGTTTCCCTGGGCCTTGGCACTTCGCTTAAACTTCCTGACGGGTTGCCCAACTAATACTTTTGAGTTACGTCACTTAAAGCATTTGATTTTTATATTTAGATGACAAATATTCACAGAATCGAAAATCTTTAAACTTGACAGCTTGACGTGTTGCCATCCTGTTTGGGTTGCATTGATGAAAGTTACATCACAAGTAGAAAACCAAGTCACAAAATACGCTCTACTTACAGCAACAGGAATGATTGTGTTTATATCACTTTGTAAGGCGTGCGCGTGGCATAATTACGACTTTTAGACATACTTACCGGAGTTCCTGGCAAAATCCATGATGCTGGAGTGTTACGATTGTCATTCATAGGTAAGGAATTGTTGAGCATATGTGCCCCAAAATACTACTTGGTATTTGAGAGATTCAGCATATCGTTTAAGGGAATACGTTTTAACATCGTACCGAGATTATGGAAATTCGGCAGATGCTGAAAGGGTGTACAACAAAACAATTTGGCTGAAATCAAGATTCCGTCAGCTTCCACAATGATTCAGTCTATAGCGAAGTTTGTTTTAGCACTTTGTGTTCTTCGCAAACTTTGCATCGAAAGGGACGATTTGCTTGACTATAGCGATGCATGTGAAACTGTTGAAAAAATTTCTGCGGAAAGAGGCGATATGGAGACCAATTATTTTCACAATTATGTCACATTAAATGAAACGATGTTAAAGACCAACTGTTCAGTCAAAGAAACGAAATTTAACTTCATTTGTATTTACTATACTCAAGACAATAAAATTCAAGAAATTTTATTAATAAAATAAGGAACTTCAGTGTTTTCTTTATTCAACATAAAATAAAATAGTTCAGTTTTTTCTTAATATCAATTTTGGTACATAAAAATGAGGTATTTCAGCGTTTTCTTAATTGTATTGTACATAAAATATTAAATATTTCAGTCTCCCTAATATCTAAATATATGTATAAACAAATGTACTTAAAGTTAAATATTTACATATATATAAGACTATTATTCTGTGTCTTTCCAGCATAGTCGCAATCATTAACTGAACATCATTTAGCGCCTCTATCTTCTCTATGTGACGTCTTTCACGCAATTTCTTCTTTTCCCTGTGCGATTTCAAGGAGCGTCTCCTGGACAAATTTTCTTTTTCCATTTCCATTGGTTTTGGGTTGGGTGTGGATGTTGCTTTTATTATGACAGTTTAGCTGCTCATTTGTACCTCCGGCTCAACTGAATCATCCATTGTAGTGATATTTTCGAGTTCTTCTGCAAAAACAATCATCTGCCTCTTAGCGCCAGAAGAGGGGTTATTATCCACAACTTTTTTCTTTCTTCCAAGCACTGTTTTATACCTCTTCTCACACTGCTTTGCTTATCTTCCTTCGATGTTGGTTGAAATTTCCCCACATTTCTGCTTTATATATTTTATAGTTTTCATTGGCCCAATTTTTGGAAAGTAGGTGGCGTATCTTTCCAATAAAAGACGGTTCTCACTATCAGTCCACTCTGGAATAAAAACAAGTAAATGCCTGTTCTTTGCACAATGGCTACTTTCTAATTTTTATATTTACTTTGTATGTGCTTGAAGAAGGGGCTTACAACAGCTTTATCCTCCATTTCAATAGTTTTTAATTTTATTTTTAATTTATAAATAATTTTCCTATATGAACGAAAACAATTGAACAGCAGACCGGGTGGCTTCTTTTTGGTCTTTTGTCATGTAGAAAATGGAAAATTTTCAGGGTATAATGCAGCATTTATATAATGTTGCCATTTAATGAGGCAACAATTTTATCGAGAAAGAAGACGCTTTGAGTTAATTAATATAACTCACCTCTATTATTATTACGCTTATCGAAATTCATCATATATAAAATAACATTATACAACATGATGGTTAAATGATACAACTTGCTGAAACATGTTGACCTACAAAAGTTGCAATATAGATCGAATTTGGGGCCTTTGTATTAGATAAGCGTTACCTAATGTACGCTTACAGACTCGCGATGGATGCCGCGATGAATTGATTTCCCTATGCTTGTCTTTTCGTCTATCCCAGGAAGCTTAAATTTGAATAAAAATTTAGATGTTTTAATAAAATTTGGTACGCGTGTCACTCCAAGGAAGATGGTATTGCAGGTGGGCAAATTAGAGCCACGCCATTAAACGCAAAAATATAAATTTCTAAAGCTTGAACATTAAGTTATAAAACTTTAATTTGGAACAGATTATCCGGGTAAAGAGCAGCAACTACAGTTTAGAATTTTTTGAGCCCACTCTTGAAATTTTTAATATATATATCTTCCTAAGTACTAAAGCTATACGAATTGGACTAACTGTTTAGTGTTTCTCGATACAGTTACAAATGGTTGAAACACGTTAGAGGCAAGAGGGTTAACCGTTAGGATACTTCAGTAGGTTTTAACTTGAATCGGTACAAAAACTTAACAACGGGCATGGTACCGCCCAATTTTAGGTAAATTCTTGTATCTCAACAACTGCTCGACTAAATTTGGTGTATATTTCTTTGATATCTTATGTTGCAGTTTGAAAATAGCCGAAATCGGACTACAACCATGCCTACTCTACTTATGAAAACTTTTTAAATTTCATCAGATTCTTTCTCTTTACTCAGCGAACAATAGTCGAAATCAGACTACGCATTTTCAAGCCCCTAAATACTGAATACGACAGCCTCAGTGACTAAGTCTTACTATTAACGGAAATGTCGGCCAATTTGTAAGATAACTTATTGAGATTTAGTTGGTATCATTTCCTGATAACAGTGTGGGCCGGTTGGCTTTATATTGTGTATATTGGTCACTATGTAAGACATCTTAGCAAATTTGAGTGGACGTATGAACGTATAACCTTGGATATACTGTAGTTTTGATCCACGAATTACCCTATTCTGTAATATATATAATGATTTTCATTGCTATAGTTGATTTCATGGCGAAGATATCGGTCCATGCGTGAGTTAACTTAATAAAATTTCCTGTAAATTTTTTATCAAAAACAATTCTTTATTTATTGTATTAATTAATTGCAATTCCAGATTTTCTTTTATACCATATATATCCGTCAATATGTGTAATATTTTAAAGAAATTGAGTGCTCACGCTTCTTTACCATATTGTGATTTAACGTTTAATATGAGTGAAGTCGATCCAGACCTTTGTCTAACTTCCATATACCGAATATACTGGTTTCAATGACTGGCACCTAAAATTAGGTCAAATCTCATATCTCAGCAACCAATTGATCAATTTTGACCAAATTGATGCATTACACAATCTTGATATTCCTATGTTAGCGATATAAAATAGCCGATTTCAACAACCCTTACTTCTCAAATAACACAATATTAAATTCCATTAGATTTTTTACAATATAAAATTTAAGCAAATCGAGATAGAACTGTGTACAATTAGGGCATTTAAGGGGTATACCCTTCTTCTAAAAACGACCGAAATCTGGCTATAACTTTTCCAGCCCTCTGATACCGAAAATATCGATTAATCCGTCATTTTGTAAATATCTTAACAAAATGAAGTAAATGTAATATCTTGAATATATAGTAGTTTCGATCCATGAATTGCCCAATCACCCACATACTACATATCTTTATTATTATTGTGTAAAATTGACTCCTGCTGAATTTATCGGTCAATATGTGAGCAATTAACTTAATTTGATGGATTATTTTCTGGAACATCAGATCAATATATGCAGTAATTGTTGACAGTTTGGTTGACTTTATATCTTAAATATCGGTCAATCTAATGTTTCAATGAACTCAAATGGATATGTTTACTTTATCATATTGTGATTTAATATCAGATTATATATCTAATATTAAGATTTCCGCTCCTCTGGCTGACTTTATGCCGGATATACAGAGCAATATTATACGTGCGATATTTTAATGACAATTATTTAACATAATGTGTTTTAGTGCTAAAAATTTATGAAATTATTCCATACGTTCTGATAAGCCCTAAGAAACAAATATATTTATTTTCGTCCGTTTGGTTAACGATATTATTATTAGTGAGCGTGTTTATTCGTTACCCTTTCACTAATATACTCAATATAATAACTTTTGTTATTTCGGTTAAGTTTTTACCACATATATTGGTATTAGGACAAGCCTTTTCAATAGAACTAAACAATGATATTTCGATTAGCAATTTTTTTACAGGTAATGTTACGAATGTCGATTCACTGTTTTATCTAATAACGAATGTTGAATTCATATTATTATATTCTCGCAACATGTTGCTACATAGTATAATAGTTTTGTTTACCTAACGGTTGTTTCTAACGCCTAAAACTAATTTAGATAGATGTGGAGTTAAATATATCAAAATGATAAGAAATATGAGAACACTAAGATATCTTAGTGAAACCAAAAAACACTAAAGCTATATAAACCGAACAAGTCTTTCTGAAGCTTCCTCATAGAGCGTGAAATTGGATGAAATCGCATTATAACCGCTCCCACTCCCCATATAACCGTTATGCTGAAAACTACTAAAAGTGAAAACTACCACACAATATTCTACAAACTTTAATGCATTATATTACCCTGATATTCATATGTTACAGTGTGAAAGTGGATGAAATCGTATTACAACCACGGGTACTTTACTTATATTACAATTTTACATATCATCTGATGCTTTCACTTTGAGGTATATAAATGAAGTAAAAACGTAGACATCAAAATAAAACTTAAGAAAAATAGTGCCTCCGAAGTAGACTTTTCAATTCCCCATATACCGAATATGTGGACTTCAGTGCTGCAGCCTGCTGACTTTTTCCGAAAATATTGGCCATTCCAATTTTCTAATAATAAGATAGGTGGTGCGAGAAGTGTATAAATCGGGGAATACCACCCCTTTATATGGATTTAAGACTCTCAAACTTATAATATATATGGTTTAATGCCGAAAATGTGTGAAATTGGTTAACGAATTATCTTAATAAAATTACGAGAAAATATCTTCCCAAGCCCTCATTAGTTAAATAATAGCGCAATCAGTCCAGACCTTCCCTATCCTAAATATACCCGATGTAGTGATTGGTAGAAGCAGAAATTACCAGATTACCGAAACTTAATAAAGAGTTTTACATACACATCCGATATATGTATATATCGTATATATCGTATAGATTTATATATATATAATATATTATAAGTTTTAATTTCCAAATATGGAAGTAAACTAAGTATTTTTACTTGGTATTCCCATAGTTATTATCTTAAAGCAAATATTCTAAAAAAAAACATAATTTGTCAGCGAGTAAACAAATGATCAAAAAAATTATATATATATATTATATATACATATACATTGAGCCAAAATGCCTTGGTAATTTTTTAGGTTTCAAATTATATTGTATTATATTATATTAATTTATTTTATTAAGACATCTCGCACTATATTCAATATATAATATAAAGTTATGGGGATATATATTTCCGTTTTGTTTGCTTGAATTGTGGTTTAGTTACAGCACTTTATAATTTTTTCGATTCAAGGTAATTCAACTCTACTCGTCATCCCCTTTTTGATATATGTATATAACTCTGTATCTATCATCTATAATGCTCTGCACAACATGTGTTTCTTAAAGAGAGGCATGATAAGCTTGAGCTTGAGGAAACGCTTTATGAAGCCAATGTCAAAGTATTATATACGATTTTGATGGACATTTCCGTAATCTTAAGTTAAACAGTCCAACTGGTACCCTATGAGGAACATTGCTGTTGGAGAGTCATATGCAGAATATATCGAAGGTGTTAATTAAAAAACATTACTTGCTGAAATTGTTTAGCATGGCCAAACCCAAGGAAGGGATGCGCTCCAGATTAGATTAGTTTACATGGTCCATCGAATTGAACTAGAACCATAATGTAATGTAACATGAAGAATGAAATCCTCAGGCCATTTCGAACTCGACTGTAAGGCGGACTTCAACAGGAAGTTAATCTAAAATTAAAAGCTGAGAGAGATTAGGAGACGGTAACTAAAGATATAAGTGCAGCACGAGGAGCTAATTAAAGGACAGTGACTGTCGTTAAATTATCTATCATATCCCATAAATAACGAAAAAAATTAAGCAATAATTTAAATTTTTAAATTTTAATTCGATAAAAAATTGGGCAGGAGGATATTACAAAATATTGCACTGATAATGGCTTTGCAAGGCTTCTCGAAGTGGTCCACTAGTCAAACATTAGCTCGTGGTAAGTGGAGTGATCCATCCATCAGTGAATCCAAGTGGTTCGCCGATAGTGCTATTTGGAAGAAAAACAAGCAAACGCGATTCTACCAGAAGTTAAATTACATGGCTGTCTTATTATGAATTCCTTGTCTAATATAAAACTCATGTTGATATTTGATTTAAAGTGCGGCGAATGCGAATTGGAGGTAAATAATGAAGACAAGGAGAAGACAGTGCAACCGTCATCTGTTTCCGGAAGACTTAAGGTCCATGAGCTTAAAGAATTGTATTGAACAACATGGATAACATACTGGTTCTGAGTAAAAGTTTGAAAGAACATATAAATATATATAAACAAGTGAGGAAGGGCTACGGAACATTCTATAAATCCGCAATTTGCAAGGATCAAAGACGGGGAAAACTTTAAGGTGTTATCAATACTTTATAAAATATTAAAAAATGTTTTGCAAGAATCTAACATTTATAATTGGACGATCTTTTGATTGGAATGCAATCATATTTGGGATCATATTAACTATTACTTTAGGTCATATACCGATAAAATCAATCGAAATTTGACAAATCACCTATTTTTATGTTAATAGTGCTGTGAGCAGGTACATCAGCCATATTTTTTTATTACCAAACGACATAATACTAGTCGAAGTTTTCTCATTTAATTTTCTTGAGAAATTTTCTATGGAGATATATGCGATATAAATTCAATCAACAGGAGGAAATTTATTACACCATGTATATAAGGATAAAATCGACCAGAGGGACGTAAATCATAAAATTAGAGGTATGGAGACCAAGGTCTATACCGATTTCATTCATATTCAGCGTTAAATCATATTATGGTTAAGATAACACTTAATTTCATTAAAATATCACACATATTGACCTATGTAAACGGTTAGAGTCAGCTGGAAAGTCGTTATATTGGGCTTAGGGGAAGAGGAATCAATAACATTTACTTTGGCTTTAAACTAAAGCGTGCTCGAGAACATATTCCTACTCAATTCTATTAAGATAACTCAAAATTTTACCATCATATTCGGCATAGAGTCCACTACAATAATGTGTTCATTATATGCAGTATATGAGTGCTCGTAATTCGTAATTCGTAGTAATTCGTTCATCATTTTCACTAATTTTCGCCAACAAACTGTAGTATATTCAAGATTACACGTTCATTTAAATTTACTAAGATATCTTACATATTGACCGATATACACGGTATAAAGTCAACCGGAATTTTGAAAATTGTGATAATATTTCTAGTAAAAAGAAATATTGGGTTGTTCGGAAAGTCATTTCGTTTTTTCCCGCCAGAGGACTTAATTACGTTTTTTCGAAACTAACTTCACACTTAAGCCCCATAACCATTATATGACATGAGAGCTGATATTGCAAGGCTTGTGTGTGAAAAAGTTCTATTAATTCTACCCAGTAGTTTTTGGTTGGTGCCTTTTTAAATATGGAGAGCAATAAGCAGCATTTTCGTCATATTTTACTTTTTAACTTCAGAAAAGGTAAAAATGCTGTCCAAGCGAGAAAAAAATTGACGGATGTGTATGGAGAAGGCGTGTTAACAGTACGCCAGTGCCAGAACTGGTTTGCAAAATTTCGATCCGGCAATTTTGATGTCGAAGATGCACCACGGTCTGGAAGGCCGGTCGAAGCTGACAAAGATGCGATAAAGGCATTAGTTGATGCAAATCGGCAAATCACCACACGAGAGATCGGTGAGAGGTTAAATTTGTCGAATTCAACTGTTTATGGCCATTTGAAAGGCATTATACGAAAACTGTCTTTCATGTTCCCCAAAAAAAACGAAATGACTTTCCGAACAACCCAATACATTATGTTTGTATTAAATTGTAGGTATTACTTGTTGCCATTTTGAAGATAATTTTATAATGCCAATCTCATAGAAACCCTTATTCCTATCGGCACAAACCTGGGACAGTCGATTTTCACAAGCTTCCCTTGAGGCGAATCTTTCACCAGCAAAATCATTCGACATAGGCAGGAACAGGTAACAATCAGGTCCTGCTAGGTCTCCTCCTGTAAGGTGGAGGCTTAAGAACCTTGAGGACGCTTTTGCGCAAGGTTTTGTTCCGATATCTTAATTGGTGCTTGAGTTATATACTTTAAAGTGAAAAAATCAGATTGAATTAAAAATTGTATTCTATTAGAAGTAGGCGTGGTTATATGCGATTTCGATCATTTTAGCACTATAACATAAATATATTAAAGCGGTGCTACGCACCAAATATGGACGAAATTGGTGTAGTACTTTCTGAGATATGGGATTTCACCGAAAAGTAGGCGGTATCACTCGCATTGTCCAATTTAGGCATGGATTCCTATGTATTCCCTCTGTCCAAGCTTTAACGTTAAATTCAATATTTCTGACGTGTTGATTCAGTGGGTTAACCCTAGTAGTAGTAGTTTTCGTTAGTAGTTTTCAACATAACCTTTGTGTGGGAGGTGGGTGTGGTTATCACCTGATTTCACAAATTTTCTCAGTGTGTAGGGAAGTGCCAAAAGACTTGCTTCAAGCAAGTTTGACCGATATAGTTTTATTGGTTCGTGACATATGTATGTGCATTAAACCTATTAGGGGACGGGGCCGTGCCCACTCCATAAAAATGTTGAACCCATGAAGCTTGAAATACACTGCTCAATAACAGTAATCCGTAGCGTTTCAAAAAATGTGTGAGAGATGGGTATTAGTAAAACCCGAATAACACCTATTCAGTTTCAATAAAATGGATTGGTGGAATGGTTCAACGGCTTCTTGGAGAAAAGTCGTTGACAAGTATCAAAAAGATTGAGACATATGTGGACATACTATGTATGGACGTGATACCACTCACTCAGGGGTATATGAAACAAATTATAAATAGCAAAACCCCAGTGAAGTAAAATTTGGCAGTGAACTTTGTTTACCCCTTTGACCTAAAATTAAAAAAAAAGGTAATGTCAAGAGAAACGGCAAGCAAACGTTCAACATCCGGGAAGAGAAACTGAGAGAATTGACTTATTCTTCTAGAAAATACGTTAATATTATGAGTGGCAAGATAGAGGCTTGGTATGATAAGACGCTAAGCTCTGAAAGATTTCAATGAGGAGATTTAGTCTCGCTTTCAAATCCACACCAAAGAGAGGCTTGGAACCAAAATTGTAGGGCAATTGAGAAAGTTTGTATAAAGTCACCGTTCAGACTTTTTCCGAGTGATTTTCCGAGTGGAGTTTGAAAATCATCGTGGTAGAATTGATGAAGTTATAGTAATACTATTGCGCAATCCATTCAGATCAATAAATCGTGGTTAGTACACTAAGGGAATAAACGATTAAGTTATATAAAGAAAAATCTTCAAGATAATTTGAAATAATATATATTAATCACCAAACTCGACAATTAGTCACATCTCCACATATAATTTACACAGTCAACCAACTGCCATTTCTATTATACTTCCTTTTAATGTCTCCATAATCTGATAAACATGCCGTTTTTACTCAACAAAGACACAAGCTAATTAACTCGGAGTTTTCGTACACTTACATCTTTGCTGAATCTTCTAATTTCAAGATATTTCGATGGAAACCTTTCGAAGGTAACTTTATTAATAAATTCAGATTAATGGTAACAACTAAGAGTATATTATAGATGTTATATGATCTTATAACTAATGAGAATAAAAATCTTTGTTGTTAGATGTTAGTTTAGAGAAAGCGAAATTAGAAGATAACTAAGAATAGTATGGAGAATGAAAAATAACTACCGGTAAATCACTGAATACAACGAAAAAATTTCGTCTCATATCAAATAATTTTATTGGGAATAAGGAGGTTAGGGGAAGAACTGAACACTTGTTTTCTATTAATCTCCATGGCATTGGTAACAAATACCATTAAAACCAGTAAACCCTTACCGCAACATTTTACTGTGGGTGACTCTTGGAGCCTTAATCTGCTACCAAATGTGATATAAAATAGTTCGGGAGCAATATTTGTATACTCCAGGAACATACTGAGTAGGGTGTAATATTTTTGTTCACCAACTCTTGTCTGTATCATCTTAAAGTAAAATTAATATTATATAATGTTATGCACCACAAAATAGTTATAACGTTATATTGGTCTCAGTATATCTGTTTCTTTGTCTGTTTGGCCAAACAAGCGGTAACTTTAGTAAAAACTGGAAATTTGGGGAAACTTAGTTCATTGGTCCACAGAAGTTGGTATTATAAACTTGCGGGCCGATATCGTCACCAAAAAATCATATTTTTGAAAATAGTTCACTGGCATAACTCAGCAATTAAATAAGTTGCGAAGGTTGAACTTGAAGAGAATGTAAGTAAGGATGCAATTGGTTAAAACATTTTTACATGTACCGATTATAATAATTTTAGTCTTTCCGTGTAACTGAAACTGAAACTGTGACTGAACACTTCCGTGTGTAATAAAATTAAGCGCTTATGCTTAATTGAATATGTTTTGGTATTAAAATTAGTCAACTACCGTGCGTCCCTTATACTTAATATAATGATTTTCTTCATTCTGAATTTAAAACGAAATATTTGTTAACGTATTATATAATTATATTGGGCTGTGTGGGGCTGGGCTGGGGTATGTATATTGGGCTGTTACGAAAAATAAATGAAAACGTTTCAGACTTTATCTAGCCTCTAATACTTAATATAATAATTTTTGCCCCTCTGAATGTTTGTATACTATACGCGTCTATTAGTACATATCGAAATAAAGCGGGATAATGGGGGTTTATGTTTCGCTTTGTGCCATACATATCTGTTAGAGTGCCAACTTAGCTTTCTTCTAATGCCTTGTAATTTACATTTAAAAACATCACTAATATTTCACCTTAATTCCTACAAATTTCTAGAGTATCTTATATTTCTACGAGCCCGAACTTACCCTTTATTTAATTGTAAGTTGTATACAATTATAAACATGCGTTAATTTTTGGGTTAATATGATGTTAAGTGACATCATATTTGAACATCAAAATCTTTGCTACAGAAAATGAATAGAGCTTTGCATATAAAGATTACTCTGTTTTTAAAAAGTGATATTTTTCTCTTTTTATAAAATTCAAATTTGTACCTCCTTCGCCTATAAAAAGTTTTTTATGAATCTAATTTCCTATATAACAAGATAAACATGAATTTTGACATAATGTTTTTTAGAACAATTGGATAGAATTGAAGAAGGAATGGATCAAATAAACGCAGATATGAGAGAAGCTGAAAAGAATTTAAGTGGAATGGAAAAATGTTGCGGAATTTGTGTTCTTCCCTGCAATAAGTACGATTTTCTTTTCTGATATTTGTTTATTTTAACTGCTTTCAATTAAAACAATAGGAGCCAATCATTTAAAGAAGATGATGGAACATGGAAAGGCAATGACGATGGAAAGGTTGTAAATAATCAACCACAAAGGGTTATGGATGATAGAAATGGAATGATGGCCCAAGCGGGATATATAGGAAGGTATTTATATGAACAAAAATAAAGCAAATTGAACCTTTTAATTTTCTTAAACTTATTACTTAAGTTATATTTTGATATATCGCAAATTTAACTTTATAAGCAGCATGGAAAACTATTTGTTAATAGTACATACAGGCTATTCGGAAAGACTATTTAATATAATACACAAAACTTAATTTTTAATATTATAATTATAATATTACAATTATATAATATTATATAATAATTATAATTTAATACTATCTTTCTACGTTGCTCACATACTGCTATATCGTTTATCCGATTTCGATAAATTTTGGTCAACTAATTGTTCGCATTCGCAGGAAGGTTATACCCCAAGCCTTCAGTTACGTTAATAACCAGAGAGCACTACTAGAAAATTTCGCTTATATTATTGCATATAATGTTCTATATTTTGATCGTTCTCCCTTTTCTTCCCTGCTAATACATACTGGTCGCAAAAAAATCGTCGCTAGGTTCAGCTAGGGTTGATTTAATACTATTAAGGTAATTACGAATGAAAAATCCTACTCAGTGGCTTTAGGGTTGAGTTATTATAAAGGTTCGGAATTTTTATTTTTTCTTTTTTATTACATCTCCAGCAAAAACCAGCGAAAAACATGATGATATTTAATTTTCATAAAATAGCCTGGACACACGTTCTTGAGAATACTTTGTTTAACACTATTCCTACCGACACTTCACGTATACCTATTCCTACCGCGGCCGGTCAAATGACCGGTCTTTCACAACTTATATTTTTCAATATTTAATGCAGACCAATAGCCTGCCTACCAGAATAAAAATATATTTTCTTTTATTCAAGAGTACATAATCTACATTTAATCTTCTTCGTCGCATTTTTTACAAATGGGCTACTCAACTGTTCATTTTCCGCATACGTACTTTTTACATTTTAGACAGATTTTGTTCGTCTTATTATCTTTACAATACCTTATCTGACATGTTTTCCGTTCACGAGAACCTGTACTTGTACTGGCGATGGGTATAGGCTGATTTTCTTTGCCGAGCTCTTGTTGGTATTCGATGGCAAGGTCTTCTGGCAATTGGAATAGAAATTCCTGTCTTGTAATTTCTCCTCCCGTAGTTTCTTTATATAACACCCATGCATTTATCCCGGTTAAATCCAAGATATTGAAAAATACTTGCAAAGGCCATCTCCGAGATTTAAATTTTACCGAATAATTTCTGGCCATTTGGTCGGTCACATCTGCGCCAAATTTGGTACTATTATACAATTGAATTGTCTCTGGTGTTCGGGTGTCATTTTCTTCAACTTGCACAGAGTTGTGCATTGAACTGAGAATTAGAACCTTCTTTCTTAGTTTGGCTTTGTAAACTGTCAACATACAATTATTTTAGCGATAGAGTTTGGTTGAGAAAAGTGCCATGCCGTCGTTTTTCAGTTTTGCCAGTCTTGGTAGATCTTTTCTATTTGCTCTAATTGTCCCAACAATCGTTTTTGCTAAAAGTTTTGTTGCTAAAGGTAGGCTTGTAAAAAAGTTGTCCGTGGTTATATTTCTTCCACATCCTACATACGGTTCTGCTAATTTCATAGTAACAAAATCTCCAAGAGGAACTGAGGATTCTTTACCTTCATCTTTTTCCAAATATGGAAAGCCGTTTATTATATTTTTGTTACGTACATCGGATGCTAACCAAAATTTTATACCAAATTTGTCCGGTTTATTGGGCATGTATTGAGTGAATGCTTTCGTTGGAAACAATTGTTCGTCAATAGTAATATATGGTCCTGGCTTATAACAATTTTGACTGTTGCCAATAAACTTGTACCAAACTTCGGAAATCATAGCGAATTTATCGGTTTGTAATCGTTGGCTTCGTTGATCTCTGTCGTCAAATCGAATAAATCTCATAATCTCCGCAAATTCATGTCTACTCATAGTATTTGAGAAAAAAGACGGCCCTCACTTTTTATTCCATAGAAGTGCTATATCTATATTCTTAGCCTCATATGCACCGCGTGCATATAGAATTGCAAAAAATGCATATAACTTTGCAGTAGACAGTTCCCATTTATATCCCAACGCTCTAAATGCCTCTACCTCTGTGCACTTTCTTATAAGTTTGATTATATTCTTATCAATTATCACAGAAAATGCCTACTTCGCCTTTCATAATATTACGTTTACTGTACCCAGTCGGGCCTGATGTTTCCCTAAAACATTATCACCAGGTGCTCCTCCAGGATTGGACACTATTTTTACTTACTGCCAAACAGTTCCGTTCATCGCAATTTCTCTTACCTCTTCCTCATTCTCACTATCGGAACTAACTAAAAGTCTCCTTCTCTTTCTCCTACGTACGTTCGAAATATTCTCTTCGTTCTTATCGGTGTTCGAGTCGGTTTCAAGTGGATCATAATTTTTCGTATTGTCATTTTCCATATCCAGAATTTCCTGATCATCTTCAGAACATTCTGCATCGATATCATTTATTCTCTCTAATAATACATTCGCACTCCTCAAATGTCTTGACATTTTGGGGTAAATATTCAACGGAGAAAATAAAAACTAAAATATGAAAATGTAAATCAAAATAGATAAAAATGAATAAAAGATAACGTATTGTTACGACGTATTGTTAGTCTGGTTCACATTTTCTAAAATGGCACTTATAACACGTAATACGATAGAAAATATTAAAGAATAATAATAAAAGACACCAATGTGTATTTGTGTAAGAAACAGTATTTAGAGTATTCATCAATTGAGCTACTAATAATAATATGCTTAATTATTAATATGCTTGGCAAATGATTTGATTTATAAATGAATTAAGTGGCTGTTTAACTTTTTTAATAATTTCCTTTAGTGAACTTTGTTGTGAATGATCTGAACAGTTTGTAGTGTAATTGATTAAGTGATGCGAAAGTGCATCTGTTACAATATTCAAGTGTCCAGGTTTATAAACTAATTTGGCAGCACATTCTTCAATAAAAAATTTCTAACGTTTCAGTGTTGTATTCGGATTTTTTTTGAGATATAGGAAAAGTTAATGATTGGTGATCCGAGTAAAATTTCAAGTCTGGTTGGAAAAGTTCAACCTGTTCTTGTAACGCGTTTATCTTTCCTAACGTTTCTATTGGTGCTGTGTCTAAATGTCTAAATTTCCAATAGTAACTAGCATGGCCTATATATGATTTCATTTCTTTTAAATTTTAGGGTTTTGGATAGTTCCCAATAGTTTAAAATAGTCTATTTTTTTAGAATCGACTGTTATCCTATTGCGTCTTATAATATGTGCAAGTTATTCAACTGCATCTTGGAAGAAATGTGACTTTTCGTCAGACATTTTCAGTTTAGCATTGTGCAGTGCGGTGATTATAATTCGAAGGATTCGAAGGAGGAGGAGATTCCATATGTTCTTCGGGTGTGGAAGAAAATATTAACACGTCGTCAAAATAAGCAAACGCAAGTGAGTGCTTTTGCTAGGCTGCATTGTTCCGTCATTTAACAATTTCTCAATCTCTTTCTTAGCAAAGTCGTGATCAGACATTTGTCCATATCGGATCTTCTGATTCGATCCTAATTTATGCTTGTACTGTGATTATAAAAGGCAGTGTTTCACTAACATTTTTTTTTATTTTCATCAGTTCATCTACTTGACCTTTGAACTCATTATTATTAGTGGTATTGATTTTTGCTTCAACTTTTGCAATCTTCATTTTTTTTGTATTTTAAACCATATTCAAACAAATTTATTTCTGCCTTCATTTCAATTACACTTATTAATTTCAGAGAAAGTTGGGTGATGTTCAAACATTGTTATTATTATTTTTTAATCAGTGACTGAGTAGCCGTGGTTTTTAGAGGTTTGATTGAGGATTTAAAGATTGATTTTTCAAATTTTCAAGTTAAATTTATGTAATTACCAGTCGGTCCTGTGTCCACTAATACGAGGGCGGGTCAATAAGTACGTGATCCCAAAAAACAGTCGCCATAACTTTATTGGCTGACAAACCCACCTTGGCCTTCTTTGGCGCCGATTCACCCTTAGAAACCCACTGTTTTGACTGTTGTTTGGTCTCTGGTGTGTTGTGATGGATCCATGTTTCGTCCACGGTTACACAACGGCGCAAAAACTCCTCCATATTGCGATTAAACAACGCCAAACCTTCCTGTGAAGTTGTTACACGATTGCGTTTGTGGTCGACTGTGAGCAAACGCGGCACCCATCTTGCGGAAAGCTTTCTCATGCCCAAGTGATCATTCAAAATTGAAACCACTGAGCCACGCGAGATCCCTACGGCTTCCACAATCTCTCGCACTTTCAATCTTCGGTCGGCCAACACCATATCGTGAATTTTTTCCATTGTTTCGGGTGTAGAGTCCTCAACTGGGCGTCCAGGACGTTCGGCATCTTCAGTGCTTGTACGGCCACAACGAAATTCAATAAACCACTTTTTTACCATAGATATCGATGGTGCAGAGTCTCCATAGTATTTATCAAGCTTAGCCTTGGTCTCGGTAATGGTTTTTTTTCGCAAAAAATAATGCTTAATAAGCACACGAAATTCACTTTTTTCCATTTTCTCCTCAAATTAGTGGGTAGTCTGATAAAGATAGCTGTCAAACACAAACTAACTGACGCAGCAAGTTCAAATTTTGACAGGAGTCAACTGACAGATGCCTGTTGACGGGAGTAGTGTTGTTTTTTCAGTAAAGAGGTCAGAAATTCAAAAAGTCACGGACTTATTGACCCGCCCTCGTACAGCTACCGGCGTATTTGTTAGACTGTACTTGGTAAGAATGCAAAGCAGAATATTTGAAAAAATTAACAGATTTTTAATATTATTGTATAGTCTGATTGATTCTTTGTGTTACATTTTGTGGTGTATCCATATTTTGATAACTGGCTATTTTATTTCTTTGATACATAATGTTTGAATTCGTAGAATTACTATTTAAATTATTATTATTATATCTCGTGGTTTGTACGGTCCACGTTCATTGGGATGGGTTGATTGAGGTTGATGTTGAGGTTGGTTGAAATGGGTGGAAATCCTCGTTGATCCGTGAATTATATCCTCAATTATGTTCAATCTCGAGGTGGTCTTTGCTTAGATTTAAATAAAAACCCATTTTTGTATTATGTTTGATTAGAACATCCGTGTTCCTGAGATTTTTGTTCTCATAATTCTTAGGGCATTGTAATATTTCGGATGGTGATTGAAGCTTTTTTATTGCTTTATGAAAGTCCATGGAGGTTGCAACCATGATCTATAGATCATTGATGTGGAGTTAAATGTCCTCGTGTTGGGCAATTGGTGTTGTTTGTGGAAATTTTCGTTGCTCTACTGAAGCTAATCTTTGGAAAATTCTTCCTGTTGTTTTCGGATGGTTTCCATCAATACAGTGATTTGTGCATGGATTTGGGCCATTTGTTGTTCCATTTTGGTTTCTTCTGTTTTACTTATTTTTCTATTATTATCGAATTTTTTTTTAATCTGCTGGCTTCGTGATGGATCGATATTCCTCTTCTTTTACAAAAAAATATTATTATTATACTATTTAAGGAATTATACTTTAATTATGGTTGAGCCCTAATTCACCATTCAAATCCCCGTTTGAAAAAAATCGAGTACTTGTGTGCATTCTTTATAGATCTAAATCCCCACTGCTTACATCTGGTACTATTCACACTACTGAGTACACGTGGTTTTGATGTTCATTGTTTTGTATCTTACTGATAAAAATGTTTTGATGTGCATTGGTTTTTGTTACTGATAAAGATGTTTTATTGTTTATTGTTTTGATACGATTTAGTACGTGACTTTGGCAAAGAATACATTATTTAACTCGCTCTAATCACTGCGCAAACAATTGCAAGTTTGGTATTAGAACAGTGGTTGTCATGAGAGAAACTGCGACTGTGTGAGTGAGCACGAAAGTAAAGGCACCTAGTGAGTGAGAACTATGTAACCTTACATTTTGAGAATTTTTTTTATTCTCTCGTGAAACAAACATTTTGTACTTCTTTATTCATTTTAAATATTTTACATTTAGAAGAAATATATTGGAACCGAAAAATTTTGACTTAATTGCATTTAAATTACCTAAAACACAAAATGTAATGCTTGATATCACAAAGCATTCATAATCATTAATCATTTCCCGCAGGTCACATTTGCCCATTGTACAAACCTTCAAGTAACAAATCTTAGATTTTTCACTCATACATACGCAGGCGAAATTGCAATAAGAATGAAATAGAATGAGGAAGAGAAGGGGCAAATCATTAGGCACTTTATTAAGTTTGCCTCAAATGTTCTACTACTAAAGCAGCTGAATGCCTCAAAAAAGGCACTAATCTGCCATAGAGTGTTGCCGTGTTTTGCCGTGTTTTGCCGTAAAATTTATTAATTTAAGTATGTTTTTGATAAATTTTCAAATTTTTTTCCATTATTAGACTTCCTATAGATAAAATTTACTTAGTTTCGATCGAATTTTTATATATCGATTTTTTTGAATCGATTTATCGAGTTTTATGTTATTTATATTATGTTTTTAATTTTATCAAAAATATTTATGCTATGATATGAAAACGATATTTCAAATGACATTAGTTGCACCCATAAGCTAACCTTGGCGGACATTGCCCCTAAACCTTTCCAAAAAATGAGCGTACAATTAGCTTATTAAGATTTTAGTGATTCTGTTGCAAGTGCTATGTTTGCTCTTATAGTTCAGCGAAACTTAATACTTCTAAGTCTCCATCTTTTCTTAACACAACCGAGTTCGTCCTCTTTTTTGATAAATTGTTCAACATTTTGAATAGTAGCGTTTTTGGAGCAGTAGGGGATTTTAAAGAACCTTCTTCAGCAACTGCGGACCAACTAAAATTTCTTGAAGAAGCCGAGGAGTCCATCCATCAAACTCCATTAAAGTGTACGATTCTTTGGGTCGCGAAATACCAAACACTTTTAATTTCAAAAAAGGTTGGCTTCTCAATATAAGCAGTTTAAGACGTTTTTGGCGCTTCTGGGCACATAAGGTATTCACACATTTATTGACAAGAAAATTGCCTCAAGATAGACTAGAGAACTTTTTCGGACACATAAGTAGAGGCGGGGGATTTGATGTGAGATAACTCCGCAGCGTTTCTCGTATCTTTTCAGACAAGCCTGGGGCATAGGATATATTCGATGTGTTGATAAAGGGAATTGCGAACTCTTGTTTTTGTGTGTTACACACAAATTGTAATCACGTCCGTTTGTCTGCTTATGTGAATCGGAATTTATATCTATGTCTGCCGGTATGAATTATTTGATAATTGGCCAAATATTTGTCTGCCGAAGGCCGCAATATCCCTAGTTACCTTGATCTGTGATTTTGAAATGAGAACTTTTTTAATTAGTCTTGTACACTTATTGTAATTATTTTTTAAGTGTTTTCGTGTACCAGGTTTAGGACCCTTTTCTCACCACTATTCTTTTGATAGGGTTTTTTAATTAGCATTTCGCTGTGGGTGAATTATATAATTATGATTTTTGGTTTGTTGTACCTGAATTGTGCCCGGCTTTTATACAATTATTATAATTTATATATTCATTTAAATTCTTACAACTAGATTGTTCTGTCTTTTAGAATGGATTGTTAATGTACCTGAATTTTTTGATTTTGATTTGTACTTGATTTTTATAAATTTATTTTTGTTTAAATTATTACAAGTAGTTTGGCTTAGCATTGTAAATATCATATGGGTGAAAATAGGCCTCCTAGGGAACCGAACACCCAAAAAAGATCGGTAAAACGCCTACATTGCAACCTCAGAGGTGGTGAGGAAAAGCAATTCATATAAGAATTAACTATTCAATTAACTTTTGTTTCTAAAATATGCCGGAAAATATTCTATTTTATGTTAAATTATTAATTAAATTTAATATTTAATATTATTTAATATTTTCCCTTAAAAAGCCACTTTCACAGGAAGTTTTTATTTAAAACTATGTGCCGAAAAAGGAGTAAAATTGATCAGGTGACCTCAGCTGTGTGAAAATATTGAAAACCATATGATAGAGTGGTTATTTGTAGGCCTAAGGAACGTTGCTGCCTCGACAACGACTGAACGATGAAGCATATAATAAGCACAATAAAGCACACCTTCAATATTTACAGATGCGATCCAGTATCACGATATTTATTGAAGGTTTAGCATCAATATTGATGGATCGCGATCCATATCACAAAATATTTATATATTGTGGCGAATATGAATTCCAGAATTGACGATAACTTGCCAGAATCTACCAGACATCGAAACTAGTGGTTGCCAGAATGTTCGAATAGCGTAATTGTAGCAAAATCGAATGACAGAACAAAGCAGAATCGGCGATAAGCTGCCAGAATCAAACAGATAGCGAACCTAGTAGGTGGCAGAATGTTCGAGTGATGATCTGTTGGTAACGATCTACTATATAAGGGCTGCCGGAGTGGCAGCAAGGCACAGTTCAAATAAGAGTGTTGCCAAGTAAAGACAAAGTGAATTATAAGTAAGTTCAAATAACGAGTAACAAAGTGTAAAGTTTTGAATTGGAAATAAAGAAAAGAGTATAACTATTAAATTGTGACTTTAATTGAACAATCCAGTGATCGAACTCAGGGTAGAGTTTCAACGTGAACGATTAATTTAGAAAATCCTTTACAATATTTTGAAATTCAGATCGCGGATAGCGGATCGCGGGATAAATATTGAACGTTTAGCACATTGTGATATAAATTCGCCATACGAAGTATTGAAAAAATTAAAAACAGCTAAATTTTTATTAAAAGTTTATTATTTATTTATATGCATATGAAAAATTTCTCATTTTTAAAGATTTGTGAAGTCTTTTCTATCTAGGAATCATTTTTTTTCTGCAATACTTTCTTTGCCAAACACGTTTTTCTTTGGTTTTCTTGAGACATTTTGTAAAAAAACGTACAAAAAATTAAATAAATATTAAAGTAAAACCTTGTTTTTTTAACATTTCTTTCAAAAACGGCCTTTAACACGAATAAATACTGTCGCGGTAATTATTTAAAGTGTAGCATTCAGCCGCGATTCATCACTCATCAGTATCGACCGTGATCCAAATATCACGGTAAATATTAAACGTGTAGCTAAGTGTACGTGTACTGTAAGCTATCACAATTGTGGTATGAAATGCCGACCTAGTAATCCAGTAACTAGAACGTTGTATAGCGTCGAAGTCACACTGAGGTATTTTCAGTCACCATCGTGATCGAACGTGGTGTATTCAAAAAATTACGAGAGTTTTCGTTTTTTGAAAAAAATCTTTATTCATTCGTCTACATTAATGTTGTCGCCTTCAAAATAGTCTCCATTCGATATTATGCACTTAAGCGCTTCTTTCAATCATCGAAACACTTCTCCAACTAGATTTTTCGGATAGCCTTTAGTGATTTCAGGGATACGCTTTTAATGTCATCTATACTTGTAAAACGAAATAGGAAAAAGTCACTATGACTTTTGAAAAGGGAACCATGTCTGGCGAATATGGAGGCTGCGCCATCGTTACAGAATTGTGTTTGGCCAAGAATTCACGAACAACCAACGAAGTGTTAGCAGAATTGAGAAAAAGTGAACAAAAGGTATGAATTGTTTTTCCACAAATTCGGGCGTTTATTCGGATTGCCTCACGCAAATGGCGTTGAACTTGTAGGTTGTACTGCTTATTGACCGTTTGATCTTGAGGCAAGAATTCATGATGCAGTATGCCATTAAAGTCGAAGAACTCGATGATCTAATGAAAATATTACCAACTTCTTCTTTAACGGATGTCGAAGCGGCTATCTGATATGGGTAGGATTTTTAATAAACTGCCTAATCACTACTTGCTCTGACGGTCGCCACAACATTTGTATTGAATGGCAAGGACACATTTAGGTCAGAAAAAACAGCAGAGTATTCCGCTTTCAATCGCTCGATATACCCAATTGCAATTATATTCTCTGGACCACCTACATGAAATAAAATTCCCCTTTATAAATTCAATTTAGCACTTTTTTTTCGAAGTAGGTTGTAAACAATTATATTGCTATAGGGCTTAAGTGTGGGTAAAATAAAGGAATCAGAATTTTAATGGAAATATTTACGGTGTACTTGTGGGTAATTTTATCAACAGAATAAATGGATCTGTTTAAAGATTAGCACATTTTACAAAAATTTTTGATGGCTCAGTATCTATAAGAAATTTCAATTTTTTCCTTTGAAAGTCCTATAAACTTTTAGGGGATCTACCCTTAAAAAATTAATTTTTTTGGAAACTTCTTCTGAATACGCATCGTTAATAGTTTTTGCAGTGCACCTTCGCAATATTTGTTTAGTTGGCGGTAGTAGTCGTCGTCGTAACTCTCAGTTGAAGGATGTAGGTCTACATAGTTTACGCGTTGTATTTTTTATTATTGAGACAGTCTTTTGTCAGCGTCATGCGTCATCTGAATGTAGGAGGTCCTTTGGAAAGATCGTTGGGCTTAGCACTTCGATACACATGGAATTTATAGAGGCTAGGGCCAACAGCCACATGAGCTGGATTGTGTGGCTGTTATCCGCTTACTTGTCTAGGAAACGGTACTTTATTTCCTACGAAAATCATTTTATTAGGACTTCGTGTTTGCATCCTGTAGTCCGGTTATCTATTGTCGATAAATCTGCGCACGAATAAGGAGCGTAGCATGATTGGAGTCCAGCTCCTAAACGAGAATTCAATGCAATTAATACCAGTAAAGAGTCCTGGTGGTATTCTAAGAAACTAAATTATTTTATGATTCCAAGACTTCTTTATTTTGATAAGACATTAGCGTTTTGTTAGTTATTGCTGTCAACTTTTTTTCCAACTTCATCATAAAATTTCGTTATTGACAGCTTCTCTTGTCGTAATGTAAGCATTTCTTGTTCTAATATGTAAACTGGTGTTTTGCTCGCGTAAAATATACTCGACCAATAATGGCTATGAATTAAAAAATTGTATTAAGAGAGCCAAAAATGTAATCCACAGAATATATAATTTTGTTGCTTTTTATGGCAATTGCCTGATAATGCTTATTGTAAACGGTATTAGCTTTTTGACTCCATGACAGGTATCGCTTCTGAATTCTAGTAAGAACTTTACTAAGTCCAGAGATACCTGAGATGTTTTCTCTATATGAGTGGCTAGCTATCAATGCAGCCACTGTGATTAGGAAGTCTCGGGTTTTCTGTTCCTTTGTTGACCGAGAATTGAAGCGAATTCGATTTTCCTTCATAGTCATACAAATATTCTAATTAACTGTTGCCTTATAGAAGATCCAGAATTTTTACTTTAGATGATGCCAATAGTTTTTGTTGACTTCTATCTTACCATTAGTTTCCACTATTTTATATTGATTTCTACTGAACATTTTCCATCTACATTTCATAGCTTCATCTAATATATCAATGATAAACTCATTCGAACTATTTTAAATACATTAATTATAAATTATAACATTTTTTATTTACTCCTCAGTAAAAAATTACGTCATCTTGCATTTTAAGAAAATTTGGTACGTTCAATGAACATTCGGACATCGCCTGATACCATTTGAAAAAATATAATTTATTAATATTTCTTTGCGAATTCTCTGCTTGCTAAAACAGTTTACAACTGCTTTGGAACAGATTTAAATTAGCTTGTTTTTGATTAATTCTTGGCAGAGATGCTCAATTACATTTAGGTCGGGGCTTTGGGCAGGCGTTTGAACAAGTTTTGGGCAATTGTAGATCAAACTAAGATTTGTTACGCTTAATGTGTAAACCGTACCCCGTTGGCCTTAAATTAGTGAAAAGGTGCATAGGGACGTGTGATGGTTTTGATTGCTAATTTTAGACTATATAGAGTAATAAAGAGGGAAAAGATTTTTTTTTTGACAATTTCGGTTTTATTCAATTTCAACATATTTCAGTTCGAGTGTCCTTGTATGCTTGTATTGTAGTGTGTGCAACGATGTAGTAATGTTGAATGCTAACACAGGCTGCTTTGTTCCTTGGAAATATTACATGTGGACAGCGGCTTGTTGATCGTTTCCAACAATATATGCCAAGCATCTTATCCATTGAATCCACTCTGGATTAGCTAGCATTGTTCTATTCTCTGGTTATTCTCTGGTTCATTTTTAGCATCAGCATCTTGCCAAGGTAAAGGTTTGGCTGATATGCAAGGTCGTAATTATCTCCAACCTCAATGTCGAATACACGACTTCATCATCTGTCATTTGTCCTCGATTATACGTCTCTCCTCATGAGTCATTTGATGGTAGTGTATAATACGTCGTTACTATTTCCAAATTTAAATTTGAATACATGTATTTTATATGTATATATATATGTATTTTAGGAATATGAGGTTTATATCAATGTCTAGACGAATTTCATTCATATTCAGCGCAAAGCCATATTATGTTTAAGAAGGCATGTCAACTTTTGGCATTACACAAGTATACTAGAGAACATATTTCCACACTTTCTTATGAAGATAACTAACATATTGACCGATATAAGTTATAAAGTTGACTATAATAAAGAAAATCATTATATGTTATATATTGGAGCTGGTGTAATTAGTTGACTGATTTCACACATTTTCGGAATTAAACTGTAGCATATCCAATATTATACGTTCTCATAATTGTGCTAAGATATCACATAAAGCCAAGAGGAAATTTAAAATTCTTATAGCATATATTTGGGAGCAGGGGAAGTATTTTCCCAAATTGATCTATTTTAGACACAAGGGTACACTGGTTTCAGCAGAAGGGCTCTCTGAATTCCACTGAGATACCTTTCATATCGACTGATATATACGGCATCAAATTAACAGGACGTTCGAAAATCTTATATCTTTAATCTTATATCGAAATCGTTCGTAATCCGATTTTACTAATTTTTGACACCTGGGCATAATATTATTAGACAAAGGCTTGCTCTGAATTTCAGTAATATATCTCACAGATTGACCGATGTTTTCGATGAAAAGTCACCCATAGGCACTGAGTTGACAAATTCGGTAACTGAGGATTTGAAAACATAAATTACGATTTCTTTTTTTTTACGATTTTTAGGCGTAAGGTGGCATACCCTCTATACTGTCTCTCTCCATACTGTGATTCCCTATACGGAATTCCAGATTTGCATTTTAATTTGTTGCGTTTCCAAAAATGGTTATAGCACTTTATCGGTTTTCGCTAATCAGCATTTCGTGGGCGCGGAACTTGTCCGCTGACGCCAATCTGCAATAAATATGTTCTTATAGGGTCAGGCGAAACTTACAGCAAGTTGCATCAATATATCTTAATGCTTACTAATCTCATCCTGATCATTTGTAGATGTATATATAACTATATTCAGATAGTTTCAGATCTTATAAACAATTGTTAGGTAAACAAAGTTATTATACTCTGCTGCAACATGTTTGCAAGAGTTGAAAGAGTATTAAAATGCTGCGTAAAAATTTAATATTCTTTATTCGTTCAAATTGTGGTTAGATTACAATCGTATTTGATATCTTACTAACATATTGGGTCTAGAACTATATTCGTGCTTTTTGTTTTTTAAATTTTAACGTTTATGTAAGAGAAACATGTACAATAGTATTATTCAAGGTATTGCCCATCTGAAGCTATTACATTTTCCCATCTTTCTGGCAATTTGAGGATTCTATCCTAATAGAACTACGTCGGCTTGGCGAGCAAAAATGAATCAAACCAATTTTTGGAAAAAAACACCGTGAGGGCGTTCTGCATCGAATGGAACAAATGGTAGTCCGAAGAGGCAAGGTCTGGGCTATAAGACGGGTGAGGCAAAACTTCGCAGCCGATGTTTTCGAAATAGTTTTCAATCGGTTTTGCAACATGTGGCCGAGCCTTGTTATCATGGAAAATTATTGCCTCGTGTTTCAAATTGCGGGCATTTGTCGGCAATCGCACGCTTCAATTTGATGAGCTGTCATATTTAAATTAAATAAAAACATAACATACATAAAAATTATTGCTTACGCTTCAAATGAATGACATATACTGAAAAAGATGCACAAAGACAGTGCGTAGTGTGCAGGAATAATAATCAAGTTACACCTTCTTTTGGCAAACCAAACATAGATCATAGGGCATAGACTCACTTAGTTTCATTACTACGTTCTTCTTGTATGGTATACAATATATTTGTATTAAAATCTATCCAATTATCTGAAATGATATATGTGATATAAACTCAACCAAAATTGCTAAACTTCATATATTGGATCTGTAAGGAAGAAGTCAACCAGAGAATCGGAAATTATTATATTAGGGATCTAAGGTCTAGAGCCATTTCATTCATATTCAGCGCTAAACCATATGTTTAAGAAAGCATGTCCACATAATTTCATTAAAATATCACACATGCATAGACCCATTTCATTCATATTCACCTTAATTTGTATTAAATTTATCGCTTGTATTAGTTGTTACAAACAACTGTTAGGTGAACAAACTATTTTATACTGTGCAACGAATAGCGCAAGCTAAGTTTAAGGTATGCGTAGGTTAGCAGTTGTAAATGTGTGCGAACCCGAATATTACATATTACAACTTAAATGCATTTTATTGCTGTTTCTAATATTTCACTTTAATTGTTTTATTTTTACAGCGGAGGGATTACATTTCACTTCTGATGTTGTCCGGATGCCTTATTATTTCATTACTACTAATTTGGGTTAATTATATTTAGAATTTATTTTTAATTCTATTGATATCATAATAATATTTGTAATGCAATACATTTCACCGACGATATTTTAAATGAAACAATTTCGCAGATTTCTCTGCTTCTTTCTTTACTTAGTAAAGTGGACCTCAGAACTTTGTTCTCCGGTTCTGAGCAGTGTTATTATTTTGACTGAAATGCTTGAATTCTAATTTGCAATTTGTATAGCTTTCTGGGTTTTAAGATTCCTTGTTAATTCTCCATATGGACTTTAGTGTACTATAAATAAATATATTATACATATATAATAGCCTCAAAAACGGCGAATTAAAATTGAAATTGCTACAAATAAGCCACAACTTAAGCTACACCAACCTCCTCAGACTGCCAAAGAAAGTTTCATCATAATATTTCTAATTTTCCCGTTATTTGATCAATTTATGTATATCTTTTATATATGTTTCGACTAGTTTTAGGCTTTACGAGCAATTGTAAGGTGAACAAAACTATAAAACTACGTTCAACATGTTGCGGGAGTATAAAAATGTTGCTTATAACACATTGCCACAGAGTATAATAGTTTTGTTAGGTCTAACCTTATGTTAGCAAAATTAAGTGAACATATAATCTTACATATACTGTAACGGATTTTCTAAATTAATCGTTTTTACTTATAATTCACTTGCACTTTACTTGGCAACACTCTAATTAGAACTGTGTCCTTCTGCCACTCCGACAGCCCTTATATGGTAGGTCGTTACCAAGAGATGGTCACTTCTATATTCTGGACACTACGAGTGTCACTGTCTGGCAAATTCTGGCAACTTATCGTTGATTTTGTTGCATTCTTGCATTCGTGTTCGCCATAATATCATAGTTAGGTGGTGAAAATGGGAGAAACCGATAAAGATTATCGTTATTCTAATTATCTTAATGAAATTACGTATAATTCTATGTGGTACTCTCTGGTAACATGTTGCGGAATATAAAAAAAGAGTGCAAGAGAGAAACGTTGGTATACAAAACTTGTTTAATAGTGGGTCCGAATATCGTTATGAAAAGCAACTAAAAGAGAACCACAGTGCTAATAAATTATAGGTAAAACGAAGTATCTTTTCGCAAAACTGAGATGAAGAATTTTTTAACGACAGCCTACACAATGACAATTTTTTGTGAAAGAACTCACAACGAAAAATCAACGAGGACACGTGGATATCTTACTTACAATGTGACTTAATTTTGGCTCTATCACAACCTCGTGCCGTTTCTGTGATAAAAATTTCTACAATCTTATCGTAGAAATTCTCACATTTTCTAAATAACGTTGTCAAAATATCGGACATGTATAGCGAAATACAATACAATATTTTCAAAAATAGTAAACCGCGATACCCTCACATCTTATATACTGATATGATATAAAATTAATATCAGTTTCATTAATATCCTTACCGATATTCATATATGGTCAACAGGGATGACCAATATGGGTAACGTATTGGCACCACTCCAAATGCTATTCAAGAGAAAATGTGCACGCATTGTTATTACCACGTACTTTTCAAAAAATTTCAAACCATTAATAAACTTAAAATGAGATTTATGTTTCTTAATTGTTGACTGAGTTGCATCACTCAATAATTCGAATAACGCAGTTTTCATCTCTCTCAAGCAGAAATAAATATTTTTTTACACCTAATCTTTCGTTTGACAAACGTTGAGAAGGTTCGACAAAACTTATAGAAAGTTTATTCATTGTACATCCGTTTGCATATTATATTATTTGGAATTATTAAATTCAAATATCTTTTCAATATGTTTTTTTAAGAATAACGAATGACGCTCGTGAAGATGAGATGGAGGAAAATGTAGGTCAAGTGAACACCATGATCGGAAATCTTCGGAATATGGCATTAGATATGGGTTCCGAGCTAGAAAACCAAAACAGACAAATCGATCGAATAAATCGAAAGGTATTTGAACTTTCTGTTATATTAACAAGTTTCATTTTTATCTATAAAACCTTAATTAATTAGCTCATCAATATTATGAACAATTATATATTATATATTATATTTTAGATATCTTATTATATCTGTCGGATAATATCGCCAGAACATATTTTGTAAATGTAGTACTTATGTAGCGGACCAGATACGCATTCATTCATGAATTAAAATTTTTTTCGTATCCAAGTAAAAATTTTATCATTCCAGCTTTCAAATGTTTAACAAGAAGCCGGTTAACGTTAGAAAATGAAACGAATATAGTTTATAAGAATATGAGAATTGAATCTATGCCCTATATTTTTTGGAAGGTTGTGAGGAACTGATTTTTTCTCTAGATGTTTTTAAGTACTGATTTATCGGGAATAAAGTCAACTGAAGGAATTTCGAAACGTGTAACATACCTCTTTTTATACGTAACGTACCTGATTTAGAGGTTGTTTGCAATACTTACAACTAATAGAGATAGATATAGAGTTATCACTATCGAAATGAAAAAGATGGGACGAAATGATTTCTATCACGAACGTCTATCTAGGAGTCCGTTTGCCCGTGCAAGCGATAATTGGAGTAAAAATTGATATATATTAGCGGAATTTGGTACCCTTGCCTATTGGTCCCTGAGGGGGTTAGTGTTGTATATGGTCAATGTGGGACCATTGCCACCCAACAAAATGCCGTTAATCGAAATACGAAAATTTAATGCAAAGAATCACAGTAACAAGGGGAGTCTGTTGCTAAAAGATTTTTGAAAAGTACCGGTGTAAAGAGGGACAACCAAATTTAACCTTGTCAATCTTATCTTACAGTTTCAAAATGAGAAATCGCACTACAATCACACCTACTTCATATCTAATACAATAACAATTATATATTTTATAAGGTTAACTTGCAATAACATATTTAGGTATTTCATTAACTAAACATTCTTAAAAGTTAAATTCCATTAATCCAGTTAATATTTAAGTAACTTAAGGTACTAAAAAACATTGATAATTAAGAAAACTTTTAAACAATTTATCACATTTCATTTAAATAAACAAAAGATTACACTTTATATTCTGAATTCAATTAATTTTTATACTTTCGCAATATGTTGCTGCAGAGCATATTAGTTTTGTTCACATAACCGTTGTTTGTAACACATAAAACTAATCGAGTTAGATATATATATATATATATAAATAAATGATCAGGATGGAAAAAACCGGTTGAAATCCGAGTGACCGTTTGTCCGTTCGTCCGCCCGTGCAAGCAGTAACTTGAGTAAATATTAAGATATTTTGATAAAAGTTGGTACACGTGTTCTTTGTCAACTTAAGGCGGTTGGTGCCATAACTAAGCAGCAAATTAAGATATAAATCTGTTATTTAGTATAGAGGATCCTAGAAAGGCGGGCATCCGTGGGCAAAACCTTTTGCAAATGTGGGTATGGCCCCGCCCCCCAATATGTTTAATATACATATCTCAGAAACTTTTACAGCTATATCAATCAAACTTGCTCCAACTAAGTTTTTCTATTATCTCTTTATATACTGAGGAATAAAAACGCCCACATGCCATGCAAAGGATATGTTGAAAACTACTAAAAGTGCGTTAGCTCGCTGTAGGAACACGTCAGAAACATAATATCTTACAGCAAATATGGTACGTAAGGGTTGCTTAGGAATCCGTGTAAAACTTTGGTGATGGGATATGACTTTGGTGATCAAGAACGCCTTAACCGATTTCAACAAAATTTGGTGTGTGACATTATATTTGCATTCTTATATCACACCGTAAAAATGGGTGAAATTGGATTAAAACCATGCCTGCTTCTCATATAACACAATTTTAAGTTTCATGATATCCTTTCACTTTAAAGAACATAAATCTAACTTTAAACCGTTTATGTTGGTCAATATGTTTAATATTTTAATTGATTTAAGTGGATATGTTTTCTTAAATATAATTCGGTTTAGTTAATTTGATAAATTTTAATATATATATCTCAGACACGAAGAAAAATACAGTAATAAAACTACGTGAGCCTTGATCTGTAATATAAGTTAATAAAATACCAAATATGATTGGAATCCATTTACGGTTTCGTCGAATAATGAGTGTTGATTTCTTACGCAACATTTTTGAATATAAAGTCATACGAGCATATGAAAGTATTTCCCCTCCGTTGAGCTTTGCATATTGCGAGAGTATAAAATGTTCGGTTACACCTGAACTAAGCCCTTCCTTACTTATTATTCCTTTACTTATGTTTATATCAAAGTCGATCAGTTTAAGGTGTTACAAACAACCGTTAGGTGAACAAAACTAAAATACTCTGTTGCAACATGTTGAGAGAGTATAAAAATTACACACAATTGTGTAAAATGGGCGTAAGAAGAAATTTATCATCAAATGTGATACACATCAGTTTGTATTCCTAATCATCAAGAGAAAGTTCCTGTTTCTTGTACGACGGAGTCAGCGCTGTAGTACATAGGCTCATCGTCTTATATAAAAAAAAACTGTAAATTCAACATTTCTTTCCCCGTTATTATTTTAGTTTTATTTGGAATTATTATTGGAATTAATTATTGGAATGTTTTCTTGATAAAACAAAATCATCAATATCCAATAATTTTAAATTTTATATCCATTAAATTTTTGGGAATTCACAGTTTCTTTGTGTTTCAACATATTTTTAAACTGTTGCATTCTTTGTGTTGGTTTTTTTTATGTATTTTACAACTTATAGAAAGTTGTCGAATAGGTAGGCAGAATCAGATGGTGGTATGCCTAGTTGTTCTACATCAGCTATACCCAACGTCAACGCATGCAGTTTTGCATATGATGCTTCTGCAGACAGTATGTTATAAATGTATCATATAATTTTTATAATATTTTTGATATTTGCTTTAAACGCGAAAATAGCAATGTGATGCAAATAGATATTACTTGTCAGTTATGTATTTTTTTAATAATTTTTATTTAAAACCCAGTTCAAAAAATCGATTTCCCATTAATTGCAAAACGTACTGTATACTGCTTTAAGATTGGTGAATAGAGGTGATCGTATGAAATCTGATTAACCTCTTCTGAATGATTTGTTGTGCAAGCAGAGAAAGCAAAGAAAGCAGCATATGAAAGCAGGGAAGCTCGCGAGCTCAAGGCGTGGGCATAGCTGCTCTATCTGCAAAAATTTTTTGAAAATTTTTCTATAAATAATTGAAGCATATTACGATTACATTAATACTTGAAATATAATATTTGGTGAAAAATAGCGATCTACAAGCGTAATGCAAAAGAAGAAATTCGTAGTAGGTATTATAAGGAGAGTCGTCTTTCAAAATAAATATTACATTCTATAAACATGTCAAATTCTGTGGCCTTCTAAATAAAATTAGAATTTTCCATCTGGGAAATTTCGCACAAATTTTTTAGTGACGCTTAAAGGTAAAGTTTTGTACAAATAAACACACATCGACCATTGCAATTGAAACTTTAAATTTGAAGTTCTGTGATTTCTTCATTAAATCCGTTTAATGTTTAATGTAATGCATAACGTTTTTATGCATTATTGGTCGTTATCTGGTGGCCTATGTAGTCTGTTCGAATAGACTTGGGTTGTTCGGAAAGTCATTTCGTTTTTTCCCGCCGGAGGACTTAATTACGTTTTTTCGAAACTAACTTCACACTTAAGCCCCATAACCATTATATGTCATGAGAGCTGATATTGCAAGGCTTGTGTGTGAAAAAGTTCTATTAATTCTACCCAGTAGTTTTTGGTTGGTGCCTTTTTAAATATGGAGAGCAATAAGCAGCATTTTCGTCATATTTTACTTTTTAACTTCAGAAAAGGTAAAAATGCTGTCCAAGCGAGAAAAAAATTGACGGATGTGTATGGAGAAGGCGTGTTAACAGTACGCCAGTGCCAGAACTGGTTTGCAAAATTTCGATCCGGCAATTTTGATGTCGAAGATGCACCACGGTCTGGAAGGCCGGTCGAAGCTGACAAAGATGCGATAAAGGCATTAGTTGATGCAAATCGGCGAATCACCACACGAGAGATAGGTGAGAGGTTAAATTTGTCGAATTCAACTGTTTATGGCCATTTGAAAGGCATGGACTTAACCTCGAAGCTCGATGTGTGGGTGCCCCATGTCCTTACCGAGCGAAATTTGTGTCGTCGTGTTGACGCGTGTGATTCGCTCCTCAAACGTCTAGAAAATGATCCATTTTTGAAGCGGATTATTACTGGGGACGAAAAATGGGTTGTATACAACAATGTTAAACGCAAGAGGTCATGGAGCAGAAAAGATGAACCGGCTCAAAGCGTGTCAAAAGCCAACATTCACCAAAAAAAGGTGATGCTCTCCGTTTGGTGGGATGTCAAAGGAATCGTTTTTTTTGAGCTTTTGCCGGACAATACAACGATTAATTCAGAAGTCTATTGTCATCAGCTGGACAAATTGAATGATTCACTTAAAGAGAAGAGGCCCGAATTAATCAACAGGAAGGGTGTAGTGTTCCACCAGGATAATGCGAGACCTCACACAAGTTTGGTCACTCGCCAAAAACTTTTACAGCTTGAATGGGACGTACTGCAACATCCACCATATTCTCCAGATCTGGCGCCTTCCGACTACTATTTGTTCCGGTCCCTGCAAAATTTTTTGGATGGCAAAACCTTTACCTCAAATGAAGATGTCAAAAACCACCTGGACGAGTTTTTTGCCAGCAAGGACCAAAACTTTTATGAGAGGGGAATTATGTTACTGCCAGAAAGATGGCAAAAGGTGTTGGACCAGAATGGCCAATATATAATTTAATAAAATATTTATTCATTATACGAAAACTGTCTTTCATGTTCCCCAAAAGAAACGAAATGACTTTCCGAACAACCCAATATTAATGCCTTATCTTAATGTGACGCCATAAACAAAAGAAAAAATTGAGCTAACCAAACAAACGAAGAAAACCAATTCAATAATGCGGTTGTGCTACAGGTGAAAACTACATTGATTATTAAAAATAAAGTGTACAGTGTCGCAATATAATAACAATAGTAAAAGTAAATAATTAAAAATAGCTTTATATACTTTTACTTCGGATGCAGAAAAATTTAATAATCGCTTTCATAGAATGATCACCCTGACCAATAAGAGTTCAAATTCAGTCTCATACGTATATATACGGAAAAATGTTGGAGATAGTGATTGTTGGGGCTAATGCGGAAGGCGCATGGCACATATCACTTAAACATCTCACGACCTACTTTTTATTGATAAATTCTAAATAAAAGTTTTAATAATTCCATTCATAATAACTGCTCCTTTTATCTTAGTAATAAAATTCAATTACTACGTAATTGATAAATAGACTCAATAATATCATTCTTTCTGTGATAATTAAAAGCAACAGACAATTAAAAGACAATTTATGTTAATTACCAATTTCTTTTATTACTTTAAATTTCGTGTTAATATTTTTGGAAATGTTTAAAAAATATCTAATTATAATTTGAATAAAAATTATGAAATTTTATTTAATATAAGTCTACCTTTCGGTTGTCATATGTGTGTTATTTTAAATAATAGTTTGCCAGGTTTCTTGAACATAATGTACCTACAGTCTGTCTGTACAAGCGATAACTTGAGTAAAAATACCCACGAACCTTGGGGCTCTGACGATGTTGATATTGCAGATAAGCGATATCGGATTTTTGCCGCGCTGCAATATGATGTTAAGTGAAAAATTATAAAGTACTATAACAAGTACAAAAATTAAGATGGAAAAGTAATTTGGTACGGAAAATTAGAATGAGGATTGGCATCTGTTGTTTCAAATGTTTAAAACTGGTCGTGCCCCGCCCCAAATGGTTTTTTATTGTATGTATCGGTCAATATGGAAGATATCTTGGCAAAACTAGGTGAACATATAAACTTTGTTCAAGAATAAACACAGTTCCTACACATAAAGATTTTTGTTATTATGAGTTATCTTAATAACATAGGAAACAGGTTCGCGAGCATTAGCTTAATGCCAAAGACAAATGCAGATAAATGCTCAGATATTCGATATTTTCGATATGATGTTTCAAATGGGATTGTAAGCCATTCAAAATTTCGTCTAATAACGAATATTGAATTTATTTGCAACATTTTTATACTCTCTATTTTTATACTCTTATATAATAAAAGTGCGTTAACTCGCTGAAGGAATACGTCAGAAACTTAAATCTGGCAGCAAATATGATACGGAAGGTATAGGAATCTGTATAGGATCTGTATAGGAATCGGTGTAAAATTTTGGTGATGGGCGTATCACAGGCCACTTTTAGGTGAAATCCCATATCTCAAGAAGGCCTTAACCGATGTCAACAAAATTTATTACGTAAATTTATATTTGCATTCTAATGTAACATTGTGAAAATTAGTACTTCTCATATAACACAATTTCTAGTTTCACTTGGTCCTTTAACTTTAAAGTAGATAAATCGAGGATCAATAAAGATATTACAATAAAGTTTTGAATAATATAAAGCATAAATAGTACATTCAAGATATGCCATCTCATTAGTAAAAATATTCCGCATTGGATTATGAACTTTCAAGCCACCAGATACCGAATAATGCACCGCAGGGCCTCTGCTTGACTTTTTACCGAAAATATCGGTATAAGAAAAAAAAGGAGGCTAAATACTTCCCCCAGCCTCCATATGCCTAGTATAAGGATTTTCAACATTCCTGTAGACTATACCATATATAACGGTCAATACCTGAGTTATTTCTGTGAAATTCAGAGAGCGTCTCTTTCTGATAACATTGTGTCCATGTACTTAAACTGGATAAAATCGGGTAGGCACTTCCCCTAACCTCCTAGCCTATGTACCTAACATAAGGATTTTCAACCTCCTGGTAGACTTTATATCTTAGCATTTAGGTGAACGTGTAATATTAGATATACCATAGTTTAATGTTGAAAATGTGTGAAATCGGTCAACGAATTATCACAGCTCCCTTATACTACATATAATAATTTTCGTTAGCCAAGGAGCCTTTATGCCGATCGATCCATGTACGTCACTGTGTGAGTTACCTTTACAAAATTACGTGGAAACATGTTCCCTAATATATTTGACTAATGAAAAGCGTTAGTGTGATAAGTGCCGATCTTCCTCTATCCAAAATATATCCGATTTAAAAATTTCCGACTTTCCATCTGACTTCAAGCCGTTAATGTTGGACAATGTGTATGATATTTTAATGAAATTAAGTGGATATGTTTTCTTAAACTTAATGTGGTTTCGCGCTAAATATAAATGAAATCGGCTTAGACCATGCCCTAATCCGCTTATTCCTAATATAATGCTTTTCTTTTCTCTCGTTGACTTTTTCCTCATGTATCTAATATATTTAGTTAAACCACTTTAGTTGAGTTTATATCGCATTATATCTTATTTGAGTTAATTTGATAGATTTTAATATAAATATCTCTGACACGAAGCAAAATATGGTAACGAAAGGACGTGAGTCTACGACATGTAATATGACTTAATAATATACCAAAAATATGATAGTAAGTTATCCATTAACGGTTTCGTCAAATAATAAATGTTGAATTCTTACGCAACGTTTGTATACTCTCGCAATATGTTGCAACATAGTATATTAGTTTTGTTCACTTAACGGTTATCCGTTTGTCTGTCCGTTCGTGCAAGCGATAACTTGAGTAAAAATTAAGATATCTTAATGAAACTTATTTTACGTGTTCTTGATCACCATAAGGAGGTTGGTAATGCGGATGAACTTAATCAGACATCTGCCACGCCCACAAAATGCCATTAATGGAAACCTGTAAAGTGCTATAACTAAGCAACAAGTAAAGATAGAAACGTGTTATTTGGTATGCAGGATCCTAGTAAGACGCGGCATCTGTGGGTAAAAATTTTGTAAAAGTGGGCATGGCCCCGCCCCCTAATAAGTTTGATGTACATAGATCACAAACCGTTAGGGCTATAACATTCAAACTTACTCAAATTCTAGAATGTTAATGTTTTCTGGAATAAACGTTAATTCGCTTAAAAAAAAACACGTCAGAAATATTAAATCTTACGGCAAATATGGTAAGGAAGGCATGTATAGGACTCCGTGCAAAATTTGGACAAGAGGTGTGGCACTGCTCACTTTTAGGGGAAATCCCAAATCTCAAGAACGCCTTATCCAATTTCAACCAAATTTGGTACATAACATTATATTTGCATCTTTATGTCACTTTGAGAAAATGGGTGAGCTTGAATAACAACCACTATCTGAGCGGATGGTGTTTCAAGAGAGCAACTTGGAGCAGAGCTTTTTTTCGAAACTCCGTGCCATTTATAGTAATTTGTTTCTCAAAAGTTATCAAGAGCATCAATTTATGCAGTGCAGTGCAGAGCAGTTAGCCATTAATCCCGAAGCCAGTTGCCCAAATTTTATGAAGAGTTTCGCTCTGCACCGCTTGAACTTTATTCAAGCATTCGGTTACTGTTTTGGAATCTTCGAGATATAACACTCGTTCACAGTGTCGAACAACGGGAGCTTCTTACAAATGATATTAAGTATTTCGTAACAACGTATGAATTATTTAAATTTTGTAATACTCTTATTTTAGACAGTAATATTATTACTGTAGTTACATAATGTAATCCAAGCTAATTATTTTATTTACTCTATTTTTATTATTTAGTTTATTTTAATTTACTTTTATTTTTTTATATTGTTTACATATTTATTTTGTGTTTTTTGGACTGACTAAATTAGGCTTAGCTAATGTTCAGGAAGTTATGATGTTTTACAGTTCAACAATCATTATTCTATTTCTTGCCTCGCATATCAATGTTTTATTAATTTCCAAATTTTTTGTTGGTATTTAATTCACACTGCCACATAGAATCAACGAGCTTGTTTTGTCTCATTGGTAGTTTGTGGAAATCGTCAAATTCGGGGTACCAGCAATACGTGAGTGTCTACTCTTTCTTCTCATCGTTCCTTGCGGAGTACAAAGTCGACTTAGTAAAGTGAGTCAAGAAACCGTAGTGTTCCCGTATTACTGCGATTATTATTAATCAGTAAAAAAATTATAATTAGTATAGTCCGTAAAAAAGTAGGAATGACATTGTTGTTAATCTGTAATTAAGACGGATTTAAGTAGTCTGTAAATTTCTCTATTACCTTATCAGCTTTGTCGTCGACGTTGTACACTTAATACCCTGGGGTCTTAATGTGATGCTGACAGTCAGTTGTGTTTTCTTGATTCAATCTTCTATACTCTGTACTGGTCGAGGCCCGACCTCGACCTATCATATTTTATAGTTACCAATAAGTTAAGATCAGCGATATCGTTCATACCTTTTTTAAGTTTTAAACAACACGCTATTTTTGCTAAAGTGCCATGAAACAGTTCTACTTGCCCATTTGGGGTGATGTGAATTGGTGAAGTATTAACAATTTGTCCATTGTTAAAGTCAAGTAATTTTAATTTTATGGTTTACGATTTCAGTGATTTTTTATTGTTACAATATGTAATTTTAACATTTGGACAAAAATGTATTAATTGCAATATTGGTGGTTTTGCATCCACTATGGTTATGGATACAAAGTTTGCACAACAACATGTTTTGAAAATTCATCAATACAAGTCAAAAAGTACCTTAAGCCTGTAAAAAAAACATCAATGTGAAATATCTCTTACATTTGAGGTGGTATTTGATCTACTTCTATCATACTATGTGTTTTTTTGGTTGTCGATCATATTTTGATTTCAACCAGATCCTACATTTCCTTCTCTAGCATTCTCGTCCATTTTTGGTGAAAATTTTATCTGACTGATACTGCATAAATCATTTCTTAAAGTATTTAAGACTCATACAATAGCTATAACTCCTTTTTTCTTTTTGCCAGGTTTTTTTGCCTCTATCTCTGAGAGTCCATTTCTGATGGTAGGATTTCTTTTCCAGTACTGAATGCTTGAATGCTTCAGGACTTAATTTAATTAAAACTTGTTTTGTTTTTTTGATTTAGTGGTACTAACTTTGCTACTTCAATTTGCATATTTTAGGCCCATTGGTTGGCGACAAAACTCATATTTTGTTGTTAACAGAGGAAGCAGTCTTTTCTCTGTTTCTTTTTATCAATTAAATCTGGTCAAAATCAGATTTTAAGTCAACTGTGGTAAAATATTGGAATTTGAATATTTTACTGGAATTTAAATTGGAAAGAATAATAATACCATTGCATTTGACATTGAACATTTATCATCGAGCGTAACTTTCCTTCAGTTTCTTAAAATCAATCACTAATCATTTTAATACTCTCGCAACATGTTGCAACAGAGTATACTATTTTTGTTTGTATAATAGCTTTTGTTAGCGTTTGTTTGAAACACCTAAAACTAATCGAGATAAATATGGCGTCATATATATCAAAAGGACTAGGATGACGAGACGATATGACTTCCGGGTGACTGTCTGTTCGTCCGTGCAAGCGATAATTTGAGTAAAAATTAAGCCATGAAATGATGAAACTTGGTACCCTTATTCCTTGGTAATATGAGAAGTTTGGTTTTGCTGATGGACGTAATCGTACAACTACCACGCCTACAAAATTCCCCTAAACGAAAATCCATAAAGTGGTATAACTACGCAACAAATTGAGATACATACCGAACTTACACCGAGGATTACACAGTAGTAAGGAGCATATGCAGTTTAAAACCTGTAAGAAATGGGAGTGGGCTCGTCTCCTAATTAGTTTAATGTATTGCACATATTTCAAAAATGGCTAAAGCTGTATCGACATTATTTGTTCAGAACAAGCCTTCCTAGCGCATCCTTGTACATTGGAATAATACAAATCTCACAAACCACTAAATCTATGGGTGCTCCAAACTTGCTCAAAACAAGTCGTTTTAGTACTTCCTTGTACACTGGGAAAATTAGTCAAATCGAGTGACAATCACGAGTCGGAGTGGTACCGCTAATTTTTTCCGCTCATTTCCAATCCCTTACCTCAGGAACGACTTAGCCTCTTTGAACCAAATTTGGTGCATAGTACTAATTTAATATCTTTATGTTACATTGCGAAAATGGTCGATATCGTACCATAACCACGGTTCCTTCATATGTAATACAATGATTCAATCTTATTCTTTCACTTTACAGTATATAACTGAAGCACCAATTAAGATATCGAAATCAAAATTTGCACAAATAATGGCCTTGGGGTATGCCATTTCCTTCAACTGGTGTACATTATTTTGTGTCAAAAATAGGTAAATTCGGGTTATCACCCAAGGGAAGTATTCCTCTCATACACCTGATATAAAATTTTTCGAACTTCAAGTTGACTATGGCGGAAAGTCAAAGGTTATGTTGAAAACTATTAAAAGTGTGTTAGCTCGCTGAAGGAATACGTCAAAAACATAAAATCTTGCCGCAAATATGATACGAAAATTTTGGTGATGGGCGTATCACCGCCTACTTTTAGGTGAAATCCCATATCTCAAGAAGGCCTTAACCGATTTCAACAAAATTTGGTACGTATTTGGTGCATTCTTATGTCACATTGTGAAAAATAATACTTCTCATAAAGCACAATTTTAAGTTTCATTTGATTCTTTCACTTTAAAGTAGATAAATCGAGGAACAATAAAGATATTAGAATAAAGCTTTTCATAAACAGTGCTTTCAAGATATGCCCTCTAATGCGTAAAAATAGACGAAATCGGATTATAGCTTTTCAAGCCACCAGATACCAAATATATGGAGCTCAGTGCCTTTATCTGACTTCGAAAATATCGGTGAATTTATAAGATATTGTAATGTAATTGGAAGCTTATCAGTTTAGGTAATAGTGTGCTCTGTGCATATACCTAATCTACAGATTTTCAACCTTCCGGTTGACTTCATACCATATATAACGGTAAATGCATAAAATATCGTAATGAAACTGGACGATTAATTTCCATGATAATAATGGGACTGCTGTCTAAAATGGGGAAAATAGGGTAAATACTTCCCCTAGTCTCCGTACACCTAATATAAGGATTTTCAACATTCCTGTAGACTTTATACCATATATAACGGCCAATATATTAGTTATCTCTCTGAAGTTCAGAGGGCGTCTCTTTCTGATAGCAGTGTGATCATGTGCTTAAAATGGATGAAATTGGGTGGGCACTTCCCCCAACACCCTCGTGTCTAATATAAGAATTTTCAACCTCCCGGGAGACTTTATACCATATATTTCGGTCAATATGTAAGATATCTTTGAATTTAAATGAACTTGTAATATTGGATATACCATAGTTTACTGCCGAAAATGTGTGAAATCTGTCAACGAATTATCCGAGCTCCCATATGCTACGTATAATGACTTTCATTATTCTAGCAAACTTTATGTCGAATATGTCAGTCACTGTGTGAGTTACCTTTACAAAATTGCGTGAAAATATGTTCCCAATATACTTGAGCAATGAGAAGAGTTAATGTGATCAGTGCAGATCTTCCTCTATCCCGAAAAAACTCGATATAAGAATTCTCGACATTCCATCTGACTTTAAACCGTTTATGTTGATATGTTTTTTTAAACACAATGTGATTTCCTTTTCTCTGGTTAACTTTTTCTTTAACTTTTTATTTTAACTTTAGTTGAGTTTATATCACATATATCTTATTTGAGTTAATTTGGAAGATTTTAATATAAATATCTCGGACACGAAACAAAATAATAGCAATAAAAATGCGCGAGTCTATGACGTGTAATATAATTAATAAGATACAAAATATGATGGCAATCCATTAACGGTTTCGTCGAATAATGAATGTTGAATTCTTCCGCAACATTTTTTAATATAAAGTTTTACTAGCACCTGAAAGCATTTTCGCGCCTTTGATCCTTGCACATTGCAAGAGTATAAAATGTTTCGTTAGCTCTGAACTTAGCCCTTCCTTCTTTGTTTAATATGAAGTTTTGCTAACACCTGAAAGTATTTCCTCGTCTATGATCTTTGCAAATTCAGAGAGTAGAGAATGTTCGGTTGCGCCCGAACTTAGCTATTCCTTGCTTCTTTCTTATTACCTTACTAATAGGTTTTTTTGTTGACGATCTAAATTGGGCCATTGTAGGGTGAGCGAGAATGGTGTATTGTGACATTAGCGAGTAAGGCAGCTATTTCGTTGAAGAATTAAATTCTTCGAAGAACTAAAAATGGGTTTGGATACCGGAAAGATTTTTTACGTTTCCAAATTTTACTTTTATGTGATTCCCTCCTCGTTTTTCTATTTACGAGACTAGGCGTCGTCCTCTAAAAATTCAGTTGTTTCTCTTCCTGGCTTTCTAATTCATACTCGGATTCTTATTATGATCTGCCTCCTTTATCTCCTCTTTGTATTATTTTTTTGATATTCCCGACCTGTTGCTCTGTCGGGTTCTACTGGATGTTTTCTTGGTTGAGGAGTAGTATTGTATCCTTGATAGTTGCTTCGATGCTATGGTTGGGCATAGTTGGTTTTTTACTTTAGTTGACACCAGTTTTGATTCTGACTTAGTGGTGATCCAGATAGAACTACGTCCATTAGGGTAATGATTTCACTTCTGTTTGTTTGCTTTATTTCAATGTGTGGGTTTCTTTGTGTATACTTCATTTTCTGTACACTGATATTAAAATAATTTTCCTTCATCTTTTTTGATATTCGCTACCCACAATAAAATTACAGCAAATGCGAAATATGGCGCGGTTTTAGTCAATATCTTGTGCCAAAGCTAAAGCACTAGGTACTGTGGGCGCGACGACAACAGGATTTCATATTATGTTCTTTTCAGCCCCGATATGAAATTCTTTAGGAAATGTACGGTATTTGGCACAAATTTTATTTGCTATAGGCGTTTCATGAGACTTCATAAAAATACAATCCGTCGTCGAATAATGAATTTTGAATTCTTCCGCAACCTTTTTATACTCTCGCAACATGTTGCTGCAGAGTATTTAAGTTTTGTTCACCTAACGGTTGTTTGTAACACCTAGAACTAAACGAGTTAGATATGGAGATATATATATATATAAATGATCAGGATGAAAAGACGAGTTGAAATCCGAGTGTCTGTCTCTCCGTCCGTCCGTGCAAGCGATAATTTGAGTAAATATGACGATATTTTGACGAAACTTGGTACACGTGTTCTTTGTCACCGTAAGACGGTTGGCATTGCAGATGGGCTCATCCACGTCCACAAAATGCCATTAATCGAAAACCGATAAAGTGCTATAACTAAACAGCAAATTAAGACATAAACGTGTAGTTTTGTGTAGAGACTCCTAGTAGGGTGGGGCATCTGTGGGGAAAAAATTTTGTAAAAGTGGACATAGCCCCGCCCCACAATAGGTTTAATATGTATATCTCGGAAACCGTTAAAGCTATACGAACCACACTTGCTTCTAGTAAGTTTTTCTAGCATCTCTTCAAATACTGAAAAAATTAGTAAAAGCGCATGCAAAAGTTATGTTGAAAATTGCTAAAAGTACGTTAACTCGTTGAAGGAACACGTCACAAACATTAAGTCTTGCAACAGATATGTTACGGAAGCGTTGCATAGGAGTCCGTATAAAATTTTGGTGATGGGCATGGCACCGCCCACTCTTAGGAAAAATCCCATATCTTAAGAACCCATTAAGCCATTTCAACAAAATTCAGTACGTGATATTATATTTGCATTTTTATGTTACATTGTTAAAATGGACGAAATCGGACAGCAGCCACGCCTACTTCTCGTATAACACCATTTTAAGTTTCATCTGATACTTTCACTTTAAACTAGATAAATCGAGCATTAATTAAAATATTGGAATAAAGCTTTTCATGAATAGTACCTTAAAGATATACCATCTCATGCGTAAAAGTAGTCGAAATCGGATTATAGCTTTTCAAGCCCTCCATTCCCAATATATTGACCTCAGTACCTATATCTGACTTTGTACCGAAAATATCGGTAAATCTGTAAGATATTGTAATGAAATTGGAGAATTATCTTTCCATGATAAAAGCGTGCTCAGGTATCAAAAATGGGGAAAATCGGATAAATAATTCCCCTAGCACCCGTTTACTTAATATATTGGGTTGTTCGGAAAGTCATTTCGTTTTTTTTGGGGAACATGAAAGACAGTTTTCGTATAATGCCTTTCAAATGGCCATAAACAGTTGAATTCGACAAATTTAACCTCTCACCGATCTCTCGTGTGGTGATTCGCCGATTTGCATCAACTAATGCCTTTATCGCATCTTTGTCAGCTTCGACCGGCCTTCCAGACCGTGGTGCATCTTCGACATCAAAATTGCCGGATCGAAATTTTGCAAACCAGTTCTGGCACTGGCGTACTGTTAACACGCCTTCTCCATACACATCCGTCAATTTTTTTCTCGCTTGGACAGCATTTTTACCTTTTCTGAAGTTAAAAAGTAAAATATGACGAAAATGCTGCTTATTGCTCTCCATATTTAAAAAGGCACCAACCAAAAACTACTGGGTAGAATTAATAGAACTTTTTCACACACAAGCCTTGCAATATCAGCTCTCATGACATATAATGGTTATGGGGCTTAAGTGTGAAGTTAGTTTCGAAAAAACGTAATTAAGTCCTCTGGCGGGAAAAAACGAAATGACTTTCCGAACAACCCAATATATATTTTCAACCTTCCTTTAGACTTTATATCAAATGAATGAATGCTCTTGTGAGAAAAATATATAGGGTAAATCCTACCCTAGCCCTCATATACCTAATAGACGGATTTTCAAAGATTCGGTGGACTTTATACCATATATACGGTAAATCTCTAAGATATCGTAATGAAATTAGATGATTACCTTTATTTGATAATAATGTGCTCTTTTGTCAAAATTGGGGAAAATTTGGTAAGCACTTCACATATCCGCAATATACTTAATACGAGTATAAGTAAGATATTCAACCTTCCTGTAGACTTTATAACATATATAACTGTCAATATATGAGCCATCTCTTTGAAATCCAGAGAGCGTCTCTTTCTGAGAACAGTGTGTCCACGTGTTTAAAATGTATAAAATCGGTTAAGCACTTCCCCTAGCCCCTACGTACCCAATATAAGGATTTCCTACTTCCGGGTAGATTTTATACCACATATTTCGGTCAATATGTAAGATATTTTAGCGAAATTAAGTGAACGTGTAATATTGGATATGCCATAATTTACTGTCGAAAATGTGTGAAATCGGTCGGTGAATTATCCCAGCTCACATATACTACGTGTAGTAATTTTCGCAATTCTGGCAGACTTTATCTCGAACATGTCGATCACTGTGTGAGTTACCTTCACAAAATTGCGCAGAACCATGTTCCTTAGTATACTTGAATAATGAAAAGAGTTAATGTAATCAGTGCCGATCTTCCTCTATCCCAAAAATGGCCGATATAAGTATTCCAGACTTTCCCTCCGACTTTAAACCGTTTATGTTGGTCAATATGTATGACATTTCAATCAAATTAAGTGGACATATTTCCTTAAACACAATGTGAATTCGCGCTAAATATGAAAGAGATAGGTCTAGAACATGGTCTAAGCCTCTTATTCCTAATGTAATGATTTACTTTTCTCTGGTTAACTTTTTCCTCATACATATATCTAATATGTTAAATTCATTAAGCCGCTTTGGTTGAGTTTATATCGCATATATCACTTTTGAGTTAATTTAATAGATTTTAATATAAATACCTCTGACACGAAGCAAAATAAAGCAACGAAAGTACATAAGTCTATGGCCTGTAATATAAGTTAATAATATACCAAATATGATTGCGATGCATTGACAATTTGGTCGAATAATAAATGTTGAATACTTCCGCAACATTTTTTAATATGAAGTAATGCCAGGACCTCAAAACATTTCCGCGCCTCTGATCCTTGCTCATTGCGAGAGTATAAAATGTTCGGTTGCACCCGAACTTAGCCCTTTCTTACTTGTTATTATTAGTTTTTTATACAGTCGCAAATATTTCCGCGCCTTTAATTCTTCCAAAGTGCGAGACTATGTATAATATATGAGGGCGAACTTAACACTTCCTTACTTGTGGTGAATTATTTTAATAATTCCAGGTTATAGGCAAAGAAATTCGGCATTCGCTCACCATTTTGTCTAAATTCATTGCGACATTAATTGCATTTGAAACCAGCTATGAAAATCAATGTCAATCTCAAAACCTTGTTACGATCTTTTCCTAAACCAATCAATCAAAAAATCAATAAAAAAGACGCGTGTTTTGTTAAATTTAACTATTATACGTGTATAAAATATGATTTTTATTCAATTTCAATTTTCAAGTTCGGTTGTTTATTTATTTTCAGGGGGAGTCAAACGAGGCGCGAATAGCAGTAGCGAACCAGCGAGCTCATCAATTGCTAAAGTAATTAATTCCCGCTTAATTATTTTTAAAAACTTTAATATAAATGAGTATATACTTGTTATAAGTATATATGTGCAGCAGTTAGGCCAGAAAATAATAATAAATAAACATTTAAATTTTATCCATCCTCTTACAAATTAAGTTCTTTATCTCTAGAAAAAAGTTACAATATGAGCTACTATAATAATATAAAATTTGCGCATCAGGTTGTTAAATTTACACATGTTATAATAAGTTTATCATGTAATGTTTACGCTAATAATTATTGAATAAATATAACAGAAAATATTATATACTATATATATAATACTATATACATTATATTTTACAGTATTGTAACCAGCGAGCGTAGAAGAACCGTCTAGCCTGAAATACTTAAAGGGCTAAGTCAGGGTATATGAAAAAATGAAGGGTGTTTAACGAATAAAATATTCTATCCGTCGTCACCTCGAAAATGAAGGTTTTGAGAATAAGGTTAAAGATAGAGAGACGTTACCGATGTAATCAAGAAGGTGATTTAGTCAGGGAGTGCTTACATGGAGACATAAACTATGCAGCTTGTTTTAAAGGTAAATAAAGGGGCCACTGTGCCCACGAATGTAGAGGCAACGATTAGTAAATGTCGTGAAAAGTGAGTGAGTAAACACGTTAGGTGATCGAAATGGAGCAGGAAAATGAAAAATGATTTCTGTGAATGTGATGATAAATGAATATACGTTTAGAGCATTAAATTTAGGAGGGGAAAGCAATGTCTCTGTGGAATGGAAAAAGGTGAGATTACAACAATGAACAACTTTGTGGCTGATATGGCTGAAGAAGGTTTAACGATGAATGTTAAATCTGAAGTGGTAATGGAGCGTGACATACCTTGCTGAAGAAATGATAATAGACAAGGTTGCTGTCAAAATGGCGGTAAAAAGCCAATTCAGCATGGGAACATTCATCCCAGTGAGCAAAAGTGTGAAGACAATGTTACGTCAAAAGTGGCGGAAAAAGAGGGCTTTGCAAGTGAGGAGGCAAGAGAAGCAAGAGGAGCAATGAATTTAAATTCTTGTGCGCAATAGAGATTTAGTATACGAGAAGAACGTATAGAATACGCATTAGGAATATTTGAAAATTTGAGGAAACAAGTAACCTTTTTGGTATTTGTTATCGGGAAGGGTAGATTTTTACCGTTAAAAAAAAGTAGAAAAAGAAATTCTAATTCTTGGGAGTAAAAAGGAGCTGCAACGATCCTTAGGGTAAAAATATTAGATATATACTAAAAAAGAATTAGTTAACTAATCTATAATTTTATTGCGAGATCTTCCAATGAACTGATTTTCAATTAAGCAAAGATAATAGAAGCAGTTCAGTGCCAAACGAGAATGTACCACACGATAGTAAATTTTTCTTTCGATAGTGGTATATAGATGTGATGTGGTTAAATATTTATTGGACCACCTTCGTATTTCCTCTACATCTTTTCCTTATCTATCGAATACAGTGCACTCTGAGTAACGGGAACGTAATTTATGCACTGGCTGGCCACAATATCAAAATTGGTCGTATTATCAAGATCATATTATTCTATACTGTTATCTAACGAAGCCCCTGCACGGCAAGAATATTAGAATTTAGAAAGAAGTTAAAGTTTAACGCCTCTCTCAAATATTGATATAGAGCTTAGTTCATAGTAAGTAACTTCATCACTTAGAAATTAATTCCTTCAGCTTCTTCAATACGTTGAATCGACCTTATTCCGCTGCTCAATTACTACCTTTTTTAATTTTCTTAATTATGTCACACTTGTCTCTAATAGATAAATATGTTGGTTTTTATAACACATTCACAAAGCAGACGCGTTAATAAAGCGAAATTGACAAAAAATTAGATGGCTACCATTAAAACACCTAAAACTAATCGATATAAACATGGTGTCATATATATCAAAAGGAACAAGATGACGAGGCAATTTGAATTCCGGTAAAGTTATGCCCGCTCCTGAAAACATTTCCCCGCCTCTGATCCTTGCACATTGGGAGTATAAAATGTTCGGTTACACCCGAACTTAGCCCTTTCTTGCTTGTTTGTGTTAAATTTATTAGTGGCGCTTTTTTGTATGTATAATATTTTTTACCCGCGGATAGTGTTTAGGTTGGATAAGACCGACTATAAAATTCTTTTGTTTTTTGTAGATTTTCCGACTGCTTGGCTCGGGCGCCAATTAAATTTTTCTTTGTAGGAAAATACAAAGAAAATTCAGTTTTAACAGAGCGAAGCTGTTTAATTGAATTGCGAAACACAACTGAATTCTAACTTCTAAATAACTTAAATTACTGAATTCTAGTAACAGTAAGGCCAATTTTTTTTAAATTTTTTAATCGCGCGTCTAGTATGGCTGTCAAATGGAGTTATCATATTACACATCACATTAAATTTGGTAATTTATGTGTAGTATGGCCTTTAAGTGGAGGGCTTTATATAACTTTATATTAAATTTTAGAATTAGTGGAGGATAGCTTATTTGGTGCTAACTTATTTGTTATGAATTTGGACGCTGAAACCTTTCGTGAATAGAGTAGTCAAAGTTGACCTCGATGATTGTATATGTAGCTTCAGTAAGTGTAATGATGCTATTTGTTTTATAAGAAGATAATACTAGCGAATACACGCAGATGATTAGTTTGAGTGGAAAAAACATAATTTGGAACTTCTATTCAAAACCTCTGCGGGCACTGAGGTAGCACCTATGTTAAGGAGGCGTAAATTGTCATGAGTCCATTCCAGAGGTTATATAAGAGAAATAAGTTGACTGCTATGAAAATAAGAGAGTCTAACGAAGATTTGTAAGTACAATTATGTTATCCATAATTTTTCAACGTTAAAAGCATCACATGTTTATAGATACAAGTGTTTTTGTTAGTGCTTAAGTCATGATAATATAATATATCGGAGTCAAGATCAGTGCTGCTGAACATGGGCCGATCCTACCAAAACTGGTAGGATTTGCTAGGTTTTGCGTCATTGCAGTTTTTTGGGTAAAGTAGAAAGCATTTTTCCTAAAGTATTTTAGCATCCCATTGTATAAGAATATTTTCCTGCTGTTTTCATATAGCACAATACGTGGCCACTTCGAGCGTGCACCAAGAAATCGTCTTGTGGTGTGTGTAAAAAGTGTGTTTGCGTAAAAAATCGACTTGACAGTAATTAACGAGCAATACAAAAACCCTGGCACTACAACATGCACCTCCCACCTAACGGGTAAAGCTACCATATGAGCCTTTGGAGACGAAAGTATTTCAAGAAAAGCTGTTAGCAGGACAAACTTATTAAATGTGGGGAAAAATCTGCGCCATAAAAATCTTCAGCTGCTACATTTCGTCGAGCATTCCACTAGAAGAATACGAAAAACCCCTAGATAGTTTGGTTGAAGAAGAATGAAATACCGGAATGAACATTGTGGAAGGTGACTTCCATGCATTGGGGATGGAATGGGAAGCACCTATAAAAACGGAGGGGGAGATTCTTTTCCAGGCATTTTCGGTGCTGGACACCGTGTTACTGAATACTGCCAACAGGAACACGTGACGGATATGGAACGGCAGGCGATTGACTTTAGGAAATATAGTACCGCTCATGATCCGATGTCGACTCGTATGAGACCAAATAAGATAATGGTGCTCAATAGTTCCTAATTGAGCTAAGAAGAAGGGAATGGACACGGAACAGCGAGAGACGGACGGTGAGTCAATAGAAGTTCAGAATTACTTAGGTGTAGAGCTAACCGGCTAAAGCTTGTCCTTGCAATGAAATGACTATCGGCGGTTCCGCAAGGGAATATAAAAAGCTATAAGAGACTTAGTTTAGGATTTACTATGTAGACATCCTGCTTTGCAAGTCACGCCTGGAGGGGAACTGGAGTGGTATGATCCCGAATGAGGCGAATCTTTGCCGAATAGGATGAAACGTGCATGCCGTATGCAATACGTCGGTATATTTATGAAGATTCTCTCTCCGACTTCAAAAACAAAAAAAAACAAACGAAAAACAAAAAACATCTAACATCTATCACCTAACACCTGAAGGTATTTCTCCGCCTTTAATTCTTTCAAATTGCGAGTGCATAAAATTTTCAGTTACCGCCGAACTTAGCACCTTGTTACTTGATTAAAATAAAGTTTTGCCAACACCTCCAATTATGGCTTTGATCTTTGAAAATTGCTAGAGAATAAAATATTAAATAAGAACTTAGCCCTTTCTTACTTGTTTTATTTAATTTTTACAAATACTGTAATGAATATTTTTCTATATATATTAAATATTATATATATATTATTTTCTATATATAATCTATATATTAATACGAGAGATATTCATATACTAAATGTATATATTTACCTAAAATTTAATTAATTTTTTTTTTACCTATAAAGTTGTGGTAAATATATAACATATAAATTTTAAAACAAAAGCTCGTATGCTGATGTAAGTTTATATAATAACATTAATTGTTATACGAATTTTATTTATTTATTTATTTGTTTTTGTGTTTTTTTTTTTGTTTGTTATTTCAATTAAAAAATTTATGGTTTTAAGTCGTTTTAGTATTACATTTTCACTAGTCGTGATATTCCGTTTAATCAGATGTTAATACTACGGCTAGGTATTCATTTCATATTCTGCAAAGTTTACTAAATGGAAATACAATGGATTAGATGATTCCCTATATGTCATAAACCGATTTTTGCTTACCACATGTCCGTACGGTGTGCAAAAATACGTAAGTGGGTATGGCGCTGTAACAAATTGAGTGATAACGTTAAGGGTTAAGAGTTAATCGTGCAAAGTTATGTGTCCCAAATTCTTAATAGGAAGGGACGAAATTATCTTTTACCAGTTGATCAAAGTAGCCGAAAAACGAATGGAATGTAGGCTGTGCTCATTGGTTCATTAATAGGCAAAAGTAACATTGATACCTCGCCGGAACCTTTTCTCGTATAATCCTTTCTGTTCGCTTATTTCATATTATTGTAAAGGATGATACTCCTTCTATATACTCGCCCAACAGTCATACAAAGGATATGCTGAAAACTTATAACGGTGTGTTAACTCGCTTAAGAAACACAACAGAGACATTAAATGTTGCAATAAATTGATACGGGAGGGATGCATAGGAGTGCGTGTAAAAATGGAGCAATGGGCAGGGAACTGCCCATCTATAGGTGAAATCTTCTACTTCAGGAACTACTATACAAATTTCAACTATATTTGGTACGGAGCATTATCCTGTTACATTGTGAAATTTGGAGAAATAGCGCTCCGCCTACTCCCCAAAAATCACAATTTTTAATTCCCCCTAACTCTTTTACTCTACAGAATACAAAGCAGGCACAAATTAAGATATCGGTATAAAACTTTTCACAATTATAGCCTTCGTTATTCACCGTCTCACGTCTAAACCTTGTCGAAGCCGAGCCTTAACTTTTCGTGTCCCTAATATCGAATATGTGGACCCCAGTGTCTCTGACTGACTTTCTACCGAAAATATTGGTCAAATCTCTGAGACATATCTTTGAAATTCATTTGAATTCAAAGAAAATCATTTCCTGATGATAATGTTCCCTGTTTAGCATAAAGTATCGCCACTACCTTAAAGTATTTACCCTCCTTTACTTCTTGCTAATTGTGAGAGTATAAAATATACGGTTACACCCGAACTTCGCCCTTCCTTACTTGTTCGAATTAGTTTGCATACTAAATATGGACTTACTTATTTAGATTGAATCGTATAAGGCAAAAAGAAAGCAATTACATATTTATAGACAATTTTCTCTCATACGATCAAATTTATAGGCACCTTTTTTTATATGATCAAAATTATACATCTAACTTTATTTAGAAATACATCTTTTCTGTTTCATATAATATGTTGTTTTTAATTCATTTTTTAATCTAGAACTATGACGGCTAAAATTCAACAATGGTATCGAACATTGAAAAACTTTATGATTACGCTTTTCAGCATGCATTTTTGAAGATAATTTCACACGAATCTTTTCCTGCAAATAACAGAAATTCATTTAATTAAGCAAATTAAAATAAAGCTTTTAATGCTTAAATAAAATCATAATAATACAAATGAATCAAATAAACCAGTGTAAAATCAAACCGTCCAAATATTTTTCATCTATCTTATTTTATGGCAGATATTTTTTATCTCAGCATTGCGTTGTAATTTTCTTCACCTAAATTCAAACATGAATTATTGAGCATACAAATCTCATAATCTGGTTAAAAATAAGTTCGTGGGACCCTATCGATTTTATTACATGTTCCCACGTAGTATAATATCCTATTATGAAATGTTCGTCGATATGGGTATATACGAATTCTTTACCACAGAAGATCTTGTTGATAAATTCTTTGAATATTCTACTACTTTGCAAAGTTTGAACGCTACCAAGATGTGGTGGAATGTACGGAGGTCACATACAGAGAATATGTGCGTGTCCGTTAGCACTTCTGAGTAAAATGATTTGATCTTTGAGCCTTAGATAACATCTGTACGTGTCCCCAACCACTGCTTTTCTTCTTGGTGACATGTAGAGGATTTCCTCCAAAAATTTATCCCAAAAGCCGATACGCGTGGATATACTAATTGGCAGAGAGAGCTAAACAAAATCATATTAAAGAATTACTCGCAGTTCATTATGAAATTAAAATTGATTTGTACCGGCCCTGTAGCTCAATCCTCTCATATGTACAATATAGTTTGATTTCTTAAAAAATTAATACAGAGTACATTAGTAGAGTATTAGTACATTTCATAACGGTATATAATATTAAAATCCTTCTTTAGTGGATACAATGTAAAGCAAAATTTGTCATGTTTTGTGTTGTCACAATTCGAGGAAACCGTCGATTTTTATATAAGTTTTTTGGTTGTTGCAGGAATTCAGCCATCTACAAGTAATTCAAACTATTAGTTACATGACACCATTTTGATTGAACCAATATTATACAATTAGTTCAGTACAAGTACCATAAAGGTAAATCAGCAAAAGAATGCTACAAAATATTTCCAATTTTATATACATCATAAATCGCACAGTAAAAGAAAATATGAAAGAGTTAAACTCTTTTAGTAAACCAAAAAACTCGCACCAAAGATGAAAATGCAATACAATAGCTAAACAAATATGGAAAGCCTAGGTTCGGGTGCAGTCGATCATTTTATACTGTGGAAATTTGTAAGGATCAAAAGAGGAGAAATTTTTGCAGTTGTTGAATATTGAATTTAGTATACGTTATTCAACGAAGTTCTGAAAGGACTATAGGACTTAGACACACAAAAGATTTGTCCTGATTTTGTCCACTTTTATCACCATGACGCATTATTATCAGAAATTCTAATGCCGCACAGTGGTGACCACTATTTTCGGTATAAGCTCAACCAGAAGTTTGAAAATGCTTATACTAGTTATATGGAGGCTAGAGGAAGTACTTACCCGATTTCATAATTTTTTGACATCATGGCACTTTATAAAGATGCTTTCTGAATTTCGGTAATATTGTGAGATATATTGTCCGATATTTTCGGTAAAAACTCGGCCAACGGCAATGAGGTTCAGATATTCGGTATAAGGGGGCTTAAAAATACCCCCTGATAGAAGGGAGGGGGGATAAAAGTACGACAAATTAATTGGTGCTTGATATGTATACTGGAAAGTGAAAGAATAAGAAGGAATTAAAAATTGGATTATATGCGCAGTAGTATGGTAGTAGACCGATTTCGCCCATTTTTCACCGTAACATAAGGAAAAATCAAAATAATCTTGTGTACTAAATTTGGTTTGAATTAATCCAGCAGTTCCTGGGGTATAGGATTTCACCCAACATTTAGCGGTAATAAGCCCAGTGTGCAATTTTACACCGATCCCATGAAGCTTTTCCTTACCATTTTTGCTGTAAAATTTAATGGTTCTGACTTTTTCTTTAGTAGTTTTCAACATAACTGTTATATGCGGTAAGCACGTTACCATCCGAATTCACCAATTTTCATACTTATAAAGATGTGCTAGAAATGCTTGTTCCAAACATAATTCTTTAGTGGTTTGAGATAAGTACATTAAACTTATTAGGTGGCAGGGTCACCCACACTTTATGTAAGCATAGATGCCGTTCTTACTGTGATCCCCTATACCAAATTACAGTCCAGTATCTTATTTCGTGGCTTACTTAGCACTATATCATTTTTCATTAACGGCATTTTGTGGGCATGGCAATTATCCTATTTCGCCCAGTTTCAATACCAACCTCCTCAGAGTACTAAGAAACGCAAATACCAAATTTCATCCAGATGTTAGGTGTGGTAAAAAGAAATAATTTATTTAAGCATTAAATCAAACGTTTTATTTAGCATAGTTAGAATTATCCAATTTAGATGAAATATCTACCATTTTGTTCGATAGCTTGTTGCCATTTAGAAGGTAGTTTCATTTGGTTGTAGTCAGTAGTGATCATTCGGTGCCAGGTTCGGACTATAAGGTAGATGTACAGGAAACTCCCAACTAAGCTCCTCGAGCTTCTGGCAATCGTTGAGGTATATGACTGAAATTCCGAATAAAACCTTGCATGAAAATTTTTCCCTATTGTGCCCTGGAGTGAAAAATGAGTAAATTTGGGTAAATATTACCCCTAGCGCCCACATAACTCATATGAAGATTTTGGACTTTCCAGTAAACTTTATAACTTATATATGAGTAGATATTTGAATTATTTCAGTGGAATTCCGAAAGTGGCTCATACTGATAACAGTGAATCCATGTGTCTAAAAAGAATAAAAGCTCACATATATCTAATATAAGGATTTTATAAGTTCCAGTTGTACTTATTATACTATATCAATCTGTGGGGTATCTTAACGAAAGTCCGACAGTAGCTGTTCTTGGTAATAATATGACGTGATGGGAAACATTAATAAAAATCTAACCTAACCCTCATATACCTTATGTAAGAATTTCAAACTTGGGGTTAGATTTATATGGTATGTATCGGTCAGTACGTATGATATCGTAGCAGAATTAAGTGAACTCATAATATTGGATATGCTGTAGTTTAATTCTGAAAATGTGTGAAATCAGACATCGAATTACGCCACCTCCCTATACAACATGATTAATAATTGATATAATGATTCTGCTTATTAAAGATACTTTTATGAAAAATATGTCGGCCACTGTACAAGTATATCTTCCCTATCACTTCACTTCACTATCTTCATAAAATTAGATGGAAACATTTTCTCAAGTATATTACAGTAATGCCAAAAGTTGCTGCCATCTTAGACCTTCTCCTTGCCTCAATATACACTATATAGGGATTTTCGGCTTTAAGGGACTTAGCGCTGAATATGAATGATATCGGTCTGGACCGTTGTCTAAACCCGATATCTGGTGGTGGTGGTTCGGTAATATACCCAATAATAAGTTTAGCCCTTTTGGAAGAGTTTATATTACATAGATCATTTGAGTTAATTGGTTTCATTTTAATGTAATATAAATATTTCGCACACGAAGAAAAATGTAGTAGTAAAACCAAGGGAGACTATAACCTATCATATAATAGTCCATAAATTAGTAAGATACCAAATTTGATCATAATCCAATCACAATTTCGTCGAATAATGGACGTTGAATCCTTACACAACATTTTTATACTCACGCAACATGTTGCTAGACAGTATATTAGTTTTGTTCACCTAATGGTTGCTTGTAACACCTGGAACTAATCGAGGTAGATATTGATATATGTATTGGGTTGTTCGGAAAGTCATTTCGTTTTTTTTGGGGAACATGAAAGACAGTTTTCGTATAATGAATAAATATTTTATTTCAAATGGCCATAAACAGTTGAATTCGACAAATTTAACCTCTCACCGATCTCTCGTGTGGTGATTCGCCGATTTGCATCAACTAATGCCTTTATCGCATCTTTGTCAGCTTCGACCGGCCTTCCAGATTCATCACATCAAAATTGCCGGATCGAAATTTTGCAAACCAGTTCTGGCACTGGCGTACTGTTAACACGCCTTCTCCATACACATCCGTCAATTTTTTTCTCGCTTGGACAGCATTTTTACCTTTTCTGAAGTTAAAAAGTAAAATATGACGAAAATGCTGCTTATTGCTCTCCATATTTAAAAAGGCACCAACCAAAAACTACTGGGTAGAATTAATAGAACTTTTTCACACACAAGCCTTGCAATATCAGCTCTCATGACATATAATGGTTATGGGGCTTAAGTGTGAAGTTAGTTTCGAAAAAACGTAATTAATTCCTCTGGCGGGAAAAAACGAAATGACTTTCCGAACAACCCAATATAATATCAGGACGAAAATTCGTGGAAGCGATAACTTGAGTAAAAATTAAGATATTTTAATGAAACTTAGTGCACGTGTTCTCTGTCACCGTAAGACGGTTGGTATCGCAGAAGGACGTAATTGAAATTCTGCCACGCCCACAAACTGCCATTAATCACAAACCGATAAAGTGCTATAACTAAGAAACAAATTAAGGTATAAACGTGTTATTAGGTGTAGAGGACTCTAGTAGAGCGGATACCAAGATGGACATTTTTTTTGTAAAAGTGGGGATGCCCCGCTTCCATATAGGTTTAATATACATATCTCATAAACTGTTACAGTTCGCAATCAAACTTGCTTCTTGTACTTTTTCTAGAATCTCCTCTTATATTGAGAAAATGAGTGAAAACTACTAAAAGTGCGTTAACTCGCTGCAGGAACGCGTCAGAGGCATGAAATCTTACAGCAAATATCAAACATTGCATTGGAATCCGTGTAAAGTTTTGGTGATGGGTGTGGCTCTGCCCACTTTTGAGTGAAATACCAGATCTCAAGAATGCCTTGACCGATTCCAACAAATTTGGTATCTGACATTTTGTTTGCATATTTATGTCACATTGTGAAAACCGACGAAATCAGATAAAAACCACATCTATTTCTCATATAGCAGAATTTTAAGATTCATCTGACACTTTCACATTAAAGTAGATAAATCGAGCATCAATGGAGATACTGGAATAACGCTTTTCACGAATAGTATGTTCAAGATATGCCATCTCATGCGTAAAAATAGTCAAAATCGGATTATAACTTTTCAAACCACCAGATACACAATAAATGGATCCCAGTGCCTCCATCTGACTTTTTATTGAAAATATCGGTAAATCTCTAAGATATTGTAATGAAATTAGGGGATTATCCTTCCATAATAATAGTGTGCTCTGGTATTAAAAATGGGGAAAATCGGGTAAAAATTTCTCTTAGCCCTCATATACCTAATTTACATTTAGATTTTCAACCTTCCGGTAGACTTTATACCATATTATTGGTGAGACATCGTAATGAAATTGGAGGATTATATCTCTATAATAATAATGTGATCTGGTGTCAACAATAGGAAAAATCGGGTAAATATTCTAGTCCTATCTCCTATCTATCCTAGTCTCCATATACCCAATGTACGGATTTTCAACCTTCCGGTATACTTTATAAGATATATAACGGTAAATTTATAAGATATCGTAATGAAATTGTAGGTTTATCTTTCCATTATAATAACGAAATCTGATGTCAAAAATGGATCAAATCGAGTTAGCATTTCCCCCAGACCCCTTATAGCCAATAAACGGATTTTTCACCTCCGGGTAGACTTTATACCATATATTTCGGTCAATATGTAAGATACCTTAGCGAAATTAGGTGAACGTGTAATAATGGATATACCATAGTTCAACGTCGAAAATGTGTGAAATCGGTCGTCGAATTATCGTATCGTCGAATTATTATATACTACATGTACTAATTTTCGTAATTCTAGCAGACTTTATGCCGAATATGTCGGTCTCTGTGTGAGTTACCTTCACAAAATTGCGTGAAAACATGTTCTCTTATATACTTGAATAATGAAAAGAGTTAATGTGATCAGTGCAGATCTTCCTCTGTTCCGAAAATACCCGATATAAGAATTCCCGACTTTCCATCTGACTTTAAACCGTTTATGTTGATATGTTTTTTTAAACATAATATGGTTTCGCGCTAAATGAATGAAACGCTAAATATGAAAGAAATCGGTCGAGACCATGGTTTAAGCTGCTTGTTCCTAATATAATGATTTCCTTTTCTCTGGTAGACTTATTTCTCATGTATCTAATATACTAATTAATCCACTTTGGTTGAGTTTATATCGCATACATCTTATTGGAGGTAATTTGGTAGATTTTAAAATAAATATCCTTGACACGAAGCAAAATTAAGCAACGAAAGTACATGAGTCCATGGCCTGTAATATAAGTTAATAAGATACTAACTATGATTGCAATCCATTGACAATTTCGTTAAGTAATGAATGTTAAATTCTTCCGGAACATTTGTATACTCTCGCAACATGTTGCTAGAGAGTAAATTAGTTTTGTTCACCTAACGGTTGTCCGTCGGTCGGTCAGTCCGTGCAAGGGATAACTTGAGTAAAAATTAAGACATCTTTATGAAATTTGGTACACGTGTGGTTTTTCACCATAAGAAGGTTGGTATTGCAGATGGGCGTAATCGGACATCGTGTTATTTGGCGTGAAGGATCCTAGTTCCGCGCGGCAGCTGTAGGTAAAAATTTTCGGAAAAGTGAGCATGTCTCCGCCTCCAATAAGTTTAATGTACATATCTCACAAACCGTTAAGGCTGTATGATTCAAACGTGCTCAAAACAAGTTTTTCCAGAATGTCCTCGTATACTGGAAAAATTAGTGAAATCGGATATTTACAACGAACAACTCCCATCCAAAGTCCGTTAACTCGCTGCAGGAACGCGTCAGAAACATGAAATCTTACAGTAAATATGATACGGAAGTGTTTCATAGCAACATGTGTAAAATCATGGTGATGGGTGTTGCACCGCCCGCTTTCAGGTGAAATGTAACATATCAAAAACGCTTTAACCAATTTCAACCAAATTTGGTGAATGACCTTATATTTTCATTCGTATGTCACTTTGCGAAAACGGATGAAATTCCATAACAACCACGCCTACTTCTCATATAACTAAAATAAATTTAATCTGATTCTTTCACTTGAAAGTATATAAATCAAGCAGGAATTAAGATTTGGGAAGGAACTTTTTTACAAATAGTGATTTCAAGATATGCGATCACAAGCTTAAAAGTTTCGAAATCGGCATATAACTTTTCAAGTTCTCATATACCAAATATAAGGACCACAGTGCCTATAGCTGACTTTATATCGAATATATTGGTAACTGCATACGATATCGTGATGAAATTCGACTATTATATTTCCCTGATAATAATGTGCTCTTATGCCAAAAACAGGGAAAATCGAATAAACACTTCCCCTACCCCCAATATACCTAATATAAAGATTTTCATCCTCTCGTTAGACTTCAAACCATATATTTCAATAAATCCGAAAAATATCGCAGTGGAACTCGAGAATTAGCTTCATATGATAAAAATGTGGTCTTGGTTCGAAAATTACGAAAATCGGGTATATACTTCCCCTAGCCTTAATAGACCTAATTTAAAGATTTCAATCTCCCGTTAGACTTTATACCATATATTTCGCTAAATCCGTAAAATATCGTAATGGAACTACAGGATTACCTTTCCCGATAATAATGTGCTTTTCTGTCAAAAATGGGGAAAATTGGGTGAATACTTCATGTAGCCCCCATATACCTAATAAATAATGTTCGACCTCTCGTTAGACTTTATATCATGTATTTCCGTAAATCCGTAAAATATCGCAGTGAAACTTGAGGATTATCTTTCCATTATACTGATGTGCTCTTCTGCCAAAAATGGGGAAAATCGGCTAAATACTTCCCGTAGCGCCCATATACCTAATATAAGAAAATCGAACATCCGGTTGGCATTATACGGTATATATCGGTCAACATGTAAGATATCTTAGCAAAATTTGGTGAACGTTTACTGTTTGATATATCATAGTTTAATGCCAAAAATTTATGAAATCGATGAGCGAATTAAAACGAACTATACCAGCTCCCATATGCTACATATAATCATTTTCGCTATTCTAAAAGGCTTTAAGCTCAATTTGTTGGTCAGTGTGTGACTTATCTTCATACAATTGAGTGGAAAGATGTTCTCAAGTGCAATTGAGTAATGATAAAAGTTAATGCAATCAGTCCAGACCTTCTCCCAGCCCAAATATATCCGACATAGTGATTAACGACTTTTCAACTGACTTTAAACCTTATATGTTGTTCAATATGTGTAATATTTTAATAAAATTAAATAGATATGTTTTCTTAAACACGTGGTTTAGCGCTAGATAAGAATGGAACTGGTCAAGACCACAGTCTAAAAGGCTTATTCCTAATATAATAATAATATATTTTCCATTTCTCTGGTTGATTGTTTCCTCACATACCCAATATATAATTAAGTCAATTTGGTTGAGTTTATACCGTTTATATCTCATTAGAGTTAATTTGGTAGATTTTGATATAAATATCTTGGACAGGAAGAAAATATAGAAATGAAAGTACGTTGGTCCATGACCTGTAATATAAGTTAATAAGATACCAAATGTGATTGTAACCCATTAACGATTTCGGCGAATAATGAATGTCGAATATTTCCGCAACAATTTTTAAATGAAGTTTTGCCAGAACCTGAAATTTTTTGTCTCTCCCTTGGTCCTTGCACATTACGAAAATATAAAATGGTCGGATAAACTTATAGTATAGCTCATAAAATCACTTAATTTCATTACTGACTTTTACTTTATGTTCGAGATGTTTATATATTAGCCAAATAGCTCAAATTACCATATTCATCATATATCCATAATTTTTATCACCGAAAGTCCTAATGCTAATTGAAATATTCTCTCATACTTTTATTCAGATATCTTGAGCTAATAAAGCCACTAAAGTATGTGATATAAACTCAATAAGGGGAAGATATTTAATGTATTGGGTATATTAGATTAAAATCAACCACAGGGGAAGAAATTATTATATTAGAGATAAATGGTTTATATAATATTATATTACATAATTACGTTGCAAAACCAATCGGAAAGTCAGAAATCCGAATTGGATACATTAGGGCTTGGGGGAGTTCTGAGCTAATTCCTTTTACTTTTGTCATTAAACTAAAATATACTCGAAAACTTGGTTCTACTCAATTTTATTTAGATAACTCACAACTTGTCTGATATATTCGGCATAGAGTGCACTAGAGTAACGATAGTCTATATATAAAATATTTGGGGCTGCGGTAATTCGTGGATCGATTTCACCCATTTTCGCCACCAAACCATATCCATACCATACCATATGCAATATTATGTTACTTAATTTCTTTAAAACTTCTTACATGTTAACCGATATATACTGTATAAAGTCAGCGGGAAGCGCAAAAATCTTTGTATTAGGTATATCGGATCTAGATACTCCTTAGCTGACAGGGAGGCACCCCATTGACCCAATTTTATCGATTTTAGGCAAATGGCCATGTTATTATCAGGAAGATATGCTCTCTTTCATTAGATTTTCATCTAGTCATAGATTTCCCGATATTTTCGGTAAAAAGTGTACCATAGGCACATATAAGCGGAGCTTGAATACTTATTTTCTTTTTCGAAAATTTTATTGGGTAAAAGTCGTATTCCGATGACTTCATTGGTGCTGGGTTTATGTACTGTAAAATAAATTGAAATTTTATTGGAAAATTAAAATGGAATTTAAAATTGTGATATAAGAGGAATGGCGAAAAGTAGGCCGCTTTCGATCGTGTTAACTTTGTAACATTGTGCTGTCTACATGACATTACGGAATTAATTTGGTTAAAATTGGAACTGAAATGTGGAACTTCGCTTAAAAGTTTTCGTTACCAAACCCGTTGTCCAAATTTTACAACCATTTTTACGAAGCCATATTATCATTACTGTAAACTTTTATGCTTCTGACATGTTTTTTAGTGAATTATTGCACTTTCAGTAGTTTCTAACATAACCATTATACTCGTATGCGGGGTGGGCGTGGATATCACCCAATTTCATCCATTTACTGCATGAATAGGTGTTAGAAGGACTTGTTCTCAGAAAGTTTGGTTAATATAGCCTTAGATATTTTGGAGATATGTTCACTAAACTATTTTTGGGGCGGGACCACATACACTTTTTAAAAAATGTAAACCACAAATGCTGCTCCATACCATGATGTCCGAACGTCATGTTCTTTTTGACTGAGATTTAGCTTCTAACAGTTTTCGATTAATATCATTTTGTGGGCGCGGAAGTGGTCAGATTCCACCCATGTGCAATACCAACCTCCTCATAGCGCCATATGTGTCGCGACGTTGCGGAAGTATAAAAATTACAAAACTTCTGCATGGTTGCAATTTGTGGAAGTAAATTAATAAGATTGCGACGATGAAGGATATAGTATGTATTTAATGTATTTTCATTAACAATATTTGATTTTTCAAGTTCGAAGGCCCTGAAACAAGGATGCTTACTCAACCGACTCTGGATATAAAAAATAAAAAAATAATGAAGTGGAGTGTAACTGGACATCTGGAGAGGTGAAAATATATATGTAAATATTATCGAAATTTGAAAGTGCCAGCTGGGCATATTTGTCCAACTGGAAGGAAAGTGCGATGAACTTGAAATATAAGTGAACCCGAAGGGTTTATGAATATTTTTCTAATAGTAATATGTATCTATTGTTGAAGGAGAACTCTTGGAGGTTGGAGAACTCTTTCAATAGTAAATTATATAAAATGAATAAAGAGACACGAAAACGCTTTTATACCGAAAGAATAAGTCTAAGGTTACTGAGTTCTCACTGAGTATTATTAGTGTCGATAATTTGAAACAGTGGCTTCTTAACTATTGGGTAAATATTGCAATAATATAATTGTGTTCACATGGCAGTAGTTTGTAACACCTTAAACTAATATACATATTAGAATTTCGGAATCTGTTTGTCCGTCCGTCTGTCAGTGCAAGCGATAACCTAAGTGAAAATTAAAATATCTTGATGAAAGTTTTCCTTAGCATTCTGAGGAGGTTGGATGGTTGCAGATGGTCGAAATCGGACTATTGCCACACCCATAAAATGCTGTTAATTGACAAATTATAAAGCTCTATAACGGTGTCACAAATTAAGCTATAAATCTTAAAATTAGTTCAGATCATTATAGTAGGAAGGGAAATCTGTAGCTTTAAAATTTTAGAAAAGTGGGAGGGCTCAGGCCCTCGAATAGGTTTGGGTGGAAATAATGGAAGGAATTATTTCTTTGTAGCATGTGTTGATACGATGTGAAGATGTATAAAACCGGATAATACATAACACATACTCTCCCTATAAATATTTTGAAAACTACCAGACAACTGTTGTGCGATAACTGTCTAACGCAAAACGTCAGAAGCATTAAAGTTTAAACGGTAGTTTACACGCGAATCGGTATGAATATTGATAATTCGCGCACCACCTAACTTGATATGAAATCCCATACCTCAGCAATTAATTGGATTATTTGGTTATAATATTATCGGAGTATACCGTCTCTAGCTCCCAAATATCGAATATGAGCAGGTGAAAGATTTCCACTTAATCTTTTCTTGATTATAATATGGTTTGGTGTTAAAGATTGATGAATTTTGTTTAGTACTTCGCCGACCCCCATATAACTATTCAGATGATTTACGAACCACAGGTTAAGCTTAGACCTTATATATCGTTAAATTGGATATAATAATAAGTTGGAATAAAAATCAGTTTTATAAGGTTTTAAAAGTAAGGCTCTAAACTTTCTATAAACAAGCTCGGACGTTGTAGTTCACTTCAGACAAGAGAAATTAATTGCACTAAGGGAGGGGTAGTGTGAGATGTGTAAAAGAATGGTTCCAGGAAGAAGGAAACAAGCTTCGGACGAGCATCGCCACGATCAGGATCGGTACGGGAATCAACAGCCTGTTGATGCGTGTGTGTGAACAACACAGTTATGCAATGCTACTTCACCAGGCAACAAAATTGGAAACACTAAAAATTGGATACAGAGAGGATGTGCTCAACAGTTTCCTTCAAAATCATCTGCATTTTGAAATCATAATAATGGCACGTAGATTAATGAACCAAAAAAGGTTTATCACTGATAATATACCCTCATCTGCCACCAACCTTGCAAATATGAAACAAACAATCGCAACATATTTAAAAAATATTGGGTGTGTAACTGTATTTGTGCGTTTTTTTTTTGTAACTTTAAATTAAAAAAAATATTTTGATGTAATTTTAAATTTACGGATTCCATTCCAAAAGAATAGCGCCGGCTTGACGGCCAAGAATGAATCAAGCCATTTTTGATACCCTGTCTTGATGTGAACCGTAGTCCAGTGAAGGCGTTCTGGATCGACCCGAACAAATGGTTTGGGCTATAAGGCGGGTGAGGCAAAACCTCCCAGCTGCTGTTTTCCAAATAGCTTTTAGCCCTTCTTGCAACATGATGAGTTGTCAGCAGCGTTCCCCATTAATGGTTTCACCCTATTGTAGAAGCTCATAATACAGCACGCCCTTCCGGCACGTTGTCGTAATGGATAAATTTTTCATCACCAATCATAATCCGATGCAAAAACTACCTCCTTTTGTAGCGTTCAAGCAGCACTTCTGACATGCAAAATCGTCTCTCATCGTCTCTTGGCTTGATTCATATGGCACCAAATTTTCTTGCTTTTGAATGTATTTCTTTCTGCTTTTAAACATCTTGACATGGTTCCTTCAGTGACTTCGAAAGATTCTGCGAGCTCTTCTTATGTTTGGCAATAATCTTCGTTGAATAATGCGTCCAGTTCCTCATCTTCAAACTTTTTTGGCCGCCCAGGACGTTCTTCGCCTTCCAAGTCAAAATCACCACTCTTAAATCATTCAAAAAACTTTTGGCACATTCGCTCAGCTAGAGTATGTTCATCATAAAGTAATGAAAAAGAAATCTTCGCAAAAACACTTTTCCAAGCACAAAGTTCGACATATTTGAGTGGAAAAAATTTATTGTTGTTTACGCTTCAAATGAATTACATTTACTGAAAAAGGCATATACTGCACAAGGACAGTATCTTTCCATCGCACGTTCGGTATTTTAGAACAATGGAATAATAATCAAGTTACGCCATCATTAAGACCTCTTTTAAAAAATGTGTATTTAAAGAAAACACAAACAAACATATCAATTGAATAAATAAATCCTTAGCAGACAATCATAGTTACATAGAAGGTATAAACAATTTAGAACTATATCAAACACTCTTATATACAGCGGCAATAAAAATAATTGAAATAAATCAACAAAATGTCCAAAGAAAAACATATCCAAGAACCAATGAAACTATTCCAAAATGTCAACTTCGCTTAAATATGAAAATAGAAAAATTAAGAAATATTGCAATAATCAAACAATGCAACGGAGGAAATAAATCCAAAAATATCACTACTAATCTGAAACAAATAACTAAAGAAGGTTCATTTTTCTACAATCACTCTTAACAGTTTGAAGCAAAAATTAAAAGTATATACAGAATACGTAAATATAGGGAATCCAATGAGAGAAAAAAAAAACAAAACTCGATTACAGTTCAATTACAACGAAAACGCATTTTACAAAACCAATGCAAGGAATCACAATCACGATCCATTATACAAAAACCCACCAACAAAACATGAAATACCAAGATATATGAACAAAACCTGCAATACACAACAATAGCACATGGATAACACAAGAGAAGAAAACATTCAGTACAATACCAACACAAGACAATATCACAGTAATCCTTCCAGAACTCGCAACAGAAATCAAATACACACAACTGGAATACACCGGAATAGACCACATTCCTAACTATTGGTATAAAACATTAATTTCAACCCATCATAAATTACTTGAACTAATAAACCATACACTCAAAAATTCAAACGCTCTACCACCATTCCTAACTCAAGGAATAACATTCATTAAACCTAAAAATGATAACACCAGCAACCCACCAAACTTCAGATCAATTACATGCTACCAACCCTCTGTTAAATAATAACATCATTATTATCACAGAAAATATACACGCATCTTAAAGTACAGAACATACTCACAACTCAAGCAGAAAGGATATAGGAAACAAACCCAAGGTTACAAAGACCAATTAATAATGGATCAGACAATAACCCAACAGGTGTGAAAGATCAACGAAACCTCCACATTTGCTACTCAGATTACAAAAATTAATTTGACAAAATACCGCATAGTTGACTCATCCATGTACTTGAAATATGTAAAATACACCCAAAACTCATACGTTTTCTTATAAACAATATGATAGACTGCAAAACAACAATTAATTTACATCATCATCATCATCAGCCGATATAACAACCGAAATCATAAATATAAAAACAAGCTATTCCAAAAAGATGCGATAAGCGCCCTATGGTTCTGTATAGCTTTGAAAACACATTCAAACCCATTGAACAGAACAAGATATGGTTTTAATAATAGACCATAAACGTATAAATGGAATTTGATAGCAATATATGCAAAATTCAACACATGGAAAAAGGTCAATGGAGCGACAGAAACTCAACGAAAACACTTAAAAATTAAATATTCAAAAATATGAAAAGAAAAGAATACTATAAATCTTTAGGCATTAAACAGAACACTTAAATAGACCTTACAGTAATAAAAAAAGAATTAAAATTAGCATATTTAACATGTGTACACAATATTCTAAAAGTTGTCTGATCTCGAAAATGCCAAAGGAAGCAATGCCATCTCTGACATACTCATTTAGAGTTAAACGGACTTACAAAATCTAATGATCTCAACCAAGACTAAACTAACTGTATACAACAAACACCATCCACATTCATGCAAACAACGTGTGGCACTACTAAGGAAAAATGGTGGAAGGGGATGCGTTGACATTCAACAACTACATAACAATCAAATTGCCAACCTCCGAATATATTTATGCAAAGAAAACACAACATTACATAGAACAATAATATAAGCTGACAAAGAAATAACTATCCTTAATCTTATGAATGAAACAGAGTGATACCAAAACAAATCATAGAGGACATCATTAACCTGTGGAAACAGAAACAAATCTATGGCAAACATCCACACATAGTTGAAAACTAGAACGTAAATAAAAAATTCATACATTTGACTAAGAAAAGGAGAATTGAAACCAGAAACAGAGAGTTTTATAATACCTATTCAGGATCAGGATCCGGATCTTTCGCAACAAAGAAAGGAAGGGTGTAACCGAACATCTAATATCCTCGCAACATGCAAGGATCAAAGGAGGGGAAATACTTTCAGGTACTGGCAAAACTTTATGCTAAAAAATTTTGCGTAAATATTCAACACTAATTATTTGACGAAACCGTTAATAGATTACAATCATATTTGGTATCTTATTAACTTCTATTAGAGTGCATAGACTCACGGCCTTTTTTTTACTAGATTTTGCTTCATGTCCGAAATATTTATATTCAAATCTACCAAATTAACTAAAGAGAGATATAAGCGATATAACTTATATATAGCTAATATTATGGTTTAATTAAATGTATTGGGTATATAAGAAAAAGTCAAAAAACACAGAAATTATTATTTTAGGAATAAGGGACCATATTGACCAACATAAACGGTTTAAAGTCAGATGGAAAGTCAGGAATTCTTATGTCAGGCAATTTTGAGAGAGAGGAAGATCTGCACTGATCACATTAGCTCTTTTCATTATTAAAGTATGTTAGGGAAAATGTTTTCACGAAATTTTGTGAAGGTAACTCACACAGTGGCCGACATAATCGGCATAAGTCTCCTAGGATTATTAAAATTATTATATGTAATATATGGGAGCTGGTGTAATTCGTTTTAACTCGTTGATCGATTTTGTACCTTATTGGCATTGGGCATTAAACTATGGTATATCCGATATTAAACGTCCACATAATTTTGCTAAGATTTCTTACATATTGACCGATATATGCCGCATAAAGCCAACCGGATGTTTGAAATTCTCATATTATGTATATAGGGGCTACGTGAATTGTTTAACCGATGTCCACAACGAGACCACAGTATTATCACTAAAAGATAACCCTCGAATTTCATTATAATATCTCACAAATTTACCGTATTAGTGAGCCATAGGCACTGTGGTCCTTATGTTCGGTATATGGGGGCTCGAAAATTTATATTTGAACTGCTTTTACGTGTGAGATGGCATATTTTGAAGGCACTATTTGTACAAGGTCTAATTCCAATATCTTAATTGGTGTTTAATTTGTATACTTTAAAGTGAAAAAATCAGATTAAATTTAAAAGTGTGTTACATGAGAAGTAGGTGTGGTTGTTATCCAATTTCGCGCTTTTTCAGAAGGTAATATAAGAATGCAAATATAATGTCATATACCCAATTTAGCTGAAATTGGTTAGGACGTTCTTGAGATATGGGATTTCTAAAAATTATATGGGACCTAAAAGTAGGCGCTGCCACACCCATAATCAAAATTTTACGCCGATTCCTATGCAACTTTTCCGTGTCATATTTACCTTAAGATTTAATGTTTCTGAGGTGTTTCTTCAGCGAGTTAACGCACTTCTAGTAGTTTTTAACTTAACCTTTGTATGGGAAGTTGGCTTAGTATTATTATACATTTTCGCCTACTTTCCCAGTATACGAGAAGTTTACTTGCTAAAAAACTTGGTTTGAGCAAGCTTGATTGATATAGCTTTAGCGGTTTGTGAGATATGTACATTAAGCTACGGGCGGGTGGGACCGCACTTTTACAAAACTTTTGGCGCACAGAAGCTCCGCCGTACTTAATTTCTTGGTTAGTTGTAGAGCTTTATAGGTTTGAGATTAACGGTGTTTTACGAATTTTGAAAGTTTTTAAGAATTAAAATAATATCACTAATAATATCTGTAACAGGAATATTACAAGGTCTAGTAAAAAAATCCATTAATTTTCCAAAACATTTCTTTCGTAATCTATATCTTGCTTTGTATTAGTGCAACGTTAGCGGTTATACTACACGGCGTTGGAAAGATAAGATTTCCTATTAAAAAACATATCGCGTAGTTTTATGATTGTTTGAGGACGTCGAAAAGATGGACACCGGCAATGAGACAATGCGTCATGATTTACAGTGCATGGCTTTTTTTTTACTAAGATGTATTTTTTTACGTTGTATGGGTGCCGCACGAGTTAAAGCAAAAAGACCTCATAGGCCGAATTTCCATCTGCGAATCGCTGCTGAACCACAACAAAATAGATCCATTTCAAAAGCAGATACTTACTGGTGATGAAAAGTGGGTAACTTACGATAACGTCCAGAGAAAACAGTTTTGGTTGAATTGCGGTGAATCGGCGCAAACGGCGGCCAAACCAGGATTGACGGTTAGGACGGTTTTGTTATGTGTTTGGTGGGATTGGCAAGGCTTCATCTGCTATGAGCTGCTCCCTTAGGACCAAACTCTTATTTGGACCTCTACTGTTAACAACAATTGGATCGTCTGAAAGAAGCAAATGGCCAGAATCGGTCGATTTCTCCAATAGGAGAGGAATTGTGTTCGATCAGGAAAACGAAAAGCCACACACATCGCTAGTAACTCTTGAGAAGCTCTGGAACCAAATGGTGACTGCCTGTTCCTGTCTATGGCGAATGATTTTGTTGGTGAAAAATTCACCTCAAGAGAAGGTTATGAAAATCGACTCTCCCAGTTTTTTTCCAATAGGAAAAAGGGTTTCTATGAGAGTGGCATGATATTTGACCTAAATCAGATCAATCTCACTATACTAAATAAAACCTTAAATTTCATGAATTTTCTTTTTCTTAGACTTAATATGTAAAACATTCGTTCAAAACCTAAAAGTAATAAAAATAGAAGAAAAACTGCATGTACAAAATCAAAAATCTGTTATACTAAAAACATGTAACATCGTAAGATCCGTTTTAAATAATTAGACAATTTTAACAAACAAATTTTAAAAATTTAAATACGACTTTATAAAATTAAAACAATAAAAAATAAAAATATTGTCGTTACTACTTGCAGTCTGAAGTGCCGTCGCACTCGGTAAAATGGACCCAACCTGAATGAATTAGAAATTACGCAAATTTTTTACCGTTAGGTTTTTTGATTTCGGGTGTGACAGATGTTGTCATAAATATCAAAAAATGCCAGCAAAAAATCAAATGAAGTAAAACAGTCGACTTTGTTTTTTTAAAATTATAAATGAAAAATATATTGAGTTTGAAAATGAAAGAGTATCGTTTTCTAATAACGATAGCGCAAATACTTTAATTTTAAAACTAAACTTTAGTTTTACATAAATATATCACTAACATTAAAAAATTTATACTTTTATTTACAACAAATAAAAAACTGTTGGTGGAGACATCGCGTTTACATCACATCATTTAATCATTCACTTAATTGGCAATTGTTTAAAATCTACTGAAATATTTTCTTACTCGTTCCACTAACACTTTTCCATCACAAAGTTTACTAAAGTGTTTGAATTTTTTTTACAATTTGGATACAATTCTGACAGTTTTCCTGTATTGTCCCTTATCTTTCTAAACTATATGAAGTTATCGTTAGTCGCATGTCGCCATCTTGTCTCTATCATTCTTGTATGGTGATACAAATAATCGGTGTAAGAAGCACTGTACGGAGCTGTTTTAGATGCACTAAGATAGATACTAAAAATAGAGCACACAATGTAAAGAAAATCATAACAAAAACAATATGTATATGCAATAACAACTACAATATTAAACTCTTTTTTTATGTAATTTTTTATTATAATATTAAAACCATTTTATACTCTCGCAATTTGCAAAGATCAATGGTACTTTCAGGTGCTGGCAAAACTTTATATTAAAAAAGAAAGTAAGTTCGGGTGTAACCGGACATTTGGTACCTTGAAATTTTTCAAAGATTAAAGCCGCGGGATATTTTCCGGTGTTGAAAACACGTTATATTAAAAATTTTCGGAAACGGATTCAACATTTGTTATTCGACGCAACCGCGAATGGATTGCAATCATATTTGGCATGATATTAACTTTTACTTTAGGTTATAGACTCGTAAAGTCAATCTAACCAGGACATATCATCTATATTCATGATATTCGTGCTGTGGAAAGGTACAAGAGCAATAGTTTTTATTGCCGAATAACATAATATTATTTGAAATATTCTTATGTAATTTTCTTGAGACACCTTCTATGGGTATATTTCCGATATAAACTCAACCAAAAGAACGAAATAAAATAAACTGCTTATATGAGAAAATAGTCAACCAGGGAGACATAAATCACTACATTAGAGGTATGCATTGCTACATATACATGCTGCGATACATTGCTGGCATGGTCCAAACCCCATACCTCCAATATAGTGATTTATGTCTCTCTGGTTGACTTTTGACCTATTTACACAATATACTAAATTTCGTCCTTTTTTCGAATATATATATGTATATCGCATGTATCTCCGTAGAAGATATCTCAACAAAACTAAATGAGAATATTTCTCTTAGTATTATATAATTCGGTAAAAATAATTACGACCAAAAAATTATTTCAAAATGATTATGATGCCAAATATGATTGCAAGTCAAAAGTTCGTCGAAGTCTTACGCAAAGTAACGCAGAGTATATTAGTTTTGTTCACCTAACGGTTGTTTGGAACACCTAGAACTAAACGGGTTAGATATAGACATATATATATAAATGATCAGGATGAAAAGGCGAGTGACGTCTAAGTGATTGTCTGTCCGTCTGTCCGACCGTGCGTGCAAGCGATAACTTGAGTAAAAATTAAAATATTTTGATGAAACTTGGTACGTGTGTTCTTTGTCACCGTAAGACGGTTGGTATTGTAGAAGGGCGTAATTGGACATCTGCCACGCCTTCAAAATGCCATTAATCGAAAACAGATACAGTGCTATAACTAAGTAGAAACTTAAGATATAAACGTGTTATTTGGTATAGAGGTTCCTAGTAGGGCGGGTCATCTGTGGGCAAAAAATTTTGTAAAAGTGGACATGGCTCCGCCCGCAACGTTATATCGATATCAGTCCAACTTTCGCCGAGTAAGTATTTCGAGCATTTCTTCATATACTGACAAAATGAGTAAAATTGGATAATAACCACGCCCACCTCCCATACAAAAGTTATTTTGCAAACTGCTGAAAGTTAACGCACTTCTCGCTGAAGGAACACATCAGAAATATGATACGCAAGCGTTGCATAGGAATACGCGTAAAGTTTTTGTGATGGACGTGGCACCGCCCACTCCCATATCTCAATAACTCCTTAGCTGATTTCAACCAAATTCGCTGTGTGACATTATATTTACATTTTTATATCACCCTGTGAAAATGGATGAAATCGTTTAAAACCCACGCCTAATTCTCATATAACACAATTTTAAGTTTCATCTGATCCTCTCACTTTAAAGTGGATAAATCGAGCAGCAATTAAGACATGAAAATCAAACTTTGTACAAATAGGGCCTTCAAGATATTCCATCTCATACGTAAAAATAGACGAAATCGGATCATAACTTCTCAAGAAACCAGATACCCAATATTTGAACCTCAGTGCCTCATCGAAAATATCGGTAAATCTGTAAGATATTGTAATGAAATTGAAGGATTATCTTTCCATGATAATAGTGTACTCCGGCATCAAAAATGGTGCAAATTGGGTAAATACTACCCCTAGCCCCTTTGACCTAAGAAAAGGATTTTCAACTCTTGGGTAGACTTTACAGCATATAGTTCGGTCAATATGTAAGATATCTTAGCAAAATTAAGTGAACGTGTAATATTGGATGTGTGTAGAACTGTAAAATGTGTGAAATTGGTCGACGAATTATCCCAGCTCCCATATCCCATATATAATGATTTTCGCCATTCTAGCAGACTTTATGGCGAATATGTCGGTCAGTGTTTGAATTAAGTTCACAAATTGCGTGAAAACATGTTCCCAAATATACTTGAATAAAGAAAAGAGTTAATGTGATCAGTGCAGATCTTCCTCTATCCCAAAAATGCCCGATTTTAATGTAAATATTTAACGATATTTAATATAAACAAATATCTTAATATAAATATCTCCGACACGAAGCAATTATAACAATGAAAGTACATGAGTCTATGGCCTGTAATATAAGTTAATGAGATACCAAATATGATTGCAATCAATTGACAATTTCGTCGGATAATGAATGTTGAATTCTTCCGCAACATTTTTTAATATAAAGTTATGCACCAGTTGAGCACCTGAAGCATATCCCCGCTTCTGATCCTTGCACATTGCGAGAGTATAAAATGTTCGGTTACACCCGAACTTAGCGCTTTCTTACTTGTTTTATATAAAGTTTGACAAACACAAAGTTCGGTGATCCCGAACTTAGCCCCTCCTGACATGTTACTTTTGCTCGTCTTTTTTCTTTTGTTTTTTTGATTATTTTAAAACTACAAAAATTGTTTAACCTTTTTCAAATTATAAGTCTTAATATGATTCCTGTTCTGTTTAGCTTTCAAATAACAGAAAACGTTTTACTCATCATTCAGTTTTGAGTGCTGATACACATCGATTTAAAAAAATTTTACTGTCAAATGATATAATGTTAATTGAAATATTCTAGTACCATTTTATTGCGATATCATATGCTCATACCGATATATGCAATAACAATTCAACCAAAGAGATAAAATTCAACAGATTGGGCATATAAGGGTGACGGGACGAATCAATAAACTCACTACCCATATCTACGTCAACCAGAAGGATGTAAATAATTATATTTTAGTAATTTAAATTCTTAGAATTTTCAATTCCTTAGAATTTACATCATATCTGTTATAACATGTTCATTATGCCGTTCATTATGCCGTATCAAACGATATATTCTGCAATAGAATACAAAAAATTCAGAAATGAGGAATGTCCACTATTTTAATATTGTCTATTATTCAATATATAACTATAAAAGATACTCTGATCAAATCAGATCAGACAATATTCAATGATAATAAAAATTGTGTTGTATTGAATGTTATACCATCTCAACCAAACAAAAACAAAATATATGAATCGTAACAAATCAAGAAAATTTTAGTTAAGTTTAGTTTAAGTAAAGTATTAGAATGTATTAAAATACTTATTAATCGGACTCAAAATAGGGACGGATAAAAGAACTAAGGTTAAAATGAAAATATTACTCACCATATTGGCATTCTTGCATAGCCTAAAAAGGTTTAGTTGGTACATGAATATAAATCTCGTAACAGAAAGACTTATCACTATTGATAATATTGAGTCCAAATTCCAAAGCTGACAAAACAGTAATGCTTTTTCGTTCTTCATAAATAAATTTAAATAAAGAAAAGAACTATGAATAGCAAAGAAAAAAATTAGAAAAAAAAATAATTCGTTTCAAAATTGGAAAATTTAATTTTTTTAAAAATAATTTCTTATCCAAAACCTAAACTTTCCTAAGTCCTACTAAATCCAATTTTTAGTTATTTCACCTCAAGTAATTAATTAACGGAATATAGATTCAGGAAAAATATGCAAAATGGAGCGATAGAGCATTTCGCCACTAGCAGTTCCCACTGAGGACTGAAATTCTTCAAAATTTTTTGTAGGGCTCTAATATAGTATAAAGCAGGACAAACCACCAGCCATGACAACAAAACATCATACCTAATAAACGGAAACAACAAGGCACACTGATTAAAGAACATACCATGGTAGGCCACCAAGAGGGATACTTCAAATGTCCTATAGAGAGTATTCTAAATTATTAAGGCTATACATAAACCAAAACTATCGCACAATACATTTAATTATTCTATTAAATTGTAACGTACAGAAGGGAGTAGGACTTCATGAAAATGAAAGCAGTAAAAGAAATACAAAATTGCATATACGACATACCAAGGCCACTGAATGACGCCACTGAAACGCCCTAACTTTCCCATATAGAGCTTTAGAATATTACAAATCATCTAAAATTGAGGAAGCAAAGATAATGAACAAACAAATAAGAAAATCTTAATTGGGGTTCAACTGGTGTAACTGATATATTCGACGAAACTTATTATATTTAACATATGAGGATTGGAGTAATTCATGCAGCATTTCACCATTTTTGGCATCCAACTATAGTGCACCTAACTTAACGATATATAAGGTCTAAGGTCAACTTGAGTTTCGAAAAGCATCGGAATAGATACATGGGGGATCGGAGAAGTACTAAACAAAATTTATCAATCTTTAACACCAGGCCACCTTCTAAACAAGAAGGAATTAATTGGAAATCTTTCAGCTGCTCATGCTCGATATTTGGGAGCTGGAGACGGTATACTCCAATAATATTATAACCACATAATCTAGTTAATTGCTGAGGTATGGGATTTATCAGAACATTTTATAACCTAGCAATGTGCTAAGATCAAAGGCGGGAAATGCTTCAAGGTATTGGCATAACTTTATATTAAACAAGTAAGAGAGGGCTAAGTTCGGGTGTAACCGAACATTTTATACTCTCGCAATGTGCAAAGCTTAAAGTAGGGGAAATGCTTTCAGGTGCTGATATAACTTTATATTAAAAAATGTTGCGTAAGAATTCAACATCCATTATTCGACGAGACCGTAAATGGATTGCAATCATATTTGGTATCTTATTAACGTATATTACAGGCCATAGACTCATGTACTTTCAATGTTATATTTTGCTTCGTGTCAGAGATATTTTTATTAAAATCTACCAAACTAACTCAAAAGTGATATATGTGATATAAACTCAATCAAGGAGGTTTAATAAATATATTGGATACATGAGGAAAAAGTCAACCAGAGATTAGGAAATCATTATATTAGGAATAAGCGGCTTAGACCACGATCTGAACCGATTTCTTTCATATTTAGCGCGAAATCACATTGTGTTTAAGAAAACATATTTACTTAATTTCACGATATTACACGTTCACATAATTTTGCTAAGATATCTTACAGATTTACCGATATATCTGGTTTAAAGTGTACCCAGAGGTTGAAAATCCGTATATTAGGTACATGGGGTCTAAGGGAAGTGATTACCCGATTTTATATATTTTAAGTACATGAACACACTGTTGTCAGAAAGATGTGCTCTCTAAATTTCAAAGAGATAACTCATAAGACCGTTATATATGGTATAAAGTATACAGGAAGGTTGAAAATCGTTAAAATAGGTATATGGGGCTTACTCGAAGCAAGTGTGGTTGGTATAGCTTTAACGGCTTCCGAGATATACATATTAAACCTATTGGGGGACGGGGCTATGTCCACTTTTACAAAATTTTTTTCCCACAGATGCCCCACCCTACTAGGAGTCTCTACACAAAATTACGCGTTTATGTCTTAATTTTCTGCTTAGTTATAGCACTTTATCTGTTTTCAATTAAAGGCATTTTGTGGGCGTGGCATATGTCCAAATACGACCATCTGCAATACCAACCGTTTTACGGTGACAAACAACATGTGTAGGATGTTTCATCAAAATATCTTAATTTTTACTAAAATTATCGCTTGCGCGGACGGACGGACAGACAGTCACTCGGATTTCGTTTCTTCATCCTGATCATTTATATATATATGTCTATATCTAACTCGATTAGTTCTAGGTGTTCTGAACAGAGCTAATCTACTCTCTAGCAACATGTTGCGTGAGTATAAAAATTATCGAGAAATTTAAAGAATAGGGAGAAAACGTTTACGTTTCAAGTAAATACTTACTAATAGCAATTAACATAAAAAACTTGTATCTTCCGGAATGTTGTATTGTTGTATATAATAAAAATAAAGTAAAAAATGCTTTGTGAAAATTGCAATGATTTCAGTTGGGGGTTGGCATTCAATGTGCTTTTGCAATATCTGTTAATATCAACATTTGTTCAATATCTGTTAACTTATTATTCCAAAGCTTGATTTGGAAAGAAGTCTGAATGATCTTTACTTGATTCCGATTTTGGTTAGACCTTTCAGTTTGGTTCCAAGAAGTAATGAAAATGTTATGAATCCAAGACGGTTCGAATCGATAAAGCAAATTTCTCCAAAAGGTATGTGGTGATCCATCATTCGCCTAATTTTTGAGCTTATTGCATCATTGTTTTAAATACATTTTATTTTTCAGTTTAATGTCAAATTTGTTATCTGCTTCCCCATCCCCTAGTCCCAATATAGTGACTTTTCAAGTGAATTTAAGCCGTTTATATAGGCCATTGTGTGTGATATTTTAACGAAATTTTATGCTTTCTTAATCATAATATGGCTTAACGCTTTTGGTTAACTTTTTCCTCATATACACAATATGTTATCTATCTACTATCACTAATATCATGAATATAGATGATTTGTCTCAGTGAGATTGACTTAATGAGTGTATGACCAAAGTAAAAGGTATTATGATGCCAAATATGATTGCTATGCAGTCATACTTTCGTGGAGTAATAAATGTTTAATTCTTACACAACATTTAGTAGTATACAGTTTCCCGCGTTTGATCCATGCAAATTCCATAGTATAGAATGTTCGATTATAGCCGAATTTAACCATTCCTCACTTGTTATTTTGTAGGTCTCCATTTTCATTTTATTTCGCGGCCGATTTATATCTAATTGTTTGGTCAGAATGCCTTATATAGAAGTACTTCAAAATTTTCAAATGATATATTCATTTTAAAAGGTGATATGTTTTTATAGTAATTGGTGTTAAACTTTCGAATTTGGATATTGTCAGTTTTAATTTCGACGAAATGTACAACTTAATGTCGACAACTGAGGTATCCTTGGCGCATCTAAAAACAACCAACGATTTTTTAGGTGGAGAGTTTTTAATATTTTGGCGCTTAAAATTATTATGTACAGTATGTATGTATGTATGTATAGTGTGTGAGTTATCTTCATAAAATTGTGTGGTAATATGTTCTCTAGTGTAGTTGAGTAATAAAGTTAATGTAATCAGTCCAGACCTTCAACTAACTCAAATATACTAGATATGATGGTTTGCGGTTTTCCAGCTGTCTTTAGATCGTTTATGTTGGCCACATGTGTGATATTTTAATGAAATTAAGTGGACGTGTTTTCTTAATGATGTGGTTTCGCGCTAAATATGAATGAAATCATGAAATCATATTTGCATAACTCTCTTGAACAATTTTATTCCTAACATTAGCAGGTTTTGAACTCTGGTAATTGGTTACAACTTCGTTTTCAAGCCTTTATATGCAAGGCAACCTCTGCAGTTAACACTGCAATTTCCTCCACAATTAGTAGATTTTTTGGTTAAATCCTTTTTCTTAAGGGTACATTTCGTAGGATGTAGATCACCACAACTACACAAACACTGTGTAGGGTGCAATATGATTTGGTGTACCCATAGCCTTGGGAGTTATTACATTTTACCAGACCATTTCTTTTAGGTGGTTCTTCAACAGTAACTCTACCGGAGGTACCGATGGTACCTAGTATGGTTAGCTTTGAAATCAAGCAAATTTTGAACATTGGCTGTTGTACTTTATTTCTGTGAAAATAATTACTACATTTTAAATATCGTAACCATATTCTTCAAGAGCTTCCTTGACTTCATTAGAGACCACCAAAGACTCTGTACCTTTTATGACATGTAACTAGGCTCTTAGAGCTCTCCAGTTGATAAAAATAATATATTTAAATTATTATTAATTAAAAATTTTATAATTTCCATTTCATATTTTCGTTTCATCTATGTTAATCTTTTTCAAGTTTAGACACAATAGCATTAAGGCTACGCTCATGCAAATATATTGGAGGCGATTTAGTAATAATGATTGCGGTGGTAACCTTCTTTTGTTTGACTCGTTACTCAATAAAGCAAATCTGTTGCCATTTGGAGTTTCAGGCTTATTAAAATTTTAAGTGGCGGGGTGAAATTTTTTGGAATTGACCGCTGATTTTATTGGACTTGATTTGATTTTTATGTTAATGTAGCGGTCTGAATCTGTCTGAACCAATCAGAACAGATGATCAATTTTTATTTAATATAGTCTCACCTTGTTTTTCTCTTTCTCTTCTTGGTACATGGATTTTGTTTTCCTTCACTGTCCGCGAGTTTGCTGATACCTGCATGTTTGTGTTGGTACCTGCAAGTTTATCCTGTTTATCGTCTGTTTCGGTTCCTCTTCTACTGATAGCAGTGATGACTCAACTTTGTCGCCATTTGTGTTTTGTTGTTGGCTCGACAAATTTGAAATAAGCATTCATGGAATGGCTTCGGCCTTGTTAGTGAGGCTGCGCAACACTCCCATGATTTATTTTTTTTGTTCATTCATTATTCGTTGAACTTTTTTGTTATTATTGTTGAAACGCTGTTCTGTTTTGGGTTTTCACGCCTTTGTCTTATGTTTAACCTTATTTCACTTGTTAATTAGTGTTATTTGGTTTTCTTTTAGTTTTGAGTAACATTCACAGAGCGAATTAAAAACCACGTCCGTTCTCTTCGAAACTTCTCTGATATATTTTCTCTCTGATTCTCTCTGAATAAACTGATAACATTATAATAAATTTATCCGACATTATTGTTATATCTAACTGATCCCATGAAGTTATGCGGTGTTTAGTATAATGTGATCTGGTAGTAAAACAGCGTGTAATCCATAACTTCATGCAGTATAGAATAAAATTATATTTCAAGATTTTTTCACGTATTTTCAGTTAGTTTAATTCTGACGGTCAGACGTCATTGTCTTGTTATGCACTCGCAACACGTTGTACATGTAAAACATATTAACAAAATTAAGAACACGTATTACTTTAGATAATGTATAGTGAAATATATATATATATATTTTTTTTTTGAACAAACCAGTTTAATGTGAAAAGTACATATTAATTAATAAGTAAGACATTTTAATAGGATTATGTTAAATTTTTTTAGATATAATGTGGTTTGGTATTAAACATCGATGAAGACGGTTAATACCGGTTTTCCAAACCCTTATATATCAATATAGTGATATCTGCCCTTCTGGTTGAGGTAGATATGGGAACCGTCTTTTAATCTTACAAATTGCTAGAGTACATAAAGCCGGTTTTTCCAAAGAGCCTAACACTCCAATTGTGTAAAACCGTTGGATTATAGTTGCCGATATACTTGCGCTGGATACTGTAACAAGATTTTACGGATGGCTACTGGAACCGGTATAATTGAAAACGCAGGTAACAACTCCAATTTAAATTCTTTGAGAAGCATTGTTTAAAGTATTTAGCAGCATTGCTCCTAAAATCTTAAAGTCATTGAAATTTAAAATGTTATGTTATGTTCAATAGATTTTAATTCTTTGTAAGTTCGTCATGAAATTTGTAGACTCCAATGCCTTAAATTACTAAGTTTTTCTAGTTGATTAAATTTAAATAGCATAAAAAATTATTTACTAACTACCAACTTACAAGAATGTGACATTAACCACAATTATTATAATTATGAATACTTGTTTGATCATTTCAATGCTGACCATATTAAAAAATATTTCACCAAAAAAAAGTTGTGAAAATTTCTTAAAGTATTAACAACAATAACAATAAATAACAAGTAAATAACAACGATTTTTTTATAGACAGTATTGGAAAAATATTTAATTGGAAACTTTCGTAATTAAATAAAAATGAAATTATATAAACTTTCTTCAAGGATATTCAATGTATTGAAATTTTAAAACTACTGGACCTCAGCTACCTGATTTTGACATTTCTCTATACTGTAATAAAAAATGGTAGTAAAAATAATTGACAAAAAATGGCTACTGATAACTCAGTTCCTTGTGATTGGTAATCAATAGTTTCACATTCATAATGTATATTTTCATTTACTGAGAAATGAAATGAGTTGAAATTTTACACCAAGGCTTCTTTTCGGTTCCTCAGCCTGAACGACTAAATAGTTTTGAACAAAATAACCCTTTCAGGCTCCTTTAATAAAATAAATAACGACCGTTAATACAAAATTTTATATATGTATTATATATGTATATAAGACCAACAATATTTTTAAAACAGGCTATCGCAGATTTTTAATCTTGATAGAAAATTAATGTTTGAAATAATTTAATTTAATTTTAAATTACCTAATATTCCAATTATAACAGCTCTTAAATTCTCCATTAGTTGACGCGAATATTTAGCGTTGGATGTCACTATTTGTTTGTGGTTTGATATCCAGGTAATGCCCGCACTGTAAAATTTAAATTGGTTTTTAATAAAAAAAATTTTATGTTACGAGTGGATCTCAAATATCTAATTGCCTAAGGCAAATTTAGATTTCAATGAACCTGAATTCATGGAACATTACTAAATATTTCGTCAAACCCACATACCCAATATTAGGGTTTACAAACTAAAGATTGGCTTTATAGCGGATATATAGCTGAATATGTGAGATATCTAAACAAAATAAAGTGAACGCACAATCTTGTATATATTGTATTATAATTTTATGCCAATTGTGAAATTCTTGAGTTTGAAATTCTTATATTACATTAGGTATGTAGGAGTTAGGGGAAATAGTGAAGAGATTTTATCCATTTACATCATCATTACATCATTACACGTTATTACCCGGAAAATATTATCCAGGTATTTCAAAAATATGTATCACAGATAGTGCTATACTTCTGGCAAAAATTCAGCCAAAAGTACTGAGATCGATATATTGATATCAAGGAGTTTGAACAATTATGTTCCGATTTCAAATTACACAAATACAAATAAATTCACAAATATAAATGAAATAGTTCACAAATACAAATTCAATTTTGTATCCTAATTTCTGGCTTAGTTTTAGCCCTTCATAGTTTTTTGGGCAACACCTTTTTGTAGGCGTGGCGCGGCGCGGCAATAGTCTGATGACGCCCATCTACAATACCAAACTCCTCGTGTGCCGCGAAATATGTGTACCAAGTTTCATAAATATATCTTTAATTTTCTCAAGCTATCGCTTGCACGGACAGGCGGACAGACAGTCACTTGCAATTCGACTCATCTCGTTATCTTGATCACTTTGATATACATAACTCTACATCTATCTCGATTAGTTTTAGGTATTACAAACTAACTTTAGGTATACAAAACTATTATACTTTGTTGCAACATGTATTATAAGAAGCCAAATATATCATAATTGTAATTCGCTTGCGAATTCGTCGAATACCGAATATTTATTGGCATAATATTTTGCCAACACCTGAAAATATTCCCTGGGCTTTGAGCCTTGCAAAGAGCCTTGTGAGAGTATTACATTTCGGACAGAAGAGATTCAAAAGTGCCTGCATTTCAATTCCGACTGGACCCACACGCTGGGCGCTCGGATTAGATATAAAAATCCAATGGCCTTTTTTCAAAATTTTTTTTTTTTCGAATTGATCAGAACGTGCTCACTTCTTTGCTAATTAATTTGAATTTCGGATAATATTTTTCAAACAGAAGTGTTTAGAGAAGTACGATGTTATTTTTGATTTGTTACACATATCATTTTTGTGAAAAACTTTAGGGAATATTTTTAGTCAAAAGTAAAATTTTGTCTTGAAATCTCCACCATCCACAATTTTTTATATTTGTTTTTGTATATAATTTGAGAAATTTTCAAAACTGAAGAAGAATATTTTTTGGAGCCGCGAAATTTTTCGACCATATCGATTGCTGCAACCGACTAAGGCCAAAAAAAGATAACAACTTAATAAACCTACCTCGACAGAATAAAACAAAAACCTAAACACTAAATCTGCTTTCAATATTTGGTATCGAAATGTGACTAAATTAACAGACTTAGATAAGATGACTGAACTCTGCTTTAACGCAATGAATATACTTCAAAAAATTTGGTAAGTATCATCAATCCCGGGAAAAAGATAATTGTATATCTTTGCCGCGTCATTTAATTTGCTGTAGTTCAATTATTTACCCATCCTTCTTCTTTACTAACACTGCTTGCGGTATCAGTGAGTCCGCAGACAACACCTGCTTTCGCTGATTTCTTTTATGATATTCTCCTATGCTTTCACGTTTTGCTAGTGGCACTCTTCGAGAATTTGTGTTTTGTCATCATTATTAATGCGCTGCTTCGAATTATTCATCCTGTTCGTTTTTTAGCAACTTTACAGAATACGCTGCAGAATCTGATGAAGACTTCTTTAATCCGAGAGTGGTATTTTCTTCCAGTCCTTTCATCCATCCATTCTTCTTCCATATCGCTTTCGCTTATAGTATTTACTTTACGCAAGTCTTCGCAGTTAGTGATGACACCGATACTTTGACATCGGCAAAGTACTATTTCTTTCCGAGCTTGATTGGGAATTTGCGTTCAAGTATAGTTAAGGAATACCTAACCTCACCTTCAACGGCGTCGACTAACCTTGAGGATAAGAGAATGGAATCGCATAGCTGACGAGCTGCAGAGGAAAGGCACTTTAGCCTCTGTAAGTAGAGTGGGAACTAGTTGGAACTCTACTCTCTTCATTCGTTCTACTATCAGATAGCTGGGCTTTACGGAAGCTTTGTCAGTGCTGGGTTACCCTTATCTCTTGCGCGGTCCCGAGATTCTTTTAACTCAAAGTGGATCGCAAAAGGTCTAGTAAGATCTTCGCCCTCAGCAAGTTTAGCCTTTTCCTAGTTGTAGGGGTAAGGTTGAGGCCCTTGCCGGATGTCAGATACTGAGGCTGTTTAGAAGAAGGTGAGGCAGAAACATCTGAACACTTTCTTCTTGATTGTCTCACCTTTGAGAGATCTAGGTTTGAACGCCTCGGAGCAATTTCAGGCATCCTCACATTCAGACACAGATTTTTAATGACCTTAAAACGCTATTACTGGAGTTATTTTACTGGCTTCACAAAGAACGGTATATAGTGTATACTGTATATATGCGATTCCCATCTTGAAGCTCAGCCCTTGAACCTAACCTAACCTAACCTAACATTTTTTTATATCCTTTGTACCCTTTTATTAAGAATATATCTTTTGTATGGAGGCGGGTTTGATTGTTATCTAATTCTACCCACTTTCATACTGTATCATGAAACATTAAAATAAAATGTTTCCACTAAATTTGTTAATGTAAATGAGATACTTTAATCTACTACTAATAATATTTACTTTAAATCTACTTTTTTATTATTATTATATAATTTTATATTTATATGATAACATAAATATAATTACTCTAAATCTACTAATTTAAATCTATCTAAAGTGAGAGACCACTATCCCAATTTTCAAAAAACTATAAATCATAGTAACATTTCAATTAAAGATATTTAGAGGCGCGTCAATGGCTCAAATTTACTCATCTGTGACACAAAACTTTTTTTAGTACCAGGAAATCTCAAAATATGTGTGGAAAGGAATAGGAAGGAAGGTAATAGAAAATTTGGATTGATATATGTAGCTTTAGAAGTTGTAGAAGTATGTACATTTACAGGGCGGAGCCACGCTCTTTTGTCAACGATTTATAAACCACAGATGCCCTCCCTACTTTAATCATCTGCATTAAATCCGTTTTGCAGCTTAATTTTTGCCTTGTTTATATCACTTTATATTTTTTCGATTATTAACATTTTTGATGACATTGCCCTTCTGAGATACCAACATCGTCAAAGTGTCAGTGACACGTGTTACACATTTTCATTAAGACATCTTAGTATTTAATTAACGGAAATCAGTGGTGTATGCAATCGATTTGATAGCTAGCTTGTCTCGTACGGCTGTACCATCCCGGAAGTTGTTAAGGAAAAGTTAACTTAATATGAGAGGCATTATGAAGTTATTTTCAAAAAGGCAACAAGTTACAGAACAAAACGGTGCGTAATTGACCTAAATCGGATCATTCTACATATGCTAAATTAAATCCTCAATTTGTTGCAAAATTAGTGGATTTCTTTTTACTACACTTTATGTTTCATAAAATGTTTATAAGTTTTTTAGTACGTATTATGGTGGGCTAATAATTCTTTTTCAATTAAATTAATTAGACTCACCAATGGCTCCATCATCCAGAGAAATTTATTGTGATGTATTACATTTTCGTACCCGGCTACTGTCAATAGTTGGATAATGAAAAAATATCAATGAAATCCTCCATATTTTTTCTAGTGCGACTTATTTTTGTTGCCGAACCAGGAGATTATCGTTACCAGGAGGTTTACTTTGCAGATCTCCAGAAAGTGTATTTTTCAGACGGATTAAAGAAGCTGGAGCATATGTAGGTCAAATATATGAAACTGAAATGTTTTCAAAAATATTCGCTTGTCTTCTGTAGACGATTTATAGGACCCGAGTAAATCATCAAATCTTCTTATCGCCAAGGTTAAACATTAGAAAATATAGATGCAGAAATTTGCCTTTCTGGTACACGTGTTTCTTGGAATTCTAACGCGACTGATCTCTATCGACATATCTGCTATATGCCAAACCGAACCACTGCCACGACCACGTTAATAGAAACAAGTAAGGAGGGCTAAGTTCCGGTGTAACCGAACATTCTATACTCCCGCAATATGCAAGGCTCAAAGGAGGAGAAATGCTTTCAGGTGCTGGCATAACTTTATATTAAAAAATGTTGCGTAAGAATTCAACATCCATTATTCGACGAAACCGTAAATGGATTGCAATCGTATATGGTATCTTATTAACTTATATTACAGGTCATAGCCTCAAGGAGTTTGTTACTATATTTTGCTTCTTGTTTGAGATATTTATATTAAAATTTACCAAACTAACTAAACCGCATTATGTTTAAGAGAACCTATCCACGTAATTTCATAAAAATTGTTACATATATTGAACAACATAAACGGTTTATAATCATTTGGAAAGTCGAGAATTCTTATATCGGGTATATTTGGGATAGGGAAAGATCTGCGCTGATCACATTTACCCTTTTCGTTACTCAAGTATACTAGGGAGCATTCAAATTTTCACGCAATTTTACGAAGATAACTCACACAGTGATCGACATATTCGGCATAATGTCTGCTAGAACAACGAAAATCATTACATGTAATATATGGGAGCTAGGATAATTTGTAGACCGATTTCACATATTTTCGCCATTAAACAATGGTATATCCATTATTATACGTTCACTTAATTTTGCTAAAATATCTTACATGACCGATATTTGCCCTGTAAAGCCAACCGGATGTTTGAAATTCTTATGGTAGGTATATGGGGCTACGTGAAGTGTTTACACGATATTTCACAAATTTACCGAAAAATATGCTAAAAGTTTAACGAAAAGTTGAAAATCCTTATATTAGGTATATGGGGGTAGGAGAAGTATTTACCTGATTTTGTCCATTTTTGATAAGAGCACATTCTTATCAGGGAAACAAAATACTCGAATTTCATTACGATAACACATGCATTTGCCGATATTTGCGGTACACAGTCTCCCATAGGCATTTTGGTCTTATATTGGGTATATGAGGACTTGAAAAGTTGAATTCCGATTTGTACAAATTTCATTCTATTATCTTAACTGCTGCTTGATTTATACACTTTAAAGCGAAAGAATCAGATTATATTTAAAATAGTGGTATATGAGAAGTATGTGTGGTTGTTACTAAGTTTCACCCATTTTCACAAATTGACATGAAGATGCATATAATGCTATGTACAAAATTTGGTTGAAATTGATTAAGGCATTATTGAGATGTGGTTTTTCCCCTAAAAATTAGTGGAACACCCATTGTTCAAATTTTACATGGATTCCTATGCAGCCCTTTCGTACCATATTTTCAATAAGATTTAATGTTGGTGACGTGTTTTTGTAGTGAGTTAACGCACTTTTAGTAGTTTTCAACGTAGCCTTTGTACGGGAGGTGAGCGTGATAATTACGAGTATCAGATTTCACTTATTTTCCCAGTATATAGGGTATTCTAGAACAACTTGTTTTGAGGAAGTTTGAATGATATAGATTTAACGGTTTATGAGATATGTTCATTAAACTTATTGGCGGACGGGGCCATTCCCACTTCTACGAAATTTTTGCCCACAGATTCCGCGTCCAACTTCCATACCAAATACCACATTTCTCTCTTTATTTGTTGCTTAGTTACTACATTTTATAAATTTTCGATTAATGGCGTTATGTGGGCGTAGCGATGTCTGATTACGCCCATCTGTTATACCAACCTTCTTATGGTGAGAAGGAACACGTGTACCAAGCTTCAAACTAATATACTCTGTAGTAACATGTTGCGAGAGTATAAAAGATAGAGTTCTATAACTAGGACATAAATTAAGTTACAGAAGTGAAATTTGTGGTGAACAAATTTTTGAAAAACGGCCGTGATCCCTCCTCTAATAAGTTTTATTTACATATCCCACAAACTCCTAAAGCTCTATCAGCCCCAATTACCAGAAACATTTACTTCTGGCATTCCATTACACGTTTAAAAATTAAGTCAATCGGATCATAGCCATGCCCATCAACCAAACAACGACTAGACATAAAACTACCAAAAGTGAGTTAACTCACTGAACCCAACATCAGAGGCATTAAAATTTACAGCAAAGATGGTTCAGAAGGGGCGGATGTGAATTAGAATAAGAATGGACAAAAAGCTTGGCACACTTTTATATGAAATCTCAGCAACTACTCGACAAATTTCCGCCAAATTTGGTCCATAATCATCATTAAATTACAGTTGGAAAATGGATTGCAACCAAACGTATTTTCCATATAGCACAATTTTAAATTCCATCTAGATATTTTACTATACAAGGTATAGATCAAGCATCAATAAAGATATTGGAAGTCGGATCGAAACATATACCAAATATGAGGACCTCAATGTCTCTGACTTTTTATGAATGAATGAATGTATTTGTTTACAATGTCAATTCAAAGATTTCATAGCGAATATGGGAAACGTGCTTTTGGCACAAGAAACATGTAAAATATTGCATTCTCGAAATCTTCGAGAAGTTTATCTAAATGTAGGCATTGCTTTATTAGAAAGATCTTTTTCCACCTTAAAAAGGGTTAATTTTGATTTATGCTCAAGTATGGGCCAAGAGGATGGTTTTGTACGGACATATAATTTAAGAAAACTGTTTATTATTTATTTTGTTAGAAATTAATAAATAGTTTTTGTATTGTTTAATAATTATATTGGGCCTATAACTATATTTGTGTGGTTTGCCAAAAGATGGCGTTGCAATAGCTACTGCCCTTGTGCGTCTTTTCAGTATATGTTACTTATTTAAAGCGTAAACAGCAAGATTTTTTTTTTACTCAAATATGTCGAAATTTGTGCCTGAAATACTTTGAATAGTACACAATACACAATACTTTCAATGATACCGTTGTATCTTTTTCTTAAAAAAATGTTAAAATTAAAAAAAAAACAGCTGAATATAGTTATAGACCCAATATTTCAATAAAATGTAATGTTTCAATAACAACTGACATTCAAAATGTATAGAATTTTGTTGATACAAATGACGGCGTATCAGACTTGGTCTAATCCGCCACTGCTGGGCTTTACATCGCTTTTACCGGTCAATCTATAAGATATTTGAACAACGTATGATTTAAACAATGTTAAAATCTGGGTAAAATATAGTTTGGTGGCGAAAGTGAGTGAAATGGTCCACGAACTACCCCAGTCCCATATACCACATATAATGAGATTCATTATTCTAGAGGACTTTATACAGAATATATAGGTCAAAACGTGAGCTAACTTAACAAAAATGCATGTTCAACATGTTCTCAAGCCTTCTTTAGTTTAATGTCAAAGGCAAATGCAATCAGTCCATACCTTCTACTGGCTCCAATATACACAGCAGAGTGATTTTCTTTATACCGTTTATTTTGATATTAGCTCTTCCTTACTTGTTTTAAATACATTAAAATTCAAATCACAAACAAAAGCCTTAAAGTACTACCGCTAAAGTACTTAAGGTACTACTAAAGGTTCCAAGTTTCTTGTCTGCTTTTATTTCAAATTGAATGAAAAAAATTTCCTTTGACATTGCTGAGCATGAAATATTGTTTTCGAAACAAACCTGGATTGTTCAAATTAAATCAAAAACCCTTTAAACCTGTATTCACTTTTAATTAATCCATCATGGTATTCCGAATGGATGTTTCTGTATATCCTGATTTACATGTATGCATCTCACCTCCAAATAGGAATCCAAAATGCGTTGTCCATCAATTGATTTCTCATAGTATAACAATTTTCGCAGATAAGGTAGTAGTAGCAAGAATAATTCATAGAAGATGTATTGGAAAGTAGTTTAAGGAAGCGCAAAGATTTCTGGGCAATAATATCTGGCTGTAATTAAAAGATAAACAATGAAGACTATTTAAACTACACATGTATTATTTTCCTACTATAAACTTAAAAAAAAAAAAGAATTGCTAAATTACGACGAACGGAAATTTGAGATGCTTAGATTAGGGAGTTAACTTGAGAGATGGAAATAAGTAAATGTGTTATATGAGAGGTAGATAAAGGATGATGAACTTTTTATTTTATTTTTTGACTAACGTGTTAAGGATCTTATTAAAAACATACCAAAATTGCCTATTATAGAGAGGATGATTATGATGAAAATTTCATGTCAAGTTTGTAAAATATAATAAAAGATATTGCTTTTGAGTTAAATATATTCTGTCTGAGTAAATGTGATATCTTCTGTTTAACAATATTTTTGGTCCACTGGGATAGCAAAATCGACAAATTTGGATTTTTGCTACAATTAATATTCTTTTATAGTGTAAGAAACCGGTTGGATATTTCATTTGGACATGCACAGTTGTTTTCATTTTTTAAAGCTGGAAGCCGTTAGATTAGCTTTTAAACTGCATGGAATACAATTTAAGTTATTTTGTATCGTATCCACATACATTAAAACATATCACAAATTTTTTACAATACAAATATCATTTATAGCAAATGTGATATGGCTAAGTTCGTGTGCTGCCGATTATTACATAATCTCACAACTGTTAGGAACTGGAACGCTGCAAAATATTTCTAGGTTTCAAAAAAATTTTATATAAACCAAGAAAGGAAAGACTAAGTTAGGGTGCGGCTTACATACTATCGCGTAACCAGGTCAGGACAAACTAAGCACTGGTGTAACCGCACATATTATCTTCTTGAAATTTCTCGTAAGATCTGAGGGATACTTTAAGCATACTCATACATACTTAATTAATTCAATATTCGGTATTTAGCGATATCCTGAATGGATTACATGATTGGCGTCATATTTCTATATGTATATAATAGCATTTAATTTATACTCTAGGACTTAGCTTCACTTAGATTCATTAGTCCTTGTCCGAGGTATTTATATTAAAATCAATCTAACTTACACAAATCTCTGTATTCATCATATTAGTATGACTGGGACCCGTTATATTAGGTCCAATAGCCATAATTTTTATACTCTCGCAACATGTTGGTAGAGAGTATAATAGTTTTGTTTACCTAACGGTTGTTTGCAACACCTAGTACTAATCGAGTTAGATATAGACAGATATATATATATGTATATATATATATAAATGATCAGGATGTAAAACGAGTTGAAATCCGAGTGTCTGTCCATCCTTCCGTCCGTGAGAGCGATAACTTGAGTAAGAATTAAGAAATTTTGATGAAACCTGGTACACGTGTTCTTTGTCAGCGTAAGATGGTTGGCATTGCAGATGAGCGTAATTGGACATCTGCCACGCCCACAAAATTCCATTAATCGAAAACAGATAAAGTCCTATAACTAAGCAGCAAATTAAGACATAAACGTGTAATTTTGTGTAGAGACTCCTAGTAGGGTGGGACATCTGTGCGCAAAAAAGTTTGTAAAAGTAGACATGGCCCCGCCCATGGATTAATATATACATCTCGGAAACCGTTGAAGCTATATCAATCAAGCTTGCTCCAAGTAAGCTCTTCTTGCACCTCTGAGGAAATAAGTGAAATCGGATAATAACCACGATCCCCTCCCATACGAAGGTTATGTTGAAAACTACTAAATTGCGTTAACTCGCTGAAGGAACACGTCAGAAACATTAAATCTTACAGCACATATGATACGGAAAGGTTGCATAGGAACCCGCGTAAAATTATGGTGATGGGAATGGCCCCGCTCGCTTTTAGGTGAAATCCCATATCTCAAAAACGCGTTAACCGATTTCAACAAAATCTGGGATGTGACATTATTTTTGCATTCTTATGTCACATTTTGAAAATGGTCGAAATCGGATAAAAACCACACCTACTTCTTATGTGATACAATTTTTAGTTTCATCTGATACTTTCACTGTAAAGTAGACAAATCGAGCATTAATTAAGATATTGAAATTAAACTTTTCACGAATAGTACGTTCAAGATATGCCATCTCACGCGTAAAAATAATCGGAATTGAAGTATAACCTTTCAAACCACCAGATACCCAATATATGGACTTCAGTGCCTCTATCTTACTTTTTTCCGCAAATATCGGTAAATCTGTAAGATACTCGTATTGTATTGAATTTCGAAGATTATCTTCGCATGATAATAATGTGATCTGGTATCAAATATGATGAAAAATCAGTCAAATACTTCCCCTAGCCTCCATATACCTAATATAAGGATTTTCGACCTCCGGGTAGAATTTATACCATATATTTCGGTGAATAGGTAAGATCTCTTAGCAAAAGTAAGTAAACGTGTGATGTTTGATATAACATAATTTAATGCCAAAAATGTGTAAAATCGGTCAACGAATTATCCCAGGTCCCATATACTACATATAATGATTTTCGTTATTCTAGGAGACTTTATGCCGAATATGTTGGTAATTGTGTGAGTTACCTTCATAAAATTACGTGGAAACATGTTCCCTAATATACTTAAGTAATGAAAAGCGTTATGTGATCAGTGCAGATCTTCCTCTATCACAAAACTGTCCGATATAAGAATTCCCGAGTTTCCATCTGACTTTAAACTGTTTACGTTGGTCAATGCGTGTGATATTGTAACGAAATTAAGTGGATATGCTTCCTTAAACATACTGTGACTTCGCGCTAAATATGAAAGAAATCATTCTAGACCATGGTCTAAGCCACTTATTCCTAATATGATGATTTCCTTTTCTTTGGTTGAGTTTTTTCTCATGTATATAATATATTCATTAAACCACTTTGGTTGAGTTTATATCGCATATATCTTACTTGAGTTAATTTGGTCGATTTTAAAGTAATTACCTCGAACACGAAACAAAATATAGGAAGGAAAGTTCGTAAGTCTATGAGCTGTAATAAAAGTTAATAAGATACCAAATATGATTGCAATTCATTTGCAAATTTCGTCGAATAATGAATGTTGAATTCTTCCGCAACATATTTTATTATAAAGTTATGCCAGCATCTGAAAGCATTTCCCCGCCTCTGATCCCTGCACATTGCAAGAGTATAAAATGTTCGGTTACACCCGAACTTAGTCCTTCCTTACTTGTTAATAATACTTAATTTTGTTGAGACATCTAATGTGGAGATATATGCTATACAAACTCAACCAAGGAGACGAAATTAGCATATTGGGTGGATATGGGGTTGGTGGATATGGGCATGTGGTTATGACCAAGGTCTACACCGATTTCAATCATATTCGGTGCTAAACTATATTACGGTTAACTTGTTAGGGTTAACTACGGTTACTTAATTAGAAAACACGTCCATCTAATTTCGTTAAATTATAGAACAAATTGACAAAGGTATAGAGGAAGGTCTGGACTGAGTGAATTTATCTTTGGCATTAAACTAAAGTGTACTCGAGAACATATAATTTTATTAAGATTTATTTAAATTGGACCGATATGTAAAGCATAGAGTTCACCAGGATAACGATAAGCATTATATATATTATACTGAGGTAATTTGTTTATCGATTTCATCCATTTTCGACAACAAGACAAAATATTGCCTGGAAAAGGAGCCCACTTGATTTGCCTAGATATAGGATAGCACAAAATTATATTTCGCATATATGGGCTGGAGCTGGGGAAAATATTCACCTAATTTTTTCTACTTTGGGCACTAGGGCACAATATTAAAAGTAAATTCCATCAAAATTTCCATGAAAATGGCATCTAAATTTCATTGGTAAACCTCACTGATTGACCGTTATGTACGGTATAAATTCAAACGGAACAGAACAGAAAGATATTTACTATAAATTTTATTAAGATATCAAACATATTGACCAATATTTTCGAAATATCGTCAGACATAGGTACTGAGGTCCTCATATTCGCTATATGGTGCTTTGGAAAGTTATTTTCCAATTTCAACAATATTTAAATGAGAGGTACACTATTTGCGTTGAGTTTTATTCCGATATGTTCACTGGTGCTTTATTTATATAATATAAAGTAAACTGAATAAATCGGATTGTTTCCTAAAAATGTGTTGTTTGGATCACTAGTTTAGTGATCAGTGTTAGATAACAAGTTAACGTGCAAAACTTAAATTTGATACGGAGGATCGCTAAATGGAGAACTTCTGTCATTTAAGAAGTTTTAAAAAGTGGGCATGCACCGCTTTCTGAAAGGGTTAATGATATTTAGATATTTTAGGTTATCGGTTTTGTGACCATTAAAAGCTTGTTTAGTTTCATTTCAGTTTTAAAGAATGTTTAATTTTATTTAATATTACCTAATAAAAAATTTGGGGTTAAATAATACAGAGACCATGTTTGAGATTACCGCTGCCGATCTTCTGCCGATGTTCAGAAAAGAAGAAAAAGTAGTTTTAGAAATTTATGGAATGTAAGCAAAATGCGAGAATGTTAAGTGAACGCGAAATATTTGTGCTGCAACAGTACTCCCCTTCTAGGCAAAACTTACCCTACGCTTTTTGGTGTAAATTTTGTTGGAATATTTTGTCATTGCATAAGATTTGCTTTTCGATATTTGGCATAGAGGCTAGTTTAAGGCTATCAATACTTATGTTAGTTGACTGTCCACGAATTTTGATTTTGAAGTATTTGTAGTTTCGTTGTTAGGCAGGATACGGGGAAAAATATGGATGAGTAAGCGAAGGAGAAATAGAGTCGTTAGAGGAATAGAGAAGTGCTACGGAATGGTTGGAACAAATAGATCTTTTGTGAGGAGTGATGAACGGTGTTGGCATGGTAGGCACTAAACATTGCATTGATGCTCGATTGAATCAAAGAGAGCCTATTATTTTAAGGGTTGTAATTCGGCAGGAGAAGAATCTAAGCCTAGCTTGAAGACCACTCTAAGTCTGAGTAGAATAGAAGGCACGTTTCGTATCACTTGTTTCGATCGCGTTACAAGAATGGTATCTTGAGCGTTTTGTGAAATCTCTCAATAATTCCACTTGCTTGAGGATGATAGTACTCCAATTGTGATATCCAGTAGGTTAGAAGAAGCCTCTCTACAGTTTCAGCACATATGTCGGGAATAAGTGCGACTTCTGGCCATCGGCTAAACCGTTCGATAATATTTGGGCAATACGGCTGATATTCAGATAAAACACATAGACCGATGATATCAATGTTAGTATGCGGTAATCGTTCCTTAGACGGCTCGTATTTCACTAACGCTGATTTTGTATGACGGAGTACTATACTTCGTTGATATTGTTCGCAATTCTTAAGGAAAGTGGCAACATATTTTCGAATACTTGGTAGAAATGGTTCGTTACTAACTTTGTTGGGGCGCATTTGTCTAAAGCTGTTTATCGCAACCTCGAATATGGAATGAACTGAGGTTAATAGAAGACTTTACCTGTTTCGGATTGCAGTTTTCGAAGCTCCTCGTCATACTGCCGGTCACATACAATCTTTTGGTAGTCAATGTTTTGTTCAATCGACTGAATGCGGGAATAGAAATCAGTAACAGGATTGTTTTTCCCTGAGATGTATCCAATGTCGCTGGTAAATTTACCAATAAAATTTAAAGGGCGCAATTGTCTAGTAAGGTGGCTCCTTCTGCAGTGTCTGAGGCGTTGGTTTCGAGAGCAAGGTTCGCACAAGAGGTATGCAAAGAGCCTTTTCTAAGGCTTTTTGCTTCCTTTGATGAGCTCATGAAGCGGGTGTTGATATAAGGCTGCACGTTGAAAGAATTTTTTGTAAAAGTTTACCATTGCGATAAAATTAGTTAATTCCATTGGCACCGCTGGTTTAGCAGTGATTTTGTCTGTCCAAGTGTTGTCTGTTAGTGTCCAAGAAAACCTAGTTCGACTCGTACGAAATTCTCATGTTTTTATGTTTATGGCTAAATTATACTTTCGGGGTCGTTGGAAAACAATTTGTAAGTTCTTACGATGTTTTGTAGCTGAAGATAATGGAACGCAAATAGCGTATATGTACGGCAATACGAAATTTAATCCTCCCAAGACTTCGTTGACTAAACGTTGTAAAGTTTGAGCGCATTGCAAAGATCCAATGTCATAAATAAAAATGCAAATCATCCAAATGGAGTTGTAATTGCCATTTTACGTATATCGTCAGGATGTACTCGCTCGCATAAAATGCTTTTTGTAGATCTATTTTAGAAAACATCGTTATTGAAGCTAATATATTCGTGAAATTGAATATCGGTCCGACACTGTTTGAACGTATAAAACGCGATAGTCGACAAGTGCCATTGCTTTTCCGAACCAAGTGCAATGGAATTGCCCAATTGCTACTTGGTGGTCGACATAGAGAATGGCTGTAAGATGTAATCTGGGTGATGTCTGCGAAATCATTAGGCGAATACATTCCTTGAGTCAAATGTTTTTATTCCTATCGATGCTCATTTTGTTGGTGAAGAAAGTACGAATTTAATTCCTGTTAAATTGTCGATTATTTGAGTGCAGCGTATGTCAATTAATAATTGAGAATACACCTCCAACATATTCTCTATCAGTGTCTATCGGATAGGCAGTGTTAGAAGGCCAGTGTCGTTCATAACTTCACACTTTCCTCGTATCTTCTTCGTTTTCGGGGTCGCCAGTTTTAGGAGGTTGAGATTACCAGTTTTGAGTCTTTTCCCACACAAAGGTCTTGTTGAAAACTAGTAAAACACGTTTAGTCTCTAAATAAAAACGCTAAAAGTATCAACAGGTGTAAAAAAGGACAATAGGCGTGGCAACGTCCACGTTTAGGTGTAATTCCTTGCCTGCGTATGTACTTGACAAGTTTGAACTAAATTTGCTGAATACTGGCCGAACGATCCCATATAACACCATTTTAAATTCCATCTGACTGTTTGACTTTACAATATACAAAAAAAGATATCAGAAAAAATTTGCAGAAATGGTGCCTTCAAAGTGTGGCACCTCCTGTCTAACATTTTTCAAGATCGGGCCATAATTTTAGAACCTCTAGGCATCGAATATGAGGGCCTCAATGCATATGGTTGACTTTCTATATATCGGTAACTCTGGGAGATATCTTAATGACATTCAGAGAGGATCTTTCGCTGATTATAATGCATTCTGGTGCCAAAATTTTGGCACCCCTGTCTAGCTAATATAAGGATTTTCAGCCTTCTGGTTGGCTTCATGACGTTTATATCGGTCACTATGTAAGACATATTAGCACAATTAAATGAATATCTTGTCTTAGATATGCTGTAGTTTGGTGTCGAAATGAGTGAAATACCGAATACCGAATACGTGGATCACAGTTCATTTGGCTGACTTGTTATCGAAAATATCGCTCAATCTGTGAGATATTTGAATCAAATTCAGAGGGCATATCATCCTGATTATAATGTGTTCTGGCACCAAACTTAAGTAAGTATATTTTCTGCCGCAGTTTGCTATAGAAATCGGGTGAAATCGGTCCACGTATATATACTGACTTTCGGCTATCCGATTAACTTTATAACGTTCATATTGGTATAAAGTGTAAACTTAAATGCTACATTTTTAATGCTTTCGTAAAGATACGAATTTCGTAAAGCCGAAGTATGGACCGATTCGATTAGCGGTACAGACCTCGATTTAGGCCCTATACCCCTAATATTATTTAATGACTTCCATACCTCTCGCTGGCTTTTTTCTCATAAAATCAATGTATTAAATTTCGTACCTTTGGTTAAGTTTATTTTGCTTATATCTGAATAGAAGATGTGTCAAAAGAATTAAGCGAGAACATCTTAATATTATTAGAGATATCGGTAAGTACCTTCCGTCACCAATAATATGATGAATATATTGATTTGTGTAAGTTAGGTTGACTTCATTACAAATATCTCGAAATATGAAACCAAGTGAGTCGATGACCTATAGTATAAGTTAATAAGTTATCAAACATAAGAGTAATTCATTTTTGATTTCGTCGAATAACCAACACTGAATTCATTGCAACATATTTATACTCTTGCAACATGGTGCAACAGAGTATATTAGTTTTGTTCATATTACGGTTGTTTGTAACACGTAGAACTAGTCGAGATAGATATAGAGATGGATATAGAGATGGAAACGGACTACAACCACGTGCACGAAATGTCGTTAATCGAAAACATGTAAAGTGCTATAAACAAGCAACAATTCAAAATACAAACGTGTAAATTTAAAGAAAGAATCATTATTATCAATCATATTTACCACAGTTGCTTAGTAAGTTTTCCGTCTACGTCGCCATATATTGAAAACGAGCCAAGAACCGTTTCACCAATTGCAACCAAATTTAGTGCATACCTTTAGAGTTACACCCTCATGTACATTGTGAAAATGGGTGAAATGGGCAAACAACCATGCCTACATTCTATAAAACATACTTTTAAATTCGATCTGATTCATTCACTTTACAGTATGTAGCTCAAGCACCAATTAAGACATCGAAATTGAAATTTGCACAAAAAGTGCCGTAAGGTATGAAATTGTTTGCCCGAAAATCAAGGAAATCGGAGATTTTCTTTTCAAACCGCTTTATACCGAATATGTGGTCCTCGGTGCCTATGACTGACTTTTCATCGAAAATATCGGTCGCTCTGCGAGATATATTGCTGAAATTCAGAGAGCATCTTTTTCTGTTAATAATATGCTCTTGCGTTAAAAATAGTTAAAATCGGTTAAATACTTCCGTTAGCTTTAATATACCTCATATAAAAATGTTCGAACTTCCAGTTTACTTTATACCTCATATAGCGGTTAATATGTAAAATATATTAATAAAATTCAAATCACGTCTTTTTTGGTAATGTTTGTAATGTGTTCTGGTACCGAAAATTTATAAGATCCGGAATATACTTCCCCTAACCCCGATCTAATATCGGGGATTACAAATTCCTTTTATATCGGTCAATATGTAAGATATCTTAGAAAAATTATATTAACGTATTGTATAATCTTGAATATACTGTAGTTTGTTGGTAAACATTTGTAAATCCTATATTTTAAAGGAATTAAGTATTTTCTTACCCTTATGGTTCAGCGCAGAATACGAATGAAATCGGTCTAGATCTTGGTCTAAACTAAATACTTCTAATAAAATGACCTAAGTCCTCTGGTTGACTTTTTCCTCATAGACACAATATATTAAATTTCGTTCCTTTGGTTGAGTTTGTGCCGCAATTATCTCCACAGAAGCTGTCTCAACAAATTAAATAATAATATGTTGAATTGTTATTCGGTAACCAGCAGCACTAATATCATGAATATAGATGATTTGCTTTAGTTAGATCGGCTTTATGAGTATATGACCTAAAGTAATAAACTTTTACCCAAATATAATTGCAACCCAATCATAATTTCGTCGTTCCTTACTTGTTTAGTATTGATATGTTTTTTATCATACTTTTGAAATTAATTTAAAATAGGAATTAAATTAATTTGGTTAAGGCCCGATTCAGTAATTTCTTCTAAGGATTCGTTAAATCATGACGGAGTGCAAACAGATCTTGGCAAAACTTTATGATAAACAAGTAAGAACATTGTATTAAAGTATTAAACAAGTATTAAACAATAAGTAAGAAGCGCTAAGTTTGGGTGTAACCGAACATTTTATACTCTCGCTTTCGCTCTTGGAAATCTTTTCAGGCGCTGGCATTACTTTATATTAAAAAATGTTGCGGAAGTATTAAATATTAATTTTTCGAAGAAATTGTTAATGGATTGCAATCATATTTGGTATCTTATTAACTTATATTACAGGCCAAAGACTCATACTTTCGTTGCTATATTTTGCTTCGTGTTAGAGATATTTATATTAAAATCTACCAAATTAACCCAAAAGGGATATATGCGATATAAACTCAACCAAAGTGGCTTAGTCCGTGCCCTTTTCTGTGGTTTACTTTTTCCTGAAGTATCTAATATTTTCAATTAAGCCACTTTCACCACTTCACCAAGCTTGTGTTTTAATATAAATCGCCTTGTAAGTGCTTTCTATTGTATAGTTTTCCAAATACAATTTTACATTCCTACCTTAATTAATTATTGAATTATGGCGCTTAAGTGAGTTTCAGTGAATCAGTTTACTGGTCGGGAGGTCTGATTGTACACAATTCCCCACTCTTGATTCCCAACTGTGTACCAAGATTCATCAGGATATCTAAAATTTTACGCATAAGTTAAGTGAATTTCAGTAAAACCGAACGGGACAGATCTGATTGTGCCCACTTACGACAAACAATCTTGGTATTCATGATCCTCAACTGTATGCCAAGATTCGTCAACGTATTTAAAGTTTTACACAAGCTATCGGATACACAGACGACGGACAAAATGATATTGCGAAATCCATTCGTCCGATTCGTGCAAAAAGATGTTCGGTGAACAAAACTAATCCATTCTTGCTAAACATGCTACGAGAGTATATAAATGCATCGTTAGAATTCAACATTCGTTACTGGGCGAATTTGTTCATATATTGGAGGAAATCATTATATTCGTTAGATGAGGGCTAAGGAAGGTATGGACCGGCTATATTTAACCGGAGTTGTGACTTATATCACTCTCATATTAGGAGTTGTACAGTTTACTGGTTTGATACCCCCATGGGTACTTTATTTCTTCATTATTACCGAAAGGAAGCGAGGGGATTCAAAATCTCTGAGAAGTGGGCGTGGTTGTCACCCCATTATGATCGCGAAAACGACAGCATAATGTAAATGATATGAAGTAAATTGTGTTCAATTCAGCAGATATCAAATCAATGTGGACTAATTTTAGTACTAATTCACATAAAACACTCCTTAGAAAGCATTGTTATCAAATTTAAACTTTGCGACGTTCTTTTTTCAGATATTCTTAGTACTTTTTGTTTTTGTAATCATAATCGTTACCACACTATTGTATAAGTTGGCACAATCCAACGCTTCCACCAAATTTAACACAACTCCAGTACTTTACTGGATGTGTATATAGTACGATGGTGACGATAGCACAGATGGTGACACGCGACCACTTTAAAAAAAATTTAAAACTGCGCATGTCAATCCTTTCAGTCTGTATTTTGTGGTAAGTGTGTTCACCTGTAACTCAGGTGACTGAGTTATGCTTTTTATGTTTTCCGAAATAACACTGTGTTGTGACTGCGACAATGGACTAATTCTTTCCAAATTCAGTAATAACCGTGTAAGGGCGCCGAAGAACTGCTCTATAAAGTTTCCGCAATATTTATATTTTCGCAAAATGTTGCAAGAAATAGATCACCTAACAGATGTTTGTAACTTTTAAAACCAATCGAAATGGAGTTCTATATATCAAATCGGGAGGATGAGACGAGTTGAATTCCGTGTTACTGTCTGTTGGTCCATCCACCCGTGCAAGCGATAACTTGAGAAAAATTTAGATATCTTGATGAATCTTGGTACACGTATTCCTTGGTTCCATTAAGCGAAATCCTATAAAGTTGTATAACTAGGCAACAAAATACAAACTGTACATTTGGTACAGGGAATCGCCGTAGTAAGGGGCATCAGAAAGCTCTCGATCACAGAAAAGATCTCACGGAAAGTATGCGTAAGAGTCCGTGTAAAAATGGAACAATTGGGGTGTCACCATCCATTTTTCGGTGTATATATATCTCAAAAGCGAGTATATATCTCAAAGACAACAATACAGCATTGTTTCCTTATAGAACAGTGTGAAAATGGGTGAAATGGGCAAACAACCACGCCTATATCCCATATATACTAATTTTAAATTTAAACCCCCGAACCCCCGTGATTTACGTTCCTCTGGCTGACGCCTTCCTCATATACACAATATATTAAATTTCGTCTCTTTGGTTGAGTTTATATCGCATATATCTCCATAGAAGATATGTTAACAAGTTTAAATGAGATTATTTACTAATATCATAAATATAGATGATTTGTGTTAGTTACATTGACTTTTTGAGCATATGACTTAAAGTAAAACTTAATATGATGAAAATTCGATTTCAATAATATTTTGAAATCTTGCGCAACATCTTTCAATATAAAGTTTTTTCGAACACCTGAAAGTATTTCCCGTTTTTGATCCTTGCAAATATATACAGTGTTCGGTTACACACGAACCCGTGTTATACTCTCGCAACATGTTGCTACGGCGTATATTAGTTTTGTTTACCGAACGGTTCTTTGTAACGCCTAAAACTAATGGAGGTAGATATATATTTTTATAAGTAGAGGTAAATGACAAGGATGAGAAGACGAGTTAAAATCCAAGTGACTGTCTGTCCGTCCGTCCGTGCGTGCAAGCGATAACTTGAGTAAAAATTAAGATGCTTTAATGAAACTTGGTACACGTGTTCTTTGTCACCGTAAGACACCGTAACCGATAGAGGGCTATAAATAAGCACTAAAATTTTTTATTAAACTCGGGACGGGCCCGCCTCCAAATAGCTTTAATATACATATCTCATAAACCGTTACAGGTATATCATCCGACTTGCTTCCAGAAAGTTTTTCGAGCATCTCCTCATATACTGAGAAAATTTGTGAAGTCGGATAGTAACCAAACCGTGTAAAATTTTGGTGATGAGTGTGCACCGCCCGCTTTTAGGTGGAATGCCATATCTCAAGAAAACCGTAACCGATTTCAGTAAAGTTTGGTGTGTGATATTGTGTTTGCATTCTTATGTCATATTTTGAAAATGGACTAAATCGGATGACAGCCACGCCTACTTCCCATATAACATATTTTAAGTTTCATATGATACTTTCATTTTGAAGTAGATAAATCGAGTATCAATTAAGATATTGGAATAAAGCTTTTCACGAATAGTACGTTCAAGATATGCCATCTCACGCGTAAAAATAGACGAAATCGGATCATAACTTTTCAGGCCACTATACCCAACATATAGACCTCAGTGCCTCTATCCGACTTTTTACCTAAAATATCGGGAAATCTGTAAGATATTGTAATAAAATTTATTATACATATTTGTGAATTATCTTTCAATAATAATAGTGTTCTCATTATTCTAGCAGACTTTATGCCTGTCCTTGTGTGAGTTACCTTCACAAAATTTTATGAAAACATGTTCCCTAATATACTTGAATAATAAAAAGATACAATGTGATCAGTACAAATCTTCCTCTATCCCAAAAAGACCCGATATAAAAATTCCCGACCTTTCATCTGACTTTAAATTGTCCATCTGAAATTAAGTGGATATATTTTCTTAAACACAATGTGATTTCGCTATAAATATGAAAGAAATCGTTCTAGACCATGGTCTAAGTCGCCTTGGTGGGATTGGCAAGGAATATCTTAATCTGTACTGTTAACGATAGGATATTCTAAAGGAAACAATTCCATCAGGACAACGCCAGACCAGACACTTCGATAGAAACTCACCAGAGCTCAGAGAGTTTGATTGGGATGTTATTATGCTTTCACCTCATAGTTCGGACTTGGCACCAAATGATTACTATCTGCTTCTCTGTATGGTGAGTGTTTTCTGTGTTGTGTGAAGGTGTGAAAATTGCATATTATAAAATAAATATATATATATAATAAATAATAATAATAATAATAAATAATAATATATAAATATATAAAAAGGTACATATTCGACCTAAATTGGATCATTCTAACTATGCTTTTCACAACATAAAGATTTTTACCTTCAGTAGTATTTTTGTAGGTGATCTCTTCCTTCTCCGGATCTCTTCAATGCTTTCTTCGTCCATTAATGCATTTGGAGTGGCTGATTGTGTAAAAAGAATAGTGTTTGCATCAAGTTTCTCCTAAAATTATGATTATGTATTTAAATCCAAGTTCATGGTCTTAATTATATTGCTTTTACGGCAGTTAGGCATGTTAAAACTTGTAAAATAAACATCCCAAAAGATAGAAATGACAATGTTGTTAAAGCAATATCTGTGATGTCTTTGATACTAATATCTTTACTCGAAGCTTCAGGCGAAAATTGGATCGGCTTAAATTTCTTGTTTGATGCTTGTGAAATCAACCTTCCTTGTTTATAATTCTCTTCGTAGTCTACAGGCATAAATTTCATAATAAGCATACAAAAATATAAAGACTTATAAAAGAGTTTTGTACTATTACAACATGTTACGGATGGTTTTATCATTCTATTCCCCTAAAAGTTGGTTGCATGCTGTCTTGCGAGAAAATAATTGTCAGCAAAACTTTGTAATATCCAAGTTCAGGTGCAGCCGAACATTTTATAATCTCCCAATTTGCTAGAATCAAATGCATAGAAATATTTTCGGGTGTTGGCTAATGTTAATGCTAAACAGGTAAATAAATGTTAAGTTCAGGTGTAACTGAACATTTTATACCAAGCAATTTGTACGAATCAAAGTCGGGAAAATATTTTCTGGTGCTGACAAAACGTTATATAACAAATGCTGCAAATGAATTCAATAGTCGTTATTCGACGAAACCGTAAATGGATTCCAATCATATTATTATTTTACTGCTACATTTTGATCTATGTCCGAAATATTTATATATCAATTAACTAGCGCAAATATTCATCTTATTAGTGCTATGGGAAGGTATATCTTCATATTCATAATTTTTATTACTGAATAAAATAATGCTTTACAAAATATTTCCCTTATTGCGGCAATACAGATTATGCGATATAAACTCAACCAAAGGGACGAAGTTTAATATATTGGGTCTCAATATTTTAGAAGCTTGGGGGTTAGACGAAGGTCTACACCGATGTCATTCATATTCAGCACTAAACAACATTATAATGAGGACGGTTTTGAGAGAAGAAATTTTAAATCTTTGAATTAGAAAATGCACATTTTGAATGCCAAATTTGTGGAATTTTTATTATGACATCTTTATTTATATTTTTTTATTTATTGTAAAGTGAAATTCTAATGGAATTTATTATTGTATTAGCCAATTTTAACCAATTTTGGTTAAAATTTGTTGAGTTGTTGCTGAGAAATGAGATTTCGTTTAAATATGCTACGCTCGTTGTCCATGGTGTTACAAACAACCGTTTGGTGAGCGAAACTATTATACTCGTAATCTGTGCACCATGGGTATGGTGGGAGAATATAATAAAAGAACATTAGGCAATATATTTGGATAATATGTCGAAAAAACAAACTCAGTTTACATAAAAGTCGTAGCATTTTTTGGAAAGGCGAAAAATTCCACTTTAAAACCATTTTCAAAACCTTCAAAAGGTTAATAATAAAATTCAAGTGGAAATTGCGAATTCCTGAAAACAAAAGTAGAATTTCCGGATTTCAAAATTTTGTAGCTGATGCATTATCATCAACAGTAGAATTCATGACACAGTGATGAAAGTTCCGCGCAAGCAATCTTACTATAGGTTGACGTGACCATTAACGCATTCAAGAACAAAAATTTTATTTGCACATTAGACACTTCTTCATACCAATTCTAAATAATTTTCCCTACTTATCATAGGTGTATTATATATATTCGAAATATCATATATATAATATTTCCACATTAAACAGTTCTTCATACCAATTCCAAATCATTTTCCCTACTTATCATGTGTATTTTATATATTCGAACCAGATTTTAAAGAGCAAAGACTTACTTATGCTTTTAAAGTGACAGTGGACACACACTAAGTTTTATCCAAGAACTCATTTTGTAAATGTGTTCAACCAAAAAACGAAAGTTATCAATGAATATAATAGAGCATATCGTAAAAGTAAAATAAAAAAATAAAAAATAGAGAAAAGTGAAAAGAAAAAAAAAAAAAAGAAGGACGATAGACTCCCAGTAAAACCAAATATAAAAGACGCTTCCATTCCCAGTTAGCTAGGTCATATGCTTAAAACAGATTTATATTTTATCCGTAATAAAATAGTGCTAACTGCAATAAATAAGTTCTCAATAAAATCCAAGTAAAATTTTTACTTCTTTCCCCGGTTAGCCAGGTCTTATAATCAAAATAGATCTTAACTTCACGAATTATAAAATATTATTGTACTGACAGCAATATACAAGTTCTCAAAATAAGCTTCAGCAAAAATCAAACCTTCCAAACTATCTTAATGTATAAAACTTTAAGAGTTCCTTTGACAATATTTGCAACCTCAGAAAAACGTGTAACATATAATGAAAAATCCTTAAGCTCAACTACAATTAGTAAATCAATATGTCAAATCAAAACGGTAGAAATGCTTACATCCGAAATTTTTTATTTAATAAGAGACAGAGCTAATAATATTTTAATGAATAACAAAACAATTATAATCTAAAGGTCTATATTACTAATAATAAATAATAAAACTCATATTTCAAACGTTATTTTAGGTGAAATGAAATTAGAATTTCAAAGAAATAGAGAAACCCTTACTTATTGAAGGTCAAATTTGGCATTATGATCAAGCTTTGCCTTGTAAATTGATTCTTTTATCATATTTAAATCTCTTTAAAAGTATTGAATTTATGTGTTTTTTTGTTATTTACAATGTAAAATTTCCATTAACGGATGTAGAATCCCGTAATTTAATAACAAACCCTGTAAAACTAGAAGATAGTTTAATTTGAATTCGGAAACTGTGTATTGTTTATAATCAACAGATATGTGGTAAACAATTTAACATTATTTAAGCTTCATAATTTAGACCTACTGCTTACCAGTAGCTTTACCGGGTTTTTAAAAATAGACGATGAAACCAGCTCAACAATAGAAGATACGAATAGATAGATTTTACGAATAGAAATTTGTTTCAAAGTCAATCTGTAATTAAATCGGCAGATGTATAAAAAAATGTCGAAGAAATTATTGGCCTACAATATTTGAAAGAGTTTAATATATCACATACTCAACAAATGAATGATATTACAAAATATCAAGACAAAAATCACAAAACCAAGGTCAGATGTTCCATCGGATCTACTCTCACTTACCATCATTATAATATTATTGCAAAAAAGTTCTTCTTAAATAGGAAAACAAAAATTAATTTTCAAATCAATGCGAGCGTTCCAGATGAACAACCTATAAGAAAAAAAAATTCAAGCTCTTCAACCGCTGAAACGAGAGCGGTGCATGCTTTGAAGGAAGAGAAGTTAGCATAGGCTTACATATCTTTGTTAAACCAAGAGTAAAGAAGAGCTAAGTTCTGGTGCAATCGACTATTTTTATACTCTTGCAACATGTTGCTACAGAGTATATTAGTTTTGTTCACCTAACCCTTGTTTGTAATAAACATAAACATACAACATATAACGTGTTATATAAACATAAACGTGTTATTTGGTACAAAGGATCCTAGTAGGTTGGGGCACACAAAAGTGGATATAGCCCCGCCCCCCAAGAGGTTTAATATATATCTCCGAAACTGTTAAAGCCATATCAATCAAACTTGCTCCCACTAAGTTTTTCTAACATCTCTTCATAGACTGAAAAAATGTGTGAAATCGGATAATAAACACGCCCACCTCCCATACAAAAGTTATGTTGAAAACTACTGAAAGCGCGATAACTCGCTAAAGGAACACGTTAAAAACATTAAATCTTGCTGAAAATATGGTACGGGAGGGTTGCATAGGAATCTGTCTAAAATATTGGTGATGGGCATGGCGCCGCTTACTTTTAGGAGAAATCCCATATCTCAAGAACCCCTTCACCTATTTCAACAAAATTTGGTACGTTACATTATATTTGCATTTGTATGTCACGCTGTGAAAATCGACGAAATCGCATGACAACCTACTTCTCAAATAACACAATTTTAAGTTTCATTTGACCCTTTCCCAGATCAGATTAATCGAGCAGAAATTGAAACATGAAAATCAAACTTTGTACAAATAGTGCCTTCAGCATATGCGTAAAAATAGATCAAATCAGATTATAACTATTCAAGCCCCCAGATACCCAATAAATGAACCTCAGTTCCTCTATCTGAATTTTTACCGAAAATATCGGTAAATTTGTAAGATATTGTAACGAAATTTGAGATTATCTTTCCATGATTATAAGGTGATTTGGTATCAAAAATGGGAAAAATCGGGTCAATACTTCCTCTAGCTCCCATGTCCCATGTAATATACGGATTTTCAACCTCTGGGTAGACTTTATACCATATATTTCCGTCAATATGTAAGATATCTTAGCAAAATAAGTGAACGTGTAATATCGGATATACGTGTAATATCCGATACGTTTTCTTAAACACAATATGATTTCGTGCTAAATATGAAAGAAATCGGTTTAGATCATGATCTAAGCCGCTTATTCCTAATATAATTATTTCCTTTTCTCTGGTTGACTTTTTCCTTATGTATCTAATATATTTATTAAACCTCTTTGGTTGAGTATATATCGCATATATCACATTTGAGTTAATTTGGTAGATTTTAATATAAATATCTCTGACGCGAATCAAAATACAACCATGAAAGTACTAGTGTAGAACTAGTACTAGAAAGTATGAATCTATGACTTGTAATATAAGTTAATAAGATACCAAATATGATTGCAATCCATTGACTATTTTTTCGAATAATGAATGTTGAATTCTTCCGCAACATTTTATGCAACAAGTTATGCCAGCACCTGAAAGCATATCCCCACCTCTGATCTTTGGACATTGCGAGAGTATAAAATGTTCGGTTACACCCGAAGTTAGCTCTTTCTTACTAGTTGTATATAGTCTCGTAGTTTGTGAGAATGAACCAGAAGGGCGGAAATCATTATATGAAGGTAATGGGGGTTGGGATGATATCTAGTCTTACCTGTTTTGATTTCCGGAGGATACAGGTGCAAAGGTAATTAAATAGAAAGCAGTATTGCTTTGCTGTGTTCGTGAGTTATGAATCGGTTGTCATAAGTACATCATGTGACTTCCACTTTAAGATTTGAATAGTTCTTAATGAATCATAAAACTTCGTTATTTTCATTAGTTTTCGCAAAAACACATGCAATTCGTGCAGCTTTTTTGCTTTTTTGTCAACGTGTTCGTTACTTTGTATGTGGCACAGTGGCCTGGAATGCGCTTTAGTTTCATTTTTACACCAGATATAAGACACCAGTTAGATATACTCTTAAGTTATATTTTAATATTATATTAATTATTATTAGATATTATAATAATTATATTTTAATATTACAGTAAAAAGAAATCCATTATTTTTCCAATAAATGGGTTTAATACTCTGTATCTGTTGTTGTATAAGTGTGATCCGGTGGCGTTAGAAAGCTAAGATTTATTGCTAATGAAACTTCTTAGATAGTGTTATAATTGCTTTATTCAATTTTGCTTGAACACGCGTTGGTATATCAGGAATGAGAAAACCGATATATATAACAGATTTTCTTCGAAAAAGTTTACAGTTTTTCTTCGTAATTCTTCTTATTCTTCGCAGTTTTTTTCTCGGAAGCTAAGCGGCTGAAAACGTGAATATTGTTTATGGTCCTGATACTGTCGTCAACTCCGTTTCGTTCTCAAAAATATCGATAATACAATGGAAATCGCCGAGTCCAGCCATCATATGAGCACTGCTTCAATAGCCCTAGAGCTAAACATTGCACAAAAACCCGTTTGGAACCATTTAAATAAGGCTGAACACTAAAAGAAGTTCCATGTATGTGTGCCACGGCAGTGTCAAGCGAAAACGGTTGTGGTCGAATTGCGGTGAACCGACGCAAACGGTGGCTAAGCCAGGATTGAGGGTCAGGACGGTTTTGTTACTTCTTTGGTGGGATTGGCAAGAAATCTCTTAATTTGGACCTGTACTGTTACCAATTGGATAGTCTAAAGGAAGCAATCGGCCAGAAGCGGTCAGCTTTGTCCAATAGGAGAGGAATTGTATTCCATCAGGACAAGGCCAGGTTTCACACGTATCGATAGTGACTCACCAGAAGCGCAGACTGTTTGAGTAGGAGGATTTTATGCATTAACCTCATAGTCCGGACTTGGCACCAAGTGCTCACTACCTGTGCCTCTATATGGAGAATGATTTTCTGCGGAAAAATTCATCTCAAGAGAAGTTTGTGAAAGAAGATTGTCTCAGTTTTTCCAATAGACACAAAGGTTTCAGCGAAAGCGGCATTATGAAAAAATCTTCAAAATGGGAACAAGTTTTGGAAATAGGCCGTGCATATTTGACCTAAATCGGATTATTCTGTGTTAAATAAAACCTTCAGTTTAGTGTAAAAATAATGGATTTATTTTAACGAAGCCCATATTTCCACAATGTTTAGTTTGACGTTATTCAGATCGAGTTGTCTTGAAAATTTAAGATGTCTGAATACATACTATGGTCGACTGGGCAATTGGATAATATATGACTGATTTCATTACATTCAATTATGAATATGACCACTGATAAGTTGGAACTTTAACGAACTCCATTTTAATGTGGTAAACAATGAAAAAACTTGTTATGCACTTTGACCCGAAACTCGCGAGTTGATAAAAAGTTGTTTGGTTGTTTGTATAAATAAGTCACGTTTGATTGGACTTTTTAATCGTTAGGTAATTAGTTATTTCTTTGGTAGGCAGAGCCTTAGCAAAAAAGAATTGAGTAAGTGTACAGATGTAAAATGATTTATTAACGAGCTGAGCAGTTGCTAAAGAGACTAAATACATTTATAGCTAACAAACGTGAAACTATAAATGCTTAATTAAGATTTCATAGCGGACACGTAAATTGCTGCTTTTGCCGGCTATATAGTGGCATCTGATGACTTAACTTATGTATTTGAGACTAATTTCTTTATACTAATTGCTCTAGCACTTTATGAAGTCCGATACGATTATACGTTCTTTCAAAGTCTATGCTCAAGACATCCGGAATTTAATTTGCTCGCCATCTTGATATCTACTAATTTCTATTAGTCTTAATTGTTACCAACAATCGTTAGGTGAACAAAACTATTATAGCTTGTTCAAAAAGTTGTGTGAGTATAAAAATTTGCGTAATGTAATAGTTAGCATTCGGTGGAGTTGTAAATAATTCAGAACAGCAGATATCGTTATTTTGGATAAATGGGGAGAACTAATCGACAGATTTTTTAAATTTCTAACACAAAGCTGGAATTTTGCTAAGATAACATGTTCCCTTAATGTCAGTAGAAAGCTTCAAATTTTAAACGCTATGTTTGGCAATGAAATAGAAACGGAGCGAAAATCTCAAAATTGGGTGTACGAGGTCTAAACCAATAACTGGAACGATTTCCAGCATTTTCGGCACTAAACATTGTGGTCACGAACACATGTCCGTTAAATTTCATTTTATTTCATCGAATGTATTTACCGGAATAAACAGTATAAAGTCAACCGGATCATCGAATATTACTACACTACATTGGATGTATGTGTTTATAGCATTAAACCACAGTATGCTTGAGAAAATATTTCCAGCCAATTTTATTAAAAAAAAGTCACACAATCAAAAATATATTTAACACAATTAACTTCATAATAGAATAATAAAACTATGGTGTATGTGGTACTGGTGTAATTCATAAGCCGACTTCAGCCATTTTCAGCAACAAACTACGGTGTGTCCAAGATATGAAGTAAACCAGAATCTTCAAAATCATAATATTGGATAGCTTTAGTTGGTATTGGTAGTTTTAGGAATTATTTTTAGCTCATCAGCTTTATCTTACACATTGACCACCGTATAAGGTCGGCCAAATTCACTATGGGCCTCATATTCGCTATCTGTGTTGCCTTGAAAATTTTAATCCAATTTCGATAATTTTGGAATGAAAGCTGCTTTCAACTAATATTTATACTCTTGCGACATGTTGCACTGAGTATAGTAGTTTTATTCACATAACGATTGCTCGTAACACATAAAAATAATGTTATGTATGTCAAAATGAACAAGATTATTAGAATAATTGTATTTCAGATGTCTGAATGTCCATCCGTCGATATACGAATAATACGATCCGACGAATAAGTAAAATCTCGTGAACCAGTAGTACGAAGATGCACATGTTCTACGGCTGCGTAGGATATAATATTTGAACTCGCGCCACCAATTATCTTAAAAGAGTAAAAGCCTTTGGTAAGAGAATACAGCTGAAAGGGAAGAGCATTGGCTCCCACTTTAATTGAGGTCACGACTTTCAATAAAACACAGTTAGCAGAGCTTTCAATTAAATCTAAAGTAATATCACAGCAAAACAACAGAAACCACTCGGTCCTCGAAACTCGGATTTGAAAGTACGCGAGTTACGAACTAGGTTTCAATATGAATTTAATGAGACCTTTGAAATATAATATTATTATTATCAAGATAATGCAACAGGCTAATCCTAAGGAATTAATGTAGCAATGAACGTAACGTAATCACAATCTTCCGAATTGGTATATTGAATGAATGTCATCCTTTAATAACATTTTATATGAAGTTAAAACTGGTAAGTGATAATGAATCAAAGTTCAAATTTAAAGAAGTATGTGTGGTTCTGATATTTAACTGAACGATGCCTAACTGGTGAGCCCAATGCTTCAGGATTTTCTTAGCAATATACTTTTACAATTTCAACGCAGTCGAATGGCGATAGTTGCTATATCTGCACAGAAGACTGCACAGTAAGTGGTAGGGAAGGGAAATTTTAAAATCAGAAATTGGTACCCAAATAAACCAGAATTTTTCAGCAATGTGCGGGACAGAGACAGGAAGAAACAAATCAAATTCGATCATGGAAACGGGAATGCAAAAACGCTTGGACTTCAATGCAACCCCTATGTTAATCTGTTCATATTTTCGTTATTTATCGCTGGGTAAACAGAAAACGTACTAAGCGATGAGTTCTTTTCGCTTTATCTCAACTTCTGATTGGAACTGATCCATTGGGACTAATTTGGTCATTAGTATGCAAGGCAAAAATATTCTACCAGCGACTGTGGGTAAAGGAAATCGATGGGGACGAAAGTATTTCAATGGCCTATCAAACAGAGTGGCTTCAACTTTATGATGAAATTAGTGGCGTTTATTAATGATAACTTCGAGTTACAAGCATTTTGTGACACCAGCCTCTCAGCTTACGGGTACTATGTCTACCTCGTATCTCGTTTAGGAGGACACGCCTGTTCCACATTGCTCTGTTTGAAATCAAAAGTTGTTACAATAAAAGTGTTCCCAGCTCCCACACTGGTGTTATGTGCAGCTGCTCTTCTGGCTCAAGAAATTTGTTCAACTTAAGACTTCAACTGTCCATTCTTTTGTTGGTCAGATTATTAAATTTTTGTTCTGGATCAAGGAGGAGCCTTCAAGTTTTATTATTTTTGTCTCCAATAACATCATAAGCATAAAACATTTAATAAAAGGCATGAAGTGGCGGTACTCACACATTTGAACCCTGCAGACATTTTGCTGAGACGTCCTTGTCCTACAGCGTTGTCAAACTCTTCCCTATCGACTGTTGGACCCCATTTCTGCTGGGCTTGGAAATAAATTGACCAAAATGTAGTACTCGTCTCGGAAATTTACCCCTTTTCCTCTTCTTCTTATATCGTTTAATTGTAAATACATAAACTCTTTTAGAGTAATGTAAGGCTGCGTACACATGTTTGCCAAATCGGACCGTTGTGGTACCCTCAGAACAACACTTATTCATGAAGGAATCTTGTATTTACATCGGGTGGTACCAAGAGTGAATTTTACTTCTAAATACAAGGTTTAAGATGTAAGGACTCTAGTAAGAAGCACATCCAGCAAACTGGCGCTTTTGTCACGATTTTTAAACTCAATTGAACTTATTCGAGTTGAAGGTCGTTTAGGAAGAGAATTAGATATTCAGAGCGCCATTTAATAATTAAGCGCCATCTAATAACTAAGTGGTATCGGATACTAATGTAACAATTACTCAAATTAAAAATCATTCTCATTTATTACAATATGAACAAAGAAAGTTTGCGCGACGCATACGAATAAGACTCAGGAAAGGAGGATATAGAAAGGCCAAACCAGGACCTTTCTGAAATTCTCTCCTTCTTGGCTTGTATCACTGAAAATTTTAACCACTGCGTCGCAGAGTCTGCTCCCGGTAGCTTTTTCTTTGCTCACTTACCGGAAAGGGATCTGGAGAATAAGTGCAGTGAGCATTTTTAAGGATGGATCCAAGTTCATGGGTAGTTTTTAAGGGAAGTCGTTCATAAGGAGTTCTCCGTCAGGCAAACTCCTGCAATTTTGTCATTAAGATGAGGTACTGAGCAGTAGACGTATAGCTCTGAAGTGCATCCTCTTTCATGAAGATGAGCAATCAGATAGCAGAACGGCAATAACTGTGTACTCAAGATTAGTCAAGGAGCGTTTGTTCTCACAATCCACAGCATCAAGCAGCTTCATTATCAGACTTATTTGTGGGTCTACGGCACTCACTTTATTGATGGTATTATGAATACTACGAAACAAATTGATGCTTTCAAAAAAAAAATTGCCAGCCAACATCCAAACATTGGCCATTAATGAAACTTTTTTATTCTACCAAGATAATGATTTGAAATATAAAACTTCAATAGCACGAAACTGCCTGCTTTATTGCGATAAAAACTTCACTTCAGTCTCCGACTAAAATGTTATTCAACATTTATAGGCAAATTTAAAATTGAAAGTGGCCCAGCGACATCCCCAAAATCCCCCAAAACAAAAACGTGTACTCGGAAAAACTGAACCGAAATATTGTAAAATCTGACGGAAATCTACGCCACTTTCAAAAATCTGCTACTAAATGGTTTTTTTTTTTATATTAATGAACTAATTACATAATCAGAAAGAAATGTTCTGCCTTTGTTGTTGTTGCGCAGAAACGTAATAAATTAAAAAAACTTTTTTTTGGTTTATAAAATATATAAATATATAATATATAAATATAAAATGGTTTATAAAATGGAAATAAAAAAAATTTTTTGATTTTCTTCAATTGATAAAGCGGTGCTGATTGATTTTATACATCCCGGTTTTGAGTGTAGATATAAACTATAAAATAATTTGTTACAAAAGATCACATTAGTGAGGCGCATTTGTGGTTTAAAACTTCTTGAAATTTTCCTAATAGCATTTCAAGATAAAGTTTGAAAATAGGTCATGTTGGATAATTGCCCACCTCCATTCAACTATTATATTGAAAACAACTAAAATATTTTAATAATGAACGAAATCGGGCTATGATCACGTCTACTCCCCATGGGACTCCATTATAAATTCCATCAGATAAAATTCGGTGGACATACTAATCTGGTTTGGTAATAAAAATTAATAAATTGGTTTAGTTTAAAGTTAAAAAATTTAAAAATTCGGGTTGACTTTATATCATTAATTTATATAAGCAATATACAAGGTGTGTTTAGAAAGTAACGGGAATATTCTTCGACTGTGTACTTCGCCTTTAATGGCACAGTACACTCAAAGTTCTTCTTCTTAAATTCTTTCCTTAAGATCAAACGGTCAATAAGGAGTATTTTCAACAAATTCAACGTCGTTTGCGTGAAGCAATCCAAAAAAAAACCCGACTTTGTGGAAATCCAATGGCAAAAACTGTAAAAAAACAAATGCACCCGCTCACACTTCATTACTTGTTCGTGAATTCTTGGTCAATAACAATAATGCAACGATGCCCCAGCCTCCATATTCGCTAGACATGTCTCCGTGTGACTTTTTCCTATTTCCAAAAATAAAGAGAACCTTAAAGGGCCGTCGTTGTACAAGTATATATGACATTAAAAGAACTGAAGGCTATCGCAAAAATCAGGTTGGAGAACTCTTTCGACGATTGGAGGAAGCACTGGCATAAGTGCATAATATCCAATGGAGACTATTTTGAAGGCGACAACAATAATGTAGATGAATGAATAAATGTTTTTTTTTTTAAAACAAAAATTCTCGTTATTGTTTGAAGAACCTCGTATATAATAGCTTTCCCATAGTACTATTAGGATGAATATAATGAATTGGGTTAGTCACTTTGATTTTGGTATAATTACTTCGAACAATAGGAAAGACGCAGAAATGAAACTAATTGAGTGCATATCCTATAATTTAAGTCAACACGTAGTAAATTAAAGCATCACAATATCAATAATACCCTCGCTAAAGCGTCAGCTAATGCTACTGGCAGACTTTAAGTTAAATGCAATACCATCAGCATACGACAAATGAAAATTCAACACTAACATCAAGGCAACCAACCTCAGGCAATAATTAAAATTTCTAAGTTAGGGAGTCCGTATTTAGGTGCAGACACCGAACCATTTAGTTGTTAACATAATTCCCCCATCGATTTTGGCTGCACTTGCTTAGCAAGTGAAATAAAGTAAAAAAGAATAAAGAAATTCGTGTTTTATTATTGGCGCCCAACGCCCACCATGAATCTAAAATTTCTTTTTAAAAAATAAATAAGTGAAATAAACAACTAAAAGATCCTTATAAAGGATACTGAGAAAGTTGTAAAAGTCTTGCTTGGAATTAGGCATTGTACGGGAAGCAGAGGCGTTTTCTGCGAGGGACTATAAATAACAGACAACTAGCAAAGTAGAGTAGTACAGAGAAGCAGTAAAGATCAATTTTCTATTGTAAATAGAGTATTCAGCATTTAATTTTTTTAGAGATAAATAGTATATAAATAATAAATCCACAAGTCAAAAAAAGGTGAAAATTTGCTTTGCTTTATGTAAAGAATGATAGAGTGAGAGATAATCAAGAGCACAGGCATAAGAGATAGGCAAGACCAATCACTTGATTTTAATTTTATTTTATTTTTTGATGTTGTTTACTTTACCGGTGGCCGCGCAAACTATTCAAGCGCTGCCAGTGTTACAAAACATTAAAATAAATGATTTAATTAGCTGATTATCCCAGATTAAAACAATTCCTAGAGTAGAGGAATTTCAACCTGTAACAATATAACCTGATATTACTTGGGATGAGTCCTTGGATTTAGTAAAGGATATAACAGAAGTTAATAGCGATTAACGTCTCCTGGCGACAAACAGCTCACACTGCATACAAATTCTTTGAAGGATGTGTGGAAAGCTCACGGCACTCCAAGCTATGGGCAAAATTGGAAACAAATTTATAAGTTCAGGGATATGGCACTACCTTCGTTTAATACTGTTCTTAATTTTTATATGATTATTCCGAGGTTAGATTTCGCAGATTCTATCTATCGATCCATTTGATCAACCAAGAACTTTCAATGTTTAGTCAGGGATCGTTATCGGTGGTCAAGTTTTATGATGTGACCGAGCGCAAACCAACTATGACAATAAATAAAACACAAGTGCACAAATGTGACTATTAAAAGTTTACTAGCTATGAAGATTACGTTAACTTTAATTGTAAGGATGCCGTGGAAGATAATGAAGAACCTTTAACTGACCATGATGAAGAAATATTTTTTTGCACCAAGTCCTTCTTGTCGTATTTTGGTAGAACACTTGGAGGAAGAGGTTCAAAGGTTTTAATTGACATAGTATCCGCAAAAAATTATGCGAAGAATATCAGTTACATTAAAGGAATAAAAAACTTAGAAATTCTTTTAATGTAAATTAAATACACGACACCGAGATAATGTAATAATATAATAATAAAACGTCGTTCTATAATGAATACTTCTAATAAAAGCTCAAAGTTATTTACACTAAATAGTTTGGAAATTTTAGATGACATTATATGCCTTATTAAAGAGATAGATAGTAATATTGACATCAAGAGAGGAATTTTAAGATATAACGGAGGGCAGGAGAATATACCGCATTATCGTTGCCCAGATATTAACCAATTTACAAAGGCAGACATAAGCTATCAAGAATTAATAAAAGAATTAGAACGGATACCCTTCCGGTCTACTTTGAGATTTCTAAAGTGTTACGTGACCGCGCCGGTTACTATACAACAATCCTATTTGGGTGGTACACAAAAAATGATATGACGAACAGGGCAGTAATAAATAGCGCCTTGTGATAGAATTTTTAAAATTTTAAAGTAAAACCATAAGCGTCAGATCCCGGACTCAATTCCAGACACTGCAGTGATTTTATCAAATGTGAGAAGCTCTACCTTCTCCTCAACAATAGATTTAAAATCAGGCTACCACCAAAACGAAATTGATAGAGAAAGATCCAGAAAAGCGGGTTTTTCAGGAAACAATGGATAATATGAATTCTGCAGATGACCTTTTTACATTGGAAGTGATGACATTCTAAGGGAAGAAATCGGAAAGACATGTCATGTTTATATCGATAATATAATAACATTTTCTAAGGCAGTTAAGGAAAAGTAGGAATACTTACAGAATCCTTACAAAATTATTTGAACGTCTGCGGAGAAATCTAAATTTTTTCAATAAAGGGTTGTATCTTTACGTTTAACAGTATCAAAATACGAAATGAAAACTAGTCCCGATAAAGTTAAAGACTTAATAAAATTTGAACTGCCAAAGGCTAATTAGTCTAAGAAAATTTAAACAAAACTAAATGCCAATGCTATATATGTGAATTATTATTATTAATATAAATTATTACTTCCGAAGGTGTGTTACTTCTTTGCCTCAAGAAAGATAAACCATTTGAGTTAACGACGGATGCCTCATCTCATGGTATAGGAGATGTTCTCTCCGAAAGCGAACTGCCTATTACAATGATTTTTAGATTCCTTTCGCCTACAGAAGAAAATTGGGTCATATATGAAAGGAAGATATGAATCATTGATAATAGTCTGCGTCCTACATAAACTTCGTTATTACTTATACGTTGTAAAAGGATTAAACATTTTCGCTGAGCACCAACCACCGACGTTTGCAATACGGAACAAAGAACCAAATATCAAACTAAAACGATAGCGTGCATTCGTAGAAGAGTTCTGGCCTTAATTTCATTATAAGGCTGGAAAAGAAAACCGAGGAGCAGACGCTTTGTGTAGACAACATATAAACGCAATAAATTACAACAACGAATATGAAAGAGGTTTGGCAAATAGTAAGTTGTATTAATCCAAATGTTGTTAATTGTTTACTATGTGACTTCATGCTAAAATTCAGAATAGCGTTCTTACCGAGTTGCTGGCCGTGAAAATTCGGCATGCCAAGAAATATGTCATTGATATTTTCAACAAGGACGACTTAAGGGAAATTTTAATATCAGAACATAATAGAGCTCATCTTTCATTACGTGAGAACGTAAAACAAATCCTAGATAATTATTATTTTCCACGCATATATACTGGAAATGGCAAAATAAATAATTTCAACTTGCAAAATCAAGATAGAGATGATATAAAAGAACCTCTTAATTTTCATAAGAACACTGAAGCTTTAGTTTGCGATAACTAGAGATCCCTAAATTCAGAAATAATTAAGACAATACTGAAAAATAATTTGAGAATAGAAATTTACACTACACCTCCAGCTCATAGTCAAGGTCATAGCCATAGCCATAGCCATAGCCTCCAGCCATAGGTCAAGTCGGTAGATTTCACAGTACTCTTACAGGAATAGCGCTGAGATACAATTTAATGCGACAACCAAATACAACCGAACAATTCATTCAGTAACTAAAAACACAAACGATAGACATAATTCATTCAATTCCAGATGAGCTTAGAGATGAAATACGAAGCTAATTAACACTATTCCTACCAGGACCGGTCAAATGACGGTTTTTAAAATTTCAATTGGAATTTCCTACATTCAACGTAAACGAATCGCCTTTAAACTTTACGACTTTTCCTCATATATATGTATGATAAATTTTCAATATTCACTTATTTTTTTATCGTTTATTTTCTGAGAGAAATTTGTAGTTTGTCTTACCTACCACGACCGGTCATTTGACCGGTAGTACGATTTATACATTTTTGCAATAGTTTCTCTCTAAGACTCAATGCCAAAACTATAAAGTCGTTACAAACGAAATATAATGTAGCTGTGGCACGATTTTATCTGAAACGTGGCTTCCAGGAAATGGTTTACGGCACTTCCAAGTGTTTACAGTTCTCGCTCGATTGCCGGTTTAGCGATGTTTATCTTTGTTTTATTGGTGTCTTTTATTATTATTCTTTAATATTTTCTATCGTATTACGTGTTATAAGTGCCATTTTAGAAAATGTGAACCAGACTAACAATACGTCGTAACAATACGTTATCTTTTATTCATTTTTATCTATTTTGATTTACATTTTCATATTTTAGTTTTTATTTTCTCCGTTGAATATTTACCCCAAAATGTCAAGACATTTGAGGAGTGCGAATGTATTATTAGAGAGAATAAATGATATCGATGCAGAATGTTCTGAAGATGATCAGGAAATTCTGGATATGGAAAATGACAATACGAAAAATTATGATCCACTTGAAACCGACTCGAATACCGATGAGAACGAAGAGAATATTTCGAACGTACGTAGGAGAAAGAGAAGGAGACTTTTAGTTAGTTCCAATAGTGAGAATGAGGAAGAGGTAAGAGAAATTGCGATGAACGGAACTGTTTGGCAGTAAGTAAAAATAGTGTCCAATCCTGGAGGAGCACCTGGTGATAATGTTTTAGGGAAACATCAGGCCCGACTGGGTACAGTAAACGTAATATTATGAAAGGCGAAGTAGGCATTTTCTGTGATAATTGATAAGAATATAATCAAACTTATAAGAAAGTGCACAGAGGTAGAGGCATTTAGAGCGTTGGGATATAAATGGGAACTGTCTACTGCAAAGTTATATGCATTTTTTGCAATTCTATATGCACGCGGTGCATATGAGGCTAAGAATATAGATATAGCACTTCTATGGAATAAAAAGTGAGGGCCGTCTTTTTTCTCAAATACTATGAGTAGACATGAATTTGCGGAGATTATGAGATTTATTCGATTTGACGACAGAGATCAACGAAGCCAACGATTACAAACCGATAAATTCGCTATGATTTCCGAAGTTTGGTACAAGTTTATTGGCAACAGTCAAAATTGTTATAAGCCAGGACCATATATTACTATTGACGAACAATTGTTTCCAACGAAAGCATTCACTCAATACATGCCCAATAAACCGGACAAATTTGGTATAAAATTTTGGTTAGCATCCGATGTACGTAACAAAAATATAATAAACGGCTTTCCATATTTGGAAAAAGATGAAGGTGAAGAATCCTCAGTTCCTCTTGGAGATTTTGTTACTATGAAATTAGCAGAACCGTATGTAGGATGTGGAAGAAATATAACCACGGACAACTTTTTTACAAGCCTACCTTTAGCAACAAAACTTTTAGCAAAAACGATTGTTGGGACAATTAGAGCAAATAGAAAAGGTCTACCAAGACTGGCAAAACTGAAAAACGACGGCATGGCACTTTTCTCAACCAAACTCTATCGCTCAAATAATTGTATGTTGACAGTTTACAAAGCCAAACTAAGAAAGAAGGTTCTAATTCTCAGTTCAATGCACAACTCTGTGCAAGTTGAAGAAAATGACACCCGAACACCAGAGACAATTCAATTGTATAATAGTACCAAATTTGGCGCAGATGTGACCGACCAAATGGCCAGAAATTATTCGGTAAAATTTAAATCTCGGAGATGGCCTTTGCAAGTATTTTTCAATATCTTGGATTTAACCGGGATAAATGCATGGGTGTTATATAAAGAAACTACGGGAGGAGAAATTACAAGACAGGAATTTCTATTCCAATTGCCAGAAGACCTTGCCATCGAATACCAACAAGAGCTCGGCAAAGAAAATCAGCCTATACCCATCGCAAGTACAAGTACAGGTTCTCTTGATCGGAAAACATGTCAGATAAGGTATTGTAAAGATAATAAGACCAACAAAATCTGTCTAAAATGTAAAAAGTACGTATGCGGAAAATGTACAGTTGAGAAGCCCATTTGTAAAAAATGCGACAAAAAAGAATAAAATGTAGATTATGTACTCTTGAATAAAAGAAAATATATTTTTATTCTGGTAGGCAGGCTATTGGTCTGCATTAAATATTGAAAAATATAAGTTGTGAAAGACCGGTCAATTGACCGGCCGCGGTAGGAATAGGTATACGTGAAGTGTCGGTAGGAATAGTGTTAAAGCAATCTCCACCAACAAATTTGAAAATTTTGAATATGTTTCTGTGGCAAGGGAGAAAAAGGTTTTGTTAAGACAAGTTTACAAAACTTTAGGTAGAAACAAGAAGACCTTGGGGGTCAATATTTTTAATCGACGACAGGAAAGTTCATAAAAGTGATTTAAAATTTTAATTTTGTTTCCAATTACAGAATTACACTACTTCTTACTACCTTTCTATAACACTGACAGGGTTATCACTCACTAACAATACTGCCTACATAAAACAAAATTTACCTAAATTTGAAGCAATAGTTCACGATACAAACAGACTTTTAGAATGATTTCCCCATTCATATATAAGACGGCTTTTAAAGAATGAAACTATTATAAGTTCTATCACTCTAGGTAAAATCAATGAAATTAACCACTTTTATTAAACGGTGTGGAAATTAGTAGCATACTGGATACTGAAAACTCACACCAACGTTAATATTTTCGATAGTTTACATATCTCTAAGGTTAATAATACTTCAAAACAATCAATGTATGCACATTCATGCGTACTACAGCTCCTTAACAGAAATTCAACAAACTACCAATCGAAGTCAACTGACCATGTTGCACCCACTGAAGGGGTGGTAGTAGGATCGTAATTATTAATGATCAATCAGACTCACTGAATGAAGAAAATCTGACAAAGCTAAAGAGGGCACATTTTGAAAACATTTCGGGAGATCTAATTAATATACCAAATTACAACACTTGGAAGAGAATACTGCACCGCCCGAAGTATAAATTTCACAGACCATACAAATGTTTTCCTCTTACGATATTGCTTTTTCCCTACTTATGAGAGATTAACTTTCAAAATCAAATCAGTTGACAGGATCATTATTATTACTCAGACTAGTAACTTTAATTAATATTGCCACCACCTTAATAAAAAAAAGCAGAGGAATAAAGCAAAGTTGAGCAAAGTAATAAGGTTAGCCGAGGACGGAATTGGTTGTAATAACTCACCCAGCTAATTCGAAGAATAAGAAATTCGTAATTTATACAATATATTAATAAAATTTTTAAAAATTATTTCCTTCGATTCGCAACGAATAAAGCTTTACAGACACCCGCAAATGCTGCACGTTTCGATTCTTGCAAATTGCGAGACATCGTCTGAACCTCAAATACACATTTCCTTATTTTTAATTTTTAACTTTTTTGACTTAACATAATCCTCTTGATTATTTCATATAGTTAAAAACAATGAAAACTCTACCGCGTAACATGTTGCACATAGGTATAAATAATTTTACCAATCCACCATACATATTTATAAATTGACTACTTAATTTGTTTGGTCGTTAATACATAATTGTGTCTCTAAAAATAAAACTTACTAGTTCTTGGGTTTGCGACAGGATCTTTGAAAATATGTCTCTCTGTATGTTTTGGAACTAAATAAACACTCCTATCCTAATAAGCAAATAGAAAGACCAATTCAAAAAAATTCAAATATTACACTTATTGGTGTGTCTGATTACTTACAAATTTGTATGGGTGCTGATATAATGCATAGCCTGTAATGTTTATAATATCTAATTCCTGATGACTCTCATGAAAAGCATCAGAAAATCGGCGATATCTTCCCGTGCGGCTGTTATAATTTCTTTATTTAAAGTAATTTGAATTATTAAAAACGATTGTCTATGCTGGTCTACTTACCTGCTTAGCCATAATTTATATTTTAATACATCTTCACCATTTAAAATGTCTTCTCCTGCATTTTTTATTAAATCATATCCATCACTCCACAAATTACCTCGGTTAACTTCATAAGAAATTCTGTCTTTATACAAATAAATCATATTTCTGGCAACATAATTTATTACCATAAAATTGTGAAGCATTCGCCTAAACAAAATGTTTGAGTTATATAAATAAAAATTATTTTGTGATTTTACCTGTGATATTCCATTATTATGGTTGCCTGTGAATATGTTTTTGAAATAATTTCGTCAGCGTTTCTGGTTTGCATTTTTCTGCAACAATTTTCTTTATGCGAATGAAGAATGCTTCCTTCTAGCAATATTTAATACGTTATTCAATTTCTTTTAAAGTGAACTTATTACTTTTTTAATATTTACCGGATACGTTAATAGTAACAAATTCATGAATTAAAAAATAACTTAACAATAAATAATACATATTTCTGAGCAAGGGAAAATTCCTATTGTTAAGGTATCCAAGAACGAAATGATTACTGTATATATTTTCCACCAATTATATAGTAATAAGTTACGAGAATTTAGATCACGGTCTGATAAATTTGTATTCGCTTGACTAAGCCTGGGCTAATTACATGTAATAGCTACATATACGTATGTATGTATGTATGTATATGTATGTATGTATGTACGTATGTATGTAGTAGTATATTGTCAGAGACAATTTTATCTAATTGTCTTTGCTGTTCTTAGTACTCAGATTACATTAAAAGGATGAAGTTTAAATATGTAATATATTCTTCGGAGTGTTTTTAGAAAATACTTTATATTATTACTTTTTTATTATTTAATCCAATAATATGCACGTGCATTTAATATTCACGACGTACATAGACCTTGCTTACTTGTCATCGTCTGTATTTGTTTTATAGAGAATAGTGCCAAAATTGGAAACTTTATTTTCAATTATTTCAGCTTAGAAAATACAATATTATTTGTATTATATTTTGTTCTTTATTTAAAAAAGGGCGCATAAAATATTTGCAAGCTGAATGGTTTACACTTGGACTGTTTGGGACAAGCATATCAAATCTCTTACAAATCTGCTTAGGAGTTTTGTTTTTATTCCCACTAATTCAAAAGTTATCTAAAGTGTCCAAGGTAATTTAGCCTTGATCTGGCACAGGCTGTACGTTCACGAAGAAAATGTAGTGATAATTCTCCATAGTCTTCTACCCAGCAACTTCTACAATGGCATTCGATGAAATTTCTAAAATTATTGGGTTTCTCTAAGCCTTGGAAAACCAGAAAAAAAATTAACAAAATTCATATATAATTTCGTGCAATGAAATAGCCAAATAATTGCAGCCTTGTGCCAACTGTCATATTACATATATATACAAACATTTCGCTGATATTTTGCTTAAAAATATAAGTTTGGTACAATTCTATATATTTTGTTAAATAATAAAGCTTTATTTTTGTTTATAAAGATGTAAAACATTTTCTTCAATCACACAAAAAATTAAGAATTGTTTTTTCCGAGTCGGTGCCATTTTAACAAAATTTGTTTAAGTTTTGTTTGTTTGTTTTTCGTACGCGAAAGTTTGAAACTTCCAATTAGCTGTTCCGTTTATAGTTGCCAAATTCTGGACTAGAGAGTTCTCGTGCTCTTACGGTATAACATTTTCGCATTTCATGCAATCGTGCAATCATACAAGACTCTCCCATATTGAATTAAATCGGTTTGCACCTCGGTCTAGGAACCATCTTCCTAATATAAGGTTCTAAGTAATAAGGTAATATAAGTTCCTCTTGTTTACTTTTCCTTCATAAACCCAATACTGAATTTCTCCTATTTTATTTTATTTATATTGCGTATGGCAGTATGTTTTTTTACATGTTATTTAGGTACATTACAATGTAAATATTTGGGATATGAAAGGAAATGTGGTAAGGAATCTAAGCGAGTCTATAACGCCTTAAAAATTAATTTTGATTTCATATAAAAATTTTTTTAGTTTTCCAACATTTTGCAACTGAGCATAAAAGTTTTGTTCACCTAACGGTTGTTTGTAATACCGACAACGAATCGAGGTAGTTATAAAGTTGAATATTATACATATATTATAAATGATTAGGTTGACGAGACGAGTTGAATTCCGGGTGACATTCTTTCTATCCGTCTGTCCTCCTGTCCATGCAAGCGATAACTTGAGTAAAAATTTAGATATCTTGATAAAACTTGATACATATGGTCCCCTGCACTTTGAGGAGGTTGGTATTGCAGATGAGTGGAATCTAACCATTGTCACACCCTTAAAATGTCGGTAAACGAAAACCTATAAAATGCTAAAACTAAGAACCCACCCGTAGGAAGGGCATAAGCGCTCCAAAATTTGTTAAAAGGTGGGTATGGCTCCGCCCCTAAAATGTTTAATGTACATCTTACAAACCACTAAAGTTGTATCAACCAAACTTGATAAGGATAAGTTCCTCCTGCACTTCCTCAGACAGTGTAAGATTTGCTGAAATCGCGTAATAACAATGCCCTCTCCCCATATAACGGTTATGTTGAAAACTATTGAAAGCGCGACAAATCACTAAAAAATTCACCAGGAGTATCACATTTCGCAATCAAGAGGATACCTAAGGGCTTTATAGTGGTCCTTATGAAAACAGGAGAACAGTCACGGTATCGCCTACCTTATGGTGTAATCCTCTACCTCAGGAATTACTGTACTAACTTCAACTAAATTATGTACATAAATTGTTATTTATGTGTCGATTTTTTTTTACACTCTGAAAATATTCAAAATCCGAGTACAACCACGCCCCCTCCATATATAACGGTTATGATGAAACCTACTAAAATTTTGTTAACTCCCTGAGGAAACATGTGAGAAACAATAAATCTTAAGGCCAAGATGATACGTTAGGCCTTCAAAGGAATCAATATAAAAATTGGATAATGTGTATGGCACCACCCACTTTTAGATGGGCCTATATCTCGGAAACTATTATAACAATTTCAACGAAATTCGATGCGTGACATTATATTTGCATCCTCATGTTTCAGTGTGAAAATGAGCGGCATCGAAATACAACCACGCCTATTTCCCATATATTACAATTTTAAATTCCGTATGATTCTTTCACTTTACAGTAAGTAATTATCTTTACCAATAAAGATATCGGAACAAAAAACGTTCACAAAGTGTGCCTTTCGTATATGAAATCGCACGTCTAGAAATTGTTGAAATCCCAATCTAACTTTTCAAGTCCCCAGATGAAAAGAAGTCCATACAAAATGATCATTGTTATTCTAGTAGACTTTATGGACGGTCAAATTGTGGAAAAGAGATATCGAACTTATGTAGCTTAATGCCAAAAGAAATTGTTATCTACTCAGACCTTCCCTAGGTCCAATATACCCAATAGAGTGATCTCCGACTTTTCAGCTGACTTTAAACTACTTATAAAAGTTAATATGTGTGATGTTTTAAAGGAATTAAGCGTTTTCTCAACCATGTTATGGTTTAGTGCTGAATACGAATGAAATCGGTGTAGACCTTGATCTAAATCTCATACCTCTAATATAATGATTTAAAACCCTCCGGCTGACCTTTTCCTCATATACACAATATGTTAAATTTCGTTCCTTTGGATGAGTTTATATCGCATATATCTCCATAGAAGATGTATCAACAAATTAAATGGGAGTACTCGTATTTCGATTAATATTATGTAATTTGGTAATAAATATTATGGCTATTATACCTTCCCACTGCACTAATATTATGAATGTAAATTTTCTCTTAGTCAGATGGATTTTATAAGTATATGACCTGAATTAAAAGTTAATATGATGCTAAATATGATTGCAATCCATTCAGAATTTGGTTGAATAATAAATTTTAAATTCCTACGCATCATTTTTATACTTTCGCAACATGTTGCTACATGCTATATTAGTTTGTTCACCTAATGGTTGTTTGTAAAACCTAAAACTAATCGAGTTAAATATAAACATATAAATATATAAATGATCAGGATGAAAAGCCGAGTTGAAATCTGAGTGACTGTTTGTCCGTTCGTCCGTCCGTGGACACCTGAATAAAAACCATCACCACCATAAGAAAGTTGATAATACCACTATAACAAAATGCCGTTAACCCAAAACTTATAAAGTGTTATAAGTAAGTAACAAATTAAAATAAAAACGTGTTATTTGGTGAACAGAATCTTAGCAAGGTGGGGTATCTTGCTCAGAAAATGTTTTTCTAGCATATCCTCCTATACTAGGAAAATAAGTGAACTCAAATAATAACCATTCGCTGACGAAACACGCCAGAAACATTAAATCTTACACTAATATGGTACGGAAGAGCTGCATAGTAATACGTGTGAAATTTGGGCACCGCCCACTTTAATTGAAATCCCATATCAAGTACCCCTTAACCAAAATCAACCAAATTTGGTAAGTGACATTGTATTTGCAACCATATATTTCCTTGTGAAAATAGGCGAGATATGGGGATAACATCGATATTAGGCCAGAAATGGGGATTACATAACACAACTTTAAATTTCATATGATCCTTTCACTTTAAAGTAGGTAAATCAAGCATCAACAAAGTTATTGGAATAAAACTTTTTACAAACAGTGTCTTCAAATTATGTCCCTCCCAGATACCTAATATATGGACCTCAGTGCCTATAGCTGACTTTATACCGAAAATATCAGTCATTCTGAGAGATATCTTAATGGAAGTCAAGGCATCATTTCAAAATAACAACGCGCCCTTGTGTCAAAAAATGGTAAAATCGAGTAAAAACTTCCTCTACCCCCATATTCTCAATAAAGGGATGTTCATACTACCAGTGGACTGTACATATTACATATCGATCAATATGTGAGTTATCTCTGGAAATTCAGAGCACTTTCTGATAACAATATGTCCGTTTGAGTAAAATGCGTAAAATTTTTTAATACTTCCTCTGGCTCCAATACACCTAATATAAGAATTTCAAATTTCCGGTTGGCTTTATACCGTATATATTGGCCAGCCTGTTAGGTATCTTAATGAACGCCCGATAGCGTCTGTTTTCGGTAATATATCGTGATGCTAAAAATGCATAAAATCGGATAAATACTACACCTAGTCCCCATATACCTATTATAAGAATTTTCGGTACACCGTATATATCGATCAATATATGCCATATATTAGTAAAATTAAATGAACGTATAATATAGGATATACTATAGATTAATGCCGAAAATGTGTGAAATCGGTCAACAAATTATCCCAGCCTCCACAGAGTATATATTGGGTTGTTCGGAAAGTCATTTAGTTTTTTCCCGCCAGAGGACTTAATTACGTTTTTTCGAAACTAACTTCACACTTAAGCCCCATAACCATTATATGTCATGAGAGCTGATATTGCAAGGCTTGTGTGTGAAAAAGTTCTATTAATTCTACCCAGTAGTTTTTGGTTGGTGCCTTTTTAAATATGGAGAGCAATAAGCAGCATTTTCGTCATATTTTACTTTTTAACTTCAGAAAAGGTAAAAATGCTGTCCAAGCGAGAAAAAAATTGACGGATGTGTATGGAGAAGGCGTGTTAACAGTACGCCAGTGCCAGAACTGGTTTGCAAAATTTCGATCCGGCAATTTTGATGTCGAAGATGCACCACGGTCTGGAAGGCCGGTCGAAGCTGACAAAGATGCGATAAAGGCATTAGTTGATGCAAATCGGCGAATCACCACACGAGAGATCGGTGAGAGGTTAAATTTGTCGAATTCAACTGTTTATGGCCATTTGAAAGGCATGGACTTAACCTCGAAGCTCGATGTGTGGGTGCCCCATGTCCTTACCGAGCGAAATTTGTGTCGTCGTGTTGACGCGTGTGATTCGCTCCTCAAACGTCTAGAAAATGATCCATTTTTGAAGCGGATTATTACTGGGGACGAAAAATGGGTTGTATACAACAATGTTAAACGCAAGAGGTCATGGAGCAGAAAAGATGAACCGGCTCAAAGCGTGTCAAAAGCCAACATTCACCAAAAAAAGGTGATGCTCTCCGTTTGGTGGGATGTCAAAGGAATCGTTTTTTTTGAGCTTTTGCCGGACAATACAACGATTAATTCAGAAGTCTATTGTCATCAGCTGGACAAATTGAATGATTCACTTAAAGAGAAGAGGCCCGAATTAATCAACAGGAAGGGTGTAGTGTTCCACCAGGATAATGCGAGACCTCACACAAGTTTGGTCACTCGCCAAAAACTTTTACAGCTTGAATGGGACGTACTGCAACATCCACCATATTCTCCAGATCTGGCGCCTTCCGACTACTATTTGTTCCGGTCCCTGCAAAATTTTTTGGATGGCAAAACCTTTACCTCAAATGAAGATGTCAAAAACCACCTGGACGAGTTTTTTGCCAGCAAGGACCAATACTTTTATGAGAGGGGAATTATGTTACTGCCAGAAAGATGGCAAAAGGTGTTGGACCAGAATGGCCAATATATAATTTAATAAAATATTTATTCATTATACGAAAACTGTCTTTCATGTTCCCCAAAAAAAACGAAATGACTTTCCGAACAACCCAATATAATGATTTTCGTTATTCCAGGAGACTCTATTCAAGCCGAATATGTTGTTCAGTAATAAGATAATAAATATGATTTTAATCCATTCGCAGTTTCGGTGAATGCTGAGTGTTGAATTCTTACGCAACATTCTTTAATATAAAGCGTTAACAGCACCTGAAAACATTTCCCCGGATTTTATTTTTGAAATAAAATGTTCGGTTACACCCGAACTTGGGCTTTCCTTACTTGTTTAATATAAAGTTTTGCCAACACCTAAAAACATTTCGACGCCTTTGATTCTCGCAAAGAGAGATGAGTATGGAAGAATGGGAATTCTCTCTGGGAGAGTTCTCAGAGAATTCTCCCTGAGAGTGTACTCTCCCACACTTCGTTCGGTTTAAATTGTTCGGTTACTGCGAACTTAGCCCTTCCTTACCTGGTTATTAAATTTTAAAAGATCTATGCATATATATATGAGCGTAAATAACTTCGTATATAAGTTCTAAAACAATATATTAAAAATAATTTTTTAATATATTATAAACTAATCGAGGTAGATAAGGAGAAATATATATCAAAATGATCAATAAGATGACATGCTGCCTGTCAGTCATTTCGCCCGGACCTGCGATAACTTGAGTAAAAGTTAGGATATTTTGATGAACCTTAGTCCGCATGTTTCTAGGTACCACGATATATTGGTATTACAGATGCCGGAATCGCATAATGGCCACGCCCACAAAATTCCGTGAGTTAAAAATTTGTAAAAGACTACAATGGAGCCACAAATAAGTATAAAAACTGTTATTTATTTAAAAACATTTTTTGTTATTACTGTTATACTATCTGTTATCAACCAGATTTTCCGAGATAAAACCTTCTGGTACTTCCTAATACAGTGTGAAAATAGATGAAATCGGAAAATTACCACGCCCACTCAAAATACATCGGTTATATTGAAAACTAATAAAAGTGCGGCAACTCAGAAAATAACGTCACAAACATCAAATGTCATAGCCAAGATCTTACTTAAGACTTCATTGGATTCACCCAACTTTAGGTGAAATCCTATATCCGAGGAACTGCAGTTTCAATTCATTTGGTTAACATTATTTCAAAATTCTTATGTTACAGTATGAAATTGGCAAAATCATACCGCAACCACGCCTACTTCCTACAGAACATAAATTTACATTCAATCTGATTTTTTCGCTTGAGAATATATAACCACTGAAGATGTCAGAATAAAACTTTGCACAAATAGTGCCCTAAAGGTGTGCCATTGTACGGTATAATATCAAGATCGGAGATATTGAATATGAGGAAAACAGTTCTTACGGCCGACTTTTTACCGAAAATATCGGTCAATCTGAGAGATATCTTAATGAATTTCAGAAGTCGTCTTCTACTGATAATAAGATGGCCTCGTGCAAAAAATTGATGAAATGGGTTCTGGCCTCCATATACCTAACATATGTTCTTAAAATTTTCGCTGTACTTTTTACAGTATATATCCAATATCCAGCCAATATAATATTTCTTTATGTAATATAGTTTGTTGCCGAAAATTATCGAAAGCGGTCTACGAGTTACCCCAGCCCTTATATACCACATAAGTTTATCTTTATTCGTGAACTTTATGACGAATACATCGGCCAATGTGTGAGTTATCTTAATAATATTTCGTAGAAAGTTGCTCTTAAGCATCATTAGTTTAATGGCAAATGTAAGTGAAACCAGTCCAGACCTTCCCCTATCCCAATATAACCAATTCACTTATTTTTCTGCTCCCCGGTTGACTTTTTGCCGTTTACATTGTTCGATATTTGAATTAAATAAAGTGCACCTGTTTTCTTAATCATAATGCGATTTAGCCTTGCATATGAATGAAAATGGGATAGACCTTCATACTTAATAAAATTAGTTGACTTTTCCTTCGTATACCCAATACATTAAATTTCGTTCCTTTGGTTGAGTTTATCTCAATCTCAATAGATTAAGATATTATTATTATATTATATTAAGATAAAGATCTCTATACGATTAAGTGAGAATATGCATAATGCTATGTCATCTGATAGTAAAAATTAGTCATATTGGTATGTACCTTTCCGCAGCACTAATATGATGAATATAGTGATTAGTGTTTCTTAAAATATACTAATTTTAATATAAATATCTTGCATATGAAGCAAGACGTAGTAACGCAACTAAGTGAGTATGAGACCAGTAGTATAATTTAATATGATACCAAAGATAATATGTTCGTCATCAATATCTTGAACATGAAGCAAGGTATAGTAATGACACTAAGTTAGTATGTGACCAGTTGTATAAGTTAATGCCATACCAAATATAATCTGTTCCTATCCTTTCACGGTTTCATGGAATATCGAATATTGAATTCATTTGCAACATTTCCATATAAATGCCAACAGCTGAAAATATTTCCGCGGCTTTGACCCATACAAGTTATGAGAGTATGAAACGTTTGGACCCGAACTTAGCTCCTACTTACTTGCTTTATTATTAATTGTAAGAAATAAAACGAAAAATTAGTGAAATTGTATTATTTACTCTCCACTCGTCATTAGAGTAAAATCGAGTCTTTCAAAATGTTCACAACAATATCTCCAAGTTTTTACAAAATATAAATTATTTGAAGATAGCTTTAGGTAGTCGCCCAAAAATTTATTTATTTTTCTTTAATTAGTGTCTAAGAGCTTTCTAGGGGCGAGACTGTTTAATCCACAACACTGCCGGAACCGACTGAGCTTAAGGGCACTGCAAATATTCGTCTCTTCGTTTGGACCAAAAAAATAGAAGATTTTTTCGAAATTAACTCAATTGAGATTATCACTTCGTATTAATCAGTAAGTCTGAAATATAATGAGTTAACTATATCATTACTTAGACCGTCAACTCTCTATTCAACTGATCTACAGGTAGAGGAAACATTGATCCAATTCCAGTCGACCAATTTTTAAAGTTGCTTTACCCGTAGGCTGGCAAAAAATAACTTAATATAAATAATAACAAAGAACTTGAATCCCAGGGTTGAAATGACAATGGTTAAGAGCTTGAAGATATCAAAGGACTTACACCAGGTACACTACCAATGAACTAATAAAATAAGCGACCTGTTTTAAACTGGTGGTCTAATATCTAAACTCAGAACTAATGAAAATAATTGCTGACAGGAATTAAAGGGAGGAGTCAAATATTAGAAATATTCTGTATCAATATCTGTTGAATTAAAATTAGTGTTAACGGTAAATTATTACAATTTGGCGGAAGTACTAAGTCCTGGCGACAATTGAGCTAAATCTTCTGAACCGAATAATCCTGGTCGTCCATAACTGCGGCTGACGTCGTGATGGATGGGATGGTTGATGTATGGTTGAGTTATTAGCGGGGTTCACGGACTTAGGGGTAGAAAGGGTCACTTTTGCGTCCATTTCATACATATCACGGTACAGTTTAATTGTGTTTACTAGGTTTATTTTACGTTATTAGTTTTGATTTCAATCGCGCATTAAAATCTCGGTTTGGGGTCTATCGGTTCTTCGGTGTTTGGAAGGAAATTTAAAAAGCAAAATTTGTATTCCTGCCCATCGGATGATCAGTGTGCGTGATTACTAAACGTGAAGCTCCTCGGAGGATATGCCTCAATGTAACGCCTTCATAGTAGGAGATATCTTTCGAGAATAACGTTTGATCGTGAATTTAGAACGGCTTCGATACGAAAGAGTATTGCGTTGACACTAAATAATAATGAATTTATATTTACCAGCGGTTCTCTTTAAATGTGATTTGAAACATTTTATTGATGATTCCCGAAGCTTGCCAATAAGGGGAGCACTTGAAGGTATGTACTGCTAATCGATAGCATAGGGATTGAGATTCCCAATTTATTAATAAGTTCAGGTGAAACTTTGTCAATAAGTTTTAAAAACTTTTTTTTACTAGCTTTTTGGGCTTCGTAAAAATTTCCCCATTGTCGCTTATAATTTTTGAAGGAAATTTTCGTTTTCCGACGAAATGTGAAAATGCTAAGAGAAAAGTCGCTGCAATCAGATCAGAAAAAAGCTCGAAGTGTACTACCTTCGTAGTAAACAAGGCATACAAAGACAGCCGCACCCACACACATAACCATTCCTAACGATGAAGGACCAAAAATACAGGCTTTTATGTGGAAAGAATTAGCAAAGTTCAGCCGAATGATGGTAAAGGGCACAGAGAAATTGCAGTGGTCAAGTGGAACAGCTGCCATCTTAGGAGTAGTAATTTCCCTTTTAGCCATAGTACAAGTGTTACAGACGATAAGCGACTTTTTCTGCTTTCAGCGGAATATAAAATTCTTGTCCGAATATTTTCTGTATGAAGGGATGATTACTATAAATACTTAGTTCCTGGAAAAATATTAAACATAATGTGGCAAAACGGAATTTTTCGGGAATGATAATGAGATACCGTTCATTGTAACTGAAATTCAAGTCTTCCGTTACCACGGCTCAGTCCCTTTGGTTCCAGGAAGGAGTTAAAAACCTTGAAAATTTTCGACTTTTTGAATCCATTTTGTCCAACCTATGAGTTTTGCTTGCTCATCACAATTGCTGTCGTCTAGAAAAAGTTCTAAGTTCTAAAGTTCTAATTTGGTTGCGTCATAATGGCTGAAAGCACTACCGCTCGGTCGAAAACTTTGCCACACATTTGACGGAATTTAGTATTAGCAGCATGATATTGAGTTGTGATTATGGCCGATACATCGTTGAGTGATTTGTCTGAGCTCGTACACTTTCGGGCGTTGAATACAACTCATATTTTTGTTGCAATTTTATTTGACCTAATATTGAAATGCAAGATAAGGTAGTATCATATACTCATATCGAGTAAAAACATCGATACATCGGAAATATGGACTAACATACGAAACGTTGAAATTAAGCGATGTATCACCTTAAAAGAGACAGAATTTTCGGTGCATCGATGCATATAGGTCATCACTAATTTATTACGAGTTATTGTGGATCTGAAGCGGTTCTTCTATTTCCTAGAACTTTATAAGGTTATTGTTTAAATATTCATATGATATATTTTCTGCTCAAATGAACGAATTTCTTCTGTGATCTCACCACTTAAAATCCATCCAAATATTGTGTTTCGGGCTAATAATTTATAAGAGATTTTCTTAATGCCTTCACAGATAATTTGAGGCATTAAGTCACTGCCTAATAATATGTCGATTTGTGATGAGGAGTGGCAATTGGGACCTACTAACTTGGGATAACGGCATTTTTCCGAATGTATTTTATTTACTTCATAACTTGGTAACAATAGAACGACGATTTTAGCATCTGTTCTTATATATGCAATTGGAGACACTATAATTATTGAGCGTATTTTTCACTGGCAATTTTTACCGATTTTGAGCCTTAGGTGTTATTAACGATTTTTGTGAGCCTTGACCAATTAATGTTTATTGGCCAAGAATTCACGAACAAGTAATGAAGTGTGAGCAAGTGCATTTGCTTTTTCACAATTTTTATACTCTCGCAACGTGTTGCAACAGAATATATTAGTTTTGTTCACCTAATGGTTGTCAGTACGTCTGTCCGTCCGTGCAAGCGATAACTTGAGTAAAAATTAAGATATTTTGATGAAACTACGCGTGAAGATACACGTGTTCTTTGTCACAGTAAGACGGTTAGTATTGCAGATGTGTATAATCGGACATCTGCCACACAGAGAAAATTTTATTAATCGAAAACCTATAAAGTCCTATAACTAAGCAACAAATAAAGACAGAATCGTGTTATTTGGCATGCGGGATCCTAGTAGGGCGCAGCATCTGTGAGTAAAAACTAATGAAAAAGTTGCCCTGGCCCCGCCCCCCAATAAGTTTAATATACATATCTCAAAAACCGTTAAAGTTATAACATTAAACTTACTCAGAACAAGTTTTTCTAGAATGTCTTAGATACTGGGAAAATAAGTGAAATCGCATAATTACCACGCCCTCCAACCACACAAAGGTTATGTTGAAAACTACTAAAGTGCGTTGACTCGCTAAAAAAAACACGTCACAAACATTAAATCTTACGGAAAATATGGTACGGAAGGGCTTCATAAGACTCCGCGGAAAATTTGGACTGTGGGTGTGGCAGCGCCCACTTTTAGGGGAAATCCCATATCTTAAGAATGCCTTGGAAATGGATCAAATTGGATAACAACTACGCCTACTTCTCATATAACACAATTTTAAATTTAATCTGATTCTTTCAATTTTTTATACACATTTACATATATACTTTAAAATCAAGCGGCAATAAAGATATGGGAGTGAAACATTCTGCAAATAGCGCAATCAAGATATGCCATCATATGCGTAAAAACTGTCAAAATGGGTATATAACTTTTCAAGTCCTCATATATCTAATATAAGGACCACAGTGCAGCTATAGCTGACTTTATACCGACAATAGCGGTCAATGTGTTTGAAATCGTAATGAAATTCTAGTATTATCTTTCCCTGATGATAGTATGCTCTTATGTCAAAAATGGGGAAAATCGGGTAAACACTTCACGTAGCCCCCATATATCTAATATAAGAATTTTAAACATCCGGTTGGCTTTATATGGCATATATCGGACAATGTGTGAGATATTTAAGCAAAATTAAGTGAACGTATAATATTGGATAGAACATAGTTTACGGCCGAAAATGTGTGAAATCGGCCTACGAATTACACCAGTTCCCATATATTACAAATAATAATTTTCGTTATTCTAGTAGACTTTAATCCGAATACGTCGGGTAAGGGGAGTTATCTAAGTAAAATTGCGTGGAAACATGCTCCCTAGTATACTTGAGTAATGCAAAGGGTTAATAAGAGTAGTCAGACCTTCCCCAAGCCCAAATGTAGCCGATATAAGGATTCTCTAATTTCCAGAGGACTTTAAACCGTTTATGTTGGTCAATATGTGTAATATTTTAATGAAATTAAATGGATATGTTTTCTAAAACACAATGCGGTTTAGCTAATTTGGTAGGTTGTAATATAAATATCTCAGACATGAACCAAAAAATAGTAACAAAACTCCGTGAGGCTTGGACCTGTAACGTGAGTTAATAATATACCAAATATGATTGGAATCTATTCACGTATTCGTCGAATACTGCGTGTTGAATTCTTCCGGAAAATTTTGTAATATAAAATTTTGCCAGCATCTGAGAGTATTTCCCCTGCTTTGAGCCTTGCATATTGCGAAAGTATAAAATGCTCAGTTACATCTGAACTTAGCCCTTCCATACTTTTTAATACAAAGTTTAGTCAGCATATGAAAATGTGCCTCTGGCTTTAATCTTTGAAATTTGTGAGAGTATAAAATTTTCAGTTACACCCGAACTTAGCCCTTCCTTACTTCCTACAATATCTTTTCCACCGGGCGTTTTATATATTTTTTTGGATTCCTTCCAACGGCGTTGAACTTGTGGTAACACTCCTTACTAACCGTTTGATCTTGAGATAAGAATTCATGATACCCTACGCCATTAAACTCGAAGAGCGCAGTCGAAGAACATTCCGCTATTTTCTGAACACACCTCGTATAACGGCTGCTAGAGTGGCAACAGACACAGTTCTAATTAAAGTGTTCCCGAGTAAAGTCCAAGTGAGTTATAAGTAAAGAGTTGCAAGCACGAATGACGAGGAATAAAGTGTTAAGTTATTTGAATTCGAAATAAATACAAGTGTATAGCTGTTAGATGGTGACTACAATCATTTAACAATCCAGTAATCGAGCTAAGAGCAGAGTTTCAACGTAAGCGAATAATTTAATAAATCTGTTACACTTGATGTCAGAAGTGGGATTCAAGGAAAGACTGATAAGAAATAATTTTGAAAATAGTTAAGTTTGATGAACTGAAGATTCAAACACTAAAAAGGAGCAACGTGGTTTGCCACCAAATGGAATAAAATTCGAATTGGAATCTCGGTTGCGAGAGGCCATGCACGCATACAACATTAATGTTGACGAATATGTCATAATGAATATTCAAATGTTATGTAAATGAACACGATGTTGGCTGCAATTTCGCAGATGTCATCACCAGCTTTAGCACAGGCGTCCTCACAGATCACAGATGTGTCGACGCAGATTTCGGCACAGGTATCATTACAAAAGATGGCACAAAAATACCAAATGTCCTGGCAGTTGAAAAAGCAGGAGGCACTTATATCGACGCAGGCGACATAAGTAACAGGTGTCGACGAGATTTCTGAAGAGCAAAATAAAATTAAGGCTGAAGGGTGTGATTGAAAAACCGTCTCCATGAGCTGTAATTTAATTAGCCAATTGTAGTCAAAATATATAAAAATACATATAGTAAAAACTCCATCATTCGATGGCACAATTCCATTCCAGATTTTTAAGCTTCAATTTGAAATGCAGCAGCTCCAAATAATTGGAACGATGAAGATAAAGTCGCTGCATTGTTCGTTGCATTAAAAAGGTTTGCAGCAGAAATCTCTCAAACCATTTCCAACTGCGGACATAGTAGTGAGCACAGGAAGCAGATCTTCCACATTGAGTTGCTAAATCGCTGTTTTTGTAATGCAGAGATTGTTCAAAAGCTGAAGCCAACGAATATATTATAGAAGTCCAATGAAGGACACAAACATCGGTAGAAGACTGGGATATGAAGGAACTACGAAAATGTTAATAGGAAGATTCAGATTTGAAACTTGTAATACGTTGAGTGGAACTGGACAAACGTCTAAGTAGAGAGGAAATAGTTGCCGAAAGTCCAGTCGCAAACGCATATTGGGCACAGTGAAATAGCTTAAAGCTGGTGTCTGGCTACTTGCATCTAGTAAGGAAAAGTGAAAATGGGAAAAATTCCCGAGCTCTTATGATTATTCTACGAAAACCTCTCGCAACATGTTGCTACAGACTATATGAGTTTTATTCACCTAACGGTTGTTTGTAACACCTAGAACTAAACGAATTAAATATAAGTATATATATATACATATATATAAATTATCAGGATGAATAGACGAGTTGAAATCCGAGAGACTGTCTGTCGGTCCGTTCAAGCTATAACTTGAGCAAAAATTAAGATATTTGGATGGAACTTGGTACTTGCGTTCTTTGTCAGCTTTGCGGATTGCAAATGGACGTAATTGGAAATCTGCCACGCCCACAAAATTCCATTAACCGAAAACAGATAAGTTGCTATAATTTAGCAGCAAATTAAGACAGAAACCTGAAATTTAGAACAGAGGATCCTAGTAGGATGGGGCATCTTTCGCCAAATTTTTTGTAGAAGTGGGTATGGCCCCGCCCAAAAATTGGTTTAACATATATATCTCGGAAATTGTTTAAGCTATATCAATCAAATTTCCTTCGAGTAAGCCTTTCTAGCATCTCTTCCTATACTGAGAAAATGAGTGAAATCAGATTATAACCACGCACACCTTCCATACCAAAAGTTATGTTGAAAACTACTAAAAGTGCGATAACTCGCTGAAGGAACACATTAGAAACCTTAAATCTTGCAAAAAATGCGATACGAGAGGCATGGGCGTGGCACCGCCCATTTTTAGGAGAAATCCCATATCTCAAGAAGCCCTTAGCCGATTTCAACAAAATTGGGTATGGGGCATTTTATTCGCATTCTTATATCACCTTGTGGAAATTGACTATATCGGACAAAGACCACACCTACTTCTCATATAACACAATTTTAAGTTTCATCTGATCCTTTCGCTTTAAGGCAGATAAATCGAGCACCAATTAAGATATGAAAATTAAACTTGGTACAAATAGTGTCTTCATGATATGTCATCTTATGCGTAAAAACAGACGAAATCGGATTATGCCTTTTCAAGCCACCAGATACCCAATATTAGGACCTTAATGTCTCCATCTAACTTTGTGCAAAATCGGATAAATACTTCCCCTAGCCTCAATATACCGATTTTAAGAATTTTAAACCTTCCTGTAGACTTTATACCATATATAACGGTCAATATATGAGTTATCTCTTTGAAATTTAGAGAGCGTCTCTTCCTGATAACAGTGTGTCCATGTGCTTAAAATGGATAAAACCGGGTAAGCACTTCTCCTAGCCCCCACGTATCTAATATAAGAATTTTCAACCCATGGGTAGACTTTATACCATATATTTCGGTTAATATGTAACAAATCTTAGCAAAATTAAGTGAACGTGTAATATCGGATATATCATAGTTCACTGCCGAAAATGTCTGAAATCGATCTACGAATTATCCCAGCTCCCATACACTACTTGTAATGATTTTCGCTTTCTAGCAGAATTTATGCCGAATATGTCGGTCACTGTGTGAGTTACATATTCCCTAATATACTGGAATAATAAAAAGAGTTAATGTGATCAGTGCAGATCTTCCTCTATCCCAAAAATGCCCGATATAAGAATTCCCGACTTTCCATCTGACTTTAAACCGTTTTTGTTAGCCAATATGTGTGATATTTTAATGAAATTAAGTGGATATGTTTTCTTAAACACTTCTTTTTCTTGATTATATCCGCAGTGCGTTGGCATGGTAGAATGGTCCAATTGAACTTTATAAGAACATTTGAGGAAAGTGGTAGACAAGTATCAAAAAGATTACGATACTCATATACCCTTGCGTCTGATGGCTTATCGGTCTGCTGTACATGAAACAATGGGCAGTCGCCGTCAGCTACCGATTGATTTGAAGTCAAGAAGTAACCCCGATGGGGGAAGGAATACTAAGAAAGCCAACAGTATTCTAGAAGACGAGATAATGGAAATACATGGTATGGTAAATCAGCGCACGCAAATTACGAGTAACAAAATCAAGGCAAAATACGACGAGGCAGTGCTCTCTAAGAGGTTTGTCGAAGGGTATTGGGCTTTGTTATATAACCCATGACGGAAGAAAGGGTTGTCTCCTACATTACAGTGTAGTTTAGAGAGACCACACCAAGCTATTGAATGACTCAACGATTTAGTATATCGCATACAAACCATTGGAAGACCTATGAATGAAATAAATGTTTAGAACGGCTTGTGGCGTTTGGTACCGCAAATATATCTAATTGGGACCATCAAACTTATGTGGAGGGCACTAAAGATAATTGTCGTAGTCGTCCTAATGTTCGAGTGGCGATGTGTTGGTAACAGTCCACTATATAAGGTCTGCCGGAGTGGCATTAGACATTGTTCTAATTAGAGTGTTGCCAAGTAAAATTCAAGTGAGTTATAAGTAATATTTGCAAACTCGAATAACGATTTTAGTTGACATCGGTATAATAGTTCCATAGATATAGGACAACATCTGAAAGTGGGCGGTGCCAAACGCACTGTCCCTTTTTCACACCTCTTCATATAAAGCTTTTCGGATCATCCTGGTTGTAAAATTAAATGTTTCTGGCATGTTTCTTCAACGAGTTAACCTACTTTTAGAAGTAGTTTTCATTATAACATTTATGTTATATGAAATGTCCATTATGTTATATGGAGATTATAATGTTATATGTTATATGGATTATTATTGGAAATTGCATGATTTTAAAAAGGCAAAGTCAAATATAACATTTTACTACTCTCGATTTTAAATCACATTTTCATCAAATATTATTAGCCGAAAAATATAAGGGAAAATTGTAATTCTCGATAGGCAATGGTAAATACGAATACGCTTTTGGACTAAGAAATGTCCCTAGCATCTTTATGAGAGGCATTAACGACGTGCTGAGAGAAAAAGTAGGTAAATTCTGTCACGTGTACGTCGACGACATCATACTTTTTTAAGAAGAAGACTATATTGAGCGCATGGAATGGCTCTTTGCAAAAGCTGTTTGAGGCTAAGAGGAAACTCTCCCTTAAAAAATAAATTATTTTGAAACTGGAAGTTGAATATTTAGGTTTTATTGTGTGGTACAAAAACCGGTTCTAGCAAAGAATATACGACTTGCAATTATACTGATCCACACTATTCAGCCCACCTTATTCAGTGTAAGATATTCTTGGATCACCTGAGAACGAGAGACCTTGGAACGACAGTGAGGGACTAATAAAAGGGAGGGTGGTCCATTAAGACGACCCAAACAAGATCCATATTTTTTCAGATATAATTTATAGGAGTTCGAAAGTATTACTGTTCATTCGCAGCATTCAAATTAATAAACTATTCGTAATCAAATTACATTTATATTATGATTGTAGATGTAACAAACTGGAATGTTTTGACTACTTGGCACATTTTACAAATTTAACGACTGACATCGTGCACAAGTCCTTTGATGACTTTACTAACAATAATAAAAATTCACCACAGAGATGCAAGAAGTCCGAACTTTTTTGGATTAGTTTTGAAAGTGATAGCCAGGACACCCAACTCTGTGGATTTCTACCAACTCAAGTTTGATCAAACCAATTGATTGTGCAGTATCGAACATTTATATGAAACATTATTAGCAAGAAACAGAATAATGACTAAAGAATTACAAAATTTGATGCTATCAGTAACTCTTGGGAAAGTATGTATCATCAATCCCACAATTTTTGACAAAAAAGATTTGAAAATTACAATCGGCGATGAGTTTACAAATGTAACAATTGCTGATTTAATGCAAATAGCCAATACCAACTTTTTTTAGAAGACACGTTTTTACATTTTTTAATCAAATATCCTAAGTCTAAGCTAGTTTGTAAAAAGCTAGTATTGTATCCGGTTCAGCAAAACGGAACAATCCTTCGGCTATAAACGACAACGACGTAGCTCCGTCGATAGTTGATGACATCATCATCAATAACGATATCGCCTCTATAGTAACAACAGACGCCAATTTCAAGAATTTCATAACAGGAACATATTTAATTACATTAAACAAATAAATTAAAATTATCCTTGTACAATCCTTGTACAAAGGCTTAACTTACTTAAGTGACGGAAAAATTAACAACTTCTTTCACGCCTCATTAACAGACTGCGCTAAGTCGACAGTTTCCGCAGAAGTGTATAAAGGATATGGCGCGATCCAGATGAATTTGCAGAAATAACTTTTGGATAACAATTCGAGAAGGCTAGACCAGCGTAGGAATGAACAGTGGACGATAGCATCGCAAAAATATTACCTTTTAAATGGAATAGTTAGGTTAACCTCAGTTCTAATCAAGGCACAATATAGCTCAGAAGTGCCTTAATTAAAATATCAATAATCAATACAAACTAACTTTAAAATTTTGTAAAAATGAATGCAACTCGTACAACTCCATTTCTAAATGCGTAATTGAATATTTAACGAGATAAATATAATTTTTTTAATTTAAATATATCTAAATTAATTTAAGTTCTATATGATACGCAATTACTGCCCAGAGTAGGTTACGGCGTCTTCTAAAAAAAGTCTCGCCACTTTTAAGCCTATAATGTAAGTTTTAATAAAAATAAATCCTTTATTTTTAAATTAAATTGAAGGTTTTATTTAACATAGTTAAAATGATCCGATTTGGGTGAAATATGCATCATTTAGTTTGATAACTTGTTGCCATTTTGAGGGTAGTTTTATAATTCCACTATCAGAGAAACCCTTATCCAAATCGGTAAAAAACCGGGACAGTCGAATTTTTCACCAGAAAATCATTCGTTATAGACAGGAACCTATAGTAATCACATAAGAAGCTCCCAACCGAGTCCAAATGTTAAGAGTATAGGTCCGAATTAAGAGTTTGGCCTTAAGGCTCATAGAAGGTGATTCTCTGCCAGTCTCACTAAACATACAGCAACACCTCCCTGATTTTCAATCTTGGCTTGGCCACCGTCTGCGTCTCACAGCCCTTTTCGCTTGATATTCTCGAAAGTGACCAATTTTCCATCATCAGTAACCATCCGCTTCTGATATGGATCGATTTTTTTGTGATCGAGTAGCGATTAGCAAATGGAAATTCGGTCCATGATGTTTTTTTTTCGTTAACTCGTATGACACTCATAAATCGAGCTTCTTTTTGTATCTAGCGTTACTTAAATCGTTCCAAATCGTTTTCTGTGTAATAACTTACTCTTGATATTTTCGATAATATGCCTTCTAAAGGGTTGTGTGTCTTTGACAAAAAAATTACCGGAACGGGATCTTCAGTCGGCTGGCTTATTTTCCCATTGCTGGTGTTCCTCTTTGACGTGTGCTCAAACAATACTGAGCAAAGACTGTCTGAGAAGTTTTTCCAGTACGAAATCTTTTCTTCCTAACGCCAAAGCGTAACCCAATCGTAGTTATACTACGATTACGATGCTTTTTAAATTATAAAAAATAATGCATTTCGTTTTACTAGAGTAACGAGAAATATATATAATGGGTAATGGAAAACAATCGTGCTCATAGCAAAGAAGGCTTAGAAACCACCACCAATAGATCTGGTTTGATGCGGAGTTTCATATTCTGGCAATATTTTGTACAGAGTGTAATAGTTTAGTTCACTCAACAGTTGTTTGTGCCACCTTGAACTTACCGAGGGAAAATTATATATTTCCAATTAATCATCCTGATGAGACAAGTTGGTTTCCGTCTGTTGAGTAAGAATCGAGATAGCTCGATGAAACTGGCATGCTGGATGCTCGGTATTCTGAGGGGTTGGTATTGCAGATGAGTGAAACCGAGTCACTACACGGAAAATGACATTAAGCGAGAAACTATAAAGTCCTATAACTAAGCCAAAAATATAGTAAAGAGATAATTTAGTACTCAGGATCATAGTAAGGACGGCCATCCATGGTTAAAAGTTCTTAGGAAAGTGGATGTGGCCTTGCATCCCTATAGATTTTATGTACATATCTCACAAACTACTAAAGTTATATCAAACAAACTATCTCGAAATATTTCTCACCAGGACTTCATCATACAGTTTCTGAAATTTTTTTGCATCAAAAAATAATTATGAATCTGAATTTGTACCCTAACCTAAACTTTTTAAAAATTTAAAATGTTGCAAAATTTTTAATCATTTTCGTGCAATAAATTTTTGTGCATTTAACCCCTGAAAAAGAAAGTGGATTATTTTAGTCAATTACCGTTCAGCAAATATTACGACTACAAAGTTGAAATCTTCTTCGGATTTTTTACAAATCGATCAGTAATTCACGCCTGGAGGCTATATGTGTCATCTCTCACCCAGCAAACAATACGGAGAATAAGATTGAAGCTGGTCCATGTCTGCCTCACACACAGCTTTCTCTGATATCTTACACAGTTTTTGACAATTATTATTGTATTTGCATCAATCATGTCAGTCACGTTTCGCTTTCTCAATGCAACTTAAATCTTAGTTATATCTTCATAAAAATTTTTTTCATCTACTTGAAGTGCTATTATTGTAACTTTTAATAATTGCTGAAGAAAATTTTGATACAAATAAATAATACTCAACAATACGATCACAAATGTCGTTGGATATCCAACATATAGTAGAAGAAATAGCCATACTGGCTGATAATCATTTAAGAAAAATATTAACAAAGAACACATTGACGTTGACAATCGTTGGGCTGCGCAAACATTTAATACTCATATTAATGCTTAGTTCTTCAGTTCGGTGAAGAAGTAATATTATACTACAGTTTTTCACAAGTATCAGTTAAAAGAAGAGAAGACCTCTAGAATTGATGACACTCTAATTCAATAAAATTCCAGTCAATCAAGTCGATCAATAAAAACTCTAGAGCTAAAGTCTTTATTCGTTCAAATACCGAGCCACCACTTCAAAAATCAATATAAAGCACTGCTACATTCAAATGCTGCAACAATTTAGAAAAACCAGAAGGGTTGATACCCAAAAAAATCGAGCGAACCTCGCTAATAACCGTAACATCTTCTCTTGTTTCAAAATCATGCAATTATATATTAGGATAGCAATTTGAACATTTCATTATAACTAAAAGTACAGATATAGTCATGATTTCCTAAAGACCTAACAAGTCTTTTTATAAATTATTGAATACGATTTTATTACTTGCAACCATCTCGATAGTAAAGCACAGGGTGGATCTGTAATTAATGTTAAGTCAACCTTAAAATATTAGATATTAAAAGCGATACCGTCGCAACCCACAAGCGTTAATGGAGGTGTTGTCTGCAACTGCAAAGTAGATTTCTAGCTGGAAGAGATTTTAATGCCAGACATGTATGGCGAGGATCCGGTATTAATAATCCCAAAGGGCACGAGCTATATAAATGCATTACGAAACAAAATTTAGACGTTCTGCTTACTGACCCAAAGATTCCAGCAAGACTCCTGATTTGATCGACTTTGCTGTTCATTTAGGAAATAAAGCTAATCTGCTCAAAATAATCAATAATTATGATCTTAGCTCAGACCTTTCCACTTTCACTATTCATTTTAATTTGGCTGCTTTATTCACTGCTCAGAAGCAGATTATATTAAATAAAAGATCTTACATAAAACTTTTTCAAGTCTTACTTGAGTCCACTAAAAATCGCAACATGGAAATAAACTCAACTATAGGTTAGACCAACAAAATACATGAAGCTGTTTTCCATAGCCTCAACCAACAGTAGTAACAAAACTTCCCGAACACAAAAAAACAGGCAACCAAATTTTATGACTTGGTATAAACTTCTAACATAAGTAAATTTTGCAGAGATCCAGTTCGAAATCTTGAGGATAAAAACTTCAAAATATACACGTCATGATAGTATCGACGGATGGACAATCAAAAACCTTTCTAAGAAATGTCCGTGATTTTTTAGACCTTGCTTTTTAACAGTATCTTCTGGCTGAGGCGTTTCCCCATGTAGTGGAAAAGTACTGAAATTATAATGATACCAAAGCCAAACAAACCGAAAAATGAGTTATCTTCATTTAGACCAATAAGTCTATTAACAGCATTCTCAAAAATACTCGAAAGCATATTTCTCCGAATATTACTTGCAGAGCTGGAAAGACAATCGATCATTCCAAATCATCAATTTGGTTTTATTGCGAAAGCAATTCTTAGTAATTTGAGGGAGAGAAGAAATATTTTTGTGAAAATGTCCCATACATTTAGCAGGCATTTGACAGAGTTTCACACTCGCGACTGTATAAAACCGAAAGGATACTACTACTGCTCTCACTAGTCACTCTAATTTCTGCGCTAAATTCAACAGGAAGTCTCAGACATAGAGGAGATAAAGGCTGGAGTCACACAAGGTAGTGTTTTGGGACCAACGCTCTACATAATTGTTACCGCAGAGTTGCCAATATTGGAAGGCGATAATTTAACAGTTATCACCTATCCAGGCGACACTGCCTACTCGGCAAGCGCTATGTTTGACATGTTATTAACTTTACTCTAGACTATTATGTCATAAAAAACTTATGTTCATTACTAATTTGCCCTTTATATTCGCGATATTTATATTAAAATACCTAACACGAACCACTATATTCTTCACATTATTGCCATAAGTTTTACCACCGAATGACGGATATTCTATCTTGAGTTAAGACATAAATTGTTGTTATGTTATATTGTTGAGACATCTTCCATTGAAATTTACTATATTAGGTGTATGATGAAAAAGTCAACCAGATGAGAAAAGCAGTATATAATATTGGCGATGTAGGGCTTCCACTGATTTCATTAATAATCAGCACTAAACGAAATTAAAGCTAGAACATCATCACATATTCAAATTTCATTTGAATATCACACATTTTGACCAATATAAACAATTTAAAATCAGTTCGAAAGTCAGAAATCACTATCGTAAGCATGCTTCCGGGAATTTTTACTAAATTCAAAATTCGATCGATATATTCGGCGTAAAGTCCACTAGAACAACGAAAACCATTATACATAGTATATGGGTGCTGAGATAATCTTGAATTGATTTCACCCATTGTAGACACAAAACAATGTGGTACTAACTGAGGTATGTCCTTGAGTCTATAACGTTGGGTCCATAGAAGGTGTAACTTGATTATTATTCTTTTGTTCCAATATTCCGAAAATAGGTGGGAAAGCCATTATCCTTCTGCAGTATATGTCTTTTTCAGTATATGTCATTCATTGAAGCGTATACAGCAAACATTTTTCACTCAAATATGTCCAACTTTGGGCCTAAAAAGGTGTTTCAGCAGAGAGTTCCTTTACATTACTTTAATATGTGGAAAACCTCAGCCGAAAGTCAACATATTTTGGTGAAAGTTTATGAAGAACATGCTTTAGCTGAGAGGATGTGCCAAAAATGGTTTGCACTATCTAAAGTGCCTAAGTGCCTTGCTATGCCGCAAGGGCGGTTGAAAACTATTAGGAAGACAGCGGCTGACCTTACCCCTTCTCACTACCATTTATTCCGGTCGATGCAGAACACCCTCACTGGAATACGGTTAACATCAGAACAGGGTATCAAAAACTGGCTTGATTTAATCTTGGCTACTAAGCCAGCGCAATTATTTTGGGATGGAATCCACAAATTACCGGAAAGATAGGAAAATGTTATAGCTTCAGATGGGCAATACTTTAAATAATACTATTAAACATATTTTTCTTAAATAAACGTTAAATTTTTAAAAAAGACCGCATGTTATAGACCCATAAGTTCAAATAATTTTGCTAAAATATCTTACGTATTGCCCGATATACATGTTATAAAGCCACACGGAAGTTTGAAAATCATATATAAGGTATATGAAGGGGTGGATGTTAATGGGGAAATATCTTCTCTGTGTTTCATTAAGATGGCTTGGTGATTGACCAAGTTTTACAGTATTTAGTCGACGGAAATCCGAAAATCTTTAAATTAGGTACATGGGGGCCAAGGGAATTATTGACCCAATTTTACCCATCCTTGATTTATCACACACTCTTATCAAGAAAATATTCTCTCTGAATTTCAACATTACATTGTACAGATTTACCGAAATTTTCGGTTAAAAGTTTTCCATAGGCACCGATGTTCACATATTCGCTATCTAGCTTCTTGAAAAGGTGTAGTCTGATTTTAACCATGTGAGAGGAAGTGAGATGACAAAACTTAAAGTAACTGTTTGTACAAAGTTTCATTTCCATCTCTTTATTGGTGGGTGATTAATATTTCGTAAAGTGAAAGAATCATATGGAATTTAAAATTGTGTAATGCGGAGAATAGGCGTGGTTGTAATCCGATTTCGCACACTTCCTCACTGTAAAATAAAGATGTAAATATATTCCAATACATTATTTGGTTGAAATTGGTAGAGTAGTTCCTGATATGTGATATTTCACCGTAAAGTGGACGATGCCACGCCAACAGTCCAATTTTTACACTGATTCCCATACAGCACTTCCGTACATAAGTCTACTTTAAATTTTAAAGCTCCAGACGTGTTTTTTGGTCAGTTATTGCACTTTTAGTAGTTTTCAACCTAACCGTTGTATGGAGGGTAGGCGTGATTATTATCTGATTTTACCCTTTTTCACACTGTATCAGGAGGCATCAGAAAGACTCTCTCTCGCCAAAGTTGGTTGATATGACTTTAGTGGTTTGTGAGACATGTACAATAAACCTGTTAGAGGGCAGGGGCATACCCACTTTTAAAAAACTGTCAAACAGATACCCCTCCCTATTTCGGATAGTCGAATGGACGGACAAACAGTAATCCAAAATTCAACTTGCCTGGATGTTCAAAATTCATTGTTCGACGGAACCGTAAATGAATTACAATTATCTTTGGCAACCTATTAACTTATACTATAGGTCATATACTCACTTCGATTGATAAGGATATTTTGCTTAATTATATATAAATTTATATAAACTAAACCAAATTTTATTCACTTTTAACATCACGACCTACTTTTACAAGGAAAATATGGTCTCTGATTTGATTTAGCTAACTCACAGATTGGCCGATAAATAAGGTATAAAGTAAACTGAGGTTTGAAAATCCTTATCTTAGGTATGTGAGAGCTAGGGGAAGCCCGCTTTTATCCGTTTTTTACACGATTCATTCAGGATTCATTGTTATTAGAAAAAGATGCTCTCGAATTTTCTATAATATATCTCACAAATTGACCCATAAATATGGTAAAAACCAACCGAAATTTTCAGTTTTAGGAATATATTGGCTAGTAGAAGTTAGAGTAGAATTTTGCGAGCCTCGCAATTGATGCCAAAAAATTTTTAATTCTACGCATGTGACAATCTGCCAGTTTTTTCTCTATTTCTCTGTTTTGTGGGTTGTGACATTTCCGTCTGGAATAAACATTGGAAAATCAATGAATTTATGATTTTCATCTCTTGCCATCGCCGCAAAGTTTTTGAATAGATGCATATACGTATGGAGATATGTATGGCATTTACCTTATTTAACGAGGTAACTTTACCGTACCAAATGTGTGCTGCGTTAGTTAATAAAAGTCTTTTTGTGTAATAACATCATTCTTTTATTTCTAAAGGGTTTATACCTCTGCATACGTACATACATACGTGTATGCAAATTGAATTATGGCAGATGTACTTAATTTTAATACTGCAATAACCTTATGTTCTTCCAATAGTAATAAAAAAGTTTCAAAATGTATAATATGTGGTTATAAAACACTGTAAACTTGTGACTATATTTTTCATTCAATGCTCAGCTCTGTTAACGTACAACTTTGTTTTTTCTCCCTCAAGATGGCGTAGGTAAAACCCGTTCATCGCTTCTGATAGTTTTTTACAAACTGGTCCGCAGTAGAACCTTCTCTTTTTAACGTTCTCTATCTTCTCTATATTCAATGTTCTCCGTCAACATAAGCAAAGAGAAATATGTACATATATCTACTGTAAGCCGCATAATTCCTTTCGCGTTGAGGTATTGAATCCTTCTTAGCAGAATGCGAGAGCGGTTCGATAAATACAATACTTCAATCTCACCGCTCGGCCGCTACTATCGTGTAGCAATTCTCATAGATGGCTACTGTCAACGGAATCGCACTTGCAGTTTTATTTTGATCAAGTGGGCGGGCCAGTAGATTTTATTAAAATAGATAAATAAGGAAAAAAATCGGCCTGTAGAAAGGGCGTTAGTGATTGTAAAAGGTGCTTGTAAAGCTTTTACTTACTAGTCACTGAACAGCAAATCTAAATAAATTGAAATTCAAATTATGTTAAGATAGTGATTCTAAGCACAAGCCCCACATACGCAAACCTTGGTTGCTATATAATTGCAAAAAATATCTCGAAAATTTTTCCTCTTAACGTAAACACAATCGAAATGTTATGGGCACATTTGTAGAAGATAGTGACAAGAACGTGTTCTGGAAACAAAAACCATTTAATACAGTGATCGAAAGAAGCGTGAAAAGATAATGTATACATCGTAACTTTATTTGAACTTCGCATGGAGGTAGCAAAGTTGCCAGTACCAGCATATGAACTAAAAATATGGACCTCGACGGTTGAAAGCAAGATGGCCAAGTTTAAAGAATGCGATGGATAGGACAAAGATATGCAGTTCATACCCAAACTCGATGAAATTTGCAGTGGCGACAACGGAGGTGTCAACCAGAGTGTTGTCATGGTAGAAAAGAATTTTTTACTTCGGCGTATTTCGTATTGTTTGAAAATCTGTGGCACTTACAACAAAATTCATAGTAAAGTTTTGATAATGAAGAACGAGAGGAAGTATTATGTACCTTTTAATTTCAATCGTAATATATGTATATTTTTTTGTTTGAGTATCTCATTATTAGTTTTTTATTAACGTCTAAGTTTATTGAAGCTTTTTGTTAAAATAATTATCAAGCCATATCTCAAGGGCCGGAATAGCTTCATTGCTCCATTTTATTTCTTCTTTGATATTTCGTATAGACGTCTGAATAATATGCTCCGCACTTTTAAATTGCCCTCGGAATGTTATGTATAGTTGCTTAACTTTGTCGTACCCTTCCTGGGTTGTAAACATTCCAGTAGCCGAACTTATTAGATTGTTCCACAGATCGGATTTATTTTGAAATCTGTGAAATATGTAAAATATTTCTTATTTAAACTAACCTTGTTTACTTGCTTTTACTTACCGATCTTTTATTTCAATCCAATTATTTGACAAAACCTTAAAAAGTGTTTTATATCCAACACATTCCTTTGTTAACGTTCTAATAATTATAAATAAATCCCCGTTTGAGAATAGTGAGTTACTTTGTAATAAGGTTAAATTTAGTAAGTGATGAATTTTATTTTCTTGTAGCGGACATCCAACTAATGATTTGAGGAGGAATGTTCTTTCGCTCTTTATTTGATTTGCAGGGAAATGTAGCACATATTCTAGTATGAATTCCCACTCCTTCATTGTACCCCATCTAAGAATTGGACAAATATGTCGATTTTCGTGTCTACAAATAAATTTTAATAATGAATTAAAGAATAAATAAAAATTTTTTCGAAAGGATATATTAACCGTATTCCGAACTTTGGAGTGTTTTCATTCATCAATTTCTTAAATGCATTTCGAGCTTCTTCAATACACGGTTCATATCCACCTTTGCAAAGAAACTCCCTTGCTAATTTTCTTAAATTATTTTTCCAATGGCTCCCATTGTCTCCTTCAGTGCTTAGCTCTTCGTAGAGAGGTGTTAAGATACAAATGACATATTGCTGAAGGTAAGTGAAATCAAAAATAATTCACAGAATTGTGTACTTGCTTCTCTTAGATATAATATAAACATACAGATTAACACATATTTTAAGATGCCTCTCCATAAAAACAAAGAGCACGATTGTGACGGACAAACCTCTAAAATAAACGGTACATTGCTAATGTTTGTTTGAATCTCAAATTATTTTTTGGTGAAAGCAAATTTTATAAAAAAAAAAAAATAAGAAACGCGAAGTTCGGCTGCAGCCGAATATTATGCGCTTTCGCAATTCACAAAAATCACAGGCGCATTACCGGTTGTTACCGAAGTCTTACGTTTAACAAGGAAAGAAGGGCTAAGTTCGGATGTAACCGAACATTTTATAATCTCACAATTTACTATGATGAAATCCGGGGAAATATTTGCTGGTGTTGGTAAACCCTTTAACTAAAAACCAGCGGTTTGCCGGTCAATCTTGGTTTGCGATATAATTTATTTGTAGTAAATATTTTGTTAATTAAAGAAAAAAGAACTAACATATTGCAGATGTACATTTCGCCGCGGAATTCGCCATTCAAAATACCGGCTTCAATAACGTTTTTCATCAATTTACTAATTAAATTTTAATTTAAAAAAACTAACGTGATTAGTTACTAGAAATGGTACGTAATTAGTTACATTACATTTACATTACGTTATATTTTCATGAACAGCAACGTTTTGCTTCATCGGCATCAAATAATTGTTTTGGGAATATGTCCGCAGATGGATCTTGAAACATTTGAACGTGCATATTTACTATTAGTGGTTATTTTTCAACATCACCATACATCGCACACAACGCGCAATTCAAGAAACCATACCACCTAACAACCACACCAGGCACACCAAAGCACCAATCTACGGACATTCACCACCCAGCAAACTACAAAATGATCGACCCGACCAGGAGATCGTCATTAGACATACGTCTGTGAAAACGCGTAAATTTGAAAGCCGTCCGTGAAATCACATGTATTCGTTTATCGCCGTGTTCCTCCAAAGGACAACAAAGTGTAGTGGAGCAAGACAAATTCTAACTAAAGTTTTTAAAATAAGTATTACAAAAAGTAAATTTTCTAAACATAAATTTGTGAAATGAAGTTCATAGAACTATTTTCCGAAAAAAGGTCCAGTGTGTAGTATTATAACTTTTCAATTTACCTACTGAAACGTTTAGTGCGAGTTCGTGTGTATTCGAATTGCCTTTTTGAAAAACACCTACCATAAAAAACCACAAAGCAAAATTTTAAAAAGCCTACCTAAAAGATTAATTAATTAAAGTAAATTAAAGTGAAGGTGAATAGGACATGCAAATTTAAATAAGTGCATAGATTTGAAAATATTGAAGTGAAGTGTCAGTTACAAAAAAAAAAAACGAACACGTTCTATGCGAATTATACGTACATATAAAAGCTATATAAACCAAACACAGGGAGCACAAGTTCTTCTAGCACCTACTCACACAGTGTGAAAACGGATGATAACAACGGTTATTTTAGTTCATTATTATGTTACCGTGTGACAGCGGGCGAAATCCATAAATTTCATGTGTTTCTTTTACGTCACAGAATATAAATCAAGCACCAATGAAGAAATTGGAACAAGGCTTTGTAAAAATAGTGCCTCCAAGATATGCTATCTCATATCTAAAAATAGGCGAAATCACATAATAATTTTCAAGCCTCCAGAAGAGAATATCGGTGACTTTGTGACGTGCATTAATGAAATTCTGAGATATTCTTTTCTTGATATAATGTGCCCTTGTGTCAGAAATGGGTAAAATCGTGTCAAAAGTTTTCTGAACCCCTATATACCTAATATAGAGTCTAATAAAAAGAAATACGTAATTTTCGCATTAAATTAAAGGCTTGATATAAGATTATTGGAATGGTCCGTTTTTATGGCATGGAAATTGCAACTTGTCCCTATTAGCAAAAAATTACTCCTATTAGCTATTGCTATTACCATTGCGATTAGCAAAAATTAGCGCAAGCTTCTCTTGAAGCGAATTTTTCACCTACAAAATCATTCGTCGTAGACATGTTATTGTAATAATGTAGTAATCGCTTCATGCCAGGTCCGGACTATAAGGTGGATGCATAATAACCTCACAACAAAGCTCCCTGAGCTTCTAGCGAGTCAATATCGATATATGTAGCCTGTCGTTGTCCCGATAGAACAATTTACTTCTCCTATTTTCTAAAACTGGCGGCATCTTTCGGACGTCTCAATTCTTGACAGTCTTGACAATACAAGGTTATCTGCACTAGGAAAAAATTGGCTTTCAAGATATTAACATATGTATTAGTACTCATAACTTCAGTTACGGCAATAAGATTTCACACTCAGCTGTAACAAAACATTCTCAAAACCTGACGAAAACTCTCCCGTATTTCAAAGTTGGTAAAAGGTTTGTGCGGCAAAGACAACTTTTCTTTTTGGTGCCATATTTTGCGGCTCTATCGCTGTACCAAATATTATATTTTATTTATAAAATTATATTTAAAGTTATTTATAAAAATAACTCTCTTTCATAACCCAAACTTCTTATTTACTTACTTTACCTACTTTTTCTTCCAATTCCTTCTTTACTTCCAATTCTTTATTTACGAATAGCGTTACAAATGGTTTGTGTTGTTCCTGTCATACCTCGTATATTTGATTTACTTTTTATTAATTTTGGTGCCGAAATTGTTGAACCTTTAAAAATCCCTCGCACTAAAACTTACAAATTCCTAGGTCGAAGTTTGTTCTTGCATTAATTTTGAAGCCCTTTTCCGCTGTCCCGTACTTTTTGAAAGTCTTAATTATGTAATACGCTGTTGCATGGCTGCGGTGTATTATATTTGCAATTTCCCATAGAGATTTACCGTCTCGGTGCAATTACAATGCCACCTCACGAATATCATTTTTAATTTTCGAGTTTTTCTGCCCATTTCAGAAAAATTTTATTTAGCTCTTCCAGTCGGCGTTCCAATATATAATGATGTTTATATTATGACAAGAGAATACTAGTATAGTTTCGAGGAATTAAAATACTTTCCCTAGATAACAGTACTTGCAGTGCAGTACAGTACAACGCTCTCTTAGTGAGCAGGTGTATGAATAAGAATTTTGCTGACTGTACTGGTTTTCATACTCTCGCTACGTTGCTACTAATACTCTAGTATAGTACTAATACTAATACTACTACTAGTAGCAGTACTAATATACTCTAGTTTTGTTCACCTAACGGTTGTTTGTAACACCTAGAACTAAACGAGTTAGATATAGACATATATATATGTATATATAAATGATCAGGATGAAAAGACGAGTTGACGATCTGTCCGTCCGTCTACGAATTATCCCAGCTCCCATATACTACATATAATGATTTCCGCTTTCTAGCAAACTTTATGCCGAATATGTCGGTGAATGTGTGAGTTAACTTCACAAAATTGCGTAAAAGCATGTTCCCTAATATACTTGAATAATGCAGAGAGTTAATATGATCAGTGCAGATCTCTTCTATCCCAAAAATATCCGATATAAGAATTCCCGACTTTCCATCTGACCTTGAACCGTTTATGTTGGTCAATATGTGTGATATTTTAATTAAATTAAGTGGATATGTTTTCTTAAACACAATGCGAATTCGCGCTAAATATGAAAGAAATCGGTCTAGACCACGGTCTAAGCTCCTTATTCCTAATGAAATGATTTCCTTTTCTCTGGTTTACTTTTTCCTAATGTATCTAATATTTTCAATAAAGCCACTTTGGTTGAGTGGATATCGCATATATAACTTTTGAGTTAATTTGGTAGATTTTAATATAAATATCTCTGACACGAAACAAAATATAACAATGAAAGTAGATGAGTCTATGAGCTGTAATATAAGTGAATGAGATACCAAATATGATTGCAGTCCATTGACAATTTCGTCGAATAATGAATGTTGAATTCTTCCGCACCATTTGTTACTATAAAGTTATGCCAGCACCTGAAATCATATCCCCGCCTTTGATCCTTACACATTGCGAGAGTAAAAAATGTTCGTTAAATGAGTATAAAATGTTAAAAAAAAATATGTGTGTATAACAATTATACACATAAACGGTTAAAAAATTAATAAAAGTGATTAAATTCTTCAAACATACTAGCGTAAGCATATTTCTTTCCATGTGTATATATATACATATTTATAAGTAAATACACGTAAATTAAAATCGACATGGTACAACAGAGTATAACAATTTTTTCTACATAACAGTTCTTTGTAACACCTAAAACTAATCGAGATAGATATAGCGTTATATATAATATACATAATATAATGATCAGCATTGCGAAACGAGTGACTATCTGTCCGTGCGTGCGAGGGATAACTTGAGTAAAAATTAAGATATCTTGATGAAACTCGGTACACGTGATCTTGGTACTATAAGAAGTTTGGTATCGCAATCCTATATCGAGCTTTAACTAAGCTCCAAATTAAGACACTAACTTGTATTTTGGTACAGGGAATCGCAGTAAGTAGGGTTTATATGGGTTATATATGGGTTTAAAATTTCCAAAAATAATAGGTTTAATGTATATAGCTCAAAACCTATTTCAGCTACAATATAAAAACTAAACTTGCTGAGAATAAGTCCTTCAGGCACCCCTTTAAATAGTGAGAAAATGGGTGAAGTCGAATGAAAAATAAGCTCATCTCCTCTTTAAAGGTTATGTTGAAAAGTATTTAAAGTGCGATAACTAACTACAGAAACACATCAGAAGCATTGATCTTTGCAGTAAAGGTGGTACGGAAGGATTCCACTTAAGTCTGTTTAAAATTTGGATAATTGGCATGGCACACACTACTCACTTTTAGGTGAATTTCTAAATCTAAAATTCGAATGGTAAAGCCTTACGCTTTTTAATGCTTTTAAGCCGGCCTTTTTCAAGAGCATTTTGTCAAAAAATTTTACTGGAAAGTTATTTTCCTACATAGCGGTTCTCCGCATTCAAATGGTATATATTGGCTTAGTAATACTTCCAGGATAAACTTAATGTCATTAATTCCAATGACAATTATATTTTTACAGATGGTTGGGTGAGCCACTTGGAAAATTATTTGGGTTACCGAAAGCATAACCACAGTCGTCCTTGTACTAAAGAAATAAGAGGACAGCAACTTTGTCGTTTTTCTATACCATATCCACCAATGGCTTCCACACAAATTGCTACCCTTTTAAGAAGCAACTTAAAATTTGGAATGGTATAACTAACGCTTATATGGAATACAAAATACTTTAAATTCAACTCTAACTACAGAAAGCATTTCGAATATAAATATTTCCGAATATTTCTTCTTCTTTTTTTTTAAAAAGAAAAATAAAAATTCTCTTTTATAAATGCTTATAACAACCTTATTTTGGAACTCCATACTGCAAATATGAATTCGCAATATATATGATATGCATATTAAGCTCTTAAATAAAGATATACCAGAAGTAAATACCAAAAATTACACAATTAAGCAGAAACTTAAAAAATAGGTCACAAATTTATATCTGACACAGAAATATCTGCACAAGAAGCAGTATATTGCTGCATTGGGCTCCAAATTTCGGAAGCAAGTAACGCAGAAATATTTATAAATACCTCTCGAGCTGAGCAGCCTGCTCGAATGGTAAAAGATGGAATGCAACTTCAGAACTTTCCTTTAGATTCGACTAAAATAATCGTAGTTGGTATTATAGATCGATATGTGCAACGACACCATAAGTTAGAAATTTAGAATTATGAGATTTATTTGTTAATTCCAATAGAAGAGCGCAAGATGGTATTTTTAAGCACAGAGGAATAGAACATATCTTACAAACTCTTTATAAGGAAATAGACTTAAAAGAAGGTACACAGAATGAAATACATTTTGCGGACAATGAGTTCGGGGTGTTAGCTTTTCCAAAAATAAACCTTAACATCTATTTGTTGGACTAACATGGTTAAGATTTGACAAATATTGGCATGTATCTGATTGCAATATTAAATTTATTAAACTACACTCATTAATTACAGTAGGAGAATTAATTTCTTTAGATCAAAGTCTAAATATTAAGAAAATATCCAGCTTGACACATTTGTTGCACTAGCTAAAAACAAGTTGTCCATTTTATGAGTTCATTGGAGTTCATCGTTTCAATTCTACACTTGAATCCTTGTTGTTCCTATTCTACCCAGAATGCCTAGAGCATTCGTTATAAGAAAACTCATTCATCACCATTCCTAACAAAATTTCTCAATCGGATCGAGTACTTAAGGAACTAATGAAATTGAATACAACTAAAACTATGACAACAAATTTAAATTTTATGATTTCTCGAACATCAGGACTGCAAATTTTATTATATAAATATTTTAATGATATAAAAGGTGACTAACTGATGCTATGAACATTTTGAAATACCAGGATTTGCTCTAATAAACGAGCTAAGGGATAGTACTACTAGATAGTATAGATAAGCAACCAAAATAAACGGTGTAGAACCAAAGATTATAAAGAAAATTTATTTAGACCGTAAATTTTTTAAAGAAGGTTTGTTTACATGTTTCAACCATACTATTCATAGTTCCACATGTAAAGTATAGTGTTCTTAGTTCTATAGAACCGAAGACTATAATATAATTTATTAAAATTGTAAGGTTTTAGAAGCAGGTTTGTTCAAATGTTTCAACAGTAACACTCTTGTCCTTTACAGAAATTCAGCATTTTCTGTCGAACATTTAATTACAGAACTGCATGAACTCCTTACTACTGACTTGTGCAATCAAACTGCAATGTCATAATTATTGGAGATTTTAAAATTTGCCTAATTCTGTTTTATTAGATATACGACAGTGCATAGCTATTATGATAGTATTTGTGCCTCTATTTTGAACTCCATTTATCAGACTTAGTGTAATATTTTTTTGTTTGCTTTCAAAAATAATGGCGTGTTTCTAGCATAAAAATTTTATGTTAACTAAGAAAATTTAAATAATTTTGTATTATTTCTTAATATGTAAGAATTAGTAGAAATATAAGGTATAAATATGGTAAATATGGATAAATGTTGTTAAATATGCAAAACATAACATACAAAAATATCTGTAAAATCGTATCTTCAAAATTTAAAAACATTTCGTATAATTATAATAGTTTATAACATTGAGTAATTTTAAATTAAACATGTATATATTGATATAAGTGTATATTGCATGTGTATGTGCATGTATATATTGATGTAAGAAATAAAATTTTGCATTCATTGTCAAACACGATTTCTTTTTATAATCTTCAATATAGTTATAATGTATTTTATATACAATCAACTATGAGCGTATACAAACTCAAGTAAAATTTCCCACAATTTGAGTAAACTTGGTATGCAAATTGTTCTATGTAATTTTACTGCGATTGTAAATAACGGATGCAACCCTTCCAACTTATAATTAAAGTATCTATGGAAATCTCGTATAGCAATTTACCTACCAATAATAGTATGTTCGGTTCGTGCTATCCCAACGCCGATTCGGTACACCCCAACTTAACACTTCCTTACTTGTTTAATTTGAAGTTTTGCTAATCCATGAAAGCATTGCCCTGGCTTTGATGCCTGTATATTGAGAGAGTGTAAAATGATCGGTTACAATCTAACTTAGCCCTTCCTTCCTAGTTTATTATGAATTTATTTTCGCGTTCTCTTAAGACTGCTACTAAAACCAAACATACATACAAACAAAATATATAAAATCAGGCGCGGATGAACCCAATAAACTATTGATATCCAGCAAGAAATTTTCGGGCACATTTATCTCAAATAATTATATACAAATACAATGTCATATGAAATACAAATGGATTTGTGCGGTAAATAGGCGTTTTGGGGAAAAAAATTTATTAATAATAAGTAGAAATGAGTCCATTTAACGTATTTTACGAAATGAAATGTTTATTCACACAAGACTAAGTAAAGTTTCTCAACTACCTTTTCTCCAATAAGAACAATTTATTGAAAAAAGAACAGAAACTCTATCTCATATAAAAACATTTTTAAGCTAAAAGCTTCAAATAATTCAAAATTTAAATGCAATCAGATAAAGCAAAAGAGGTTAAACCAGGAAAACCTGAATTACTAGAAATTAAAAAAATGGCTGATGATGATGAACCTTTCCTGATGATGGCAGACCTTCAGGAGCTGCTCGCTCAAAAGAGGATGCAAAATAAATAGGAACCAAAAGGAAGGGACAAATAGGAACCACTGCATACTGACGACACGGAATTTCCGGAAAATATAAAAGCTTCGACGTCAGCCAAATACGAAAGCTGCCTCGACCAATATGAAAACACATAGCAATGATATGAGACCAAATGAATTTGTTAAGGCCATGTAGAGCCGCTACTCCTTCTCAGAGAGTAATTACAACTCAAACAGGAAACTTTAATACATTAATTTTTCTAAAATACCAACTTGCGATGCAGAAGTATTTTATGAAATTTATGATCAGTGATCGTCTTTCCGGGAAATGTTTGCAGCCATTTAAATAAACCAACATGAATTTTCAGGAGCGTAAAAGCTGTACCATCTCAGGTAAAAAACAAAAGGCGAGGCTGGCAGTATCATCAAGATATTCGCTTTGAATTACGAAAGATTTAATCTGCACTAGTAGGTAGCCAAATAGCAATTCTTACGAATTTGCCAAAAATACAACAAGAAATCAACCAAGAATTTCAAAAATTATACTACTCGATTACTAATTGTTTGGAGACACAAAATATTTCCCCTGGATCATGGGGCCCTCTTCTAGTATGTTTGTTAGAAACAAAAAATCAAACATTTTTAAAAATTCTCATAATATTAAATTTAGACAGAAAGTTAAGAAAAAGTCTCTCCGACAGAAACAACCTTGTCCGACTACATAACTTTGCATCAACTGTCTGTCTAACTCTTATGTGACTGCGAAAGCAAATTCAATTGCATTCATTGCCAACGACGACATCACTAATTGTTTGAAATCACACATTTTCAAAATATTAAACAAAACAGTTTTCATAAAACTACGGGGATAGTCGCGATAAGCAAATCAGATAACCTTGAAATTCGGAAAATAAAAAATAGGGAGGAACAACCATGGTACTGCCATGCTGTGGGAGGTTGATTCCTTCAAATTCAAATAAAATATGCTTAATATTCATAGTATCTTGACTTGCGGATATAAGAATAGATGCCAAAGCCATCGTTCTAACGAAACCTACAAATTTGCTTCTATGTCATGAAGTAAATAAAATATATAGGGAAAAATACCTTGCTCCAAATTGACATATTATTAGATAGTGAAAGCTAATTAGCTAATTAGCTAATTAGAATAATTTTTCGTGAAGGCTAATATCTCATAAATTATTAGCCCAAAACACAATTTTTGGGTGGATTTTAAATGCAATTACACGGCACCTGTGATGCCTCTGAAAAGGTATACTGCGCAACAATTTGCGTACGCACTCAATACAATAAAAAAGTATCGTCCCATCTCTTAGCAGTAAAAACCAAAGTTGTACCCCTGAAAACTTTAAGAATGACCCGGTTTAAACTAATTGGTATCTTTCTCTTAGCAACATATTTCTCAGCTGTTTAGGCCCATTTTGAATTAACCGACCATTAATTCTTTCTTTGTTCGGATCAGAAATCGTTTTGGTCAGGCTGAAAAAACCAAATATGTGGTTAAGTTTGTCTGGCAAAATAGCAATATATACAAGTGCGGATATTTTCTCGAAATTTGGGATAATATGATATAAGCTTCCTCACTTCACCAGCACTACACTCTAATGGAACGGTCTAACGTGGATAGCAGAAGCGCACGAATTCTGGCCAAAGTCTCTTGCTCACAATGTAAAAATTCCAGAAAGTAAGAAAATTTTGAGGTTTTCGTATCACTCATGATGATAATGATACACTGAGCCAATTTTTTTCATTTCCCAGGGACTAAGAGTAGTCCAGTATATGCTCGAATTTATTCAATTGCTCATTATCAAATTGCTCATATTCAAAATTTACTTCATACACACAAATTCGCTACCGCAGTCATGAGAAATTGAAACTACTTGAGGCACGTTAGCCGTGCTAACGGAATACTTGCAAATTCCAGTTACAATGAACGGCATCAAACTATTATTCTCGAAAAATTCCTTTCTGTCGCATTTTATTTAATATTTCTCCATCAACTAACTATACATGGTAACTATCGCTCGACTCAACAAATGGTCCGCCGAGAATTTTATATCCCGCTTCAAATCAAAAAGTCGATTTTCATGTGTAAATCTCAATACACAAACAGAAAGCGACCACGCAGATCATGTTAGATCTTACACCTAATTGCATCAATTTCGCTGTGCCCTTTACCATCACTGAGGGTGAGGGACTTTGTAAGGGTTAAAATTTAGTATTGTAACTATTTTTTGACGCCAAATCTTTAAAAAAGCAAAAATATTTAATTAGAACAAGTAAGGAATAGTAATATGCAAGGTTCAAAGGAGAGGAAATACTTTCAGGTGCTGGAAAAACTATATTGAAATATGTTTAATGTTGTAAGAATTCAATATTCATTATTCGACGAAACCGTGAATGGATTACAATCATAATTTATTCACGATGTCTTACGGATTTACCGATATTTTCGGTATCAAGTCAGTCATAGGCACTGTGGTTTATATGTTGGGTATATGGAGGCTTGAAACATTATATGCCGATTTCAACTATTTTTACGCGTGAGATAGCATATCCTGAAAGCACTATTTGTGCAAAGTTTCATTCCAATATCTTAATTGGTGCTTGAGTTATATACTTTAAAGTGAAAGAATCAGATTAATTTGAAATTGCGTTATGTGAGGTTGTTATGTGTGGTGTGGTTGTTATCCGATTTCAGAACATGTGTACCAACTTTTATCACGGGCATATTTTATAATAAAAAGACTTGCTAATACTTGAAAATAGGCCCTCACTTCCATGTTTGAAAATTGCTAGTGTATAAAATCTACGGTTACACCTAAATATATACATATTAAATATATAAATGTTTTCAGGTGTTAGTAAACACTTTTATTAAAAAGTTTTGCATGAAAATTCCAACTTTGTTATTCCATTTAAATGTGAATTGAGTCTAATAAAATCTGGTATCTTTTTAACTTATCATGTACGCCATGGACTCGTTTAGCGTCTTTAATAAACTTTGTTTTATTTCCTAATATTTATATTAAAATCAATTATCAGGTATTTGAGGGAATAGTCAACCAAAGGGGCAGAAGTCATTATTTGGGTATGGGGGCTGAACAAAAGTCTGCACCGATTTCATTAAATTTCATTCATATCAACAGCGGATTTAGGAAAATATATCCACTTTATTTCATTGGAATATTACACATGTTGACTGATATATACCGCATAAAGTCAACCGGAAAGTCGAAAATCACTATATTGAGTATATTGAGGTAATGGAGGATCAGGATTGATTGTATATAATTCTGGCATTAAACTAACATATGCTGATGGATATATTTTAAAGCAATTTAATTACGATATCTCACTAAAAAGTCTACTAGAATAACTATTATCGTTATATCGGTTGAATAGATGCCCTAGCCTCCGCTTACCTAATATAAGGATTGTCAAACTTCTGGTTGCCATCTATAAAAAAGGTAACAAGATATACGGGAATAACGTCAATTGACACTATTTGCCATTGTAGTTGGATATAATGGCAATTGACGTTATTGCATTTTCAAAATAGAAATAAAGTTAATAAAAATTTAGAAGTAGGTGATTTTATTTTATGATTCAAATGGAAAAAGTGTGAACATTCTATTTTATTCTAATTTCTTTTGCAAATTGGTGGCATGTTACTATTGATCAGTTGATTAGTGCTTAATAATCAGTGATCAATTATATTATATCACAAGTGCAAATATCAGAAAAACTAAAATTATTATTATATATTATAAATATATAAAAGTATTTCGTTGATCGATTTCACTCTTTTTGCCACCTAACTTTAGTATATTGAAGATTATATGTTCACCTAATTTTGCTACGGTATCTTACATATTCACGGACGTGTACAGTATAAAGTCAACAGGAATTTCGAAAATTGTCACATTAGGTATAAAATGGATATGGGAATTATTGAAACGATCTTACCTAGATAAATAGCGCCCCATTCACCGAAGCCTTTCATAAGGTAATTTGCAGCTGTCCAAGCACAAAAATTGCTATAGAGCAGAGAACACTAGAGTTCGAAGAAAATAAACATGAACAGTATGCCGAAATAGAATATGGAAAGCTGGAACTTGAAATAAGGAATTTGGAATTGGAGGATAAATGGAAAATGTTGTAGTGGAAATGAGAGAAAGAGTTGCGAAGTAAGAGACAGAGAAGAAACCTGGAAAAATTAATTAGATGTATTCAACCTGCGTTTGGAAATATGTTAATTAGTTTGTTTGCTCAGGTCAAATCTGGAGAGATAAATAAATGTGTATGGTAAGTATGATCTTATCGTAGAGTATATTAAAAATGGAGTTGGTATACCTGATACCACATGTGCATATAGGTGCATATACACCACTATATATATATATATGCATCTACGTTCCATTAAGATATTATAAATGCGTTTAAGTCGTTGTGTTAGATCCTGAGCAGGTTGGTATGATTTTCGCATTTAAAAAGTTTTTAGCTTGAAAGCTTTACTATTTGAATAGTCCAGTTGTTGTGAGTTTGAACGAAAAGAAGTGATAATAGTTGTCAATAATGGCTAAGTAGAATACCCTGCTAGCCATTAAGAAGATAAAAAAATAAGAATCTCCCTTAGTGGGGAGAGCATTAGTAAGAAATATGCGAACGTCACGTACACTACCAATGTGCCCCGCTACGACTTGCCGAATCCTTATTTGTTATTCGCATCTTACTTGTGCCTTTATGGAAGAGATTAGACTTTTTTTTAAAATAAGCAGAATGATTAACAACCTGAGCTTCGTCAAGTTGCAATTTGGTAACATCGATGTACCCATTCGTTATCTTATTGTACGTTGTTTTAACGATTTTACGCTTTTCATTTGCATCAGACCAAATAATAAGTTTAGATTTTACTTCCTAAAAAGACATAAATATTCGCTTTGTGATATTGTTGCTACGCAAATTAAATATTTGAAAGAGAAATAAACTCAACTGGTTTTATTTTTCTTTTGAAAGGTAATAACATCAATTGATTTGATAATATTTCGTCCAAGTATGGGAAATAGTGTTAACGTTATTTTCGTTGATCTTGTTATACTATATTTGGTGAAATTGAATTACCCATAGTCTATAAACTACATATAAAGATTATCGGTATTCTTCTTTCTAGTAGACTTTATTCCAGTGAACTTGAAACGAATAAATCGACTTGGGAGTTATCTCAATAAAAATGCATGAAAACATATTCTCAAGCCTACTTTAGTTTAATGCCAAAGGTTAATGCAGTAAGCCCAGATATTCCCTTTGATTTAATATAATGATAACGATTTGTAATAATAACGAATAAGTGATTACAATATTTGTTTATAAGAAGTTTCCCTGCATTGATCGTTACATATCAATTGCAAGCGTATCAAATGTTTGGCTACTCACATTTTCTCACTTGTTTTTTTTTTATTAAATTTTTGGAGTTTTTATACTCTCGCAACATGTTGCTACAGAGTATATTAGTTTTTTTCACCTAACGGTTGTTTGTAACACGTAGGCCCCGCCCCGGCTATTTAATATATATATCTCCGAAACCGTTAAAGCTGTATCAATCTGACTTGCTCCGAGTAAGTTTTTCGAGCATCTCATATAGTAAGAAAATGAGTGAAATCAGATAATAACCACGACCACCTCCCATGCAAAAGTGATGTTGAAAACTACTAAAGGTGTGTTAACTCGTTGAAGGAACTCGAAATCACATATCTCAAGAACCCCTTAACCGATTTGAACATTATTTGGTATGTGACATTTGCATTCTTATATCACGCTGTGAAAACAGACGAAATCGGTTAGAAACCATACCATACCATACATATAACAAAGCTTTAAGTTTCATCTTATACTTTCGCGTTAAGCTAGATAAATCGAACATCAATTAAGATACTGGAGCAAAGCTTTCCACGAACAGTACATTCGAGCTATGCCATCTCATGCCTAAAAATAGTTCAAATCGGATTATAACTTTTCAGGCCCCCAGATACCCAATAAATGGATCTCAGTTCCTCCTGTAAGACATTGTAATGAAATTGCAGTATTACCTTTCAATGATAATAGTGTACTCTGGCATCAAAAATGGTGAAAATCAGGTAAACACTTCCCCTAGCCCCCATGTACATAATATAAGGATATTCAACTCCCCGATAGAATTTATCCCACATATTTCGGTCAATATGTAGGATATTTTATCAAAATTAAGTGAACGTGTAATATCAGATATACCATAGTTTACTGCCGAAAATGTGTGAAATCGGTCTACGAATTATCCCACCTCCCAAATACTACGTTTAATGATTTTCGGTTTCTAGCAGACTTTATGCCGAATATGTCGGTCATTGTGTGAGTTAATGTGATCAGTGCAGATCTTCCTCTATCCCAAAAATGCCCGATGTAAAAATTCCCGACTTTCCATCTGACTTTAAACTGTTTATGTTGGTCAATATGTGTGATATTTTAATGAAATTAAGTGGATATGTTTTCTTAAACACAATGCGAATTCGCGCTAAATATGAAAGAAATCGGTCTAGACCATGGTCTAAGCCCCTTATTCCTAATGTAATGATTTCCTTTTCTCTGGTTTACTTTTTCCTCACGTATCTAATATATTGATTAAACCACTTTGGTTAAGTTTATATCGCATATATCACTTTTGGGTTCAATTACTAGAATTGAATTTAATAGAATTTAATATTAATATCTATGACACGAAGGAAAATATAGCAATGAAAGTACGTGAGTCTATGACCTCAAATATAAGTTAATAAGATACCAAATATGATTGAAATCGATTGACAATTTCGTCGAATAATGAGTCTTGAATTCTTCCGCAATATTCCGCAACAATATAAAATTGTGCTGGCACCTGAAAACATATCTTCGCCTCAGATCCTTGCACATTGCGAGAGTATAAAATGTTCGGTTACACCCGGTTTTTGTTTTTTTTGTTCATGTATGCTCAAGTCATGTAAAATGAAAATGAAAATAAAATGAAAAGCTATTTATATGGGCAATTACTAAACAGTTTCGTTGCTCCAAAAACCTTGGAACCATCCACTTATACAACAAAACAAAGTAAAACTACTGCTGTCGACGATAATCTTATCTGTAGGATCTTCCGAAGTAACCCTTTCTGGTCTTCACGTAAAATAAAGGCCTTTTCTTGGTCCGGTTTCGTTGGGTGAAGTCATGTCTGACTGGGGGGGGGGGTCCTAAAGTCCATATTTCAATCCAATTAAAAAATTAGGAATAATTATGAACCGTAGTCTCAGGGAAGAAACTTCGAGAAATAATCAAGGTGATAATAAGCCATAATTTAATTAAAAATTTCCTGTGAGGGTTGTCGCCAATTGGCAGGAATATTGGTGACTAAACAAACTATTAAAGAATTGTGGAGAAAATTTTAAAGTTTATGAAATAATTGTTATCCTTTCCAATGATAACATTAAGCTGATTTGGAATTTCTGTAATTAAACTCTCGCAACATATTGCACCAGAGGATAATAGTTTTGTTCCACTAACGGTTGTTTGTAACACATAAAATTAATCGAGATCAGGATGATTAGATGAGTTGAATTCCGAATGACTATCGGTCCGCCCGTTTGAACAAGCGATAACTTGAAATTAAGATATTTTGATGATACTTAGTACACGTGTTCCGGCACTATGAGAAGGTTGGTATTGCACGTGGGCCGAATTGGACATTGCTACATCCTCAAAAGGCATTTGGTACAGGGAATCGCGGTAGAAGGATCCGAAATCTGTTGTTTAAAGATTTTTAGAAATTGGTAGTGCCCCTGCCCTCTAATAGGTTTAATGTACATATCTCACGAACCATTATAGTTTACTTAAATTACCAAACTTGCTGAGGATAAATTTACAATATTGAAATTCAGTATAAAGCTTTGTCTGATAATATTGTGCCCAACTGGGCTCAGCATTAAATTACAGTTTATCAATCAACTTAAACGCTAAAGAATATTTCGTTGTTGGTAATTTTTTTCCCACTCATGTCAAGTAAATACACATTTTTTGCTACAAACGCTGCAAGTTTCTCCATATACACAGCCTTTTATCATCATATTCTCTCATTTTACCACCTCATTTTACCACATAAAACGTTTTCTAACAGAACTGTGAAATTTCTCTGTTCCGTTCCCAGGTTACGTTCTCTGTTCCGTTCTGCAAGTTTGGTTGATATAGTTTTGACAGCTTGGGAAATATGTGCATTGAACATGAACATTTAAAACTTTTCAAATCCTAGATGTCCTCCCTATTGTGATCCCATGTACTAAAATTGAGATATGTAGATTATTTCGTGGCTTAGTTATAGCATTTTATAATTGTTCGCTTAAAAGAATTTTGTTGGCGTGGTAGACCGATTCATCTACAATATCAACCTGCTCAGAGTTCCATCGGAACATGTGTATTAAGTTTCATCAAAGTTTACTAAACGACGAACAGACAGACCACCGGAAGTCAATTCGTTTCGTCATAATTATCATTTCATATCATTTCATACTAACTCTGCATCTACCTCGATTAGTTTTAGCTGTTACGAACAACCGTTAAGTGAACAAAACTTGCGATAGTATAAAAATAACATCGTGGACGATAGTAAAACTCTATCGGCTGCCAAATATAAATCAATTAATTTTAAAATTTCGAGAAAAAGTATACTTACGAGTATGGTACATTGGAATAGCGACAAAAAATATATAATTTTTAGGAAAATGTGTCGACCTTTTTAATTGGCACATTCTTTATAACTTAGAAGTCTCCTGAGTGCACGTACGAAACGAAAATTATGTATCAGTGGGGATGGGGAATTTCTCTGCAATATCTTGTATACACATTATTAAATTATTAAAGGTTTGGTAATTAAACAGCTATCTCGCTCTTTTTGACAACCCTTATGCTTAAACATAAAGAGCAATGTTTTTTTTTTCGAAATCTGTACAGAAGATTGTTAAAAAAGTTTTAAATAATATTTCCCAATACAAGGAGTAGACGATAATGTTTCATTTTCCTTTGTTTTTGCGAATTATTTTTTCGTTGATATTTGAATTTAGAATTTAGAGTATATGAACTGAAGAATACAGTTCGATAAAATAAAAATATTTATGGTAAATCACTTACATATATTCGTTTCGTCTATATATTTATGCAGTTATACAAGCGAAGTGATGATCTGTTCGTTTTACGTTTTGGAATTAAGGCATGTGCGATTGAAGAAAAGTTAAAACACATAGGAGAATTTTAGTCCAGATGGCCAATACAGAAAAGTAGACTATGGTTAAAGTTACAAAATTTAAGCTATTCCGAATCGATTTAAAGGAAAATGCCTCACAAATAGTCAAAGTTCGTATCAAATGGAAAATAGTTAACAGGAAATGGTATTATAAGAAGTTTGACAAAAGAAGATAATTAATAGAGATAAATAAAATCAAGTTATCCTATATTTTCGTTGCGTAATTACTAAGTAAACCTTCTTTAAATAAATATTTTCAAATTGTACTTAATTGTTTTGCTATTATTTATTTCGCATAAGAAAGTTTGAAATATGTATATCTTAATTCCTCCGTTAACGAATTAAGTAATCATTCGACATTTTGTTTATTTATTCATCAAACCAACTATGCGCCAGTTGAGACGAAAACTTCATGGTTAGGCCTACTTACGGTAAAACAATCTCAAGCTGTTTTTTTGAGGATTTTTGATTGTTTATCTTATAGATTTCATACTCATTCCCGAATTTAACACTGGGTACACCATCCTGCCCATGAGAAAAACTAATAAATATTAAATAAATACTCCATATTCTAGATTCTAGAGTTACAGAACATACTTGTTGTATGTAGCGCTATACCGTTGTGGCTGTTTGAGTCAACCTCGTTTTCATTTAATGTAAATTCTAGCTTTACTTTGCAACTATGACATATAGATCTATGCTTATCATAAATATAATTAAATAATGATTTAAAGTAAAATTTATTTAGTCAAATGGTTCAGAAACATGGTTTTACTGAAATGTTAAAATTAAATACCTGGTTGAAAATTATAATGCCTAATATCATGTTAATGAGAAGAATGCTTGAAGACTGATATCTCCTTTAACTACAAGGAATATATTTTTATACTTTCACAACATGTTGCAACAGAGTATAATAGTTTTATTCACCTAACAGTTATTTGTAACACCTAAAACTAATCGAGATAGATTTAGGGTTATATATATATAAATGATCAGGATGAAAAGGCGAGTTGAATTCCGAGTGACTGTCTGTCCGTCCGTTTGTGCAAGCGATAACTTGAGTAAAAACTAAGATGTCTTGATGAAACTTGGATCGCGTGTCCCCGGCAATTATAAAAATGTAGGTTTTGCGGACAGGCGTAACCGGATTCCTGCCACGCCGACAAAATGCTGTTAAGAGAACACCTATAAAATGGTATAATTGGCAACAAATAAAGATATAAACATGTAATTTGGTACAGGGAATCAAAGTAGCGAGGAACGTCTGTGGTATGAAAAATTTCAGAAATTGGGTTTGTCCTCCCCTCCAATAGGTTTCATGTACATATCTCACAAATCACTAAGGCTATATCAACCAAACTTACTCATAAAAAATTGTTGGTGTCTCCTCATACTATGGGAAAAAGAGTCGAATCTGATTATAACAACGCCCGACTCCCTTACTTAGCTTATGTTGAAAACTATTAAAAGTGAGATAACTAAGTGAGCAAAATCGTTAAAAGCATTAAACCTTACGGTAAATATGGTGCATACCTAGTAATTGGACAATATTTTTGGCCCCGCCTCCGGTGAAATTCCATATATCAGGAACGATTTAACCACTTTTAACCAAATTTGGAACATAGCATTATTGCGATATTTCTATGTTACAGCGTGACCGGCACATGGTTGCATCATAACCACACTTACTTCTCATTTAACACAATATTAAATTCCATCTGATTCCTTCACTTTACAGCACGTAACACAAGCACCAGTTACGAATCGGGATATAAATTCACTCAAATAGTGCCCTCAAGGTATGCCATATCCTGCCCAAAAATGGTGGAAATCAAAATACGCGTTTTCAAGCCGCCGGATATCGGATATGTGGACTTCAGTACTTATGGCTAACTCTTTACCGAAAATATCGGTCAATCTATGAGATATATTAATGAAATTCTTTCTGTGAAACTTTCTTTCTCTGGTAAAATGTGCCCTTGTGTCCGAAATGAGTAAAAGCGGGTTAATAGCTGCCATACATCTAATATAAACATTTTCGCAATTCCGGTTAACTTGATACTTTGTATGTAAGATATCTTAGCAAATTAAATGAACGTACAATCTTGAATATACTGTAGTTTGGTGGTGAAAATTAGTGAAATCGATACACGAATTAGAAATATGTTCTCACTCGAGCATGCCAAAAGTAAAGGTTATCATCTGCTCAGACCTTCTCATGGAGCAAATGTACCCGATAGAGTGATTTCCGAATTTTCCAACTGACTTAAAATATTTACATAAGTCGATATGTGTGATATTTTAAAGAAATTAAGTATTCTTAACCATAATATGATTTAGCCCTGAATATGAAAGAAATTGGTCTCGACCAAGGTCTAAGCCCCATACCTCTGATATAATGCTTTACCTCCATCTGGGTCAGCGCACTGACTGATATATAAGATATAAAGTTAATAAGAAGGAAGGAGATTCAAGAGTCTTCACGGTTTTGGAGGTTTTGCTCTCTTGAGTAAAATTATTTTCTATTATATTGCTTTTGGCCTCTAGAGCGATGTCGTTTAGAGCGTAAGCCTATGTATGTGATCACACTACAAATTTCTGACACCAAAAATACCAAATCTGTTGATTTTTCAAGTAATAATGAATACTAATTTTGTAATCCAAATATCTTAGACGAAATGTGTTCAGACTCCTCGAGATATTCCGCATGCCTTTTATTCTTACAATATTTGGCGATTCTGAAGAAATTCTGGAGTATATGTTTTTCGGAAAATACTTCAAACATTTAATACACTTAAGATCTTCAATTTTCAGGAGTATTAAATGTTTAGCTCCATTCGACAACCGAGTGATAGTTACACCCTCTTAACGTCGCATTTATTTTCGTACGTATTTGAATACAAAAAAATTAAAGATACCTGGAATTTATTATGTACTCTAGAAATCTCTATGCGTCTACCAATCTGATCTATTAATGTAAATACTGGATTCCAAACCATGTGGTTGCGCTCAAATTTAAGAAAAAGCGTCACATCGAGCGCAACACTGAAGCTCAAATCCCCAGCATAAGCCAAGTTCCAAGCATCATGAATCAATTTTGCACTGAAAATATAAAACGAGTTATTAATTCATAAATCTTTTAGCTTTAAATATTAAACAAAACAAGTAAACAATGGCTAAGTGCGGGTGTAACCGAACATTTTGTACTCTCGCAATGTGCTAAGATCAAAGGCAGGAAATGCTTTCAGGTGCTTACATAACTTTATATTAAAAAATGTTGCGGAAGAATTCAACATTCATTATTCGATGAATTTTATCAATGGATTGCAATCATATTTGGTATCTTATTAACTTATATTACAGGACATAAACACAGTACTTTCATTACTATATTTGCTTCGTGTCCGAGATATTTATATTAAAATCGACCAAGTTGACTCAAATAAGCCATATGCGATATAAAAAACCAAAGTGGCTTAATTGAATATATTAGATACATGAGGAAAAAGTCAACCAGAGAAAAGGAAATCACTATATTGGGAATAAGCGGCTTTGACCATGGTCTAGAACGATTTCTTTCATATTTATCGCGAAATCACATTTTGTTTAAGAAAACACATCCACTTAATTTCATTAAAATATTAAACATATTAACTAACATAAATTGTTTAAAGTCAGCTGGAAGGTTCGGAATTTTTATATCGGGCATGTTCATTACTCTAGTATACTAGGAAACAAGTCTCCACGCAATTTTGTGAAGGTAGCTCACACAGTGACCGACATGTAACATATGGGAGGTGCCAAAATTTTTTGGCCGATTTCATAAATTTTTGACATTAAACTATGGTATATCCAATATTACACGTTCACCTAATTTTGTTAACATATCATACATATTGACCGAACCATATTGTATAAAGTCTACTGCGAGGTTGAATATCCTTATATTAGGTACATGGGGGCTTGGAGAAGCATTTACCTGATTTTCCTTATTTTTCACACAAGAGCACATTATTATCATGAAAGATAATCTTTCAATTTCTTTGCAATATCTAATATTTTTACTGCTACATATGGTATAAAATAATACCGGAAGTTGAAAATCCTTATTTTGGGTATATGGGGACTGGGCTTCACCAGATTTTCCCCATTTTTAACGCTAGATCACATTATTATCATGGAAAGATAATCCACGAAGTTCATTACAATATCTTACAGGTTTATCAATATTTTCGGAAAAGAGTCAGATAGAAGCACTCAGGTCCATATATTGGGTATCTGGTGGTTTCAAAAGTTATATGCCGATTTCGAATATTTTTATGCATGAGTTGGCATATCCTGAACGTTCTATAGCTGAAAAGCTTTTACAGTTAAGGCCTTCTTGAGATATTGATATATCGAGGATTGCATCGGAATTCGTGTAAATTTTGATCATGGGCTTGCCACCTCCCACTTTTAAGTGAAATCCAATATCTCAAGAACCCTTTAACCGATTTCAACAAAATTTGGTATGTTACATTATATTTCCATTTCTATGTCACATTTTGAAAATGGATGAAAGCGGATAAAAACGACGCCTACTTCTCATATAACACAATTTTAAGTTTCATCTGATCCTTCCACTGTAAAGCAGATAAAGCGAGCAGCAATTAATTTATGAAAATAAAACTTTGTGCAAATAGTGCCTTCATGATATGTCATCTTATGCGTAAAAACAGACGAAATCGGATTATGCCTTTTCAAGCCACCAGATACCCAAAATTAGGGCTTCAGTGACTCTATCTGACTTTTCATCGAAAATATTGGGAAATCTGTAAGATATTGTGATGAAACTGGATGATTATCTTTCCATGATAATAATGTGCTGTTGTGTCAAAAATAAATAAAGTCGGGGAAATACTTCCCTTAATCCCCATATACCTTTTAAAAGGATTTTCAACCTTCCTGTAGACTTTATATCATATATAGCGGTCAATATATGAGTTATCTCTTTGAAATTTAGAGTCTCATTCTGATAACAATGTGTCCATGTGCTTAAAATGGCTAAAATCGGGTAAGCACTTCCCCTAGCCCCATGTACCTAATATAAGAATTTTCAACCTATGGGTAGATTTTATACCATATATTTCGGTCAAAGTGTAAGATATCTTAGCAAAAGTAAGTGAACGTGTAATATCCGGTACCACAGTTTACTGCCGAAAATGTGTGAAATCGGTCCACGAATTATCCCAGCTCTCATATACTACATATAATGCTTTTCACTATTCTAGCAGACTATGGCGAATATGTCGCTTACTGTGTGAGCTGCCTTCACAAAATTGAGTAAAAACATGTTCCCTAATATACTTGAATAATGCAAATAGTTAATGTGATCAGTGCAGATCTTCCTCTATCCCAAAAATGCCCGATATAAGAATTCCCGACTTTCCACCTGACTTTAAACCGTTTATGTTGGTCAATATGTGTGATATTTTAATGAAATTAAGTGGATATGTTTTCTTAAACACAATGTGATTTCGCGATAAATATGAAAGAAATCGTTCTAGACCATGGTCAAAGCCGCTTATTCCCAATATAGTGATTTCCTTTTCTCTGGTTTTCCTTTCCTTCATATATCTAATATATTCATTAAACCACTTTGGTTGAGTTTATATCGCATATATCACTTTTGAGTTAATTTGGTAGATTTTAATATAAATATCTCTGACACGAAGCAATTATAACAATGAAAGTACATGAGCCTATGGTCTGTAATAAAAGTTAGTACGATACCAAATATGATTGCAATCTATTGAAAATTTTGTCGGATAATGAATGTTGGATTCCTCCGCAACTTTTTTTAAAACCAAGTTGTGCCACCACCTGAAAACATTTCTCCCCCTTTGATCCTTGCACATTGCGAGAGTATAAAATATTCGGTTACATCCGAACTTAGCCGTTTGTTACTTATTTAATATAAGGTTATGCCAGCACCTGAGAGCATTTCCCGCCTATGATCCTTACACATTGCGAGATTATAAAATGTTTTGTTACACCTGAACTTAGCCCTTCCTTACTTGTTTATTATAATCTCGCAATTTCGCCATTGTGAGCAATGGCGTATGTTCTCATCGCTAGTGTCCATCTTTGACGCGTGCTCAAACAATACTGAGTCAAGCAATCACATTCTGTCTCGTAAGTTATTTTTAGTACAAAATCTTATTTTTCTAACGCTATTAGCGCCCGCACTTATAAAACGGTTGACTTTAAACCGTATATATCGGTGAATATGAGATAATTCAATGAAATTAAATTAACGTATAATTTTGGACATACTGCAGTTTCGTACCGGAAATAGGAGAAATCCGTCAACATAAGGTAATTATAGTTGTTATAGTATAAAGTTTACTTTAAAATCCGACTAGGCCTAGTACCACCATATACCTAATCTCAGGATTTTCACCCCTCTTTTCTATTCTATTGCCGAATATATCTCTTAGTGTACAAGAATTGTAACTGAACATGTTGTATCATACATAATATGTTTTTGCGCTAAAATTTCAAGAAATCGGTAAATTTCTTCCTCTCATATTCATATACCCAATATAATAATTTTCGTGTTTCTGGTTGACTGTAATCGATTACCAATTTCGTCGTAACGCTTTACATTTTTATACTCACGCAACGTGTTGCAACAGAGTATATTCGTCTTTTTTAATTAAATTAAATTTTTACAAATTGCGAGAGTATATAATGTTCGGCAGCACCTGAACTTAGCTCTTCTTTACTTGTTTCTATAATGTATTTCAAAATTGGACTTTAGACAACATGTGATAACAACTCATACGAGGACACCACACGTGATGGCACCATGCCTGTTTCTACCACCCACAGCTTAAAATTGTCTATCGATCGATCGATGCGCACGTTCGCATTACGTAGACTAGACACCCGCACGTCGTCATCCGAACACAGCGCAAATTTGTGAGATTAACTTTGGACTAGATGGACTTGATTGGACTGGTGGACTAGATTTCATTGTTAATACTAATTTATGTAATACCTATATAATATATTTATATAATACGTTATATATAATAGTACGGATATTCATTCAAAATGTTAATTGTAAATATTAGTGCCAAAGTTGAAATAAAATAGTAATTGCACCACCTTTCGTTCAATACTCGTTTCGTATGTGAAAGGACTAGTATCTTTTTCTATCGTGTTTATAATTGCAAAAATCAGATTACTCTCATTTAATAGAAATGCTAGCATTTCCAACCCGACAATTGCAGTTGCAATAAGTGTTAGGAATCTAGAGTCAACTTTGTTCAAGTCAAGTTCAAGTCAAGTTCAAAAGTTTGGAACTCAATGATTTTAGCTATCGAAAGAAATTTTTATCTCATTTATACAGATGAGGGTTTTAAGTAATCACTTTAAGTATTCTGATGCAGTATAATATGTATATAGTATCATTTTAAGTATAGACAGACAATGATTTTTACATGATATATGCTCAAGCAAGTAAATAAAAAATTTAGTAGTTTAACAAGGCTTAAGGATACATGAAATGTAAAACCAAATCTTATGTCTATACACATCCAAAATAAGAAAGGAATTAAAATTATTTTTCGTCGAGATTTTGTAATGTGTGTATATTTCTTTTATCTATTATTGCTTCAAAGAAACCCCCTTGGAGATGAAATTGAGGTAGCTGAAATTTGTACAGTTCTTGCAAGGTCGACCACTTCAGACCAAAATTGTTATGCATGACTTCTATTGTTTTCACACATTTAAAATTGATTTAACTCGAGTTGACAGACATCTTTTCAATATACTACTTTTTAAAATTTCTTTCACTTCGGATTTTATTTGGTGAGATTTCAGCTTACTATAGATATTGGAGTTCTCTGATTATAGGAAAAACCAAAGACGCAGTTAGATAGACGTATTAGATAGTGTTTTGTGGTCATTTCTATTTCATATTCTCCCATTCCTATTTCTTATTTGATGATGATTTAAGAATTAAGTCAATATATCAGAGAATGGTTACTTTACTAATCTTTTCATATTATTTTATAATTATTTATCTTTACATATTTATTTATCTTTTCATGTGGAAATTCAAACAAACAAAAAATCGCTTCTAATCATTTCTTAAGACGTTCATCAATACGTCTTTTTGTATTTTCTTAATACCTACAAAAGTATTTATAGTCTCCAGGTATGTTGCACAGAGTATAATAGTTTGTTCATCTAACGGTTGTCTGATTCATCTAACGATAACTTTAGTAGAAATTGAGATCTTGATGAAACGGTCCACCTGATCTTCGGCAACCAGAAGAGGTTGGTATTGCAAAATGGCGAAGTCAAATCATTGCCACGTCCACAAAATTCCGTTAATCGAATTCTATTAAAAAGATTAACTATGCCACAAATTCAAACCAAAAGGTATAACGGTAATGCTGGAAACTACTAATAGAGCGATAAGTCATTGAAAAAACACGCCGGAACCACTAAATATTACAACAAAGGTGGTACAGAAAAACTTTTGGGAATCAGTATAAAATTTGGACAATGGAATGACACCGCCCACTTTTAGGTGGGCTATTTTATATCTCAAAATCTATGAGACCAATTTCAATCAAATTGTGTGCGAAATGTTGTTTAAACAGCCTTAATCGTAATACAACCATACCTCCTGATCATATAACGCAATTTTAAATTTCTTCTGAGTCTTTCCCTTCACAGTATATAAATAAAGCAACAATGAAGATATCGGAATAAAAGTTTGCTCAAATAGTACATTCAAAGTATGTCATCTAACACTCCAATATGAGGGAAATCAGAAAGTAATTGTTCAAGCCCCAGATGCCTAATATACGAAGTTAAATCTATCAGTTCAGAACTTCTCCTAGCCATAAAATAACTAACATAGTGACTTCGGTCTTTGCAGTTGATATTATATCTTTTCTTTAAATAATTAAAAAGGGAATATCTAAATCTTCATCCGAATTGCTTTTTGTTACACTCCTGCAATGACCAAATGTCGGATAGTTTCGCGTTCAAATAAATGTTGCACGATGATGAAATGCTAAAGGTTTATTGCTTAACAATAACAAAACTCGTTCTCATTTATTTATGTGAATTTCATTCATAACCATAGTAATCAAAATTAATTACAATAGGTAAGAAATTCGGGTGTAACCGAATATTTTATACTCTCGCAATGTGCAAGGATCAAAGGGGGAGAAATGTTTTCAGGTGCTGGCACAACTTTGTTTTAAAAAAAATTGCGGAGGAATTCAGCATTCCTTATCCGACAAAATTTTCAATGGATTCCAATCATATTTGGTATCTTATTAACTTATATTACGGACCATAGGCTCATGTACTTTCATTGTTATAATTGCTTCGTGTCAGAGATATTTATATTAAAATCTACCAAATTAACTCAAAAGTGATATATGCGATATAAATTCAACCAAAGTGGTTTATTGAATATATTAGATATATGAAGGAAAAGAAAACCAGAGAAAAGGAAATCACTGTATTGGGAATAAGCGGCTTTGACCATGGTCTAGAACGATTTCTTTCATATTTATCGCGAAATCACATTGTGTTTAAGAAAACATATCCACTTAATTTCATTAAAATATCACACATATTGACCAACATAAAATGTTTAAAGTCAGGTGGAAAGTCGGGAATTCTTATATCGGGCATTTTTGGGATAGAGGAAGATCTGCACTGATCACATTAACTATTTGCATTATTCAAGTATATTAGGGAACATGTTTTTACTCAATTTTGTGAAGGCAGCTCACACAGTAAGCGACATATTCGCCATAGTCTGCTAGAATAGCGAAAAGCATTATATGTAGTATATGAGAGCTGGGATAATTCGTGGACCGATTTCACACATTTTCGGCAGTAAACTGTGGTACCGGATATTACACGTTCACTTACTTTTCCTAAGATATCTTACACTTTGACCGAAATATATGGTATAAAATCTACCCATAGGTTGAAAATTCTTATATTAGGTACATGGGGCTAGGGGAAGTGCTTACCCGATTTTAGCCATTTTAAGCACATGGACACATTGTTATCAGAATGAGACTCTAAATTTCAAAGAGATAACTCATATATTGACCGCTATATATGATATAAAGTCTACAGGAAGGTTGAAAATCCTTTTAAAAGGTATATGGGGATTAAGGGAAGTATTTACCCGACTTTTCTCATTTTTGACACAACAGCACATTATTATCATGGAAAGATAATCATCCAGTTTCATCACAATATCTTACAGATTTCCCAATATTTTCGATGAAAAGTCAGATAGAGTCACTGAAGCCCTAATTTTGGGTATCTGGTGGCTTGAAAAGGCATAATCCGATTTCGTCTGTTTTTACGCATAAGATGACATATCATGAAGGCACTATTTGCACAAAGTTTTATTTTCATAAATTAATTGCTGCTCGCTTTATCTGCTTTACAGTGGAAGGATCAGATGAAACTTAAAATTGTGTTATATGAGAAGTAGGCGTCGTTTTTATCCGCTTTCATCCGTTTTCAAAATGTGACATAGAAATGGAAATATAATGTAACATACCAAATTTTGTTGAAATCGGTTAAAGGGTTCTTGAGATATGGGATTCTTCCTAAGTGGGCGGTGCCGCACCCATCAGCAAAATTTTACACGGATTCCTATGCAAGTCTTTCGTATCATATTTGCTGCAAGATTTAAGGTTTCTGACGAGTGCCTTCAACGGGTTAAGGCACTTTTAGTAGTTTTCAACATAACCTTTGTATGGGAGGTGGGCGTGGTTATTATCCGATTTCACCAATTTTCTCAGTATATGAGGAAATGCTAGAAAAACCTAGTTGGAGCAATTTTGATTTACATAGCTTTAACGGTTTCCGATATATATATATATATTAGACCTATTGTGGGGCGGAGCCATACCCACTTTTACAAAAATGTTTGCACTCAGATGCCGCACTCTGCAAGGATCCTCTATACCAAATAACTGCTTAGCTATAGCACATTATCTGTTTTCGATTAGGGGCATTTTGTGGGTGTTGCAGATGTCCAATCATTCCCATATGCAATACCAACCGTCTTACGGTGACAAAGAACACATGTACCAAGTTTCATCAAAATATCTTAATTTTTAGTCAAGTTATCGCTTGCACGCTCGGGCGGACGGATGGACAGACAGTCATCGGATTTCAACTCGTCTTTTCATCCTGATCATTTATATATATATATATGTCTATATCTAACTCGATTAGTTCTAGGTGTTACAAACAACCGCTAGGAGAACAAAACTAATATGCTCTGTAGCAACATGTTACGAGAGTGTAATGAACAAAATTTAATATCGAAATCAAAAGCGTTTTCATAATATTGAACATTGCTGGAGTAATTCGGACACTGGCTGCCAATTGGCATACTGGAGTAATTGGAAATTTTCAAATTTATCAAAATTTAAAAATGATCAAAGCGAATCGTTTTCCGACATATAGTTGACCGCGTGAAGCACATTTTCTAGATTCAGGACACAAACACTCAATGATGTTGGCCTTGTGATTTATTTATTCTCATGGCGAGTTTCAGACGAATTTGAAATTGGATTCGCTTAAATTCCATATATGCCATCGGTTGGGATCAACGGAATGAGAACTTCCTCACCTTTGAACTTTACTTTAAGAATTCTCGCGAATCACATGTTTGATATGTTTTGTGACCGCTAAACGTGTTGCGTTGCTTAATTTTGTTTGATTGAGATTGCGAAGCATGATGGCGATTGAACAAACCTTTAATTGTAAATTTAGCAATGGCAAGCCAGGCATATCCAATGAATTCAAAAACTGAGTTAGGTAGTTAACTGCTTCGTCTTCGTTTGTTACAAAGTAATTAAATTTGAAAGGATGCAATGATCATCAACGATTTGATGTTAAATTGTGGAGTGTAAATGGTCCACATTATTTTCTATGCCGCTAAAATTGCTGGTTCAATCAACCAATCATAGTTTTTGTGGTTAGCATAGATGTTCGGGAACAGTTTGTTGAAGAGCTCCTCTTTCGTTGAGACGAAATTGCGAAAATTTGGAAGGAACGAAATCATCTATTCGGTATATCGACAGTACGAGGGCGGGTCAATAAGTACGTCACTTTTTAGTAGTAGTGTAGGAGTAGTGTTGTTTTTTCATTAAAGAGGTCAGAAATTCAAAAAGTCAAGGACTTATTGACCCGCCCTCGTATCATGACCAATACCGATAGTCAGCAGGTGAATGGAGAACACTTCGGAACACTGCGGGATATGGATCATTTAGCAGTGCAACTCGCATGTTTGTCGTCAGCTATAATTTCTTTACATAACGCTCCAATGGCGATGATTTGAGGCGAGCATTGATTTCATCGTCAGCGGTTTTCTAGAAGTCCTCTGAATTATTACGCAGATCTTTCATAGCGCGATTTAGAGCTTTTAACGCACGTTTATGCGCCATTCATCCCAGATAAAAATTCATTGTGCACTTCTTTTGTTGGGATTTAACAAAGGTACATTCGTTTCAACCAATTGGTTTGTGTATTCACGTTCACGCTGCAATTCCCTTTCGAAAGCGTAATTTATTCCACGATTTGGCTATGGCATTCCTAACCTGTCTAACAAACTGCCGTACATGAGGAAAGACATGTCCTCTATCAAAACTAAAGTTCGGTTGTGCATCTCTTCATTCGCCCCAAGATGAGGATTCTCGGATCACGAACTCAATGCAAAATGCCTTCTGATATGTCATCCTTGTACTTGTCCTATAATTCATGTGGATTGGATGGAAAAAATGTGCGTATATATCCAGAAGATGCGGAAACAGATGCTTCAGCGATTGTCGTGTCTCAATGCGTATTGTTTTCAAGCAAATTAAGCTCTTAACATGCAGCACGAAATATTGGTAACACTACACCACTAACAGTTTGGAGTGATTCAAATGATGTCGGCCCATGCACATTCACCAGGAACAGTAGCAAGTTGCTTTTGCTTGATGCTTTTAATAGATCAATAGACCCAGATCAGATAGAATAGATCAAAAGATAATCCAGCAACCAGGAACTATATCGCTTTGCTTTCGACGTTGAAATTTTTTCGTTGAAACATTCCAAGTGCTATAACGCGGAATCTCCGAGAAAAGGAAAGTATGTGCAAACGGATCACTTTGGCAAATCGAGAAAAAACTGGTCAACCGACAGGTGATTTTGAGCACGTTGCGCGTCATTTGCAGCAGTTGAATAAACTCTCGTCTCTAGTATTTGAGAATCTACGCCAAATCGCCTTATTGCAACTTATGTATCTACCAACTTGAAAGTGGTGAAAGTGAAAGACTAAAATCCACAATATGCACTGCATGTGAAATAGACTTTGCTCAAAAAATAGGCATAGCCATGTCAGAAATAGTGTTATATTACTTAGCTTGAACTGAGTTTATATCACTTTAAATGTATTATGCACACACTTAAAGCGGCATTGTAGTTCAAGCTACAAATGCCACCAGTCGAGATGAATGGGTAACTCAACTGGTAGTAGCCTTTAGGCTACAAGGTCTGACCGGAGACTATAATCTGGTGCCACGGGGAGCAGGAGCCCGGTGGAGGTGCTTGTCGCTCCATCCTGCTCATTGCGGTAGGCCCTTCGGGGAGTATCGTGGTGGCTGTGGTTTAACACCTGAATGCGGGTAGAACTGTCTGGGGCGGTACAGTTCAGTGTGAAGTTGCATTGCAACCGGGGGCCCGACCCATACCAAGGCAGAGGTTTTAGGTAGGCCTCGAACCCCACCAAGGTGGATATTGTCCCATTCTACAATGCCGATCGGTACCGTTGGTTTTAGCGAAAGCTATTATTAACGGGGCGCTGATCGACGCATTGTATTAATCCGTTGTGTTTTTGAACACCGTGGAGTCGAGCTGACAACGGCGGGTACCCACGTAAAGCACATCGGCTTCTGTCATCTTCAGATGATCGACGCCGATATAGTGGAAAACCATTGTTGCCAGTGATGGACACATCAGACAAATTTCGTGGATAACGCTTGGAACACTCGTCGACCTTACACAGTTATTTTGGGTTAAAGGCGTCACAAGGTCTGTGAATCATGTTTGTAATTACGACATCATACGGGTCTGAATCGGTTTGGGGATCGGGAATCTCGTTAAATATGATGTCATGCTTGCATTCTTTCAACTAACCAAATGAGAATGTGCGCATGCGGAAAGTCTCTTTTTACCAATCGAATAAATGCAACATCGAGTATCCCCAAAGACATGATGTTTAAAAATATAATCCATTGGCGTGCAAATTGTTTGCCTAAAAACTCGTGTAGTGTTAACGCACTGATCACTTGAAGTTTGGCCAGGAAGCAGCGCTTGAATAAATTTTATCCACTTTGGATTGCACATGTAGGGTGAATGGCCGTAATGACGTACATATGTCAATTCATCTTGCACATATTCATGTATGTGACATAGGCTGCCAATGAACGAATGTTGTCAACCGATCAATATTAGCTGCATTTCCTTCCCTGCAAATTGCACCGCGTAACGATATGTAGTCCTCCTTACGTAGTTTGGTTTAATTTAAACGGATAAACAGGAGGCGCTTCGCTTCTATTTTAGTATACGTATCGCTGAAAAAAATTGCTGAAACAATCAGCGAAATCGAAGCAAATAGTTGTCGACATTTTGGCGAATCATCGTTTGCGATAAGTGAAAAAATTCATCGCACTGACTTTCTTGGTGGGTTCCTCACCTAAAATGATATCAGTAACATTAGTCTCATATAGAAATCAAAATTGTTATGATATCGGTACTCGCCGGTAAATAGATTTGTCATCTTGATGTTGATTTAATATTAATTATCTCCTTGCCAAAAGATCAAAGGATAATTCAACGCATCGTATGAATGATACGTTTCGACTATACGTTGCGATTGCCCAGAGTCTATTTCACAATATCGCGTGATTCTGAATTTTCCTAGCAATGATTAAAATCGATGGTGAGTTTGGCTTTGACTCCGTCACTTTGGCTACTGAGAAATTAATGTCACAAAAGCAATTGTTGAAAAATTTTTGAAAAAGCAAATTGAATTCAAATAACTGTCAAAAGCTGATAAAAATTTGATAAAACTTAAAAAAGAACGTGCTTTGAATTATGTTTTTTTGTAGTTTCTTTCGTTATGTATTATGTGTTAAATGAAAAATACACACAACGAATATTCTAGATATATAACAATGAATAAAATGTAATAAAAGCATAATTATAAAAATATATTATTATTTAATCTAAATATATAAAAGAGGGTGTTTGACAGCTGCCAGAAGTTGATGCACACAACGCTACCTTCTGGCAATACTGGAACCAACATTTGAAATCATGTTCCCTTTTAATGTGTGACAAAAAAAATGCTGTAAAAACAAAATTCACACAAATTTGGTGTAAAAACAACTGTCGTAAATAATAAAAAAAACAACAAATAAAAAGTGGCCACAAAGTAACGTAAGCATAAACGTCATCAAGATGGCGACTTAAAATCGCTCCATGCACGATATAACGGAAAATTAATTTTCCTTATACCTTTCTTCGGGGTTTTCCGGGAATTTTCCTGGGTGTTCTTCTTGTCTGAGTGGAAAACAGTCCGAATTGGTGCGCATAATCAAAATCAGTCTAGGCGTTAATAAGTGTAGTAACTAACGTCGTTCTCTTTTATATGTTTGGTTGTGTGATATTTTAATGAAATTAGGTGTGCATCTACACCTATGGAAAATATTGGTCAATCTGTGAGATATGTTACTGGAATTCAAAACAAATATTTGCCTGAAAATATTGCACTTTAATGGCAAAAATTAGTAAAATGGGGAAATACTTCTCCTAGCTCCCATGTACCTAAAATAAGGCTTTTCAAACTTCCGGTTGACTTTATACCGTAAAATATATGTACTTTTTAATCAATTAAACATATTGTTGGATCCTATGTATGCAACTGATAATTCTAATGATCGTTTAGCTAATATAATTTCTTAAATTTGTGATGTTAGTCATCTCTCATTTTATTTCAAATTTTCCACCCTTTATATTTGTATTAACTATATATAAGCTTTAGACTAGCCTTATAGACTATACAAGCCTTAATAACTTCCATTTACAGTTGAAATGTGACGGGTTAGTTATTGATTTGTACATTTACATTATTTCTCCATGTTTAAGTCAACAGTGATGAAGATTTTTTCCTTAATAATATACCATTGAAAATAACCTATTCTACTAGTCATTTAAAAAATTAAATAAACTCTTAAGACAATGTATCTAAATAAAAATATAAATATGAATTATTCACAGGTTCAAACCAACGTCGGTAATGTATAGTAAAAAGTCTCCTAGTATCCTTCGTTAATATGCCAACTTTATTTCTTTATGTCCAGTTATGTTTCTGATAAAATGTAGTTCCAGAATCTGTAATTTTTTTAATTCTTAATTGTGATTAAATTTTATTATGCAAATATCATCTGAAGACATAAATTAAGGTATGCTTTATCTCAATCCTTCACCTCAGACAGATGTTTATTGGCTTTCAGCTGTTTTTTCAATATTGTATTATATAGCGTTAGTAATCCCTGTCGAGATTTTATTTAAGGAGTTCCAGTTTTCAGGTACATTGTTGAATGACTCGGAAGTTACGACCTTTATAAGTGGAAGTATTATCCTAAACGAGCACGGTTCTATATCTAATCGCTTTAAGGCTATTATCTGGCTATTTTAATGAATATTGCTTATCGACGTGTCGGAATCATTCTTTTTTTCATCGTTAATGGTTTCTCAATTTTTAACAAGCATTTTTTATTTTCGAACTTTTTCCTTTATGCAAATGAACTGAAAATCTCTTAAAACATCGGATACCTAGCGGATGGTCTGAAAAAGGGTAGTAATCAGGACAGTCTCCATAATTTTTCTGAGAGATTGTAGAATACAAAAAATAGTATTCGTGTATTAAAAAGTTAATCCTGAATTCAAGGATTTTGGAATTCTATTCCACAATAAATCCGATTCCGATTTTCTGATCCATATACTTGTAAAAGGATCATCTTGAAGCCATATTTACTCTATTTGAACAAAGATGAGAAAGTTCAAAAAAGTTTTTTCTCAGTTCAAAAAACTTCCCGCAAGAACTCTTTTTCAGGCACAAAGTTCGACACATTTGGGTTAAAAAAAATATTGTTTCCGCTTCAAATGGATGACATATACTGAAAAAGACGCACAAGGACAATAGCTTTCCAACACATGTTCGGAATATTGAGACAATGGAATAATAATTAAGTTGCTTGGCAAACCGTACGAAGTTTAATACCACATAGTTTAATGCCGAAAATGTATAAAATCCGTCATCGAATAGTATACTAGCTATTATTGTGATAATGTGATAATTCCATAGTGATTTCCGTTTTTATAGCAGACTTTACGCCGAATATGTTTGTGAATGTTTGAGTTATCTGCATAAAACCGTGCGGAAACATACTCTCGAGTATATTTGCGTAGTGCAATCAGTTCAGATCTTCCCCTGGCCACAATATACACGATATAAGGATTTCCAACTTTAAAGCTGACTTTAGATGTAATTTTAGACAGGATGTAATGGCTTCCGAATGTAGGTGAGATAAGTAAATAAAATAATATAATATGTGTGACATGCTTTCTTGAACATAATGTGGTTTAGTGCTGAATTTGATTGAAATCGGTTTAGACTTTGGTCTAAACCCCATATATCTAATATAATTTGCGATTCACTTTTGGACCTTTTCCTAATATGCCAAATATTTTATTAAGTTTAGCCCTCTTGGTTCAGTTATATCATATCATATCACATATTGCATTTGAGTTAATTGGGTTGATTTTAATATAGGAATAGATATGATATTTAATATAGTTGATGTTAATGGCAAAATGTAGTAATGAAACTAAGGGAGTCTATGGCTCATAATATAAGTTAGTAAGATACCAAGTATGATAATAATCAAATTACAGTTTGGTCGGATAACGAATTTTGAATTTTTACGCAATATTTTTTAATATAAATTTTGTGTCTCGGCCTATTTAAAAATGTGAGAGTATAAAATGTTTAGTGACACCCGAACTAAGCAATTCCTTGCTTCTTGTTACTTGGTCATATTAATTCCTTCTACGGATAATGTTTAGTCAAATGTAAAACATCAGAATTAGTTCCATTCTAATAAGAAAAGATCCCATTTGACGACAGACTAGGAAATTTAAGTTTGTGGTAGAAATCTAGGAGAATTCGATAATTTGTTTCGTCAACGGCCTACAAATATACAGATATATGCTATTTATAAGGCTTTACCGTGTTAATGCTGGTATGGTTTCCAAATTTGGTTTAATATTTAAATAATGTGAAATAAGGCTCCAATTGTGTTCGTCGTAGTTTACTATAAATGGTCCTATTTCTTCAGGATTCACTATGATGAACGAATTGCGATTTGACAGGTGTATTAATTCTATTTCCTTTGTTTTTTCCATCCAAATATATGGTGTTGTGTTTAAAAAGTTTAATTTATTTTGTTCAACTAAAATTATGGGAATCCACCAAAATGTTTTTTCTTGGTATTGCACGTCATGCGGGCGTTCTCGTAGAAAGATTCTTTGGTACACTGTGGCTGTGTTAGATGTATAATTGCGTTGTAACGAAACAACTGGCAAACGATCTGTGGAAATCCAGGAATCAGCTATTTCAGATATGTTGCATAATGGATTTAGATTGCCTTCTTCGATAGCCTGCTTATTAATAGCTTCCCATATGATATTAGCAGAAAAAATATGGTTTAGCTGATTGCTAACAATTTTGCGAATTCCTAATCGTAATGTGTTTTTACTTAGTGTATAATTAAGCATCCGAAGCACAAGCTCTGCCTTGAAAGTCGCAGATTCCTGCTTCATTACTGTAATACGTGAATGTGGATAACGCTTACTTAGCTCATAATATAAAGAGTATAGCATTGTCATTGGATATCCTCTTTCAAATTCATATCCAGGATAAATCTATAAAGATAGTAATAATAATTAAAGTCTAATCACGTTAGAATTTCTTTAGAAATTTATATTAAAATGGGAAACTAGTTTCAATGTACCACCTTTCAATATTAAACGTAAGTCTATAAAAATTTATGTAAGTTTTTTATTGAACTTTATATTATATTGGTGGTTCGTTATCAAGTGTATGTAGTGTTTAGCCCAATAGATTATTTCGATTAGCATTACATCATTCGGTAGTAATTATAACTATTGTATAAGTTAATACGATACTAAACATGACTGTAATCCATTCCCAATTGCATCGAATAACGAATATTTAATTCATTTAGAACAATTTTATATTCTCGCAACATGTTTTAACAAGAGTATATTAGTTTTGTTCACCTAACGGTTGCTTGTAACTCCCATAACTAATCGAGATAAATTTAGAGTTATATATAAATATATATATATATATATAAATGATCAGGATGACGAGACGAGTTGAATTTCTGGTGATTGTCTGTCCGTCCTTCTGTGCAAACTTGGGTAAAAATTAAGATAACTTAATAAAAATTGGTACACGTGTTCCTTGGCACTATAAGAAGATGGTATTGAAAATGGGCGTAATCGGACCACTACCACGCCCATAAAGTATTTTTAAACGAAAATCTATAAAGTGCCTTAACTAAGCAACAAATTAAAATACAAACCTGTCATTCGGAATATGGAATGGCAGTGGGGAGGGGCATTTGTGGCCGCGCTCCTAATAAGAGTAATATACATATTTCGCAAGCCGCTAAAGTTATATTAAGCAAACTTACAAAGAACAAGTCTTTTCGGTACCTTCTCATACTCTGGGAAAATAAGTCAATTCGGATAATAACAACAGCTATCTCCCATACAGAGGTTGAAAACTGCTAAAAGGGTGAAAACTACCAAAATGTTCAAAATTACTAAAGGCGCGATAACTTTTAAAAAAGAACAGGCCAGAAGCCAATTAACCAAGATAACCAATTAAGATATCGGAATAGAAAGGTAAACAAATAGTACCGTAAAGTTATACCAATTCCTGCCCAGATATGGTGGAAATCTAACTATCAATTTTCGGTTTCCAGATACCGAAAATGTGGACCTCAGTGCCTGCGGCTGAATTTTTACGGAAAATGTCAGTCAATCTGTGTGTTATATAGTATTAGCGAAATTTAGAGAGCATTTCTTTTTGGTACTAATGTGCCTTTAAGTAGAAATTGGGTAAAATAAGTTAAGTACTTCCCTTAGTTTCATATACCAAATGAACAAATTCTCGAAATTCCGGTTGACTATATAGACCGTAGGTCAATCTGCGAGATATCTTAGTGAAATTCAAATCATCTAATAATTTCAATAATTACCTCAATTTTGGAATTGATAGTATATTGTAATCTACACGAATGTTTTGAACATATTCATTTAATACCGAATTAATTACTAGTAAAAAATATCAGTGTTCCATTATTAATATATACGAAAAGGCAAATACGTATGTAAAAAATTATAGTCAAATGTCACTTTTACGCATTTAAAAATTTTACCTTCAAATTTCTTTTCGATTGACCGAGCAAACAACGATGATCTATCTTTTATACATATATATATTTATATTACTTTAAAGAAAGACAAAGATATCTGTAAAAATAAATATAGGATATAGGTATTTAAGTTTATTATGGTTATCAGTTGTTCTATCGTATATTAATCAGGTGATGTAGTATTACACCAGTAGTCCACATATTTCGGTAATCTCACATAATTTTTCACAAGAATATAATGGCCTTATTCACCTAAAGATTGTTTTTTACGACTAATACTGAATGATAAATATAAAACATGTATATCAATATCAAGAAAACAATAACTCGCGAAAAAATTTAAATTTTTTGGTGAACTTATGCCACCAAGTCTAATTCATATCTAGTATATTCCACTCCGTTATCACCATTTACTACAGTTCTTCTTAGTATGTGCTAGCTTTGTTCTAAAGGAGGTGGTACTGGCTGAATAATCTTCCTAATCTCTAAACTCTACCTAACAAGTCACGATTATCGAAACTCCTATCCATTGAAACAATTAGCACGAAAACGCACATGCACACGTTGACACTCATTGATCCTACACGCAAGTAAGGAATGAGCGATCACGCGTACACATGAGTTTCGGGTAGTTTTGTCAATTCGGCTTTGAAAAACTCATAGAAATTTTAGCAGAAATTTGTGGTAGTCTCGTATAATTAACGTTGATTAAACCGATAGTTGAGTTACAGGGTTGCTACCAAATCTGCTTCCTAAAGACGTTTTTGAGAAGATGCTTGTCAAGCTGTGCAAATTGTCCTACCGCCGTTTTTCAATTTTATTTTAAGTATTTTGTCAAAGTCCTCTACTTTGTAGTTACACCCACATTTCCACAGTGCTTACATCTTTTGTGACCTTTTACTCTGTACACGCGAGTTACATATATAAAACCCACCAAATTTACATATATTAAGAACGATCCCATTGATGAATTCATTAACAACATATTGAACACCACATATTGAACATAAAAATAAATTAAATCTATTTTTCGGTTGCAATTCTTGGAATTGCAACTGGCCGAAATTAACGAAAGCAAACAATAATTTTACAAAATAATTGTTGACAAACATTGTAAAATTCCCATTTATTGCATTTCCGTTCACATAACAAAAATACAATATTCCATAGAATTATAAAAACAATAAAAACATATTTTTAATGACTAAGCTTTTTTGACTATTGCAATTTAGCCAATAAGGAAAGAAATTTGTAAATTTTAAGTCAGTCTTGTTTCATCCAGTCAAAAGGAATAAAATGCCTTACTAATTAAAAAAAAAAATAAATTTCTGGTTTTTTAAAATAATCGAAACGAAAGATTATTTGACTCGTGCAGTCGGCAGTCCTTCTTTTATAAAAAGAAAGGATAGAGATTCGAACAATAAAACTATTAGAGAATAAACATTAGAGAAGGATGGAACAGGCTCAAGGAGTCGATACATCTGTATTAGAGCAGCTAGCCAGACGAGAGCAGCAGCTAGAGCAATTGAGAGGAGCCTATATAGAATTGCAACAGAAGCAAATACAACTCAGCAATAACAACGTGGACAGAATTTTAATAATATCTTCCAATATTCACTAGTCATAGCGACATTACGATTAACTCATTCTTCAGTAGCACGGAGTATCTACTATCAACATTAGAGAACGCAGACCAACGGAAAGAAATCACCAGAGCAATTTATTATCGCACCATACAGGGAGAAGCCAAGGATACAATTATTAATTTACCACAACCAGACAATTGGGAGCAAATTAAACAAGCATTGAAGCTGAGATACAAACCAGATATAGAGCCGCACCAACTGTACAGAAGAATCAACAACCTAAGAGCAAATACTGTAAGTGAATTAGCATTAGAGATTCAAAATATTAAAAATAAAGCAGATGAGTTAGTGGTGTATTATAGAGATGATATAGGTATCAATTTAACAAATATAAATAGTCTATTGACAAACACAATAAAAGAAATTACACAAGGCGTTTTATTAAATAAAATTTATGAAGAACATAATCTAGAGAAAATAATAAATATTATGACACAAAGGCGATACGAGGACGGTTGTATCAGACATGAATTTAAAAAGAACAGACCCGTCTCCCCACAGTTATTTAAGCCAACAAGTAGACACCAAAATAAGAATAGATTTTATGACAATAATTTACAGGACCGAAACTACAATCAGAATAAAGAGTATAAAGGGAATTATTCAAGACAATTCAGGTTAACCCAACCAAATTTCAATAATACACAGTATCAGAATCAAGATAAGGAAAAATTTTCAAACCAAATTAGACGAAATCAAACACATTTTAATACACAATATCAGAATAAAAATAGGGAAAACTATTCTAATCAGATCAGACGAAACCAACAATATTGCAATCAAGGTAAAACTATAGATCAGGACAATTTAGGCGAAATCAGGACGAACCCATGGAGGTAGATAACATAGAAGTAGATTACAATAAGCCTCAAGGAGCAGGAAACCCTAATCGGTACAACAGCCAAGATAGCAGGAGTCAGATTAGGCAAAGCCAGGGAGTGCTAAATGATGATTTGCATGAAATAAATAATTCAGTTTTTTTTACGAAACAGCCTCAGAGGGACTACCCAGAATAAATATTACAATAAATAAGAAAAAGTATGTAGCACTTATAGATACAGGAGCGTCGTTTAGTCTTATTAATAGTAAAATAAATGATTTTCCAAAACAAAAATTAAATAGACCTATAACATTTAGAACGTTGACTAACAGAGACACAATCAGATATGAACCACATACAGTTGCACCAGAAGAATTCAACTTGCCAAGTAACCCAAGAATAAGGTGGAAAATTACACAGTTAACAAAGAGAACATATGATTTTATTATTGGTATCGATATTCTGAATTATCTAAAGACATTTATAAATATGGAAGAAAGAAAAATAAGTCTCAATCAAAAGGAAAGCTTATTTTTAAATAGTCCATATAAAGTTAATGAAATATTCACGTTAGAGGGAACAGATAATAAAATAAATGAAATTCAACTAAGTCATTTGAATACGGAAGAACACAAAGAAGTGATGAAAGTTCTAAAAAGATATGAAAACTTATTATTTAAAGAAGGGGATCAGTTGACAAATGCTAAGGAAGTGCAACACGAAATGAAAACTACTACTGATCAACAGATAAATTCAAAATTGTATAGGTATCCTCCTCAACATGAGGAAGAGGTTAGAAAACAGGTAAAGGAAATGGAAGAACAAGGTATTATTCGCAAAAGTAGATCAAAATATTCAATCCCTTTAATCGTTATCCCAAAGAAAATAAATAATTCTGGAAAGAAAAAATACAGAATAGTGATAGATTACCGGAAGTTACACGATGTCACAGTGGATAACAAATTCCCGTTACCTAACATCGATTCTATATTGGACAAATTGGGAAGAGCCCAATATTTTACGACGATAGATCTTGCAAAAGGGTACCATCAAATATTAATTAAGGAAGAAGACAGAGAGAAGACGGCATTTGTAACGCCACACGGTCTATATGAATTCGTAAGAATGCCCTTTGGGTTAAAAAACACACCCGCAACCTTCCAGAGGTTGATGAATGAAATATTACGGGATTACATCAACAAAACATGTGTTGTTTATTTAGACGACATACTAATTTTCAGTACCTCACTACAGGAACATATCAAAGCTTTGCAGGAAATTTTTGACGTATTAGAAAGAAAAAATTTAAAAATTCAGGTAGACAAATGTAATTTTCTAAAGAAGGAGACAGACTTCTTAGGACATATTTTAACTGACAAGGGAATGAAACCAAACCCGGATAGGATTAGAATTATAGAAAAACTAGAACTGCCTAGGACAGAGAAACAAATTAAAAGTTTTTTAGGGATAACTGGATACTACCGGAAATTTATTAAAGACTACTCGAAAGTAGCGCAGCCAATAACTAAATATTTAAAAAAAGGAGTAAAAATTAACACTAGGGATCCTAATTATATTGACGCATTCGAAAAATTAAAAAGTCTAATTAGTACACAGCCAGTACTACGTTTTCCAAATTTCGAAAAACAATTTACTTTGACGACAGATGCCTCGAATTATGCACTGGGAGTTGTGTTGTCGCAGGAAGGACACCCAGTATGCTTCGCCTCAAGGACACTGAATAATCACAAGAGGAATTATTCGGCAACAGACAAGGAATTTTTGGCAATAATATGGAATATTAATTATTTTAGACCGTACTTGTACGGAAGAAAATTTAAAATCCGAACAGATCATCAGCCAATAAAGTATCTACAAGCTTAATATAAAGGAAAGGATTTATCACCCCGGCATCAAAGGTGGTTACTGAAATTGGGGGAATATGATTATGATATTGAGTATTTAAAAGGAAAGGATAACAAAATAACAGATTTCCTTAGTAAGGTGGAAAATCATGACATCAGGAAAAATATAAATGAATATACATTTTCAAAAGACATGCTGGACAATACCTCTGATCCAAATATAATAGGCCATATTGAAGAAGAAAGCGATTGCAATGCTACAATACATTCCGCAGAAGAAAACTTAAATAACCATTTTTATATTAAGGAAGAGATAGTAAACAAATACAAGACACAAATAATATTAACAAATAATAAAGTCCAGGAAATGAAAAAATTACATAATAAAAGAATAATATTCATAGCACAAAGTGATTTTGATAACATGGGGGAGATTTTCAAAAAATATCTAACGAAAGGATTGGTAGGCATATATTAGGAATTATCAATGCATAAGTATAACATAGTACAACAAAAACTGATTCAAATGTTTTCAAACGACAGAAATATAAAATTTATAAAATGTACCAACAGGGCACAGGATATGGAAACAGAGACGGAAGCAGTTAAATAAATATCCTTTTATCATGTTAGAGAAAGTGTACACTCAGGCATCCTGGAAACTTACAATTAAATTAAAAATAAGATATATTATCCAAAACTGTTAGAGTTGATCCATTTAGTAATTAAACAATGTGATTTATGCCAAGAAATAAAATACGATAGGAATCCAATTAAAAAAAAAATTGCGGTTACAGAAACACCATCGAGTAAAAATGAAATACTACATATCGATACTTACGTTATGAAAGGATTTCGATTTTTGACAGTAATAGATAAATTTTCGAAATTTGGCGCAGCTTATCCTTTGAATGATAGGAATCACGTAACTATCATCGAACAATTAGAAGACCATTTTACTAAAATAGGAAAGCCAAAGAAAATATTAGCAGACACTGAATTTAAGGCTATAAGGATAAAGATATTTTTGGATAATGAGAATATAGAATTACATCTGACAAAATCTAATACCCATACAGGTAACGCCGATATAGAGCGATTACATAATACAATAGCAGAGAAATTTAGAATATTGTATAAAATACAAAGGGATTTACCAATAAAACAATTAATACAGAGAACAGTTAGAAATTACAACGAGCGTTATCATCCGACTATTAGATGCATACCTAATTAAGTTCAACAAGGAAATGTTGATGAAGAAAAGATCATAAAAATTTCAGAAGATAACAAAAGAAAAGTAATTGATAAACTAAATAAGTCTAGAGAAAAATATATCGAAAATAGAAAAGAAGGGTTTGTGAGAAACTATAAAGCAGTTAGAATAAAGAACTGCCAAAATTCCGAAAACTAAATCTAGATAATATACATACAAGTAATATTAAACCACCTCAAAAATTTTCGGACGTGGATCACACTATTAATGATGATGCTAATAACGTGTAACAATGCACATTTCAATATGACAGAAATAAAGAACCAAATGGGTTTTGTGGACTTTCAAATAAAAAATCAGGAAATAGTGAAAGATACAGACATAGAGATACATTTGATGATATGATAAACATTGAACAAATTGAAGAAATCATAAATGAAATGACCGATAATATTATTCTAATGAAAATAAGTAATAAAGACACACTTCAGAGACAACTACTAGATACAAGAAATAAGGTATTAACACTCATATCGAGAAACAAAAGACACAAACGCGGACTGATAAATGCAATAGGTAGTATGTCAAACTGGTTATTTGGTACAATTGACGATACGGACAGACAGGACATACAGAATCATCTACTAAAAACCAACGCAAATATTAGTCAACAAATTCAAGTAAATGAATATTTTAATACAGCATTAGAACAACATAAAAATGTTGTTAAAAGCGACAGAAAGAATATAGAGAATACAATAAATACCATTTATAAATTTAACGAAAAAGAAAGAGAACAAGAGTTATATTCTGAACAACTATCAAAAATACAAATGTTAAAAGATAAAATTGAACATATACAAGACAACAGCAAGATATGGAATAATTCATCCTAATATTTTAACATGTAAGTAAATAATAAAATATGACATAGATTATAATAAATTGAAATATTTACAATTGGGAACAGCAATTTTTAATAATACATACCTAATATTTGGCATAAAGATACCAAAAACATTTATATACGTTAACCTTAGATTTCTCATACCGATACCAAATAAGGAAAGTAATGAAATAGAGGAAAAAATTGAACAAATATTTAACTATGAAAACAAAACATCTGAAAATAAAGAAAATAAACACTTAAGAGAATTGAAAACCACTAACCATTGCGTTACAATATCAAATTGTAAACTTATAAAAAACACAGAGCTTGAAATAAATCCAATTAATATAAACACAATTATTATTAAGAATGCTATTAACTTACTAATTAATCAAACATGTACTAAAAATGAAACAGTTGTAAACGGAAACCATATAATTCAATACAGTAATTGTTCAATTAAAATTAAAGATTATTATTTTTAAAATCTTATGGAAATTGCAGAGGAAAATATTAATATTTTAAAAATAAAATATGACAATATTCAGAATTTTACAAAAAAGATAACTTTTGAAAAAATTTTAGAAGGTAATAAGGTGAATGCCGAAAATATTTTTTATTTAAAATATCATAGTAAATTCTTCCACGGATGTAATTTATTAATAACTATTGTAATAATAATTTTATGTTGTATTTTTTTTATTAAACATAAGTATATAAAAATAAAAATAAATAAAAGAATTCAGGAGAATTCGAATTTAAAAGAGGTTACATATACATATAGTTACATATAAAAAACCCACCAAATTGACATATATTAAGAATGAACAATTCTTGGAATTGCAACTGGCCGAAATTAACGAAAGCAAACGATAATTTTATAAAATAATTGTTGACAAACATTGTAAAATTCCCATTTATTGCATTTCCGTTCACATAACAAAAATGCAATATTCCATAGAATTATAAAAACAATAAAAACATATTTTTAATGACTAAGCTTTTTTGACTATTGCAGTTTAGCTAATAAGGAAAGAAATTTGCAATTTTTAAGTCAGTCTTGTTCCATCCAGGCAAAACGAATAAAGTGCTTTTACTAATTAAAAAAAAAGTAAATTTTTGGTTTTTTAAAATAATCTAAACGAAAAATTTTTTGACTCGCGTGGTGTTTAATAGTTTTCCTACTGACCCTTAGTTTAAAAAGTTGTTGTATAAATTGAATCTGTTTGAACTATTTCGATTTTTAACTTTGCATTTTCAACTTCTATTTAACCGATTTTATTGTTTGGCGAATTGCTAAGTCTAGCAAGATTGCACGATTACACGTTGCAAAAATCATATGATCCTGTGCCAAAAAAATACGTACTTCGGAAAAACAAAATATATTTAACCGTATGATTGAAAAACCTTCTTCAGTCATTGTGCTTTCTCAAGATGTTGCAACAGATTATACTAGTTTTCTCAACTTAACGCTTGTTTGTAACACCTAAAACTAATCGAGATAGATGTAGAGTTATATATATATATATATATATACAAATGATGAGGATTCCGAGACAAGTTTAATCCGGGTGACTGTATGTCCGTCGGTCTGCGCAAGCGGTAACTTGAGTAGAAATTAATATAACTTGTTGAAGCTTGGTACACGTGTTCTTTGGCATGACATGACCATGAGAAAGTTGCTTTGCAGATGGACTTCATCGGACTATTACGACGTAAACAAAACGCCTGTAAGCTAAAACCTATAAAGAGCTATAACTAAAGGGAAATTAAAATAAAAACCTGTAATTTGGTTTAGAGAAACGAACTAGGGACGGCATCTGTGACTGAAAAGCTTTTAAAAGGTGGGTATGGGCCCTCCCTTAAAATGTTTAATGTGCATATCCCACTTACCACTAAAACTGTACTAACCAGACTTGCCCAACATAAGTCTTTTTAGCGGCTCTTCATACGCTGGGAAAATGAATGAAATCGTTTGATAACCGCGCCCACCTTTCATGCGAAGGTTGTGTTCAAAACTACTAAAATTGCCTAAACACACTAAAGAAACACTTCAAAAAAATCAAATCTTACAGTAAAGATGGTACAGAAGCGATCCGTAGGAGTCCGTGTAAAAATTTGCCTACGGGTATGACATCGCCCCCTTTTCAGAGAAATGTAACATCTCAGGAACTACTACACCAATTTCAACTAAGTTGCCGCATAGCATTATTTTGATATCCTAATAGTACAGAGTGAAAACGAAATCAGTTTATAAACACACCTACTTCTCAGGTAACACAAATTTTAATTAAATATGATTCTTTCATTTTACAGTATATAACTCAAGCACCGATTAAGATATCTGAATAAAATCTTGTATTTTATTAGACACATGAGGAAAAAGCCAACCAGAGGAAAGGAAATCATTATATTAGGAATATGCGGTTTCGACCATGGTCTAGAATATGAAAGAATATTTAGTGCGAAACCACATTATGTTTAAGAAAACATATCCACTTAATTTTATTAAAATATCACACATATTGGCCAACATAGATGGTTTAAAGTCAGATGGAAAGTCGGAAATTCTTATATCGGACAATTTTTTGGGATAGAAGAAGATCTGCACTGATTACATCAATTCTTTCCATTATTCAAGTATATTAGGGAACATGTTTTCACGCAATTTTGTGAAGGTAACTCACACAGGGGCCGACATATTCGGCATAAAGCTAGTAAGTCTGCTGGAATAGCGAAAATCATTATATGTATTATATGGGAGCTGGGATAATTCGTTCATCGATTTCACACATTTTCGGTATTAAATGATATATCAAATATTACTCGCTCACTTAATTTTGTTAAGATATCTTACATATTGACCGAAATATATGGTATAAAGTCCATCCGGAGGTTGAAAGTCCGTATATTAGGTATATAGAGGCTAGAGAAGTTACCCGATTTTTCCCATTTTGACACCAGATCACATTATTATCATGGAAAGATAACCCTCAAATTTTTCTTTATGATATCCTACAGATTTACCGATATTTTCGGTAAAACAGTCAGATAGAGGCTCTGAGACACATACATTGGGTATGTGGTGGCTTGAAAATTTATAATCCGATTTCGACTATTATTCGTGAAAAGCTTTATTCCAGTATCTGAATTGATACTTGACTTATCTACTTTAAAATGAAGGTGTCAGATGAAACTTAAAATAGAATAGAAGTAGGCGTGGTTTTAATCGATTTTGTCCGTTTTCACAATGTGACATAAGAATGCAAATAAATGTCACATACCGAATTTGGTTGAAATCGGTTCAGGCCTTGTTGGGATATGTGATTTCAGCTAAAAGTGGGCGGTACAACACCCATCTCCAAAACTTTACACGGACTCCTATGCAACCCTACCGTATCGTATTTGCTGTAAGATTTAATGTTTCTGACGTGTTCCTGCAGCGAGTTAATGTACTTTTAGTAGTTTTCAACATACTTTTTTATGGGAGGTAGGCGTGGTTATTATCCGATTTCACTTTCCTCAGTTTTTGAGGATATGCTAGAAAAACTTACTCGGGGCAAGTTTGATTGATATAGCTCTACGGTTTCTGTGATATATATATTAAACCTATTTGGGGGCGGGGCCATTCCAACTTTTACAAAATATTTGCCCACATATGCCCCGCCCTACTAGGATCCTCTCTACCAAATAACACGTTTATATCTTAATTTGCTGCTTAGTTATAGCACTTTATCGGTTTTCGATTAATGGGATTTTATAGGCAGGGCAGATGTTCAATTACGCCCATCTGCAATACCAACCGTTTTACGGGACAAAGAGCACATGTAACAAGTTTCATCAACATAGCTTAATTTTTACTCAAGTTATTTGCTTGCATGGACGGACGGACAGACAATCACTCGGAATTCAACTCGCCTTTTCATTCTGATAATTTATATATATATATGTCTATTCTAACTCGATTAGTTCTAGGTGTTACAAACAACCGCTAGGTGGACAAAACTAATATTCTCTCTAGCAACATATTCCGAAAGTATAAAAAATGGATTAAGAAATACATGTGTTAACTAAGAAAATTTAAATCATTGTGTATTATTTGTTAATATGTAAGAATTAGTAGAAATATAATGTAGAATAAATAAAAAGTACGTTGGATAAATGTTGTTAAATATATACATATATATATATAACATATAAAAATAACTGTACCATCGTATCTTGAAATTTTAAAAACATTACATATAAGATGTTTATATTATAAGATATTATAAGATTAAACATGTGTAATCATATTGATGCAAGAAATGAAATTTTGCATTAATTGTCAAATACGATTACTTTTCATAACCCTCAACATAGTTATAATTAATTTTATATACAATCCACTATGAGCGCATGCAATGAAACTCAAGAATAATTTCGCATAGTTAATGTGAATAAACTTAGATGCAAATAGTTCTAAATAATTTTACTGCGATTTTAAATAACGGATGCAATACTTCCTAGCTTTAGTTAAATAAATATAGAAGGTAATTGCATACAGTGGTAAAAAATAGAATTAGTTTTTTGTATGACTTCTTTTATTTTCAATAATCACTTTTAGCTGCCTTGGTATTGATTCCATCAGTATTTTGATAACATCTAGGGTTATTTTCGGCAACTCTTCTACCAAAGCGTTTTTTACGCCGATTTGTTTCTGATCTGGCATTTCCTAACATTTTGATCCAAAATGGCCCCCAAATTCTCGATGACATTAATATCTGGAGAATGCCCGGATGGTTGCATCACATTTGGTAATTCCAAATCTGCACAGTACCCGACTTAAGTTTTGGGTCATTGTCCTGGTAGAACCAGAAATCATCCCCAATTCCCAGTAATTGCGCCTTCAAGACTTCGACATATTGTGATTTGTTCACAGTTCTCACAGACTCTATGAAGTGCAGCTTTCTTTTAGCAATATATATATATGTCTTAGGACCATAGTGTCCAAAGCTGACCTTATATCGAAAATATCGGTAAACGTATATGATATCGTAATGAAACTCCAGTATTATCTTTCTCTGATAATAATGTGCTTATATGTTAAAAATGGGGAAAAGCGGGCAAATACCTCTCCTACCCCTCATATGCCTAATATAAGGATTGTCAACCTCCCGTTAGACTTTATACCACATATTTCGGTAAATCCGTAAAATATCGTACTGAATGTCGAAAATTATCTTTCCGTGATAACGATGTGCTCTCATGTCAAAATCCGGGAAAATCAGGTGAACACATCCCCTAACCCCCGTATACCTAATAAAAAGATTTTCAGTCTCCCGGTAGACTTTATATCATATATTTCAGTAAATCTGTGAAATATCGTAATGAAATTCGTCAAAATGGGGGAAGCCGGGGATACCTAATATAAGAATTTCAAACATCCGTTTGACATTATGCAGCATATATCGTTTACTGTATAAGATATTTTAGCAATATTAAGTTAACGTATAATATTAGACATACCATAGTTTAATGCTGAAAATGTGTGAAATCGTTATATGAATTACGTCAGCTCTCATATACTACATATAATAATTTTCGTTATTCTAGCTGACTTCAAGCCGAATATGTCGGTCACCGTGTGAGCTACCTTCACAAAAATTGCGTGGAAACATGTTCCCTACTGTGAGTATTGAAGAGTTAATATATCAATACAAACCTCCACCTAGCCCAAATATGCCCGATATAAGAATTGCCGGCTTTCTATCTGACTTTAAACGGTTTGTGTTGGTCAATATGTGTAATATTTTAATGAAATGGAAATGATGGATAAATGGATGGAGTGGATATATTTTCATAAACATAATGTTGTTTCGTCCTAAATATGAAAGAAATCAGTCTAGACCATGGTCTAAACCGCTTCTTCCTAATATAATGATTTTCTGTTCTCTGGTTGACTTTTTCCTCACATTTCTAATATATTCATTAAACCACTTTGGTTGAGTTTATATCGCATATATCTTATTTGAGCTAATTTGGTAGATTTTAATGTAAATATCTCTGACACAAAGCAAAATATAGTAATGAAAGTACGTGAGTCTATGGCCTGTAATATAAGTTAATAGGATACCAACTATGATTGCAATCCATTGACAATTTCGTCGCATAATGAATGTTGAATTCTTCCGAAACATTTTTTAATATAAAGTTATACCAACATCTGAAAACATTTCCCCGTCTCTGAACTTGCATATTGCGAGAGTATAAATTGTTCGGTTACACCCAAACTTAGTTCTTCCTTACCTGATTTTTAAATATTTTTATTAAAATTAACCTAACTAGCATAAATCGCATTATTCATCATACTGATGCTGTGGGAAAGTACATAAAAGTTTTCCTAATTTTAACTATCGAGTGGCATAAGGTGGCATCAAAATATTCTACGATTTAAGCTCAACCAGAAGAAGGACGAAGGCTTCGACCGATTCCATTACGCATTACACGATATAAGGTCAATAGTTAAGTTGGAAAGCCTTATATTAGGTGTATTGAGGTTAAGGAAGGACTGGACTGATAGCAATTACTTTTGACATTAATATACATTGTACTTGAGAACATACAATATTTAACGCAGTTTTATTAAGATAACTCACATATGGACAAACATATTCAACATAAAGTCAACTAGTTTAATTCATGGACGAATTTCATTAATTTTCAATACTATACAACAGTGCATCTTGGAAATATGTTGTTTTGATTAAGATATCTTATATTTTGACATATTTATACGATATAAAGTATATGGAGGCTAGGGGATGGACTGCACAAATTTGATTAACTTTTAGCACCAGGACACATTCTTATTAGTAAAAGAGGGCCTCCTAACTTTTTTAAGATATCTCTCAGATTTACGAATACTTTCGATCTTTATTAAAATTATCTTTATAAACTGAAGTCCTTATGGTCCGATTTGTCGCACTTTGAAGATACCATTTATGTAAAGTTTGTAAAGTGAAAGAATCTGATGTAATTTAGAATTGTATTTTATGGAAAATAAGGGTGGTTATGGAGTTTTTTTTTAAGCTGTGATATTAAGTAGTCAAGGTAATATTATTTATTAAATCAGATCGGTCGAGTACATGCTCAGATACTGAAATTTAGCAGGCGGTTTCGCGCCCATTTTCCAATTTTTATATCGAATCGCATGCAGCCTAGCCATACCTCCTTTACGATCGAGTTTAATGCTTCTGATGCTTTCTAGTTTAGCAGGATAACGTACTTTTAGTAGTTTTGAACATAGCCTTTACGGAAGGGTTGCAGATACTCCTACTCACAGATATTTCCTCACTGAGATCCTTTGTACTACATTTATGCTTGGTAACATGGTTTGTGACTTTGTTGTAGTACTTTACAATTTCTTGATTGACGGTATTTAGTAGGAGTGACAATTTTTCGATTTTACTCAAATGAAATACCAACCTCCCTCATAGGAATATATGTTCAAAATTTCAACAAGATATCTAAATTTTTACGCAAATTGTCGCTTACAGATATAAGGAATTTGCCATCATTTTAATATATCTACACATGTCTTCTAACAGAGTATCCTTCATCAGAATTTTGTCTATATATTCATGTCCACTAATCAAATATAGATTGTTTTAAAATTTTCCCCCCTTAAGAAAATTTGCTTTTATTTCAAAGCGTAATATTTAATTTTCCATGTATTCTACTGCTCTATTACACTCTCGCAACACATATGCCCATTCGTCTGTCCGTCTGTCCGTGCAATTGATAACTTGAGTAAAAATCAAGATATGTTGATGAAACTTGTTACACATTTTCCTTTGACAGACATGTGATAACAATACTATACTTCGAGCGACTACAAGATGTGTTTTGCCAAATGCCAATACTTTGGCAAGCGATACAACAGTTTACAAAGCTTACGCCATACCCTATATAAAGGTTATATTAGCTATGCAACGTAACATTTTTAGAAATTATTTCATACTTTTTTTTATCTCATACTTATTTTCGTACTTCTTTATTCGTTTCATTTATTTTACGATTGAAAGAAACATATTGAACCCTAAAACACGCCTTTAGACATTTCTAGAAATTATTTCATACTTTTTTTTATCTCATACTTATTTTCGTACTTCTTTATTCATTTCATTTATTTTACGATTGAAAGAAACATATTGGACCCTAAAACACGCCTTTACTCTCTAATCTCTCTCTCTCTCTTTATATATATATTTATTATTTTTCACTTTACAGCATATAAAACAAGCACCAATGAAGATATTGGAATTAAATTTTGCACAAATATGGAATTTCATGAATATATTTTCTGACGTGTATTTAGTAGTTTGAATATACATAGTTCTCAAATACTGAACATATTGTTTTCCTTTCTAGTAATCGGTTTTGAGCTGCTTATGAAGAATATGTCAATAAAATTTATTGACAATGTATCGCTCGGGATGTTTCCGTTTTATATTTGTATATAAGAAATCGCTTCATGACTTCTTCAAGCGCCCATATATCCAGTATAACATATTTCGTGACTTTTATTAATTCTATACATATTATACATATTATATACCTATTAAAGTTAGCTGAACCTGTACTTGTAATAAATTTTAATATGATACCTAAAATTAGTGGAATCGAAAATCGTTCGAAATTATATCATATATAACGGACAGGATAGAAAACATCCCTAAATGGATTACGTTTTGCATAAAATAATTTCTTACAAAAGTACTAGAACTCGGAAAAGTGTTTTTGGTGCTTGTAAAATTCATTATTTTTATTTTAACTTGTTAATGGTTATCAATAACGTGAAGCTTTCCATTTAAATAACTGCCTTGAACTGGCATAGTATATGAAACCCTACATAAAATAGAAAATAAACAAAATTTTTTAGAAGCTACTTAAACGCAACATTTATAACCTATAGAATAAAGGTTTAATAACAAAAATACATTTTAAGTACCTACATATCGCTACATGTAAGTATTTGATTTTTGGGGAAAAAACGGTTTAGATATTAAAACCATTATCGAGTATAGATTATAAATAAAATATACAAAAACATAGTTCTATACATCAGCTAAAAAATATATAGTAATTAGCATATATATTTATTAGAAATTAGTTACTTGTTTAATTGTCTTCAAAGTATTCACCCGGAAAACTACCTCCACAAACTTTATTGAATGCTTTTCCAGACAAAAGCGATTTACCTATCGCAAACTAATTCATAAATTTAAATATAATTTGGCCTTCATGAGCAAATATTTGTGGTAAGTAAACACCTTTTGTTTTATAAAACATTAAACAAAAGTAATTTACAGGGGTTTTCCTGATAAATAGTTAAAATTCAAAATTAATAATTTCTAAGTAATACATATATTCTAACTATTTTATATTATTTTGATATGACAAATATATTTAATATATAAGTTATATATTTCACCCAGAATATTTAATTAGGAATACGAATATAATTATATTTAATACAGAAGTCAAACATGTATTGACATCCACCTGAAAAAAAGATTTAAGATAGAAAATAAAAAAGAATCACTTGATCAAAAAATACAGAATACAGAACCAGGACCCACTTGGACGGATTACACTCATTACAGGAAAAATCCTTTAAATAAAAACTTCAACAGTTTTGGTAAAATTAATAGCATTAATTAATTATGCCTAGATTATGTGAAAGATCTATTATACTAAATCATATAGAAAATAGAAGACGTATGCAAATTCTTCGGGCAAAGAAAGTTTATAGAAATAATGAGCAAATAACCCCCAAATATGTCTGTCCGAGCAAAATACCGATATTCTTCAAAGTAGACACAGATGTTAAAACTATGAAGTACATAATTCTGAAAAAAGTATAAATACTGTTCAGCACAGAACTAGGCGCCAAAATACAAATTATTTCTGAAGAGCAAAGTAGGAACATTAGGGAACTTAGAGGACTTCGCGCAAGAAATTCAGAAACTGATTAAAGTGGCAATTTAACAAATTTCAGAAATATTTATTTTATATATATTTGCTGCAGAGCTTATAGTTTTTAAACCAAGTACTCTACCAAATATACCAAGTAAACTTTCGAAACTATCGCTCAAGGTCACCCAAACACTGCCTCCACTTTCTTTTTAATGAAAAAATTCCCTTCTAAAGAAGGGAACTACAATTTTTGCAAAACGTACAATTTGTAAAAATTCGATTCATATTAAAAACATTCTAAAAATATGTTTATCAGATAGGTAAGACTTTCTTGAAATACCAGATTGTTTAAAAGATTTAAATCCATTTGAAGAACGGCTAATAATGCCTAAATTGTCTTTTATGACTATCCGCCCCTTGGGATATCAAGGGAAAAGTTCGCCTAAAGATGCCATTGTTAATATATTCATTCCTGTTAACGATATTGTGACATCTCTACCTTGGACTTTTGATCAAACTCATGCAATACAAATTCAATTAAGAAGGTGTATGAAATATAGTCATGATTGTATGACTGATACCATACGGCCTGCAAAGGTTAGGGACGCTTCGTAATTCCTAGAGAATGCATCTTTCTATCGTGAGCACAAGATACAAAATACAAGATCAAAAATGTTAGATTAGTTCGATATTTTCATGGGGATCATATTTCCTATATTAACGTTTCAGGCAATCATACTCCCATTGCACTTGTACCAGCAGAGCTAAATCCATGCTATCAAGGGACTCTTTTGGATAATATTTCTTTATAAAACTTGGACTATAACCGTTTAGATATACCGGCAGGTGAAGGGCAATTACAAATTCGTATAATTTAGAACAAAAATACAGAAGAATTGTCATTTGAAAAATATATTTTGGGTCCTGAAACATATAGTAAGATAGTAGGTTCTGAAATTCGCCACTTTGACCGGAGAGCAGCACCATTCCAAAGAGACTTTACGATTATAAAAAAAATTTAATTGCTGCAAACTAAAAATAGTACTTCCATTTGTCTTCGAAAATTTTCAGGTCGCAACCTAGTTACGGTTCAAAATGTGTTAAACGAAAACTTTATTCGAAGCTTGATTAAACGCGATGATGGTTACAAGGTTTGGAAAGTTGTTAGATCCTCTCGTGTTCACTGGGAATCTAAGAAAAAAGGCAACTGAAACAATTCGCCAATCTGGGCTTCTACCCTTTTCATAATTCCATCGGCTTCTGAATCTCAGTAGTTATTTAGTCGTTCATTCAGTCATTTAATTTATTAGTTGAGGAAGCTAAATTTTAACTAACCAAGGTAAGTATCGCCTAATTCGATCAGATGCGATTACTTGTGGTAAAAGCATTTACTGGAGAGTGGAGTTCCATTAGCGAGATTGCCGGCATTACATGGCATGTATTGACTTAATAATTCTCCCAGGATAAACCTTCTCAGATGTCACTAATTTCATTGACAATTATATTTCTACAGATGGTTCGGGGAGCCACTTGGAAAATTATTTGTGTTACCGAAAGTATAACCAGTCAGTCTTGTATTTGAGAAATAAGAGGACAACATTTTTGTCTTTTTGGTAAATCATAAACATTAATGTCTTCCACACAAATATTGCTACCTTTTTCAGAAACAACTCAAAATTTTGAAACGCGTAAAGAGCACGTTTCTAACTACAGCAGACATTTCGAATTTAAACGGTTGCCAGCTCTGAGATCAACCTTATTAAAATACAAAATTTTGGTAAAAAGAAAAATAGAAGATCGTTTCAAAAATGCTTATCTTTTTTTTTGAACTCCAAAGGAAAATGTGAATATTCCATATATACAGGATGCATATGATTGCTGTTTTTACACAAATAATTTTATTAGTCAAAAATAATTTTGTTAATCAAACAGAGGAGTTTCTAACCTCTGAAATGAAGATATATAGAAAGCAAATACAAGGCATTACATAGTTAAGCAACAACTTAAATATATGATTCGTAAATTTATATCTGACACAGAAACATCCGCACAAGAAGCAGTCTATAGCTGCTGGGCTCCATCTTTCGAAAGAATGTAATGCAGAAATATTCATATGTACCAGCCGACCTGAAGAGCATGTCCGAATTGTAAAACCTAGAGCGGAACTCCAGAACCTTCCTTCAGTTTCAACTGAAATCTTCATAGCTGGTATTTTAGACCCTAATATGCAGCGACCCATTCAGTTAGATAATTTTTGTTTAAATCCAACAAAAGAGCATAAGACAGTGAAATGCGGACAGATGAAAACGACAGCGGTTTTATTAAAAAATGTACCAAACCATGTATTATTCGGTATAGAAGATTTAGCCTAGATGTTGCTAGAGTTGAATATTTCCCCCTTACTATCCATGACGAATGAATAACAAGATCTTATTGAAAACGATAACGAGTGATCTTGTATAACATATCGTAAAGCACGTAAATATAGTAGATATATATATATATATATATATTTACCTTTATAAGATATATATTATGTTAGTATATATTTAGATTTATATCGATAAGGTATAATATTGAGTTTTATAAAAAAGCAAATTTAAGAAATCTGTATAACAAGAGTCGAAATATATCGCGTTAACACTAACTTCGTTTCTAATGTAGCCAAACATACGAAATCAGACCATTACCACTCCCACCAAATGCCGTTAAGTGGTCATGAAAGCATGTCCACTTAATTTTTTGTAAATATTACATATATTGACCCACATGTATGGTATAAAGTCAATCGGAAAGTCGAAAATCACTATATTGGGTGTAATAAAGCTGTTGTTGATTATATTCACTTTTGGTATTAAAGTAAAGGATGCTTCAGAACATATTTAAAGGCAATTTTATTAAAATAACTCATTCATAAGTTGATATATTCGGTATAAAGTTAAGTAGAATATCGAAAGTTATTAGAAATAGTATATGGGGAATAGAGTAACAAAACTACAGCATATCTATAAAAATATGTTCACTTCATTTTGTTATCATATCACACATACTGAGAGAAATTTGCGGTATAAAGTCAATAAAGTATTTAGATATATGGGAGCTAGAGGAAGTACTTAACCGATGCGATAACCGCTTTATCTTTTAGCTCCAGAAAACAGTGATATCAGGAAAAGATGCCCTCTGAATTTCATTAAAATATCACACAGATGATCGATATTTTGGGCACAAGGTCAGCCATAAGTACTGCGATGTTCATATTCGATATCTAGCGGTTTGAAAAGTTATGGTCAGAATTTTCAGAGAAACCATTTTTAGATGGGTTGTGATTTATTTTATGTAAAATGAAAACATATGATTGAATTTAAAGCTGTGTTATATAGGAGGTGGACGTGGTTATATCAGGATTTCACACATTTTCCAATTAAAATATGGTGATGTCAAGATAATGTTGTTTACCAATTTTTTTAAATCGGTCTAGTATTTGCTGGATTATGCAAAATCTCTTAAATGTGCCATACCTATTGCCCAAAATTTTCCTCGACTTATATGCAACCCTGCTATATTATTTTTTTCGCCAAATTTAATGTTCCAATTTTAATGTTTCCAAATAATTCCAAATTTAATGCTCCAACCGTATTTCTAGTAATTTTGAACGTAACCTTTATATCAGGTGTGATCGTAGTTATTTTCCGATTATACCCGTTTTCGCTGTATGATGAAACATTAGAAGAAAACATTTGCAGAAAATTTGGCTGAGTTAGTTTCGGTCGTTTTTGAGATATAATTATTAAACCTGTAAGTGGAATGTGTCACGCTAACATTTCTAAAATTTTTAAGCCACACATGCCCCTCCTCACTTAAGTTCTTTGTATCGACATTTTTTCTAAGCTTAAGTAATAGCTTAGTAATAGTACTTTACAATTTTTCGATTAACGGTATTTTGTGGACGTGGCCATTTCGCCTGTTTGCTTCGATACATTCTTGCTATAAATGTGGTCAATAAAGATAAAAGCATAGATTAAGAACCCCATATAAATATTATAATAAAATAACATTCTAACACACTAGCTAACATCAGTAGTATTTCAGCTTATTATGGTTAACACTTGTAATACCGCATATGAAACAAGTGATGCAATATTACATCAATATTCCACATATTTTTATAATCTCAAAACAACTTGCACAATAGTATAATAGCTTTCTTCACCAAACGATTATCTGTTACACCTGATACTGAATGATAAATATAAATTATGCATATCAACATAATATCAGTCAAGTAAATGATAGCGCTATTCCTTATCTAATCTTCGTAATCTTTAAAATCTCCAATCTAGCTTCTAATATCTGTTTACTAAGAAAATTTTCGAGCTTTTCAGGTTGTCCAACTGCAATTTTTTTAATTTTTATTTTAAGTATTTTTCAAAGTCCTTTGTTTCGTCCCCACTTTCCATAATCGTTAAGTCTTTTTATACTCACGCAACATGTTGCAACAGAGTATATTAGTTTTGTTCACCTAACGGTTGCCTGCGCAAGCTATAACTTCAGTTCAAATTAAATTATCTGCATGAAAATTGGTACACGTAATCTTTGTTATCTTAAGAAGTAGATGGGCGTAAATGGACACCTGCCACGCCTACAAAATGCCATTAATCGAAAACCAATAAAGTGTTTAACTCAGCAACAAATAAAGGTAGAAAAGTGTTATTTGGTATTTCCTAGTTGGGCGGGGCATCTGTGGGTAAAAAATTTTGAAAAAGTGAGGGTGGCTCCACCCCCAATAAGTTTAATGAACATATCTTGCAAATCGTTAAAGCTATAACGTTCAAACTTGTTTTCAAACAATCGGATAATTACCACGCCATACAAAGGCTATGTTGAAAACTACTAAAAGTGCGTTAACTCGCTAAAAAAAACACGTCACAATCATTAAATTTTACGGTAAATGTGGTGTGGAAGGGCTGCATAAGACTCCTTGTAAAATTTGGACAATGGCCACCCACTTTTAGGCGAAATCTCATATCTCAAGTACGCTTTAACCAATTTCAACCAAATTTGGAATATGACATTATATTTGCATATTTATGCAATTTTGTGAAAATTGGCGAAATTGGACAACAACCATGCCTACTTCTCACATAACACAGTTTCAAATTTAATCTGATTCTTTCACTTTAAAGTACATAAATCAAACAACATGGAAAAGATATGGAAATGAAACTTTGTAAAAATAGTGCTTTCAAGATATGCCAGCACATGCGTGAAAATATTCGAAATTTACATATAACTTTTCAAGTCCTCATATACCTAATACAAGGACCACAGTGCCTATAGCTGACTTTATATCGAAAATATCGGTAAATGCATATGATATCTTATTGAAACTAGAGAATAATCGTTCCATGATAATAATGTAATCTTGTGTCAAAAATGGAAGAATTCCGATAAACACTTCACGTAGCCTCCATATACCTAATGTAAGAACTGCAAACATCCGGGTGGCTTTCTACAGCATGTATCGGTCAATATGTAAGATATTTTAGCAAATTTAAGTGAACGTATAGGATTGGATATACTATAGTGTAATGCTGAAAATGTGTCAAATCGGTATACGAATTTCACCAGCTCCCATGTACTAAATATAATAAGTTTCGTTATTCTAGCAGACCTTAAGCCGAATATGTCGGTCACAGTGTGAGTTATCTTCGTAAAATTTCGTGGAAACATATTCCCTAGTATACTTGAGTAATGAAAAGAGTTAATGTGATCAGTCCAGATCTTCCTCTATCCCAAATACACCCGATATAAGAATTGCCGACTGATTGATGACCGATCTGATTTTAAACGTTTATGGTGATCAATGTGTGTAATATTTTAATGAAATTAAGTGGAAATGTTTTCTTAAACATAATGTAATTTAGTTAATTTGGTAAATTTTAATATAGATATCTCAGACACGAAGCAAAATATAGAAGTAAAATTCGGTGAGTCTAGGAGTTGTAATATATGTTAATAAGATACCAAATATGGGTTCCAATCACAGCTTCGCCGAATAATGAATGTTGAATTCTTACTCAACATTTTTTAATATAAAGTCATGCGAGCACCTGAAAGTATTTCCTCTCCTTTGAGTCTTACATATTGCGAGAACAAACGAACATGTTACACCCGAGCTTAGCCCTTCTTTACTTATTTTACCTTATTTTTTGACTAAATGAATCTTAAGTATATCCACTAAATTAACATACGCGTATCTCACCTAACTTAGTTAAATGAAACGGCTTTTCCTTTATTGCTGCTGCTCCCTGATTGAAATGGTTGCTATTTGTTGTTTGCCAACTTTCTGCATTTACTGTACTTCAGTTCCCTGTCGCTGTTAATTACTCTTTACCCTTGTGAAGTCTGATAGTTTTTCTACTGTTTAAAATAATTGTAGTTGTACAAATTAATTTGTATGCTCTTGCTCCATGTTGCAACAGAACATAATAATTTTGTTTACCTAAATTGTTTGTAACACCAAAAACTAAATGAAATAGATATAGTTATAAATACAATATATGAATGAAGTGTGTAATTTAGTACATAAATGCCGAGCATCTTAAGAAACAAATTCGTTAAACTTTTATTCAAGGGTTTGACACTTCAAATTAGGTATTTCATTTGAAGTTGGTACAATTGTGCAATGGGATATTCTCGTACCCTTGCATATTTTGTTAAAGGACTCTTGCATTTCATGCAATCGTGCAATCTTGCCAGAATTGGAGATGCGGTTTTGTTTGCATTTATAATAAGGCTGCTGTGAGGAGACTGTCGTTAACTTGCATATGTAATTGCATGTGTATATAACTTTTAAATGATGAAAAATATGACTAGTATTAATATGGTATTGTAATAAATTTATTTTCTACTTTTAACATATATGTACCTTAAAAAGATACTTGTTATGCAAGTATATTATGTTGTAAAACATAGAAAGATATTAAATATGTTGTTCTTATTTAGATATTGACTACAAATAACTATAATCATAAATATTCGCAAAAGGATATTTATAACAATAGATATCTGTAAACATACAATCCAAGTATAGTTAACATGCGGCTAAAAAACAATGAGAATTTGTGAGTATATTTTTCATTCAATGCTCAACTCTGCTAACGTGCTCCTGTTAACATTTCTCCTTTCGCTGGTTGTGTTGAAATACGCTTATCTTATTTTGATGAATTCTGACAATTCACATACTGATACACATCGCTAACAAAACAAAAACGTAAATATGGAAGAGTTTCGTTCTTCAGCAGTTGATCGAGTAATTAACAAATACTTGTAACTTTTGGTATAGTCACAATGATAAATGCATAAACAAAACGAGGAAAATTATGAAGTGTTATTTCAGAATAAATTATTAATATTATTTGAATAAGAAAAGACAAAGTGCCATATGGAGCTATGTCAAAATAATGCAGCAACATCTTATTATGTATCGCTATTTACACTTGCCAGAAAAAGTCTACGTACAACGTATTCTGAAACTTTAAATAACATAAAAATGCATTTAGTTTGTTACTTTTCCACTTATTTTTATACTCGATATTTAGGTATATAATTTACGCATATTTTCGCATTATTTTGAATTTTATCCAACTGATTACTTTTTTTTATCGCTTTTTTTTCACAAAATGTTATTGGCACCCCAGAAAAAGTCTACGTACAAGCAAAGAAATGGGAATTCCCCGAACTTCATTTTGATTTTGCTTATTTTCAATATTACAGTTTGGTGATTTAGCAAGGAAATTTAAATCCAGTTCAATTTAAAAATTTTACGACGTTTTTTGAAATTGAAAATAAACAATGACCCCAAAAAAGAAAAAATTGGTGCTGGAAAAAGAGAATTTATCGTTAAACTCTGAAAAGAACACAAAACATATCGCGAAATTGGTAAAACTGTCGGGCGAACACATTCTTCTATTCAGAGAGTAGTACAAAATTTTAAATTGACGAAGGGATGTGTGTCACAGCCTCGTTCGGTTCACCTTCGGGTATCGACAAATAGGGAATTGGAAAGTGTCTTGCGATGTGTGGAGCAAAATCGTCGGCTAACAATAATTACTCTAGCTATTAGGGAAAAGTAGAAAAAGTCAAATTGTGACGGTACTGTGCGGAAAATTCTCAAAAAGGCTGGTTATCATGGTGGTGGTTATCATGGCTGATTTTGCCTGAGTGACCGATATGCATAAAAACAAGTTCTCTTAATTGGGTTCGTTTTTATTGCAGATGTATAGGTCATAACTCAAAGCATAGGAAATTCTGGTAGGGTAATTAACCATAAAAGGCCGTGTTGAATCCCATATTATTTGTAAAACAGCGGCTGACCTTACCCCTTTTACTACCCCTTGTTCCGGTCGATGCAGATCGCCCTCACTGGAATACGGTTCACATCAGAACTGGGTATCAAAAACTGGCTCGATTCATTCTTTGCCGCTAAGCCGGCGCAGTTCTTTTGAGATGGAATCCTAAAATTGCCAGAAAGATCGGAAAATATTAAAGCTTCCGATGGGTTATACTTGGGATACAACCATAGTCAAAAAACCGCCCGAAAATAGTTATGGACCAAAAGTGGGAGGTACCTACCAGTCCCCATAATTTTTACTACCGCAAGACATATATCAATCGAAATATTCTCGCTTAATTTCGTCGAGACATATTCCGTTAAAATTTATGCGATATGAAGTTAATCAAAGGTGTTAATCAAAACATGTTCACTTAACCTTAAAATATCTAAGATATTGAAGAATATGAACAGAATAAACTCAACTGGGAGTCTAAAATCATTATCAGAGAGAATTATTTTCCAGAAGTTAATATAAGTTGGTTAATATAGCTTTTAGTCTTAGAGATTAGTCTCTGAGATATGTAGATAAAATATATATATGTGCGCATTCAGACACGCAGACTCTTGTAGTCGCTACTCGCAATTTGCAGGCGAGGAGGCGACAAGAAGAGACCAAGAGCACCGTGTTGCTTGTGCTTGGTCAGCATGCTTTCTATTCTTGTTCCTAAAACTTCGCTGCTAAGTGGTTCCGAAATCCTTTTAATTTTGAAAAATGTTTCAAGGCCGCTATTATGCCCAGTTTCAAATGAACATTTATAATACGTTCGGAAATTTCACTTTATCATAAATTTTTTTAAGATAAGGTCTAGTAAAAAGATATCCATTATTTTTGAAATAAATTGAAGGTATTATTTAGCTAAGTAAGAACGATCCGATTTATATCAAATGTGCACCGTTTTGTTCGATGGTTTGTTGTCATTCTGAAAGTCATTCATTCTTTAAAATAAATAATTCATAAAATGAAATAAATAGTTTCTTAGGTTAAAACTTGTCAAATTTCTTTATTGGCAAAAACCTGGGACGGTCAATTTCCGCAAGCTTATTTTGAGTCGAGCTTTTCACCAGCAAAATCATTCGCAATGGACATGAAGTAATCACTTGGCGCCAGGTCCTGGCTATACGGTAGATATATAAGAATCCTGCAAAGAATCTCCCGAAGCTATAGGCGAGCGACTATCGATGTGTGTGGGCTGATGTTGTTCTGATGGAACACAAATTCTCCCCTGTTGTTCAAAGATGCCCGTTTGTGGCCGATTGTTTCCTTCGGACAGTTTAATTGTTGAAAATATAGCACCTAATTAAGAATTTTGCGTTAGAGAGAGAGAACGGAATTGCTGCTGTACGGCCGCAACTGTTTACGCTTGACATTACCATAAGTTACCCACTTCTTATCACCCGTAACCATATGCTTCAGAAATGTTCACATTTTTAGTTGCCTGGCTTCGTTTTCGCATTTATCGAAGACAACTCTAAAACAATCCGTATTTTCTCATTACTGGTGTAAAGTTCTGATGCTTGCTAAAACTATACGGAGCCAAGCAATCACAAAAATGTAAAGAGCATTGCATTTTTAGTACGAATTTTTATCTTTCTACCGCCATATAACTTAATCCTCTCCGGCTTATATAAAGCGAGATACAGATTGTTTAAGCCATTTATTGGAAAAATAATATTTCTTTTTGCTAGACCTTATATTTGAACAAATACGAAAGGGCTAAATTCGGGTGTAACCGAACATTTTATACTCTCGCAATGTGCAAGGCACAGAGGCGGGGAAATGTTTTCAGGTGCTGCCACAACTTTATATTAAGAAATGTTGCGGAAGAACTTAACATTCATTTTTCGAAGAAATTGTCAATGGTTTGCAATCATATTTGGTATCTTATTAACTTATATTACAGGCCATAGACTCACGTACTTTCACTACTATATTTTGCTTTGTGTCAGAGATATTTATATTAAAATCTACCAAATTAACTCAAAAGTGATATATGCGATATAAATTCAACCAAAGTGGTTTAATGAATATATTAGATATATGAAGAAAAAGTCAACCAGAGAAAAGGAAATCATTACGTTAAGAATAAGCGGCTTAGACCATGGCCTAGAAAGATTTCTTTCATATTTATCGCGAAATCACATTGTGTTTAAGAAAACATATCCACTTAATACCATTAAAATATCACACATACCAACATAAACGGTTTAAAGTCAGATCGAAAGCCGGGAATTCCTATAGCGGGCATTTTTGGGATAGAGGAAGATCTACACTGATCACATTAACTATTTTCATTATTCCAGTATATTAGGGAATATGTAATTCACACAGTGACCGACATATTCGGCATAAAGTCTGCTAGAATAGCGAAAATCATTACATGCAGAATATGGGACCTGGGATAGTTCGTTAACCGATTTCACACATTTTCGATATTAAGCTATGGTATATCCAATATTACACGTTCACCTAAATGCTAAGATATCTTACATTGTGACCGAAATATATGGGATAAGGCCAATCGAAAGGTTGAATAATTTTATATTAGGTACATGGGGGCTAGGGGAAGTGCTTACCCGATCTTATTCATATTAAGCACATTGACACACTGTTATCAGAAAGAGACGCTAATTTTCAAAGAGATAACTCATATATTGACCGCTATATATGATATAAAGTCTACAGGAAGGTTGAAAATCCTTTTAAAAGGTATATGGGGATTAAGGGAAGTATTTACCCGACTTTACTCATTTTTGACACAACAGCACATTATTATCATGGAAAGATAATCCTCCAGTTTCATCACAATATCTTACAGATTTCCCAATATTTTCGATAAAAAGTCAGATAGAGGCACTGAGGCCCTAATATTGGGTATCTGGTGGCTTGAAAAGGCATAATCCGATTTCGTCTGTTTTTACGCATAAGATGACATATCATGAAGGCACTATTTGTACAAAGTTTTATTTTCATATCTTAATTGCTGCTCGATTTATCTACTTTAAAGTGAAAGGATCAGGTGAAACTTAAAATTGTGTCGTATGTGAAGTAAGCATGATTTTAATCCAATTTCGTCCGTTTTCACAGTGCGACATATAATGCCATATGCCAAATTTTCTTGAAATCGGTTAAGGCGTTCTTGAGATATGGGATTTCTCCTAAAAGTGGGCGGTGCCACGCCCATCATCACAACTTTACACGGATTCCTATGTAGCCCATCCGTATCATACTTTTAGCAAGATTTAATGTTTCTAACGTGTTTCTTCAGCGAGTTTTCGCACTTTTAGTAGTTTTCAACGTAACTTTTGTATGGGAGGTGGGCGTGGTTATAACACGATTTGACGAAAGAGATGCTAGACGAACTTAGTCGGAGGAAGTATGTTTTATATAGCTGTAACGGCTTTAGAGATATATATATTAAACCAATCGGGGGCGGGCCATGACCGCTTTCACAAAAAATTTTGCCCCAGATGCCCCACCCTACTATAATCCTCTATGCCAAATAACACGTTTATATCTTAATTTGCTGCTTAGTTATAGCACTTTTCCTGTTTTCGATTAATGGGATTGTGTATCCGTGGCAGATGTCCAATCACTCCCATCTGCAATACCAACCGTCTTATGGTGACAAAGAACACGTGTACCGTTTCACGTTTCATCAGAATATCTTAATTTTTACTCAAGTTATCGCTTGCACGGACGGACGGACGGACAGGCAGTCACTCGGATTTCAAATCGTATTTTCATCTAGATCATTTATATATATACATGTCTATATCTAACTCTATAAGTTCTAGGTGTTACAAACAACCGTTAGGTGAACAAAACTAATATACTCTGTAGCAACATGTTGCGAGGGTATAGAAAGTGTTACCATGAAAGGTGTCTCCTTTAATCTATAAAAAAAATATGATACAAGCGCACCCATTCGGGTTTCATACACAACATGGCAACCAATACTCGAATTCCATAAAAACTTGGAGGCTTATTTAAGAAACAGAAAATTTACTGTTGAAGTAGATAATTTCATATTGGACAGGATCGTGTAAATCAGGGCAGTCAGCTAGGCGCAAATCTCTCAAACACAAAAAGGAAGTTTTTGAAAGGTGGTGATTTATTTCTCAACAGAGTCCCCTTAACCACTTGACACTTGACCCAGTAATGCTTCAAGTTCTTTAACATCAAAAAAATATGTTTTGTGGAGACCTGCGCAGTGGCGAAGATAACATCCTCATTGGATTAAATTTTATACCCGGCGAGTGAATTTTCTGGAAAAAACTGTGGATTGAGCATCATACCGTAACCTAATGTGATCAATTTAACTGTGGCGACGGCGGATGTGGGAATCAATGTGTTGTGATTGTGGAATAGCAATTTTTGTTCGTACCCTTTTTTGGTTTTTTCTGCAATTGGGCGTCAAATCGAACGAAATATTCAACATAGTAAAGCCCTGTAACCTTCACGTAGTCGGCGGAGATCACATCTTGTGAATACGACAAAGCGGAGGCTTTACTATTTAAGGATAATTTAGCTACCTTAATTCAGCTTTTTACATGTGCTCCCTGGTTGTTTGTATTTCATATGGTGAAAATTGGAGCAGTGTCACGACAACAAAATACAAGTTAAACTACAAAAAGGATATTCGGCGCAGAGAATCATAATATAGAGGATGGAGGATTTATGGTTAGAAAATGTTTGAAAATTTGGTATGGGTCCCCTCTTAAAACAAACTACTGTAGCGTTAACAACCAAATTTACTGAAAACAGTTTCCTCTGGCATTATAACTCAGAGTATGGCATCTCTCAGTTATAAACAGTCGAAAGCGGACCATAATTTTAAAGCTCCTAGGTACTGAATATGAGGACCGAAAATTTCGGTCAATCTGTAAGATATCTTGATGAAATTCTGAGAGCATTTCTTCCTGATTATATTGTATCTGTTCCCAAAAATTAATAAAATCGGGGTAGTACTTCCCCACGAATTACCCGAGCCCAAAAATAGTACATATTATGATTTTAGTAATTTAGTGCACTTAACTTCGAACATATCAGCAAAATTGTGAGTTATCTTAAGAAAACTACGTCAAAATATATTTTCGAGCACCCAATTTAAAAGTAAATGCCATCAGCTAAAATTTTTCTCTAGTCCCAACATAGCCTGTATGATGTTTTCCGACTTTTCAGCTTACTTTATTGGCCAATATATTGGGAATTTTAGTAAAAAATCATAATATAATCCTAATATAATGATTTTCGTCGAATGAATTCCTCCAGCATTCACGATTTTGCCGAATAAAGAATGTTGAATACATTAGCAATATTTTTTATTACAATATTTTGCCAAAACCTGAAAATTGTACTTATTGGTATGTATTATCTCGTATCACTAACATGATACATACTAACATACTACTCGTAACATGATGATGGCAATATAAAGGTATTAGATATAAGTTGAATTTCATATATACATATTTCGGACATAAAGCAAAATGTATTAACGGAACTAAAAGAACATATGACATATAATATGTGTTAATATATGATTGTAAAACATTCACGATTTTGTCGAACAGCTAATATTGAATGTATTTGCAAACTTTTTTAATAAAAAGTTTTACCTATAACAGATAATATTTCCCCGCCTTTGAGCCTTGCAAATCGCGAGAGTATAAAATGTTCGGTTATAGACGAACTTAGTTCTTCCTCACTTGTTATATTGAAAAGGGAAAATATGTGATAGACTTAAAAAAGTGTTTTATGATAAGTAGGCGTGGTTGTAGTCCGATTTTGCTCATTTCATTCATTCCATTTAAAACTGTAATACTATTATGTACCGAATTGTGTTCAAATCGTTTGAGTACTTGCTGAGAAATTCGTTTAAAAGTTGGTACCAGTTCTCAAATTTTTACTTTTAGTCACATGCAGCCCTGGAATGTGAGGCGAGTCCGCACGGTGCATCTTGGATAACGCTATGTAACCTGCGGCCTTCACGGCCTTATATGTCTCCTGTGGCCTATTGACCTCTGACTGACTCAGACTATGCTTAGGATGGCTCATTTGGATTTGTTTTGATTGTTGCCCCATTAGGGCATGCGCCCACGCTGTCCCCACTCACCTTGGCCTATTACTGAGTTACTGAGGCAACGTTTGGACTACTAAATGCTATTGCTTTTCCAGGAGATGAATGATGGCTCTGAATGGGGACCCATAAAAACAGTAATACCAATGAATGTAAACAAAAGGGCGAAGGAAGAAAGGTCGGATCCGACTTCCTTAAAAAAGGTCAATGACTCGAGGGCTGTCATTACTTAGGGCGTCGAAACCATCCACCGCAGTAGGCAGTGCAAGTGCACGGATACCCCATAATGAGGTGGTAAGGTGGTAGTGGTAGTGGTGAGGTGCTAGTGGGCAGAAGCCTACCGGCAGGTAAAAAAGGCAGGTTACGGAGCGAGACAGAATCTCCAACAACATCAAGGGGTTCGGCAAATGCTAAGGACTCCGGCAAAAAACATTTGACGGCAGCTAAGAAGCTGAAGTCTGATCACCGCTTGGAAAGAATACTGGGCAGAGGAATCTCTTCAGTACGTTAGCCCACTAGGGTGAGCTTAGAGGGTTCTGAGCGGCGGAGGTGACGACATAGTGAGTTCAAGCGAAGCCAATTTGCGTCTAGCGACAGAAGTCGCTTGAAGGGAAGCCTCCCACATACAGGAGTAACACCAACGTTTAGCGAAACTGCTAAACCAGCTCCACAAAAGCCGTAGAACTTGGTGTGTTGGACCGCAGTAGGGAAAATGGAGCAATCTCCCTAGAGAAGTGGAAACGGGTGATTTCGTCTATATCGCAGTGTTAATTAAGGCGAACAACGGATATCCCGGGTCACTCTCTGGATTCGAGAGTGCCGATTGCCACAATGGACTGCACGAGTTAATAAGAAGTGTCAATGAATGGTCGGCATCCCCTTGTTATTAAGTTGCATCTAGGGTAGGGGAAGATTGAAAGGGTTGTAGACAGTGGCTGAAGTGGATCTTCCACTGCACCCTCCAGTTCAGGACTGACTCCCAGCCGAACCTTCCACATTTGAGGAAATTGAGGAAATATTGTTTTACTACAATCCTTCTCTACCAATAGCGGAATTGTAGAGGACTGAGGAACCATACCAGCTAGAGCTAATGCTCCTATCAAAGAGTTCCTCAGTCTTCTAAGCGACACGAAGGAGGCCATAAGTTTTGCTTGAGGGAGGCTCTACGGATACTTCCAACGGACGTCAGAGCGGATAACCCGGATTGACAGGGGAGAAGGAAAGTGCAAGAGGACTGTTCAATAAAGCCCGAAAAGCAGCTCTAGCGACGACCCGGTGCAGTATATGGCAGGACTTTACCGAAAGTGACCGAAAAAAGTCACTCACATCTTTAATGGAAAATTCCGCGCAAAGGTAAATTCTAATGAAAAGCAAATTCATAATATTTTAAAATGAGGAAAAAACAATAGAACTTGTTATTTATTTACTTGCTACTATTAACGTCCCTTACAAGATGAGGCTGAGATTATTTTGTTTGTACTTAGTACTCTGTACTAATATTCACAATAATTATCAATATAATAATATAATAATCACAATATTTAGCTTCAACCACGAAGCGTTCCAGTTAATCTGTTTTGCTCGGGACGCTTAATAGAGGATATAGTATAGTATATAAATATAGTATATAAGTAAATACTATGTTTACCGTTATGTGAACGGTGTTTATTTTTATCATGAATATCTATTACTTACCTCTAATGCAATATCAACTGCAATAAAATTTACAATGGCTTTGTTTATTTGTATTTCGCTCCACCAAGAAGGCGTTTTCCAAGCACCAACCCATTGGTAAATCAACTCCTGAATCAAGGTAAAATTACCAACTTGCATCAGATCACCCTCGCTATAGAAAATCACCAAACGTAAAACTTTATTTTATATTTACTTAACATTACCTTAAAATCAATATTCCCCAACTGCTTATTGGCCGAACTGTTGTAACTTCGGGTAAAGATACTATGTTAATTTTTCCCAAGGGAAGCGAAGTATTGAAATATGCTGCGATCTTTTTATAAATTTTGCAGATGTTTTCGCAGATCTAAATTAAGTGTTTAATAAAACAGGGTTTTAGAAAATCTCTAGAAAGCTTATATGTGTGTCTGTTAGTGAAAAACCTGCATAATATCTGCTACATCTCTATAAGTCCATAAATATATTCTTGGTATTGTATCATTTAATTTTTGTTTACAGTTATTAAATTTATTAATTTGCGTTATCATAAATCCCAGATTACACGTTGACATTGGAAGAGTTTTCTCAAAGGTATCCATAATGTAGTTTTTATGGCGGAAATATCTGAAATTATTTGTTATTATATTAGCATTCAGTATATAACTTATATATTTAGGTTTGTATAAGAAAACAAATAAAAGTTTTTAAGTAGAAACAATAGTAATCGGATACTAAAACATGAATGAGTACTTATAGTCTTGTTTTCACAAATATCATCTTCGGGTCTCATTGCAATTGATGAAATACGTTATTGATACGTTTTACAGAATTTTTATGCTCTCATAACATCTTGCACAGACGGTAATAGTTTTGTTTACTTAACAATTATTTTCAACATCCATAACTATATGAGATATAAGTTAATATATATATATATATAAACGATGTCGAAACGTGTTAATTTCCGGATGCCCATCTGTCAGCTCGGTTGCAGAAATGGATGAAGCCGGTCGCTGACACATATTTACATACACATTGCAATACATTACACACAATTAATATATAAACTATAGTACATACGACATGTGTTCAGAAAATAACGGTAATGTTCTTCAACTGTGTTCCTCGGCTTTAATGGCAGGCGCATCATGAATTCTTACCTCAAGGTCAAACGGTCAATAAGGAGTACGGCCTACAATTTCAACACCGTTTGTGTGAAGAATCCGAAAAATACGCCCAGATTTGTGGAAAATCAATTGCAAAAATTGTAAAGAAAAGAAATGCGCCTGCACTTCGTTGCTTGCTCGTGAATTCTTGGTCAAAATCAATACCGGGCGATGCTCCAGTGGAGGTATCCTCCAAAGAGGACCTTAAAGGGCCGTCGTTTTACAAGAATAGATGACATAAAAACGCATCGCTGAAAGAGCTAAGGCTATCACAAAAACCAGCTTGAGAAGTGTTCCGACGATTGGAAGAAGTGCATAATATCGAATGTACACTATTTTGAAGGCGACAACATTAATGTAGACGAATGAATAAAAATTTTTTTTTTTAATTTAAATTCCCGTTATTTTTTGAACACATATAACAGTAATGATTTTCATTATTCTAGTTCAGTTTATGCTGATTAGGTGTCAACCTGTGAGTTATCTTAAGATAATTTCGGGGAAGTATGTTACCACGCCTGATTTAATTTAATACTACAAGTAAATAAAATCAGTCCAGACCTTCGCCTAGCCCCATTATACTCAATATAGTAATTTCCGCCATTCCCGTTGATTTTATGTCGCATATATTGGTGATATTTTACTAAATTATGTTGGCATGTTTTACCTAAGTCCAACTCCCATATACCTAATAAAATGATTTCTGAAATGAATCCGTCCGATTGACTTTCCCTTGAGTATTTCGTCGGTTTTGGTTTTTGTTTATATCGTATCAGCATCCTCAGTCATCTGGTATTAAAATTTAGTGAAATGGATCGCAGCATTTTGCACAGAGTGTAATAGTTTTGTTCACTTAATAGTTGTTTGTAACACTTAAAACTAAGCAAGAATCCAGCCTGTTTATACGCGGAAAATTTTGTGCTTATTTTCTGGAAATTTAGAAGCTACTTAGGATTCAATATTATTCTTTTTATATTATTCCAAGCGTTCACGCGGGCTACTCGAGTCCTGCAATTCAAGTTGGACAAATTTCTACTTATATTCGATATCGTTGCTTATGGCTCCCTTCGTGTCACTTAGAACTGAGGAGGACTTAAGACTGAGGGACTCCTTGTTAGGAGTATTAGCTCTTGCTGTTATGGTTCCTCAGTCCTTTCCAGTTGTGTTATTGGCAGAGAAGGATTGTCGTAAAACAATACTTCCTCAATTTCCTCAAAGATATAAGCTTCGGCTGGGAGCCAGTCCTGAACTGGAGGGCGCAGTGAAAGATCCACTTCAGCCACTGTCTACAACCCTTTCAATCTTCCCCTACCCTAGATGCATCTTAATAACAAGGGGATGCCGACCATTCATTGACACACCTTATTAACTCGTGCAGTCCATTATGACAATCGGCACTCTCGAATCCAGAGAGTGACCCGAGATATCCGTTGTTCGCCTTAATTAACACTGCGGATATAGACGAAATCACCCGTTTCCACTTCTCTAGGGAGATTGCTCCATTTTCCCTACTGCGGTCCAACACACCAAGTTCTACGGCTTTTGTGGAGTTGGTTTAGCACTTTCGCCAAACGTTGGTGCCACTCCTGTATGTGGGAGTTTTCCCCTCAAGCGACTTCTGTCGCTAGACGGCAAATTGGCTTCGCTTGAACTCACTATGTCGTCACCTCCGCCGCTCAGAACCCTCTAAGCTCACCCTAGTGGGCTAACGTACTGTACAGATTCCTGCCCAGTATTCTTGCCAAGCGGTGATCCAACTTCAGCTTCTTAGCTGCCGTCAAACGTTTTCTGCCGGAGTCCTTAGCGTTGACCCCATGATGCTGCTGAAGATTCCGCATAACTTCGTAACTTGGTTTTTTAACCGCCGGTAGGCTTCTGCCAACACCCACTAACTTACCACCTGATGTAGGGGTGTCTGTGCACTTGCACCGCTTACTGCTTAATTATCCCGAACACGAAGCAAAATATAGCAATGAAAGTATGGCATTCTATGAGCTGTATTGTAAGTTAATTAGATAACAAATACGATTTTGAGCCATTGAAGGTTTCGTCGAGTAATGAATGTTGAATCCTTACGCAACATTTTTTAATATAAAGTTTTGTCAACGCCTGTATGTGTGCCCCCCCTTTGATTTTGGAAATTCGCGAGAGTATAAAATATTCGGTTACTGCCTTTTGCTATTTTAAGTTTTCAGAGATATATTTCAATGATTTGTTTATTTATAAACAAAGTAATTTTTCGTTCAAAATATGGAAAATATTATTCTTTTTTTCCGACCTTTCCCTTCGTTTGAATAGATCCTATTGTTTATGAATTTTCGCATAGTACATAGAATAGTTACAGCTAGATATTTACAGTAAATTACCTCTGTATTAAAGTTTCGAAGTTTGATGTTATGAACCAGTAGTTTCAAAGATTTTGATGTAACTAAATTTTTTTTCATTACACTCCATTGGAAAAATATCTTCAAAATAAACGAGTGAACCTGAATCTGCTGATTTGATTAACAATTTTCCAGAAACAATATCATTTCATAATATCGAGTGTAAGCATTGAAACGACATATGAATCAGAGAATATGAGGAGGCGGACTAATTTTTCCACTTAACACGCATCTCTAATTCCGGAAATGACATCCACTGAAGCTGTCGTTGAAATGTTCAAGTGACGCAGTTCACTAATTCACTGAACGGAAATCGAAGGGAAACCATGAAAGGCATAAACAATATTCGAACCATTTTTACTTACACCCAACAGGATTTGGCTTCAGGTAATGGTGAGCTATGTTAACAGTAAAAAAAATATAACTTCAGAAAGAAACGTTCATCTAGCCAAACGAGTTTTCATCGGAGGTCTGGCAGAACTGAGGTCTGTGGGAGTGACATTAAACACTCACATGCCGACGTACTGACTCATACTTGTCTTATCTCCAACTTTTAAAAGTGATGACATTGCTTTGAATATGAAGCAGAGTGAAAGAAAAATTCCGAAACTCAAGCAACGGAGGCGGCAGGAAAGCTTACTTTTACGGTAAAAATTATGGATGATATCATAAATTAACTATTGCTGCGGCTAATAGTGGCAGCGAAACATCGACTGGGGGTTGGTCCGTTACTTCTATATATATCTACAAATGTATGCACATAACCAGTGAATTGAGAAAAGATGAAATATGTGTAAGGTGGGTTTCAAAACGAATAGAGTTTAAAAATATAAAGGAACCAAATTTGATGAAGAAATACGTGTACTATATATCCCTTATATACGAACACCGTTGGCGTTTGCGAATTCTTTTCCATTCACGGTCATCCTTACATGAGAATGTAAAGCAGCGAAACAATACTATTTACTAAATTAACCTTTACAAAATACTCTGAACACCAAATATTCACTTTTATTCAAACAGAAAATTTTTTTTTGCGCCATAACTATACAATTTGTACTATAACAGTACATACAAACAATTGCTAAGTTAGAAAATGAACTGAAGCCCCCTGCCTTCTGCTCAAAGCCATGAATTTATCGGATGCTTCATAAACTTATAGTAACAAGAGCACAAACTTTTGTTAATGAGTTAGTAATAGTTCTTTTGTAGAAATTCGGCTTCAAACTTGTCTTTATTGCCAGATATATATGAAATCAGCTATAAACACGGTTGATATAAATAGGCATTATTATACTCTCGCAACATGTTGCTACAGAGTATATTAGTTTTGTTCACCTAACGGTTGTTTGTAGCAACTAGAACTAAACGAGTTAGATATAGACCTATATATATGTAAATGATAAGGGTGAAAAGACGAGTTGGAATCCGAGTGACTGTCTGTCCGTCCATCTGTCCGTGCAAGCGATAACTTGAGTAAAAATTACGATATTTTGATGTTCTCTGTCACTCTGTCACTCTGTCACCGTAAGACGGTTGGCATTGCAGATGAGCGTAATTGGACATAATTAAGCATCAAATTAAGATACAAACGTCCTATTTGGTATAGTGGATTACAGTAGGGCAGGGCATCCGGGGCAAAAATTTTTGTAAAAGTGGGTATGGCCCCGCCTCCCGATAGGTTTAGTATATATATCTCGGGAACCGTTAAAGCTTTATCAATCAAACTTCCTCCGGCTAAGTTCTTCTAGCATCTCTTCATATACTGAGAAAATGAATGAAATCGGATAATAACCACGCCCACCTCCCATACAAGAGTTTTGTTGAAAACTACTAAAAATGCGATAACTCGCTGAAGAAACACGTTAGAAACATTAAATCTTGCTGAAAGTATGATACGGATGGACTACATAGGAATCCGTATTTAAAATTTATTGCTTCCGACGTATTTATTTAGTGAGTTATCACATTTTTAGTGTTTTAATGTAATTCTTATTTGAGGAGTGAAAATGGTTGTTATCTAATTTCATCCGATTTCATCTTTTTTCTAAAGGTGTGCTAAAAGGGTTTGTTCTCAACACCTTTACTGGCGTGTGTGATTTATACACTTCCACATTTTAAAAATGTTCAAATCACAGATGGCCCTCCATACAGTAACTATCTGCACCAAATTTTAGTTTTATAACTTATTTTGTAGCTTATTTGGAACACCTTATAATGTTTTGCTTAACGGTATTTTGTGGGCGAGGCTATTCCGCTCATCTGCTCTTAGTCCCCTTAGTGCCATCTTCTTTTAGTGCCAAGGAACACTTGTATCAAGTTTATTAAGATATCACAATTTTTATATTTTTGATATTTTGCACGGACTGTCAGATATTCGGAATTCAACTTGTCTCATCATCCTGACCGCTTATGTATATATAATTATATATCTACCTCGATTAGCTTTAGATTATAAAAAAAATCGTTAGGTGAGCAAAGCTTTATATTCTGTTATATATTCTTCTTACATGTTGCTACAGTATAAAAATTACTAACCTAAATAACATAATATCATTGGACCCGAAATATTTGGAAATAATCCCACTACTGAACTAAATAATTTTATAAAAAATCCGGTTGCTCAAATCGTGCAGACAGACGAAGAAAACATTACACATAATTTTTTAAACATAAAAGAATAATTTTTTTAATGCCAAAATTTTTTTTATATACTAGATCTAAAGAAATATAGACTAAAAAGAAGAAAGATACAGAGATAACTTGAGTGAAATAAAAAACAGAAATTCCCTACGTAATGTGGTCTTTACGTGAAAACTCAGAGACCTTCTTTCCTTCATAATTCAGCCTCAAATTAATTGGTTGCAGGTAATCCAATATCGGATATAAGCGAAATACTGTCAGAATTAGCAGAAAACCGTATATTCAGTAATCGGATGAAAAGTAGTTTCCATCATATTCCTTTTAAGAAATTTGACATGGAGAAAATAGCATTTTCAATAAACAACGGAAATTATGAGTTCACAAGACTAACTTCCGGACTAATGAACGCTCCAGCCATATTTCAATGAGCATTGATGATATACTCAGACAAAGATAGCAAAAATATGATACGTCTGTATAGTTGACATAATAATATTGAGTAAAGACGAAAATCTCATTCAGAAGATATAGACAAAATTTTTAAACACTCCGTAAGCTAATTTAAAAGTGCATACAAGTATGAATTCTACAAAAAATCAAGCAAAATATTTAAGATTCAAAAAAAACTATTGCAAACTTTCCATATTCAAAAACACTTAAGGACTTTAGATAATTTTTAGAACTTTTAGGATACTGCGGACCCTTCATGACGCAAAATACGCATAATTTTTTTGTTTTGCTAATCATATGCAAAGTAAGCAAAACTACTTACAACCCCACTTCGGTGAATCCTGATACAACTAAATGATGAAGCTAAAGCAGCTTTAATAACATAAATTCCACATTGACAACAAACATTTTTAGTACATCATCATACTGTGGAAAAATTAGTCAAATCGTGTTATAACCACGCCCACCTCCCATACAAAAGGCTTGTTGAAAACTGCTAAAAGTGCATTAACTCGCTGAAATACGTTAGGAACATCAACCGACCACTTTTCGGTGCAATCCTATACCTCGGCAACAACTTAATCAATTTTAATCAAGTTTGATGCATGTCGTTACTCTGATATCTGTATGGTGCAACGTGAAAATGTTCGAAACCAGACAACAACTTCGCCTACCTCCCATATAACACAATTTTAAATTCAATCTGATTCTTTCACTTTACAGTATGTAACTCAAACCCCAATAAGATATCGGAATAGAAATTTACAGAAATAGTGTTCTGCCCAAAAATGGGGGAAATCAGAATTTTTGTTTTCAAACCCTCAGATAGCGATTATGTGGACCGCGGGGCCTCTGGCTGACTTTTTATCGAAGTTATTGGTCACTCTGTGAAATCCTCGCAGTAGTTTGTCCTGATGCCGAAACTGAATAAAATCAGGTCAATACTTCCTAGCTCCCATGTACATAATATGGGAATTTACAATATTCCGTTTGACTTTATACCGTATCTTTTGGTCTATCTACTTTGGATATTTTAATAAAATTCAGACAACGTCTGTTGTTGATAATAATGTGCCCGGTGCTAAAAACTGATAAAAGCAGCCCCATACTTTACCAAACCCTTTATACCTAATATGAAAATTTTCAAAATTCCGTGTATAGCGCTCAATACGTAAGATATCCTAGCAAAATTAAATTAACGTATAGCCTCGAATATACTGTAGCTTGGCGGCAAAAAGAAGTGAAGTCAATAAACGAACTACCCAAGCCACACATATTACAAATAATGATTATCATTATTCTAGTACATTCCATGACTCTGTCTATATAATTTTAAGTTACTCAATAAAAGATGTTTGCAAACTAAATAAGGATATTTCGAATAATATTATGTCCTTCGGTAATTATGGCTGTTATACCTTATATCATGAATACAGATAAATTTCCTTAGTTAGATTGACTTTCTGAGTATAAGCTCTAAAGTAAAAGTTAATATCATGCCAAATATGATTGCAATCCATTCACAATTTCGTCGAATTACAAATGTTGAATTCTTACGCAACATTCTTTAATATAAAGTTTTTCCCCGCCTTTTGTCCTTCTAATATCGAAATTGAATATTTGTGAACTTACTTTAAGGAAATTTGTTTTGTGCGGTGATTTCTTGTTGGCCGATAATAATGAGAGTACTAAGTTGGAACTTGCAGAACGGCTGCGTCAATTAACTTGAGCAATTTACAGGTTGCAACAACCGAACGTTGAACCATACCTACAGTTTTTTATAAATCTATTGGTTCAAGACAAAATCAGAATAATTCATTCCTGTATTCAAACGCTTCACACTCAGGTGGGGAAATATCACGTAATTCGATATGAATTACTGCAGGGAGTATTATTAAAATTATCGAATCTGCTAACTCTACTCTTGCTCCTTATAGAACTGTTCTAAAATTTGATGGAAAAATCGATAGGTTTTACCAAATGACTTATTCAGATAAAAGATGTATTAAAGAATGAGTTAAGTGTTTTAAGGCAGGACAATTTGTCATCAGTGATTACTATAATAAAATAGACAAAACGTTTTCTTTGATTATAAATATTCAGATAATGGTGGTGTGCTTATAGCTGCTGAACGAGCATCAATATCAATTGATAGGAACCAAAAGCCAAAATTTAAATAAACCAACCCCAATGGAAATTGATAAAAGTTCAAGCTTCTTAAACCTATGCCATCATTTGCAAAATTTCAGCCTATCCGATATCAGTAGCTTCATTTATTAACAGTTGAAGAAGGATGAAATCGTTTCTTAAAGATGGTATCATTCAAGAATCTTGTTCGCCATAATTCTCCAGTCACGTTGTATAATATCTAAATAAGGTAAACGATTTTAGAAAAATCAATAAAAAACGATTCCTGATTGATACCCTATTCCAGATAATACTGTAATATTAGCTAACCTAGAAATATTTAAATTTCTTATAGCATTGGACTTAAAATCAGGCCTCTACCATATCAGAATGTGGCATGATAGACAAAAAAAAAAACATGTAGTATTAACAATGGGAAGTACGAATTTTTTCGGTTACCTCTTGGTCTGACAAATGCGCAAGGCATATTTCAAAACACTTTTGACGAAAGGAAAATATTGTCACGTTTATATTGACAACATAATCATACAATCCCCAAATGAATAAGGGCATTTGGCACATATCGATTATATTATGCAGAACCTGGAAATGCTGGAATTCGATTGTTTTCAGAAAAGTAAAAATTACACCTAACCCTAACACCTAATTACCCTAAACACCTAACACCTAACAACAAACACACCTAAAACACCTAAAACAAATAGAGTTAAATATAGACATATATAAATAAATGATCAAGATGAAAAGAAGAGTTGAAATCCGGATGACCGTCTGTCTGTCCGTCCGTCCATGCAAGCGACAACTTGCGTAAATATTAAGATATTTTGTTGAAACTGATGGTATTGCAGATAGGCGTAATTGGACATCCAACATTGGACATTGAAAATGGATGAAATCTGATAAAACCGCGCCTACTTCTCATATACTACAATTTTAAATTCGTTTGATACTTTCAATTTACAGTATACCAATCAATTAACAGCGAAGATATTGGAGCGTAACCTTGCACAAATACTACCTTTAAGGTATGCCATCTCATGCGTAAAAATAGTTGAAATTTTAATACAACTTTTCAAGCCACCAGATACCCAATATTAGGACCTCAGTCCCTATATCTGATCTTTTACCTAAAATATCGAGAAATCAGTAAGATCCTGTAAAAAAATTTGAGGATTATCCATCCATAATAATAGTGTGCTCTGATGACAAAATGGGAAATACTTCCCCAAGCCCTTATATACCTGATATACGGATCTTCCAACTTCCAGTAGACTTTATACCATATATGGTATAATATATGAGTGGTATGGTCAATATATGAGTTATCTCTGTGAAATTCATAGAGCGTCTCTTTCTTATAACAGTGTGTCCATGTGCTTAAAACGGGTAAAGTCGGGTAAGCACTTCCCCTATTTATCTAGTATAAGAATTTTCCACCTCCGTTACTTGTTGAATTACTCAATTCTAACCACATCTGGGCTAAGTCTTCTATACTAAATTATACATGGCTTGGTACGTTTTTTAGTTAAAACGCTACCGTCTCTAAGGTCGAATGGCAGCCCCACTTTCTGGTAAGTTATCTTCTTCCCTCTTTGCTGCTTCATGATCACTGTCTTGTTCTCTGCTATTGGATTTAACAAATTTAAACATTGATGCAATATCAGTTAAGCAAAAGTTTCTAACTGATTGTGTCGCTGCACATAAGGGTCCAAAATACTAGTTACGAATTTTTTAGTTTAATCCAATACCTCTCCACACTTCTCAGGTGGAGCGGTATTTATAAATATTCCTGCGTCTCTGGAACCCAATCTCCTTGTGGAGATATTTAGGTGCGAGATATAAATGTGTGACCCATATGGTTAAATTTTTGCTCAACTGCGTAATTTCCTGCATTTACCTCTGATATAGCTTCATTTAAAAGTCCAGAAATTCCTCTGTTTGTGTTTTTTAATATAATCGATTATATGTGAACATCCAGTATATATTTAATATTTATATATTATTTATATATATATTATTTATACCTTATTATCCATATTGACTAATATGGATAAGTCCTATTGAGTTTCAAAATAAGACGATTATAAGCATTTATGAAACGATCCAAAATTTTTTATTTTTTTTGTGAGAAAAAGTTTGGGTTAATTAGCTTAACTTCAGAACTAACGAATAATCATCAAAAGAAATATTTATTTTACTAAGAGACAGAAAATCTTCCAAATTATTTGAATCCGAAGTATCTTCTATATGTAGAGTGGAATTTAAAATACTTTGAATTCTAACAGAGTTTTCTTTATGTTCTTCCAAAATTTTAGTTATTTCTAAAAGCGTAGCAATATTTGTGTGGAAGGCATTATTGGAAACGGTATACCAAAAGGACAAAATTGAATAATACAAGAACGACCGTGGTTATGCTTTTGATAACCTCAATAAATTTCCTGGTAGCTCACCGAACCATCTGCAGAAACATAATTGCCAATAAGGATAATCATATCAAAGAGTATCTAAGGATCTTGAAGGTTTATCCGGAGAGGATTATTAAGCCAATACATACCATGCATCTTGGTTAGTGAAAAATTCAGCTTCATTTGCGAAATATCCTTAGAATCAACAGTTTTAGACAGAATTAATGAAAGCTCAATCCACAGAGTTTCAGAAGCCGATAGATTTAAGAAGAAAGTGGAAGCCAAATTTTCGAATCATTGCAATTTGCCTTTTTTTCTTATCTTCCTAATACGCAGGAGAGAATCTAGCAGCTTTCAAAAGCTTGTTACCATTATCGTGTTGAATCACGTTTTGAACAAAGCTTTTGTTTAATAGATTTCGGAACACAACTCAGTTGCGACCTGAAAATTTCGAAGGTAAATGGATGTACTATTCTTAATTTGCATGTTTTAAATAATTTGTTTTTGGTCAAGAATTCACGAACAAGCAACGAAGTGTGAGCAGAATTTAGCAAAAGTGAGCAAAGTCATGAATTGTTTTTCCACAAATCCAGGCGTTTTTTTTTTCGGATTTTTTTACGCTAACTGTGTTGAATTTGAATTTGAAAAACATTCCCGTTATTTTCTGAACACACCTCGTATGTCAATTGGACTTTGCCCTTCACCTGCCGTTTTAACTAAAAGGTTATATTCGAAGTTTTCTATAAGAATGTCGTCCAAAAAAGTCTCTTGGCCGCATTGGTTCAGCAATGCAGATACAGGTGGGAATATTATTTTCTGGCAGATTATTATGGGAAATTTGTTCCGTATAAAGAGATTAAACCAATCTAGCGTCCTAGGCAGATGCAAGTATGTATAATGTGCTTACAATACAGACAGGTATTCACTAAGAATTGCAAAGCTTCCATAATCTTCGCAGAGCGTATGGTATCATCAGTCATACAATCATGACTGTATTCCATACCCTTTACAGTTACAACAATATAGAGTTACAACATTGTTAACAGGAATGGGTATATTAACAATGCCACCTTTACGCGAACTTTGCGATTGAAATCTCAAAAAGCGGATGGTCGTAAAAGACAATCCAGACCTTATTCGTTGTTCTTCAATAGAGGATTTTGATTCAAAAATCTTTTAAATAATCTGGTATTTCAAGAAAGTGTAACCCATTTGATAAAAAAATTTTGGATTGTTGTTTTGACAATCACATTTTTGCAAGTTGCAAGTTTTGCAAAAATTGTAGTTCCATCTTCAGAAGGAAACTGTTTAATTAAATAGAACGCGGCTGCAGAGTTCGGGTGATCTCGAGCAAAAGCTTCGTAACTTAATTTGCGTACTTGGTGTAAAAATATTAATATCTCACAGCAATTGCATATTTCGTACAGTCTTCCTTTTTCCTTATATTTTGAAAATAAATGTTTCTGAAATCTGTTAAATTACCACCTAATCAGTTTCCCTTTAATTTTTTTCTCTCGTTAACCTAATTCGTTGGGACTGCCTTTCGTTGCTATTTGCGAGATTATCTCTATGGACGCTATGGACTGACTGTCTTCATGTCTGACTTCTGAAGCTGTCGATAATAACGCTCTCTTCTTCTACGCTCTTCTTACTTCAGAATATCTTCTGTTATGTTCTCTTTGCATATATTTACACACGCGCTCTCAATTCCTGTTATGAAACTGCTCAATTTCCTGAAGAGTTGGGTTTTGACGTCGAATTCCATATTCCTTAGTGTTCTTATTTTGCTCTTCAGAACGAATTTGAGGATTTTGTCGCCTAGTGCTATGTTGAACAATGTGTCTGAAAATTGAAATAAATGGCGGTAGCATTTAGGCTGATACGGTCCCAGTTTGTTTACTATTACATCTTAAGCGCAGGATCTTGAATTTTTTTGATACTACACCGCTAACCCTGTACAGTATTACGATATAACTCGCAATTTTTAAAATAAAGTAGGATTTCACATGCGCTAAGACAAAAATTTTTACTCCATTCATACATATGCGATAAAGTAAGTACCGCTAAGTTTAACGTGTTGACTTAATTTTATTAAGATGTTCGATATATACCAAGTTAAGTTAGTCTAAAATTCCAAACTATCATTTTAGTTATATAAGGGCTGAGAGAATATAAACACCGAATATCACCAAATGTTTGGTTGAAAATGAAAGATTGCCTTCATACTGACCAACATAAACAGCTTAAATTCAACCACTTGAATAAAAATCAATATCTTCGTTAAAGGTTAGGGAAACACATTTTCATCAATTTCATCAAGTTTTAGCAACCAACCAGATTATATCTAAAGTAACATGTTCACTTAATGCAATTAAAATATCGCACATATTAACTGATATGTTCCGCAAGGGATGAAGTTTGATATCCAAGAAAATACGTTCTTTTAATTCTGTTAAGATATATTCGGTCTAAAGTGAAAAATAAAGACATAATTCGTTTTACTACATACATGCGAAATAGGTCAAGATGTTGACTAAAATGTGCTCGAGAAAATATTTTCGGGTAAATTTATTAAGGATAACTCAAAATTTTATAGATGTATTCGGCATCTAGTCTGCTAGAATAACGATAATTACTATATGTAGTATAAGGTGTTGGGTTAATTCTTGAACCGATTTCACCCGTTTTTAGCACAAAACTACAGTATATCTAGCAATATCTTCATTGTTCATATGTTCATTTAAATTTGCTTTATTTTAAACATTTTTACTTACTTTTTAAATATTTTCAAACCATAGATGCTCCTCCCTACTGCAATTCCTTGCACAAATTTACCGTTTTGTATTTTAATTTCTTGCTTAGTTCTCACTCTATAATTTTTCAAATAACGGTATGTTGTAGGTGAGGCAGTGCTACGATTCCGCCCATCTGCAATACCAATCTTCTTAAAGTGCCAAGGAATACGCGCACCAAGTTTCATCAAGATATTTTAATTTTTTTTTTCATGTTATCGCCTACAGATTGATGGAGGCACGGAGAGACAATCACCCGGAATTCAACTCATCACGGTAGCCTGAATATTTATATATAACATATATAACTCCATATCTATCTCGATTAAAACAAAACTGTTATACTCCGTTGCAACATGTTGTTCAACATAGCGCTAGGCGAGAACATGTTAAAAAGAATTGTTTTTTTATTTAAAGGAAATTAATAACTGAGAAAAGTTAAGAGCTTTACCTTAAAGTTTAGAAGGGAAAAAGATAGAGTCTGCAAATGAATTCTTTGCAAAAGGAAAAATAGCATCAAAATTCGGCTTTAGGTTCAGCTTGCAATAACAGAAATAAATATTTTCGGTTTTCCTATTACTATAAGTATTACTATAAGTACAAAATTTAAAAGACAAAACATGAACTTAAAATGCAAACAAAGTGTACATCAACTCAAACATTGTGCTGTCTATTAATCATTTGCAAAATGCAAACATCTTTGATAAGTAATGCTCAAAATAAGTAAAAAAGTTAATTTTAATTTCTTATTCAGTAAATGGGTCATTTGAGCAGATGCAAACCATGTAGGCGACGATTTTCTTCCTCTCGGCACTGATAAGCATTCGTCGCAAGTCGTTTTTATTTGTTTGGCTCGTTTTAGCTATTACTCTTTTAAAAACGTCCACAATTTTTAATGGGGTTTAAGTCGGTGGCGATCTTGGTCTTGTATACGACCCTGATCTTGCGCAACAGATATTTGTGTTTTTGGTCATTGCCTTGGGACTGATTGGATTTAAGCCTTCTTTAGTCATGGGGATCAACAAAAGCAAAATTAAACACGCTTCTGATCAATTCAATTTTATACTCTCGCAGCATGTTGCAACAGAGTATAATAAATTTGATCACGGAAGGTTTGACTGTGATATCTAAAACAAGTTGAAATAGATAAGGAGTTCTATATATATATACGCACGACGAGACGAATTGAATTCCGAGTGACTGACTGTCCGTCCGTTCGCCTGTGCAAGCGATAACTTGAGTAAAAATTTAGATATTGATTAAACTAGCGACACATATTCCATTTCATTATGGTAAAGCTGATATTGCCGACGTTCGGAGTCGAGCCCACGAAATCCAAATAAGCGAAAACTTATAAAGTGCTATTATTAAGTTCCAAATTATAATACAAAATCTAATATCTGTAGTTCAAAATTTTTTAGAAAGCAATTGTCCAATTATAAGTTTAAGGTACATATCCCATAAACCACTAAAGCTATAAGACGAAACTTTCTCAGAACTAGTCTTTTTAAGACTTCCTTATCCACTAGGATAATTAGTTAAATCAGATGATAACCACGCCCAAGTACCACGGTTACATGGAAATGGAATGTGTTAATTTGCCGAAGAAACACTGAAGAAACTCTGAAACATTATATCTTGCACTAATATGATACGCAAGTGTCGCACATAAATCCGTTAAAAAATTGGACAATAGCTGTTGCAACGCCCACTTTACCGAAGCCCCAGATACCGAAAATGAGGTTCTCCTCTTCTTACTAGAGCGACGAACAGACAGTCGTCTGAAATTCAATTCCTCACGTCATTCTGCTCATAATGACATATATAACTCTATATTACCGCGATTAGTTTTATGTGTTTCAAACAACCGTTAGTTGTACAAAACTTTTACAATATAGAGTATAATTGTGTGGAATTAGGAAAAGAAATATTTATAAAGTAATCCAGTTATTTAGATGCAAAAATTATGGTTTACGCACTTTTTATGATAGTATGATAGTAGTACGATAGTAGTATAATAGTAAAATCGTGTTGACGCTTAAGACAATGATGAATGAAATATTACTAAAAAATAATTAAAAATTCAAAAATTCGATGAGAAATATAACATAAAATCGAAAAAAGGAGACAAAAATTTATTCATGGTAAGAAAAATATTTTGCAAGGTTTTCGACATTTAGATGTGTTTTGCGTCATGACAGCTAGTACATATAAAGTGAAAAGTACAGAATTGCAGGAAAAACCACTTTGAAATATAAAAAGCTTCCGAACTAAGTATATTCAAAAAACCAAGTTCCCGTAGGTAGTTATATTAAGGCTTCCAATCATTGAGCGAGGAATAAAGGTGGTGGTTTCTGTTCATAATACGATGCCATAATTTTGTACCTGATGGCCCTTATTTAGGTTTAAATTTTTAAACCACTTCAGTAAAACGAAATTAAATATTCTGTGTGTTTTATTATAGCAGCTTCCTATATTTTTTGGAAGAAATAGTTTAATCATAGTTTTATGACATAGAGATATAGTATAGGACGAGTAAATAAAAAAATATACAAATTACATCATTCAGTGTTAAATTTTTTTTATCCTATTACACACACACTTCCTTGATTCATGTGTTTGAGATTCATTGCTTTGATCTTCAGTTTTTGTTTTGCGAACGCATCACCATAGTTTGTTTGAAAAGTCCCAATTATCTTTAACTTCCAATTTTTCTTGTTTTATTCTGAATACTTTATTAATTGTGTGTTTTGCAAATCGAGGTCTAGTTAATAATAAGAATGAACAGGTAGAATGTAGAAGTAGAAGGTGGAAGTAGATCTATACTCATTGCTTTTAAGTAATGAGGTAAAATAACATTAGGCACAAAAAGAATCAACTACAGATCAGGAAAAGACCAAACGAAGCCGACCGGAGGACAGGCCCACTTTAGAGGGCAAATCACCTTGAACTTGAAGATCAGCCTGAAATCAAACAAAGTAAAGGCTACAAAGATTTAGCAGAGGCGTTGACTGCAGAAATTGATGATAATAACGTTTTTATAAACCTTTTTATATATAATATAACTGTTATACACATAACTGTATATATGTATAACTGCTTTTGTAAACCTTTTAGAGGGAGCTAACGTTAATCAATACTGATACCTCAAAAAATTATATCCGTGTAATCTTCAAAACAATAGGATGGTATAATACCAGTGAATAGTCCATTCCCACTAAAAATCCATTCATGGTTTCAATAACATTATTGATACGTGTGCTATCAGTATTTTTGGAAAGGAAGACACATTTTTCTGTTGCCCGATCTTACAACGCCTTGCCCTATTTACAGACATCAATACGCCCATAGATCTAAAACCCAAAGCAGTAAAACACAACAAAGGTTCGGAACCTATGCAGTTTTGAAAAGGCCTAGATGTTCGCTGCAGACAAGTGCATAAAATTAAAGTTCCAAAATTTTGCAGACTCTAAAGAGTGGCTTCCGTAAAACACAAATATTATCCGTGAAATCCGGACAGAGTCCAACGATCCAATTTATCCGTAACTATATACATATTTAGTTGCTGCCCTGGTTGCAGCAAATTTTGTGAACATGTGAGTTCTGTGGACACCTTTTCGTACTCATAAATTCATTCAGCTTTTTTCAGAAAGCGGTAGATGATGTACTTCGCCAACAAATCGGTAAAGCGTAAACAATTTTCGTAAACATTTTCTGAAAAACCAAGGAAGAGCATTTCAGCTATTATCCTGAAAAGATAATCCACCAATTTCAAAACAATTTCTTACAGATTTCCCCATATTTTCGATAAAAAACCGGATAGAGGCACTGAGGTCCTAATATTGGCTGAAAAGTTATAATCCAATTTTATCTATTTTTATGCATAAGATGACATATCCTGAAGATATTATTCGTGCAAAGTTTTATTTTCACATCTTTTTTGCTGCTCGATTTATCTACTTTAAAGTGAAAGCATCAGATCAAACTTAAAATTGTGTTATATGAGATGGGGCGTGGTTTTTATCCGATTTCGCCCATGTTCATCATATTTTCTGCAAGATTTAATGTTTCTAACGTGTTGCTTTAGCGAGTTAACACACTTTTAGTAGTTTTCAACATAACTTTTGTATGGGAGGTGGGCGTGGTTATTATCCGATTTCAGCCATTTTCTCAGTATATGAAGAGATCGAAGAACTTACTCGGAGCAAGTGTGATTGGTATACCTTTAACGGTTTCTGAGATATATATATTTTACCTATTGGGGTGGGGCCATGCCCACTTTTACAAAAATTTTTACCACAGGTGCCCCACCCTACTAGAATCCTCTATTATATTACAGAATTGGTTATAGCACTTTATCTGTTTTTGATTAATGGCATTTTGTGGGTGTGGCAGATGTCCGATTACGCCCAACTGCAATACCAACCGTCTTACGGTGACAAAGAACACGTGTATCAAATTTCATCAAAACATTTTAATTTCTACTCAGGTTATCGCTTGCACGGACAGACAGACCAATATTACTAATTTCATTGACAATCACATATCTACAGATGATTCTGTGAGTCACGTGGAAAGCATTTGGGTTACCAAAAGCGTAATCACCGTAGGGCTTCTGCCAGAGACATAAGAGGACAACAATTTGGTCGTTTCGATACGTAATGTACAAAAGACATTTCGAGTTTAAGCGATTTCGAATATTTCCTGTCTGACAGCAGAATAAATATGTCTTTTGATGACATTTGCTTGACATTTTATTTGCTAGCTCTAAGATTATTACAACCTTAAATTTTCCTAAGAAGAAAAATAGAGAACTGTTTCATAAATGTTTATAATCCTCTTATTTTGGAACTCCATATGGAAAGTATGGATATCTAATATTTACTAGATGTATATGCTTGCTGTTCCTACACAATTAACTTTATTATTTATCAAACAGAGAATGTAGAATTCGATGTAGAAGATTTAACCCAGATGTGACTTTAGTTGAGTATTTCAGTAAAATTGTAATATTTTACTATCGATGACGGAATGAACAAGACCTTATTCAAAACGGTAGCGCGCGAATTTGCTTAAGTCATAGTATTCTAATTGAGGACAATCAAAGGAAATATTATTTTTTTGAGCAAAGAGGACTAGAAATTGTCTAATAAAGTCTTTGGAATGCAATAAACTTTGAAGGAAGTGCACAAATTAACTGCCTGTTGTGGAACATAAATTCAGGAGTAATATTTCTTCCGGAAATAAGCCCAATTATCTATTTGTTGGATTTGCATGGTGAAGATTCTACAAATATTGGTACTTAATCTGATTCAATATTAAACTACCCGCATTAATTTCAGTTGAGGAATTATTTTCTTTAGTTCAAAGTTCAAATAATAAGCAAAGAACCTACTTGACACATCTGCTACACCAGCACCATTTTATGAGTACATTGGAGGTTTACGAAAGAGTCGTTCGAAATATGCAATATATGAAACCCTAACAATTGTTTCTATTCTACATCTGGATCCAATCCAAGTTCCATTAAAGTTTCTCTTTGCGCACCAACCAATCAAGTAGAGACTTAGGGCCACTTAGGAATGACATAGTCAACACTATTAACTAGTCAGCACTATCATAGTCAACTGATGAAGTAGCGATGGTATTTTTTCAAATTTTCAAAACACACAGCCCCATCGGTGATTTAACGCTTATGGTGTTTGGTAATTTGAATATTTGAATAATACCAATGATACATACAACACTTTAGTTCCGCTTTGTGGGCCCTTGAGTTAACATAATTAATATTAATGGGCCAAAGAGAGAGTCAGGTGGTTGCTATAGCACTAAACCATACGGTATCCAGTACTATGATAAATGATGACATACCACTTATATTATATTAGAACTCGAATAATTAATTCCGAAGAAGTTCTCGATGGTTTATTTATTTTGGTTCAACGAATGGACGAATAATTTCAATGCCTTTAAGCTCGGCCGAATTTCAACAGAAGCTATTCTTTCCACTGCTAAAAACTCAGTTAAAGGAATGTGCATAGGATAAATATTACATAAGAATATTTTGGAAAGAGTTAACTTTTGAAAATCTGAGACACTGGGACTGCCTATGAATTGACACTAAAAACCACTGGTAAATGTATGATTACAGTGAATATAAACACGTGTGATGGGTTGGTTAAAGGGTCAGCTGGACAACTTATGCAAATTCAATTTCATTAATATTTTCCAAAAATTCCGTCCTCCAAATTCTTGGAACCTTCTGGTGGTTTGATAGCATGATCGGAAAAGTGTCATCCTCTTCAAAATTCTTGGACACCAATTGAAAAAGTTCTGGAATTTTTCAATACAAAAGGAATAAAAAATTTCAATTCAATTTCAAAAAGAAATCAATCTCCATTTGTTCTGGCTGCGGGAGTAACTATTTATAAAATCCAGTGTCCCACATAAACTAAAGTTGTTCTTCAGACTCGGTCCTGAATGCGTAGAGCTTCTCTATATGTCGCTTCACGTCGAGTTATTACTGCAGAAGGTCTCTTCGTTGTAGGAAATTTTATTCCTTCCAACAAAATTTCTGAGTCGGATCCAGTATTTAGCAATCTGATAGAATTGAACACAGCTGAAGCTCTGACAACAAATTTAAATTTTAATATTTCTCGAATATCGACACCACAAATTTTATTCATAATATTCAGAGTATCTACGCTCACATGAATAATACCTGATACTATCTTCAAATATCTTATATTTTGTAGAAATTTGGATTTATCTTCGTATATATTTTGAAATACCAGAATTTATTCTAATAATCGAGCTGAGGATAGACCGCACCGAGACAAGCAACCACAATAAACGCGGTATTATAATATATGCAAAGCATAATATTGCTAGTTCTATAGAACCAAAGATTATAAGATAAGTTATTCAGACTATAAAGTTTTAGATGCAGGTTTGTTTAAATGTTTCAACATTAATATTATGGTTGTGTTTCAGCTTTTTCTGTAAGACTACTCATTGCAGAACTGCATGTAGTCTTTACTACTGAGTTGTGTAATCAAAATGTCATAACTTTTGGATATTTTGACATTTGTCTAAAGTCTACAGGGAATACAGTGAGAAATCTTCTCCAAAAACGAAACTTAAGTCTCAAACTTGATGTAGAATATTCAACTACACCTGCGGCTACACAAATTGATTGGGCATTTTCAAACATTGATCATTCCCACGCACCACTGTGCAAAATCCTTTTCTATTTAAATATAAATTAAGAGGGCGTTCAATATTCAGCCGATTTTCCTATTGTGCTTTCTATGCCGAATTTTCTACAAAATCTGGAACACGTTTCAAATAATTTACCTCAAATCATTTTTTTTACTCTCGCAACAAGTTGCAGCAAAGTATAATAGTTCCGTTCACCTGGCAGTTGTTTATAACACCTAAAAGTAATCGAGTTTGATATAGACATACATATATGAATATAAATGATCAAGATGAAGAGACGAGTTGAAATCCGAGTGACTGTCTGTCCATCCGTCCGTCAGTCTGGCCGTCCGTCAGACAGTGCAAGCGATAACTTGAGTAAAATTTAAGATATTTCGATGAAACTTGGTACACATGTTCCTTCGCACACTGACGAAGTTGGTGTTGCAAATTTGCGGAATCGGACTATTGCCGCGACCACAAAATGCTGTTAAACGAAAACTTTTAAATTTGTATTGTATAACTAAGCTCCAAATAAGATATAAAACTGGAATTTGGTACAGGAAAATATTGTAGGGAGAGGCATCTGTTGGGTGAAAATTTAAAAAAGATGGATATGACCCCGCCCCCTAAAAGACTTAATGTATATATCTCACGAAATTGCTTAGAGCAAGTTTTTTTACCTCCTCCTCATACGGTGGGAAAATGAGTGAAATCGGCTTCTAACCACGCCCAATTCCCATAATATCATTATTTTCGAAACTACTTAAAGTGGGTTAATTCGGTTAAGAAACATGCATGCCAGAAGCATTAAATTTCACCACGATGGTATTTAAAGGCTTCAACGGAATCGTAGTAAAACTTGGACAATGTGAGTGGGACTACCCACTTTTAGGTGAAATTGTATTGTATATCTCAGGAACGGCTAAACCAATTTCAACTAAATTTGGTGTGTGAGTTTACATTTGCATCCTTATATTACAATGTGAAAGTATGCGCAATCGGAATACAAACATCCTACTTCCCATATATCAAAATTTTAAATTCTGAATAATCCTTTGACTTTACAGTATATAAATCCATTACCAATTAAGATATCGGAGCAAAACTTTGACAAAGAGTGCTTAAGGGTATGACATCTCACTTCTAAAAATTGTTGGAATCGAAATATAACATTTCAAGCTCCCAGAGACCAAATTTGTGTACCCAATGAATGTGACTGAATTTTTATCGAAAATACTGATCTGTGAGTTATATAATTGAATTTCAGAAAAAATCTTTACCTGATAATACTGTCCTGGTGTCGAAAGAGGTAAAATCGGGTAATTATTTGTTATAGCGTCCATGTACCTCATATAAAGATTTGCGAATTCCCGGTAAACTGTATACCGTATATATCAGTTGATATGTAGTTATGTCTGTGGAATTCAGAGAAAACGTATCGTACTAATGATAGTGTATCCTGTGCCTAAAATGGATGAAATCAAGTAGATATTTCCCCTAGCTCCCTTATTCCCTATAGAAATTTTCAAACTTCGAGTTGGCTTTACACCATATCAATTAGGTAGGTATTCTTTAAGGAGGTATCTTAATGAAAGTCAGAGAGAATCTTTTCCTGGTACTAATATGTTGTGATTTTAAAAATTAATAAAATCGGATCAATACTACCCCTAGCCCTCAAATAACTGATTTAAGAATTTCAAACTTCGGGTTACTTCGGTTATATGTAAGATTTCTTAGCAGTATTAATTGAACGTATAATATTTGATATACTATATGTTAGTTCCAAAAAGTCTGAAATCGGCCAACGAATTATAAGAGATCCAATATAATACATGTAATGATTTTCATTGTGAAAGAAGACTTTATGTCGAATACGTCCGTTAATGTGTAACTGATCTTCATAAAATTGCTTGGCAACATATTCTCGATTATAATTGTGTTTGTCAAAAGATGCTGCAATAAGTCTAGACTTTCCCATACCCCCAATATATCAGATATAGGGATTTCCGACTTTCCAGTAATTAGAGTGTCCAGAGTAATTAGGTTGATTTTAATGTTATATAAATATTTCAGATAAGAACCAAAATGTAGTAATGAAACTAAGTGATTTAATTTAATAATTAAAAAAATTGAATTTAATAATTTATCACCTATAATGTAAGTAAGTAATATGCCCAATAAAACCAACATTTTTATACTCTCGCAACATATTGCAGCTGAGTATATTAGTTTTGTTCACTTAACGGTTGTTAACACCTAAAACTAGTGGACATAGGTATAGACATATGTATATTTAAATGATCAGGATGAAGAGATGAGTTGAAGTTCGAGCAACTGTCTGACTGTTCGTTCGTGCAGATATTGATGAGACTTGAAACACGTGTTCTTTGTCACCATAAGCCGGTCGGTATTGCAGATGGACGTAATCGTAACCCTGCCACGCTCACAAAATGCCATTAATCAAAATACATAAAGATGGGAGAGGGTTATTTGGTACAGAGGATCCTTGTAAGGCGGGTCATATGTGGGTAAAAAATTTTCTAAAAGTGGGAAAGGCCCCATATGACCCAAAATGGGCCTAAATGACCTATAAAAATATGCCACAGTTAATGAAATCAGGTAAACGCGTCTCCTGGTCCCCATATACCTAATATAAGGAGATCAAAATTTCGGTTGGCCTTATCGTTATATATCGGTCAACATATATGATAGCTTATCAAAATTAAATGAATGTATAATGCTATATAAAATGAACAAACGATACGCTGTAGTGTAACTTCGAAAATGTGTGAATTTGGTGAACGAATTACTCCAACTCCCATATACTCATAATGATTTTTGTTATTATAGAAGACTTTGCCGATTATGATCTTCATTGAGTGAGTTATCCTCATAAAATTGCATGGAAACATATGCTCGAGTATACTTGTGTAACCTTCTTCTCTTAGCGTAAACATATCCGACATAAAGATTTCCGACTTTCCACCTGACCTCAAACCGTTTATGTTGGACAATATGTCTGATATTTTTATCAAATTAAGTGGACATGCTTTCTTAAACACAATGAAATTAAGCGCTGCATATGAATAACATCGGTCTAGACATTGGTCTAAGCCCCATATGCCTAATAAAAGGATGACCGATTATCTGCTTGACCTTTTCGTAATATACACCATATATTAATTTCAGGCCATTTGGTTGAGTTTATATCTTATATATTATATTATATATACATATTATATATATCATTTAAGTTAGTTGGGTTGATTTTAATACAAATATTTCGAATACAAAGGGAAATGTAGTAATGAAAGTAAGTGAAAATATGACCTATAATAGGTTAGTAAGATATCAAATATGAATGCAATCCAATTGCACTTTCGGCAAATAAAGAAAGATGAATTCTTACGCAAAATTTTTATACTCTCGCAACATGACGTACTTGACTATATTAGTTTTGTTCATCTAACGGTTGTTTTTAACACCTAAAACTAATCGGCTTAGATATAGACAAATATATATATATAAATGATCGGGATGAAGAGACGAGTTGAAATCTGACTGACAGTCTGTCCGTCCGTCCGTGCAAGCTATAACTTGAGCTAAAATCGAGATATCTTGATGAAACTTGGTACACGTGTTCTCTGTCAAGACGGTTGGTATTTCAGATGGGCGCAATCGGATTACTGCCACGCCCACAAAATTTCATTAATCGAAAACTTATAAAGTGTTATTGATCATTGGGAAATTGTGAGAGTATAAAATGTTCTTTTACACCTCAACTTGTTAGTTATCGTTTGAATTTGCAGTTGTAGTGCCTTCGGTTCTTCGGTGTTCGGAAAGAAACACCTTTTAACCAGCGGTAAAGTTCGTATGCCGGTTTCCATTTGCACAATTATTAATCTTATTTGACCCCCCGAAACCCGCTGAACCTTTTCTCTTCCGCCTAGTTGCCCTTCATTTATCGTTCGATATGGGAGAGTAACGTGGTATGGTAATCGTAATTGAATTTATGACTATCTTCCGTTTTCATCTACCAGATTACCAGAGTCCATACATGTGGGGAACACTTGGCGGTATAAATCATAAATATATATATATCATACATATATATATCTATATATATATACCCAATAATATATAAGGTATATAAAAACCAATACTTGCATGTTCTTAAATAATTCCAAGTAAGACTTGACGACAAATTTTTAAAACTCTTTCTTAGTGGCTTCTTAGGCTCTGTCACTCACAACTTTGAAGAAATCCGAGTCGTTCAACGAAATATTAGAATGCTCCAGTGCTCCGCTTTTGCCATAAAGCATACAAGGCAGCCATATAATCTTTTCTGTGGCCTTTATCTGTGCCGAAACGGAATTTTTTTGGAATAATTATGGGATGTAGTTCATTGTAACAGAGGGTGGAGTTTACCAGTTTTCCATTATAATGGATAGTTCATTTGAATGCAAGAATAGATTGAAAATAAGAAGTAAGTTTCATTTTTCGAGTGGCCGTGCTAAGAGCTACTTCGATTTATGACGACTGAAATAGTGAGTTTGAATGTATTTCATAATAGGTCCTTTTCTTCTAACGAAGAAGGAAAATCGATCCAGTGTTTCATCATCAGCATGAGTTATATGAAGACTTTAAATTTACCGACTTTCAGAGGATATTGCGAGGAAGAAACTTCGACCACAATTCGTGGGGTTCTGTCATCATTGGGCAGTTCAACCAGAGTATAGTGCTGATGAGGTGAAGAGGTCTATAGTTCCTTACCCCCAGATCCGCGCTTGCGATGTTTCCATTTTTCGGGACCAACTAAGTCAAAAAAAAACGGCTAAAACGATTTCTGAGTCCTACCTACGGTAGAATTTACGATCGGTTAATGTAAGATGGGTTTGAACAACTGAGAATAAGTTTTTAAGGAAAACATTCTGTTCAAATTGTCAAATATCAAGCCTTAGGCTTTCAAGCGTGCAAAATCCAGAGTCGTTTGGTTATGGCGTGCAGTGGAGATATAGACTCAATAGTATATAATCTGTTTTCGCTATACTTGCCTTATCTAAAATACAGAATTTTGTGTCAAATCATTCCCTTTTATGTTTTTTATTATTTCGGAAGGATTTGATGTTATCTTTTTTAAGGGAACCCGGCTAAATGTAAAGCTTTAATAACTTGCAATAGTGATTCCTACACTAATAACAGAATTTGACTAACATCCAGGATATGGTTCATATATGTTTGTGTTCGCAGCAAGAAAGTTGCAGAAGGTAAATTAGTTTCACTGGTTTTTGCCAATTCGTACAGTATTCTTATTGCTAAATAGGGTGCGTCAATTGATTTTTGCTGTTATTTTTAGCCGATTTTTAACCTTAGATGATTTAAATGATCTTTGGTGAGCCTTGATCAATTAATGATCTTAATTTGATTTAATCTTCTCTATGTTCAAAAGAGATGACCGCGTTGGGTTACAGAATTTTACTTTAATTTTCTGAATTAAAAGCTTGAATTTTTGCTGCTGTTTATTATATTGTATATTATTACTGGAATGGGCTTTAAAAAGTTTTTATTGGGGTCATTTTGATCAATTTTTGGGTAAGTTATTTTTATGTCTACTCGCTCTGCTATTTCATATCGAGTAGTGGGGAATTCTTTCATTTGATATCATTTTGGTGACTTTTTTCTTGCTACTAGGATTGGTCCCAATGCAACAAGGCGGCAAACAGGTAATATAGCAACGCTGCACAAATATTTACTGCAATAGAATCCCATGAATCGGAAGAAATGTTTTGTATTTCCAACATGTATAAACAACGAGTAATCGTATAGTACAATCTTGTAATTCTTGGCTGATTTCCTGTTGTATTTTTGGCAATTCATTAAATTTGTTATTTGGTTATCTACTAGTACACTTTCATTTTCCTATCTTTCAAATAGTGTATCCCTAGTCAGATTATAATTTTGAATTACTAAAATATCTACGCGAATATCTTGATGATACTGAGACGGTACAGCTTTTGCGTTCCTGAAGGGTTATAATCGTTTATGTATACGGTCGTAAACATGTTTCGCAAGGACACCAATCGGTTATAATTCCCACGAAATACTTTCGTATCAAAAGCTAGTATTTTTAGACATGTGCCTGTATTTAGATCTCCTTTTTGAGATGTAACTACTTTTGGAGGAGGAGTAGCAACTCTATGTGGCCCTAATAAATTAATTGTATCTAATATCCTTCCTTTTGGGATTTGATATTTGTCGAGACAGCTTTTGTATTTGGCTGAAGTCGCGCCCAAATATTACAAAGATATCTATTTTTAAAGTTAGAAGCGAATTGTCACTGACAACATAAGCCGAAATTTGGAGCATTATCTTTATAGTATATCAAAAGCAGTAGCAATATAGTAATAAAACTATCGCTTCCAGTTATAAATCTTGAAACTGAATTCTCTTTGGTTCCTTTTTGTTTTGCATCCTGTTTCGGGCGTATAGCTTCTGAGGTGTGCCTTGTGGTTTATCATCATCAGCCATTTTTGAAATTCTTCTAATTGAGGTGTTCTTGGTTGATCTGAATGCGTTTAAAAACAAGAAAATGAACTGTAGTTTGGCCTTTGTGATTAAACCTTTTTTGATTGCCATGTATTTTAAATAACTTCCGAATGTTTTTAATGTACTCACTGTTTCTATTTATTATCAATATTATGTTAAACATTTTTTCTCAAACGCCTTTATAACGCAGAAAATGATTTTGTTATTATTTAAAACTATATTAGTATATGATATATGTAAATGTACTCGGAATTTCTTTTTTTGTTAACAGATTATTTCCTGTTGGGTTCACACGTTATGCATTAACGCTACATAGGCCGAAATTGGCTTACATAGCTTTGCCTTTAAAAACTTGAGACTTGGACGCTGAACGCTATTCCAAGGGTAGCCGAGACCGCGATCAAATGACAACACACGCGCATCCACGTAAATGCTAATACTACAATGCCTTTCCGTCTAACTTAGGGAAGACTTAATTGAGCACCAGTGTGTAAATTGTCAAAATCTAAAAAAATACGATAACGCGTTTCATCAAATCCGGCTCAGATGGAGAAATATTAACAGTGGCTGGTTCATATGGCTGAGCATTGAATGAAAAATATTTCAGATATTTATTTTGATATTATAGCCGCATGTTAGGATTTGCTCATATTTTTATATGTTTAGATGCAATCAAATACAATGCTATGAAATCCCTTTTCCGAATATTTATGAATGTATGGGTGAATGACATTTCAATAAAATTATAATATTGCAAAGGAAATTTCGTTTACATGTATATATGTATATACATGTTTAATTGTTATGTTGTATGACATAATAAATAGTTTCATAATAAATATTATTGTATGTTATTGTATATATGTATATTATTGTATATATATTATTGTATCGTATATTGTTATTGTATATCACTTCCGATGACCTTCGTAATTTATAACTGACATTATGTAGTAAGTAGTATGTACGCCTTCAGATATTCAAGTCATGATACTATCACTTATCAGCACATGTGTACGAGTTTAATATTCTTTTTTTGGGTAAACGCGAGTTTGTGAGTCAATGCGTGATTTGAGTGAAGATATGTTTTTGGTAAGCATTAGCGTGTCTCGTTTATTAATCACATTTGCTTACTTCTACTTTTGGTATTCTTAATGGTATTTATACTAAGAAGTATATTTGCTTAATACTACTTCGTATTTTGTTTTGATACATTTCTTTTGTTGTAACACAAGGTTGTTTTGATGTTCAGGATATTATGACGAGTGAGTGCGATAAAAAAATACGTTCCTTAACTCCCCCCTGTGTTAAAATGAAATTTCCTCATTTCAAAACATCCGGGCTTGAAGTCGAAGTGTTTATTTTCGTATGCCTCTTTGAAATTTCTACATCGTTTGATGTTTTATGTATTTATTATATTTATATATTTCTAGATATGAATACATAATTAAAATTGAGGTTATAATTATTAGAATGAAAAATAGAGTAAAGTTCCAGGGGTGTTCTTCAATTCGTATTAGGAAAATACAAATTTTTTGAACATTAGTAAATGTATAATAAGATTCCGAAGTTAAAATTTAACACCTTTACCTGTTCGTTTAAGATGAACATGAACATATATCAACCAAACTTTCTCAGAGCAAGTCTTTCTAGCATTTCCTCATACATTGGGCGAATGAGTGAAATCGAATAATAACCACGCCCACTTCCCTTACCAAGGTTATGTTGAGAACTCTTAAAAGTTTGTTAACTTGCTGAAGAAATACGTCAGAAATATGAAATATTGTACTAAAGATAATAAGGAAGGGTTGCATGGGAATCCGTGTAAAATTTGGACAATAAGTGTGACATTGTCCACTTTTAGGTGAATTTCTATGTCTCATGAATGGCTATACCAATGTCAAAAAAATTGGTACCTGGCATTATATTTGCATTCTTATGTCACAGTGTGAACATGGGCGAAACATGCCTAACTTCACATAACACGATTTTAAATTTTCTCTGATTCTTTCACTTAACATAATATAAATCAAGCATCAATTAAGATATACAAACAAAACTTTCTACAATATAAAGACCACAGTGCCTATGGCTGACTTTATACGGAAAATATGGGAAAGTCTGTGAAATACGGTAATGAAATTCGGGGATTACCTTTCCACGATAACTACATACGTGTTCTTGTGTCAAAAATGGGGAAAATTGGGCAAATATTCCCCCTAGTCTCCATATACCTAATATAAGGATTTTCAACCTCCCGTTAGATTTTCTACCATATATTTCGGTTAATATATAAGTTATGCCTGTGAAATTCAGATAGCGTCTATTTCTGATAACAGTGTGTCCATGCTTTTAAAATTGATAAAATCGAATAAATACTTCCCCTAGCCCCAATGTACATAATGTAAGGATTTTCAACCTCCGGAACTTTATACCATAGATTAAGATATTTGCTATATATAAGCAAAAATGTAATTGTAATATTGTAATATAGTGTAAAATTGTACGTGTAATATTGGATATAATATGATATAATGTAAAATTGTAATATTGGATATACCATAGTTTAACGTCCAAAATGTGTAAAATCGGTGAACGAATTAATAAGATATAATAACGATATTAGAATTCTCGACTTTCCAGTTGACTTTAAACCTTATATTAAACACACGTTCTTAAACACAACGTGGTTTCGCGCTAAATATGAATGAAATCGGAGTGGACTATGGTCTAAGCTCCATATTCCTAATGTAATGATTTCCTTTTCTCTGGTTAACTTTTTGTAACTAATATATTTAACGAAACGACTTCGGATGAGTTTAAATTGCTTGTTTCCATTAGATATATTTTTATATATCTTGGACACGAAGCAAAATATAGTAATGAAAGTACGGGAGTTTATGATTTGTAATATAAGTTAATAAGATACCAAACATGGTTGTAATCCATTAACGGTTTCGTCGAATAATGAATGTTGAATTCTTACTTAATTTAATTTTAATAATTTCTTAATTTTTTAATATAAAGTTTTGCCAGCACCTGAAAGTATTTCCCCTCCTTTAACCCTTGCATATTGCGAGAATATAATGTGTTCGGTTACTTCCGAACTTAGCCCTTCCGTACTTGTTTTATTTACGTTTATTACAAATTAGTAACTTCAATTGAAGCATTATAATGTAGCTAGTTAAAATTGGCATTAATTAAAATGATGTCCTTAAAATTACTTTTCATAAAACTCCATTCCGCGCTGGGTTGTTCTGTTCTAGGTTTTTGTGTCCGTCTCGTTAAGTTCGGTCAATCTATCAGTGATATATTTAAGCTAGTATTTCTCTAAGCTTTTAGGTTTCTAAATGAATATATATTTTCCATAATTTTTTACTCTGATAATTAGTAATTGCTGTTATGGAAAGATATTCGCTATTTCTTTTTTATCATCATCTTCTTCGTAATTGTAACAGTACGGTAGTGTTCAGGATACAAATGTTTTAATTCCACTATCAAGGTAGTTACCAGCAAGTCAACATGCGCTGCCATCAGTGAGTTAGCCCCCAACTGCTTTGCCAGCCTTGTCTTATTTTTGCTTTTGTTTTGGGATCTTTTACATCTCACTTAGCTTGAATATGTTTAAATTTTATTTTCTTTAACGATGCTTTTTTAAAAATGTGCTTGTACTAGTCCGTACCAAATTGCAATCTCCTCTTAAATCTGTATATTATATTGCTATTAAATGAATTTTTGCGAATGCGTGCATAAAACTGTTCTGAAAAGGAATACTAAAACTGCTAGCAGAAAATGAGACATGTTTCTGATAAAAATCAGCAAGAATGAAACGTTGAGTACCGATTATTTTATAGTCAATACTATAGTAAAGGATAAAGAATACCCCAACTATTGCTAAAGTTATCTTTAGCGTTAACTTATAGACGTAAGCATAACTGTCTCTTTACTAGGTAAGCTGAAAATTTATCTCTATTAATTTTAATTAAGACCCATTTTTTTTTTTAAATAATAATTTTGAAGTAAATGAATAAATAACAGTTTTGTGTGTTTTTTATATTATATTTTTCAATTAAAGTAGTAAATCTCCAAATTAAGCAGTTACGTATGAAAACATCAAAAACAAGTAAGGAAGGGCTAAGTGCGGTGTAAGCGAACATTTTATACTCTTGCAATTTTCAAAGGTCAAAGCCGCGGGCTTGTTTTCAGATGTTGGTAAAACTTTATGTTATATTAAGAAATGCTGAGTAAGAATTCAGCATTTATTACTCGACGATTTGTAAATGTATTGCTATATATATATATACTGACTTTGTTGCATAACGGAATTTTGCGTCATATCTGTGATAATTTAAATCCGTGATAATTCTAAAAATTAAAATTTAATTAAAGCTAAAAAAAATTAATTCAAATTATTATTAAAATAAATTAATATATTAAATTATCCTTTATTGATTATATTAGTGTCATACTTTTTGCTACCCAATGACGTAATATTAATCAAAATAGTCACGCTTAATTTTGTTGAGACATCTTCCATTGAGATATACGCGATATAAACTCATGAACTCAAGAACGAAAATTAATATGCTGGGTATATGAGTTAAAAATTAAGCGGAGGTGTGAATCACTATATTAGCAATTTGGGTTTAGACCGATTTCATTCACATTCGTCGATAAACGATATTATGGCTAAGAAAACACTATATATCATGAAAATATTACACATAATGACCTAAGCAAACGGTTAAAAGTCTGCTGGAAAGTCGGAAATCTCTAGATCGAGTTTATTGAGGCTAGGATAAGGTCTGGTCTGATCGCATTAATCTTTGGCAAACTCCGGTATACTCTAGAACATGTTTCTACGGAATTTTATGAAGAGTGAGTTACTCATATTCGGCAAAGTCTTCTATAATTGCAAAAATAACATTTTTGACGAAAGCCCACACTCTCTGAATTTCTTCAAGATACCTCACATACTGATCGATATGTACAGAATAAAAACAACCTGAAGTTCGAAATTGTTTACATTATATATATGCGGGTTAGGGGAGGTACTTACCCGATTTTACCCATTTTTTAACAAAGAACACATCATTATCAGGAATAGGTGGTCTCTGAGTTTCAATAATTGATCTATATTTTCGGTGAAAAGTCTGCCGGATCACAGAGGTCTACATATTCACCATCTGGTTGATTGAAAAGTTACGATCCGATTTCAACTATTTTTAGACATGAAAGCATTATTTGTGTAGAGTTTTGTTTTAATATTTTTATTTTTGCTTGATTTAAGTAAGAGGTAAGAGGTAAGAGGTAAAATTTTTTAATATGTCGACAAAAATTTATATTGAACAATGTTGCAACGAATTCAATATTCGTTATTTGACAAAACTGTAAATGGATTGCAATACTGGGTAGAAGAGGAGAAAGGCAAATAGAGGGCCGAAATCATTATTTCAGGTGAATAGTAACTAGACCGTAGTCTGGACCAATTTCATCACTGTTCCAAGTCTTAATCTCTTATCGGACTCTCTGAACTTTCTTAGGATATCTCACAGATTTTACGCTATTTTCACCAAAAATTCGGAAATAAGCGCTGAGGTCTTCAGATTCGGTATCGCGTGACTTAAAAAGCAGTGGTCCGATTTTGACCACTTTAACCAAAGAGATGTTATATATTATTTTTGATTTATATATTCTAAAGCGGAAAAAAACATATGGAATTTAAAATTGTGTAATATGGGAAGCATACGTGGTTGTAGTTCGATTTCTTAAGGTTTCAAACTGTTACATAAAGATACCAAGATAATGTTAAAAAACCAAAAATTAGAAATTAGTTAAGTAGTTGCTGAGGTATAGCGCTACATCTACTGGACTGGGGCATGCACACTACCCATTTTTTATAACGCTTCACATGCACCCTTTCTCCCTTATGACCTTTTATGGCTATGTCTTTCAGTAGTTTACAAATAACCTCTATACAGGAGATTGGTATAATTATTATCAATTTTCACAACGTTGTATAAAATATAAGATTGTGTGACTTTTCAAATATTTTTAAACCGCAGATGCCCCTCCTTATTGTGATCATCTGTACCAGAATTCATTTCATGTACTTCTTTAACTTAATTTGTGGCTTAGTTATAGCACTTTATAATTTTTCGCTTAGGTCATTTTGTGGGCGTGACAATGATCCGATTTCGATCAGCTGCAATACCAACTTCCCCACAGTGCCAAGGAACACGTGTACCGAGATTCATTATATAATCTAAATTTTTACGCAAATGATCCCCTCCACGGCCAGACTGACAGACGGACATCCGGAATTCACTCGTCTCGTCATCCGAGTCGCCTTGATTTGTATAGCTATATGTCTACCTCGATTATTTTTATGTGTTACAAATAGCTGTTAGGTGAACAAAACATTTATTCTTTGATGAAAGGTTCATTAGTTAATTTTCATTTCACATTATTCTTATTTCACATTATTATGGATTCATTCCACAATAAGAACTTACTGTGATTTGGTTGAGGTTAGCTGGCGGTTGAATAACGTGACGTAATTTTTTGGCCTTAATATTGAGAGAGTGATAGGAACCTGTAAAAATAAGTGAAGAATTGTATATAGAAACGAGTGAAAGTTACAGAGATAAAATATTTTTATAATCTTAATTTAACTAACTTAACTTTAACTAACTTAAGTTAACTTTGTCCACTAACAATCGTTAGCAAAACATAGAAATAAATGAGTTAATTATATATGTATAAATTTATACCGGAACGGCATTATTCGACACAACATTAAGTACCATCTATCTATAACCTAGTGCTACAAATACAAAATGCAAAATTTCAAAATTGCTGTTATGCTCGAATCTCCTGAAAATGCGATAACTTTCAAATCAATAACACCATAGCAGATAATATTGCTACAATGATAAAAAGCGCTTTCATAAATAAAATATAGTAAAATAAATATGATTTGATAATAATTCTATTCATGTTCAACAAATCAAGAAAGTTCACAAAACAATATAAAAAATTTTAAATTAAGCGAGATGAAAAGTAAAAAAAATTGTTAAATTTATATTCAACATTATTGTGTTAGATCTAGAACTAGCGAAAACTTTATATCATTTAGGTTCATCTGGTGAAAATGCGGCGATTCGGAAAGTAGTTGCACTGTTTAGAATAAGAGATGGTGGAGCCCTTTACAAGATCACAAAGTATTTTTGTCTGTTTTGGAATTAAAATATATCATATATTTGTACAATTCAAAGCGTAAGCTTTAAATTTACGTCAAAGCAGATATCGCGTAAGGATTGAACATTGCTTTTTACTTCTGAAAGAAAATTTGTTAGTCTCAAATAATTAAGGATACCTACTCAGGACGAAAGAGGTTATAATCTATGTGCTAATTGGTTTATTGTTTGCTGCATATAGCATAACATCTTACGAGCTTCTTCTGAGGATGTAGAACATGTGAGAAATTGGTTGTCGATAACATGTAAAAACCGGATGAACTTCCTCCTTATGAATATGTTCAGCCAAATTCTGAAGCAAAAACCCAGCGAATTCTTTGCATACATTCGGTGACCCATAAAATGTTTTCCTTTAAAATATTTTCTACAATGAGGAACATTAGATTTTACTTTTTTTTACTTTAACAGGTGAAAACTTTCTGTGCAGAATATCCTATACGCTGGTGCAGGATATAAACTCTTACAAATCCGCTCAGGCGTAGATCCATACGTGCATACAAGGTGTGTTCAAAAATTACTGGAATTTTCGTTTTTTGGAAAAATATTTATTCATCGCCTTCAAAACAGTCTCCATTCGATATTATACACTTATGCCAGCGCTTTTTCCAATTGTCGAAACACTTCTCAAACTCGATTTTTGGATAGCCTTTCGTTCTTTCAGCGATGGGCATTTAATGTAACCTATACTTGCAAAACGACGGCCCTTTAAGGTTCTCTTTATATTTCAAAATAAGGAAAAATCACACGCATGTCTAGTGAATATGGAGCCAAGGCATCGGTTTTTGACCAAGGATTCACGTACAAGCAACGAAGTGTGAGCAGAATTGAACAAAAGTGAATAAAAGCCATGAATTGTTTTTCATGATGCACTATGTTCACTAAATTCATGATGCACTATGTCATTAAAGTCGAGGAACACAGTCAAAGAACATTCTCGTTATTTTTTGAACACACCTCGTATATCTTAATTACTGAGAGACATCTAAAAAATATTGGATGAGATTATTTCGCTTAATTCGAGTGTATTGAATCACTCCGGTTGACTTTCCACCATACTTATCGGTGAATGTATGAAATATATATTGATAAACTGAAATGAGTATGATACAATTAGAACATTATCATGTGGTCTTAGAAAATTTTTAAATCGGTTTGTATCTTCCTTCAGTCCACTTCCTTCATATCCACTATAATAGTTTTCGTCCCTAATGCTAAAATGTAGCGGTTGGTGTCGGGGTAAAAATATCGCTAGTGATACAATCAAAAGTTATATATATGCGCTGATGTATTTTCAGCCAGGGATGTCAGTCAGAATGTGACATGCAGAACTACACTGCCATTAATTATTGTTAAGATTAGATGTGTTTTCACCTATCTTTTGTCGAGCTCTACCAGCTAGAGCTGTTTTGCACGCCCCAATTGATCGCCATTGTAATTTTCATGTAGTACAGTTGTCTTTTAATACTCTCGCAACATGTTGCAACATAGTGTATTAGTTTTGTTCACTTAACCTTATTTTTAACACGTAAACGTGCAATTTGATATAGCGAATCTAAATAAGGAGGGGCATTTTTGGTTAAAAAAATTTTTGAAGATGGGTATGGCTCCATCCCTAATATGTTTAAAGTACATATCTCACAAATCACTTAAGCTATATCAACCAAATTTACTCAGAAGAAGTCGCTCTAACATTCTAATAACCATTCCCACCTGAAATACAAAGGTTATGTTGAAAACTACCAAAAGTGCGTTAATTCGCTGGAGAAACACGTCAGAAGCATTAAATTCCAAAGCCAAGATGGTACTTAAGGGTTTTAACAAAATCTGTATAAAAATTGGACAAAGGGAGAGGTACCGCCCACTTCTCGATGAAATTCCTTGTTTTAGGAACGAATTAACCCATTTACACCAAATATCGCACTCGTATTATATTTGTATCCCTGTAATAAATTGTGAAAATGGGTAAAATCGGATAACAACCACACCTACTTCCCTTACAACATAATTTTAAATTTCGTCTAATTCTTTCACTTCACAGTATATAAATCAAACACCAATTAAGATATTGCAATAAGGTTTTGCGCGAATAGTGTATTCAAGATATGCCTTCTCATGCCCAAATAAGGTCGAAATCGGATTATGTCCTTTCAAGACCCCAGGTATGCAATATATGGACCTCTGTGCTTATAACTGGCTTGATACCGAAAATATCGGAAAATATTTAAGGAATCGTAAAGAAATTCGGATAGTATCTTTTCATGATAACAATGTACCCTTATGTCAAAAATGGGCAAAGTCGGATAATTATTGGGTTGTTCGGAAAGTCATTTCGTTTTTTTGGGGGAACATGAAAGACAGTTTTCGTATAATGAATAAATATTTTATTAAATTATATATTGGCCATTCTGGTCCAACACCTTTTGCCATCTTTCTGGCAGTAACATAATTCCCCTCTCATAAAAGTTTTGGTCCTTGCTGGCAAAAAACTCGTCCAGGTGGTTTTTGACATCTTCATTTGAGGTAAAGGTTTTGCCATCCAAAAAATTTTGCAGGGACCGGAACAAATAGTAGTCGGAAGGCGCCAGATCTGGAGAATATGGTGGATGTTGCAGTACGTCCCATTCAAGCTGTAAAAGTTTTTGGCGAGTGACCAAACTTGTGTGAGGTCTCGCATTATCCTGGTGGAACACTACACCCTTCCTGTTGATTAATTCGGGCCTCTTCTCTTTAAGTGAATCATTCAATTTGTCCAGCTGATGACAATAGACTTCTGAATTAATCGTTGTATTGTCCGGCAAAAGCTCAAAAAAAACGATTCCTTTGACATCCCACCAAACGGAGAGCATCACCTTTTTTTGGTGAATGTTGGCTTTTGACACGCTTTGAGCCGGTTCATCTTTTCTGCTCCATGACCTCTTGCGTTTAACATTGTTGTATACAACCCATTTTTCGTCCCCAGTAATAATCCGCTTCAAAAATGGATCATTTTCTAGACGTTTGAGGAGCGAATCACACGCGTCAACACGACGACACAAATTTCGCTCGGTAAGGACATGGGGCACCCACACATCGAGCTTCGAGGTTAAGTCCATGCCTTTCAAATGGCCATAAACAGTTGAATTCGACAAATTTAACCTCTCACCGATCTCTCGTGTGGTGATTCGCCGATTTGCATCAACTAATGCCTTTATCGCATCTTTGTCAGCTTCGACCGGCCTTCCAGACCGTGGTGCATCTTCGACATCAAAATTGCCGGATCGAAATTTTGCAAACCAGTTCTGGCACTGGCGTACTGTTAACACGCCTTCTCCATACACATCCGTCAATTTTTTTCTCGCTTGGACAGCATTTTTACCTTTTCTGAAGTTAAAAAGTAAAATATGACGAAAATGCTGCTTATTGCTCTCCATATTTAAAAAGGCACCAACCAAAAACTACTGGGTAGAATTAATAGAACTTTTTCACACACAAGCCTTGCAATATCAGCTCTCATGACATATAATGGTTATGGGGCTTAAGTGTGAAGTTAGTTTCGAAAAAACGTAATTAAGTCCTCTGGCGGGAAAAAACGAAATGACTTTCCGAACAACCCAATACATCAGCTAGCCCCCATAAACCTAACATAAGGATTTCAAACTTCTTTGGTTGGCTTTATACCATATTTATGGTATATATCGGTCAAACTGTGAAATGTCTTAATGAAAATCAGTTAAGATCTTTTTCAAGTAATAATATGTCGTGATGTCAAAAATTAATAAGATCTATTCAAATCTTACCCCTAGCCCTCATATACCTAATATAAGAATTACTAACATCCGGTTGGCTTTATACTGTATATATCAATGAAAATGTAAGATATCCCAGCAAAATTAAGTCAACTCGTAATATTTGATATACTATAGTTCAATGCCTAAAATGTGCGAAATCGGTCAGCGAATTGCCCCAGCTGCCATATACTACATGCAACGATTTTCGTTATTCTGACAGACTCTATGCCGAATATGTCGGCAAGTGTGTGAGTTATCATAACAAAATTGTGTGCAAACATTTTCTCTAGTGTACAGTCCAGAGCTTCTCTTAGCCCAAATATACCAGATATAATGATTCCCGACTTTCGAAAAAGACACCCTAACGCGAAACAAAATATAGTAATGAAAGTACGTGAGTCTATGACCTGTTATGTAAGTTAATAAGATACCAAACACGATTTTAATCCATTGACGCTTTCGTCGAATAATGAAAGTGGAATTCGTACACACATTTTTTAAGATAAAGTTTTCTCAGCACTTGAAAACATTTCCCCCGCCTTCTTTACCTAGAGATCAACTGGAAACAACTCGAAGACAACTAGGACACCTTAGAAGCTTATTATATCCATACTCAGCTGACACAGATTTTTTTATGAGTCGTTTACTAAAAGTGCGTCCGAATAAAGTGATGGTTTTCTGTGATATTAATGCTAGGAGTCAAAAAGTCGCGAATAATTTCCGACAGCGCTCATTGCGAACATTTTAAGTCAAAAATTTTTCTTAATCGCTGGAGATGATTTAATGATAGAAATGCAAATTTATCCCTCAGAACCCGGGATTTGGAGATAAGTATTTTTAAAAGTCGTTGCATGGGAATTCTCCGAGTTATACTAAACACAAATGTTTGGCAGCTATTATTTTAGGAAAATATATATCTCTAGAAAACACCCCATATAAATTATATTATCCCATATAAAAAATATATCTTTAATGTGTGTGGTTTAAATTTAATTAAAGTAAAGTAACTATCATCAGATGGAATGGTGGATGTATTGGGTTGTTCGGAAAGTCATTTCGTTTTTTCCCGCCAGAGGACTTAATTACGTTTTTTCGAAACTAACTTCACACTTAAGCCCCATAACCATTATATGTCATGAGAGCTGATATTGCAAGGCTTGTGTGTGAAAAAGTTCTATTAATTCTACCCAGTAGTTTTTGGTTGGTGCCTTTTTAAATATGGAGAGCAATAAGCAGCATTTTCGTCATATTTTACTTTTTAACTTCAGAAAAGGTAAAAATGCTGTCCAAGCGAGAAAAAAATTGACGGATGTGTATGGAGAAGGCGTGTTAACAGTACGCCAGTGCCAGAACTGGTTTGCAAAATTTCGATCCGGCAATTTTGATGTCGAAGATGCACCACGGTCTGGAAGGTCGGTCGAAGCTGACAAAGATGCGATAAAGGCATTAGTTGATGCAAATCGGCGAATCACCACACGAGAGATCGGTGAGAGGTTAAATTTGTCGAATTCAACTGTTTATGGCCATTTGAAAGGCATGGACTTAACCTCGAAGCTCGATGTGTGGGTGCCCCATGTCCTTACCGAGCGAAATTTGTGTCGTCGTGTTGACGCGTGTGATTCGCTCCTCAAAGGTCTAGAAAATGATCCATTTTTGAAGCGGATTATTACTGGGGACGAAAAATGGGTTGTATACAACAATGTTAAACGCAAGAGGTCATGGAGCAGAAAAGATGAACCGGCTCAAAGCGTGTCAAAAGCCAACATTCACCAAAAAAAGGTGATGCTCTCCGTTTGGTGGGATGTCAAAGGAATCGTTTTTTTTGAGCTTTTGCCGGACAATACAACGATTAATTCAGAAGTCTATTGTCATCAGCTGGACAAATTGAATGATTCACTTAAAGAGAAGAGGCCCGAATTAATCAACAGGAAGGGTGTAGTGTTCCACCAGGATAATGCGAGACCTCACACAAGTTTGGTCACTCGCCAAAAACTTTTACAGCTTGAATGGGACGTACTGCAACATCCACCATATTCTCCAGATCTGGCGCCTTCCGACTACTATTTGTTCCGGTCCCTGCAAAATTTTTTGGATGGCAAAACCTTTACCTCAAATGAAGATGTCAAAAACCACCTGGACGAGTTTTTTGCCAGCAAGGACCAATACTTTTATGAGAGGGGAATTATGTTACTGCCAGAAAGATGGCAAAAGGTGTTGGACCAGAATGGCCAATATATAATTTAATAAAATATTTATTCATTATACGAAAACTGTCTTTCATGTTCCCCAAAAAAAACGAAATGACTTTCCGAACAACCCAATATTATTTGGGAATACATTCACCGTTATATCTGTTCAAGTGTCAACCGGAAGTCCGAAAATCCTTACATAAGGTATATGTCCACTTTTAACACCAGACCATATTATTATCAAGAAAACTTCATATCATATAAGTCAGTCATTAATTGGAAGCTTCAATCTACCTTATCAATCCGTCAGATTGATATGAGAGATGAGAGCTGCTATAATTAAGAGCACTATTTGTGTAAGGTTTTATGGCGATGCCTCCACTCATACCTGATTGTAAAGTGAAAGGATCTGACGGAGTTTAAAATTGTGTTACATGGGATGTAGGAGTGGCGTGTAACATAGGAGTGTCAAGGGACTGTTATGCTCCAAATTAGGTTTAAATTGATGCAGTGGTTGCGGAGCTTTGAGGCTTCACCTAAAAGCGGACCGCACCACGACCATTGTCCAACTTCTAAACCGATTTATTTGCAAAACATGCGTGTAATCCTTAAATTTAGATTTAATGCTCCTTACGTTTTTCTTTACTACTTTTAATGGCTCTATTTTTCATACTGTAAGTGAAGTGCTAAAATGAGATGTTTTTTGCAAGCTTAGTTAGTAAAAGGGTTAAACTTATTATGAAGTGGGGCAACTGCCGCTTTTCAAACATGTTTAAACCACTGATCTCCTGACTACACTGACCGTCTGTACAAAATTTAAGTTCTGTAGCATGGCTTGGACTTTAATTATAGCACTTCGCATATTTTGAATATGCGAATAGAATTTTTTGGGAGTCGCATGACCGATTTTGTCCATCGGAGTGCCAAGAATATATTCCCCTACTTACTGTATATTCTCAGCATTCCTGTTGCTTTATCTTCTATTATATAAAAATCTCATGTAACACTGTTTATTATCGAAATCCTCTGAAACGGCTTTTACGAAATTTTTTGTGTATATTTTGTCGGTCTGCGAAAATGTCATCTTTTATACATCTAGGCGATAAGTCTCCCCTTCCACATTTTTCTTTGCTTTTTTTTTAATTTTTATTTCTTAATTTTTTTAAGATTTGCATTAAGAAATACTTACAATCCCAAATTTTCAGTCGTCAAACACCAATTCTTATTGTTTAAAAGCGGTTTAGTACTTTTACTTTCAAATTATATTTGCATCAGTGGTAAACGTTACATTTTACTTTCTCAGCATAACTGACAATTTAATTATATTCTAATAAAATATAATACAATAAATATCATAACTGCTGAAGATTGTTTTAATATAAATAAATAACAACATGTGTCATTATATGATCACAAATATCGGCGGATATCCAATATACCGTCGAAGAAATACAGATAATGGAGGACAAATTTACGAAAAATATCAACAACGAAGACATTGACGGTTGTTGAATGGAATCATAGCCTCTGCTGAGTAAAACATTCAATGCTCATATTAATGCTGGGTTTTGCAGTTCTGTATAGAGCACAAAATATATTTGCAAGTATATGAATGAATGCTCCTCGGTTGAATAACAACGGTGAAATAATGCTCTATCAAATTGGACGATACATAAGTTCGAATTAACCTGTCTGGGATATTTATACATTTGGGGGACAGTTATACATTTAACCATACATCTTGAAAACGGCCAGTGTGTATTCACAAACGAGACATAAATGGATCCACCGAAAACTGCATTGACCGAATTTTTCATATTGTGTAAGCGGGCGGATACTTTCAGTACTTTTGCGCGAACATTTTTCTGTTCTGAACTACCGCAGTATCCAATGTATAAAAATGAACACCCTTCACTCGGCTTGATAAAAGACTGCAACCAGTCGGATAATATGTTTGTTGAAACTGCATTGTACTGTACAGCAACACAAATTCGTTTACTATTCTCTATAGTGTTGACTACATGTTTCCTAGCCTGAGCAAACACGTTATGGAATAAGCACAAAGGTTCAATGACTGATGATAATTGCATCGACTTCGTACAAAGTACAAATATCCACCAATAACATTTAGCGACGCTGGGTCAACAGTCATTTCGGTTTGTGTTCGCCAAATCGAAATCTCCCTGATTTAATGTACATCGAAAAGGATTTTGAACTGCATTACAATACTGTAGAAATTGCAGCGAATATTGCTCACAACGTGAGTAAAGAATCATTTACAACCGGATTATGTTGACAATTCTGGCAGAATAAAGTGAGTTCTCTTTGTTTTTTTTTATGGGTGTAACTCGTGGGACTGGAAAAACATGGCAAAATTTTCTCATTTCGCTAATTCTCACCGCAATACTTTCAAATAATGGAATCGTATTGGTCGTTGCATCATATGGCGTTGCATCAACTTTATTAGATGGAGGCAGAACGGCTCACTCAGCATTTAAGCTGCAATTAAATATTCAAACTAACCCAGACGCTGCGTGCAACGTAAAAAACAATTTTCCATGGTCTCAGTGTTGAGTCACAAAAACATTCGCTTAAGGCATTGAACAGGGCACAAAAATATTGTGGAGAATATGAATTCCAAAATTGACGACAACTTGCCAGAATGTTCGAATGGCGATACTGTAGCGAACTCGAATGTCAAAGCAAAACAAAATCGGCGATAGGCTGCCAGAATCAGACAGAAAGCGAAGTAGTAATTGCTAGAATGTTCGAGTTGCGATCTGTTAGTATCGATCTACTATATAAGAGCTGCCGGAGTAGCAGCAAGGGACAGTTAAAATAAGAGTGTTGCTAAGAAGAGTACAAGTAAATTTTAAGTAAGCTCAAATAGCGAGTAACAAAGTGTCAAGTTGTTAAGTAAGAAATAAAGAGAACTGTATAGCCATTAAATTGTGACTTTATTTGTACAATCCAATAATCGAACTCAGGGTAGAGTTTCAACGTGAGCGATTAATTTAGAAAATCCGTTACAATATAAACAACGACAAACCATTCGACGCCACTCTTTTCCTACTTTAAGGTAAATTTCAGAAAAACAATTCTTGTCTGGCCACGTCCAACATATGATGATGAGATCAACACTTGCTTGAAATCATCGCCACTGTGATGTACTATTAAAAAATTACAGCTAAAAGTAAATATGCGCACACATTCTCAAAACAATTATTAGTTATCGATAATGAAAAACTTTCTGTCCAAGAAAAGACTGTACAAAATTGACGACTAATTTCGGCCTTATATTTGCTAATTTGTACGCACAATATATGACGCATGAGTGGTTTGACAGCAAAAAATTTGGACGTCTGCGATTTAAATTTCAAAATACAAAAATCGTTTCCAGACGACTTGGTGTCATACAAATCGATCAACAAAGCATGTCACTGCATCGTTTGCAACTGAAATTTGGATTTCCGGTTTGTACTTTGGAAATTCCGATGGATTTCATGTCATTTTTATTGCCCAATATAAATATATTTTAATGAAATTAAGTGAACATGTTTACTTGCCCACAATATGAATGAAGTCGGTCGAAGCCTTGTTCCAGACCACATATCCCCAATATAATGATTTCTGTTCTTCTTTTTGAATTTTCCCAAATATATCCATCATAAAATAACGTGAGAGTATTTCGATTAGCATTTTGTCATTCCGTAGTAAAAATTATGGCTATTGTTGATATATGATGATATGGTGGTGTATGATTCCCACAGCACTAATATGATACATATAGTAATATCTTGCAAATTGGGAGAATGTGAAATGTTTGTTTATAACAATATTCTTACTTGTTTTAATTCCGTTTATACCCTTGCAACATGTTCAACAGAGTATAAAAGTTTTATTTTGTTTTGTTAGTAAGGATGACGCAACTTAGGAGAAGCATTTATTGAGAGGGTGTGAAAATTTGTGAACTTGGCTAATGACCACAAATGCCCCCTTCCACGGGTTATGTTCAAAACTAATGAAAATTGTGACAAATCCCTGAAGAAAATAGTCAGCCACGTTAACGTTAACCATATATATAGCATTTGAAAAGAAAAGCAAGGAATCTGCTCACTTTGATTGGAGGTAACAATATGTTTACGCACATTGAATTTAAATATAGCCTTCTATTTCCCCTTTTTTTTTGTTTTGTGAAATGTGTGGTGAGCTTGACCATCTTAAATGCGCTGGCCAAACAGGTAGAATCTTAGACTACATTCATTATGGCAAAGAGTTACGTTAATCTTGTCTTAAATGTAGACCGATCGAACAGATTTATAATATAATACGTAAGTTATTTTAAGCATACAACAAACAGCAATAATTCTAAAGATTTAGATCGCCAACTTGTATTTCTAACGGAACAGTTTAAGCATTATGAAATTTTAATTCAATTTCTTAAATGTTTGGTTAGCTCCCAAAAAATGCCAAGTCTCTCTGTAAGCATAAACCGTAAACGTATTATTAGTCGACCTGATTAATCTTTCTGTAACTCTACTTTTAAAAAGCAACTTCGTATACCTTTTAAGCGGTCCTTATTTCTGGATTTGCCAAGGATACTACTGCTAACACTAAATTTTGCATATCGTTCAAATAAAAACTGATAACGTTAATTAGGAAGTGTTATTATTATTAATTATAAACGAACCAAAACATTAAAGTAATTCAAGATAGTTCATTCTAGCAAATCGGTGTCTTCTCTCGTGAAATAAATAAAAAGAAAATAATTAAGTTAAGTTCAAATGTTGGCGTACATTTGGGCTCTCGCAATTGGCAGGTAAAAATTTATATTGAAAAATTTTGCACTGAATTTATACGTTATTTGACGACATTGGGAATGGATTTTAATTATATTTGACACCTCGTTATCTAATAATAATAAGCGTTGGAAAGTTATTGTCCTTGTGCGTATTTTTCTGTATATGTAATTTTTTCACTCAAATATGATGAACTTTGTGCCTGAAAATTTGTTACATTACTTTCATATGAAGAAAAACTCCGAAAAATGCCGAAAGTCATCGTATTTTGTTAGAAGTTTATGGTGAACATGCTCTAGCTGAGCGAACGTGTCAAAAGTGGTTTGCAAGATTTAAAAGTGGTGATTTTGGCTTGGAAGGCAAAGAACATTCTGGGAGGCCAAAAAAGTTTTAAGATAAGGAACTGGAAGCACTACTTGATGCATATTGTTGCCAAACACAAGAAGAGCTCACAGAATCTTTGCGAGTCACTCACCATTTCAAAACGTTTGAAAGCAGCCGGATACATCACGCGCCTTATAGACCAGACCTTGCCCCTTCTGAATACCATTTATTCCGGTCGATTACGATTCAAATCAGGGTATCAGAAATTGGCTTGATCATTCTTGGCCACCAAACTGGCGTAGTTACTTTGGAATGGAATCCATAAATTGCCAGAAAGATGGGAAAATGTTATAGCTTGGAGCTTAGTGGACGATATTTTTAATAATACTATTGTACATGTTTTTCTCAAATAAACGTTCAAATGTTGAAAAAAATTGCACTAAAAGAGTTATAGACCCAATATGTAGAGGTGGTTGTAATCCGATGTCACACATTTTCAAACTATTTTATAACGTTGCGCCAAATTTTGTTAAAATTTATTCAGTGGTTGCTGAGGTATGATATTTCACCTAAAAGTGAGCAGTGCTACGCGGTGACACGGTGCAGTCCGTGTTTTACTTTTTATGCCGCTTCGCACACATTCTTTCCGTACCGTATTTACTGTATGATTCTGGTGTTTTTCATTATCGAGTTAACACTTTTAGTAGTTTTTAACATTATGTTTATATGAGGAGTTGACGTGGTTATTACCCAATTTCACTAATTTTCACAGCGTATGAAGAAATGCTTTTAGCAAATCTGGTTGAGCGCATACACATAACAGAACTTTATAGGGGCGATGCCACATTTACTTTCCAGAAGTTGTTAAATCACAGATGTCCCTTTATACTATGATCATCTTTACCAAATTTCACTCATATAGCTTAATTTGTCCCTCAGTTATTGTACATTATTTTTGTCGATTAACAGCATTTTGTGGGTGAGGCAATGGTCCGATTGTACCCTTTGCAATATCAACTTCCACGAAGAAGCTTGTTCCTTTATATTCAGCATGCTTATTTAATTAAGACTTGTATTTGTCAACAAAAAAGTTGGATTTCATAATTGTTCTCAGTGATTTTAATTTGCCGTCTGCATCATGAACAACTATCGATGCTAATATTGCTCACTTGGTTATGCTTAAGCGAACTCTTAGAAGAAATGTCTGTGTTGTCCCTTCATAAAATTAATGAAATTCTGAAGAAGATCTGATGGCATTGATAATGCTACAAAGCTTGCAGCATTTCAACGTAACTTTCTAGTTCTGTCGGAGGATTTTATTTATTCTACATTTGAAATAACTTCCAAAATCAAAGAAAGTTTGATAATGTTGATAGTGTTGATAATTATTCTTCATCTGTTATACTCAGTTTGACTTTGTAAATGCTATTTTTTTAAGTTTTACTTAACTTGCGCAGGCTGTAACAGATATGTTGAAATGAAATTGTTTCACATTTTAATAACAAAGTCTTCAATTAATTAGAAAAGCATATAACAAAGCATATTGTTATTATAATGAAAAGTTCAAATTTGTGTTTTTCGAAGGAATTATATTAAATAGAAAATTTTTTTGTTGACTTTAAAGAAAACAACGCAGATATTGATTATATATATATTTAATTAATACACAGACTATTCTGATAAAGATGTGTTATTTAAATTAAGTATTTTAAAGAAGATTTTTGATATGGGCTGGATGTAATTTCAACATTACATTAGAAACTAATATGTTGTTCTTTCTGAAACAAGTTATTTTTTGTTCTACATCTCTCTAGCACTCTTTTATAACCCCTGTACATAAAAGTAGGTTTGAATCATCTATTGGCAATTATAGTTATATAATAACAATAATAATAATAATAATATATAATACATATATATATATTTATATATATATATATATAATACATATTTTAGGTATAGGTATAGTCGTTATATTTATATATATATATATATATATATACTGACAATTTAATTATATTCTAATAAAATATAATACAATAAATATCATAACTGCTGAAGATTGTTTTAATATAAATAAATAACAACATGTGTCATTATATGATCACAAATATCGGCGGATATCCAATATACCGTCGAAGAAATACAGATAATGGAGGACAAATTTACGAAAAATATCAACAACGAAGACATTGACGGTTGTTGAATGGAATCATAGCCTCTGCTGAGTAAAACATTCAATGCTCATATTAATGTTGGGTTTTGCAGTTCTGTATAGAGCACAAAATATATTTGCAAGTATATGAATGAATGCTCCTCGGTTGAATAACAACGGTGAAATAATGCTCTATCAAATTGGACGATACATAAGTTCGAATTAACCTGTCTGGGATATTTATACATTTGGGGGACAGTTATACATTTAACCATACATCTTGAAAACGGCCAGTGTGTATTCACAAACGAGACATAAATGGATCCACCGAAAACTGCATTGACCGAATTTTTCATATTGTGTAAGCGGGCGGATACTTTCAGTACTTTTGCGCGAACATTTTTCTGTTCTGAACTACCGCAGTATCCAATGTATAAAAATGAACACCCTTCACTCGGCTTGATAAAAGACTGCAACCAGTCGGATAATATGTTTGTTGAAACTGCATTGTACTGTACAGCAACACAAATTCGTTTACTATTCTCTATAGTGTTGACTACATGTTTCCTAGCCTGAGCAAACACGTTATGGAATAAGCACAAAGGTTCAATGACTGATGATAATTGCATCGACTTCGTACAAAGTACAAATATCCACCAATAACATTTAGCGACGCTGGGTCAACAGTCATTTCGGTTTGTGTTCGCCAAATCGAAATCTCCCTGATTTAATGTACATCGAAAAGGATTTTGAACTGCATTACAATACTGTAGAAATTGCAGCGAATATTGCTCACAACGTGAGTAAAGAATCATTTACAACCGGATTATGTTGACAATTCTGGCAGAATAAAGTGAGTTCTCTTTGTTTTTTTTTATGGGTGTAACTCGTGGGACTGGAAAAACATGGCAAAATTTTCTCATTTCGCTAATTCTCACCGCAATACTTTCAAATAATGGAATCGTATTGGTCGTTGCATCATATGGCGTTGCATCAACTTTATTAGATGGAGGCAGAACGGCTCACTCAGCATTTAAGCTGCAATTAAATATTCAAACTAACCCAGACGCTGCGTGCAACGTAAAAAACAATTTTCCATGGTCTCAGTGTTGAGTCACAAAAACATTCGCTTAAGGCATTGAACAGGGCACAAAAATATTGTGGAGAATATGAATTCCAAAATTGACGACAACTTGCCAGAATGTTCGAATGGCGATACTGTAGCGAACTCGAATGTCAAAGCAAAACAAAATCGGCGATAGGCTGCCAGAATCAGACAGAAAGCGAAGTAGTAATTGCTAGAATGTTCGAGTTGCGATCTGTTAGTATCGATCTACTATATAAGAGCTGCCGGAGTAGCAGCAAGGGACAGTTAAAATAAGAGTGTTGCTAAGAAGAGTACAAGTAAATTTTAAGTAAGCTCAAATAGCGAGTAACAAAGTGTCAAGTTGTTAAGTAAGAAATAAAGAGAACTGTATAGCCATTAAATTGTGACTTTATTTGTACAATCCAATAATCGAACTCAGGGTAGAGTTTCAACGTGAGCGATTAATTTAGAAAATCCGTTACAATATAAACAACGACAAACCATTCGACGCCACTCTTTTCCTACTTTAAGGTAAATTTCAGAAAAACAATTCTTGTCTGGCCACGTCCAACATATGATGATGAGATCAACACTTGCTTGAAATCATCGCCACTGTGATGTACTATTAAAAAACTACAGCTAAAAGTAAATATGCGCACACATTCTCAAAACAATTATTAGTTATCGATAATGAAAAACTTTCTGTCCAAGAAAAGACTGTACAAAATTGACGACTAATTTCGGCCTTATATTTGCTAATTTGTACGCACAATATATGACGCATGAGTGGTTTGACAGCAAAAAATTTGGACGTCTGCGATTTAAATTTCAAAATACAAAAATCGTTTCCAGACGACTTGGTGTCATACAAATCGATCAACAAAGCATGTCACTGCATCGTTTGCAACTGAAATTTGGATTTCCGGTTTGTACTTTGGAAATTCCGATGGATTTCATGTCATTTTTATTGCCCAATATAAATATATTTTAATGAAATTAAGTGAACATGTTTACTTGCCCACAATATGAATGAAGTCGGTCGAAGCCTTGTTCCAGACCACATATCCCCAATATAATGATTTCTGTTCTTCCTTTTGAATTTTCCCAAATATATCCATCATAAAATAACGTGAGAGTATTTCGATTAGCATTTTGTCATTCCGTAGTAAAAATTATGGCTATTGTTGATATATGATGATATGGTGGTGTATGATTCCCACAGCACTAATATGATACATATAGTAATATCTTGCAAATTGGGAGAATGTGAAATGTTTGTTTATAACAATATTCTTACTTGTTTTAATTCCGTTTATACCCTTGCAACATGTTCAACAGAGTATAAAAGTTTTATTTTGTTTTGTTAGTAAGGATGACGCAACTTAGGAGAAGCATTTATTGAGAGGGTGTGAAAATTTGTGAACTTGGCTAATGACCACAAATGCCCCCTTCCACGGGTTATGTTCAAAACTAATGAAAATTGTGACAAATCCCTGAAGAAAATGGTCAGCCACGTTAACGTTAACCATATATATAGCATTTGAAAAGAAAAGCAAGGAATCTGCTCACTTTGATTGGAGGTAACAATATGTTTACGCACATTGAATTTAAATATAGCCTTCTATTTCCCCTTTTTTTTTGTTTTGTGAAATGTGTGGTGAGCTTGACCATCTTAAATGCGCTGGCCAAACAGGTAGAATCTTAGACTACATTCATTATGGCAGAGAGTTACGTTAATCTTGTCTTAAATGTAGACCGATCGAACAGATTTATAATATAATACGTAAGTTATTTTAAGCATACAACAAACAGCAATAATTCTAAAGATTTAGATCGCCAACTTGTATTTCTAACGGAACAGTTTAAGCATTATGAAATTTTAATTCAATTTCTTAAATGTTTGGTTAGCTCCCAAAAAATGCCAAGTCTCTCTGTAAGCATAAACCGTAAACGTATTATTAGTCGACCTGATTAATCTTTCTGTAACTCTACTTTTAAAAAGCAACTTCGTATACCTTTTAAGCGGTCCTTATTTCTGGATTTGCCAAGGATACTACTGCTAACACTAAATTTTGCATATCGTTCAAATAAAAACTGATAACGTTAATTAGGAAGTGTTATTATTATTAATTATAAACGAACCAAAACATTAAAGTAATTCAAGATAGTTCATTCTAGCAAATCGGTGTCTTCTCTCGTGAAATAAATAAAAAGAAAATAATTAAGTTAAGTTCAAATGTTGGCGTACATTTGGGCTCTCGCAATTGGCAGGTAAAAATTTATATTAAAAAATTTTGCACTGAATTTATACGTTATTTGACGACATTGGGAATGGATTTTAATTATATTTGACACCTCGTTATCTAATAATAATAAGCGTTGGAAAGTTATTGTCCTTGTGCGTATTTTTCTGTATATGTAATTTTTTCACTCAAATATGATGAACTTTGTGCCTGAAAATTTGTTACATTACTTTCATATGAAGAAAAACTCCGAAAAATGCCGAAAGTCATCGTATTTTGTTAGAAGTTTATGGTGAACATGCTCTAGCTGAGCGAACGTGTCAAAAGTGGTTTGCAAGATTTAAAAGTGGTGATTTTGGCTTGGAAGGCAAAGAACATTCTGGGAGGCCAAAAAAGTTTTAAGATAAGGAACTGGAAGCACTACTTGATGCATATTGTTGCCAAACACAAGAAGAGCTCACAGAATCTTTGCGAGTCACTCACCATTTCAAAACGTTTGAAAGCAGCCGGATACATCACGCGCCTTATAGACCAGACCTTGCCCCTTCTGAATACCATTTATTCCGGTCGATTACGATTCAAATCAGGGTATCAGAAATTGGCTTGATCATTCTTGGCCACCAAACTGGCGTAGTTACTTTGGAATGGAATCCATAAATTGCCAGAAAGATGGGAAAATGTTATAGCTTGGAGCTTAGTGGACGATATTTTTAATAATACTATTGTACATGTTTTTCTCAAATAAACGTTCAAATGTTGAAAAAAATTGCACTAAAAGAGTTATAGACCCAATATGTAGAGGTGGTTGTAATCCGATGTCACACATTTTCAAACTATTTTATAACGTTGCGCCAAATTTTGTTAAAATTTATTCAGTGGTTGCTGAGGTATGATATTTCACCTAAAAGTGAGCAGTGCTACGCGGTGACACGGTGCAGTCCGTGTTTTACTTTTTATGCCGCTTCGCACACATTCTTTCCGTACCGTATTTACTGTATGATTCTGGTGTTTTTCATTATCGAGTTAACACTTTTAGTAGTTTTTAACATTATGTTTATATGAGGAGTTGACGTGGTTATTACCCAATTTCACTAATTTTCACAGCGTATGAAGAAATGCTTTTAGCAAATCTGGTTGAGCGCATACACATAACAGAACTTTATAGGGGCGATGCCACATTTACTTTCCAGAAGTTGTTAAATCACAGATGTCCCTTTATACTATGATCATCTTTACCAAATTTCACTCATATAGCTTAATTTGTCCCTCAGTTATTGTACATTATTTTTGTCGATTAACAGCATTTTGTGGGTGAGGCAATGGTCCGATTGTACCCTTTGCAATATCAACTTCCACGAAGAAGCTTGTTCCTTTATATTCAGCATGCTTATTTAATTAAGACTTGTATTTGTCAACAAAAAAGTTGGATTTCATAATTGTTCTCAGTGATTTTAATTTGCCGTCTGCATCATGAACAACTATCGATGCTAATATTGCTCACTTGGTTATGCTTAAGCGAACTCTTAGAAGAAATGTCTGTGTTGTCCCTTCATAAAATTAATGAAATTCTGAAGAAGATCTGATGGCATTGATAATGCTACAAAGCTTGCAGCATTTCAACGTAACTTTCTAGTTCTGTCGGAGGATTTTATTTATTCTACATTTGAAATAACTTCCAAAATCAAAGAAAGTTTGATAATGTTGATAGTGTTGATAATTATTCTTCATCTGTTATACTCAGTTTGACTTTGTAAATGCTATTTTTTTAAGTTTTACTTAACTTGCGCAGGCTGTAACAGATATGTTGAAATGAAATTGTTTCACATTTTAATAACAAAGTCTTCAATTAATTAGAAAAGCATATAACAAAGCATATTGTTATTATAATGAAAAGTTCAAATTTGTGTTTTTCGAAGGAATTATATTAAATAGAAAATTTTTTTGTTGACTTTAAAGAAAACAACGCAGATATTGATTATATATATATTTAATTAATACACAGACTATTCTGATAAAGATGTGTTATTTAAATTAAGTATTTTAAAGAAGATTTTTGATATGGGCTGGATGTAATTTCAACATTACATTAGAAACTAATATGTTGTTCTTTCTGAAACAAGTTATTTTTTGTTCTACATCTCTCTAGCACTCTTTTATAACCCCTGTACATAAAAGTAGGTTTGAATCATCTATTGGCAATTATAGTTATATAATAACAATAATAATAATAATAATATATAATACATATATATATATTTATATATATATATATATAATACATATTTTAGGTATAGGTATAGTCGTTATATTTATATATATATATATATATATATACTGACAATTTAATTATATTCTAATAAAATATAATACAATAAATATCATAACTGCTGAAGATTGTTTTAATATAAATAAATAACAACATGTGTCATTATATGATCACAAATATCGGCGGATATCCAATATACCGTCGAAGAAATACAGATAATGGAGGACAAATTTACGAAAAATATCAACAACGAAGACATTGACGGTTGTTGAATGGAATCATAGCCTCTGCTGAGTAAAACATTCAATGCTCATATTAATGTTGGGTTTTGCAGTTCTGTATAGAGCACAAAATATATTTGCAAGTATATGAATGAATGCTCCTCGGTTGAATAACAACGGTGAAATAATGCTCTATCAAATTGGACGATACATAAGTTCGAATTAACCTGTCTGGGATATTTATACATTTGGGGGACAGTTATACATTTAACCATACATCTTGAAAACGGCCAGTGTGTATTCACAAACGAGACATAAATGGATCCACCGAAAACTGCATTGACCGAATTTTTCATATTGTGTAAGCGGGCGGATACTTTCAGTACTTTTGCGCGAACATTTTTCTGTTCTGAACTACCGCAGTATCCAATGTATAAAAATGAACACCCTTCACTCGGCTTGATAAAAGACTGCAACCAGTCGGATAATATGTTTGTTGAAACTGCATTGTACTGTACAGCAACACAAATTCGTTTACTATTCTCTATAGTGTTGACTACATGTTTCCTAGCCTGAGCAAACACGTTATGGAATAAGCACAAAGGTTCAATGACTGATGATAATTGCATCGACTTCGTACAAAGTACAAATATCCACCAATAACATTTAGCGACGCTGGGTCAACAGTCATTTCGGTTTGTGTTCGCCAAATCGAAATCTCCCTGATTTAATGTACATCGAAAAGGATTTTGAACTGCATTACAATACTGTAGAAATTGCAGCGAATATTGCTCACAACGTGAGTAAAGAATCATTTACAACCGGATTATGTTGACAATTCTGGCAGAATAAAGTGAGTTCTCTTTGTTTTTTTTTATGGGTGTAACTCGTGGGACTGGAAAAACATGGCAAAATTTTCTCATTTCGCTAATTCTCACCGCAATACTTTCAAATAATGGAATCGTATTGGTCGTTGCATCATATGGCGTTGCATCAACTTTATTAGATGGAGGCAGAACGGCTCACTCAGCATTTAAGCTGCAATTAAATATTCAAACTAACCCAGACGCTGCGTGCAACGTAAAAAACAATTTTCCATGGTCTCAGTGTTGAGTCACAAAAACATTCGCTTAAGGCATTGAACAGGGCACAAAAATATTGTGGAGAATATGAATTCCAAAATTGACGACAACTTGCCAGAATGTTCGAATGGCGATACTGTAGCGAACTCGAATGTCAAAGCAAAACAAAATCGGCGATAGGCTGCCAGAATCAGACAGAAAGCGAAGTAGTAATTGCTAGAATGTTCGAGTTGCGATCTGTTAGTATCGATCTACTATATAAGAGCTGCCGGAGTAGCAGCAAGGGACAGTTAAAATAAGAGTGTTGCTAAGAAGAGTACAAGTAAATTTTAAGTAAGCTCAAATAGCGAGTAACAAAGTGTCAAGTTGTTAAGTAAGAAATAAAGAGAACTGTATAGCCATTAAATTGTGACTTTATTTGTACAATCCAATAATCGAACTCAGGGTAGAGTTTCAACGTGAGCGATTAATTTAGAAAATCCGTTACAATATAAACAACGACAAACCATTCGACGCCACTCTTTTCCTACTTTAAGGTAAATTTCAGAAAAACAATTCTTGTCTGGCCACGTCCAACATATGATGATGAGATCAACACTTGCTTGAAATCATCGCCACTGTGATGTACTATTAAAAAACTACAGCTAAAAGTAAATATGCGCACACATTCTCAAAACAATTATTAGTTATCGATAATGAAAAACTTTCTGTCCAAGAAAAGACTGTACAAAATTGACGACTAATTTCGGCCTTATATTTGCTAATTTGTACGCACAATATATGACGCATGAGTGGTTTGACAGCAAAAAATTTGGACGTCTGCGATTTAAATTTCAAAATACAAAAATCGTTTCCAGACGACTTGGTGTCATACAAATCGATCAACAAAGCATGTCACTGCATCGTTTGCAACTGAAATTTGGATTTCCGGTTTGTACTTTGGAAATTCCGATGGATTTCATGTCATTTTTATTGCCCAATATAAATATATTTTAATGAAATTAAGTGAACATGTTTACTTGCCCACAATATGAATGAAGTCGGTCGAAGCCTTGTTCCAGACCACATATCCCCAATATAATGATTTCTGTTCTTCCTTTTGAATTTTCCCAAATATATCCATCATAAAATAACGTGAGAGTATTTCGATTAGCATTTTGTCATTCCGTAGTAAAAATTATGGCTATTGTTGATATATGATGATATGGTGGTGTATGATTCCCACAGCACTAATATGATACATATAGTAATATCTTGCAAATTTGGGAGAATGTGAAATGTTTGTTTATAACAATATTCTTACTTGTTTTAATTCCGTTTATACCCTTGCAAAACATGTTCAACAGAGTATAAAAGTTTTATTTTGTTTTGTTAGTAAGGATGACGCAACTTAGGAGAAGCATTTATTGAGAGGGTGTGAAAATTTGTGAACTTGGCTAATGACCACAAATGCCCCCTTCCACGGGTTATGTTCAAAACTAATGAAAATTGTGACAAATCCCTGAAGAAAATGGTCAGCCACGTTAACGTTAACCATATATATAGCATTTGAAAAGAAAAAGCAAGGAATCTGCCTCACTTTGATTTGGAGGTAACAATATGTTTACGCACATTGAATTTAAATATAGCCTTCTATTTCCCCTTTTTTTTTGTTTTGTGAAATGTGTGGTGAGCTTGACCATCTTAAATGCGCTGGCCAAACAGGTAGAATCTTAGACTACATTCATTATGGCAGAGAGTTACGTTAATCTTGTCTTAAATGTAGGACCGATCGAACAGAGTTATAATATAATACGTAAGTTATTTTAAGCATACAACAAACAGCAATAATTCTAAAGATTTAGATCGCCAACTTGTATTTCTAACGGAACAGTTTAAGCATTATGAAATTTTAATTCAATTTCTTAAATGTTTGGTTAGCTCCCAAAAAATGCCAAGTCTCTCTGTAAGCATAAACCGTAATCGTATTATTAGTCGACCTGATTAATCTTTCTGTAACTCTACTTTTAATAAGCAACTTCTTATAAGTTTTATGCTCTCCTTATTTCTGGATTTGGATAGTAGTATACTGCTAAGCCTTAATTTTTCATTTCTTTCATATAAAAACTGATTACGTTAATTAGGACGTGTTATTATTATTAATTATAAACGAACCAAAACATTAAAGTAATTCAAGATAGTTCATTCTAGCAAATCGGTGTCTTCTCTCGTGAAATAAATAAAAAGAAAATAATTAAGTTCAGTTCAAATGTTGGCGTACATTTGGGCTCTCGCAATTGGCAGGAAAAATTTTATCATAAAAAATTTTGCCACTGAATTTATACGTTATTTGACGACATTGGGAATGGATTTTAATTATATTTGACACCTCGTTATCTAATAATAATAAGCGTTGGAAAGTTATTGTCCTTGTGCGTATTTTTCTGTATATGTAATTTTTTCACTCAAATCTGATGAACTTTGTGCCTGAAAATTTGTTACATTACTTTCATATGAGAAAAACTCCGGAAAAATGCCGAAAGTCATCGTATTTTGTTAGAAGTTTATGGTGAACATGCTCTAGCTGAGCGAACGTGTCAAAAGTGGTTTGCAAGATTTAAAAGTGGTGATTTTGGCTTGGAAGGCAAAGAACATTCTGGGAGGCCAAAAAAGTTTTAAGATAAGGAACTGGAAGCACTACTTGATGCATATTGTTGCCAAACACAAGAAGAGCTCACAGAATCTTTGCGAGTCACTCACCATTTCAAAACGTTTGAAAGCAGCCGGATACATCACGCCGCCTTATAGACCAGACCTTGCCCCTTCTGTAATACCATTTATTCCGGTCGATTACGATTCAAATCAGGGTATCAGAAATTGGCTTGATCATTCTTGGCCACCAAACTGGCGTAGTTACTTTGGAATGGAATCCATAAATTGCCAGAAAGATGGGAAAATGTTATAGCTTGGAGCTTAGTGGACGATATTTTTAATAATACTATTGTACATGTTTTTCTCAAATAAACGTTCAAATGTTGAAAAAAATTGCACTAAAAGAGTTATAGACCCAATATGTAGAGGTGGTTGTAATCCGATGTCACACATTTTCAAACTATTTTATAACGTTGCGCCAAATTTTGTTAAAATTTATTCAGTGGTTGCTGAGGTATGATATTTCACCTAAAAGTGAGCAGTGGCTACGCGGTGAAACGGTGCAGTCCGTGTTTTACTTTTTATGCCGCTTCGCACACATTCTTTCCGTACCGTATTTACTGTATGATTCTGGTGTTTTTCATTATCGAGTTAACACTTTTAGTAGTTTTTAACATTATGTTTATATGAGGAGTTGACGTGGTTATTACCCAATTTCACTAATTTTCACAGCGTATGAAGAAATGCTTTTAGCAAATCTGGTTGAGCGCATACACATAACAGAACTTTATAGGGGCGATGCCACATTTACTTTCCAGAAGTTGTTAAATCACAGAGTGTCCCTTTATACTATGATCATCTTTACCAAATTTCACTCATGATAGCTTAATTTGTCCCTCAGTTATTGTACATTATTTTTGTCGATTAACAGTAATTTGTGGGTGAGGCAATGGTCCGATTGTACCCTTTGCAATATCAACTTCCCACGAAGAAGCTTGTCCCTTTATATTCAGCATGCTTATTTAATTAAGACTTGTATTTGTCAACAAAAAAGTTGGATTTCATAATTGTTCTCAGTGATTTTGAATTTGCCGTCTGCTTCATGAACAACTATCGATGCTAATATTGCTCACTTGGTTATGCTTAAGCGAACTCTTAGAAGAAATGTCTGTGTTGTCCCTTCATAAAAATAATGAAATACTGAAGAATATCAGAAGGCATAGATAATGCTACAAAGCTTGCAGCATTTCAACGTAACTTTCTAGTTCTGTCGGAGGATTTTATTTATTCCCTACATTTGAAATAACTTCCCAAATCAAAGAAAGTTTGATAATGTTGATAGTGTTGATAATTATTCTTCATCTGCTATACTCAGTTTGACTTTGTAAATGCTATTTTTTTAAGTTTTACTTAACTTGCGCAGGCTGTAACAGATATGTTGAAATGAAATTGTTTCACATTTTAATAACAAAGTCTTCAATTAATTAGAAAAGCATATAACAAAGCATATTGTTATTATAATGAAAAGTTCAAATTTGTGTTTTTCGAAGGAATTATATTAAATAGAAAATTTTTTTGTTGACTTTAAAGAAAACAACGCAGATATTGATTATATATATATTTAATTAATACACAGACTATTCTGATAAAGATGTGTTATTTAAATTAAGTATTTTAAAGAAGATTTTTGATATGGGCTGGATGTAATTTCAACATTACATTAGAAACTAATATGTTGTTCTTTCTGAAACAAGTTATTTTTTGTTCTACATCTCTCTAGCACTCTTTTATAACCCCTGTACATAAAAGTAGGTTTGAATCATCTATTGGCAATTATAGTTATATAATAATAATAATAATAATAATAATATATAATACATATATATATATTTATATATATATATATATAATATATATTTTAGGTATAGGTATAGTCGTTATATTTATATATATATATATATATATATACTGACAATTTAATTATATTCTAATAAAATATAATACAATAAATATCATAACTGCTGAAGATTGTTTTAATATAAATAAATAACAACATGTGTCATTATATGATCACAAATATCGGCGGATATCCAATATACCGTCGAAGAAATACAGATAATGGAGGACAAATTTACGAAAAATATCAACAACGAAGACATTGACGGTTGTTGAATGGAATCATAGCCTCTGCTGAGTAAAACATTCAATGCTCATATTAATGTTGGGTTTTGCAGTTCTGTATAGAGCACAAAATATATTTGCAAGTATATGAATGAATGCTCCTCGGTTGAATAACAACGGTGAAATAATGCTCTATCAAATTGGACGATACATAAGTTCGAATTAACCTGTCTGGGATATTTATACATTTGGGGGACAGTTATACATTTAACCATACATCTTGAAAACGGCCAGTGTGTATTCACAAACGAGACATAAATGGATCCACCGAAAACTGCATTGACCTGAATTTTTCATATTGTGTAAGCGGGCGGATACTTTCAGTACTTTTGCGCGAACATTTTTCTGTTCTGAACTACCGCCCAGTATCCAATGTCTAAAAATGAACACCCTTCACTCGGCTTGATAAAAGACTGCAACCAGTCGGATAATATGTTTGTTGAAACTGCATTGTACTGTACAGCAACACAAATTCGTTTACTATTCTCTATAGTGTTGACTACATGTTTCCTAGCCTGAGCAAACACGTTATGGAATAAGCACAAAGGTTCAATGACTGATGATAATTGCATCGACTTCGTACAAAGTACAAATATCCACCAATAACATTTAGCGACGCTGGGTCAACAGTCATTTCGGTTTGTGTTCGCCAAATCGAAATCTCCCTGATTTAATGTACATCGAAAAGGATTTTAGAACTGCATTACAATACTGTAGAAATTGCAGCGAATATTGCTCACAACGTGAGTAAAGAATCATTTACAACCGGATTATGTTGACAATTCTGGCAGAATAAAGTGAGTTCTCTTTGTTTTTTTTTATGGGTGTAACTAGTGGCGACTGGAAAATCACACTGGCAAAATTTTCTGGCATCTTCGCTAATACGTCACACCGCAATACTTTCGAAATAATGGAATCCGTATTGGTCGTTGCGATCATTATGGCGTTGCATCAACTTTATTCAGCATGGAGGCACAGAACGGCTCACTCCGGCATTTGTAAGCTAGCAATTTACAGTATTCAAAACATAACCCAGACAGCTGCGTGCAACGTAAAAAAACAATTTTCCATGGTCTCAGTGTTGTAGTCCACAAAAACATTCGCTTAAGGGCATTGAACACTAGCGGCAGCACAAATATTCTATAGGTGGGACGAAATATGATGTTCCAAATTTGACGACAACTTGCCAGAATGTTCGAATGGCGAGTACTGTCGCTGACTCGAATGTCAAAGCAAAACAAAAGTCGGCGATAAGGCCTGCCAGAATCAAGACAGAAAAGCGAAGTAGTAATTTGCTAGACATGTTCAAGTTGGCGATTCTGTTAGTATCGATCTACATGATTATAAGAGGCTCGACCGGTGTATGCAGCAAGGGACACGTATTAAAATAAGAGGTGTTGCTGAAGAAGAGGTACATAAGTGGGAAATTTTAAGTAAGGCTCAATAGTAGCGAGTAACAAAGTGTCAAGTTTGTTAAGTAAGAAATAAAAGACGAAACCTGTATACGCCATTAAAATTGTGACTTTTATTTGTACTAATCCAATAATCGAACTCAGGGTAGAGTTTCAAAACGGAGCGATTAATTTAGAAAATCGCGTATACCAATATAAACAACGACAAACCATTCGATCGCCACTCTTTTCCACTACTTTAAGGTAATTTCAGATAAACAACAATTCTTGTCTGGCCACGTCCAACATATGATGATGAGGTCAAACACTTGCTTGAAATCATCGCCACTGTGATGTACTATTAAAAAATTACAGCTAAAAGTAAATATGCGCACACATTCTCAAAACAATTATTAGTTATCGATAATGAAAAAACTTTCTGTCCAAGAAAAGACTGTACAAAATTGACGACTAATTTCGGCCTTATATTTGCTAATTTGTACGCACAATATATGACGCATGAGTGGTTTGACAGCAAAAAATTTGGACGTCTGCGATTTAAATTTCAAAATACAAAAATCGTTTCCAGACGACTTGGTGTCATTACAAATCGATCAACAAAGCATGTCACTGCATCGTTTGCAACTGAAATTTGGATTTCCGGTTTGTACTTTGGAAATTCCGATGGATTTCATGTCATTTTTATTGCCCAATATAAATATATTTTAATGAAATTAAGTGAACATGTTTACTTGCCCACAATATGAATGAAGTCGGTCGAAGCCTTGTTCCAGACCACATATCCCCAATATAATGATTTCTGTTCTTCTTTTTGAATTTTCCCAAATATATCCATCATAAAATAACGTGAGAGTATTTCGATTAGCATTTTGTCATTCCGTAGTAAAAATTATGGCTATTGTTGATATATGATGATATGGTGGTGTATGATTCCCACAGCACTAATATGATACATATAGTAATATCTTGCAAATTGGGAGAATGTGAAATGTTTGTTTATAACAATATTCTTACTTGTTTTAATTCCGTTTATACCCTTGCAACATGTTCAACAGAGTATAAAAGTTTTATTTTGTTTTGTTAGTAAGGATGACGCAACTTAGGAGAAGCATTTATTGAGAGGGTGTGAAAATTTGTGAACTTGGCTAATGACCACAAATGCCCCCTTCCACGGGTTATGTTCAAAACTAATGAAAATTGTGACAAATCCCTGAAGAAAATGGTCAGCCACGTTAACGTTAACCATATATATAGCATTTGAAAAGAAAAGCAAGGAATCTGCTCACTTTGATTGGAGGTAACAATATGTTTACGCACATTGAATTTAAATATAGCCTTCTATTTCCCCTTTTTTTTTTGTTTTGTGAAATGTGTGGTGAGCTTGACCATCTTAAATGCGCTGGCCAAACAGGTAGAATCTTAGACTACATTCATTATGGCAGAGAGTTACGTTAATCTTGTCTTAAATGTAGACCGATCGAACAGATTTATAATATAATACGTAAGTTATTTTAAGCATACAACAAACAGCAATAATTCTAAAGATTTAGATCGCCAACTTGTATTTCTAACGGAACAGTTTAAGCATTATGAAATTTTAATTCAATTTCTTAAATGTTTGGTTAGCTCCCAAAAAATGCCAAGTCTCTCTGTAAGCATAAACCGTAAACGTATTATTAGTCGACCTGATTAATCTTTCTGTAACTCTACTTTTAAAAAGCAACTTCGTATACCTTTTAAGCGGTCCTTATTTCTGGATTTGCCAAGGATACTACTGCTAACACTAAATTTTGCATATCGTTCAAATAAAAACTGATAACGTTAATTAGGAAGTGTTATTATTATTAATTATAAACGAACCAAAACATTAAAGTAATTCAAGATAGTTCATTCTAGCAAATTGGTGTCTTCTCTCGTGAAATAAATAAAAAGAAAATAATTAAGTTAAGTTCAAATGTTGGCGTACATTTGGGCTCTCGCAATTGGCAGGTAAAAATTTATATTAAAAAATTTTGCACTGAATTTATACGTTATTTGACGACATTGGGAATGGATTTTAATTATATTTGACACCTCGTTATCTAATAATAATAAGCGTTGGAAAGTTATTGTCCTTGTGCGTATTTTTCTGTATATGTAATTTTTTTCACTCAAATATGATGAACTTTGTGCCTGAAAATTTGTTACATTACTTTCATATGAAGAAAAACTCCGAAAAATGCCGAAAGTCATCGTATTTTGTTAGAAGTTTATGGTGAACATGCTCTAGCTGAGCGAACGTGTCAAAAGTGGTTTGCAAGATTTAAAAGTGGTGATTTTGGCTTGGAAGGCAAAGAACATTCTGGGAGGCCAAAAAAGTTTTAAGATAAGGAACTGGAAGCACTACTTGATGCATATTGTTGCCAAACACAAGAAGAGCTCACAGAATCTTTGCGAGTCACTCACCATTTCAAAACGTTTGAAAGCAGCCGGATACATCACGCGCCTTATAGACCAGACCTTGCCCCTTCTGAATACCATTTTATTCCGGTCGATTACGATTCAAATCAGGGTATCAGAAATTGGCTTGATCATTCTTGGCCACCAAACTGGCGTAGTTACTTTGGAATGGAATCCATAAATTGCCAGAAAGATGGGAAAATGTTATAGCTTGGAGCTTAGTGGACGATATTTTTAATAATACTATTGTACATGTTTTTCTCAAATAAACGTTCAAATGTTGAAAAAAATTGCACTAAAAGAGTTATAGACCCAATATGTAGAGGTGGTTGTAATCCGATGTCACACATTTTCAAACTATTTTATAACGTTGCGCCAAATTTTGTTAAAATTTATTCAGTGGTTGCTGAGGTATGATATTTCACCTAAAAGTGAGCAGTGCTACGCGGTGACACGGTGCAGTCCGTGTTTTACTTTTTATGCCGCTTCGCACGCATTCTTTCCGTACCGTATTTACTGTATGATTCTGGTGTTTTTCATTATCGAGTTAACACTTTTAGTAGTTTTTAACATTATGTTTATATGAGGAGTTGACGTGGTTATTACCCAATTTCACTAATTTTCACAGCGTATGAAGAAATGCTTTTTGCTTTGCAAATCTGGTTGAGCGCATACACATAACAGAACTTTATAGGGGCGATGCCACATTTACTTTCCAGAAGTTGTTAAATCACAGATGTCCCTTTATACTATGATCATCTTTACCAAATTTCGCTCATATAGCTTAATTTGTCCCTCAGTTATTGTACATTATTTTTGTCGATTAACAGCATTTTGTGGGTGAGGCAATGGTCCGATTGTACCCTTTGCAATATCAACTTCCACGAAGAAGCTTGTCCCTTTATATTCAGCATGCTTATTTAATTAAGACTTGTATTTGTCAACAAAAAAGTTGGATTTCATAATTGTTCTCAGTGATTTTAATTTGCCGTCTGCATCATGAACAACTATCGATGCTAATATTGCTCACTTGGTTATGCTTAAGCGAACTCTTAGAAGAAATGTCTGTGTTGTCCCTTCATAAAATTAATGAAATTCTGAAGAAGATCTGATGGCATTGATAATGCTACAAAGCTTGCAGCATTTCAACGTAACTTTCTAGTTCTGTCGGAGGATTTTATTTATTCTACATTTGAAATAACTTCCAAAATCAAAGAAAGTTTGATAATGTTGATAGTGTTGATAATTATTCTTCATCTGTTATACTCAGTTTGACTTTGTAAATGCTATTTTTTTAAGTTTTACTTAACTTGCGCAGGCTGTAACAGATATGTTGAAATGAAATTGTTTCACATTTTAATAACAAAGTCTTCAATTAATTAGAAAAGCATATAACAAAGCATATTGTTATTATAATGAAAAGTTCAAATTTGTGTTTTTCGAAGGAATTATATTAAATAGAAAATTTTTTTGTTGACTTTAAAGAAAACAACGCAGATATTGATTATATATATATTTAATTAATACACAGACTATTCTGATAAAGATGTGTTATTTAAATTAAGTATTTTAAAGAAGATTTTTGATATGGGCTGGATGTAATTTCAACATTACATTAGAAACTAATATGTTGTTCTTTCTGAAACAAGTTATTTTTTGTTCTACATCTCTCTAGCACTCTTTTATAACCCCTGTACATAAAAGTAGGTTTGAATCATCTATTGGCAATTATAGTTATATAATAATAATAATAATAATAATAATATATAATACATATATATATATTTATATATATATATATAATATATATTTTAGGTATAGGTATAGTCGTTATATTATATATATATATATATATATAATATAAATATATATTTATATATATATATATATAAATATCTATATATTATATATCTATCATATATAAATATATAAATATAAAAATAAATATATATATATATATATAAATATAACGGCTTTACCTAAATTTTAAACAATTAGCACAAGCCTTTCCCTATCTCTCCCTTAATATATCATTCCTACTACTGATTCGGGATTCACGATAAATCCAAAGCTGAATTTTAATATTCAAGTTAAAGAATGTAATGTGTTTTTCCTTTTACTTGGGGTGAGATCCGTATTTTACTTTCATAATAACTTTGACCTACTTTTAAAAATATTTGGAACAAATTTTTAACTAAATGAACCATTCCGAGGTGTAAATCGCGACTCGTATTATCTTTCCAGTAGATTTTCTTTAGCTGAGCAGTTTCGAATCACGGCACTTATCAAACTCCCTTGCATGTCACGCGGAAAATTCTGCACGGTATGCTCAAAAAAAGGCCACTTTACAAAGTTAACCGAAAGTACGAAAGTGAACGTATTAAGTATATGTAAATATATATATCTATATCTACGTATAAATCATATATATATTCTACGTTGCGAGAAGTAAAAATTAGCATATGAATTCAACGCTCGTTTTTTAACGAAATTATTAATATATTAAAATAAACGACAAAGGCAGAAATCATTAATAAAATTGAGCTTAGGGGAACATATGGACTGAAAATTTTAACAGTAATAGAATAGAAAAAGAAGAAAGGTTCTTAAATTAAGGATATGGTTCTAAACTAAGATTTGGCCACATTTCAATTATTTTTAATGCTAAACCACATTGTAATTGAGAAAACATGTCGACTTAACTTCATTAAAATATCACACATATTGGCCGATATATACAGTATAAAGGCAACTGAAAATTCGAAAATCTCTCCACTGGGGTTAGGGAAAGGGCTGGTCTTGGACCCTTGGGTCATTGGAAGCAAAGAGAAGAATATTTTTAATTTTTGACACCTGACCACATTATTATCGAAAAAAGATGTCGACTTCATTTCATGAGGATATCTCCCAAATTGACTGAAATCATACTCTGAATCTGAGGGTTTTCAAAGATATGTATAGTCCGATTTCGACTATTTTTTGAAGAGTTGCTACACCTTAAAATCGCTATTCTATTTGTGCTAAGTTATTTCTCGATGCTTCATTGCTCTTTTATTTATCTCTTATTGATGCTGATTATCTTTTGTGTAGGCGCAGTTGTAGTTCGATTTCGCGCCTTTTTAACACATAACATAAGGATGTAAAGTCAAAGTAAAAGATGTAGTAAATTTGATTAAAACCAGTAGAGTAGTATTGAGTTACGAAAATTCAGCCAAACGTTAGCGTAACCGTTTCTCATGCAAACTATCTATATCGTTAAATCTAATGCTGCTGACAATTGTTCTTAGGAAGTTATTGCACTTTTAGTCGTTTTCAACGAAATCATTGTTTGAACGGTGGGTGTGCTTATTATTTAATTTCACACATTTTCAAACTTTATTATGATTTAATAAAAGAAAATATTGCACAAGTCTGATTTATATAGATTTAGTAGTATGAGAGCAATGTATATTGAACTTTTGGGTGAAGGGCCATGGTCACTTACCAAAAAATTATTAACCCAGATGCTCTTTGGTTACGTCATCCAAACTCCAGTTTTGTTATCCGAATTCCATTTATGATCTGGTTATAGCACATTAAATTTTTTAGATTATGGCCTTTTATTAGCATGGTAATGTTCGGATTACCCAATTCTACCCATGCAAATCTTAAAAACTCGTTCCCAATCTGATGTAATTAGGGCAAGGATACCCTCTCTAGCAAGCTCTTCGGCTTTACAGTTTGGGGAGAGTCTGCTGTGACAAAGCACCCCAATGAGTCGGATAAAAAGAGACCATGCTGCTATTGTTAAAGACTTCAGACACTCCGTGACTAATCTTGAGGGTACTGTCAGCGATCTCAATGGCAGTATTACCTGTACGCTACCGGAGTGAATGCGCACCTCTCTGAAGAAACTCCACTTCGGAGAAGTACGTCTACTGCTACCTTGAGGGCAGCCTCCTCTGGTTGAACTGCAATGATCTGGTATACTGAAACCAGAGTCGATGTAGTGTTTCCGACAGAAAACTACCCATTTTGCCTTCCCTTGAGCTTCGATTCATCCATAGAAAAGCTTACTACACCTCTTTTTCGGCGGCCTCGCCCCGGCCTCATATCCCTCACAGGTATGCGCGCATAGAAAGAACCACAAGGAGCAGGCACCGCGATGCAGGGGTCCAGGTTATTAGAGATTCAATCGAAGTAGCGGAGGATTTCAGAATGTCCCTGTTTGCAATCCCTCATGCACCCAGTTTCCTTGAGTATAATAGCAACCTTCGCCGCAATGCACCTTCTAACTATATCTACAGGTGCCACGTGTTAACTGGTATTGTGTGTCATTATCGATGTTATCACATATCACATATCATCATATAGTACACCACATATGCCAAAGGGGGTGGCTGTTTTAACACGTTCTAGCCGAAAGTCCTCCACTAGACAACAACCCCATAAAACCCAATAATATGGCTGCACAGCATTACCAGAGCTCTCCAAGAGGAATTTCTCCAGTGGGTTCGTTACATGGAAAGTGAGTGTCCAGGAGTATCTTTAGCGAGTCCTCACTGCTCTAACTACAATCACCACATTTCTATAATACCCCAAAAACAAGATTCTTCGCGAGAATACGCCTGAACCGAGAGTATTTGTAACAGCCCTCTATGCTTTCCCAGACTTACTTTGGCTTCGTAGATATTAGTATTATATAGTGTACAATCGGCGCTTAAACTGCTTCTAAAAGCAGTTAAACTTCTTTCTAAATGAAGATATGATCTCTTTTAGCTCCAGTGTCCACCAAAGCTCTGAGTCCTCAGAGAACAGGAGCTTTGAAGGGTAGACCTACACACAGATCTGAAGACCTCGACATATCCATAAATCACACTGGCGAGATCATTGAGTTCCAACCGGCGCGACCCGACAAGCTGATCGAAGCCTCCTACAGTAAAAGTAAAAATTCGGGTTAGTAAGGTTAAAGTCGGTATAGCGATGATCAGAGAAAGAGTGGTCATTAAAACTCTCCATTCTGAGATCTGGAATGGAATTTCCTTGGATACCAAGATATAAAGAGTTAAGTTATTTACAATTCAAATTTCGACGTAATGTATATGTAAAACCAATTGGTACGAATATTTATGTGTTGTTGTATAAAAAATATATTTGCCTTAAATTCTGGTTCATCGAAACAAGGAAACAATCTCCTCGCATTATTCGGATGTAAATTAGTAGCAATATAATGAATTGTTTCGGTTTTGTTATCAGCTTTGTAACTGCCATAAAATAACCCTTCAGCTTTTGACCAAATATGACCTTCAAATTCCATATAGAGCTCACAATGTGATTCCTTTTTTATGAAGCTATTTAAGTGAAGTATATAAACAGATTTCTTGTATAACTTGCTAATACGTGCTACGGAAATTTCTTGCATATTATCTACCCTGCAAGTAGAAAATTAAATAGATTTTCTTTTAAATTATATACTGGAGGAGAGTAAGAAAATTCCTAATATTTTTGTTTATTTATTCTTTACCTGTCAACGGAATAACATTTTCGCAAATAAATGGATCGATCACTGATTTGAAGATCGCGATGTGAATGAAAAGCAATCCTTTTTGTATCATTCTCCCATTTTAGCTTCATGGTAATGTTGCCGTAAAATAGCTTTTCTTCAGAGTTTATATAGAAGTTAATTTCATAATCTTGTGGCATCACGCCTCTTGGTAATCGCTCGTCCATATTTGCCGAATATGCAGCAGTTAAATCAATGCTTCGTTTGGTAATAATCTGGAAATGTATGTATAAGAATTAATAAGCTTAAATACAAACATGTAAGGTTCCAATTTACATGATAAAGTACGATTTTATAAATAAATACAATCAAAACTATGACGCGGGCTTGAGTGTAAATCGAGTAAAAGTAGAGTATCTTGATGAAACTACGGTATACATGTTTGGGGAGATTTGTACGTGGTGTCTTCAAACAAAAAACGGGAATGTTAGTTTCTGGAAAAATATATTTATTTATTCGTTTTTCGTATTTTCGTATTTATTTATTCGACTACATTAATGTTGTCGCCTTCAAAATAGTCTCCATTCGATATTATACACTTATGCCAGCGCTTTTTCCAATCGTCGAAACACTTTTCAAACTCGATTTTTAGGATAGCCTTTAGCTCCTTCAGCGATGCGCTTTTAATGTCATCTATACTTGTAAAACCACGACGCTTTAATGTTCTCTTAATTTTTGGAAATAGGAAAAAGTCACACGGGGCTATGTATGGTGAATATGGAGGCTGGGGTATGATACAGTTTTGTTTTTAGCCAAGAATTCACGAGGAAGGAAGGAAGTGTGAACAGAATTGAGGAAAAGTGAGCAAAAGCCATGAATTATTTTTCCACAAATTTGGGCGTTTTTTTCGGATTGCTTCATGTAAAAGGCGTTGAACTTGTAGATAGTATTCCTTATTGACCATTTGACCTAGAGGCAAGAATTCATGATGCACTATGCCATTAAATTCGAAGAACATTCCATTTTATTTTTTGAACACACCATGTACATAGATAGTTTCGATCCTTATTCGTGTCGTGTATTTCAGACTTCTATGCAAATCTGATAATATTCAATCGGAGCGTACCTTCAAATGAAAAGAATGAAATGAGATGTATGCCTGTGCCAACAACAATTTACTTAAATTTTGAGATATCATGCTGAAACTTAGTACACTTATTTAGTGATTTATTACAGCAAAGATTGGCATTGCACTTGGTTTGTAATGGAGAATCATAAGATTGTTGCGCCCACAAAACGGCGTTACTCCAAAATATATAACAAAATATATAAAATGTGTAACTGTGTCGAAGGGACCGAGGTAGGTTGAATGTACGTACCCCATAAACTTATATAGATATCTGCCCAAAATATGGAAAACCATAATAATAGGAGTGTAATAATTTGAAACTACGATGTTAGAAATTAAAATCGAAACAAAACTTAGACATTGCACTGACGTTAATATAATTCTCACCTAAAAATTGTGGTCAGAATCGACCCACCCTTTCTAGCCATTCTAGTCGATAAATGAGGGCTCGGCACTATTGTAGTTTGCTTTCAAATTTAGCATATTAATTTTGCAACTAGCACATTTTTGTACAGGCATTAACAGAAAATCGCATTATGTTGTGGTTTTTAATACTATCGTTTCTCTCTTCACTTACTTACAAATTTAAATCTTTAAAATATTGTAAATGAAATTTAAGTAAAAAGTTCTTAATTTGGTATTTAAAAATTGTTTGCCATTATTTAATACTTTTGAAGAAGAATCAGTCGACTTAAAATTGATTTTTAGGACATCAAAATTATCAATTGTTTGCATGGAAAAAACAGTCGGCATACTAAACGTAAAGAGTTAGTTGATTTGCCTGTTGACTATATAGTCCTTTTTACACAGTTTCATACTTTTGAATTCTTGCCTGTTATCTATTGTTATTGAAACTTCAACACAACCACAGATGCACTTCATTTTTATACTCTCGCAACATGTTGCAATACAGTATATTAGTTTTGTTCACCTAATTTGTGTTTGTAACATCTAAAACTAACTGAGATAGATGTAGAGTTACATATGTATAAATGATCAGGATGACAAAAATGTTGAATTTCAAGTAACTGTCTGTCCTTCTGTGCAAGCAAAAGCTTGAGAGAAAATTAATATATCTTGACGAAGCACGTTGAATTGATACACGTGTTCCTTGGCGCTATTTAGAAGGTTGACATTGCGGACAAGCGAAATCGGACCACCCGCACAAAAGAGCGTTAAACGAAAGCCCATAAAGTGCTATAACTATGCACAAAATTAAGATATAAATATATTGGTACAGGGAATCACAGTGGAAGGGGAATCTGTGGTTTCAAAATGTGGTTTAAAAGTAGGTGGTGGCTCCACCGCTAGTTTCTGAAGCTTAATGTTTTTTTTAATGTTTAATTTTTAATGGTTCAATGTATATATCTTACAAGCCACTAAAGCTATATCAACAAACCTGTTCGGATAAAGTCTTTTTAGTACCCCTCTTACACCGGCTAATTAGTCAAATCATATTATAACCACGCCCACCTCCACACCACCTGGCATTACGCTGACACCTTTATGGTACATTGTGAAAATGGGCGAAATCGGAAAATAACCACGCCTACTTACCATACAACACAATTTTAAATTCAATCTGATTATTTCACTTTGCTTTCAACTAAGCTATCGGAATAGAAATTTACGCAAATAGTGCCCTAAGGCATGACATTTGTCGCCGAAAAATTGTGGAAATGGGAACATATCTTTTTAAGCCCCAGAGACCGAATATGTTGACCTCGTTGCTTACGGCTGACCTTTTACTTAAAATATCGGTCACTTTTTGAGATATATTAATAAAATTCAGAGAGCATCTTTTTTTGGTAATAATATGTCCTTGTGTTAAAATGAGTAAAATCGGGTCAACACTTTCCTCAGCTTTCATATACGTAATTAATACTTAATATAAGAAATCTAATCTTCCAGTTTGCTTTATACCATATATATCGGCCAATATAAAATATCTGAGCAAAATTATGCGAAAATATAAAATAGGATTTTTGACAGCACTTGAAAATAGTTGACCGTCCGTGAGCCTCACAAATGCGAGTGTATAAATGTCCGGTCCAAACGCAATTGCTTTATCGACTTTAGTGCTCGGATGTTTGCATAATACTCACTGGTACAGAGTCCAGATAACACGTGTTTCATATATAGTTTTTCCAGCACTTGAAAGCATTTCCCCGCCTTTGATCCTTGCAGAATTTTGATGATTGCGATAGTGTAAAATGTTCGGTTACATACGAACTTAGCCCTTCCTCATTTGTTATATACTAATCATACAATCACGATGATTTCCAAAATTTTTAAAAATGGATTGTTTAATAAAAGACAAAATTTATTTCAGAACTTCTTTATTGTAAATGAATTACGTAATTACCTTCGTACCACCTTAGTAGATTTCTCGGCCTTCGAATGGTCTGGATTCGCTACACCACATTTCCAACTGTACTGCAGTTTCAAGGACAAACCTTTAATCTATTGTTAACTACACAGCATCATTAAATATCCTTATTAAAATTCTTCAGAGTTCCTTATCATACCGAGATTTTATCTTATAACTCATAATCTGAAGGTGTGGTCTAACATAACGATACACTTCTTTCAGCTCCTCTACCAGTTGTTTCTGTAGTGGACCGTAGCTGGTCGTTTCCCTGCCAATTCTTTTGGCATTAGAGCTTATTCCAAATTCAGGCCAAATGATAGGCTAATATTACTGGCATATATCAACTTTGGTAGAGTTTGCTGGAAGATTCGTGTATTACTGATATCTCAGCAGGAACAACCGTATCTGAACATTGCAATATTTCTGATACTTGTTCACAACATTTCTCAAATGTTCCTCTACGATAGGGTGAAATGTTAAACTATGTCATGTGATTTACAATTCGGTTTTCCTGATTTTCAGTATTTGACACTTCCCCTGGAGCTCTAACCTAAACCAAAATTTCTTCCTTGAAATTCTCTATATGCCACAGTGAATATTCTAAATCCTGTTTTGCGTTACTGACTTTGGATTTGATACTCTTCAGGCGTTTACTGAAATAGTCCATAACCACATATATATATTTGTACCCCTGTTGTTCATACCTTCTGTCCGCACTTTGTTACCTAAGTCCTTTAGAAGGACCATTTTCGGAAAAGTATTTTTAAACCAGCACCAGCTGTTCTACGGAAAACTTGTTCCATATTGTAAACTTGTTCTTCGAAATAATTTCTTCCAATGATTAATTCTATCTCCAACAGAAGACATAACAAAAAGACGATCTCCGACAATGAAAGATGTCATCACCTTATCTTCTTCACTCACTTCCAATTGACAATGGTTGCATTTCACATTTGGTTAATTGAACACTTCGAGGTATCTGACAGGAGGCCTAACATTACCAGAATCAATGCGATATTGCAGAACACAATCCTCCTGCACAGCTTTTTAACATTTTTATTGAATATTCTACAGAATCAATTGAGGAGTTTTATGGACTCAGATTGTAAATTTCCTTCAAATCCTTTCGTCCGTATGGTGATATCTTCTGAGATGTCACTTTCGCCTTTGGAACTCACTTTCTGTAACTTTCGTAGTTAAAGTAATTAAGTCACTCAATCTGTAGATATCGCCCAGTACTTTGACGGAGTTTATTAGAGGCTTCAACTTTTAACGTGTATACTGAATATGCTAAGAGCTACGTGTGAGTCTTTTTAACATCTTTTGTAAGAGAAAGAAATGGTTTAACGGATTCACTAGTACGACATATATCACAGTTTTTCGCAACGATGTTCACAAACACCAAGCTTAAAATCAACATGATTGAAAAATCAAAATTGGAATATTTTTGATAAGCATGAATCATGATTATTAATCTTGGCTAAATTCTGCACATACTAACATATATTTCCAGGTGAAACTACCAAAAGACACAATGCTAAAATTCACCACTTACAACGGCAATTATAGCAATGTACTGGAAAACACTAGATCTCATCAATCGAATGAGTAAAGCATTATCAGCTACATCATTATAAGTAAAATGATTTTTAAATAAGGAATTAGCAATACCATCAACAATAATATTGGCATAATGTACCATAAGTAGATAGAGTTTGCTGCCCTTTCCTAGGACTCATTGTTCTTGTACTGACCTTCTCACTGTATGCTCTACTTCTGCTTCAGCGAAAGCTGAAGTTCCTCCTCGAAATACTTCAGATGTTACTCTGTATGAGTAAACGTATGCTATGTATGCATGTTAATATCACTGTTGTACCAGCTTGTTAAACTGATAAGACCAGCGCTTACAAAGATGAGACAACAAAGCCACATTGCCGTTGAGAAAAAAATATCTTAATTATTTGAGAGAATAATTTCCAAACCTGAAAATGAGTTAACTCCGCCCACTTTTTAAACATTTTTAAACCATGGATTCTCCTACCTACTGGGATTCTCTGTACCAAATTACATGTTTGTACCCTAATTTATTGCTTGGTTACAGCACTTTATCGATTTTCAATTAACGAAATTTTGTAGACGTGACAGTATTCCGATTACGCCCATCTGCAATCCCAAACTTTTTATGGTGTTAAGGAAAACGGGTTTCAAGTTTCATCATCAATCTTAATTTTTAAAATGATGTTGTAAATTGTAAGGCATTCTTCACTTCACTGCCTCCAAAATATCAGTTGTATGTATGTAACGCGCTGCTCGCGATCGAGACGATTGTTGTTTAGAAGTGCGAGACTAGACTCAGGAATAGCGATAAGAGGGCCATCAATAAGAACATGCGTACATCAAGATTTCATGGATTTGAGGTTGACATACTAAACTACGCATCCCCTTAAAATAAAGAAGCGATGAGCCAACAGAGTGATAAAAATGGGTTTTTGCCATTTTTTACGGGTGCCTCTCAAAGATCACATGGAGATCGAGGGGGTAAAAATCACCAGTCAATTCCATTATTGAGACAGTAAGCGTGAACCTAGTTACGATGATGCTCACTAAGAAATAGATTGCGTAAATCTTTTATCTCGTTCTTGGCGCCTACGAAGTTGAAACGTTTTCTAACCAGATGCAACTTGGTAAGCTACGAGTGACCATAAGGCGCTTGAGTGAATCAAGAGAAGAGCCGGTTGAGGAGAGAGGTCTTTCGTCAGTTCCATCCATACAGCTTTTATGGCGCGGCAAATGAATACATCAATGTCGGACTTTTGAAGTGCTTTGTTACGCGTTTCGAGTTTGAAATAAAAAGGTCCACAGTTGTCTACACCCATAACGACAAGTGAGTGCCACACCACACATGGGTGGACCATTGACAAATCTGAGCACCAATAATAACAACATTAAAAAAATGTAAATGTTCAATGCAAATGTTCAAAAATGTTCACAATGTGCAATTGAGGCGATCGCACATAGATCTAATTTTGGCACTGTGATTGCCATCCGATTGGTGACTGGGCTTTGAAGCATATCAAGTGGACTTGCCATCACAAAATGCGTAGATTTAAGTATTAGAGCCAAGCTGAAGAACATAGCGTGGAAATTCTGCGTTTTCTGGATCGATAAAATCGTTGCAAAACGTTGATCAAGCCGTGTGTATAAAATGTGGTAAACTTTCATCCCACTCGAGGTTATCCCTCTACATCCTTTGCAATACCTGCAATTGTGAATGGAAGGACCCGTCATAAGTAAATCTTATAAGGATAACCCTGAAGTTGTGGCAGCAGAACCGTCGAAAACAACTCACAGTTTCGTTGAAGTGGTCTCAACCTTAACGACATAATCATAAGGCTAGGGACGATTAGAATGATTAGTGTTGAGATTTAATGTCATAAGTCCAAGGTTCAAGTATTCCTTCATGAATGCGCTGTATTTTGTCTTTAAGTAAGTATTTTTTGTATTTGTACATCCAAGCTGAGGTTTTTACCAACCAACTTAAACTGCCCTACCAAAACCTGCCCAACCCTCTGCCAAGATGAGGCCAAAGAAAAGTCCTGCTCCGATGAGCATATCGATATTTTGTGGTATATTGAAGGTGGGATTAGCTAGTTTTATGTTCCAAAGAAACCTCCGATCGTCGGTGGTGACTGAAACTCTAGGTTGATTGTCAGCAATCTTTTGAGCAACGGGAAAAGTAATGTTTCTTGAGTACAAAATCTACTGAATATCCACTCATTGAGATACTTGCACATACAATTTCTGAAACAGAAGCGAACGATTTAGAGTTATGAGGTTGAAGTTGGTTTCTGAAACTACTTGTAATGAAGTAAATCTATGAGCTAGACTCCGAAAGTGAGGCGCAAGGTACAAAAGTTCCGGCACGATTCTTTACTAAAATAATCGCAGTGTCTAAGAGCGCAATAACAGATGAAGATCGGGAAAAAGAAAGCTTGCGCTGGTAATGTGGTTTAAATTAACAAAGTAACAGTTGTTTGTAGCATCTAAAACTAATCCAGATAGATATAGAATTATATATAAATTAGACAGAAAAAGTCTCCGCTCTCATGTGTTTAATTCTTATTTTTCTTAAACAACATTAGTGAAAATTTCTTAGAGCAATAGTTCTGAAAACATCACTTAGCAATAGCTTAAGCAAGGCATATGCAAAAAATTGTTGAAATTGTTTGCATAGAAACTAAGAAAACGGTTTATTTCCCGTTAGGCTTGACCAAAGCAAGCAGAAAAAGTTTACTTTAACATAAGACTGTAATAGGACACTGTTCTAAAGAGCTAAAAATTCTTAAGCTGTAAGTAGAAGTTTGTGGTCTTGAAACAGGTTTTTATACTCCGCAACATGTTGCTAAAGAGCATATTAGTTTCATTCACCTAACGGTTCTTTGTACACCTAACGGTTGTTGTTAGATACAGACATATATACATATATATACAAATGATCAGAATGAAAAGACGAATTGAAATCCAAGTGACTGTCTGTCTGTCCGTCCGTTCGTGCAAGCGATAACTTGAGTAAAAATTAAGAAATTTTGAATAAACTCGGTACACGTGCTCTTTGTCACCGTAAGACGGTTGGGGTTGCAGATGGGCGTAATTGTGTGTTTGCCACGCCCACAAAATGCCATTAATCGAAAACAAGTAAAGTGCTACAACCAATGCTCTAATTTTGTATAGAGGATCCTAGTAGGGTGGGCCATCTGTGGGCAAAAAGTTTTAAAAACGTAAAGTAAAAGTGGGCATGGCCCCGCCCCAATAGGTTTAATACATATATCTCAGAAACCTTTAAAGCTCTATCAATCAAACTTGCCCTGGGTAAGTGTTTCCAGCATCTCCTCATGTACTGGGGAAATAGGTGAAAAAGGATAATAACCACGCCCACCTCCATACAAAGGTTATGTTGAAAACTACTAGAAGTGGGGTAACTCGCTGAAGGAGCATGTCAGAAACATTAAATCTTACAGCAAATATGATACGGAAGGGTTGCATAAGAATCCGTGCAAAATTTTGTTGATCGGCCTGGCATCGCCAGCTTTTAGGTGAAATCCCATATCTCATGAACGCCTGAACCGATTTCAACAAAATTTGTTGTGTGACACTATATTTGCATATTTGTGTCACTTCGTGAAATTGTGTGAAATTGGATATAAACCACGCCTACTTCTCATATAACACAACTATAAGTTTCGTCTGATACTTTCACTTTATAGTAGATAAATGGAGCATCAATTAAGATATTGGGATAAAGCCTTTCACAAATAATGCGTTCTCATGCGTAAAAATAGTCAATACCTTAGTGCCTCATCTGACTTTTTACCGAAAATATCGAGAAATCAGTAAGATATTGTAATGAAATTGGAGGATTATCTTTTCATGATAATAATGTATTTTGTTATCAAAAAAGGGGAATATTGGTTAAGTAATACCCTAGCCCCATATATATAATATACGGATTTTCAACCTTCCGGTAGACTTTATACCATATATTTCGCTAAATACATGAAATATCGTAGTGAAATTCGAGGATTATCTTTCCATGATAACAATGTGCTCTTGTGCTACAAAATGGGAAAAATCGGGTAAATACTTCTTCTATCCCCCACATACCTAATATACGGATATTCAAACTTTCTCCAGACTTTATGTCATATGTAACGGTCAGTGTATGAGTTATCTCCTTGAAATTCAGAGAGCATCGATAACATTTCTGATCACTCTGATAACAGTGTTTCCATGCCTAAAATAGACAAAATCGGGTAAGCACTTCCTCTAGCCCCCATGTACCCAACATAAGGATTTTCAACCTCCGGGCAGACTTTATATCATATATTTCGGTCGATATGTAAGTTATCTTAGCAAATATAAATAAACGTGTAACACTGCATACACCATAATTTAATTCCGAAAATTTGTGAAATCGGGCAACGAATTATCCCACTCCCCATATACTATACATAATGATTTTCGTTATTCTAGGAGACTTACTAAATTTATGCCGAACATATCGGTCACTGTGTGAGTTACCTTTACAAAATTGGGTGAAAATATGTTCCCTGATATACTTGAATAATGAAAACAGTTAATCTGATCAGTGCAGATCTTTCTCTATCCCAATAATGCTCGATATAAGAATTCCCGATTTTAAACCGTTTATATTGGTCAATATGTGTGATATGTTAATGAAATTGAGTGGATATGTTTTCTTAAACTCAATGTGGTTTCGCGGTAAATATGAAAGATTTCGGTCTAGACTATGGTCTAATTCGGCGGCGGCTTATTCCTAATATAATGATTTCCTTTTCTCTGGTTGACTTTTTCCTCATGTATCTAATAATTCATTAAACCACTTTGGTTGAGTTTATATCGCATATATCACTTTTGAGTTAATTTGGTAGATTTTAATATAAATATCTCTGACAAGAAGCAAAATATAGCAATGAAAGTACATGAATCTATGACCTGTAGTGTAAGTTAATAAGATACCAAAATATTGTTTTAATCCATTGACAAATTCGTCGAATAATGAATGTTAAATTCTGACGCAGCATTTCTTAATATAAAGTTATGCCAGCACCTGAAAGCTTTTCCCGCCTCTGATCCTTGTACAATGCTAGAGAATGAAATATTTGGTTACACCCACACTTAATCCTTCCTTAATAGCAGTTCCGTCCTTAATCGTTTTTTTTTTAAAGCAATGAAAATCATTTTAAAATCAAGAGAAGGTGATAATACTTTTCGCGAAGTTGGAGTAATGGTAGAGCTTTGAAAACAATCGGAATTATTACTTCAAAACCTCGTTCTGGTTGCCCAAAAATATTAACAGTCCGGGAAGAAAAGAAAGTTATACCTTTGGTTTAAAGCAATCCCTGCACAGGTCTGCACATACATATCTGCACAGGTAGCGCAGAATGATAAAGAACGATTTCAAAAACAAATTTTCGGTAACACAGCTAGAATTTTTTTTAAAAGACCTGGTTTTAAAGCTAGAGTGGAGTTTCGCTGTGGGGATGTATGACGGTAAGCGGAGTAGGGGAAATAGGATTTGTTGATTGCATAATGAATAAGTTTGTTTACTTAAATAGGTTAAAGCGAAAAGTTAAAGAAAGTACTTTGAAATTAGGGTCACTTATTGAGTTTTACTTTCAGCAGGACTACGACCCAAAGTACACCGATGTTGTGCGCCTTTGGCTCCTTCATAATGCTATAAAGTTGTTACATACACCTACACTATCACCTGACTTCAACCCCATGGAACACTTATGGGCCCTGTTGGAACGCATAATTCGCACTCATACCATTACCAGCAATGAGATTTTAAAAAATGTTTTCCAGGAAGATGGTCCAAAATATCCGCGTGAAAGGCAACGAAACTAGTGTCTTCTATGTCCATGAGGTTTGCTGAGGTTCTAAAACGCCGGGTAGTCCCACCAGTTATTAATTATATTTATTTGTAATAATGTAATTTATAATATGAGCGAAGACTTTTTCTGATATCTCTTTTTAGAATTCGCAAGAAAATGTGCTTTATTTTATTTTTTATCAAATGGAATATTGATTAAAAACATTTTGTGCTATCTTTTAATGGCAATGTTTGAATACAAAAAAAAATTTAAAGAGTAGTTTGGATTTACTTTTATTTCAAACGCATTTGTTTTTCATGAGCGGATGCTTTTTCTGGCTAGTGTAGATAAATGTTCATGATGACGAGAAGAGTTGAATTCCGAGTCTGTCCGTCCGTGCAAGCGATAACTTCAGTAAAAATTAAAATTACTTAATGAAACTTGGTACGCGTGTTTTGTGTCACCATAAGAAAGTTGGTATCGTAGATGGACGTAATCGGAATATTTCCACCTCACAAAATGCCGTTAATCGGAAATCTATAAAGTGATATAACTAAGCAACAAATGAGCATATAAGCGTGTTATTTGGTACAGAAAATCGTAGTAGGGAAGGGTATCTGTGTACAAAAAAATTTTGTAAGACTGGGTTGGACCATTAGCCCTTCAATTGGTTTAATGTACATATCTCACAAACCACTAAAACAATATATTTCGCAAAGCACTAAAGTCATAATCATCAAATCAAACTTACTCAGAACAAGTTTTTCTAGCATATGCTTATATACTAGGAAAATAAGTGAAAGCGGATATGGTTATGTTGAAAACCAGTAAAAGTGCGTTAACTCGCTAATCTTACAGTAAATAATATACGGAAGGGTTGCATAGTAAACCGTGTAAAATTCGGATTATGATTGTCGCACCGCCCACCTTTTGGTGAAGTCCCATATCTTAAGAACACCTTTTTTATTATGTCTTAAAGACCCCTATCCAAATTTCAACCAAATTTGGTACATGACATTATATTTACATCGTTATGAAATCGGCAAATAACTTTGCAAGCCCTAAAGACCCATTGTATGGATCCCGGTGCCTAATGGCTGACTTTATACCGAAAACATCGGAAAACCTGTAAAAATCGAGTAAATACTTCCCCTAGCCCCAACATTTCTAATATAAGAATTTCAAACTTCCGGTTTGCTTTATACCATATATGTCAGTCAATCTGTGAAGTATTTTAATGAAAGTCAGACAGTATCTTTTTGTGGTAATAATATATCGGGATGCTAAAAATGGATGAAATCGAATAAATATTACCCCTTGCCTTCATACCTAATATAAGAATATCAAAGTTTCTTTCGGCTTTACACCGTACACATCGATCCCTATGTAAGACATATTAACAAAATTGAGTGAACGTATAATATTGGATATACCATAATTTAATGCCGAAAACGTGTGAAATGGTGTATGAATTATCCCAGCTCCCATATACTAACATAATGGTTTTCGTTATTCTAGCAGACTCTATGCCGATCACAGTGAGTTATCTTCATAAAATTATGTGGATATAGGAGTATACTTGAGCATTTCCAAAAGTTATTGCAATGAGTCCAGAACATTCCCTAGCCCAAATATACCAGATATAATGATTTGCGACTTTTCAGTTGATATCAAATCGTTTATGTTGGTCAATATGTGTGATATTTCAATGAAATTAGGTGGATATGTTTTGTTAAACATAATGCGGTTTAGCGCTAAATATGAATGACATCGGCCTAGACCGTTGTCTGAGCATCTTATTCCCAATATAATAATTTCCGTTTCATTAGTTAACTTTTCCTTATATACCGAATATATTTAATTAAGCCTTTTTGGTTCAGTTTATATAGCACAAATCTCATTTGAGTTAATTTCATAACTTTTAATATAAACATATCGGATATGCAGTAAAATATAGTAACGAAAGTAAGTGAGTCTATGACCTACAATATAAGTTAATAAGATACCAAATATGATTGTAATAAAATAACAATTTCGTCGAGTAATGAATGTTGAATTTTTACGCAACATTTTTATACTCATACAACATGTTGCAACAGAGTATATTAGTTTTGATCACCTAACCTAACGATCATCTAACGATTGTCCGACCTCGTCCTCCACGTCCTCGTCCTCCACGTCCTCCTGCCATACAAAGGTTATATTGAAAGCTACTAATAATCTATTAACTCTCGGAAGAAACACGTCAGAAACATGAAATTTTGCAGAAAATATGGTGTGGAAGGAAATAAGTAAGATATAGAGATAAGTGAGCCACCGCCTAAGCAAAATGGAAAAAACATCCACCATTCGCCGCATAAAGTGGAACTTCTCTGTATCTCTGTACTTTAAGGGTATTATAATTCTATAATTAATTTTTGTAAATCAATTGGAATGAAGCATTGAACAATAAAGCTCGTCGTGACTATTTAATACAAAATTAATAATTTTTTGTTTTTTTATCAAAAATCTTTGATTGGCGCCCGTGCAATTATTCCATACAGGAAGTACCACAGAAAAGCCTTACATATGGTGAAGCTAGATGAAATAAACTCCCAACAATTATTGTGTGTCCATGTCAAGTATATTATGGATATGGGCACTAAACCAAAGTTCTAAATCGATATCATTTGTATTCAGTTCTAAGCCATATAATGGTTAAGAAAATATGTACTTAATCTCATTAAAATATCCAACATTTTTACCAATATAAACGATATAAAGCAACCGGAAAGTCTCGAATCCTTATTTTCGGGGTAGACTATGGTGTGAACTGGTTGCATTTAACTTTGGTATTAAATTGTTTATGCTTGAGAACTTGTTTAAACACAATTTCATTAAAATAATTCACACATTGACCAATATGTTTGGAATCCACTAGATCCATCCACTGGATTCCACTAGAATAACTAACTCCTTTTATGTAGCATAAGGGGACTGGGGTAGTTCTTAGACCGATTTCAAGTATTTTCGCTACCAATCTTTATTATATCCAAATCTATACCTTTGCTTAATTTTGCTAAAATGTCTTACATATTGATCGATATATCCAGTATAAATCCAACATAATATTAAATATATGCATATCAGTAATTGGTGCCTTCTGAATTTCATGAACATATCTCTCAGATCGACCGATATTTTCGATAAAAAGTAAAGCACTGGTTCTGAGGTCCTCATATTCGATATAAAGGACCTGAAAAGTAAAAGCCAATTTGGATAATTTTTCTATAAGAGGTCCCGTACCGTTTATTCCGATATTTTCATTAGTACTTGATGCATGTATACATAAAAATATATTATGCAGTATACCTAAAATTTCGTAGTGCCATGCTTGTTGTTCATTTTTCATACTAAGTCACGTGCACCATATTTGGTCTAAAATTTAGTGTTTCTGACAACGTAATTTAGAGTTTTAGTAATTTTCACTTTTAGTGTTTTTCAGCACAACTTTTGTATGGGGATGGGCGTGGCATGATGAAATGCTTGAAGGAAATATTTCCAAAAAGTTTGGTTGATAGAATTTAGTGGATCATAAGGTATGTACATCAATATCAATATAAAACAATAATCTAAATATCTTGTCGGATGCTTATTTGCAAAGCTGTATGAAGGAGTGCGAGGAGGAATCATTCCTCCGCGTATGTAACGCGCTGCTCGCGATCGAGACGATTGTTGTTTAGAAGTGCGAGACTAGACTCAGGAATAGCGATAAGAGGGCCATCAATAAGAACATGCGTACATCAAGATTTCATGGATTTGAGGTTGACATACTAAACTACGCATCCCCTTAAAATAAAGAAGCGATGAGCCAACAGAGTGATAAAAATGGGTTTTTGCTATTTTTTACGGGTGCCTCTCAAAGATCACATGGAGATCGAGGGGGTAAAAATCACCAGTCAATTCCATTATTGAGACAGTAAGCGTGAACCTAGTTACGATGATGCTCACTAAGAAATAGATTGCGTAAATCTTTTATCTCGTTCTTGGCGCCTACGAAGTTGAAACGTTTTCTAACCAGATGCAACTTGGTAAGCTACGAGTGACCATAAGGCGCTTGAGTGAATCAAGAGAAGAGCCGGTTGAGGAGAGAGGTCTTTCGTCAGTTCCATCCATACAGCTTTTATGGCGCGGCAAATGAATACATCAATGTCGGACTTTTGAAGTGCTTTGTTACGCGTTTCGAGTTTGAAATAAAAAGGTCCACAGTTGTCTACACCCATAACGACAAGTGAGTGCCACACCACACATGGGTGGACCATTGACAAATCTGAGCACCAATAATAACAACATTAAAAAAATGTAAATGTTCAATGCAAATGTTCAAAAATGTTCACAATGTGCAATTGAGGCGATCGCACATAGATCTAATTTTGGCACTGTGATTGCCATCCGATTGGTGACTGGGGCTTTGAAGCATATCAAGTGGACTTGCCATCACAAAATGCGTAGATTTAAGTATTAGAGCCAAGCTGAAGAACATAGCGTGGAAATTCTGCGTTTTCTGGATCGATAAAATCGTTGCAAAACGTTGATCAAGCCGTGTGTATAAAATGTGGTAAACTTTCATCCCACTCGAGGTTATCCCTCTACATCCTTTGCAATACCTGCAATTGTGAATGGAAGGACCCGTCATAAGTAAATCTTATAAGGATAACCCTGAAGTTGTGGCAGCAGAACCGTCGAAAACAACTCACAGTTTCGTTGAAGTGGTCTCAACCTTAACGACATAATCATAAGGCTAGGGACGATTAGAATGATTAGTGTTGAGATTTAATGTCATAAGTCCAAGGTTCAAGTATTCCTTCATGAATGCGCTGTATTTTGTCTTTAAGTAAGTATTTTTTGTATTTGTACATCCAAGCTGAGGTTTTTACCAACCAACTTAAACTGCCCTACCAAAACCTGCCCAACCCTCTGCCAAGATGAGGCCAAAGAAAAGTCCTGCTCCGATGAGCATATCGATATTTTGTGGTATATTGAAGGTGGGATTAGCTAGTTTTATGTTCCAAAGAAACCTCCGATCGTCGGTGGTGACTGAAACTCTAGGTTGATTGTCAGCAATCTTTTGAGCAACGGGAAAAGTAATGTTTCTTGAGTACAAAATCTACTGAATATCCACTCATTGAGATACTTGCACATACAATTTCTGAAACAGAAGCGAACGATTTAGAGTTATGAGGTTGAAGTTGGTTTCTGAAACTACTTGTAATGAAGTAAATCTATGAGCTAGACTCCGAAAGTGAGGCGCAAGGTACAAAAGTTCCGGCACGATTCTTTACTAAAATAATCGCAGTGTCTAAGAGCGCAATAACAGATGAAGATCGGGAAAAAGAAAGCTTGCGCTGGTAATGTGGTTTAAATTAACAAAGTAACAGTTGTTTGTAGCATCTAAAACTAATCCAGATAGATATAGAATTATATATAAATTAGACAGAAAAAGTCTCCGCTCTCATGTGTTTAATTCTTATTTTTCTTAAACAACATTAGTGAAAATTTCTTAGAGCAATAGTTCTGAAAACATCACTTAGCAATAGCTTAAGCAAGGCATATGCAAAAAATTGTTGAAATTGTTTGCATAGAAACTAAGAAAACGGTTTATTTCCCGTTAGGCTTGACCAAAGCAAGCAGAAAAAGTTTACTTTAACATAAGACTGTAATAGGACACTGTTCTAAAGAGCTAAAAATTCTTAAGCTGTAAGTAGAAGTTTGTGGTCTTGAAACAGGTTTTTATACTCCGCAACATGTTGCTAAAGAGCATATTAGTTTCATTCACCTAACGGTTCTTTGTACACCTAACGGTTGTTGTTAGATACAGACATATATACATATATATACAAATGATCAGAATGAAAAGACGAATTGAAATCCAAGTGACTGTCTGTCTGTCCGTCCGTTCGTGCAAGCGATAACTTGAGTAAAAATTAAGAAATTTTGAATAAACTCGGTACACGTGCTCTTTGTCACCGTAAGACGGTTGGTGTTGCAGATGGGCGTAATTGTGTGTTTGCCACGCCCACAAAATGCCATTAATCGAAAACAAGTAAAGTGCTACAACCAATGCTCTAATTTTGTATAGAGGATCCTAGTAGGGTGGGCCATCTGTGGGCAAAAAGTTTTAAAAACGTAAAGTAAAAGTGGGCATGGCCCCGCCCCAATAGGTTTAATACATATATCTCAGAAACCTTTAAAGCTCTATCAATCAAACTTGCCCTGGGTAAGTGTTTCCAGCATCTCCTCATGTACTGGGGAAATAGGTGAAAAAGGATAATAACCACGCCCACCTCCATACAAAGGTTATGTTGAAAACTACTAGAAGTGGGGTAACTCGCTGAAGGAGCATGTCAGAAACATTAAATCTTACAGCAAATATGATACGGAAGGGTTGCATAAGAATCCGTGCAAAATTTTGTTGATCGGCCTGGCATCGCCAGCTTTTAGGTGAAATCCCATATCTCATGAACGCCTGAACCGATTTCAACAAAATTTGTTGTGTGACACTATATTTGCATATTTGTGTCACTTCGTGAAATTGTGTGAAATTGGATATAAACCACGCCTACTTCTCATATAACACAACTATAAGTTTCGTCTGATACTTTCACTTTATAGTAGATAAATGGAGCATCAATTAAGATATTGGGATAAAGCCTTTCACAAATAATGCGTTCTCATGCGTAAAAATAGTCAATACCTTAGTGCCTCATCTGACTTTTTACCGAAAATCTCGAGAAATCAGTAAGATATTGTAATGAAATTGGAGGATTATCTTTTCATGATAATAATGTATTTTGTTATCAAAAAAGGGGAATATTGGTTAAGTAATACCCTAGCCCCATATATATAATATACGGATTTTCAACCTTCCGGTAGACTTTATACCATATATTTCGCTAAATACATGAAATATCGTAGTGAAATTCGAGGATTATCTTTCCATGATAACAATGTGCTCTTGTGCTACAAAATGGGAAAAATCGGGTAAATACTTCTTCTATCCCCCACATACCTAATATACGGATATTCAAACTTTCTCCAGACTTTATGTCATATGTAACGGTCAGTGTATGAGTTATCTCCTTGAAATTCAGAGAGCATCGATAACATTTCTGATCACTCTGATAACAGTGTTTCCATGCCTAAAATAGACAAAATCGGGTAAGCACTTCCTCTAGCCCCCATGTACCCAACATAAGGATTTTCAACCTCCGGGCAGACTTTATATCATATATTTCGGTCGATATGTAAGTTATCTTAGCAAATATAAATAAACGTGTAACACTGCATACACCATAATTTAATTCCGAAAATTTGTGAAATCGGGCAACGAATTATCCCACTCCCCATATACTATACATAATGATTTTCGTTATTCTAGGAGACTTACTAAATTTATGCCGAACATATCGGTCACTGTGTGAGTTACCTTTACAAAATTGGGTGAAAATATGTTCCCTGATATACTTGAATAATGAAAACAGTTAATCTGATCAGTGCAGATCTTTCTCTATCCCAATAATGCTCGATATAAGAATTCCCGATTTTAAACCGTTTATATTGGTCAATATGTGTGATATGTTAATGAAATTGAGTGGATATGTTTTCTTAAACTCAATGTGGTTTCGCGGTAAATATGAAAGATTTCGGTCTAGACTATGGTCTAATTCGGCGGCGGCTTATTCCTAATATAATGATTTCCTTTTCTCTGGTTGACTTTTTCCTCATGTATCTAATAATTCATTAAACCACTTTGGTTGAGTTTATATCGCATATATCACTTTTGAGTTAATTTGGTAGATTTTAATATAAATATCTCTGACAAGAAGCAAAATATAGCAATGAAAGTACATGAATCTATGACCTGTAGTGTAAGTTAATAAGATACCAAAATATTGTTTTAATCCATTGACAAATTCGTCGAATAATGAATGTTAAATTCTGACGCAGCATTTCTTAATATAAAGTTATGCCAGCACCTGAAAGCTTTTCCCGCCTCTGATCCTTGTACAATGCTAGAGAATGAAATTTTTGGTTACACCCACACTTAATCCTTCCTTAATAGCAGTTCCGTCCTTAATCGTTTTTTTTTTAAAGCAATGAAAATCATTTTAAAATCAAGAGAAGGTGATAATACTTTTCGCGAAGTTGGAGTAATGGTAGAGCTTTGAAAACAATCGGAATTATTACTTCAAAACCTCGTTCTGGTTGCCCAAAAATATTAACAGTCCGGGAAGAAAAGAAAGTTATACCTTTGGTTTAAAGCAATCCCTGCACAGGTCTGCACATACATATCTGCACAGGTAGCGCAGAATGATAAAGAACGATTTCAAAAACAAATTTTCGGTAACACAGCTAGAATTTTTTTTAAAAGACCTGGTTTTAAAGCTAGAGTGGAGTTTCGCTGTGGGGATGTATGACGGTAAGCGGAGTAGGGGAAATAGGATTTGTTGATTGCATAATGAATAAGTTTGTTTACTTAAATAGGTTAAAGCGAAAAGTTAAAGAAAGTACTTTGAAATTAGGGTCACTTATTGAGTTTTACTTTCAGCAGGACTACGACCCAAAGTACACCGATGTTGTGCGCCTTTGGCTCCTTCATAATGCTATAAAGTTGTTACATACACCTACACTATCACCTGACTTCAACCCCATGGAACACTTATGGGCCCTGTTGGAACGCATAATTCGCACTCATACCATTACCAGCAATGAGATTTTAAAAAATGTTTTCCAGGAAGATGGTCCAAAATATCCGCGTGAAAGGCAACGAAACTAGTGTCTTCTATGTCCATGAGGTTTGCTGAGGTTCTAAAACGCCGGGTAGTCCCACCAGTTATTAATTATATTTATTTGTAATAATGTAATTTATAATATGAGCGAAGACTTTTTCTGATATCTCTTTTTAGAATTCGCAAGAAAATGTGCTTTATTTTATTTTTTATCAAATGGAATATTGATTAAAAACATTTTGTGCTATCTTTTAATGGCAATGTTTGAATACAAAAAAAAATTTAAAGAGTAGTTTGGATTTACTTTTATTTCAAACGCATTTGTTTTTCATGAGCGGATGCTTTTTCTGGCTAGTGTAGATAAATGTTCATGATGACGAGAAGAGTTGAATTCCGAGTCTGTCCGTCCGTGCAAGCGATAACTTCAGTAAAAATTAAAATTACTTAATGAAACTTGGTACGCGTGTTTTGTGTCACCATAAGAAAGTTGGTATCGTAGATGGACGTAATCGGAATATTTCCACCTCACAAAATGCCGTTAATCGGAAATCTATAAAGTGATATAACTAAGCAACAAATGAGCATATAAGCGTGTTATTTGGTACAGAAAATCGTAGTAGGGAAGGGTATCTGTGTACAAAAAAATTTTGTAAGACTGGGTTGGACCATTAGCCCTTCAATTGGTTTAATGTACATATCTCACAAACCACTAAAACAATATATTTCGCAAAGCACTAAAGTCATAATCATCAAATCAAACTTACTCAGAACAAGTTTTTCTAGCATATGCTTATATACTAGGAAAATAAGTGAAAGCGGATATGGTTATGTTGAAAACCAGTAAAAGTGCGTTAACTCGCTAATCTTACAGTAAATAATATACGGAAGGGTTGCATAGTAAACCGTGTAAAATTCGGATTATGATTGTCGCACCGCCCACCTTTTGGTGAAGTCCCATATCTTAAGAACACCTTTTTTATTATGTCTTAAAGACCCCTATCCAAATTTCAACCAAATTTGGTACATGACATTATATTTACATCGTTATGAAATCGGCAAATAACTTTGCAAGCCCTAAAGACCCATTGTATGGATCCCGGTGCCTAATGGCTGACTTTATACCGAAAACATCGGAAAACCTGTAAAAATCGAGTAAATACTTCCCCTAGCCCCAACATTTCTAATATAAGAATTTCAAACTTCCGGTTTGCTTTATACCATATATGTCAGTCAATCTGTGAAGTATTTTAATGAAAGTCAGACAGTATCTTTTTGTGGTAATAATATATCGGGATGCTAAAAATGGATGAAATCGAATAAATATTACCCCTTGCCTTCATACCTAATATAAGAATATCAAAGTTTCTTTCGGCTTTACACCGTACACATCGATCCCTATGTAAGACATATTAACAAAATTGAGTGAACGTATAATATTGGATATACCATAATTTAATGCCGAAAACGTGTGAAATGGTGTATGAATTATCCCAGCTCCCATATACTAACATAATGGTTTTCGTTATTCTAGCAGACTCTATGCCGATCACAGTGAGTTATCTTCATAAAATTATGTGGATATAGGAGTATACTTGAGCATTTCCAAAAGTTATTGCAATGAGTCCAGAACATTCCCTAGCCCAAATATACCAGATATAATGATTTGCGACTTTTCAGTTGATATCAAATCGTTTATGTTGGTCAATATGTGTGATATTTCAATGAAATTAGGTGGATATGTTTTGTTAAACATAATGCGGTTTAGCGCTAAATATGAATGACATCGGCCTAGACCGTTGTCTGAGCATCTTATTCCCAATATAATAATTTCCGTTTCATTAGTTAACTTTTCCTTATATACCGAATATATTTAATTAAGCCTTTTTGGTTCAGTTTATATAGCACAAATCTCATTTGAGTTAATTTCATAACTTTTAATATAAACATATCGGATATGCAGTAAAATATAGTAACGAAAGTAAGTGAGTCTATGACCTACAATATAAGTTAATAAGATACCAAATATGATTGTAATAAAATAACAATTTCGTCGAGTAATGAATGTTGAATTTTTACGCAACATTTTTATACTCATACAACATGTTGCAACAGAGTATATTAGTTTTGATCACCTAACCTAACGATCATCTAACGATTGTCCGACCTCGTCCTCCACGTCCTCGTCCTCCACGTCCTCCTGCCATACAAAGGTTATATTGAAAGCTACTAATAATCTATTAACTCTCGGAAGAAACACGTCAGAAACATGAAATTTTGCAGAAAATATGGTGTGGAAGGAAATAAGTAAGATATAGAGATAAGTGAGCCACCGCCTAAGCAAAATGGAAAAAACATCCACCATTCGCCGCATAAAGTGGAACTTCTCTGTATCTCTGTACTTTAAGGGTATTATAATTCTATAATTAATTTTTGTAAATCAATTGGAATGAAGCATTGAACAATAAAGCTCGTCGTGACTATTTAATACAAAATTAATAATTTTTTGTTTTTTATCAAAAATCTTTGATTGGCGCCCGTGCAATTATTCCATACAGGAAGTACCACAGAAAAGCCTTACATATGGTGAAGCTAGATGAAATAAACTCCCAACAATTATTGTGTGTCCATGTCAAGTATATTATGGATATGGGCACTAAACCAAAGTTCTAAATCGATATCATTTGTATTCAGTTCTAAGCCATATAATGGTTAAGAAAATATGTACTTAATCTCATTAAAATATCCAACATTTTTACCAATATAAACGATATAAAGCAACCGGAAAGTCTCGAATCCTTATTTTCGGGGTAGACTATGGTGTGAACTGGTTGCATTTAACTTTGGTATTAAATTGTTTATGCTTGAGAACTTGTTTAAACACAATTTCATTAAAATAATTCACACATTGACCAATATGTTTGGAATCCACTAGATCCATCCACTGGATTCCACTAGAATAACTAACTCCTTTTATGTAGCATAAGGGGACTGGGGTAGTTCTTAGACCGATTTCAAGTATTTTCGCTACCAATCTTTATTATATCCAAATCCATACCTTTGCTTAATTTTGCTAAAATGTCTTACATATTGATCGATATATCCAGTATAAATCCAACATAATATTAAATATATGCATATCAGTAATTGGTGCCTTCTGAATTTCATGAACATATCTCTCAGATCGACCGATATTTTCGATAAAAAGTAAAGCACTGGTTCTGAGGTCCTCATATTCGATATAAAGGACCTGAAAAGTAAAAGCCAATTTGGATAATTTTTCTATAAGAGGTCCCGTACCGTTTATTCCGATATTTTCATTAGTACTTGATGCATGTATACATAAAAATATATTATGCAGTATACCTAAAATTTCGTAGTGCCATGCTTGTTGTTCATTTTTCATACTAAGTCACGTGCACCATATTTGGTCTAAAATTTAGTGTTTCTGACAACGTAATTTAGAGTTTTAGTAATTTTCACTTTTAGTGTTTTTCAGCACAACTTTTGTATGGGGATGGGCGTGGCATGATGAAATGCTTGAAGGAAATATTTCCAAAAAGTTTGGTTGATAGAATTTAGTGGATCATAAGGTATGTACATCAATATCAATATAAAACAATAATCTAAATATCTTGTCGGATGCTTATTTGCAAAGCTGTATGAAGGAGTGCGAGGAGGAATCATTCGGGAACTTTCTATTCTACTGTTCAGTCTTTGCCAGATAGAAACTTATGGCAGTTATTCATACTAAAGACAAATTCATGACCATACCAAATTGAAAAAAAAAACTTACCTTAGCCAGTTAGTTTACAACATATCGACACAACAGAAATTAGAGATAAACAAATGAATACGATATAAAAATAACATTAGAGAAATAATTCAATATCACCGTAATGCATTTTCAGATCCTGGCGAAAAACTGAATTATTCTACAAAAGTAGTGCCGAAATACGAGCAAATTCTGATAAACCAATATATTAAAAATCATGTCCAAATACTATGAACCTTAAAAAGGAAGTCGAAAAACACATAAATTGTCCTTATACAATCCATATATCCACTACTACCAAAAACCTGCGATAATTTTTTTTTATTAAAGATTATGCTAAATTATGTTATGTCATTAGCAAGGCCGCTAGGGACGTACTCCTTCGAAGTGAAGAAGTTCACAAAACATCAAAACAAAAAATATATAATCCAAATACAACTAAATGATGAAGCTAAAGCAGCATTTAAAAAAAATACACATTGACCATGAAGACGTCTCTTATAATATTCTGACTATAACAAAGTATATACCATAGGCGCTGTTTTGTAAAAAATGGCAAACCTTTATTCCAATAACATTAAGTAAAACTGAAGAACATTTAATTCATTTAGAAATTATCTCTAATTGGTAATCATACACATAATTACAAATTAAGATACAAATCCATATACATAAGATACAATACAAAGCCAACATAGTAACAAATACAACATCTAAACCATTTGAAAAAAATTCTTTACCAGTAACCACACATTCACAAGACAACTCATCACACGATGTAATTCCAGCCGTAGAAGTACCCATGAGTAATTTCAAAAACCAACTTTGGATCTCAATTGGAAGGTATACAAACGAAGAGGTATTAAAAGAGCATGAACGGGCACATAGAAATAGAGACGAAGACAAAAACATCATACATAGGAACAACATAGAAATTTGTAACTTTACAAAGATGAAGACTAAAATAGAAATTATATATAGGTATTGTAAATTTACCGCAGTGGACATATCTTCAAAATATGTTCGTGTAAAACTGATAGCATAAAAAGCACTAAAAGACATCAGAGATCCTCTGCGACTAATACTTTCGCCTTTATTGTACCTAAAATAATAGTTTTAGACAATAAACTATGTTTTAAATAAGCTGCTGTACTATTTAATGTTGAAGACCAACTCAGTATCCATATTTTTAAAATACCCCAATAAACAAGCAAAGTTAAGGGTTAGGTTGAAAGATTCTACTCCACCTTTTCCGAAATATGCTTTGCCTTTAAAGATTTAGGCTGTTGCGGTCCTGAATATAATTATTCAATACACTTTACTACCGAGAACAGAGAAAATATTGAGTGATTAAAAATGATTAAATGATAAAATAGCAGTAAAAGATTTATATTTCTTTGGTTACTATATGACCTCTTATATGCGAGCTAGTGAAGTAGAGTTGAGAAATAAAAGCCCTTTGTGCTTGCTTTATTATAAATTTCTATGAAATCGGATAAATACTTCACAATTCATGTATAGGAGTATTGCATTTCTGCAGATACGAATCCCCTTATTCTATTCCTGTAATATGTTGCACCAAATGTAATTGTTTTGTTCACCTTATGGCGACCCGAATTGAATTCCAGATACTGTCCGTCCGACTATCTGTTGGTCCATCCACCTATGCGAGCTATAAGTTGAATAAAAATTTGGATATCTTGATCGAACTTGGTACACGAATCCCTTGGCACTCTGCAGAAAAGTTTTGAAATCGAATAATAAACGTGCCCACCCCCATATGATGCTTATGTTCAAAACTACAAATTCCGATGAAAGACATAAAGGATTAAATTGACTATAAAAGTAGTACAGTAAGGATACATGTGAATCGGTATAGAAATTAAGCAATAGGCATGACATCGTAAATTTTTCTTTCGCATCGCAAATTTCATATCTGAGCAACCACTCTTCCTTCTTTCACTTTACAATATATAAGTATATATCAAGAACTAATAATGATAATAATAAAACACAGCTTTCTGCAAATAGTGCCTTCAAGTTGTGGCGGCTCTCATCTAAAAATTATCGAAATCGGAATGTGACTTTTCAAGGCCCCAGATATGGAACACGAGGCCTATATCTGACGTTGTATAAAAAATATAACAGTCAAATATACCTATATATCATATACATATATAGAAGTTATCTCAATGCAATTAGCAGAGCTTTATACAATTATCACGATTAGCATTATATCACTAAGGTCTTGTTCTTGTCTTGAAAGGGCATCTGATATTTAAAAATGTTTAAAAAGTGGGCACGGCAACGATATGGCACTAAAGCCGTATCAATCAAACTACCTAAGAAAAAGAATTTTCAGGACATCCACATACCACGATAACTTGCTAAAGAAATACGTCAGAAGCTTAAAATTTCACAGCCAAGATAGTACTGAAGGGGTGCATAGGAACCAGTATCAAAATGTAACGATGGATGTGACGCCGCCTACTTTAACGCAAAAATTCACATTTCAGCAACTACTTCGTAGAATCGGTATCAATTTTGGTGCGTAAAATTATCGATCTTCTTTTGTTACAGTAAGACAATTGGCGAAATCGGAATACTACCACGCCTACTTTTTATATTACAAAAATTTAAATTTCTGACCTGATTCTTTCACCTTACAGTATAGAAAAGAAGCACCAATAAAGTTACCGAAATAAAGATTTGCAAAAATAGTGCCTTCAAGTTGTCTCATCTCACTTCTAAAAAAGGTCGAAATTAGATTATACATTTTCAAGTCCCCGATACCGCTTATGTGGACTTCAGTGCCCATGGCTGACTTTTTAATGAAAATATCGGTCAGTTTGTGACATGAACGTATAGTCTCGAATATAAAAGTGGCGAAAGTAGAAGTAGTTGAATATAAAAGGCGAAAAATTAGCGAAATCGGCAAATAGATAGAAATTTGGTGTTATCTTAACTATAATGTGGTTTCTTAACTATAATATTGGGCTGAATATTAATGAAATCCTTCTAGATCTTGGTCTGAAATACATACCTATAATATAATAAATTACGTCTCTGTTGATTAAATTTTCCTCATATGTACAATATATCAAATTTCGTCCCTTGGTTGAGTTTATATTGCAAATAGCTCCATAGAAGATGATTCAACAAAATTAAATAAGAATATTTCGAATTATACCATATAATTTGGTAACAAAAATTATTAAATTTATACCTTCACACAGCACTAATATCATGAATATAAATGGTTTGCCTTAGTTAGATCCAAATTTTATCGAATAATAAAAGTTGAATTCTTACACAACATTTTTTAACATAAAGTTTTGCCAACACCTGAAAGCATTTCTCTGCCTTTGATCCTTGCAAATAGCGAAAATATAAAACGTTCGGCTGCACCCGAAATTTCTTAGAAAGGCTTGAAGCAATTTTTGCACTCCAGTTTATTACTCGTATCATTGGCCTATTATTTAGCATAAGACACGTAGTCATTTGGGTATTTTTGACACCAGACTGCAGTGTATTTAGGAAAATATGTTTTATATTTTACGTATTACTTTTATTATATATATATTATTATTATTTTATATATTAATAAAGCATATTAAAACTTTCTAATTTACTTACCTTAAATCCATGTACTGCAAATAATAGATGATAAATGGCAAACAGAACTAGGAAATTCATTTTCAAGTTTCGTAAGCACTGGAAAAAATTGCAACAACGCATGGCTGTATTTATTATTTATTAGCATGTATTTTGTATAATGATTGTATAATTCTAAATGATTGCGAAAGACATAAAGGCAAAAACTACACATGCACTAAATAAAAGAGTTACGCTAATTTTATATCAACATTTTCATTAAGATATCTTGTGAGAGTATATTGTAACAGATTTACTGGATTAATGGCCCAGTTTGAAACTCTAATCTGAGTTCGATCACTGGATTGTTAAATAAAAGTCAGGGTTTAATGGTACACTTGTTTTTATTTCTAATTCAAATAACTTAACACTTCATTACTCGTTATTTGAGTTTGCAACTTCAAACTCACTTATAACTCATTTACACTTGAATCGGCAACGCTCTAATTAGAACTGTGCCCTTAGTACTTATATAGTAAAGGTCCGTATCCAGCTCTTAAGGAATTGCTCAAGAAAAATAATTCTTTATTTCTTAAGCTGTAGACAAGTAATTTTGACAACTGGTTACGCATTATGATTAATCCACATTAGAAGAGCAAGAGAAAATAACCTTATATTTAAGCAATATGGACGAAGATTGGTAAGTTTTACACAAAATTTCAAAATGAACTATACTTTATAATAATGATTTTAACTAATTGTAGGATGAATTTAATGATTATTTTGAATTGTGGTGCCACGATGGCTGCCATGGAGATGGTTGCTGATATCCAAAAAAAAGTGGGTAAGACGGCGTGATATTGGGTGAATCCATACCTTAAGGAACGAAACGACAAGGGAAGGTTCATGTCCAATTTCGAAGTCTTGTGAAATTGGCCATTTTTATTCGTTGAAATTTTTCGCATGCCACCACAAGTTTTTGATGAGCTTTATGAGATGGTGGAGCCGCATCTACGTTCGAAACGCAACAACGGGCCAAAATATTTTATTCCAATCAAAGCCAAATTGGCAGTGCTAATGGAGTATATTTTATGCATTTTTGCCAAAGTGTCTTTCTAACCGTGGCAGGTTTTTTCGAAAAATTGTTTTACAGATACCTGGCTTCGGGGAATTTGCAACGTCACCTAGCTTTTGCTATCGTATCAGCAAACAGCATTTTGGCAGAATCTTGAAAGGCGTTTGTGAAGTACTATGCGCCGTATTAAAAACTGAAGTGCCTGAGTGGACGGAAAAAAATATGGTGGAAATAGCTAATGGTTTTGAAAACCAGAGGAATTTCCCCACTTGTGTTGGCGCCATTGACAGAAAACACATTAGTATAAAAGCACCTACAAAAAGTGGAACTATATATTATAACTACAAAGCAAGATCACATTATGTGCCTCGGTTGTACCAAAAAGTAATATGAATTTAAAATTTTTGGATTTATAGGGGTTTCATTCAATTGTGCTGCTGGTTACCTGTGTTGCAAATTACAAATTTACCTATTTGGATATAGGTGCTTATGGAAGTGAAGGCAACTCTAATATTATGAGAAGTTCTAAGTTTGGTACCAGCATTCTGAATGACACCTGTCCATTCCCTCCTGACACAGCAATTAATCAAAAAAAAATACCGCATTTCATTGTAGGAGACGACACCTTTCCTTTGTGTAAGGGGTTAATAAAACCGTATAGCACCACGCAACTCTCGGTAGAGCAAAGGATTTTTGGCTATAGGCTAAGTAGAGGTAGGCGGTGTATTGAAAATGCTTTCGGTATTTTAACTGCAAGATGGCTTTGCCTTAGAAAACTTTTATTTTGCAAACCTGAACGCCCGCAAGTTATTATTTCGGCATTTGTTGCCTATTGCATAATTTCCTTACAAATAAGTGTCAGCATGGCACAAAATAAAGCAAATAAAAAAGACAACGTTCGACCTCTACCCTAAAGCCTTTACACATTTTTGTGTATGCTACATGCTAGTGCATAACACGTACACTTTTACAGTACATTTTGTATTTTAGGTAATTTAAAGGCAATAAAGTTAAGGTTATATATATATAGGTATACGTCCAATATAATTATTTCAATCGTAAAATATATAAAATGATTAAAGATGTACGAAAATGCTTGTTTCACGAGAGAACGAAAAAAATTCTCAAAATGTAAGGTTACATAGTTCTCACTGATTGTCTTTACTTTCGTGCTCACCCACACAGTCGCAGCTCCTCACATGCCGACCACTGAAATATTAGAAACTATTGGCCAATACTAAATAAATACACTGAAAAATTTACGAAATACTGAAGTAGATGTATCGTAAATAAATACGACAATAGGAATGCATTGGCAAAAGCACCAACACCACTATGAACACCACATCAATACAAAAGGACGTATTCCATTTACAAAACACAAAATATCTCTCCTGCATAGATAGATACTTAAAATACGTATACATACGCTAATTAGACACAAAGCGACATTTTTAGGAAACACTCGACAAAGTACTCAGTCAAGTATACCCAAGCTGTAACGAACTGTTGACCGAGAACGAAAATATATTAGCAGATATCGGCCCGACGGTATTGCTAAATATAAAACACGTACGTACGGTCAACAGTCATTCGACATTTAACGCGGAGTAGGGCGGTTACATTCTAGTTTACATTCATAGTTACATTCTAGAAATAACTCGAGCAATTGAAAGTACTAGACAAGACTACGACGAATATTAGACTAGGAAGAGGCAATCAGAAAATATAATAACACGATACATTCGGTAACAAACAATAAACCAGTTGACATATTTTTTGAAAGTAAGTATCCTGACATAGAAGACAAAATCGAAGAAAATAAACAAAATATTAAAATATCATAATAAAAACAGAGTACGCAAAACTTACATGAAAGGAGAAATTATATTTGAAACAAGTAAGAAAGGGCTAAGTTCGGGTTTAACCGAACATTTTATAATCTCGCAATGTGCAAGGATCCGAGGCGGGGAAATGTTTTCAGGCGCTGGCATAACTTTATGTTAGAAAATGTTGCGGAAGAATCCAACATTCCTTATTCGAAGAAATTGTCAATGGATTGCAATCATATTTGGTATCTTATTAACTTATATTACAGGCCATAGACTCATGCACTTTCGTTGCTTTATTTTGCTTCGTGTCAAAGATATTTATATTAAAATCTACCAAATTAACTCAAAGGTGATATATGCGATATAATTTCAACCAAAGTGGTTTAATGAATATATTAGATATATGAAGAAAAAGTCAACCAGAGAAAAGGAAATCATTATATTAGGAATAATCGGTTTAGACCATGGGCTAGACACATCACATCAAATTAGCCGTTTTCATTATTCAAATATATTAGGGAACATTACGAAGGTAACTGACTCAGTGACCGACATATTCGGCATAAAGTCTGCGAGAATAGCGAAAATTATTATATGTACAATATGGGATCTGGGATAATTCGTAAACCGATTTCACACATTTTCGGCAGTAAATTGTATATCCGATACTACACGTTCACTTAATTTTGCTAAGATTCTTACATATTGACCGAAATATATGGTATAAAGTCTACCCAGAGGTTGAAAATCCATATATCAGGTACATGGGGGCTAGGGGAAGTGCTTACTCGATTTTATCCATTTTAAGCACATTGAATCACTGTTATCAGAAACAGACGCTCTCTATATTTAAAGGAGATAACTCATATATTGACCGTTATACATGGTATAAAGTCTACAGATTTCCCGATATTTTCGATAAAAAGTGAGATAGAGGCACTGAGGTCTTAATATTGGGTATCTGGTGGATTGAAAAATTATAATTGGATTTCGTCTGTTTTACGCATGAGATGGCATATCTTGAAAGCACTATTTGTACAAAGTTTTATTTTCATATCTTAATTGCTGCTCGATTTATCTACTTAAAAGTGAAAGGATCAGATGAAACTTAAAATTGTGTTACATGAGAAATAGGCGTCGTTTTTATCCGATTTTGTCCATTTTCACAGCGTGATATAAAAATGCAAATATAACGGCACATAGTAAATTTTGTTGAAATCGGTTAAGGCCTTCTTGAGATATGGGATTTCACCGAAATTGGGGGGTACCACGCACATGTAACCCATCCGTATCATATTGTCTGCAATATTTAATGTTTCTAACGTGTTTCTTCAACGAGTTATCGCACTTTTAGTAATTTGCAACATAACTTTTGTATGAGAAGTGGGTGTGGTTATTATCCGATTTCATTCATTTTCTCATTATAAGAAGAGATGCTAGAAGAACTTAGTCGGAACAAGTTTTATTGATGTAGCTTTAACGGTTTCCGAAATATATATATTAAACCTAACCTTTACAAAAATTTTCGCCCACAGATGCCCCGTCCCACTAGGATATTTTATACCAAATAACACGTTTATATCTTAATTTGCTGCTTAGTTATGGCACTTTATCTGTTTTCGATTAATGGCATTTTGTGGGTGTGGCAGTAATCAAATTACACCCATCTACATTACCAACGGTGAAAAAAAACACATGTCTCCAGTTTTATAAAAATATCTTAAATTTTACTCAAGTTATCGCTTGCACCGGCGGACGGACGGACGAATGGACGGACTGACAGACAGTCACTCGGATTTCAACTCGTCTTTTCATCCTGATCATTTACATATATATATATAACTAACTCGTTTAGTTCTAGGTGTTACAAACAACCGTTAGGTGAACATAACTAATATACCCTGTGGCAACATGTTGCGAGGGTATAAAAATAAGCAGACGTGACAAATCCCTAAAACGTTATATTGAACACGAAGTCATAGAAGATCGTGAGGGTATAATCTTAACAACCAGGGGGAAGATGATAATAATGATACTAATCAGCTTGATACAACTAATCACAACTCATACAATAATTGACTTAAAGGATAAAAAATAGATCTTGCTACAAACAGATCCTACAAATTCCTTTTGCCTCTTTGCCTCTTTCACATGATAAATTTGACAACAATTCTTGAACCATGCCAACAAGTCAAAGAAAATCTAGAACAAGATGCCATAGCATTAATTAGCGGAATCGAGATATTAAAAATCCAGTTATTTCCAAGTAGGAAACAATGATCCATAGACTTCTTAGGATCAACATTTAAATTCTTAACGGCAGTCCCAAACCATGTCGACATAATAGAAATAAAAGGAGCCTTAAATGACATATTGGAAATTGATAACGAACAAATTACTACTAAACAAATTTAGGTACAAGACATAAGATCACTGAATTTTATTATAGTAAATTCATAAAGAAATGAATTTGGCTAGAAATTCATATTTTTATTCAGTAGCATAAACTATGGAAGAAGTTGAAAGAATTATAAAAAAAAAATAATAAAGAATAATACGCAATATCCGATAATAACTAAAAAATACTAAACATTTAATATAACTCCACTCTCATATTAACTTGCTGAACTTACATTGCAACCAATAATATCAAAATGTAATAATAGGTTTACGAACATTAACAAATGTAGCAATAACTTAAGCGAATATATATAAATATATATATAAAGAAATTTTTAACGATAACTACTCCAATATTACCAAATAATGCAGGAAAATGTAATACAATATTGTACTTGTTATGATGTGCACCATAACAAAATTAAAAATAAAATGGTAACGGGAACATTCCTAATTCAGTTCAAAGGAAACATTCGAAATGATAATTAAAAATTTAATTTTTTCATTTTAAAGTTAATTTAATTTCATAATCAAAGTGAAGAATTGAAGAAATTTATTAAATCAAATGGATACGAACACACTGAAATATAACAAAGTTTACAAAGGATTCGGAATATAAATTTACAATGCTCAAAAATTATACAAACTAGTAATACCATTGAAGAACACCCAGTCAAAACCACATTTATATTACTTGGTGTAATACTATCTATTGGAGTACTTTTATATGTATGTATAAAAACATATTGAATGTATATTAATTATATGAAAATACAATTATCTATGAGATCACAACAACGCTATGACGCAATGCCACACACCCAACACCAACGCAACAAGGAACGCAACATTTAATTCGTAAAGATGCAAAAGCGGCAGTATGACGATCAAGAGATCTTTCCACAACACCGAGGGGAGTTAATACCTAGCAACAAGATCTCTTGTACAGTACTGTACTTCTATGAGTACTACATAATTACTATTATAAGTACTACATAAATAATTCAGGACAATACGCTCTCTTATATTGGGTTGTTCGGAAAGTCATTTCGTTTTTTCCCGCCAGAGGACTTAATTACGTTTTTTCGAAACTAACTTCACACTTAAGCCCCATAACCATTATATGTCATGAGAGCTGATATTGCAAGGCTTGTGTGTGAAAAAGTTCTATTAATTCTACCCAGTAGTTTTTGGTTGGTGCCTTTTTAAATATGGAGAGCAATAAGCAGCATTTTCGTCATATTTTACTTTTTAACTTCAGAAAAGGTAAAAATGCTGCCCAAGCGAGAAAAAAATTGACGGATGTGTATGGAGAAGGCGTGTTAACAGTACGCCAGTGCCAGAACTGGTTTGCAAAATTTCGATCCGGCAATTTTGATGTCGAAGATGCACCACGGTCTGGAAGGCCGGTCGAAGCTGACAAAGATGCGATAAAGGCATTAGTTGATGCAAATCGGCGAATCACCACACGAGAGATCGGTGAGAGGTTAAATTTGTCGAATTCAACTGTTTATGGCCATTAGAAAGGCATGGACTTAACCTCGAAGCTCGATGTGTGGGTGCCCCATGTCCTTACCGAGCGAAATTTGTGTCGTCGTGTTGACGCGTGTGATTCGCTCCTCAAACGTCTAGAAAATGATCCATTTTTGAAGCGGATTATTACTGGGGACGAAAAATGGGTTGTATACAACAATGTTAAACGCAAGAGGTCATGGAGCAGAAAAGATGAACCGGCTCAAAGCGTGTCAAAAGCCAACATTCACCAAAAAAAGGTGATGCTCTCCGTTTGGTGGGATGTCAAAGGAATCGTTTTTTTTGAGCTTTTGCCGGACAATACAACGATTAATTCAGAAGTCTATTGTCATCAGCTGGACAAATTGAATGATTCACTTAAAGAGAAGAGGCCCGAATTAATCAACAGGAAAGGTGTAGTGTTCCACCAGGATAATGCGAGACCTCACACAAGTTTGGTCACTCGCCAAAAACTTTTACAGCTTGAATGGGACGTACTGCAACATCCACCATATTCTCCAGATCTGGCGCCTTCCGACTACTATTTGTTCCGGTCCCTGCAAAATTTTTTGGATGGCAAAACCTTTACCTCAAATGAAGATGTCAAAAACCACCTGGACGAGTTTTTTGCCAGCAAGGACCAAAACTTTTATGAGAGGGGAATTATGTTACTGCCAGAAAGATGGCAAAAGGTGTTGGACCAGAATGGCCAATATATAATTTAATAAAATAAATCCCCAAAAAAAACGAAATGACTTTCCGAACAACCCAATAGGTTGTATTTCATTTGATAATCGAAATCGAATTGAGTCGAAATAAAGAAACGTTCTCCGGAACTAAGAATATATTTTTCTTGTATTTTCGGGATATATAAAAATTGATCCCCCCCCCATATATAAAGGTTGTATTGAAAACAACTGAAAGCGCCAAAAAAAACATGAAAAACATTAAATTTCACCGCAAAAGTGGTGCAGAGGGCTACCAGAGAGATGGGAATCGGTGCAAAAACTGGACAACTGGCCTAGCATCACCCACTTAATGTTATATCAAACATTTCCTTACGACTAGTGAGTGCAGGTTGAAATAAAAGTTTAAAACGAGTAGTATATGGAAGAAGACAACCCAAAATCCTATCTAAAATGCCATAAAGCAAAAGTAAAGCCTGTTTTTGAACGGACTCTAATTTGTCTAAATTGATTTGGTAACTTGGGTTCCGTACCACAAAGCCATATTCCAATGTAGGCCTAACAAAGTTGTAAAAAGAATTTTAGTAACATACTGATTGCTAAATCCTTTAGCCCATTGTTTAACAAATCAAAACTAAGAGCTTCTTTAACATTTTAAGACTAAAGTTAAGCTTAGCGTCCATAATAACTACTATATCAACAAAGTTAAAGATTTTACTTAGACTATAGTTTTTTTTACATAGGTAAAGGGGAAAACCACATCGTCTAGTATTTTTTAAGATTCAGTGGCATACCATATCTATCACACAAGGTAACTAAAGTTTTTAGGTATGTTTACAATAGACACCTATAATTAAGTGGAGTATGTGATTTAAAAAGTTTCACATCGTCGGCATATAATAAAATTTTTGAGTACCTTATTACAGAAGGTATGTCAGTAATAAAAGATACAGGAAGATCAAGTCTTTGCTCCAGAATTGAGTGATTAACTTTATCTAAATTCATGGTTCAGAAATTAAATGTTTTAATGTAAATTTCCCTTAACGAAACCGGTGCATTTTGTAATTTTTGCAATTTTTAAGTAATGATACCCTCATTTATGAGCCGCAATTAAAAGATAAGTTTAAATTATGTAAATAAAGTGAGACTTCTTCTTCGGAAATAGTTGGTGCATCTAAACATCTGGTGCAACTAAAATAATTAGACGGAACTCAAACTAATAGTAAAAAATTTTATAAGAATTGGTACGGCAATTTTACTAAAAAAAAATTCTGGAAACATGTTGAAAATAATGTGATTTTTATATGATATAATATTTTTTTTTTGTTTCATAACGGCCGGAAATTTAGAAATCCTGCGTTAGGAGTTAACAAAACCATTAAACAATTTTGGATAACGTATAATATTATTTTTACCTTATTAATGCAACTATTATAACGTTTTTCGTTCAGGTCCGAATACTTTCGGCGTAGCGCTAAATATTTTAAATAGTCGACAAGTAAACTTGTCATACTCTCGCAACATGCTGTAACAGATTCCAATAATTTTTTTCAATTAAAGATTAAAGATTGTTGCACCTAAAACTAATCAAGATAAGTACAGGTGCGTTATATGTATATAAATGATCAGTAGACAAGATGGGTTGAATTCTCAGTGACTGTCTGTCCGTCCGTCCGTTCAAGGGACAACTTGAGTAAAAATTAAAACTATATAATGAGACTTGGTACGCTTGTTCTCTGTTACCATAAGAAGGTTGGTTTGGTTTGAGTACCGCCACGCCCATAAAATGCCATTAATAGAAAACATAAAATGTGCTATAACTCAGCAACAAATTAAGAAACAAACGTGAAATTTGAAACCCCAAAACAGGTTTAATGCACATACATATCTCGCAAACCGTCAAATACGTATACGCTAAACTTACTGAAAGCAAGTCTTCTTAGCATATTCTCACACTCCGAGAAAATGAGTGAAATCGGAAAATAACCACACACACCTCCCATATAAAGGTCACAATATAAATTACTGAAAATGCGTTAATTCGCAAACACGACAAACACATGTGGTCGAAACACGACAAAACATTAAACCTTACAATAAATATGGTACGAAATTGTACGATAACACAATTTTAAATTTCATCTGATTCCTTCACTTCAAAATATATAAATCATGCAGCAATTCAAATATTGGAATGCAAATTTTCACAAATAGTGCTTTAAAGATATGTCTTCTCATATGTAAATATAGTCGAAACCAGAATATAATTCTTAAGTCGAAAGATACAAAATATACCTCAGTGCCTGTGGCTCACTACACCATTAATCTGTTAGACATATTAATGAAACTCGAATGGTATCTTTAGAAAATAATAATGTGCTTTGGTGTCAAAATAGGGAACGTCGGGTAAATAGTTCCCCTAGCACTCACATACCTAATATAAGTATTTTCAACCTCCTATTAGACTTTATACTATATATTTCGGTCATTATATTAGTTATCTCTATGAAATCCAGATAGCAGCGTCTTTTCTTGGTAATAATATGTCGTGATCCCAAAAATACATATACCTAATCTAAGAATTTCAAACATCGAGTTGGTTTTATACCGTATATATCGGCCAATATGTAAGATATATTAGCAAAATTGGGTGAACCTATAATATTGGATGTACCATAGTTTAGTGCCAAAAATTAATGAAATCGGTCAACGAATTATCCTAACACCCATCTAGCTCCCGTTATAGCAATATAGGACTTTCCAGCTGACTTTAAACTTCACATACTGCCCCAGATCTTGCCCTAACCCAGATATGTCCGATATAATGATATACGACTTTCCAGCTGACCTAAAACCTTACGTCGATATGTGTGACATTTTAATGACATTAAGTGGATATGTTTTCTTAAACATAATGTGGTTTAGCCCTGAAAATATGAATGACATCGGTCTAGACTGTGGTTTAGGCACTTCTTCCTAATATAATTATTTCTGTTTCTCTGAGGCATCTCAATCAATGTCAGATTACATCGTTTTCTGGTATTAATATGTCGTGATACAAAAAACTGGGAAAATCGAGTAAAATCTTACCCCCGGTTCCAATATACTCAAAAATGAGAATTTCTAACTTCCAGTTGGCTTCACACCGTATATATCGGTCAATATGGAACAAATCTTACCAAAATGTTTAATGCCAAAAATGTGTGAAATCAGTCAACGAATTACCACAGCTCCCATATACTACATACAATGGTTCTCGTTATTCTAGCAGACTCAATGACGAATATGTCGGTCATGTTTACAAAATTGCGTAGAAACATGTCCTCTAGTGTACTTGAGTAATCTCAAAAATGTATGCAATAAGACTAGACCCTAACCCAAAAATATCCGACGTAATGATTCTCGACTTTGAACTGACTGTAAACCATATGTATGATATTTTAATGAAAATAAGTGGATATGTTTTCTTAAAATTAATGCAGTTTAGCGCTACATGTGAACGAAGTCGGTTCTTATTCTATTCGGTCCCCTTCAGAGTATAATGATTTCCATTTCTCGAGCAGACTTTTCCCTCATATACTTAATTCATTTAATTAAGTCACTTTGTTAAGCTTATATCAAATATTTCGTTGAAATTTATATAGTAAATTTTGAAATAAGCATATCGGACACGAAACAAAATATAGTAATGGAAGTATGTGAGTCTGTGACCTATACTTAAGTTAGTAAGATACCCAATATGATATAATCCATTCATAGTCTCGTCGAATAATTTATGTTAAATTTTTACGCAACATTATTCAATAATAAAATTATCTCGGCATCTGAAAATTTGCTCCCGGCCTTGCTCTTTGGAAATTGCGAGAATACAAAATATTCCGTTACACCCCGAATTAGCCCTACTTGTTGTAAAACAGTTTCTATTGTAGTCGGCCAAGCGAAATCAGATACTTATTCAACTTTTTTAAATTAGCTTTTGCGAAGTTAAACCAAGTAGTTGGGTGACTATTAAGATGATAATAATCCTCTGACTGAACCAGAGGATCACACGGAACCCAGAAAATTTTAAAGCATTAACAACATAAATTTTGTCTACAAACTTATCGAATTTCTTCGGAAATAAATTAGTTTGGTTAAGGCCCAATTGAGACATTTCTTTTAAGAACTCGTTAAAGTATAACCGAGTGTAAGCAGGTATGATATAATCATCCGCAGTTTTCCAAAAGACACACAGTTAATTTAAACTGTGAACAACTAGAACAACCAGAACAACCATGAAATCAGAATTATTTAGAGTTAAAAAAAGTCCGATATGTGAGATGTATAAGGCAATGTTAAGTAAATACGGGTACTGTTAATATAAACTATTCATCAAAGTAAGACGAAATTTAATACTTAATATAGAATCTTGAATGTTTTGTCCCTTAATAGAGGTAGATAGAGCTTTAGAGGAAGTATACTATTTCGACGTAGAAGGCCTTGATGGGAAGGTGAAGAAAGATTTATAAGGTCTATGTTCGGAAGAGAAATACTCTTCTGATCAGAAGAACTAGTTCACGCTTGATCAGATGGATGTTTATGTTTCGAGGCCAGCTTAAAAGTTTCTTGAAAATCATTTACGCATTTATGGGATTGTAGCAATGCTTAGTAATGCCTAATTTTTCAATGTTTGTCAAATTTCAAAGTTGAGGAAGCTCGTCACAAATTTAACATGATACAAAGCGATCAGACTCACCACTAATACCACAATTTCGAAATTTACTATTATGTCAATAACTATATTCTTGCTTTTTTTTAATTTAAACGTTTATTTAAGAAAAAGACGTAGAATAAATGGTGTTATTCAAAGTATTGCCCATCTCAATAACATTTTCCCATACTTCGGCAATTTGTGGATAGCATCCCAAAAGAACTGTGCCGGCTTGGCGGCCAAGAATAAATCAAGCCAATTTTTCATACCCTGCTTTGATGTCAACCGTATTCCAGTGAAGCCAAAACTTCCCAGCTGCTGTTTTCCAAATTGTTTTAAATAGATCTTGCAACATGATCGAGTAATGCTTCCAGTTCTTCACCTTTGAACTTTTTTGGCCACCCAGAATGTTCTTCGTCTTCAAACTCAAAATCACCACTGTTAAATCTTGCAAGCCACTTTTGGCACGTTCACTCTGCTAGAACATATTCACCATAGACTTCCACCAAAACAAGATGACTTTCGGCTGAGGTTTTCTTCATATTAAAGTAATGAAGAAGAACTCCCCGCAAAAACCGTTTTTCAGGCACAAATTTTGATATATTTGAGTGAAAAATTATTGCTGTTTACGCTACAAATGAATGACATGCACTCAAAAAGACGCACAAGGACAGCAGCTTTCCAACACATGTTCCAAATATTGGAACAATGGCATAATAATTACGTCATCTCTTGTGCGAAACACATGATATATATTTTAGACCCAATAGATGACGCTAAATGACGACGATGATGACGAGTAAAAAGTCAATAATAAACAGTGAGAAAAAGAAAAACTTATATATGTTATAAAGAAAAGTATAGCAAAAATATTAATAATAAAACAAATTGCAAAAAAAAAAACTAAAAGCAATAAGAATAACAAGAACAGCACCATAATAATTCTACGAGCAATACGAAACGCAGTTGTGAGCAAAGGTTGAATATGAATCGAATAAAAGAAGAAACTAAAACGAAAACAATATGTGTACGCAATAACATACTGCAATGTTTAAAAATATAACAACAATATATTATGAAATAATTAATGTATAATTAAAATTCAAACAAGACAATATAGCATTAATAATCCTTAGCTCACAAATGCTTCACAGAATGAATTCATTAATTAAATTGAATAAATCAAAGAATTCAAGTAAAAAATACAGTAAATTCATAGAGCCTAAAATCTTTACACTTTACAGATTGACGTGTCGGCAACACGTGCGAATAAAATTTTAATCAATTCTGGATAAATTTAATCTTTATAATTTTAATAATAGATAAATAATTGAAAAATAAATAAAAGCATACTTAAAGTAATAAATTGTTTAGCCTAACATGGCAACACGCTATAGCATATGTGAGCCTTTTTGAGACATTTGGCCATTTTAGTAGTAGAATATTTGAGGTAAACCTCATAAAGTGCCTAGTTTTTTTCCCCTTACCTCCCTCATTCTATTTATTTTTTGTTGTAAATTCTTTCATACTAAAAGCATTCGCGTGCGTATGTGTGAATGAAAATTTTGGGATTTGTTACTTGCAGGTTTGTACAATGGTGTGCAATCAGAATTTAAACTGAATGCAGACGATGTTGTATATGTTATTTATGTTTGTGCATATATAGAAAAGCCAACGTTCCAGACTCAGTGAGAGTCTGATTTTTATACCGCGGCAATATGTTGCAACCGAGTATATTAATTTTGTTCACATAACGGTTTTAACACCTAAAAATAATCGAGATAGATATAGAGTTATATATTGTATATATAAATGATCAGGATGGCGAGACGAGTTTAATTCCGAGTGACTGTCAGTCCGTCCGACCGCGCAGACAATAACGTGAGTAAAAATTAAAATATAAAGTTCCACAACTAAGCAATAAATTAGGATACACACGTGTGCTTTGGTACAGAATATAGCAGTGGGCAGGGGCATATGCAATGTAAAAAAATTTTTAAGTGGGTATGGCCCCACTCCCCAGTAGGTTTAATGTACCTCACATACTGCTAAAGCTATATCAACCAAACTTGCTCAGAACAAGTTTTTCTGACATGTCCTTATACACTAGGAAAATTTGTGAAATCGACCATAAAAAAGATATGTTGAAAAATATTAAAAGTGCATTAACTCGCTGAAGAAACAAGTCAGGAACATTAAGTCTCACAGTAAAAATGTCAGGGAAAGGATGCAAAGAAATTTCCTTAAATTTTTCACCCACTTTTCGGTGATATCCCATATCTCAGGTTCCGCTGTACCAATTTCAACGAAATTTGGTGCACAACGATATATATTTATTCATATGTCACATAGTGAAAATGGATGGAATCGGATTACAACCACGGCTACTTCCCATACAACACAATTTTAAATTCTTCTGATTCTTTCACTTTACGGTATATAAATCACTCATCCAAAGTTTCACCCGTTTTTGGAAAAAACAGAAGCAGAATTCAGCAATGTTTTGCTCCACACAAAAGTGTGTTATATTATATAGTATATATTTGATATATGTATATCATATATGATGATGATGATGTACATATATATATATGAATAATATACCTGTCAATATGCCTGTCAGTAAATATATATGTACATATATTATTGAATTACTGATTGCACAGTTTATGTTGCGTATTCCGTTTTCGCAGTATTTAAAGTTTGTCGTTTTTTATTACTTAGATAGCGACTGCAATGATGGTTGCAACAAGCTTGAGCATTTCTTCAAACAAATTTTGGAAACTGACAGGTGAAATATATATATATATATTTAAATATATCAAATCTTATTTATTTATTTATTTCTACAAACTGCAACGAATTAATTTATATTAAAAATGTTATGCTATAATGAAAAATATAAAATGCCAATAAGAACCATTTACCTTTTATTGGAGAAATACTGGGATGATAACTCTCTAGTTAGTTAACTTCTGCTAATCGAAAATGTGCCCCACTTAGACCACAATAATGGGTGGGCGACGATGGCATAGTCTAGTATAAGTATAATATATATTGGACTAAAAGGAGTAGCTTGGTGGGTGGTCCTATGTTATGCAGCGTTGAACCAGATGCGGTCAAGTTCAATGACATCGCATTGTTAATGTAACCAGCGTTTTCCCATATGGAACACTTCGGTCACTAGTGTTGGTTACAATCTAGTGTAGTCCTGTCCTTGTACATAATGCGGTCCTGCTTTTTGCAAGGGCCTTAATGAAAATCTTTTCGTATTGAAATCGATATTACGCTTAATAAGATCGAACTTGAAAACCTCCCATAATCCCTTGTCATAGACTTGTCAAATTCTGTTCTGTCTATAATTACATTCGTGCGTTTTTCTTTCAAAATTTGAAAGTTTATTTAAGAAAAACATGTACAAAGTTATTATTCGAAGTATTGCCCTTCTGAAGCTATAACATTTCGCCACCTTTCTGGCATTGACCCTGACCCCGTTCTGATGTGAACCGTATTCCAGTGAGGGTTTTCTGCATCGACCGAAACAAATGACGGTCAGAAGTTCTGGGCTTTAAGATGGGTGAGGTAAAACTTCCCAGCTACTGTTTTCCAAATAGTTTTTAGCCGGTCTTGAAATATGAGACCGAGCGTTGTCATGATGGAAAATGATATCTCGTGTCTAGTCGCAAATTCCGGACGTTTTTCGGTAATCGCTCGCTTCAGTTTGATGAGTTGTTGCCGATAGCGTTCCCCATTAATGATTTCACCCGAGTTTTGAAGCTCATAATACAGCACCCTCCTCTGTTCCCACCAAATACAGAGCAAAACTTTGACGTCATGGATATTCAGTTTTGCTGTTAATTTGGCTGGTTGACGGGTTTCACATATGATTTTTTGCGTTTGAGGTTGTTGTAATGGATTCACTTTTCATTTCCAATCCGATGCAAAAACGGCTTCTTTTTGTCGCGTTCAAGCAGCATTTCTGACAAGTAAAATCTTCACTTAATGTCTTTTGGTTTCAATTTATATGGTACTCAATTTCCTTGTGACTCCCAAAGATTATGCGAGCTCTTCTTGTGTTTGGCAACAATCTCCATTAAGAAATGTTTCCAATTCCAACTCACCTTTAAACGTTTGGGCGTCCAGGACGTTCTTCGTCTTCGAAATCAAAATCACCACTGTTAAATCATGCAAACCAATTTTGGCTTGTTTGCTCAGCTAGAGCGAACATGGTGAACATATAAACTTCCACCAAATACGATTACTTACGGCTGAGGTTTCATACAAAAGCAATGTTCTGTTCTATGTGTTCTAGAATTCTATGTTCAATGTTCTAGAAGAACTACCAGCAAAAACACTTTTTCAGGCACAACGTTAGACATATTTGAATGAAAAAAAAATTATTGTTATTTGCGCTGGAAATAAATGAAAAAGACGCACAAGGACAGTAGCTTTCCAACGCATGTTCGAAATATTGGAACAATATAATAATAATCAAGCTACGCCATATCTTGTGTAAACCGCTTGAAAATAGTTATAGACCCAATATAATAAAATGCAAAAGTCTCCTCAATGGAAATTTTACACAATCATCCCCGTTCATAAACCTAATAATCCCGCTTCCTATATTGAGAGTTATAAACCTATTTCCCTTCTATTCCATATGTTCACTAAAGAAAAGCATTTCCTCTCGACTGATGTGGTAACCAAAAGTAAATTGACTTATAATCCAATTCGGATTTCAAGAAGGGTTAGGAGTAATAGATCCCTTGCTCTGTTTCGAAAATTTCGCTTCCACTAACTTTCACGTTGCGGCCCATAGCCTAGATATAGGAAAAATTTCAATATGTTTGGTTTCAATTTAACAAGATATTAAACATTGTAAAATCCTTTTTATACAATCAGAAATTTTCCGTTCAAATATGATTCACGTTCAAGCAATAATGGCTTTTTAGCATAATGGCACAAGTGCCTTATTTTCATAAGAAATTTGCTATGGACAGACACAGTACCAAGCCCAACATCAAATTCTTAAACGAACCTAATGATGCAGCAGATAGAAGGAGTATTCGGGCTTGAAATTATTTAAAGCAATTTTATCAGGATCCGCTCGCTTTGCTTCAAATTCTTGCTTGAAAGATAAGTTCGATGTATGCTGATGAAGCAAAACAAAACGTTGGGCGACTCTTATATTTTTATGCTTTGACAAGACCTGTAGATATTTTTGTTACTTATTTCTTTTATTTCTATTATCTTTCAGTTGGATCGAATTTCATTTTTCAAATATGTATGTGAGATTAGTTTACCGAATCTGTTAAGATGAAAATAATAAAACACGAAATATTCAGAGAAAGCTCGGAAAACAAATTGTTCGTTCTGACATACTCACCGTTCGATGCCAAATTTTAAACTGTCCAGCAAAGCGAGGGAAGTTGGATGTTAATCAGCCATAAACCACATCATTATTAAGAAAACATGTTCTATTATTCATTTCATTAAAATATCACACATATTGACCAATATGAACGGTATAAAATTCACTTGGAAACTTCGAAATCACTATAATGCATTTATAGGGGCTAGGCCTATCTGAGCTGTTTGCATTTAATTTTTTCATTAAACTAAGGTATGTTCGAGGATGTGTTTCTACACAATTTTATTAAGATTGCTAAAAATTTCCTAGAGAAAATGTTTTCACGAAATTTTTTTACGATAACTCACAATTTCATCGAAATATTAAATTTCGCTACTAAACTGCAGTATACCCAATATTATATATTGACCGATATATATGGTATAAATACATACAATGAGAATTCTTGGCAAAATTAAGTGAACATATAATATTGGATATACCATACTTTAATGTCGAAAATGTGTGATATCGGTCAGCGAATTATCCTTGGTACCATATATTACATACATATTACATACATACATGATATTCGTTATTCTAGCAGGCTTTATGCCCAATATGTCGGTCAGTGAATGAGTTATCTTCACAAAATTATGTGGAAATGTGTTCTCCAGTGTACTTGAGTAATGACAAAAGTTAATGCAATCACCTTCCTTCCCCTAGCCCAAATATACCAGATATAATGAATTTCGCCTTTCCAGCTAACTTTAACTCTTTTGTGTTTCTCAATATATGTGATATTTCAAAGAAATTAAGTGGATTAGTTTTCTTAAACATCAGGTGTTTTCGCGCTAAGTATGAGTGATATTGGTATAGACCTTGGTTTAAGACCCTTATTCCAAACATAATGATTTCCGTTACTCGGTTACCTTTTTCTTCGAATACTTAATATATTTAGTTAAACCACTTTCGTTGAGTTTATATCACATATATCATTTGAGCTTATTTGGTAGATTTTAATATAAATATCTCGGAAATGAAGCAGAGTATAAAAGTGAGAATACGTGCGTCTATGACCTGTAATATAAGTTAAGAAGGTACCAAATATGATTGATGAAGCGATTTGAAGCGATTTGAATGAAGCGGCATTCAAGTCCAGCTCACATTTTTTAAATTGTCAGCTTTCTATTTCATTATTAAAAGCTTATTATTTTATTGCTTTCGGACACTTTGTAAAATTTGTAATAGTTCTGTTCACCTAATGGTTGTTTGTACCATCTAAAACTAAAAGAGCCATCTCTAAACCATCAAACCAGCCATTGTACCATCTAAAACTATGTAGAGTTATGTACTTCAAAGTAATCAGAATGGCTAGACCAGTTGAATTTTGGATATCTGTCTGCCGTGTGTAAGTCTGTGCAAGTGATTATTTGAGTAAAAATAGAGATATCTTTATAAAACTTTGTACATGCTACTTGATAATCTCTGGTTCCCATAATACTGTTAATAAATTGATAAAAGTCATAAATTTACGACCTCAGTGCCAATGTTTCACTTTTTGTCGAAATACCTGCCAAATCTCTGAAATATCTTAACGAAATTCAAAGATCATCTTTTCCGGATTGATTTTGAAATTCTAACATTAGGTATATGGGGGTTAGGAGAAGTATTTACCCGATTTTCCCGATTTTAATACAAGAGCATATTATTATCATGGAAAGATAATCCATGAATTTCATTACGATATCTCATATATTTATGAAAAAATATCAACCGATATCAAAGGAAGCTCTACGAAGCAATGTGAGGAGATATTCAAAATAGTGCTTAAAAGAAAGAAAGCAGCTGTAGATAAAAACCACACTTCTTGCAGTAAGAAGCAAGGGGTTGAGTTTGCATAAGAACTCGAAAATATCACTACAATGGATGACATGCTGCATAATTGGTAACGAGATCATAATAAAGGTCACCACTGATGCGAAAGTCCTTTTTAAACTGTAATTTGGGAATATATTGAAAGCATGCTTCTCATTTAACACTTTTGATCTCTCTGAATCCTGACCTATGAATCTGAGTAAGCGTTCACAAAGTTTTCTACGAAACTTTTTACCCTAGGTAGGGAACCTCTACCAAGAACTAATATCCCCATTTCATGCTCAGAATAGAATGAGGATGAATCATTGAACTCATTTGCAATTTCCATTATTGAGCTTAACAAAACTGACTGATTCTTTAAATTTAGTAAAAAAAAAAACTTGATTTAAACAAGTATGGAAGGGCTGGGTTTGGGTGTAACTGAACATTTTATGGTATCACAACTTTTAAAGGTCAAGAAGGGGGCATATTTTCAGGTGCTGAAAAAACTTTAAACTAAAAATGTTGCAAATGAATTCAGCATTTGTTATTCGACAATTGTAAATGGATGGCATTCATATTTGGCATCATATTAGCTTTTAAGTTAGGTCATATTCTCATAAGGTCAATCTAACTAAGGCAAATATTCTATATAATCATCATATCATCATGGTAATAGTGCTGTACAACAGACATAATTTTTATTACTGATTGACATAATATTATTTGACATTCTTATTCTTATGTAATTTTGTTGAGACATCTTCTGTGGAGATATTTCCGATATAAATTCAACCGAAAGAACGAAGTTTAATATACTGTGTTTATGAAGAAAAATTCAACCAAAGGGGCGTAAATTATACTATTATATATGGGGATTAGATCAAGAGAAAGGTCTGATCAGATAACATACTTTTGGCAGTAAACTATGCTCGATAACACGTTTCCAGTCAATATTGATTAACTCAAAATAAGACAGACATATTCGGCACAGAGTCCATTAGAATAACGGTAATCATTTTTTGTATTATATATCGGATAGGGTTGTTCGTATATCGATTTCACTAATTTTTGAAACCAAACTATAGTATATTTAAGATTATACGTTGACGAATTTTATTTTTCTAAGATATCTAACATATTGACCGCTATACACGGAGTTTGGAAAATTTTCATATTAGGTTTGGGAGCATTAAAGGAAGTATTAGTCTGGCCTTATCAAATTTGGCATTAAGACAAAATATTACCAAGAAAATACGTTGTCTGAATTTCACTAAGGTATTTGGCAGGTTGACCGATATATACGATATAAAGGAAACCGGAAGTTTGAAAATCCTCACTTTAAGTACTTTATTTATTTTATTTTATTATTAGGTACCTTACTTATACGGGAGCTAGGGAAATATTTAACCAATTTTACCCATTTTGACATAGACATAGCGTACAGTCAAGACCCTCTTGTGCAAACTTTCGCTCCGATATCTTTAATTGTAGTTGGTTTATATAATGTAAAGTGAAAGAATCACGTGGGATTTAAAATTGTGATAATTCGAAGTATATCGTGAAGTGGCATACACTCAAGACACTGTTTTTGCAAAGTTTAGCTCCGATATCTTTATTTGTAGTTGGCTTATATACTATAAAAAGAAAGAAGCATGTGTAATTTAAAATTGTGATGTATAAACACTTTCCCTAGCCCCATATACCTCATATTGGGATTTTCAACCTCCCATTATACTTTATACCATATATTTCAGTAAATTTATGAGCTTTCGTAATGAAATTTGAGGATTATCTTTTATGATTCATGAGAATTGTTGAACAAGCAACGAAGTGAGAGCAGATGCATTATCATGGTGCAAAAGCCATGAATTGTTTTTCCACAAATCCGGGAATTTTTTTAGGATTGCTTCGCGCAAACGGCGTTGAAGTGGTAGGTGGTCGAAAATGTGGGAAATCGACATACAATAATTTTCGTTATTCTAGTAGACTTTAAGCCTTATCTTCATAAAATTGAATGAAAGCATGTTCTCTAGTGCAATTGAGTAAGAAGTTAATGCATTCAGTCCATACCTTCCCCTAGCCCAAATGTACCCGTTAGAGTGATTTACGACTTCCCAGCTGACGTTAAACTTTATATATTGCCCAATGTATGTGATATTTTAATGAAATTAAGTGGATATGTTTTTTTAATGATTTTTCCTCATGTATCTATCTATTTAATTACGTCACTTTGATTGACTTTATACAACATATTTATATCTCATTTGAGTTAATTTAGTAATTTTTAATATATATATCACAGACAGGAAGGAACATTTAGTAACGAAAGTATGTGAATCCGTGACCTTAATATAAGTTAATAAAATACCAAACATGATTGTAATCCATTTACGATTTAGTCGAATAATGAATGTTGAATTCATGCACAACATTTTTATACTCTCGCAACATGTTGCTATAGAGTATATTATAGAGAGAGAGAGAGTATAGCCCCAGATTGGTTTAATATATATATCTCGGAAACCCTTCAAGCTATATCAATTAAAATTGCTCCGAGTAAGTTCTTCTTGTATCTCTTCATATACTGAGAATACTAGAAAAATCGGATAATAACTGCGCCCACCTCGCATACAAAAGTTATGTTGAAAACTGCTAAAAGTGCGATAACTCGCTGAAGGAACACGTTAGAAACATTACATCTTACAAAAAATATGATACGGAAGTGCTGTATAGGCATCCAAGTAAAGTTTTGGTGATGGGCGTAGCACCGCCCACTTTTAGGAGAAATCCCATATCTCAAGAACCCCTTAACTGATTGCAACCAAATTTTGTACGTAACATTACATTTGCACTCTTATGTCACGCTGTGAAAATGAACGAAATCGGAGAGAAACCTCGTCTACTCAGACTCAAAAAATTATCTCATATCTTATACGTAAAAAAAGACGAAATCGCACTATAACTTATAATCGCCACCAGATACCCAATTTTAGGACCTCAGTGCCTCTATCCGACATTTTATCGAAAATATCAGGAAACCTGTAAGATATTCTAATGAAATTGGAAGGTTAAATTTCCATGATAATAGCGTTCTCTGGTATCAAAAATGGGCAAAATCGGATAAATACCTCTATAGCCCCCATATACCTCATATAAGGATTCTCAACCTTCCTGTAGACTTTATACCATATATAACGGTTAATATATGAGTTATCTCTATGAAATTTAGAGAACGTCTCTTTCTGATAAGAGTGTGTCCTTACTTGAAAAAGATAAAATCAGGTAAGTACTTCAAAACCCCCACGTACCTACTATAAGAATTTTCAACCTTCCTGTAGACTTTATACCATATATTTCGGTCAATATGTAAGAATCTTAGCAAAATTAAGTGAACGTGTAGTATCGGATAAACAATTTACTGCCGAAAATGTGTGAAATCGGATCCCATATTGTACATATAATAATTTTCGCTTATCTAGCAGACTTTATGCCGAATATGTCGGTCATTGTGTGAGTTACCTTCACAAAATTTGGTGAAAACATGTTCCCTAATATGCTTGAATGATGAAGAGAGTTAATAGATCAGTGCAGATCTTCCTCTATCCCAAAAATGCCCGATATAAGAATTCCCGACTTTCCATCTGTCTTTAAACCGTTTATGTTGGTCAATATGTGTGATATTTTAATGAAATGAAGTGGATATGTTTTCTTAAATACAATGTGAATTTGCGCTAAATGTGAAAGAAATCGATCTAGACCATGGTCTAAGCCCCTTATTCATAATGTAATGATTTCCTTTTCTCTGGTTGACTTTTTCCTCATGCATCTAATATATTTATTAAACCTCTTTGGTTGAGTTTACGTCGCATATATCACTTTAGAATTAATTTGATAGATTTTGGTATAACATCTCTTACACAAAGCAAAATATAGCAATGAAAGTACATGAGTCTATGACCTGTAATATAAGTTAATAAGATACCAAATGTGATTACAATCCATGACAATTTCGTCGAATAATGAAAGTTAAATTCTTCCGCAACATTTTTTAATACAAAGTTGTGCCAGCACCTGAAAAAATTTCCCCGCCTCTGATCCTTGCAAATTACGAGAGTATAAAAAGTACGGTTACACCCAAATTTAGCCTTTCCTTACTTGTTTTTCTCTTTTTCTTTTAATTTGAAGCCCTTAAGTACTATCCTGGCTGTGAAATTCAATGATTCTGGCAAGTTTCTTTAGCAAGTTAGCGCACTTTCAGCAGTTTTCTATATAAAAGTTATGTTGAAAGGGGGCGTTGTTTTAACAAGATTTTTAACGCGACTAATTACTGCGATTCCCTGACCAAATTTAAGTTTTATATGTTAATTGGGATCTTAGTTAAAATCTTTACACTTTACAGATTGACGTGTCGGCAACACGTGCGAATAAAATTTTAATCAATTCTGGATAAATTTAATCTTTATAATTTTAATAATAGATAAATAATTGAAAAATAAATAAAAGCATACTTAAAGTAATAAATTGTTTAGCCTAACATGGCAACACGCTATAGCATATGTGAGCCTTTTTGAGACATTTGGCCATTTTAGTAGTAGAATATTTGAGGTAAACCTCATAAAGTGCCTAGTTTTTTTCCCCTTACCTCCCTCATTCTATTTATTTTTTGTTGTAAATTCTTTCATACTAAAAGCATTCGCGTGCGTATGTGTGAATGAAAATTTTGGGATTTGTTACTTGCAGGTTTGTACAATGGTGTGCAATCAGAATTTAAACTGAATGCAGACGATGTTGTATATGTTATTTATGTTTGTGCATATATAGAAAAGCCAACGTTCCAGACTCAGTGAGAGTCTGATTTTTATACCGCGGCAATATGTTGCAACCGAGTATATTAATTTTGTTCACATAACGGTTTTAACACCTAAAAATAATCGAGATAGATATAGAGTTATATATTGTATATATAAATGATCAGGATGGCGAGACGAGTTTAATTCCGAGTGACTGTCAGTCCGTCCGACCGCGCAGACAATAACGTGAGTAAAAATTAAAATATAAAGTTCCACAACTAAGCAATAAATTAGGATACACACGTGTGCTTTGGTACAGAATATAGCAGTGGGCAGGGGCATATGCAATGTAAAAAAATTTTTAAGTGGGTATGGCCCCACTCCCCAGTAGGTTTAATGTACCTCACATACTGCTAAAGCTATATCAACCAAACTTGCTCAGAACAAGTTTTTCTGACATGTCCTTATACACTAGGAAAATTTGTGAAATCGACCATAAAAAAGATATGTTGAAAAATATTAAAAGTGCATTAACTCGCTGAAGAAACAAGTCAGGAACATTAAGTCTCACAGTAAAAATGTCAGGGAAAGGATGCAAAGAAATTTCCTTAAATTTTTCACCCACTTTTCGGTGATATCCCATATCTCAGGTTCCGCTGTACCAATTTCAACGAAATTTGGTGCACAACGATATATATTTATTCATATGTCACATAGTGAAAATGGATGGAATCGGATTACAACCACGGCTACTTCCCATACAACACAATTTTAAATTCTTCTGATTCTTTCACTTTACGGTATATAAATCACTCATCCAAAGTTTCACCCGTTTTTGGAAAAAACAGAAGCAGAATTCAGCAATGTTTTGCTCCACACAAAAGTGTGTTATATTATATAGTATATATTTGATATATGTATATCATATATGATGATGATGATGTACATATATATATATGAATAATATACCTGTCAATATGCCTGTCAGTAAATATATATGTACATATATTATTGAATTACTGATTGCACAGTTTATGTTGCGTATTCCGTTTTCGCAGTATTTAAAGTTTGTCGTTTTTTATTACTTAGATAGCGACTGCAATGATGGTTGCAACAAGCTTGAGCATTTCTTCAAACAAATTTTGGAAACTGACAGGTGAAATATATATATATATATTTAAATATATCAAATCTTATTTATTTATTTATTTCTACAAACTGCAACGAATTAATTTATATTAAAAATGTTATGCTATAATGAAAAATATAAAATGCCAATAAGAACCATTTACCTTTTATTGGAGAAATACTGGGATGATAACTCTCTAGTTAGTTAACTTCTGCTAATCGAAAATGTGCCCCACTTAGACCACAATAATGGGTGGGCGACGATGGCATAGTCTAGTATAAGTATAATATATATTGGACTAAAAGGAGTAGCTTGGTGGGTGGTCCTATGTTATGCAGCGTTGAACCAGATGCGGTCAAGTTCAATGACATCGCATTGTTAATGTAACCAGCGTTTTCCCATATGGAACACTTCGGTCACTAGTGTTGGTTACAATCTAGTGTAGTCCTGTCCTTGTACATAATGCGGTCCTGCTTTTTGCAAGGGCCTTAATGAAAATCTTTTCGTATTGAAATCGATATTACGCTTAATAAGATCGAACTTGAAAACCTCCCATAATCCCTTGTCATAGACTTGTCAAATTCTGTTCTGTCTATAATTACATTCGTGCGTTTTTCTTTCAAAATTTGAAAGTTTATTTAAGAAAAACATGTACAAAGTTATTATTCGAAGTATTGCCCTTCTGAAGCTATAACATTTCGCCACCTTTCTGGCATTGACCCTGACCCCGTTCTGATGTGAACCGTATTCCAGTGAGGGTTTTCTGCATCGACCGAAACAAATGACGGTCAGAAGTTCTGGGCTTTAAGATGGGTGAGGTAAAACTTCCCAGCTACTGTTTTCCAAATAGTTTTTAGCCGGTCTTGAAATATGAGACCGAGCGTTGTCATGATGGAAAATGATATCTCGTGTCTAGTCGCAAATTCCGGACGTTTTTCGGTAATCGCTCGCTTCAGTTTGATGAGTTGTTGCCGATAGCGTTCCCCATTAATGATTTCACCCGAGTTTTGAAGCTCATAATACAGCACCCTCCTCTGTTCCCACCAAATACAGAGCAAAACTTTGACGTCATGGATATTCAGTTTTGCTGTTAATTTGGCTGGTTGACGGGTTTCACATATGATTTTTTGCGTTTGAGGTTGTTGTAATGGATTCACTTTTCATTTCCAATCCGATGCAAAAACGGCTTCTTTTTGTCGCGTTCAAGCAGCATTTCTGACAAGTAAAATCTTCACTTAATGTCTTTTGGTTTCAATTTATATGGTACTCAATTTCCTTGTGACTCCCAAAGATTATGCGAGCTCTTCTTGTGTTTGGCAACAATCTCCATTAAGAAATGTTTCCAATTCCAACTCACCTTTAAACGTTTGGGCGTCCAGGACGTTCTTCGTCTTCGAAATCAAAATCACCACTGTTAAATCATGCAAACCAATTTTGGCTTGTTTGCTCAGCTAGAGCGAACATGGTGAACATATAAACTTCCACCAAATACGATTACTTACGGCTGAGGTTTCATACAAAAGCAATGTTCTGTTCTATGTGTTCTAGAATTCTATGTTCAATGTTCTAGAAGAACTACCAGCAAAAACACTTTTTCAGGCACAACGTTAGACATATTTGAATGAAAAAAAAATTATTGTTATTTGCGCTGGAAATAAATGAAAAAGACGCACAAGGACAGTAGCTTTCCAACGCATGTTCGAAATATTGGAACAATATAATAATAATCAAGCTACGCCATATCTTGTGTAAACCGCTTGAAAATAGTTATAGACCCAATATAATAAAATGCAAAAGTCTCCTCAATGGAAATTTTACACAATCATCCCCGTTCATAAACCTAATAATCCCGCTTCCTATATTGAGAGTTATAAACCTATTTCCCTTCTATTCCATATGTTCACTAAAGAAAAGCATTTCCTCTCGACTGATGTGGTAACCAAAAGTAAATTGACTTATAATCCAATTCGGATTTCAAGAAGGGTTAGGAGTAATAGATCCCTTGCTCTGTTTCGAAAATTTCGCTTCCACTAACTTTCACGTTGCGGCCCATAGCCTAGATATAGGAAAAATTTCAATATGTTTGGTTTCAATTTAACAAGATATTAAACATTGTAAAATCCTTTTTATACAATCAGAAATTTTCCGTTCAAATATGATTCACGTTCAAGCAATAATGGCTTTTTAGCATAATGGCACAAGTGCCTTATTTTCATAAGAAATTTGCTATGGACAGACACAGTACCAAGCCCAACATCAAATTCTTAAACGAACCTAATGATGCAGCAGATAGAAGGAGTATTCGGGCTTGAAATTATTTAAAGCAATTTTATCAGGATCCGCTCGCTTTGCTTCAAATTCTTGCTTGAAAGATAAGTTCGATGTATGCTGATGAAGCAAAACAAAACGTTGGGCGACTCTTATATTTTTATGCTTTGACAAGACCTGTAGATATTTTTGTTACTTATTTCTTTTATTTCTATTATCTTTCAGTTGGATCGAATTTCATTTTTCAAATATGTATGTGAGATTAGTTTACCGAATCTGTTAAGATGAAAATAATAAAACACGAAATATTCAGAGAAAGCTCGGAAAACAAATTGTTCGTTCTGACATACTCACCGTTCGATGCCAAATTTTAAACTGTCCAGCAAAGCGAGGGAAGTTGGATGTTAATCAGCCATAAACCACATCATTATTAAGAAAACATGTTCTATTATTCATTTCATTAAAATATCACACATATTGACCAATATGAACGGTATAAAATTCACTTGGAAACTTCGAAATCACTATAATGCATTTATAGGGGCTAGGCCTATCTGAGCTGTTTGCATTTAATTTTTTCATTAAACTAAGGTATGTTCGAGGATGTGTTTCTACACAATTTTATTAAGATTGCTAAAAATTTCCTAGAGAAAATGTTTTCACGAAATTTTTTTACGATAACTCACAATTTCATCGAAATATTAAATTTCGCTACTAAACTGCAGTATACCCAATATTATATATTGACCGATATATATGGTATAAATACATACAATGAGAATTCTTGGCAAAATTAAGTGAACATATAATATTGGATATACCATACTTTAATGTCGAAAATGTGTGATATCGGTCAGCGAATTATCCTTGGTACCATATATTACATACATATTACATACATACATGATATTCGTTATTCTAGCAGGCTTTATGCCCAATATGTCGGTCAGTGAATGAGTTATCTTCACAAAATTATGTGGAAATGTGTTCTCCAGTGTACTTGAGTAATGACAAAAGTTAATGCAATCACCTTCCTTCCCCTAGCCCAAATATACCAGATATAATGAATTTCGCCTTTCCAGCTAACTTTAACTCTTTTGTGTTTCTCAATATATGTGATATTTCAAAGAAATTAAGTGGATTAGTTTTCTTAAACATCAGGTGTTTTCGCGCTAAGTATGAGTGATATTGGTATAGACCTTGGTTTAAGACCCTTATTCCAAACATAATGATTTCCGTTACTCGGTTACCTTTTTCTTCGAATACTTAATATATTTAGTTAAACCACTTTCGTTGAGTTTATATCACATATATCATTTGAGCTTATTTGGTAGATTTTAATATAAATATCTCGGAAATGAAGCAGAGTATAAAAGTGAGAATACGTGCGTCTATGACCTGTAATATAAGTTAAGAAGGTACCAAATATGATTGATGAAGCGATTTGAAGCGATTTGAATGAAGCGGCATTCAAGTCCAGCTCACATTTTTTAAATTGTCAGCTTTCTATTTCATTATTAAAAGCTTATTATTTTATTGCTTTCGGACACTTTGTAAAATTTGTAATAGTTCTGTTCACCTAATGGTTGTTTGTACCATCTAAAACTAAAAGAGCCATCTCTAAACCATCAAACCAGCCATTGTACCATCTAAAACTATGTAGAGTTATGTACTTCAAAGTAATCAGAATGGCTAGACCAGTTGAATTTTGGATATCTGTCTGCCGTGTGTAAGTCTGTGCAAGTGATTATTTGAGTAAAAATAGAGATATCTTTATAAAACTTTGTACATGCTACTTGATAATCTCTGGTTCCCATAATACTGTTAATAAATTGATAAAAGTCATAAATTTACGACCTCAGTGCCAATGTTTCACTTTTTGTCGAAATACCTGCCAAATCTCTGAAATATCTTAACGAAATTCAAAGATCATCTTTTCCGGATTGATTTTGAAATTCTAACATTAGGTATATGGGGGTTAGGAGAAGTATTTACCCGATTTTCCCGATTTTAATACAAGAGCATATTATTATCATGGAAAGATAATCCATGAATTTCATTACGATATCTCATATATTTATGAAAAAATATCAACCGATATCAAAGGAAGCTCTACGAAGCAATGTGAGGAGATATTCAAAATAGTGCTTAAAAGAAAGAAAGCAGCTGTAGATAAAAACCACACTTCTTGCAGTAAGAAGCAAGGGGTTGAGTTTGCATAAGAACTCGAAAATATCACTACAATGGATGACATGCTGCATAATTGGTAACGAGATCATAATAAAGGTCACCACTGATGCGAAAGTCCTTTTTAAACTGTAATTTGGGAATATATTGAAAGCATGCTTCTCATTTAACACTTTTGATCTCTCTGAATCCTGACCTATGAATCTGAGTAAGCGTTCACAAAGTTTTCTACGAAACTTTTTACCCTAGGTAGGGAACCTCTACCAAGAACTAATATCCCCATTTCATGCTCAGAATAGAATGAGGATGAATCATTGAACTCATTTGCAATTTCCATTATTGAGCTTAACAAAACTGACTGATTCTTTAAATTTAGTAAAAAAAAAAACTTGATTTAAACAAGTATGGAAGGGCTGGGTTTGGGTGTAACTGAACATTTTATGGTATCACAACTTTTAAAGGTCAAGAAGGGGGCATATTTTCAGGTGCTGAAAAAACTTTAAACTAAAAATGTTGCAAATGAATTCAGCATTTGTTATTCGACAATTGTAAATGGATGGCATTCATATTTGGCATCATATTAGCTTTTAAGTTAGGTCATATTCTCATAAGGTCAATCTAACTAAGGCAAATATTCTATATAATCATCATATCATCATGGTAATAGTGCTGTACAACAGACATAATTTTTATTACTGATTGACATAATATTATTTGACATTCTTATTCTTATGTAATTTTGTTGAGACATCTTCTGTGGAGATATTTCCGATATAAATTCAACCGAAAGAACGAAGTTTAATATACTGTGTTTATGAAGAAAAATTCAACCAAAGGGGCGTAAATTATACTATTATATATGGGGATTAGATCAAGAGAAAGGTCTGATCAGATAACATACTTTTGGCAGTAAACTATGCTCGATAACACGTTTCCAGTCAATATTGATTAACTCAAAATAAGACAGACATATTCGGCACAGAGTCCATTAGAATAACGGTAATCATTTTTTGTATTATATATCGGATAGGGTTGTTCGTATATCGATTTCACTAATTTTTGAAACCAAACTATAGTATATTTAAGATTATACGTTGACGAATTTTATTTTTCTAAGATATCTAACATATTGACCGCTATACACGGAGTTTGGAAAATTTTCATATTAGGTTTGGGAGCATTAAAGGAAGTATTAGTCTGGCCTTATCAAATTTGGCATTAAGACAAAATATTACCAAGAAAATACGTTGTCTGAATTTCACTAAGGTATTTGGCAGGTTGACCGATATATACGATATAAAGGAAACCGGAAGTTTGAAAATCCTCACTTTAAGTACTTTATTTATTTTATTTTATTATTAGGTACCTTACTTATACGGGAGCTAGGGAAATATTTAACCAATTTTACCCATTTTGACATAGACATAGCGTACAGTCAAGACCCTCTTGTGCAAACTTTCGCTCCGATATCTTTAATTGTAGTTGGTTTATATAATGTAAAGTGAAAGAATCACGTGGGATTTAAAATTGTGATAATTCGAAGTATATCGTGAAGTGGCATACACTCAAGACACTGTTTTTGCAAAGTTTAGCTCCGATATCTTTATTTGTAGTTGGCTTATATACTATAAAAAGAAAGAAGCATGTGTAATTTAAAATTGTGATGTATAAACACTTTCCCTAGCCCCATATACCTCATATTGGGATTTTCAACCTCCCATTATACTTTATACCATATATTTCAGTAAATTTATGAGCTTTCGTAATGAAATTTGAGGATTATCTTTTATGATTCATGAGAATTGTTGAACAAGCAACGAAGTGAGAGCAGATGCATTATCATGGTGCAAAAGCCATGAATTGTTTTTCCACAAATCCGGGAATTTTTTTAGGATTGCTTCGCGCAAACGGCGTTGAAGTGGTAGGTGGTCGAAAATGTGGGAAATCGACATACAATAATTTTCGTTATTCTAGTAGACTTTAAGCCTTATCTTCATAAAATTGAATGAAAGCATGTTCTCTAGTGCAATTGAGTAAGAAGTTAATGCATTCAGTCCATACCTTCCCCTAGCCCAAATGTACCCGTTAGAGTGATTTACGACTTCCCAGCTGACGTTAAACTTTATATATTGCCCAATGTATGTGATATTTTAATGAAATTAAGTGGATATGTTTTTTTAATGATTTTTCCTCATGTATCTATCTATTTAATTACGTCACTTTGATTGACTTTATACAACATATTTATATCTCATTTGAGTTAATTTAGTAATTTTTAATATATATATATCACAGACAGGAAGGAACATTTAGTAACGAAAGTATGTGAATCCGTGACCTTAATATAAGTTAATAAAATACCAAACATGATTGTAATCCATTTACGATTTAGTCGAATAATGAATGTTGAATTCATGCACAACATTTTTATACTCTCGCAACATGTTGCTATAGAGTATATTATAGAGAGAGAGAGAGTATAGCCCCAGATTGGTTTAATATATATATCTCGGAAACCCTTCAAGCTATATCAATTAAAATTGCTCCGAGTAAGTTCTTCTTGTATCTCTTCATATACTGAGAATACTAGAAAAATCGGATAATAACTGCGCCCACCTCGCATACAAAAGTTATGTTGAAAACTGCTAAAAGTGCGATAACTCGCTGAAGGAACACGTTAGAAACATTACATCTTACAAAAAATATGATACGGAAGTGCTGTATAGGCATCCAAGTAAAGTTTTGGTGATGGGCGTAGCACCGCCCACTTTTAGGAGAAATCCCATATCTCAAGAACCCCTTAACTGATTGCAACCAAATTTTGTACGTAACATTACATTTGCACTCTTATGTCACGCTGTGAAAATGAACGAAATCGGAGAGAAACCTCGTCTACTCAGACTCAAAAAATTATCTCATATCTTATACGTAAAAAAAGACGAAATCGCACTATAACTTATAATCGCGACCAGATACCCAATTTTAGGACCTCAGTGCCTCTATCCGACATTTTATCGAAAATATCAGGAAACCTGTAAGATATTCTAATGAAATTGGAAGGTTAAATTTCCATGATAATAGCGTTCTCTGGTATCAAAAATGGGCAAAATCGGATAAATACCTCTATAGCCCCCATATACCTCATATAAGGATTCTCAACCTTCCTGTAGACTTTATACCATATATAACGGTTAATATATGAGTTATCTCTATGAAATTTAGAGAACGTCTCTTTCTGATAAGAGTGTGTCCTTACTTGAAAAAGATAAAATCAGGTAAGTACTTCAAAACCCCCACGTACCTACTATAAGAATTTTCAACCTTCCTGTAGACTTTATACCATATATTTCGGTCAATATGTAAGAATCTTAGCAAAATTAAGTGAACGTGTAGTATCGGATAAACAATTTACTGCCGAAAATGTGTGAAATCGGATCCCATATTGTACATATAATAATTTTCGCTTATCTAGCAGACTTTATGCCGAATATGTCGGTCATTGTGTGAGTTACCTTCACAAAATTTGGTGAAAACATGTTCCCTAATATGCTTGAATGATGAAGAGAGTTAATAGATCAGTGCAGATCTTCCTCTATCCCAAAAATGCCCGATATAAGAATTCCCGACTTTCCATCTGTCTTTAAAACCGTTTATGTTGGTCAATATGTGTGATATTTTAATGAAATGAAGTGGATATGTTTTCTTAAATACAATGTGAATTTGCGCTAAATGTGAAAGAAATCGATCTAGACCATGGTCTAAGCCCCTTATTCATAATGTAATGATTTCCTTTTCTCTGGTTGACTTTTTCCTCATGCATCTAATATATTTATTAAACCTCTTTGGTTGAGTTTACGTCGCATATATCACTTTAGAATTAATTTGATAGATTTTGGTATAACATCTCTTACACAAAGCAAAATATAGCAATGAAAGTACATGAGTCTATGACCTGTAATATAAGTTAATAAGATACCAAATGTGATTACAATCCATGACAATTTCGTCGAATAATGAAAGTTAAATTCTTCCGCAACATTTTTTAATACAAAGTTGTGCCAGCACCTGAAAAAATTTCCCCGCCTCTGATCCTTGCAAATTACGAGAGTATAAAAAGTACGGTTACACCCAAATTTAGCCTTTCCTTACTTGTTTTTCTCTTTTTCTTTTAATTTGAAGCCCTTAAGTACTATCCTGGCTGTGAAATTCAATGATTCTGGCAAGTTTCTTTAGCAAGTTAGCGCACTTTCAGCAGTTTTCTATATAAAAGTTATGTTGAAAGGGGGCGTTGTTTTAACAAGATTTTTAACGCGACTAATTACTGCGATTCCCTGACCAAATTTAAGTTTTATATGTTAATTGGGATCTTAGTTATAGCATTTTAAAACTTTTCGTTTAGCTCCACTAGGTGGGCGTGGCAGTTACCCGACTACGCCCATCTGCAACCCCAGCCTCATCTGAGTGCCAAGGAATAGGTGCACTAAATTTTATTAAGTTTTCTCAATTGACACTCAAGTTATTTCTTGAACGGACAGACGGGCGGACGGACAGTCGCTTGGAATTTTCTTGGTCTCGTCATCCTGATCATTTATATGTATATAACTCTATCAACCTCGATTAGTTTTAGGTGTCACAAGCAACCGTTGGGTGAATAAAACTATTATGCTCTATTGCAATATGTTACGAGAGTATAAAAATAACTATCAAAGTGATAAATAAGCTTCCATAAAGCAATTCTCACATTACGTTTTGAGAAGAAAAAATTTAATATATTGAAAATATTTTTCTGTCACGAATTAAGCTACAAAACTTCAAATTGGTTTAGGAGATCACAGTAGTAAAGATCTGTTGTTAAAAAGGTTTAAATGTGTGGGCGTAGCCCGCCCCTCATTTTTTAATGTACAGATCTCTCAAACTACTCAAGTTATTTGTTAGCAAACATTTCTCTCTAGAGTTACAAGATGCAGTATGAGAATTGATGGAACAGGAAGCCGTGCCCACCTTCTTACAATTGCTTTGTTGAGAACTATTGAAAGTGCGATAACTCTCTAATGAATAGCATCACGACCATTAAATAGAACCGATAAGATAGTACAACGGGTTTACATGTGAATCTTTATAAAAGTTAGACAAAGGGCGTAACACTGCTCATTTTTAGGTCAAATCCCTTACTCCAGCAACTACTCATCCAATTTAAACTAAATTTTGAATAATACATCTTATTTACCTCCTTGCTACTCCTACATATAATGTTAATATAATGACATATAATATTATTTTAAATTCCAACAGATTCCTTCACCCTATAATTATCAAAATAAGCTTCAATGTGGATATCGAAATATTTGAACACATTTTTTTGGGTGGTTTTAAGGTGTGGTAACTTCATTCTAAAAATGGTGGAAATTCAAATACACAGTTTCAATCTCCAGATTCCGATTCTGAGAAGCTCCGAATTAAATTCTGATCTGATATAAACAATTTCTGAGATATCACAATTAAATGAAGTGAAAGTCTTTTCGTAATATAACGCGGTCTGATATTACACATGAATAAAATCAGTTCAGTACTTTCCTAGCCACCACATACTCACACTTCTATTCTGTGCACTTGACAAATTCAACATCTTGCTAATTCATTAAAATTGACAATTTATCATAATTATCATATGATGTGTCATAAACAAAAAGCTCTTTTCTTGATAAATTTTCAATATGTCAAATAATCTTAGCAGTGCTTCGTTTTACATTTTGTGCATAGTTGTGGAAATCAAGTTGTTAGAATCAAAGATATTTTACTCTTATTCTAGTTGTTAGACGAAGAACTTAAGACGAATTTAGACGAAGATATTTAAGAAGTTAACGAAATACTAGCGATTCATTTTCGTTGAATGATAATACGTTTGCGTAAAAATTTTCTTTGATGCGTGCATTTTTCCGTCTTCTTTTTGATGAACTGGCGATACATGATAACCAAAAACCCTCACTGCCTGTAAATCTAAGAGTTCTTAGAAACTGTAAGTTTCTTACTGGCAGGTTTGAACTTCTCTGGGCACGACTCATACCCAAAATGTGTAGACAACAACTCCAATTTGCCTATGAGTCAGTCGTCTCTTTCCAAGAGAGTGAAGGCTCTGGCGAATTATTATAAAGGCGAAAGGGGGAGAAATAAAATTTCCATGTTCAGCAGGGGGAGAAATTTTCATAAGCACAGAATATGTATTAATGCAATACCAAAAAAAAGAAACGATTTAAACTAAATTATCTGAAATGTGTTCCAGAATTTTTGGAAAATTCGGCATAAAAAACACAATAGGAGCAATTGACTGCACGCATATTGCTATTGGTGCTCCACCAGCAAATAATGTTGAACGTCGTCTTAATTTATGTTTAAATAGAAAATGGTTCTACAGTATTTATGCCGAAGCAGTAAGCATATATCTGGCCAATGCAATTTATTAATGTATCGTTTCCCAGGTATAAGGTATTTTATGTTCAAAATTTTTAAATACCAAATTTCCGGATGTAACACATGACTATGATGACAATAACACTGGAGAGAATCTTGACTTATTGGCGATCAAAGTTATCTTCCAGAGCCGTGGCAACTCTGCTGCAACATGTTGGGAGATATAAAAATCACTTACAAGATTTTGCGACGGTGAGTATAGTAATTACTTGAAAATTTAACTATTATATACATTTTTTTTCGGATTCGATTAACAACATTTAAGATATTTAAAAAATTAAAATCTCCTTAATTTTTCACTGCATATTTCTTAAAATATTTTTTACAATCAATGTCGAACATGTTAACTTTTTTTTTTTCGTTCAATACTCTTTAAATGATAAGCATTCGCACTTCACAAAATATTCCACTTTTACAGTTTCTACGGGAATTATTATATTTACCAACGGTGTGCCTATATGAACGTATAGTCCTTAAATGACCATACTTACTTTCTGCAAAATATACTTTCTGCAAATAAATAATACATCCCGAGCAAATGTTCTATAGCGGTATGACTTTCATTAGTTACATCAAATACATTACTAAAACGCATATGTAAAGACTTATTGCGTAAATCTTCTTATTCCTTAAGTAAGAAATTTCAGATTTAGTAAGATTATTTGCAATTAGGAACAATTTGTTTGAGACTGGACATACAATAATTGTAAGTATCCTAATTCTAGTTAAAAATTTGTTTGCAATTTTCTATGTTGCATATACACTTATTATCTCAGATCAAGCTTATATATTTTATAGGAGGTGATTCGCTTTCACTGTATCAAAAATTCGTTATTATTTCCACGAAAACTTATAAAGTTCAATACAATTGTTTCGTAGGGGTCTATTCAGGTTGGTATAGGTATTACTTAATTGTATACTAGAGGTTCCTTCTCGGCAGAAATTGTTGAAACTTCCAACAAATTTTAGGGTAAAAGCCATAAGCTGACCAAATAAATAGTAAGGGACTATATATGACGATGCTGCCATTCGAATGGTTTCTACTGCTGATTTTTGAAGATTTTATGTCATCATCTGGTCTGGCATTATTGCAGATGTGTATTTTATGTTTTTCGAAGTTTTGATGTGACCTCATTTTTAAAAGTGAACAAATATTGTAGATCATTTTTACAAATTTTCAGGGCTGATCTATCTTGAGCATAGATTTTCATAGTCAACTGTATTGTCAAAATATGCCTCACAGTGCTGCGATTGATCAGAGTGTTTGCTTGATATGAATACTAGACTCAGATGGAACTATTGTAAGTTCTTAACTATTGCAAGTAAGTTAACTATTGTAAGCTGTAGTTTGGTTAAAACTTTTTTAATATTTCTAACTTATTTTCTTAACAAAAGCTTCAAATTCAAAACGTATTCAAACGTAACGTTGATACGGTAATGTTTGTTAGAAGAAAATGTTGTACCCCTTATCTGCAATGTACTTGTATGAAACAGCATAATCAAATATACTATTAATTTTAATATGCTTAAATTAACTCTAATAGGGAATAATTGAGACATTTCATATCAGTCGGTTTTTACATCACTTTCAAAAGTTTATTTGAATATCAGAAGATTTATTCTTTAATGAAGACGAAGATTTTATGTTTAAAGTATTTTATTTTCGTGAATTTTTTGAAAATGAATTGGCTTATTCAAAACATCAACATCAACAGCCAAATGAAGTTCATAGGTTATTTCGAAATTAATGTTTATAAATATAGGAATTTTCAAATTGCAATGCACGTTTAATACATATTTACGTTTTTATTTCCTTGCTTTGAATACAGTTTCAGTTTTACCCTTACTTATTCTATTGTAATAGGTTCAATATATAATGCTGCCATTTGTTCCTATGTTATTAATACACCGTCATTAACACATCGAGCTTTCAATAATGTATATTATTAGTGAGAAATACATATGATCTACTATACGTATGACTACCATATGATCCTGAAAGGAATTTTTAATACATTATCCTAATTCATTTCATAAGCTTTATTAATAAATAAATTTATTTCCTTGTACAGCAAACTTTGGTCAACTGCTTATTGATCGGATTAATAATTTTCTTTCGTTTGCTGTTTGTTTAGAAAAAGTATCTAGATTTTAATGTTTTCCAACTTTCCGATAACTTAACTAAAAATTGAGACATCCTGATAGAAATTGCCACACGTGTTCTTTGACACTCTGAGTAGGTTAGCCTTGCACATAAGCGAAATCGAGTTATTACCACTCTCACAAAAATATGTATTAAATTTTAATAACTAACTGAAACTTACTCACAAATGAAGCAGCAAAACTTAAATTTCCTACATAGGATTATACTAGAGAAAAACATCTATGGTTTCAAAAATTTTGAAGTGTGGGTGCGGCCCAGTCCTCCATTAAGTTTACAATACATATCTCACAAGCTATTGAAACAATATCAACGAGATTTAGTGCAAAAATTTTTCTCTACAATTTCATCATACAACATGAAAATTGATGAAATCGGATAATAATCACGTTCGGTTTCCATATAACCATACAATAGGACATACATACATACAAAGAAGGTACAGCAGGTAGCGTGTGTATCGATACCAAAACAAGTAAGAAAAGGCTATGTTCGGGTGTAACTCTCGCAATGTTCAAGGATCAGAGGGGGGGAAATGTTTTCAGAAGCTGGCATAACTTTATATTAAAAAATGTTGCGGAAGAATTCAACATTCATTATCCGACGAAGTTGTCATGGATTGCAATCATATTTGGTATCTTATTAACTTAAATTACAGGTCATAGACTCATATACTTTCATTGCTATATTTTGCTACGTGTCAGAGATATTTATATTAAATTCTACCAAATTAGCAGAAAAGTTGTATATGCGATATAAACTCAACCAAAGAGGTTTAATAAATATATTAGATACTTGAGGAAAAAGTCAACCAGAGAAAAGGAAATCATTATATTAGGAATACGGCTTAGACCATGATCTATACCGATTTCTTTCATATTTATCGCGAAATCATATTGTGTTTAAGAAAACATATCCTTTTCTTGTCACTTTAAAAATGGTCGAAATCCCACTATAACTTTTCTGCCCCAAAATGCCGAGTATGAGGACTTCAGTGTGTACAACTGACTTTATACAAAAAATACCAGTTAATCTCGAAGATATCTTAGTGATATACAATATGTTAAATTTCGTCCAATTTCTTGAGTTTATATCACATATATCGGTTTTATGGCAAGATATGTAATAAAATTAAGTTTAATAAGGTGCTGAAACTAATATAAAGTTTCGACAACTCTTTAAAATATTAAACCGCTTTTGATTCTTATAAATTGTGAAGTATCAGATATTCAGCTGCACCCAAACTAAGGCATTCCTTATTTGTTTAATATAAGGTTTTGCTGACACCCCTTAATTCTCAAAAACTGTTAGAGTATTGGAGTATGTAATATTCGGCTGCATCCAAAGTTATCCCTTCCTTTCTTAGTCACCCTAATATTAAAACTTGGAATTGTGGGCACGTCCGACTTCACATAGTTTTGTCTCTAACCCAAAAAACGGATCCACTCAACTACAATAAGATATCATATATATTAACATAAATTTTTCTACTATTAGTACTACTAGTATTATTAATAGTTTCTACTATTAGTAGTAATGATTAGTTAAGCTTTGGTTAAGCGTATTCTTTGTAGAGAAAATAATAAAAGTTTGGCTAGAAAAAGGACGAATATTAAAACAAATTCAAAACATCTTAGAGTGTTTGGTTGAACAGAAATAGTTTGTCAAATGATTTTGTTTGGTTTAGAATGTTTGTTGAATTAGTTTGTTAAAATTTATCTATAGTATTAAAGAAAAAGACCTGCTGTATATGAGCAGCAAACATCGACAATGCTTCCAAAAGACAAAATACCTACGCCGAATTTCAAGAATTATCTGTCAATTTAACAATGAGGTACATGTAGTTTTGTTATACGATTAAGCCGTAACAATCAATATATTATATTTTGAACTTAACACCATTTTGAATCTCACTGATATATTATATATGGGTTTTCATTAGAAATACAAGAAAGATAAAGCAATGCAACAATTTGTGAATATATTGTATATTCTGTTCTAATCTTGGAAATATTTTCGTTGATAAAAATGTGGAAAATATTAAAACTCCGGCAACAAAGTTGGGAATTCAAAAATGTTTTTCCTTTAATCTACTAAACCGATCAGTATATGAATTTATATTTATTTATAATTTATAATTTATAAATACGTATTTATAAACACAAAAAATAATAATACTATTAAAATAATAATATTGATGAATTCTTGTTGTTGTTTTTTTTTCAAATTCAGTACTTCTTAAAATAATTGCTGATTATTTATTCATTCAATGCGTTTTATAAACGATAAGCATTTACGTTTCACAAACTTCCAACTTGGTTTTTGTTATTGTTTTTAAACGGGAGTAAAGCTAGTGTTCATAAAAGTAGACATAGAAAGTTACTTTCAAGGTTTTAGGATGGTGAGTCTTGTAATTATTTTACAATTTAACTATTAAACACATTTTTGTTCGGATTCGATTAACAACATTTATAATATTTAGAAATTTTAGAGTCCATTTCATTTTTCTTCTCTCGTAACATGTTGCAACAGTTAAATGAACAGATAATGAAAATAAAATGAACGTTTAATATTGGATATATAATGACGAAAATGTGTGAAATTGATCAATGAATCACGCCAGCTGCCATATACTACATTCAATAATTTTCGTTATTCTAACAGACCGAATATGTCGGTCAGTCTGTGACTTATCTTCATAAAATCTGGTGTAGTTCTCTGGTGTAGCTGAGTAATTCCAAAGTTGATGCAGTCAGTCCATACCTTCCGCTAGCAGAAATATACCCGCTATAGTGATTTACTGGAAAGTCGTAACTAACGAAAGTCGTAAGCTGATTTTAAACCGTTTATGTACGTCAATATGTATGATATTTTAATGAAATTTAGTGGAAATGTTTTCTTAAACATAATGTGGTTTCGCGCTAAATATGAATGAAATTGGTCTAGAACATGGTCTAAGCCGCTCATTCCTAATATAATGATTTCCTTTTCTTTGGTTGACTTTTTCCTCAGGTATCTGATATATTTAATTAAGCTACTTTTGTTGAGTTTATATCGCATATATCACTTTTATGTTAATTTGGTAGATTTTAATATAAATATCTCTGACACGTAACAAAATATAGCAATGAAAGTACATGAGTCTATGACCTGTAATACAAGTTAATAAGATACCAAACATGATTGCAAGGGTTTTGTCGAATACTGAATGTTGAATTCCTGCGCAACATTTTTTAATATAAAGTTTTGTCAGCACCTGAAAGTAATTCCTCTCCTTTGATCCCTGCATATTTCGAAAGTATAAAATGTTCGGTTGCACCCGAACTTAGCCCTTCCTTACTTGTTCAATATAAAGTTTTGCCAGCACCTGAAAGTGTTTCCCTTTATTTGATCCTTGGTTGTTGCCAGAGTATAAAATGCTTGGTTAGCCTTTCCTTGCTTATCGTTACTCTAGTGGATTTATGCCGAATATGTCTGTATAATTTTGAATTAATCTATACTGACGAGAAATGTGTTCTCGAGCATGCTTTAGTCTAATGCCGAAAGTAAATGTTAACCGTTCAGACCTTCCCCTAACCCCAATGTACCCGTTATAGAGATTTCCGACTTTCCAGCTGAAGTTAAACTGTTTCTATAGTCAGTTGTATTTGTCAGTTTGTATGATATTTTAAAGGAATTAACTGTTTCTTAACCATAATATGATTAAACACTGAATATGAATGAAATTGGTCTCGACCTTGGTCTAAACCTCTTATTCTTAATATAATGATTTCCTTTTCTCTGGTTGACTTTTCCCTCATGTATCTAATATATTTAATTAAGCGACTTTGGTTGAGTTTATATCGCAGGTATTTCCATAGAAGATGTCTCAACAAAATTACATAAGACAATATTATGTCATTCGGTAATGAAAATGATGGCTGTTGTATATTCCCACAGCATCAATATCATGAATACAAATAATTTGTCTTAGTTAGATTGACTTTATGAGTATATGACCTAAGTAAAAGTCAATATGATGCTAAATATTTTTGCAGTCCATTCACAACTAAGTCGAATAAAAAATGCTCAATCCATTTGCAACATTTTTTAATATACATTTTTTAATGTATTGGGTTGTTCGGAAAGTCATTTCGTTTTTTTTGGGGAACATGAAAGACAGTTTTCGTATAATGAATAAATATTTTATTAAATTATATATTGGCCATTCTGGTCCAACACCTTTTGCCATCTTTCTGGCAGTAACATAATTCCCCTCTCATAAAAGTTTTGGTCCTTGCTGGCAAAAAACTCGTCCAGGTGGTTTTTGACATCTTCATTTGAGGTAAAGGTTTTGCCATCCAAAAAATTTTGCAGGGACCGAAACAAATAGTAGTCGGAAGGCGCCAGATCTGGAGAATATGGTGGATGTTGCAGTACGTCCCATTCAAGCTGTAAAAGTTTTTGGCGAGTGACCAAACTTGTGTGAGGTCTCGCATTATCCTGGTGGAACACTACACCCTTCCTGTTGATTAATTCGGGCCTCTTCTCTTTAAGTGAATCATTCAATTTGTCCAGCTGATGACAATAGACTTCTGAATTAATCGTTGTATTGTCCGGCAAAAGCTCAAAAAAAACGATTCCTTTGACATCCCACCAAACGGAGAGCATCACCTTTTTTTGGTGAATGTTGGCTTTTGACACGCTTTGAGCCGGTTCATCTTTTCTGCTCCATGACCTCTTGCGTTTAACATTGTTGTATACAACCCATTTTTCGTCCCCAGTAATAATCCGCTTCAAAAATGGATCATTTTCTAGACGTTTGAGGAGCGAATCACACGCGTCAACACGACGACACAAATTTCGCTCGGTAAGGACATGGGGCACCCACACATCGAGCTTCGAGGTTAAGTCCATGCCTTTCAAATGGCCATAAACAGTTGAATTCGACAAATTTAACCTCTCACCGATCTCTCGTGTGGTGATTCGCCGATTTGCATCAACTAATGCCTTTATCGCATCTTTGTCAGCTTCGACCGGCCTTCCAGACCGTGGTGCATCTTCGACATCAAAATTGCCGGATCGAAATTTTGCAAACCAGTTCTGGCACTGGCGTACTGTTAACACGCCTTCTCCATACACATCCGTCAATTTTTTTCTCGCTTGGACAGCATTTTTACCTTTTCTGAAGTTAAAAAGTAAAATATGACGAAAATGCTGCTTATTGCTCTCCATATTTAAAAAGGCACCAACCAAAAACTACTGGGTAGAATTAATAGAACTTTTTCACACACAAGCCTTGCAATATCAGCTCTCATGACATATAATGGTTATGGGGCTTAAGTGTGAAGTTAGTTTCGAAAAAACGTAATTAAGTCCTCTGGCGGGAAAAAACGAAATGACTTTCCGAACAACCCAATAATATATCACGTAAAGGCACCTGAAAGCATTTCCCTTTTGACAACAGTATCCCAAAATTTTTCAAGCAATGTTAAATTCTAATGAACGTCATTGTTTTCCATTTCTTTATGTGTCTTTTCACAATTTCTGTCTCAAAGTTGAGCAATGTTGCCAAATACTTTAAACAGTACTTCCGAAAAATGTAATCTCAGGGTTGTTGGCTGCGTTTTGAAATACACTGGCAATACACTTCAGTAGCCTTGCGTAAAGAAAATCTTAATGTAATATCCAACGCCAGTGTATCCACAACTTTGATACCGTAGCCTTCTGCAATCAACCCTATTATTAAGTCACAAGTTAAGCTAGAAAACTTATATTTGGATTTGGTATTCACAGTGAGGAAGGGTATCTGTAGTCTAAATTTTTGAAAAGTAGGCGTAAGCCCACCCTTAATAGGTTTAATGAACATAAGTCACAAACTGCTAAAGGTATATCAACCGTACTTAATGCAAATGTTTAGTGCCTGATACTGTATGAAAAATGTGAAGTTCAAAACTACTTCAGCGCAAAAACTCTCCAATTAAAAACGTCAAAAACCTTAAATTCGCGGCTGACTTAGTACAGCAAATATTAGCTAATTTGAAATAAATATATCTTGATATACATAGTTGCGAATTAACTTATATTTCAGTTTTCATTTTATTTTCAGTTTATTCTATTTATACCTTTAAACATAAAACTTTTCAACGAATTCTCAAGCATTTATGAGAAAAACTAATAATTTGTTTTAATTGGGGATACGCGACTTAATTAAAAGGTTAATTGCCCGTGCCGAAAAGAAAAGAAAACACCGAAAAGTAAGAAGACGTGCGATCACTTCTCAGTTTGAAGTACAATTAAATTCTAAGCATTTGATAACTTAGCTGAAACCTTAACCTAACGACTTAAAATGTTTGTGTCTGTAAGTATGTACATAATAGGTATAAGTATATTTGTCTTTCTAATTTCTTTAATTCCTTGTAATGGATTAAATTGGAATATATTGTAATAGATAAGCAAAGTATTTTATAATATAATCAGGGTAGGTATTTTACATAGTTCAAAAATTTTTAACTAAAGTCAATATTTGTTAAAATCATTATTATTGCATTGTATGTATATTTTGTTCTAGGTGAAAATTATGTCACTTAAAAAACACTGGCCACCTTCACAGGAAATTGGTCCCTCAATTTCGATGTGCAGCAGGAGCTTAAGCATGCGACGCTTAATTGTGCTCGCCTTGGTTGCCATGCCCACCACTCGTACTATATCATCTTGCTCTTCTACGGTTGCGATGACCTGTCCTAGTACCCAGTACAGCAATGGTACGTTGTATGGTGTACAGTACATACCCAGTACAGTACATTTGCGTTTGGGGTGCAGCCATTTGTTGGGCTCCTGAAGGCTCGTTTATATATTTAGGACCACTGTCGCCAGAACTGTTGCTTGAGAGAACATACGGGGTCCATTATCACTTGCACAGGTAACAGTACTCGCAGGGAGCACTCATGCTCTTAATAGGGGCGGTGGGCTTAAAGCTTATCGATAGATATAGATAGATAGATATAGATAGACATCAAAGATGCTAAGGGCCGTGAATTGAGAATGGCCTCCACTTCAGTCAGCAATGTTTACTGTTCATTGACTGTGAGTAGCCCGTTGCTAATTGCGCGAACCACGAGATGTTTAACGGACTGCACCACCGCTTCCTATTATCCAAGAAGTACGGCGCCTTCCGTGGTATTAAAGGCGACGAATACAATCACATCTGAACACTGAGTCAGAGACTACACTTTCAATTTGCAAAGTTTGCGGGCAGCTGACGAAGTTGGTTGCGTTATCGCTAAATATCTTCTGCGGCATTCCTCGACGTCCAATGAACCGTTTTAGGGCGAAAAATAAAGAATTAGGCGATTAGTCAGACTATTTCTAAATGTACTGCTTTTGAAGTGTAGCAAACCAATACTGCGTTATATGTTTCTGCAGGTCGTAAACCACGTAAACCTTCGCCACATATCAGAAGGGTCGTAACGCTCTGTCTCTAAGTCTTTCGACTGGCACATTTCCCATTATTTCAGTTTGCAGCTCCGGCTTATAGGGAAAACGGTGTGTACACTTTCTTACGATTCTACTGCAAGCTTCTAAGCCAATAATCAGCCATATACATTCTCCAAGAAGCGCAACCAATGCTTTTGCATTGGTATTTTATTGGCAAAATGTATTTCGAAAGTGCAACAACCTAACGAATATATGTATAACGAAGCGTGCATATTTAATACATAATAAAAGAAAATTGGCATCGTGTTAAACAGATGCATTTAAAAGGGGAACTCCGAAGATTAATTACTATGAAATTCAATAACTCAGCCACAAATTAAAATTCATACCTGTCATTTGGTGCAGGGAATCGTAGCAGGGAGGGGCATCCGCGGTTAAAAAATAAAAAAAAAACACTGGGTATGGCCCTTCCCAATAACTTCACAGTACATGTCTCACACTCACACAACACTGAGAAAATAAGTGGAATCGGATTTCAACCGCCCGCACCTCCCATGCATGGTTTATGTCGAAAACAACTAAAAGTGCGTTAACTCGCTGAATGAACACGTTAGAAACATTAAATTTTACAAAAGAGATGGTACGGAAGGGATCGGTATGCATTGGATTCAGTGTAAAATTTGGAGGGTGGGCATGGCACCCAGGCATTTTACGCGAAATTCCCTATCGCAGGAACTGCCATAGCAATTCAACCAAATTTGATGCACATCATTATATTTGCCGAACATTAAATAACAGTTACATTAATTAGTAACCGAACATTTTATACTCTCGCAATGTGCTAAGATCAAAGGCGGGGAAATGCTTTCAAGTGCTGGCATAACTTTATATTAAAAAATGTTGCGGAAGAATTCAACATTCATTATCCGACGAAATTGTATCTTATTAACTTATATTACAGGCCATAGACTCATGTACCTTCATTGTTATATTTTGCTTCGTGTCGGAGATATTTATATTACAATCTACGAAGTTAACTCAAAAGCGATATAAACTCAATCAAATTGGTTTAATAAATATATTAGATACATGAAGAAAAAGTCAACCAGAGAAAAAGTAAATCATTATATTAGGAATAAGCGGCTGAGACCATGATCTAAACCGATTTCTTTCATATTTATCGCGAAATCATATTGTGTTTAAGAAAACATATCTACTTAATTTCATTAAAATACCACACATATTGACCAACATAAACGGTTTAAAGTCAGATGAAAAGTCGGGAATTCTTATATCGGGCATTTTTGGGATTGAGGAAGATCTGCACTGATCACATTAGCTTTTTTCATTATGCAAGTGTATTACGGAACATGTTTATGTTACCCAATTTTGTGAAGGTAACTCACACCGTGACCAACATATTCGGCATGAAATCTGTTCGAATAGCGAAAATCATTATAAGTAGTATATGGGAGCTGGGATAATTCGTAGACAGATTTCACACATTTTCGGCAGTAAATATGGCATATCCGATATTACATGTTCACTTAATTTTGCTAAGACATCTTACAGATTTACCATTATATATGGTATAAAGTGAATACGGAGGTGGAAAATCCGTATATTAAGTACATGGGGGCTTGGGGAAGTGCTACTCTCTCTAAATTTCAAAGAGATAACTCATATATATGGTTAACATAACACCGTCATATATGGTATAAAGTCTTCCCAGAGGTGGAAAATCCGTATATTAGCTACAGGGGGGCTAGGCGAAGTATTTATCCGATTTCCCTCATTTTTGATATCAGAGCGCACTATTATCATGGAAAGATAATCCTCCAATTGCATTGCGATATCTTATATATTTACCGTTATATTTGGTATAAAGTCTACCGGAAGGTTGAAAATCTGTATATTAGGTATATTGCGGCTAAAGGAATTATTTATCCGCGTTTCCCCATTTTTGATACCAGACCCCGCTAATATCATGGAAAGATATTTTCGATAAAAAGTCAGATAGAGCCACTGCGGTGCTAATATTGGGTATCTGGTGGATTGAAAAATGATAATTCGATTTCGTCTGTTTTACGCATGAGATGGCATATCTTGAAAGCACTATTTGTACAAAGTTTTATTTTCATATCTTAATGATTTGATGCATTTTCACGAGGTGACATAAGAATGCAAATGTAATGTCACATACAAAATTTTGTTGAAATCGGTTAAGGCGTTATTGAGATATGTTATTTCACCTGAAAGTGGGCGGTGCCACGCCCATCAACAAAACATTACACGGATTTCTATGCAGCCGTATCGTATTTGTAAAAAGATTTTATATTTCTGACGTGATCGTTGAGTGAGTTAATGCAGTTTTAGTAGTTTTCAGCATAACCTTTGCATGGGAGGTAGGCGCGGTTATTATCCGAAAATTTATGAGGAGATGCTAGAAAACTTATACTTACTAAAAAAACCTACTTAATTTAGCGGCTTCTGAGATTTGTATATTAAAAAAGTTTGGGCTCTAGGCGATGCCCACTTTTACAAAAATGTTGGCCCACAGATGCCACGCCCACAATATGCCTTTAATCGAAAACCGACAAAGTGCTATAAATAAGCAGCAAATTATGATATAAACATGTTATTTGGTGCAGAGATCCTAGTAGGGCGGTCCGATTACGCCTATTTCTAACACACTTTTGCAACACCTTTTTATAGTACCAAGAAGACATATACTAAGTTTTATTAAGACATTTTAATTTTTACTCAATTTATCGCTTGGATATAGGAAAAACTTTGCACAAATAGTACTCTGCCATTTTGCCAGTTTGCCATTTCTTGCCCAAATATGGCGGAAACCGGAATATACCGCTTCAAGCACCTGGATACCCAAAATATGAACCCTATTAATATCTTACTGAAATTCAAAAAGTATTATTTCACAATCATAGCGTGCCCTTGTGTGAAAAATGAGTATAATCGGGTAAATACTTCCCATAGCCCACACATACCTAATATAAGGATTTTCAAAGTTAGGCAACGTCGTTTTCTAGCAATAAATGTAGTGATGGATGAATAAAATCGAGTCAAATCTTACCCCTAGCCCCATTATACCCAAGATAAGAATTTCTAAGTTCCGGTTGGCTTAACGCCGATCATTGTGTAACATATCTTAGCAAAATTAAGTGAACATATAATATTGGATATACCATACTTTAAAGCCGAAAGTTTGTGAAATCGGTCAACGAATTACCCCAGCTATTATTCTAGCAGAATTTATATAACCGACCGACCGAGTTACCTTCATAAAATGGTGTGGAAACATCTGTACATGCAAATAAAAATCATAGTCTACTTCTGTGATGTCAAAAATTAATACCGTCAGTTCATACCTTCGCCTAGCCCAAAGATACCCGATATAATGATTTCCGACTTTCCAGTGGATTCTGAACCGTTTATGTTGGACAATACGTGTAATATTTTAATAAATTTAAGTGAATGTTTTCTAAACCATAATAATTAAGCCAGTTCCGCTGAATTTATTTTACATATATATCACTTAAGTTAATTAGGTTGATTTCAGTATGAATATTTCTGGCACCAAGCAAAATATAGTAATGAAACTAAGTGAGTCTATGACCTGTAATATACGATAGTAAGATACAAAATATGATTATAATCTTGTCATAATTTCGATGAATAATGAATTTTAAACTCTTATGCAATACTTTGCAACCCTCGTGACATGTTGTACTGAGTATATTAGTTTTGTTCACCTAACGGTTGTTCGTACCACCTAATACTTTCCAGATAGACTTATATATATAAATGATCAGGATGACGAGACGAGTTGTATTCCGGGTGACTATCTGAACGTCCGTCCGTGCAAGCGATAACTTGAGTAAAAATTAAAATGCCTTAATAAAACTCAGTACATGTTATTCTTGGCGCTATAAGAAGGTTTGTGTTGCAAATAGGCGTAATCGGCCACTGGCCCGCCCAAAAAATGCCTTTAAACGAAAACCTACAAAATGCTATAACTAAGCAACAAATTAAGATGTTAAGTTGTAATTTTGTACAGGGATTAACAGTAGGAAGGGCATTTGTGGTTTGAAAATTTGTGGGAAGAGGACACGTTCCCGCCATCTCGTTGGTTTAATGTATATATCTCTTAACCCACTAAAGCTATATCAACGAACCTAGCTCAGATCAAGTCTTTTTAATACCTCCTGCTACTCCGGGAAAATTAGACAAATCGGTCTGATACCTAATAATAAATATCAAATATATAATAATATATAATAATATAAATAATATCAAATAATATGTTAATAATAAATGCTTACCATCAATAGGCCATTTAATGCAATTTGAGAAGTACGATTGGACGCAGCAAAAACAACACATAGTTTTGGTATCGGGCTCTCGGGCTTCAAAACGCACTGATACGGAATGAAATAATATGGTTAATGTGGGATATTATAGTACGTTGGGCTAATATGGCCCAGTTCATTCATGTTTTAATGGTTTCTTCTCTAACGCCAATTCAATATTGTACATAATTCTCCAGCCGAGATGCATCATTACGCAGAATTTTGCCCGTGACTTAACCAACGCGCTTACTTTTGCCCCTACTTTCGAGATAGAATTTTCAATTCTTTTGACACTTAATGTTCTACTGTGGTGACGAATTCGGAGCTTTTGGACCAAGTCCTCGGTGATAAAGTTGATTGAGGACATGAGTTCAGAAAGGCTCTTGTAGGCAGGTATTCTCCACAGGTGGTTCTCACGCGAATAATTTATGTTGGCAACATTGCGCGATCTAGCATACTTTTTGTATACATGGCATGTGTGGTCGAAGGTTGCAAATGAGGTGCAGTAGGAAAAGAGATATGATACTGGTGTAGTAAGGTATGATGGGATCGATTGCATACACGACTTCGCTCCCCTCTGTACTTAGATACAGTATGTCCCTTACGCAAACAATTTATACTTAAGGGCACAGATTTCACAAACTAACATTTCTATTGTACAGACAAAATTTTAAAAGTGAGACAGGTCGTTATAAAATGCTCCTTTGATTTGCACTATTGACACGTTGCCTGCTTCGTATATGCAGCAAATAACGCTGAATTCGCCCTGTTCACATGTTGCTTCTTTATGTGACTCGCACTGGCTATGGCTATGGGTTTCGTCCTCAATCACGATGCTCTTTCTGCTGATACGCGCTGATATCGTCTATTGAAAGTGGCTTCGCAATCCGTCATTAATGGTAGCTTATTTTAATCCTGTTGTTCTTCCTACTTGGATCGAGAGGCAGAGTCAACCTTTGTCATGATTATGTGGATAATGTTCGCGTTTGTAATTAGTTTCTTGTCACCAAGCGACCGCAATGATTCGTAAAGAGTCGAAAATTCATCGATCATTGCGCGTAATGAATATGCCGATGGTTTTGGGTGGTTGGCAGCTCAGTTTTGAAATTGTATTGAAAAATATCAAACATTTATTATCATACATCTTCTCTAGACTTACAACGTTTTCGGGAAATTTTCATACTACATTTAAATTGTTTTTACGGTTCCCAAAGCCCCTCCAGATAGAAAATTCCAAAACTTTATAAATCTTGCAATATTTGGAATATTTGGATCATTATGAACCAAACCCTCAGGCAAACTCAAGAAATGTACTCTCCCTTAAATTTTGGCAGATTAATTTTTGTGAGTCTCGAGTTGTGAGATGCTGCGAAGTTGTCTCGGCAATGAACGGTCTATTTTTAGCAAAATTGTTTTAATTATTGACTTTGTTTCAACAATTATGTCCTCTTACTCTCCTCGGGCCATGTCGTCTTCGTTAATTTCTTCAATATTAAATTGGCATTTCATTAATTTTTTTCTATATAACTTAATATGTCGAAGGTCCGTTTTATATGCAAACTGCAACTTTTCACCACCTTCGCGATAGTTGACTTTGGTTTGCTCATTTTTGTTTTCTGAATTAAAACTCGAGAAAAATCGATACAAGTTTGGCTGGATTCTGGAAATATTAGAAATCCATTAACGAAAACGAAGAAATGTCGATTCCCAATTAAGCAAAAAACAAAAAAACAAATGAGCGAAAGTAGAATTAGAGTAATTGAAGGGAAAAATTTCTTTCTTTGCTAATTTGCGAAAAACTGAAATGATTTTCGAAAAACCGATCGAATTGTAAATAAAAAAATTTATATTATAAGAATTATAAGAATTATTCAAGAAGAATTATATAAGATTATAAGAATTATAAGAATTTCACACTTTTTTATAAAAATTAAAAAGCTAGCGTAAGTCCTAAAATCCCTTGTTTCAGTTCAATATACAATTTGTAAATTACTTCTTTGCAAAATTAAAAACAGCTTGAAAAGTGAATTGTAGGCTTAGTTTTTTTTAACAGCAATTAATCTTTTTTGATAATAATAAAAGTGAGTGTATCTTAAATATATTTAAGACAAAAAAATTACTAATGGCATAACATAAACTGAAAACACAAACAAGGTGTTCATTAATTCAAAAATTTTTTTGTCGTTTAATTATGGGAACCTAAAAATCTAAAACTAAAAACACTCAGGCAATTGTTAACGAAAATAATTTTTTAACTCCAAAAAATTTTTTTAATGAACTTTGCTTATGTTAAATATTAACAATAAGAAGACACCGAAAAATAGGAAGACGGGCGATCAATTATCCGTTTGTAATACAATTAAATTCTATGCATTTAATGACCTAACCTAAGTTGTTAAACTTGTAAGTTAGTAATTTCTGCAAATATAAAATAATATTTTTTTGATTAATAAGAATTTGTGTTTATACACATATTTGCAACGATTTGAACTTGGGGAGGGTGAGTAAATGAATTAATAACTAAATTGAAGGCGCGAAAGAAAAGAAAAAGTTATGCATTCAAACTTTGCCGAAATTTTTAGGCTTTCGCCTAAATTTTTAATTTACAAAAAGAGTTCGTTTTGAGGTAAAAGGCAATTCAGACAGCGTGTAAGGATCAAGGCGATAACATAATTTCAGGTGTTGGCAAAAATTTATTTAAAAAAAGTTGAGTAAGAATTTAGTTCAGCTAATTCAGTAAATTTCGCTGATATATCTTACGTTAAATTTCCCGATATATTATACAGCATAAAGCCAATAGAAGTTTGAAAATCTTATATCGCAAATATGAAGACTGACCGATTTTCGAAAACGCACTAAGTATATGGAGGACAGAGGAAGCATTAACCCGAGTTTACACATTTTTGACACTCAGGAACATTATTATTAAGAAAATGTGCTCTCTGAATTTCATTAAAATACTTACAGATTGAACGACATATACGATATTAAGCCTTGAAAAGATATAGTCCGCTTTTAACTATATTTGGAAAGGAGCTGAAATTACTTGAAGGCACTATTTGTGCAAAGTTTTATTTCGATATCCTTATTGGTGCTTGAGTTATATACTCTAAAGTGAAAGAATCAGAACTTTAAAACTGAGTTGTATGGGGAGTAGGCGCAGCAATTTTACGCTCGAAATTTTATTGAAACCGGAAAAACAGTTGCTGAGATATGAAATTTCATCAAAATTTCATCAAAAGTAAGCGGCGCTACGCCTATTGTCTAATATTTACACTGTTTCCTTCTGTGAGCTATCACACTTTTTCTAGTTTTTGTAGGTTTACTTTTTAGTTTTTTTTTTCAACCTAGTCGTTACAGGGAGGGTAGGAATGGTTATTGTCTGATTTCACGAATTTTCACACTGTATGAGGAAGTGCTGGAAACACTTGTTCTCAGCAAGTTTGGTTGTTATTGCTTTAGTGGTTTATGAGATATGTTCATTAAAGCTATTAGAGGGTGGGGCCATATCCACTTTCTAAAAAATGCTATGCCATACCTACCCTTCTTACTGTGATTCCCTGTACTACATACCAGTTTTATATCTTAATTTGGGAGTTTAATTGTAGCAATTAATAAGTTTTCGTTTAACGGCATTTTGTGGGCGCGGTATTGTCCGATCACGCCCATCTGCAATACCAATTTTCCTATAGTGCCAAAAAATACATGCAGCAAGTTTCATCAAGATATTTTAATGTTCACTAAAGTTTTCGCTTGCACGGGCGGACGGACAGACAGACAGTCACCCGGAATTCAACTCGTTTCGTCATCTTGATCATTTTGATATATTTAAATCTGTATTTTTCTCGATTAGTTTTATGTGTTTACAAACAACCGTTAGGTGAACAAAACGATTATATTCTGTAGCAACATGTTGCGAGAGTATAAAAATAACAAAACAATACAGAACACGTTTAGGACGTAGGACAAGTACACGTAGGACAATGTTTTTAGCAAACAATCATTTTTTGTAAGACAGTATTGTGAGGCATTTCTAAAATAATTAACATTCAATGGGATCCGTTTGAAATCTAATTCGATTTTGGACAACTCTCATGTTCCATTTTGCTCTTTTTACAAAATAAGATTTAATGCATATAAAAACTGTTCGAAACATTAATTTCCATTTTCTTTACAATCAACTCTATCTTCTTTTCCACATTCCTAATGGATTACCTAGGATATTACCCCTTCGATCCACAACCAAATAGTTTTCCCGTCGTTTTGAAAAACTTGCCGCTGTTGAACTGTTGAACTTTTTCCGCTTCAATTTCAATTGCTCTTCAATAACAAATACGTAACAATAAATTGAAAACTAACAACGACAAATTACATTTACCCATTACGGGAGTCGAATATGTTGATGGGAATTCTTCCAAATATATCATCGAATATATTTTCCATCTGATTGAGAAATAAAAATTTGGTAGCATCAAAATTTTTTTAAATTATTTAACATAATGTAATAAAATGCAGTCGAGAAAAATACGTTTACTTTGAATAGTGAAAAATACTAATTAGCGAATTCATGAAATAGATGGTGTGAAAGAGAAGAAGAAACTTGCCCTCATGTGGAAAAGAAAAATGTTTATTAACAATGTCGTCTTTTCGTTTTTAAACAAATATGAATCTAATTTATTTGCCAATAAAATATCTAAACCATATGACGATTCTAATGCTTCTTGAAAGTAGTTTTCAATATCCAAGAAACAACGCGCAGATACCATAACGCTATCAGATTCGTCTGTCATACCAGTTGCTGTTATTAGGCCTAATTTTTGATTAAAACATTAAACATTTTTTTCTTTTTTAAAATCTTTATTAAATGAACTAATTTTTGAAACTGAAGTGCATCAAATCTGCTCAGATTCTTCCTTCAAGCCTTAAATGTATATATAGGTAAATATAACCTTAGTGCAGTCAGTTAAATGAAGTAAACCATGTATATCGCAAATAACTAATTTGTTTCCGTATATATATATATCCAAACAAATCAACGAATTTTTCCAGGATTTGTTGGGCAACATTAACTTCAATGCTATATGAATTCTTGCATGATTAACCAGTCATGAAAGCAGTCCTACACCTTGCGTGCAATGAGAGAAAATGGTAGTAATGGTCACTACTAATGCAATCTTTTAGAACAAAGATATTCATATACTATAAAAACTGCCTAAAATCTGTCGCTATCTAATTGTTGAGTTCATCTAAACTTCTACATATCCGGCCGAACTCAGAAGGAACTAAATTAAGGAGAACTGCAATGTTTACTTGATTTGAAAAACACACTCTCCTCTCTTGGTAGTCTCCCACTTGATCCTATTTCGAGCAACTACTTTTTCCGTGTGCGATTGCACACCTATAACAAAAGCTCTTGCGGGAGAATCGCAGCAAAATAAACACATGTTAAATTTTTCTTTAACAGGATTAACACTAATTGAAGGCCTTTTTCCTGTAAATAACTTACTTCTTCACAAAACTCTTTTAAAATATTATTGATATTCCAAGGTTTTTCTGTTCCAGAAAAACACTCTATTGTAAACTGCATTTCGCTTGAAAAATCAACTATGGAACCTAAAGTTGTCCAAAATACATGACTAGAAATTTGGAATAATTTAGGGCTATCCATTCTGACATCCATCACAATCTTATTCTTATTTTTCCCAAAATGATTTTTCATTCTTCTACATAAAAAACATCCACTTGGAATAGTTTGAGTATTCACTTTTCGGCTGGTACTTTGAGTATTTGGACGTTAAAGGTAAATCTGTGCAACCTATTTTTCGCAACGTTTGCAACAAATCAACCAATTTGTTATGGGAAGCTCCATTCCGTAAAGCCCGAGCTTTTAATTCCATGCTTAATGCGTTATTTTCCATAATTTTATAATCTTCATTACCACTATTATTCCTATCATTATCATGGCTATCACTGCAATTCAAAGAAAAATCGAGGGAGCTTGCTGAACTGTATTCCTCAACACTGGGATCGCAATAAGAATTTGCATCTATCTCACAAATTTTGGAAAATTTAGATGCACTTAGATTGAAATCCTTTTTTTTCAGCTCATAAATGCACTTAATGAATTTTTCTTTATTTCAATTGTTATTCTATTTACTCACGAATTTGTCAAATACAATTTTGGTATCAAATTTAATATTGTACACGCAAATTGATATTAATTACCACAAATTAATACAAGAAACATGAATTATTCTTAAAACCAAATTTTTCAAAAGGAATAAAGGAATGTAAACATTCACGGTATCTTTTGTTTTGTTAATAGCTGTTGTGTGAAGAGCTGGAATATAAAAAACAAGCAAAAAATACAACGGATTTACTGCTTAATCAATTGAATGATTTGCGAGAGTAACAAGCAAAAATTGTGTAAATGGATTGGAATTTCAGGTTTTCTGGGTAGTCGTGACTTGTTGCGTAGTTATCCGATAGGTTACTTTTGTTCTAGCCTGGAGGAAAAGAAACAATTTCTCCTCTTTTACTACTCGTCGGTGTAATTATCTTACTCGCCCTCTCTCTCTCATTGCTTTAGCGCAGATGCTACATATATTTTGCTGTTCTAATTTTCCAACTATTTTGGAAAACCATCTGTTACTCTTTGGTCAACAACATCCTTTGCATTGGTTATTTGTTTGGTTAGCTATCTGTCAACGAAAATGGTTTGTTGGACTACTTTTTGGGTTAATTATCGGATACAGAAGAATAACTATTCGGGTACCTCATTACATGCCATAGGTTATTGTTATGTTTATTAATTCGTTACCTCTGCCTAAAGTATCCGCGACTTGCTTGTTCCTTAGAAATTAAAAACATATAAATCTTTATTTTATTTTTATTAATTTTATTTAAAGAGGTATTTATGTATTTAAACATTACAGTCCTTTTTCATATTTTTATATTAACATTTTTTATTTTTTTATATTTATACATTTATATATATACTATACAGACTTGCAAACAGTTTTGTGGCTAACATTTTGTTAATAATAATAATAATAAATAAAAACAAAATCCTACTATACACATTTTCAGGATTTGCATATTTTGTTGAAAAATTTATATGTGGAACATAGATAGTTGATATTAATTCTTAGGCTTTATATAATTTACACAATTACACATGTAAATTCTACCATTACTACCTTTTGTTATTCATATTACAAATTATATTACGTTATTACAAATAAATATGTTATAATATTGCAACTGATTTGACTAATATTCGTACATTAATATATACATTACATTAATATTATATGTATATTAATTAAAAAATTAAAATTAATAAATTTAGTACATAATGCTAATACGTAGATTTTTTTTTATAATTTCCAAACCATAATGATGATATTGGGATATATATCCCCAATAATATAAAATTGGGAATAATTGCTTAAGGATTTCTTTCGAAGGTTGCAGATATTTGAAATCGATTATATGAAGATGAAGGCCAACTTTTCGTATTTATGAAAACATTCATAATGAACACATATTTTGTACCCAATTTTGTAAAAAATTGTAAACTGCAATCTATAGCGTCTTACTGAACATATAAAATCTAGAGTGGTTACCTAGATTTTTATGTGAAGCAGTGTTCAAAAATTGTGTTAAATTTTTAACGTAAAGTCATTTGTTTGCTTATTTTAACATAGGTTACTTATGGTATATAGAAATATACAGATATCAGTCTTATTATTTGTTGTTATGTCTAAATACTGGAATGTAAGTAATTTTTACAAGACTTTCGGTTGTTTGTTTATAATAACTGTTGTTGTATTTAAAGAAATTTTTATAATGATAGTTAATATTTATAAATTGTTTAATGAATGAAAAGAGGAAACTTATCTCAGAGCTTTTAAAATTTTCTTACAAAATGAGAGCCGGCAATTTTTACCGAATCCAGATCTATATATGCTTCTGTTTTTACATATTGAAAAATCAAGTTGATGGAAATTGTTCCTCTTACAAAATTTTTCATTTCAAAATTAAAAGTTAGCTAATAGTATGCAGTATGAATTGGTTACCCCCGTTTTTGTTGTTTTAGCGGATATCCAGACCTTATTTGGGGGTATGCTTAAGGTCATCAAAAAATGTCATGTATGTAAACTTAATTGTCATCGAGTCACTTAACGGTAGGTTCAGGAAACAAGCTGTTTCGATTGGGTGGGACCATAGGAAAGGAACCATAGAAACTTCTTCAACTGCGTCCTACTGCATCCGGGCGACCACACCGGTGCTGCTTAATTAATGATCAGCCGGCCGATTGCATTGTAAGTTGCCAACAACGTTTCTTCGTCCTTACCCCAGGTGCTGCCGACTAGCGATTTTAGGATATTGTTGCGTCTCTATACTTTAGAAATAGTCGCGATCGTATGCGGAGTGGAGGAATACAATCTATCGAATCTTAGGGTGCTTTAAGGTAGGAAGTTTGACGCCATAATTTGAAATTTTGACGTCCAGTCTGTACTCCTGCGTCCAGTTCGTGAATATGGTAGCTATGGATTTGGTAAAGGAGAGTGTTAGGCTTCTTACAATGAAGAACAGGGAAAGGCCGTGGAGATATGAGACCGACGACAATAACGTAAAATTATCAGCGGGTAACAACAATTTAAGGTAATGGAAATTCCGTCTGGAGGAGTTTCGAGAAATACTATTCAACCCTCCTTTTAATTCTTCTTAACTTTGAATTTTATTTAGAAATAGTACGGATGATTGACGATCGCTCAGATAACTTATGGCCTATCTCTTCTGTTATGTAGGGAGCCTAGAATGTTCGATGTCTTCTGGTAGTATTGTGTGATTGAGTGTGTCAGCTTTTGACAAGATCAACGCTGCTAGCATATCCCTTTCACAGGGTGGTTTTTGATTGATGTCACAAATTATTTAGACATTTATGGTGGTAAGTGCTATGGTGGTGCTATGCACTTTACGGAAACCATGTTGGTGATCTGCTAGGCTCAGATGGTGTGTGAAAGTGATGAGTAGCAAGGCCTCTAGTGTTTTCACTACTGGGGAAAGGAGAGTTATAAGACGATAAGACTTCCTTAGGTTATAGGGTTTCACATGTTTCAGTAGCGTCACCACTTTTCCGATTTTCCACAAATCGGGTACGTGAAGAGATGTCAGTGACAAATTGAAAACCTTGGTGAGGTATTTTTCTCCTATAAAGCCTCGGTGTTTTAGCATCAATTTGTTTATACACCGTGGGTCGATGGATTTAGAAAAATTTTCCTTATTGGCGACATCTTGGAACTCCTTGTCGGCGAAAGTAAGTGGTGCGGATTCCTTTTGCCTTATCCACCGAAGGTGCAGTATAAATTGTCGGCTAAAATAGCTCGTACACTTCTTCACGCACGCTTGTCAAATTCAATAGTAGTGCGGTGAAGGTGTTCTAGTTAGCTTTATTAAAGTTAACGAAGGTACGGTTATCCACAGAAATAAAGTCGGGTAGTTTCTTTTTCAATACAACTATATGCAAATAATCTGGTGCGAGATTTAGCATAGGTCGCAAAATTATGCACTAATATATGTATATGATTAATCAAACCACTAAATAATATCAGGCGAGCTATTATATGTGCCTATAATTCCTATCTATCTGCTCTGCTCGCTCCATCCCGTTTACGATCGTTTGACAAGCTAGAATGCCAATGAACATAGTAATATAATCGGTTCTCACCCCCAAGTAACTGGAGAACGTAGGTAGGTAGGTTACGACCACTATCTCGATCGTGATTAATTGGTTTGAAACCTACAGTGCTGAGAATATCCGAGCAGCTGTTTAGCTTGATTTCTTGGACCGCCGCTATTGATATATTTTCCTGGTTCACATATTCAATTATCTCTACGATCTTACTTCGGAGTCTGTTGCAGTTAAATTGGAGTATTTTAGTTGTTTCGGTAACATAGCTGTGGTCCTGGTTGTGAGGGAGTGGTGTGCAAGTCCAAGCAAGGTTGTTGGTACTGCAGTACCCGAAGGGGCGTTTGTCGCACTGTGGTGCTGTTTAGCGACGTCATTAGAAGTTGTTGTGGGAATCCTGCAACACGGGGCAACGTATGACACACTCCACTCGCTCGTAGTGGGCAGGTTGGAACAGGCCGGGAAATGACATCTGCCAGCACAGGAATTGCACTTGACTGATGTGATGTTCTGACGAATTGCTGCATATTACCAGGACTGACAGTGCGGGGTACCAGGATTTGCCGTATGCTTCTCGCATGGGAATTGAAGTGGGAATAAGGTTGGGAAGGGGCTTGATCAGACTGGAAGTCGAGATCCTGGAGACCGTTATGCTTCATTGTTGGCGTAGGGAAAGATATAGGTGCTAATCGATATGCTACGGAAGTGGCTGTGGCAGTGGTGCATTGACAGCATGTGGCAATGTAACTTATGGTTGACTCCACATGTGTCTTAAGGCCCGAACAAATCCATTACATTTGTTAAACCTAACCGAGGTGGAATTTGGATGAGGCCTTTCTGCGTAAACGCAGCAGAAAAATGCACAATGCCAGCACAGATCCGGAGAATAAAAACACACTGCTGCTAGGTATTGCTCTGAGAAAAACAATTTTGTCTTGCTACGTGCCGATCCAAGAGAAATCGATTTCGATCGCTGAAATTATAACTCTTGGCTGGATAAAATCCAGATCAATTTCGATGCCGTATCACCGGATGTCGTGGAATTGGAATCTGGATTATTAGTATTTATTTTCCTTAAGAAACAAGCAACTAAAGTGGACTATTTTTTGGAAATTTTACAATTGAACTTATTGCGGGTTACATACAATTTTTGGAAGATTTTGCGAGTTGTAGGCTATCACGCCACACGTAAATTTCAACTTTATCCTTCTTTTCTAAAAAAAATTAAATGTTCTGACTGAAATTGGTTTTGAATCCCTAAATATAAAAGCTCTCCACCGAGTAGTTTATCCCGAGTTTTATTTATTATTCGCAAATTGGGGTAATCCATTTAAATTAGTTTGCAAAGTACTATAGTTAGTACAGTTACATATTATTTCTCATTGTCCACGTCTTAAGCACCAAGTTTTATTTTGACATTAGTCCATATTGACGTCTTCCTCTACATAGTGAAATACATGTACAGGAAACCAACAGCTATCTTACTGGTACCATAACACATACGAATGTATATATGTATAAGAAGATAAACTTGAGTGCAAATTGTTTTTTTATTGAACGATTAGAAGATAATCGTACAATACAACACGGTATTTTGTGTTGTAAACTAAAACAAATAAAAATGAAGAAATGTTTTTGAAATTTCATTTTTAAGAAAATTTAATTAATTAAATTATTAATTTTTTTTAATTAAGAAAATTAAATTAAGATAATATTTAAATGTAAATGATAATATATAGTTTGTGGGTGCCGTCTCTGTAATACCTCTAGCGGTTCCGTGATATGCTCCAGCAGTTCTGTTCATTTGCATACAATATATTCGAATATCTAAATACAACTATATATTATAAACGAAACTGCAATGATTGAAATAAATTTGTTTATTTAATATATTGATTAAATATATTTTGCATATTCGTACATATATAACACTTAATTTGCACTAAAATGCCCCATAAGAATCAAAGAATTTCAATTAATAACCACAAAGAAGCGAATACGTTAAGAGTAATCAACCAACTCCAAAGAACATAGATCCATCGGAATCGCGACTAAGAGAGAATTAAAACTAGCGTCAACAATCGCCAAAAAACAACCTGGCCCAACCATAGTATCGGATCAACTGTCAAGGATACAACGCTACTTCGCAGCCAAGAAAACGTCAAGATGACAAACAACTGAATTTTTAGAGGATGATCCCCGATCACGGGGATAGAACAACGAGTAGACAATAACATAAAAGTTAAATTTGTAGTGGACACTGGCTTCGAAAATTTTTATAAAACCTTTGCCAAACATTGAAAAGAGAACATTGTGAAAATCAAATGAACCTATTTATTCGAAACCTTATCCATACCCTACGAGTGTCGCTAATTTTGTCAACATAGAAATAGCCGACCTTCTGGCTAATGGCATACTAATGTACCCTTCTCACCTTGCAATAGCCTCATTTGGGTTGTTGACAAAAAAGAGATAGATCAGGAAAATAGTAATAAAAAACGGTTAGTAATTGACTAAATCAAGATACAGTCGATGATTGATTTTCCAATTTAAAAGGTGTCCTACAGAAAAGTAAATTGTACCTTACTACTTTACTTTACTACAGTACACATTTAACTACATTTAAGAAATACATTTAAAAAAAACATGTTCAATAGTATTTTTCAAAGTATTGTCCATCTGAGGCTTGTGGATTCTATCCCAAAAGAACTGCGCCGGCTTGGTGAAGAATGAATCAAGCCAATTTTTCATACCCTGTTCTGAAGTAAACCGTATTCTAGTGGCGGCGTTCTGCATCAACCGGAACAAATGGTAGTCAGAAGTGAAAAGGTCTGGGCTATAAGGAGGGTGAGGCAAAGGTTTCCAGCCGATGTTTTCCCAATAGTTCTTAATCGGGTTTTCAACATGAGGACGAGCGTTCTTAAGATGGAAAATGATTGCCTCGTGTTTAGTCGCAAATTCCGGGCGTTTTTCGGCAATCACTCACTACAATTTGATGAGTTGTTGTCGACAGCATTCCCCATTAATATATCTACATAGTTTAGAAGCTCATAATACAGCACCCCTAATTATTGTGTTTATTACTGAGCAATAAGATTAATTAATATATCAGTAGTTTATATTTTAAGAAGTTATCAATATTTTTATTATATTCGTTATGCACATCTCCTTTTTGCTTTCTGCATATATGTAAGTACCTGGCATAAGCACCAACTATACATATATATACATATACATACATATAACTATACATATATATATCCAACAATCTCTGCAAGGCGGAGGTTGCAAATTTCCAAACACCATTAATTTTTTTCAACTGTTTGTCCACAAAAGGACATTCTCTAATTAAATGGAGAAACCTAAAATTAGATGGAATAAAAACCCTCCATAATAAAAACACATTACAACATCGATGTTAGCTCATATTCGAAAAGAAATTTTGCAAATTCAGAGGTAAGTAATTTTTTCTTATGGTTTTATTAAATATTAATTTATTGAATATTGTTTTAAGGAATCAAAACCAAGCAAATACGTAAAAAGGGAAGTAAACACTTGAAATCGTGTGACGTTAGTAAAAACTTGATTTGATATACATATAATAGGTGCAGATTGAAATTCCAATGTCTGAAATATTGGATCTATAAATATATTATTCGATTAATTTGCCAAAAAAGTGGAAGAACCCAGCATGAAAGCAGACTGTTTAATATTTATTGATAATGCACATGACTATGGTTGTAATATATTATATAAAGACCATAAGAATAATAAAAACATGCGTATATAGTATGTGTCTACACAAATTCTATTAGTTTACATATAATTAAAATATTATGGAATTATAACTAATTTAAATATACATGTGCCAAAATTGTTTAATGGCATGTTGAATTTGTATTACTATTAGAGAATTTTGGAAAGGAATGGCGAATTGGAAATAAAAAGCCTTTTAAATTTCGTTGTGCTAAAATGTATTATTTATATAAAACATAAATTAATCAACTCTCAAATAATTATAAATAAATTTTGATAAATACTTATGCTAACTAATTTTTATTTAACTTTGTTTTCTACCTACACCTACCTACAACTATACATAGACCTACACTCTATACATTTAAACAATCTTTTATTCTTACTGACACTTCCTCACAAATCTTTCAAATTAGTAAGGAGTTAATCCTTTGTATCGTTAGTTTGTTTTATATAACACAAATGCTCTTCACACAACTGATTTTGAAGCTGTCACCATTTATTGATGTAGGAGGTAAGTAAATTATTTAATAAATAAATAAAATGTGAGAGCATATATGAATAGTGAAAAAAAGTTTGGGCATTACTCACCAAACTTTGTCAAAATTGGACAAGAATTTTTAACTTATCCTTAAAAATTCTTAAAATTTATATTCTTAGAAAGAGTTCATTTTGATTTTTGTTATACTTAGAAATAATAATCAAGACAATAAATTAAATTAAAAGTAAGAAAATTAACTGGACAAAAATTACGCATGTTCACTACTTAAATAGCAAGGAATTTATTTTTAATTTATTAAACTTAAAAAATGAAGATATAGGTAAATTAGTTAAAACAAAAAATTTTAATTACTAACAAGTAAGAAAGGGCTAAGTTCAGTTTAAAGATGTAACCGAACCGATCCGATGTGCAAGGATCAGAGGAGGGGAAATGTTTTCAGGTGCTGGCATAACTTTATATTAAAAATGTTGCGGAAGAATTCAACATTCATTATTCGACGAAATTATCAATGGATTGCAATCATATTTGGTATCTTATTAACTTATATTACAGGCTCTTGTACTTTCATTTTTATATTTTTCTTCGTGTTAGAGATATTTATATTAAAATCTATTTAATTTGATAGATGCGACCAAAGGTGATATATGCGACATAAACTCAATCAAAGTGGTTTAATAAATATATTAGATATATGAGGAAAAACTCAACCAGAGAGAAGGAAATCATTATATTAGGAATAAGCGGCTTAGACCGATGGTCTAGACCGATTTCCTTCATATTTAGCGCGAAATCACATTATGTTTCAAAAAAGATGTCCACTTAATATCATTAAAATTTCACACATATGGACCAACATAAACAGTTTAAAGTCAGATGGAAAGTCGGGATCTCTTATATCGTGCATTTTTGGGATGGAGGATGATCTGCACTGATCACATTAACTCTTTTCATTATTCAAGTATATTAAGGAAGATGTTTTCACCCAATTTTGTGAAGGTAACTCACACAGTGACCGACATATTCGGCATAAAGTCTGCTATAATAGCGAAAATCATTACATGTAGTATATGGGAGATGGGATAATTCGTACATTGATTTCACACATTTTCGGCAGTAAACTCTGGCATAGATAACTCATATATTGACTCTTATATATAGTTTAAAGTCTACAGGAATGTTGAAAATCCTTATATTAGGTATATGTGGGCTATAGGAAGTATTTATCCGATTTTCCCATTTTTGATACCAGACCCCGCTAATATCATGGAAAGATAATCCTCCAATTTCATTACAATATCTTACAGATTTCCCGATATTTTCGATAAAAAGTCAGATAGAGCCACTGAGATCCTTATATTGGGTATCTGGTGGATTGAAAAAGTATAATTCGATTTCATCTGTTTCACACATGAGATGGCATATAAAGCACTATTTGTGCAAAGTTTTATTTTCATATCTTAATTGCTGCTCGATTTATCTACTTTAAAGTGAAAGGATCAGATGAATCTTAAAATTGTGTTATATGAGAAATAGGCGTGGTTTTTGTCCGATTTCATCCATTTTCACAGCGTTACATAAGAATGCAAATATAATGTTACGTACCAAACTTTCTTCAAATCGGTTAAGGGGTTCTTGACCTATGGGATTTCTCCTAAAAATGGCGGTCCCATAACGATCGTCCAAATTTTACACGACTTCCTATATTGCCCTTCCATACCATATTTTCTGTAAGATTTAATGTTTCTGACGTGTTCTTTCAGCGAGATAACGCAGTTTAGTAGTCAACATAACTTTTGTAGGTGAGGTTGGCGTGGTTATTATACGATTTCACCCATTTTCTCAGTATATGAAGAGATTACTTAAAAACTTACTCGCAGCGAGTTTAATTGATATAGGTTTAACGGTTTCCGAGATATATATATTAAACCTATTGGGGGCGGGGCAATACCCACTTTTACAAAATTTTTTGCCTACAGATGCCCCACCCTAGTAGGATCCTCTGTACTAAATTACAACTTTATGTCTTAATTTGCTGCTTACTGGTAAGTCACTAGGTACTGTGATCGTCACTGTTCTCACTGGGTAATAGTATATACATATGTATCTATGTAGAAATAAGTAAATAGTAAATGTAAATGTATTATGTCGACAAACGGGACCGGTTCCGGTAAAAGGGAAAGCACTTCGTTTTAACTTAACGTTATAAATTCAATGACTATATTTTTTACGGTATAATTATGAGTTGGGTGATACATTAGAATGTGTGTGTATGTGGGAAGAAATTTGTTAATTGTTTTATATTGTTATATTATTGGGTATTCAGTGTTATTAACTTGTAATCATAGATGTTGACCTGTTGGATAATTCCTTCCGGAAAGTGTTTATATGATGTATTAGCGGATAGATTTTTTCTGTCTCTTCGCTTAAAGCTTTTCACTTCGATTGGATCTATTAAAGAAAAGGGAAGTGAGTTGTAAGCGAAGTTGAGGCGGTTGTTTTTCCTCTGCATTACGTCTCTATTATTTTTCGGAGTATATGAGAGTAATGTAGAAGTGTAATTGTTCAGATTAAACATCCCGGTCGCCTTGCAGTATCTGCGAAATAAATTTTGATTATTTGGACGTATTAATTGATAAATTTCAATGTGGTTAATTTGTATAAATTTCAGAAGAATACTTAGGGTTGTTGGTTTTTATTTGGTGCCAGTTAGAGTGCAGCCGAATGCTGTATTCTGCGCTACCACTGTGCCTTTGTCTGGGTGAAACAATCCACTTCTGATAATATGTCGGTAGATATATGCTCCAATTTCCAACATTATTTCTCCTCTGCTGTAAAACTGAGGGTCTGCGAAGACTAAGTGGTCAAAGTGTTTTTCAGTATCGTCACTTAAGTCCATCTCAAAAGGTTTTTTGGGTAGCTCTTATGTGATGATTGAGTTGAATTCTAAATTCGAAATTTGTTATCATTATTTGAGCCAATTTGTATGCTACAAATAAGATATGAGTTTAAGTAGGTGATTGGCTGTTTAAATGTTTTTACTAGTTCGGGCGCTATGTTCGTATTTTTTAGGATTGGGTTTCAAATGCCTTGAACTTTATGCCACACACCATCGCATTTCAAACGAGTAATCGTCGTGGGTACAAGAGTCCATTTAGCCAGTAAGCATTGTAGTCGGGTCTCGGCGGCAAGTGTTAGAGATTTTGCTTTCCCTACAACCTTTATCTCGTTGGATGAGTATAGCCTTGGATGACCGTGTAGAAATGAATGGTGCTTCCCATTGCAGGTGGAACATCGATTCTTGATTGTGCATTCATCCGTTTTATGTGGCCTGGCTAAACAATTAACGCAATAGCGGTGTTTTATGACGGTTTCGTATTTTTTGTATATGTTCTGTGATGAGTACGTCGTTTATAGGGCTTTTTGGGGGAGAGTTTAGACAACTTTCGATGCGTTAGGGTCGAAAGTTCTTCGAATGTGAATTTCCGTACTTTTGCGATCTTTTTTAAATGAGTTTTTAAACTTTTTGCGCCTACTTCCCATAATCCACCCATATGTAGAGCTCCTGGTGACAGTCTTGTAACTTGAATTCGAAGTGTTTTCAGCAATTCTTGCCGATCTTTACTCAGTATCTGCGAAGCTCCTACGAAGTTTATTCCGTTGTCGGAATAAAGATTGTCGGGACATCCACGTCTAGAGAAGAAACGGGTAAGTGCAGCTAGAAATTCTTGGGTGGTGAGATCGCTAACCGGTTCGAGATGTATTACCTTAGTTGAGAAACGTACAAATACACAAAAATATAGCCTACATACATACACATACATATCCAGTGTACTTTTTAATGTCATATGGTCCGAAGAAAGCGATGCCTGTTGCAGCAAATGGCCGGGTTAGGGTTGTCTTTTCATTTCTAAGAGCTGCCATTATTTGAGTTTGTTGAGTCTTTTTGTGTATGATACAGGTTTTGCGCTGGTGAATGCTTATTTTAATCAGCACCTTTAAATTAGGTATCCAAAATTCTGTTCTTAAGAGTCGAAGAACTAGTTGATTTCCACCATGTAGTGTTATTAAATAAAATTGTAAATTTTAAGTAAAACCCTAGTACATTTTACCCAAGTAAATTGGGTTAGTAACTTGGATATACGACTAGTGAAGGGTATTGGGTGACACGCATAATAATTTGGGTTTTATGAGTCAAGGCGTCATATTCTTTTCGGAAATGTATTTTTTGGGTCTGAAGATTAACTTCATTCGCGTGATTTTGAACTCTCCTGGGGTGATTTCTTGACTTGAGTAGTGAGTCTCTCGTCTCCTTGGTGAGGCGTTTGAGCAAAACCTGAATAAGTATGAGACAACACGAATAGCTCTGGGAAGTGAGGAAAACCTTTAGAGAATATTCTCTTGGGTTGTTATCGCAAATGTCTTGACATACAATCGTTGTAACCATTCGGGCCCGTACCACCAATTGAGGTCGCAATTCAAGAGTTCGGTGGACGTGTATGAGTGGGCTTGCCAAGTCTGCGGGATTGTTTCGACTTTTGACGTGGTGCCAGCTATCGACTCCGACTTTCTCGGTAATCGCGGCGACTCGGTGAGAAACAAAAGTGGTCCATGAACAGAGTTGTTTGTTTAACCAAGCGAGAACTATGATAGAGTCTGTCCAAAAATTACTTTTATATTGTGTTAGATTTAGTAGGGACAGAGTAGAGTTAGCAAGGTTAGCTAGGAGGATAGCTTCGCAGAGTTCTAATCTGAGCCGGGAGACGCTCTTAATAGGAGGAACTCTTGTTTTGGATACTAAGAGAGTTGTCCATATTTCCTCACATTTTAAAACTCGTACATAGAGTTCTGCGGTATATGCTTTCTCTGACACATCGGAGAAACCGTGAAATTCAATGATAGCTGATGCGGAAAAGTTGGTCCATCTAGGTATTTTTATTTTGTTTATAGTTTCATATTCCTTGACAAATCTGTTCCATCGATGGAGGATTAGTGGCTTTAGACCCTCATCCCAGTCAGACTTATCTAGCCATATATGTTGCATTGTTATTTTTGCCGTGATTATTATTGGACTAAGCCAACCGGCCGGGTCAAATAAATTTGCTATGACTGATAAAACTTCACGTTTGGTGTACGCGTAGAATGAATACTTTTTTGAGTTCCATCGAATGCCAAGAGTTTTCGTATTTTCTTGTTTAGAAAGGTTGAGTGAGTCTGTGTCTAAAAGATGATCCTGTGGAATTCCTTTTAGAATATTTGAGTGATGGGAGTCCATTTTCGCAAGGCGAATCCTGGGGATTCCAGAATGAGTTCGTTTCTTACAGATTTTGCAGTGGTTAGTCCGTTCTTGCCAAAGCACCGTCTACATATATTTCTTGGCGAAAAATTTTTGTTGCTAATGGGTGGGATTTTGTACGTCATCGGCCAGCTTCATGAGTGTTCGAATTGCTGGTTATGATGCACAATTTATACCGAACGTAACCGTTTGCAGTTCAAAGTGTTCTATAGCGCCTTCCGTGGACTTTCTAAAGAGGATTCTTTGGAGCCGAATACGATCAGAGTCTACGAGTATTTGTTGGTAAATTTTTTGAATTACAAACGAATTGAAACAATCACCATTTTGTAATTACGATGACTAGTGCTTTCTGTAAATTAAGTCCGATGTGTAAAACGTCATTTCAACTTTTGTGATTTGACGTGTGGCAAGATGCATTAAATACTACGCGCAATTTTGTGGTTATACGGTCGGGTTTAATGACTGCATGGTGTGATAAATAATAATGGATCGCTTTACCAGAGGGGTAATTTTCGACATTCTTCATTTGTCCCAGTTTAAAATATTCCATAATTTCTTTCTCATTTTCGGCATTCATTTTCGGTCATTCGTCATTTACTTCGGGTCTTATGAGTAAGGATCGTTCATTTCTGAGATTTTGAGCAAACGCTATGCGTCTATAGTGCCCAGTTTCGATATTATTGGGATTTTTGAATGGTAGGGTTACAATAAAGCGCCCATCTGAATAACGACGGGTAGTTTTTTGGAAAATTTCCTCACAAATTAATCCAATATGGAAATTACGGATTTCTTCGGAATTTCCTCCACCTCTCAAAAGCGTGTCAGTAGATACTCTGAGTTCATTTATTGTGAAATTATATTCATCCGAATTCTGTCTCTTGAGCTAGGAGTGAGCGTGGAATATTTTGTTTCACTCCACCGAAAATAATATTTGGATAGATATCACCAGACTACCAATTGCTATGTCCATGGGTCTCGGTTTGTGGAATTGGGTATCTGCTAGAGTCTGCTTGAGTTGGGTATCCAAGATTATTAAGAGACGTGTTTGGATCTATTGGGTATGAGGGTAAATTATCGGTCAGACTGTTCAATATAAATGCTTGTGTCGATACCTTGTAATTTGTGTTTAAGGGTGGACAAAGCGTAATTCCGCAAGTCTTCGTTAGAGTTGTGGAACCCACATTGTTTAGTCCTGTCACTTGGGCTGATAAAGATGGTATATCCATCCTTTGAGATATCAATGGCTACAATATTTTGTGGCCTGGCGTACAATATTTTGCGTCGTGCCCGAGATATTTATTTTAAAATCTATCGAATTAACTAAAATGAAATATATGCAATATAAACTCAAACAAAGTGACTTAATTATATCCATTAGGTATATAAGGAAAACGTCAACAAGAGGAACGAAAACCATTTTATTAGGAACAAAGGGCTTAGACCATGGTCTGGACCGGTTTCATTCATATTTAGCGCTAAACCACTTAATGTTTAAGAAAACATATCCACTTAATTTCATTAAAATATCACACATATTGACATAAATGGTTTAAAGTCAGCTGCAAAGTCGCAAATTATTATAGCTGGTATATTTGGGATAAGGGAAGGTCTGGACTGATTGCACTAACTTTTATCATTACGCAAGTACACTGGAGAATATGTTTCCAAGCAATTTTGTGAAGGTAACTCATGCACTGACCGACATATTCGGCATAGAGTCTAGTAGAATAACGAAAGTCGTGTAGTGTATGGGAGCTTGGAAAAATCGTAAACTAATTTCACGCGTTTGGTATTAAACTTTGGTATATCCAGTATCACACGTTCACTTAATTTTGTTAAGATATTTTACATATTGACCGACATTGCCAATAGACCAAAAGATAAATAAAAATAGACCGACTTGACCAAAGCCAACTTAAATATAACCTATATATAATATATAAATATAACATATAAAAAAAATATATAATCTTAAATTTATGGTAAAAAGCCAACCAGAAATTTGAAATTGTTATTTAACGCATATTGGGACTTGGCGAAGTGTTTACACGATTTTATCCATTTCATGCACACGGACAAACGTTATCAGGAAGAGATTCTTCTGAATTTCACAGAAAAAAATTTCATGCATTTACCGTTATATGTGGTATAAAGTCTACCGGAAGGATAAAAATCCTTATATTATTTATATGGCGCTAGGGGAATTATTCACTCGATTTTCCCCATTTTTATCACAAAAGCAAATTATTGTCATGAAAAGAAATTCTTTGATATTCATTAAGGTATCTAACAGATGGACCTATAATTTCTGTAAAATGTCGGATATGAACACTGAGGTCCTTATATTGGGTATCTAGGGCTTCAAAAGTGATATGCCAATTTCGAATGTTTTTGCACATGAGATGGAATTTCTTTAAGACACTATTTGGTCCTTATATTGGGTATCTAGGGCTTCAAAAGTGATATGCCAATTTCGAATGTTTTTACACATGAGATGGAATTTCTTTAAGACACTATTTGCACATAGTTTTATTCCAATATCTTAATCGCCGCTAGATTTATATACTTTAAAATTAAAAAATCAGGTGAAATTTAAAATCGTATTTCTATATAATCTAATAATAATTTCTATATAAGATAAAGTTGGCGTGATTGTTGTCAGACAAATTCACGTAAAAGTGGGCGGTGACAGATCCATTGTCCAAATTTTGTATGTATTTCAATGCATCCGCAGCATCTTTACTGAAAGATTTTTTTAAAAATCACGCATTTTCCCACAGAATAAGAAGGTGACATAAAGACCTGTTCTACGTAAATTTGGTAGATATAGCTTTAACTGTCCGTGATATATGTACATTAAACATAATATGCCATACACACTTTTTTTAAATTTTTTTTTAACTCTACTCGTCACCCGGATCATTTATATATATATAACTCTGTATCTATCTCGATTAGTTTTAGATTTACAAACAACCGTTCGGTGAACAAAACTAATCTACTCTGATGCAACATGTTGCGAGAATATTATAAAATATGTGCTTAGATATGTTAATATATTAACTCTTACCACCGCGTGAATATGGTTAGTTAGTTTACACATGCATGTGAAATTAAGGGTGGGATTTAAAATAGCATCACCGAATTACGGAAAACAATTTATATGGGCTGATAGAGGAGGTTCTCCAGATTATGAATATATACATACATAGTATACATTAATATACATACATTAATTATTTTTTGGTTATTTGCAAAATATGTGGATATGGTAAGGCCAATAGTAGATCTAGCAGGCAATCCTTTTGTTATTGCGTGAATCAATCGAAATGTTGAATTAAAACTCTTTTTCAATAATAAATACAAGATTGATATGTAAAACCAATTTAATGTAATAATTATGTATGAAAAGTACACAGCATATGTGTAAAATCATTATAAGTAGAAAAAGTACATACTTAAAATTGTTAAATTTATGAATTATATACAAATGATATTTATCTTAAAAGCTATAAGTCTCCGATGGCTATAGGTTGTAAATGTTAGCAAATCTAGACAACAACTATTGCTAGTCGAGAGGCCACATAATATTACCGTGTTCGCGGCTGGATAAAATAGATTTTGCGTTCACCTATGGTGCTTTCAGGCAAGGAAAACTTTGTTTTTTAACTCGTGTGCATTTCGTCTCAGTTCGGTGCAATAATATTTCCCTCTGTTTTTGTTTCGAAGTTCTGTGAATAGTAGGAATTAAGTTAAATATCGTTATTATGGTATATCATTAATATGATATGATATGAACGCAATAGAGAAATCCAAAGTCGATAATCAGAAATAAGTTTGCTCCTACGAACATAGTCACTCAGATTTCACAATTAGCTTTCTCAGCTCTGAATCATAAATATTTTAGAAAAGATGAAGGAATTTGAGCAAAATTCGTCAGAGAAATTTCCAATAAAATTAGAAAACGTTGGAAGTAATTACTTAAAATTAAAAGAATCGAAAGAAATAAAACATAGTTTATACAATATATCAGAAGTGCTTAATACGGGGCTCAACTCACATATGCTAGAGATTTGTATAAAATTATTAGAGACGGGAATACATCCTCAAGCGCTATCGGAAGTTATTTACAAAATGAGGCAGGAACTTAAATGCGGTATTGCTTATGGAGGAACTTATATGCGATAAAACTTCTTATAATTTCCCATTCGACAATGTGTTTGCAGTGGGTTACATTACATACATCGTATAAAAAAATGTGGCATGGTAGAAGTTGAAATGCAGAGAATTTGCAATAATTTGTCGAAAACTTTAATAAATACTTGAAGGTTGTGAAATATTCTCATTAAAAATATTAATTTGAATAAATGAACTTATTTATAAAATATGTGATCTAACCGCAACAAATATTCATTTATAAAATAAATTAAACTTCTTGTTACCTCGGCGGCTGTTATTGCGCTAAGAGACCGTGTATAAATTGTGGAAGTTATGGGGTTAAGACAAGCTTACAGTTTTTAAGATATTTGTGTTTAAAATTCAAAAATAAATATGTCATTTAACTATATTTAAGACACTACATGCATTTTTCACTTAATATATCTGCAATTAAACAATAAATTGTGTCCTATGTCTCCGTGGTGGACCAAAGGGCCACAATGAGACTCCCAATTATCCCGATCTTGTGCTAACCTCTTGATTTGACTCCCACCCTTTTTGATATTATATGTCCAAATTTCTTTTCCAGGTTATAGCGTGTCGGCTTCTTTGTGGAATCCAATCGATAGCGTTTCGGGTGATTGTGTGTGGATCTAGCCTCAGAAAATACCCGAGCCAGTCCCATTTTCTTTTAAGAATTTCGGCCCACGGGGCCGGGGTCGCGGTGTTTGGTTTACTCGTGTCCATAAGTTCGTGTTAGAGGAGGTGACGCGCCATAAATTGCGGAAAATATTGCGAAGGCATCGGTTTGTGAAACCTTGCAGCTTTTGGATGTCAGAGCTTGCCGAAAGCTTGCTTGGCCGTCTTTATACAGTTGGTGATATCTTTCTTTGATCCTCCATTTGCAGATATAATACTGTCGAAGTAACAGAATCCGAAGTGATTTATGTGGGTACCTGCCTTTGATAAGCTCGACTCCACGGTGTTCAAAAACACAACGGATCAATACAATGCGTCGATCAGCGCCCCGTTAAAAATAGCTTTTTGCTAAAACCAACGGTACCGATCGGCATTGTGGAATGGCACAAATAACCACCTTGGTGGGGTTCGAGGCCTACCCAAAACCTCTGCCTTTCTATGGGTCGGGCACCCGGTTGCAATGCAACTCCACATTTGAACTGTACCGCCCCAGACAGTTCTACCCGCATTCAGGTTTTAAACCACAGCCACCACGATACTCCCCGAAGGGCCTACCGCAATGAGCAGGATGGAGCTGCAAGTACAACCCACAACTCCACCGGGCCCCTGCTCCTCGTGGCACCGATTTTAAGTCTCCGGTAAGACCTTGTAGCCCGAAGGCTACTTCCAGTTGAGTTACCCATTCATCTCGACTGGTGGCATTTGTAGCTTGAACTACAATGCCTCGCTTTAAGTGCATGTATAGTACATTTAAAGTGATATAAACCTAGTTCAAGCTAAGTAATATAGCACCGTTTCTGACATGGCTGAGCCTACAGATTGAGCAAAGTCTATTTCAAATACAGTGCACATTTTGGATTTTAGTCGCCTCGTACGACAGGCATGCCTACCGCGGGTTATTCTTATCCCCCGACCCGCAGGGGGTGTCGAAGTAGCAAAAGGATTTCACATTTTCCAGTTTTATACCATCGACTTGGAAGTTCGGCGTATAGGTGGTGTTGATACGTATTTCTTTGGTTTTGCCGATGTTTCTGAGCCCTCATTTCATTACAGTTTCTTGCACCATAACTAGTTTTTTTTGTCATGTCAACAAAGGTGTGTGTTATTAAGCATGCATCGTCTAGTTCTTCGAGCCGTCTATTTAGACCCGAGCTAGGTTTTGCGCGAAGCTTTTTCCATTACGATATCCAATACGACGTTAAACAAAAGCGGTGACTGAACGCAACCCTGACGGACGCCTACCTCTACTTTTATTCGATTACTGAGCTCTTTTTTGTACAAAGAGCGACAACCCGCATCAGAGTATAACATTGTTATTAATTCAAGTTTGACCTCTCTCTCTCTCTCTGACCTCTACAAACCAAAGCGTTCTAGATTGCATGATAATGAAGTGTATCGAACGCCTTTCGGAACTCCATAAAGATAAGTTGGGAGCGCCATCCAACTGATTGCTCCACTATAACACGTAGGCTAATTACCTGGTCAATGCAGAAACATCTTGGACGAAAGCCTGCTTGTTCTTTTCTCAATATCTGTACCAAAGCGCTCTATAGAAGTATGTTGATAATTTGCGCTTTACTGCACTTTATTTACCATGCTCAATAACATAATACCTTGCCAGTTCTTACACTCCAACTGATCGCCTCCCTTGAGAAAATTGATGACGGTACCTTCCTTTAGCTCTAGGGATAGGTATCCTTTAGCCCAGAAGTCCGCGATAATGGGGCTGATAATGAAATATCGTTTCATAGCCCGCCTTTAAAGCTTCGGGTGAGATGTCTATTCCAGATGCTTTATTGTTTCTAATGTCTTGATTGCGGTTATAATTTCTTCCTCACTTAGACAGTTAGTTGAGATTTGCTCATCTACTAGTTGTTGTTGAAGTTGTTGAGATATGATATTTCAGTCAAAACTGGGTGGTGCTACGCCCTTTGTTTAATTTTTACGCTGATTCCTATACAGCCCTTCCGTACCATCTTTACCGTAAAATTTATTGCTTCTGGCCCCTTGAGTTATCGCTCTTTTAGTAGTAGTAAGTGGTTATTACCTGATTTCACCCATTTTCGCACTCCACGAGGAGATGCTAAAAAGACTTGTTCTCAGCAAATCTGGTTGATATGGCTTTGGTGGTTTTAAAGATATGTAAATTAAAGCTATTAGGGCCAGGGCCACGCCTGTTTTTAAAAAGTTTTAAACCACAGATGCCCCTCACTGCTTCGACGCCCGCTACCAAATTTCAGTTCCGTCTCTTAATTTATGGCTTATTTTACGACATTTTGTAGGCGCTGAATTAGTCCGATTTTGCCCATCGGCAATACCAACCTCCTCAGAATGCTAAGGAACCCGTACCAAGTTTCATCAAGGTATCTAAATATGTATTCAAGTTATCGCTTGCATGTGTAGAGAGTTACTGGAATTCAACTATTATACTCTATTGCGACATGTTGCGTGAGCATACAAATTATTTACTTCAAGAGATATGTGTGTTTACCGTAATGACAAAAACGAGTGTTGCCAGATCTTAGAAATTAGAAATGAAGTAGTTTGAATAACTCCTCACACAATTGCGTTTTTTTTATTGGAAATTAATAGTTCTTTTGTAGAGGACTTTGTTTGTACTGATGAACCCAACACCGGGTTGTCCTTAGTGCTTTCGCATAGCTGATTTCTGCATCGGCGGCCTTCAGTCACGCTTTAAAAAATAACCAAAGTCCAGAACTCGTTTCTCACCACATCCTTATATTAATATCGAATTTAGTGTTTATATTCTAAATCCCAGCTAGATTGCCTTTATGATTTGTTAATCCTAATGGTGAACTCAAGACCTAATGCTGAAGAGGTCAACACTCCAATTTTTCTTTGAGAATCGTGGTACGTATGATAACCCCCAAAGTTTGTCATACTAAGGCAAAACTCTCTCATTCTGCAGTGCATAGGTTCACTGAAACCTGCCCGTGTCAAGTCAAGTGGGAAGTCGGAAATGCCTTTTTTACGCGTATTAAGGTTAGGAGATACTCTAGATCACGTCCGACTTTTATTAAGATACGTTACAGATTGAACAATATATTTAGGGTATAAAGTCAACCTGAAGTTAGAAAATCCTTATATTATCCGATTTTAGCAATTTTATGTATGTAATTTTCTGTAATTATATGAAATTCGAAAAACTTTATAAAAGTTGTACGGGGGCTAGGGAAGTATTTACCCCATTTTACCCATTTTTGACACAAGGGAACAGACACAGAGTTTACCAATATTTTCGGTATAAAGTCAAACATAGACACTAGGTCTACATATTCGATATCCGGGAGCTTGAAAAGTTAAAAGGAGTGTTGAAATTTCGGTGACTTTGTACCATAAAATCCGTAAATTTGCGAGATCCTGATGAAATTCAGGAAACATCTTTTCCTGGTAATAATGAGTCCTAGTGCCAGAAATAGGTAAAACCGGGTCGGTAATTCCCCTAACACACTATACCACTATTTTTGAACCTCAATTTGGGTTTACACCTTTTATATTGAGCAATATATAAGATACCTTAGAAAAATTAAGTGAACGTATATTCTTGAATATACGTGGTGTGTTAAAAAAATCACGGGAATGTTCTTCGACTTGAATAGCATAGTGCATCATGAATTCCTCCCTCAAGGTCAATCGGTCAATAAGGAGTACTACCTCTAAGTTCAACGCCTTTTGCGTAAAGCAATCCGAAAAAAACACCCCGATTTGAGGAAAAACAATTCATGGCTTTTGCACCACGATAATGCACCCGCTCAAACTTCGTTGTTGTTCTTGAATTCTTGGCCAAAAACCATACTGTAACGATGCGCCAGCTTTCAAATTCGCGAGATATGGCTCTGTGTGACTTTTTTCTAATTCCAAAAATAAAGGGAACCTTAAAGGTCCGTCGATTAACAAGTATAGATGACAATAAAAGGGCATCGCTGAGAGAGCTAAAAGCTATTCCAAAAATTGAGTTTGAGAAGTGTTTCGACGATTGGAAGAAGCGCTGGCATAAGTCCATAATATCGAATGGAGACTATTTTGAAGGCGACAAAATTAATGTAGGCGAGTGAATAAATATTTATTTCAAAAAACGAAAATTCCCTTTTTTTTTTGAACGCACCATGTACTATAATTTGATATCGAAAATAGGTGAAATTGATCCACGAATTACCCAGCCCACGTTACCACAAATAATGATATTCCTAATTTTTGAGTTATTTTAGTAAAAATGCATAAAAATATGTTCTACACCATACCAAGTTTAATGCCTAAAGAAAATGTTATTGCTTAGACTTTCGATAAGCCCAATTTATCCGACATAGTGATTTTCGACTTTTCAACAGACTTTAAATCATTTATAAAGGTCAATATGTACCATATTCATAGAAATTAAATATTTTCTTAACTATAATATCGTTCAACGCTTAAAAAGAATGAAATGAATAATTAACTTCAGAGAAGAGAACTACAAATGGATCCCGTCAAAGGCTTTATTAAATACATTATACTAAACATTTCCTTAGGTCTAATTAGTGTGGCTAGATTTGGCGCTCAATTTTCTGTTCTGTCACGAAAAGTAATTCACAGACTCAGATATCAATAAATATCGGGTAAAGATAAATTCAGATATAACTCTCGGGTAGAGCTAAGTAATATCCTGAAGAGAAAGCAAATTTTTTTTGCCATAAAAATTTTTTTTACCTCAACACTTAAGGGACTTAACACTTCGTTATCGATGAATTATTTACTGTGAAGCGCTCCAAATATGAATATATAATACTTAGCAAGTATATACTTTTTTTTCATATATACTCTTATAAATACGCATATTAAGACCGAAAATCATACATAATAGCCCCAAATTTCTTAGTATCTTCCACTATCAGTAAAACTAATTACTAAATATTATAAAACAGATGAGAAATAAAAAAGAAATAATAAAGCAATTAAAATTTGTCAAACGAGTATTTCTCTATTTCCATTAATTTTTTTTTTTTGTATTTATTTAATGATATGAATTTTACTATTTGTAATTCCACTAATTTCATATTGAACATTATTTAATATGTTTAAAACTCTTAATACAATCTATTATTCGTAGATTATTTATATCAGCTTTTGTTTAGGATAGAAATATGAACTGATAATTTGGATTATTAGGGAGTTTTTATTTCTTCATCGCTATTTGAATATGCTCGAGGATTCTGTGCATTTGTCAATGTCAATTTCGTGTATTATTTGGAATGTTCCTAAAGGCATTTGGTTGAACCCTTTTCTGTAATTACTAATTGATTGTTCGAGTGGTCTAGTATTTATGTCTTTGGAAGACAACGAAAAGTTGCATTGGAAGTTTGAAAGATCCTAACTTATTCTGCATTCTACTTTTGTGTTCGATTTGTAAATTTTCTTTAGTATATATAACTTACTTTACTTAATTCCAAATCTTCTATTGTTCTTAAATAACTTGTTATTGTTTTTGCAAATTGTCGTTTTTAGTTTTTTCTATGCCTTCTGATGTAATCCGATGCGTAATCTTGATAATACGCCAGTTTTAGTTTTTACCAAATATTATTACATCATATCAAATTCCACTGTGTTGAGGGAGGGTAATAGCAAGTGGGTAATAACAGAAATTCGGTTTTCCCATTGTTTACAAAAAAAAGCCATTTCCTCCGTGTAAGTTTCGCATGGCGGTATTTGCTGTATTTCTCTTTTAATACTATAGCAGTAATTAATTGAAAATAAATTAAATATCTCTTTGTTCAAGTACCCAAAGGATATTTATTGGGAATCACAGAAAAATTTAATACAATCGTTACGATTTATATTATTTCTTTCCTCTTTAATACAGCTCAGTGTTTTTGACATAATTGTATGAACATGTTCTTTGTAACCTTGTTTTTTTTAAACAAAAAAATCTTTTATATATAAAATTATTGGGAACGTCTTGGGTTTTTTTTTCTCTATTATAGTAGGGGGCAGCTTCGAAAGCCGAAGTGCGGAACTTTAATCTGCTAGACCTAACCTACTCTCAACCCACGGCCTTCCCACGGAACCGCCGGATTAAGTATTACTTCGTAGGAGTGACTAGGCATTTTCAGTCTCCTCTATGGTACGAGCTGACTGACTCCTAATCCGCTGAAAATGTCTCAGTTCTGTCATAATTAAAGCTGACGCTTAGCTGACAGCCTTCCAGTTCTCAGAGGACTGGCACATACGTGCTATCAAAATTTCCACCGTGAAACTGCCGCCAAGTTTAGTTTCTAGCTTTTCCCTTATTTTTAAAAACCGAGGGCCATAAAAAAATACATGTTCAGAGTCTTCTATACACTCTGTACACCGCGGACAGTGCGGATACGGATTGTTTTATATGTATAATTTATGTCACTGAAAATTAAACCTAAGTTGCAATGGTTTTAATGCGACCAAATATTTCGGCGATGACCGTTCTCTCAGCCGCAGTCTCAATTTGCTTATTATCGATATCGAACTCAGAGCAGAGTTTCAACGTCAAAGATTAATCTGGTAAATCCGTTTCAAATTGTTTCAGAAGTGAGATTGTCAAATACAGTCTTTTGAGAGATAACTAAAAAAAAAAAACGTTAAGTCTAATGAACTTCAACAACTAACAAAGAGGTTGAAGCAACATGGTTTGGCAACAAATGGAATAAGATCTGAATTACAATCCCGGTTGCGAGAGGCCATGGAAGCAGTTACCACTAATATAGTGGAATCGACAACGATGATGGAAGAAAGGAACTAATCTCAATGTTCATCAAAGGTTATGGACATCAATACGATTATGGCTGAAATGTCGCAGATGTTATCACAAGTTTTAAAAGAAAGCTCACAAATAGGAGAAGTGTTATCACAGATATTGGCACAACATCCTAATTGTCCTCGCAGGTGTCATCATAGTTGTAAGATCAGGAGGCACACATATCGACAGAGGTGACCTCACAAATAACAGAGGTGTCGAAGCAGATTTTAGCAAAGGTGTTCTCACAGATAGCAAAGGTGTCATCGCAGTTGAAATAGGATACACGTATATCGAACTCGCAAATAGCAAAGGTGTCATCACACTTGAAAAAGCAGAAGACACGAATATCGACGCAGATTTCAACAAAAGTGACCTCACAAGTAAAAGAGGTGTCAACGTAGATTGCGGAAGAACAGGATAAAATTAAGACTGAAGTGGATAAGTTAAAAAATCGTCTCCGCGAGCTTCACCTAAATCGACCAATTATGTCAAGAGGCTCTGCCACGGCAAACCAAAACTCTATCCTTTGACGGCACAATTTCGTTCAAGGTTTTTAACCTTCAAGTTGAAAAGACGGCAGCTGCAAATATTTTGCCATTTTTTAATTAGCTCTTATGGGATTATTGGATTATTGGAGCGGGTTATTCGAACGGTTAGATCCGGTATTATAGTTGCGTGAATATGGGTACCTTTCCCACAGTTCACCCAATTGTGTTCTTCTATTTCTACTTGATTGACTTTAGATGTTCAATTACTAAGCAGGAATGCATTTTCGTACGTTAGAGCATTCGAGGCGGTTTGTGCAAACCTCAATTTTGAACATGCTAACGCAGCATGGCGCGTAGTTTCATTTCGTATTCCATTAATGAAACTCTACATTCTTTGTCCGAAAATTATTCGCATTGGAAATTTGAATTTTAATATATTGTTGTCGAACAGCAACTATACTAGCGTTAGATACGTAATAGGGATTTTGACTTGTTACTTATTTATAGCACGTATATCGACGCCGGTAACAGCAATAACAGAGGTCTCGGCGCAGATTTCGCAAGAGCAGGATAAAGTTAAGACAGAAGTGGATGAGTCAAAAAATCGTATCCGCGAACTGTAATTAAATTGTCCAATCATGTCAACAGGCTCTACCAAAGTAAAGTAAAAACTCCATCCTTTGGCGGCACAATTCCGTTCCAGGTTTTTAAGCTTCAGTTTGAGAAGACGGCAGCTCCTAATAATTGGAACGCTGAAGATAAAGTCACTGCATTGAGCATCGCATTAAAAGGGTCTGCAGCAGAAATCTTACAAACTTAGGAGATTGAGGAGTTAGGTCATTTGGCTCATGCACACAAATTCGTATAGAACCGAATCTAACCGTCCATTAATTCATCTAGATGCAAACGCAAAGCTGAGCTAGATCAAGCAGCTGACAAATCAAAATCAGAATCGTTAAACTAAAGTGATTCAGCCGAAGAAGGGACACACCGGCTCTCGCTAGTGAATGGTATGTAATCTCCATCTCAAAAATAAGAAGAAATACGAATAACGTTACGTTTGGTGGATGTGTGGACGGAAAAATAGTATACCGACTGTGGATATGGGCGCGTCACATTTCATAATTCGATTTGAATTTTGTAATAAAAAAATAAGTCCATTAGCTGGGGCCAATTTCCGTACTACAATTGGACACGTAACTCAAGTTCTCGGGAAGTATCGTACGAAATCGCAATTGGAAAGGTAGCCGTGTTACACACTTTCATAAAAGCGGATAACGTCGACGAAATTATAATAGGTGTAGACTTTCTTGCTAATTAAAGAATCAAAATCGGCATGGAAAGCAAGATTATGACTTATCCAATATAGAAGTGCCATTTATGTTCCGTTATGATAACAATCACAATATTAGACGAGTACTAATAACTAATAATACTATTAATAATACGAGTACTAATAATAGATGGAGACTATGAAGCAAACGAGTTGTATGTCGTTAAGGCTGCAGAAGAACTACACCAAATTTACTTATAGGAAAAACCCTGGCTATGACAAGACAAGGCAAACATGTTCCAGTTAATGAAAAGAATAAAAAAAAAGTAGTTAATGGGTTCAAATCATCATTCCAACTTTCGAAAGAAACTCTATTCGGGCAATGTCAGGGGAGTGAGGCCATGATAAATTGCGAAACATCGATTGAACATCGAACACGACATCTCGACTGAAATTAACACATGAAGCAGTAAACTCCCGATAGACAGTGAACGATGTGCTTTACGTGGGAACCTTCCGTTCTACAGCCTAACTCCACGGTGTTCAAAAACACAACGGATCAATACAACTCTCGATAGACAGTGAACGATGTGCTTTACGTGGGAACCTGCCGTTGTACAGACTAACTCCACGGTGTTCAAAACACAACGGATCAATACAATGCGTTGATCGGCGCCCCGAAGGTGGATAGCATTTGCTAAATACCTGTCGGTACTAATTGGCAGTATGGAATGGACACACTGATCACCTTGGTAGGGTTCGAGGCCCATCTAAAACCTCTGCCGTACTTTGGGTCCGGCACCCGGTTGCAATGCAACTCCACATTGAGCTGACGTAAGGCCAGCTCTTCCCGCATTTGGGTTTAAACCACAATCACCACGATACTCCCCGAAGGGCCATGCCGCATGAGCAGGTTGGAGTGAACTCCAAGGGCTCCTGCTCCCGGTGGTACCAGAATTAAGTCTCCGGTCAGACCTGGTAGCCAGAAAACTACTACCAGTTGAGCTTCCATACAGCTCTGGACTGGTGACCAGGGGCAAAACCCCACCCACATATATAATAAAAACCCCACCTACACTCTAATAAGGAAACTATCTCTGATTATCCCTAATCAATAAACAACTCACGAGCATACATCCCAAACAATCTCAATCTCTACTCACACTGACTAGTAGAGATCACACCACTCACATCTAACTGTCCGTCAGTCCAACTTATGCCAAGAACACCAAGATTCCTAATATCCGAGTACATAGGGCACTCCGCTATAACATGGACATAGTCCTCAGAGCGTGCCCCACACATACATTCTGACACGTCTGATAGGTGCCTCTGATGCAAAAATGCGTTCAGGGGCACATGTCCAGTGAGCAGAAAACCTAGGCTCAGACAGAATCTGAAGTCTGGGTTATCCTTAACAAACTTAACGTCGCGTATGTACCCGTAGGTCACCCGACCATTAGGGCAATTGTCCCAGCGGTCTTGCCACACCCTCGCAACCCTATCATCTAGAAGCTCCCTGCTTCTTAGATACCCCTCCCTCTCCACTTCTACACCAGAAAGCCAGTCAACTCGCGGCAAGTACACACTCAATCCCCTTCTTAACCTGAATGTAACAGCACGCTGTATGACAATCAGGTCAAGGGGGGGTGCACCTAATAGCACTTGCATCGCGGCAGTCGAAACAGTGGGACATACAGGCAAACAGGCAAGCATTATACTGCGCTGCACCGAGAGAAGCTTTCGGCGGCCTACGAGTGTCGTAGCAAGTTCACACCATACTGCAGCTCCATAAGTGGCACAGGCCACAAATAGGCCACGATATATGGTGCAAACAGCGCGACGTCCAAGGCCTCAATCACTCCGTAAGATGCGTCGCACCCTGCCTGTGGTAGCCTGCAGTCGCTCCTTCACACTCACCAAGTGTGGAGTAAAACACATTCTTTCACTCATGGTTATACCCAAGTATTTGACTTGTGTCACATACCTGATATTAACCCCATTCACCCGGACAATCGGTGGACGAACCGCCGACAATCTACCCTTAAGTAGCATTGTCACCGTTTTGTCCACCGATATTTCAACCCCGACGCCTAGTCCCCAATTGTGAGCAATTTCTAAAAATTCCGGTCCCGCCCGTTCTAGTTCGGAGCGTGAACGACCCTCAACCAATAGAAGAAGATCGTCCGCATATGCACAACATTTACAGAGTGGCTCGAGCTGACCAAGCAGAGAGTCCATCATGAGGTTCCAGATATAAGGACCACAAATGGATCCCTGTGGGCAGCCTCGCTCCACTCCGATCTTCACACTATCATTTGCACCAACGATAGAGGCTTTTTTGTCCGAAAAATAACTCTGCCAGAGAGTCACTTCCGGGCAGCCAAGTTCCTCTAAGCGTTGAATCACTCGATCCCAGCTTAGGTAATCAAACGCTCCCTTGAAGTCAACAAATATGCCAAGGACATATTTGTTGACATTTTCTCTGACTGCATCTTGAACATATAACCACTCATCCTCAATACCGCGTCCTTTCCTAAAACCATACTGCCTATTCGAATACCTATCCTGCGTTAGCTCCTGAAGCCGTTCCACCATAACTCTCTCCAGCACTTTTCCAAGCACTGGAAGGAGACTGATGCCACGATAAGAACGAGGATCGCTCCTGATCTTATCGGGGGACTTCAGGAGAGGAACAACCCTAGCAATTTTCCACTCACGTGGAAAATATCCCTCCTGAACGCACTTCTTGTAAATAGCCTCCAAGTATTCTGGAATGAACTTCCACAAGCTTTTGCACATCTCTCCGTTCAAACCATCAAAACCTGGGGACCGTTTAGACCTGACACTCCCGATAGACCATCGAAATAAGGCTAAACGATTCCAAACCAGACAGAACAAAAGTTGTGAAACATTTTATTAACAGAAGTGATGCAAGACCAATCCGCCAGGCTCCTCGTAGTATTCTAATAGCATGACGTGTACTTACAAGCCAGACCTTACGTGAAAAGAGCGAAAAGACAGTTATCCACAACATAGAATCGATGACACTCTGAACTCATTATTAGCCACGAATTGGTTGTAAACACCTGATTTGAAAAGTGGTTATTAGCAAGTGGAAGTAAGCTAAGAACACAAGAAAAAGACGGTCACTTTACTGTACTGCCCTTTGGATTGTGTAACGCTCCTGCCAACTTCGATAAACTTTTGGACCAGCTATTAAAAGGAATCCTCTTCTAGGGTTGTTATCTTTTCGCAGTAAGGAGGCTCAATGGGTGCTATGATTCAGAGAGCAGTGCCGGCGATGGATAGAATGGAGACCAATATTCTAAAGCCTTATAATTGCTCGCTTTAAATCTCGTATGCGTAATTTTGCAATAATTCAAACATATACCTCGACTGAAGTAAGCGACCCTGAGAGAAAACGTGGCTTTTACAATCAACTTACGGCAGCCTTCGCAGCCTTTCCATAAAAAAGTAGCAGGACATTGTCATCGTAATGGGCGATTTCAATACTCAAATCGGCAACGAAAATGCTAGCCTACAACATGTTTTGGGAAAGCATAGAATTGGTCGTCTAAGCAAAAATAGTGAACTATTACTCGATTAATAACAACAATTTATTGATTGACAGTTGAGTTTTCCAACATAAAAAAACAACTTGGCGTTCCCCAAACCATCAGAAGTCTTTTAGATGACCACAGATTTAGAAGCGCCGATGTTGGCTCTGATCATTTCCTTGGTATTGTGAAAATTTTAGTGCGGTTTTGGCTATATAATAACCATTCTCTGAAAAGGCAGTGCTTAAGATCAATGCTTTAACTCACGATAGCTGTATTAGCTACCTCAAAAGCCATATACCGAAATGTTATAACACCGAGCAAGATGCAAACGCGCTTTGGCAGAAGATTAAACAACCTTTTCTTGACGCTTGAGAAGTTCCTGAAGCCACCCCAAAAAAAGAAGTCATCTTGGGTAAGCCACTTTACCATCGCCGTTATTGATAAAAGACGCATTAGCAAAAAGCTAAGGGACGCTGCGCGCCTGAGAGCTACAAACGCCATGTATGAGTCTCTGTACAGATCTCTGGAGAGATGTCAAAAGGTCCTGTCGCTCTGATAAACGAAACTAGATGTGCAGCATAGTGTGTCTTGCTGAAGTTGCTGTCCGGAAGAATAACCTCTGTGAACTGTATTAACTGAGCGTCTGCTCACGGAGGTTATCTCTCTGTTTGTAAAAATTATAAGGCATTACCATCAGCATCTTATCCAAAATTTTTAGCAAACTTTTTTACACACTAGAAAGGTTTTGAAAGTAAAGTTCTGCAAAACAAACAATTATCGGACCGACATACTTGAAAATCGGTGTAAGGCAGGGTTATCTCATATTGCCTTTGCTCCTCATAGTTCTTGGCGATGTGCCGAACGAATCTCTAATGAGCAAATGTGGAGTACCTTGGAATTTCTACGAACATGTAGAAGGACTAGCTTACGCGGCTGATATCGCTCCGCTATCCATTAGATGATTGCACTTGCAGTCGAATTTAGACCAACTTATCGCCACTGCAAGTGAAGTTGGGCTTAAAATAAACTTGGCAAAACTGAATTTGTATCAAGTAGCGCGAATTCTGCTGCGTTGGTAGTAAATTACCTGAACAGGTGGGACTTCCGAAGACATTGCAAATCGTATCAATGAAGCGCGTGCAGCATTTGCCCAACTGAACAATATATGGGCTTCAAAATATTTATCCATATTTCAGTAAATGTGTCAGATACCGGATATTCGGATAACACGTACAGTTGCACTACATCCGCATTCCAATGGCATGGTAAATCGATTCAATCGAACTTTAGAAGCACATCTGAGGAAAGTGAGAGGAAGTGAGAGTAGACAAGTATCAAAAAGATTGGGATACCCATATATCCTTGTTCATGATGGCTTATCGGTCTGATGTACATGAAACAATGGGGCAGACTCCAGGAAGGATAATTTTTGCTAATAATCTTCGGTTGCGATTGATTTGAAGTTTAGTTGATAGTGATAGTGAAGTTTGAAGATATAGTGTATCGCATCGTGACTATTGGAAGACCAAGGAATAAAATGAAGGTAGCTAATTTAGAACGGTTTACAGTTGTTGGTACCGCAAATATATCTAATACGGACTATCAGACTTATGTGGAGGTCAGTGTGTCGAACACGAATGCCAGAACAGAACAAAATCGACGATAACTTGCCAGAATCAGCTAGGCAGCGAAATTCGTAGTTGCCAGGATGATCGAGTGCCGATCTATTGGTAACGATCTACTATATAAGGGCTGCCGGATTGGCAGCGGACACAGTTCTAATTAGAGTGTTGCCGAGTAAAGTGTTAAGTTGGTTCAATTAAAAATAAAGACAATTGTATAGCCATTAAATTGCGACTATTATCTAACCTGATCAAAATCAGTGTAGAATTTCAACAAGGTTGGCGATTAATCTAGTAAATCCGTTACAATGCTATTGAACTATTGAATTTGATAAATTCTCGAATTTATTTTACTACCTTAATATCATAATGTAAATTCGATAATAATTCGGCGCTTAAGTCCCCAGTTAGCATAACAAATTCGTGCGCAGGGCTCCGGATCACATAACTTTTTGTTCTTGCTTCTCGTAAGTTTGAATATCAAAATAGTTTGGGTTGTTTTCATCATATCATTACCTGGTTGGTCTACCGATTATTGACATGTTTTAAGTGATTCACAAAAACTATATTTCCAGTAAGTGAATTTACTTATACTTAAAAATTTAATTAAAAGGACTGAAGTACTGATTAAAGTACTGAAAAAACTATGAGAAACTGTATTTTGTGTAAAAATCAGATATAGCAAGTTTATGTACAGTTTTTGCAAGTGTCAAGTAAGTAGCTAATGATAGCAATACCATAACATTGGAGAGCATATTCCGGATCGAGTCTTTGACTAATGATGTGACATGTGTAAACTACATTCAACATCCACACATAAGCAGTGCACTTCGCACTTCGCTTTTAACTAAGATGATGTACGTTAATTTTTCTTCAGGATCAGTGATTAAATTGCGGTAGGTTTTGATATTATTTGACCGTATTGTGTCCCAGTGAATTAAAAACTAAGAGCTAATATATTAATATTTAAATTATGCACGTTGTGTTTGTAATAAAGTTGTGGGTTCACGAATTCTAAATAGATGCAAAAAGTTGCCATTTAATCTTAGTACTTTGTCTCTATAGGCCTCCGTCATTGTTCTTATGGATTTGTCTAGTAGTAGTAGCGATCTTTTTTAAGGCTGTCGGAAGCTTTAATTACTCTGTCTACACATTGTCTTTAAGGACTTAACTCTTCTGGTAGGCCCGATCCCTAAAACATTTTATTATATCTGGGATTTTGTCTAGTTCATTGATGTTGTGCGCGCTGAAGGTTATATTGTGTTCAAGTTCCCTGAAATTTGTAAAATTTGGGATACTTATTTTTTCAAAAACTTCTTTTATTGTGGTCACTAATATATAAGAGCTGAATGCTGAGGGATTGTCGTGGTGGAATACTTCGTAATCTAATCTTAATTAACGTAATTAATTGACCAACCCTCCTGTTAGTTATTACATTAAACAATTTATGTAAATTTTTTTCCCATTAATTTGGTTGTAAAAATTATTATTCTTGTCCTTTAATATAGCTTAGACTTTTATTAAATAATTATACTCACCAAGTCAACTTTCTATTAAATTATATGTTAATTACTAGGAAGCACTACCAGCTATTTCTCTTAAAGGTTCTGTGAGTATCTTAAGGACGACATGACACATTTACCCGACACTCCTATAGACGTGTTATCGCACATCCGTTTCCTATTTACTAACTTCGGGTATATCCGTATATTTTATGCTCTCGAAATTTGAAGCTCAAATGCGGTGAAATATATTAAGGGATTAGGAAAAAAATTATATTAAAGATATTGCAAATTAATTCATTATTCGTTATTCAACGGATTTTTGAATGGATTACGTTTACTTTTATGTTGTTATTTTTATTGTTATAAGTTATTTTAAATGTCACATTCCATACTAGAACAAGATGTAATAATCACAATCCTTTATATCTCCTACACCTTTATTCCCAACCTCGTTTTTCTTGTCTGCACTCTTTCCGCTAAATAAATCCACCTCCCGCATTCTTATACTCTCGCAACATGTTGCTAAATAGTCTATTAGTTTTGTTTACCTAAAGGTTGTTTTTAACACCTAGAACTAATCGAGTTAGATATAGACATATGTATATATAATTGATCAGTATGAAAAGACGAGTTGAAATCCGAGTGAATGTCTGTCCGTATAAGATATTTGGTACTGGGTACTGGGTACAGGTGTTCTTTGTCACCGTGAGACGGTTGGCATTGCAGATGGGCGTAATTGGACTTCTGCCACGCCCACAAAAGCCATTAATCGAAAACCGATAAAATGCTATAACTGAACAACAAAGTAAGACACAAACGCGTTATTTGGAATAGAGAATTCTAGTAGGGCGAGGCATATGCGGGCAAAAAAGGCCAACTAGGCTAAACATATATATATCTCAGAAACCGTTAAAGCTATATCAATCAAACTTGCTCCGAGTAAGCTTTTCTAGCATCTCCTCATATTCTAATGGTATAATAACTACGCCCACCTCCCATACAAAGGTTATGTTCAAAACAACTAAAAGTGCGTTAACTCCCTTAATGAGCACGTCAGAAACATTAAATCTTACTACGAATATGATATGGAATCTGTGGGTGCATAGAAATTCGTGTACAGTTTTGTTGGGCACCGCCCACTTTTAGGCGAAATCCGATATCTGAGGAACGCCTTAACCGATTTTTACAAAATTTGGTAAGTGACATTATATTTGCATTCTTATGTCACATCGTGAAAATGGACGTAATAGGACAAAAACCACGTCACTTCTCTTATAACACAATTTTAAATTTCATCTCACTTCATTTCATCTCATAAATTTCACTTTAAAGTAGATAAATCGGGCATCAATTAAAATATTAAGATAACGCTTTTTTGGAATAGTACGTTCAGGATATGCCATCTCATGCGTAAAAATACTCAAGCCACCATATATTGGGTATCTGAAAATATATGGACCTCAATTCCTCTATCTGATTTTTTACGGAGAATATCTACAAATCTGCAAGATAACGATAATAATGAAATCATGGTGATGAAATTGGAAGTTTATGTTTCCATGATAAAATTGTGCTCCCCTAGCCCTCAAATATCTAATGTACATATTTTCAACCTTCCGGTAGACTTTATAGTATATATAATGGTACATCTATGAGATCTCGTAATGAAATTGGAGGTTTATCTTTCCATGATAATAGTGGACCCTGGTATCAAAAATAGGGAAAATCAGGTAAATGCTTCCCTAGCCCTCATATATCTAATGTACATATTTTTAACCTTCCGGTATGCTTTATATCATGAATGAATGAAAATGGAGGATTATCTTTCCATGATAATAATGTGTTCTGGTATCAAAAATGGGGGAAATCAGGTAAATACTTTCCCTAGCCTCCATATACCTAATATGAGGATTTTCAACATTCCTGTAGACTTTAAACTATATATAAGAGTCAATATATGAGTTATCTCTTTGAAATTCAGAGAGCGCCTCTTTCTGATAACAGTGTGTCCACGTGCTTGAAATGGATACAATCGGGTAAGCATTGCCCTAGCCCACATGTACCTAGTATAAGGATTTTCAACTTCTGGGTAGACTTTATACATATAATGATTTTCGTTATTCTAGCAGACTTTATTTCGCCACTGTGTGGGTTACCTTCACAAAATTGCATGAAAACCTGTTCCCTTGCATGCTTGAATAATAAAAATAGTTAACGTGATCAGTGCAGATCTTCCTCTATCCCAAGAAAGACCGATATAAGAATTCCCGACTTTCCACCTGACTTTAAACAGCTTGTGTTGGTCAATATGTGTGACATTTTAATTAAATTAAGTGGATATGCTTTCTTAAACATAAGGTGATTTCGTACTAAATATGAAAAAAATCGGTCTTAAACCATGGTCTAAGCCGCTTATTCCTAACATAATGATTTCCTTTTCTCTGGTTTACTTTTTCCTCATGTATCTAATATTTTTAATCCAGCCACTTTGGTTGAGTTTATATCGGATATGTTACTTATGAGTTAAGTTGGTAGATTTTAATATAAATATCTCGGACAAAAAAAAATAACGCAAAGTTAACGCAACGCAACGAAAAATATAGCAACGGAAGTACATGAGTATCTGACCTGTAATATGAGTTAATAAGATACCAAATATGATTGTAATCCATTAATGGTTTTGTCGAATAATGAATGCTGAATTCTTCCGCAAACATTTTTAATATAAAGTTATGCTAACACTTGAAAACATTTCCCCGCCTTTGATCCTTGCACATTGCGAGAGTATAAAATGCTCGGTAACACTCAAACTTAACCCTTCTATACCTGTTTATTATATTTTCCTTTATAAACATTGGCCTATCGGTATGGTTTCCTTTTAAAATGAACAAATAATAATACAGTAAATATGGCAGAAAGGCTGCATAAGAATACGTGTAAAAATTAGACAATGGGCGTGGTACCGCCCACCTTTAGTTGAAATCCCATATGTCGGAAACGACAACCAATTTCAGCCAGATATGGTGCATAGCATTACTTTGGTATCTTTCTGTTATAGTGTGAAAATGGGCGAAATCGGATCATAACCACGCTCCTTCCGACGATTTTAAATTCAATCTGATTCTTTCACTTTACAGTATATAACTCGACCACCAAAAAAACAGTCGAAATAGGGCTTTACCAATTTTACCAACTTTTACTGCCAATTATGTGAAACTCAGTGCCTGTAGCTGCCTTTTTACCGAAAATATTGGTCAACAAGGGAGGTATGCTATTATTATTTTTTTCCTACGCTATTATTATTATTAAAATTCAATAAGCATCCTTCTCTGGTAACAATATGGTAAAAAATTGGTAAACATGGATCAAATACTTCCACTAGTTTTCAAACACTTAACACAAAAATTTTGAAACTTCCGATTGACTTTATATTATATATGTAGATCAGTGTGCAAGATATCTTAATGAAATTTAGGCAGAGTCTTTTCCTGGTTATAACGTGACTTGATGCCAGAAATTTATGAAATCGGGTAAATTTAAAAAAATACGAGACGCCAAAAAAGCTGATGGTTCAACTGAATAAAATTTCTTAAATAAGCCAAAGGAATCAAAGTATGGAAACCGCCCATAAATTGGAGTATTTCGTAGCAGAGCGCTAGCTTCTGCCAAACAACAGCAGCAATTCACCAGCGAGCAGCAACTATATAGAAGTACCAAAGAAAAGCAAACACCAAGGAAAGGAAGCCATAATAATTAATTCTTAATGCAAATTATAATATGCTTTTAAGAAAGAAGAAGAGATACGAATAATTAATTTATTGTGAAAAGTGTGCAAATAGTGTCCGATGAGACTCCTCTCTCTCTCTCTCTCTCTCTCTTTTTGAGAGACATATTCCGAATGTAATATAATAATAAAGTCGTAGTCTGTGCAAATCATCACAAATTTGAGAAGTGTTACCAATTAAGGTAAAACAAAAGCTGAACAATACGCTCCGAAAGGCCCATCCACCTTTGGATAAAGTTAAAATGCAATTCAAATATGAGCGAAGGTGACAACAAATGCATTAATACTTCAAGTGGAGCTCAATTATTTGAAAATCCACCTCCCGCTTCGGCTGTGGGAAGGCACGGATTCTATGGAAGCCAACCCTGGAAGCGGAATGCAATCCTCCGAACAGTGGGGCCCTCCCGAAGTTCAAAGAGCTACCGAATCGTGGATACGACGCCGAACTCCATACGTTACTAAAACCGCGAAGAGAACTAAAGATCATGCCTGTTGCAAGAGACCGACTGAGTGGGACAACAATTGATCATCAGTTTTAGGTATCGGCGAAGGGGTCACAATTCTTACGAGGAAGCTGTCCGTCCCTTCAACTGGGTAACAATAGAGACTGCTAGACCCGAGAGGAGTATATCTGCGGAGCAACTGACCCGGTTTGAGCCGGAGTTCAGCCATGATCTAACGAACATAATACAGTCGTTTTCGTCAAGTAGGCAAGTTTGTCAACACTATACACGCAATTCGATTCTCCAACTGCGCCTCCCACGGAAGAGATGAGAAAGACAACGGAATACGCAGGAAAAACAGGCGTGCAACTTATTATTGAGACAGGCGTTAATTCTCATTATGTAGCCAGGGAAAGCTCAGACCATAATTTTAGGGGAATGGCTCTGTTCGACAACTTTAATTTTAAGAACTTGCTCACTACGAATAAAAATAACACCCCAACCTTTATTCTCAGGCGAAGAAAGGAAATCTTAGATATAACAATATGTATTCAGGCAAAGTATCGGCTTGGCAGGTGTTATTAAAGCATTTATTTTCCGATTTGAGGTCCATCGACTTCAAAGTTAACATCAGTAGTCTAGAGCAACCAATGTTTAGGAACAAATCCGGAATGAACTAGGACACATTTGTAACTGAACTGGGTAGCTTTCTGACCACACATTCAGTTGACCCGTTAAGTTCTGCATTAGATATCGACCCAGTAGTGGAAAGAATCACACAATGAATTTGAATAAGCTTGTGCCATTTGAAGTTGCATCATAGAATACCATGGATGAATGGAGAATCAGAAAAACTGGTGCGAAATTCTAACAGAGTGTTCAACAAGGCTGTAACAAGGTTTAGTAGCGTCAAATTTTAGATAAATACCAGACCGTATTTCGTGAATATAAGTAAAAACTCAGGAAAGCGAAACACTACTCGTGGCGTATATCCACGCCACCCACTTCTTTGTGAATATCTATAGTAAATAGAATATAAAAATTAAGAGATGTTTATAGGAAGACTGCATGCAAACCACACTAATCATGCAAGATTCAATAAACAAAAAATTATAAAACGCATAAAATTCCGTAGCTCATAGATGGCACTGTTTTCAAAATCAATGAAACTGTAAATAGAGCATTTGTAAGTATTTATACAAATAATTGCTGAGGACGCACTTATTTATGCTTTAAATGTGTATTTTAGAGACAAGAGACAAAAGGGGCATCCGACCGACAGAAACCGAAATATTGATTTTCATATTCGCATTCCCATGAAATGTACATATATAAATGCTGATGTTTGGGGGCAAGAGCGAAACTAACTGTCATCGAGTTTACTTAACGGTAGGCCCAGGAAACGAGCTGTTTCGACAGGGTCGGACTCAAGGGGAAGGGGTGTTAAGGCAGTTGGTTTCAGGGGGAATGAAAAGAGGTGTTTAGAGTCATGCGGGAACTCGTTGCGTGCAGAAGATAGGTTAGCTATGTCGGGGTAAATTCTGGATAGATATTTAGTCTGCTACAGTATTCAGAACGAAGTTGCGAAATGGTAACACGTCATTCACTGGGAGGTAGTCAATGAAGGTGTTGGTGGCTCCACTGTGGATGGCGTTCAGTGCTTGTCGGAAGTTTGTCGCGTCCGGAGATTGGTCGGCAAATTGTTGAACATCGTCGATGTACTGTAGGAATCTCCTCTTGATGTTCCTAGGAGGTGGTTCCGCTCCGAGCACGTGACCGCAGGGGTGATTTTGACAAAAGCAACTCAGCAAAAACTGCTTGGAGAGGAGTGCGTTGTACTCCCTGACTGGCAGCACATGGACCTCACTATGTAGGTGCTCGATTGGAGACACCAAGAGGCATCCCGTGATTGTCCGGAGTTCAGTGTTCTGACAAGCTTGTATCTTCCCCAACTGCGTTCTGCTGCATCCAGGCGACCATATTGGTGCTTTGTAGTTCAAGATTATCAAGGTAGATCGATTACCTTGTAAGTTCCCAAGAACGTTAGTCATAGAGACTAGCGACTTGAGGATCTTGTTGCGCCTCTGTACCTTGATAACAATCGCGGTCGTATGCGAACTGAAGAAATGCAAACTGTCAAATGTGACACCCAGTATTTTAGGGTTGTTCACTGTCGGAATTTTGACTTCATCGACAAAAAATATTAAGATCTAGTTTGTATTCCTTCGTCCAGTTGGTAAAAATGCTCGCTGTGGCGTCGGTAGAGTGGAGCGTTAGGCTCCTCGCAGTGAGGAAGCAAGAAAGGTCGCGGAGATAGGCGTTCACTTTTAAACACATGCCAGCGATTCCATTGCCCGACGTGAAAATCGTGCAATTGTCAGCGTATGAGGTCACGGAGACTCCCTCTGGTGGTTGAGGGAGTTTCGAGATTTCTGGTCAAACGCTCTTGACAAGTCCCACGCTCCTAGGGTGGTTTTTGATTTAGACTACGAGATATCTGGGCGTTTTTGACAGTAAGTGCTCTAGTTGGCTATGCACTTGGCGCTTCACTAGGCTCAGGAAGTGAGTGAAAGTGGGGAGTAACAAGGATTCGAGCGCCTTCACTACTGGGAAAAGGAGAGTTATCGGGCGATAAGACTCCCTACGTTAGCTGATTTCCCGGGTTTCAGTAGTGGGACCATTCTTCCGATTTTTCACACATCGGGTATGTGAAGAGGTCCTGCCAGTCTGTCCCGTCGAGCCTATGTGTTTTAGCATCAACATGTTTATACCGTCTGGGCCAATGGATTGGATGATTTTGATTTGTTGATGGCACCTTGAACCTCCTCTTCGGTGAAAGTAAGTGGCGCTTTGCGCAGTCGTCGAGTAACCCGTCTTTTGATCTTGTCCACCGAAGGGTGCAGACTAAACGGTCGGCTAAGTATTTATCAAATTGCATTTTAACCTGGTCGTTATGTCTCCTCGGGTTGGACAGGGATTTGACAGTACTCCAGAGCTTGCTCACAGCGGCGGAGAGGCTGCAAGACTTCAGGTACTCTACGTATTTCGTCCACTAATGATGACTTACGACGAATTTGTCGACGAAGTTGTCGAATCTCAAAATTCAGATCCTTTATTCGGAGATCATAGGGATCGACCTGGCGTAAGGTGTCGCGTCCGTTGGCTAAAACTGCAGATTCCGCTGGGAAATTTGGGCGGATTTCCGCAATTCGTCCAGCGGGAGTGAAGTGGGCGGTAGCAGCAGCGATAACCTTGTGGAATCGCCATTCGTCACCGAATACGTCCGTAAGAATGGGTAGTGCTGTGAAGGCGTTTTCGGTGAATTCTGTGCAGCCGTCCCAGTTAGCTTTGTTAAAGTTAACGAAGGAGAGGTTGTCCCAGTAATAAACTCGGGGGGATTTTTCTAAAGTGAAAATTATAGGCAGGTGGTCTGATGCAAGAGTTAGCATAGGTCGACAGGTCATGTGCTGTTTATCAGACCATCGAAACGGATAGATCAGGAGGATATAGAGCAGTTCTGCTGCTAGGAGTTGCTCTGTTGATAACAAATCATGTTTTCTACCTTCCGATCCAAACAGGGGATACTCGAAAAAACAACCATGCCCGGATATAAAAATCCGGGTCTATTCCGGTACCGTAGAACCGGCTGTTGCGGGATTTTAATATAAATGCCATTTTGTTGAGGCGAAAATTTTTAATGAAACTGTGAATAAGTATATATGTAAATAAAGTTGTGGTTTTTAATATTCTAATAAGGCATTTTGATAACAACTTAATTTTACCTTTTAAAATGTGTCGCTACAACAGTTTTACTTTGTGGTAAAGCAAATTCTCGACGATAGATGAATGAGGATATAGATGGTTAAGTCATAAGCTAAGTGGTAGACAAGCCATGTACGACGGGTAAAGTGTAAAAATTTCTCATTACATCAGTTGCTGCACCTCATATATCCTGGGGTATTTTTCGAAAAAAAAAACCTGAGCTGAAGAGAACATATTGAATGTAGGGATTCCAAAGCTCTTTCAATTTTGAACTGCTATAAAAGAGCCTTTGCTCCAAAGTGGGGACTATAATCCCAAATTGTATATTGGCTGCATAGAAGTTTTATTCGTCTTTTACTTATATATGTTATATTGGGGAGATAAAGACGTTTTCATTCCACTGTAGGGAGCAATGAACCAACGACTTGAAGCCATGGACGTTAGAGGGACACCTCAGGTCTGGGAACAAAAGCAAGAGGGCGTACCACAAAAGTCTTTTAAGGTTATGTTTATGGTGGACAGACCAAAAGATATCTTCCAATGCTGTGGATTTCACAATGGACTCAATGATGGCTTAACTACGGCCACTTGCAATGAGGCGCTCTTGCGACATCCCTTTTCAACCAACCAAGCTGAAATTAGATTAGTTGCGTAAAATTCAAACAACTCCGTAGTGCCTCCTTAAGTTTGTTGGGTTCCCATTTCTGAGGAAAAAGTTTACCAAACCTACATTAAAAAATATTATAATATTTTACAAAGTATTTAAAGAGCAAAAATCTTTTTTGGGAATAAACTGTAATAACATAACTGAATACATATAAAAAAGGAAACAACACTGACATATTTAACGTTTATTTGAGGAAAACATGTACGATAGTATTATTCAAAGTATTGCCCTCCTGAAGCGGATGAGACAAAACTTCCCAACCGCTGTTTTCCAAATAGTTTTTAACTAGTCTTGAAACATGTGGTCGGACGTTGTCATTAAAAAAAAAAAGGTATTGCCTCGTGTCTATTCACTCTCGCTTCAATTTGATGAGTTGTTGTTGGAAGCGTTCCCCATTAATGGTTTCAGTAATGGTTTCACCCAGTTTTTGAAGCTCATAATTTATCACGCCCTTCTGATCGCACCAAATGCAGAGAATTGCATTTTCGTCATGGATGTGTGGCCCTGCCGTTGATCAGGCTAGTTGGCCAGGTTTCACATATGATTTTGTGGGTTTGAGATTGTCGTAATGGATCAATCTTTCATCACCAGTAACAATCCGATGCAAAAACGAGTTGTTTTTGTAGCGTTCAAGCAGCAAGACGTCTATCAACGTCTCTCGGCTTCAATTCATATGGCCAAAAGTGCTTTTGAATGTATTCGTCTGGTTTTGAACGTTTTGAAATGGCTGCTTAAGTGACTCCCAAAGATTCTGTGAGCTCTTCTTGAGTTTGGCAACAATCTTCATTAAATAATGCCTACTGTTCCTAATCTTACGACTTTTTTGACCGGCCATGAGGTTCTTCGTCTTCCAAGCGAAAGCACCACTTTTAAATCGTGCAAACCACTTTTGGCACATTCGCTCAGCTAGAGCATATTCACCATAGACTTCCACCAAAACAAGATGACTTTCGGTTGAGGTTTTCTTCATATTAAAGTAATGAAGAACTCCCCGCAAAAATCGTTTTTCAGGCACAAAGTTTGATATATTTGAGTGAAAAATTATTGCTGTTTATGCTTCAAATGAATGACATGCATTCAAAAAGACGGGCAGGGACAGTAGCTTTCCAACACATGTTCGGAATATTGGAACAATCGATCCTGCTGGTTACGTGAGCTCTTGGCAAAACGTCTCTATTTACGTTGCCAATGCATTACTCAATAATACATGTTAGGATACATTCCTTGGAAAAAGTACACATTATGCACAACTGCGCTTGCGCCATGTGGCGTACATGATTTTGTGCGATTGAGGAAAGAAATGGAGATTACATCATTAACCCCGGCAAGCCTCCATAGCGCTCTTTCTTTCACTTGCAAACGAGTCCTTTGAACAAAACTACGATTCCTATATGCCAAATATTTAAATAATGAAGGAATTATAAAACTATTAAAACAAACTCTCATTTAAACCGAAATACATCTTATTTTCAATCGAAGTATTAAATTTAGTACCATCGCATATTTGTTGCATCTTTATTGTTAGATTTTCATTATTGTGAATGCAATATTTAATTTTTTAGTACATTTCATCTTAATACACAACAACTTGCAACAAAATCCTATTTGATTACTCGATAAGCTTTTTGGCTTTAAAATATCTGCGTAAATATAAAACTTGCCATGTAGCTAGACCAAGCAAGCAACACATGCTAAATATGCTGAAAAATAGTACCCGACTGTTGGTTTTCTCTGCAAATATTCGAAGATTGAAAGTATACGCAAATGTTAACTAATTTTAAGATTTACCATTTGTATCTCTCATTTCTTCTTCCCGTTTCCTCATTAGCGCAAAGTCTCTTACAATTGAGTCCGATAAGTCTTCTAAACGTTTTAGTTCCACTTCCATCGGTTTTAGCTTTGCTGCTTCTTGTATCTAAAATGGAGAAAAATGTTGTTAGCATTGGTTTTATTAATTTTAATTACTTAAATTACACTAAACTTGGCGATACAATTTCTTCTCCTATTTGGGAAAGCGTCTAAGACTGCCTGCAATCAGATTTTATGATTGATTTGTTTTTGCTTTTTACACCGTCCTTATGGCAAAGGCACATTAACTTCTCAGATATACTTCAATTACTAATGGGATATCAGAATTATTAGTACTAGAATATCGTGTGTGAGAACAAATTCTTATTTATGTAACTCATTGCATTATTTGATTTATTTGACTAGATATTCTTGGATTTTATCTTAATATTTTGTTATCTATAATAAAGTAAAAAAACAAGTGATATCATTGAATATTTCATGCATGCCTGTTCAATGTTTGAGGCACGATATACTACATACATTTGTATTTTTCAATACAGTTCTGAAATTTGTTTCTACCATCATTTGTTAACACTGTTGATATATATTTCTGTTTCTTAAGTTGTCCCGTATTAATATCAAACAAAAAGAAAACAAACAAAGTTAAAAAGTGAATTAAAATAAAATAATTAGAACGAAAGACGAACGATTAGACGAAAGAACATCAAAAATCAAAACATTGTCCGAACAATAATAATGATAAATATATAAATTAGCAACGAAAGTATTATCGAAATCCAAGTAGTTATGACAAAATGGAAGTTCAGCGTCTGTACAACTTCCTGTACGCGCCGAGTTGCCAGCAAATAGCAATAAGACACCAAAGCGCTTCCAAGAAGACCGAGAAACGCACACGTAAGAATAACGCAACGCAAGCTAAATTACGCAGATATATAGGGTTAGCTTTAGCATAAGAATTTAGATGCTATTTGGATTTGTTAAATAAAGGTTTATAAAACCTCAAATTCATTTTTGTTTTTTTTATTATTCACCGTGTGAATAAAATTAACTGACGCCCAATCAGGGACTGGTACGTGAAACAATACCGCAAAACAGTGGGTAACTTCGCGGAGTTCAATAACATTTGTAGCAACCCATTAAATCGTGGAACGAGCAACTCACGGATTAAAAAGAAAAAATCCGTTTCGTTCCGTAAAACCCTGATTTTGGGTTCAAAACTTCATCGGTGGACTATACATTCTACCAGGTTCGCCCGCAGGATAGCTTTAGATCAGTACTAGTCGCAGGATCTCTAGTAAGAATCAATTGAGACTAAAAAGGACGACATCGGGACGGTCAGCGAGAGTGGCCACATCAACTACCTTAATGTTAGTGAATAAGAAAATTGCTAAAGAATTAAAACAAAAAAACAATTTACTAATTGTTGAACAGTTGAAACCATTATTACCTGAAAAATTTAAGACGATAATTGATATAAAAATTCTGAAGTATAAGAAATAACCAAAAATATAATCAGAATCGGGTTGATTATATTACATAATTAGTTACTATTAAACCATATGTGAGGTAATACTACTTTACTATTTACAACAAACTCTCATTGTGATATAAACTCCATAATTTTTACTTTTTAATAATTACACGTTCTCTGAACCGTCATTGAATTAGTAGTTCTGTGTTTGCTTTATGGCCAAACAAAATAACTTAATCAGGCCTTCAATACTTAGTGCAGAATCCATAAGAAACCGCCAGGAAGAACAAGCACAAAAACGGTCGGGAACGTAGGCCGAGCTGCTCTTGCAGCCACGATTAGTGAAATTATAACGCAACAATTGCCAATGTTATTAATTATTGCACCAGAGCATGCTAGGAATTTAGGTGACCTAGATATGGTTCCAGATATAGTAACCAATACGCGCATTTTCAGGCGACCCATCAGAATTCAGTTCCTTGAAAAAGGCTGTAGATCGTGTATTAGAAGCGTGTAGCGCTTATAAAGGTACACCAAAGAACTATGGCATCTTACATACCATACGTAATAAAATAATAGGACATGTCGATATGACATTGGAATCTTACAATATTCCACTTAATTGGTGGGAATTATTCCACTTAACTTGGTAATTTCCAAGTGTCTGACACTTATTTCGCGGACAAACGCGACATTAACACTCTTGAATACCAAACGACTATGTTAGTTCAAGCCTCTAATCAATCAGTGGAAAAATTCCACCAAGCAGTTTATAAACATTTATCCCTCATTTTAAATAAAATTAGTTGTATGGGATTAGGAAGAGAAGCGGAACAATTAATGACAAAAATGTACAGAGACAAAGCTCTAGACACTTTTGTGCGAGGGTTGCGAGGTGACCTGCTCCGTCTATTAGGAATCAAAGAACAGGAAATTTACCTTCAGCACTACATTTGTGTTTGAAATTGAAGAATCGAACTTTTCGTGCAAACCCCGCCGTAAAAAAAGGTCAAACTGGCACTTTCAGGAACAAGAATTCCAAACCTATACCTGCTGCACGCAATATTCAATTTATAAATAGACAATAACCTCCAGTCCCACCAAAACTTTTGACCAAGACCAAGTTGACCATGGTAACAACACTTACGAACTCCACGATAATACCTCTCTATATTTTTTAGAATAAGGAGTTCCTCGCTTCCATATTTTGTGTGCAAGATGGGGAACGGACAAATTATTAAAGTTTTAATAGACACAGGTTCGAATAGGAACTATATCCAACCAAAACTCGTAAGCAACCCAATTTCAAACCAAAAATCATTCAACGCTATTTCCGTAGGAGGCAACACATTAATTACACACCATAAAGTAGCAAATCTCTTTAACATTCTTGACGCAGAAATAAAATTTTTCCTGTTATCCACATTAAAATCTTTTGATGCCATCTTAGGCAATGATAGTTTAAAAGAACTAGGTACTGAAATCAAAATCAGCAAAAATATTTTGACCCTTAAAAACGGTGTCAGAATCCCTATCAAAGAAAAGCGATTCGAAGCCGTAAATACCATTATTCCTAGAACATCCCATTTGTAATTGTCAACAAGTTACTCAAATCATTTCCAGATCTATTTGCTGACCTTAATCAAAAACTACCACCACCGACCACGACCTACCACCTACACAACTAATGTGAAGGCAGCGATACGAACCTCGTCTGACACCTCAGTTTACTCAAAGTTCTATCAATATCCTATGACACTCAAGGACGAAGTGAATAAACAGATAAAAGAACTTCTAGAAGACGGATTAATCTGACCTTCCAAGTCACCGTACAATTCACCAGTGTGGGTTGTACCTAAAAAAAACAGACCCATCAGGAGAAAAGTATCGCATGGTTATAGACTACCGTAAACTTAACAAAATAACCATTGCAGACAAATACCCCATACCAGAAATAAATGAGGTACTTACCTAATTAGGCAAAAACAAAGTATTCTCTGTTTTAGACCTTAAAAGTGGTTTCGACTGAATTCCGCGAAAAAACAGCGATATAGAAAAGCCCGTTTTCTCTGTAAATTACTCTCTCTCTCCCTCTCTGAAAACACGAGTTTACACGACTCCCATTTGGTCTCAAAAATGCGCCTTCAATTTTCCAACGCGCATTACATGACATACTTCGAGAACATATTGGGAAAATATATTTCATTTACATAGACGATATCATCATATTTAACAAGGGTGATGATACCCACCTAAAAAACTTGGGCATAATTTTTCAAACTCTACAAGATGCCAACATGAAATGTCAGTTGGATAAACGCGAGTTTATGAAGAACAAGGTCGAATATCTCGGATTTGCTATTTCTGATCAGGGAATAGAAACCATTCCAAATAAAATCGCAGCGATAATAAACTATCCCTGAAGTTCCCTAAGTTAGCAAAACCCCTTCTCTTTTAAGAGGAGAAGACGGACATGTGTCCAAAAGAATGTCATCTAGAAAATTAATTATATTAAACAAAGAAGCACTAGAATCGTTTAGAAAATTAAAAAGTAGCTTTGCTTCGAAGGAAATAATCCTAAACCTCCGTTACCCAGACTTCCATAAGGAGTTCCATCTGACTGCCGATGCTTCTAATTTCGCAATAGGAGCTTTCCTGTCGCAAAACAATCAACCTATATCATTCCTTTCTAGAACACTCTCCAAGACGAAGAAAATTACGCGGCTAATGAAAAGGAGATGCTAGCCATAATTTGGGTACTCAAAGCTCTTAAAAACTACCTAAACGGTAAAGCAAAGGTTAAGCTTTTTACAGATCATCAATCTCTAACACATTCTCTGAGCAGCTGGAATTGAAATGCCATAATCAAGAGATGGAAAGCCTAACTAGAAGAATATGATAATGAAATATTTTATAAAATAGGGAAAAAGAACGTTGTCGCCGACGCACTTTCGAGAATACCAGCACAACAAATTTATTCCATTCTGCACAGCATAGCGCTGAAAGCTCTAGCCACGATTTGATACCTAATACTGAAGTTCCGATAAACGTATTTAAGAATCAAATATTCATTTACAAGGCAGACAAACCTGACTATAAATTCACTATTCCGTTTCCTACTTACCACAGACATGGGATATACCGACTAGAGTGCACTTCAGACCAACTAATATCAGACTTAAAAAAATACCTCAACCCTTCAATAATAAATGGTATTTACAAGACCGAATATTTAATGGGAAAAATTCAGTCTTTTTACCCAAACCATTTTAAAAACATTGGAACACGATTCTCACAATCGAGAGTCGAAGACTTAACTAACGAACACACAACAAGAGGAAGAAATTCTGAAAACACACAAAAGAGCTCACCGCAATGCTTTAGAAAACAAGAAACAAATATCAGAATATTTTTATTTCCCTGGGATGAAGCAAAAAATTGCAAACATAGTGAGATAATGCAAAATCTGTAAAGAATCCAAGTACGATAGCCATCCTCCTAACCCAGAGCTTAAAGAAACTCCAATTCCAGAATATCCCGGTCACGTACTCTACATTGTCATCTACTCAACCGAACGGCATCTGGTACTGACGGCAATAGGCAAATTTTCTAAATTAGCTCAAGCCCGAATCAATGAATCGAAAGCCTTAGAAGACGTTAGAATCCCTTTGCGCGATATTGTATCTTACTTCGGAGTCCCTAAACATATTGTAATGGACAACGAAAAAACTTTTAATTCAGAGTCAATAAAATTCATGTTAGAGCAACTAGGTATAGAAATTTATACTGCGCCACCATACAAAAGCAGAGTTAACGGACAGATAAGAGCGCTTTCACTCACCATTGTGAGAAATAATGAGATCTCTCAAGAAAGAAGACGTTCATAGAGACCTCAAAGAACTTTTAGACAGAGCAGTATACGAATACAATTACTCATTTCATTTGGTCACGAAGAAGCGACCTATAGAGCTATTTTATGGCAAGAATGTAACAACAGACCAATACGAGAAAGCTAGACAGGACAACATTGACAGACTTAGGATAAAACGAGACGCAGACTTATTAAATCACAACAAAAACCGGAAAAAGATAATTAATTATCAACCGGCACAGATTGTATTTGTGAAAGTAAATGTTAGGTTAGGATCGAAGCTTTCCGCAAAATTCAAAAAAGAAGTAGTAAAAGAAAATAAAAACACCACCATAATAAGATAATAAGAAAAACAATTAATAAAAGTCTTACCAAAACTTAACACTTACAGACTATTACTATGGAATATGGCTGACACTAACGGAACTATGAATATCACGAACTACAACCGCACAAATTGTAACAATACACAAAGGACTCGGAAAAGTACAAACATCGACGACTAAATTAATACATTTAATTGACCTTAAGCAAATTCAAAATACATTAGATCTGTTATACGATAGCACTGAAAATAGTCTTAAACGCAGTCAAATATGTGATACTATTCACGACTAGATAAACACTACTATTTACACATTCCAATCAATTACAGCCTTCCCAAAAAACGCAAAAATAGATCTTTAAATTGGATAGGCTCAGGCTGGAAATACATAGCAGGTAGTCCAGATCATGACGATTTAGTAATGGTAGAACAAAATTTAAACAATCTCATTGGCAATAATAACCAACAAGTCACCATTAATAATCAATTAGAACAGCGGATAAACAAACTCACATCAATATCAAACGGTCTCGCAAATTATATACAGAAAAGTAGTTCAATTAGTATCGAAACAGCCATTAGGTTACACAATCAGATTAGATTATTAAAAGAAGAAAGAGTTAACGTTAAATATTGTAAACACGCTTTTATTAAACGAAGATGAGTTAATTGAAATAGAGAACATTTTCAAAAAAAGTAATACCCCACCCCCATCGATTGAAGAAATGATGGTTTTCCGATGTTTCAATTCTACACAATAGAACCACACTCTTATACATTGTTAAAATACCCAAAATAGACAAAACAGAATACCAAGTCATACTTGTAAAACCAATAGTTAAAAATAATACCATTGTACACCCAAATTCAAACGAAATATTTGTACACCGAAACCTCACATATGGCATTCCAAAAAATTGTAAAACAATAGTAAATATAAAACTATGCAAAAAGAATAAAATTGTTAACATAAGTAATGTAGATTGTAGATGTATAGACGTGTAGATCCCTAAGCTAGTTAAGGGGGAAAGAGCTCTGTGTAGTTTTTGCAATGCTGACCACGTAACAGAAGTGGAGGAAATCGATGACGGCATTATTCTACTAAACGACTACAAAGGTAACATAACCTGGAATGGCACAGAACTACATCTAGAAGGCACCTATTTAATACAGTTATTAAATGGCTCGAGGTTTATCAACAACAAACGGTTCAGCAAATATACAGTTTAAACCGCAAGAAACTGAACGATTAAGGATCTTATCCCTGGAAGCACTGGAGGTGCTACATCTAAACAACACAGCACAGCTGCAATACATAAAAACACATTCAATGGCCAACAGATTCACTCTAATAACGCTTTTTGGCTTTGTTCTTAAGACAGCACACGTACAGTCAAAAGAAAAAGAGTATAACATTGTAGCTAGGGCCTACGCCGGTCATGGAAACGAAGGTCACCGCAATCATCACACCACCAAACTGTCAGCGATCAACAGCGAATGTGCAATGTCCGCTAGCTCAGTTCAATAACATTCCCTACTTATAGAGAGCGCTTGAGGACAAGCATAAATTGAAGGGGGGAAGAGTTAACAACGAAAATGTTAACGAAATGCAAGTAGTTATGACAAAATGCAAGTTCAGCGTCTGCCCAACTTCCCGCACGAGCCGAGTTGCCAGCGAGTAGCAATAAGACACCAAAGCGAGAACCACCGAGAAGCGCACAAGTAAGGATAACGCAACGCAAGCTAAATTACAGATATATAGGGTTAGCTTTAGCATAAGAATTTAGATGCTATTTGGATTTGTTAAATAAAAGTTTATAAAACTCCAAATCCATTTTTGTTTTTTTTATTATTCACCGCGTGAATAAAATTAACTTATACAAGTAAAAGCAACAATAAGCCTCACTCACTAGCAAGGCTTACTTCGAGCCGGCAAAACCTTCACTCCGCAACGGTGAATGATGAGTCACCGGTCAACTCTACACTTATTAATATTAAATATGTAATATTAAATGCCAAGCGATTCGCTTTATTAAATTAAATAACGTCGTTCCCACAGGTCATGGACTCACCTTCTTCCATTACTATATCTTGCTTCGTGTACGAGATATTTATATTAGACTCAACTAAATGAACTCAAACGAGATATATGCGATATAAACTCAAACAAAGTGGCTTAATTAAATATATTGGGTATATGAAGAAAAATTTAACCAGAGAAATGGAAATCACTATATTAGGAATAAGGGGTTTAGACCACGGCTTGGACCGGTTTCATGCATATTTAGCGCTAAACCACTTTATGTTTAAGAAAACATATTCATTTAATTTCTATTAAAATATTACACACATGTTGGACATAATCGGTTCAGAATCAACCGGCAAATCGGAAATAGTTATATCTGGTATATTTGGGTTAGGGTAGGTCAGGACTGATTGCATTAACTTTTGTCATTACTCAAGTACACTACAGAACATGTTTCCACGCAATTTTGTGAAGGTAACTCACACACTGGCCGACATATTCCGCATATTCTGCTAGAAAATTCGTAGACCGATTTCACACATTTTTGGCATTACACCGCGGTGTTCCAGTATTACACGTTCACCTAATTTTGGTATGATATCTTACATATAGACCTATGTATATACCGTATAGTCAACCGGAAGCCTCGAATTTCATTACGATATCTCATATATTTACCGTTATATATGGTTTAAAACCTATCGGAAGATTGAAAATTTTTATGTTAGGTATATGGGGGCTATGGGAAGTATTTGCCAGATTTTCGCCATTTTTGATACCAGAACGCAGTATTATCATGGAAAGATAATCCCAAATTTCTTTACAGTATCTTACAGATTTACCGATTTTTTTGGTAAAAAGTCATATAGCAACGCTGAGGTCCATATATTGGGTATCTTGTAGCTCCAAAGTTATATGCCGATTTCGACTAGTCTTGCGCATGAGATCGTATATCTGGAAGGCACTATTTGTAGAAAGTTTCATTCCAACGTCGTAATTGCTGTTTGATTTATCTACCTTAAAGTTAAAGAATCAGATTAAATTTAAAATTGTGTTATATGAGAAGTAGGCATGTTTACTCTGAGATTTCGCCCATTTTCACAAGGTGACATAAGGATTCAAATTAAACGTCATGCACCAAATTAGGTTACAATTAGTTAAGGCGTTCTTGAGATATGTGATTTAACCTTAAAGTGGGCGGTGCCACGCCAACCGTAAAAATTTTACACGGATTCCTTGCAGCCCTTCCGTACCATATTTTCTGTAAGATTTACTGTTTCTGATGTATTTCTTCAGCGATTTAACGCATTTGTAGCAGTTTTCCACATAACCTTTGTATGGGAGGTGGGCGTGGTTATTATACGATTTCACGCATTTTCTCAGTATATGAGGACATTTTAGAAAAACTTGTTCACAGCAAGTTTGAATGATATACGATTTGTGACACATGTACATTAGGACTGTTGGGGGCGGGGCCATGGCCACTTTTACATAAATTTTTGCCCACAGATGCCCCACCCTACTAGGATTCTCTGTACGAAATAACACGCTTATATTTTAATTTTTTGCTTAATTATAAGACTTTTTCGTTTTTCTCTACAGTTTACTGTGCAGAACGTATAATCTTACAAGTGACAAAGTTTTATCAAAATATCTTATTTTTACTCAAGTTATCACTTGCATGGACGGGAGGATAGATAGATAGTCATTCGGATTTCAACTCGTCTCATCATCCTGAGCATTTATATATTTATATGTCTATATCTAACTCGATTAGTTTTAGGTATTACAAACAACCGTTAGGTGAACAAAACTAATATACTCTGTTGTAACATGTTGAGGGGGTATAAAAAATACACCTGTACACCATACACTTTGATATGAGAATTCTAAAGTGAACGAAATCGTTAATTGAGGTATCTTGATGGGCAAATTAGGGACTTTTCTAACAAAATTGGATTAAATCGGTTAACAAATTCGCTACCCATGGAATAAATATATATATTTCTCTATAATATAAGGACTTTCATCTTAATTTAATGTAATCTACTGTAACCTCTGTAATTAGAGAGATTATGTTGATTCCGGCACAGCCCAAATTTTCCTGTCTCCTTTATGTGCCGATTATTCACAATTAGCTACATTTGAAGAAAAGTTGCACATAAAATATATTACAATGTTATAAAATACCAGAATACCACTTAAAAATATAAAAACTAAAATTTATGGAAAATCGGAAAGTTCCATGTATACAATGGAATTGAGGCAAGAAAATTAACTAATGCCTAAGTTAGGTATAGATAAAGTAAAGATCTAAAATTCTCTAAACTAATTGGTAACAAACTAAAAATTTAAGATATAATAAATGTAAAGTGACATACAGTCATGTGAAAAATAATAGGGACACCTACATTAAAATATTTTAAAACCCTACTCTGCTTAAATAAAAAAAAAATATTGGTCAGAAATTACATAAAACTCGAATTTTCTTTGAATGTTGATACTTCCAACATTTGCAAAGGACTTAATGCAAAAGATTTAAAATCGAAAAAACCATGGAAAGTACCTTATCTGTCAAAACAAAATGTTTCTATAAGGCTACTTTTTGCTCAAGTGGAGAAATGGCGTAATATCCTATGGTTAGATAAGTCTAAATGTAATATGTTTTATCCTGACTGTGATGCACATGTCCGAAGACCAACGAACACCGCTTTCAAACCACAATACAGTTAAAACCATTAAACATGGAGGAGGATCCGTCATGATTGAAGAGACAATGACAACAGCTACTTATAGCAACATTTTAAGTGAAGTGATGTTACCTTACACCGAAGATAATATGCCGCTTCGATGGGTGTTCCAGCAAGACAATGACCCAAAGCACTCATCGAAGCTGGTAAAAAATGGTTCTCAGATAACATTAGCACTTTAAGCTGACCTGTTCAATCGTCGGATTTAAATTCAGTTGAGAACAATTGAGGCGAGAGTTGAAAGTAGCTTGGAGTGGTAAAAAAACCAACCAATAAAAATGCCCTTCGGTCACTGGTAAAGGAAGTTTCGGAAGCTATTCCCCAGGCCACATCCCATAAATTGGTTGAATCTATGTCTCGCCGATGTTGGCCGTTATATAATAAAGACTTAAAAATATTTAAAAAATTTATAATTAAAATTTTTTTCAATAGAACTTTAATTTTTGTAAATGTCCCTATTTTTTCACAGCATAAAATGAGATGAGCGATTGAAATAGTTTTTGTTTTTCCTTTGTGAATAGAATTCGACCCAATTCTTTTCATTAGTATAGTATTTACACTTGCTTTTTTAAAAATAAAAAACGTACTCAGAAATAAATGAAAATATTTGTTTTCTTTCGATTTATATGACATATCGTAATTATCGTCCCTATTACTTTTCACGTATGAATTCACTATGAATATCACTTAAAATATCGCTGAATGACTGGTATCAATTTTTAAAAATTACAGTAATTAGAAAAACGATGAATTTATAATAAGTGTATTACGCATTACAAAGCTTATTTACTTCAACAGTTTGTGAGGAATCGAATTAAAACAATAAATAATTAACACGGGACGTAAATTTAATATTTTAACTTTGTTCAAGAAATGAGAGATATTAAAATTAAACTGGTAAACTTAATTTACTCAATGACATGTCGACTACATGATTGCATCAAAGAAAAAGCCGATATACTAAATATTACGTTAAAATTCGTTTTTATTTAAAAATTTTTTTTGAATTTTGCAAACAATTAATTGACAGCACAATATTTGAACTAATGTACATATTCTCCTTTTTTACGACTAATTTTTGACTTTTACTTGTTTTTAAGAACATTTTCCAAAAATTAATTCACAACCAAGTCCTTCTAACACCTTTTCATACATTGTGAAAATGAAATCGGATGATGACCACGTCCTCCTGTCATACAAAGCTTGTGTTGAAAACTACGAAAAGTGCGCAAAAACTCGCTGAAGGAATACGTTAGCAGTTTTAGATCTTACAGTAAAGATGGTACGGATGAATTTCGTGTAAAAATTGGACAATGGGTTCAATCTGTTCTCTTTTAGGTCAAATCCCATATCTCAGAAGCGACTTGACTGCTTTCAACCTAATTTAGCCTATCATGCTCATGTTGCGGTGTGAAAATGGCCGAAATCGAAATACTTCTTATATAGTACAATTTTAAATTCAATCTGATTCTTTAACTTTACGATATATAAATCAAATACCAGTGAAAATATCGGAGTAAAACTTTGCACAAATAGTGCCTTCAAGGTCATCTTTAAAGCGTCTGATGCCAACTATGTGAATCTCAGTGCCTATGGCTGACTATTACCGAAAATATTGGTCAATCTGTAAAATGTATTATTGACAGAGAGAATTCTTCTAATAATAATGTGATCTTGAGTCAGAAATGGGTGAAATCAAAATCATCTTCCGGTTGACTTTATACGGAAGATATCGGTCAATCTGCGCGATATCGTATGATATTCGATCTTTTCTGATAATAATGTGTTCTGATCACAAAAAAGGGATGAAATCAATTTAATACTTCCGCTAACCCACACACCTAATATAAATATTATCGAAATTCCGGCTGACTTTATAACGCGTATATCGGCCAATGTGTAAGATATCTGTGCAAAATTAAGTAAACTTGTTATCTTGAATATACTGTAAATTGGTGACGAAAATTAGTGAAATCAATCTTACGCTAACCTTCATATACTACATATAAAGATTAGATTATATTATATATTCTAGTGGACTCTAGTCCTCTACCGTATAAATTGATTAACAGAACGTTTATTTTCTTTAACCACTTAATGCAACAAAATAATAATTTGTTGTTTTTCAATAACAAACTCATACTTTCGTTACAGATATAAGTACATATATTGATTTATTAGTTCTGATACAAAGAGCAAAATATTATGTACGACATCACAATTTTTAGTTTGCCAAAGATGTGAAATTGCCAATTTTTTCCCTTTTCAGACAGGTGCATATGCAACTGTCTGTTTAACACATAACCAAAACATTGGTCAGTTCGATAATGTATTCGTTAAATTTTGACATTGTATAACTTTAAGATATAACTAGATATAAGTTAACAGGCAATCATTTTAAGTTTCTTTTGTACATTTTGTATGTGTTCAATACATTTCCTTTGTTACTTTGTTTGTTACCATTCTAGTTACTAAAATACATTATTTATTGCAAAATTTATTATTTATATGCACAACCAATGAAGGTTGGTAAATTTATATCCCTATTATGGTTTACAACTCGACTGAGTGGAATTGAAGTTAAAGAAACTCAACTTCAGAACAACTGACATTACGAATTACAACTAACTTCAGTTGAATTTCAGTTGAACTTCCATTGATATTGCCAACTTAAAAAAATAAAGATTCTACAGGTATTTAAGCAGTTAATGGATGTGAAAAGAAAAATTAAATCAGTACAATTAAGTTATTGCGAAAGACTGAATAAATATTAAAAGTTAATAGTCATAGCTGTGCATATAAAAAAGATTTAGTCTTTTTCCATTGGCATCCATCGGAACTTCCAAGCAAAAGTTGTATTTGCAATTGAATGGCTTTATAATAATTTTTGTTGCAGATTCATAAGTTATTTTCGTTCAAATAAGGAAGTAATTTGATTTTTCTAAATTAAATTACCTTGTTTTATCTAAGTATTTGCAAAAAAAAAAAAACTGATTAAAAATATATTAAAATTATTTAAATTTGTTTATTGATTTTTTAATTTTCTATTAATATTTTTCCGAAATAAACTGCACTATGTTCAAATAGAACTGTAGTTAGCAGTTGTCGAGTTTTCATATTCTTTGCAACCGTACAGACACAGAATTGTAAACGGTAATGCCGCAAAAAATTTAAGTTCAATAAAACTTCAACCGAAATTTTTTTGACCGGTTGAGTTATATCGATAATACCGAATTCCAAAACTCCAACTAAACTGCAATTTATATATAAAGATTATGCTATTTGTGTTATGTATATAATATACACCGAAACCAAATTGATATAATCTACGATTTCTTTTTACATCTTATGTAATTGCGAAAATAAAAATCCATAACCATTTTTATACACTAGTAACAGCAATCTAATAGTGTTGTTTACCTAACGGTTTTTGTAGCACTTTAAACTAATAGATATATTTATACAATTAATCAGTAAGATCCGCTGATTCCGCATGTCTGATTGTCCGTCCGTCTGTCAGTGACTTGAGTAAAAATTGAGATATATGACATTGAGAAAAATTGGTACAAAGGGTAGGAGTAGAGTAACAGTAGGTAACAGAAAAAAAGTAGGGTAAACAAAGTAGGGAGGAGCATCTCCTGTAAAAAAAAGGTTAAAAGGGGACGAGGCCACACCTCCTATTAAGTTTAATTTACGTTTTCCACAAGCTACTAAAGCTCAAATAGACTTGCTGAGAATATTTCTGTCTACCACTTCATACAGTGTGAATAGGTGAAATCGGATATTAACCATCGATACAAAAGTTATGTTAATTACTAAAAGTGTGTTTCTTGGCAAAAGAAAAATATCAAAAGCAATAAATTTTAGGTACAGTAGTAGTAGGGTTGCATGTGACTCAGTGTAAAATTTGGGCTATGAGCTTGGCACCACTTTTATTTAAAATTCTATATCGAAGCAACTACTCGACCAATTGGAACCAAATTATGTAAACATTCTTAAGTTACGGATCGAAATTTTTTAATTTTCTTACATTATTCTACTTTACAATATACATATTTAGCACCAATGAAGAGATCGGGATAAAACTTTGCATAAAATGTACCTGATTCACCAAATTCCAAATACCAAATTCCGGTACCAAATTCTTGGAACCGGATAGCTTTTAAGGTCCCCAAGGTTAAGATACCCAATATGAGAACCTCAGTCCCTATGGCTGACTTTATACCGAAAATATTGGCCAATATGTGAGATAGCTTAAAGGGTGTAAATTATAGTTTAGTTTGATGCCAAATTAATTATTGTGATATTTTTGCAATATGCATGACATTTTGTAGATATATTTTCTTGACCTCCTTGGTCGAGCCCCATATCCCTAGTATAATTATTTCCGCCCTTCTGGTTGAATTTTCTCTCAAATAATGACTTTTGGGCAATATATGCGATTTTTCAAAGAAATAAAGTGAATATGTTTTCTTGACCATGTGATTTATAGAATTTCGTCCCTTGTGTGTATTCCACTAAGATTGTCATCCAATAATAAAACTTAGTGATATGGGTATCCGCTTAAACTTTACAGAACGCTAATATGATGAGTACGTGGTGTGTTCAAAAATGACGGGATTGTTCTTCGGCTGTGTTATTCGACTTTAATAGCATAGTACATCATGAATTCTTGTCTCAAGTTCAAACGGCCAATAAGAAGTACTACGTACAAGTTCAACGGCGTTTGCGTGAAGCAATCCGAAAAAAAAACGCCCGGATTTGTAGAAAAACAATTCATGGCTTCGTTGCTTGTTCGTGAATTCTTGGCCAAAAACAATACTGTAACGATACCCCAGCCTCGATATTCGCCAGATATGGATCCGTGCGACTTTTTCCTATTTCCAAAAATAAAGAGAACCTTAAAGGGCCGACGTTCTACAAGTAGAACGCCTACCTTTAGTAAAGTAGAACAGTTATAGATGACATAAAATGACAATGCGCATCGCTGAAAGAACAAAAGACTATCCCAAAATTCGAGTTTGAGAAGTGTTTCTACGATTGCAAGAAGCGCAGGCATAAGTGTATAATATCGAATGGAGACTATTTTGAAGGCGACAACATTAATGTAGACAAATGAATAAATATTTTTTCAAAAACCGAAAATTCTCGATTCCCTAAATTAATTTTAGTATAAATATATGGGGCATAAAGCAAAATTTAGTAGAGAATCTAATTGAGTCCACGGCCTACATTATAAGTTAATAAGATATAGTTGTATCCTTTCATTTCATCGAATAACAAATATTGAATTATTACGCAATATTTTTGAATTTAAAATTTTGTCAACAACTGAAAATATTTCCCCACATTTGACTCTTGCGAGAGTATAAAATGTTGTGTTAGACCCGAACTTAGTCTTTTCTTATTTGTTAAAATTAACTTTGTATTTGCGACTAAAGTGTGTAAATTAGCTACTCTTTTTTTATTAAGAAAAAAGAAAATATCATATTTAATAATTATTTTTGATTTTGTATGCATATCGTTAAACTAATAGAAAACGACTAACTAATATTCAAATTGGAAGAAGCTTCGCAACATTTTCAGAGAATGCACTTAAAAATATGTTCTCTGTAGGAGACGAGGAGTTATTATTAAATTGTTACATTACTTTACCTTGGGATGGTCCTGTGTGCATAACAATCCGTATTGGTGAAAATTTTCGATTTTGTACGAGTGGTGTGCACATAAATGACGTGACAAAAAATAAATTAAAATTGATTTGCGCTTCGTTTATGAAAATTTAATACAAAATAAAGGTCGAACAGAATCAAATAAAATTTTCAACACACAAAATAGCTTAATTTTGATCAAAATAAAAGACTACATTAAACTACAGATTTTTTAACTAAATTAACCTACCTAACTCTGGAAGCTAGCAATTGATGACGACTCAAAGTTCTATCTTTTCACAATACGGAGCTCTAGAAATGTAACACCAAGTTAACTGTGGCAGTTTGATGATGCGCGTGTTTTGTACGCAGCCAGCGTTGGAAATTTAGTCTATGTTAAGCGAATTATGAATAAAACGATGTGCCTCAACTTATGAAAAAAAAGTGCCGACAAGCTCGGAATATGCCAAGATTTTTATTATTACCCCTTATTTACATACCATATACATATTATATATGGCTATATTTACATACATATACCCATTATTACCCTAAATACAAATTATCAATAGTGCAGACCAGGCTGATATGGAATTGCACGTATTATATGGAACCACCGGCTCTGTCAACTGATATAACGATCGGGAATTCACTAGCTTTGTCGGGAAATAAAATTAACAGATCACATCAACACCTTAGAAATGCATCTTTGGAAAAGTGAAATAAAATCATACCGGAAAAACGAAAAAATAAATGCGAAATCAAGGTGAGCTAAGATGAATGCCGTACTTAAAGAAAATGGTCACTTTATTAATATTAAAAAGGTAACAAAGGATTAAAATAGTATAACCAAATATTTTATACTCGCAATTTTCAAATATCAAATCCGAGGGCATATTTTTAGTGTTAACAAAGCTTTACATTAAAAAATTCGACGAAATTGCGACTGCATTTTAACTATACTGGTATCTTACCTTACAAATTGACTGATGTATATAGGATATAAAGTCAACCCAAATTTTTAAAAACCTTATATTAAGTATATGGGGGCTATGGTAGGATTTATTCGATTTTGTCCATTTTTGGCATCACGACGTGTTATTACCATAAAAAGATGCTTTCATAACTTCACAGTCTGACCGATATATATGATTAAAAGCCAATCGGAAGTTTGAAAATCCTTATATGGAATCCTTATATTATACAAAAGAGCAAAATATTATCAGACAAAGATTTTCTATGAATTACAATAATATATCTCTCAGATTAACCGATATTTTCAGCAGCTTGTAGCTTCCGGATAAAGTAATGTTAAAAACGTTTTTCAAAAATGTTTGACACCTTTGTTGCATAATACTTTCGCTAAAAATGGAAATATTAATCCGAATTGACACCCCTATTATGGAATGCTACTGGATTATAATTGCCGATACACTTGCGTTGGATACTACAATAGGCTTTTACTTTAGGGAAGGCTACTGGAGGTAGTGTACTTAAAAACGCAGATAACTACCCCGAGTTCGCCTATTGGGAAGCACTGTTCAAAGTAATTGGGAGCATTGCTCAAATTTGTGGCATAAATAGTTAAATGAAATATAAAGAGACCGACAACAATGACGTTAATTAGAATTTAAAATCCTTTAGAAGATTTGAATAAATTTGTACGTTAGTCATGAATTTGCTAAATTTTTATGCGTTAAATGTACATTGACAATTAATATTGATAATTTTAAAGAATCTGTAAAATTATTTACTAACTATCAATTTCTAAGAATACAGCACTTAGGCACAATAGTAAACAATACTTTAATCATCTTAACGCATCAATAAACAATGAAAATTCCTTAACAAAAAATTTCACGATGAAAAATTTTTAGAGTAAATATTACATGAAAAATACGTATTGTGTAACGGGTAACGATTTTTTGAAGAACAATTTCAGTAAATTATGCAATAAGAAACGTTCGTAAAGAAATAAAAGCAAAAAAAAGTTATAAAATCAACAAAAAAATAATGAAGTCAATAAAAAAAAGCTAATACAAAAAAATAATGTATTCCTCCAAACTTCACCTCTTGTGAACTTCTTGTACATGAAACTTGTACCTCCAAAATTCACAAAATAGTGCAGGTCAGTTTTCTGATTTTAACATTTCTACCTACTATAACGAGGGTGGATAATAACCGATAAAGTATCCAAAATGGAGACTGCCGACTCAAATGCCTGTGGTGGGTAGTCGATATCCGCTCGTCATGTAAATATTTGAATACTGTTGTCGAACGGTAACTATACTCGAGCCATTACAGATATGTAATAGGGGTGTAAAAAGAGGATGATCCAAGTTCTGGTGCAGCTAATCCTCACATACTCTGCGCTCATCGTCGACAAGACTGTATATTAAAGAAGTGACATTATATTAAATATGTGGCAACACTTCCAACTGTAAAGTTCTAAGATTTTTGGCTCTGAATTTTGTGCATTTTTTGTAAGATTCATTTGTGATATAAGTATTAATGTTCTTAATTATATATTGCTGTGCTTTTATTCAAAGTGTATATTAATAATTTTTTAATTTCTGTGCCGAGGTTGTTGCTACGTTTATAAATATTGCAATTTGTTAGTGCGTACACAAAATGTTTTTGTTTTATTTTCTACCTTTATTCACATCTTTGTTGCGTGCTGTTTTTTGAATGTCTCAGTGCATCTAAAACTGCTCGCTATATTTTCTCTAACACTGCCTGGTTTCAAACTTGGATTAATAATTGTTATTGAATTGATTGATTTCATTTTTAATAATTATTTTTATATACTATACAATATATATTAGATATTCAATTACTTAAAGGTTGTTTTATTAATATCACATTTTGCTTTTATAATCATGATATTTAATTTTCCAAATTGTAATATTAAAGGTCCGTCTGATTGGTTTGTTTCACGTTGGCTTTGTGATGGGTTTGCCCATCTTAAATGTGCTGGAATGCCAGGTAGAATCTTAGATTCTATTCATGTTGGTAATAGGTCGACTGAAATCGATTTATTTAATGTTTATGAGCAGACACGCAGTGGGTTCAATGAAACCGGCAAGAGCTTGAAATCTTCAACGCAAAATTTATTTATTATGAAACATTGTTTCAAACGTTTAAATGCCTAAATGATTCTCATGAAACATCTAAGACTGCCCCTAAACGTAAACATCCGTTCGATGAAGAGTCAACCAGTTCTTCTGTTCAGAAGAGTAGTTCTCGGCCGAACATTGACCCTATTAATATTTTTCTCACCGTGCCCTTAAGGTGAGAAAACTAGTACGTCTAAATAACTTACTTCCTCTAAGACTCTACCCAAAGATTTTAAGAATCAAAACATTCAGGTTCCTCCCTTAAAAACTCACTTGCACTTTTCAAAAAATTGGTTGTAATAACACCCAAAAAATCTTTATTTATTTCTAAATTCGCCAATGATACCTCGGTTGATGACATAAAGTTTTACATTTCATCAAAGTTAAAAATTGAAGATATTCAAATTTAGTTATGAGAGAAACATCGCTTCTTTTAAAATAGACGCATCTCTTAAAAAATTTCAAGTGATTCTTGAAAGCACATTCTGGCCATCTGTTGCATTTGTATTTGAATTTGAGCATATACTTAAACTGACTGAATCAAATGTTACTAAAATACCTAAATAAGCCGCAGAAATGAAAAACTAAGTAGTGGAAATTCGCTGAGTATTTATTATCAGAATGTTAGAGGTCTTAATACAAAACTGAATATTTAAACGGAACTAATTTTAACGTAACTGCTCTTACGGAAACATGGCTAAAGCCTCACATTTTTGATAATAAGATATTATGCAGCGGGTTTCAAATATTCCTATGTGATCGAATGAACAAAATCGGAGGAGGTATTCTATTTGCAGTTCACTCTTCTATTTCATTAGAAGTTCTTGTTCATAATACCGTCTCATTTGAATCTAAATGCAATAGAATTTATATTAATAGTTACTACATTTATCTAACATTATCATATATACCCCCCCGATGGTAAATAATTCCGATTCCATAATTGATCTGGGTGACTTCGATTTACCATACGTCTTATGTCATGTTGTCGTTGATTACATTATACCGGTTTGCACTTGGTTATACTTCAAAGAGTTTTTAGAAAATATATCTGAGTTGGGGCTTAACCAAATTAATTTAATTCCGAACAAATTCGGTAAGCTATTAGACTCAGTGGACTGGAGTGATCCTATTGTTCTGCGGGAGGATTCGTATCATCCTACTTTGGAAATAACTGTCGAAATCACAGGCAATTTATTTAACAATATCATACAATTTGTAGCTTTTGTACTCGGTTTAACTTTGCAAAAGCTAACTTTAAAAAGTTGAATAGGGAACTTTCTAATTTAACGTGGCTAGACTGCAATATAAATATTGAATTAAGTGTCTCACATTTCAATAAAACTATTACAAATTTATTTGAAAATTGTTCCTAAATTCATTGTTATTAAAAGAAAAAACACAATTGGTTCTCTAAAGAGTTATATAAATTAAAAAATAGACTCGTGCTTTTAATCTTAAAACAAAATTGCTTAACCTGTCAACTATTCAAAATATTCATCACTACATCAGCAGTATTCGGATCTATACAAAACATTTTATAATAATTACATTAATAAGGTTAAAAAAGAAATTATATTGTAACTGAAATTTTTTTTACGGTTTCGTTAATTCCAAACGTAGGATTTCTAAATTTCCGTCCGAGATGAAATACAATCTGTCATATCATGTGACAATCAAATATTTCCAATATGTTTTTGTTAATTCTCCTAAAAAATTTCCCTATCAGTATGAGTTCCGTCCGATTAACTCAATTAATGCACCAACTATTTCCGAAGAAGACGTCTTACATCATGTAAATAAGTTAAAATCATCTATTTCCCACGACCCTGATATACCATCGTGCTTCCTTAAAAATTGTGCCAAATATATCTACTTGCCTTTGACAAAGACATTTAATTTCTCTCTTAAATAATGTATACTTTCCTCAATATGGAAACAGCAATTTATAATCCCATTGCATAAGAGTGGATTTGGGCCATTCTTTGAAAACTATAGGGGAATTGCGAAAATATCGGCAATACCTAAACTTTTTGAAGTTATTTTCACAGATCAAATAACTTTTTTGATAACTCCATTGATTTCATGTTCTCAGCACGGATTTCGTAAATGGAAATCTACATTAATAAATTTTCTTGAATTTCTGAATCATGTATCAGAGGGATGATATTCAAAATATTAACCAAGAAAATTGATACTCTAAAATCTAACAAAAAAACAAAAGTTGCGGATAATGAGCAACAAAAGCTTTTACGTTTGCACCCGTACTAATCAGGCACTAAGTATTTAGCATTAGTTCTTACTTACCCCTTCGTAGCTTCTTGTCTCCACTCCTTTTTTAGTAACTAAACTAACTTCCTGTTCAATTCCTCTTTGATCTACAAAGATTTACAAACTAGAATATTGAACGTTTTATACTTAACCTACTTACGTGGCGGAACTTTCGAAACGAAACAGATTTCATATGTTTCAAAGACCTCAGACATGAAAGTAAATTTTCCTTTCGTGATATGCTCACCCTTCGATAATATATGGCCTTTGGTATCTCGAGCCTTAAATAATAAGTTATTCATATACAACATAAAATTCAAATACATTTTTTTACGAACAGACTTACAATGTAGTCCATCAATTGTCCCGGAACAGTAGTCACTTCATATTCTCCCTTAACTAATTGGTTAGGTTGAATGTCTTCCTTTAAGCACTTTTGCGCATTTGGTTTTATATTAAACATTACACCGACGACAAGAGTATAAGTGCTAACCAGAACAATTAATTTTAACAACATATTTATTGGCTTACAACAAGCTCTGTGAGTTGGCGTTACAAATTTCTGAGAGTGCCAAATTTATCGTTGTATTCATAATCGATATATGAATCCAAGAAGTCACCTATCGGTTAAATCAGAGATAAACTAATGTAACATTTGTCAATACGCTGTAATCCAACAATCGGTAAAGTTAAGAACGGTTAAGTCGGGTACTTGTTCCGTCAGCACGACAGTCAAGTATACTGTAACGGGTTCTCTTAAGTAATCGTACAAATTGAAACTCTACCCTGAGTTCGAACACTGGATTGTTCAATTAAAGTCACAATTTAATGGCTATACACTTTTCTTTATTTCTTAGTTAATAACTTGACACTTTGTTACTCGCTATTCGAGCTTGAATTATAAACTTGTACTTAACTTAGCAACACTCTCATTCGAACTGTGTCTTGCTGCCACTCCAGCAGCCCTTGTATAGTAGATTGTTACCAACAGATCATCTCTCGAACATTTTGACATTCTGAACATACTAGTTTCTCTATCTGGTTGATTCTGGCGGCTTATCGCCTATTCTGTTCGGGTTCGCTATAATATCACTTTTCAAACATTCTGGCAACCACTAGTTTCGATGTCTGGTAGACAATACATAACAGGATTTTTATGCGGCCAAGGTAGCATTCCTCATAATTTGGGGCATGTTTTCTGCTCCTACAACTCGGAATGTTCGAGTGGCGATGTGTTGATAACGATTAACTACATAATGACCGGAGTGGTAGCAGACATAGTTCTAATTAGAGAGTTGCCAAGTAAACTGTTAAGTTAGTAGTAATCGAACTCAGAGTAGAGTTTCACGTTGGTGATTAATCTAGTAAATTCTAGCAGAAAGAAAAAGTCCCATAATAGCTATTTAAAAAAATGGCTAAGTTTCATGAACTGAAGATTCAATAGTTAAAAGAGGAGCTGGAGCAACGTGGTTTGGCAACAAATGGATAAAATCCGAATTACAACCTTCAATAACCTTGGTGTTGACAAATATGTTCTTCAAACGGAATTAGAGTAATCAACAACACAGATGGAGGAAAGACTCAATGTTAATCAGAGGTGATGGACATGAACACGATTTTATCTGCAGTGTCGTAGATATCGTCACATATGTTGGCACAACAATCCCAATTGTCTTTACAGTTGAAAGAGCAAGAGGCACCTACATATATCGTCACAGATGTCATCGCAAATGTTGGAACAGCAAGCTAAATTTAGGTAAAGTAAAGGTAAATTTAAAGGTAAAGCAAAAACTTCATTCTTTGACGGTACAATTCCGTTCCAGGTTTTTCAGCTTCAGTTTGAAAACACGGCAGCTGCTAACAATTCGAACGCTGAGGATAAAGTCGTCGCATTATGCGTTGCATTAAGAACGTCTGCAGCAGAAATCTTACAAACCATTACCAATTGCAACTAGAGTAGTTATGAAACGTTAACGGGTGCTGTAGTGAGCACGGGAAGCAGATCTTTCATTGAGTTGCTAAATCGCCCCCCGAAACCAATGAGTAATTGAAAAATTGGGAGGTTAGGTTATTTGATTCAGATACACAAATCCGTGTAGTCCATCGAAGATATAAAAATTCAGAGCTTCGACAATGGAACACGAAATGAATGTACGCCCTATGCTGCGTTAGCATGGCCAAACTTGATTCCTACTTCAAACTACTTGAAACTTGAAAAATTGAAACTGCATGCCTGCTTAGTAATCGAACATTTAAAGCTCAAGAAGTAGAAATATAAGAATACACTTGGGTGAATTCATTACCTGAAAAGATGGATGAAATACTGAAAAAATCTCCCCAAACGCGTAAGAAAAATTATGAGGTGGTTGTTCAACTGCGGAGAAAGCGGTCATATTGCACGCAAATGTAATATTTAATATAACGGCGTAATAATTCAACTGAACGCAAACGCAAAGCTGAGGAAGATCAGGCAGCTTTCAAATCAAACCAATCGTTAAACTGAAGCGAATTAGCAGAAAAGGGCACGGACTGCCTCCCACAATTGAATGCCCTGTAATCTCCATCTCGCAAATTAGAAGGAATATGATTAACGTTGCTGTTAGTTTAATTGTGGACGGCAAAACCAGCATATCGATTGTGGATATGGGTGTGTCACATTCCATAATTCGATCTGATGTGGTTAATAAAAAAATAAGTCCATTAGCTGGAACTAAGTTACGTACTGGAAGTGGACAAGATACTCGAGTTCTCGGGGAAGTAACGAAATCGTAATTGGAAAGGTAGCCGCATTACAAAATTTCACAGAGGCAGGTATCGTCGACGAAATTATAATAGTAAACTTTTTAGCTAATCAAGTCGATAATCTAAAGCTAATCAAGTAATCAGTCGATTCAAACAAAACTCTGTGTTTGTAGTAAAAAGTTATCAGGGGTAAGGATAGAGGTGACCTCTGACGACCGTTTGTTTATTTTCAAAGTTTTGTCGCTACTCAACTGCTTTATCAACAATATAATTTTGGTCCGCTTATTACAAATACATTAAGGGCTTATTTACGTAATACAATAACATAATAATAATATGTGTTTACATTCAAATTATACCAATTTTTAAACTCTCGCAACATGTTGCAACAGAGTATATCTAATATACTCGAGTACATATAGTAATCGAGTTATATATAGACTTATATATATATATATATATATATATATATATAAATGATCAGGATGAAAAGACGAGATGCAATATATATATATATATATTATATATATAATAATAATAATAATAAAAATAGTAATAATATAATAATAATAATATAATAAAATAATAATAATAATAATAAATAAATTATATAATATATATATATTATTGTATATATATATATATATATATAAATAAATTAATATAATATTATATTATATATTATATATTTTTTGTTATATATATATATTTATAATATAATCAATATATATAATAAAATATATTATAAAAATATTAAATGTCGGTATATATATGTATAACAGATCAGGGTGAAAGGACGAGTTGTAATCCGAGTGACTATCTGTGCGTTCGTTGATGAAACTTCATACACGCGTTCTTTGTCACCGTAAGACGGTTGGTATTGGATGAGCGTAAGGGTAAAGATATCTGAATAAAGCTTTTAATGAATAGTACGTGTAAGATATGCCATCTCATGCATAAAAATAGTCGAAATCGGCATATAATTTTTCAAGCCATCAAATACCCAATATATGGACCTCAGTCTTTATCTGACTTTTGACCGAAAATATTGATAAATCTGTAAGATATTGTAATGAAATTAGAGGATTCTCTTTTCAAGGTAATATTGTGCTCTGGTATCAAACATAGGGAAAATCGGGTAAATACTTCCCCTAACCGCCATACAGCTACTGCTAGGATTTTCAACCTTGCGGTAAACTTTATACCACATATTTCGGTACATATATGAGTTATCCCTGTGAAATTTAGGAAGCGCCTCTTTCTGATAACAGTGTGTCCATGTCCTTAAAATGGATAAAATCGAATGGAATAAATACCTAATATAAGGTATTTGAACTTCCGGTAGGCTTTATACCACATATTTCGGTCAATATATAAGATATCTTAACAAAAGTAGGTGAACGTGTAATATTGGATATATCATAATTTAATGCCGAAAATGTGTAAAATCGATCAACGAATTGAACCAGCTCCCATATACTACATATAATAATTTTCGTTATTCCAGGGTGTGACTCATGTTCATAAAATTAAATGGAAGCATGTTCCCTAGTGTAATTGAGTGATGATAAAAGTTAAGTTAATCAGTTCCTTCCCCTAGCCCAAATATACCCTATATTTTGATTTACGAAATTCCAGCTGACTTTAAACCTTATATGTTGGTCAATATGTGTAATATTTAAATGAAATTCAGTGGATGAAATTAATTTTGTTTCTTAATATAATATGGTTTCGCGCTTAATTTGAATGGAATCGGTCCAGACTATGGTAGGAAAAACTCTCTCTCTCGTCTCTCACGTCCACATAATTGCGTTAATCGAAAACCTATAAAGTGCTATGACTTTGTTGCTTATTCTTAAGTTGTTAAGTTTTTGCTTAAGATACAAAGCTGTAGTTGGATACAAGAAATCACAGTAGGGCAGAGCATATTAAAAACTTTTCAAAAAATGGGTGTGCCCCCCAATAATTTTAGCTACTAAAACTGTATCAACCAAACTTGCTCAGACACAGTCTTTCCAGCCCCTCCTCATACACTAGGAAAATTAGTGAAATCGGATAATTTCCCCACCACTCATTCAAAGGTTATGTTGGAAACTACTAAAAGTGCATTGACTTGCTGAAGAAAAATGTCAGACACAATAAATTTCACGGTAAAGGTGGTAGGGAAGAGGTGAATAGGAATCCGTGTAAGAATTTGACAATGGGTGTTACGCCGCCCACTTTTAGGTGAAATCCGATATCACAAGAACGACTTTATTATTTTACTTTACTTTACCGACTATTTTTGCCGAATTTGTTGCATAGAATACCATAGAATTAGAACCATAACCACAAGAACTTCTCCCTTAACTAACTCGATCACCAATTAAGATATCGGAATAAAAGTTTGGAAGTCGAAATATATGTTTTCAAGCATTCAGTTACTGAACATGTTACTGAATATGGCTGACTTTTTACTGTATAATCTTCGTTAAATAGTTTTGTTACGAAAAGGATTGGAATAAATTCACGAATTTTCCTAGCCCACACATAGTAAATATAGTGATTATTATTATTCTAATGGACTCTATGCCGAATATATCGGTAAAATTTTAAGTTGCCCTAATAAAATTGCTCGGAAATATGTTCTCGAGAATATTTTAGTTGAATACTAAAATGAAATGCAATCAGCTTGTTTTTGCACTAGCGTATTTCTCAGTTGACATAATACTTATTTGAGCATTCCGCTCTTCTCTCTTCCTCTCCGAAATCCTTCAATACATCGTCATTAAAATGTTCATTCATATTCACCGGCAAACCTGATATTGTCTTTATTTGGTGGAAAAAAATACTTGATTGTTTCCAAAGTGTAGTTTGACGAAAAAACTAATTTTGCCGAGAAGTTTTATGTCATCTTCCTAACCTATGTACTTTGTTAGTTTATTGATATATGTTTATTGATATATTTTCGTGCAAATTTGGATCTGGTGATGAAATATTTTGCACTAATTTTATGTCTAGAAACAACTTTCTCTCATTATTGCTATATTCCTTTATTATTTTGAATTTAAACTGTGATGATTACCTGATCATTTTAATTAAAAAAAATTTAATATTAACAATGTGAAACTTGACCCTACACAAATTTTTGCAAAACTTAGTTTAGTTGTAGTTGGAAAAAGCTTCATTAGAAGTCCCAATGTATTATATAGTAGGTATGATTTTAAAATGAAATTTGAAAAGAACGACGGGTTCCTTTAGAACGTTGCGATTAGGTACAATCATAACTAAAGTTAAAAACGTTGCATTAATAATTTTAATATATCAGTTAAAATTGTAAATGTTTAAATAATATTTCACAGCAAAAAAATTGTGAATAGAAGTAAATATTATTTGCTAATAAAACAAGTTTTCTTAGAGTTTGTAAAGAACAAAAACAAAAACCGAAGACCTGCTATGAAAATTTAATTTTTAAGAAAACATTAAAGTATAAATAATGTAATGTAATAATAATGTATGGAAGGACTAAGATCGGGTACACTTTTATACTCTCGCTATTTACAAGGTTCAAAAGCTCAGAAATATTTTCAGGTGTTATAGTGAATTGATTACAATAATTTTTATTCTATAGCTCATAGCGTCAATTAGCTTTTTATTCTCCCACAACATGTTGCAACAAATTAGTTTTGTTCACTTAGCGGTTGTTTGTAACACCTAAAACTGATCGCGGTAGATATGGGGTTATATATTTAAAATAGATCAGGATGACGAGACGAGTTGAATTCCGAGGGACTATCTGTTCGTCTGTTCGTACGTCCGTGCAACCGATAACTTAAGAAAAAATAAAGGCATTATAATGGAACTTGGTGATGGTAACTTCCTTAGCACGATAAGAAGGTTGGTATTGCATTTGGGCGAAATCGGGTTATTCCCAGGGCCCTAAAAGCCGTTAAGCGAGAACCTATAAAGTGCTGTAATTAAGCAAGAAGTTAACTTCCTATAGTTGCGGTTCGACAACAGTTTACCAAAATTTACTTTACTAATGGATATCGTTTACCTAACGTAGGTAAAGTCGGCAGTCGCCATTTTGTGAATATTTTCTATTACTATCCAAGCATGTTATTGCATGCAAAAATGTTAAAATTAGGAAACGGCCCTTGAACAGCTTTGCGAATATTGGAGTTCGAATACAATGAATATTTTTAAAGAGAATATGAGTACTTCTTTTTTTATTTATTTGTGAAATTTTTTAACCAAAATGGATCTTCAAAAAATCATTGCTCTCATAACAATTTCAAGTAATTTTGGTACCACTATTGGGGAAGGCTGGGGAAGAAAGAATACTTGTGATTCGAATTAATGTGTAGCTTCGACGATTATCCGTTCGAAAAGCGATGGAGTACGGGATAAAGTTCGAGCCCTCTTAAATCCGACCGTCAAACAAACTAGCAAAATATAGTGGCTGAACTTGTGAAAATATTGAAAATGCCTATCACATCTTCACACGCATTTGTATCTTACAAATAAGCTCAATTAATGATGAAAAGTATTGAAATTAACTCGATAATCGCACAAGAGCTACCTAAAAAACTTATGAATGAGACTTCAGTGAAGATGTTCAAACATGCTTTGACCACGTAGGGCTTTTCTACATTACTGTAATATACTCAAAAGTAAAAGAGAAGTAATGCAGAGAAAAAACTACCGCCCAACTTCGCTTATCGCGTACTGTATTTATATACTCTCACATTTTTTATACGAAACATATTCAACTAAACAAGACAATACAGTAGAAAATAAGTCAATATAAATACAACTATACTAACAGAGAATTTTACGCAATAACACAATACAAAGTAATTAACAAATATTGTTTACACGCACCCATACATCCATATACAGATACCCAAATGTACATATCCATCCCACAATTATACACGACACACAGTATTAAATTTGCAACGTTGAGACTAAATCAAATTTTTTCTTTCTTTGCAGAAAGTGTACAATATCTGAGATAGTTTTAATATGCTTTATATAAATATAATATATTAATGTTGAAAGTGACTTACTCCGATAGAGTGCTATCATTGTAAATTTAAATGTAAAATTCGAAAGTACCGCTTCCACACATTGTCTAAATTGCCTAAAACAGGCACTCATTCTCACCCCAAAACTTTTAATTTAGCACAAACAAATAGTTAAAAAATTCGTCTTTCGAAATTTGAAGACCACGTTAACACTACATCTCACAGACAATAATCCTGGTCAACCATTTTTAATTTTCATTGCTAGATAAAACTAGTATCACTGGGAATACTAGTTGTTGGCATGACATTTTCATAAAATTATTATTGAAATTATGTCGAGTTTCGAACTATTGAAATTCTTCAAAACCAAGAGATGCTAAACGAAAATTATAATGAACAAAAATAAATTAAATTACCTTATTTGTTCATAGAAGGTTATCAGAAAAATCAAAAAGTGGAAACATTTATTTTTATTGAATCTATATTTGGATAAAGAAAATGCTTTATAGTTTGGAAACGCCTGCATTGAAAGTCGGTATGGGGGGTCTAGACATTTTTCTGGGCAATTTTATTAAAATTACTCACACATTGATCGACACATTCGGCATAAGGTCCACTAGAATAACGAAAATCGGTCTATACTACGACATATACTATGTAGGCTGTGACAATTCGTGGATTTCATCCATTTACGCCACCAAGTTATAGTATATCCAAGATTATTGAATAGAAAATTGACATCGATGATATGCGATGTGTGGAATGAAAACAACGATGCATCAAAAGCATCGCTTTAACGAAATTAAGTAACGCAAAGTAAGTTAAATGTGTGTTTGCATATGTTCATATGTATCCACGTTTTCTAAGGGTACCATTGAGCAAAATATTATTGCATTAATTCGAAATGTAACAGTTTTTATTAAAGCATTTAAGAGTTATGTTGTTCAAAGTAACAGTGGCTTATAAAAATAAAATAATAATAAGTGAAGCAAAACTAAAATCATACTGCAGAAAGTTAAGTTAGTTTTTACAAACAAATATTTTATTTTTTTTGTTTTTAAATTTTTATTTTATTTTATTGAAACGCTTATGTTAAGTTGTGTTATTCGATGTGGGTGGTGAGAAATCTAGCTCGGTTTGACCAACGACACTTAATTCGCCATTGTTTTCAATTAAATTATACTGAAACAGCACTTTTCTTTTTTGGCTCCATTTTCATTTGAAATACTCACAATGTTTCTGCTTTTTCTACTCTTCACTTAAATTTTTGATTTTATTAAATTTAAATAATTTTTATTAGTATATTTATTTCTTCTTCTTCTTCTTCTTCTTGATTAATTTTTGAGCTATATATTAGTGCTTTTAATGCTATTTTGCCGTGTTTTAATTTGAAGAGGAGATCAATAATTTTTTATTTTAGTGCTGATTTATTTTTGCTTAATATAATGTTGCGATTAAATGTCTAAGTGTCTAGTGTCTAAACATTGCAATTTGTTAGAGCATACGCATATTGTTTTTGTTTTATTTTCTCTTTTTCTGTTTATTTCGTTTTCTACTTTCATTAACAGTACGTTGTGCTTTGATTGTCTCATTGCAGAAAACACTGTTTCAGTTTAAACCTGGATTAAAAATTATTGTTTTTATTGTTTTAAATTGTAATTGTAAAATTTTTTATTATTGTTTTCCATGCCATTCTCCCCCTCTCATACCGCGCTATATCAGTCCCGCGGAGGGGACCATTTTCATCGAGTACGACGGCAGTTCGATCTATAAGTTGTAATTTTATAAAGTTATGTTTAAATATTATAAAATTATTTGTTAAAATTGTTTAATTACTTAAAAAGGATCTTATGATGTTACATGTTTTTAGAATTTACCGTTTTTTGAATTTGTGCAAGCAGTTTTTCTTCTATTTTAAATATTTTTAGGTTCTCAACGAATGTTTTATGTAATATTTCTGTTCTAGATATTATTAGTGTTATTATTTTTACTCCATTCTGGTTCCAAATACTTTTAATTTCTTAGCCAGGTTCGATGAATTTTTGTATTTTTTCTGTAAGGTTTTTGTATAAAAATAGTATAGTGTTGTGGTGTCAGTGAGATTTAGTTTATTTGCTTTTCTTTATTTATATTATAATATATTATATTAGAAATATTTTTTTCTGAGTAATAAATTGAAAGTTTTATTTCTTTAATATTATATAAGTATTTATTATATGTATAATAATGATAATATATATTATATATTATTATAAATATAATATATATATAATACAAGTATTTATATTATACAAAATTATTTAATAAAAACAGCAACAAAAGAGAAATTCGAGATTAAAACTAAAAAAATTCAAAAATTACATATGCAAAATTCTGCGTACAAGAAAAATTAGGTGCAATAAAATTAAAGTTTTTGTGATTAAAACGAATATTATTAAGAAGTGGATAACTTCTTCTTATAAGATAAGATAATGACATAAGATAAGATAAGATAATAACTTGTTTTAAACGATTTGACATAGATTCCACTAACTACGTTGATTTTGCAGTGTTAATTTTTGACCTGTTGTTGTATTCTGAGAGTCCTATTTTAGTAAATCACTTATGTACATGATATGTTTTAAATCGGGATACTGTGGAAGCGTTTAAAATGTTTCTAGAATGCTGGACAACAACCACAACTTCATAGAATGGGAAGTGTGCTTGGGATCGTTGGCCGTTTGGAGCATATACTTGCACCCTAATCTATATTTATAGGCACTCGAATAAAAGTTCTGTTTTGGAACGTCTATAGAGAGTTTATGGACCATACATGGTTTTACGTTTCTCAAGTTTCTCACCCGGTTGGCGCTCACGCAACCTCGAACCATAACTTCATCTCCAAAATGTTTTATAGTCACTAGACGCGAGCATCGCGGGCATTATCTGGTACCTGGTTACTCCTTATAGCAGAACTCATTGGGCTTGTTTAAATATTTCTTGCCAAAAACAAGGTGCTTCTGTTGAATACAACCAATAGCTTTCTTCGTGCAACACGCCTGTGGAAGTTAGCTTTTTTAAGTTCTTCGTTCGGTATCAATACTAATAAACTTACGAACTGTTCCTTAATTTTATTAGCAATATTTCTTGATGTCAGCTTCGGATTCATACGCACTTGCTGCAAAACATCCCGCCTTCTACCAGTTGGGACTAATGCTGGTCGGACAAATCGCCGACAGGAATCATAGGTTTAACTCTCCTGAAAGGTATTAATAATTCGCAGAACTTATGAACATGTTCCGACGATGCGGGTCATTTTCCCGGAGAGTGTTCCTTATTTCAACAACTTTACGAAGATTTTTCTCTCCAACCACCAGTTTTTTCCTCTTTGCTTTTATGATCACTTGCGAACAAGCTTTTCTTTGGAAACTACACAAATATAATTGAAATGCATTACTTGTCAACACTTGAAACGCAGACAAAAAACTTTTATTGGAACATAAACATAAAAGTTTGGGAAGTACCAATTTCTGCTTTGTATGCACACTTAATGAATGCAGCAATTATAATTATTTTATTGGGTCTATAATTATATTTGTCAAGAGGTGGCGCAACTTTATTATTATTCCATTATTCCAACACTCCGAACATGCGTTCAAAAGCTATTGTTCTTGTGCGTCTTTTTCAGTATATGTCATTCATTTGAAGCGTAAACAACAATACTTTTTTTTTCCTCAAATATGCGGAACTTTATGCATGAAAAAGTGTTTTTGCGCTTTAGTTCTTCTTCATTACTTCATAATGGAATCATAACTCGATGGATATTGTTGCCAAACACAAAAAAAAGCTGGCAGAATCTTTGGGAGTCACTCGCGCATCTGGTCAATTCTTTTTTTTAAATAACTGTCGTACACTCCTTCGAATCATCGCCTCATTGAAAATACGCAGTTCACCACCGCTACTAGAAGATACAAAGGCCTAAACTATAACAGAAAGCTTGCCAAACTTTACTGGTATGTATAACATCTTTTCGTTGTAGACCTGTTTTCTCCAAACCTTGCTTCGTCCATCATGGCAATACATCATAATTTTTACCTCGTCATAAAACATAAAATGGTACCAATACTCTACTGGCATGTTAACATGGGAAGGCAAAATTCATATGACTTCTATTAAAGGAATATATTAATCTTCGTCTGCTTCCTGAGTATTGTAATTCTAAGCGATTAATTGTACTCGTAATTGAAAATTTTCTAAGTTTAGTTAAGCATAATAGCTTTTTCTGTTCATGTTTTAATTTTCGAGATTTGTGTGACTTAAAAAATTTAACACTCACATTATTTTTGGAAAGAAAATTGAAAAATATATTCCTGTTATTAAAAAATTATGTCCATAGCTTAAAACTGAATTTTCAAATTGTTCTTCATTTGGCAAATAATTTATTTGACAGACTGTATATAAACATTACAAAATGTTGAAACTTATAATCACTTAAGAAAAAAGTAAGATTCTCTTAGAAATTTGATAGGTGTCCATTATAGAATTGTCTGACGAAAGCTAGGAGCTTGTTTTTCTTGAAAGGGACTAGTATGTTATGCACTTTGAAGTGGCACCGTAGTTCAGTGTACGAGTGTACGAACATGTGTTCACAGAGTATAACAGTTCTGTTCTCCCAACGGTTGTTTGTAACACTTAAAACTAATCGAGATAGATATAGGGTTACATATATCATAATTATCACGATGACTAGTTGAATTACGGATGTTTGTCTGTCAGTCCGTTAGCCCTTGTAAGAGACACCTTAAGTAAAAAATCCTGATATCTTGTACACGTGTTTCTTTTATAATAATGAGGATCGTATCCCAGATGGCCGTAATCAAACTATTGTAAATGATATAATTAAGCCTTAAATTGAAATGCAAAACTGATATATGGTACAGTGCATAGAAATATGGAGGGACATCTGTGATTTCAGGTTTTAAAAAGTTGGAGTCACCCCCTAATGGCTATATATATCTCACAAACCACCAAAACTATATCAATCAAACTTGCTGAAAACAAGTACAAGATAGAAATTACGCTATCGTAATTTCATTAAGATATCTCGCTGATTGACTTTATATATGGTACAAAGTCAACCGGAGGTTCGGAACTTTTCATATTAGATGTATGGAAGTTTAGGTAAATATTGACCCGATCGTACCCTTTTTCGACACAAGGGCACACTGTTACCACAGAATGCTGCTCTCTGAATTTTATTAATGTATCTCACAGACTGCGCAATATTTTCCGTAAATAGTCAGATAAATGCACCGAGGTTCACATATTCGGTATGTTGGCCTTGCAAATATATAATCCGATTTCCACCCTTTTTGGGCAAGAAATGGCGAACATTTAGGGAACTTTTCGTGCACACTTCTATTCAAATACCTTTATTGGTGCTTGAGTTATATACTGTATAAAAATCAGATTGAATTTAAAATAGCGTAACATAACAATCCAAATATAATATTATGTCCCAAATTTCGTTTAAATTGGTATGGTAGTCCTGGGGGTATGGAATTTCACCTAAAAGTGAACGGTGCCACCTCCGTTGCCCAAATTACACACCAACTCCTATGGAGTTCCGTTGCACCTTCTTCACTGCAAAATTTAATGCTTCTGAGGTGTTTATTTGGTGAGTTATCGCACATGTAATGGTTTTCAACATAAGCTTTGTATGGGAGGTGGGAGTGGTTATCATTCCATTTTACTCCTTTTCCCAGTGTGTGAGGAAGTGCCAAAGAGATTTGCTCTGAGCAATTTTGGTCATTATGGCTTTAGTGGTTTGTGAGATATGTACATTAAGCTTATTAGGAGTCGGGGCCAAGCTCATATGTAAAAAATTTTCAACCCACAGATGCCCCTCTCTACTGTGCTTCCTAGTACCAAATTACATGTTTCTATCTTAATTTGTTGCTTAGTTTTAGCACTTTATAAGTTTTCACTTGTAAGCTTTCACTTGTTGTAATTAAAACTAAGCGAGTTAGATATTGGGTTATACATACCATGATGATCAGGACGACGAAAAGATGTCTGTCCGTAAAATCGAGAGTTTCAGTAAAAATTTTAATATCTTGATAAAACTTGGTGTATGTGTTCCTCGAAAGAGCTTGGTATTGCAGTATTGCGTAATCGAACTACTGTCACGCAATAAATTAAGACATAAGCAGAAATTTCGAAAGGGAGGGCCATCTGATTTTTATACTCTCGCAACATGTTGTTTATAATACCTGAAACTAATGATGGATAGAAAGTTATATATATAGATGATCAGGATCGCGAGACGATTCAGGATTACGAATGTCTGTGTGTAACTTGAGTACAAATTAAGATTCTTGATGAAGCTTGGTACACGTGTTCTTTGTCACCATAAGATAGTTGATATTGTAGATGGGTGTAATCGAACTTCTGCCACACCTTCAAAATGCCATTAATCGAAAGCCTAGAAAGTGTTTTAACTAAGCAAATAATTAAGATAGAAACGTGTTATGTGGTACGGGGGATCCTAGTTGGGCGCGGTATCTGTGGTTAAATTTTTTTGTAAAAGTGGGCATGGCTCCGCCCCCCAATAAGTTTAATGTACAAATCTGACAAATCATTAAAGCTCTATCAACCCAACTTGCTCAGAGTAAGTTTTTCTGAACTTCCTCATACAGTGGGAAAATTAGTGAAATCAGATTATACCGCTGCCACCTCCCATACAAAGGTTATGTTGACAAGTACAAAACATGAGTTAACTCGCTGAAAAAAACGTGATATTCCTTAAATCTTATAGCAAATATGGTATGGAAGGGCTGCATAGGATTCCGTGTAAAAGGCTTTCCATTTAAACGACTGCCTTCAACATAGTATCCAAAATCTAGCGTATAAGATATGAAAATAGATAAAATTCTTATAAGCTACTTAGCCTGCAACCGCCATAACCTATGGAATAAATATCTCTGTTTTGCTAAAACTTTTAATCTGAAGGTGATGCAGTGAACAGTAATTTTAATAACAAAATTATATTTGAAGTACCTACGGGTCGGGGGATAAGAATAACATGCGGAAGGGCATGCCTGTCGTAAAAGGTGACTAAAATTCATAAAACGCACTGCATTTGAAATAGACTTTGCTCTAAAATAGGCTTAGCCATGTCAGAAGTAGTGCTATAGTACTTAGCTTGAACTGAGTTTATAACACTCTTCGAGGAGCTGTGGTTTAATCCCTGAATACGGGTAGAGCTGTTGGGCGGTACAGCTCAGTGGGGAGTTGCATTGCAACCAGGTGTCGGACCCAAAGTACGCAGATTTTTTAGATGGGCCTCGCGCCCTATCAAGGTGGTAATTGTGTCCATTTCCACAATGCCAATCGGTACCATTGGTTTTTGGCAAAAAGCTATTACTGACGGGGCGCTGATCAACGCATTATATTGATCCGTTGTGTTTTTGAACACCGTGGAGTTAGGCTGTACATACGCAGGTACCCACGTAAAGCACATCGTTCAATGTCACCATGGAAAATGGGCGAAATCGAAGTACAACCACGAATACTTAACATATATCACAATTTTAAAGTGCCTTTGGTTTATGACCAATAAAAAGCGCGTTGGTAGCTTATGAAAGGTTTAGGTACTAAAACCGTTATATATAATTAAATATGCATAAACATATATATGTAAAATAAATATATATGTATATATATATTATTATATATACTATATACTGCATATATATATATATATTATTTATATATTATATGTATATATATATATACATTAATTAATAATGATATATAATATTTAACATATATGTTTATTAGAAATTTTAAATTTGTTTAATTTTCTACAAAGTATTTACCCGGAAAATCCACTCCACAAATTTTGTTAAATGCTTTTACAACAATAGGGGTTGACCTGCTGCCAAATTCTTCAAATGAAAACACGAAAAGCAAATTGTCTACCTAAAAATATTTCCATAAATTCTCTACCTAGTTTAGCTTGCTTTCATTAGCATAGCTCTAGGTAAAACCATTGGCTTCAAAAAGCATTAAGCAAAGCATTTTACGGAGAGGTTTTCAAGGCAAATGCTTTCAAGGCAATTCAACAAATTACTAATTTCTAAGAAATATATACTAAATATTGCAAATTATTATACTACATATATCTGAGGCTAAATATAAAAGCATGTGTGTTTGTGTACAAATATATACTATAAGTAAGAATACATTGTATTTATGCTCTCACTTATGTAAGATTATTTAGATAGTGAGCTAGCGGCAAAAAATTTTAATTTTTTGCGAGTGTTGCTGAAGTGTGCCTTGCTATGTGTTTATATCATCACACATTTGATATATGTACATCTGCCAAAAAGACTCAAGGAAGACCATAATAAGGAACCACTTAATCAAAAAAGAGTGCAGAGCCCAGGAACAGCCAGGAGGAAGTTCGACTCATAAAACTGTAAATAATGCAGACAATTATTTTAAATGCTTTGGTAAGAATGTTATTAATTAGTTAGTTGTTAATATGAAAACACAAAATCCAGAAAGTAACGCTAATCGCAGATTAGATCCCGAGTTACGTTTAATACGGGATACTATTAAATATAGAAGCATACTTCAAAATCCCTTAGTGCACACTACTGAGCGAAGCATGAGTATTTCCAACGGGGTACTCGGCGAGATAATTCTGTAATTCGCTCTATGAAGCAAAGCAGAAACACTCGAGAACATAGGTTTTACCGCGAAATATCCGAGGAAGGGTCTGCTGAAAAAAGTATAAATATTATTCAGGATAGGACTCGGCGCTCAAATCCAGAAGTAAGGTCTGAGCAAATTTCGTAGAAACCTTGAGTTCACGTTCAGAAAGAATGCGTGATCAAACATAGGGAAAAAATGCAAGGAGAAATGATGAAAGAAAGACAGAGCAACGTTGTACAGAAACACAACTTTGGCAGCTTATCATGCAGGGTGCAAAGGAAGATATTTTGAATCAGATACGTCGCCGACAAAGTCAGATACACCTTCATAGAGAGAACCTGATCAATAGGCAAATTGTAAACAAAAGGCAATTAACAGATTTCAGAAATATTTATTTTCAGTATACAAAGGAGATTATTATTATTCAGATTACGCTTTTAGAGTTTACTCAAAGGTGTCGTCGTTAATGTGCTCATTTCTGTTTACAATATAGTGACATCTTTACCGATGTTCTTCAATGAGGCTCATGTGATACAAATTCACACAAGTAGGCGTTTGGAATACAATCATAATTACATGACTTATTCCCTACGTCCTGCAAAGACTTCTGTTTCGTGAGTATAGTATACAATCACTTAGAACTGGATTTCAGGATTTAATAACCAAGAAGGAATTCCCTTTGTTGCAGCTGCTGAAGATGCTAGATTGATTTGAACTTTTCATGCGGAAAATATTTCCGATATTAACCTTTCAGGCAATCTTATTTCCAGAGCATCGGTGCTTGAAGAGCTGAATACAGGTGATCAAGAGCCTTTTTGGCCAATATTCCTGGTGAAATTTTGAACTACAACCGTTTGGTTATAGCGCCATGTGAAAGACAAATATCAAGTGTAAGATAGTTCTGAAATTCGCCGTTTTGAAGGGAAAGTATGTACAAGGTTTTGGTGGTGTTCGATTTGTTCCTGCTCACTGGGAAGCTGGCAAGAAAAAGGAAATTACAATGATGCTTTATAAATCTATCGGTTTCTGTCGGTGGGTTGAACTTTTGACAATTCTGTCTAAAACGTCAATTCTGTATAGACATATTTCGGGAGAGGAAGCTAACATTTTAACAAATCAAGATAGGTATCGCCTAATCCGAAGAGATACTCCTTTTTGAGTGGAGTTCCAACAGTGAGGCGCCCCGCTTGTACATGATGTCATTAACTTTATCGACAAGTATATATTTCCAAGTACTATAGAAATAAGATAACAGCAATTTTGTCGTTTTGGAATACCAAATTCCCAAATATCATCCCCACAAATATTGGCACATCTTTTAGAAACATCTCAGAATTTGGAAATGCAAAAAAAAAGCATTTCCAGAATAAAAATATTTAATATATTAAAATATTTTGAGTTAAAATGATTTTGAATATTTTCTGTCTGGCAGTGGAATAAATATGTATTTTGCCAGCTCTGAGATTTAGCTCATCAAAACCTAATATTATTCTAGAAAGAAAAATAGAAGATCGTTTCTTAAATGCTTATAGCCTTCTTGTTTTGGAATTCCATACGGCAAATACATATTAACTATATTAATAAATCAAACAGGAATTTCTAGGCTCTTGAATGAAGCTATATTACTTATATTATATAGTTAAGCAAATACTTAAACATATAAGTCACAAATTTATACATGGTATAGAAATATCTGCACAAGAAAGTCTATTGTTCCGTTAGATTACATTTTTCGGAAGCAAGTAACTTCCTTCAGATTCGATTTAAATATTCATAGCTGGGTATGAATATGAACGGTTAGACCGTTATGTGCAGCGAGCCAATAAGTTAGAAACTGTTTGCTTAGCTAATTTTGCATCAAAGTTTAAATTTGTTAAATCCATAGACGAGCTCAAGATAGTGATCATGAAGAAGAAGAGAGGGAAGATGATAACATACCTGGAAGGGGGATTGCCATTCGCCTTAGAGACTGTGGCGGTTTTATTAAAAAGACATACCAAACTATGTCTAATCCGATATAGAAGATTTAGCTCAGATATGGGCAGAGTTGAGTATATTCGTGAAATGATAATGTTTTATTATCCCAGGGTGGAATGAACAGCAAGATCTTATTGAAAATGATAACGAGAGAACTCTCATAAGATATTTCATTCTAATTGAGGAAAATTAAAAAAAAGAAATTAAAGAAAAGAACAGGTGTAGGAAAGAGTCGTTTGATATCTTTAATATATCAAGCCCTCAATCGTAATTTCAATTCTTCATTCAGTATTTTGCTATAGAATTAAACTATATGGTATTATGACAAATGATGATATATGTAATTGAAACTCGAGTAGTTAATTCTAACTAACTTCCCGAACATGCGATACTTTTATTTTGGTTCAATGAAGAGAAGAATAAATTTAATGCTCTTAAGCTGAGTCGAATTCCAACTTAGGTCATCTTTTCAACTACTAAAGCCTCAGTTAAAGGAACTAGACGAGTAGAAAAGTTAAACTTTTTCTGATTGAACACAACTGACGCTCTGACAACAAGTTTCAACCTTATAATTTCTCGATCATCAGCACTTCAGAAAAATTTCAAATTCTGAGAAAATTTTTTTCTCACAATAATATGCCTTTTTAACAAAAATTGCTAAAATGAGGTGATTACTTCCTCTAAGCCCCATAATAAGCCCCATACACCTAATATAATAAGTTTCGAACTTTCGGTTGACTTTTTATCGTTAATGTCTGTCATTATTTGAGTTGTCTTAATAAAATTCAGAAAATATCTGTTTCTGATAACAGTGTGCTTGTGCCAAAAATTGATAAAATCGGTTCAGTAATACCCCTAGAATTTCAACATTTCGTTTGGTAAGGTATCTTACCAAGAATTAAGTGAACTTATAGTTATAAGCTTAACATGTGTAAAATCCGTCCATGAATTATCCCAGCTCCCAAATATTACTTAAAATGATTTTCGCTATTCTAGAAGACTTTGTGCCAAATGTATTTGGTTTATTTTAAGTAATCTTAATAAAATTGCTTAAAAATATATTTTTAAGTACAAATGAGTTTAATGCCAAAAGTTAATGCAATCAGTCGAATCGTTCTTTTAGCCCTATTATATTCGATATTTATGATATCCGACTTTCCGACTTTCCAGATGAGTTTAAACCGTTTATGTTGATTTTGTTTGATGGTATGTGAGACATTTTAATGAAATTAATAGAACATATTTTCTTAAACATAATCTGGCTAAGCGCAGAATGTGAAAGACAGTGGTATAAAACCTATGTTTATAATGGATTAAACGCTAATATAATGATTTCTGATTCTTTTGTTGATTTTTTACGAATATATTGAATATGTTAAAACTAGCCCCTTTGACTTGTGGTAAAAGCTAATAAGATGCCAAATATGATAACGGTATTTTCATTTCGAATAATGAACTTTGAATTCATCTGAAACATTTTTTAATATACAGTTTTGCAACACTTAAAAATATGTTACCGTCTTAGAGCCTCACAAATTGCAAAAGTATAAAATGTTCGGTTACAACCTTAACTTAACCTCATTTGTTAAATAAAAATTTTTGCTAACAGCTGAAAGTATGGTCCTTGCTTTCATCTTTGCAATTGCGAGAATATGATATGTTTGGTTACAGCCGAACTTAGCACTTCCTTTCTTGTTTATCTTGCAATTTTAACCTAAGTTGAAATATTAAAAGTAAGGACTGTCATAAATTTGTGTTGTGCATTAATATAAAGCGAATGCCTAGCTCTGTTAGTTTAAAAATAGAATATGGTAGAATAAGTAATATAAAGTAGGTATTAGATTGACTTCTGGAGTGGAATACAGAAATGTTTATAAAGGATATCATCTCTACTAGTCCTAGTTTTTAAACGCAAACATTAACCCCAATTTTACGTAAAATATTTAGCAAATCTGTGACAACAATTTGAGAAACATTACTAATTATAGCACATTTTTAAAGTTCTTCACATTTGTTAAAATTTGAGTGGTTTTTCTGGCAAGTCTATCAAACCTTCAGAATCAATTCCACATTATCAATAGAATTAACGCCTGTATTATTTAAAAAATGATTAATATTGCCATTTCTACATTATCTATAGATTCAACGCCTGTATTACTTAAAAAATTGTTAATATTGTCATTTGGTTTTGTTGAATTGTTGACCACTTGATCAGAATCACTTTGTTCTATCTTTCCAAATGAAGTAACATGCTGCACTTCATAATAATTCGCACTTAAAAAAAAATTTTTTTTTTTAACTATCATTTGTTTGGTAATATTTCTTAAACTGTTACAAATTTTACTTACAACATACTTACAAGTAGCCGTGATTGAGCTCCAAACAAAACCGCTGCAACACCGATTTGGTTGTCTCTTTCAATCATTCAGCGTTTAAAAAGAGGGGAGAGCTAGGGCATGCTCGAGCATGTTTGTGTTCAATTCACCATCTGTTTTATATGTGTATATGCATTGGTTTCCATGTTCAGTTCAATGTTCGACATATTTGAGTAAAAAAAAAGTTTTGTGGTTTACGCTTCAAATGAATGACGCTACTGAAAAGCCGCACAAGTACAGTGGCTTTCCAACGCATGTTCGGATTATAGGAACAATAGAATAATAATCAAGTTACGCCATCTCTTTGCGAACCGCAATATAGTTATAGACCAATATATGCATGTGTTGAAAACTTGAGAACTTTGAAAACTTTATATTTAAAATGTTGCAAGTGAATTCACATTTCATTATTTAATGAAACCCTGAATGTATTTCAATCGGATTTGAAATTTTTTTATCTTATTTTATGCGTCATAGACTCACTTAGTTTCCTTGCTACATTTTCTTTTATAACCTAAATATTTATATTAAAATAAACCGAAGTAACATGTGAAGGAACACCCCGCCACATGCAATATAAATAAAGCAAAGGAGCGACATTCAATTATGGGTTTACGAAGGAAAAGTCAACCGGAGGGGCGGACGTAATTATTTCAAGGATATGAGACAAAGATCAAGACAGATTTCATTCATATTCACAGCTAACTGTATTACTTTTAAGCAAATATAACCACTTAATTTCATTAATATCTCACATATATTAACCCATATAAATGGTTTAAAGTATATTAAGAATATGTAGTCTGCTAGAGAAACAAAAATCGTTTTACGCAGTATATGGGAGCTGAGGTAATTCGTTAACCGATTTTAACCATTTTTGACACAAGATTTAAACTATCTTTAGTAGAGAGGTGCAACACCTTAAAGGCTCTTTTTTTGCAAAGCGTTATTCTGGTATCTTCATTAGTGCTTGATTTATATAATGTAAAGTGAAAGAATCAGATTTAAAATTTTAGAATTTAAGAATTTAGAAGACTTTAAAATTCTGCTATATGTGTAGAAGGCACACATATGTAGATAACATAAAAATGCAGGATTAATGTTATGCACAAAATTAGTTAGAAGTTGCACCGCCCCTAATGGGTTTAGTGTACATATCTCCTAAAATACTAAAGCCTTATCAACCATACCTGCTCAGGGCAAGTCTTTCTACCACTTTCTCATACACTGGGAAAATTAATGAAATCGGATTATAACCATGCTAACTTCCCAAGCAGTATGTTGAAATCTACTAAAGATGCGTTACCGCGCAGAAGAAATACATCAGAGGCATAAGATTTGACAGTCATGATGTTACTTAAGGGCTTGAAAGGAATCGGTGTAAAAGTCAGGTACTACTATACCAATTTCAACCAAATTTGGTGCCGGAGATTTTGTTTAGATTTGTTTCCACTTCAAAACCGATGTAGTGATTTCCGACTTTACAGTGATTTTAAACCGTTTATGTTGGACAATATGTGTGATATTTTAATGAAATTAAGTGGACAAGCTTTCTTACACATAATGTGGTTTAGCGCTGAATATGAATGACAGAGGCCTAGACCTTGGTCTAAATCCAATATGCCAAATAAAATGATTTCCGTTTCTCTGGTTGATTTTTATATATTAAATTTACCCCTTTTGGTTGAGTTTATATCACATATATCATTTAAGTTAATTGGGTTGATTTTAAAATAAGATCAATATTTCGAACATGTGTAGCCGTACATCTTCTTCTTCCCAACTCCAGAAAAAAGACAAAAAACAAAAAACCATTGCACACAAACTTAGGCCTTCCTTACTTCTTCTTCACTTATTTCATATTTTATATTATATATGGCATTAAATTATATTATTTATGTATAAGTACCATTTAAATTAAAGCTTTAATTACTTTATACGTGTTCTAAGCACAATCTATATATTGCTGGTATTGTATATGTTTACATAATATCATTATTTCATAGCTTTTCGATATAGCCAGAAGGGGCTATATATGAAATTCGACGGCATGAAATTCCAGCCATCTCGAAAATCCCATTACTACAAAAGCAATCTAAGTTCTTTTTCAGTAACAAAGCACTGCGAAAAGGACAAAAGTGGCAACGTAAACGACATTGTCGCTAGTTTGTTGATTCAAAGCATTTTTATCCGTGGCGATTTGCACAATTCAACGTCAATAATTATGCGAGCTCATTTATATGTTTGTAGGCAATGTTTTGATGAGTGAGAGCATCTTTTTTCCAACAATATTTTTTCTTCTACTTTTACTTACTTTTTCAACATACCACCATTCATAGAGGTGTTTCAACTGAAGCTCGACTATTAATGAAGTGATTGATTTGTGTTGAGAAATATTAATATATTAAAGGGTTATTTAGGTATGTAAATACGTATGAATTCGTACCAATTTTTGGTAAGACACAATCCAATTATAAAATAAATCACTCAAAGATTTATGGGTCACCGCACCTCCTGACCCTTTTTGCCGGCGATCGTCCAAGTTGGTTCATTCTAACTGTTCTAGGATAAAAGTAGAAGTGAAGAGCTTACTACATTGTGAGAGAAAAGAAGAAATTAGAATTTGCGTATGTACATTTATAAATGTTCATACTTGTTTATCATATTTGTGTTCATATGCGTGGACTTTTAGCTGATTTAGTACACATGTTTTCTAAAAAAATTTTAATCGTTAAATTAAGGAAAAGATGTATTGAAATAAGTACCTGAACTGAGATTTACCAAAGTTTCAACTAATAAAATAAAATGAAAAGTTAAATTAAAGTTTCAAGCATAGGACGCATCGAATGTAAATACTAGTAATTATACCGCGTTTAATACCGCAAATAAATGTGTTTAAAATTTAGTCTGCGAAATGTTTATTATATTATAAATTCTGATGTTTCACCTGTATTTTTCTACCTAGATTTTTTCCAAAAATTGATTTTGAAGTTTTTATAATATCAGAGTAAATGTAAATGCAAATCTACATAGGCATTCACTTAGGCAATTCATGTGAAAATAACCTTTGTGTCGATTTATAGCTTCGTGGCCAGTTTCTTTATGCTGAGGTGTATTTTTATTTTCAAAATGGAGTATAGTATAGTTAGAACCCATAAGGTTTGAATTAAAAATTGGGCTTTCTCGTTTCATAAACATTCTCTCCAGCGTTACTATAAATGTACACAAACCCGTATCTTATAAATTCGTACTGTATCTTTGCCAACACAGCAATAATCTGTTCTTAGTGGAGGTTTCTAAGAATAAGAATTTGTTATTTTCTTGGTTCACACATTGGCATGTCATTTCAGCATGATGAATGCATAAGCGTTATGATGGAATTAGCCTTAAGTAAACAACTGTAAACATATAAATAGCAATATTAAAGTACAGAGTTATCGTTCAAGCGAATATAACTTATTTATATGTGAAACAAAGAAATAAGCATCGTTAAAGTAGTAATTCCTCGTAGTAGAGGAAAGCGAAAACTCTTCAAATTAAAAACTAAGTATCTCGCAAAATGGTTAAAGATTAAAAACCAAAACTACGAAAAGAATAATGTATCCCGTAAAGAGGGAGAATAAATAATAAGGAATAATTAAAAAATAACGAACAAATTTATACAACAACAAAGTTTTTAAACGACCCCTTCTTAGGTAGAAGGAAAAGTGTTCCTCATTCCTCATTCCTCATTGACGGCGACAGACACAAAAAAAAAAACAGAAAGCGAAGTTACAACAAATAGTAACTATTTCAACACGTACCAGCGAGCAGCAGCAATAAAGGAAAAGCCGTTTCATTTAAGTAAGTTAAGTGAAATATGGTAAGTTAGTAGATATAATTAAAACTTATTTAGTTAAAAAATAAGGTAACAAGAGACTTAACGACTATGGAAAGAATGGGGGTAACTACAAAACAGAGGACTTTATAAAATACGTAAAATCAATTAAAAAGAAGTGCAGTATTATTGAACAGCTAAGCAAACATTTTTTCAAAACTTTTTTAAGGAGACAAATTTAATATCTAATTTGGAGGTTATAGAGATTAGGGAGATTATTCAGCTGGTACCTCTTTTTTGAGAACAGAGGAAGCAAATTTGCGTAGATAGTTTACAGCTGTAATAAATGTTGATAATGTAATAGAATATGATAGGCAGGAATTAGAATTGCTGACAGGTTCATCAAAGGATCTGAATTTTTTAGCGAGTTATTGCTTGCTTAACTGATTTCATATTGAAATGCTTGCTAAAACAAGTATCATCAAATAATCTGCATTTTTCGCGAGCTATCATTTACTTGACTGATATTATGTTGATATGTGTAATTTATACTTATCATTCAATATTAGCTGTAAAAAAACAATCGTTAGGTGAATAAAGCTATTCTACTCTCTATTCTACTCATGTTTTGAGATTAGAAAAATGTGTAGACTACTGGTAAAATACTGCATCAATTGATTCATATTCAGTAACATAAGTGATAATCATAATTAGCTGAAATACTACTGATGTTAAATAGTGAGTGTTTTCCTAATTAAATGGAGTTCTTACTATATATATATCTCTATGCTCTTATCTTTATTAATCTTTTTTATAACAAAAATATGCTAGAGCGAAACTGGATAATTGCCAGGCCAACAAAATATCTTTAATTGAAAAATTATAAAGTGCTATGACTATGGCTGATTCACATACAACTTTGGCTTCGTTTTGCTTCAGGCTTTTGCTTTGACAGATAACTTCGATGTATGCTTTATATGCGTATGTGTACGTCGACATAAAAAGTTTTCGAGGAAAAGCATAACAAATCTTTTAATTATATTCTTTTTCAATTGGATCTGAATACATCTTTGAAATATAAACGTAACTTCAGTTTACTGAATCTATTAAGATGAAGATATATTAATATTAATATATTAAATATCAGAGAAAAGCCAAAGGGTTCATTCCTACATACCCTATGTTTGTTTCGCTTAATTGTAAAATTATGAATTATGAAAGCGTCATATAAAGGTTATGTTCAAAATTACTACAGATCAGAAATTTGGACAATGAATGTGGCACCGCCCAGATTTAGGTAAATTCATATATCTCAACAAGTACTCGAACTATTTAAACAAAATTCGGTTCATAACATTATCAAGAATTTTTGTATTACGGTATGAAAATCGGTGGAATCGGACTAGAACCACGCCTACGTACTATCTAAAAAAAATTTAAATACCATCACATTCTTTCGCCTTACAATATATAGACTCACTACTTATTGCTGACTTCGTACCGAAAATATCTATTAATATCTGAGATATCAATCTGGACTGATTACACTTCATTTTGGCATTAAACTAAATTATGCTTGAGAAAATATTAACGCGCAATTTTATTAAGATTATATATTCTCCATAAAGTCCATTAGAATTACGAAATTGGTTAAGATATCTTAAATAATGGAAAATATAGGCGGTATGAGGTCCACCGAAAGTTCAAAAATCTTTATATAATGAATATATGGATTAGGGGAGATTTGGGAACCGATTTTATAAATTTTTCGCACCAACCCACGTTATTATGAAGAAAATTTGCTTACTTAATTCCTTAAGATACCTTATATAATAACCATTATATTCGGTATAAAGTTAACCATTGGAAATGAGGCCTTCAGTTTTGGTTCTATGCCAATATTTTCAGTGGTACTTAATTTAACTAGTACTAGAGAAAAATGTTTCCACTAAGCTCGGTTGATATGTCCTTAGCAGTGTACGGGATATATACTTTAAACATATTAGATAGACAGATACTCTTACGCACTTTGATCCTATCTGAAATACCCATTTCCTCAGAGTGTCGAGCATCACGTGACCAAGTTTCGTCAAGAGATCTAAATTTTTATTCAAGTTATCGCTAGCATGGCAGACAAACAGACATCTGAAATTCTATTCTATTCATAATCCTGATCATTTTGATATATATTATATAACTCTCCATCTTTCTCGATTAGTTTCAGGTGATATAAACAACCGCTAAGTGAACAAAACTATTATACTCTGTGCAACATGTTGCGAGAGTATCAAGCTGTTGCATATGACTTAAATATTCGTCCCTCGATGAATGTTAATAAATTGGAATAATTTTAGGTATCGTGCCAACTTACAATAGGTCTGCATTTTGTATTCTTTCCTAAATATTTATATTTATTAAAATCAACCAAACTAATACAAATCACTATATTCAACATATAGCAGTTTCGGTTTCAAGATTATACATTCACTTAGGTTTATTATAATTACATACGGCGTGATTTATATATTTTAAAGTTAAAGAACCTGAGAAAAGTTAAATTTATCGTAAATGACAAGTCGGTGCGGTTATTTCGATTTTTCTTATTTTCCTAATGTAATGTACTGATTTTAAGAGAATATTACGTACCAAATTTGGTTAAAATCGCTTTAGGAGATGCTGGGGTTAAGGGCTTTACCTGAAAGTAGGTGACGCCATGCCCATTCTCCAATTTTTAGATATTTTTCATGCAAATCTGCTGCACGATTTTATGAAATTTGCACTTTTAATAGTTTTGAACAAAACCGATTTCACCAATTTGGGCACAGTATCATGGAATGCTAATATGTTCAACATGTTGGGAGACTATAAAATAATATAGGTCCAAACGTTTGTATTCAAAAACACATTATCATAGTGTTAATACCATATGAGCAGAAAAGTCTTTAGTCTGTCAATGGGTTGATAAGTGTTGCAGAAAATCTGCCTCAATATTCTCAACGGTCAAGTCTAAAATTTACCTTTCCAAAATTTCAGGCGAGACTCTTTTAATAAATTCCACCAACTGTTCTTCGGTGGCTCTTTGGGCTGCAATAAGTGTTTTTCCATTGTCATACAAGATTTTTGAAGGAAAGCCGCGACGTCCGACAAAGCGAGCGAAGGCCGCTAGAAAAGCCTCTATTGTCAGATTTGTGCATAGCTCAAGGTGTACTGATTTTGTCTTTCATTAAGGTGGGAGACCTTAACATTGACGCCAAGCCCTAAGTTAAAACAGTTCTTTGTGTTCGATGGAGACGACAGCTATGTGTAGTAGTAAATTGCTCTCATTTTCGCTATGGAGCGTGTGAGTTTTTAATGCCTTTAAGTAGCATGGTCCCTCTTGGCCATTTTTGGGATTTTGCATTTGAGAATTTGCTGTTGTAATTAAACCCTTGGTTCCTTCCATTTTAGATCTAGTTTTGGTTGATCTGGGAAAATTTGTAAAATGAATCATTGCGTGATGTCTTTTATGACAACAGACACAATTTAATTTGCTTTCGCAATCTCTAAGAGTATGTGCATGTGACAAACAATTTGTACAAAGCCTTTATCTTTCATATGTTGCAAGGTGTTTTATGATGTTTTTCGTGATGAGAGCGATTGCTCCCGCAATAGTAACAAATTTTCTGGTAAAGCTGCGTTACAAATATTTACCAGTGTATGGTTCCAGCTGTCTGTGGAAATATTTTTTGCCGGCAAACAATTGGAAACAGTTGATTATAATTTGATAAATAATCACTTTTTGTTTTTTTTTTTGGCAAGTTGGTGGTTTATAGACCAATATTCTTTCATTTTCGTGTCTTGTTTTTAGAGCTTCCCAAGCCAAATTGAAATTGTCATCATCGACTTTAATCATCATCATTAAGATATGACCTGCTTGACAATTAATTTGTAATTGTTGACATTCGTGGGTGACACAATTTTTGTGCTTGGGATAATTTTGAATGGTTTTTATATGCGCGTGTAAACACGTACAGGAATGACGGCCATTGTTTATAACCTCCGTGAAATGTTTCTGTATCTCATGCTGGCACCTTGATATGAATGCCTTAAATTGTTAATGTTTTTGTTAATGATAATTGTTAACTTTAATTGCTAATGTAGTTTTAGTTGGTCAGAAATCATCGCCTTTGTTTCTGCATATTGGTCTTAGCAATTGCGTCGTATACTGTTTGGAGACGTGTCCACAAATTTTAAAGATTCTAATTTTAATTGGTGTAGAGGAAAATCTAGTTCAGTATCTTATTAAACTATAACTTTCCCAAATGAATTTATAGGCTGAAAAACCATTGACCCTTTTTTGTTTTTGCAGCCTGTTTTATGCGTGTAGCTTCAGAAGGTGTATTTTGATTTTTATCGTCACTCATCACTATTTTTTTTGGCAGAAATTGAGCGGATTTTGATTATTTTAAATTTGTGTTAAAATATATTTCAAAATATATTATAATATTCTCAGTGTATACTGCTTGAAATAAAGCGATATTTTCGTATAAAGTAATGAAACTCGAAAACTCCTTTAGATAGTTCCTTTAGTTAAGAGAAAGGGTTTTTTTTGTGATTGATTCGGATTAAATTAATAAAACGCGCATATTTCGTTTTTATTAATCCGGGTTTGTATTAACTTGCGATATTAAAATGTTTTAATTTGTATTTTATTTCTAATATTTGTTTATATTTAACTTCTTTTTAGAAATTCGCACCTTTAATTTTCTTTTTTTTTAACTTTTTATATCAGTATGTTGAATAGGGTATAAGTATAAGCGGACGAGCATGTATATACATATGTTTATGTACAAATGAGAACTCGTGTAAATAGGTTAATATAAATTTGTACATATGAATGCAGGAGTTGTTTGTGCGTATGTTTATATGCATAGACCAGTGGTCGGCATGAGAGGTATTTCGACTGTGTGAGTGAGCACGAAAATAAAGACACCCAGTGGGAACTATGTAACCTTACATTTTGAGAATTTTTTGATTGAATTGATCAATCAATTGATTTGAATTGATCACCAAAATTATGTAGTTTTTGTTAAATCGATAAATTTTTTTATAAATTAATTTTTTAATAATTATTAAAATTATTATAATATTTATTTTACCGCACTGTTTAGTTATTTAATTTTAACAATGTGGATATGGTATAAAGGATAGGCAGAGTTAACGCCGTATGTACATATGTAAATTTATAAATATGCTTATGTATTTTTGCAATAAAAGAAGGGCGCGAAAACGGAATGGATATAACAAGTATTTTCCGTAAGTCCCGTAAGTAAATATGAATATGAAATTTTGCACGTTCCAGTTTGGTTCATAGAAGTTAACAACGACAATATTAAGGAAATACAAGTAGTTATAACAAGAGCAAGTTCAGCGTCTGCCCAACTTCCTGCACGCGCCGAGTTGGCTAAACCCGGCCAATAGCAATAAGACATTAAAGCGATACCAAGAAGATCGAGAAGCGTAATATATAAGGCTAGCTTTGGGATAAGAGTTCAGGTATTATTTGGTTTGTGAAATAAAGGTTGTATAAAACTTTTAAATCCGTTTTTTTTATTATTCCCCGCGTGGATAAAATTAACTTATGTTATGTTTATATTTATTTTGCTTATTTTACTCTCTCTCTTTTTGTCTTTTATTTTATTCTAGATTTGATATTTTGTCTTTGCAATCCTACTTACTGCTTTATTAAACATAGGGGGTATTGCCGGAGAATTTTGCAAGTGAATACTTGAAATGTTTTGTGATTATTTTTTAATGTTAGTGATATTTTGGGTTTTCCCTTAAATTAACCGAAATTTATAAAAGCTTGGTAACCGTTTTATTAAAATATTAAAACGGATTTGTTATTACACGTTTTATATTATGTAAAATGTATTTAAACAAGCATATATTCATATATACGAGAATAAAAGGAATCGGTACGACTCATTTTGATTTCTTCGAAGGAATTTTTACGAGTAATGTAAATATGTGTGTACGTATCTTTGCCGCTAATTCCTTGTCCTCAGCTTCCAGCTGGTTTGGCTTGGTTTTTATGTGTGTGTTTTTTTTGTTATTTATTGTAATTATTTATTGTAATGATTTTAAAATCTGCGCCCGTTTGTTTTATTTGTATGCATATATGTTTTTATTCTTTATTTTTGAGATCGCGCCCGCCTAATTTTAATCGTGCTTTGTAATTCGTTTCGCGCTATTTTGTGTTTTCTTTTGTAAGTTAAAATCGTTCCGTGTTTTTATACTCTCGCAACATGTTGCAACAGAGTATTACAGTTCTGTTCACCCAACGATTATTTGTAACATAGAAAACTACTCGAGATATAGAGTTATATATATATATAAGATCAGGATGACGAGAAGAGTTGAATTCGAAGTGACTGTATGTCCGTCCGCCTGTCAGCTCAAGCGATAATTTGAGTAAAAATTAAAATATCTTGTTAAAATTTGTAATATATATTCCTTGCCACTTTGAGGAGGTTGATGTTGTAGTTGATACAGTTAAAAGCAGTTAAAAGAAAACTTATAAAAAGATGTAGCTGAGCTCTCAACTAAGATATAAAGCCGAAATTTGGAACAGGGAATTAGCAAGGAGATACATCTCTAGGTTGAAAATTTTGGAAAATTGGAATTAGCGCCGTCCCTTAGTACGTTTAATTTACATATTTCACAAACCACTGTGTCATCACTGACTGTATCAGCCGAAATTGCTGAGGACATATTCCTCCGGGACCTCCTTAGAGGATGTGAAAATGGATGAAATCGGATGAAAACTACACATACTCCTCACATAAGGATTATTTTCAAAACTACTAAAAGTGCATTAACTCGCGGAATAAAAATTCCAGAAGCATTAAATTTCGCAACCAGGATGGTACTTAATATCCTCAAATGAATCGGTGTAAAAATTTGACCAAGGTTGTGTCACCGCCCACTTTCTGATGAAATCCTATATCTCAGAAACTACCATACCGATTTCAACCAACTCCGTGCGTGACATTGTATTTGCATCCTTATATAACAGTGTGAAATTGGGCTAAATCCGAATACAACCACGCCTAGTTCAGATATATCACAGTTTTTAATTAAATGCGATTCTTTCACAGTACACTATATAAATAAATTACCAATTAAGATATAGGAGCACAACTTTACGCAAATAGTACTTTCAAGGTATGCCTTCTCACGTGGAAATCGGAACATAATGTGGAATGTGTATATAAATGGAATGGAATCAGTCTATGGCTGACTTTCTATCGAAAATGCCGTCCAATCTGCGAGACAAATTACTTTATATTACTTCAGTTTGACTTTACACCATATACATCGGTCAATCTGTTAGGTGTATTAATGAAGGTCTCGCAGCACCTTCTCCTGGTAATAAAATATCATGTTGTCAAAAATTAATAAAAAAAAAATGAATAGAATGTTACCCCAATATACCAAATATAAGAATTTCAAGCTTTCGGGTGGGCTTATACGGTATATATGGGTAATACATATGATATCTTAACCAAAATATGTGAAAGTATAATATTGGAAATGCTATAGTTTAATTCCGAAAATGTGTAAAATCGGTCAAGGAATTACACCAGCTCTCAAATATCACTTATGGTATTATAATTTTCGTTATTACAGCAGACTTTATGCCGAATATGCTGGTCAATGTGTGAGTTATCTTCATAAAATTGTCTGGAAACATATTCTCTTGTATACCTGTGTAATGCGAAAAGTTGCTGCAATCAGTGCAGACTTTCCTCTAGCCCCAATATACCCCATATTGGGATTTCCGATTGTAAAGTTTACTTTACACCCGATTTCTACCTGATTTCCCGACGTTCCACCTGGCCTTAAACACTTATGTTGGAGAGTATGTGTGATATTTTAAATAAATTTAGTGGACATGCCTTCTTAAACATAGTGTCGTTTATCGCTGGATAAGAATGAAATCGGTCTATACATTGGTCTAAATCCCATATCCCTAATGTAATAATTTCTGAATCTGTGGTAGATCTTTCTAATATACCTAATATATAACATTAAGTTTAGACTTTTGGTTGAGTTTATATCATATATTTCAAACGAGTTGGTTGGGTTAATTTTAGTATAAATAATTCGGACACGAAGCAAAATGTAGCGATAAAACTAATTGAGTTTATGACCTGTAATATAAGTTAACGAGATACTAAATGTGATGAAAATCCAATTACAATTTCGTCCTAATAATGAATGTTGAATTCATCTGCAACAGTTTTAATAAAAAGTTTTACCAACATCCGAAAATATTTCCCTTTGATCTTTGAAAATTGCGAGAGTATAAAATGTTCGAAAGTACCGTCAATAGCAGTTTTTAACTTTACCCTCAGGTTGAAAAACGAGGCTATTCACGAGAGTCTTCTATGCACTATGTACACATCGTACAGTTCGGACTACTGTTATAACGAATCTGTAGATGTAGCTTCTAAAGCACCAATAACCATTTAGTATTTGGGTCAGGTGAAATTCCATAGGGCCTTTTTTTTTTGTTTATCCATGCATGGATGATATTAGTATGCTGGTCCACCGTCCTTTGGATGAGGTTTGCCACCGCTGCTGTTACATTTTGTTACTCTTATTTCTTCTCTCTTCTGCCTTTTTCTATAATGTATGGAGGGTGATGTCTGATATAATTACGCGAATTCGACTACCTGGAAATTAATGGGCTACGTACTGGCTAATACTGTTACTACTCGAATTACTGCAAAAATATGCACTGGATCCATATTAGAGCCCCATAAAATATTACAGAACTCTTTGCTTTTGCTTTTAAAAATCGCCGGCTGAAGTGCACACAACCTCTATTTGCCATCATTCTAAAAAAAGCGTTTTCAAATTTATTTGCTTTACCAGACGTGCACTGCAGATGCTTTCTTTTTGAAGTTTTGATTCTTAGATACTTCAATTGTTGCTGTAAAGTAATCTCACTCTTCGCGAGCACTCACGTTGAGGATTAGTCGTTCTTCAACTTTGATTATGAGAAAGATTTCAGTTGGAAGTCTCATTGAAAAAACCATCAGTGCAGATCATTTATGTACTCATTGCATTTATTCCGGAGGCCATCTAGGTGTTTAGCCACTGCTACCAATATTAGGTCGTCTGCATATGCGATTAGTTTCGCTATTTTTGGTTGGTGTCTCCTTAGCACACCGTCATACATTACGTTCCCTAAGAGGGAGCGTTGACCGAGCGCAGTGGTACTTCACTCGGAATAGACTAGCTCTTAGTGTCTTCGTCAGTGTCAAAATTCAGCCTTCTGTTTTAAAAATAACTCATTATAATGTTTATGTTTATAATATATAATGCGTTGAAGGCATTCTTCACATCCAGGGTAATCCCTGTTTTGTCGCTCTGATGAACCGCTCGCTTCCTGTATCGATTACTCCAAGCGATTTCTTATTATGCTTTCGTACAATTTACGCATTATATCGAGCATGCACAAATGTCGATGCGAAGAAGGTTCTTCTGGTGGTTTCTATGGCTTTGATAGTAGAACCAAACGCTGCATTTTCCACGCGTAGGTAAACACCCTTCTCTTATACATTTTAACGAACAGGTTGGGTTTAAAGTCATAGCTTCTTTAGATCTCTGTTGGCAATACCATCTATTCCAGGTTGCTTTGTTACTTTTGATTTCATTCACTACGGCTAATAGCTCATCTTCCGTATGTAACTAACAGGGGTGACCATGCAGCTTGGCTTCGTCGCTTAGTATAGGAAAGAGGGTCATGTGTTGGAAATAATCTTCGACGGCTTTTCACATGAATTTTTCACTTTTAGGTCACTGCGGCTTTGTTTTGAACTTCGACCTACATGTTTTGGAAGCAGTTCCCTAGGGGTCTATGTTTGCGTCTTCCCAGAGTTTTTCAAAACAGGATCTTTTGCCATGGGTATTGGCTGACTTCAGGCGCTTCTTGTGGCTTTTAAATTCTTCTCTGGAGCGGTTTACATTTTTAGAACCCTGGTTATGGTGTAGATGACGTCTATCAGAGTGTCAAAGCTTTCTCAGCTTGGAAATTTCGTCGCTCCATCAATATAATGGCCTTCGTTTGTTATGATATTTCGTCCTACGCATAGTTGCGTCGCTTGCTACAACCAATTCTTTTTGCACTGCGGATACCAAGTGGCGACAACTTCGATTGGTACCTTTTCCGCATTCCAAATCACAACGAAAATGTCAGTATCGAACTCGTTTTGTTTCCATCTTCGTTTTTGAGAAGATTTTTTATTGAGGGATTCCGTTCCGTCGAACAAAACTTCAGCAATGATATCATGTGATCACTGTTTGTGTACATGTCGGACATCTCACACTTAATCTGACTTTTAAGTGCGTCGTTAGCAAACAGTAGGTCAATATAGAACCTTTATTTCCTTTCTGATAGGTAGTTTGCGTGCCACTATTTATTATAGCAAGGTTCGTTTGGCTCAGGAATTGTAGAATTAGACGCCCATAGTGGTTTGTACTTCCGCTTCTCCAACAGTAGAACATGCATGGAAATCGCCCTTCGAGGTTTTCGCATTATTTAATTGAGGCGTTGGGACGAGCATAGTAGCTTACAAAATATATTCCATGCATAAAGGCCCATGTGAAACCGTTTCGGGTTTCTCTGGACCAAGACGTGCGAATTTATCCTTTGCAGGACCATATTGCTACCTTGTCACTTCTATCTGTGATCCAAGTGTTTTCCAAGGCGACATCATTGTTCATTTCTAACGTTGTTCGTTTTAGCTGTAATATCTTCATTTTTTCAGTGACTTCAACATCTCTAGATCCTTAAGATTTGCCGTGCTCCGGACAGAGTGATTCCCTTCACAGAGGATGCAGCACGGAGCGTTTATGCACATCTTTTGCAACGTGCCTCGCCGTTCCGCAACTGGCCTGTCAATCGGGCTGCAACATTTGCGTGCCATATGACCCGGTTAGAAGCACCTAAAACTGCGAGGAATAGGTGAATATTCCCGGAGGTAGCAGAACTTTTGCCTAACTTAAGTGCAGTCTTGGCATCTTGATCACGCAGATATACAAGAGCTATTTGTGTGCCGGTTTGAGTTTTTCGAATATTTATCGATAGAATTTATAGATTTTGAATTAAACACTCCTTTTGTAACGCGCCGCAGATTTCTTCGAAAATGAAAACGAAAACGAAAAGGGGCAACTGATTGATCAAAGCAAAACGGCAGAACAAAAAAATGTGCACCCGCAAAAAGGTACAATTTCTGTGCTTTCCTCTTTAGAGGAAGATAATAATATGGATTTTAGCAGATTTGCCACCGAAAAAAGGCAGGTCAGTGTAAGTGATTTTTTTTAGAAATCAATTTGTTCTTATCTATTTCAATTCCCCGAAAGTATGGTTGAAAAATCTGATATTGTTGGTGAGAAAAAAACAGGATTTCCAAATAAAATATCAGGATCTCACAAAAGATACATCCACTTTACTCAGCTTCCTATTATGGTCTCCACTTGTGTATATTTTTGTATCAATATTTTATGCAAGTGGAAATTTTGTTATATATATATGTATATTTTATATATATGTAAACATATTTTACCTTACACATATTTTATTTATATATAACTTTGTTTATTGCTTTGTTTATGTGTATTTTTTGGGTTCCTCTGCTTTTTAGCCACTAGAATTTCGATAGGTCTTTGCTTCCGATTTGGTAATTTCACAATTTTCTGGTTTCAATTCTTTTTAACTTTTATCACCGCACTGTTCATATATGTGTACATGTATGTAATTTATTACGTGCGAAATAAACGTGTCGCGCAGGATCGTTGTCTAATCGAATGAGATGCCCTTATAGAAGGGTGTGGGTGTTGTGGTGTATTGTGTTATCCTGTCTGGTGAACAATTATGGTGGCATCGGGTGTGGTGTTTTCAGATTTGTTGAGTGTGATGTGTTGATTTGGTGAAGTAGGCTTAGCTCATTTAGCCTGTCTCTAAAAAATTTAATGAAATTAAAAATTAAGTAAACAAATAAAGAAAAGCTAAGTTCGAGTGTAACCGAACATTTTACTCTCGCACTTTGCGAGTCTCAAGGCGGGCAAATATTTTCAGGTATGGGAAAACATGGAATGAGGCCAAACCAAGGTCAAGTCCAATTTCATTCTTATTTAACGTTAAATAACAATATAATTAAAAAAAAATATGTCCACTTAATTTCACTGAAATATTACACATATTGACCAATATAAACGGTATGAAGTCAATCGGAAAATCAAAAATCACTATGTTATGGCTACTTGAAGGTCTGGACTGCTTACGTTTACCTTGGATATTATAACTGAAGTATGCCTGAAAATATGTCTCTATATTGATGTTATTTTATTAAGATAACTTACGCATTGATCGTCATATTCGGCTTCAAGTTCACTAGAATAACGAATATCTTTTCATATAATATACAAGGGAGTTTTGGCAATTCGTTGACCGATATCATCCATTTTCACCACCAGCGTTCACTTAATTTAGTCGACATATGTTAATTATTATCTGATATATACTGCATAAAGTCAATCGGGAATTTAAAATCTTTATTTTGGTATGTGGGATTTAGGAGAAGTACTGAACCAATTATTTCCAGTATTAGCACCAGAGCACATTATTAGCAGAGAAAGGTAACCCCTGATTTTATTTAAAACATCTCATAGAAAATGTCCCATATTTTCGGTGAAAATATTTCGGTTCGGTGTTTGTGCCTTGAATACTTATATTGTTTTCGTTTAGCAAGTTATCGCACTTTTAGTAAATTTCAACATAGTCTTAGTGTAATTTTTTCTGAACTTATCACTTGCAAGGCATGCGGGCGGACAGACAGACATCGGGAATTCAATTCGTTTCATAATCCTGATCATTTTGATTATACAATATACATATATTGTATAATAAGTACGCGTACCCACAAATAACTGCTAAAATTGCACATTGCTGTCTTACAGATTTCTATCTTAATTTGTTTCTTAGTTATAGCACTTTATAGGTTTTCGATTGCCGGTATTTTGGGTGTGTGGCTATGGTCCGATGAACATGTGTACCAATTTTCATCAAAATATCTTAATTTTTACTCAAGTTATCGCTTCGTCTACACATGCGAAATTTTAGTTGAGTTTATAACATGTACATTGGTCAATTTGGCAAATGTTTGGCGAATTCCAAAAAAAAAAATACAAACGGCAAAACTTGCCAGAATCAGTCAGACAGCGAAATTCGTAGTTGCCAGGATGATCAAGTGCCGATCTATTGGTAACGATCTACTATATAAGGGATGCCGGAGTGGCAGTAGACACAGTTCTAATTAGAGTGTTGCCGAGTAAAGTGTGAAGTTAGTTATAAAATAAAGACATAGTAAACAAAGAGAAGCGTATTTCCATTAAATGGCGACTTTTGGTTGGGATACTCTTATATCCTAGTTCCTGATGGCTTACCGATCTGCTGTACATAAAACATTGGGGCAGACTCAAGTAAAGAGACTTTTTGGTAGTGATCTTCAAATTTCAATGGGGAAAGAAATGCTATGGGAAGCAACAGTATCCCAGAAGACGATATTAGAGAAATATATGCTATGGTGCGACGGCGCACGCAAAATATGAGTAATAAATTAAAAAAATAAAATAAACCTACAACGGAAGAAAGGCTTGTCTTCTAAATTACAGTGTAGTTGGGAAGGACTATACCAAGTTATTAAACGACTCGATGTAGGTAGATATCGCATACAGACCACTAGAAAACCAGGGAATAAAATGAAGGAAGTTCATTTAGAACAGCCCGCAGCGTTTGGTACCACAAATATGTCTGTCTGTGACTGTCAGACTTAGGTAAAGGGTAGTGTATCGAACACGAATGCCAGAACACAGTTCAAATTACAGTGTTGCCGAGTAAAGTGTTAAGTTAGTTGGACTAGAAACAAAGACGAGCGTATTGCCATTAAATGTTGACTTTTACTTAACATTTTATTGATCGAACTCAGAGAAGAATTTCAAAGTAAGCGATTAATCAAGTAAATTCGATACAATATGATTAATGTGATTATGATAAATGTGACGAGCCAGACAAACGTGACCATGCCGACCGCCTTGAACTACCTTCCAGAATACTTTAATTTTTATTAAAACTTAAGAATATCATATACCAAATATTTCCCCTTTTGTTGGTAATAATGATAGTTTGATAAGAGGTCTTAATAACTCCCCTTGGGAAGTTTTTAGGCTTACATCCCGAAGTTGACCATCCGTCCTCTGAAAAGTGCCAATCATTCGACCAAGTTTCCTTTCAGTGTCACTTTCATTTATAATAACGATGTTATCTTTCTGCAAATTCGGCGTCGGTCGAATCCACTTCGAGCGTCGCTGAAGACTAACAAGATACTCTTCTCTCCATCGTTTCCAAAAGGTGCTGTCTAACTAACACGATATTTTGCTAACGTTGTAAGAAGTTTTAGTAGTTCGCCAATTATGAAGTGTCGAGACATCAAAACTTGTAATTCGTTTACATCTGTAGGGATACAGCAAATAGGATGCGAATTCATACAGGGTTCGACTTAAGTTAGTACCATTGAAAATTCTTCTTAAGTTAGAAGCGAAAGGCCTAAGGCTCGCTTAAAATGATATTGGATTCGTTTTATACTAGCCTCCCAAAAGCCACCAATAAGTGGGGCGCTTGGAGGGATGGAATGCTAATTCATTTGGACGTCTGCGAAATATGATGACACTTTGGTATGCGAGTCTCTTTGGTAGTGGCTGTGCTCTCTTCCGTTAGTAAAGCATTCGAAAGCTGCGATGAAGGTGATTGAAGAAAGGTCTCAAGCAAACTCGAGATGTATTGCGACAGTACTCATATAAATAAATGAGCAGATGTACGCCCTTCCAAGAGCAAACTTCTCGACGTAAGAACTAGAATAGTCGACTGGAGTCGACTTGAGGTAACGCGACTTTGGAGGTAAATCGGATATGAGTTGCTCTAATGGATGGAAACTCAGTCGTCTACAGCGAATGTAATTTCGGACGATGTTGCGAATGCTAGGCGCTCAAAATCGTCGTTGAAGCATCGTTTAGCTGCAGCTGCGATTAGTTTAGTTTGGGGTGATTTGTTCGGCACTATTGCAGGATATTTAACATCGCCCCAAAGCGTTGCGCTTTTGAAGCAGCCTCCTACACTTATGCTACCTCTTGAATCTAAATACGGTTAAAATCGAGTTGCAGCACCTCGTATATGTACTGCTTTGTTTACCGTGCAATTATAAATTTTGTTTTTTAAAGCAATAGACTGAGTACACTTTATCAAATGTTTTTCAACCTTTCGAATTTCATCACACTATAAACATCCCGATTTTCGTATCCCAGCAGTAGTGCGCGTAAGCATAGTGCGGTTCCTGTCAGAAGTGTTAAAGTTTTGTTAAATTTTAATTCAAAAAGTGTAGCGTGCTATTCCGCAGAGACCAGCCAACTACTGAACGCTCTTTTGCAGCCATTGTAACCCATGCCACCATAGTTGATGAATGAGAAGTTGCGATGAAGCTATACCTCTTGAAGCACAATCTACGGATTGTGCTCTGAAGTTACATGTGTCCAGTGTGTTGCTGGGAGGACTTCTTCTACTTCGGCAACGCGACTTTTTCGGAGGTTTGGTTTGAAATTGAGAGAACTTGTCGCACTAACTAGTACGACCTCAATCATATCATCCGGAGGTTGTCTACGACAATATAATGCGGTTGCATAGGCGACTTCCGAAGTGTTAGTGAAAACAAGGAATTCAGAATTAGACGTTTTTGTAGTGGACAACCAGCAGTTTAGTTTTAGCGATGACGGTTGCAGCAATTAATTTAATAAAAAGCCAATAATTGTCGGTTGTGAAATTGTATTTTGCATTGCATTTTTGAAGTAGGGCGAGTTCATGAAACGTATCTGCTCGAGTTAGCAGGCCGTCTGATTTTACAACTTCTATAACCTCTCTGCTTACATTTAACGAGATAGCCGTAGCTCGATCCAGCGACTTTACGGCAAGATGCGATACAAAATAACTCCGTAAGTGACCCCTAAAAGGCGATAATCACATACTGGTTCTGCTACGTCCGAAACCTACTCTACGCTTTGATAATCGGCATTCTCTTTGTCGACGTAACATTCGATGTCGGCTATGATTCCAAAACGATGAGAGCGAAAACGAGCCAAAATATCTTGCTGTAGCTAGGGGCTTACCACAAGAGCGTCGTTTAATGACTTTAATGCGACCTTTTTTCAGTGGTAAATGCACGATGTAGCGATCATCCGGTGCACGTTCGTTTATATCGTCGTATAGTTGTTCACTTCGAAATTCTTCAATTGATTGAATTGATTGAAATTGGTATTGATGAGCTTTGTAAACGATTCCCTTTACCGAGCAGTACCCATCCGAGAAGAGTATTTTGTGACATTGATGTACCCCGTTTACCCTTATGTATGTTATGTCTGTGAAGAGGCGTTTAGAAGATCGTTAGTAATTTTCAGTAAGATAAGTGTACTTACTTGAAATTTAGTATCAATATTTCGAGGCGATATGAGAAGTGTTACCTCGCTCATTGTTTGACCTCCTTGTAATGATCCAATTCCAGTGATGGAAGCGGTTGTTAATAAGATAACACAATCTGCGTAGTGTGATGTTACATTAATGTGTTGTCCGCTTGAAATGACATCGAGAGTTGCAGGCGGATTGGTAGAGATTGTGGGAAGTAAAGTATGGTAACGGCGTTCACATATGCGACACAAAGATATGCTGCGACATCTAGTGAGGCTGCCTAGCTTCTCAAAAGCGGACAGTTTTCCCTTGGGGTCTAGGGGCTGAACTGTGAGTAAACGTACATTTTATGCTCACCGTTGCAATAAGCACAATTCGGCACCATAATAGTGGTTAACCTAGCATTAGACATTTCTGAATGTGTAAATGCCGTAGGAAGTATATTCTTGGTCGTTATCTTTGCGGTAGTGTTGACTATCACTACCACCTCAAATGAGTATGTGCCGTTTTCATGAAATTATCGAAGAACGAAAAAAGACAATAAGCTGACCATGGCGTGACTGTTCCTCCATGGAAATGTGCTCGTCCCCACATGTCAGTTCCACCTCTTGTTGAGTTTCGCAAACGCGAATTCATTGCTCTTCCAGCACCTGCTGATATGTCAATATTACTAAGATGTCTACCGACAGAGCGTCTACTTTCCTAGATTGCAAATAGCGTTTAGGGTGGTGTTACTCAATGTATGCACAAGTTGTACGTGTTAATGCGGAAAAGTATTAGAAATAAAAACGATTTTACGGATTATCATTAAAATGCGATGATATCCACATCGAAGGAGCAAATTACGTTCACCCTCAACAGCTTTCGGGATTAGATGTAAGAGAGGGAATCAATTATTGCGGATTAAGAAAAAGCATGTTTTGACTGCTCGAGTCCTTTTATTGAAGAGACAGTAAAACAGAAAATGTTTTGCCAGCAACCACGTAAGTTCATCCAAGCCAAACTTATGTTTACAGTGTATAAAGGTGATACCAGATAACCGCGAACATATAATGGGTCCATTACTATATGCGTACAGTTCCCCAAGAGATGGAGTATCTTAATAATTATTCCATTGTTCCAATATTTCGAGTATGTGTTGGAAAGCATCCTATCCAGCATCCTAGCATCCTAATCCTACATGATTTTAACAGCAAACATTTAAACAACAAACATTGATTTTAACAACAGGTCTAAATTGCCTGGATAAGGGAACCTGGATATTAAATTCAACTTCCGACAATAGAAATGAACTAAACTTGATGAGTTTCACTAAGAATGTTATGCCAAGCATTTCCTTACGACTAGCGAGTGCAGGAAGATTTATAAGTTTTAAGCGACTTGAGTATAGGGTAAGACATAATCTAGAATGCCCTAAGACAAAAAATAAAACTTGTTTTTGAACAGACTCTAGTTTTTCAGAATGGATTTGGTAACTAGAATACCATACCAAGGAGCCATATAGCAAGGTATATATATATATACCACATACCGAAGTGGCAAAACGAGTTTTAGTAACATACGGATATTTAAATTCTTTAGACCACCTTTTAACAAACCTAAGGAAAGCTTTAAATATTAAAATCATTGTATTAACATGAAGACTAAAAGTAAGTTTGGGGTTCATATAACTCCCAAATTAACAAAGTTAATACTTGTTCTACAACCAATTCTTTAAACTAACGAGTAGTTTGATCTTAATAACTTACAAAGATAACAGAGAAATTCGTAATTCCTTCGTATTCTAACTACCAATTAAATTATGTGATTTTTTTAGATATACATAAGAGGAGATTTCTCGCCTCTTCATTAACATGTTCATTAAACCCTTCGTAGAGAGCCTCTAACTGGATTTTTATTTCTCCGGCGGCTGTATTCACCTTGAACGATGAACATCAGCGTTTCTGATGTACCAGGGAGCACTAACTATGCCTCTTAGCACCTTTTTTTGGAAACGCTGAATAATATTTTTGCTTTTATCCACACACTTCGCTTTTAGCACAACCTCACAGTTGGGCACCACAAGACCATACCGGCTTAATAACTTGTTTGTGTAAAAGTAATTTGTTATGTAGGAATAAGTTTGACCTTCGTCCAATTAGCCACTCCATTTGGAACAATTTCAACTTAAATTCAATCCTTTTTGTCTCTGCTCTTTCCAGGGTAATTTAGCATCGAGCGTAATGCCAAGATATTTGGCTGTATTGGCATATGGTTTAGTTCTTTCCAATGACTGTCTCACTTAGCCTAGCACTTAACTATATTGGGGAGTGATCAGAGCTAGCCCCCTTTCTATTTCGATGAAATTGCGAGTTGCTTTCTTCGTACTAAAGAAGTCTATTACATCAGGTATTTTGTTGGTATCCATATTCCAGTAAGTTGGTGTTACGGTTGGTGTTTTGCCACAAAAATTCTTGGTATGTCCAAATGCATGACAATTTTTACATTGAGCAATACATTTAGAATTGCTAACAGGCTCAATGAGAACAACGGAGTGAAGAATGTGTTTAACTTCATAAACTTTTTTGATGTCTTCATTAGAATCAAATGTAGCTAGAAACATGTTTAATGGCTCTCGTGTTTTACACTTGAGTTTGTTTACGACATTCAAAACATTTAATTCTTGTTCCTTTAAATCAGCGACAATCGCACTAATACTACACGAATGATGAAGATTTTTGATCATAATCTTTATGGGCGCATTTGTTTGACTTCGTAGAAATACCATGATGCTCTCGTTGCAGTCAACATTTTTGTCACCGATCTATAGTCATCACTTTAATTTAGTACAGTTAATTAGTACTGTTGAAATATAATTTAGTTGATTTTGTATTAAGGCCTCTAACATTTTGATGATATATACTGAGCGAGTTTCCATTACTCAATTTCTTATTTCAGTGGCTTTTTTAGGTACTTTAGCGACATTTACTTCTGCAACTTTACGTTTATACTCAAATTCAGGTACAAATTCACTGGATGCCCAGAATGTGCTTTCAAGAAGCATTTGAAAGTTTTCGAGAGATATATCTATTTTAAAAGATGATATATTTCTCTGATAACTAAATTTAAACTTTTGAATTTGAATATCCTCAATTTTCAATTTCGGCGAAACCGTCAACCGAGGTGTCCTTGGCGAATCTGGAAATAAATACTGATTTTTTAGATGGGATTACAACTACGTTTTTAAAGGAAGCAAGTGAGTTTTTAAGGCAAGGAACCTGAATGGTTTGATTCTTAAATTTTTTGGGGAGAGCCTTAGAGGAAGTAAGATCTTTAGATGTACTAGTCTACTCATCTTGATGGCACGAGAATCATTTATGTATTTAAACGTTTGGAACAATGTTCGATAATACCTAAACTTTGCGGTGAGGGTTTCAAGCTCCTTGCCGATTTCATTGAAGCCATTGCGTGTCTGCTTATAAACATTAAATAAACCGATTTCGGTCGATCTACATTTCAAGTTAGACCCTTACACTCCCTTACCAACATGAATAGAATCTAGGATTCAACCTGGCAGTCCAGCACATTTAAGATGGGCAAACCCATCACAAAACCAACGTGAAACAAAGCGATCAGTCTCACCTTTAATATTACAATTTGGAAATTACAAATCATGATTCTAAAAGCGAAATTTGATAAAAATGGAATAACAAACTGTAAGTACTACTATCAATTGTAATGGTGAAGACAAAAATAAAATGAAAATAAAAATAAAAATTACAGTAAAAAAATTAAAGCAATAATTATTAATCTAAGTTTAAAAAAAACAGTGTTAGAGAAAATAAAGCGATCAGTTTTAGATGAATTGAGACGTTCAAAAAACAGCAAACAACACAGCTGTGAATGAAGGTAGAAAATGATATAAATAGAGAAAGAGAAAATAAAACAAAAACAATGTGCGTACGCGCTAAGAAATTGCAATGTTTAGAAAAGTAGGAACAAAATATTATGAAAAATGTTTTGGCACAGAAATTAAAAGTTGTTAATATACATTTTAAATGAAAGCATGAAAGCAAAAATGGATTAAAAACACAAACAGTTAGCTCACAAGTGAATCATGCAATAAATTCACAATTAAAATTATTTAAATTGAATAAAAAAAAAATTTAAGTAAAAAATTCACAAAATTCACAGAGCCAAAAATTTTAGAACTTTACAGCTTGCAGTGTCACCAGAAAGACGCCTTGTGCCTCTTTTACATTATATTTCATTTATTTGAGGCGTAAACAACAATAATTTATCTTCACTCAAATAAGTTGAAGTTTGTGCCTGAAAAAGTGTTTTTGCGGGGAGTTCTTCTTCATTACTTTAATATGAAGAAAACCTCAGCGGAAAGTCACCTTATTTTGGTGGAAGTTGACGGTGAACATGCTTTAGCTAAGCGAAAGTGCCAAAAGTAATTTGCACGATTTTAAAGTGATGATTTTGGTTTGCATGACGAAGAATGTCCTGGGTGGCCAAAAATCTTTGGAGATGAGAAGCTGGAAGCATCACTCAAGTAGCCATTTCAAAACGTTTCAAAGAAGCCGGATACGTTCAAAAGAAACGAAATTGGCTGCCATATGAATTGAAGCCAAGAGAGGTTGAGAGATGATTTTAGACGTCGGGAATGCTGCTTGAACGCTACAAAAGGAAGACTTGAAATTCTTACTTACTTCTTCTTAGTTCTTCTTACTTTGAAATTCTTCTCTGAGTTCGATCAATAAAATGTTAAGTAAAAGTCAACATTTAATGGCAATACGCTCGTCTTTGTTTCTAGTCCAACTAACTTAACACTTTACTCGGCAACACTGTAATTTGAACTGTGTTCTGGCATTCGTGTTCGATACACTACCCTTTACCTAAGTCTGACAGTCACAGACAGACATATTTGTGGTACCAAACGCTGCGGGCTGTTCTAAATGAACTTCCTTCATTTTATTCCCTGGTTTTCTAGTGGTCTGTATGCGATATCTACCTACATCGAGTCGTTTAATAACTTGGTATAGTCCTTCCCAACTACACTGTAATTTAGAAGACAAGCCTTTCTTCCGTTGTAGGTTTATTTTATTTTTTTAATTTATTACTCATATTTTGCGTGCGCCGTCGCACCATAGCATATATTTCTCTCATATCGTCTTCTGGGATACTGTTGCTTCCCATAGCATTACTTTCCCCATTGAAATTTGAAGATCACTACCAAAAAGTCTTCTTACTTGAGTCTGCCCCAATGTTTTATGTACAGCAGATCGGTAAGCCATCAGGAACTAGGATATAAGAGTATCCCAACCAAAAGTCGCCATTTAATGGAAATACGCTTCTCTTTGTTTACTATGTCTTTATTTTATAACTAACTTCACACTTTACTCGGCAACACTCTAATTAGAACTGTGTCTACTGCCACTCCGGCATCCCTTATATAGTAGATCGTTACCAATAGATCGGCACTTCATCATCCTGGCAACTACGAATTTCGCTGTCTGACTGATTCTGGCAAGTTTTGCCGTTTGTATTTTTTTTTTTGGAATTCGCCAAACATTTGCCAAATTGACCAATGTACATGTTATAAACTCAACTAAAATTTCGCATGTGTACACGAAGCGATAACTTGAGTAAAAATTAAGATATTTTGATGAAAATTGGTACACATGTTCATCGGACCATAGCCACACACCCAAAATACCGGCAATCGAAAACCTATAAAGTGCTATAACTAAGAAACAAATTAAGATAGAAATCTGTAAGACAGCAATGTGCAATTTTAGCAGTTATTTGTGGGTACGCGTACTTATTATACAATATATGTATATTGTATAATCAAAATGATCAGGATTATGAAACGAATTGAATTCCCGATGTCTGTCTGTCCGCCCGCATGCCTTGCAAGTGATAAGTTCAGAAAAAATTACAATAAGACTATGTTGAAATTTACTAAAAGTGCGATAACTTGCTAAACGAAAACAATATAAGTATTCAAGGCACAAACACCGAACCGAAATATTTTCACCGAAAATATGGGACATTTTCTATGAGATGTTTTAAATAAAATCAGGGGTTACCTTTCTCTGCTAATAATGTGCTCTGGTGCTAATACTGGAAATAATTGGTTCAGTACTTCTCCTAAATCCCACATACCAAAATAAAGATTTTAAATTCCCGATTGACTTTATGCAGTATATATCAGATAATAATTAACATATGTCGACTAAATTAAGTGAACGCTGGTGGTGAAAATGGATGATATCGGTCAACGAATTGCCAAAACTCCCTTGTATATTATATGAAAAGATATTCGTTATTCTAGTGAACTTGAAGCCGAATATGACAATCAATGCGTAAGTTATCTTAATAAAATAACATCAATATAGAGACATATTTTCAGGCATACTTCAGTTATAATATCCAAGGTAAACGTAAGCAGTCCAGACCTTCAAGTAGCCATAACATAGTGATTTTTGATTTTCCGATTGACTTCATACCGTTTATATTGGTCAATATGTGTAATATTTCAGTGAAATTAAGTGGACATATTTTTTTTTAATTATATTGTTATTTAACGTTAAATAAGAATGAAATTGGACTTGACCTTGGTTTGGCCTCATTCCATGTTTTCCCATACCTGAAAATATTTGCCCGCCTTGAGACTCGCAAAGTGCGAGAGTAAAATGTTCGGTTACACTCGAACTTAGCTTTTCTTTATTTGTTTACTTAATTTTTAATTTCATTTAATTTTTTAGAGACAGGCTAAATGAGCTAAGCCTACTTCACCAAATCAACACATCACACTCAACAAATCTGAAAACACCACACCCGATGCCACCATAATTGTTCACCAGACAGGATAACACAATACACCACAACACCCACACCCTTCTATAAGGGCATCTCATTCGATTAGACAACGATCCTGCGCGACACGTTTATTTCGCACGTAATAAATTACATGCATGTACACATATATGAACAGTGCGGTGATAAAAGTTAAAAAGAATTGAAACCAGAAAATTGTGAAATTACCAAATCGAAAGCAAAGACCTATCGAAATTCTAGTGGCTAAAAAGCAGAGGAACCCAAAAAATACACATAAACAAAGCAATAAACAAAGTTATATATAAATAAAATATGTGTAAGGTAAAATATGTTTACATATATATAAAATATACATATATATATAACAAAATTTCCACTTGCATAAAATATTGATACAAAAATATACACAAGTGGAGACCATAATAGGAAGCTGAGTAAAGTGGATGTATCTTTTATGAGATCCTGATATTTTATTTGGAAATCCTGGTTTTTTCTCACCAACAATATCAGATTTTTCAACCATACTTTCGGGGAATTGAAATAGATAAGAACAAATTGATTTCTAAAAAAAATCACTTACACTGACCTGCCTTTTTTCGGTGGCAAATCTGCTAAAATCCATATTATTATCTTCCTCTAAAGAGGAAAGCACAGAAATTGTACCTTTTTGCGGGTGCACATTTTTTTGTTCTGCCGTTTTGCTTTGATCAATCAGTTGCCCCTTTTCGTTTTCGTTTTCATTTTCGAAGAAATCTGCGGCGCGTTACAAAAGGAGTGTTTAATTCAAAATCTATAAATTCTATCGATAAATATTCGAAAAACTCAAACCGGCACACAAATAGCTCTTGTATATCTGCGTGATCAAGATGCCAAGACTGCACTTAAGTTAGGCAAAAGTTCTGCTACCTCCGGGAATATTCACCTATTCCTCGCAGTTTTAGGTGCTTCTAACCGGGTCATATGGCACGCAAATGTTGCAGCCCGATTGACAGGCCAGTTGCGGAACGGCGAGGCACGTTGCAAAAGATGTGCATAAACGCTCCGTGCTGCATCCTCTGTGAAGGGAATCACTCTGTCCGGAGCACGGCAAATCTTAAGGATCTAGAGATGTTGAAGTCACTGAAAAAATGAAGATATTACAGCTAAAACGAACAACGTTAGGAATGAACAATGATGTCGCCTTGGAAAACACTTGGATCACAGATATAAGTGACAAGGTAGCAATATGGTCCTGCAAAGGATAAATTCGCACGTCTTGGTCCAGAGAAACCCGAAACGGTTTCACATGGGCCTTTATGCATGGAATATATTTTGTAAGCTACTATGCTCGTCCCAACGCCTCAATTAAATAATGCGAAAACCTCGAAGGGCGATTTCCATGCATGTTCTACTGTTGGAGAAGCGGAAGTACAAACCACTATGGGCGTCTAATTCTACAATTCCTGAGCCAAACGAACCTTGCTATAATAAATAGTGGCACGCAAACTACCTATCAGAAAGGAAATAAAGGTTCTATATTGACCTACTGTTTGCTAACGACGCACGTAAAAGTCAGATTAAGTGTGAGATGTTCGACATGTACACAAACAGTGATCACATGATATCATTGCTGAAGTTTTGTTCGACGGAACAGAATCCCTCAATGAAAAATCTTCTCAAAAACGAAGATGGAAACAAAACGAGTTCGATACTGACATTTTCGTTGTGATTTGGAATGCGGAAAAGGTACCAATCGAAGTTGTCGCCACTTGGTATCCGCAGTGCAAAAAGAATTGGTTGTAGCAAGCGACGCAACTATGCGTAGGACGAAATATCATAACAAACGAAGGCCATTATATTGATGGAGCGACGAAATTTCCAAGCTGAGAAAGCTTTGACACTCTGATAGACGTCATCTACACCATAACCAGGGTTCTAAAAATGTAAACCGCTCCAGAGAAGAATTTAAAAGCCACAAGAAGCGCCTGAAGTCAGCCAATACCCATGGCAAAAGATCCTGTTTTGAAAAACTCTGGGAAGACGCAAACATAGACCCCTAGGGAACTGCTTCCAAAACATGTAGATCGAAGTTCAAAACAAAGCCGCAGTGAAAAATTCATGTGACTAAAAGTGAAAAATTCATGTGAAAAGCCGTCGAAGATTATTTCCAACACATGACCCTCTTTCCTATACTAAGCGACGAAGCCAAGCTGCATGGTCACCCCTGTTAGTTACATACGGAAGATGAGCTATTAGCCGTAGTGAATGAAATCAAAAGTAACAAAGCAACCTGGAATAGATGGTATTGCCAACAGAGATCTAAAGAAGCTATGACTTTAAACCCAACCTGTTCGTTAAAATGTATAAGAGAAGGGTGTTTACCTACGCGTGGAAAATGCAGCGTTTGGTTCTACTATCAAAGCCATAGAAACCACCAGAAGAACCTTCTTCGCATCGACATTTGTGCATGCTCGATATAATGCGTAAATTGTACGAAAGCATAATAAGAAATCGCTTGGAGTAATCGATACAGGAAGCGAGCGGTTCATCAGAGCGACAAAACAGGGATTACCCTGGATGTGAAGAATGCCTTCAACGCATTATATATTATAAACATAAACATTATAATGAGTTATTTTTAAAACAGAAGGCTGAATTTTGACACTGACGAAGACACTAAGAGCTAGTCTATTCCGAGTGAAGTACCACTGCGCTCGGTCAACGCTCCCTCTTAGGGAACGTAATGTATGACGGTGTGCTAAGGAGACACCAACCAAAAATAGCGAAACTAATCGCATATGCAGACGACCTAATATTGGTAGCAGTGGCTAAACACCTAGATGGCCTCCGGAATAAATGCAATGAGTACATAAATGATCTGCACTGATGGTTTTTTCAATGAGACTTCCAACTGAAATCTTTCTCATAATCAAAGTTGAAGAACGACTAATCCTCAACGTGAGTGCTCGCGAAGAGTGAGATTACTTTACAGCAACAATTGAAGTATCTAAGAATCAAAACTTCAAAAAGAAAGCATCTGCAGTGCACGTCTGGTAAAGCAAATAAATTTGAAAACGCTTTTTTTAGAATGATGGCAAATAGAGGTTGTGTGCACTTCAGCCGGCGATTTTTAAAAGCAAAAGCAAAGAGTTCTGTAATATTTTATGGGGCTCTAATATGGATCCAGTGCATATTTTTGCAGTAATTCGAGTAGTAACAGTATTAGCCAGTACGTAGCCCATTAATTTCCAGGTAGTCGAATTCGCGTAATTATATCAGACATCACCCTCCATACATTATAGAAAAAGGCAGAAGAGAGAAGAAATAAGAGTAACAAAATGTAACAGCAGCGGTGGCAAACCTCATCCAAAGGACGGTGGACCAGCATACTAATATCATCCATGCATGGATAAACAAAAAAAAAAGGCCCTATGGAATTTCACCTGACCCAAATACTAAATGGTTATTGGTGCTTTAGAAGCTACATCTACAGATTCGTTATAACAGTAGTCCGAACTGTACGATGTGTACATAGTGCATAGAAGACTCTCGTGAATAGCCTCGTTTTTCAACCTGAGGGTAAAGTTAAAAACTGCTATTGACGGTACTTTCGGGGTGCAGAATTTGAGGACACTGATGTGTCAGAGAAGCTTCAGCTTTAATTATGACAGAACTGAGACATTTTCATCAGATTAGGCGTCAGTTAGTACAAACCATAGAGGAGACTTAAAACATCTCGTTACTCCCACGAAGTAATACTTAACCCGGTGGTTCCATGGGAGTGCCATGAGTTGGGAGTAGATTCGGGTTAGCGGATTAAAGTTCCGAAATCCGGCATTCAATGTTTCCCCTACTATCAAAATCAAAAAAAGAAAAAACAACAAAAACATGTACGTACACGTTTCAAACATATGTATATATAAACAACTACGGAAGGGCTAAGTTCGGGTCTAACCGAACATTTTATACTCTCGCAATTTTCAAAGATCAAAGGGAAATATTTTCGGATGTTGGTAAAACTTTTTATTAAAACTGTTGCAGATGAATTCAACATTCATTATTAGGACGAAATTGTAATTGGATTTTCATCACATTTAGTATCTCGTTAACTTATATTACAGGTCATAAACTCAATTAGTTTTATCGCTACATTTTGCTTCGTGTCCGAATTATTTATACTAAAATTAACCCAACCAACTCGTTTGAAATATATGATATAAACTCAACCAAAAGTCTAAACTTAATGTTATATATTAGGTATATTAGAAAGATCTACCACAGATTCAGAAATTATTACATTAGGGATATGGGATTTAGACCAATGTATAGACCGATTTCATTCTTATCCAGCGATAAACGACACTATGTTTAAGAAGGCATGTCCACTAAATTTATTTAAAATATCACACATACTCTCCAACATAAGTGTTTAAGGCCAGGTGGAACGTCGGGAAATCAGGTAGAAATCGGGTGTAAAGTAAACTTTACAATCGGAAATCCCAATATGGGGTATATTGGGGCTAGAGGAAAGTCTGCACTGATTGCAGCAACTTTTCGCATTACACAGGTATACAAGAGAATATGTTTCCAGACAATTTTATGAAGATAACTCACACATTGACCAGCATATTCGGCATAAAGTCTGCTGTAATAACGAAAATTATAATACCATAAGTGATATTTGAGAGCTGGTGTAATTCCTTGACCGATTTTACACATTTTCGGAATTAAACTATAGCATTTCCAATATTATACTTTCACATATTTTGGTTAAGATATCATATGTATTACCCATATATACCGTATAAGCCCACCCGAAAGCTTGAAATTCTTATATTTGGTATATTGGGGTAACATTCTATTCATTTTTTTTTTTATTAATTTTTGACAACATGATATTTTATTACCAGGAGAAGGTGCTGCAAGACCTTCATTAATACACCTAACAGATTGACCGATGTATATGGTGTAAAGTCAAACTGAAGTAATATAAAGTAATTTGTCTCGCAGATTGGACGGCATTTTCGATAGAAAGTCAGCCATAGACTGATTCCATTCCATTTATATACACATTCCACATTATGTTCCGATTTCCACGTGAGAAGGCATACCTTGAAAGTACTATTTGCGTAAAGTTGTGCTCCTATATCTTAATTGGTAATTTATTTATATAGTGTACTGTGTCGAGAATCGCATTTAATTAAAAACTGTGATATATCTGAACTAGGCGTGGTTGTATTCGGATTTAGCCCAATTTCACACTGTTATATAAGGATGCAAATACAACGTCACGCACGGAGTTGGTTGAAATCGGTATGGTAGTTTCTGAGATATAGGATTTCATCAGAAAGTGGGCGGTGACACAACCTTGGTCAAATTTTTACACCGATTCATTTGAGGATATTAAGTACCATCCTGGTTGCGAAATTTAATGCTTCTGGAATTTTTATTCCGCGAGTTAATGCACTTTTAGTAGTTTTGAAAATAATCCTTATGTGAGGAGTATGTGTAGTTTTCATCCGATTTCATCCATTTTCACATCCTCTAAGGAGGTCCCGGAGGAATATGTCCTCAGCAATTTCGGTTGATACAGTCAGTGATGACACAGTGGTTTGTGAAATATGTAAATTAAACGTACTAAGGGACGGCGCTAATTCCAATTTTCCAAAATTTTCAACCTAGAGATGTATCTCCTTGCTAATTCCCTATTCCAAATTTCGGCTTTATATCTTAGTTGAGAGCTCAGCTACATCTTTTTATAAGTTTTCTTTTAACTGCTTTTAACTGTATCAACTACAACATCAACCTCCTCAAAGTGGCAAGGAATATATATTACAAATTTTAACAAGATATTTTAATTTTTACTCAAAATATCGCTTGAGCTGACAGGCGGACGGACATACAGTCACTTCGAATTCAACTCTTCTCGTCATCCTGATCTTATATATATATATAACTCTATATCTCGAGTAGTTTTCTATGTTACAAATAATCGTTGGGTGAACAGAACTGTAATACTCTGTTGCAACATGTTGCGAGAGTATAAAAACACGAAACGATTTTAACTTACAAAAGAAAACACAAAATAAGCGCGAAACGAATTACAAAGCACAATTAAAATTAGGCGAGCGCGATCTCAAAAATAAAGAATAAAAACATATATGCATACAAATAAAACAAACGGGCGCAGATTTTAAAATCATTACAATAAATAATTACAATAAATAACAAAAAAAACACACACACAAAAACCAAGCCAAACCAGCTGGAAGCTGAGGACAAGGAATTAGCGGCAAAGATACGTACACACATATTTACATTACTCGTAAAAATTCCTTCGAAGAAATCAAAATGAGTCGTACCGATTCCTTTTATTCTCGTATATATGAATATATGCTTGTTTAAATACATTTTACATAATATAAAACGTGTAATAACAAATCCGTTTTAATATTTTAATAAAACGGTTACCAAGCTTTTATAAATTTCGGTTAATTTAAGGGAAAACCCAAAATATCACTAACATTAAAAAATAATCACAAAACATTTCAAGTATTCACTTGCAAAATTCTCCGGCAATACCCCTTATGTTTAATAAAGCAGTAAGTAGGATTGCAAAGACAAAATACCAAATCTAGAATAAAATAAAAGACAAAAAGAGAGAGAGTAAAATAAGCAAAATAAATATAAACGTAACATAAGTTAATTTTATCCACGCGGGGAATAATAAAAAAAACGGATTTAAAAGTTTTATACAACCTTTATTTCACAAACCAAATAATACCTGAACTCTTATCCCAAAGCTAGCCTTATATATTACGCTTCTCGATCTTCTTGGTATCGCTTTAATGTCTTATTGCTATTGGCCGGGTTTAGCCAACTCGGCGCGTGCAGGAAGTTGGGCAGACGCTGAACTTGCTCTTGTTATAACTACTTGTATTTCCTTAATATTGTCGTTGTTAACTTCTATGAACCAAACTGGAACGTGCAAAATTTCATATTCATATTTACTTACGGGACTTACGGAAAATACTTGTTATATCCATTCCGTTTTCGCGCCCTTCTTTTATTGCAAAAATACATAAGCATATTTATAAATTTACATATGTACATACGGCGTAAACTCTGCCTATCCTTTATACCATATCCACATTGTTAAAATTAAATAATTAATGTATAAATAATTCATTATTGATCGTAATGTTTCGCAAATAACTAAACAGTGCGGTAAAATAAATATTATAATAATTTTAATAATTATTAAAAAATTAATTTATAAAAAAATTTATCGATTTAACAAAAACTACATAATTTTGGTGATCAATTCAAATCAATTGATTGATCAATTCAATCAAAAAATTCTCAAAATGTAAGGTTACATAGTTCCCACTGGGTGTCTTTATTTTCGTGCTCACTCACACAGTCGAAATACCTCTCATGCCGACCACTGGTCTATGCATATAAACATACGCACAAACAACTCCTGCATTCATATGTACAAATTTATATTAACCTATTTACACGAGTAGTCATTTGTACATAAACATATGTATATACATGCTCGTCCGCTTATACTTATACCCTATTCAACATACTGATATAAAAAGTTAAAAAAAAAGAAAATTAAAGGTGCGAATTTCTAAAAAGAAATTAAATATAAACAAATATTAGAAATAAAATACAAATTAAAACATTTTAATATCGCAAGTTAATACAAACCCGGATTAATAAAAACGAAATATGCGCGTTTTATTAATTTAATCCGAATCAATCACAAAAAAAACCCTTTCTCTTAACTAAAGGAACTATCTAAAGGAGTTTTCGAGTTTCATTACTTTATACGAAAATATCGCTTTATTTCAAGCAGTATACACTGAGAATATTATAATATATTTTGAAATATATTTTAAATGAACACAAATTTAAAATAATCAAAATCCGCTCAATTTCTGCCAAAAAAATAGTGATGAGTGACGATAAAAATCAAAATACACCTTCTGAAGCTACACGCATAAAACAGGCTGCAAAAACAAAAAAGGGTCAATGGTTTTTCAGCCTATAAATTCATTTGGGAAAGTTATAGTTTAATAAGATACTGAACTAGATTTTCCTCTACACCAATTAAAATTAGAATCTTTAAAATTTGTGGACACGTCTCCAAACAGTATACGACGCAATTGCTAAGACCAATATGCAGAAACAAAGGCGATGATTTCTGACCAACTAAAACTACATTAGCAATTAAAGTTAACAATTATCATTAACAAAAACATTAACAATTTAAGGCATTCATATCAAGGTGCCAGCATGAGATACAGAAACATTTCACGGAGGTTATAAACAATGGCCGTCATTCCTGTACGTGTTTACACGCGCATATAAAAACCATTCAAAATTATCCCAAGCACAAAAATTGTGTCACCCACGAATGTCAACAATTACAAATTAATTGTCAAGCAGGTCATGTCTTAATGATGATGATTAAAGTCGATGATGACAATTTCAATTTGGCTTGGGAAGCTCTAAAAACAAGACACGAAAATGAAAGAATATTGGTCTATAAACCACCAACTTGCCAAAAAAAAAAAAAACAAAAAGTGATTATTTATCAAATTATAATCAACTGTTTCCAATTGTTTGCCGGCAAAAAATATTTCCACAGACAGCTGGAACCATACACTGGTAAATATTTGTAACGCAGCTTTACCAGAAAATTTGTTACTATTGCGGGAGCAATCGCTCTCATCACGAAAAACATCATAAAACACCTTGCAACATATGAAAGATAAAGACTTTGTACAAATTGTTTGTCACATGCACATACTCTTAGAGATTGCGAAAGCAAATTAAATTGTGTCTGTTGTCATAAAAGACATCACGCAATGATTCATTTTACAAATTTTCCCAGATCAACCAAAACTAGATCTAAAATGAAAGGAACCAAGGGTTTAATTACAACAGCAAATTCTCAAATGCAAAATCCCAAAAATGGCCAAGAGGGACCATGCTACTTAAAGGCATTAAAAACTCACACGCTCCATAGCGAAAATGAGAGCAATTTACTACTACACATAGCTGTCGTCTCCATCGAACACAAAGAACTGTTTTAATTTAGGGCTTGAATGGACCAAGGAGCAACGATTTATAGTTTCTAATAGTGTCTAAACCACAAATTATGCTGAAACTAACAACAGAACAAGCCAATTTTGAAATTACAGGAATGGGCGGAAGAGTACTCCAAAACTCGAATAAAATATGCTCCATTACATCAATTTCCGCCCAAGTGGCTAAGCTAACGCAAGATATAGTCCTGTCACAACTTACAAACAAGCTTCCAAGCTATCACGTAAATAGCAAGCATGGGCACAATGTTTCACAGCTAAAGCATGCATGCTAAAGTTAGTAGGTCCAGCCATATGGGGACACATAGCCAGTGCTGATAACCTCACCGCAAAATAAGGAATATTCCGTGTGACTCTCTCTGGACCCGAAATAGTCTTCTTGCTAATCCAAGCCTGACAAATAACGAACGTCATCCCATAATTGTACCAGAGAAATTACAACTTGCGGGATTATATCCCAATTATATCCACTTATTTGCATTGCCTAATGCCACAAATAGTTCGCCACGAGTTTTATATCCCACGACTTAGCCGCAATAAAGTAGTGTATTTTTTTGTAGAAATTTTGCACAATCTACGAGCAGAAAATGTGAACGCAGATTATGGCAGCACTTCCACCTGAACGCTGCAATTTCGCACTGCCCTTCACCATAACAGGTGTAGATTTTGCTGGGCCTTTTCAGATATAGGCGTCAATGTTAAGGTCTCCCACCTTAATGAAAGACAAAATCAGTACACCTTGAGCTATGCACAAATCTGACAATAGAGGCTTTTCTAGCGGCCTTCGCTCGCTTTGTCGGACGTCGCGGCTTTCCTTCAAAAATCTTGTATGACAATGGAAAAACACTTATTGCAGCCCAAAGAGCCACCGAAGAACAGTTGGTGGAATTTATTAAAAGAGTCTCGCCTGAAATTTTGGAAAGGTAAATTTTAGACTTGACCGTTGAGAATATTGAGGCAGATTTTCTGCAACACTTATCAACCCATTGACAGACTAAAGACTTTTCTGCTCATATGGTATTAACACTATGATAATGTGTTTTTGAATACAAACGTTTGGACCTATATTATTTTATAGTCTCCCAACATGTTGAACATATTAGCATTCCATGATACTGTGCCCAAATTGGTGAAATCGGTTTTGTTCAAAACTATTAAAAGTGCAAATTTCATAAAATCGTGCAGCAGATTTGCATGAAAAATATCTAAAAATTGGAGAATGGGCATGGCGTCACCTACTTTCAGGTAAAGCCCTTAACCCCAGCATCTCCTAAAGCGATTTTAACCAAATTTGGTACGTAATATTCTCTTAAAATCAGTACATTACATTAGGAAAATAAGAAAAATCGAAATAACCGCACCGACTTGTCATTTACGATAAATTTAACTTTTCTCAGGTTCTTTAACTTTAAAATATATAAATCACGCCGTATGTAATTATAATAAACCTAAGTGAATGTATAATCTTGAAACCGAAACTGCTATTGGGTTGTTCGGAAAGTCATTTCGTTTTTTTTGGGGAACATGAAAGACAGTTTTCGTATAATGGCCATTCAAATGGCCATAAACAGTTGAATTCGACAAATTTAACCTCTCACCGATCTCTCGTGTGGTGATTCGCCGATTTGCATCAACTAATGCCTTTATCGCATCTTTGTCAGCTTCGACCGGCCTTCCAGACCGTGGTGCATCTTCGACATCAAAATTGCCGGATCGAAATTTTGCAAACCAGTTCTGGCACTGGCGTACTGTTAACACGCCTTCTCCATACACATCCGTCAATTTTTTTCTCGCTTGGACAGCATTTTTACCTTTTCTGAAGTTAAAAAGTAAAATATGACGAAAAATGCTGCTTATTGCTCTCCATATTTAAAAAGGCACCAACCAAAAACTACTGGGTAGAATTAATAGAACTTTTTCACACACAAGCCTTGCAATATCAGCTCTCATGACATATAATGGTTATGGGGCTTAAGTGTGAAGTTAGTTTCGAAAAAACGTAATTAAGTCCTCTGGCGGGAAAAAACGAAATGACTTTCCGAACAACCCAATATATGTTGAATATAGTGATTTGTATTAGTTTGGTTGATTTTAATAAATATAAATATTTAGGAAAGAATACAAAATGCAGACCTATTGTAAGTTGGCACGATACCTAAAATTATTCCAATTTATTAACATTCATCGAGGGACGAATATTTAAGTCATATGCAACAGCTTGATACTCTCGCAACATGTTGCACAGAGTATAATAGTTTTGTTCACTTAGCGGTTGTTTATATCACCTGAAACTAATCGAGAAAGATGGAGAGTTATATAATATATATCAAAATGATCAGGATTATGAATAGAATTGAATTTCAGATGTCTGTTTGTCTGCCATGCTAGCGATAACTTGAATAAAAATTTAGATCTCTTGACGAAACTTGGTCACGTGATGCTCGACACTCTGAGGAAATGGGTATTTCAGATAGGATCAAAGTGCGTAAGAGTATCTGTCTATCTAATATGTTTAAAGTATATATCCCGTACACTGCTAAGGACATATCAACCGAGCTTAGTGGAAACATTTTTCTCTAGTACTAGTTAAATTAAGTACCACTGAAAATATTGGCATAGAACCAAAACTGAAGGCCTCATTTCCAATGGTTAACTTTATACCGAATATAATGGTTATTATATAAGGTATCTTAAGGAATTAAGTAAGCAAATTTTCTTCATAATAACGTGGGTTGGTGCGAAAAATTTATAAAATCGGTTCCCAAATCTCCCCTAATCCATATATTCATTATATAAAGATTTTTGAACTTTCGGTGGACCTCATACCGCCTATATTTTCCATTATTTAAGATATCTTAACCAATTTCGTAATTCTAATGGACTTTATGGAGAATATATAATCTTAATAAAATTGCGCGTTAATATTTTCTCAAGCATAATTTAGTTTAATGCCAAAATGAAGTGTAATCAGTCCAGATTGATATCTCAGATATTAATAGATATTTTCGGTACGAAGTCAGCAATAAGTAGTGAGTCTATATATTGTAAGGCGAAAGAATGTGATGGTATTTAAATTTTTTTTAGATAGTACGTAGGCGTGGTTCTAGTCCGATTCCACCGATTTTCATACCGTAATACAAAAATTCTTGATAATGTTATGAACCGAATTTTGTTTAAATAGTTCGAGTACTTGTTGAGATATATGAATTTACCTAAATCTGGGCGGTGCCACATTCATTGTCCAAATTTCTGATCTGTAGTAATTTTGAACATAACCTTTATATGACGCTTTCATAATTCATAATTTTACAATTAAGCGAAACAAACATAGGGTATGTCGGAATGAACCCTTTGGCTTTTCTCTGATATTTAATATATTAATATTAATATATCTTCATCTTAATAGATTCAGTAAACTGAAGTTACGTTTATATTTCAAAGATGTATTCAGATCCAATTGAAAAAGAATATAATTAAAAGATTTGTTATGCTTTTCCTCGAAAACTTTTTATGTCGACGTACACATACGCATATAAAGCATACATCGAAGTTATCTGTCAAAGCAAAAGCCTGAAGCAAAACGAAGCCAAAGTTGTATGTGAATCAGCCATAGTCATAGCACTTTATAATTTTTCAATTAAAGATATTTTGTTGGCCTGGCAATTATCCAGTTTCGCTCTAGCATATTTTTGTTATAAAAAAGATTAACAAAGATAAGAGCATAGAGATATATATATAGTAAGAACTCCATTTAATTAGGAAAACACTCACTATTTAACATCAGTAGTATTTCAGCTAATTATGATTATCACTTATGTTACTGAATATGAATCAATTGATGCAGTATTTTACCAGTAGTCTACACATTTTTCTAATCTCAAAACATGAGTAGAATAGAGAGTAGAATAGCTTTATTCACCTAACGATTGTTTTTTTACAGCTAATATTGAATGATAAGTATAAATTACGCATATCAACATAATATCAGTCAAGTAAATGATAGCTCGCGAAAAATGCAGATTATTTGATGATACTTGTTTCAGCAAGCATTTCAATATGAAATCAGTTAAGCAAGCAATAACTCGCTAAAAAATTCGGATCCTTTAATGAACCTGTCAGCAAGTCTAATTCCTGCCTATCATATTCTATTACATTATCAACATTTATTACAGCTGTAAACTATCTACGCAAATTTGCTTCCTCTGTTCTCAAAAAAGAGGTACCAGCTGAATAATCTCCCTAATCTCTAAAACCTCCAAATTAGATATTAAATTTGTCTCCTTAAAAAAGTTTTGAAAAAATGTTTGCTTAGCTGTCCAATAATACTGCACTTCTTTTTAATTTATTTTACGTATTTTATAAAGTCCTCTGTTTTGTAGTTACCCCCATTCTTTCCATAGTCGTTAAGTCTCTTGTTACCTTATTTTTTAACTAAATAAGTTTTAATTATATCTACTAACTTACCATATTTCACTTAACTTACTTAAATGAAACGGCTTTTCCTTTATTGCTGCTGCTCTCTGGTACGTGTTGAAATAGTTACTATTTGTTGTAACTTCGCTTTCTGTTTTTTTTTGTGTCTGTCGCCGTCAATGAGGAATGAGGAATGAGGAACACTTTTCCTTCTACCTAAGGAGGGGTCGTTTAAAAACTTTGTTGTTGTATAAATTTGTTCGTTATTTTTTAACTTTGCATTTTAAACTTTTAATTAACTGATTTTATTGCTTGGCGAATTGGACAGCGCGAATTTCGCAAGCCTTTGCTTTTGACTTCCTTTCAAATGTATTAGGCGATTGTTCTTTATTTGAATTTATTCTCCCTCTTTACGGGATACATTATTCTTTTCGTAGTTTTGGTTTTTAATCTTTAACCATTTTGCGAGATACTTAGTTTTTAATTTGAAGAGTTTTCGCTTTCCTCTACTACGAGGAATTACTACTTTAACGATGCTTATTTCTTTGTTTCACACATAAATAAGTTATATTCGCTTGAACGATAACTCTGTACTTTAATATTGCTATTTATATGTTTACAGTTGTTTACTTAAGGCTAATTCCATCATAACGCTTATGCATTCATCATGCTGAAATGACATGCCAATGTGTGAACCAAGAAAATAACAAATTCTTATTCTTAGAAACCTCCACTAAGAACAGATTATTGCTGTGTTGGCAAAGATACAGTACGAATTTATAAGATACGGGTTTGTGTACATTTATAGTAACGCTGGAGAGAATGTTAATGAAACGAGAAGGCCTAATTTTTAATTCAAACCTTATGGGTTCTAAATTGTAGTTTACAGAAGAAGAAACATCGAAGATACTCCATTTTGAAAATAAAAATACACCTCAGCATAAAGAAACTGGCCACGAAGCTATAAATCGACACAAATGTTATTTTCACATGAATTGCCTAAGTGAATGCCTATGTAGATTTGCATTTACAATTACTCTGATATTATAAAAACTTCAAAATCAATTTTTGGAAAAAATCTAGGTAGAAAAATACAGGTGAAACATCAGAATTTATAATATAATAAACATTTCGCAGACTAAATTTTAAACACATTTATTTGCGGTATTAAACGCGGTATAATTACTAGTATTTACATTCGATGCGTCCTATGCTTGAAACTTTAATTTAACTTTTCATTTTATTTTATTAGTTGAAACTTTGGTAAATCTCAGTTCAGGTACTTATTTCAATACATCTTTTCCTTAATTTAACGATTAAAATTTTTTTAGAAAACATGTGTACTAAATCAGCTAAAAGTCCACGCATATGAACACAAATATGATAAACAAGTATGAACATTTATAAATGTACATACGCTAATTCTAATTTCTTCTTTTCTCTCACAATGTAGTAAGCTCTTCACTTCTACTTTTATCCTAGAACAGTTAGAATGAACCAACTTGGACGATCGCCGGCAAAAAGGGTCAGGAGGTGCGGTGACCCATAAACCTTTGAGTGATTTATTTTATAATTGGATTGTGTCTTACCAAAAATTGGTACGAATTCATACGTATTTACATACCTAAATAACCCTTTAATATATTAATATTTCTCAACACAAATCAATCACTATCATTAATAGTCGAGCTTCAGTTGAAACACCTCTATGAATGGTGGTATGTTGAAAAAGTAAGTAAAAGTAAAAGAAAAAATATTGTTGGAAAAAAGATGCTCTCACTCATCAAAACATTGCCTACAAACATACAAATGAGCTCGCATAATTATTGACGTTGAATTGTGCAAATCGCCACGGATAAAAATGGTTTGAATCAACAAACTAGCGACAATGTCGTTTACGTTGCCACTTTTGTCCTTTTCGCAGTGCTTTGTTACTGAAAAAGAACTTAGATTGCTTTTGTAGTAATGGGATTTTCGAGATGGCTGGAATTTCATGCCGTCGAATTTCATATATAGCGCCTTCTGGCTATATCGAAAAGCTATGAAGTAATGATATTATGTAAACATATACAATACCAGCAATATATAGATTGTGCTTAGAACACGTATAAAGTAATTAAAGCTTTAATATAAATGGTACTTATACATAAATAATATAATTTAATGCCATATATAATATAAAATATGAAATAAGTGAAGAAGAAGTAAGGAAGGCCTAAGTTTGTGTGCAATGGTTTTTTGTTTTTTGTCTTTTTTCTGGAGTTGGGAAGAAGAAGATGTACGGCTACACCCGAAGGTGGGATCCACCAGGAGAGGATCAGAATGGAATGCGTGTCTAAAGAACTAGTGTCTAGTAGGCAACAACCAGAGGGGGGAAGAAGGAGTATATAGCCACACAAAAATAGAAGAAGCGGCTAGTATACTTTCGCAATTTGCAAGGATCAAATGTACTTTTAGGTATTGGCAAAACTTTATATTGAAATATGTTGCGTAAAAAATCAAACTCGTTATTCGGCGAAATTGTCATTGGATTATGATCATATTTGGTATCTTACAAACTTACATTATAGGTTATAGGTTTCATTATAGGTATAGGTATAAACATTTCTCTTCGTGTTCGAAATATTGATCTTATTTTAAAATCAACCCAATTAACTTAAATGATATATGTGATATCAATCATATAGTTACAAATACAAATCAGTTGATATGTGATCAACCAAAAGGGCTAAATTTAATATATAAAGATCAACCAGAGAAACGGAAATCATTTTATTTGGCATATTGGATTTAGACCAAGGTCTAGGCCTCTGTCATTCATATTCAGCGCTAAACCACATTATGTGTAAGAAAGCTTGTCCACTTAATTTCATTAAAATATCACACATATTGTCCAACATAAACGGTTTAAAATCACTGTAAAGTCGGAAATCACTACATCGGTTTTGAAGTGGAAACAAATCTAAACAAAATCTTCGGCACCAAATTTGGTTGAAATTGGTATAGTAGTACCTGACTTTTACACCGATTCCTTTCAAGCCCTTAAGTAACATCATGACTGTCAAATCTTATGCCTCTGATGTATTTCTTCTGCGCGGTAACGCATCTTTAGTAGATTTCAACATACTGCTTGGGAAGTTAGCATGGTTATAATCCGATTTCATTAATTTTCCCAGTGTATGAGAAAGTGGTAGAAAGACTTGCCCTGAGCAGGTATGGTTGATAAGGCTTTAGTATTTTAGGAGATACGTACACTAAACCCATTAGAGGCGGTGCAACTTCTAACTAATTTTGTGCATAACATTAATCCTGCATTTTTATGTTATCTACATATGTGTGCCTTCTACACATATAGCAGAATTTTAAAGTCTTCTAAATTCTTAAATTCTAAAATTTTAAATCTGATTCTTTCACTTTACATTATATAAATCAAGCACTAATGAAGATATCAGAATAACGCTTTGCAAAAAAAGAGCCTTTAAGGTGTTGCACCTCTCTACTAAAGATAGTTTAAATCTTGTGTCAAAAATGGTTAAAATCGGTTAACGAATTACCTCAGCTCCCATATACTGCGTAAAACGATTTTTGTTTCTCTAGCAGACTACATATTCTTAATATACTTTAAACCATTTATATGGGTTAATATATGTGAGATATTAATGAAATTAAGTGGTTATATTTGCTTAAAAGTAATACAGTTAGCTGTGAATATGAATGAAATCTGTCTTGATCTTTGTCTCATATCCTTGAAATAATTACGTCCGCCCCTCCGGTTGACTTTTCCTTCGTAAACCCATAATTGAATGTCGCTCCTTTGCTTTATTTATATTGCATGTGGCGGGGTGTTCCTTCACATGTTACTTCGGTTTATTTTAATATAAATATTTAGGTTATAAAAGAAAATGTAGCAAGGAAACTAAGTGAGTCTATGACGCATAAAATAAGATAAAAAAATTTCAAATCCGATTGAAATACATTCAGGGTTTCATTAAATAATGAAATGTGAATTCACTTGCAACATTTTAAATATAAAGTTTTCAAAGTTCTCAAGTTTTCAACACATGCATATATTGGTCTATAACTATATTGCGGTTCGCAAAGAGATGGCGTAACTTGATTATTATTCTATTGTTCCTATAATCCGAACATGCGTTGGAAAGCCACTGTACTTGTGCGGCTTTTCAGTATCGTCATTCATTTGAAGCGTAAACCACAAAACTTTTTTTTTACTCAAATATGTCGAACATTGAACTGAACATGGAAACCAATGCATATACACATATAAAACAGATGGTGAATTGAACACAAACATGCTCGAGCATGCCCTAGCTCTCCCCTCTTTTTAAACGCTGAATGATTGAAAGAGACAACCAAATCGGTGTTGCAGCGGTTTTGTTTGGAGCTCAATCACGGCTACTTGTAAGTATGTTGTAAGTAAAATTTGTAACAGTTTAAGAAATATTACCAAACAAATGATAGTCAAGAAAAAAAAATTTTTTTTAAGTGCGAATTATTATGAAGTGCAGCATGTTACTTCATTTGGAAAGATAGAACAAAGTGATTCTGATCAAGTGATCAACAATTCAACAAAACCAAATGACAATATTAACAATTTTTTAAGTAATACAGGCGTTGAATCTATAGATAATGTAGAAATGGCAATATTAATCATTTTTTAAATAATACAGGCGTTAATTCTATTGATAATGTGGAATTGATTCTGAAGGTTTGATAGACTTGCCAGAAAAACCACTCAAATTTTAACAAATGTGAAGAACTTTAAAAATGTTCTATAATTAGTAATGTTTCTCAAATTGTTGTCACAGATTTGCTAAATATTTTAGATAAAATTGGGGTTAACGTTTGCGTTTAACAGCTAGGATTAGTAGAGATGATATCCTTTATAAACAATTCTGTATTCCACTCCAGAAGGCAATCTAATATAGTCTAATCTAATATATAATAGTAATACTTTATATTACTTATTCTACCATATTCTATTTTTAAACTAACAGAGCTACGCATTCGCTTTATATTAATGCACAACACAAATTTATGACAGTCCTTACTTTTAATATTTCAACTTAGGTTAAAATTGCAAGATAAACAAAAAAATTAAGTGCTAAGTTCGGCTGTAACCAAACATTTCATATTCTCGCAATTGCAAAGATGAAAGCAAGGACCATATTTTCAGCTGTTAACAAAACTTTTTATTTTGCAAATGAGGAAACGTTAAGTTAAGGTTGTAACCGAACATTTTATACTTTTGCAATTTGTGAGGCTATAAGACGGTAACATATTTTCAAGTGTTGCAAAACTGTATATTAAAAAATGTTTCAGATGAATTCAAAGTTCATTATTCGAAATGAAAAGACCGTTATCATATTTGGCATCTTATTAGCTTTTACCACAAGTCAAAGGGGCTAGTTTTAACATATTCAATATATTCATAAAAAATCAACAAAAGAATCAGAAATCATTATATTAGCGTTGAAACCATTATAAACATAGGTTTTATACCACTGTCTAGACCAATTTCTTTCACATTCTGCGCTTAGCCAGATTATGTTTAAGAAAATATGTTCTATTAATTTCATTACAATGTCTCACATACCATCAAACAAAATCAACATAAACGGTTTAAACTCATCTGGAAAGTCGGAAATTCGGAAACCACAAATATCGAATATAATAGGGCTAAGAGAAGGTTTCGACTGATTGCATTAACTTTTGGCATTAAACTCATTTGTACTCAAGAATATATTTTTAAGCAATTCTATTAAGATTGCTTAAAATAAACCCTATACATTTGGCACAAAGCGGAAATCATTTTAAGTAATATTTGGGAGCTGGGGTAATTCGTGAACCGATTTCACACATGTTAAACATAATATCATACATATTCAAATCAAATCACACATGTTAAATCGAATATCATAAGTTCAATTAATTCTTGGTAAGATACTTTACCAAACGAAAGGTTGAAATTCTAGGGGTATTACTAAACCGATTTTATCAATTCTTGGCACAAGCAGACTGTTATCAGAAACAGATATTTTCTGAATTTTATTAAGACTACTCAAATAATGGCAGCCATAAACGATAAAAAGTCAACCGAAAGTTCGAAATTTTTTATATTGGGTGAATGGGACTTATAGGAAGTAATGACCTCATTTTAGCAATTTTTGTTAAAAATGCATATTATGAGAAAAATATTTCTCTAAAATATCACAGATTGCCCAATATAGCAGGTTGCCCAACATAACAGAATACAGAAACATTTAACAATTTCATACATGTAACAAACAGATACAAATTCACAACGAAAGTAACTTTTCCTTATACCCTTGAGGTGATTTTTAACAAGAGGGCACACGCCTCGGGTAAATCGGGTACATATTTCCCCTAGCCCCCATATACCTAATATAAGGATTTTCCGGTTGACATTATATCCGATTACCCTTCTTCCAGCCAACTGGCGCGAATGGCGCTATCCGTATACGTGTGGAATTATCCGAGTCATAAAAGGCAAGAGACTATTTTAAGCATCGAGATCTAAAATTGCTCAGCCAAGGAAACAAAAATTTCAATAGCTACATTTTAAGAATAGTTAAAATAAATTTAATATGGTCTTATTTATTAAGTTAAAATAATATACTTTTTTTAATGCTAAAAACCGCGTCTGATAGATCAATCGTGCAGGAAGGAGAATTAAAATCATAACATATGCTGCGGAATGGTTCATTTAGTTCAATCTGCATCTATTTGATCTACATGATTTTAACAATAAGGATTTAAATTGCCTGAATAAGCGAACCCGGATATTAAATTTAACCTTAGACAAGAGAAAAGAATTACAAACTGATCGATTCATAAGTTTCACTAAGAATATTTTGTCAAACATTTCCACGATGTGTACGAAGAATGTACGAAGATTTATTAGTTTTAAACGACTAGTGTATGGAGGAAGACATAACCTGGAATCCCATCGGAACTGACCAAAAGCAGAAAGTAAAACTTGTCTTCGAACGGGCTCTAGTTTTTCAGAATGGACTTGGTAACTAGAATTTCATACCATAGAAACATATACCAAAGTGCCAAGAGTAAGAGTAGTAAGAGAATTGTTTAAGGCTGTTTGCAAGACACCTTTCATCTATTGAAGTATAAGATTTAAAAAGCTACACATTGTCGGCATTTAATAAAATCTTTTAGTACTGAATAACAAAAGAAATGTTAATAATAAATAACACAATCGGACCAAGACTATCTTGTGGAACACGTGAAGAGCTATTAATTGAATCCGTAAGAATATTATTAAATATCACTCTTTCGGTTCTATTATTGAGAAAAGAAAATTTAACCCATTAAAGAAATCTTTGCTGAAAACCAAGAAAACCAAGCTTTTGCACTCGGACTTCTCTTTTGAAGAATTTAGTGACTTACTTTATAGAAAGCTTTGCTAAAGTCTGTGTATATAATATTAGTACGCTTATTCTCCTTAAAACTCTTAAATACTTGGTTCACAAATTCAAATTTGTTAGCGTAGATTTCGCTTTACGAAATATGTGCCGAGAACATGAAATTAATGGAGAAATCGAAAAAATTATTTGATGTCGAAGCATAATAGTATCATATCAGGATCGTAAATAAAAAATGATTTTAACTTATTTAATGAAGTAAAACGTCTTCTTCGGAAATTGTTGGTGCTTTAGTCGAAGTAATCGGAGGAAACTCACACTGATAGGGAAAATTTTTAGGAGAATTAGTACAGCAATTTAACTAAAAAAATTACTGTACCAATTAATTATGTGATAACATTTTTTCTTCAGATCCGAATACTTTGTATATATATGCTTTGATTAGTTGAATATTTTGAATAGTTGACATGTAAACCAGTTTTTTTCAAATGTTTAAAAGCAAAAGACTTTCTATTTTAAAGTGTATAACTCTTTAGAGAACTACGGAGTAGTGCTTTTTCTTTTAGCAACAACGAGTTTGGGAACACACTTTTCGAATAAATTGATAATAATTTTATTGAAATGTGCGACACTTAATTGTGAGACACACTCAATGTCTCTATTGTAGTCTGGCCACATTAAATTAGAAAGTTCCCTATTCAACTTTTCAAAGTTCACTTTTGCTAAGTTAAACCGAGTGCAAATTTGGATGACATTTATCAAGTAAATTACTTGTGATTTCGACAGTCATTTCGAAAGTAGGATGATATGAATCCTATAGCAGAATAAGAGGATCACTTCGAATTACGGAAAACTTTAAAATATTATCAATATACTCTAAGTCTTACAACTTACCGAATTTTTTCGGAATTAAATTACTTTGGTTAAGGCCCGACTGAGAAATTTTTTCTAAAAACTCATTGAAGTGTAACCGAGTGCAAACAGGTATAATGCAATCATCTTTCATCATAACTTTCCATGAGATATACGCTAAATTGAAATCACCCAGAACAATTATGGAATCAGAATTACTTACCATCTAAATAACGTTATTTATAGAAGAATGCGTGTATACAGATAAATCCGATTGGGGAGGTATAAAAGATAATGTTAAATAAATATAATAACTCTTAATATAAATTTTGATGTATTTAAATTCAAATGAGTCTGTATTATGAACAAGTATATAAAACGTAAAAGTGTCTGTAGTACCTAAAGTAAAGTAAAAGTCTGTATTATGAACAAGAACATGAACAAGTATATAAAAATTAAAAGTATAAAAGATAATGTTAAATAAATATAATAACTGTTTATATAAATACTGATGCATTTAAATTCAAATGAGTCTGTATTATGAACAAGATCGTGAACAAGTATATAAACAAGTTTCCGTAAAAGTAATTACGTTAAAATTATAATTAGTACTGTTGAAATATAATTCATTTAATTTTGTATTAAGGCCTCTAACATTTTGATAATAAATACTGAACAAGTTTCCATTACTCAATTTTTTATTTCAGTGGTTTTTTTAGGTACTTTAGCGACATTTACTTCTGCAACTTTACGTTTATGCTCAAATTCAGGTCCAAATTCACTGGATGGCCAGAATGCGCTTTCAAGAAGCACTTGAAAGTTTTCGAGAGATATATCCTGTTTAAAAGATGATATATTTCTCTCATAATTAAATTTAAACTTGTGAATTTGAATACCCTCAATTTTTAATTTCGTCGAAACCGTCAACCGAGGTGTCCTAGGCGAATCTGGAAATAAATTTTTTAGGTGGGATTACAACCACGTTTTTAAAAGAAGCAAGTGAGTTTTTAAGGGGAGAAACCTTAATGTTTTGATTCTTAAAATTTTTGGGTAGAGCCTTAGAGGAAGTAAAATCTTTAGATGTACTAGTCTTCTCACCATTAGGCACGGTGAATAAAGACTGATAGGGTTTGGATTCGGAGGAGAAATACTCTTTTGAACAGAAGAACTGATTAACTCTTCATCGGACGGACGCTTACGTTTAGGGGCAGGCTAAGAAGTTTCATGAGAATCATTTAGGTATTTAAACGTTTGGAACAATGCTTGATAATACCTAAGCTTTCCGGTGAGGGTTTCAAGCTCTTTGCTTATTTCATTGAAACCATTGGGTGTTCGTTTATAAACATTAAATAAATCGATTTCAGTCGATCTACATACATCTTAAACCAGACCAGTGCAATCACTTACAATCATGAATAGAATCATGTAAATTGAAAAATTTCATGAAAATTTCATTGAAATCATGAAAATTGTTGAAAATTTAACAATTTTAACTATGCAATTTTTCGAATTATAATAAATTTTACACTCATACCGTGTACTTCTCATACACTAACACTTCACTAAATGGTTTCTACATATTTATTTTTTATTAATTAGAGCAAAAATAGCTTTCATTCAGCATTTTAATTTTCATTCAGTTTGATTTAATCAGACAATACAAAAGGGTTGCATTTTGACAAATAAGAGTTGTTACCATATTACCAATCGGTAAAAACAAAGATTATACCCCAAATGAAGGAAATAAATACCCAGTAAAAATAGTAGATAAAACAAATTTTCCGATTCAATAAAGCAAAATAAAAACAAACTCAAAATTACACTAACCACTCTAAAAAAAAATCAATTCACTTTACCACATACAAAATTAATAGCGAAACAAAAGAAAAAAGAAACGAAGTACAAAGGGTTTCGAAAGTAACAGCTAGTATTCTTTAAAAACAACTAAGTGTTAAAAAGGGAGTTATTATACCCTCTATCACTTTATTAGTTTTTCGCTTAGTACTCCTTTTTGCAGTGGCGGCCTTCGGCCGCGCTTTAAAAAAATAACCCTGGCCAATTCAACACCGGGATGTCCTCAGTTCTTTCACTTAGAAATTCTTTCTGTGTTGGCGGCCTTCGGCCGCGTTTCAAAAAAATAACCTTAGTCGATCCAACACATGGGTTTATCAATATAAAGGAAATATTGAAAGATTTCACAACACTCATTACACGATCATGGTTTAGGTATTTTGGACGACATTTCCTTTTTTTTTTGCTTCGTTTGCAAAATATGTGAATATGGTAACACTTGTCATATGTCAAAATAAAACCCTTATGTCAATGTTTGAATAATTCAATTTAAATAAAAATTAAAATGTTGAATTGAAGGTATTTTTGCAATAATTAATAAATATATATATATGTAGAAACATATGTATTCGTGTATGAAAAGTGCACGGTATAAGTGTAAAAAAGTGTAAAGTGTTTATTATAATTCGAAAAATTACACATTTAAAATTGTTAAATTTTCAACTTAAATTGCAAATGCTTTAAAAACTATAAGTTTGCGGCGGCATAATATTTATAAATATTCGTGATCTGGAGAGCGTCCTCTATCCGCGGATACCCATTTTAATGCCGAATTCGGGGGATGGCATTCTAAAGTTCAACCGAATTATCTATGAATTTCCTTAACTTATTAATGTTAGGAATTTTTTTCAAAATCGTTTTAAACTTATATTTAACACATATGTATGTATTAGCTGTAAAACAATATTTTATAATTAACAAAAAAACACATTTTAATTGTTTGAAAATTGATAGATACAATACAATTAATAATTTGTTAATAAAGTTAATTTTTGGATTTATTGTAGTTTTATTCGATGTATGCGGTAGGGCTACCGATAACTTCGGATAGAGTTTTGGGTATTTCTTAAGAGGAAAGAATATGTGCCTTGTAATTTTTTGTTGGACTAACCGCTTAATTCGGCATTTGTCTCAGTTATTTAGCCTGTGAATTCACTATGAAAACTCTCCTAAATGCGCAAAACGTAAACATAAATTGTCAGTTGCTGAGAGTTGAGTAAGAAATTGGTGAACGATCACACGTACTCAAGAGTTTCGGTTAGATTTGCTAATTCGGTTTAAAGAAACTCATAGAAATCTTAACAGAGAGCAGACACAAAATTAACGTTGCATTTAACTGCTAGGTGAGTTACGATATGTGTATGTGCTAGTTTTTTTCAATGCATTACAGTTTGTGGATTCATGACTTTTTGGGAGGGTATATGATAATTTTATGATAACTATTGCCAACCATCAGCAATATGCTGTTGCCATAGTAAATATTGCCTAAAACAAGATTATTGAGGTAAGGTATGTTGCTGGTGGAGAAGCCCCAAAATTAGAACTGTAATGTAAGATAAGTTTTACAATATAAAGTTCTTAACTGTGTTGGCAGGGTAATGAAATCGTTTTAGATATCACATTTGTGTTTAAAATTGCACACACGTATTTACTTCTTAGTATGTATATACCTGATTTGAAAAAGAAGTTGGTTTAACTAATTATTATTGTGATTGTTATTGATATGAAGGACCAAAGCGGAATTTTAATTTTTTGTTTGTAGTTGACCCACCAAATTCATTTACCAAGAAATTCGCTTAAATAAAATAAACAAAAAGATTAAATACTTAGAAAATAAGTTGCACGTACAATAACTCTTTAAGTGCAATAACAAGAACTTAAAATAATAGTTTGAATGGATACCGCATAAAGCAAATAGTATTGTGCTAAAGTTACACATACTGGCCTAGTAGGTAAGACATGTATTGGCGAACGAAAGCCACTTTAACATTAAAAATATAGTGTAAACTTTAGAATACCATCCCCCGAATTCGGGGGTAAAATGGGTATAGGCGGATTCTCCAGATATACTCCGGATAGGTTCTCCAGATTACGAATATATACTGACACACTATAAATGGGACACTCCAAAATTATTTGATTTTTTAACTTAAAATATGAATAGTAAGCAAAGTATGCTACTTTTTCCAAAAATTCCTTTTTGATTTCAAATAAGACATACACTAGGCGTCATAAGTCTACGCTCCTAAGGTACTCTATTTAAAAACGTTAATAAGTGAGACACGTGATTTTTTCCAAAATTCTCTTTATATTAAAAACTGATCAGACACTTCAATAAGTTATTTCTGGATATTTCTATATTTATATATTTTAGTATCTATTTACAGATTTAATAAAAAGTCAAATTTTCAATTTAGAGATCGAAAACTAGCGCGTCTAAATTCTACGCTCATAAGTTAAAACTTATTCAAAAATCAGAATAATATACATTGTTATAAAAAATTCAAATACATTAGTAATAAGTTGGATATCCACGGCATTTAAGTACTTCCCTAAGCCTTATTGACATGAAATAAACCAGTTTTCTAGTTTCCTCGGATGAAGTTTTATCCCATTCTTATCTAATGACTTTCAAAATTGATTTACTCTTATAGTGCTTCCTTATAATTCGTTCTTTCAATACGTTCCAATAACGCCCAAAGGTGTTCAATTGGATTCATATCCGGTGATTGTTGTGGTGTTGGCACTAGTTTATGTACGTTATTAAAGTAGCCATAACCTGACAATTCCGGCTGTATGTTTGGGGTCGTTGTCATGTTGAAAGTAATATTCGTTACCCAACCTTTCAACGCTTTGCCGTACAATGGCTTTTAAAATATCCAAATATGCAAACCTAACCATAGTGGATTCTATAAATTTGAACTTTCCAACGTCATGTTTATCGGTGGGGACCAAATTTTCTTTGTTGAGCGCTGCACCCGTTTTTCTCCAAACAATTTTCCGTCCTTTGATGCCGAAGATACAGAATTTACTTTCAACAGAAAATAAGACTATCATCGGGAACTCGGGAAGCATGCTGACGTACTTATTTTCGAAGGCGATATGTTTTAGTAGGTTTTGCAAGGAAATGTACGGTTTTTTCGGCCGACACGCCCATGATAACCGGCTTTTTTCAAAATTCATCTGGCAGTGGAAGTACTTATAGACTTTTCGAACCTTTGTTGAATGTCTAGCGTCACTTGAGATGCAGTGGTCCTGGGATTTGTTTTAATAAGGCACACTTCTTATAAGTGTGTTAGCTCGGAAGGTCGGCCAGATCTTGGTTGGGAAGTTAAAATTCCTGTTGTTTTGAAGTTATTAACAACTGTTCGAGCCGACGTCGAAGCTCTTCCAACAATTCTCGCTATTTGGGGGTAATTTTGAACTTCGTTAAGTAGTTTTATAATAATTTGTCTTTCGCCAACGTCTATTACCTATCTTTTTGATACCATCATGAATATAAATAAAAAACCAATGAAATTATAATATATAAGATTTATACAAAAGATAAACGCTCTTGTTATTAAGTTCAACGTACTGCGGCTTGAACCGAAATACAGTGGGCGTACACTTTTGACGCACGCATTACTAAGCTGTAGTAACATTATGTCGTTATCTCTGGCGTCGTCTGACTGTGTAGAAGAATTTATAGCGCCAACATCTACGAGCTAGCTTGCTACGACTAATACTGAGTATGCAAAATTTCAATAATTTTGGCGCTACTTTTAAAAATTTTGTGAGATACATGTTTAATTTTTAAAGGAGCGTAGACTTATGATGCCCAGTGTATATTTTTTTTTATTGACTTGCAGAAAAAGAACCAAAGTTTATGCTATAACAACAACAAAATGAACATAATTCCATTTATTGTGCGTTCAATGCAACTCACACTTGAAATGGGACAGTTTGTAGAGTTAAGAAAAAAATTAAGTCTACGGGAGTTATATATTTTGTGGATTTTCCTTTCTTATTTAGGACCTCATGGAGACGACGTGGCATACTTTCTACCAGATTTTTGCATACCGAAGCTTCTATTTGGCTCCATTCTTCTTCCACGGCTTCCGTCAACTCTGATTTTGTTTTAATGTTTCTTTTGGGGAGATTAATGTTTATAAGATTATGTCGGGCGTTTGAGCAGACGCACAAAGTACCTTTGAGCATTTGTAGAGCAACCAAAATTTAGCATTACAGGATTTATGTTTTGGGTCGTTGTCTTAGTAAAACATAATAGAATCATGAATCCCAAGTTTCTCCGCGCTGCTCCGCCCTATATTTGCTTTCAGAATGTCTATATTCCTTAACATCTAATACTCTGTCTACAAAATGCAGTTTCAACACCAAAATCGTCAGTGAGTCGTCCCCGAACTTCACTGTCTTTTTTATGTTTTTTTCGTCCAATTCTTTGCCGGGCATTCTCCATACGAAACGCTTGCCGTCCGATCCCAGGATGTTAATTTTGATTTCGTCAGTGAAAATAACCTAAAGACAACGGAAATTCACACCAAGTTTCATGAATCAAACTTTAAAAACACTACCTTACGCCAAAAAGAAAAGTCCTTATCTTGATATTTCAGAGCAAATTCCATTCTTTCTTTTTGGTTTTTTTGTGATATCAGTGGTTTTCGACTAGGTATTCTAGCGTTAAGTTTATTTTGTCTAAGCAATCTACGAACTGTTTCTGCACTTCAACTTTCTTCTTTTTTTCTTTTAGCTATTTTTGTAACTCTGCAGCAGACGGATATGGGTTATTTTTGATTATTCGCAACAAAAACCGCGCACTCCGGTCGTTAATTTTTCGGTTTTGTACTTCTGTCAGGTATTTTATTACATAAAGTACGGGTTTTGTTTTTGAAAGCGCTGAATAATGTTAAATACAGAAGATTTTTTTTTGCCTACAATTTCGCCTGTTTCCTTTATAGATTTATTATTTTCGCATTTATTAATAATAATTTTCTATTCTTCAATTGTAGAGCGAGGCATTTTTCCAATTTTAGTCGCTGATAATCTTATTCTGTTGCCAGTTAATAAACTACTAAAAGCATTTTCAATTTGAATTTAGTTTGCAGCCAAAATAACAGTACTATGGCGCGCCGCATTAAGTGTCCCATTTCAAGTGTGAGTTGCATTCAACGCGCAGTAAATGTAATATGTTCATTTTGTTATTGTTATAGCAAAAGCTTTGGTTGGTTTTCTTCACTTCAATAAAAAATATATGCCTTATTTGAAATAAAAAGGAATTTTTGAAAAATAGCATACTTTGCTTCCTCTTCATATTCTAAGTAAAAAAATCCAAAAGTTTTTGGGTGTCCCATTTATAGAGTGAGTCGGTGTATATATATACACATATACCGTGCACTTTTCATGCACTAACACTTCACTGAATTTTTTCTACATATTTATTTTACTGTGTTAACATGGCATGACAAGTGTGTTAAATTTATTATAATTCGAAAAATTGCATATTTAAATTTGTTAAATTTTCAACTTAAAATGCAAATATCCTAAACACCATAAGTTTGCGGCGGCAATATTTATATATATTCGTGATCTGGAGAACCTCCTCTATCCGCCGATACCCATTGTAATGCCGAATTCGGGGGATGGCATTGTAAAAGCAGAAAATGATCATGATCAGAAATTTCATGATCAACAATTTCTTTTCAAACTAAATAAAATCCAAACAGCTCTTTTAAATAAAATTCTCTTATGTATTCATTGGCATTAAAAGATAGCACAAAATGTTTTTAATCAATATTTCATTTGATAAAAAATAAAATAAGGAATATGTTTTTAGGGAATTCTAAAAATAGGTATCAGAAAGTCTTCGCTCATATTATAAAAAATGTTTAAATCAATATAAATAAAAGTAATTAATAACTGGTGGTATAACCCCGGCGTTTTACAACTTCAGCAAGTCCCTTGGGCTTGGAATGCGAAAGTTTCGTTATCTGTTCCAGATATATTTTTTGATATTTTGGACCATTATTCTAAGATAACATTTTTCAGAATCTACTGCTCACAGGTGCTATATAGGGTTGAAATCAGGCGAATGAGGAGTATGTCCCAACTTTGTTGAAAGTAAAACTCCCTAGGCAACCCCAATTTCACATGACTTTAATTTTTCACTTCAACATATTTAAGTAAACAAACTTCTTCATTATGAAATCGATAAATTCTATTTCCCCTACTCCGCTTGCCGACTTACATTCTCAGAGCAAAACTCCACCGCCACAGGTTTCACTCGAATAGAGATTGTGAACATTCAACGCTGTGCCAAATTTTCTCCATACCAATTGTCTTCCTTGTATTCCGAAAAAATAGTATTTTGTTTCATCAGACCGCAGAACTGATTCCCAAAATGATATAGGTTTACTTTTTATATGCTCATTGTCGAAAGCTAAACGCTTTAAAACCAGCTCTTTCTAACTGTATCACTGTAAATCTGTTTTTGAAATCGTTTTTTAACATATTCCGCTATCTATGGAGATGTAAGGCGAGGATTTCTTTGAATCAAAGGTATAACTTTCCTTGTTTCACGGTCTTCATATTTTTGGGCAACCGGAACGAAGTTTTGAAGTAATGATTCCAGTTGTTTTAAAGGTACGTATTTAATTGAAGACTTAGCTCTACCACCCATTCTCTTAAATTTAAAATAATTTTTCGTTCATCCATTCCAATTTCTTTTCGTTACTTTCGTTGTTAGTAAACCAAAAAAATTTAAAACTAACATGTTTCAACCAAAAAGTTTTACTTACAGTTTAAGAATTTTTAGTTCTTTATATAAATAATCAATAAAACAGTGTTTTAGTATAGTATCACTTTAAAATAAACTTAAAAAATTGCTAAGGGGAGGGAAATACGCCGTTATCTTAGTTGCTATGCAAACAATTTCAAAAATTTTTTGCATATGTCTTGAGTAAGTTATAACTAATTAATGTTCTCAGATTTACTGCTTTAATATAATTTAACTAATGTTATTTCAGAGAAATAAGAATTAAAAAATTATGTGCGGGGACGTTTTCTGTGTGTCAGTCGATTTCTAAATTTTTGTTCTAAAGCATACTATGGACATATAAATGGCACATTTTTATGGTTTCTTTCTTGTGTTACAGCATCGTAAATGTTTTTAATAAATAGCAAGGGTTTAGGTTTTTCTAGAGGTTTATTCCTCGTATTCAATAATAGTACAAGCTGAAGTTACAATTCGTTGTTAAAAAAAATTATGATCAAAATGTGAAAACTGTGGTGTAATGAGCTGGACACATAAATGGCACAACCACGAAAATCAAGAACATTTTTATCCAAATTGCTTTATCAATTTTGATCCGTATAACATTTTTTTTTTTGGTAATAGTTTGTGCTGTAGCAGTAGTAGTTTTTGTTGGCTGCTTCACACCTGCGCCCCATGCTTTCCACGAGATATTGACACTTAGCTTTAGGTATGACGAAACAATCTTTTTTAACGGCAGACCAGATATCGTCCATATTTGTATAATTAACCGTTGCTGTTTCAGCCTTGAATACATTTCGTAGGTTTTCAATTAGATTCAAGTCAGGGCTTTAGACAGGACAATCCAAAATATCGATCTTCTCCGAAGAAAACCAGTTTACTATTAGTTTCGTGGCATGTTTGGGGTCGTTATATTGCATAAATTTCCATTTGATTGGCATGGAATCGAAAGCATATGGTTCCATATGGTTTTTTAAAATGTTCAAGTGCCGAAAAGTATCCATGTCAAGAAAGTGCTCCCCAAATCATATTATTTCCACCACCATGCTTTAGCGTCTTCTAAGTGAACTTAGGATTATATTCTTGACACTTAGGATGACGGACAAATATTCTGTCATTTGGTCCTGTCTTGTTAACCTTTGTTTTGTCACCCCACAATACTTTTCTCCAAAAATTCAAAAGTTTTCTTAATGAATTATGGCGAAGTCCAATCCGAAACCAAAGTGGTTTCTTCCTCTTAATGCACCCGAACAACTTTCCTTGATACGAACGTCTTCTGACAAGTCCACAGGATATTTTTAAGCCCAATGATTAATTTATATCGGCTCCTACCTGCAGCGATGATTTAAATGGATCTTTTTGACCATTCTTACTATAGCAGCATCCGCACGCGCATCCATTTTGCGTGGTCTTGGCTTCCAAATCCTGCTTTTGACCAATACTTGGGTATTCTCCACACATTATTGGATTGCGTTGTATAGTTTTTTATGAGAAATTTGCATTAGGTTAGCATTTTCGGCCACTCTTTGCCCTTTTCCATACGTTTTCCAAATTATTCGCCTTTCCTGTATTGTGGTATCTTTTCCGAATCCCATTTTATATTATTTTTTACACTGGAGCACTTTTAATTACTCGTACTTATTTTTCAACAACAAACTAATTATGTTATTGTATTAAAATCAACGCGAGTACTACTTCTGCAAAGTAATCTCTGGCATTTCTGTGACCACTCAAAATCAGCATTGACTATGCATCATTGATAACAGTAAACAAAAGGCAAGTAAGGAAGGGCTAAGTTCGGGTGTAACCGAACATTTTATACTATCGCAATGTGCAAGAATCATTTTGGGAGGAAAGGATGTGGGGGTAAAATGCTTTCAAGTGCTGGCATAACTTCATATTAAAAAATGTTGTGGAAGAATTCAACATTCATTATTCGACGAAATTGTCAATGGATGGCAATCACATTTGGTATCTTATTAACTTATGTTACGGGTCACAGACTACATGATCATAGACAGTACACTCATTGCTATATTTTGCGTTGTGTTCGAGATGTTGATATTAAAATCCGCGAAATTAACTCAAATAAGATGTATGCGATATAAACTCAATCGAAGTGGTTTAATGAATATGTTCGATACATGAGGAAAACGTCAACCAGAGAAAAGGAAACCATTATATTGGTAATAAGCGGCTTAGATCACCAATAAGCGGTCTAGATCAATTTCTCTCATATTTAGTGCGAAACCACATTATGTTTATGAAAACATCTCCACTTAATTTCATTCAAATATCTCACATATTGACCAACATAAACGATTTAAAGTCAGATGGAAAGTGGGGAATTCTTATATCGGGCATTTTGGGATAGAGGAAGATCTGAACTGATCCCAGTAACTATTTTCATTATTCCAGTATATTAGGGAACATGTTGTCATCGAATTTTGTGAAGGTAACTTACACAGTGACCGACATATCCTGCATAAAGTCTGCTAGAATAGCGAAAATCATTATATGTAGTATATGGAAGCTGGGATAATTCGTTGACAGCTTTCACAAAATTTCGGCATTAAACTGTGGTATATCCAATATTACACTTTCACTTAAGTTGCTAAGATGTCTTACATATTGACCGATAAAGTCATTATTATCATAGAAAGATAATCCTCCAATTTTATTGCGATATCTTACAGAATTATAGTTATATATGGTATAAAGTCTACAGGAAGGTTGAAAATCTGTATATTAGATATATGGGGACTAGGAAGTTTTTATCCGATTTTCGCCATTTTTGATACCAGAGCACACTATTATCATGGAAAGATAATCCTCCAATTTCATTGCAATATTATCCAGATTTGCCGATATTTTCGGTACGAAGTCAGATAGAGGCTGAGGTCCATATATTGGGTATCTGGTGGCTTGAAAAGTTATAATCCGATTTCGAGCATGAGCTGGCATATCTTGAACATACTATTCGCGAAAAGCTTTATTCCAATTTCTTAATTGACGCTCTATTTATCTACTTTAAAGTGAAAGTATCAGATGAAACTTCAAATTGTGTTATATGAGAAACAGGCGTGGTTTTTATCCGATTTCGTCCATTTTCACAATGTGACGTAAAAATACAAATACAATGTCACATACCAAATTTTATTGAAATCGGTTAAGGCGTTCTTGAGATATGGTATTTCACCTAAAAGTGGGCGGTGCCACCCCCGTAACCAACCTGTTACACGGATTCCTATGCAATCCTTCCGTATCATATTTGCTGCAATATTTTATGTTTCTTACGTGTTCCCTCAGCGAGTTAACGCACTTTAAGTAGTTTTCAACATAACCTTTGTTTTGTAGGAGAGGTGGGGGTGATTATTATCGGATTTTGCTCGGTTTGAAAGCGTATAAGGAGGAGCTAGAAAGACTTGTTTTCAGGAAGTTTAGTTTATACACCTTTAGTGTTTTGGAGTATAGATGCATTAAAGTTATTACGAGGCAATGCCGTGAACACTTTAAATTTCTTTTATCAGATGCCTCTCGCTAAGCGGGTTCCTGTACTACGTTACAGTTCTCTGACAGTTTAACATCATTTTGCAGGCGAGACATAGTCCGATTTCCCCAATCTGAAATTCTAACCTCAGAGTTCCAAGGAACACGTGTACGAAGTTTCATTAAGATATCTGAATTATCACTAAAGTTATCTTTTAGAGTAAACCTATAGTGGAAACCAAAACATATTTGACCTTTTTTGAAGCTTGGTGATGGTCGTGTAGCGGCTCCTGATTTAAATATACTTAGGAATTTTTGACAAAGGTTGGAAGTTGAACTTTGCAAGCGCTCAGTATAATTTTAAGTTCATGACTGCCCTAATAGATCATAAAAAGAGGATACCCGACAAAGTACAAATTGAAAGAAATTTATGGTTATTTGTTTATTTCTCAAATTTCTTGTGGCTCATATAATACGATGTGAATAGCGTTCCCGTAAAGTTTCCGTAAATGCTGAAAAAATATTTGTTTAAATTTTAAGAAAAATAATAACGTAAAGAAAGATGAACTAGGTTTTTGCGGTTGGAACACGTCTTGCGTTCACACATTCGATGTGTGCTGGTTTCGAATAAATAAGCCCGAAAGAGGAAAGGAAATCCTTGTGAATGAAATGCCTGGTATTTAAAAAAAAGGTGGGTTTATTTAGAAATCAGGAAAATAATTGGATGCTCAAACAAAGTGATTATTAATACAGTAAAGATCAGACAAAAAAATTTTAAAATGTGGATGAAAAGCAGTACTGTCATTATGAATCGTAAAACTTTTTGTCGGACAATCAAAAAATTACAGAGAACTAGTTATAGCAATAATAACTTAAATGCATGCAGGCCTGTTGTTGTTTTGTAGCGAAGTATCTGGACCCTGTTTGGGGAAGGTGCAAAAAACGAGCTATTTCGACGAGGTCGGACTATAGAACGAGGGATATTAAGTGGGTTGTTTTGATGAGGCATGCAAAGAGGCGGGGGATTCATTGCGTGCAGGACATATATTTGGTAAATCAGGGTCGATTTTGGATAGGTAGGAATTTATCCCTCCACAGTATTTAAAAAAAAGTTGCGCTAGGGCCATTCTGATTTCACACACAAACTCGAATTCTAGTTCTGCGATGGTTGGTGTTTGAACTCTAAGGACGCAATAGTTTTAGGTTACTAGCAGTCGGAATTTTGGTAACATCAACACAAATATTGAGGTTTAATCTGTACTCCTTCATCGAGTTTGTAAATATGGTTGCTGTCGAATTAGCAGAGCAGAGTGTTAGGCTCCTAACAGTGAAGAAGCTAGATAGATGTTCAGTTTCAAATATATGTCATTGACTCTAGTTCCCGACGTAAATATCGTCATATAATATCAATCATCAGGGTATGAGGTGACGGAAGTTTCCTCTGTTGGGTGCGAGAGTTTATAAATATGGTAATTAAACAGAAGTGGAAAGAGGGCACCATTCTGCAGAACCCCCAAAGAATTCTGCGCACTTCTTTGGGTCCGAGGAGGCATGACCATCGAATTGAATATAAGCCCGTTCATCGTGTCTTCTCGGATTGGGACAAGGATTTGACAGTAGTCCAAAACTTAATGACCCGGCAGAGAAGTTGCATGACTACAAATGTTCAACACATTTTATGCACTTATGGTGATTTTGCAGTTGTCGAATCTCCATATTGAGATCCCTTATGCGAGGATCACAGGAATCAGTCTGACGTAAGGTGTCGAGCTCGCTTACTGCAACTGCTATTTCGGCAAGGCAGTTGGATCGGAATTTCGCAATTCTACCAGCAGAAATGAAAGGAGAAGTAGCAGCAGCGATCACCATGCCGAGAATATGAATTACAACAACAACCGTTTCTACGGTTCCAAAATTGATAAGTATTTACATCGGCCAAGAGCTGTTATTTTGGAGATCTAATCCTGTTTGGATCGATCGTAGTTAATTAATTTCGACATCCTAAGAGCAACACTTGCAACACGACTCTTCTATACTCTCCTGATCCATCGGCATTGAGTTCAAACCAAGCCGGGAGGAGTTTTCCTGCCGTATAAAAGTTCCATCCTAACTCCCCTCACAGTTCCTCGGTTACCTCGGCAGCGCCTATAGCACGTAGTTCGCGTACTGGGCCGCCACTGCGATTGAGCGGTCAATCCCCCAATGCTATCAGGAGCTCAACTAGGCAACATGACTCCCAGTCTGATCAGTCCCACCCCCAACCTTCATCTCGCTCTAATCCCCGTGTGAGAACCGTACGATAACTCCTGGGCCATCGCACCGCCTGTTCCTTGTTTCAGACAGCGATACGTTGGAACATAATATCAACCAGGCACAATCCTTGCTCTGGCTGGTGTCATATCCTGCCTGTCCACCTCACGTGAGTGGTGTATATCGTTGGTTGTCCCTTGCTGCAGGAGTCTGGCTCCGCAACATCCTTCAATGGCATAGCTAAATAACACCACCGTGCGACAACTGCAGCAGCAACAACCACCATTTTACCGCCACCCCTCCCTCACTCACACGGGCACAACAGCTTTACCGCGAAAAACGGACTGAGTAAGATCTAGGCGATGGTAGATTTTATGATCTGGGAAGGCATATCGATATCTGGTCTAAGAAACCAAGTTATACAACCCCTCAGATCTCCTGATTTGATTAGATTTCAATGTTATTCGTAAAAATAGTGAGTGAGATAATAGTGGTGCCTTAACCTTCATACTGCACAAGACTGTGAAATATCATCTTATCGTTGGCGACATCGACCGCAGGGATACTACTTTTCACTGAGAACACTATTCACTGATTAACTGAGTAATTGTTGGCGAACTTCGATTCCTCAAGGCGATCGTTGCTACTACTGCTCGCTGCATGTGGTCCTCGAAGACTGCTGCTAAAAAGACGTAAGAATGTTCGAATTGTGCGTAGAAAATGTTGAAAATGAAGCATATATTGGGTCTGTAAATAGATTCGTGCGTTTTGTCAAGATATGGTGTATCTTGATTATTATTCCATTGTTGCAATATTCCGAACATGCTTTGGAAAGCTACTGTTCTCGTGAGTCTTTTCTCAGCATATGTGATCCATTTGAAGCGTAAACAACTATTTTTCACTCAAATATGTCGAACTTTGGCCTGAAAAAGTGTTTTCGCGGAGAGTTCTTCTTCAATACTTACCCTTCTGAACACCATTTCTCCCGTCGATACATTTGAACAGGGTACCAAAAATCGGCTTGATTAATTTTTGGCCGTGAAACCGACGCAGTTCTTTTGGGGTGGAATATACAAATTGTCAGAAAGATAGGAAAATGGGCAGTACTTTGAATAATAATATTGTACATGTGTTTCTATAAACGCTAAAATTTTGAAAAAAAACGTTTGAATATAGTTACAGACCTAATAATATTACCAGAAATTTAATTGAAGTGAAATTTTCTGTTGGTCTATTTTTTAAGTTCTTTTGAAAAATGTTTGTTTTATAACAAAATCTAATGCAAGTTTAATATAAGAGTTTTATATTAAGTTTCGAATTAAGCTAACTTAACTTCGGAGCTATTATTTGTACTAGAGTTATATTCACTTATATTAAATATATATATTTTTTTAATATTTGCAAATATGCAAAATTATTTGTGAGGAAAAACGCCACTAGTCTAGACTGTAATCTAGAGTGTAATTTTAAACATTTCCTAACGCCTTTGCAATATTCGCTTTTTGAGTTAAAGTAGTAACAGGACATACTTGTGTTAAATATGTTTGAGTTTTTAAGATTTGTGCGCAAATAATGTTGTTGTATATGGCAATGTGACCACATAATTGCTTATTTAGATCGCATTGTCAATCTGTAAACTTCGCTTTGAAAGTAGAAACTCGTTTGGAAAATAAAAAGTAAAGTAACTTATAAGAATGGAGTTGAAAAGAAAATTTTAAATTAAATGTTTGAATAATTTATTGTCCAAATATATGCAAATAGACAAAAATGTTATGCAATGGGTAGTAGTAGGCAGTAGTATGTCCTGTATGAGGAAAGGAACTCATGCCGATCGTAAACGCAAGTGTGTGATGTATGGCTACTTTTGCAATCCATGACGAAACATTTGTCATCAACATAAATCCCTTATTAAAGTCGGGATACTCCCAACATCAAGCCAGATTTTAAAGCAACTGATATTAAAACTTCTCTTAATTTGGCCAAACGTGAATATCTTTCTGGCTTAATTGGATTTGAACTTTCTTTAACTGCGTTGCATTCATAATTCTCTCCCTAAGGTAGGTTTGTTAAATGTCTCGCAATAGTTGGAGCCCTTAATAAAGCATCTGTGTTAGCTCGATAGTGCAAACATTTTTTTTATTCTGCTCCAGCATTTCCAAGCAAGTTTAATGCTTTTGGTTTTTTAAGAATTACTTGCGAAACGTTTTTTTTTTTAACTTTTCCGAGCTGTTTTTATGCGCACTCTTGGTACTAAGAAGTCTAAACATTCAACCTTTTGTTTTAACTACTGTTTACTTTACCACCGGATGTGTTGTTCTGCTGAACATCAAAAGATGAGAACGTCATGGTAAAACTCAACAGGTCTACGGTTTGTCGGAAAATACTCTCTATATTTTTGAACTCAAGTGCCATTTTACAAAATCCGTATTTGTAATTAATTACTGCAAATGACCTTTAAGACGGTCTTTGTTTAAAAGCTGTTTTTTTTTTGTTTGTATAATATCACTAGACTGGACTTAGTTTGAAGATCGAATCGTACCTACAAATTTATCATTTTCATAAATAGTGCCTAACTTTCTGGATTGTCTTCCCTCTAAATTTTTAGCATTGTTATATTCTCTAAGGATATAATTTCCTACATCCTCGACTTAAAATTGAAAATAAGCACAATGATTACATTGCAAACTGATTCATTAAGGGGTTTCACCAATACAAAAAGTAAAAATTGTAAAAAAAATTTATTATGGCTTGCTAGAATGGATTTGGTAACTAGGGTTCCATATGACAAAGTCATATTACAATATTGGCCTAACCAAAGTTATAAAAAGAATCTTAGTATCCGTCTATACGTATATGTATCTCAATATTTTTTAGATTATCCTTTAAGCAAACCATTGTATTTTATATATATAATATATAAATATGTGTTATATTCAAAAAATAACGGGAATTTTCGTTTTTTGAAAAAAATATTTATTCATTCGTCTACATTAATCTACTTCAAAATAGTCTCCATTCGATATTATGCACTTAATCAAACGCTTCTTCCAATCGCCGAAACACCACTCGATTTTTGGGATAGCCTTTAGTTCTTTCAGCGATGCCCTCTTAATGTCATCTATATTTGTAAAACGACGGCTTTTTAAGGTTCTCTTTATTTTTGCAAAATATAAAGAAGTCGCACAGAGCCTTGTCAGGCGAATATCAAGGCTGGGGCATCGTCACAGTATTGTTGTTGGCCAAGAATTCACGAACAAGCAACGAAGTGTGAGCAGGTGCATCATCGTCGTGCAAAAGCCATGAATTGTATTTCCACAAATCAGATAATTTTTTCGGATTGCTTCACGCAAACGGCGTTGAACTTGTGGGTAGTACTCCTTATTGACCGTTTGATCTGGAGGCAAGAATTCATGATGCACTATGACATTAAAGTCGAAGAACATTCCCGTAAACACACCTCGTATATTACGAATATTAGATATAGACCAACGTCTGGACCAAATTCATTCACAATTAACGTCAAACCGTTTTGTGTTCAAGAAAAGATGCTAACTTAATTTCATTAAAATATTAATCATATTGATCGATATATACGGTATAAAGTTAATAGAAAAGTTGAAATTTACTAAATTGAGTATATTAGGACTAGGGCAAGGTCTGGTTGAGAACAAGTTTCACACAATGTTATTAAGATCACTCACACATTCACCGATATATCTGGAGTAAGGTCTACTAGAATTACGAAAATCATTATGTGTAGTAAATATTAGATATTATCGACTAAAGATGCCCACTTAATTTCATTAAGAGTTTCACAAATTCACTGATGTTTTCGGAATAAAGTCAGCCATAGGTTCAGTGTTTCTCATGTTCAATCGATTCAACTGAAAGAAATCGAACGGAATTTGAAATTGTATCAAATAAAACAATTTTGTACTCAAAATTTGATTGAAATTCGTTTATTAGTTGCTGAGATGCCACGCCCACTCTACAATAGGGGCACTTTCTCGGGCAAACGGGCCGAAAGTTTTATCACCATTTCATATCTTGCTCCATAAGTTTTAGGTGTTCCAAACAATCGTTATTATTCTCTGTGCAAGTTGTTGCGAGAGTATAAAAAGTAAATACGGAATAGCTCAATCAAAAGAGACGTAAAACTTATTCTGTTCCAGCCTATTGCTGATTTTTTTGGAATATTTAGGACAATTGACCATCGGAATAGTCTTAGCTCAGTCACTAACACTCAGTTTGTTGCAGCGTTTCCGTGAAAAAAGAAACTAACTCGAAAATCGAAGTAGAATATATTATCATTCAAAGTATAAAGAGTAAATGATTTCGTTGGTATGTTAAAAATTTCTATTGTTGTCTTTTGTAAACAAAATAATATTTTGTGTATTCTTCTGGCGTAAATTAAATCTGAGGTGACAATATCTTTCTCTATAAGTACTTTATCCAATTTGTTGGTAATAATTTATTACGTCTAAAGAAAACTTCTTCTCTCGGGAAATATGTTCTTATCGTTTTAACGTTATACCCATCGTTATTGCGCTTTTTAGCAGCATCTTGTATTTTCCTTATACCTTCAAAATGTTCATCGGAACTGCATTTGTACTTATGCGTTGTGATTAATAGTAACTATAATTTTATGCCATCAATTTAGTGTTGGTTCTTAACACATCAAATAATTTCGACAAACGTGACTTGTGGAGAGTTATAATATAAGATAAATAATTGACTTATAGAAAATTTATCGCTAAACAATGGCAAATTTCACGCAAGGAATAAAAGTCTGACTTTCACTGCAAGCGATAGTTTAAGTTAGTACAATGTTCTGTAAATGTTATCGTTTTAAACAAATAAATGTTTTCATATAACCCTTGAAGATTTCATTATGTCCCTTTGCTACAGTTATCGTTTAAATGAATTTAACAAAACATAACCTAATATCGAGTTCTATATTTCACTTAATGTGGGAGGATTGCACTGCACTAATATATATTAAGACACCAGTTGTGTTGGATGTGATCGTATGTACAATAATTTTTCGAAATTAATATTTATAATTTTACTTTCATAAATCTGATTTCGAAAGCAAATTTGTTTTTAAACAGGTTTAATGAATTCTTGATTGTCTTCATTACGTTCCTTAATGATAAATCACTATGCTATGAAACTGTTTTCACAGATGCGGTGTCATTTAGATTATCGGAAAACTTCCTAGCAAGAGCATCCAACTTCTTATTTTCAGTTTCGAACTTGCAATAAAATTAAGTAACATTCCCCATTTTTCTCATTACCCAAATTTTTTGCTGCATTCATTGCAAATATCACCGGCTTTTGATATCCTGTGTTCTTGATAAGTAATGTCGTGTTTTTTCACACAATGACAAGCAATTAAGTTTATTTAGTGAGTAATATTCTTAACACATCGAAAATGTTCGCAATAAAAGTGACATAAGTGCATTAGAAGAAGTTTCGGTATTGGTTATTGGAGTACAACATCTTCAGATGCTAATATACCCTTTGTCATTATAAATGCATGTATTTTTTGGGCGTCAAGATGGATGTTTGGTTGCTTCGTTGTTTTCGTATCTACTTCCCCATTTTCACCGCACTGCGAAGAAAAATATTTTAAATTCTTGTTTTACTTGTATCGCTAACATATTATGGAAAATCTTCAGACTTCCTAGGCTAGCTAATATTAGAGACTAGAGAGAGAGAGATTAGAGATTAGAGATGGCAGTTAGGTTTTCATTCTCTTTAACACCGTACAGATACAGTGTACACATATGGCGAACAAGATTATTGAGTGATACTGTTCTTAAGATGTGACTTTACCTATTGATAATTGTCACTGTAATTTGGGTTCTGTGCAGTGGTTCAAAAAGGGGTCTTGTATGATAATATCCCGTTTAATTCAGCGAAAGCATTCGAATTTTCATTTATAATCTTAGAAAATTACATTTACTTGTACTAACTCTTCCTCAAGAGATAAATTAATTTGAATAATTAAAGTATTATTAGCTTACCATAAAATAGATACGCTTTAACAATGTAAAAATTCGATTTGTTTTAAAAAATTTTACCTCATTATATCAGACGTGTTTACATTCGATAATATACTTATTTGGTATATTTTATCAATGATAATTTCATTTAGCGATTTTAACGTAAAACTGTTTGGCAAAGTTTTTATTTCTTGAAGAAATGAAAATGTCTTAGTATATTTATCCTATATCTCAATCAGTAATTTCAACCAAATTTGTTGCCTAACATTATCACGAAATCCTTATGTGGTAGTTCGAAAAGGGGCGAAATCGTTTTGCAACTATGCCTGTTTCCCAAATAACAATTTTAAATTCAATCTGATCCTTTGACTTTATAGGATTATAACTCACGCACCAATAAATCGGAATCTTTCTTTCCACAAATAGTCCCTACAAGGTATGCTCTCTTACCGAAAAATAGTGGAAATCGGACTTTGTCTTCTCAAGCCCACAGATATCGAATATGTGTATCTCAGTGCTTATGACTGATTTTTTTCCGAAAATATTAGTCAATCTGTGAGATATATTAAAGAAATTTAGAGATCATCTTTTCTTGATAATATTGTGTTGGGATGAAGAAAATGGATGAAATCGGATAAACCATCTAGCCCTCATATACGTAATATAATAATATTCAGAATTCCCGTCGGCTTTATACCGTGTAATTCGGACAATATGTAAGATGTCAGCAAAATTAAATGAGCATATCTTCAATATCTTTAATCTTTAATGTGCTTTAGTTTAGTGGCGAAAATCTATGAAATCGATTTACGAATTACGAAATTATCGTTATATTAGTGGACTCTATGCCGAATATGTCGGTAAAATTTTGAGTAATCTTAATAAAATTTAGCGGAAATATATTCTCGCATATACTTTAGATTAATGCCAAAAGTAAATATTGTCTGCTCAGACCTTCCCTAGCTCCAATATAGTGATTTGCGACTTTTAGCTGATTTTAAAACGTTATATGAAATATATAATTAATATGAAATATGCACTGCTGAATATTAATGAAATCGGTCTAGACTTTGATCTAAACCCCATACCTCTAATATAATGTTTTACGTCCCTCTGATTTACTTTTTCCTCAGATATCCTATATATTAAATTTCCTCCGTTTGGTTAAGTTTATATCGTATTATATTCAATAAAAGATGTCACAACAAAATGTAATGAGAATATTTCGATTAGTATTATGTCACTGGGTAATAAAAATTATTACTGTTGTACCTTCCCACAGCACTAATATAATGAATATATATGATTTGTCTTAGTTCGATTGACTTTATTAGAATATGGCTGTTACTATAAGTATATTACTATAAGACATAATAATAATCATATTATTTATAATATAATTATAAATTAATATGATTTTTATGATATAAGTTAAGATGATAAGTTAGTATGTTTGTGATCCAATTTTGTTGAACCTAAAACATTTTTAATATAAAAATTTGCCAACATCTGAATGTATTGCCCCGTCTTCGATCGGTGCAAATTGCGAGAGTATAAAACGTTCGGTGAAAAATCTTTCTTTCCCCCACCCCTTTCTTGCTTGTTTTCTGATGTATTCATGCCACTAATAATGCGAAACTTTTGACTGTTTTTTTATTTTTGAATTTTATGGATGGTGAGAGCGATGTCAGTTTAAATATATGAATTAAACATCGCGATTCAATAAAGTGGTTTCAATTTTTTTTTGGTTATTATAGTGATCTGATCGGACAACTTCTTTATAGTCGTCATGTAAGGGTTGGTATTCCTACTGCTGGTATAAAGTTAATCTTCTGTACGTTATGTAACAGAAACTCCAGAAAATAGCCGATCTTTAATATGTTTAAATACCACTGGCGAGATAGGATTTGAATTTTCCAAAATACTTAAGAGGTATGAGACTGTTGTTTAGAAGAGGGATTTTTAAAATTTTTACGCTATCTATAGAAGCTTGAACCATTATCAAATTCCATTGGGGTTGGTTTGTTTCAGTGGTCGGCTTGAGAGGTACTGAGACTACAAATATGAGCATGGAGGTAAAACAACCTAGTGAAAACTCTGCAAATTTAAAATTTGGGAAATTCCTCCATTATTTCATTAGATAGACATTTTCGTGCTTCTTTATTGATTTTAAAAGCTTTAAATGCAAACACAAAATGCAGTACATGTCAGCAATTTATAATTAAACTTTTTGGGTCATATTTGCTTTAGTGGCACAACCATGCGCAATATTGGTTTGCCGTTGGCTTGATAAACACTAAATGTAAGTGTGTAATGTAAGTTAGCACAATTGACCTCCCAGAGAATGCCGCCCCCTGGGTTATTTAATTTCTGATTCTTCACCTCTGTAGCTGCAATAGGGATCAGGGAGTTAGCTGAATCTAAATATACCCTATTTCTAAATATGTCTAGGCTAAGTACTAATATCTGTTAAAGTGAACATTAACTTACATAATTTTTGGAATTTAAAATAACTCTATGATATTATTCGTGATTGGACAACACTTTTACAAAGAAATTACGTATTAATATTTATCTCTTATTAAAGCGCAATCTCCTCTATCTTAATTACAGCTAAGAATACTGAGTTATTACTAAAGTCTCAATAGTAATTAAAATTGGTCGAATATATATATATACTCATCTGTTCCAGTTTTAATAATGGACAATTCAAATTTATTATTAGTTACGGCAAACGTTGGAACTTTATTCGAAGATGTAAGTATACATTGTAATACAAAATATAAAGTTCGTCCTATAAGAGTATTTATTTCAGAGTATTAACTACCGTGATAATAATATTATATATATGTTAACTTACGTACTATTAAAACGTGTGCCACTTTTACGATTTGCAACTCGACTGTTTTTTAGTTCAAGTCTAGAAATTCGGTATTATTGATATCAACTCAATCCGGTTGAAAAATTTTTGGTTGAATTATTATTGAACTTCAACTTTTTCGTAATATTACCGTTTAAAACGCTATGCCACTGCGGTTGCCGAGAATATCAATATTACTGCAGTATATTTCGGAAAAATATTACTAGAAACTGCAAAAAGAGTAAATAAACCATTTCAAATAATTTTAAAATATTTGTAATTAGTTATTTTGTACAAATATATAGAAAAGCAAGGTTACAACAAAGCAATGAATTGAAAAATTCGTTGTACTCGTGGAGAAAAATCCTGAAACTGGGACAAGCAAGCCACAAATTGGAAGCAGTAAAAATGCAATGAAAGAACTGTTTGAAAGTTTGCGGACGAAGGAGTCGATACAATCTACTATTCCTGGGAATGCACTTTTTGAGTCAAATTAAATTTTTGAAGCGTTTTGCTCTTCTTAAGTCGTTTAGGTTTTCATCCACTGCCCAAAAATACGGTGTTCCATAATATTTAAAACCTCCTTAACAACTGCGGATATTGTAGGTTGCGCCAGCAAATCGTTAAAATCATTTCCATTACATTTTTGATAACTACCGTCTGCAAGGAAACGGGGTGATCCACATAATTTCAATATAAGAGGCACGGCTGTTCCTCACACACGTTTGTGGAAATGGTTCTTAATCTCATTTAGCAAAAATCAAAATGCTTCCTTATTTAAACGAAAATAACTTAAGATTCTGTAACAAACATTATTTAAAAGCCATTTAATTGTCAATAAAACTTCGGCTTACTTGATGTTGAATGTATTTCAATGCTCAGGAAGATTTTTTCGTACGCGCAGCTCATCAGTTTTGTCCCCAACATTTTCGTCATTATAATATAAGTCAAAACTATTGTTCGTTTTAGTGTTTATTCACTCTTTCGTGAACAATAACTAAATTGAGTTGTTTTAATTTTTCGTTTAATTATCTTCACTTTTTTTAAGTTGGCATCATCAATGAAATTTCAACTGAACATGGTTGTAGTTCCAAAAAAGAGTTCAGTTCTTCTGAAGTTGAATTGTTTTAAATTCAATTGAACTGGATCGAGTTGCAAACCGTAATAGGGTTAATATTTTTATCAATAATTTAAATTATGCTGTTTTCTTTATACTGTACTCTTTTCATCTCAACATACTCCAGAAATTTAAAATTCATATCTATAAAAATATAAAAACAAAACTTCATATGTTCTATATACATTTTATATTCAAAAGAAGTGATAGATGTTTATAAACCGAGAAGACAAAAATCGAAAGAAGCGGAATTTAACGTAAGCGGTTGTAATTGGAAAACCACAACGTATATAGATATAAATAATACGTAAAACGTAAAAAAAAAATTTTGACATAAAAGCTGATTATAACAAAAGGCTGGTGTTTACGTATGTTGTTCTCCAACAAAGTATAAAATTCTTAATCGCAATCATATCTGGCGACTGTGTTAGTGGTTACATTAAATGCCTAAAACTTCATATTAGCCTGGTCCCCACGATTGCCGATTTGCTTTTCGCTAAACATAAGTCATTCCATTAGAGGGAAAAGGACTGAACTTTGAGTTGTCAAAAGAAAAAAAAAAAACTACCCTCCTCAAGAAAAGTTTTTAGTTTCCAGCTCCCTGGCGAAAGCAACTAACTTGGTTTAAGTAGTTCTTCACTAATGAACAGCTTTTATCAGCAACTTGCTCATTGGAATCATATGAGCGTAGTCCCCGCCTCACAGTTTCAGCACAATGTGATCCATCTATTGGGTTGTTCGGAAAGTCATTTCGTTTTTTCACCCACACATCGAGCTTCGAGGTTAAGTCCATGCCTTTCAAATGGCCATAAATAGTTGAATTCGACAAATTTAACCTCTCACCGATCTCTCGTGTGGTGATTCGCCGATTTGCATCAACTAATGCCTTTATCGCATCTTTGTCAGCTTCGACCGGCCTTCCAGACCGTGGTGCATCTTCGACATCAAAATTGCCGGATCGAAATTTTGCAAACCAGTTCTGGCACTGGCGTACTGTTAACACGCCTTCTCCATACACATCCGTCAATTTTTTTCTCGCTTGGACAGCATTTTTACCTTTTCTGAAGTTAAAAAGTAAAATATGACGAAAATGCTGCTTATTGCTCTCCATATTTAAAAAGGCACCAACCAAAAACTACTGGGTAGAATTAATAGAACTTTTTCACACACAAGCCTTGCAATATCAGCTCTCATGACATATAATGGTTATGGGGCTTAAGTGTGAAGTTAGTTTCGAAAAAACGTAATTAAGTCTTCTGGCGGGAAAAAACGAAATGACTTTCCGAACAACCAATATTTCCTGCTAAAGTCTGTGGTTAATTTAACGACCGATGGTTTTAGGATTTCTTTATTTTTAATACAATTAAGCGCTCGTCGTGTCTATTGAAATTTTGTTTTGGTGCATTTCGATCTTTATTTTATTTTCGATTTTCATGAACGGACAGCTCAATTATACCCTATACTGCTGCGTGACTCATTTTTGAAGTGGTTTATTACCAATTCACTGTTGAGTTGTCGTTTGATGGCCAATTTTGCTTAAATTGTTCTAACAATCACTCAAAGCTCAAAATCAAACGAAAATGGCAAAAAATAATTATAGAATTGGAGTTGTTATAAATGATAGAAAAGTTAAATAGCGTTAGTACCGCCGCTCATTACTGAGAGAAAGAGGCTCAGCAATATCAGCTGTAGATCATGTGAACAAAAATATAGAAAATCAAGTTATGCTAGAAAATCAGAACCTCGAAGAAATAAAAATTTTAGCATCAAAATTATTAACGTTAGAAAAAGTAGAAAAAATTTAATTGAAGAAGCTGATTTTCAAAGTAATACCAGCTTTGCAATCAGAACTGGTATAAAAGTGGAAATAGGAATTGAAAATGAGGAACTTATATGGAGCGGACAATATATAACACATACATATCCCTTTTTTCTGTAAATTCATTTGTCAATAAAACAATTAACAAATTTTAATTCACCAAAAAAAGGTAACAGACGACGACGGTTTATCAAAAAATAATTATAGATTACAAAAAGTTAAATGAACGAACCATTCTCGATCGTTATCTTATCATGGATACAAAATAACTTTCATTCAAATTTGGACGAAGCAAAACATTTTTTGAAGTAATGATTTGCTCAATAACAGAAAGTACGGATTTTCCGCATGTCTTTCGATCTTAAAGACGCTCCTAGAATTTTTCAAAGTGCAATCTGTTATTGCACATGCCATTCTAGAAAAATATGTCACTGAAAAAATATGTTTATCGTCCGTAAAATCTCTTTATCATCATCTTTAATGGAGTTGATAATTGGAATACTAAGTAATATGAAATTTTCTCTTGACAAATCAAAGTTTTTCAAAACTAAAATACTATTTTTATGTTAAAAAAGAAACTCAAAAATTGGTAAATGAAAACAAGGAACCATAATGCGATGAGGATAAAACAATGTAGAAAATCTAATATTATCAAGAGCAAATTTGGTAATATTTGAAAACGAAATTGTAACAAATAATGTGGCTTCTTAGAATATTGCATAAAAAGTTTTGATTTATTTACAAAATAATTATGTTAGCAGTTCTAAAATCTTATAATACATACGTAAAATTGAAAATGCACTTACAAGAAATTTCATATAATGCTATGCAAATAAAGGTGCAAATTTAACTTTGTATGATGCTTGATTTTCTTTTTTGTCGAGTAGGGAATACATCACGTTCTAACATACTATTTTATAACGAAATAGGTAAATAATCTGTTTGCCAACAGAAATTTGTGATCAGCAAATTTGTAAATGGAAATGGGGAATATAATAGGAATTTTATATGAGAAATAGGAATGTCATTTTTTTTCAATTTAATTCCGAAAGCACGTTATTTTAAAAGATTTCATAAAGAAACAAGTAACGAAGTGTGTTACCGAGCATTTTATACTCTCGCAGTGTGCAAGGATCAGAAGCCTGGAAATGCTTTAAGGTGTGCTATACTGCTTTATATTAAAAAATGTTGCGGAGGAATTCAACATTCATTATTCGACGAAGTTGTCAATGGATTGCAATCATATTTGGTATCTTATTAACTATTAACTTATGTTACAAGTCATAGATTCACGTATTTTCATGGCTATATTTTGCCTCGTGTCAGAGATATTTATATTATAATCGACTCAAATAAGTTATATGCGATGTAAACTCAACCAAGGTGGTTTATTGAATATATTCAATACATGAGGAAAAAGTCAACCAGAGAAAAGGAAATCATTATATTAGGAATAAGCGGCTTAGACCACCAATAAGCGGTCTAGACCGATTTCTCTCATATTTAGCGCGAAACCACATTATTTTATTAAATTCATTATTCTCATTAAAATATCACACATATATTGACCAACATAAACGGTTTAAAATCAGATGGGAAGTGAGGAATTCCTATATCGGCCATTTTTGGCATAGAGAAAGATCCGCACTGATCACATTAACAGTTTCATTATTCAAGTGTATTAGCGAATATGTTTTCACGCAATTTTGTGAAGGTAATTCACACAGTGACCGACATATCCTGCATAAAGTCTGCTAGAATAACGAAAATCACTATATGTAGTATATGGGAGTTGTGATAATTCGTTGACGGATATCACACATTTTTGGCATTAAACTATGATATATCCAGTATTACACGTTCACTTAACTTTGTTAAGATATGTTACTTATTGACCTCTATATAACGTATAAAGCCAGCCTTCGGAAGTCTTCAATTTCATTAAGATATCTTGCGATATGACCCCGATCACATTATTATCATAGAAAGATAATCCTCCAATTTTATTGCGATATCTTACAGATTTGCCGTTATATAGTATAAAGTCTATCGAAAGGTTGAAAATCCGTATATTAGCTATATGAGGGCTAGGGGAAGTATTCACCCAATTTTTGGAATTTTTGACACCAGATCACATTATCATCATGGAAAGATCCGATCACATTATTATCATAGAAAGATAATCCTCCAATTTCGTTACCATATCTTACATATTTACCGTTATATATAGTATAAGGTCTACCGGAAGGTTGAAAATCCCTATATTAGATATATTGGGGCTGGGGGAAGTATTTACCCGATTTTCCCCATTTTTGACACCAGATCGCGTTATTATCCCGGAAAGATAACCCTCCAATTTCATTACGATATCTTAAGATTTATCGTTACATATAGTATAAAGTCTAACGAGAGGTTGAAAATCCTTATATTAGTTATAAGAGGGGTAGCAGAAGTATTTACCCGATTTTTACCAATTTTTAGCACAAGAGCACATTATTATCACGGAAAGATAATCTTATAGTTCCACTACGGTATTTTACGGATTTATGGAAATACATGATATAATGTCTAACCGGTGGTTCAAAATCTTTATATTAACTGTATGGGCGTTAGGGGAAGTGTTTACCCGATTTTAACATAAGAGCACATTATTGTCAGGGAAATATAATACTCGAATTTCATTACGATATCGTATGCAGTTACAGTGGTATGGCAGTATGCAGTGGTCCTTATATTTGGTATATGAGGACTTGAAAAGTTATATGCCGATTTCGAAAATTTTTACGCATGTGTTGGCATATCTTGAAACACTATTTGTAAAAAATTTCATTCCCATATCTTAATTGCTGTTGATTTATATACTTTAAAGTGAAAGAATCAGATTAAATTTACAATTGTGTTATATGAGAAGTAGGCGTGGTTGTTATGGAATTTCACCCATTTTCACAAAGTGACGTACGAATGCAAATATAAGGTCTTTCATCAAATGTGGTTGAAATTGGTTAAGGCGTTCTTGAGATATTGGATTTCAGCTGAAAGTGGGCGGTGCCAAGCCCATCAGCAAATTTTTACACGGATTCCTATGCACCCCTTCCGTATCATATTTGCAGTAAGGTTTAATGTTTCTGACATGTTTCTTTAGCCCCCCTGCGGTTCGTGGGATAAGAATAACCCGCGGTAAGGCATGCCTGTCCTAAAAGGATAACTAAAATGACTAAATTCCATAAAATGCACTGCATTTGAAATAGACTCTGATCTAAAAATAGGCTTAGCCATGTCTGAAATATTGTAACTACACTAGTATAACACTTAAATGTATTTTGCACGCACTTAAAGAGGCATTTAAGTTCAAGCTACAAATGCCACCAGTCTGAGTTGAATTGGTAGTTCAACTGGAAGCAGCCCAGGCTACACGGTCTGACCGGAGACTTTAATCTGGCACCACGGGGAGCAGGAGCCCGTTGGAGTTTGCAGAACGCTCCAACCTGCTCATTGCGGTAGGCCCTTCGGGGAGTATCGTGGTGGCTGTGGTTTAATACCTGAATGCGGGTACAGCTGTTGGGCGGTACAGTTCAGTGTGGAGTTGCATTGCAACCGGGTGTCGGACCCAAAGTACGGCAAAAAGGTGGTTGTTGTGTCCTTTTCCACAATGCCAATCGGTACCATTGGTTTTAGCAAAAAGCTATTACTGACGGGGCGCTGATCAGCGCATTATATTGATTTGTTGTGTTTTAGAGCACCGTGGAGTTAGACTGTACAACGACAGGTACCCACGTAAAGCACATCGTTCAATATTCCTTCAGCGAGTTACCGCACTTTTAGTAGTTTTCAACATACCCTTTGTATGGAGGTGGGCGTGGTGACTATCCGATTTCACTTACTTCCTCAGTAAATGAGGAGATGCTAGAAAAACTTACTCGGAGCAAGTTTGATTGATATAGATTTAACCGTTTCTGAGTTATCGGGGGGCGGGGCCATGCACACTTTTACAAAAGTTTTTGCCCACAGATGCCCCGCGCTACTAGGATCCTCTATACCAAATAACGCGTTTATATCTTAATTTTCTGCTTAGCTATAGCACATTATCTGTTTTCGATTAGTGGCATTTTGTGCGCGTGAAGATGTCCAATTACGACCATCTGCAATACCAACCGTCTTATGGTGACAAAGAACACGTGTACCAAGTTTCACCAAATATCTTAATTTTTACTCAAGTCATGGCTTCCACGGACGGACGGACAGACAGACGGTCACTCGGCTTTCAACTCGTGTTTTCATCAGTTCTAGGTGTTACAAACAACCGTTAGGTGAACAAAACTAATATACTCTCTATCAACGTGTTGTGAGAGTATAATAAAATATTGGGTTGTTCGGAAAGTCATTTCGTTTTTTCCCGCCAGAGGACTTAATTACGTTTTTTCGAAACTAACTTCACACTTAAGCCCCATAACCATTATATGTCATGAGAGCTGATATTGCAAAGCTTGTGTGTGAAAAAGTTCTATTAATTCTACCCAGTAGTTTTTGGTTGGTGCCTTTTTAAATATGGAGAGCAATAAGCAGCATTTTCGTCATATTTTACTTTTTAACTTCAGAAAAGGTAAAAATGCTGTCCAAGCGAGAAAAAAATTGACGGATGTGTATGGAGAAGGCGTGTTAACAGTACGCCAGTGCCAGAACTGGTTTGCAAAATTTCGATCCGGCAATTTTGATGTCGAAGATGCACCACGGTCTGGAAGGCCGGTCGAAGCTGACAAAGATGCGATAAAGGCATTAGTTGATGCAAATCGGCGAATCACCACACGAGAGATCGGTGAGAGGTTAAATTTGTCGAATTCAACTGTTTATGGCCATTTGAAAGGCATGGACTTAACCTCGAAGCTCGATGTGTGGGTGCCCCATGTCCTTACCGAGCGAAATTTGTGTCGTCGTGTTGACGCGTGTGATTCGCTCCTCAAACGTCTAGAAAATGATCCATTTTTGAAGCGGATTATTACTGGGGACGAAAAATGGGTTGTATACAACAATGTTAAACGCAAGAGGTCATGGAGCAGAAAAGATGAACCGGCTCAAAGCGTGTCAAAAGCCAACATTCACCAAAAAAAGGTGATGCTCTCCGTTTGGTGGGATGTCAAAGGAATCGTTTTTTTTGAGCTTTTGCCGGACAATACAACGATTAATTCAGAAGTCTATTGTCATCAGCTGGACAAATTGAATGATTCACTTAAAGAGAAGAGAAGAAGAAGAGAAGAGAAGAGAAGAATGGGACGTACTGCAACATCCACCATATTCTGCAGATCTGGCGCCTTCCGACTACTATTTGTTCCGGTCCCTGCAAAATTTTTTGGATGGCAAAACCTTTACCTCAAATGAAGATGTCAAAAACCACCTGGACGAGTTTTTTGCCAGCAAGGACCAAAACTTTTATGAGAGGGGAATTATGTTACTGCCAGAAAGATGGCAAAAGGTGTTGGACCAGAATGGCCAATATATAATTTAATAAAATATTTATTCATTATACGAAAACTGTCTTTCATGTTCCCCAAAAAAAACGAAATGACTTTCCGAACAACCCAATAATACAATAATATTTAGATGGTGAATTCAATGCGAAACGTGGCAACAGTGCAGGCAGCTTCACAAAATCGTATAAACATCGGTTTTCTTATTTATCCAAACAAATAAAATATGCGAAATAGAATGCGAGAAATTTGGTCAGTATTCGAAGCGGAGAATTTAAATTGTGTAAGCTTAATTGTTGTTTCATGATATCTAGAAGAAAATGCTTATTCCAATAGAAATACGAGTATCAACATCATTCTCTTGCTCAGCAGACTGGGCTGAAAAATGTGCTAAATGACAAAAAGACATCACTGGAAATGTTTTTTAAAGTGTTTTACAATGAATATTATTTTTGTTCTCGGCGGGTATGTTTTTCTGAAGTTAGTCGAAATTAATAATTAGTATACTTTTATTCGTATGTATGTATATTCGTAGGCATATATTCATATGCATGCAGTGAACAATAAAAGCATAAGTAATGGGCGAATTTTCGTTGCAATTTACATACAAGTGTACATTAAAATGAAGCTTGTGAATCATTCGGGCAAGTTTGTGTGTTTGCTGATATGAAAGCAATTCTCTGATGATGCGTACATGTATTTAAAAACTGTATTGTGTTCTTGACGAGTTTTTTTGTGGTCGAGCATATGAAACAAATACTATACTGAATATGTGCACGTGCATCAGCTATGTCCAACGTCAACGTTAAACGTTTGGGATTGTTTGGGCTCGCTGCGTTGATACTTCAGCAGACAGTAGGTTATAAATGTAGTTTATAATTTTTATGGTGAAAGGTTGATTTGTGGAAAGGTTGTATATTCTTCGAACACGTAAATAGCGAAAATGGGATCAAAGCTAAGGGCATATTTTCAAGTGTTGACAAAACTTCAGAATAAACAAGTAAAGAAGGGCTAAGTTTGGGTGTAATCGAACACTTTATACTCTCTTGCAATGGCAAGGATCAAAGGAAGAGAAAGATTTTCAGGTGATGGCAAAGCTTTATATTAAAAAATGTTCCGTAAGAACTCAACACCCATTATGTGACGAAACCGTGAATGGATTAATAGTATATTTGGTATCTTATTAACTTATATTACAGGTCACTTGCTCACGAATTTTCATTACTATATTTTGCTTCGTGTCCGAGATATTTATATTAAAATCTACCAAAATAACCAATATGAGATATATGCGATACAAACTCAACCAAAGTGGCTTAATTTAATATATTGGGTATATAAGGGAAAAATCAACCAGAGAAACGGAAAACATTAATAGTATAATATTAACATATTATATTAAACATTATAGTCAACGGTCTGGACCGGTTTCATTCATATGTATTCGGAACTACATTATTCAAATATACAAAACATATCCACTTAATTTCATTAAAATATCACACACATTGACTAACATAAAAGGTTTAAAGTCAGTTGTAAAGTCGTAAATTATTATATCTGATATATGTGGACTATGGGAAGGTCTGAGGTGCTTGGATTAACTTTTGGCATAACTCAACTACACTAGAGAACATGTTTCCACGCAATTTTATGAACATAATTCACACACTGCCTTAACTATTCGGCATAGAGTCTGCCCGAGAAACAAAAATCATTACATGTAGTATATGGGAGGTGGGATAATTCTTAGGCCGATTTCACTCATTTTCGGCATTAAACTGTGGTGTATCCAATACACTTTCACTTTCTTTCGCTAAGATATCTTACATATTGACCAATATATACCATATAAAAGCAACCAGATGCTTGAAATTCTTCTATTGATATATGGTGGCTAGGGCAAGTGCTTGCCCGATTTTATCCTTATATTAAGTATATGCCATTATCCATTTTAAGCGCACGGGTACACTGTTTCCAGAAAGAGACACTCTCTCAATTTCACACGGATAACTCATATATTAACCGAAATATGTGGTATAAAGTCTAACGGTAGCTTGAAAATCTATATTAAGTATACGATGGCTAGGGGAAGCATTTACCCGATTTTATCAATTTTAAGTGCACGGACGCATTGTTACCAGAAAGAGACACTCTCTGATTTTTACAAAGATAACTCATATATTAACCAAACTAGGTGATATAAAATCTAACGGGAAGTTGAAAATCCTTATATTGAGTATATGAGGCTAAGGGAAGTATTTACTCGATTTTATCCGTTTTTGACACTAGAGCACACTATTATCATGGAAAGATAAATCCTATAATTTCATTACGATGCAGGAGATTTACCGTTATATATGGTATAGTCTACCAGAAGTTTAAAAATTCTTTTTTTAGGTGTATGGGGCTAGGGAAATTTTTTACCAAGTTTCCCATTTTTGACATAAAAGCACATTATTATCATGGAAAAATGATTTCGAATTTCATTACGATATCTTATAGATTCACCGATATTTTCGGTATAAAGTCAACCGTGGTCACTGTGGTCTTTAAATTGAGTTTGTAGTGGCTTGAAATGTTATATGCCGAATTCGACTATTGTTGCATGTGAGATGGCATATTTTGAAGGCACTATTTGTACACAGATGCATTCCAATATCTTAATTGATGCTTGATTTATATGCTTTAAAGTGAAAAAGTCAGAAAAAATTTTAAATTGTGTTATATGAGAAGTAGGCGTTATAGCTATCCGATTTCACCAATTTTCACAAATCAACATAAAGATGCAAATTATAAAAATCCAACATAATTTAATATAAACAAAAATAAAAGCAAGGTGACGTGGAGTGTATGTGCTAAAGTTATTTACTTAAAACATTCATTTATATATACAAATATAAAAATACTTACCTAGGTAGATCATAACATAAAATACACATGTACAAGTACTTTACTTACTTAGTAAGGTACATACAGCAAACAAAAAGAAAAGGTGCTGAAGGCAAAAAATAACACCAGCCTATGGTGCGCTTGAGTCAATATTAATAGTGAAATAGCTGCTTATATATATGTATTTATGTACAAAATATGCTATACGGTGATTCGGTAATAAGCTGTACAGAGGGTGTCCAATTAAAAGCACACAAATGTTTTTTCCTAGTTTTCGGCTAACGGTGGTGAAATTTTATATTTATTAATAGGTGCGGTAAATCTAAAATTTAATAAAAATAACAATTTGAAAACTGCTGTCCTAGTGGCGCTATAAAATAACCGTTTAAACTCGATGTAGTGTCGCTAATTGATAGCACCAAAGGTACCTTGCCGGTAAGAGTTAAAGCAAAAAGCCGTATCCAGTTTTGCCGTTCGGTGAATTTGCCGTTGAATAAGACAAAAGAGATATATATAAAAATTGTACATATCAACCGACGCGACCGCTCCTGCGTCAACGCCAACATCAATGGTGGTGCCCACATCATCAATGCTGCTTACGCCTGCTAAACTTCTGTCGTGGGAATGAGCTCCCATTGTATTCTCTGCCACAAAAAAAAAAGTAATTAATTAATTAAAGCAAAATTAAAAAATAAACAGTGTACCCTTTCAGTTTTTGGCTCCCCTTTGCACACACATTTTTGTTTATATACATATAAGCAATAGATTTATACGCGAATATATTATACCTACATATATTTAAGTGAAACAAGGGATGGTGGAATTCGCGGTTGCGTTTTCATTTAAACTAAACGTGCGAAATTTTTGCAAATTGCATCAATAAATAAAAAAATTTTTTTTTAATTTCTTGGATATTCGCAATTACCTTGGTTTTCCGCAAATTATCGACTTTTGACGAAAATTTTTCATGTTCAATAATTCGAATTGTTCTGTTCATTTTGCGTTTCTTTCGCTTTTGGCTTTTGGCTTTTGGCTTTTCGCTTAATTGGGAATCAATATTTTTTCGTTTTATTTCTGTTGCCAAACTTTTATCGATTTTTTGTGAATTTTTATTACAAAAACCAAATATGACCAAACCGAAAAGTTTACAATAAATAAAATGATAAACCTGACCGTAAAATACCCGGGTACTCCTACGAAACCGCAGTTCAGTGGTTTCAGTCCCCTCAGAGGGGAACATCAAAAGATCCAGGATTTCGTAAAATGTATGACTTTTATGTGACTTTATGAATGGATAGAAAACATTATGTCACATAAGCTCATCGAATAATAAGATCCTAAGTGAGCCGCACTACTTCATTGCGCAACAGTACGTTACGAGGTTCGAGAGCAAAGCAATTACGAGTTGTCTTTGTTGCATTGAGTCCCATTTCTTCTCAAATTGTATTAAATTAACTATTGTTGATAGATCCAACGATCTTACAGCACTGTTCCTGCACATTTACTCGCAACACGGTGTTTACAAATGTTTAGCGATACTAATATGATTAAATATCCGCTCGGTTCATTGGCCATTAGAAGAGGCTTTTATATTGGTGACTTATTAACAGTATCTGCAAATTTCGGATCTCTAGATCTTATAAGAAGAGGGTAATTAAAATATTAAACTTGGCCGGATTCACATTAACAAAGTGATTTTCATACAATTATGAATTTTTGTCATGCTCTGAAAAGTTATTAAGCTTCAATGACAAAAATTCAACTAAAACACAAACAATTCATTGGTTGCCGAAAGAAGATTTGTTTCGATTTGTTTTGGATACAAATTTTAATAATCTGCGAGCTACCAAAGGAAACATATTGTATAGTCGAGTGCGAACCGCCAAATACATGGCTTCGCCCACGTCCTAATAAGAGTGAACAGATGCTGCATATATATACGATGGTACTAAAAGCAAAGTCTAGAGTGACAGTATGAAAGTCTTCCTACATTATAGTGAAGCACATGCTCTTTCCACATTATAGTGACGAGTAGCGCCTATGTTGAGGCGACGATTCAAAAAGATTATGCTCTGGACACACTCGTACTCGTGCTGCATTGAAATAAAATACATTCATCCACATTACAAACCTTTGTCGCAAATGGAGTGTGCGCAGTAGGATTGGTGATCCACACTTCTTCCCAGAAGACCCTGCTTTATGGCCAATTAACACCCACTTCCAGTTCTCCCCAGAAGACGAATCAATAAAGAAGAAAAATACATTCGCATTGATTATAAATATGAAAAATAATACAATACCTGATCTTATTGAAAAATTTGTTCTTACCAAATTTAACTTTTATACCACCGAGGATGCCGCACTTCAGCCTCCAAACATCTCTACTACGACCGAAGTGGAGGTCATTCTCAGTTCGCGCCCCTAGCACCATTGAGGCAGAACCCCAACAACGGCGAAGCATTAACTCTAGCACATTTACTAATTGGGTGCTCCCTACGAGCACTGCCACCAGCACAAGTGTCAATGGACCCGATTCGTCTCAATCATCACGAACCTTCAGGAGCGCAACAAACGATTGCACTCCAAAAACGGCAAGTGCACTTCTCGCGCACGAAGACAACGTACCACTACAGCAGTGGGTAGTGTAGTAGGACGAGTAGTCGCAACAGTAGAAAAGCAAGACGGCAATATACGAGTGGCAAACGTGGCAACCACGGTTCCGTCAAGCGATATGGTTTTTAAGCTAAAACAAAATATATTTAAAAAAAAATGAAAATTAATTATAATGTTAGAATTGAATTATAAAGTTTTGTCTTATTTAAAATACTTACCCTAACTATAATATTTAACGTACGATATTTACCTTATCCATTGCAATGAATTAACGAAATTAGAGATATACTTTCTCCCTTTTTTGTAAATACATACTTATATGTACAAATAGTTTAAACCGCCGACAGCTACATATGTACCTCTGCTAACAGTTATCATAAAAATGTTAACTAAACATATAAATACAAATGTATTTAGTTACTTTATTCCACATGTTTTCATAAGTTTTTTATTGAATCACACTTTACTAAATTGCGATTTAATCAACAAAACAAAAACATCAGACACTGGTATTTCATCTTCGCTGGCATCGTGCGACGGAAACTATGTTCATGTTGCCGCTCCAACATTTTTCTAGAAATGAAAGCAGAGCTGTCAAACAACTAAAATTATTAAACAATTGCCAAACTTATGTAGTCTACATTGGCAATATTGATAACAATAAATGCACCGTTCCATGATCTTACCAAATGAGACTTGGTGTTGGCGTTACGGATAGTCGATATTGTCGAAAGTTAATGGTCTTGCAATCAATAAGTCAATGAAGTTGTGAAGTTTTTATTAAATTCTCCATGCTAAGTGCCCTGTAACCTTGACTGTCTGTCATTAGTGTGGTCTTCATGCAACCTTTCATTAAAATTCATTTCTTTTGGCTTTCCACTTAGGCAGTTACGTTTACACATTTCGCTATTAAACCGCTTAGTCGATGTACGTATGATCAGATAAGGAGTGCTCTAATGAGACCTGCCAATTCGGTACGAGCCCTATCGCGCTATTTAAGACCTCAATCCTACGCCTATTGATAAAGATAGGGTTGTTAATATTCATAGCGGGGAGGTCCTTATAATTAATGTAGTCGAACAGAGCGCTTCCCCTAACATTGCAGTCTGACCTGCACCAGGCTGTCTGATGGGAGCTATGGTCTGTCTCAATAAAAAGTTGCGCACCTGTTTTCTGTGTACTCCGTGATATTGATCAACTCTTCCGTGGGAAGCGAAGATGAGGAATCGAGGGACTGTACATGCCAGCAGAAGAAGAAAATCGTTTGCCACCTCTCCGGAGAAGTGTTTGTTACAAATTGACAGTGACCAACCCCGAATTGTAAAGTGCAGAACAGCAAGTGAGTCTGCGACCTACAGATTATAACGGAAATATTCTCTCGGAATTTCATTAAGGTATCTTACAGATTGAACGATACCAACGATATATTTACGAGACCCAGGAAGGGGAAGGGAAGATAGGGGAAGTTTTTACCCGATCTTAGAAATTTGGCACCAGGACGCATTATAACCAGAAAAACATTCTTTATAAATTTCATTAATAATCTCGCAGATTGATGAATATTTTCGTTAAAAAATCATTCCTATTCATTGATATCTACATAATTTATACCGGAAGCTGGAAAAGATATATATTTAATTGTGCCAAGTTTTCTTCTGGTATCAGAACTGGTGCTTCAGTTATATACTGTAAAGTAGAAGAATCCGATTTAATTTAAAATTGTGCCAGAAGAGACTTTATCGTGATTTCGTCCATTTATGCACTGTAACATTAAGAAAACAAAACAAGTAAGGATGGTGTTACCGAAAATTTTTTACTCACAATTTTCAAAGATCAAAGTCGGGGGCATATTTTGTGAACTTGACATAACTTTATACTAAAAATTGTTGCCAACAATTCAACATTCATAATCACAAAATTGTGAGTGGATTATATTCAAACTTGGTATCTTAGCAGTTTCTATTACAGGTTGCAAACTCACTTAGTGTTAGTGTCCGTAATATTTATATTATATTAAAATCAAACCAATTAACTCAAACGATCTATGTTATACACGCTCAACCAAAAAGGCTAAAGTTAAAATATTGGGTATATAACGAAAAGGCCAACGGGAGAATCGGATTTTATTCATATTCATCGCTAAACCACATTATGTTTCAGAGAGGATGGACATGCTGCATTTCATTAAAATATCATACATATTGTCCAACATAAATGGCTTAAAGTCAACTAGAAAATCGAAAATCACTACATCGGCTTTTGTTTTGTCTGAATAAATCAAACTGAATGAAAATTAAAATGTTGAATTAAAGGTATTTTGGCAATAATTAATAAAAAATAAATAGGTAGAAACAACTTAGTGAAGTGTTAGTGCATGAATAGTGCACGGTATACGTGTAAAATTTATTATAATTCGAAAAATTACACATTGTTAATTTTTCAACTTAAAATGCAAATATCTTAAAAACTATAAGTTGGCGGCGGCAATATATTCGTGATCTGGAGAACCTCCTCCACCCAATAAAACAAAAGTTTCCTGAAATATAAAGTTAACTGAGTTTAAAAATAAAAGTTTAATAAAATGAGATAATAGTAATAAATAATAAATGAGAATAATTGCTGACCGTGATTTTGTTATATTTATATATAGTATATTCAGTATTTAATGTAGTAATAGATTTCAATCTAAGATTCCACAAAATAGCTTTTGTAATTAATAGATTTTTATATCTTCATAACAATCCTTAGCCTTTAAGATTGATGCAACAATGGATTCATGAATTCATTTTAACAATAAAGCACCTACACCCACAATTCATTGCTCTTCACTTGCAAGAAGTTGGCGGTAAAACGTACGAGCAATCTTCTCATTATGTGAAAGAATTTGTTAAATCCTTGTGTGAAGCATATGAAATGCAAGAATTCTCCATGGTGCGCATATATCTGGATGAAAATTTTAATTCACAGGAGCAGTTCACGGTAAATACAATTATATAAATAATTTCATGTGTGTAATGGACAATGATTATTGATTTTTTTAATAGGCTTTAGGAAACTTGTATTTCGGTCATAAAACTATACATAACAGTCGCCTTTGGAATTTCGCAAATAGTTCTTGGGAATCTACACAAGGAAAATATTCTTATTATGGAAATATAGAGAATGTACCAACAAAAGAGAAGTCGAAATTTCCTCTCGATTTTTTTCCTGAGGTAACTTGACGGAAATAAATAAATATAATATACATAACACTATTTTCTAGTGCAAATGGTCAAGGAAAGGGTTTATGAGAACACGTTGGGACATTGATGGCACAACTGTAGATTTTGTAAATATGCACTTATTTCATGATGCATCAAATTTAACAGCACTTGTTGACTTCCCTTCAGTTTATTCACAAAGAAGGCGAAAGGCATTGATTCACACATTACAGAGGTTATTATCAATAGTTTAACCCCTTTAATTAAAACCTATTGTCACAGAATTTGTCTAGGTTCGAAATGGACAAGAAAAATGAGAATGTACCTTATTTTTTATTCGGCGACTTTAACTTTAGATGTGATTCGGTAGGCGTAACTAAGGTAAACATATTTGTATATAATTCCACAATCTAAAATTTTGAATGATTATTGTGTTAAAAAAGGAAATAATATGTGATATTTTATATGCAATATATTTTATGAGCTTTTTATTAAAGCTTTTACCTTAAAGTTCCATAGGTTAATAATAATAATAATAATAATAATTTTATTTTATTTGCTATGTTCTTATTATATTGTTTTTATAATATATTATTATTATATCATTTTTATAATATATTATTATTATATTATTTTTATAATATATTATTATCGTATTATTTTTATAATATATCATTATTATATTATTATTTATATTAATTTCTTTATTATAATAATATTATTACAATTTTATAATAATTATTATAATAGTATTACGGTTTTATTATTATTATAACATTACTATTTTTACAGCGAAGAGTCAGAATTACGTTAAAAGACGATATCTTCGACGACGAGAAGAAGATATTTTTTAGCATGCAACTTATTAAGAGATATTAATTTAGTTTTTTTAATGCTAAATAAATTGACTGATAAATCAAATGTGCTGCAATGAGAATTTCATCTTCACATATACGACGGAACGGTTCTTTTATTTCAAAATATTTTTTACTTAATTTTAAAACTAGGGATCTTAAATGTCTTAATATGAGATGGAACGTTAAATTTTTCGAAAGACAAAAGAAGTAACGAACTTATCCATTCAGAAGTTTTGCTAAAACATAATGCCTAGGGTTTTCGTGTGACTATTGAGTGTATGTATATTTATAGGTTTTAAATGACTTATACAGAGTAAGATTTAATCTAGAATCGCAAATGTCGTAAGGTAAAATGTAAAAATTGTTTATAAACGGATTTTTTCCTCCATTGAAACCGAATTTTAGTGAAAATGTCTGCGTTAAATGAACTTTGAGCGACATTTAAACGTTCGGACTAGAAAAGCTTTGCGTATTAACGAAAAATAGTATGCCGGTGTTTCCCACGAAGTTTGGAAATAACTAATTTAAATATATTTCAAGCAATCGCTGCTAAGAAATCTAATAGTTTCGCAAAATCTTCACTTACTTACGCGTACATAGATACATACATAAGCACTTACAAAATAAAATACAGCAAATATAATTTAGATAAGAAACAGCTCTAAGAACATCAAAGGTTTTGAAACATATTTATGGGACATGTTTTTGCAGCTACTACTAGTCCTAATTTGACACCAGTGGATGAGTCGGGATTTTTATCATATTTCAATAGCAGAATATTTAAAACGTTTGCTATTCCAATCGAATATTTGTCTCGCAGTGAGCAATCTATTTCAATATATTGGTCTTCAGTGTAACTCGTGCCACATTAACAAATAAAGCACATGTTTTTTGGTTATTCAGATGGCGGAAATCCCAGAATATAATATTAGCTAGTATTTTCATATCTACACATATTCTACACTGAAATTTCACACATTGAATTTAAAAGGATATTCAAGTTAGCGTCTGTTTCAGCTGTGTGTATTGTATGCTAATGGTACAGGTGGAATACTCTTGTCTATGTATAAAAACAATGTTTTTAAATTGACCTTATTTCAATCTATAAAGAGAGGCTAATCGGGCGGATTATGATTGATTCATCTCCTCCTCTTAAACCGCTGACATTATGCGAACAGATGAAGGTATTTACTTCCGTAAAAAACCGTACTTTACTTACCATAAAAAATGTTTGAATAACTGCTTGCGTTTTAGCCCGAAGGTCGTAACATCTTGCGCCAAGGGGTTTCCTCGTGTTTTTTAAATTTTATCAATCCTTCTTCAATACGTATTACTCCCATAATAAGTAATAAGCTTTACTATTCCAATAAATTCAGAAATTCATTAAATTTTTTCAGCTGGATATAAGAGGTCCTACATACCTTCCACGCAATTTAAGACTGGTTAATCGCAATATTGGTTATATAATGTTTCCATAACTAGTATTAAAGTTTGCGCAAACTTAACAAAAGTGCGATTGCAGTTTTCGAAATTAAAATACGAAATAGTCTTGTGCCATTTTTTAATTCAAGAAAGCAAATTTTTAACACTTCATTCGTTTGGATTAATAATTATAAACAATTTAAATTGGTTACGCTATATAAATTTATAAGTTTTAATATGTGATGATATTCACTTTTACAGATACACAGTGCACTTACATAAGTGAATATGTTACCCAATTTATTGGGGAAGCACTCATTTTATTTGAATTTTGATATTTACCACTGTACTTAAACTTTAATAGAGCACTCAAACTCGGACAAATGTATGAAATAAAAATGCCGGGTTAATTCAGGTATACAAATTAAATTGATATCAAATTATTATTCTTGATTTTACACAATTATGTGTAAACTACAACAGATAAAGTTAAATATATGTAATATATTATCTGACGTATGTGTCCGGAGCGAGGGACTGCGATAAGACGTTCTAGTGATGCCGATCAACTCCACGTATAAGATCGCTGTCGAATCGAATGAGAATGGTAGCCGCTATCTAATCGAATTGAGTAAAAAGCCGAATCGAAGGGACGATCACATTTATTTGCTGGACGGTGGGATATAGGTGTGGTGATGTAATGTGTTATGTTATTCTGTGTGGTGTACAATTGTGGTGTCATCGAGTGTCGTATTTTCAGATTTGGTGAGTGTGGAGACTCAGTGTTGTGCCTTGTGGAGTGGTGTGTTGATGTAGTGAGGGGGAGGCTTAGCTCATTTAGCCATCCCGGCCCTCCTAGGAGAATATTCAGCTTAGCAGTCGCTGTAGCTGTTTTAGCGTTATTACAACGATGTTGAGCCCAGTTGAGCGGTGGGATTGTGGCTTATGCTGTCGGCGCCGCGTCGATACGCCAGTCCATTGGTTCCGCGGACGAGACTCTGGAGCGACTGCTGAACTTCGGTGTCACACTACACCAGTTTTCCGCTGTGGTCTGTCTGCGCCGCGGCTACGTGGAGCCGTTGGACGAACGGCGTTGCGTCGTGAGGTGCGGCGAAGCAGCGTGCGATGGAGCCTAATGCATATTTGGTACAGACTGTTGGATGTGCACTCCTTATGAATAGGTCAACACCAAACGGTTCAGGCAATGTACGTGCGCCTGGGCAACATGCGAGCGTTGCGTCGATTGCATGGAAGCGATGGTGACAGTGGTGGTGATGGCCCACAACGAGGAGCGGTAGGCGGGGCTATTGCAGTCGTAGTTTGGGGCGTTGGCACATTGATAACCGACCGGAATGTTGGCGTAGGGGTTGAGACATCTATGTCCATAATTATCTATATGGGAAAGAGGTTGTTATAAATCAATCGAATAGAATTGGATATGGAAGTTTATGCTTGAGGTTAGCAGTTTTATTTAGCATGAAGACTCGTGTTTTATGTAAATTTCTTGATCTACTTTCGTTTGAACGACTAGCTAGGTTCGCGGTTTTTTTTCGGTTAATTACTATTTTTTGATTAGTTATTACTCACGTTTTCGGTATTATCGGCGGTTAGTAGAATCTAAAATTTCACGATCGGTCTGGTTAGTGTTCCGGTTTGCGCACGGAGATCAACTACATGAATAAGACCGTCGGAGCCGTAATGTATCTCTTCTCTGCGGCCGAACTGCCATTCGGTAAGGGGAGACAATCGTCGTGATTGTGGACACAATTCCTAAGTTTTGGCATCTTTTCAGGGGTTTTCCATCGGTACCTCTTAGGGAGGTGCTTTAAATACTCCTCTTTCCATTGGTGGCTGAAACCATGATTGAGAAATTTAATTCTTTCCCATCGATTTAGTAATTATAGCGTATCCACAGCTGCTCCTTTTAGAAAATGTCCTGGGGTTAGGGTTCTAAAGTCTGAGGGATCTTGCGAGATTGCAGTGAATGGTAGTGAGTTGAGAATGGCTTCAATTTGAGTTAGTAATGTAGTAAATTTTTCGTAGTTAAATTTGTAAACTACAAATTGTAAACAAACAGCAAATTTTTTGAAGTGGGATTTGAAGCTTTTTCGGCTGATCTCCAAATACCGTCTATATAAAGATCGTTTGGGGGTGAATTGGCAATTAATGCCTTGAGGAATGTTCCTTTTTAAATTTCAGTTTAGATTCTTCTAATAAATTCTTCTTTCTTTTCTTCTTCTTCTTTTAATAAATACCCGAATGGTTTCTCAGTGGCTCTTTGGGCTATGCTAGGCTTGAATTAGCAAGCCGACCAGTCAAAGCAGACCTTTTGTGTCCAGAGATGGGTTTAGTACTGAAAGTCCTATAGAACTACCTTTATTTTGGGGCGAGATTATCAGCGCTGGCTACGTGTCGCCATATGGCTGGTCCTGATAGGTAAAATTTTTTGACGCGCTATTTGAGATATGTCTTTCATGCATGTGGTGGGTTTTCTCACTAGGTTGGACAATTTCGCAATCTGACCAAAGAAACAATTTGTATTTTGCCATTTTTGAATGAGTACGCACCATGAGTACTAATTTGGCGAGTAGTATTGTGCCGCAGAACTCAAGTTATGGTAGCCCTAGGGTTTTCAGGGGAGCCACCTTTGCTTTTGCTACTAGTAAGTGTCTTGTGATCGCGATATCGCTTTGAGTACGCATACATATCGTTACGCAGTATGCGTAATTCGTATGCGTAAGTATGTATAGGTATGTATAAGCATATACAAATATAAGTACGCGTAAATAAAGTATCGTAATTCTACTTTGTATTCTGGGAAATTATTTAGTGGGCACTTTGTGAAGTGAATCAGTGGTAGATTTTCGAAAAATAATTCGCTGAAGATCTTGGTCCTCGACGCTATATACAATTATCTGTCGGTACATGTTTTAGACGCCCACATTGCGTACATATTTGAATATTCGCCAATTTCTTATTAGGAGCATTAAATCTTGTTGGAGAGTAGGTCCCTGGAATAAGGTATCACTTAGGGAATTTTCAGAGTTGTGAATTTAGAAACGTTGAAGACAACTCTCACTTCTGTTGTCTTTTTGTCTGGTTTTATTACTGCATGATGTGGTAGGTAAACGGTGTAGTATTTACCTTTCCTTAAGTTTTCGCATTGGCTTACTTCTTCCATGTGATCTAAATGGAGATATTCTTCCAAGACCCTATCATATTATTTTTCAGCTCACCTTTTTTAAGTAGGGGTTTTCTATACTTGAAAACTGATGGGTCCTCAACTTAGATTGTTAATGTGGAAACTGATTCTTTAACTTGTCCACTTAGTATCCAACCGAAAATAGTTTTTGTGCCAAAAGTGTGTTTGAATTTTTTCAACACCTTCACATTTTATTTGTGGTATCAGGTCGCTGCCTAATAGAACATCTATTTGGACAGAGGTGTTGCAGTTGGGATCTGCTAGCTTTAGCTGTGAAACTTTTTGCCTATGTTTGCTATTTATGTGATAGCTTGGAAGCATGTTTGTAAGCTGCGGCAGGACTATATCTTCCACTTCAATTCACTTATCCGTTTGGGGGAAGTTAGGGTAATGGAACGGGTTATATTATAGTTTTGTACTAATCTTTCGTCCATTTCCGTAATTTCAAATCATTTTCTTGTTTTTTTTTTTTTTTGGCAGTTTTAGCCAAATTTGTTCCTTAGACACTATAAATGATCGTTGGTCCTTGGTCCACTAAGGCCATATGCTTAAACAAATTTGTATTCGATGGAGAAGACAGATGTGCGTAGTAGTACCCTACTGTCTTCTCTTCTTAGTTTCTGTCTTCCTGGTAGATTGACTAGTTCGTCATTACTTTTCTCTGCAATAACCGAAGGTTTCAGTGAAGTGCAGTCTCTAATGTTCCAAACAATACACAGCAAAACACGATATAGTTCATCGGTAGTGAGAGATCCATTTAAAATTTTTCTCAAGTTTTGGGCAGAAACGAAGCCTGCGTCGTTACAATAATCCAGATTTCATCAGTGTGAGAAAGGTATCCTTTGGAAGTTTCTACTATGGATACAATGTCCGCTGTATGGCTTTTCGTGTGTATATGTCTCCAATGAGCATGCTCAGTCGAATTTGAAATTTCGACACTCTGTTCACAACGAAAGCTGAAAACTTGCTCGAATGCATTTGAAGACGGTTTTGAATTAGTTGAAATGATCCTCAGTATGCAGTCAAGAAAATATCTATCTCCGGTTCCGGTTGATATTCGATGCGGGACTTAATATTCTTATAATTGATATTGGTTAAAAAACTTTACCAATAGTTGTTCATGTCAGTGTGAACAACACTTAATAGAGTTGGACGGATTTGGTGTAGTCCCATTATGTGTTGTGTTGACAAAAACAATTCCTTGCAGTTATGTCTTGATACACATTTCGATAAGTAGTGTCCTTTTGACAAGCAGTTATGGTATAGATTTATCTTTTTCAAATGGTCAAGGCGTTACGACACACTTGTCCCTATTCTAAAGTTCGAAGCTGGGGTATATTTTCAGGTGTTGACAAAACTTTAGAATTTAACGTTCATTATTCGACGAACTTGTGATTGGATTATAATCATATTTGATATCTTAGTAACATATTATATTATAGGTAAAAGATTCACTTAGTTTCATCATATATCATATAAACTCGACGAGAAGAGCTGAACTTAATTAGATGGGTATATTAGGAAAAGGAGAACCAGAGAATCGGATATCATTATATTAGAGACAAAGGTTAAGACATCCAGACCGATTTCATTCATATTCAGCGCTAAGCCACATTATGCTTATGGAAGCAAGTCCACATAATTTCATTAAAATATCACACGGAATATCCAACATAAACTGTTTAAAGTCAGATAGATATAGTCGGAAATCCCTATATCGGTTATATTAGGTCTAGGAAAGGTCTGGATTGTAGCAACTTTTGGCATTACACAAATGTACCTGATAATACGTTTCGATACAATTTTATCTAAACAACTCACACGTTGATCGAAATATTCGACATAAAGTCTGCTATAATAACGAAAACCATTATATATAGTACATGGGAGTTGGTGTAATTCGTTGCCCGATTTATCACGTTTTCGGTATAAAGATGTAGTATATCTAATAATATACGCTAAGATATCGTACAAATAGTCCGATATATACTGTATAAGGCGGGCAGGAAGTTAGAATTTTTTATTTTAAGTGTATAGAAGCTAAGACAAGTACCCGATTTTACCCAACTTGGGCACAAGGGACAACTCTGACAAAGACGCTCTTGGAATTTCTTTAATATATCTCACAGATTGATGGATATTTTCGGTAAAAAGTCAGTCATAGGTACTGAGGTCCACATATTTGATATGTGGGAGACTTGCAAAATTTTTTCCGATTTTCACCATTTTTGGGCGGGATACTTCATACCTTGAGGGTACTATTTGTGTAAAGTTTTATACCGATATCTAATTGGTAATTGATTTATATACTGTAAAGTGAAAGAATCATATGGAATTTAAGTTTCCACAATATATGGATATATTTTATAATATAAAGATGCAAATGTAATGTCACGCACCAAATATAGCTGAATTTGTGTATCACGTTTTACGTAAAACATGTGTATCACGTTTTATCACATTTTATCAAGTTATGCATTGAATGGTCTGAGGGACGGACAGTTAAATTGGTTGTGCGTGCCCAACGGTGTGGATATGTCGATATTTTTTGAGTTGAGGTATTGACATTGTCTCTCATAAGCTTGGGGGAATCTTCCCAGCCCAGCAGTGTTTTAAAGTCTAGAACTCATTTATCTGTTTCCTAAAAATAAGAGAGTTGTGTTATCATCATGTCCTACTAAATTTTCATCGGAAACTTGAAACGCGTCAATAGTTTCTAATGCCGGACAATGGAGACAGTTCCGTAATGGTTAAATTTTGTAATATTAGATATGCTATATTCTCGGTCGAAAATTTGTTTAAAAGATTTTATGAAATTTGGAATGCTGAAATTTGGCTTGGAAAGCTTCCATCCTGCTTTCCTAACACAAGTAGAGTCGAGCAGCGTCGTGTTTTAATCCTCGGGAAGTTGTAACTAACTAATTAAAATTGTTATTGTATATACCTCCTGGGGATCTGCATGATCGCCTTCCCCAGAATACATCTTTTCGATATCAGTTTGTGTAGATAATAAATTCATGCAGTATGAGAAAGGATGGCAAAATCGGCATTTTTTTCGGCTACTGAAATTATTTTACAATGTTTTTGATATGATAAATATTTTTCTCATGTTACTCATGTCATGTTCTCTTGTTACTTAAACTCCTCTAAAGATAATGTCAAAAAATCGCCATGAACATAAAACGTGATCACATTAAGCGGATATAGCGTCGGCGTGTTTGCAAATGTGGGTATTAGCATATCATCAAAATAGCGAATCAAGTATGCTCATGAGCAGTAGGAGTAAAGATAAGCACCAATAGTGTAGAGGAGCTCCAGCGATGACAAAAACCGAAAAGTGCAAAACAGCAACATATAGCTATTTTAGATCCAACATTAAAGTATTAAAATAATTTGCATTTGATCCAATGCCATTTATCCGCCTTTCTAAAATTTATTGCGAAGAAATTAATTGTTATGATCTCCAATTACCACGGTATCCAATGATATGAGCCTGCAGGGATGATTAAAGAGTTGATGTTGACCACCAAGAGCGAATCTCAAGAAGTTGTTTTTAGATGGACTAGTCAAGATTGTACAAGATTAAATTTAATACTATTATTTAAATTTAATGGCAAGCAATAAAAAAATTCAAAAAGCTGCCTCACAAACTACTCGAAAAAAGGCATAGTCAGGAAGAGCTTATTCTAACCAGATTTATTAACTAAAAATAACAAAATGAATTCAACTAAGAATATGAAGCTGCGTAACCCAATATAAACCTTGCAAATTGGTCCAATATTTCAACCAACGCTAATATTTATAATGAATATTCATATGTACGCACAAAAAGGTGGTAAGGTGAAATTCTCGCTATTTAATTATTTGGTACGCACTTCCATGTATAGACATGTATCCCTGTGTAAGACACACTGGCACGCAGTACACTGTGTAAGTACACTGGTTACGCACCAGCTTAAGTTTTAGCATGTACATATGTGTGTATACAATTGAGTGAGATTACAAATATAACAATACAACATTTCTATAAATAAGTGTGCAGGGTTACAGGGTTTGTTGCTAAGTGCCTCAACGAACAAATTAAAAATAACGTAGATATAAGGTAGAATAGAAGCCCCATACATATTGGCAAGAAACTGGGACAGTCGATTTTCACAAGCTTCTCTTGAGGCGAGTTTTTCATCATCAAAAGTATTCGTCATAGACAGGAAAAAGAAGTAATCACTTGGTTCTAGGTCCGGACGGACGGATGTTTAAGAACCTCCCAACCAAACTCCCGGAGCTTCTGGCGAATGAGTATTAATAATGTGTGGCCTGGCGTTGTCCTGATGCAACACAATTTTTTCCCTATTGGCCAAGGCTAGCCGCTTCTGAGTAATTGCTTCCCTCAGATAGTCCAATTGTTGACAGTACAGGTCGGAATTAAAAATTTTAGAGGGGAGCAGCTCAATAGATGTTTCCCTGCCGATCGCACCAAATACAGATCAAAACCTTCCAGACCATCGTTTTCGCTTGATTTTGTTTTTATTGATCCAATTTTCTTCACCAATAAACATCCACTTCAGAAATAGATGAATTTTGTTGCGATTCAGCAGCGATTCGCAGATGGAAACTCGGTCCATGAGGTCCTTTTTGTATCCCGCCTTATTTAAATGGTCCCAAACGGTTGTTGTGCAATGTTTAGCTCTTGAGCAATTGAAACATGGCGGTCGGACGATTTCCAAAATTTTATAAATATTTTCGACAATTGACATTTCAGAGCGAAACGAAACCGAAATTGCGTGTGATTGGCTGTTACTACATCAGGACCATAAACAGTATTCACATTTTCAGTCATCTGGCTTGCTGTTGGTTTTCGCCTTTTACTGGGTCTAATATTTTGAACCAAAAAATACGACATTTTATGTCACAGCTTATTTCATGCAATGTACTTTTTTCTTTTTAAACAACTTAAAGGAAGTTTAGTTTGGTTGAAACTGAACATTTTATATTTTCGCAATTTGAAAGGATGGATTTGAAAGGCGTGGAAATATTATCAGGGGATGTCAAATTTTTAAGTTACGAATTATTATATCAATCGTATCTGATAGCCTACTAACTTTAATTATAGGACAGAAACTCAGCTTCTACATTTTCTTTTAGCTATATATATACAATAGCTATAATTTTTACTTCCGACTAGTATGTTTGAAATATTTGTTTGTTTCGGGATTTCAATGTGAGCGAAAAGTCAACCAGAAGAGCAGAAATCATTTTATTAGGCTGTAATAGGAGCTTGACTAAGATCTATACCACTTTTATCTGTTTTTGAATCTAAAAACATTGTAGTCAAAAAAGCATGTCCTCTTAATTTCATTAAAATATCGCACATAGCGGAAGGTCGAAAATCACTATATTAGATTAACTTAATTAATATATTAGATACACAGTTTTTGACCCCAGGCCACATTCTTATCAAGAAAAGAGACCCACTTGATTTCATTAATATATTTTTAAATTTGCTGATATTTTTAGTATATGAACATTTCAGTATCTGCGGTAAGGTGTAGCCGATTATATGTATATAAGACGTGGCACGTTGTGTAAGCATTTATTGTGCAAATTTTGATTCTGATATTGTCATTGAAGTTTGATTTATCCATTGTAAAGTGCAAGAATCTGATAGATTTAATGCTTTGCTATATGGCAAGTAGGCTTGGTTGTTGTCTGATTCCACCTGTTTACAAACCGTGATATGAAGTCACATTAGGATATAGTTATTTACTTAATTTCGTTCGAAATTATTCACGTAAATTCCGAGATTTGGAATTTCATCTAAAATTGGAACTATTCATACGGAACATTTCAGTTCTATCTTCACAGCTAAAGTTAAAGCTTCTGGCCGTATTTGTTAGATACTTACCGAAGTTTTATTAGTTTCAAACACAACCTCTGTATGTGGGGTGGGCGTGGTTATGATCTGAATTTGCCCATTTTCACTTCGTATCAAGAAATGCTAATGAGAAATGCTTCCACTAAAGTTGGCTGATTTAGCTTTGCAGTTTTAGAGATATTTACCTGCTTGAGGGCAGTGCCATGCCCACTTTTCAAAAATTTTTAGATTTAGTTATACCACCTTATATTTTTTGCGATTATCGGCAATTTGTTGGCACAGCAAATGTCGGATTATCTTAACTGCAATACACGTTCTGCTCAGAGTACCAAGGAATACGTATACTACTAACACTTTTTACTCAAGCTATGGCTTGCACGAACGGACTGGCAGACGCCAGGAATTCAAATCGTCATCCTGATCAGTTTGATATATATAACTCTACATCTATGTCGATTAGTTTTAGATATTACAAACAGCTATTAGGTGAACAAAACTATGATACTCTGTGCAATATCTTGCAAATGTATAATAATGTTGTTTAATAGTTCAACATAGATTATTCAACAAAACTGTGAAGGTATTAAAATCATATAATCTTATTAACTTATATGGAGGTCATAGACCCACTTATCTTCTTTACTCATTTTGTTTAATCTAATATCTTAAAGTCAACCTAGCTGACACAAATCACTATAGTTATCATGCAACTGTGGAGGGAAGGTTTAGTAAATACCCACAGCAATAGTTTTTACTACCGAATGACGCAAGGCTGATGCGATGCTAATAAAACCAAGAGGTATATATGGGGCTAAATCAGGGTCGTATTTATCGCTAAATCATATTGTGGTTAAAAAAAAAAACATGTTCATTTTATTTCATTACATGTGTTAACCGATACGATATAAAGTGAAACGGGAGAGTTGAAAATCATCATATTGAGTATATTGTTGCTAGGGAAAGGTGTGTATGAACTCTGCCTTCATATAATTCGGCACTAAACTAAGTTCTGCAGATTTTTCCACCCATCTATAGTATATCTAAAATTATACCGATGAATATGCAGTTTCATTAACATTTCATTAACATTTCATTAACATTTCATTAACAAAAGTGAATATAAACCACAAAAGAAGTCTTTGAAACTACTTAAATGACACCGATTCTCTATAAATTATTTTACACTTTTAGTAACTTTTTCTAAGAAAAATGTATAAACATTCTTTATTAAATTTACTGCCATTAATAATAATGAATTTGAAGTTCAGGACTTTTCCTGTAGAAACTTATGTTGATAATATAACATATATAGAAAAATATGTCAGATCACTAACATTGATGCTTTATGTTATATATTATATAAGATACCTTTATATATATACACATGTATGTATTTTAATAGCCGTGTTCTTTATTTGGAAACTTTGAAAACAGTTGTAAATTGCGGTTATAAACTCCTACTTACTTCGCCATATAATCTATTAAATACGGCAGCAGTATACGTGGAGCATTTGTTCATTATTCTTTATTATATATAGTTCAGCTTTGCCCAATTACAGTAACAGCTTACCTTATGGTAAGCCAATATGGGTGGCATATATTTAGTTTCACTGAGTTATATTAGTAACTGTTTGAGATTCTGGAGAGAAGGCAATAATTAATTTTATGATCATTTGAACAGCTGCATTCCTTAACAAATCCCGATTACCCGCTATTGAGCCCAAGGATAGCTCTTATATCGGAGTGAATGCTTTACCTTCTGAAGAAAAATCCCATGCTGCCTTAATGACAGTCACATCTGACTAGAGTCAATGAAGAACTTGCGGCAGTAGCCTCCCTTTCTCATGCTGTGAACCATACTCCCCCTCTACATTGATTAAGGTCGCCACTGCCACTTCTTTATGTATAAGATAAATTTAACATCGTCGGAATAGCAGGAAAGTAATATCATCTGATTATAAAAATGCCGCTCTTTAGAATCGCCGCTTGGATTCCTGGTGAAAAGAAGTTGATGGGTCTGAAGTACTTGACAGAGGCAAGATTGCTTATTTCTAGCAGTCTTCTGACTGAGTTCTCAGCAATAAAACCTTTCAAGAGTAGTCCGGTATGCAGAACAAAAGGTCTCACCTCAGCGGCATCGATACTCTCCCCTGACCTCTTTGGGGGGCAGATCTGTTGCTGAAGTTATTGAATTTCTATCCAAGATAGAAACAATTCTGGGACATGGTTCCGACTTCCTTTAGTCTTCCTTCATCAATTTAACTAAGTTCTCAGGTAAACAATTCACTCAACCGTTGCCCATCTACCGATCGATAGTCGCCTTTAGTGTTCACCAATGTGTTCACACCAATTGTGTTTTCTTAGTAAATAAATCTGATATTTTTGACAGAAATTTGACAGAACCGTGATTAAATTAAAATTACAATGATATTCATCATACATACATATCAATCATACATATTTTCAATACAATCGTTATAAGGGAGAGGACTTGTTTTTAATCCGATTTCACCTAATTGCACACAAGGAGGTGTGAGAGACGCAGCTTTGGTTGATATGGCTTTAGTGGTCTATAAGATATGTAGATTAAACCCACTATTAGGGAACGGGGCCACACCCGCATCGCAAAAAATGATTGACAATTCATACTTCCATGTACATGCCACATGGGCGGGTTTTAGAAATCAGCGACAAAAAGCTTTAAATGCTATTTAAAGAAAACGGCAGGTGTTTCATAAATGTTTCATAAAACGGTGGTCATAAATTCAGTTATGAAGAGTTTACTACATTGCTCGCTCGTCCTTGGTCACCAGTCCAGAGCTTTATGGAAGCTGAACTGGTAGTAGTTTTCGGCTACGAAGTCTGACCGGATACTAAATTCTGGTACCACGGGGAGTAGGAGCCCGTGGAGTTCCCTTCAACCTGCTCATGCGGCATGGCCCTTCGGGGAATATCGTGGTGATTGTGGTTTAAACCTAAATGCGGGAAAAGCTGGCCTTGTGTCAGCTCAATCTGGAGTTGCATTGCAACCGGGTGCCGGACCCAAAGTATGGTAGAGGTGTTAGATGGACCTCGAACCCCACCAAAGTGGTCAGTGTGTCCATTCCCCACTGCCAATCTCCTCACTGTCGCAAGATTCCTTCGGCTTTACAGCTCTAACACCTGTGCATTTCCTTAGAGGAACTCCACTTCTGGCTATAGCCGAGTTATATAGAGAGTCACTCATAATAGTAAACCGATGCGAAAGAATCAAGATTTTCCGTTATGAATTCAGTCATAGATGGAAGGAAGATTATCCCAAAGATCTCCAAAAGCGGTATCGGTGGAAAACGATCCAAAAAGAACAAAGTGTACGAAAATACGTCATCATACACGACGATTGCCTTCCTTCAACTGAATGAATGAACTGAAAGGCGACTAGGTCGCATAGAAAAGGTTCATTGGGCATTGGATCCGCATTAGCATCAGCCTCCATTAGCATCACGCGCAGACCAAACTTCAATCCTTCCTAGCTCCAAAGAGCTGTGGTCCTACGTAACCATCAAAACCATGCAGCACCTTCGCGGCCACTTCCGCCGTCGATACCATCATCATCATTAACTTAGACACCCAACGGGTTGGAGAGGCGCGGTGAACACGCTACAACAACTGCAGAGCCTCCTAGGCAATTACATCTCATAGGAGGGCCTGGATTTCGTTTAGACCAAGGTTTAGACTGATTTCATTCATATTCAGCGATAGACGATATTACTTTCATTAAATCACCAAACAAAAAACTTATCACGCATATTGTCTTTTTGAGACACATTTTGACAATATTGGGAGATCTAAACAGATAACATGTAGTTCATTGATTAAGTTAACCATTAGAATTACGAAAACCTTTATATAATATGTAGTAAAAGGGAGCTGGGGTAATTCGTAGATCGATTTTACCCTTTTTCGCTAATCAACTATGGTATATCCTTCATTATACATTCACTTAATTTTGCTAAAATATCTTATATTTTGCTCAGTATATACAGTATAAAGCCAAATATGAGTTTGAAAAACTTATATTGCGTATATGGGGACTAGAGTATTGACCCGATTTTCATCATTTTTTATTTTTTTTTTTATTGATTTTATGATCTCATCGATTTTTAAATTAAATTTAATATGAAACGGCGAAAATTGGTGAAATCGATCAACAAATTACCGCAGCTCTCATATGCTACATATAATTATTATGGTTATTCTAGCATATTCCGAATCTATCGGTCAATGTGTGAGTTATCTTCATAAAAATGCGTGTTTGGCTTTTCCTCATGTACCGAATATATTATATTAAATTTAGTCTCTTCGGTTGTGTTTATATCACATACATATATCTCATTTGAGGTTATTAGGTTAATTTAAAAATAATATAAATATTTCGAACACGAAGCAAAATGTAATGAAACTAAGTGGGCTACGACTTATAACATAAATTACTATCTGATTTCACCCATTGTATGAGGAGGTGCTAGAAAGACTTGTTAGTCTTGAATAAAAAGTAGATTTGCCGAAAATATCTCAATCTCTCTGCAATTAGTGATTTTGAAATTGAAGTTTTGACGAACCCAGTAGACTTTGATAAAGAATTCGAGTTCGATCGTTTATGAATACAGTTAACTTGTGTATGAGCAACATAACAGATGGAATACAACAAATGTCAAGAACGAAGGTAGTAGTAAAAGAAGAAGCGGGTCCATCACGACTGGATAAAACTGCAGCTAAATCGATTCTAAACAAGCAAATCCTCAATCGATAGCGGCGGAGTTATAATATAATATGAACCAAAGAAGAGAATTCGGTGTATCGGAGTTTTGATGTTTATGTTTATTTTCCGCTATCCTAAATATAATCTATTGGAGCGAATATGTATCCAAAAATATAGCATATTGTATGTATGAAAAACAATTTTGAAATTTGAGCAAATAGGAAAATATTTATGATTTAATGATTATTCAAAGTTATTAAAAAAAAGTTGTACCGGTTATGATTCGATTTTTACGGTCTGTAAGATGGTGACACATTTGATTGAACCTTTTGATTATATTCCTAAAAAGTTGGATTATGTATCGATGAACAAATGTGTTCAGCAAAAATGATTCATCACTTACGTCAGTTTTTACCTGAAAAACCACATCTTTCCACCACTGTTTCTCCAAAGCGAAAAATTCTGTTACATATTGGCATGTATACAAATAATTTGCTTTTCATTAAAAATAAAATTTTTTGTTAATAAATTGACTTATTTTGAACAAAACCTTTTTTTGTGTGCTTGATTGAAATGAAGAATTGTTAATTTTTTTCAGTCAACTCACTATAACCGTCCAAAGGCGGTATTCAATCTTTTTCATCTTACGCTTTCAGGCAAAATTTTTGCTGACTCCCAAAAGTGCTAGAAGGAAAAGAGTTTTTTTGTTCATGAGAGTAAACCAGGTATTTCACTTCCAATCGTTTGAGGGCTAAAATAAGGTAGCATGTTTTCATATATGCTTTAGTTTTGCACCGAACATGGCTCCAGTCAACATATATGTTCCTATTTTAATGATATTCATTATTCTAATTGTCTTCAGGTTTTGTGAATGTTTGGATTTGTATCATATTTAATTTGCTGGTATATTTGCCAGCTAACTTTATTAATGTGATTAATTAAGTGATGTTAATCGAAATATTATAAATAGCTTTAACTAAGCCACAAATTACGATACGTATCCGTAGTTTGGTGCACCGAAGTAAGGAACCTTATCTGAGATTTAAAATTTTAAATGATTTGATTTTATGAAATTTTAAATGATTACCACATAACGGTACTGTTAAAAACTATTAAAAGTACGGAGTAGTACGGAATGGGATCGGCCAAGGGATCGGCGTAAATATTGGACAATGGGCGCGGCACCGCCCACATTTAGGTGAAATCCCATATCTCAGGAACTACAATAATAATTTCAACAAAATTTGGTGAGTAACTTTTTCTAAATCCATGCCTACTTCCCTTATATAACCATTTTAAATTCCTTTTGACTCTTTCCCTTAGAGTTTATAAAACAAGCACCAATTAAGATATCGGAATAAAACTTTTCACAAATGCACAAGGTATGCTATTTCCTTTCAAGCCCCCAGATACCAAATATGTAGACCTCAGTGAGTCAGCCATATTCACCGAAAATATAGGCCAATTTGTGAGATATCTTAATGAAATTCAAGAAGTATCTTTTCACGATGATGTTTGGTCGAATAATGAGTGTTGAATTCTTACGCAACATTTTTTAATGTAAAGTTTTGCCAGCACCTGAAAGTCTTTTTCTTCCTTTGATCCTTGCACATTGCAAGAGAGTATAAAATGTTCGATTAAACCCGAACTTAGCCCTCCTTACTTGTTTAATATAAAGTTTTGCCAACACCTGAAAATAGTTCAGCGCCTTTGAGCCTGGCAAATTGTAAATGTATAAAATGTTCGGTTTTACCTGAGCGTATCCTTATTTGTTTTTCAATATCTTCGATCTAAAAGATTATAAGGTAAAAACTTTTTGAATATGTGTAGTGAGCAATATGAAGTGGCTTTCATAATATAAGATACAGTAACTTAAAAACTACGCAGCATATATTCAAAACTTCAAAGCACTTTTTAACTTGTTAGGCTCGCCGGAAAAGAACAGCAACAGCATGTTACACAACTTATTCGATGCAGATAATTCTGTGTGCCTTTTTTCTGCAAACAGAAATTTTTTCCCGGTTTTTCTGCTCTTCTATTTTCAATGAGACATTATTAAAAACAAAAAGTAAAAACACTTCAAAATTTAATGTCGCTGCAAATTTGACACAGTTCATTTTAAACTGAGAATGTGTTTCGGGCCATTGATTTGATAGAAACGGAACTGCTTCTGAACACCAAGATTTTCAGCGATCTGAAGGAAATTGTTTTTGGGAGTGTTGATGTATATCGGCAAATAATAAATAAATAATATAAATTTAGCTTCGGAATTAAACTCAACAGACCATTTTTAATATTATTATAGGTACTGTATCAATGCTGTATGAATTAAGCTGTGAGTCACTGCTTGTGGCGATAAGAAAAATTAACTTTATTTAAAATTTTAGAGAACGAAAATCGGGAAAAAGTTTCTGTTTGCAGATTCAACGGTATTATTTTCAAAAAGCAATTCCAAGGTTTGAAAATTAGTTTTTATATTGGATGCTCTTAACTCAGAAGTGAACGTGTTGTTTTTGCCTAAAATTTAACCAACATTTTATTACTAAATCGTTAAGCTCCTCAAATGGTTTTGTGATTGCTTGACTCAGCATTGTTTGAGCGCGAGTCAAAGATGGATACCAGCAATGTGAAAATACGCCATATTTTACAGCTTTTTTTTACCGATAAAGGCGAAAACGCAAGCTAGGCGGCTGAAAATTTGAATAGTGCTTGTGGTTCTGAAACTGTAAGTGTCAATCATGGACCGAATTTCCATCCGCGAATCGCTGCTGAATCGTAACAAAATCGATCAATTTCCGAAGCATGTTGTTATTGGTCATTAAACGTGGGTCACTTACGACAATGTCATGCGAAAACTTTAAGATAATGGATTTGAATTGTATGAAAGATTCGTGAAAATCCGCATTCGCTTTGGGCAATGAAATGGAAACGTTCCTTATTTGTTTGTTTATTTGGAGAACTGAAAATCCATTTTAAGTCTATGAAACGCCATTGTATTATCCAAAATTGACTTAGTCGACCTCATTACCCATGGTTGACCTTTTACCAAAAATATTTTTAAAATCGAAGAAATATGTTACTGAAATTCAGAGAGCATCTTTTCCTGACAATAATGTTCTCTTCACCTGGCCCCATAATACATATACATAATATAAGAACGTAAAACCTCAGATAGACTTTATTTGATATATATCAGTCAATATGTGAGATATCTGAGCAAAGTTAAACGAACTTATGTTCTTGAATATACTATAGTTTGGTGGTAAAAATTTGTGAAATTGGTCAACGGATTTTTCCAGCTGCCATACACCACATACAATGCTTTTCGTTATTTTAGCAGACTTTACGCTGATTATGTCGGTCAATGTGTGCGTTATATTTATAAAATTGTGTGAAAACACATTCTCGAGTATATTTTATTAATGAAAAAAGTTAATGCAATCGGTCGAAACCATATGTTGGCCAATATGTGTGATATTTTTGTGAAACTCAAGGACATATTTTGTTAAGCATAATGTGATGACCTTGGTCTAAACCCCATATCACTAATATAATGATTTCCAATTCCCAGCTGGGTTTTTCCTCCATATAGCCAATATATCAAATTTAGCCCCTTTAGTTGAGTTTATATCACATATGTTTCATTTGAGAAACTTATATTGAATTTAATATAAATATCTCGGACACTAATGTAGTAATGTACACGAAATAAAAGTACACGAAAATGTAGTAATGAAACTACAGCTGTTTGAATTCATTACCAACATTTTTTAATATAAAGCTTAAAGCTTTATTAATAAAGCTTTTTTAATATAAAGGGCGGAATCAGATTATTGCCTTGTCCACAAAATGACGTTAATTGGAAACCTATAAAGTGCTGTAACTAAGCTCTAAATAAAGATATAAAATAATTTAAAAGAATGGAACTTTGTACAGGGAACCACAGTAGGGAGAGGCATCTGTGGGTTGAAAATTTTTAAAAAGTGGAAGTAGTCAGGCCCCCTAATAGGTTTAATGTCGTATCTCACAAGCCACTGAAGCTATATCAACCCAACTTGCTGAGAATAAATTCTTTCAGCACCTCCACAAACAGTGTGAAAATAAGTGAAATCAGATAATAAATAACCACGCCCACTCCACATATAAAGGTTATGTTGGAAACTACTAAAAGTGCGATAACTCCATAAATAAATACGTCCAGCAATAAATTTCACATCTAAGACGCTTCGAAGGAATCGGTGTAAAAATTTGATACTGATGTGGCACTGTGCACCTTTAGGTGAAATCCTATTTCTCAGGAATGTCTAAACCAATTTCAGTCATGAAAACGAGTGAAGTCAGACCACAGGAACTTCCCTTATATCACAATTTTAAATTCCGCATGAATCTTTCACTTTACAGTATACAAAACAAATACCAATGAAAACATCTTAGTAAAATTTTAAACAATGTGTGCCTTTAAGGTATGCCATCGTCCGTTAAAATCGGACAGTAATTTTTCAAGTCCCCAGTTACCGAATATGTGAACCCTGTAAGGCTGACTTTTTATCGAAAATATTAGTCACTCTGCGAATATATCTCATTCAGAATAGATCTTTGTCCGATAATATTGTTGTCCAAATTGGATAAAATCGGGTTTTTAATTAATTGACATTATACCGTTCTGTGGCACTAATTTGAGCGATGCCGTCAATAACTTTAAACAGTGCTTGTTCAGGGATGTTGTCTCCGTTTTCAAGTATACTGTTCAAGCGTGTTGTAGTTACTCTGGGTATTCAGCTATAGTTGTGGGGGTGTAAATGGGCTTTGGTAGTTACTTTGGATATCCAGCAATAGTTGAGGTACCATACTAAATCCCTACTCCTGCGAGAGAGAGGGAGAGATAGGGAGCCTTGAAGGGCCACTCTGAGATAATCGGTTTAAGGGCTCAACAAAGTTCCAGCGTCTGTTCCCCAGGAGGTGTGGCTGCAAGCGGATGTCTGTCTTGGAGCAAGCGTTTTGCTATAAGAACGTGATTAAACAAACCTTCTCCGCAGCGGGGGTTGCTCCGCTAGGTTAGAGATCCGCCACGTAAAAAATGTAATTCCACTGAAAAGAACACAAAACCTCTGGTATTAATCTACCAAATGTTGACGACCACAACAAACTCGTAAAGGAACGTGCTTTACGGATACGCACCTGTAATGTCCGGATTCTCTTTACAGAAGGTACCGTTCTCCAGCTGTTGAATGTCCTCGAAAAATACAAAGCCGACATCACCTCTCTCCAAGAAATGCGATGGGCGGGACATGGTTGCAGAAATATGCAGCATGTGTCCTCTGCTACTGCTACCACAAGACGATTCACAAATTTGGTGTAGGATTTGTGGTTGTTCACCACCGTGTCTTCAGATTCACTTCGATGAATGAAAGGATAGTCACAATCTCCATCAAGGCTAATTTTCACCTCATAAGTCGAATTTGTGTACACACCCCGACAGAAGAAGAGAACGACGATACAAATGAGCAATTCTACGAATGTTTGGAAGAATCGTATGGGAAATGGCCCCACCACAATGTTAACATCGTCCTCGCCAACGCCAAGGTGGGCAAAGAAGGCATCCTTGGATTGATAGTCGGAAAATTTAGCCCTCACGACAACACCTCCGACAACAGAGAGAGGCTGGTTGACTTCTACGCGTCGCGTAACACAGTAATTTGTAACGCCAGGTTTCTGCATCTAAATATTAATAAAGCTACCTTGCTGCAACGCGCCTCAGTGCAGCGAAGTGCGTACGTCAGACAGCACACCGAAAGCTGGAGGTAGAAAATCTGCCAAAAGTCAAGGATTTCCACACTCAACTCTACATCCTACTTAACCAAAGCAAGCCCCACCACGAGGGCGTATACGAACAGAGGGACATCACGTTCTCTTCATACCGCTGCGGAGAGGTGGTAGGTTATTACCGCCCTCGCAGAAATACTTGTTTTGATGATGAATGCCGTGCCGTCACTGCAGAGAATAATGTTGAGCACAAAGTCATCCTGCCGCCGGTGTTACGCGGCTATGAAAAAACGATGGTGACGCTGATGAAAAAACGCGAGGAGAAGGAGGAAGAGAGACGTCTTTTCAGGAAAAAGAAGAGAGGCAGAAAGATGAGAGGAGCTCGAGAAGTTCGGTCTGAAAAATTTCATCAGAATTGAAGACAACAAACAAATAGTTTCAAGCTCGGGGCGGGCTTCTGTAAAGACAGGAATGGAAATCTAGTAACAGACACCCAGTGTACACCAAAAATTTGGACGGAACACTTCTCGACACTTCTAAATGGTGAAAGCAGTGCTGCGAAGGATGAAAAAGAACGCGAACCAACGTAGACGACGTTTATAGTGACGTCGTTGTCGTTCCGCTACTCGATCAAGACGAGGTGAAAACAGCTCTGAGGTAGCTTAAGAAGGCTGAGTTGTTTGAAGCCGGCAGCGAGGAGCTGGAAATGAACATGTTGCAGCTGCTAAGCATGATTTTGATGGATGAGTACATGCCCAATGATTTGAATATGAGTCTCTCTGCTGCCCTATCCAGAAGAAGGGAGATCCCGCAGTCGGCACTAATTATCGCGGGATCAGCATTCTCAGTATTGCATATGAGGTTCTTTCGACAGTATTGTATAGTCCATTGTAAAAATTGATATTAAGCCCATTGTAAATAAACTGAGTGGACCTTATCAGTGTGACTTTAGAACTGGGAAATCCACCATAAACCATATTAACGTCAAATCCTGAAGAAGACCATCTACAAACACATCGACAGCCATCATCTTTTTGTCGATTTCAAAGCCGCTTTCGACAGCACCGACAGGAGCTACCTATTCGGCGCCATTCTACATTTGGTATCACTGCGAAACTCGTGACGTTGATTACAACCATCTGATTCATCAAAATTGGGAGCCGTTCGATACCAGACGACGTTTTAGACAGGGCGATTCCCTATCGTACGCTTCTTCAATACAATGCTGGAAAAGTGATACCCGCCGCTAGTCTGAAACGCACTAGCACTATCTACTCTAAAAGGACAATGCTACTGGAGTACACAGATAACATTGACATCATGGGCCTTAACAACTGAGCCATCAGCGCAACCTTTTCCCGCCTAGAAAAAGAAGCGAAAGAGGTTGGTTTTGGGGTTAATGAGGGCAAGATAAAGTACCTGGAGGCCAAACAAAAATTCATGGCGTTTTGGGAACTACGTCACTATCGGCAGCTATAAATTTGAAAAAGTGGAGGACTTTGTCTATTTCGGAACCTGCATAAATACAACCAACAATCTAAGCCTGGAGGTCAAGCGCAGAATAACACTTGTCAACAGGTACTACTTTGGAATCGACAGGCAACTGAAAAGCAGATCCTTAGACGAACAAAAATTACACTCTATAATATGAAAATCCAACGAATTCGCTGACTAGTCCAAGTCGTACGCATGGAAGACGGTACTCCAGCGAAAATCTCTTATTCGAGATCCATGGGTGGACAACAGAAGCAAGGGCGTCCACGCATCCAATGGCAGGACCTATCTGCACTTGGGATGTACAACTGGCGTGACCTCGCAAAGGATAGACGCAACTGGTGAAGTTTTCTCGACCCAGACCGACGCACAGTTGTAGTGAAAAAGAAAAAGAAGAAGAAATACGCAGATTCGCTTAAAAGAAAATTGGTTCAACATTTAATAAATCTTGTAGAGATATGTACAGGACCAGAGGTAAAATATTATCAGAAGTAATTTCAGGAGAACATGAGAAGTTAAGCCTAAATTGTAGTCTAAAACGTGTAGGGGATAACATAATAATTAAATTTATAAACACAATAAATATGTTACAAATTATTTTATTATCACTGGAAATCATTGATTTTAATTTCACTGTGAACGTAAATGCTTAGCTCCAATTTAACGAAATCATAAAAAGATTTGGGATTTTCTATCATACGACGTTTAATTTGTTCAAATGAGCATTATGATACTTTTCTTTTTAATTCGAAAAACTAATGATGCGCAAGAGACAGTTTTATAGAATTGGTTTTCTTGGAGATTAAAGTACCAACATTTTTTTCTTTTTTTTTATCAATTCTCAGTCCCTTTTCCTTATTTAAAGGTCACGGCAATTTAGAGTTTTATCCTAAATTCATCCTAGTTTCATCCTATCATTTTTTCTGTAACCGAGTGTCGCTTGGTAAAACAGTTGATCATTTTAGAAGTAATTAAAAAATTTAAATTACGCAAGCATATTGTTATGTAAATTAGTTCGGCTAAGGTAGAGTTAAGCCATTGCATCCAAAAAAGTGTTGCGTGATGCTTTAAAGAAGTGAGGAATATTTCTATTGTAAATTATGTTCTACGAAATACTTGTTGGATTAAAATCGCCTAATTGGGGAGGAATATAAAGAGCCCAAAAGTGAGGCTATCAAAATGGTAAGGATGAAGAGGTGATGGCGATCTACCCCTCCATTCGTCTGCCCTTTCAAACGATAACTTCGTTTAAAATTAAAATATCTTCGTGAAATTATGTATACATGCTCGTTGATACTTTAAGGAGGTTGTTATTGCAGAAATATGAAATTGAAGAACCACGTTTAATTGACTAAGATTTGCAGTCACAAATAGATGATATCGGTTCATATATTTCCCTAGATCACATGTACCTAACACAACAGTTTTTGTTGGCTTTATACTATTTCTAAGACTTAAAAATAAATAAGCTTTGTAAAAATTTTCAGGAATTAACACGAAATCTTACAGAGCACCGTTTAACAACTATGAATGCAAATAATTCAAAAAAGCAATACCGTGATAAAGATGGCAAAAATATATTAACCATCGGAAAGAAGGAATTTCAACATATTGATCATCAAAATAAGTTCAGAGGAGAATGGGTAAGTTTTTTATATGCAAAACAAGTATCTGTTGTGTAAGTCAATTTGAGAAAAATATTATAAAAAAACACTGACTCATTTATAGTTGCCTTTGCTTGATTTAGTTTGCTTTACTTTATTTTGATAACTTCTATGGCCAACAAAGCGCTGTCACTTTAAAATCTTGAAAGAATTTAGAGAAGTTACGATTAGAATACCTATATATCTTATTATATAATATTTTCGTCAAAAGTCGTCCACAGAGGTTTCGTTGTTGTTGTCGGATTTTGCGCGATTGGCCTAGGCGCGACCTTTAAAAAGTCCAAGTAGTCCAATATAATACAATACAAAGTATAATACAAATACAATAATATATAAGTTTTAGATGAATGTAGCAGTGCATGCGACCAATCAAATAGATTTACAAAGGAAACTTATTGGAACGAAAACAACTATCCTGAAAGACAATTTGTGTTCGGTATAATTGAGTAGAAAATGAATGCAATTCCGTTCTAAATTAAATTTTTAGAACAACTCAAAGCTAGATTTTATTTTCGACTGCGACAGCGTAAAGATGCTTCAAATTATTCGCTCATTCGTCCGACCCTTATCTTATTACTACAGAATGAAACTTATTGAGACTTAGTGCTTTAAATCTATCTACTGATATGGATTTGGAAATGTTTTGGTCAAATGTTAATTCAATTAAAAATTCTTTTAATCAAATTGTTTTTCTGAACTTTGCAATTAAATGTTCAACTAAATTTCGCTTCCGCACAGCTCTGCCACTGTTGAGCGGAAAATTTCGTCGGTAGCATTAATCAAAACATAGTTGAGAAATAAGCTTACTGTTAATACTATTCACAATATATTGTTGCGCAAAAAACTTTTAAATAATCATTTTAATTAATAAACAGCCACATTATGTATGGTCATTAAAGAGGGATTTTAAAGAGATTCAAAATGAATGATGCTTGAGCTATTTTGGAAACGAGATTGTGATTGCTTATTTTGAGCATGTTATTTTGAGCAATTCATGGGAACCGGTGTATTTATTTTTCTGATCATTTTTACTATGTTGAAAATTATTGGTGACTCAACCGGGATTCCTGAAAATGCTCCACACGTTTCCGGAGGTAATCAAATAAAACCCCAATAAGTAAGCAATTTTATGCTCTCGAAATTTATTTTATCTTATTATGATAATTCACAATTTGACCGATTTATTCGGCATAAAGTCCACTAGAATAAAGGAAATCATTGTAGGTATATAAGGACTGGTATAATTCGTGGGCCGGTTTCACCCTTTTTCGCCATCGAACTATTCAGTATCCGGGATTATAGGCTCAATTAATTTTGCTGCGGTACCTAACATATTGACCGATATATACAGAATAAAGTCAAGGCATGTTTGAAAATCATTATATTAAGTGTATGGGAGCTAGGGAAATGTTCATCCAATTTCATCCTTGTTCGGTACAAAGACACATTTTTTCAAAGAAAGACGATCCCTAAGTTTTATTAAGAAATCTAACATATTGACGGATATTACGGCTTAAAGTCAACCAAAAGTTCGAAAATCTTAAATTAAGTATATGAGGTTATGGAAAGATATACCCGATTTTATCTCTTTTTGACACAAAATTTCAGTAATATATCTCACAGAGTGACCAATATTTTCACTAAAAAGTCAATCAGTCAGTCAGGTCCTTAGCGCTCTCATGTTCGGTATGTGAACTGGAAAAGTTCTTGTCTTCCTTGGTCATTCATTTATTTTCTGTAAAGTGAAAGAATCATAGGGAACTTAAAAATGTGATATATGGGAAGGCGTGGTTGTGCTCCGAGTTCGGAATTTGATTCGATAGTTTTCAATAGAACCGATATAGGGGCATATGAATATGGGAAGTTGGCGTGGTTATTATCCGATTTTACATATTTTCGCACATTCTGATGAGGTGTCAGAGGGATTTGTTCTCAGCAAATTTATTTCATAAGCTTTGGTAGTTTGTGAAATATGTACATTCAGCTTATTGGAGACTGGGGCCACTTCCATTTTTTAATAAATTCTTAACTGCGCATGCCCCTTTCTACCTTTTTTGATTAGTAATTAGTGGTTAGTAATTTATGGTTAGTTCGTTTAACGATATTTTGTGGGTAGATTTCCTATGCCGTCCATCTGCGATCCTCACCTCCTCAGAGTACCAAGGAACATATGTACCAAGTTTTATCAAGATATCTTAATTTTTGCTCAAGTTATCGCTTGCACGGACAGAGACAGTTACCCAGAATTCAAATCGTCTCGTCATCCTAATCATTTATGTATTATATATATCTATCTCGATTAGTTTTATGTGTTTCAAATAACCGTTAAGAGAACAAAACTATTTATTCCATTGCAACATGCTGCGAGAATATGAAAAGATATAGATAAAGTCTTTACAGCGATTGAAATTTATTGTCCGTAGACAAAAGGCAAAGGCGAACCTGAAGCTGAAGCATACTTTTCTCATTATTTTTTTTTTTTCTCAACAAAACTATAATATTCCGTTGCAACATGCTGCGAGAGTATGACAATATATAGATAAAGTCTTTACAACGATTTAAATTTATTGTCCGTAGACAAAATACAAAGGCGAAGCTGAAACATACTTTTCTCATAAGTTTTATTGAGTAAACTTGAGAATCAGCAATTTCGAGAAACAACCAATGGCATCTAGTAAAACCATTATCAAATGAAACATGAAATAAAAGGAAATAGCCTCTCTCAAAACTCAAATTCCGACACTTACTCAATATATGGCAAACCTAACTAAATGAGAACCGCCACAGTATCGTCGAACATAACCACCTTTATTAAGTCTATGGAAATTTCAATTATTGAAATTTATTTGAAAGTGGATTTCCCTGGCGAAATCAACGAAGTTTGTATTTAAATACCATTAAAAATTCGCATTTTTGATGTGGCGAGAAGAGATGATTTAATGTTATATGTATATGTCAGGCACGATGTTGTAAGGGCTTTTAAAAAAGACATTAACAGCCAATTTACCTGAGAACGGTGTATTATCATCATCCTAAAGATTAAGCACATGCCTACGAAATAGCATAAGCTATTTGCACAAAATAAAACATCATAATTTAGACTATAGGTCAAGAGAAGGGTATTATAAACATATTAACCGTATAAACAACGACAAGCCAAGATTAAATCCGCGTATTTATATCCAAAGGCATAAATCGGATGTAAAGGTCAACCAATGCATGTCAACCATTCTCTCTGTTAATATAGAATCTCTCTATTAACACTTCGACTACCGCATGTTAGCGCGGTGAAACGTCGCCAGTGGTCGCCAATATTTTAGAACAAAAAACTTAACGTAAATTCATAAAACAATTAACATTGTTATTATAAATCAATAATCAACATTATTATACAACAATATTGCAACCTTGTTGCTTATCAGTAAGCCAAATTGAAATTTATTTCGTAAAAAAGTATTCAATCCTTAGCGGTAATATTCAGACTGCAATATTCAGTTGTGCAATACAACAAAACAATCCCTTCTGTAACCAATACAAAATCCGAGGACGTGTTCTTTAATCAAAGGGGGTATCCTGACATTCAAGTTTCCAACAAAATCAGAAACAGATGAACTATAAATAAGGAGACGTACTATATGAAGTATACATATACGTGAAACACATAACGAAAAAAGACAATGAAAAAACAATAACAACTAATAAAGGACGAATTATTCATAAGGACAATATAAAAGTAAAGGTATGTGCGTAAAGAAATACGTACTTGTAGAAACTGACACAGTTTATATTTACCAAAATACTTCTTTTCTATATTATATATGAAATTTCTCAAAAATACTCTCGTCCTATGAAACAATGAAATCTTCATACAATTTAGAACACCAACCCGACACCAAAATTTTAGTGAATAAAATCGAAACATTATAAAATTAACTTATTAACAATGCCTACAGGCTCAAAAGATTACTTAACTTTCTTGATTCTGCACTAAAATATTTAACAGGTACACCGTCCTTGTATAGATATGCTGGAAAATAATAACAAGCAAAAGAGGATTAATTCGCAGTTTGAAAGAATACTTGAAACTCGATCCCAAAGCAAATTGAGAATATATGTATGTATTATATATACATATAATAATATATTATATATACATATAATAAATACATATACATATGTATATCATAAATCATCTATAATTAACTCATCATTAATGAAAAATAACACCATTAATTTTGCAAGCAATAATAATTTTTATTATGGTACGCTAAATTTGAAACATATACATGGGTTAATAAATCTTAAACATTTGGATCTTCCAATAATTAACATATTGGAATATGTCGATATTCATATTTGTTATTCCTCGTCGCCTTTCGCCTAAAAACTATGTATGGGCAACAAAAGTCTTCGTGAACGAACGCGATCTTAGGAACATGTTCCTTATCGCATTCACACTCGATTTACCCACCTAAATGAACATGCCCATTGAAACAACAACAACAATTGTCATATTTTGCCTTTATTTTATCACTCATGATTTGCGCGCGCTGTCTTACGATAGCATGTATTTCTCTCATCTCGTCTTCTAGACTTCCTACTGTCTTGGCGCCCTTGTCATTCCTTTCCCCATTAGGATTAATTCCAAACATTAAACCAATTAGTAACCGAAGATTATTATCGAAAATTTTCCTTGCTGGAGTCTGTCCCGCTGTTTCAAGTATAGCAGACCAATAGCCATCAGGAACAAGGATTACCCATACATCCTCTTTTCCAATCTTTTCCATACTTCTCTTCCACTTTCCTCAAATGGTCGTCTAAAGTTCGACTGAATCGTTTTACCATGCCATCGGACTGCAGATGTAATGTAGTTGTACGTGTTGTCTGGATACCCAGCTTATGACACATCTCCTGAATTAGAGTTGATTCGAAATTCCTCGCTTCGTCATGTTTCGTTACCCAATTGTTGATGAACATGTTTGCTATTGTTTGAACCACTTGATTAGGAATTCGGTATACCTCTAATCATTTACCAAAATAGGCCATGACTACAAAAATATATTTGTTTCCTAATTTACTGGAGGAAAATGAACCAGTTGCATCCATGGCAGTTCGCTCAAATGGTGCATCCGAATTGAACTACTTCATCTGGCCATAATTCCTGGATTTCGGTTCTTTTTGCTGCAATGCACTCAGCACAATTAGCAATCCACTGACTTAACTGATTGACAACAGTCAACGCATTAAAATCTTTGATTTAACTTTAGAATGACTTTAGACTTTGACTTTAGAATATTCCGCTCTGCCCAATATGCCGACTGGGCTTTCTTCACTTATTTCAGTTCAGTCCAACTCCACGCATTACAAGTTTCAAATCTGGGTCTTGCGGCTGACGTTTTCGTAGTTTCTTCGGATACCATAGTTCTGTCGATGTCATTGTCATTAATCGGACATCTATAATGTCTTTATAGGCATCAGCTTTTGAGCAATGTCTGCATTCCAAATTACAGAGACTGCGGAACATCGCATCCGCATTTCTATTACCACTATCTTTGCGATGCAGTATAGAGAAGTCATAACTTTGGAGTCTTTCAATTAATCATGCCACTGGCCCCTCTGGGTTCCTGAATTGTAGAAATCATTTTAATGCTGCATGATCTGTCTGTACTCGAAATCGCTGACCATACAGGTACAACGTCAGTAATTCCCTCCAAGTTACACAATGATTTTTTCTGACTTGCTTGTTATCCGGCTAAAATACGCAACCACTTTCTCATGCCCGTGAATGACTTGTGATAGGACGCCTCCTATTGCATACCCATTAGCACCCGTATCCAAAATAAACTTTGATCCTGGCACCAGATATGCTAACATTGGCGCAGTACATAACCTTTTCTTCAGAGTTTGGAAAGCCACTATCTGTTCTTTATTCCACTCAAATGACTTGTTCTCTTTCGTGAGTTCATAGAAGCTACTAGCTAAGTTGGCAAAATTTGGAACGATTTCTTTTCAAACTGAAGCTTAAAAACCTGGAACGCAATTGTGCCGTCAAAGGAAAGAGTTTTTACCTTGGAGCCAGTTGACATAATTGGCCGATTTAATTGTACTTCGCGGAGACGATTTTTCAATTCACACATTTCTTAAAGTCTTAATTTTACTCTACTATTCCGAAGTCTGTGTTGACACCTCTGATACCTGGGGACACCTGTGCTGAAATCTTCGTCGACATCTCTGTTATTTGTTAAGTCACCTGCGTAGATATAAGTGCCTCCTGCTCTTTAAATTGCGATGACACCTCTGCTATCTGTGAGGATATCTGCGCTGAAATTTGTGATTACATCTGCGACATTGCAGCCAAAATCGTGTTCATGTGCTTAACCCTTGATCAACATTGAGTCTTTCTACCCCGAACCTTAGCACTTTACTCGGCAAATAATTAGAACAGTGCCTGCTGCCGCTCCGGCAACCCTTATATAGTAAGTTATCTGGTAAGTTATCGGCGATTATGTTGCGAAATTCGTAGTTACCAGAATGTTCGAGTAGCGATATTGTGGCGAACACGAATATATCGTTTTATACGTTTTATATCGGTCAATATGTGTGCTGTTATAATGAAATTAAGAAAACCCAATATATTTCGCCCCTTTTAGTTTTGCATTAAGTCATCCAGCAGTAAAAAATAATGATACCTGTAAGTATTTTCCCACAGCGCTAATATGATGCATATAATGATTTGTATTAGTTAGGTTGATTTTAATGTAGATATTTAGGATATAAAGCAAAATGTAGTGATTAAGCTAAGTGACTCCATCCCCTATATTATAAGTTGATAAGTACCTTACCAAATTCCATTTGGTTCTTTCACTTTAATGTATATAAATCCCTTACCACTGAAGATATGATAGTAATTATTAAGATACGCTATTTTCTGCCCAAAAATTGTGGAAATCGGAAATGCTTTTCAAGTCCCCATGTGCCGAATATGTGGACCTCGGTGCCTATATCTGACTTTTAGCGGTACTCCCGCTAGACTTCATACTGTATATATCGGTGAGTATGTAAGTTATCTCTGTGAAATTCAGGGAGCGTCTTTTTCTGATAACAGAAAGTCCGTTCGCCTCAAATGGATAAAATTGGGTAAATACTTTCCCTAGCCACCATATATATAATATAAGAATTTCACACATCTGGTTGGCTTAGTACGGTACATATCGATCAATATGTAAGAATCTTAGCAAAATGAATTGAACGTATAATATTGGATATAACATAGTTTAATGCCGAAAATATGTGAAATCGGCGTACGAATTATCCCAGCTTCCCTATACCACATATAACGATTTTCGTTATTCTGGCAGACTTTATGCCGAATATGATAGTCAATATGTGAATTATCTTCTTAAAATATCGTGGAAACATGTTCTCGAGAATACATGCGTAAATACCAAAAATTGCTGCAATCAATTCTGCAATTTCCCTAGCCCCAGTCTATCCGAAATAATGATTCCCGGCTTTCCGGCTGACTTTAATAGGTAAGGAGTTTCGTGTGTAATTATGTTAAAGAGGCAGTCTCCGCATCTTTTAAAGGACCTATTTCAATGCTTCAGTATTTTCATGTCTATGAGTAATAAGGGAATTTTGATAAATAAATAAAGTAATTGGACCATATTTTTTCCTTAAAGCCTTATAGATGTTGCAGAAAGGCTTACTGGAGTGCTAAAGGTGAATGGGGGAGAATGTTATATCTTTTAAACTGCCAATTAGAATGTTTACTATTTAAGTAAAGATATGAAATCCTTTTGCGTATATATATTGAATTGAGTTTCAAAAGTTAACGGAGTGTATCAAATATTCGAGTCAAGTTTCTGAGAGTAGTCGGAAAGAAACTAATGAGGTAAATATAAGAAAATACGTCAAAATCAAAGCAATATTAATTTTCGGGAGACGACTTTCCAAGAAATTTCCGTTAAAAAATTTCATCCTTTGCTTAATATTTTATTCAAACATCCACCTTCTTGTTATCTACGTTCTCTATTTATGCTTTATCATTTAGTCCAGATATATGCAATGGCCGGCATTTCATAGTACAATTGTGCCAGCTTACATTACACGTATACTTACACCATCGTTGTTCGTTGGCGAGTCAGCAATGAAATATTGTAATATCGCAGACGACTTTGCCGCTAAGGCTGATAAGTCCTGCGCGAAATAATTTGTGCAAAAATACTTCTTTAACAAAATAATGAAAGAAATTCTCTAACTTTAAATTAACAGGGTTCTCACTATGTTTCTTCGCTGTCATGCTTGGCTTCACATTCACAGTTCCTCTCATATCAAGATAAAGAGATGTAAAACCCTTATTTCAATGGAAGTTAGAGGCTTAAATCACCTACTCGACATTGATAGTAGGATCGGGTAGGTTTGATGTTTAGCAAAATTTTACAGACATTTCTAATCGCCGTGCAAGATCACAAATAACTATAAATCAATAAAAAGAATAAGAAACGAAAAACTTAAAAGTATTTGAAGAAATGTTTTGTGATCTGCAGCTTCATGGTATTAAAATCCATAAAAATTATAAGAAGAATTTATTGTCATAAAAGCACATGAAATATGTAAATACATATATTGTATATTAAAGGTTCAATTTATAAAAAATTTGGGTCATAATAAGTGCTGGGTGTTTTAATTTCAATGCCTAATTTTTAATATTTTCTGGTATGCCAAAAATGCAAAATGTCATAAAAAATTATAATTTTGAGGCGACCTCAACGCGGAATAAGTTGGATATCCCTTTATCATTGGTTTAGTCGTTATCGGGATGACAACGAAACAATATCGAACATGGCTGTGCGTCAGCATTATCTAAAAAAGGTTAAAATCGAGCGATACCATTTCAAGTCCCTAATACCGAATATGAGAAACACTTTTCACAGTGGGTATCTTTTCTCGATAATTATGTGAATTAGTATTAAAAATAGATAAAATCAGTAGCAATAATAAAAAAATTCGTGGAATTCCTGTTGATTTTATACCATATATATTTGTCAATATAAAACATCTCTTAACAAAATGAAGTGAACATATTATCTCGAACCTACTGCAGTTTGGTGCCGACAATACCCAGCACATGTAACGATTTTTGTTATTCCAGTACAAACTTGACGATTCCGAATATATCGGTAATTGTACGAGTTACATATCTTAATAGAATAGTTTGGAAATATTTTCTCCCTCACTTGAACAAAAGGTCGAAATATATATTTTAATATACATAGTTGAAACGGATAAGTTTTCGTGACTACAATATGGTACAGCGGCAAAAATAATGAATTCGATCCCCTAAAGAGGACAAAAATTTAATAAAAATTATCTATAAGTTCCCTGCCCAATGTTACTGAATATGTTGAATAAACATACATTAATAAAAATCCAATTGATTGTAATCCATTCACAGTTTGAACGAATATTCAATTTATATGCAATATTCCTTTAATAAAATTTTGCAGTCAATCGCAAATATTTCCCGCCTTGATTCCTGCAAATTGCGAAAGTATATTATGTTCGCATACACCCAATCTTAGCTCTACCCTACTCGTTTAATATATAAAGCTTTGCCAAAATCTGAAAATGTTTCGTCATTTTGATTGTTGCAAATTAAAAAAAAAGGTAAAAGGTGATTTACTCTCTCAGCTTTCAGTGACATGAGCGTTGTACATTTCTTTATCTCTGTTTCACAGTATAACAATAGTAAAGAAGGCTAAGTTCGGGTGTAATCGAACATTTTATACTCTCGCAATGTGCACGGATCAGAGGTGGAGAATTGCTTTCAGGTGCTGGCATAACTTTATATTGAAAAATTTTTGTGGAAGAATTCAACATTCATTATGCGGCGAAATTGTCAATGGATTGTAATCTTATTTGGTATCTTATTAACTTATATTACTGGTCTGCTTCTGCTTCAGAGCGATATATATATGCGATGTAAACTCAACCAAAGTGGTTTAATAAATATATTAGATACATGAGGAAAAAGTCAACCAGAGAAGAGGAAATCATTATATTAGGAATAAGCGGCTTAGATCATAGTCTAGACCGGTCTCATATTCATTTCGTATTTCATATTTAGCGCGAAACCACACTGTGTTTAAGAAAACATATCCACTTAATTTCGTTAAAATATTACACATATTGACATACATAAACGGTTTAAAGTCAGATAGAAAGTCGGCAATTCTTATATCGGGCATTTTGGGATAGACGAAGATCTGGACTGATCACATTAACTCTTTTCACTCTACAATTATTTTAGGGAACATGTTTTCAAGCAAGTTTGTGATGGTAACTCACACAGTGACCGACATATTCGGCATAAAATCTGCTAGAATAACGAAAATCATTACGTGTTGTATATGTGAGCTGGGATAATTCGTTGATCGATTTTCACATTTTCGGTATTAAACTTTGGGATATCAAATATTACACGTTCACTTAATTTTGTTAAGATATCTTTCTTATTGACTGTTATATATGGTATAAAGTCTACGGAAATGTTGAAAATCCGTATATTAGGTATATGGGGCTAGGGGAAGGGTTTACCGATTTTCCCCTTTTTTGACACAACAGCACATTATTATCATGGAAGGATAATCCTCAAATTTCATTACGACATCTTACAGATTTATCGTTATATATGGTATAAAGTCAACCGGAAGGTTGAAAATCTTTATATTAGTTATGTGGGCGCTAGGGGTAGTATTTACCCGATTTTCACCATTTTTGATACCGGAGTACAATATTATCATGGAAAGATAATCCTCCATTGTCGATACAATATCTCACAGATTTCCGTATATTTTCGGCAAAAAGTCAGATAAAGGCACTGATGTCCTTATATTGGGTATCTGGTGGCTTGAAAAGTTATAATCCGATTTCGTCTCTTTTTACGCATGAGATGGTATATCTTGAAAGCACTATTTGTATAAAGCGTGATTTCCATATTTTAATTGCTACTCGATTTATCTACTTTAAAGTGAACGGATCAGATGAAGCTTAAAAATATGTTATATAAGAAGTATGCGTGATTTTTATCCAATTTCACACATTTTCACAATGTGACATAGAAATGTGAACATAATGTTACGTACGAAATTTTGTTGAAATCGGTTGTGGCATTCCTGAGATATGGGATTTCACCTAAAAGTAGGTGGTGCCATGCCCATCACCAAAATTTTACACGGATTCCTATGCAATCCTTCTATGTAATATTTTCTGCAAAATTTAATGTTTCTGACCCGTTCCCTCAGCGAGTTAACGTATGTTATAGTTAACGCAGCGAGTACGCATACATTTAATAGTTTTCAACATAACCTTTGTATAAGAGGGCGTGTTGTGGGCGTGTTTGTTATCCGAATTCATTAATTTTCTCAGTATGTGAGGAGCAGCCAGGTTGATTGATATAGCTTTAACGGTTTCCGAGATATATATACCAAACTTATTGAGGGCCTGGGCCATGCCCACTTTTACAAAAGTGTTTGTCCACAAATGCCCCGACCTACTAGGATCCTGTATTATTACACTTTATCTGTTTTCTATTAATGGCATTTTGTGGGCGTGGCAGATGTCCAATTACACCTATCTGCAATACCAACCGTGTTACTGTGACAAAGGACACGTGTACCAAGTTTCATCAGAATATCTTAATTTTTACTCAAGTTATCGCTTGCACGAACGGCCGGACGGACAGACAGATAGTCACTCGGATTTCAACTCGTCTTTTCATCCTGATCATTTGCATATATATGTCTATATCTAACTTGATTAGTTCTAGGTGTTACAAAGAACCGTTAGGTGAACGAAACTAATATACTCTGTAGCAACATGTTTCGAGAGTATTAAAATTCCTGAACATAACTAAAGAATATTGGTGAAATCGATGTTATACAACACTCTCTTCCAATATAGTGCCACTTTCGATGCCATCACGTTATTTGCTTGTAGCTACAGTATCATAATAGATCTTAGCATTAATCGTAACTGCGATGGTCCATATAAATATAAAAAAAAATTATTATAGTAGGATTGATGTTAAAATAGTCTAACGTTCCCCAGCCTGTTTCGTCGCTGCCGCAGTATAGTACCAGAGTACGTTTATGCTAGTAAATCAGGCTGAGTGAGAGATTGATTTTTATTTTACATTATAAGAGTAGTTATTTTCAAAAGTAATCTGAATTACATATATAAATATATTTTTATGCCAGACATAAAATTATTTAATTTTCAAGCGCAGTTACTGTATGCGCTTTATGTATGAAACTTGAAAGGATGCAATTACGAATAGTAGCTAAAAAATATGGGAACCACTATTGATTATTCATACAGACTAATAGCCGTTGAATTTGCTATCCTCCACTGTTTACCAGTAACAGTTTTTCCAAATTTAACTAATGGAACCAAATTCAAGATTTAAAGGAACTCGGTTTTTTTCACTAAGAGTGACTATCTTGTGATATCTTAATAGTCACTTGAGTGACTATTAAATTGAAATTAATCCTGTTTGAGATATACAGGTATGAAAACAATTATACCTCTTTCATTTAAATTAACTTCATTCTATTTTTGGTTCTAGAGCATTACGGCGTGAGCGAATTGTTTTCAGCCATTTGTTGACCATTTTCTCAATTTACTCATATAGTTAGTTAATTTCACCGTTTTAATAAAAAGACAAAACTTTATTGTTAAATTCCAGCTAAAACAATATGACCGAGATTTGGAAATTTGCAAAGGTATACTGTTCGAATATGACATCTCGTTTTCGCCATCGTATCCGTATGAGGAGAAACCTGATTTACCTACCAACTATTTGACAACCAGGTGTCCATCTTGGTGTGATCGAGTTTTGATGAGTCCTCAAATGAATGAAATAACTTTAAGTAGAAGTAATTCATACAACTTAATAGGAAATAATATTTGTATGGGCGATCACAAGGTAAGCGAATATCTCACTATAAGATAATTCTTAATATTAAGTTTCCCTACTTCTTAATTTTGGTGTTAATTTTTCTAAATTGTCTTTAACAATGTATTTAATACAATTAATTTGGTATTTAATGTTTTATTCGGAGTAAAGATGTTTGGTCACATAAAAAATAATGTTTGTTCGTTCTGTATATACTACCAAACTGTTTTCTCAATTTCGACCGAATTGCGGTAATGGGTTTATGTTCGAGATATGTATAGAGGTAACAGTGACGAAGTCGTGGAAGAAATACTAAGCGTATATTACCTGAAAAATAAGCACATTTTCAAAGAAACATAAACAAATACCACCTAAAATCGGCAGATATACTAATTTTATTTATGTTACAAAAATTAAGATTTAAGTTTTTTTTTAAATTAACATCAAAAACAAATTTAATTATTAAAATCCTCACAGCTAAAATTATACAGTGAATAAACATTTAGGGTCAATTAATAACTTGTGGGGCTTGCCTATGGCTACTTCCATACGGTTTTGCATGGTTGGCACCATTTTTTTCGTACAATAAGCAGCAATTTTATTCAACTCTACTTGCAGGGCTTGTTTTCGAACCTCTCGTTCCAAAACTAACCGCAAATTCTCAATTGCATTCAAATCTGGAGATAACGTTTGAACTATGAACGGACTCCAGAATTGTATTTCGGATCATTATCTCGATAGTACCGAAAGTTGTTACGAATATTTAGTTTAAGGTTCTTTGTAGCAATTTTCGTTTTAAAATGTCCAGATACTCACTTTTGTCCATTGTTCTGTGGATGAAATGCATCCTAACATCATTACATGTTCTTCACCATATTGTATAGTGTTACGTATATTTGATGCTATCTATGACTATTAGCATTGATTTATTTCAGCTATGCCTAATGCAAACGTTCCAAATTTGTGTATGTATTAGGCAAGCTGAGTGACCTCTTCGATAGACAGTATGTTACAAATGTATTTTATAATTTTTATGAGGAAATAGTTAGTTGTTTTATATACATATGTATACGTTTTGTCAATTATGTATTTTTATACTCCCGCAACATGTTACAACAGAGCATATTAGGTTTGTTCACCTAACAATTGTTTGTAACATCTAAATTTAATCGGGTTAGATATAGATATGTATATATATATATATAAATGATCAGGATGAAAAGACGAGTTGAAATCAAGATATCGTAATTTCTATTCAAATTATCACTTACACGGGCAGACGGACGGACAGACAGTCACTCGACGAGATGAGGAGCCGAGCTGAATTCTGAGTTTCTATCCATTCTATCCATCTGTCCGTGCAAGCGATAACTTGTGTAAAAATTAAGATTTTGTGATGAAACTTGGTACACGTGTTCTTTGTCACTGTAAGACGGTTGGTATTGCAGATGGGCATAATGAGAGTACTGCCGCGCCCAAAAAATGCTGTTAATCGAAAACCCATAATGTGCTGTAACTAGGCAACAAATTAAGATATAAACGTGTTATTTGGTATAGAGGATCCTAGCAGGGTGGGGTCCAATAGGTGTAATGGGGCCCCGCCCCCCAATAGGTTTAATATATATCTCAGAAACCGTTAGAGCTATAACGATCAACCTTGCTCCGAGTAAGTTTTTCTAGCATCTCCTCAAATACTGAGAAAATAATGAAATCGGATAATAACCACGCCCACCTCCCATACAAAGGTTTTGTTGAAAACTATTAAAAGAACTCGCTGAAGAAACACGTCAGATTCATAAAATCATAACATAAAAATTGAAAATATGACACGGAAGGGTAGCATATTGTCACTGTTGTCGGTTTCTTTTTTCTTTTTTTCCCCCTTTTTTTTCTTTTCTTTCTTTTTTTTCCTATTTTCCTTTCCCCTTTAATGGTTTCATCCGGTTTTAGAAGCTCACGATACAGCACGCTCTTCTCATCCTGATGATTTGATATGGCTGGTTGGCCAGATTTCACGTATCCTTTTTTTGCGATTAAGGTTGTCGTAATGGATCTATTTTCTATCACTAGTCACAGTCCGATGCAAAAACGACTTCCTTTTGTAGCGCTCAGGCAGCATTTCTGACATGTAAAATCGTCTCTCAACGATTTATTTTCATCAATTCATATGGCACCCAAATTCCTTGATTTCTTACTTTTGAATGTATTTTGAAGCAACCGGTGCTTTTGAACGTCTTGAAATGGCTACTTGAGTGACTTCCAAAGATTCTGCGGCGTTTCTTGTGTTTGGCAACAATCTTCATTGAGTAATGCTTCCAGTTCCTCATCTTTAAATTTTTGGGCCGCCCAAACCGTTCTTCATTATCCAAACCAAAGTCACCACTTTTAAATCGTGTACACTGCTTTTGGCACGTTTATTCATTTGGAGCATATTCACTATAAACTTCCACCAAATACGAAGAGTTTCGGCTAAGGTTTTCTTCATATTAAAGTAATGAAGAAGAACTCCCCGCAAAAAAAAATTTTCAGGCACAAATTTCAACATATTTGTGTGAAAAAAAGGATTTTACTCTACGCTTCAAATTAATAATATATACTGAAAAATACGCACAACGACAGTAGCTTTACAGAACATGTTCGAAATATTAGAACAGTGGTATAATATCAAGTTATGCCAACTTTTGGCAAACTGCACGAATATAGTTATGGTCACAACATATATATATGGTCAAGATGACGAGACGAGTTGAATTCCGAGTGTAGTCTGGAGCATATGATTCATATGCCGACCATTCGAATACCGACCCAGTACTTATGGCAAACTGTATGCCGAATATGTCGCTCAGTGGGTGACTTATCTTCATAAAATGCGTAAAGACATATTCTCGAGTATACTTGAGTAATGCCAAAAGGTATTCAATCAGGCGAGACCTTCTCCTAACCCCAATATAATTAAATAATATTATACTTTATACCAATATACTTTAAATCCTAAGTAGTTCCTAACTTTCCACCTGAATATTGTATTACTTATTGTATTTGTTAAGGTGATAATCAGGTGTTTCTATAAGGTATTTCTATCTTGGTTTAATTGTATATTGAATCGGGCTGAAAATGGTAATTATGAGGGGAGTGGTCAGTCACTGTGATGAAGATCGAAGAGTTTAGGTGTCATGGATGCTGAACAAAAGGCAATGTCTATGTGGGTGAAAAATCTGTGCGGAAAAAATGAGTTGCCGATCCAACATTGAGGAAAATAAAATTTTCCAGAATAACACATCTCTATTATTTGACCTCTGTGGTTCGAGGAGCCAGATCCCATAATGATTCCATACATTAAAATCCCTAATGGTTATTGGGTCTTACAATATCATTTGCGTTAATGCGGCTGTCGAAAGTTTGAAACCAATGTTAAGTTTGATAGAAATGTTATAGGAGATGTTTGATTTGTTTCTTGATAAATTGGTTTAACTGACTTATTTCGAGGTAGATTGTGGAAACCAACAATATACTGCAAGTTTTTGGCAGGTATAATTAGCTTGATCTATTCCATGGGCGACATTTTTTGTGTGTAAAGCGATGACGGGAGTATTGACGACGTGCGTGATTAATTTTGAAGTGAGTGGATATTTGAGTTATCGACTGAATTTTTTGTTGGTAGAGAGTATAATAAATTTGTTGAGTTTGTCGTGGTTATTTTATTTTCTTTTGTAACGCTATTTTTATTTTAAGAAGAGTAAGTGAGTTTGTGATTCTGTTTTTGTGTATTTTGTAAATCTTTTGTGATCTCTATAAATGACGAATTGTTAATTATGTTAGCGAATGAGGGAGATGAAGACTTGGGTTGTGGGGTGATGAGGTATCGCAAACAGGGCCTTGGTAGTTATTTCAACTCATGGGATTCGGGTAGTAAAGTCGTATCTTGGTTGTATACCATGAAATGTCAATTTTGTTCGTCAAGTAGGCGATCCAAGCTTAAGGCCTCCTTTTTGATTATTTTGATTATTTTTTTGTATTTGGGAAATATGTAAAAATTGTAAAAATTGTGCTTTTTGAAGGATTTTTATTTTTATAAAGCTCCATTGTTACACTGCATATTCCGATGAGTTTTTTTATTGTTGTAAATTTTTTAGTAAAGCGCTATTCTTTACGAAAGGCAGAAATTTGTCGTCTTTTAAATCATTAATTTCTATCATTTCAAAGCTTTGTGGACAGAAGAAAAATCATAGACTTATTTGTTTCAGTTGAACTTACCACTGTATCTTTAAGATTATCTTTTATTGTAGTTGGAAGAGTAGGAAATAATTCTTCTCCCGGTAATTGGTTGGTTTTTTCTTTTTTTTTGGATGGGAACTAAAGGATAATAGGGCGAACCAATTCGTACATCAATTTTGACAGGGGAGAATCAATGTCGTCTTTATATGTCGAACGCTGTCCAAGTAGAATAAGAGACAAATAAGTGTACTCTACCCTATGACAAAATATTACAGACTTTCATGCTCATTACTATGTGAATGATAGGTTTTTGTTTTCAAATGCGACATTCCAATGCATTTCAGTTATGGCTGGAATGTGGCCCTTTTGAACTGACGACCGAAATCTGATATTATGTCGATACGTACTACAATCGTGCGTTTCAGCCACTTCGGGAAGCCTTGGCTGAAACTGGAGCTGTCATGTTGGGAATCGGAATGACATCTGGCTGTCGCATAAACCGATCGATTACCATTAAGAACATTTAAACAAACAACAGCCTTCCGATAAACGAAACGGACACACAATATCGATGTGTAAATGTCCAAATCGTTTACTGGGATAGATTTTATTTTGGGACAAGCTTTTGTTGTGCTAAATGACTTTGCACCATTGGCACTGAAGGCAATATGTTAGAAAAGACCTATTAGAGCGCGCAATACCTAGTTATATGATTCGGTTAACCATTAGTTTCACGGTTGACCGCGTTTCAGAGTGGGTCAGATTGTGTGTAGCCCGAAGAAAAATAATGTTTTTGATGTTATGAAGGGACGAATACGTCAGGTTCACAGGCCACAAAAACACTTTTAGATCTGGATCTGGATCTTTAAATTTTAGCAAATGTCGAATGCTGCCATTTAAGAGTGTTTACAACTCCTCGTCGGTTTCTTGGTCCTCGGTGAGGACATAATAGACAATAATAGCGGTCGTAAATGATTGAATTCGGAATTCGGATCACGCTTAACATGCCAGATATCACTCGTAATTCGTAATATCAAATCCAACATTCTGCCCAGACGTTCGGAAGCTTTATGCAGTTGTTGTCGAAGTGCGAATAAGTGGCTTAGTATTCGAGTAGACGTGACTGATATGACTTTTTAACATGTAAATTAGGAGTGGCAGCATATATCTCCATCATTTTACGGTCGTACGTGCTACACCACTTTGTAGCGGGAAAAATTGAGTTGGAAAAATCCCAATGGTTGAAGTTTGTCATTTACCATTTGATTTAAAACTTCTGCAGCTGATAAATCAGACGCATCTACTCACTAGGAAAGGTATCAAAGCGAATGGTGCGGTTTGCAACTTTAAGACATTGGAAGAAATCTTCGATACAAATTTTAAATTGATGAAAAAATTCTTAGCCCTTTTGCAAATTTGGGCAGCCAAATGCTCATCAAAGCTTCAATGCCGCTCGACAATGAGCAAATGCTGCCTTTCGTAAATGAATGTCCTAAGGAAATAAAGAAATGGAAATTAAAGAAAGAAAAGAAAAGAATTTAAAGAAAAGAAAGAAAGGAAAGAATAAAGAAATGCCACGTATTGCGATTTGACGACATTGATCGTTAAATTGTAATTAAGAGCCTACAGCTAAATAATCCTTGATGATTTTACTTGGGTTCACCAATCGATTTTGAAGCGATTCATCATTTTCTAAACATGAATTCTAAGTCTCGAATAACTGCGTTAGATACGGGAACATCTGTGCGGCATTTCTTCCTAAGTATTTTATGTCGGAGACGTCCGCTCCTGAGTCCATTACGGAACAAAATTTTGCCGATAAATTGTAAATGACAACCTGTTTATCTAGCAGAGTGTTTGCCAAGCTTTAATATAGAATTATCCGAGCTGGCCTATTGACGAGGCTCAAATAGTTCTAGTGGACTGAACGAGCCTGACGATATTTCGTAGCAGAAAGCACTCGTATGTTGTATGTGGTATACCGGCCACGTGAAATACAGAAATACGAAACAGCTCCGACAAAGCAGCAATTTAGTATATCAGCCAACTTCGGAGCTGGCTTCAAAAATTTGTCCACCGTCCTTCAACGATAAGTATTCTGTGGTAGAAATAACGATTTAAAATCCGTTAGAAACAAAATTTAAAATTTGCCAATTGAAATTCAAACAATCGTGTGTCGTTCAAATGTTTGTCTTTTTATTTAAATTAAAAAATATATGGTCATTAGTCTAGCTCACAAATGCTCAATTTAAGGGTGTCAGCTGTCCTTTTCTGTTTTATCACCAAATATACTGGTTAATAAACAAATTATATGATATATTAATGGCATTAAGTACATAATAACAAATATTGAATTCATATGCAACATTTTGTATAATAAGGTTTTGCACACATCTAGAAATATTTCCACTCCTGTTATTTTTGCAAACTACGAAATAGTACTATATTCGATTGCAGCCCAACTTAGTTCTTTGCTTGTTCTCTTCTTATTATTTTAGAATTTATATTGAAAACAAGCGAGATAATTGTTCGCAGTTTCGGCAAAGAGATTTTCTAACGTAAGTGTTCTTCTATAAAAATACTAAAATATAAAACTAGCAACCCAGATTGGATTATCTAGGACTTTATGGAGAAACACACAGATATTACGGCAGTATTCAGAAAATGGAATACAGCAACTGTTAATTCTCTTTGACAACGACCGTTCAATAGTTGAATAATAAAAGTCCCCCACGAGAGAATATGAATGCATTAAGAAAGGTAAATAAGATAAATCGTTATAATCGGGGACATCCGTTTTTCAAAACAATAACTAACCCAAGACGAAAAGTCAAGGAGCGTCGTGGCAGGAAATTTTATTTGAATGCATTTGAAACTTTTGAAAAATAGCAACAACAGTTCAAAATATTTTCAGGCGTTAAAGATAAAATTTAATTATGAAACATTTTATATTCCCGCAACTAGCAAGAACCGAAGGCGGGAAAGTAATGTCAGATATTTTCAAACTTTATATTTAACAACTAAGGGAGTTGTAACTTTGTCTATAACCGAACATTTTATACTCTTGCTATACGCAAGGATCAAAGGCAGAGAAATATTTTTAGGTATTGGTAATACTTTATATTCAAAATATTAAAAAAGAATTCAACATTCTTTATTCGACGAATTTGTGAAAAAATTGAAGTAATATTATCTCATTAACTTTTAATGTAGGTCAGGGTCTCACTTAGCTTCTTTGCTACATTTTGTTTTATGTCCTAAAAATATAATCTTAACACAAATAACTACACTTATCATATTGGTGCTGTAGGAAGGTATAGTACATACCAATATCACTAATTTTTACTACCGGATGACATACGTGGTGTGTTCAAAAAATAACGGGAATATTCTTCGACTTTAATGGCATAGTCAAATGGCAAAGCTAAACGGTCAATATGAGTACTACCTACCTTACCTACAAGTTCAACGCCGTTTGCGTGAAGCAATTCGAAAAAACGCCCGGATTTGTGGGAAAAAAATTCATGGTTTTTGTTCACTTTTGCTCAATTCTGCTCATACTTCGTTGCTTATTCGTGAATTCTTGGCCAAAATCAATACTGCAATGATGCCATAATCTCTATATTCGTCAGACATGGCTCCGTGTGGTTTTGCCTATTTCCAAAAATAAAGAGAACCTTAAAGTGCCGTCATTTTACGAGTATAGCTGACATTAAAAACACATCGCTGAAAGAGTTAAAGGCTACGAGAAGTGTTTCGTCGATTGGAAGAAGCGCTGGGATAAATGTATAATATCAAATGGAGACTATTTTGAAGGCGACAAATTTAATGTCGACGAATGTATAAGTATTTATTTCAAAAAACGAAAATTCCCGCAATTTTTTGAACACACTCATGCTGATGCGATACAAACAAAACCAAGATAAACGAGTTAATATAATTATATTATATATATCATTATATTTACATCAGGGACATGGGGCTAGACCAAGGTCTGGGCCGATTTCAGTCATATTTAATGCATAACCATATTGGGGTCAAGGAAACATATTCACTAATATTATTTTTAGATGACAGTTTCCAAACATAAGATGTATTATTCTCATATCTCGATCGATTACATATTATAAAATAATCCGATTTTTAACCGATTAACATAAACACCTTGCCTTTAAATTTAATCTTTTTAGGGGTTCTCCTTAGTTTAGTTTTAGTTTTGAACATAACTGTTGTAGGGGATGTGGATGTTTATTATCTAAACACACCCGTTTTCGCTATGTGTTATTACAAGAAATGTTTCCATTAAGTTTAGTCGGGAAGGCTTTAGGAGTTTTTAGCTATGTACAGTTGACATCCAGAAACCAATTCATATCACCAACTTGATTGATTAACTATTCTTTAAAATTATGCGTTATAATTAATTTAAAGAAATTATTCCTGTTTGTTTTTTTCAGCCCGTTTACTTGAACATCCAAATGAAATCAAATCAAGGTATGTATGAAAATGCATATGTTCATTTTAAAATATACTAATATTTCGATTAAAAATAATATTCTCCAATTATTATTACACAATTATAACTTAATTATTAAGATAAGATTTTGTAGCTATGTTTTCTTATTATGGCATTTCTTTTTGAAAGCGCTTAGTAAAATCAATTAATGTGAGATTGTTAAATGTTTTGTTAACCTTTCAGAGTTATCGCACTTTAGCTCAAGCTTTGATCAGGTAGCTCCAGAAGGTTGTGAGATACGTACATGAAACCACATACTGACTCATTTCTGTGTGAGTTTTCGTACTTAATTTGTTGTGAATGATTATAAGAACAATTTAAGTTTTATATTGATATTACTGATGATATACAATATTTTTGGATCGCATTGTTTAGGTTAGCATCTTATATTTTCCCATCATACTTATCACGTACACAAGTAGTACTATTTAAAGTCATTTTACCTCTAGCTTTTCGTTCTAACTCGCTAGATTTTCTTAGCCTCTGGAGGTAAGATCTCGTGAGTAAGTAATAACCCCTACTTCGACAACTGATCAAGGTAAACTGAGGTATTTCTATGGCGTCCATTCCTTTAATCAGAATTTGAGGAAGGATCTTTAGGATTAAGGATTTTAAGCATCTTAAGGATCTTTAGCACTATATGGAGTCAGAGTCAGTCTCGTCTATTTTTCGTTGTCCTTTATATCTTCAGATGTGGCAAAGTTGTAGTATCCCCCTTCTTTAAGGCGGTTGTTCTTTGCCTACTTCAAATATTGACTCATCGTTGCACATATTGCACAGTTGTTGTTGCAGCGTCTACTCAAAATCTACAAAACTGTGACGGGATGTCTAGAAAACGTCTACGTCAAACGAGAGGGTGCTATTAGATGTGTTGGTTTAACTGAACATGCAATGAGGTTGTAAGTGTCATGACCCACATGAGAACCTACGTTCGAGTTCACAGATTGTGGATGTGAGATCAGCCGATTTACTACAAGTGGGTAATTTGAAGCATGACCATCGAATTAGATTTTTAACCCAGCTTACTCGCACCAGAGGAAAAGATTTCATCCGCTTACGATAGCTTATCAGTTGTTGAATCGCCGAATTGGGATTCAACACGGAGTTTTGGATCATACGGAGATTCCTGTTAATGATCTAGTGTAAGTTGTTTATCAGAACAATGAAAGCCATAATAATATCTGGGGAACTGTTGCCGATGGCTAAAATTCAGTGCATCATAACTTACCTTTCAATATTGTGGATCGTCTATTATTTTTCCAGTTAAGTTTGATAATTTGACAAATAAGTATACTAAAAGCATAATATGTCCTTAATTTTTTTTGGCTTTCTTGGTTTTTTGAACCGAAACCGTCCCGACTCATAAAGCTAGCCATATCTTTGATCCTTCTCTAAAGTCCGTTGCCATTGAATTCATGTGGTACCAGAAGGGGTGGTTGCCCCATGTACATGATGGTGGCCTTCTCAATAGATAATGACAAACGCAGATTGCATTAATTTCTCCTGAAGTCTAATTTTCGCGGTAAACCAAATTTTAACCGCGGTTACCAAAATACCATAGGAGATCTCATGTGTAATTCATTTATCTAGACTAGTAGATGGCTCATCTATTACTCAAAGTACTGTTCAACAAGAAAGTGTTGATGTCGAAAAAGTAATAGACTGTCATAGACTTGAAACAATTAACAACGTTTTCGAAACAAACCTGACGTCATTATCCCAGCCAGAAAACCGTACAGATTAAGAATGCATATCTAATGAACTTTTTAATTAACCTTCTATATCCTACACCATTAGCCATTATCCATTAATGCTGTCTTTCAATAAATACATATGTACTCGGAATGAGAAAGTACAAATTGGTTCCTTTAACATATTAATCCCAATTGTATATTTAATTAAAAAAATATATCTTTAGCTTTTTAAATTTTGTGAGCGTGGTCTTTCTTCGAACGTTATATTTGGAAAATATCCATAAAGTGCAAAGTATCAAAATTCGGTGTTATATTTATCCCAACATTTGCCACTATTTAAATCTCTAGCCTTATTTAAAGCACTTGCAAGAATTTATTTCTTCAAATTTTCTTAGCTCGGGCGCAACTCAGGGCTTGCCTGTTGTTGAACTCACACATCAAAGTAGTACCTATATTCGTAGTAGTGGGACCTTAGTTTAAACCCCTGCCAAAGTAGGCAAGGGCTATTATGTATTATACACATATACAGATATTATACATACATATTTTTTATTCGAGTTATTTATTTTATTACCCTTTTTAAGCAGCTAGTCATAGGTTATATCTGAAAATTTAGAAAAAATTGTTTTTAACAACAATTTAGATTTATCAAGAATAAGCTAAAAGTCTTTGGTGTTATAAAATAATATTATAATATAGAGAAATAAAATTTTTCTTTTGAAAATTTTACTTTGATCTATTCAAACTTTTATACTCTCGTAATAACTTAGAGTATGGTTAAAGAGTTATATAATATATATCAAAATTATAAGGATGACAAGAAAAGTTGATTTGCGTTAAGCCGTGATTTAGTTTAAGGTTAGGTTAAGGTTTTGCCTAGGTTATCAAAAAACATAGAATAAAGAATTAATTATATAATATTACAACTTGAGAAGCAAATCCACTTCTTCTTATCGGTCATTTAACTTTTTTACTTAAGTCGCGCACCCCAAATTATACACAAGTTTATATCTCAAAAACAGTAAGAGTTTTCACATCGCCCAAACAGGGACTAATTACGTGTCTAAACATTTCGGAACTGACTACATCGGGTTTAAGGCATATTTAAAATTTGAAATCCTCATCCCGGGTATATCGGGGCTAGGAGAAAATCTGGACTGATTGCATTAACTTTTGGCATTGCTTAAGTATACTCAAGAATATGTTTCCCGCAATTTCATGAAGATGGCTCACACATTGACCGACATATTCATCATAAAGCCTGCTAATATGAAGAAAATCATTATATGTAGTATATGGGAGCTAGTGTAATTCGTTGAAGACTTTCACACTTTTTTCGGAATTAAACTATAGCATATCCAATAATTTACCTTCACTTAATTTTGATACAATATCATAGATATTGATCGATATATACCGTAAAGTCAGTCGGAATTTTGAAATTCTTATCCTGGGTATATAGGGGGATAGGGATAGCATTGATCCGATTTTACTCACTTTACACATCACCACATATTATACCTAGAAATGAAGCTCTCTGACTTTCATTCACTGTAAGATATATCACAGATTGACTGGTATATATGGTATAAAGTCAACCAGAATTATGGAAATCCTTCCATTAAGCACATTGGAACTAGGGGAAGTATTTACCAAAATTTTATCCATTTAAGGCAAAAGAATACCTTGTTATCAACACGAGACGCTCTCTGAATCCCACTGAAATATATACTGCATAAAATCGACCGGAAGTTCGAAAATCTTTATATCAGGAGAAAGGGAGTTAGCTAAATTATTTGCCCGATTTTACCCATTCTTGACATGAAAGCACAATATTATCAGGGAAAGATTTCTTCTGAATTTCAATAACGCATCTCACAGCACCCCGTTGCAATACAACTCCACACTGAACTGTACCGCCCCAGACAGTTCTACCCGCATTCAGGTGTTAAACCGCAGCCACCACGATACTCCCCGAAGGGCCTACCGCAATGAGCAGGAGGGAGCGACAAGAAACTCCACCGGGCTCCTGCACCAGATTATAGTCTCCGGTCAGACCTTGTAGCTTAAAGGCTACTACCAGTTGAGTTACCCATTCATCTCGACTGGTGGCATTTGCAGCTTGAACTACAATGCCGCTTTAAGTGTGTGCACAATACATTTAAAGTGATATAAACTCAGTTCAAGCTAAGTAATATAGCACTATTTCTGGCATGGCTAAGCCTATTTTTTGAGCAAAATCTATTTCAAATGCAGTGCATTTTGTGGATTTTAGTCGCCTCTTACGACAGGCATGCCTTACCGCGGGTTATTCTTATCCCCCGACCCGCAGGGGGTTGAAGAGTTAAAATCCGATTTCGACAATTTTGGATGAAGCCATGAGGACATATTCAAACCAAAAAGCTGTTCGAGTATTCATTATGGGACTAAAGAGCCGATACAGAAGCGGAACTTTTTACGGCCAAAACCCAAGGGATTTGGAACTTGCGTATGCTATCGCCTGCACAATCTACCACGACAACCGTAATCAACTATTTGAAATGCAACCACGATATGTTCAACAACAATCAAGGAATCACCAAGAAGAAGGACGCTTCCCTTAGCAAAGTGAACGATCCAGATACTATCCAGGAAAACAAATGCGACGAAACAACTTCATACCACCATAATGAAAATAAACCAGTACCTATAGAAGTAGACCACTCTAGACAGTTTATACGCTCTAATCGACACCAACAAGGATACCAGAATCCGTTCAAAAGAGAAAGAAATCCGTTGTCACAGAATTTTAATCAACACAAACAACAAAGGATCAACTAAACGCTTCAAACGAATATCAACGCTTCAATATTATCCGATAACGACTTTGTGAATACGGAAATCCAAAAACTTCAACAATCAAGTAAAAGTCCATATAATTCTCCTGTTTGGCCTCTTCCAAAAAATGGTACCGATGAAAAAGGGAAACCCAAAAGAAGAATGGTTGTAGATTTTCAGATTTTCAGAATGGTTGTAAACACACAAACAATAACAGACCCATACCCAATACCCGATATTAATATGACCATTAAAAATTTAGGTAAAGCAAAAATATTTTCGACGATAGATTTGGAGTCGGGATTCCACCAAATTCTATTTTAAAAAAGAGACAGGGCACGGCATTTTCAGTGAATGGAGTAAAATATGAATTTATTAGGATTCCTTTTGCTTTAAAAAACGCAATATTTGAAACATGTCTTGACGATATTTTGCGCGACAATATCATCAAATTTGCGTATATTTATATTGAGGACGTATTAATATACTCTTCCTCACCTGAAGAACATATTGACCACATCCGAACTATGACCAGTGTCTCTATGATGCAAATATGTAAATTTCAAATGAAGTCACATTTCTTTCAAAACTCTATTGAATACTTAGGGCACATAATTAAACACAATAAAGTAACTGTAGACCCCAATAAAATCGAAATAATAAAAGGATATCCTCTTCCAATAACATTAAAAGAACTTAGATCTCTCATAGGACAAGCTAGTTCTAGTTGTAGTTTTAGCTTGTACCAAAGTTTGTTAAAAATTTTGCAGCACAAAACATTTGACTATACAGTTACGCGGTGACAATGGCATAATTAGTAAAAATAAAAGTGCGAGAGTAGAAGTTAAATTAGATAAAGCATCTATAGGAGCTATAGAGAAAATCAAGAATGCACTTCAAGTTCAAATAGAACTTTATCAACCTGACTTCACGAAACCATCCATTGTCCCAGAATTTTAATCAACACAAACAACAAAGGATCAACTAAACGCTTCAAACGAAAGTAGAATTCACCGTCCCTCACCTTGAAGAACAGTACGAAACTGCTCCTAATTTCTAAGGCGAGTGAACGGATTATTTTGCATACAAACTAAATATGGAATCACAGATACTTCCGTTACAATCTTAGTCGACACAGGATACACGAATAATTATGCAAATTTTAACTATAAAAATTTGATATGATACTAGGAGAACAATGACTTATAACTATAAAAGCACAGATGAGTTTATTTAACTATAATTTAGAGTATCAAAGGAAAAGTATAAAGGTAGAAGAAGAACAAAAGAAATAAAACAATACAGAATATGAAAACGATATTAGGGAAACAATGAAAAGAAATGAAGAACAAAACCGAAATTCTACCTTTTACCACAACTATCTAAGCAACAATTAGGACAAATAATGAAGACCCTATTTATACTAAACAATGCCCTTATCCCATATCAGATAACGACTTTGTGAATACGAAAATCCAAAAACTTCAACAATCAAGTAAAAGTCCATATAATTCTCCTGTTTGGCCTTTTCCAAAAAATGGTACCGATGAAAAAGGGAAACCCAAAAGAAGAATGGTTGTAGATATCTGAAAATCAGAATACAGTTACGCGGTGACAATGGCATAATTAGTAAAGATAAAAGTGCGAAAGTAGAAGTTAAATTAGATAAAGCTGCTATAGAAGCTATAGAGAAAATCAAGAATGCACTTCAAGTTCAAATAGAACTTTATCAACCTGACTTCACGAAACCCTTTGACCTGACTGCAGTTGCCAGCAATTTCGTTATAGGTGCAGTACTGTAACAAAACAGACAACCTATTGGTTTTGTATCGAGAAATACAGACATACAGAAATTAAGAAATCATTTATATGGAATAGCTAATTTAGCAATATATACAGACCAGCAATCTTTAATCTACTCTATATATGAAAAGAACTCAAATAACAAACTAAAAAGCTGGAAGAATTTAATAGAAGAATATGGTGCGAAATTGGTATACAAACCAGGACATCAGAACGTAGTAGCTAATGCTCTATAAGGGCAAAAAATAATCACAACCGCGGATTGTTAAGAACAATCGACAAAAAATTCACCTGTAGAACAAATTAAAGAGGTCACATAGCCTTTAAACTCTGCGCGACCAAATTATACCAATTCTCAACGAAAATAAAGATGAAATTGTGTCACAGACTATTTAAATACGGTACATAATCTATAATAAAAACTAAGAGACACTAGTTTCTAGTTTAAAATCAGTCGTTCGTACAGAAGTTACAAATGCATTAAAATTACTATATTAAAAAAAAAAACGATATTAGCAATAATTTTGCTACATATGCTGGTACATTCGTTGTAGAACAAACCAAACTACAAGACATAACTGATCCAAACGCACAACAGAGATAATCATACAAACTTACAAAAGAGCACACAGAAGTTATAAAAACAACACAGAAGAAATACCTGCTGAGTATATTTTGCCCTCAGTTCGAGAAATGTGTAAAAAAGAATCGATAAACTGTGGAATTTTTTATAAAACAAATATGATAGGCACCTACAAAAACAGCCTATTGGTAAAACACCAATACCAACTCATGTAGGCGAATATGTACAAATGGACATATTCCACATGAACAACTCGATATACATTGACTCCATATGCAAATACTTCAAATATTGCTATCAAACTAGAAAACAAATTAAGCTGTCTTGAGTGTATAGAAGAAATAGTGACACAAATATACCCAAACGCTAAACACTTAATAACTGACAATGAAAATATTTTTATCAGTAATTTAGCAAAGTCCGTATACAACCGATTACAAATACTACATACAGTCACTCCAGTGTATCACTCAACCAACAAACGCGCAAGTTGAACGTATCCATAGCATTTTAATCGAAATCTCAAGTGCTTTAGCTCAAGAAAAGAATACGCCCCCTGCTGAAAATTTGTTTAATGCTAACTGCAAGCTGCACAATACAACAAAACTCTACATTCCACCGCAGAATATAAACCAGAAGTAGTATTCTTCAACCGTGAAAAATATCCTGACATAAATAAATACAAAATTTGTGAAGAACAAGATAAACTTTTAACAAGTTACAATAAAAACAGAAAAGTGATAACATACAAAGAAGGAGACACTGTCTACGTTAAAACAGATAGGCGTAACAAACAAGCTACAAAATACAGTAAACATAGAGTGGCAGAAGAGCCTGGGGATACGATCCTAACAAACAAGGGGAAAGTGATACATAAAGACAGCATTAAAAAACAAACGACAAACGGAAATTAATAATTCTCTCGTTATTAGCCATTTTCGCATTCAGTGATCACATAACATAATACCCACCCCATAGCATAGCTAGGACATCTGTAAATTATTTAGGTTCAATCTTAAAATTCGTCACAGGCATACCAGACCATAATGATTTAATAGAAATCAAAGCCGGCATAAATCAACTTATAGAAAACATTAACCAACAAATTTGAAAAGATATTCGAAACCTTAGATCCTAAATCAGTAATTGAAAACATGAATAAAGTCTATCAAGAATTTGTAGTCATCACGAATACAATCAATTCTGCAAAAAATTGTAATTATTATTCTGGCATTTTAAACCTAAATGATATTAGAGATATAATAACAAATGAAGAATTTGATACACCTGTAATAAATATATTAGAATATTCCGATGTCCATGTCTTGAGTTTTAACAGTGCAATTATTACATTTTTCAAATTTCCAATTTAATCCCTCTAGCATTTAAGCACTGAAAATGTAAACTTAAACAAAAAATTGCTAAATGTAGTAATGAGTTTATTATGTAGGAACAAATATTTGTAAATAAGAACTAAATTATGAATGTACTAATATCCCAATGTGATATTATTCAATAAAATAATTTTCCCTCGCCAATATTAGATGATGGTAATATTATAGCGGACAATGATTCAATTGTCAATCAATTTTCAAAATTTTCTATAGAAAATAAATGGTCCTCACATAATCTAATATAACTACAAGCAATAAATAAAAAATGTAGTCCATGCTCATCAAAACGAACAAGTAAGTGTTACAGATTTTAACCTCTGAATATATTTAAAATGTATAAATTCCTAATACCAATTGAGGAACATCCTTGGGAGTTCACTCTATAATTTATTTTAATGATCATAACATTATAATCATAATTATATATTCATGTGCAAAAATAGATATTTACCGACAAGTACATAAAAATGTCAAACACTGTAGAAATTTTGAAAAAGCATCTGAAATGGAACTACACCGACCTCGAGCCTAAGTGTTTCGAAATGAGGACATTTCATTTTTAACGCAGGGGAGAGTTAAGGAACGTATTGCTTATCCCAGTCACGTACAAAAAGGTTTCAAAACAATATTCATCAAAACATCCCAATCAATAACAAACAAAACAATAAACAATGAAACCACTATAATCAATAAACGATTCATACAAATGCTCACAAAAAATATTTTTGATAATAATTAATGTTTATTATTTAAGTCGGGCTTTAGAGCATAGCAAGTAGACTTTAATGGCGGCATCCTTGATTGAGCGAACATAAACACAAACGCCGTATTTTTCTAGGCTAGCATCACAAAATGCGTGCATCTGAAGAGTAGCGTTTGGCTAGAGAACTTAACGCACAAAATCTTTACAAAAGGCTGACGTGTATAAAGTGGAGTATATATATATGTGAGGCGTATATAATGTGGTAAACTTTCATCCCAATTCAGCCCCCCACATCATTTACAATAGAAATTTTGCCCTAATAAGTGTCGGGCCAATCAGACCAAGTGGGTCGCAGAAACGTGCTGGAGTAACAAAACGGAACGCTTGGAACAATTTGCAATGTTTTTACAAATGTTCCCAATAAGTGCAATTTGAAAAGTGTGAAAACTAGTAGGAGTATTGGCAAGTTTAGGTTGAATAAGTAAATCGTTAGGGATAACCCTAAAGGTGTGGCAGCAGTACCATAATAAAATTTTCGTAGTTCAAGGTCGAAGTATTTCTTCATTCGTTTGCCTTTGAATCAGGATTCCGATCAAGTTTATGTTCAAAAATCTCAAATCTGCGCCCAACAGCTAAATATGAATTACCGAGTGGATCCGAGCTGCTCTTCATAGGCAGGTGAACCAAATACTCACCTGATAATGATTGTAAGTAATTCTGTTCGAAATTTTCCACACACTCGAAATCTTTTAAGCTTTGATAATTGTTTCGTACGAATTGTTTACTAAAATAATCGCAGAGGCTTAGAGCACAATGCCATATAGAGATCGAGAAGTAGAGACTTTAGGCTGTGTGGGCAGCGTTGCAGTCATAGAATTAGCTTGGACTAATGATAAACGATTAATATATAAAATCGTGTGATGCTTTCAATGACAATTTCGACAAGAACTAGATTTGCAGTTTCACATCTGATAGCCTTAACCGTAACAGGTTAAGCAAAGTCAAAATTTCTTAACCTCTTTCTGGCGAATATTAGGCGAAAGATTGGCAACCGTTGACAATTATAAATCAGATGGTCAGCACATCCACAAAATACACCACCTCCCACTAAGGTGTTTCAAGCAATAAATGATTTTTTTGATATGTACTCAAGGTTTTACCAATTTTACCAAATGTATTAACTTGTGTTTGCAGCGCATGCACCACGTTCTCGAGTGACCGATACAACTGTTCTAAAAATGCTACCAATGATTCTCGCGATGGTAACACGTTTATTGAACACCTTTCTTCCCATTTTGCTTGAGTTACTTTGTCTAATTTCTGTATTAAAAATATCACCACTGTGCAGGCAGTTATTTGCTCTTTAGATTCAAGTGACTGAATTCAAGCACTCGCAGCTTGTCGACCGTATTGTCCGTCTTGTCCGTCTTGTCGACCGTCTGCTTTGTCCATTCCGAAAATATCCCTGGAAATAAGACATTATTCATCGATTCTTTTAATAAGAAGATGTAGTGTCATTTATTTCTAACGATCGTATGGTGTCACAGGCAGCACCGCTTAAGCAGGAACGCAAATGCTGCCGTTTGTCGACTCGTGATAGGTCGCTTTCTCTACATCATCTGTCTGAACATCGAATAAAAAGTTGTCAACTTTATATGGAATCCACTGAGTTTAGGTAACGCTAATAGTGGCAAGCGTAAACAATTGGTATTCACTATGATAGGTTGGGATTCGTAGTTATTTGTGCTGAATATAGAGCAGTGTTGAGAGGCGCTAAATTTTCCAATTTCACGTTGTAGAGCAGCCTTCAAATTAACCCAATATTTATCAAATTAGATAAGTAAACCACTAACAATGGAGTCGAAATCATGCTCTTCCAATCTTGTATGGGCAGTCAAGAAATTTGACTTTAGCTCGTTTAATGAATCAAGCCGAAAAAGCATATTTATCCATGCCTCACTACCACTCCAAGTCCATATCTATACCCATGCACTGAAGGCGCTTAAACAAAGCCTGTGTATTCAATTTCTAAAATATCACCCTTCCCATAGGTGAATGGTGACTTATGGGGCTCTCATTTACTGAATTTTTCCAAGCTGGAACACCATTACTTTGATTCAATGACATCTCAACTATTGAATTTTTATAACGAGCTTATGTTATCAGCGCGATAACTTGTAGTCGATAACCATATTAATCCGTTCAATAAAAAAGTGGAACCCGATATACGGTGCTTAAATTTTCCAATTTACCGTGGTAGTGCTTTCTAGGAAATCAAAATACAAAATTTAACGAAATGTTCATTGAATATAAATAACGTGTAATTTGTAAAATTATGTCCACTAACAATACACTAACACTGCAAAGCACAATATTATTTGTAATAAAGTTTAGGCCAATAGAAAAATCAAACAACTATATATTTAATTACAATTTAATAAATATATTAAATATAATAAATATAAAATAATTAACGAGTTAGAATTAGGTACCCGGCTGTTGGTTTAGCTGTGAATATGAATGTATGTTTGTACACGTATGTTGCTGCGACTAAGCGCGTCTGCAGGTAGCAAATGTAAGAAACAATCTGTTTTACAATGATAAGCTTTAACAAAACTAAAGCCTAATAGTTCCCACATGTTTGCATGTAACAGCAAATTAAAAGATAAAAGGAAATGAAGAAATTAAAGGATAGAGGGAAATGAAAAATTACAATAATGAGTGATATTATGGTATGCATGCAAATTAGAGTGAGCAGATAACAATCAATATTAATTATTTAAAATATATACAATGTTCTTCACCATGGAGAGGGATAAATATATGTGTATGTATAGATTTAATTATATTAACTTGGAGTTACAACAATGTGTTGACTCCATAAATAGTTGGTTATTTTACTGTGTAAGGAGCTGCTCCGAACAAAGTGAAAAAACGGATTTTCGGATTGGCGATAGCATTTTAATTTTCACATAAAGGTGCGAAATATTTTAAAGTACATTAATAAATTGCAAAAAAACACATTAATTGTAAGTTACAATTCGGTGGGTTTTCGGGTTCAGTTAGTAAAATTTCTCATTTTGCTTTCCTTCACTTTTGGCTTCTGGCCTAATAGGGAATCCATATTTTTCGTTCTCGTCAGTCGTTTTCTAATATTTCCAGATTTAATTCTGTTGCCAAACTATCATTAATTTTTTCGTTAATTTTAATTCAAAAAGCAAAAAAGAGCAAGTCAAAGCCAAATATCGTCAACCTCTCCCCAAGCAAGAAATTGACGCACTTAAAGTCATTAAGGCGTCAAAGGATAATGGTATAAAGTAACATTTTGCACTTAAAAACCGGCTCGACGTATTAAATTCATATCATGTAAAACTAATGAAATGTCTATCTAACGACAGAAAGAAATTTGAAAAATGTAAATACTTAGTTAGTGTCTATCTGGAAATGCACTGCAAATGTCGTATGCAAATTACCAGAAAGCGTTATCAAGTCTCAAGAAAGTGTCCATTTATTCCAAAGCCATCTATACCTTCATTGCGCAAACTGATCGTTGAAGTGTTGGTGACTCATGACAAAAGTAAACTCTGCCTCTCGATCCAAGTGGGAGGATCAGCTGGATTACGACGAGCTACCGTTAAGGAAGAACTGCGAAGCCACATTGAATAGACTATATCGGCACCTATCAGCCGAAGGAGGATATTGCCTTAAGACGAAACCCGTAGCCGCAGCTAGCACGAGTCAATAAAGCAGTAACATATGGATAGGACGAAGTCAGCGTCAGTTGCTGCATATACGAAGCAGTTTAGATCGAAGGATCATTACATCCTGCCCACTTTTAAAACTCTTCGTGTGCAATAGAGATTCGATTCAGATTCACAGGTCAACTTCATGACCGAGGTTTCGACGCCAAAGTGGAACATCGAAGGTTATAGGAATTTCTAAAGTAAAATTAGCGGTAAAGGCAAAATTAAGCGCGCTTGTTAAGTCTTGCATAAACATTTATTTAAAAGATACCATAACATTAAAGTTAATGGCTGGATGGTTAATGGAATATTTTTCATAATGCTGAATTTGCAAAGAGTGTAAACATTTTTTTTTCGTAAATAAAACTCGTGTATTGTCATCTGCAAGGCTTCAAGTCAGAATACCCTCAATACAGACCGCAAATTACCCGATCACTACAATGAAACCGCGATTCGGCGGATTTGGGGCTTGGGGAGGAGAACATTAAAAGATCCAGGACTTCGTAAAATGTATGTAGACTTTATGAATAAATAGAAAGCAATTGGCTACATGAGCCCAACTAATAATAAGACTCCGAGTGAGCCACAGTGAACTATTTTTTGTAGATCTAACGATCTTACGGCACTGTGCCTGTACCATTTCATTGACCGGGAGAAGAGACTTTTATGTTGATAACTTACTAACATGATCTGAAAATCTCGAATCTCTAGATTTTATAAGTATTAGGTAATTAAAATATTCAACTCAGCAGGATTCACATTAACAACGTGATTTTCGAACTACCATACATTGCTCATTTAGCTTCAATGACAAAAATTCAACTAAAACACTAGGAATCGATGGGTTGCCGAAAGAAATTCTCTTCAATTTTCTTTGGATACTAATTTTAATAATCTGAGAGCCACCAAACAAAGCATGTTGACAGAGTCTTTATACAGAGTCAATTTGCTATTGGTGTTAAATGTTTGCTAAATACAACAAAGTTTAGAGTGGCTCTGCTGAAGACAAAGTCTTTTCCGCGTGTAGAGCTCTCGTCAGCACATCTTTTGTCAAATCTATAGTAAAGAGTAGCGCCTATGTTGAGTCAACGGTTCGAAGAATTTACATACTGAGCAGACTCTGCACTCATATTGTAATGGATTAAAACACTTTTATCCATATGAAAAACCTTTGTCTCAAAGAGGGTGTTCGAAAACCAAGAATTGACTAACGATGTACATTAGCGACATGTTGCAATGCAACAAAATCCTGCGGATTAAGTGCCTCAGGATTACAACGTGGATTAACCCTAATTAACACGAAGTATTAGAGAAAAAATCTACATTCGCATTAACTTCAGCTATAAAAGTTAATACAATATTGGACCTTATTGAAAAATTCTCTTCTCATAAAAAAATGTTACGTGTGGTCGCATGGGAAGATGAAAAAGACCCACAATGGGAAATGATCTGACATCCGACGAAATAAACTTATGTTTCTTGAAAATTGTCCAAGTGGTCCAACATTTAGAATTTGCGAATGAAATTCAAAAACTAACCAAAGGCATCACCCTGCCGCCAAACCTTGAAAAACTCAACCCAATGTTTGCAATATGTGTAGGGAGTCGGCTACTAAATGCACCTCTCCCATACGATGCCAAAGTTTCATTTACGAATTAAAAAGTCGCACTTCGTTATGATATATTTTCGGTTCCTGCACTTTCGAAATTAAGAAAGGAGATATTCAGCCTCGCCTTTATGCTATTGAGGGCGCCGCACTTCTGCGAATTTTAACTAGTTTAAACCTTGAGAAGCGATCACACGTCTTCTTCTTTATCGGTCAAACTATGTACAGTGTTATGTCTCAAAAACGGTTGGGAATTTTCACCAACTACGCTTCAGAATTTCAGCAACTACTTGACCAATCTTATTAACTAAATGGTGCATAACACTATCGGGACTATCATACGTTAGAGTTTGAACTACAACCACGCCTACTTCCCATATAACATAATATCAAATTCCATCAAATTCTTTCACTTTTCAATGCGAAATCCAGACCAGTCGAGATATTGAAATCAAACTTAGCGCAAATATAGCCTCCTACGTGGCACCTTTAATATAAAAATTGTGAAAATCGGACTAGACTTTTTCATGCCCCAAATACCAAATATGAGAACCTCCATGTCTACGGTTAACTTTAACATATATCATATCGAAACTAGGTAGGCATCTATTCCTGCTGTTAATATGGTATAGTGTTAAATATGGATAAAATCGGTTCAGTACATCCCCTGACTCTCTTATACCTAATACAATGTTTTTCATAATTCAAAAGATCTCTTAACAAAATTAAGTGAGCGTGTTATCTCGTACACACCAAAGTTTGATTCCGAAAACCCCCAGTTGCTATAATGATTTTTGATATTCTGGTATAAATTATGTGAGCTACATATCCTAATAAAATTGTGTGGAAATATTTTCTCGCACATACATTAGTTTAATGCCAAATGTAAATAAAATCGTTCAAGACCTTTCCCTAACTCCTATAAACCAAATATAGATTTTATTCCACCAGTAGGATTTTGTACCGTGTAAAATATCACACGGAAGTTAAAAGAACATGTAAACTTTTTTTTAATGAAATGGGATCTTGGTCTCCAGATCTTGGTTTAGCTTTTAGACCTAATTTACTAATTTACATTACCGAATATTGGTTAGCATATGATATATTTTAGTGTCGTTATCTCAAATATAATATGTTTTGGTATTAAGAATGTTTTTTGTATCAGGCCAAATGTTTTTTGTATCAGGTCTATTGTGAAAAATTACATACACCTATTTAATTTCGAGTAATAGTGGTAAGCTTGTGCAAATCAGCAACAAAACCCAATTTCTTACTTCTAATTTATGAATTTCCGGACATCCATAAGATTTTACGTATATTGGACCTTCCTGAATAGTATTTGTTCTAAGTTGTATTTTATGAGTAAAGTTGAATTTGTCCCTTTCCTTAAAAAAAATATTTTTAAATTTATCGAAAATATTTCCGATTTTGTTTCAATATTATGATTTTGATATTTATGATTTTCGTTTACGTTTAATTCTGGGAGGTAGTTATCAAATTTCGACATATGAATTAATAGTTGAGAATTTTATAAAGAATTCCCTTCACCTGAAATTACTATTCTAAGAAGTTTTTACATTTAAGTAACTTTACTATATCAAGCATTAATAGCAGAAAAGTTGCAAACAAACAAAGGTTACCTTTTGCGTGTGTTCGTCAAAGAACTGATTTTGAACTTAATTCAGCCACACTTTCCTGAAGCTGTTGTTAAGCCCAGCCTGAATCAGGTAAAATTTTAAAGCGTTTTTTTTTTTATTTCAGTTCGATTGTGGGTAGCTTATTAAGCTTGACTTGCGAGAAATCATTATTTTGTAAATTATCTTAGGCATTTCCTTTGTATTTGTTGAAATATGGTTCAATTCCAAAATAATTACTCTGCAATGCAACGAAACGTTACTTCTATTAATATTCACATAATGAGGTATCATTGAATTTACTTTATTTCTTCAAAGCGATTTATTTTTATTGAATTTTCTTATTATCTTCTAGCATTCTTTTCTTTAAAAATTTTAATTGTTAACTTAACTCGTCTACTTGGATTAGCCTGAATACAGAACTGTACTATTTTCTTTACTATATTATGTACTATTCTTTACTATATATTTGCATTGAAGTTTTAACCCTAGTTCTGTTTGGCTTAAGACTCTTTGTTCTTTGCGATATCAAACATTTTCCTTTTATTGTATTTTCCCGTACTCAAAAACTCATCTTTCTAATTCTTATGTCTTTTTAAATATTAATTAATTAGTTTTTAAACAATTTTTGTGCAACTTGAATTATTTAAAACTTTCACTCGAAGCTATTCGCATTATAACTACTACTTATTAATAATTTTTACTATGCAAAAAGTTTTGTTTTTACTATCTTTTTTTTGTAATCCTATTTATTCCGATTATTGTTGATTTGTTTCTACTCCAATTATGTACGTATATTCGTTTTAGGATCTTTTGTCCAAAACCTTTGTCCAAAAAAAGCCTTTGCGCCAAAATAATTAAACCAAGCCAAGTTTTCACGTCCATCGTTGGGATATATCACTTGTATGGCTGACAGCTATATAATATAGGTGCAGTGTTCAAATTTGGAAAGCTGTAATTGGAAACCAAAACGTGTATTGATATCATTTAAACGTCAAATTATTGATTTGAAAATTTAGTTTTAAAAAGGTTACCAAAAATTTGTTTAACAAATTAAAAATCAAAAAAATACTGAAAAAAGCTGCGGTGAACTTTTTTCATTTTAAATAACATAAGGGAATGAATGCAACGTGAATATCAATGAATTCATGTTTAATATTTAGTGTGGAACCCGCCAGCCTTTAGCCTAGCTGGCACTGATTTCCTCAATTTTTTCATTCTATCTCATCCGATTTTGTTCTACTCTTCTAAAATTACATTTTTCGGATATTTCGCTGCTTATGTGGTTTTTATGGATGTTGTTCTTCAACAAAGCCCGTAAATTCTAGATTATGTTCATTTCGGGTGACTAGGCCAGTGGTTCCATTCCATGTCAGCGAGGTCGGCACGATTTCTGATTAGTGTTTTGGGTCATTATCATTTTGGCCCTATAACTATGTTTGCGCGGTTTTTCTTTTTAATTTAATCGTTTATTTAAAAAAAACATGTACAATAGTATTATTCAAATTATTGCCTACCTGAAGCTATAACATTTTCCCATCTCTCTTCCAATTTGTAGATTCCATCTCAAGAGAACTGCGCCGGCTTGGCGGCCAAGAATGAATCAAGCCAATTTTTGATACCCTGTTCTGATGTGAACCGTATGTGGCCAGTGTCCAGTGAGGGCATCATAATACAGCACGGCCTTCTGGTTGTCCGATGCAAAAACGACTTCTTTTCGTAGCGTTCAAGTAGCATTTCTGATATGCCAAATTTTCTCTCAACTTCTCTTTTCTTCAATTCATATGGCACCCAATTTCCTTACTTTCTGGCTTTTGAATATATTCGGTTGCTTTTGAACGTTTTGAAATGGCTGCTTGAGTGACTGCCAAATATTCTGTGAGCTCTTCTTGTATTGAATCAACAATCGTCATTGAATGCTTCCAGTTCCTCATCTTCAAACTTTTTTGGGCGCCCAAGACTTCCCTCGTTTTCCAAGCCAATATCACCACTTTTAAATCCTGTACACCACTTTTATATTATTACATATTATTATTATATACATATTCTTTCAGCTAGAAAATGTTCACCATAAACTCCCTCCAAAATACGACTACTTTTGGCTTAGTTTTTCTTCATATTAAAGAAAATAAGAAGAACTCCACACAAACTCACTATTTCAGGCACAAAGTTCGACATATTTGAGTAGAAAAAAGTACTGTTTTTTACGCTTCAAATTAATGACATATACTGAAAAAGGCGCACAAGGACAGTAGCTTTCCAACGCACTTTCCAATCTTGCCTATTCAGTATAGGCAAAAAGAGGCTGTCCAAATTTAGTCCCGTCTAAGTTACTAAATTAATAAACATGGAAAAATTACATCACCTGCGCTATATTTTAACGGTGCAACCTTCGATACCCGGCGATCGCCGAGTAAAATATCAAGGTGAGACAGCAGAGAAATGAAGTGACAGCACATACTTGCAGACTGAATCATAGTACAATCGGTGAACACACATGACAATTTGGAGGAGGCTCTGTCTGGTCAGCGGTATAAAAACAAGAACACGCTACAAATTAAAAGCAGATAGCATCAAAAACACCAGACTATGTACGAGTTTCATGGCCAAGCATAAAATTTGTAGTTTCGTATATTTCTTATACATTTCATATCTGTGGGCAGTCAAAAAGCTCACTCCTTGTCTTAACTTCCTAGAGATTGATCTTTAATGACGAGGCTGCAAATCGTGATCTCCTTTGGCAAACGAAACAAAATTCTCTGCTATATCCAAAATTAAAATCTCCTGCTATATCTCTTGCATTGGACATATCCCGAGAAGGTGGCACTGAAGTTATTCGCTTCAGATTTCCCAACAAGCATCACTGCACTTGTTTTGTGAAAAATCAATAGGCACCATGAAGAAAATTGTTCGATCGAATATATAACTAACTGATCTTGAATAACAATTTACATTTTCAAATTATATATGCTCACTGGAACGGGGTCTTTGATCTACTTTGTGTTATGGATACGCTTGTGATGCCAAGTATAGGTGCTTTTCAAAAGTGCTCCGCAGTTAGCATCATTTGTAACCCAACAAAATGTGCTTCTTCGCCTTACTCATATTAAGTAGCATTAAGTATTAAGTAGGACATTTTCAAACTGAACTCTTCGATCTTCAAAGAATATACGGACATAAATAAATAAATTCCTCAGTGTTTATAAAAATATTTTTGATAATTATGTATATAAGATTAATTGCAGTGTCACAATGCTAAAATATTACTTTGTACTATTTAAAATATCGCTAATATACTAAAATATTGCTTTATACAATTTAAAATATCCCAAATATACTCGTTAATATACGTAAGAAATATATCTTATATCTTTTTCATATTCCTTTTATTACAGGTATCGTAAGGCCCATTGTAAGGGTGAGGAAATATTTACATCACATATCGAATAACTTATTGTTAAATGATGGTAACATTTTGAAATATCGTGACAAAAGCAAACCTAAATACCAGTTTATAAAACTCAACAAAACTTTGAATATTACTAGTCAATGTAGTTTGGACAATGGATTTAGTACTTATAATACGAATGAATATTTAGGAATTCCTAGCTGGATAAATTCCATTGCAGGACATGCATTTACTATATTGAGAGAAACCTTCCTTTAATTAATCACATATTTCTCTCCATATGTATATAGAATTGTATGTAGTTCGAAACCGAGCGTTCGCTGCAAACGTATTAAAAAATATGAAAACGAAGTGATAAAAGCAATAAAAAGATAATAAAAAAAAATTTATTCATCGTTAATATGAAAGTATTTATCGTTCTTAAATTCTTTATAATTTTAAACAAGTAAGGAAGGGCTAAACTTGGATGTAACCGAACATTCTATACTCTTACAATGTGCAAGGAACAAAGCTTTATATTAAAAAATGTAAGAATTCAACACTCATTATTCGACAAAACGGGAAATGGATTGCAATCATATTTCACTTTTATTATTATATCGTTTCGTGTCCGAGATTTTTCTATTGAAACCACCCTAATTAAATCAGACGAGCCATTTGTGATATAAACTCAACCAAAGGGGGAATTTTTATTATAGTGGGCATATGAAGAAAACTTCAACCAACGAAAAGAAAATCTCAATATAAGAATTAAAGGGCTTAGGCCACGGTCCAGACAAAATTCGTTCATATTCAGCGTTAAAGCACTTTATGTTTAAGATAACATGTCCATTGGTTTCAGTAAAATATCGCTCATGTTGTCCAATATAAGGTCTGGACTGATTGCATTAACTTTTAGCATTACTCAGGTATACTCAAGAAAGAAAATTTCACGTTAACTGACACACTGACCGACATATTCGGCTAAAGTCTACTATCATGGCGAAAATCATTATATGTAGTATGTGGGAGCTGATATATATCGTGGACGGATTTTACAAATTTTCGGTATTAAAAATTTGTGCCAAATATATTTATTTACCTTTGACAAAGATATTTAATTTCTCTATTCGTTTGTAATCCCTTTACATAAGAATGGATTTAGGTCATCCATCTCATCACCAAACTATACGGGAATTGAAAAAATCTTAACATTACCTAAAATTTTTTAAGCTATTACCACAGATCAAATAACTTTTTCGATTTCTCCATTAAATTCGTGTTCTCAGAACGGATTTCGTAAAGAGAAATCTAAACTAACAAATTTACTTGAATTTGCGAACTATGTATTAGTGGGATTTAAAAAGAATAAGCATACTGATACACTGACTTTAGCATAGCTTTCGAGGAAGTAAATCACTCAATTCTCACTCACATTCACCAGTTGTAGAGAAATGCTTGGCATAATATTCTTAGTGAAACTTATGAATTGATCAGTTCGTAATTCTTTCCTTATATCTGAAGTTAAATTTAATATCCTCGTTCGCTTACCGAGGTAGTTTAGATACTTACTGTTAAAACACACATGTAGCTTATCAGACTCACTTTTCAGCATTGAAAACCCATATTATTTTCTCTTAATAAAAAGATCACATAAAATTTATTATAACTTAAACTTAAAACTATTGAAAATTTTCTTTTCGTAGCTGACCAGTTTTAGACTTTCATGACTAGGCTAATTCCTCGCTTATGTGGATTACACACCACGGTTAGGTGGGAGGAGGGTAATCGTTGGGTTAATTATTATTAAAAAACTATAATAAGTCCAATATTTTACTTTCACTTAATTTTCCTAAGATATCTAAGATATTGATCAATATATACGGTATAAAGCCAATCGGGAGTTTGAAATTCTTATATTAGGTATATGGGGAGTTAGGGTAGAGTTAGAGTATGGGGTATAGTGTTATTCATTCATTTTCATTCAGTACTAATTTTTGGCCTCCTCTCATGAGATATTTTTACCAGAAAAAGATGCTCTCGGACTTTTATTAAGATAAATCACAGATAGAAATATGGTTTTAAGTCAACCCGAAGTGTGAAATTTATACATAAGGTGTATGGGAGGTAGGGGAAGCAATGAGCCGATTTAATTCGTTTTAGGCATACGGACACAATGTTATGAGAGATATATTCTCATAATTTCAACGAGATGCCTCATAGGTTCACCGATATATATGTTACAAAGTCAACCGGTAGTTTAAACATCTTTATATTTGATATATGGGGCTACGGGAAGTATTAAATCAATTTATTCATTTCGGATCCAAGGGCACTGGAAAATTATTTGGAAATTAGGAAAATTATCTCTCTCAATTTTAATAATAAGTCTCCCAGGTTGGCAGATATTTTTGGTATAAAGTCAGGTATGGACATTTTAGTCAACATATTCGGTATCCGGAGAGGTGAAAAGTTATAGTCCGCCTACCCCAAATTTTCGGCTGTGAGATGATACGCCCTAAAAGCGTTTTGTAGACCTCAGACCTCAGACAAGTTGGTCACACAATTCTGGGAAGTGAAAGAAGTTCCGAGAAAACATTTACCCTCAATTTCGGACATAATGTGTGATTCAAAAATTCAAAAAATGTGATCACAAAGTTATCAAAAAACAATCCGTAGACACCCAACCGAACATTATGTAGTAACATTACCATTTAAAAACTTTTTAAAATATAGACTTGGGTAACTCCAGACACATAACGTTAGCTCAATTTCTTGGAAATTAGAAATCACTTTCAAGGAAATCAGCAAAAAACGGAATACGACAAAACCATTAATGAACTCAGTATTTTGACAAACGTAGAATATGACCCTGCATAGAGAACGACAGCATGTTAACTACCACATCGCGTCGTCATCGAAACTGATCACTTAATAACCTAACTGCGAGTGGTATTTAACGCATTATGCCCCACCTCAAACGGGAACAGCCTTAGTGATGTACATACAGTTACATTCGGTATTAATTAAAGCTACATTCGGTATTAGTACGCTCCTCAACTTAGCGGATGATTTGCAATAACCCACCCCTTAGCAGCAGAGATACTTTGAAACGAAATGTAAGTCGATGATGTACTTGCAGGAATACATAGCGTATCGACGGTGAAGATAGCACGAGGTGAACTCATAACATCTTTAGAGTCCACAGAATTTGCTCCACACAAATGGAATTAAAATTGCTTAAAAGTCTTATTAGGAATTCTTAAGAGACACCTATTGGATGCCAATTTTTTCTTTAGTTTACCGGAATCCAACAGTACAAAAACACTAGAAGCTAGATGGAATGCAAAAAAAAGAAAGGGAGTGCTGTCGATGATAGAAATATTTTTCGACCCAATTGGTTGGAACAACCCAGTAGTAATCACGGGTAAAATAGTAATATAGCAAATATGGCTTGATAAATCAAATTGAGATGAGAGTCTTAAACTCTTAACACTCCAAAGATGTAAAATCTTTATAAAGGATTAAATAGCTTAAATTCTATTGAAATTTCTAGATGGACCCACTTCTCAAGAACAGCGAACATCGATTTCCATGGGTTCTCTGACGTATCTGAGAAAGCTTACTATACATAAGTGTTTCCGTAAACGAAAACATCTTTACAACTCATTTTTAATCCGTGTAAAGTTCTAGTGATGGGAGTGGCACCACCCATTTTTAGGAGAAATCCTATATCTCAAGAACCCCTTAACCGATTTCAACAAAATGGTACGTGACATTATATTCGCACTCTTATGTCACGCTGTGAAAATGGACTAAATCGGATAAATACTTCCCCTAGCTCCCATATACCTAATATACAGATTTTCAACCTTCCGGTAGAAATTATACCATATATAACGGTAAATATGTAAGATATTGTAATGAAATTGGAGGATTATCTTTCTATGATAATAGTGTGCAAATCCAAAATTGGGAAAATCGGGTAAATACTTCCCATATCCCCATATCGTAATATAAGGATTTTCAACTTTCCTGTAGACTTTATACCATATATAACGGCTAATATATGAGTTATCTCTTCGAAATTTAGAGAGTGTCTCTTTCTGATAACAGTGTGTTCATGTGCTTAAAATGGATAAAATCGGGAAAGCACTTCCCCTAGCGCCCATGTACCTAATTTACGGATTTTCAACCTCTGGGTTCACTTTATACCATATATTTCGGTCAATATGTAAGCTATCTTAGCAAAATTGAGTGAATGCGTAATATCGGCTATACCATAGCTTATTGCCGAAAATGTGTGAAATCGGGTTACGAATTATCCCAGCTCCCATATACTACATGTAAGACTTTATGCTGAATTGCGTGAAAACATGTTCCCTAATATACTTGAATAATCAAGAGAGTTAATGTGATCGGTGCAGATCTTCCTCTATCCCAAAAACGCCCGATATAAGAATTGCCGACTTTCCACCTGACTTTAAACCGTTTATGTTGGTCAATATGTGTGATATTTTAATGAAATTAAGTGGGTATGTTTTCTTAAACACAATGTGATTTCGCGCTACATATGAAAAAATCGGTCTTGACCATGGTCTAAACCGCTTATGATTTCCTTTTCTCTGGTTGACTTTTTTCTCACGTTTCTAATATATTTATTAAACCACTTTGAGAGAGTATAAAATGTTCGGTTACACCCGAACTTAGCTTTCTTACTTGTTTGGTTATGTTTTGGTTAACAGAATGACATAAATTGGTTATCAAGCAGAGAACGTCTATCATAGAGAGGGTTCCTGCCGTATGAGCCTGTATGTCGATTGCTAAATTGTGTGTTTCACCACAAAAAATAATTAGCGTGTTTCACCATAGTCCAACATTAGCGGACTCAAAAATAACAGACGTGAATGTTTTCGGTATTAAATGAGAAAAATAATGTTAGTTTCAATGGTAGTATATGTACGCTTATAGATTCGCTTATTTACGAGTACAATGCGCAAACGATGCTTCATATAATTTATGAATATTTTGTAAATAACATAGTAAAATATAACAAAAGATAACATTAGGTAAATAACATAGATAGTAACATATAATAACAGATATAGATAATAAAACATATGTACATATATATGTACAAATTGACCTAATTCATCTTTGATTCCGCAACATCTTTTGAAATAATTTGAAATTTTGAATTATGCCACAAATCTCACAAAAACCAATCGAATTAAATTCAAATACAGCATAATGCGTTAGTAATGTCCGAGTTGTGCCTAAATAAAAAAAAGCAAACATAGATATTTGCGAGCCACAGAAAATATTTTAAAGGGCTTTGTTGTCGCTTGTGTAACTTTATTTTGCGGGGTTGTCACTTTTCCCTTCTGGAAGGAACATCAGAAAGTTGTTCAATTTATGATTTTTAGTTCTTACCATCATTGCGAAAAGGCGCTTGTTGGTAAGGGCATGCGCGGCGAGATGTGTATGGCGTTTGCTTTATGAATGAAGCGACTTTGAATGTTGAATGTGCGCTTGCGTTCATGAACGAAATTATTTGGTTGTGTGCTTTACTAGAAAATTGAGCTTCGTCAATTCGGCTGACATATTAACTTGTGATGCTGCTCATCGTATTTGAGGCGATTGTTGTTTTTGTAGAACAATATTTTTAGTTTTGCTAATGACTGACAGACGTACATATGTACATTTCTACTTTTGTGTATGTATTATTTGTTCGCCAATGTCATACACACATATGTACATATAGGGCAGTGCGCGCACATGTGATTCTCTGATAAGTGATAACATTATGAAGGCGTACATATGAAGGCGTCTCACACTCGTGGAAGCATATGGCATAGCAAGCACAATGCAGTACGACTTGCATTATCAACAACTCGAATATGTACCAAGAATGCCATATCACCAATACCAACAAAGACCATACCAGCAACAACGCGTCGAACCAATGGATGTTGACTCATCAGCACAATACAGGCGACCTACGCAACAGCAACAGCAAATTAGTAGACCGCCACCGCAAAACCCATTCCGACAAGCTGTACAAGATAGCGCAAATCAATTCAAGAGAAACAGAGAAGACACTCTACAAAATCAACGAAAAAATCAACGTGTCAACCAAATCAAACATGAGGGGCACGATATACAATCAATGTATAATGAGCCAATAAGCGACTACCAAGAAGAGGAACCCCATTTTTTATAAGGCATCACGGATTACCGACACTACAGAAAACAGCACCAGATAGTAACCCCGTGTACATTTTAATCGATAAAAGTGCAGCTAGTAGTTATATTGGAAAAGATTGTAAATTGTGCAAAGAGTATTCCTTTAGACAAACCTATAAAAACTAATACTTTATATGGAAGCTCTACTACAACTCATAAAAGAAACATAAATCTAGTAGGATTAGGAAGGTAGGAAGGAGTAGGAAGGATAGGTAGTAAGGTAGTAAGGTGCCGAAACACTTAAAAAGCGATGCACTTAACTATACAGTAGAAATTAAAGAATATGAGAAGTAAATTAAAGAATTAATGAGGAATAATCACCAAAATAGTATGCTTGCCTTCACAACGACAATTCAAGCAGAATTTAGAACTGAAAATAGGGAACCTGTTTGATTCAGACAATAGCCCTATCCATATGCGGATCAGGATTTTGTTAGGGAAGAAATACAGAAACTATTAGATAATAACATAATTAGGGAAAGTAAAAGTTCGTATAATTCAGCCATTTGGACAGTTTCAAAAAAGGGAACAAACGACTTAGGGCAACCCCAGAAAAAATGGTAATAGACTTTCAGAAACTGAACAAAAAAACCATTCCTGACAGATATCCTATCCCTGATATCACAATGGCTTTGCAAAATTTAGGTCAAGCAAGATATTTCACTACACTTGTTTTAGAATCAGGATTTCATCAGATCCTAATCAAACCTGAAGATAAGGAAAAAAACATCCTTTTCAGTTAATGGAACTAAGTATGAATTTCGTTGACTACCATTCGGATTAAAAAATACACCCTCAACATTTCAGAGATGTGTAGACGATATCCTTAAGCCATATATTGGAAAATTCGTATATGTCTATATAGATGATGTCATAATATATTCAGCTACCCCTGAACAACATCCTTCGTATATCAGCAATGTAGTACAAACTTTGCATAACGCCAATAAGACAATTTCAGAACATAAGTCAAATTTTTTTCAACAGCAGACAGAATTTGTGGGACACATAATTAAAAACGGAAGAAATATGCAGAGAGAAATAGGAAGAGATAGGTCTAAAAACCCCACGAACCTCAAGGAATTACGTTCATTCCTAGGACTGGCATCATACAATAGAAAATTTTTGAACAATTTTACACATATTTGCAACCCATTAACCATTTATCTCAGAGGAGAAAATGGAAATCATGGAAATCATATATCAACCGGACTTCACTAAAGGATTTGACTTAACGACAGATGCAAGCAATTATGCAATAGGTGCCGTATTAAGTCAAGGTAAGAACCCCATTGCGTTCATCTCACGTACATTAAGCACAACTGAACAGTACTATTCAACAAACGAAAAGGAAATGTTAGCCATAGTTAGGGCCTTACAGAAATTAAGAAACTATCTATACGGCATAGTCGACCTAACAATATATACAGATCACCAGTCACTCATCCTTTCGATTTCTGAAAAAAATCCCAACACTAAATTGAAAAGATGGAAAAACTTAATTGAATAAAACGGTGCGAAATGAAAATACAAATCCGGAACGAACCCGCACGAAAACGTATTAGCGGACGCGTTATCCCGACAAATAAACACAAGCTCCGACGTGTCAATGCATTCAGCAGAAGACTCTGCAGTACGACATATAAAAACTAAGCGCACTATTCAATTCATTCAAAACACAAATCGAATTAGTTAAATCACATGAGAATATACTAGAGCCAAATACACCTTTTCATTATTATGTTTCTAACATTAGACTACCTGATAGAAAAAGCAAAACGAGTAATGAAACCGAAAGTAATGACAGCATTTCACACAGATTTACAGACATGGCACGAACAATGTTCAAAATAACATTCGAATATTATGCTAAAGTATTTACGTAGCACAAACTACATGACATAACAGAAAGAAATAACAGAGAGGAAATACAAAATTTACGCATAACAGAGCACACAGAAACGCGAAAAACAATCAAAAAGAACTTTTAGAGACATGTTACTGGCCGACATTAAATCATACGGAAGATTAGTACGTAATTGCGTTAACTGTGCCGAAAATAAGTACGAGAGAAAACCATTAAAACATACGATAGGAAAAACACCAACACCAAACTAAGCAGGTACATCCATACAAATGGATATATTTAAAATTCAGAACGTAAAATATCTCCCTTACATTGATAGATATTCAAAACACACATACCTTCGAAAACCAGACACAAAACAACATTTTCATGACATATTAGATGAGGTCATCACACAAATATTCCCATACTGTACGAATTTAATGACCGACAACTAAAACATATTCGTCGACATAGACACAACCGCTTACAAAATGTTACTAATTTTTTCACAACATGTACCTCGGGGAAAAAACCAAAAAATACTCTTCTTTAACGATATCGTTATTACAACCCAACACTACACACTTAATTTTTGAAAATCAATATTTTTCACTAATAATTTTAAATAAACGATATTGTAGATCTCGGCTGCGTTTTTTGTTTAATTGTTTTGCTCGTATAAGCGTCACACCCGAAACAGAAAAACAAGTAACTGTAAAAAGTGTGTGTAAACTCTAATTCTAGCATTATTGTAGAGAGGTGATTAGGGACGTACATTAAAATAAATACGTCGACGTTTTAAGAATAACAGACAACAAAGTTTCATATATGACCTAAACATGGCTACTTCTGGTGAAACGCATTTATTTACAATTTAGTAGTTTTGATAGCGACATCAAAATCGAATTTATTCTGGTGGAAATAGCAACGAATTAGAACAGGGAAGAAATTAAAAAATAACTTCACAATGTGAATAATTATGTGAATATTTCATGACGTCATTGTTGGCTCGTAATTTGCTTTTTCGCAACAAAGCAAATCGTATGCTGCTTTGAACTTACGACTTCAACAGTTTTTTAATTTTATACGACTGTTGGAGCACTACGTACCCCCCGGATATGTAATTTGAGCCCGTTCCCAAATTGAGCGCTCTTACTGAATGTGAGCATTATTTCCTAATTGCCAAATTTTTCCATTTTCATTAATTTTTAGTTTATTTTTTTAGGAGAGAATTTATGTCGTACCTAATACAATTAATGTAGTCAATACTGTTTATATTGCCGCTAGTTATTGCTATAAGGGAATCTTTTCTGTATTGAAATTTTCAAAGAATTTCGTAAATATACGTATTTTTCATGCATGTGTGCATATGTAACTAACTTCTAAGAATATAAAAAATGTTCCAATTATGTTTTATAAACTTATTTAAATGTCAAACTTCCATAAACTTGTGTAACATTTAATTATGCACGTATTAACTTATAAAAGGTGCAAACAATTTATAATTGATTTAACAAACAAATGATAAAAATGTTTATTCTAAAATGAAAGATATAGTGGAATTAATTATTTTGTTAATAGATAATTGGAGATTTATACGGTAGGACTAACTTCTTTTTGCAGTAGCTTTCTTAATATTTTAACTAATGAATTCCCTGTGAACACCAGTCTAATAACGCAAGGCTATATATATCGAAGTAATAACTTTTACTGAAAGTAACAAAAAATTGCTTTAAAACGATAAAACAGGTTCTTAAGTTAATTTTTTCTATTAGGAGATTTTACTTAGCACGCTTTTTAAGCATACCATTTGTTGTTAAGTTAACTTGAAAGGTAACAGTTAAAGTGGTCCCTAAATATAACTTATTACGAAGTAAAGAAAAACTAATTCCATATAAATTTAAGTTAGTTTTCATTAAATCCAACATTATTTTCCTCAGCTTGATAAAAATACATGTTTATTCAACCTTTTAGGTTTTATTGTTTCTTTGTTTGCTCACTGTTTGACGAGCTTTCGAATATAGATGTTTGCATGGAACTGATATAGAAACAATGAGTAAGTATTTCGAAGCTACTTTTTACAATTTAGGAATTTGTGAGTTGTATTTGTAGATGTTGTAGATATTTTGTAGATTTTCAGCGGATTTTCTGCTTTCAGCTTTCCAAATGGAGTGCGCAAATATATGGATAACTCATCTCATATAGGCGATACATTGTTTTTATTTATCTTCCAATTTTTTTGAACTAGCTTATGATGACCAGTCGAAATACTGACGGAGCTTTCAGTTTTATCAGAACAATCTCTTCGTTAACCCTCATAATTTCTCTAATTTTTTTAATGGCATTCAAAACGCAATGTGTCAAAAAAATGTTATGTGAATTATCAGAAAAAAAAAACAATTTAAATATCGTCAATGATTCGATATATTGAAATTAAGTGAATGATCACATTAAATAGTATCGATGTTTGGTACATCGATGAATATCTGTCATTACTATAAGTTTTTCAGTAGAAATTTCATCGGTAGAAGTTTTATCAAATATACTTTGGAAGTTTTAAAGATACCATCTGAAAATGGCAGACGATCTTCAGAATTATAAATTGCAGTTGCAACAGGTAAAACGCGGTAATAATGACCGGTTGAATATGCTTTAGAATTAATAAATACCAGAGAGCTTTTACGAAAGCCATGTCATTTCGTTTATGCAAAATTTGTTTTGTTTCCAAACCACAGGTTGAGGCAGGACTGCTAACTGATCCTAGAAATTCCGAATTGTTAAAATTAAAAGAAGGACTTGTAGAAGTCATTGATTTAACTAGTGATCTTATTAAAACTCAGTGCGAAGAAGAGAAAAAGTCTTCATATGTGGAACCCGTATCCGGAGTTAACATATCGGAATATTACGATGAAATTGAAGCTGCTTTAATAGAAGCAGAAAAGTTAGTAACAACTCCACAAAACTGGAAAGTGGGCGATAAATGTCAAGCTAGGTGGATAGAGGATGGTAAATATTACGATGCGGTTATTGAAGACATTAGCGAAGGCGAAGTCAATGTAGTGTTTGATACTTATCAAAATCGGGCAACTACCACAATAAATGAATTAAGGGATTGTACAACCAGAAATGAAGTTTTCCCCTCATCTAGGTGAGTTGAGTAATTTCAGTTTTCAGTTTTTTTTTTTGAGCTAAGCAGTGCAAATTGTTATTTAAAATGTGTGCATGGTACCGTTTCGACATTTTTGTTGGTACTCAACAGAATTCTCTCATTACAAAACTTGGAGCAAATAAAGTTCTTCGGCTGTATTTTGGGAAAACTTTAGAGTATCGACCACGAAATTCGTTGTTAAAATGTGTATAGGCTGATAAAGTTCTCCAGCGTATGAAAATGTTATTCCCATTGATAATACCAATTTTGATTTAATTAACTGGCTGAAAAATTTGTTCAAATGACACTTGAAACGCAGTGGAAACGCATCGAATTACTGACCTTCTTTGGTTTGTTTAAATTATGAAATTACCGAAAGTAAAACTTATTGCAGTCAGACAAATAAAAAATAAAATTGATAGTGTTGGTTAATTCTACGAAAACAACGTCGCAGAAAATCCTCGGAGAACAGTTCCTTGTGCTCCTTCGAAAGTATTATACTTCATTTTGCGTTTGTTGTAACGGTTATCTACAAGACTATTTGTATGAAAGGTCAGATGTCCTCGAAGTCATCTAACGTTAGGTGAAGAAAATCAGCTGTCTCGATGGAGTCGAACCATATGGAAATGATTTTAGATTAGTAGGTTTTTACTCTTAGGTTTTACACGGGAACTCGAACTCTTCCTCTGCTATGGGTGGCAGTTTGACTCCATTCACCTGGAGGGAGTCGAAGAAGGTGTTAGTGGTTCCATTGTGAATAGTGTTGAGTGCCTGTTGTCTTTATAGTGAATATTGAGACCTTGTTGGGGGGAAAGCGCAAAATTCAATATGGGACGGTAAGTCCAGGAAACGAGCTGTTTCGACGGGGTCACATCATAGGGAAATGAATGTTAGATGATATGGTTTCATGAACCATTCAAAGAGGCGGTTACAGTCATGCGGGGAATCTCCAGACGTAACATAAGTTTGGTATGTCGGGATGAATTCTGGATAGATAGGAGTTTTACCTGCTACAGTATCCAGAACGAAGTTTTGCTAGGGTCACTCTGGTTTCACGCGGCAAGTCGAGCTCTTGCTCTGCAATAGGTGGTGATTGGACTCCAAAGACGCCATTCACTGGGAGGCAGTAAATGAAGGTGTTGATAGTTCCATTGTGAATGGTGTTCAGGACTTTTTGCAAGTTAGTCGCTTCCCAAGTTCGGTCGGAAAGATGTTTTATGTCGCCGACGTATTTCAGGAATGTTCTCTTGATGCTCTTGGGAGCCAGTTCCGCTCCAATTTGGTGGCTGCAGGCATAATTTCTGCGTTATGCTCCTTCACAGGGATCATATGGACTTCTCTGTATAGATATTCCGCAGAGGACATTAAGAAACATCCTATCATTGTCCGGAGTACGGTGTTCTGACAGGTCTGCATATCTCCCAACTGCGTTTTGCTGCATCCCAGCGCACCACAACGGTTTTTTTTTTATACATGTCAGGTGCTGCCGGCTAACAACTTGAGGATCTTGTTACGACTCTGTACCTTGTTAATGACCATTTTCGTATGCGGAGTTAAGAAGGGCAGACTAACAAACGCTACACCCAATATTTTTGGGTTGCTAACTATTGGAATCTTGATGTCATCGACAAAAATGTTGAGGTCTACTCTGCATTCCTTCGTCCAGTTTGTGAATATGGTTGTTGTGAATTTGGCAGAGGAGAGCATAAGGCTCCTTGCAGTGAAGTAGCGAGAAAGGTCGTGAAAATAGGTACTCACTTTCAAACACTTGCAATCGATTCTAATGCCCGGCGTCAACATCTTGCAATCGTCAGCATATGAGGTAATGGGAACTCGGTGTGGTAGCTGAGGGAGTTTCGAAATGTAACTAAACCGTAATGAAGAGAGGACACCGCTTTGCGGAACCCCCTGTTTAGTTCTTCCTGCCCTAGAATTTTGACCTCGAAATAATACGGACGATTGACGACAGCTCAGATAATTCATGGTCCTGGTCCTGGACCATGGCCATGGTCTCGTGAGGCCTGGAAGAAGCGTAGAGTGTTTGATGACCTCTAACAGCGTTCTGTGATCGATTGTGTAAAAAGCTTTTGACAAGTTCAACGATACTAAGATGGTCCTCCCACAGAGTGTTGTTTTTTTTTTTTTATTAAGACCACAGGTTATCTGGGCATTTATGACGCTAAGTGCTGCGGTGGAAAAAAGGTTGGGAGAAGCAAGGCTTGAATTGTCTTCACTACTATGGAAAGGGAGTTATCAGACGATAAGATTCTCCTAAGTTGGTCAGTTTTACTGGCTTCAATAATGGGATCATGACAGGGGCCAATGGATTTGAACGATTTTGCCTATTTGATGATAACTTGAATCTCCTAGCTGGTGAAGCCGTCGGGTAACACGTTTAGAATAGCTCGCATACTTCTCTTCGAAGCCGAAGAAACGTGACCATCGAGTTGAATTCAAATCCGATCATCATGTCAAATACAGCGACTAGCTACACAATTGCCTATGATCTGTAGTTATGCTAATAATCCTAATTTTGGCACACTATTTGCCTGGTGGCTCTTTTACTTACGGTAATCGCCAAACACATTAGGTTGAAATTTAAATTGTGAGAACACAAATCGAAAAAAAAAATTTATTTTAGGAAGAACACTTTGGACTGAAACGAAATGAAATTCAAGGAAATATACCGAACCGATTTCTCCAACACAACATAGTTTACCCTTATTATTGCTTATTCATATTCCATATATTCATATTATATTCATATATCATATAATATATATTCATGTATCATATAATATATATTCACATTATTATTCATTATTTTACGAACGCAATACATTTGTGCAATATAGCAATCCCGTTATAATAACGATGCTGTGGTTGTATAATGTGATAAATATATCTTATTCGAAATGAACGTTCGAAATTCATATGACATTAAGTTGATGCTCTACAAGTAATTGGGGAATCCCAAGGTAAAGGGATATAAAAATGATAGAATTTCCGAAATTACTTAAATGTTTTGATGACATTTACTTTGATGACTTTTTATGAGAATATGAAAGCGCAATGTTGCAATGCAAGTGCTGCCACTTTGTTTGAACTGTTGTTAAATTTAAACCCAGGAAGCTATTATTACAAAGAGATCTCTAGTAGGACAATGACTACAAATATGGTAGAAAACGAATCCAGAGATCATGTATTGAGTGTGATGGAGTGCCGCTCAGTCAGTTTTCAGTCTGATTTAGAATTTTTTAATCTAGGTGAAAAGAAGTTACTTATACTGCTAGAACCAACAGTAATGACGTACTGTGATCGTTAGTTTAGAATTCATATGTCCATGTCAGGACATTGACCGAACCTTATTTCCAACAAAGAAAATGCTATCGAATGTAAAACTGAATAGGTACATTGGCTCACAACTTATTTCGTGTGCCCATTTATTACAAAGAAAATTTGTCATATTTTTTGTATACACTTTATTTTTAAGTAAACTCAAATGAACATTCAAAGATAAATTACTTTGAATTGCAAATACAACAAAAGCATTGAAAATAAATTATTTTCAAGTATAAAATTTATAAGCCTTTATATTTTCAAGTGGAAAACTTCCAACCGAAGCAAAATACCAATTAAAATGACGTCACAGCTTACTTCGTGTGTACCCTTCTACCGTTATTGGCGCCAGTATAACGATTAGCAAGAATAGCAAAATATTCTATAGCAATTTGAGTTGAATGGTACATAAGATTACTTCATGATGCAATTTGTGCATTGAAAGAGGTTGGACCCGTAAATTAATTTAAATGACGTGACGTTCGTCTATAAAAAATCGTGAATTACCGGTTACGCTTACAAGAATGGAAAAATGGAAATGATGGGAAGCCTTTTGTCTAGCGTAAGCCCAACACGAGGTACCTTGAGGTACAGGAAAACATGGTTGAGGCCGTGTAATAGGTTGTGGTTGTATGTTATCAGCAAGTATTGGAATCTTGGTTTTTATAGAAGAAACTATGGATAAAACAGTTTATTTAAATTTATTAAAAAATAATTTGTTGTAAAGTGTTGAAAATTTGTGGATTCGGGTCTGGTTTGGGCTTTACTAGGACAATGAGCTGAAGCATATTCGGAATTAATGCAATCGTGGCTTAAATGCAACTGTCCCCATGTGGTATAAACGCTGGGACAATCGCCTCATCTTAATGTAATAAAAATTTTATGAATTGTTCTCGAGTAAAACATAAGAAAACATTACATAAGCGACAGATAAGACCAAAAACAGCATTGCAGATGGAGTGGGTGAAAATATCTACCGAAATACACCAATAAACTTGTTGGTGGCTCCATGTAGTCCCGGCTTAGATCTGTTTTAAAAACAAAAAGGTTACTCTACAAAATATTAATTTATTTAAAACTTCATTGATTTCTCAGCAGCATCTTGTATTTTTATGCAGTATAATAAGCTGTGACGTCGGCTTACTTGGTATTTGGTTTTTGTTGTAAATATTATACTTAAGCAAAAAGTATTTTGAAAGTTTTCCTCAAAAATTCTATATAATTTGACTTTGAATGTATATTTAAGTTTTTTTTAAATAAAGTTTATACAAAAGCGGTTACAAATTTCCCTTATTTTGAATGGGCATTTCGTGTGCCGAGTTAGGAGCCACTGTATATTATTTATATTTAATTTAAAAAAAAATTTAAAAATCCATTCTATATTTTTACACATCTTTTTGGAAATTCCGTGAACATTGTTCGGCATTTTGTTTTGAGTTTATTCGATAAATAAAAACAAATAATTGAAAGAAAAATACGCAATATAATCACATCATCATAAAGATTTGGTGCTGAGAAATGCCAACCAAAATATCCATAATCAAAATTAGGAGCACAATTAGAAAACCGTTTACGGTAAATTACGTTGGAGTTCAGTGAAATCATGAAAATATTATGTTTATTCACAGTACAATGATTAACATTGTCTACGTTAGTGTCGAATTAATGTAGTTGGAAATTTTAGCTTGTTTTTTTTAATAAAAATTATTTATTTAGTATTTTTTTTTATTAAAAAAAAAGGTATTTACCTATTTGAAGATTGAAGATTGGATACAACTTCTAAAAAACGTTTTCGATACTCAGCTGATGCCATCCCAGATCTCAGCCTTTGTATCTAATCATATTTAAGTCATTCATAAATTATGAGTTCTTTAATCGTCGCGATGGATGATCATATCGCGATGAGGATATTCTAAGGATTGTACAGTGTTTATTGCGAAGACGGTGTTTATTTTATACGGTGTATGGTGTTTATTTGTTAATTACGGAAAATGTATTGTGTGTGTTTTACGAGCCCCGCTCGTAAAGGTTGCTTTCAGGTGCTGGCATAACTTTATATTAAAAAATATTGCGGAAGAATTCAACATTCATTATTCGACGAAATTGTCAATGGATTGCAATCATATTTGGTATCTTATTAACTTATATTATAGGTCATAGACTCACGTATTTTCATTGCTATATTTTACTTCGTTTCAGAGATATTTATATTTAAATCTACCAAATTAACTCAATTAAGATATATGCGATATAAACTCAACCAAAGTGGTTTAATGAATATATTAGATACATGAAGAAAAGGTCAACCAGAGAAAAACAAATCATTATATTAGGAAAAAGCACCATATCTAGAAATCTAGAAACCCTTGTCTAAAACCACCATCTAGATCGGTTTCTTTCATATTTAGCGCTAAATCACATTGTGTTTAAAAAAACATATCAACTTAATTTCATTAAAATGTCACACATATTGACCAACATAAACGGTTTAGTCAGGTGGAAAGTCGCCAATTCTTATATCGGGCGTTTTTGGGATAGAGGAAGATCTGCACCGATCACATTAACTCTCTTGATTATTCATGTATATTAGGGAACATGTTTTCACCGAATTTTGTTAAGGAAAATCAGACAGTAATCGACATATTCGTCATGTTCTGACGAATAAACGCTGAATAGCTGAATAACGAAAATTGTCTGTAATATAACGTACGAGGGCGGGTCAATAAGTACGTGACTTTTGGAATAAAACGCAGATTTTTTGATAAATAAATTATTTTATTTTTCAACATAGTCTCCCTTGAGCTCTATACACTTTGTCCAACGCTTCTCCAATTTTTTTATCCCTTCCAAAAAATATGTTTTGTCGAGGTCCTCAAATAGGCCTTTGTTTGCGAGATGACTTCATCATTGGAGACAAATCTTTTTCCACCAAGCCATTTCTTCAGGTTTGGGAACAAGGAGTAGTCACTCGGAGCCAAATCTGGAGAATAGGGCGGATGAGGGAGCAATTCATAGCCCAATTCATGGATTTTTGCCATGGCAACTGCACATGTGTGCACCCTTGCATTGTCTTGGTGGAAAAGAACTTTTTTTCTTGGCCAAATGAGGTCGGTTTTTCTTCAAATCGTCATTAAATCGGTCCAATAAGTTGGCATAATATTCTCCATTGATTGTTCTTCCCTTTTGAAGGTAGTCAATGTGGATTATCCCGTGTGCATCCCAAAAAACAGTCGCCATAACTTTATTGGCTGACAAACCCACCTTGGCCTTCTTTGGCGCCGATTCACCCTTAGAAACCCACTGTTTTGACTGTTGTTTGGTCTCTGGTGTGTTGTGATGGATCCATGTTTCGTCCACGGTTACAAAACGGCGCAAAAACTATTCCATATTGCGATTAAACAACGCCAAACCTTCCTGTGAAGTTGTTACACGATTGCGTTTGTGGTCGACTGTGAGCAAACGCGGCACCCATCTTGCGGAAAGCTTTCTCATGCCCAAGTGATCATTCAAAATTGAAACCACTGAGCCATGCGAGATCCCTACGGCTTCCACAATCTCTCGCACTTTCAATCTTCGGTCGGCCAACACCATATCGTGAATTTTTTCGATTGTTTCGGGTGTAGAGACCTCAACTGGGCGTCCAGGACGTTCGGCATCTTCAGTGCTTGTACGGCCACAACGAAATTCAGTAAACCACTTTTTTACCATAGATATCGATGGTGCAGAGTCCCCATAGTATTTATCAAGCTTAGCCTTGGTCTCGGTAATGGTTTTTTTTCGCAAAAAATAATGCTTAATAAGCGAGCGTTTTAAAGATAGCTGTCAAACACAAACTAACTGACGCAGCAAGTTCAAATTTTGACAGGAGTCACCGACAGATGCCTGTTGACGGGAGTAGTGTTGTTTTTTCAGTAAAGAGGTCAGAAATTCAAAAAATCACGGACTTATTGACCCGCCCTCGTATAAAGTCTATAGGAGGTTTAAAAATCCTTTTATTAGGTATAGGGAGGCTAGGGGAAGAATTTACCCGATTTTCCCCATTTTTGTTACTAGAGCACACTATTATCAAGGAAAGATAATCTTCCAATGTCAATAAAATATTTTACAGATTTACCGATATTTTCGGTAAAAAGTGAGATAGAGGAACTGAGGTCCATGCTGGATATCTGGTGGCTTGAAAAGTTATAATCCGATTTCGACTATTTTTAGGCAAAAGTTGGCATATCCTAAACGTACTATTCGTGAAAAGCTTTATTCCAATATCTTAATTGATGCTCGATTTATCTTTATTAAAGTGAAAGTAGCAGATGAAATTTAAAATTGTGTTGTACGAGAAGTGGGCGTGGTTTTTATCCGATTTTGTCCATTTTCGCAATGTGACAAGAATGCAAATATAACGTCACATACCGAATCTTGTTGAAATCGGTTAAGGCGTACTTGAGATATGGGATTTCACCTAAAAGTGGACGGTGCCACACCCATCACAAAACATTACACGGATTCCTATGTAACCCTTCCATATCATATTTGTAATAATTTCACTAATTTTCTCAGTATATGAGGAGATTCCAGAACAACTTGTTTTGAGCAAGTTTGATTGATATGTCTTCAACGGTTTCCGAGTTTATGCATATATGTTTCGGTTAATGACATTGTGTGGGCGTGGCAGATGTCCAATTACGCCCATCTGCAATACCAATCGTCTTATGGAGACAAAGAACACGTGTACCAAGTTTCATCAAAATATCTTAATTTTTATTCAAGTTATCGCTTACGCGGACGGACGGACTGACAGTCACTCGGATTTCAACACGTGTTTTCATGCTGATCATTTATATATATATATATGTCTATATCTAATTCGATTAGTTCTAGGTGTTACAAACAACCGTTAGGTGAACAAAACTAATATACTCTCTAGCAACATCTTGCGAGAATATAAAATTTATATCATTTTTTATAATGTATGTTAACTAAAAATTGGCGAAAAGATAAGAACAAAACCTAAAGTTCCACAATTATTGAATTTATGGGAGTCATTTTTATCACTCGATTATTCTGGCAACTACTAAGTTCGCTATATGGTTGATTCTGGCAGCTTATCGTCGATTCTGTTTTGTTCTGACATTCTAGTTCGCTACAATATCGCTATTCGAACATTCTGGCAACCACTAGTTTCGATGTCTGGTAGATTCTGGCAAGTTATCATCAATTCTGGAATTCATATTCGCTACACTGCCCTCCACCTAAGTCTGATCGTCCCGATTAGTCATATTTTCGGTGCCATACGCTGCAAGCCGTTATAAATGAACTACCTTCATTTTATTCCTTGGTCTTCCAATGGTCTGTGTGCGATATATCACATTTCGTCGTTTTTTTTCATTACAGTCGTTTGACAACTTGGTATCGTCCTTCCCAACTACACTGTATTTTAGGAGATAAGCCTTTCTTCCGTTGCAGGTTATATAGCAACACCCAATCTCCTTCAGCAAACCCTTCAGAATTCATTGCCTTGTCATATTTTGCCTTCATTTTATCACTCATGATTTGCGAGCGCTGCCTCACCATAGCATATATTTATTTCATCTTTTCTTCTACGATACTGTTGGTTTCCTTGGTATTCCTTTGACCATTGAGGTTAATTCCGAACTTCAAATCAATCGGTAACCGAAGGTCATTTCCAAAAATTACCCTTGCTGGAGTCTGCCCAGTTGTTTCGTGTATGGCAGACCGATAAGCCATGGATATATGAGTATCCCAATCTTTTTGAAACTTGTCTACCACTTTCCTTAAATGTTCTTCTAAGGTTCGATTGAATCCTTCTACCATGCCATCGGATTGCGGATGTAGCGCAGTTGTACGTGTTTTTCGTTTATCCAGTTTTTGGCACATCTGAATTAGCGCTGACTCGAAATTCCTCCCTTGATCAGAATGTAATAATTCCATATCTCGTTACCCAGTTGTTGATGAATATGTCCGCTATCGTTTCAGCCTCTTGATTAGGAATCGGGGGAATGGCTTCTGGCCATTTACTAAAATAGTCCTTGACTACCAAAACATATTTACTTCTTAATTTACGGGTTGAAAAATGACCAGCTACATCTTTGCCAATTCCCTCAAATGGCGCCCCTGAATTATACTGGCTCATCTAGCCATGACTCTTGGATCTCCACCCTTTGGCTGTAATGCATCAGCACAATTGGCAGTCCATTCCGTAATTGATTGACGACAACCAACCCAATAAAACCTTTACTTTAACTTCTCCAATGTTTTCGTGATTCATATGTGCCCTCCACATGGACCGTTGTGTAGCTCTTTGAGAATTTCGGGAATTTTTACTTTCGGAATAATCATAAGAGCTCGTGAGCTTTGCCCATCTCCGCTTTCCCATAATCGATGTAAGTAGCCGGATACCAACTTTTTAACTCATCCACTTTAGCCTTAATTTTATCCCTTTTTTATTTGTGAGGTCACCTGCGTTGATATACGTGCCTCCTGCTCTTTCAATTGCGATGACACTTCTGCTATTTGTGAGGTCACCTGCTCTTTCAACTGCGATGTCAAATGAGATTGTTTGTCCCAACATCTGCGATGATATACGTGTCTCCTGCTTTTCATCTGCGAGGACACCTGCGATGATACCTGCGATATTGCAGCCAAAATCATGTTCATGTCCATAACCTTTGATGAACCTTGAACCTCTTCAATCTTCAACCTCTTTCCATTCCTTTATCTTCGTTCTCGATTCCTTTAGTTCCGATTGAAAAACGTATTCGTCAACATTAATGTTATCTGCTCCCACGGCCTCTCGCAACCGTGATTGCAATTCGATATTTTATTCCATTTGTTGGCAAACCACGTTGCTCCAGTTCCTTTTTTAGTTGTTCAATTTTCAGTTCATTAAACTTTACCATTTTTAAAATAATCTATTTGGGACTTTATTTGACAATCCCACTTTTGACACCAATTGTTACGGATTTTCTAAATTAATCGTTCACGTTGAAACTCTACCCTGAGTTCGATCACTGGATTGTTCAATTAAAGTCACAATTTAATGGCTATGCACTTTACTTTATTTCTTATTTAATAACTTGACACTTTGTTACTCGCTATTCGGGCTTACTTATAATTCCCTTGCACTTAACTTAGCAACACTCTTATTCGAACTGTGTGTTGCTGTCACTCCGGCAGACCTTATATTGTAGATCGTTACCAACAGATCATCACTCGAACATTCTGACAACTACTAGGTTCGCTATCTGGTTGATTCTGGCAGCTTATCGCCGATTCTGTTTTGTTCTGAAATTCGAGTTCGCTACAATATCGCTATTCGAACATTCTGGCAATCACTAGTTTCGATGTCTGGTAGATTCTGGCAAGTTATCATCAATTCTAGAATTCATATTCGCCACAATATTACATGTATTCGTTTTAACATATATAAACTTCTGAAATTTTTAGTTTGTTTTGTCCCATGAACAGCTGATTCGAATATTGAAAAAGATGAAAATGCAATCAGATTCCGTCAGGATATTGAAAATGAGACTTCGTTCCCACAACAAACCTTAGTATCTTCTGCACGGTTGTTTGTGACACCCAGTAATTAATCGGGATAGATATGAAGTTATATGTATGTATTAAAAGGATCAGAATGACGAGACTAATGGTTTTTTAATTGCCCTTATTCTATGTGTCTATGGTTTGAAAATTTTATACCCTCTTAAATATTTAGTATACATATCTCCTAAATTCTATCTATATTGACTCAGATTTAGTAAACAATTGTGGTAACTCTAACGAACCGCTTTAGAATCACTAAATTTAACCGTAAAGATGGGACAGCAGGTTTGCATGTTAATCCATTTAAAAATTGGGCTATATGTCTGGCACCGTTCACTTTTAGGTTCAATTTATTTATATTTCATCAGAATCTTTTACTTTTCAAAAGGAAAATCAAATATCAATGTAGAAATCGGAATAAAACTTTGCGCTTTTTGTGGGTCAACTCTCATCTAGAAATGGTCGAGTTGGGATTATATCTTTTCAATACCCCAGGTACTTAATGAGGCCCCCTGTTCCCACGTCTGACTTTACATCGAAATATCAGTAAATCTACTTTCCTGCGACGCACTGTGGCTGTGCCATTGTCGATTAAAAGCAAAGTAAATTTAAACTCGTCGTGGAAAAAGTAACATTTCCTCAGTCAGATGGTGTCCAAGTTTTGTGTAATTTTATCCACACTATTCGTTGTTTCTTCATTCGATTAATAATATGTGGCTTTTTGGTTGTACGTCGCGCTCGTAAGCCAATATTATTTAGGAGGTTTTGCATAGAACGACCAGTTATTTTTACCCCACTGCACTTTTTCGAACTAATGAAATAAAATTCGTTTACTTTTTTACCAAATTGCGCACATTTCCAATCACTTATGTCTTTTTCACGAAATATGTGTCTCTTGGTTAAATTATTTTTGTGTTAAGCTATGATTTTCGCTTTATTTTTTTATTGATAACACCAAGCCGAACTTTACTTGTTTTCACAACTTGCTCAAAGAAACATTCTGAAGTCAACACCTGCAGTTATTAACAGTTTCTGAAATAGCCATGAACTAATGTAGTTGCGTAATAACGAAATTTAACTTGACAAGTAATGAATTTTAAGCGCATAGTGGCAATTTCAAAAGGGAATATTAGAAATTTTCCAACTAAATTGCCTCGTTTTCTTTGTTATTTCTTTTGCTCATGTCTAAGCATATCATTCGCAAATTTTATTATCATTATTGATATGCATACTGAGTGTATTACATATATTATACATATAGGAAAATGAAGTTTAATATCGCATCAATTTATTTCTTTTGTATTAAATATATTTGAAAGTTTATCGGTACTAAAAGTTTCATTGAAGTGTTGTTAAGAAATTAAAATAACCCTGAGATCTAGAGATACATTAGGTATATTCTAGCGGCGGGATCCTCCTAGAGGTTTGGTTTAATTTGTATTTTGCGTAATCTTTTTTATACTTGTTTCGTTTGGTAGTATATTAATTATAGTTGGAGGTTGACATGTTAATGTTTTCTCTGTTTCATTGTTTCAATGTAAATCGGCCTAAGCAACTTTATACTTTTATATCCACAGCGTTCTCGCTTTTTATATCTAGAAAGAAGAGATCGTGACATTCTCGATAGCAAACATTGGAATGACTGTGTTCAAATGAGGAAACTTTTATTGCGGCTACTCGTAGTTTATACGAAAGCAACAAGAAAGGGGAAGGACACCGAGAAGCTCACGTTCGGACAACACGCTTTTTGCTCCTGTTCGTATTAGTTGGCTGCTACGCAATTTAGCATTCATTTTCATTTTGAAATTTTATGAATCTTAGCAGATGTGTGCAATTTCAAATAAAGAAATTAGGAAACGTAAATATTGCAATCTATTTTTTGTATGTGATCTGAAAATATGTATACTTAATATAATAAAAATATTGTAGAAAATCATCGTATCAAGATAAAAATTACTTAAGGAAAAATATTTTTATGTACCGCGTAAACGAAGCAATTTCGGAAAATGGTATGAAAGGAAATGGCAGAAAACTGTTGAAACGGAATTGACCACACCGAAATAGAAGTTGCCGCTAGTGAGCAACAAAATATAATCCTACATGCTATAGTGATCTTTTAGTTTTGGTTGACATACATATGCGTTTGGCATTTTCGCCAACCTTATAAAATATTGTAAAAACTTAACAAAAATTAACAACAAATTTTGAATACACGACTGGAAAAACGATGCAATACTTCTTTCGGAGTCATTGAAAGTTTTATATTGAAAAGTTTATAACCTCAATTTTTTCATTAGTTCAATATTTTCTAAGGAATGGAACTTAAGCAGCTTCAGATTCAAAAATTTGGAAAATAAAAATCTAATTTATTTGGCAATTTGTCCATACTATTGAAAGCTTTGTACGTAATATATCGAATTGATCTCACTAGTCAAGTAGTCAAGTTGTCATATATTAATTTTGGTATACTGTTACCCAACGACTACCTGTTATCGTGATACTTGCTCTATTTGTTTTTCTTTATTTTACCTTTCTGTACAATGACTTAATTCTCATGAAAAATCAATTCAAATATGTATTTTCAGACGACATCATCCCAATCAAAAGGAATATTTGAAAAAACGAAAACAAAAAAAATTGCAAAGGTTTAAGGAATTAGAGGAAGAGCGAGAGTATGACAAAAAGAAATGGCTTAATTTCACAAATAAGAATCTGAAGAAGCCGGGAATGAAAATTAAGAGCATATTTGCGTCTCCTGATACTGTTTCAGGCCGCGTCGGCATTGGAACATGTGGCGTTTCGGGAAAAGGAATGACCGAATACACGATTGGAGAGAAATATCGTAAAGGCTTCTAAGTTTAAATTGTTAATATCATGATAATGCAAATAAAATAATAATAAGTTTTGATCATGTATTTTAGTAGGTTTGTATGACATGTATTTGGCTAAGTAGAAAATATATCAACATAAAAAATTTTGTGCCGTTGTTGTATTACTGTATGTATGTTGCCGATTTTTTCCAATAGTTAACGTGTGGTCGTTACGTAATCTAAAGATATGACCAGGAAATCTGCTGTTTCGGTGAGGTTGAAAACATAAGGAAAATCTGCAAGAGTAAGTTTGTGGCATCATTGAAAAATGTAGATAAGAAAGCGTGTTTATTTAACCAGCTACAAAACTTATTTCACCATCATGCGCGGTTACTCCCATCTCTCAAGGCTGTTCGAGCTTTCAAAATATTCGATAAGTCAGTGTTGATTTTTTTGAGACTCGGTTCTATTTCTTGAAAGAACATAAAATTCTTAAAAGTTTTGCAAGAAATATATAATTTAGTGGAAAAAAGAGAGGAGTTGAGAAAGGCCATTTCGTTATACGAAAACAACTTAATAGAATATGCAAAATCCAGATTTTTTGTTCTTCTCAACTTTACATTTTTCTGCATTATAAACTCCGAAGAAGCAGACATTTTAATTTGTACTGAAATTGATTGAATTTCTTTTGTATTGATCTCAGTCCATCGATACAACTAAATATTCATATTCCATATAATTGCATGACTTTTGTTTGCAAATTTATGTGATTAGCTGTTTTGACTTGGTTATCAGTAAGACTGTGGTAGTACTAAAGTATGAGTGCATTGCAACTTAAAAGCAATTGCTTCATAATGTAACGTTCAGGTCCATTGTTACCGTTGATAACGTACTTTACCGCAAAGTAAATCCGTTCTGTCGACACATTTCAAAATTGTTTGTCAATCAATCTTTATTTACATACATAATAATTAACAGTTTGATTAAAATTTTTATAATTAACAAAAGAGCAACAAATGTACAATGTAGGGGAAATGACTTTAAATGACAATATGCAAGGTTCGCTTTCGCAAAAATAAAACTTTGCTACGTTTTTGTTCATAGGCAATTATTAGCATTATATTGGAAACGACTTCGATTATTATTATTTATTTGGTTCTTTGCGAAAATCCTTTATGGCGGCAAATGAGTTCAATTTCATCGAAAAATTTATTTTTGATACGATTTCAACGTAATATTTTTCGACCAAAAAGGATTCAATGATTAGATCCATTATCTCTTATGTCAGTATAAAAGACTTTTTGTTTGAAATGAAATGTACATACAGTACGTCAGAATTATTTCCAAAATAAGAAATGCTATGGATATTCTTTGATGTTGTAAAACAGATAAATAATTTATTTTCATCATGATATTAATTGAACTATTTACATACAATAACAAATTATGATTTTAAAATTGCTTAGGCACTACACAAGCGATGGTTTATTCCAATTGGTTTTTTTTTACCATGATCTAGATAATCTAGCCAAAGCGGTTGAGGAAATACTTAAAACTAACACACCTTTTGTGTAAGGTGACTGTTGTATAGTTCCCAGGCTACTATAACATTATTTGTGCTAGTACACTAGAAAACCAATATAACAATGCTAAGTTAAACTTTTGAGAAATATTGTTTAAAGTATCTTAATTATTATCACCTTATAAGAATTCAACATTTAGGCACAATTATTAATATTATTTTAATCTTAATAATATAATAATATACACATGCTTAAAAATACTGCATAGCACAAAAATTATGAAACGAAATAAATATGATTTAAAAGCTACTACTATAAAACTATCTTTAAGTGTTTAAAGAACAACCGTTTTTTTGGGATCACTCTTGGTAAATTACTCAATTGGAAATCTTCGTAAATAAATAAAATAAAGTATAGATATTGTGGCGAACACGAATTCCAGAATCGATGATAAGTTGTCAGAATCAGCCAGACAGCGAAGATAGGGCTATATAATAACTATAACTATATAAGGGCTGTAGGAGTGGCTACCAAGTAAAGTGCAAGTGAATTATAAGCAAGGATGACATGATGCGAGGCTCTCATTTTACTCTCAAACGCGTTCCCTGATTAATTTGGTAGCGATGGAGATGAGAGAATTTTGAACATCTTATAACAAAAAAGACGGGATGCCAGATATACACCCGCTGAAAGTGATTGACGGATTCAGAGTGAACGAAATTTGCTACATATGAGAAATACTTGTATTTAATACGTTTCTCATAACATTTTACAATGAATTGTTTCTTTGTTATTATGTTTTTTATGTTTATATGTATTATTAAATGCTATTATATGAATTTTGATATTTTTGAGTTATTTATCTTCGTGCTCATCTAGTACTTATTTATAGTATGTATGTACGTATTTAAGGTTGGATATGTGTGATATAGGCCCATTGGAGGACCGAAATATCGAAAATTCAAAATATCCAGAAGTTATTTGAAAAATACCCAATCTAAAATTTATGGCAGTGGCATTGGCATTGGTAAAAGTTATAAAAAAATGTGAATTTTGACAGCTCTCTTACGAAACCAATAGTTTCGGATCATGTCATCCTTGTTATAAATAAGCTCGAATAACCAGTAATGAAGTGTTAAATTATTGTATAAGGAATAAAGCAAAGTGTATAGCCATTAAATTGCGACTACAATCCTGTGCCCGAACTCAGGGTAGTGTTTCAACGTGAACATTTTCATTCAGTAAATCCGTAACAATTGGTGTCAGAAGTGCGATTGTCATACAAAGTCCCTTAAGAGATTATTTTAAAAATGGCTAAGTTTAATGAACTGAAGATTCAACAACTAAAAAAGAAGCTGGGGCAGCGTGGTTGGCCAACAAATGGAATAAAATCCGAATTGCAATCACGGTTGCGAGAGGCCATGGAAGCAGATAATATTAGAATATTACTAGAACTAGAGGAATCGGCAACGAAGCTGGAGGAAAGTGAAGAGGCTCAATGTTCATTAAAGGTTATGGACATGAACATGATTTTAACTGCAATATCGCACATGTCATCACAAGTTGCAGCACAGGTGACCTCACAAATGGCAGAGGTGTCAACGCAATTGAAAGAATAGGGGGCACGTATATCGACGCAGGTGTCCTCACAAATGGCAGAGGTGTCAACGTAGATTTCGGAATAGTACGGTTAAATTAAGGCTGTAGTGGATGAGTTAAAAAATCGTCGTAATTAAATCGTCCAATTATGTCAACAAGCTCTGCTAAAATAAAAACTCCATCCTTTGTGGGCGCAATTGCGTTCCGGATTTTTAAACTTCAATTTGAAAGGACAGCAGCAGCAAATAATTGGAACGCTGAAGATAAAGTCGCTGAAAAGCCGAAAAAGACTCCGGCGCCAAAAAGCCAATAAGGCCCTGTATGAATTTGCTGCGGAGATTGAGAGATTAGCTCATTTGGGTCATGCACACAAATCCGTAGAAAACATCGAGGACGCAAAAATTTAGAACTTCGTTAGTGGAATACGAAATGAGGCTACACGGTATCCTGCGATAGCATGTTCGAAATTGACGTTTGCAGAAGCCGTCTCGAATGCACGCACGTTTAAAGCTCACCAAATAGAAATGGAAGAACCCACTTGGGTGAATCGATTGCTTGAAAAACTGGATAAAATACTGGAGAATTTTATCAAATCGCGTAAGAAAAAAAAAGAAGAAGAAAAGAGGTCATATTGCACGCAGCTGGAACAAAATCTAATAGGTTCAATAATCCAACGGAACGCAAACGCAAAGCCGAAGAAGATCAAGCAGCTTTCAAACCAAACCAATCAGAGCAACTCCCAAGTTACGACTTCTCTATAGGGCATCGCAAAGGTAGTAGTCACGGAAATGCTGATGCGATGGCCTGCCGTCCATGTAATTTCAAATGCAGGCATTTCTCAAAAGCTGAGGTCAAAGAAGACATTATAGATGCCCGGTTAATGACAATGACATTGACAGGAGACTGGGACCAGAAAGAACTACGCAAATGTCAGCGGGAAGATCCAGATCTGAAACTTGTAATGTGTTCAACTTTGTTGAACAAACGTTAAACAAGAGAAGAAATAACTGCGGAAAGTCCAGTCGCAAAAGCATATTGGGAACAGTCGAACAGTTTAAAGTTGGTGTCCGGCTGCTTGCATCGAGTATGGGAAAGCCGAGATTTTCCAAAATTCTCAACGAGCTGCACAACTGTGTGGAGGGCACATATGAATCACGAAAACTTGGAGAAATTAAAGCAAGGGTTTTATTGGGTTGGTTGTCGTCAATCAATTACGGAGTGGATTGCCAATTGTGCTGATGCATTATAGTTAAAGGGCCGAGATCCAGAATCTAAGATCCAGGAGTTATGGCCAGATGAGGCAGTACAATTCAGGTGCGCCATTTGAGCGAATTGGCAAAGATGTAGCTGGTCCTTTTTCAACCAGTAAATTAAGAAGTAAATATGTTTTAGTAGTCAAGGACTATTTTAGTAAATGGCCAGAAGCATACCCGATTCCTAATCAAGAGGCTGAAAGGATAGCGGACATATTCATCAACAACTGGGTAACGAGATATGGTGTTCCTATAGAATTACATTCTGATCAAGGGAGGAATTTCGAATCAGTGCTAATTCAGGAGATGTGGCAAAAATTGGGTATACGAAAAAAAGTACAACTGCGTTACATCCGCAGTCCGATGGCATGGTAAAACGATTCAATCGAACCTTAGAAAAACATTTAAGGAAAGTGGTAGACAAGTTTCAAAAAGATTGGGATACTCATATATCCGTGGCTTATCGGTCTGCCATACTCGAAACAACTGGGCAGACTCCAGCAAGGTTAATTTTTGGAAATGACCTTCGGTTACCGATTGATTTGAAGTTCGGAATTAACCTCAATGGTGAAAGGAATACCAAGGAAACCAACAGTATCGTAGAAGACAAGATGAAATAAATATATGCTATGGTGAGGCAGCGCTCGCAAATCATGAGTGATAAATGAAGGCAAAATATGACAAGGGAATGAACTCTGAAGGGTTTGCTATATAACCTGCAACGGAAGAAAGGCTTACCCCCTAAAATACAGTGTAGTTGGGAAGGACGATACCAAGTTGTCAAACGACTGTAATGAAAAAAAACGACGAAATGTGATATATCGCACACAGACCATTGGAAGACCAAGGAATAAAATGAAGGTAGTTCATTTACAACGGCTCGCAGTGTATGGTACTGCAAATATGTCTAATCGGGAAGATTAGACTTAGGTGGAGGGCAGTGCGGCGAACACGAAATCCATAATAAAACAATCGACGATAAGTTGCCAAAATCAGCCAGACAGCGAAGCTAGTAGTTATAGCAATGTTCCAGTGACGACCTGTTGATAACGATCTAATATATGAAGGCTGCCGGGGTGGCAGCAGGACACAGCTCTAATAAGAGTGTTGCCCAGTAAAGTGCAAGTGAATTGTAAGTAAGCTCGAATAACGAGTAACAAAGTGTTAAGTTATTGAATAAGGAATAAAGAAAAGTGTACGGGCATTAAATTGTGACTTTAATTGAACAATCACATTACACACAAAACATTTTCATTTAGTAAATCCGTTACAATATTGTTGTTGAAGAAACATAGAGATATAGACTAAGCAATAGTTGTCAGAATTGCTAACCAATTCTAATTTTCAATGGTGCCCTGGAATCTGATTGGATTTTCTTATATAAGCAAAACCAATATTCGAATCAGCTGTGCCACTATTTGTTGAGAGAAAACTAAGACTCTAAAATTACAAAATTTTATAAATTTCATACACAAAATTATTTTTATATATTCATTGGGAAAAATATGATTAAATTCAGCGTTTTTTGCAGCTTTTATTGAAGAGAAGTAAGATATAAAGAGAGCATCGCAAAAACAATTGATAATGAGGTATTATTTTTTTCCAAAACTACAATTGTGCCTTACGTTCTCAAAATCAAGTAAGTAGTAGTAAATCAATCAAATGAAAGTCGTGGTATTTTCATTTTGGTCTGTACTTGGTAGCATTGCAGTTATACCATAACGATTATACCATATTAATGAGGCATCCGTATACTCTTGTATCAAATTCAACTCGATACATTCTTTGTGGTTTTCACATGTAAATTTTTCAATTTAAGTTATTGTCGGGTATCAGTTTGTGGTATTGTACGCAACATTGTGGTACGCCATACGCAACACTTTGCTAAAACGTTTGGCGACAACATCAAAACCCGATAATTGCTAACAGATGACGTTCCAAAAATATCATATTGAATGTGTCCCATATATTTATTCAAAAAATATGATCGAAAGCGTGGAAGAGCGCATTGTTCCTCAAAGGTGGAAAATATGGACGATAGAAAAATCTCAAGGGTTTTTGAGAAATAAACATGTAAACTTGGGATGTGCGAGTTTAAATAACAAAGGAATTGCCAGTGTTGAGAAAAATAAGTGAACCAGTAAATAAGAAATTCGTGCATTCGTTTTTCAATAAGTATCACAATTTCTTCATTTCTATGGATATGATCACTTGGCCTATATCTCATAATAATGGCTTAAACTACCAAAAAAAACTTCAATTATTATTACAAATTCATATTTTTTATATTTTATTTTATGCATATTTTTTTTTTTAAGTAAAAAGTCATGTCACCCCACGCAATACGCACGTTGACACGTTGACAGGATCGAGATCCAGATAGTAGTCAGCAGTGGGAACATATGAATGGCAAACAAGTGGTTTTCACCTGAAGCAACGAATTGAGTGGGTTGACACTTGCCCGTTGCATGTGCTTGGCGGAAAAAACCCTAACAATAGAAGAGCTGAGGTAATTGATTTGCTGTCTATGTGCTAGGGGCTGCGAATTCAAATGGCCTCTATTTCTTGCAGCAGTAATGCCAGCTCTTTGGCTGTTAGTAGTGCGTTACCTTTTGCTCGAAAGAGGAGGTGTTCTGCGGATTTCACCGCCACTTCCCATAACCCACCGAAGTGCGGGACCCACGGCGGTTTAAAGATGAAGCTGAATCCTTTTTCGTATGCGAATCCCTTCACTTATGGAGGCTGCCTTTGAAACGCGTTCAGCTCACACAGCTTACAGTTCTCGGCGACCAATGAAACTTTTTAGTGCGAAGAAAACTAAGGCTGACTTCGAAAACATCAATTGCAATTCACATGGACAAAGTATAATGTTTTGTAATGCATCCGAAATATTTCTGATATTGCACCATAGTTTGAAACGAATTAACTTAGTAGTCGCTGCGCAGTACAGAGAAAATCGCGCATTACTAAAAAGTTTATGCTTTTTTGGCATTTACAACATACACAACTTATGCAACAATGGCAGAATTTTATTGGTAGCTTTCGTATGATTTGTTTTATAGACTTATTCGAAATATGCATTAATTTCAGTGATTCTGATTATTTAAAATAAATAACTTGGCTTTAATTGTATTATTTTTTAGTTTTCCTTCGCAAAAACAAAACAGCTTATTTCGAAAGTAAAATGTGTAGTAAAAATAATTGCATAACGTAATACGTATATAGATAAACGAACCAGTCGTTTATAACGTTAATAGATAAACGAACTAGACGTTTATAACGAGTCGTTTTAACGACGTATAAACACTAGTCAAACTGTATGTTTGCAGTAGTATGTTTTCGCAGTCAGCCTAATTCTAAGGGTATATGTGCATAAATGAAGCAAACGAATACTATGACATAAAGTTATAAGTTATATAAGATAAGGTGTAAGGTATAAGGACCGCATATTTTTAATGTTGCATGTATTAGACTACAAAAATCTACGTCATATAAAATAAAGGATCGTAACGCACGAAGCCTTTCGACAAAAAAAGAAGGGGAATCAACGCCTTTGCCCCTGCGTAGTGATTTCGAAAGTATAGCAGAGTGGGGAAAACTGGAAGTGGATGTTCATCGGCCATAAAACGGGATCTATGGGACCACTCAATTTGTCCACGTTACAACTCCGAGACACTTGATCCGCATCCGCAGGATTTTGTTTTGTTAGCGCGTGTCACCTATAAATATTGTCCATCAATTCTTGGATTTCGGACCCTCTATTTGCGACAAAGGTTTGAAATGTTGATGTTGTTTTTAATTCATTGCGTTAAGGTTTTCGAGTGTATAGTCTTCAACGGAGCTACTCTACACCTTCCAGCAAGCAACATATTTAATACCATTGGCTTCGTATATACATATATGCAGCATTCGTACACATAGTTGTCAACTTTTAAATTTCTAATGGCAGCAAAAAAGGAGCCATTTTTCGACAAGAAAAGCGCAAATTTTTTTCTAACTTAATCAATTTTTTTTCATAACAGTTTGTATTTAACAACTGAAAATAATCGTATTTTATGTATAATGCACAAATCTTATAATTGTACAATATAAAACTTTTTCGCTCACAACTATTGAATAGCCTCTAAATATTTATAATAACTATAATACTAAATATCTCAATTTGAATCAAATTTCACTATATTTACATTTTGTTAAATACTTCTTACTAACATCTACTATAGTCAAAATTTATTCGTCCATAACGAATCTGTACAAAAACTAGTTCATATATATTTGTAATGTAAAGTTGTGTATACCACAAATTAATTTAAAAATCTATTTATACATCAACTTCATCTTGTGGCCATATAATTGACTCCCAAGACATATTTCGAGTTTTAATAAAGGTGTTTGCTATCGATGGGAAATTTTATATCATCCGTTATATTATAATTGTCACAAGAACAGTTTTCTTATTTTAAGCGGATTTTTAAGTGGAACAATGCATTTACTTAGAGGGGGACACACGGTTTTAAAATTTGCTTTTAATAATATTCATTGCTCTGAGCACGCGTTCAACTTCTGCATTTGAATATGGTAATGAGAGTCTAATTGCAAAATTTACGATATTTTCAAAAGGATTCAGACTAACTGAGTCTTTATACTTGTACATCCTAACTTGAATCAAAAATTCTGAAGTAGATTCAGTGTGATTGCATTGAATTAAAACAATATTTCTCCTCCCATTATGTAAAGTTTCAGAATCTGTAACAAATTCTTTCGCCATAGGCAGTTATCCCCTTTCAATTGGTTTAGTAGATGGTTTTTATTGTATAAAACATTTCAACATTGTTGGAAAGTCTAGCTCTTATCTAGCAATTTGACAAATTTGATAAAATTGTTGAAATATCTTTATTTTTTGCGGAACATAATTGCATGACATTAGCAAGCCTCTTTGAATGCATAATCCCATATAACAAAATTGGTTGCGGACTTCATCAATACTACCTCCAAAAAAATTATATTCGATCCCAGATTTGTTTAACTTTGAAATTAAAAATTTGAGAAAATTTTCCGTCGTTAGTGGAAGAAATATCACAGAACCTTGCAATATTTTAAGCGCTGGGATAATTTTGCTTTATTCTTGACAATTCCGTATAAAAATATGATGATAGTTTTTCACAAATTCAATATTTAGGTATACAGAGTATATGGAGTGGTGTGTTGATGGTTAACGTTGGGGCGGGGGCATATGCTCACATAGCCATCCCGGCCTCCCTACGCGATTATTCAGCCAGCAGTCGTTGTACCTGTTGCAGCGTTGCCACACTGTTGCTGATCCGAATGGCGCGTCGGTATTGTGGCCTAGGTTGTCGGCGTCGTGTCAGTGCTCCAGTCCGTTGGTTTCATTGGCAGGACCTTGGAGGAGACTTGTCGTCGGTGTCGTATCGATCAAGTGGTATGGTGGGTAAGCACCAAAGCATCCCCTGCGGGTCGGGGGATAAGAATAACCCGCGGTAGGCATGCCTGTCGTACGAGGCGACTAAAATCTAAGTTTATATCACTTTAAATGTACTATACATGCACTTAAAGCGAGGCATTGTAGTTCAAGCTACAAACGCCACCAGTCGAGATGAATGGGTAACTCAACTGGAACTAGCCTTCGGGCTACAAGGTCTTACCGGAGACTTTAATCTGGTGCCACGGGGAGCAGGGGCCCGGTGGAGTTGCGGGTTCTACTTGCAGCTCCATCCTGCTCATTGCGGTAGGCCCTTCGGTGAGTATCGTTGTGGCTGTGGTTTAAAACCTGAATGCGGGTAGAACTGTCTGGGGCGGTACAGTTCAAATGTGTAGTTGCATTGCAACCGGGTGCCCGCCCCATAGAAAGGCAGAGGTTTTGGGTAGGCCTCGAACCCCACCAAGGTGGTTATTGTGCCATTCCACAATGCCGATCGGTACCGTTGTTTTAGCGAAAGCTATTATTAACGGGGCGCTGATCGACGCATTGTATTGATCCGTTGTGTTTTTGAACACCGTGGAGTCGAGCTGTCAACGGCAGGTACCCACGTAAATCACTTCGTATTCTGTACCGTTGTAGCGGTTGTATAGTTCTAAAAATCCCACAGTGTTGCTAACAGTGAGGCCACCGATGGTTATGCTGGTAGTGGTCAGTTCCTACAACAGCCGGTTCTGCGGTACCGGAATTGACCCAGATTTTTATTATCGGCCAAGAGCTGTTTTACGAGTATGCAACCCTGTTTGGATCAGTAAGTAGAAAACATAATTTGTCATCAACAGAGCAACTCCTAGCAACAGGACTGTTCTATATCCTCCTGATCTGTGTTGGTATTGAGTCCAATCCAAGCCAGGATAAATTTTTCTGCTGCATATGCGCTAAAAGGCTCCATCCAAACTCCACCTCGGTTAGGTATAACACATGTAATGGATGGAGCTACAAATACAAGTTATGTGGCCCCATGCTACCAATGCACCACAGCAGAAAATGCCTCTTCGGCCGTGCTAACATCACCTAGTTCGCGCACTGCGCCACCTCTCCAGACGAGTGGACAACAAAGGACCTCAACGGTCTCCTGGAGCTCAACTAAACGGCATGACTCCTATCCTATCTTACCTCTCCCCCAACCCTCTTCCCGCTCCAACCCCCGTGCGAGAACCACAAGGAAACTCCTGATTCCTCGCAACATCTATTCCGTGTGCTAGACCGCAATATGGCTCGTGTCATTTCCCGACGTGTTCCGGCCTACGCACCACGCGTGAGTGGAGTGGGTCGTACGTTGTCCCTTGCTGGAGGAGTCTGCCCCGCAACAGCCTTTAATGATGAACACCACAGCGCGACGATCGTTTTCGTAGGTACGACAGCTGCAACAAACACCACCTACATATCATTCTCTCACTCCCATGACCACGACACCCTTACCGCGACGCATGACCATTCTACAACATAACTGCAACGGACTGTCGAGAAAGATCGAGGAGATAGTTGATTACATGAGCCGGGAAGGCATATCAATACCGGCGGTCGAAGAAACCACGCTAAGCAGCCGCTCAGATCTAAGATGTGCTGGTTTCAACGTAATACGCAAAGATCACGAACGAGATAGTGGTGTTGACCTTGCCTTGTTCTTATACAACACAGATAAGACGATTCGACGAAGATGTCGATCGCAGGGATACTCCCCTAGAATGTCAGCGCATAGCTATCCGGTCAGGCGATGTCGAGCGCGAGATATTTAATATATACATCCCGCCAGTTACACGTTGCTCTATAGGATACCACCCGAACATAAGTGTGCTACTTCGTGGTAAGAACCGGTTAGTATTGGGTGACTTTAACGCGCATCGCGATCTTTGGCATTCCAGCCTGTCAAATTGTTGTAGAGGGATGGGGCTGGCGGATCAGATAGACGATTCGAGATTCTGCGCAATGAACGACGAAGCCCTCGCCAGAATTATAGGCCCCTGTAATAGCTCGCCCAACATTACAATTGCTAGCGGTGGCCTGATAAAAAGAGCAACCCGCCGATCTATACGAAATATCGAAAAACCCTCGACATATTTTATTTCTGTGGACAATCGCTCCTTCGTTAACTTTAACACGCGACGGGTTCACAGAATTCACCGAAAACGCTTTCACAGCACTACCCATTCGTACGGACGTATTCGTTGGCAAACGTCGATTCCGCAAGCGGATCACTTCTGTTGCCGCCCGTTTCATTCCCGCTCGACGAATTGCGGAAATCCTCCCTAATTTTCCAACCGAAGCAGTTTTAGCAAACGGGCGCGACAACTTGTTTCCACTTGTTTTCACCAACGAGGATGTTCAAGGTTAGATCAACAGATCAAAATTGTCCAAATCTACTCGATACCCGATGTGTGGAAAATCTGAAGAGTAGTCCCACTACTGAAACCCGGGAAACCAGGCAACCTAGATCTTATGGTTCGATAACTCTCCCTTCCCCAGTAGTGAAGACACTCGAAGTTTTGCTACTCCCCACTTTTTCTCACCCCCTGAGCTTAGCAAAGCACCAACACGGTTTTCGAAAAATGCGCAGAATCACCACAGCACTTATCGTCATAAACGCCCAGATAGCTCGTGGTCTAAATCACCCTATGAGAGGACCATCCTAGTAGCCTTAGACTTGTTAAAATCATTTCACATAGTCAATCATACATCGTTACTAGAAGACATTGAGCAAACCACACTCCCTCTAGGGCTGAAGAGAGACTATGAACTGTCTGTCTGATTTAGCGGTCGTCAATAGTCCATATTATTACGAGGTCAACAATCTAAACTAACAAGAATTAAAAAAAAGGGTTCCGCAAGGTGGTGTCCTCTCCCCACAATTTTTTGTTTACTAAATATATCTCGAGATTTCCTCAACCACCAGAGGGAGTCTCCGTGACTTCTTACGCAGACGATTTTGACGTCGGGCGATGGAATCGATGGCATGTGTTTGAAAGTGAACTCCTATTTTTCTTCCTCACTGCGAGGTGCCTAACGCACTCCCCTGCCAAATCCACAGCGACCATTTTTACCAACTGGACGAAGGAATACAAACTAGGTCTCAACAGTTTTGTCGATGACGTCAAAATTCCAACAGTGAACAACCCTAAAATACTGGTTGTCACATTTGACAGTTTGTATTCCTTCACTCCGCATACGACTCCATTGTTACCATGGTACTGAGCCACACCAAAGTCCTCAAGTCACTAGTCGGCAGCATCGGGGGCAAGGACAGAGAAACGTTGTTAGCAACCTACAAGGTAATCGGCCTGTCGATCGGAAATTAGGCTGCTACAATATGGTCGACTGGATGCAGCAGAACGTAGCTGAGGAAGATACAAGCTTGTCAGAACACCGTACTCCGGATAATCACGGATCACGATCCAACCGCCACCCATTGCAGAACAAGAGCTCGTGTTGCCGCGCGGAACTAGAGTGACCCTTGCGCAACTTCGTTCTTAATATTGTAGCAGGTTAAACTCCTACCTATCCAGAATTGACCCCGCCATAGCTAATCTATGTTGTGCATGCAACAAGTCCCCGCATGATTCTAACCACCTCTTTGCATGCCCCCTGAAACCAACCCACTTAACACCCCTTTCTTTTTAGTTCGACCCTGTCGAAACAGCTCGTTTCCTTTACGTGCCGTTAAGCGAACTCGGGTAGCCACAGGGCGCAGCACATTGCCAGCCGAACGGATTCTTGCATTGGGGTTGGTACATCTACGTGTAGAATTGGATATGGAGATTTCTGCTAGGGGTTAGTAATTTTATATAACAAGAATGGTCGTGAATGAACTTCATGTTCTAGTTTCGTTTGAATTCGTTTTTAATTTGTTTTAGATTTGTTTTACGTTTTTCGGTTCATTACTATGATTACTTGCTATTTATATTTTCGATATTATCGGCGGTTAGAAGAAAGCATAATTTAAAGTGCAGTCTTGTTAGCGATACGGTACTTTGGCGGAGATCAACTATTCGGATATGACCGTCAGAATCGTATTGTAGCTTTCTTTGTAGGTACTTCTAATGGAGGTCATTTAAATACTTTTCTTCCCAAACGTGAGTGAAATCATGATGAAGAATTTTAATTCTTTCCCGACGGTTTAATAGAAAGAGTAATTTACTAAATTCGTCATAATTAAATTTATAGGAGCTAGGTACTTTTTTGAAATAGGATTTAGAGCTTTTTACAGCTGATTCCCATAAATCACGCATTTGGGGAGCGCTTTGGGGATGAATTGCTATTTAATCCCTTGGGGAGCTTACCTTTTTATTATTTCAGGTGAGACCTTTTTAATGAATTCCAAGAACTGTTGTCGAACTGTCAGTCGCTCTTTGGGCTCTAATAAATGTTTTGTCATTATTACTCATTCTTTTTGACAAATGCCGCGAGCCTCCGACGTCAGATTTGTGCACAGCTTGAGATCTACTGGTTTTGTCGTAAAACAAATAAGGATTGTCCTATAGCCTTTCAAAAGGGTGGGAGACCTTAGCATTGACGCCTTATATGAAAAGACTCAGCAAAATCGACACTTGTTATGGCGAAGGGTTAAGGTGAACGCATTTACTGTGTATGGATCGTGCGAGCTTTGCACATGAATACTACCTTTATTTGGGGTTTAAAGCATGGGATATGAAACTCTTACCGGACTATTTATTGCATTAGGCGATGCTCGGCGTGTAGCATTAGAAAGTGAATATAATTAAGGTATAGTGTAAAAAAAGGGGAATTTCTCTGTCCAGGATGGAATTGACAAGCCAAATAATCTCACGGAGTGGACCTTTCGTGTCCAGAAATGGGTTTAGTACTAAGAGTGAGAGCTATTTTTGTCAATCGGCTTTGATTCTGTTAGCAATGAGATCTCATGGTTGAAGTTCCACCGCCAAAAAGTTGTTAAATTTTTTTAATTTTTGGAACTATAATACTGTATGACTACACGTAATGGTTTTGTAACTAATGTGGTCTTGTAACTGTAAGTGGTCTTACCGATTATTAAACAACAATAAGTCTCTGCAATGTCTTTAATTAATTTCTTGTGAAAATTGGGGCCAAACATATTTTTAATAATTCCTGAATTCTTCGTGCGGTGTATTGCAAAACCGCTTGCTTTGTCATCACCAAACTGATTGTTGCAAATTTTTGTTAAATAATCCGTGTTTTGGAAAGTGTAGTGCACTAAAATGAACAATGTTAAATTTCCCTATGACTTTTGCTTTTAATTTGCAATTTTTGGCGCTATTTCAGTATTTAATTTTGGTTGACAGCATCGATTATCACTAAATGGGCTTACGGCACGGATGTGCTTCCTTCTCGCAGCATGGCGTACAGATCTGAATATCTGGCATAAATCTCGCGTTTACAATAAAAACAGCTGACTTTGCTTGTATCGTTTCCATGGACGTACTGAACGACGTACTTCAAACTGAAACAAAGTACTGAAATTCAAAATAGTGAAAACACAAACTTTTTTTTTTTTGTATATAAACAAAAGTAGTCCTCTTTTATGCGCTTCTTCAAATAATATTTCTATTGAAATACCTAAAATAATCAACCAATTTATGCTAATTTAATTAGAAAATAAATAAATAAATAAGTTGCCTTCATTCACTTTCAATACGTGTATAATTTAGGGGGAACAAGAACCTGGGTTGCAACATGAGCTCTTTGTCAAGCAAGTGCTTTACATTTGTGGATTTTCATACATCTTGACACAGAGTATAATAGTTCTGTTCACTTAACGGTTGTTTCTAACAGCAAAAGCTAATTCATATAGACATAGAGTTATATATATATGTATATAAATGGTCAGGATGACGAGACAAATGAGTTTCTGGTGACTCTTTGCTCGACCGCCCGTCTATCTTTCCGCGCAAGCAAATATTAAGATATCGTGATAAAACTTGGTACCATAAGAAAGTTGATATACCACATTGGCGAAATTAGCTGGCGAATTAACTTTTTAAAAATTGGGTGCGGCCCCCGAGACAGGTTTAATGGACATATCTTACAAACCACTGAAGCTATGTCCAACAAACTTGCTGAAAATAAGTCTTTTGAGTACCTCCTTATACACTGGGAAGATAAGTGACATCGGATTAAAATCAGACCACTAAAAGTCTCTTCAAAATTATATGAGAATATTTCGGCTGGTATTATGTCAGTCGAAAATAAAAATTATATCTGTTGTATACTATCCCACATCACTAATATCATGAATATAGTTGATTTGCTTTACTCAAATTGACTTAATATGAATATGACTTAAGGCAAAAGTTAATATGATGCCAAATATGATTGCAATCCATTTAAATTTTGATCGAATAATAAATGTTGAATTCTTATATAACATTTTTTAATACAAACTTTTTTCATCGCCTCAAAGTATTTCCCCGCCTTTGATACTTGTAAATTGGGAGAATATGAAACGTTTGGTTACACCCGAACTTAGCGCTTCCTTATTGTCACAAATACAGTCACTCCACGGTTTTAAATATTTCAAATTATTTCATGTTATTAACTATCTTTTAGGTAAAAAACAGTAATAAAACGGGCACTAGGCACTTAACCCAGCACAATGTCTTTACGCTTTTATTGAGGTGTCGGCGAAACCATGTATTTGGCATTGGCGCTGTACTTTATGTTTACGGACCGAGGAATACTAATTGAGCTTCATTAGGTTGACTTTACAATTCTACAAGCTAGTGCCGAGGCAATCTAGCTTTGAAGCAAAAGCTCTTCTAATAAGATTTTTGCTTTGGTAACTAGTGAGGCTAATAATCCGAGAGGATCAAAAAGGCTAACAGAGACTGACAACATGTTTCGTTTGGAGATTCGTAGATTATTAAGATTGATATTAGGTGTAGAGGCACAATGGAATTTACTCACCTAATCTAACTTTCAGATCTAACAGTATCAAAAAGGTGGGCAGAGACTGAAAATATGTTTTGTTTGGCTCGCAGATGATTAAAATTGGTAAGCAAAACAAATCGAAACATATCCACCTGCGGAAATTAATGGACTCTTGGTGTGTTAGTTGATACTTAAGCTTAGAGCATATATTTTAGAATTTTTGAGCATTGAAGCTGAATGACTTTTCAGTGCAATTACTGACGATAAATTTAAGGTGATGCGAAAACCAATTTGTTAATGTGAATACGGCCGAGTTTATATATTAATTACCGCACTTCTTAAAAGATTTGGATACTCAGAATTTTTAGATCCTGTTAATAAGTCATCAACATAAATTTTTATTTTAATGTCAAAAGAGTTGAGTGGATATTTAATTCTATTCTAATCACTGAGCCTTAGTAAACACCGTATTGCAAGAAATGGCGCATGCTCAGTGTAAGTGACAATGTTAAGTTTAAATTTTTGTATTTGCTCTGACGGATGCTCTATACACATAGTTAGCTGAGAATTTCTGTCCTCTTCGTGCATAATTATTTGGCGGTAGTTTTCAGTAATATCCAACGATAATGCGTACATATGTAAGCAATAACGAAGAGCGGTAATGTATGTCAGCTATAAAGGACATTCTGACATGAAGCCTTCCAGATGACAAAATTTGACTTGCATTTTTCATACTATTTTTGATTTGTTGTGAATTTGATTACATTAGTTCCTGAACGCTGTTCTTCCAGTTCCTAAAATCTGGACTTCCAGTTCCTAGAATCTGAAATAGTCTGCTGAATTTATTGACGTTAAGTCTTTATCAATACTTACTTTGAGAGCTCCTGGGCACTCGAAACAGTGCTTACATGGCGGCCGTATTCGATGATTTCCATTATTTTATCGATATTTCCGATAATTGATCTTCCAGAGCGTCGTGCATCTTCGACATTAAATTACCCGAAAGGAATCTACGAAACTAAAATTTCACATAAACAATACTGGGCTATTTTTCAAAGTCACAAAATACCTCTTACCTTTCTAACGCCATGTAACGTACTTACCGCACTTACACAACCAGAGATACGTATTACTTAAGTCAACTATTGGAAAAAAAACCGATGAAAAATTAAATAAAATTCACAATAGAAGATTTTTCTATAGCGTTGGTTGATTAGGACCACTTTGAATTCGACCAACTAAATATATTAAAAAAGGTTTCTGCAATTCAATGTTGTGCAGAACTTTCCAGGCATTAATATTAATGTAATGTAATGTCAGAATGATTTGAGTAGATACATCTCATTATCCAGAATTCCGCCGAAATTCGTAATTGTTTATTACTAAATAAATTTCAACTACAGAGAAACTCGAACTGAACTTCAACTACAACGAAATCATTCATATCAGGTGAAATAAAGAAGTCCAAACACAGACTACATTGGAATCCACAAACAGGTCAGTTCCATTCCAAAATTAATTTGAAAAAAACAAGAAATATAACAACAAGAAGTATTCTTTCCTAAGTTGCGCTAATATTTCACCCATTGGGCTGGATTTTACCCATAATTATAGACGCAAAGTTATGCAGTCAGAAGCTTTGGACTCTTCAATCCAGCTGGATTGGATCAGAAAGCCTGCAAAAGGAATGAATGCACTTTATAGAAAACGTGTGGACTCCACGATGTATAGAAACTCATGTGGATTCTAAAATTCAATTGGATGACTTCTGCGACGCCTCGGAAAAGGCCTGTGCATCCATGATATACATAAAAAAGGCGATAAGGTTAAACTTTTAATATCAGAAACAAAAGTAAATTCGCTTAAAAATCAGAAAACACTACCCCGGAAAATTGGGTCTGTACATCACATTTATTGACGAGGTTAATCAACAAAGGATCGATATCATTTCCTTTAGCCATACAATGTGTGCATGGAGTGATTCAACTATAATCCTGGGAAGGCTTCAAAATTCCAGAAACTAAATAAAGAAGCACAAAAATGCTTGTTTAACGAAGGAATGACAAAAATTACGAAAATATATTTACAAAGTTCTCACTGGGTTACTTTACTTCTGTGCTCACTCATGCCAACCATATGTCTGTGACCTATTCTATGAGTTAATAAAATACCATATATGAATGTAATGCTAAATTTTTCTACTCTCGCCCCATGTTGCTACCGATTGCTTGTAACACCTAAAACTAATCGAGATATATAGAAAGTTATGTTTTGTTATTGTACTAGTTCTCCCAAAAATTTTGCCGGATTAATAAATTCCGTCCGGTTACTTTAATTAGTGCACCAACTATTTCCGAAGAAGACGACTTACTTCATTTAAATAAGTCAAAGTTATTTCTTACTTATGGCCCTGACATGATACTATCATGCTTTAAAAATTGTGCCAAATTTATCTACTTGATAAAAACCATTGATAAAAATATTTAATTTTTCTCTTAAACAAGGTATATTTCTTTCAATATGGAAATAGTCAATTATAGTCCCTTTGCATAAGAGTGGATTTAGATCTTCCAAATCATTATCAAATTATGCAAATGCATAAAATGAATTGCAAAAATGTCGACAATACCTAAACTTTTTGAAGCTATTATTAGAAAATTATATTATTATAAAATTATATTAGCTATTATTAGAGAAAGAATTTGTCTTAGATTCCGAAACTTTGGCGAGTATTGATTGTGGGTGGAGACATATAATGCAATGCAATTAATATAATGGAAATCCTACTTCAGAATTTTGGATTCAAGTTGAGATGTATAAAGACTCAGTTGGCCTGAATCCTTTTGGAATTTTGTATTCCCTTTGTATTCTTAAAAAAAAAAATAGAGCGAAGCGTTTAGCGTTCGTCATTGAGTACAGAAACAAGCCTCTATCATTTTGGGAATCAGTTCTGTGGTCTGATGAAACAATATACTGAATTTTCAGAATAAAAGGAAGGGAATTGGTATGGAGAAAATCTGGCACAGCCTTGGATGTCCACAATCTGTCTTCGACAATGAAACAGGGTGGCGGTGGAGATTCGCTGTGGGGATTTATGTTGGCAAGCGGAATAGGGGAAATAGAATATATTGATTTCATAATGAATAAGTTTGATTACTTAAATATGTTAAAGCGAAAAATTAAAGAAAGTGCTACAAAATTTTGGTTGTCTGGGATTTTTACTTTCAACGAAGTTGTTACATACACCTCCACAAGCACCTGTACTCAGCCCCATACAGCACCTGTGGGCTCTATTAGAACGCAAAATTCACACTCATACCATTACCAACAAGGAGATTCTGAAAAATGTCATCTTGGAAGAATGGTCCAAAATATCCGCGGAAGAGACAACGAAACTTGTGCACTCCATGCTTAAGAGGCTTTCTGAAGTTCTAAAACGCCGGAGTTGTTCCACCAGTTATTAATTATTTTTATTTATCTTGATTTAAACATTTTTTATAATATGAGCGAAAACTTTTTCTGATACCTGATAAAAATGTGTCATATTTTATTTTTTATCAAATGAAATATAGATTAAAGGCATTTTGTGCTATCTCTTAATGCCAATATTTGAATGCACAAGAAAAAATTAATTTGAAAGAGTTGCTTTGGTCTTATTTCATTTGAAAAGCATTTGCTGATTATATCTCCGCTTTTTCTTGCTAGTGTATATAAATGATCAGGCTGACGTAATGAGTTGAATTCCGCTGAACGTTTGTTCTTCTCTGAAAGCGATAACTTAAGTAAAGATATCTTTATGAAACCGGTATACCTGCTCTTTGGTGAGCGGAATCAGACCTTTGCCATGCCCACAAAATGCCGTTAAAGGGAAACCTATAAATTGCTATAACTAAGCTATATCAACCAAGCTAGCTCGGGACAGTGTGAAAATGGGTGACATCGGATAATAACTATACCCACTCCTCATATTAAGACGGCTTACTCAATAAATGCGTCCGAAGCATTCAATTTCACAACCGAGATGGTGCTCAAGGGCTTCGTAGGAATCCGTGTAAAACTTGGACAACGGGAGTCCTATATCTAAGGATCTGCTGTATGAATTTTAATCAAATTTGATGCATACATAATCCTGACAATCCATGTTACATAGTGAAAATCAATGACTACAACACGCCTACTTCCCATACATCACGGTACACAAATCGAGCAGCAACTCAGCTATCGAAACAAAAGTTTGTGCAAAGAGTGGACTTAGGGTATGTCGTTTTATGTCTGAAAATTGTCGAAATCGGAATATAACTTTTCAATCCCAAGAACTGAACAATCAACTGAAAATTTGGTCCCCAGTGCCTATGTCTGACTTTTTACAGAAAATGTTGGTCAATATATTATAGTATATTATTAGTATACTATTGAAATTTATAGAAAATCTTTTCCAGATAATAATATCCCTTGTGTCAAAAATGGGTAAAATCTGGTCAATACTTCCCTTAACCCCATATACTAATATAAACATTTTCGAACTTTCCATTGACTTTATACTTTATAAATCGGCCAATATGTGACTTATCTTAATGATATTCAAAGAGCGTCTCTTTCATCTGCCAAAAATGGATTAAATCGGGTTAATACTACTAATATATCTAAGCCCAATATACCTAATATAAGAATTTCAAACTTCCGGTTGGCTTTATACCGTACATATCTGTCAATATGCAAGATATACAAAATTAAATGAACGCATAATCTTGAATATACATATGTTTGTTGGCGAAAATAAGTGAAATCGATCTAAAAACTATCCCAGCCCTCTTATACTACTGAGAGTGCTGAGAAGCGGCATAAAGTTTGTACGATTGGATTGGCACCGCCCACTTGTAGATGAAGTCTCATACCACAAGAACGCTTTAACAAATTTCAATCACGCAATCATGATTATATTATATTTGCATCCTTAAGTCACTTTGTGATTTGTGAAAATGGGTGAAATCGGATAACTGGCGTGGTAGCCAGTAACCTTTCATATGACACAGTTTTATTTTTAATCTGATTCTTTCACTTTAAAGTATATGTATAAATCAAGCATCAATTAAGATATTAAAATTAAACTTTGTTCAAATAGTACCCTCAAGATATGGCATCCCATGTGCAAACATGGTCCAAGTCGGAATATAACTTTTCAAACCTCGATGTACACAATAGGACCACGGTGCCTTCGGCTGACTCTTTACCGAAAATGTCGGTAAATCTGTGAAATATCGAAATGAAAATCGAGGATTATCTTCCTATGATAATAATGTGCTCTTGTGTCACAAATGGGAAAATCGGATAAATACTTCCCCCATCCCCCATATTACCAATATAAGGAACCTTCCGTTAGACTTTATACCATATATTTCTGTAAATATATGAGCCATCCCCGTTAAATCTAGAAAGCGTCTCTTTCTAATAACAGTGCGTCCTTATGCCTAAAATAGATGAAACCGAGTAAACACTTCCCCCAGCCCCCATATCCTAATATAAGAATCTCAAACTTCCAGTTGGCTTCGTACGGTATATATCAATATGTCTATAAGTATATATATATACATATATAAATATATATCTATCATATGTCAATATGTAAGATGTCTAAATAAAATTAAGTGACGTATTATATTGGATATATCACAGTTTAACGCCGAAAATGAATGAAATCGGATAATAACCACGCCTATCTCCCATACAAATATTATGTTGAAAACTACTGAAAGTGCATTAACTCGCTGAAGGAACACGTTAGAAACAATAAAACTCGCAGCAAATATGATACGGAATCCATATAAAGCATAGGAATCCATGTAAAGCTTTGGTGGCAGGAGTGGCACCGCCCACTTTTAGGAGATATCCCATATCTCAAGAATCCCTTAACCGATTTCAATAAAATTTCAATTATAATTTCAAAATATGGCACGTGACATTACATTTGGATTTTTATGTCACATTGTGAAAATGGACGAAATCGGATAAAAACCACGTCTACTTCTCATATAACACAATTTTCAGTTTCATCTGATCCTTTCACTTTAAAGTAGATAAATCGAGCACCAACCAAGATATGAAAATCAAGCTTTGCCCAGATAGTACTTTCAAAATATGCCATCTCATCCGTAAAAATAAACGAAATCGGATTATAACTTTTCAAACCACCAGATACCCAATATTAGAACCTCAATGCCTCTATCTGTCTTGTTATCGAAAATATCGGGAAATGTGATCAGTGAAGATCTTCCTTTATCCCAAAAATGCCCGGTATAAGAATTCCCGACTTTCCATCTGGCTTTAAACCGTTTATGTTGGTCAATAAGTGTGATATTTTAATGAAATTAAGTGGATATGTTTTCTTAAACACAATGTGATTTCGCGCTAAATATGAATGAAACCGGTCTAGACCATGGTCTAAGCTCCTTATTGCTAATGTAATGATTTTCTTTTCTCTGGTTTACTTTTTCTTCATGTATCTAATATTTTCAATTAAGCCTCTTTGGTTGAGTTGATATCGCATATATCACTTTTGAGTTAATATTGGTAGATTTTAATATAAATATCTGTGACACGAAGCAAAATATAACAATGAAAGCAGATGAGTCTATAACCTGTAATATAAGTTAATAAGATACCAAAAATGATTGCAATCCATTGACAATTTCGTCGAATAAGGAATGTTGAATTCTTCCGCAACATTTTTTAATATAAAGTTGTGCCAGCACCTGAAAGCACATCTCCGCCTCTCATCTTTCCATATTGCGTGAGTGTAAAATGTTCGGTTACACCCGAGCTTAGTCTTCTTTTCTTGTTTAATATAAAGTTTTAACAACACTTGAAAATACACGTTGAAATTTTACGCTAATTTTTAATGCAAAGTTTTGTCCACATCTGAAATTATGCCACCGGCTTTTATCTTTGAGAATTCTGAGAATATAAAATGTTCGGTACTCGGTACTATAACGCCCGAACTTAGCCCTTCCTTACTTGTTTTTATTTGATGTTTATGAGTTATGTAATTACCTTCTTTATTGTAATTATTTGGTTTTTTTGTATTTTGCTGCATATTTAGATATTCGAATATATTTAATAGTAATATCCAAATAACTACATTTTTTGTTTCTATTTATATTTAGATTGCTTATTTTATTAATTTTATTTTTTGCGTATTCTTTACTCAGTTTTTCAATACATTGTTAATAAAATTATTTTGTGAGAAATAAGTGTCTTGGTGTAAAAATATGTAAATATTTTGAAAATTTCATCATTTATGTTCGCTAAATGTAACCTTTCAATATCAGAATAGCCTGCTTTTAAGTAAAGTGTTGTTTTGTGCTTTTATTGAATTTTGTTTTTTACATTTTACTTGTAACGCATCACATTTTCCTTCAACCTTTAATTGTTCATTTCTCTATCATTTCTCATTAAAATTAACTAAATAAACAATTAAATTAATAAAAGTTAAACCATTGACTAACAATCGCAAAATCAACTAATACAAGGTGAAGATCACGCACAAACCTCACCACCCTCGCACGTTTGACCGGCAACGCAACCTCAAAGCGTTCTGTCTAGATCATCAATCGTGCATCAACCCTCCAAGTAGACGCGACCGTGGTACCACGCATAAGCTCACCTAACATGAACATAACAATTTATGAGTTTTATTGCTTGTCATTGCAGTTTAGTTCACAGCTATTGGCGTGACACATGACGCCTGAAATCACAATCTGGTCATGGTACCAGTTCCTAGGTCAATTTCTTTCTGATACGCCGTTGGGTGGCTCAAAACCGATCCAATTTTTTAATGTTATGCGACTGGTGGCTGGTACGGCGTTCTGCGAAAGAGTGCTCGTCTATCTGTGGGCCTCGTGTATACAATAAAAAGTTCAGGCTGCGATAGTCGTATCAAAGGGTGACTTAGGAAATAAAATCTCAATTGCAGACGCCATTGAAGACTCTATAAATGTTCGACAAAATAGTATAGCAGAAAATCAACCATCAATAACAAGTGCCTTCATGCCAGCGACGAGTCAACCATATTATAGGAAATACGAAAAGAAATCACTCAGTTAACGTAGAAGATGTAATCCATTAAATCGCAATTTTTCACCATTCGCAAAATTTGCGCAAGGAGTTTACGCACGCAAATGGGTTATATTGGTATCATTATAAGTTCGGCACCAACGCTCGAACGTGTAGGAAATCCTGCTCATGCAATAACTGGGAGAAAAGCGAATCGTCAACGAAGACTGAAACCCGCATCGGTAACTTATGTTATGTCGCTCACTTCTTGAAAATATTCGACGGGCTTTCCAAATATAATTTCATTATGGATACTGGAGCAGACGTCTCAGCAATCCCCAAAAACATTCAAAATAACAACATGAAGCCTTCGACGGTAAATTTGTTAGCGCCGAACGGTACCCCAATTACCATATATGAGGATGTTCTTCTTAAAACTGTTTTAGGCCCTGATCCTTTGGTAATTTCTCTTTACTGGCGTTAAACGCGGAATAATATGAGTCGACTTTATATGCCACTACAGGCTGTGAGTTAACTTAAAAAGATAACAATTAGTCGACAACTTAACTTCAGTGGCATCTATACGGCAATCTGTGTGTAGCAACAATTTATCCATTTAAACATTTCACGCGTCCTGCGCCTATGCAAGCCTACGAGTTTGGTGACATAACACGGTGTGCGCAACTTGGAAGGTCAGCAGTGTTGATCACATCGAAACTCGTGGTCCACTCATATCAGCACGACCGAGATGTCTTTCATCAGATAAGCTGGCAGCGGCAAAGACAGAATTCGATAGTCTAACAAAATTTCGATAGTCTAACAGACAGGATGAACTTGTCACACATATAGCGAGCCATTCAACTTTGCATTTCAAAAGATTTTCTTTCATCCCTAAATTCTTCTGCTTTTCTTTAAGAACGCAGCATGAGCGGACAGTTTCGCTACTATCATCTTAATATACAACTAATTAAATACACAAATCAATTAATAAAAGTTAAACCATTAACTAAATATATATTGTTCATTTAAAAAGAGCTCTACTGCACTATGTAAAATAGTGCATTTTATTATAGAAATAATAATATTCACTTATTAAATGCGTTCAGATATTTTTAATCTGTAATGTAGAGTCTAATATCTTGTGTTAAATATTTAATAATAGGATATGCTACTTTTGCATAATCCCTTATGAACCTGTGATAGTATTCAGTAATACCCAGAAATTGTCGGATTTCTTTTTGACTAGTTGGAAGTTTTATAGATTGAATAACTTCTTTAGGATTATTTTTGATCCTTTACCATAGCTGGTGCTATATTTGTATTGCATACAATAAATACTGCAATCTCTATTCAATATACCGAAATGAACATTAATTTCAACTGTTGATAGAAAGGTAATTGATAAATACATATCGATGCTTAAGAATACATTCGTATTTTTTGGCGATAAGAAACATAAATATTCGTAATGTGATATTTTTTTATGCCTAGCTTACAAAAATATCTTGGCAACAATTGCAGCCGTTTTGGCGCATATACATGGCATATATTTTGTAAGCTACTATGTATGTATGTTCGTCTGTCGAACTGTCTTTAGACACTAGAAGTAAATCGCCGATTATAATAGTGGGCGATTTTAATCTATGGTCGACTGTGCAAACCGTCGTGGGCGTCTAATCCTAAAATTCGTTTCATAATTCCATAATTGGCCTACTGTTTGCAAATGATGCACCTAGCAGACAGAACATGTCTATGTTCTATCTATCCTATTCTATGGACAGAGGCTATGTCAAATAGTGGTGATATGGCTATCATTGCTGAGGTTTCTTTCTCTCGAGGGAAACTTCTCGAAAACGAAGCAGGAAGCAAAAATAGTTACATTCCGACCTTTTTGAGATAGTCAGGAGTGCAACAAAGGCACCAGGCCATCTTTGTACCCGCATTACGAAAGGAACTGAGCGCAGCATGCAATGCAACTATGCGTGGGACAACAAATACGTATTTCTTCAATGTTTTCGCAAATTAAAAACCTCCCTTGGCGGCAGTCCTGGCAAGTTTAACGACACCCGTATCAGTCAGTCAGTCCTCCGCTAAATGGAAAGCTGTCAGCGAAGCGTCAGTTTTAATTAAGACAAAACTCAGACATATTTAGCAGATTAGGCGACAGTCTGTTCGTATAATAGAGAAGCTTCAAATATCTTGTCACTTCCATAAAGTAAAATTTAATCTGGCGGTTCCGTCGCAGAGGCCTGAATTTGAGTTTAGGTTAGGTTTAGTGAATTGACCCACCGCACTCCGGCTTTCGATGCTTTCCCCTACTATAAAAAAACATTTATAATGAAGTTAAGCAGTCATGTTTTCCGCTTTATTAATATTATTATTGACCACAATGTCTCTCTCTCTCTTCTCTACTCCATTGTTGACATCATCAATTGATATGTAAAATATCTTGGTGGCACCTAATGTAAATCTTATTTATAATCTGGTTTAGTGTCAAATTTGATAAATTCGGTCCAGGTAATCTACGTACAATAAATCATTTGCGCGCTTCTGTTTGCTTGCAATTTATTAAAAATTTTCTATATATAATAATAGTTACCTAAAACTAATCCAGATAGATATAGAGTTATATATATGACAATAGCATCAACTCCATTACTTTTCAATTAAATATGCAACCGTGCTTCTGACTTTCGTTTTGCATAGTCATTCGTCTTTCACATTTCGTATTGTATTAATTTTTGTTAAGCAAATAAATCTTCCCTTTTTTGGATTGTCCGCGTGGCAGAGAGCACGCGCCTTCTTAACAACTACAGGCGGACAAAAGTCTACATACACCGCTTGTATTTGTTGTGTAGAAAGTACAATCACTCTTCTGAAAAATGTAGGTATACAGTTTTATTTTAAATCCTTTTTTAATGACATATACTAAAAAAAATCCATTACCTAACTTAATATAAAAAGGTTATGGTGGAAAAACCCAAAAACGTCCTTGACAAAAGTCTACATACAAGACCGGTTTCTTAGCAGGTAGATCGATATTCTGTGTTGCTATAAGGATAAAGTACCGTTTTTTCACATTTTTTTCCTTTATTATGTAGTCTGATTTGCTAGTATTTAATTTAGTTGTGGTTTAATCACTTAAGCATCAACAATGGCTCCTCGAAAAGAAATTTCTATTGACGTAAGAAACCTTGTTATACAGCAAAGAAACAAATCTCATGGCGAAATTTCAAAAATTTCAAATTTAAGTCGTCCAACAGTACAGACCATAGTAAAAAACTATGAAAAAAATGGCTCCACCGAAAATAAGCCGCGAGTTGGCCGCCCGAAGAAACTGTCTCGAAGAGACATCAGCTTGATTCTCAAATAAGTGAACGATAATCCCAAAGTTACTGCTCCAAAATTAGCCGAAAACATAGCAAGCTCATCAAATAAGTCTGTCCATCCAAGAACAATTCGAAGAGCTCTGAACAATAACGGCTTCCACAGTAGAACACCTCGTAAAAAGCCTCTTATTTCTGAAAAGAATCGTAAACTTCGCTTAGAGTTCGCCAAAGCACATTTGGACAAGGGAATGGATTTTTAGCAAAAAGTTTTGTTTACAGACGAATCGAAGTTTAATATATTCGGCAGCGATGGAAGGGCAAAAGTTTGGAGAAAACAAAACACTGCACTAAATCCAAAAAATATAGTACCAACAGTAAAGCATGGTGGCGGCAACGTAATGGTTTGGGGAGCTGTTGCGGCATCTGGAGTTGGAAAGCTTGCTTTTATTGACGGTAATATGGATCGGTTTAAATACAAGGCATTATTGGAAGCTAATCTGAAGCCTTCGGTGGATAGTTTGGAGCTTGGTGCAGGCTGGATCTTTCAACAGGATAACGATCCAAAGCACACGCCCATATTGTCAAGGATTGGTTGCTTTATCACGCTCCAAAGCAACTACACACACCACCTCAAAGTCCAGATTTGAATGTTATTGAATATGTCTGGGAAATTTTAGAAAGAAAAATTAGAAAAAATCAGATTTCCAGCTCTGCAATACTCAAAGAACGCATTACTGAAGCTTGGAACAGTATTACTTCAGCAGAATTGACAAATTTAGTAGCTTCGATGCCACGACGGCTTCAGGCTGTTATTGATGCAAACGGTGGACCAACTAAATACTAAAAAATCAGATTACCTAATGTTAACCACAAAGTTTTCGCTCTAAGATAAGTTATGTATGTACTGTATGTAGACTTTTGTCAATCCTGAATTAACGTTTTTTTGTCATAGCTTTACTATTTTATGTTAAAAAATGGATTTTTTTTGTTTTTCATGATAAGTAAATATATTTGAAATAAACTGTATCATTAAATTTTCCAATAAACTTTTTTTACATTAAATCCAACGGAAATAGGGGGTGTATGTGGACTTTTGTCCGCCACAGTCAGTTATATTGGAATCCGTGGCAGTAATTTATAATGTAACAATTCTCAACGCCAACAGTGGTGTGGAAGTATTTCCACAAAATATCCTGCCACGGATACCACTACCAACAATATCTGAAGATAATATAGAGGTATACTTTTACTTGCTGGGCTTTTGATTCCAAGCTTAACTTGTTAGCTCCGACGCAACTAAAATCGAAGCCAAAATCATCACATGATCACAATGATCACAAATTTTTTTTTGGGCAAAAGCTCACCCAAATTATCGGCAGCGCTTGTATCATCAACCTGTTCCATATCAGCGTGCTCCTCGCTGCCCTCGTCCGCATCTTTAATGTCTTTACACTGCACCTTTCAGCCCCTGCAACTGCTTCTAGCGATTCACACTATTTCTACAATTCATCATGTCCTCGACCATCGCCCCGTCCTACATTGGGATCCGTGGTAGGCATCTACATATATATGAAATTAATCAGGATGACGGGATGAATTTCGTCTGTCAGTCCGTCACTCCATGTTAAATATAACTTGAGTAAAAATTTAGATACCTTGGCGAAACTTGGTATATGTATTCCTCGGTAATCTCAGGAGTTTGTAGGCGAGCAATCACGGGTCATTGCCACCACGACAAAATATCGTTAATCAAAAAGTTATAAAGCTTTATAACTAATCCACCAATTAAGCTACAAAATTCAAATTTGATAAAACGGATCACAGTGGGAAGGGGCATTTCTACTAAAAGTGCATTAACTCTCTAAAGAAGAACGTCAGAGGTACTTAATTTTACAGTAAAGATGGTACATGATATGTACCATCGGTACATATCGGTGCATGTGATATGTGAATAGGTGTAAAAATTGTACAACCGGCGTGGCGTTAGCCATTTTTAAGTCAACTAGCAACTACTCAACAGCTACTCTACCAATTTCAACCAAATGTGCTGTACAACATTAGAACTATAACCACGCCTACTTTTCATATAGCACTATTTGAAATTCCATAAAATTCTGTCAGTTTACAATAAGAAACTCAAAAATATATATCGAAATAAAGATTTGCACAGAGCTCTATCTAAAGATCTCTCCTCCAAAAATTGTCGAATATGAGAACCTCATTGCTTATAGCTGATTTTGTACAAAATACATTAGTCAGTCTGGGAGATCTTGAGCATCTTTCCCCAATAATAATGTGCATCGGTGCTAATAATAGATAAAATCGGTTCAGTGCTTTCCCTAACCTCAATATATATAATTTGAGGATTTCTAAACTGCCGGTCGACTTTCTACCGTATATATCAGACAATATATAGATATCTTAATCAAATTAAGTTAATGTATTTTTTATAAGTATATGCATTTTTGGAATAGAGAAGTATCTGCACTGATCAAATTAACTTTTCGTTATTGAAGTATATTAAGGAACATATTTTCACGCAATTTTGTGACGGTACTTACACAGTGACCGACTATCTCGGCATAAAGCCTGCTAGAATAGCGAAAATCATTATATGTAGTATACGGGAGCTGGGAGACCGATTTCACACATTTTCGCCATTCAACTATGGTATATCCGATATTACACCTTCACTTAATTGCTCACTTCACAAATCACTTAATTGACCTAAATATATGGTAAAAGGACTACCCAGAGGTTGAAAATGCGTATATTAGGTATATGGGGGCTAGGGGAAATGCTTACCCGATTTTATCCATTTTAAGCACATGGACACACTGTTATCAGAAAGAGGCGCTCTCTAAATTTCCTTGAGAAAACTCATATATTGACCGTTAAATATGGTATAAAATCTACAGGAATGTTGAAAATCTTATATTAGATATATGGAGGCTAGGTGAAGTATTTATCAAATTTTCCCCATTTTTGACACCACATCACATTATTATCGTGGAAAGATAATCCGCCAATTTCATTACGATATCTTACATATTTACCGTTATATATGGTATAAAGTCTACCGGATGGTTGAAAATCCTTATATTAGGTATATGGATGCTAGGGGAATAGAATCATAGAACAATAATCCTTCAATTTCATTACAATATCTTAGAGATTTCCCGATATTTTCGATAAAAAGTTAGATATTGGCACTCAGATCTATATATTTTCAGATACCCAATATATGGTAGCTTGAAAAGTCATAATCCGATTTCGACTATTTTTAGGCAAGAGATGGCATATGTTGAACGTACTATTCGTGAAGAGCTTTATTCTAATATTTTACTTGCTCATCGATTTATCTAATTTAAAGTGAAAGGATCAGATGAAACATAAAATCGTGTTATGTGAGAAGTAGGCGTATTTTTTCTCCGATTTCTCCAATTTTCACAATGTGAAATGAAAATGAAAATATAATGTTACGTACGAAACTTTGTTGAAATTGGTTAAGGTGTTCTTGAGATATGTGATTTCACCTAAAAGTGGGCCGTGCCACTCCCATTACCAATATTTTACAAGGATTCCTATTCAACCTTTCCGTATGATATTTGTTGGACGAATTTATGTTTCTGGCGTGTTACATCAGCGAGTTAACGCACTTTTAATAGTTTTCAACATAACCTTTGTATGGGAGATGACCGTGGTTATTATCCGATTTCACTCATAGTCTTAGTATGTGAGGAGATATTAGTGAAACTTGTTCGGAGCAAGTTTGATTGATATAGCTGTAACGGATTTGTATATTAAAACTCTTTGGGGGCGGGGCCATCCCCACTTTTACAAAAATTTTTGCTCGCAGATGGCCTGCCCTACTAGGACCCTCTATACCAAAAAACGCGTTTATATCTTAATTTGCTGCTTAATTTGAGCACTTTAAAGGTTTTCTATTAATGGCATTTGTGGACAGCCAGTTGGATTTCAACTCGTCTTTTCATCCTGATCATTTATATATACATATATATGTCTATATTTAACTCAATTAGTTTTAGGTGTTACAAACAACCCTTAGGTGAACCAAATTATTGGGTTGTTCGGAAAGTCATTTCGTTTTTTCCCGCCAGAGGACTTAATTACGTTTTTTCGAAACTAACTTCACACTTAAGCCCCATAACCATTATATGTCATGAGAGCTGATATTGCAAGGCTTGTGTGTGAAAAAGTTCTATTAATTCTACCCAGTAGTTTTTGGTTGGTGCCTTTTTAAATATGGAGAGCAATAAGCAGCATTTTCGTCATATTTTACTTTTTAACTTCAGAAAAGGTAAAAATGCTGTCCAAGCGAGAAAAAAATTGACGGATGTGTATGGAGAAGGCGTGTTAACAGTACGCCAGTGCCAGAACTGGTTTGCAAAATTTCGATCCGGCAATTTTGATGTCGAAGATGCACCACGGTCTGGAAGGCCGGTCGAAGCTGACAAAGATGCGATAAAGGCATTAGTTGATGCAAATCGGCGAATCACCACACGAGAGATCGGTGAGAGGTTAAATTTGTCGAATTCAACTGTTTATGGCCATTTGAAAGGCATGGACTTAACCTCGAAGCTCGATGTGTGGGTGCCCCATGTCCTTACCGAGCGAAATTTGTGTCGTCGTGTTGACGCGTGTGATTCGCTCCTCAAACGTCTAGAAAATGATCCATTTTTGAAGCGGATTATTACTGGGGACGAAAAATGGGTTGTATACAACAATGTTAAACGCAAGAGGTCATGGAGCAGAAAAGATGAACCGGCTCAAAGCGTGTCAAAAGCCAACATTCACCAAAAAAAGGTGATGCTCTCCGTTTGGTGGGATGTCAAAGGAATCGTTTTTTTTGAGCTTTTGCCGGACAATACAACGATTAATTCAGAAGTCTATTGTCATCAGCTGGACAAATTGAATGATTCACTTAAAGAGAAGAGGCCCGAATTAATCAACAGGAAGGGTGTAGTGTTCCACCAGGATAATGCGAGACCTCATACAAGTTTGGTCACTCGCCAAAAACTTTTACAGCTTGAATGGGACGTACTGCAACATCCACCATATTCTCCAGATCTGGCGCCTTCCGACTACTATTTGTTCCGGTCCCTGCAAAATTTTTTGGATGGCAAAACCTTTACCTCAAATGAAGATGTCAAAAACCACCTGGACGAGTTTTTTGCCAGCAAGGACCAAAACTTTTATGACAGGGGAATTATGTTACTGCCAGAAAGATGGCAAAAGGTGTTGGACCAGAATGGCCAATATATAATTTAATAAAATATTTATTCATTATACGAAAACTGTCTTTCATGTTCCCCAAAAAAAACGAAATGACTTTCCGAACAACCCAATAATATACTCTGTTCAACATGTTGCGAAAGTATAAAAATAGAAAAGGACCTGGGCATCGTATTTTGACTAAGGTTGCACGGATAGACACGTGTGGAAGTGAATGCTTCTTGTCGTTCTGATCATTTTTGTATACAACGCCTTATACCTATTGGTATATCTGTTGGAAATTACAGTTGGGTGAACAAAAAGATTATGTAAGGAGTAACACGTTGCGAGAGTATAAAAATAAAGTGTGGTTCCGCAAGTACTGCCGTACGTCCGTTTCATTCAATTCTTGTTAAATTATTGTTTACTCTTTGGAAAGATATATAGGTAAAGTAAAATCCCATCTGTTGTTGCTAAAGTCGAATTATTAGAAGAGGATTTAACTCATAAAATTTGGTGACATTCGGAATAAGTATTGTCAAGGCAAATAGAACTTACGTGGGACCACTGGCATGATTATGTGCTAGTATCTTAACCAGTATAAAACTCTTCTATTTTCTATATTCATAAAATATATAATATCTTATATAATATATAAGATATTAATTTAGTTTATAATCGAGCAAGAATATCTCAATGTTCATGTACCGAAATTTAAATTGATTTATAACATACAATAGATGGCTTAATATTATATCAAATTCGGTACGCACTGTTGGCGCTCGCGCACAGTAAAATCCATACAAAAAAATCATGTTTCATTAAAGTGACAAGTGCTATGGGTGCAATATTTTGGAATATATCTGAACCCAAACAGTGGGTGGAATTTTTTCGGTTACAGATAATTATATATATAGTCAACTGCTATAATTGTAGTAAAGGGACTCTAACGAAACTGAAATATTGTCGACAGAAGCCTGGCAATAGTACAGACAATTACCGCTCTGATAGAAATTTTCAGAATATAGCTACAAATATGAATAACTCAGTTATCAAATTCCGACGTGATTAGAATTCAATAATGAAATCTTTTGTGAAAACAAAGAAAAGAAACAGAATAAAGATATTATTTTTTTTTTATTATTTTTAATTAAAATGGAGAGTGAAGGAGAATAAATTATTGAGTTGTTTGTTAAAGAGGCTAATAACTTTCATTTTCGATTTTTGAAATATTATATTGTGATCTGGTTTGAAGAGACTCTTACTGGAAGCAAAACCTTGGATTAGCTATTACTTTTTCACCTTAATTTTAAATGCGATTTTATTTCCACACATCTTTTAAGGATTTTTATGGAACAAAATAATTCATACCGAAATCTTATGTAGTAAGCATCTGATATATTAGCATTATTTACTAAGCAAAATCCTCCGTTTTAAACTGATACAAACTTTGAAAAATGTTCAAAAGCCTTTGAAAAAATATCTACATGTAGAAATTTTTCTGGTTTGTTAGTGATTAGGTATTTATCACTAATATTCGATTCATTAAGCTTTTTAAAATAAATTACCAAAAGAAGTTTTTATTTCCTGTGTCGTCTGTTCCGTTGCTGCTTGAACAGCGCCACTCATTATGGTATGAATATCATTTTCGTCCATAGGCATCCTAATATTTTTATTAATTAGTTGCTTATTATAGGTTTTCCATTTTTCACTTCAGATGATGCACTTTTTCTCTATGCGGATATATTTCGCTTCTCCTCCGCAAGGATATGTTTCATTTTTCCTTTATGAGGGTATTGTGCGCTTTTTTTCTATGAAAACATTTTTCACTTTTCCTGTATTAGGATATTTTTAACTTTTCCTCTATGAGGTCACTTTTCATTTCTCCTCTATGATAATATTTTTCACTTTTCCTCAGGATATTTTTATGTGGCCCCATGTTGAACGTTGAATTAATTTGTCTCATTTAATTAATTAAACCTACTTATTTAATCGAAATGTAACTATGAAAAATATATACATAAACATTTTTTTTTAAACAAAACATTGATAAATGAATTATATTCTTATATAAGCAATTTACAGGTAAGGAGTTCAATTTTAACTTTACAATATTATAATTAATTACTTATACTACAAAATTATACATCTTTAAAACTATGTACTGCACTTTGCTAACGTAAAGAACTCTGAAAAAAAGGAAAGTGATAGAAAAAATAGTTAGAAAAGTATTTATTAAAATTTATTTATAATATTTGTATAGTTAATTGTGTTTCATGTAGGTAATATACATTATCACTAGGAGCTCTAAAACATTTTTTAATAGCAATTTCTTTACGAGTTCTGACGAGTATAAATGGTAAACACAAATTCTTTTCTTAATAGTACATATTCAACATTAACACTCCACGGCAAATTTTCAAAATCGAATGAAGACTTTTTGAAATAAAATTGTTTTTGTTAGTAGATATATATGAACGTGGTGGGTTCAAAAAATAACGGGAATATTTTTCGATTTTAATGGCATAGTGCATCGGCAATACGAAAAAATCGCCCGGATTTGTGGAAAAACAATTCATGGCTTTTGCTCAATTCTGCTCACACTTCGTTGCTTGTTCGTGAATTCTTGGCCAAAAACAATACTGTAACGATGCCCCAGCCTCCATATTCGTCAGATATGGCTCCGTGTGACTTTTTCCTATCTCGAAAAATAAAGAGAACCTAAAGGGCCATCCTTTTACAAGTATAGATGACATTAAAAGCGAACCGCTGAAAGAGCTATAGGCTATACCAAAAATCGAGTTTGAGAAGTGTTTCGACGATTGGAAGAAGCGCTGGTATAAGTGCATAATATTGAATGGAGACTATTTTGAAGGCGACAACATTAATGTAGGCGAATGAATAAATATTTTTTTCAAGAAACGAAAATTCCCGGTATTTTGTGAACACACCTTGTTCCTGCGGAGGATTCATATCATCTTGCATTGGAAATAACTATCGAAATCATAGGCAATTTACTTGATTGTCGTCGAACTTCTAGCTTTTGTTCTCGGGTTGACTTTGCATTATTCAACTTTAAAAAGTTCAATAATGAGCTTTCTAATCTACTACCGCAGACTACAATAGAAATATTGAACTTAGTGTCTCAAACTTCAATAAAACTAGTATGAATTTATTTGAACAGTATGTTCTAAACTTATTGTTACTAAAAAAGAAAAAGTTCAAATCCGCGGCTCTCCAAAGAGTTATAAAAATGAAACATAGAAGAACTCGCGCTTTTGAACCTAAAACAAAACGGTTTTACTTCTCGACTATGCAAAATATTCAGCATTGTGTTAACAGTATTCGGATTTAAACAAAAATATTATAATAATTACGAAAATAAATTAAGAAATAGCGTTTTATGTAGTCCGAAATTGTTTTATGGTTTCGTTAACTGCAAACGCAGTTTTTCTAAATTTCCGTCCGTTATGAAATATAAATGCAACATGTCATGTGACAGTTACATTATTTCCAAAATGTTTGCGCAGTTTTTTAAGTTAAATTACTGTACCAATTCTTCTAAAAATTTCCCTTGTCAGTATGAGTTCCGTCCGACTACTTTAATTAATGCTCTAACTATTTCCGAAGAAGACATCTTACTTCATTTGAATAAGTTCTTATTTTCTAAGTCTAGTCTAGTTCTAGTCTTCTTCTCTACATCTTTTCTCCACAGCCCAGATATGATACCATTAAGCTTCCATAAAAATTATGCCAAATATATTTATTTTCGTTTAACAAAGATATTTAATTTCGTTCTTAAACAACATATTTTTCTTTCAGTAAGGAAACAGTCGTTTATTACCCCTTCGCATAAGATTTTATTTGGGTAATCCATTGAACACTTTAGGGGAATTTCAAAAATATCCGCAATAACTAAACTTCTGGAGGTATTATCGCAGATCATATAACTATTTCGATTTCTCCATTGATGTCATATTCTAGCACTAAGAAAATCTACACTAACAAATTTGCTTGAATTTATGAACCATCAACCATCAACCGAATCAGAACGTTTTAAGGAGAATAAACATGCATGAGAATAAACAATAAACCGATGTTATATACATTGACTTTAGCAAAGCTTTCGTAAAGTAGATCCCTCAATTCTCGTCCAAAAACTTGATCTTATTGGTTTCCATCCAAGATTTCTTCATTGGATATCCTCATATCGCAATAATAGAACTCAACGAGTGATACTTAACGATACTCTTTCGGATTTAATTAATGTCTCTTCAGGTGTTACACGAGGTAGTCATCTTGGTCCGTTTCTGTTCTTGTTATTTATTAATAATATTTCTTCTCTTATATGTACCAAAAATTTTTGTTAAATGCCGACGATGTAAATCATATACTTCAATAGATGAAAGGTGTTTGGTGCAAACAGCTTGAACAATTTGGTTACTTGGTGTGATAGAAATTATTTGCCGCTTAATCATAAAAAATGCAAGACGATGTGTTTCTCCCGTGGATATGTGTTTACCTCTCTTAAGTAATAAAAAGTTATAAAATAGAGCAGGTATTTAGCTTTGTTGATTTCGGATTACTATGGACCATAAACTTAATTTCAGTCTTCAAGTTCATACAATGGTATTGAAAGATAAAGATGTTTTTGGTTTTGTTCAAAGATGGTCTAAAGAATTTAAAGATCCCTATGTTACGAAAAACATTTTTAAAACTTTGGTTGGGCCTATATTAGAATATGGCCTGTACTGTATACACCACAAGAACCCTGGTTACTAAATCCATTCTGACGAATTAGAGTCCGTTTAATTAGGGCATTTCCGATGGGATTCTAAATTATGCCTTCCTCTATACACAAGTCGTTTAAAACAACTAAATCTTCATACACTCGCTAGTCGTAGGGAAATGCTTGACATAATCTTCTTAGTGAAACTCATGATTGGATCAGTTTGTAGTTCTTCTTGTCCCGGAAGTTTAGATCCCTACTGTTGAAATCATGTAGATCAAATTTGAACTAAACGAAGCATTCCGCCCCGTATGTCAAGACTTTAATTCACCTTCCAGCATGTTTGATTTATCAGACTCCATTTTCAGCATTAAAATTACTATTTTATTTTTACTAAATAAATATGATCATATAAAATTAATTATAATTTATTCCAAAATCTCAGCTGTTGAAGTTTTTGTGTTTGTAGCTGAGCAGTTTGAAATCTCGACGTTTAAAATCTCTCTTACCTTTCATGTGTACCAGTGCTCCTGTTTTATTTAATTCTATGTACTAAGTATTCGACACAGTCTTGAAAGGCTAATAAGTCTTGAAAGACTAATAGGCGTTATCTAAAAAAACTTACATTTGCCGATATATGGTTTTAGGATATCATCTGTACATCTTTGAAAATTTTATGGAACATTTTTTAGGCCTAACGGCATACGAAGGAATTCGTATTTGGCTCCGTTTACTCTAAATGCTGTTTTTCCCCCTGTCAGATTCTTTGACGAGAATCTGATGGAAGCCTAATTAAAGCTAATTAAATAAATTTAAAGTAAAATTAAAAACTACTTTCGCTATTACCTAGATTCTGTAAAGCATGGGTTATCTTTCAGTAACTGTTTTAGCGTTTAGCTTTTGAAAATCTAAAACCATTGTGCGTTTAACAAGTTTCTTCGGTACTTTTTTTTAGCAACAGTCCAAATGGATGAGTTGTAAGGACTTTTACTAGGTTGGATTATTTCATTTTCCAGAAGTTTATTTATTTCTTTATTAATAAAGTTATTATCAGACATAGGGTATGGGTATTGCTTGGTCTAAATAAGACTCGTGGACTTCGTCCTAATGGTGGCTTGTACTGCGGTGTAACTCTCGTTTTATGCATTATTTTGTTGATTTCGATGCAGTATTTTTTATTATAAACCGTACAATTTATTCTCTGTACAGAGCCGCTTTCTGTCTTGGTTATATATTTATAACTGAGCTTGCACTCGAAGAGTTTGATCTCCGCTTTGATTGCTCTGAGGCCCTGTTCGCGCAGAAGCCTACCAAAATCTTCTAATGCCTCCGCTATTTATTATGTTTTTTTCGATTTTGTTACTTAGGTGCATTTTGTGCATATTAAACTTGCACGTTAGGTCTGTACCTTCGTAGTTCCTTTTGGTATCTCCAGTTATGTGGAGGTTACTGCTGTAATGTGCTGTACGCACTATGTTGGTTGATTTGCGGTACATCAAGTTGTAAGTTCAGGTTATCATGGTATATCATGATTGCGGTAGCGTAGGTGGTTTATTGTATGGTATATTAGCTGTTCAGGCCCGGTATAAATGTCCTGGCGGCTTCTTGGTTAGCATATTGTGGCATATCAGAGGGGTTTGCCGAAATCCTTATCTTAACTTTCGTCAGTGCAAGATTTAATACCTTGCTTATTGCACACTGGAATTCAGATAATATCTTTTTACCTTGATTTATTTTTTCATTTCTTTAGGTACGACATATAGAGTTCTTTGGTCCATATAACTGTAATCGAGGCGGTTTATTATGGAGTAAAAGTTGAACTTCATATAGTGGTTGGTTAAAATATTAGCTGCCTCTCCTTGAAAAGCACAGTAGAGGGTACCGTGCAGTATGCGAGTGTTACAGCATACTCTTCAATGTATTCCACGTCCATGTCCATGCGTCCATGCAGGTTTTCTCTATGATCTATATTGGTTCCTCTCGCTTGCGAAGTTGGCTACTGTTTTGAATATTTCCAAATTTATTTGTAATGCATCCGCAATACTTGGTAAACCATAAGTGACTGTATTATTTTTGAACTGCTTTCAAAGGAATTTACCTTTCGTTGGTTCTAAGACAGCATTGTACTTAGAGCAGTGATTTTTGCCACCAGGCTTGAAATCTCCCGTGAGGTCATTTCGGAGTCGATGGCAACTGGTGAACACAATTTTAATGTGATGTGATGTTCTTTGGTTTCAGGATGCACTGATCAAATTCCTTATTGCGTTGCTAAAATTTCTCTCTCTCTCGCTCTTTCAAACCCGGCGTTAATTTTTTAATATTAATATAGAGTTTTTTAAGACGCTCGAGGTTGCTGAGTCTGCTTTCTGTACTTCAAAAGCTGCAGTGATTTTTTGTAGTTGTTCTTTCTTCCAGACCGCGGAATTAAACATTTTATTTTATCCTTTCATTTGTAGGATAAAAGTCGGCTTAAATACCGGTTGAGCCACCAGCTAATATCATTGGTCGATATGAGTAAACAAGCATATTTGTTGCTACGTTGAATTTTTGCCTTTTATTGGTATTCCAACACTGATTACAGTGTGGTATTTTAGAACTATTTACACTATTTTTAGATAGTGTAACTATACGCAGGCAGTTGATATGCAGACGGCTTCCACCAAAATATATATTCTGTTGTTTTTATCTAATAACGCATGCACTGCTTCTCAGTTCCTGTGTGCATAATGCATAGTGCATTATGCGATAATGCATATTCTAACGGGTTTAAAGTTATTCGCATTTCTGCTTAATGTTATCTAGCGTACGTGACGTGAACTAGCGGGCCCCCTGTATAAAATAGGTAGGTTCGTGTATAAAGACTTGTTAAAGAGCGTGCCCAGAAATCCTTTCTCGAAAAATTCATCACCAAAAATTCATAACAGAGTCAATATTTATATTTCATTATCAGCGAAAATAAAGGATTGGCTGTAAAATATTAAAATTGCTCCAAAAATAGTATCGCTGCATAATTTTTGTGCGGCGAAGTTTCAAAGAGGTTTGAGTTTGCGGCAGTTTTTTTTTTTTTATACAAAGTTGCTTTGGTTGTTCAATTGTTCTATTTTAATTTTAGTAAAATACAACATATAAAATATAGGTATTTATAATGTAAGATAAATACGTTAGAAAATGGCGAAGCAGGACTAAAAATTGCTAATATATAATTCGTTTTCGTACTGCTTAAACGAAGCACACGAATTTGAGAAAGTGATATGAAATGGAAAGGCGAAAAATTTCCCCCCAACAAATTGCTCTATGTGAATGGAATGGTCAGTACCAAAGGAGAAGTTGTCAATAATTAGCAGCAAACGTTGCCTTGTTTGCGCACAATCTAATTTTTAAAACTACTACTACTGCTAACTAAACTGCTACTTTTAAAACTTTGTCTTGTTACACAAAGTATAAGATATATTCGTAAATTTAATGGACAGCACACAAAATACTTCCTTTTATTCATGGCAATATTAGTGGAATTCGAGAAATTTCATTTATTCTCGTATTTATAATGACTTATATCTGGCTCTGGAACTTTGAAAAAATTTTCCGTTCGTAGTCATCACGAAGAATTTCTTTTCTGCCTATTGGAACGAATCTTATGAATATGTATAATTTACAATAGACGGGAAATATTTTTTCGCACCTTGTTTTGAATTTTGCTAAAATTTTGGACTGTACCCTGTTACGCTAGTTTTATCCATTTGTGGTGCCGGGGACATTATTATCAGTAGGAGAAACTCTCTGAATTTCATAACGATTTCTTGCAGATTAACCGATGATTTCGATGAAAAGTCAGACATACGCTCTCCATATGTCTGTTATCTGTGTAAAGCTTCAGGAAGAAGCCTTTGGCTGTAGTCCGATTCCTCCGATTCGGTGAGAGGTGCTCACCTGTGAGACTCCCGTTTTAAAAATTTTACCGATTCACTCGCACCCTTTCCGTACCTCTTTACTGAAATGTTTCTGACGGGTTTATTCAGCTAGTTAAAACAGTTTTGGGGCTTTTAAACATAACCTTTCTTTTAGGGTAGGTGTGGTTATTATTCCATTTCACCAATTTTCACACCGTATGATGTAGTGCTCTCAGTTACATTTCGGTTTTCAGGTTAATTTTGCATATGTATTTTAACAACAAATTTCACACTACTTCTTTAGTAAACGTGTGTATTAATTTCGATTACCTATGATAAAAATATTGTAAAATGTGCCTTAGATTCACCCTATTATCCTCTGGTCCCAAACTAAAAAGAAAGAAAAAACCAACTAATCATCGGAAGAATAAATATTTCCTACTGTACCAACAACAATAAGAGAAAGTCCTAATTATTAAATTAAGTGTTAAGTTCAATTGTAACAAATAAGCCTATGAATAAATTTTATTGCTCTGTTAAATAGAGCTCTCTCTATGAAAAGGGCTCTATTGTTAAAAAAGTGACAAGAACAAAGCAACTCAAGGTATACAGTATAAAGATAGAGCGGCGGCTTTAACCCGCCACAAAAACAGTTATGTTGCATGGTGTAAAACAAAGGTAAGACCTCATTATCAAAGAGGAAATAATGGAAAATAAATAAATGAAAATAAATGTTCTTATCGCGAAGCAGCTTTTGAACTTTTCATCACCTTTATTTCACAGAGATCACAAATGACGATAAAATAAACCATTAAAGTAACCATGTCAAACACAACAAAAATAAATTATTCTCTACCAACAACAAGTACAGTCGATTACTTAACAATTTTAATTACGCTGCAACAATTGCACTTATTTCAAACTTGATCACCCTTCTCAGCAATACAGCCATCACTCTTTTACTCTCAGAAAATTCGCCCACAGAACAGATCATGCGAATTCTTTAATGGAATATGAGAATTCTATTCAACAGTAACCCAGATTTAAATCTATTTTTCAGTAAACTTTCTCCACATAATATTGCAGCACAGGAAACATACTTCCCTTCAAAAGAAATAGCATACACGTATATCACATATCCTCAAAAATATATAAACCAGTTCCAAAATCTACCTCAAAATTAGTCAAATAAACAAGGCATGTCTCTAGCAAAAGGGCATACAACACATCTACGCTGATGATGTTTTAATTTTCTCGGTTTAAAAGATTTGAACTGAGTTAAAATTCTTTTTACCAATACGAAAGTTTCTCCAAGCAAAAACTCAACTTTCCACATCTGTAGGTAAAGAAAATCCACCTCCCCCAACCCGTTTCAAGGGGTTACACTAATTTTTAATTAAAAAAAAATCAATAATAGAATGGTCCAAAGTAAAAATGTTAGATTAAGCTTACTCTCTAGACTAAATATTATTTTATAAAGTTTCTTACCTTAAAAGACTGTCACATCCATATGTCAACTGTTGTAAATATTTAGAAGCACTGATGATGTCAAAAATAAACTTCGGGTTCGCGAATTATGGCGACTGCGCTAAAACACACATCGCACTCATTCAAATGCCATACCATAATCCATATCTACTTCTACAACCAAAGAGGTGTTAACTGAAACAGGTCTACCTGACATTCTTCGTAGAACAAGATCCTCCAAAATGTCTCCAGTGCAAAAACCAGCTCCTGTTTGATCTAGTGAAATCACAACATTCAAAAAATAAGCTAACTACGATCATGAGATGCATACTCATAATCAATCAGTTCGATATAATATTGATACCTCCACTTATTAGGAATAATAAAGAATAATAATAATAATAATAATAATATAATCCATAATAAAGAAGTTACTCAAATGTCAAAAATCAACCACCAATGCTATTGCACCAATATTTCCAGATATTCAATGACACAGTAGAACCTTATAGATCAATAATAAGGGAAAATTAATCCATTCTTCCTCGTTCCTTCGTTTAGTTTATTCTTCACTATGGTTATCTGTGTACTACTAACATCCTGTTCTATACTTACAGTTGAAGTGGCTACGCCATTTGAGGTGGTTCTTTTCATAGCATAAACTGGAAACAAACATATCATAAGTAGTGAAAGCAAATTGACAATCAACACACTCTTGAGCGTAGCAAATAAGTAAACACAGTTTTAATCAGCAATTTAAGAGAAGTTTTATACAAACAAAACAGCAATATCAAAATGTCGCGGTTTCCTGGGCATACTGGCATAGGAGAAAACCATTTTGCAGACGAACGCGCTAACGAAGCAAGAAGAGATTTTATATGCATTTTATACGCAAACTTCACCATAAAAGATATTCATAAATTAGTTTTAACAGCTTGGGAGATATGTACATTAAACCTATTCAAGGGCGGGCTATACCCATTGTTCAAATCTTTTTAAAACCATATATGCCCCTAATAACTATGATTGTCTGTACCAGATTAAGGTTTTGTAGCTTCGTTTGTGCCTTGCTTTAGTGAGTTAGACGCATTAGTGAGAGCGAAAGTGGTTTAATTTTGTTCAGCTTTAACACCACCTTCCTCGAAGTGCAAAAGAACTCTTGTATCAAGTGTTTACAAAAATTATCGACGGACAAACGGTAATGGACGGACGAAGATATGCAGAATTCAAGTCATCATTATATTATGTAATTCTATGTATATCTATAACCACTAGGTTAGGTGCTGGCATAACTTTGTATTAAACAAGTACAAAAGGGCTAAGTTCGGGTGTAATCGAACATTTTATACTCTCGCAATGTGCAAGGATCCGAGGCGGGGAAATGTTTTCAGGTGTTGGCATAACTTTATATTAAAAAAAGTTGCGGAAGAATCTAACATTCATTATTCGAAGAAATTGTCAATGGATTGCAATCATATTTGGTATATTATTAACTCATATTACAGGTCAGATACTCATGTACTTTCGTTGCTATATTTTCGTTCGTGTCCGAGATATTTATATTAAAATCTACCAACTTATCTCATAAGTGACATATCCCATATAAGCTCAACCAAAGTGGCTGGATTGAAAATATTAGATACGTGAGGAAAAAGTAAACCAGAGAAAAGGAAATCATTATGTTAGGAATAAGCGGCTTAGACCATGGTCTAAAACCGATTTATTTCATATTTAGTGCGAAATCTCAGTGTGTTTAAGAAAGCATATCAAGTTTATTTCATTATAATATCACACATATTGACCAACATTCATTGTATGATCAGTACAAGGTCAACTAGATAGTTGAAAATAAGTTTTTCAATATACATATGTGGCATAGAGAAAGATCTAGACCGAAGTCATTTATTTTGGATATTAAATTCGGAAAACATATTCGCATGACTGAACCGGACGCACGAAAATAATTGTAATGATTTTAATTCATATTTTCTTACAATCTTTTCTTTAAGGCAACTCCTTCAATTATCAATATGTTATGTTATGTCATTATAACATATATAACTTATAACAAGTAAGAAAAGGCTAAGTTCGGGTGTAACCGAACATTTTATACTCTCGCAATGTGCATGGATCAGAGGCGGGGATATGCTTTCAGGTGCTGGCATAACTTTTTATTAAAAAATGTTGCGGAAGAATTCAACATTCATTATTCGACGAAATTGTCAATGGATTGCAATCATATTTGGTATCTTATTAACTTATATTGCGGGTCATAGACTCACGTACTTTCATTACTATACTTTGCTTTGTGTCAGAGATATTTATATTAAAATCTACCAAACTAACTTAAAAATGATATCACATTGTGTTTAAGAAAACATATCCGCTTAATTTCATTAAAATATCACACTTTTTGACCAACATAAACGGTTTAAAATCAGATGAAAAGTCGGGAATTCTTATATCGGGCGTTTTTGCGATAGAGGAAGATCTACACTGATCACGTTAACTCTTTTCTTTGTTCCAGTATATTAGGGAACATGCTTTAACGCAATTTTGTGAAGGTAACTCACACACTGACCGACATATTCGTCATAAAGTCTGCTAGAATAGCGAAATTCATTATATGTAGTATTTGGGAGCTGAGATAATTCGTAGACCGATTTGACACATTTTCGGCAGTAAACTATAGTATATCCGATATTACACGTTCACTTAATTTTGCTAATATATCTTACACATTGATCGAAATATATGGTATGAAGTCTAGAGTAAGGTTGAAAATCCGTATATTAAGTATATGCTGGCAAGGGGAAGTATTTATTCAATTTTATCCACTTTTGATGCAAAAGAAAATTATTATCATGGAGAAGGAATCCTCGAATTTCTTTGCGAATTCTCATATATTCACCGTTATATATGGTTTTAAGCCCCTAGAAGATTGAAAATACTTATCTTAGGTATATGGGGGCTAAGCGAAGTATTGACGTGATTTTATCCATTTTAAGCACATGGACACACTGTTATCAGGAAGAGACGCTCGCTGAATTCCATAGAGATAACTCATATAATGACCGTTACATATGGTATAAAGTCTACAGGAATGCTGAAAATCCTTATATTAGGTAATATGGGGGCTAGGGGAAGTAGTTACCCGATTTTCCCCATTTTTGACACCAGCGCACACTATTATCATGGAAAGATAAACTTCCAATTTCCTTACAATATCTTACAGATTTACCGATATTTTCGGTAAAAAGTGAGATAGAGGCACTGAGGTCCATATATTGAGTATATGTGGATTTGAAAAGTTATATTCCGATTTCGAATATTTTAACGCATTTGATGGAATATATTGAAGGGACAATTTGTGCAAAGTTTCATTCCAATATGTTAATTGCTGCTTGATTTCTATACTTTAAAGTCAAAGAATCAGATTAAATTTAAAATAGTATTATATGAGAAGCAGGCGTCGTTGCTATCCAATTTATCCCATTTGTGATTTTGTGGCGGGGCCACTCCCACGTTCAAAAAAATTTCAACCAAAAGCTTAGTGTGATTCCCTGTATCTATTTCGGTTTTATATCTTAATTGGGATCTTTGTTATAGTACTTTACAAGTTTTCGATTAACGAAATTTTATGGACGTGGCAATGGTGCGATTCCGCCCATCTGTAATAACAACCATCTCAGAGTACTAGGAAACACGTTTACCAAGTCTTATCAAGATATCTAAATTTTTACTCAAGTTATCGCTTGCGCGGACATATGGATTGACCGCCTAATATCCGGAATTCAACTCGTCTTGTCATCTTGATCAATTTGATATATATAACTCATATCTATATCGATTGCTTTTAGGTGTTACAAACAACCGTTAAGTGAACCAAACTATTATACACTGTGGTCACATTTTGCGACAGTACAAAGTATTGCATATCAGTTCAATATTCGTTAATACACAAAATAACGAATTCATTACCATCAAATCTGGTATCTTATTAATTTGTAGTGTAGGTCATTGACTCACTCAGTTTCTTTACTACCTTTTTCTTTCAATTAGAGACATTGTATTAAAATTAGTCTGACTAACACAAATCGCTATATACATTATTAGTGCTTTGTGAAGTTACTGGCCATCTGGAATACCAACCTCCTAAGAGTGCCAGGATACACCTGTGCCAAGTTTTATTAAGATATCGGGATATTTACTCAAGTTATCTCTTGCAACAGCAGAAGGATGGACGGACTGAAGTTAATCCGGCTGATCTTCCTGATAATTTTGTCACATACATATAACTATAAAATTGTCGTTGTGTTATAGTAATAGGTAGAAATGTGTAAAATTTCGCATATTATTTTATCATGATAATTCACTATATGACCGATTTATTCGCCATAAAGTGAGTTATGTAAGGGCTGGGATAATTCGAGGAGTGGTTTCAACAATTTTTGCCACTAAAGCACACAGTATCTAATATTATATACCCACTTAGTTTTGCTACGATATCTTACGTATTATCCAAAATAAAGTCAAGTAGATGTTTGAAAATCATTATATTAGGTATCATTTTCAGAGAAAGACACTGTCTGAATTTCATTAAGACATCTAACATACTGACGGATTTATACGGTATAATGGCACGCTATCATCAGGAAATGATTTTTCTTGAAATGAAATATGAGTAACATTATATACATCACAGACTCGTCGATATTTTCGGTAAAAAGGCAGTCTTAGGCACTGAGGTACGCATATTCGGTACCTGCAAATTTGAAAAGTTATGATCTGATTCTGACAATTTTTAGAAGTGAGACGGAATACTTTGAAGGTGCTGTATGTGTAAAGTTCTTGGTCTTCTCATTGGTGCTTGAATAATATTCTGTAGGAGGAAAGAAACAGAGGGAATTTAAAAATGTGATACTTGGGAAGTAGGCTTGAGTGTTGCCCGATTCCGCCTATTTTCACACTGTAACATAAAAAGACCAGGATGTTATAATAAAAATTTAGTTGACATAGGTGTAGTAGTTCCTGAGATAGAGGATTTCACCTAAAGGTACGCGGTCCCATTCCCATTGTCCAATTTTTGTCTCGATTCCTATGAAGTCTATAAGTACTGTTTTGGCTGTGGAATTTAATGCTTCTGACATGTTTCTTTAGCGAATTATCGTACTTTGAGTATTTTTCAAAGTAGTTGTATGTGGAGTGAGCGTTAAAATAATTCGATATCACCCATTTCACGCTGGCTGAGAAGGTGCCGGATGGATTTATCCTGATCAAATTTGTTGATATAGTTTTAGTAGCTTATGAGAAATATATATTAAGCCTATTAGGCGGCAGAGCTTTAGCACTTATTAAACATTTTTAAACCACAAATGCCACTCACTACTGTGATTCCCTGTACCAAATTTCATCTTAATTGGAAGCTTAGTTATATCACATTAGAGGTTTCCGATTAGCTCCAATTTGTGGACGCGCAATCGGTTCGAATCCACCCACCTGTGCCCACCCACCTGTATGTGAGTTATCTCTTTGAAATTCAGAGAGCTCCTCTTTCTGATAACAGTGTGTCCACGTGCTTGAAATGGATACAATCGGGTAACTCCTCCTCTAGCCCCATATACCCCCATATAAGCATTTTCAACGCCTGGGCAGGCTTTATACCAGATATTTTGGTTAATATGTAAGATATCTTAGCAAAATTAAGTGAACGTGTAATATTGGATATACTAGCAGACTTTATGAGGAATTATGTTGGTCGCTGTGTGATTTTCCTTCACAAAATTGTGTGGATATATGTCCCCTGTCCCCATAATGTACTTGAGTAATGAAAAAAGTTAATGTGATCAGTTCAGATATTTCTTTATTACAAACATGCGCGATATAAGGATTCCGGACTTTCTAGTTCACTTTAAACCGTTATGTTGGTCAATATGTATGATATTTGATTGAAATTAAGAGGATGTGTTTTCATGATGTGATATTATATATATCGTGATATGATATATGTGAGAAGGTAATGATTTCCTTTTCTCTGGTTGACTTTTTTCTCATGCATCTAAAGTATTTAATTAATCCAATTTTTTGTGTTTATGTCGCATATATCTTGTTTAAGTTAATTTGGTAGATTTTGATATAAGTAGCTTGGACACAAACCAAAATATAGTAATGAAACTTAGTAAGTGTACAACCTGTAATATGAATTAAGAAGATATCAAATATGTTTGTAATTCATTAGCGGTTTCGTCGAATAATGAATGTTGAATTCTTCCGCAACATTTTTTACCTGAAAGTATTTCCTGGCTTTGATCTTAGTACATTGCGAGAGTATAAAATGTTCGGTTACACCCGAACTTAGCCCTTCCTTACTTGTTAAATATAAGTTGTTGTGACAATTATGCTTATGAAGTGAAAACAAAAGCTATGGACTTGGAATGGTATGGAAAATATGTCTCTTAAAATAATCGACACTAACGTTTGATGGAATGTGCTGATCTATTGCATCGGTCATAATCTTATTCAGTATATCGAAATAAAAGTCATACATTTCTGGAGCCTTTCAGATACTATAAGGTTTAGTGTAAGAGGATAGTCCAGTCTTCAAGAAAGGCTGAATTTTCATAATGACCAGAGAAGTATTTCTCTCTTCCAGGTTTTATTTAACATATATTTGAGTGTATAGAAAAAAATTCATTTTAATATAAATTGGCGACTATTGGGCCATAATAAATTGCATAAATCTTTTTACTATCCTACCAATTTAACAATGTTTTTATGAAAACATGAAACATATGAAATGTAATTAAGTTGATGTATAAAATTCGATTTTCAGAAAATCGCAGACTGGCGTAACCTGTGAATGTTCTGTGTGAATGTGAAGTCACCACTTGGTAGACTTGTCATAGAGATGTGCTGCATTTTTACTTTTGTATATCAATCAAAAAAAAAAAATTTTTTCGGTAGCGCAAGAAAGTATACGACACATGCAATAATTTAAAATGTTATTATTTATTCACTGCCTGTTATTGAACAATTTTTTGTTAATATACCATGAGAATAAGTCCAGATTTGGACACTGATGTATTGGGTTATAGCGTTTATAAATCTAAATACATAATTTTAGTGGCAGCTATTGCCCCACATAAACTTAAAAAACTTGCCGTGGCAACTACGGCAGTTGTTGTTCCAGATATCCGTACTATAGTACCCATGCAAATGGAGAGAAAAAACTGCGCCAGAAATACCATGCTGCTAACAACGGCAATATCTGTACCCAAACCACGAGCATTGGAGCTTAAATTAGGTGTACCAGTACCATCAAGTTCAAACTGAAATGAAAGATGTAAGCAATAAATCTATATTAACAATCGTAGAAGAATATTTGAAATTCAAAAGAAACTAAATATTTTACACCCTACCTAATCTCTACAGTTAAGAGCTATTTAGGAATTTTACATATTTCTTTTACAGTTATTTATTTTACAAAAATTCAGATGAGAAATTCTTTAAAACTTTATTTCCTTATTTCACATTTACTTGTTAAGTTGCGAAGTTTAAGTTCATTGTATAAACAGAAAACACTTTTTAGAAATTATTCAATACTACCTACTCTTCCCTACCACAGTGAATCTATTTATCATAAAAATACTATTAAATCAATAACCCAAAAAAAAATAAAAATTTGTAACAAATATATAAAAGAATATAAAGTATAATCTCAAATAAAAACTTGCATAAATAATGTACAAATTTTAATGTTTGTGTTGTATTTATTTTTTTTTCCATTTTATATATTTCATAACATTCCCGGAAATTCCCGGAATTCATAACATTTTAAAACTCTTGCAAAATGTTGCACACAGTATAACATTTTTGTTCAGCTATCTAGTTTTTTGGCAAGATCTTAAAGTATTTGAGAAATATATAGGGCTATTTATATCCAAATGATCAGGATGCCTGTTTTTCCGTCTGCCCATGAAATCGACAACTTTAGTACCAATTGAGATATTTTGATCAAACTTCGTAAAAGTGTGTACTCTAAGGAGGTCGGTATTGCAGATGAGCTAACTCGAACCTTTGAGACGCCCATAAAATTACCGTTAATTCAGCATATTTAAAGTGATATTATTAAGTAAAAATCTTTGAATTAGGTACAGAGCACCATATAGAAAGGAGCATATCTGATTAAATTTTTTTTAAAATTGAACATAACCTCACTCGACTATAACAGTATACATATATCACACACCACATTTCTTCATTTCTTTCAAACATTTAACGATAAAGCGTGAAAATGGGTGAAATCGGGTGATATTGGATAATAACAAAACCCACTCCCTATAATTCTTATGTTGAAAACTATTGTGGGAACTGTCCAACGAAATACGTCAGAGTCATTAAATTTAAGGATAATAAGAGGATTGGTGTGCGTATCGTTGCCAAATTTGCACAATGGGATTGGCGCCGCCAAATTTTAGGTGAAACCTTATATTTTAACAACTTGAACTTGTTTAAAAAAATTTTGTACATAATATTATCTTCAAATCTTTAAATTACAGTTTGAAACTGGGTGAAAGCGGACTACAATCAAGTCTACTTCCCATATGATCCCATTTTAAACTTCATCAGATTCTTTCTTTTGGTAATGGATAAATCAAACATCGGAGAAGATTTGAAAAAAAAAAAACTAAATACAAACCTTTTCCAACTCCTCAATGCCGAATATGAGGACAATACTTATGGCCTATAGCTCACTTCCGAAACTATCGTTAAATTTTTGAGATATGTTGATGAACTTAAGTTTGCATACTTTCAGAAAAATGTGACTAGAAAAGGACTGGTGTTAAAAATGGATAAACTTGGTTAAGAACTTCCACTAGTTCCCGTTAAATGTGTAAAGGTGTGCATTAAGTGCAAATGTGATTTTAGACATATTTTAAGAAATCGGTCGATATGTTCCTCTAACCCTCATATACCCAATAAAATGATTTCCGTTCTTCTACTCGATTTTAATTGAGTGACCTTTTCGTCTAATGATGAAAGTTATATCATATGCAACATTTTATTATAAAGTTTGCTGACACCTGGAAATATATCCAGGTCTTACATTTTTACGAACTGCAAGAGTTCGGTAGCATGAAACCTTAGCCCTTCCATATTTGATTAACCTATTTCTATTTCGCTAAACCGGAAGGATTGAGTGTATTCAGATATTCCGTGAGGTAGTGTACAGAATTTTCACTATTAGTAACATCTTCATTTGTTATGCACATACTCTTAACTTCGACATCTAATATATCTAGAATAAAGTTATTGATTTCGTCAGTCTTACTTCTTGGCGAAATAAAAGCCCGCTGACATACCCAAGATCAAGGCACTTAAATAGTTCTTCGATTTTTGGGTAAATTGGTAATTTTAATTTTAAATTTATTTAAGCTATATTTTTCCCATTTAAAATATTTCTCGAATGAACGTTCTTAATGGGTAAGGAGGGAATGTTTGTTCAAAGACACAGTTTTTCTTATTCCTGGAAAAATGTGTTCTAAACTTGTTAATTTCATCGATTTCTTCAATGTGCGCTTAGTGAGTCCCAGACTATGAGAACTGCTTCTTTTAAAAATTCTGCCGGCAATTCATTCTTTCTAATGGAGCAAATCGTCTGTTATTGAAGGGAGAATGTAATTTGAAAGCCGAAAATGCAGTTCAACCATCCAAAAGTAATATTGCTGCAATTCCCGATGATACCATAGTTAATGCCACGTGACTACTTGATCTGGCATAAGCAAAAATAAGATTCATTCGAACGATTTTCCGCTACCATACGATTGCCCCTGTTGTGTTTTTATGCTCTCAGCAATCCTTCCATTGTATATATCATTAATTATTATTAATGTATTCTTTATTTGTTATCACACCCACACAATATTTCGGTGTCCGATTGTTCGCAATTGGTATGTGAGGATCGTAATACATATGGGTTCATTGAAAGTCTCTATATAACTCTATACTATAATGGGGAATGCAAAGGAACTGTTCCAGCTTAAGTATTTTCCAATGACCATGATTTTAAAAAATCCATGGTCTTGACATGCAGCTTGAAAGACTACACAATTTACAATTCTCAAGTTTTTGTACGAATTTGGGCCATGAACATTGTGCAGCAAGAGGCGTAAATTATAACATTTCCTTTGATTATGGTGCATATTGAACACTTTCATAATGACTGGTACTTTTTAAACCGCGGGGAGCCACGATTGGAGTTCCGCGCTTCCTTCTAGAAAATGCATAATTATTTTGAGGTATCACGTGCGGTAGGTGGGTGATGAAAGGGAGTTCTTTTGTAAACAACCAACGGTGCAGAATTCTAAATATGCCATTAATATTGTGTTTAGTCCAAACAATTACACCTCCGCATTAGTCTCATATACTCCGAAAGGTAATGGAGATGTAATGTAGAGGATAAACATTCTCCCCAAATTCGCTTGCCACTCTCTTTTAACAAGGACAACAGAAGTGAAAGAACAAAAAACCCCACGCAAGTCGAAGCGAAAACTTACAGAATTCAGAAATCACACCGATACCCGGGAGAATCCTCCCACAGTACGGTAATCAACACAGCATACAACCAACATAAATATAAGGAATTATATCGATACAACACCAAACAGGGTAATATGACTATAAGTTTACTAGCACTAAATTATACTCAATTATACCCAAATACAATTAACAAATTTGTTCCCACACACTCCCATACTTATAGATATACCAACTCGTAGGTGTACCCTTAAAAATATATTATAATCATAGTGAATTTATAACTTTGAACTAAAACGAAGTGTTTTTCTTTTAACCGGAATCGGTCCCGTTCGTCGACATAACCCGACATATCGTTTTTCTACTACTTTTATACTCTCGCAACATGTACCACACGATATAATAGATTTTTTCACCTAACGGTTCTTTGTAACATCTAAAACTTATCGAGACAGATGTAGCATTATATGTATCAAAATTACCGCCACCACCAAGTGTCGTCAATCGTAAAATTATAAAATGCTATGACTAAATCATAAATTCAGCTAAAGCAAGTAAGGAAGAGCTAAGTTCGGGTGTAATCGAACATTTTATACTCTCGCAATGTGCAGGGATTAAAGGCTGGGAAATGCTTTCAGGTGCTTTATATTAAAAAATGTTGCGGAAGAATTCAACATTCATTATTCGACGAAACCGTTAATGGATTACAATCATATTTGGTATCTTCTTAACTCATATTACAGGCTTATTTACAGGGCAGACATGCAGACTTACTAAGTTTCATTCCTATATTTCTTCTTCTTCCTTCGTGACCGAGATATTTATATTAAAATCTACCAAATTAGCTCAAATAAGATATACGCGATATAAACCAAAAATTGGGTTAAATGAATATTTTACATATATGAGGAAAAAGTCAACCAGAGAACCATGGTCTCGTCCGATTTCATTCATATTTAGCGCGAAACCAAATTACGTTTAAGAAAAAAAACCCACTTAATTTCAGTAAAATATCATACATATTGACCAACATAAACGGTTTAAAGTCAGGTGAAAGTCGAGAATTCTTATATTGGGCATATTTGGGATAGAGAAACATCTGCACTGTTCACATTAACTTTTTTCATTACTCAAGTATATGTAGTATATGGGGGCTGAGAAAATTCGTTGAACGATTTCACACATTTTCGACATTAAACTGTAGTATATGCAATATTACACGTTCACCTAATTAGAACGCTGACGCTAAGATATCTTACATATTGACCGAAATACATGGTATAAAATCTACCAGGAGGTTGAAAATCTTTATATTAGGTACATGGAGGCTAGGGGAAGTGCTTACCCGATTTTATCCATTTTAAGTACATGGTCACACTGTTATCGGAAAGAGACGCTCTCTAAATTTCAAAGAGATAACTCATATATTGACCGTTGCATGTGGTATAAAGTCTACAGGAAGGTTGAAAATCCTTATATTAGGTATAAGTAGGCAAGGGGAAGTATTTACCAGATTTTCCCCATTTTTGCTCCCAGAGCACACTTTTATCATGGAATCGTAAGCTTCCAATTTCATTACAATATCTTACAGATTTGTAGATATTCTCGGTAAAAAATCAGATAAAGGAATTGAGGTCCATATATTGTCAGATACCCAATATATGGTGGCTTGAAAAGTTATAATCCGATTTCGACTACTTTTACGCATGAGATGGCACATTTCGAATATAGTATCTGTGAAAAGCTTTATTCCAATATCTTAATTGATGCTCGATTTATCTAATTTAAAGTGAAAAGATCAGACGAAACTTAAAAATGTGTTATATGAGAGGTAGGTGACGTTTTTATCTAATTTTTTCTATTGTCACAATGTGACATAAGAGTACAAATATAATTTCACCTAACAACTTTTGTTGAAATCGCTTAAGGCGTTCTGGAGATAAGGGGTTTCACCTAAAAGGGGGCGGTGCAACGCCCATTACTAAACTTTTAGACTGGTTCCTATGCAACCCTTCGGTATCAGATTTGCTGTAAGATTTTATATTTCTGACGTGTTCCTTCAGCGAGTTAATGCACTTTTAGTAGTTTTCAACATATGTATGGGAGGTGGGTGTGGTTATTTTCCGATTTCAGAAATTTTCTCCGTATATGAGGAGATGATAAGAAAACTTAATCGGAGGAAATTTGACTGATATAGCGGTAACGGTTTCTGAGATAAGTATATTAAAGCTATTGGGTGGCGGGGCCATACCCACTTTTACAAAAATTTTGCCAACAGATGCCCCGCCCTACAGAATCCTCTGCACAAAAGAACACGTTTACATCTTAATTTCCTGCTTAGTTATAGCACTTTATCGGCTTTCGATTAATGATATTTATTGGGCATGGCAGATATCCAATTACGTCCATCTGAAATATCAACCGTCTCAAGGTGACAAAGAACACGTGTACCAAGTTTCATCAGAATATCTTAATTTTTACTCAAGTTATCACGTACACGGACGGACGGACAGACAGTCACTCGGATTTCAAGTCTTTTTTTTCATCCTGATCATTTCTATATAAATGTCTATATCCAACTCAATTAATATTAGGTGTTACAAATACCTTAGTTTGAACAAAACTAATGTACTTTGCACAAAAGCACATAAATCGGACATAACTTTTCAAGACCAGAAATACAAAAATGAGGACCTCAGTGCCTTGGTCTGATATTTTATAGAAAATATTGGTCAATCTGTAAAATATCTTATTGAAATTAAGTGAACATCTTTTTGTGATAACAATAAAATCAGGTCGGTACTTACCCTAGTCCCCAATACCCAATAAGAGGATTATCACACTTACGGTCCAGTATGAAAGATGTCTCAACAAAACATTATATTTATATTTACATTAACATATTCCCTTAGATACTCCGTAGTATGGTGCTGAAAGTGGGAGTAGAAAGGGATTTGGTTGGTCCATTATCGTAACTTTCATATGCCACATGTAAGATTTTAGATTATGTTGATTTGAATATAAATATCTCGTATATACACGTAGAGCCAAATGTAGTCATGAAAATGGGGGGAAATATGACTAGTAGCATAAGTAAATAAAATAAAAAATATGCTTGTAACTTGGCTTCGTCGAATAACGAATATTTATAAAAAAGTTTTGCCAATACCCAGAAATATATACCGTATTGCGAGAGTATGAGATGTTGGGCTGTACTTAAGCGAACTTATAAATTTCCGAACAATATCCATCGTCTCCTCTTAAGAACATAAGTGAATCGTCCGTCTAACACGTCTGTATAAAACAATCAAAGTGGATGACCAACCAAAAATCATTCGTAAATAAAAGTGGTGTTTTAAAACACATAACACACGCACATAAACACACACGTATATGGCTACTCAACAAATTCTGAAGATTTTTAATTACTGTCATCCTTGAAGTAGAAATTATATAATACTTGAACGGGGTGATGCATTGTCAGCTTCGGAAATTAAATATATTTGCAAAACTTCAGTATTTCCAATCAATAAATGCGTGTTCTCTTTTCTCATTTGTATCATAAAAAGTTATTTCAAATTTAGTTTTTAGCATTATCAAGAAAATGCCTAGTGAAAGGATGCATTCCGTGAAATGTGTCCGCTAAGTCCAGAAGAATAGACAAAAGAGCTTTACTTCCAGCACAACATAAGCCTAACATCTCATCTTTCCATAGTTTTTTATTGTTACCTCTCCTTTTTGAAGTTTGATTTATAAATAAAAACATATATTTTATAAAACCAGAGGTGGTTCCCTTTGATTTATGGTGACCATTCGATAGGCGTTGGATATTTTTTTTACTCTCGCAAGATGTTGCAACAGGGTATTATCGTATGTATTTGTATTTATATTTTGTATTTATAGTTTCACCTAACGGTCGTTTGTCATACCTAAAACTAATCGAGAAAGATATTCAGTTACATATATATATATATATAAATGATCAGGATGACAAGACGAGTTGAATCCCGGGTGATTGTCTGTCCGTCCGTGCAAACGATAACTTAAGTAAAACTTAGGGTATCTTGATGAAACTTGATATTCGTGTTCTTTGTTACCGGAAGCATGTCGGTATTGTAGATGGACGTAGTCGGACTGGTAAGATTTACATGGCATCTGGGCTTGGAAAGTTATTGTCTGGTTGAAATCTGAAACACGACTTAGTATACTGCACTGTTGATTCAAAGTCAAAGTTCCTTCAGCTTCATTTATTTATTTATTTTTTTCCATTACAAACATTTTTGAAACGGCAACAATGTTTGATAGCACTACAACTAGTTTTACAGAGATAACACAGAAGTTCGTAATTCCTTTTTATTCTAAATACCAATTAAATTATGAGGTGAGCTGATGGGATGAGTGGAGCTACTAGGGAGACATTTATCGCCTTCCCATTCACTTGTTCATTAAACCTTTTGTAGTAGGTCTTTGCCTGAATTCTTATTTCGTCGGCAACTGTACTCTCCTTTAGGTTATGATGAATATCAGCTTTTCTGATGTTAGGGAGCATTAGCAATGCCTCTTACCATCTTATCTTGGAAACTTGAATAATATTTAAGCTTCTATAATTGGCGTAACCCCACAATTACGTACCATATGACCAAACCGGCATAATAATTTATTTGCATAAAAGTAATTTGGCCACTCCATTTTTGACAATTTCAGGATAAGTTCAAACCTTTTCATCTCCTTCTAGCGTAATTTAGCATCTAGTGTAATACCAAGATATTTCTCTGTATGGTCATATGGCACGCAGATATGAAAAAAAAAAAATTATTGGTAGATAAGTGATTCTTTTGTTCGTAAAATTCACATGAACCGATTTGCCACCGTTTAATTTTATTTTCCATTTCCTAGTTCAATTGAGCGCAGTTTTTTCTGTTCAGTCATGCTGTTTGGTGCTAACGGTAAGTCTCTTGTATACAGAATAATCAAAAGCGGACCTAAGATACTTTTTTGCAGTACGCCTGCTTCAATTTCTTTTAGTTTGTCGAACGCCTGCCCAACGTTAAGGAATACCGCTAAGCCTCCAGCCTCCTCCAGGAATTTTTTTATTTTTGATATTATTCTATGAATTTGTTCTATAGTTGAATGCTTGTTTCTGAAGCCGAACTGATGTGGTGGGATTAACTGATTTTCATTGATGATAGATTTTAATCTTTTGAAAATTAATTTTCAAAAAGTGTTGAGATTTGTAAATGTAGTGAAATTGGTCTTTAGGATGAGACCATATGATGATCCTTTCTCAGTTTTGGAATCGTGACAACTTCGGGAACTTTCTAAAGACTTGGAAAATGTGTCAGATGGATTGATGAATTAAAAAGATAGCTTAGCTTTAGTAAACTTTGTATGGTAACTATTTTAACACTCAGCTGTAATTAGATCGAATCCTGATGCTTTCTTAACTTTATTCCTTTGAATTTAATTTTTAAGCTCACAAATGGTGATTGTTGTGATTGTTGCATAATCTAGTTGAAAACTACTGAGGAACGCAATTTCCAGAGCGAGTAATCATCTCTTATGTCATAGTTGAGATAAAGTTTTTCGAATTGATTCATTCTTAATATGAGTGGTTTCTCGTTTTAATTCAGCTGAAGCCCCATTAAGGTCGGTTTTGTCAAGTGGTGAGTGTGTTTGTTGCCATTTCAGTCGTAACTTTCTTTTCCTGGTTAGGAAAGTTTTTATTTTTGTATGGTAATTTAAACCTATAATTTTCCGCACTTCTCCGGTGTATTATTCCATGAAGGTTGTTGAATTTCTTTTGTAAATCTGTCAATTTCTAGTTCTAGTTGTTAGATGGTTGTGATTTGTGGATAGTTTGTTTTAGTCTGAAGTATTTGTTTGAACGAAGTCCAGTCCGTATTTTTATTGTATAGCTTCAAATATAGTTCTTTTTAATATCTGTTTCGGTTAGAGTTAAATAAATTGGGTAGTGATCAGAGTTTAGAATTTAGATGAAATTTCGAGATACTTTCTAAGTAATAAAAAAGTCAATTACAGCAGGTATTTTGTTGGCATCCGTTGGCCAGTAAGTTGGTGTTCGGGTCGATATAAACTCACATACCGCCCGCCCGCCCTTTAGCTCTCGCTAGGCACGATCCTCAGTGGACAAGCGCCCTTATAAGTTGTCACCCATTATAAATTTGTATCTGTGCTTATTGAAACATTCTTTATATTCACCAACGAGAATTTTGTACCTCGGCGGACAATGTATTGCTGTAATTGACTGGGTTGGTTCATTGTTTTTGGTGAAATAGTTGTGATTTGAATATTGAGCGTACTGGTTTTTCTATCCTCATAATGTTTAATGTTAAACAATAACAGCATTGACTCCCCTCACACAATTGCTAGGGTGGATTGAATGATAAATATTGCAGTTTTTGAAAGTGGGTGTAATGTGGCTGTGCTTCGTGAAATGAGTTTTGGCTATGAGACATACTCTTCTTGCAAAATAATTTGAATATTGTCATGTCATAACCCGGATAGCACCATTCATTTCTTAGATTATATTTTACTTTATTTATTTTTTCGAGCTTATCTAACAGCTGCAGGTCGACTTGAATTTTTCTTGTTTGTTTACTACCTCAAGGATTTGAGTCAGTAGATCTTCAGTCAAGTTAGGGTAATTGTGTTTATTATTTTTGAGTTACCATTCAGAACTTCGGAAAAAATGAGCTTACTCGTCTGTACACGATGCGGGTTGTTGACATCATTTTTATAGACAATCGGCAGATTATTTGATGTACTGGACAAATTTATGAAGATTTTTTGTTTTTCAAGGCTTTGGTACGAATGCCTTGAAGCTCCTTGGTATCTCCCATAGTTTGTCGGATAGCTTTCTCCACAGTTACAGCATTTTGACTTTTCGGAAATTGATTTTTGACACTAGATGGTTTTGTACTTACCACTGCATTTAACATTTTGACATGGCAATTTTTACATTGAATAATAAGTTTAGAATTCGTAATAGGCTCAATGAGAACAATGAAGTGAAGAATGTGTTTGATTTCGTAAATTTTTTTGACTTCTTCATTAGATTCAAAAGTAGCTAGAAACGTGTTTAATGGCTCCTGTGTTTTCCACTTTAGTTTGCTTATGACATTGAGAAAATTCAATTCTTGTTTCTTTAATTCAGCAGCAATAGCACTAATACTTCACCAAAGATGGAGATTTTTAATCATAACCTTTATTGGGCGCCTTTGCTTGCCTTCGTAGGAATACCATGATACTCCCGATGCAGTCAACATTTTTGTCACCGATCTATTGTCATCCCTTGATGTGACGCTTACTTTATGAATGTCCGTATTTAAAATGGCAATGCAATGTCGCAAAAACGCAATGTCTCTAATTTGGTTATTTAATTCTTGATAATTAGAGATAGTTAAAATTATAACGGGCAAAAGTCGCGGTTCATCCTTTGGTTTATGAGTTTTAGCTGTCTGGTTTTCAGAGCTCAAAGACAATGATTTTCTCGATCACAATGATGATTGTGATTACCGCTGGTGAACCTTCGTCTTTATGCTTTTTACTAGACCTTTTGCTTTTCTTTAAAATCAGTGTTTCCAGAGCCAATCCTTCTTCATCAGTTTCACAATGTGGTTGACTATCATCAGTCACAAGGGGGCTTTATTTGCTTTTGATTTTCAGCTGTTAATTGTTGGCATAATTCTTCTAATTTATTTGGTTTATGTTTTTACTGATCTATTTCAGAAACCTGTTAGTTTGTTGGTGTCTTTGTCCCCCTCTCGGTGGCGGAGGATGAATTATAATACGGCTATATTTAGATTATTTGATATGATGACAATTTGTGAGGACATTATATATGACAACTCTGCCTTTGCAATAGATATAACAAACACATTTTTGGGGCATTCTTTTAGGATGTTGACCTACCGACTTTAGCAACTGTTGATGAAATTGGTAATTTGTGTAACAGTTGTTTCTCTGGGTCTTGGCACTTCACTTCAACTTCCTTACGGGTTGCCCAACTAACACTTTTGAGTTTGCGTCACTTAAAATCTTTAATTTTTATATTTAGATGACAAATTTGACAACTTTGCTTATAGTGCGCAGAAATTTACGTATGAATATTGGGAGTGGAAAAAAACCTGATCATCATTGGTGCTTATTTTATATACAGTGAAAGAATCTGACCTAATTTAAAATTGTGTTAAACGAGTAGTAGGCGTGGTTGTTGTCCAATTTCACACTGTAACATAAAAATGTCCGGATAATTTCATACACCAAATTTACTTCAGATAGTCTTATTCTTACCAAAATTCTTCCGAAAAATTTACAGCTTCTGACATGTTTCTTAATTGAGTTATCGTACTTTTGGTAGATTTCAACACAACCGTAATATTGGGGTTGCGCTTGATTATGATCTGATTTCACCTATTTTCACACTGTATGAGGAGGGGCTAGAAGCTTCGGTAATATGGCTTTACCGGCTCGTGAGATATGTGAATTAAACCTATTAGGAGGGTGAAGCTCTCTTTTTAAAAATTTTCAAACCGCTGATGTCCCTCTATACTTCGAAGCTGGGCACAATTTGTATCTCAATTTGTGGCTTCTTTATACCCCTTTAGAGGATTTCAATGCTTCAATTTCGCCCGTCTGCAATACCAACCAAGGAATACGAGCACCAAGTTTAATCAAGAAATCTAATTTTTTACTCAAGTTATCACTTGCACGGTGATAAATCCATTAAATCCATTAATTTTAGATGCTACAAAAAACCGTTAGATGAACAAAACACTCTGTGGCAAAATGTTGCAATGGTATAAAAATGTTTGCAAATGAATGAATTCAATGAAATGGAATGAATTACAATTGTATTAATTTATTATACTATAGGTCATATATTCACTTAGTTTCATTCCTACAATTTGCTTTATTTGCGTCTATAAATCTCCATATGCATCATATTAGTTCGAATATATAGGGAATAAAGTCAACCGGAAAGTCAAAAATCTCTCCGTGCATTTATTTTTGGCATTAAACTAACGTATGCTCGAGAATATATTTCCCCGCAAATTTATTAAGAACCATTTTCGTATGAGACGTGCTACACGTTGAATGCAAAATTTTTTTGAAAAGTCTTATTCCGATGTCTTCATTTGTTCTTAATTTATATGTTGTAAAGTAACAGAATCTGATGAAATTTAAAATTATGTTACATCAAATGTAGTCCAGGTTTTTCCTATTTCGGTAATTTTCAAACTGTAATAAAATATTTATGTAATGGTATAAATTGTTGCAGTAGTGTGTTACAAAATAATATGCAAGGAGAAGTATAAATATAGCACATTCACGAGAAGAAATTTTTAATGACCATATTCCCTTACTTGAAACAGTAGTAAATCGCTTCAAAATGCAATAAATTTGAAACAAAGAAAGGAAAAATAGTTTGAAACAATGTTTGGTAATAAATTAATTTACATAAGCAAGAAAAGTTTTTGTATAAATGAGAATGTGTAAATGTAAATGTAAATGTATAACTCAAGTAAAAAATACGAATATCATAGGAAACAGGACATACAGGAATTAACGGATGTTATGAGGAACTCAGGAAATCAGTTTACTTTCCTCAAAAAGCCATATACGGGGAAAAACCATTGAAACCTAAATTTGAAATGACAGAAACGCACAAAGTACGCGAATTAAAATGTACTTGTAGACATTAAATAAATAAGAAATAAAGTTTCTGAACAGTTGTTTATCGATTTTCAAAACATGCAACATCCTTCATTTCCGAATCTATTGCAGAAAAGCAGAATCATAGGATAGGATCGGATAGGATCACAACTAATGATTTTGTACAATGAATCAACCAATTCTACTAACGTTAAGAATTTGTTGAGCAAAAAGGAATACAGATCCATTTTACGAAACCAAACACCCATACCTGTAATCCTCTTATAGAATGATTCAATAGTACAGTTATTGAGAAAGTGAGAGTACTAGAAATTGAGAAACCACATCTGACAATCCGGGAAAGTCTTCCAAAGTATCACATTTTACAATAATTCCATTCCCCGACAACAGCACCAAGACCGAAAGATGTTATGGAGGGAAAAGAAAAAAAAAAAATTTATATATTTTGAATAAGGAAATGCAAATAATTTAGAAATGAAGCGATTATAGGAAAATTTTTAGAAATACTGAAGAAGTATATGTTAAGAACTGTAAGGAAGTTAGGCATAAGTTGGAAAGACACTAAAATGGTTATTTGGGCTATTGAAATCATAAGTAAGCAAATAAGAATAAACTCACAATTTAATTCAGCTTTTTACTAAAAACTACTAACTAAAAATATCACACGTTCACTTAATTTTGGTAAGATATCTTACAAATTGGCCGATATATACCGTATAAAGCCAACCGGATGTTTGAAATTCTTATATTAGGTACATGGGGGATAGGGAAGCGTTTACCCGATTTTATGGCCATGGATTACCATGGCCACTTTTAAAAGTTTTAGATTCTCTGTACCAACTAACACGCTTGTATCTTATTTTGTTCCTTAATTATAACACTTTATGTGTTTTCGATTAACGGTATTTTGTGGGCACGAAAGTAGTTCAATTACGCCCATCTGCAATACCAGCCTTCTTATGGTGGCAAGGAAAACGCGTATCGAGTTTCATCAAGATATCTTAATTTTTACTCAATCGCTTGCACGGACGGACGGACAATCACTCGAATTTCAACTCGTCTCTTCATACTGATCATTTATATTTATAAATAAGTCCATATCTAAGTCGATTAGTTTTAGGTGTTATAACCAACCGTTAGATAGAAAGACTCTGTTGCAACATGTTGCGAGAGTATAATTAAAGATTCTGCAAAACAAAATATGTTCTATATATTTTGGGCGGTAAATCACAGCAACATTTCAACTAACGGCGAAATTGTCTATTACAATATAGATTTAAATAAACTACAAATCATTACACTAGACCTTTTAATTGTTTTTCATCAAGGGCATTATATTTGTAATCTATTTTGTTTTATTTGATATGTAGTTAACTTACCTATTCCTATAATTGTACCTTTAGGAGATAAAACGCAAAGACGATTATTCACTTGAAGAATAATCTTGCTTTATACAATAAGAGAAGTTTGTTTTTTAAAAAATTTGAAGATACCAAGCTAAACAATTTATGTAAAGAAAAGCAAATCAGCTTAAAAGCAAATTATTTGCAACTTTAACTACTGCTTAATTAATATAAAAATACAAAGTGGAAAAATACTGAAAAAATCTTTAAACTGAGTATATGATGCTCTAGTTATATTCATAGTGTTAAAACTCAAAAACAAAACAATTAAGGAAATGAAGTTCGGGTATAACTTGCTGTTCACACTATCCCAATTTTCAAAGGTCGAACCCCGGTTTATATTTTCAGGTGTTGGCAAAACTTTATACTAAACAAGGAAGATCTAAGTTTGGGTGTAACCGAACATTTTATACTCTCACAATTTTGAAAGATCAGAGCGGGAGGCATATTTTATTAAAAATGTTGATAAAAATTCAAAATTCATTATTTGATAAAATTGTGATTAGATTATCTCATATTTAGTATTTATATATTTAGTATTAACTTTATACTATAGGGTAGTGGTCGGCATTTCATCATTTTGTCGTTGTGGAGACAGGGACGAAACAATATCGCGTATGGTCCTGCATAATGCGCCCTGACCGAATTTATTTATGATTATGAATGCTATTTGGTATAATGAATTATATTTTGCGTTTAAGCAGGGTGAATTGCCAGGGCTGGTGTGATGTAGGGAGCTGGTGCAATTCATTGTAATTTATTGACCGATTTCACATATTTTCGGAACTAAACTATAGCATCTAAAATGTTACAGAACACATTATTACCAGGAAAAGATGCTATCTGACATTCATTAAGAGACCTCAAGGGTTGAATTTTGAAATTTTTTGAATTAGGTATGAGGAAGCTAGGGGAACTGTTTAAGTATTTACGTGATTTTAACAATTTACGACACACGCTTACACATATCAGGAAAAGATTTTCTCTGAATTTCAGTAATAAATCTCAACAGTTACCAATATTTTATATCGGTACAGTAGAGATTTGTCCGAAGTAAGTTTGTTTAATATAGCTTCAGTGGTTTGTAAGACATATATATTTATTAGGGAAGGGTCATACCTACTTTACACAAATTTTAAACCCATAAATGCTCACTTAACGTTTTAAATAGGCTTTTACTGAGCTGGGCTGCGATGTTAAAGTATAGCTAATCAGAAATTAACTAAAAACTGATAAACACGTACTTGCTATCGTTATTACTACGTTGAAGCGATGACAAAGCCCGTTACGAGAAGTATACGGTGAGTCTACGTATATATATTCATATGAAACCAAAGTAAATAATTTGATAAACTCTTTGATATTGAGTTTGAGGGATAATTTTGCAGAACATTTAGAAAAATGTTAATTCAGGATTTTTCTTCTAACACATTTACCAACCAGTATTACATTTAACTGTCCCGAACTTGTTCATTACGAGTGCGATGAGGACCACAACTTGTTTCCTAACAATCGGTTTGGTATGAAAATAGAATAGAAATAGAATATATCTCTTGTTCTAATTATCAACACAAGTTTTTACAATTTTATGAGTGCTGTACAGAAACGAATCAAATATTATAAAATAATAAATAGTCGTGTTTTTAATTAAGAACTGGACCGTTGTAAAAGGGTGTATTCGAAGTAAATAATTTTCTAACAATATTACTTATTTTTCAGCAGCACTTCAGAAGACCAACCAAAAAAGATACTCGTGTTTATTTTATTAAATTGAGTGCGTTTAATGATTATGGTAGTAAAGTAAGTGAAAGCAAAAAAAAATTAAAAATTAAATTAGTTCAATGGTACTTAAGAAATAGGTAATCGGGAAAGTGTTCCGAAGATTTTTTTTTAAAATTTTCTAAAATTCTAAGAGATAAAAGCTTACTTTTATTGAATATGTTGCAATGTTTTGTCTTAGAAGCAAAAATTAAAGAACTGAATGTGCCATATAATCTGCAACATATTACCTTATTTCTATTATTACTTTTTTGACAAATGTAGACAATTTAAAGTTATTTATGTTGAGCAGCTTCCTGCAGGATTCCAGAGAGACGATAATTTTTAAATTCTGTAGCTAAATAAAATTTTATAAACCCTTTTTTATAAGTATTTTTATTCTCTCGCAACAAAGCATAATAGTTTTGTTCACCTATCGGTTTTTTGTAACATCTAAAGCTAATCGAGATAGATATAGAGTTACATACATTTAAATGATCAGGATGACGAGACAGGCCGAATGTCGAATGTCGTTTGAACTAAAAATTGTTTTTGACCAAAAATTGAGACATCTTGATAAGACTAGGTACAAGTGTACCTGGAGGCACTCTGAGGAGATTGAAAACTTATAAAATACTATAGCTAAGCTATTACAACTAAGCTAAATTTCAATATATTTTATTCTTTCTATATATTCTAATTTACTGTAACTAAACCCCATTTGTATATGAAACTGTAATTTCGTACAGCTAATTAGAGTGGGGAGGCGATTTGGGCATTGAATAATTGTAAAAAGTGGGTATGGTCTCGTCCACTAATAGATCTAATGCACATATCTCCCAAAACACAAAAGCCTTATTAACAAATTTTGTTCAGAGTAAGTCTCCTATCACTTCCTTATAGACGTATACTGCGAAGAAAGTAAAATCAGATTTCAACCACGCCCACCTCGCATAGAAAGATTATGTTAAAAAGAACTAAATGTGCCTTAAATCTCTGAAAAAACTGATCAATGGATGTGGCACTGCCTACCTTTACTTACCAACTACACGCCTACTTCCCAAGAATAAAATTTAAAATTTCATGCGATTCTTTCACTTTACAGTATTTCATTCAATTAATAATAAAGATATCAGGAAAGAAATTTGGAAAAATAGTGCATTTAATACAATCTGTGAGATATATTATTGAAATTCAGAACAAATCTTTGCCTGATAATACGGTGTCCTTGTGTGAAAAAATTGGTAAAATCGAGTAGATCTTATATAAAGATTTTCGAATTTCCGTTTAATTTTATACCCTCTATATCGGTCGATATGTGGGTTATCTCAGTTAAAGCGTCTCATACAGAAAGCGTCTCAACCTTGTACCTAAAGTGAATAAATCGGGTAAATACTTCCCCTAGCTCTTATATACCTAATTTAAGGATTTTCAAAATTTTAGTTAACTTTATACCTTATATATCGGGCAACCTTTGAGGTCTCTTATTGAAAGTCAGATAGCATATTTTCTTGGTAATAATGTGTTTTGACGCCAACAATGAATAAAATCGGATCAATACTACTCCTAGCCCCTTTATATCCAATGTAAGAATTTCAAACTTGCAATTGGTTTCATATTGGCCGATATATGTATGATATCTTAACAAAATTAAGTGAACGTATAATATTTTATATGTCATAGCTTAATTCCGAAAATGTGTGAAATCGATAAATTACAATGAATTGCACCAGCTCCCATATACAACATTTAATAATTTTCGTTATTGTATATGACTTTACGTCGAATATGTCGGTCAATGTGTGAGTTGTCTTCATAAAATAACGTGGAAACATATTCTCGAGAGTACTTGTATTATGCCAAAAGTTGCTGCAATCAGTCTAGACCTTCTCCTATCCCGAATATACGAGATATAGTGATTCCCGATTTGAAAGATGAGTTTCAACCTTTTATGTTTAACAGTGTGTGTGATATTTTAATGAAATTAAGTTGATAGGGTTTCTTGAACGTAATGTGAATATGAATGAAATCGGTCTACAGGTTGGTCTAAATCCCATATGCTTAAAATGATTACTTTCGATTCTCTGGTTAGCCTTTTCTTAATGTACCCAATATATTAAGTTATTAAGTTTAGCCTTTTGGTTGAGTTTTTATTACATTTGTGTTAATTGAGTTGATTTGAATTTATTATGAATATTTCGGGCACGAAGCAAAATGAAACTAAATTCTAACTTGCGTTGTAGCAAAAGTTAATACAATCGGTACTCAATCGGTACCAACAAGTCATCAAGAGAACAAGTTGAATTTGGGGTGACTGCCTGCCCATCCGTCCGTCCGTAAAAGCGATAACTTGAGTAAGAATTGATATATCTTGATGAAACATAGTATACATTCTCAGCGGACGTTGGTATTGTAGATAGGCGGAATCGGACTAAAACACAAAAACTAAAACTTATAAAGTACTGTAACTAAACAACAAACTAAGATACAAGCCAACCTTGCTTAGTACAAGTCTTTTTAGTAACTCCACTTAGTACAATAACTCTGGAATACTTACTCAAATCGGATGATAACCACGCCCATCTCCCATTCAAAGGTTATGTTGGAAACTAAATGCGATAATTCGCTTAAGGAACACGTCATGAACACCAAATCTTGCAGCAAATATAATACGGAAAGGTTGTATAGGAATCTGTGTAAAGACTTGAAAAGACTTGTAAAGTTTTGATGATGGTTGTGGCACCGCCCACGTTTAGGAAAAATCCCATATCTCAGGAACCCCTTAACCGAAAAAAGAATTGAATAAAATTTGGTACATGACATTATGTTTGCATTCTTATGTCACGCTGTAAAAATGGACGAAATCGGATAAAAATCATGCCTACTTCTCATATAACACAATTTTAAGTTTCATCTGATCCTTTCACTTTAAAGCAGATAAATCGAGCAGCAACTAAGATATGAAAATCAAATCTTTGTACAAATAGTGATTTCAGGATATGTGATCTTATGCGTAAAAATAAACGAAATCGGATCATAACTTTTCCAGCCACTAGATACCCAATATTAGGACCTCCGGGCTTCTTTCTGACTTTTTATCGAAAATATCGGGAAATCTGTAAGATATTGTAATGAAATTGGAGGATTATTATTCTATGATTCTATTCCCCTAGCCCCATATACCTAATATAAGGATTTTCAACCATCCTGTAGACTTTATACCATATATAACAGTAAATCTGTAAGATATCATAACGAAATTGGAGAATTATCTTTCCATGATAATAGTGTGATCTTGTGTCAAAAGTGGGGAAAATCGAGTAAACACTTCCCCTTGCCGCCATGTACTTAATATAAAGATTTTCAACCTTCCCGCCGACTTTATACGATATATAACGGTTAGTATATGAGTTATCTCTTTGAAATTCAGAGAGCGCCTCTTTCTGGTAACAGTGTGTCCACGTGCTTAAAATGGATACAATCGGGTGATCAGCTCCTCTAGCTCCCGTATACCTAATAAAAGGATTTTCAACCTCTGGGTAGACTTTATAAAAGATATTTCGGTCAATATGTAAGATATCTTAGCAAAATTAAGTGAACGTGTAATATTGGATATACCATAGTTTACTGCTGAAAATGTGTGAAATCGATCTACGAATTGTCCTAGCTGCCGTATACTACATATAATGATTTTCGCTATTCTAGCAGACTTTATGCCGAATATGTCGATCACTGTGTGAGTTACCGTCACAAAATTGCGTGAAAACATGTTCCATGAAAAGAGTTAATGTGAGCAGTGAAGATCTTCCTCTATCCCAAAAATGCCCGATATAAGAATTCCCGACTTTCCATCTGACTTTAATCCGTATATGTTGGTCAATATGTGTGATATTTTAATGAAATTAAGGGCATACGTTTTCTTAAAACGTATAGTAGAATAATGTGGTTTCGCGGTAAATATGAGAGAAATCGGTCTAAACCGCTTATTGGTGGTCTAAGCTCCTTATTCCTAATATAATGATTTCCTTCTCTCTGGTTTACTTTCTCTTTTGAGTTAATTTGATAGACTTTAACATAAATATCTCTGACAGGAAGCAAAATATAGCAATGACAGTACGTGAATCTATGACCTATAATATAAGTTAATAAGATACCAAATATGATTACAATCCATTGATATTTTCGTTTTTTTGATACTTGAAGAATTGAATTCTTACGCAACATTTTTTAATTTGAAGTTATGCCAGCAACCGGAAGCATATCCCCGCCTCTGATCCTTGCACATTGCGAGAGTATAAAATGTTCGGTTACAGCCGAACTTAGTGCTTTCTTACTTCCTCAGTTTCTCTTTGTATTATGGTAATTTTGGTTCTGAATCTCACTTTAGTAAATTGTAAATTACATGGCGAATAAAAAATATCCGTTTAAATATAATCTGCTAAAAAGTATAATTATTTGTACTGCCTATCAGAATCATTTTATCATATACGTATATCATATATCATATCATACACGTTTTTGTTTAATCAATTATAAGTTCGCTATATTACACCTAAGGTAACACATATATATATGTACAATGTTTTTGTAAGCGTAAAGCAGTTTAATAAATTTATCTACCTTTAATAGAAATTATAAATATATTCTTAAAATTACGTTACACATTCATTCACTGAAAGGAAAACAAAAATTTTGGAGAAATGGCGATTTATTTCTCAACAGCTCCTTTCAGCTTGATACAATTGACTTATCAATGTTTAACTTCTTTAACTGATCTGAAAAAAACGTTTTCTTCACGTCTTTAAAATAGGCCTACGTGTAGTGATAACCTCCTCATTCCCCTCGAATTTCCAACCGGCGAGAGGCTTTGTCAGGTTTGAGAACACAAAAAAAATCGCACGAGGACAAATCTGGAGAATACGGTAGAGTGGGTGGAAGTTTATACCTAATTCAACCAATTTGGCTTTGGTGACTGCGAAGATGAGAACCGGTGTGTTGTCATGGTGGAAAAGTACTTTTCAATTTCAAACTTCACCATTCGGCATCAAATCGGCCAAATAATTCGGCATAGTAGAGTCCTATCACACATATTGACCAACATGAACTGTATAAAGCCAACTGAAAAGTGGGAGATCACTATTGCGGGTATATTGCGGGTAGGGAAGGTTTTAGCTGACTGCATTCACTTTTGTCATAAAGTAAAGCATACTCGAGAAAAAATTTCCAAGAAATTAAAATAAATCTCAATTTGACCGAAATATTCGGCTTAAAGTCACAGAATAACGAATATCATTATATGCAGTATATGGGATCTTGGCTAATCCGAGGACCGATTTCATTCATTTTCGGGACCAAACTATAGCATATCCAAGATTGTACGTGCGTTCAATTCATTCTGCTAAAATATCTTACATATTGATTTACATGTACGGTATAATGTCAATCGGAAGTTTAAAAATCTTAGTATTCTGTACTCGATACTAGCCGAAGTATTGAGAAGTTTTCTTTCATTTTTGCCACCAGGGCAGCCTATATTCAGGAATTCATATCTCAGGGATTGAACATTTTTAAACGGAAGGTGCCTCTCCATGAAGGTTAGTTTTTTTCAATATCTTCATTACAGCTTGATTTATGTATTGCAAATAAACTGAAAGAATCAGATGGTATTTGAAATAGTGGTTCATGGTTATCCGTGTTGTGCGGGGTGAACAAACGCGGCACCTGTCGCGACGACAGCTCTCTCATACACAATTTCATGTAGGATATAACTCACGCAGTCTTTTAAGATGCTTACTAAATATCTCAACTATTTCGTACATCTTCAAGCAGCCTCGTTTGTCAAGTTATCCTCCGTGGTAGTCGTTTTCGGGGCATCTGGCTTTGGTTCATAGAAAATCGACCTGCAACCACGTTGAAACTCGTAAAACCAATTTTTAATGATTGTCATCACCATATAAGGCGTCCAAGCGCTTTTTGCTATCACAGCGCGACTTCCCTTCCAAAAACAAGAATATAATCGCCGACCGACTTTTTTCCATTTTTCTAAAATCTACGTACATGCCCTCTATCACACGCGGTCGAAACAAAATTATGAGTCCGGCTGAAATTTTGACAGTTGCCGTCTATGAGAATGTACTACATAATAGCAAACTTTTTTGCAATAGTGGCGCCGTCGGGATAAATATTTATTTCTAAATGTCACATAAGATTTACTTATAATATAAACAGTAGCAACATAAACACCCGGATCCATTTGGAAATCGGTAGTATTCCAAAAGCTCAAATTACCGATCTGGTAGAAACAATATATTATACGTAGTGCTCCAGCGGTTGCATAAACGGAATTTAAAATAAAGTTAAAGCGATCTAGACTGATACTGTCGTAAGAAAAAGATGCTTTCCCTTTCGTGAATTTCGATGGTAGCACAATTAATTGTAAACGGTTTTTAAAGGATTGTGACACTTTGTACAGATTTAATACATCTTGCTACGAAAGTTAACCACTCATTAAAAGCGAACATTAACTGTTCATTACCAATGGGTTTAATATATTTTAACTTAATTAATCACTTTGTGAAGTTAAATTATTGTATATTTTCTTCCCTCAGTATGTTTATTATTTCCCTCATCATCATTATAACTCAATATCAAACAGAATAAATTCGATTTTAATCTTGTTGCAAGTACCAAAATTGCTAATTTCTAAATAAATGAATTTTACCACGAACCGCTGTGTTTTCATATATAAAATTTGGTTGTTTCTTATACTCATTCAGCGTTTAGTGCGATGAATGATGATGAATGGTTGTGTACAATTTACCATTTGCTGCATATGTGACCAAGAGGGGGTTTTCATGAAAATTCTTTCATTGCAATGGAGTTTCGTGTAGTTGCGGGTGCTTTTCTTCACAATCTGATTGCTGCCAAAAGTGGATGAAATCTGTCATTACCAAATATGTTTTACATCAATATGTGTGGTCTAATAACTAAATTATATATGTATGTGATTTGGCGCCAAAGTGAATGGAATCGGTTCTCATCGACTTTATAGTATTCATATATGAACTTTTTCAACGAAATTAAATGGACATGTTTATTTGAGCATGATACGATTTTGTACCAAATATGAATTAAATCGTTATATAATACATACAATACTACGAATAGTTTTTCAGATAATATTATATGTACATGCCTTAATAGCGCTAAATTAGGTTAATTAAGAGCTGCGATGTAAATAGCTCTTAAGTTTAGGATAAACAATATTGAAAATTTTACAGTATAAGACTCGTTTTCAAAACGACAAACAGCAAAAAAAAAAACAGCATTAAAAACACAATATTTAAGTACTTTTCCATGCGCTTATACAAGCAAAATAATGATTTTCGAAAATCTTCTTGACGTATACCGGACATATAGTATATGTGGTGTTTCTTAACGAAATTAAGTGTATGTTCCTTTAGTTGTTAATGTTGTTCACATAATGGTTGTTTGTAACACCTAAAACTAATCGAAGTAGATGTAGAGTTGTATATTATATAACTCTAGTTGAAATTAAAATAATTTGATGAAACTAGGTAAAGGTATATCAACCAAACTTGCGGGAACCATTTTCCACTTGAGGTGTATTATACAGTGTAAAATGTGTGAAGTCTAATATTAACCAAACCCACCTCTCATATAACGGTTATGTTGAAAACTTCTGAAAGTGCGTTAATTTACTAAACAAAAACATCAAAGTAATAAATTTTACATTAAATATGCTACGGTAGCGCTGCATGTGAGTCGGTAAAAAAAAATCAGAAAACGGGCACAGTAGCACCGCCCACTTTTAGGAAAAATGCCATGCCTCAGCAACCACTCTACCAATTTCAGTCAAAATTAGTTCGTAACATAATCCTGATAGCCTACGAAATTGGGCGAAACTGAATCGCAACCACACATACTTCCCATATAACACAATATTAAATTCTCTTGGATTCTATCACTTATATATATATATAAATCAAGCACAAATTAAGATTTCGGAATAAAACTGTGAAGAAATAGTGCTTTCTTCATCATTTGGTATATGGAAATCTATATTTATCTGGATTAGATTCATTGTTCTGATTCATTGGATCTTGATTGCGGGAGTATAAAATTTACAAAAATGTGTTATTAAGGGAAAAAAGTTGAATGAAAATTAAATTTCATGCCATTTTTTTTTGACAAATTTTTTATTCTTGTCAAATTGGACCTCTAAAGGACCCTCTTTACAGGATATATATATTTACAATTACATATACATATATGTAATATGTATGCCATATATTCCACATCATTACAAACTGTTTTCTACACAACAAATGCCTTGCTGTAAAAATATTAAAAAAATTTGCAAAATTAAATAGATTTCGATCGACTTTATCCTTTTTAAAACACATTGTTTAAGGAGACATGTCCACTTGATTTCATTAAAATATCACACAAATTGACTGATTGTACCCTATAAAGTCAATCGGAATGTCGAAAATAACTTTATAAGGCGTATGGGAGCTGGGTAATTATTGGTCTAATTTTCTGCACTGAACTACTGCATGTTTAAGATATTACCTTCACTCAATTTTGTTAAGATATGTACCATACTGATCGATATATGTGTCCTACAATTAAACAGAATAACGAAAATCATTAAATTAGGTATATGAGACCTAAGATAAATCACCGACTCCAGTTTATCCATTTTGGGCACCAGATCACAATATTATCAGGAAAATGTACCCACTTCATTCCATTAAGCTGTCTCACAAATTTTCCTATAGTTTCGACATAAAACCAACAATAGGCACTGAGGTCCTCATATTAGGCAGCTGGGGGCTTTAAAATATTTGGCCTGCCTCTAACTATTTTTAGATGTGTTAGAGATGTCATATATTGCATCCACTGCTTGTGCAAAGTTTCATTTCGATATCTGCTTTGTGTTCGATTTACTTATTTACCTATTTTTACCATTCTGATATTCATAAACCCATATTTATATATAACTCTATAAGTTTTAGGAGGTACAAACAACAGTTAAGGAAAGTATTCGGAAGTCAGGAAGTATTCGTTGCAACATCCGAGAAGATCAGCATTTCAACACAGCCAGCTCGGAAGGAGAAATGTTAACACTTTAAATTGATATTATAGCCACATATGCCATACTTGTGTACTTATGAAAACTTGAGAAAATGTGCCGTACTTTCCAGTTTCTCTTCAACAAAGGTGAAAACGCAAGCCAGCAGACTGCAAAGGTGAATAGTGTAAATGGACCGGATACTGTAACAGCCAGTAATGCTCAATTTTGGTTTTGTGGATTCCGTTCCGGTAATTTTGATGTCAAAATGCAGCTCGCTCTGGAAGGCCAATTGCCGAGAAGATTGATAAAATAAACCGTCAAGTCCGACAATCATCTAAGCACTGTTTCGATGTTCCAGCAGCTAAACATTGCACGAAAAACCGTTTCTAACCATTTAAGGTGAATACAAAAAGAAGTTCGATGTATAGGTGCCACACGAGTTAACGCAAAAATCCTCACAAATTATGTGTCTTTAGTTCTTCCGTTGAAAGAAATTGGACGCCATTAAAGCGGTCAGGGAGACTAGCAGAGAGTGACTTCTCTTTAGGGCTAAAGTTGGCCTTAAGTTTAATTTCTAATAAGAACTCACCAGGTGCAATCAACGCTCACCAGCTCATATTTTAATAAATAAAATTATTGTGACAGATTAACTGTGACAAAATAAAATAACATTAATTTGAGCTCAAAGGGGGAATATTTGAAAAGTGCGAAAAACTGAACTTGCGCTGAAATTAGATTTCATTCGTGACAGTGAAACAACAACCTACAATCAACCAACAGTAACAACAATAACAATGGACATCGTAGCAACAGAAGTTCAGCAGAAATTAATTTCTTTACATAGAGTCAATAATGGAAGTAGAGTAATAAAAAAAGAATTTTTATTGAAACAACATATTTTTTATTATCTGCCTCAGATTTTAAATTTCACCGAAAATAGTTCATATGAGCCAAAAATTCAACGTACAGAACTTAAGCACCTCTTATTTACTTTCTTATAAACAAAATTTAAACTAATATGAATTATATATTTGCAAATACATTGGACTCCAAAAGGGACTTCACCCGACTAATGAACTAACTAGTGATAAGTCAAGTTTCACGTTGTACCTAGTATTAAAATATTAAAAATTTCAATAAAGTGATGATGGCCAAGATTTAAAAATACAATAATGAGTGATTGGAAAAGTGGTTTATATCGATATAGAAATATGTGTAAAATATAATATTCCATCAAAGTTCCTGGGTTGTAAGAAATTATTGAAATCATTATATCAACAATAACGACCAGTTTCTTGTGACAAATATACCTAATGTCGGTAGGCGGAAGAGGAAATAATCCTGTAATTTCTTCCACTCAATACTAAAAATTTATGTTTCCCAGTTATTGAATGAGCATTTGGCACACGACTCATTGAAGCACTCTTGTTCACTCGAGCGCTGGACAATTAACTATTCGTTTTAACGAAAATATTAAGGACAGGCAAGAATTTACCAAAGCAAATAGCAAATATGATTGTTTCTTTGTTTTCAGAAAAACAACAATTTCAGAAAACATACTAGGGGATGCTTTAGTTTTGGCTAATTCTGTATATGATAATGACATTGCCAAACAAATAATGACGCCCAAGTGACACAAGTGTACAGACGTGTTTGTTAGTACTACAATTGTCGATAATAAAATTGAAGCCTTAGAATATTTTGCAAGTATTTATTTATTTGGTACGAATGAAAGGAAATTTCATACAATACAAAAAGCGCACTACCTTCTGCTCACATCGCATTCTCCCTTTGGGTACATCCTTTTAGATTTCCCGATCTACTCTTAGAGATATTCCTACGGAAGTTCCGGTTAACACTAGTTTTATTGCATTGCTGTTTACGTAGTTGCGAAAAATTCAGTCATTCACATGGAGTAACGAAACTCCTCGTTTCCCTGGTGGACATGTAATTGCGTTGCTCTACTAACTATATAACCTGATAACTGACCAGGCGTTAACCCAGCACTTCGGCGACCCCCGTCTTTGGATTAGGTGAGTAAGTCTCTCAGATACAGAAACAAAGTCACGTTAATCAACACATGCGAAATATTATAGACAGGATATCGCATTTATAAAAACAAGCATTAATTGAAGTAAAGAGTTAGCAAATCACCGATTCCCATAAATTAGCTCAATTGAGGAAACTAAACAAAAGGCTGAAAAATTCTGCGCATATTCGATTGAAAACTAAGTCCGACGAAGCAATGTTCTTAGAACTAAACAGTGCAGTGATATCAGCCAACTCACAAAAAGCCAAGCTAACGTTAATTTACTGACCCAAGAGACCCTAATCGAGTACAAAAATTTTTATGAATATCCAACTAAGAAATAAGTCCTCTATTACAGAGAGAGTTAGATAAAAATGAACTAAAGTGAATGAAGTAAAGTGGTTAAAATAGCGAATTCGAGAAAATTCAGGTAATCTACCCACCTGCCCCACGGATATATAGCAAAAAAATGCACAAACGGGGAAAGACCTAACTTTATACATGTTTTGAGGCTAGATAGCGGGCGAAGGACACCAATAAACTAAAATACTTACACTGCTTGTAAGCAGGTTGTATTGACACAGTAAGTTTTTGAGAAGCAGGCCGATTTGATACTACACACTGAACCATATAAACTCGAAAAACGTAGAAAGTGGTCGATTGACCTGAAAAATAAAATTGTAATAGATTGCTTTAACTTCCCGCAATTGCAAGTCCCTTTTTCTTCCGATGGTTTTATACGAGCAACAGTGAGTGATATTAATACTCATAGCTGGTATTTACCTCCCCGTGTAATGAATGAAGAATTTAAACATATCGCCGACAACTTTGTGGCTCCAAACAAAGCTAATTCAACAATAGTTGGTGATTTTAGTCCCGTGGCTATTGAATGATTTCTGATTATTACACTTTCAATGACCACTATGCCATTGTACATTATTTAAAATAAATATCACGCCAACACGACAAAGTGTGCTATCCGTAGATATTTCTGGCGAATGAAAACATTTGACACATATCTGATTGAAGAGGCTCTTAAATTCACTACTCCTCATTTTGAGCTTAAGATCGCATATCAATTCCCTCCATGTATTGTTAGAACTCAATTGCTAACTTACGTAAGGAATGGTAGAAAGCAAAAGGCTTGTACAAAAGGTCAAATGGTAGAAAGCAAATGGGTTGTACCAAAGCTCTCATGGTACTCCTGATATAATGAATCAGTCGATTGAGAAAAGTAACTGGAAACAACTGCATACTAAGTGGTAACAAGAAAACTATTTACTTGTGGAAAAATGTCTCCACAAGCCGATTACACCCATCTAAAGCTCACGGTCAAGCTGGTAATCTTAATATAACACTAAAAGCAGCAATTGTTATTAATAAAGGTACTTTTTGAGCAAAGTCCAACGAATGCTTTCAAGAAGATTGGTTTCAAATGTTATAAAACTATGGAAGGAGGTGAGAAACTATGAAAGGGTGGCACAATAAAATATGGTATGGTTATAAAGCTCGAAGTTAAGTTAAAATGCCTTAAAAATGCCTTCAGGTAAGCATCCTGACATAGGACGTTGTGCGCACTAAACGCTTCTGTCTGCTATCTGTATAAAATTACTGTCCCTTAATTCGAGGAAAAAATTCTGAGCTACGACACAAACAAGGCTTATAATGAGTATAAAATTATCAGTCGTGTAGCACTCGGATCGCTACTTTGGATCGTATGAGACGGAGTATGTGGTTCAAGGTACCAAACCATAAAAAAAAGTAAATATCATTGTGTTTGCATATGATTTTGATGCTGTGGTAATAACCAAATATATAGAGAATATTTCACAACATAGATATAGAGGAGCACGCAACATCCAAAATTAATGATTGGCTTGGACTAAGGGGACTTGCACTAGCAGAGAGTAAGACCGAAAACACACACGAAAACTGTTGATGTTGTAAAATTCAGCATAAAAGGAATTGTTCTTTAAAGAACACTTGCCACAAAACTAAGATATAATACTAATATATATAATACTAAGATATATACACTAAGGCTCATCTGATCACACTGTGACGTAGTTATTTCTAAGTATATATAAATATATTGAAATAATAGAATAAGGTTATGTATTGTTATTGCGATAGGGACAACGTAGAGAATTGTCAGAAATGTAAGCGAGAATGGCGGTAACTTTTGAAAACCTAGTAAAGCAAATGATTAACTCACTAGATAATTGGAAAGCTATGTGCAAAATAATCGCCAGTATTATGAAATTCCAAAAAGCCAGAGAACAACAAGGCAGAAGGGATCTCCTAAATAGAGCGAACTAGGACGTGAACAAACAAACAATCAGCTTGGCAGACGAGAAGAGCTGTCTGCAGACATTGTACAAGACGGAACCAGAGATCAACAAAGCTGTGAAAAGTGAATGCAACTTGTTACTCAATGCAATCTTACCATTATATACATATAAGCGTTACTCAAACATCCTGTCGAAGTAATACTTTACGGTGATACAAAGGGGATCATTACATGATGGTAAAAGGTTTATGGCGGACTAAAATCAGCGTCATAAACCAAAAAGGGAGCTAAAACTTTTAGTGAATCAAATAACAAAAATATTTTCATTCACACAAGCGCTAGTTTAACTTGTCAAAGTTGTTGCATTCCTAAATGCAAACGCTATACACATCTCCACAAACATTTATTACCTCGACCCCTTAAGAAGTCGAGAACTTCAGGTTAGTATATATTGGTTTAGTAGTTTGCATTTAGTATTGCTCTTGGTAATATTTTGTGGAAATTTTCTGCGAACACATAGTTTAAAATTGTAATTTAATATATCCCGTTATCGGTTTCTAGCATATTTGGAGCATTGGAACATTACATGTCCGGGATCTTCTTCATATCTGCCCATACTGGACCATGTACTTATACAAGGAATGATCTTGCGAGTCTATCTGTCCTTATGAGATTGCTTATGCAAGCTTTTAGTAGACCATCCCCTCTTTTCGCCACCATTGTTGTTGTGATTTCGGACGGCAAGCCGTGAGTTTACTCTTTTCATCTCTAGAATAAATATGTCAATAGGAATTAGGCCAGCTATTAATGACTCTTATCGCACAGAAATGCAGCGTACAGCGCAGTTAGCTGTGTGAGAATGTTAACGCAGTTAGTAAACGACTGTTGAAATCAGATAAGTGGTTATCAGATAACATTTTTGGTTGTTTTGCTTACAACTTCGAAGATATAGTATTTAACTCATATTAACAGATACAAAGGACATAAGCTACACTACAACTACAAGAATGAAATTGCTATCAATATTGCTATATCTGCCCTATTTCCTATATGTACGATATACAGCCAACTAGAGGGGTTCATTATAAGGCCATTTGGTAGCTGGTGGAAGCACCGAACTTCTTTCATCCTTTTTTGGATATAAAAATGCATTGTGCCTAAGAACTGTACAATCAGAAGAATGAAAATAACTTTCTTAATTTTTGGCATGGCATTTTACTCGTATGATTAGTAAGGTCAGCTAGATAGTTGAAAATAATTTTTTCAATATATGTGGCCTAGAGAAAGATCTAGACAGAAGTCATTTATTTTGGATATTAAATTCGGAAAACATATTCGCTTGACTGAACCGGACGCACGAAAATAATTGTAATGATTTTAATTAATATTTTCTTACAATCTTTTCTTTAAGGCAACTCCTTCAATTATCAATATGTTATGTTATGTCATTATAACATATATAACTTATAACAAGTAAGAAAAGGCTAAGTTCGGGTGTAACCGAACATTTTATACTCTCGCAATGTGCAAGGATCAGAGGCGGGGATATGCTTTCAGGTGCTGGCATAACTTTATATTAAAAAATGTTGCGGAAGAATTCAACATTCATTATTCGACGAAATTGTCAATGGATTGCAATCATATTTGGTATCTTATTAACTTATATTACAGGTCATAGACTCACGTACTTTCATTACTATATTTTGCTTTGTGTCAGAGATATTTATATTAAAATCTACCAAACTAACTTAAAAATGATATCACATTGTGTTTAAGAAAACATATCCGCTTAATTTCATTAACATATAACACTTTTTGACCAACATAAACGGTTTAAAGTCAGATGAAAAGTCGGGAATTCTTATATCGGGCGTTTTTGGGATAGAGGAAGATCTGAACTGATCACATTAACTCTTTTCATTATTCCAGTATATTAGGAAACATGTTTTCATACAATTTTGTGAAGGTAACTCACACAGTGACAGACATATTTGGCTTAAAGTCTGCTAGAATAGCGAAAATCATTATATGTAGCATATCGGAGCTGGGATAATTCGTAGACCGATTTGACACATTTTCGGCAGTGAACTATGGAATATATCCGACATTACACGTTCACTTAATTTTGCTAAGATATCTTACATATTGACCGAAATATATTAAAGTATATAAAGAGTAAAGAGTAAATAAAGTAAAGTAAAGACTATATAGTATAAAGTCTACACAGAGGTTGAAAGTCCTTATATTAGGTAATATGGGGACCAGGGGAAGTGCTTACCCGATTTTATCCATTTTAAGCCCATGGACACACTGTTATCAGAAAGAGACGCTCTCTAATTTCAAATAGATAACTCATACATTGACCGTTATGGTATAAAGTCTACAGGAAGTTGAAAATTTTCATATTCGGTACAGGGCGGCTATGGGTGGTATTTACCCGATTTTCCCCATTTTTGACACAAGAGCACATTATAATCATGGAAAGATAATCCTCGAATTTTATTATAATATCTTACAGAGTTCCCGACATTTTCTGTAAAAAGTCAGATAGAGGCAGTGAGGTCCTAACATTGGGTATCTGAAAAAATCTGATTGGGATGGCTTGAAAAGTTATAATCCGATTTCGTCTATTTTTACGCATAAGATCACATAACCTGAAATCACTATTTGTACAAAGATTTGATTTTCATATCTTAGTTGCTGCCCGATTTATCGACTTTAAAATGAAAGGATCAGATGGAACTTAAAATTGTGTTATTTGAGAAGTAGGCGCGGTTTTTATCCGATTTGGTCCATTTTCCACATTTCGGTCCACAGCATGACATAAGAAGGCAAACATAATGTCATGTATCAAATTTTGTTACAATCGGTTAAGGGGTTTTTGAAATATGAGTTTTCTCCTAAAAGTGGGCGGTGCCATATCCGTCATCAAAACTTTACACGGATTCCTATGCAAACCTTCCGTTTCATATTCGCTGCAAGATTTACTGTTTCTAACGTGTTCCTTCAGCGAGTTATCGAACTTTTAGTAGTTTTCAACATTACTTTTGTATGAGAGGTGGGCGTGGTTATTATCCGATTTCACTTATTTTCTCAGCATATGAAGATATACTAGAAAGACTTACTCGGAGCAAGCTTGATTGATATAGCTTTAACGGTTTCCGAGATATATAAATTAATCCTATAGGGGGGCAGGACCATGCCCATTTTTTCAAAACATTTTGCCCACAGATACCCCACCCTACTAGAATCCTTTATCATCCTGATCCTTTTTCATCCTCATCATTTATATATATATATAACTCTATATCTAACTCGATTAGTCCTAGGTGTTAGAAACAACCGTTAGGTGAACAAAACTAATATACCCTGTAGCAAGATGCTGCGAGATTATAAAAATGTTGCGGAAGGATTCAATTTCATTCATTATCCGACGAAATTGTCAATGGACTGCAATCATGTTTTTTTTTTTTTTGTACTAGAGAACTAATTATAAGTAATTAGTTCACTAAAAGAAGCACTGGCTTCTAAGGCCTTCTGCTCTTGTTTTGCATTGGTTTAGTAAAAACATTTATTCTAATAATATCTAATATTAATTTACTTATACACTATGTTTGAGATCTTGCACAATTCAAGAAATTTCCTGATAGCTGTGATGTTGTCAGTATTGGTTGTTCTCAGTAGGCTAGATGGCTTCGTTCTACCAAATGTAATTAATCTTTTTTGTTGTGAAGTAATGTAATTGTTCGATATGTGATTGACTGTTAGGTTTGTATGATTGCAACATATGCAGCTTGGTTTATCTCTTCTGTTCAGCAGATAGCAGTTTGTACTTGAGGTGTGTCCTATCCTGAGCTGCACAAAAGTTCTTAGGTCTTGACATCAAACCGGTGGGATTTTACATTTTGTAGTAGTGATGAAAATTTTACCAATCTTTGGCTGCTGTCGCGTTGAGAACTTTTTTTGCCATTTAGCGAAAGTCTTTTGGGGTAAAGTGTACGTATGGAAAATAGTGGTTCCTTTCTCACTTCTTTGGCGCGTTCATCTGCGTATAGGTTTCCTCGTATATCAGCATGTTCTGGAATCCACATAATTTTGATTATGTTTTTGTATCGGTATAAAATTTCTCTTATGTTGCTGATTAACACTGTTTTATTTCCTACATTCAAAAGTGCGTTGATTGTCAGTTTGCTATCGCTGCGTATGATATGCCTTTTCCCAGTTTGAGAATCGAAAAGAACCACTTCATATAGCGCACCCGCTTCAGCTGTGAGTATAGAGCAGTACGTTGTATACCGCATTACGGAGTATACGTAATATACCGATAGCTATAGTGACACCTTGATCATTTGCCGCGGCAAACGAAGTATGGGTCTCTCATTTTGAACCATCGTTGTAGATAATTTCCTATTCTGGTCTATAAGGTTCTATTGCGTAATTGAATAGCTGGATATGTTGTCAACATTGGTGGTTGATTTTTGATATTTGAATATCGTGTTTACTATTGAGGATTTTAATGTCAGCGAATGCGGTTGGGTGCTCTGCTTAATAAGATACGGTTTTGATATTATATCGAGCTCGCTGATAACTGATAAGTATTTCATGATCGTAGTTGCCTTATTGGTTTCACATTGTGCTTTCGCCAGATTAAGCAGGAGCTTGTTTTTACACTGGAGTAATTTTGGGGTGAGCAGAATTGTGCTGTATCTTGTTCTGTGTTGAATGCCAAGTAGGCCTGTTGCAGTCAGTACCGCTTTGATTGGGGAGGTTGGGAATGCGCGAATGCTTCTTCTCGCTGCCATGTGGTAGGAGATTTGAGTGAGTGCTAGATGTGTTTTCGCGCAGTGTCCATAAATCGCAAGCCCGAAGTCTATTTTTGACAACATTAGAGCTTTTACAATATTTGGCAGAACGGACATGTGAATATGACAATGTTTTGAAATAAGAAAAAATAAATAATATTTAGTCCAGTGAGTAAACTTAATCTAACATATTGACAATGATCTTTAAAAGTTAGTTTTTTTTTTATCAAAAATGACACCAATTATTCTCAAAGTATTAGTGTGTGGTATTTGTGTATTAGCAAGTGCAGGTTAGGGAAGGTGCATTTTCTTTTCCTAAAAATGTAGAAAGTTGAGCTTTTGTTTGCAGAAACCTTGGTTCCTGATGTTTTAGACCAATTTACGATATCGTTTAGGATATTGGATATAGGATATTGGTTGGGGTTTAGGGCTATTAAGTTGCTGTATTGCTTGAATAGTATAATAAATAAAGTTGCTGAGTTTACACTTACGGAAAATTTACGGTTTGAGAGAAATGTTTTTATGAAGTTATACATTTTGTTTCCAATGTCCCATTTCTTTAATTCTTGTAGTACCATGTGGGCTCCGATTTTATCAAAAGCTTTCTCAAAATCTAGACTCAGGACGGATTGGTGGTTTTTGGAAGATATCGTTGTTGAGGCATAGTGTTCAAAGTAAAGTAGTGGGTTAATCACACCAGAACCGCTTTCAAATGCGAACTTATTCGGGCTTATTAATCCCTTTCGTTTGGCATACCTCATTACTCTCTTGGATATAATTTTTCCAGAAATTTAGCCATAGAGGGTATAGGAAATTGGTCTAAAGTCTGCGATTGAGGTATTGGACTCTTTTGGGCTTAGGAATAAGAATAACTACGGCTTTTTTCCAGTCTTGGGGAGTATCCTCTTGTCTAGGATGCTATTGCATAAGTTTACGACCCTGATTTTTAAAGAATGGGGAAGGTTTTTTAGGAGTGGGTAAGAAATTTTGTCTGAACTTTGGGTTTTACCGGACATTTTCGTGATTGTGAAGTCAAATTCTTCTATTGTAATAGGATATTCCACCAGTGTAGCTTCAAAACCCGGAATGGGTTGCGATTTGTTTGGGAAATTATTTGAATTTTGAATGGAAATTGGAATTGTGGGAATCGTTTAACGATCTTTGCCCAAAAATTTCTGCCATGTGTTGGTGATTGTAGATAGGACCATGGGGAGGTTGGATAAAGTCGATTTTGTTATGTTTATATCCACCTGAAAGAGCTTTTATATCTCTCCAAATGTTTTTTGGACTTGAAGTAGGTTTTATATTAGCCGTAAGTTTTCTAGAGATTTATTTTTTCAGTTTTTAATTCTCTTCTGAATTTGGAGTTCGCCTTTTTGTATATTATTAAGTTCTCCATTGTTCTGTTCTGTTTGAATGTACTCCAGATTGATTGCTTTGTGTTTTTCAAAGCATTTAGTTGGTTGGACCAATGCGAGAGTTTGGTGAAAAATTTGCTGGTGTTTGTTTGGGGAATAGTTATGTGGGCAGCGGAACGTATTATCGTTTTTATTTTGGATTCTTCCGTATTTATGTTTTCCGACGTTATTTTTGTATTTGTTAAGGTGTTAATATCTTTTATTTTCTTCTGCTTTCCTGTTCATACTGTTTGTTTTTGAGTTAAGAGAAGTATTTGATATAAGGGCAGAGTTTATTTCTTTATTTATTTGTGTTCTCTATGTTTGACGAATTGTTGAGGATATTTGCGAATGAAAGAGATGAAGAGTTGAAAACACGCTGTAATCTGTAATTAGATTCTTGTTAGCGCAGTGAAATCAAAGAGCAAGTGGATTCTGTGTACAGTGACTCTAGATAGCTTAGATAGTAGGCATCTCAAAAGACCGCTTGAGTCATGTCCTATATCACTCGTTCACTCGCAATGCAACAAAGCGCAATTCGAAGAGATTTCACTGCCGTTTCGTGACCGTCCATGAAACATTAATTCACAAGTACACAATAAACTAAGGAAGGCAAAGAGACCATGGCCTACTTTGCAGATCTCCAGACTAGTTAAAGTTTGTTCATAACACATAATTTTAAAAAAATTTTCGTTTCTCTTTAGTAGGCCAAGTACTTATTAGGCCACCATTCAAAAACTTGATTTTAATGGTTTTGAATTTTTAAAAAATTTTGTAAAGTAACTGTTGAGACAAGAAAATTCAGTTAATTGGGATGCAAGGTATTGTTCAGTTTGATGCTTCGAAAAAGTTATAAAGCAATCGTTATTTAAGATGCAAACATATTTAGCTGCAACAGATGTAGGTGTATTTGCTCAGAGGCTAGAGAACGGATTATTATCGCCCACTTTTAGGTCAACTTTTCTGTTGTAAGACTTATTTAATCGTTGTGAATGAAATTTTTTTCTACCATCCTCAACACCTCAACAACGTCTACTGCAAATATGAAGTAATTTTCAAAACCATCTGTTATTAACTTTATAACAGATTACTGAGACATCAACAGAGATATAGAAACCTAATCCAAACATGATTTAAATACCCTCCTCAAAACCTTGTATATCGTATATGAAGGTGTCCGTTCCTCTGGTTGACTATACCTTACCTCTAACTGTTAATAGCTTAAATAGCTGTGAGTGTGACATATCTCAATAAAACCGAACAAACATATCTGGCTCAGCATAAAGTTCCAAAATTAACTTATTTTCTTAGCCCTAATATGGTGAATATAAAATTTTTCGGCTCATCAAGTTGATGTTAAAGTAAATTTTTAGTATACCAATTATTAATGGGGCATTAAAAATGATCACAATTATATGCATATAGCGGACAATAGATGAAGTATCCTTTATTTGTCCAACTATAGAATGTATCTGACGATGCAAAAAACTATTTAACTATGTCAATAACGATCGCGTTGAAAACACGCTGAAAAATTCAAATTCACGCTTCCTTCAAATTCATACGAATAACAACATTGCCTTTATGATTAAGTAAATGTACATAGTACCATTAAATAATTTGTTTTACTATATTCACAGTGCAATAATAAATAAATGTTTGCTCACTTCGGCAACTGATAAATAATAATAATTAGTTTGTATGAGTAATAAGAATTTTACTTACGGTTCCCATAGAGTGGTAGTGTGCCACTAGAAGGTAGGGCATTGTAAATAATGTGGAGTACATAACTCCTGCTGTCCAACTAAATATAATCACACTCAATTTAGCTCGAGTTAAAGCCATCAATGCCATTCCCATACTATAGAAAAACAATCCGCCCACGTATACCACTTTTGCGCTATAACAAAATAAATATATATATATATCTATTATATATGTATAATTATGCTTAATACATTGAAGTATTTGTATAAAGAGTGTGAAAATTGTAATAGTGTATTTTCAAAGATTTCAATAATTACAAGAGTAACAGATAACTGTTTATAGGCACACGTTCCATTTCGTTGCAATTTATATTCCGGGTATTGGACCAAAATAATTTTTTCGAGAGATGGACTCATAAGTAATAAGAAAATTCTCCCTTTTCCGAAAAATGTGCCTACAATTTTCGAAATTAGACTTACTGGAAAACATCGTTAATTATATTTTAGTATTTAAGTATGTAGAACTTACGCATCACATGCAAGCTCAGTTAGCAAAATTCACACTTCTTCAAAATTCGACCGTTAAAAATACTGCACCAGGTAATACTTAGATATGTACAAAATAAAATATAGCAAACATATTTTACGTACTTTAGCTTATCCCATATGTTAATATCCTATCCTATATGAAATTTTATGTATATAATTAATCAACAACTGGAGTTAAATTTAACAAATTTCATTTTGTATTAAATTTTTACAGTACAAGAGAATAAACTTTTAAAGCCTGGATGAATTAATATGATATTTAACTGGTACTACAGTATGAACTTTTTATGCATCGAGCTTTAAGTAAATTTAAAAGTAAATCACTGAGTTATATTACGTGCAAGAACTTTTTTATTTATATACATATTTCTTCTCATTCATCAAGATACTTTGTTCACTTAAGTGTATTCACAAAGTTTTATACAGATAGTATATAAATATTCAATCATGTTTGGTATCATAATAACTTAAACTATAGATTATATACTCAATTAGTCTCAATAATACAGCTTATTTTTATGTCCGAAGTATGGGAAGGAAGGTAAATGCCGATATCACGAAATTTTTACGACCGAGTGAAATAATGATAATCGAAATATTCCCGCTAATCGAAATATTTAATGGGTATAAAGAGAAAAAAATTCAGCCAATGGATCGGAAATCATTATATTAGGTATATGTGGGATATAAACAGTATAAAATCAATTGAAAGAAATAAAGTCAATACAAAGTCGGAAATCACTGTATTGGGTTTATTGGGGATAGGGGAAGGTCTGAGCTAACTGCATTTGACTTCGGCATTAAAGCAATTTTATGTTGCATGTTTCCAAGCAAATCTATTGAGATAACTCACAATTTGATGTTATATATACAGTGGCGAGCATTAATGGATGAATATTTGACACTTTTATACTTATATATTCGTATATGCCCCCATAAGCTTATATACACAAACTTACATAGCTAATGATAAGAATTTCAATGATAAACAATAGGCACAAAACTGTATAAAACCCGGTGCTAGTGAAAATTAGGAGAGAAGGTGTTAAGCTGAATCATACGTAAAATAATAAAAACGGCATTGCATATGTATTTTTAATATTATCGATTTTGGAGCATAATTGGCGACCGTGATAGGAAATTGTTCTACATGTGTTTTGAGATCAAAAAAAGCCAAAGAATAAAGTTTAGTTTTTTGTTTAAAATTCGGTCGTTTAAATCTTAACAAAAGAGTGGTTTGTCGAACCACACGGAATTTGCACAAACCATCTCATCAACTCAGGCTGTGTGAGCGGTAAACAACAACCTGAACCATCGGAGCATTATTTGAATTTCTTGGACTCGTGTGACTTTTGTGCAAACGCGGAACAAATCTCACCACATATCAGCGTAGTTGCCGTTGTAATCAAATTACATACATATTACAGGTGGCTTTTCCAACGTTCGTTCGATATTGCTTGCTCTTTCGATACCTGTCGAATTTGCCGCAAGTTCTCCAACTCGTCACAGTTTCAGTGCACACACGCAATTGACTTTTTACAACAAAATTTCGTTGGATTTCAGATCTGATTTTGCTACACTTACAACAACAAATCATGTTCTTCATTGCCCAGGTATTCGTATTTTTTATTTTCGTGCCTCAATGTCTCTGATATGATAAAAGCACGTTCAACTATACCTCGCAACCTACATAGCATGAAGCAACGAATCGTTTGTGAAGAAGTCGATATTGATACGCATGCTCTCCAATGTCGATTATAGATAGTTGAGTTTCATTTTCCACATATTTGCGAGGTTCAGAATAATATCGAAACTCTTGCTCCGTCCGACCAATCGAGAGCAGAACAAACATTGAAGAAATGTATATTTCAATAAAATTCAAAATCCTTTCGTTAATCAACAATATGTGGAATATCAACGTTTTTCCTCACCTTTTGCAATATGGTGCATGATGACACAACAATGTCAAAGGTGGACAAATTTAATTGCCTTTTAAATTATCTTTCAGAACTAGCCCTTAGCGCAATCGAGCCCTTTCAGGTAACCGAGGAAAATTACCCGAATGCGAAGCGGTTCAAAAAACGATATGGCAAAAATGTAGTGATTTTCAATATTACGTTACATCGCTTTTCCACATTCCAGTGATAAAAAAAGTCTGACGCAGCAAGTCTACGTAATATTGTCGACACTATTGCAGCGCTGTGAGGTTCGTTACTCTCGTTAAGCGCGTTTTCGGGGTGAGAAAGCGACATAATCAATTCAATGCTGTTTCATAACGTGTTAAACGAAATTTATTCCTATTCAAAATCAGCATACAATAAAAGCAAGAGTTTGACAACTGCCCATCGTGGGACCATCGTAGATGAATCTGCACTGTCATACAGTTAGATACTTTTTCAAAAGGGGAAAACCCAGAGGCAACACAGCAAGATACCGCAAGAAGAGCTACTATGTAACAAAACTGCAAATTCTTTCATCAACGCGATTTCAAATTGTATACAATGAAATAATTCAGAACATATCCTAAACAGTCGGCATTAATTGCTTACGTAAAGAACATACAGTATCTAAATGCTCCTCGAAATCTCGTTGCCGTGTATGCCACTTAATCTCACCTCTCTCATATTAATTTTTCCTTTGTTGCAACTACAACTTATGCATCTGTATATACATTAGAACTTAAAGGAAAGGAAAGAAAGGACATCTGTCTGAATATCTGAATATTTCACGGAAAAGATATCAACACTGTCCAAAAAGGAACATTTAACCGAACAACACTTCGTTCAAAAGGTACAAGTGAAAGACGATGGACGTGTGCAAGTTCGGTTACCATTTAAGATTTCGCTTATCGGCAACTCTTTTTTCAATGCTAAAAAAGATTTATCGCTTTTAAACGAGGCCCATCTAACAACAAATTATTAAAGGATATGTACGCGGGTTTTATAAAATAATACCTTGAACTTTTTCACATGGATACCATAACAAATTTCGATTGAAATAATTCGGCATTATTGCATACTACGATCAAGCTTCGGGATGCATTCGACGCCTCTGCGCGCATTACTTCAGGTCGTTTATTAAATTATATTATTATGATTGACATTGCTATCATTTCATTCGTATACTCATTTGTTAACCGCCGATATTTCAAAGATGAGGCAATTTTTAATAGACGAACAAGATCTATGCTATCAACTCATTTTGTGAAGAAAAGAAACCAATGAGCCATTACCGTTGTTTCAACTCAAAACTGTAAGTTACGGTACACTACCACCAAGTGTGTTAGTGTTTGGTTGCAGATCAAATGCGATTTAAACTTTATTAATAAAGCCCGCTATTGCTCCGCATATATAGACAAAATCCAGTTCTGACTGTGAATTTCATGGTTTCGCAGACGCTTCAAGGCACTCGTATGGGTGCTGCATTTACGCATGTTCTTTCATAAATAGCGCCTACAAAACAACTTTAGCTTAGCACTAATACATATTTTTGGACTGACTCAGAGATAGTGCAGAATGGACTCAATACTAATTCGTTCACATTTTCAATAAATTGCTGAGTTTCTGAGATTCAGGAATTTTCAGATGGTATTAGCTGAAAACTTGTACCAAAAATGTAAAATCCCGCTGACATTTTTTCATTTTGCTCCAACCCTCAAGACCTTGTACGTATGATTTGGTTCTCGGGACCAGATTTTCAATTACAAAATTTTTCGGAATATCCTGTAAGCAAGAAGGAAGATGACATTAGAATCCAAGACATAGAGCACCGAAAAGTAATCCACCTAAAGTGTAGCAAAAGCAGAAACGAAGGAAATATCATTCCATCATTAACCGCTGTTGATCACTACCAATTACTTCGCATAGCTGCATGCATCTTTCGTGTTTTCAAGAAAGTTGCTATACACCAGCAATGATACTTCATCTACCGGTGGAGGAACTTGAACAGACTTGGTGGAGAATAGAAAGATATGAAAAAAATACACAGAGATTATGTTAAATGTGATCATATGCGAAATAATAAAAACGGCTTTGTATTTTTTTTATCGCATCGACTTTTTCTTTGGCTGGAGCAATGGGAGCCACTGTCTGATATGTCATCATTATAAAATATCTCGAGATAAACCATTATAATGAAAATAAGTTCTGCATAAACTCGAATATAGGTATTTTTGAAACGTAACGGTGGGTTAGTTTGTGATCATCAATGAATGTTATTTGAACCAATCTGCTCAACAGATAACTTTATAATGCCAATTTTCCCAAACAATAAATACTAAGAATTTTTTCTTTTCAATTAAATCCAATTGCTAATAGATTTACGAAATATTTCCTTAATAAGGGTTTCTTTACTCTTAAATTTAATTTTCAATTCGGATACTTTCTGAGATCATGGAGAAATGAGTGAAAGACCTTCTATCTTCTTCTATTCTATTATTCTATTATTCGATTCTATATTCCATTTCTATTCTATCGTCTTCTATTCAGTATATTTGCAAAACTTTTGCTACCACACATAAATAGCGTAATGAAAGAATGCAATAAGTGTCCATGAAAGTAATGTGGTGGCAACATAACAATTTTGGATTAGTAAAAAACTTGGAGCATTATAATAAGTAAATAGCTTTACAAATGGAATTAAAAAAACATTCTAATACAGTTAGTGTTATTTTGCAATACTATTTCATGTAGTCTAATGTTTTGACAGGCTTTTTACATTAGATTAGGAAGTTCTTATCTGAGTTTGATAAAACTTATTATTGTCTTATTGAAAGACGCGGCCAACTTAATGTTCACGCACCTGATTTCAAATCATACATATCCCTTAAACTACTAAAGAAAAGAAAGTGGTATGTCAACTCGTTGGTAAAATTTTCCTTTATATTTTACTTCATCATATACGAGGTGTGTTCAGAAAATATCGGGAATGTTCTTCGACTATGTCCTTCAACTTTAATGGTATAGTGCATCACGAATTCTTGTCTCAAAATCAACCGGTCAATAAGGAGTACTACTTACAAGTTCACTGTCGTTTGCGTGAAGCAATCAGAAAAAAACGCTCGGATTTGTTTTACTAGTATTACATTAATGCGCATCGCTGAAAGAGCTAAGGCTATCCCAAAAATTGAGTTGGAGAAGTGCTTGGACGATTGGAAGAAGTTTTGGTATAAGTGCATAATATCGAATAGAGACTATTTTGAAGGCGACAACATTAATGTAGACGAAGAAATAAATTTTTTTTTTAAAAGACAAAAATTCCCGTTATTTTTTGAACACTTCTCGTCGTGTGAAAGTGGATGAAATCGGATCGGAATTACTACGCCCACCTTAAATTTACCTGTTACGTTGAAAACTACTAAAAATGCTTTAACTCGCTAAATAAACAAACATCAAATTTTACAGTAAAGATTGCTCGATAGATTTGAATGTACAACGCTATAAAAAAATTGATAATGGACGATTAGAGACGCGGCCCAATTTTAGAGGAAATCCAATATTTCAGTATATGCTACACCAATTTCATACGAAATTTGCTGCATAATATTATCTTGATATCTTTAAAATCCAATTTTACAATGGGCGAAATCGGACTGCTGTCCTCTTCCTTCACTTTACAATTTATAGAAATCAAACACCAATAAAGATATCTGAATAAAACTTTACACAAATAGCGCTATTGAGGGGTGGTAATTTCCATCTAGAAATTGTCGATTTCAGAATATAACTTTTCAAACCCCCAGATACCGAATATGAAGCCCTATGGTTAACTTTTTACCGAAAATATTTAGCAATCTGAGAGATATCTTAATGAAATTCAGAAGACATATTTTCCTAATTATAATGTGTTTTGGTATCAAAATTAAGTGAACACATTTTTCTTAGATATGCTAGAGTGTGGTGCTGAAAATTTAGTGAAATTGGTCATTACGTTAAGGTCGGAATTACCCCAGCTTCCTAAACCTATAATATGAAAATTTTGGTAATTCTAGTGAGCTTTACGGCGAATATATTGGTCATATGTTCTTATGCATACATGATTATGCATACCTTCCCTTAGCCCCAACATACCCAATATAGCGATTTTTGACTTTCCAGTTGAATTTATGTTGTTTTTATTGGTATAAGGCGTATATTTAAACGCCATGGTTTTCATATTTTCTTAACCACAATGTCGTTTAGGGCTGAATTTGGATGGAATCGGTCCAGACCTTGGTATAGACTCGATATTCTTAATAAAATAATTTCCATCACTATGATTGACATTTTCCTTAGATACTCGATGTATTAAATTTCATTCTCTTTATTGAGTTTATAACGCACATATCTGAGTGAAAATATTTTAATATTATCAGTGATATCGGTATGTACCCTCCGACACCAGCAATATGATGAATATAGTGTTTTGTGTCAGTTAAGTTGAACAACGCGAGTTTAGACTACTAAAGTCTTCAATTGGAAAAATAATGGATTTTATTTTAGTAGAATAATAATAATATCTCGGAAATAAAACAAAATATACTAACGAAGCGAAGTGAGTCCATGCCCTATAATATAAGATATCAAATATGAAAGTAATTCATTTACGATTTCGTCGAAAAGCGAATACTGAATTCGTTGCAACATTTTTTATTTAATAGAGAGTTAGCCGAACTTAGCCTTTTCTTAATTGTTTTTCTTGTTTTTGTAATACTTTTTTTATTAATTTTTATTTTATTATAATAATCATTATTATTTCTTCCATCGTTGCATCTTCTCATAAGTCAATTTCTTTTTATTATTCTAATTTTCTTAGCGTGCATGTCAAAGAACATCTGCGCATAGGGGAACTTGGTTCCCTTGCATGGCGGTGGAAATTTCGTTGCTTCCTTTTTAGAGTGGTGTAGTTTGTTGCGTTCCCTTATAAATTCTGGTAAATTTTCGATGAAAAAATTAAATGAAGTGGAAATGAGTGAAATCGAATAATAACCATATTTCCTTTAGATATTATATACATAATGTAATGATTTTCGAAAATCCGGTGGACTTTATACCGTAAATATCGGTAATACGTGTTATATTTTAATAAAATTTAGTGAATATGTTTTCTTGACCACAAGGAGGTTTAGTGTCAAAAAAGAACGAAGTCGGTAGAGACTCTTCAAACATTCTTGAATTCTGAACTGTGAAATGTGAATTAAAATCATGATTTATGCTGTGGAATGGTCTGTTTATTTCAAAATTATTTTGACAACGGTTTTCGACTTATACCGCGCGTCAACGAACGTCATCGGATATAAGCTCGCTTACCTAATTGAACCCAAATTTTTCACATTGTCTTTATCTCATTTCCTTGCTGTCTATAAGTGTGTTAATCTCAATAAAAAACACATTTAAATCGTGGCCCCGAGCCACACGAACACCCGAAAAATAAAAAAATATATATACTTTATGAAACTTCTATTTTATGAAGTGCATTCCCAGATGTATCAACACATAACCCAAAATATATAACCTTTTACACCAAAATTACAGTAAAACCCATAACACAGTATTCATACTTTTTTATCCATAGAGCAATTAAGGTTGTTAGTAGGCAACAAATCTTCATAGCCACGCTACGCGATGGAAGTCTTCTTATTTTTGTCAAAAGCAAAGAGGTGGCTGAAAAATTCCTGAAAACCTAACAGTTACATGAAATCTGGAAAATCACTTGTAAACTACATGAATCATCAATTAATATCAAAGGTACACCTAGACCCTTTGGCGTTGTTCTTATAACTTTTGACCTATACACACTCCCCAGAAAATTTTCCACATCTTGAAATACAGCGAACTTACGAGAAAGCACACCAAACCTGATTTGTTGCAAATCTTTTACCTCGTTCCCCAAATAACTGTTCTCGATCACAATGCACATACTGTTGAGACGAACACTCAGATTCAACGTCCACTTGCAAAAAATACCGAGAACAAAATAAATATCAAATATAGCAAATATAACAAGGAATGGCTAAGTTCCGTATAACCGAATATTTTATACTCTCGCAATTTGCAAGTATCTAAGGTGGAGAAATACGCTTAGCTGTTGGAAAAATTTTATATTAAGGAAGTAAGAAAGGGCTAAGTTCGGGCGTAACGGAACATTTTATACTCTCGCAATGTGCAAGGATCAGAGGCGGGGATATTCTTTCAGGTGCTGGCATAACTTTAAATTAAAAAATGTTGCGGAAGAATTCAACATTCATTATTCGACAATTGTCAGTAGATTGCAATCATGTTTGGTATCTTATTAACTTATATTACAGGTCAGTAGAACAGTAGAACATTAGTAGAAACTCCTTTTTTGTTAATGTCGATCCTTGGCTTCAATAGCATTCAAACGGTGTACAGTTAACTTATTTAGTAGTAATGCAACATTTTTATACGTCCCTCACTTTCTACGTGCGACGGAATTATTATCCGATTTCACTCATTTACATACTGTATATGTAGGTGCTACAAAGACTTGCCCTCAGCAAATTGCGTCCACGCAGCTTTAGAGATTTATGAGATATATAAGAATGCGAACATAATGTCATGCACCAAATTTTATTCAAATCGGTTAAGGGGTTCCTGAGATATGGGATTTCTCCTAAAAGTGGGCGGTGCCACACCCCCCATCAAAACTTTACAAGTCTTTACACAGATTCTTATACAACCCTTCCGTATTATATTTGCTGCAAGATTTGGTGATCCTGACGTATTCCTTAAGCGAATTATCGCATTTTTAGTAGTTACCAACATAACCTTTCTAAGGGAGGTGGGCGTGGTTATCATCCGATTTCAGTAATTTTTCCAGAGTTACTAAGTGGAGTTACTAAAAAGACTTGTACTAAGGTTGGCTTGTATCTTAATTTGTTGTTTAGTTACAGTACTTTATAAGTTTTAGTTTTTGTGTTTTAGTCTGATTCCGCCTATCTGCAATACCAACGTCCACTGAGAATGTATACCATGTTTCATGAAAATATATCAATTCTTACTCAAGTTATCGTTTTTACGAACGGATGGGCAGACAGTCACTCGAAATTCAACTCTTTCTCTTGATGACCTTGACCGATTGCATTAACTTTTGTCACTACACAAGTACACTAGAGATGATGCTTAAACGCAACTTTATGAAGATAACTCACACACTTAACGAGATATTCGACACAGAGCCTGCTAGAAAAACGAAAATCATTGTATGTACTATATGAGAGCTCGGATAGTTTGTAGACCGATTTCACACATTTTCGACATTAAACTATGGTATGTCCTATTATATCTTCACTTAATTTTTGAAAATTGGAAGTTTTAAATTTGAAGCTTGAAAATCTTATATTAAGTATATGAGGGCTAGGGGAAGTGTTTACCCTATTTTATCCACCTTAGACACACGGACGCGTAATTATCAGAAAGAGAAGTTCCCTGAATTTCAAAGGGATAACTCATTTATTTACTGAAATATATATATAAAGTCTAACTAAGTCTAACTAAGAGAAGTTCTCTGAATTTCAAAGGGATAACTCATTTATTTACTGAAATATATATATAAAGTCTAACAGGAGGATGAAATTCCTTATATTAGGTATATGAGGGCTAGAGGAGGTATTTACCCGGTTTTCTCCATTTTTGACACAAGACCACATTATTATCATCAAAAGATAGTCCTAGAATGCCAATACGACATTTCACAGGTTTACCCATATTTTGGGTATAAAGTCAGCCATAGGCACTGTGGTCCTTATATTTGGTATTTCGACTATTTTTCCAGATGAGATGGCACTATTTGTATAAAGCTTCATTCTAATATGTTAATTGTTGCTTGTTTTATGTACTTTAAAGTGAAAGAATCAGATTTAAATTAAGGAGCTTTAAGGAAGATTTAAAGAAACTTAATATTGCGTTAAATGAAAAGTAGGTATGGTTATTATCCGACTTCGATTAGTTTTAGGCATTACAAACAACTGTTAAGTTTACAAAACTAATATACTCTGTTGCAATATGTTGCGAGAGCATAAATATTAAGCACAACTAACATTAAACAATTTATTTTTACAAATTTCCTACCTTCCACCAACCATTCTCGTTTTCGCGAACTATGCACATGCGAAACGGGCAAGTCAATGAGAGCACCTTACTCTTAATCAAGTCTCTTCTATTTTCTCTCTCTTAATAGATATAACAGCGGTTTTTTTCCTCTATTTAACGACTCTCAAAACATTGCAATGAAATATGAATGGATGCATTTATAATTTACTAATTTAGGAAAAGCCGAAATGTTATATGTATACAGGAAACTCATATACCAAACAATACTAAAAATATTATCTTTCCAAGACCATTCAATGGTTATTTAAAAAAATTTAATTACATACGAACAAGGAATTGGTTTCTTAATTTAGCGCCAAATTCCACAAAAACACATTCTGCTGAAATCTAACATTTTATTTGACGCTCTAAAGTTAGACTTAAGCACAAAAATAACACTAATAAATTCTTGCATTCCTCTCTGCCACAACTTTACAGCAAATTACTTTTTGCACGCCATAATTACCCAATGCCGACTACAATACATAGAGTACACTAAGGGGATCTTCGATAACCAACTCTTGTGGCAGAAGCTTTGAAAATTTTTTCGAGAAAGTCAACCTCACCATTCTTAACGATAGTTTGGTACTCATTTTTGGACTCATGACATCTTTATCAGTGTTGACCTAACCTTGGTCTCATTTGTAATCTGCCACAGGTGCCATTGGGCAATCGATCGATTTCTACATAGTAGTGGTCACTCCCTGCTCTTCATTGACTTAACTAGACAATTTAAAGCCGAAAAAACCACACAAAACAACAAATACATTATGGTGGAGTAGCGCACTTAACAAACTGTGGGAGGATAAACAAATTCTCTGGTTAAACTTTAAACAAAACAAGACAATTAACAACCTTATTAAAAACCCTGCACCACCCCGAACCTATGATTAAATATGTGTTTCACAAATCCAATCAAGGCTAAGTGCACTTATAAGGTTCAATCTACAATTCGTCGCTGTACAAAGAATATAGACAACTGTAGTGTAAAACTGTAAATAAAGTGGGAGCACCACCGCCTAATAGATTAAATGTACATATCTCACAAACCACTAAAGCTACAATATATCAACCAAACTTGTTCAGAACTAATAAATCCAGCACCTCTTCAGACAGTGTGAAAATAAGTGAAATAAACTCTATAATACATAATAATACCCAGTGGATAATAAACATACCCACTCCCCATATAACGATTATGGTGAAAATTACTAAAAGTGCGATAACTCACTAAATAAAAACGTCAGAAGATGTCGACAAAATGACGCTTCAAACAAATCGGTATACAAATTGAACAATGGGCATGGCACGGCAAACCTTTAGGGAAATCCTATATCTTAGGAACTACGAAACCAATTTCAACCAAATTTAGTACATAATATTATCCTGACAATCTTTTGATACATTGTGAAAATGGGCGAAATCGTACAATAAACACGCCTACTTCTCATATATCACAAATTTAAATTCCATGCGATTATTTCATTTTACAGTATAAAAATCAAGTACCAATGAAGAGATGGGAGCAATGTGAGTAATCTCAATCTGTGAGATATGTTATTGAAATTCAGAATAAATTATTGTCTTATATGGTGCTTTTGTGTAATAGAGGGTAAAATTGAGCCAAAACTTACCCTATTGCCCACATACCTCTTATTAAAGTTTTCGGTTTATTTCCGATCCGACTAAAATTCTCTGGCGTCTGTGCGACGCTTGCCAGTAACATAAAATCATTGTGCCTGAAAATGATAAAATCGGTTCAATATTTCCCCTTAGTTCCATATACCTAATATAAGAATTTTAATTTTCCGGTTGGCTTTATACCGTATGTAGCAAAATTAAGTGAACGTGTAATAATGGATATGATATAGTTTAATACTGGAAATGTGTAAAACCTGTAAACTGTATAATACAAAGTTTTATCAACACTTGTTGTTATTTATTAATAAAAGCACGAGCTTCTTAATAACCATAAAATGGTTAGGGCTGAATATGAATGAAATCGATTTAAACCTTCGGTTTAGTCCTTACCATCGAAAACCTTGGCAATTGAAGATAACTTACCATTTAAAATTACCATCGAAAACCTCAGCAATTGAAGATAACTTTGCTGAGCCAGAACAAATTAATTTTGTTCAACGGAACTCCCTGCTTCCCTTCATTAAAAAGACCATTGCAGGGAGAGAATTAGAATACTTCCAAGTAGAGGGGTATCAAAAAACTATATAAAACCTCTACAGGTGCTTAGACATATAACATTATTAGAAACTCCTTTTTTGGTGATGTCGATCCTTGGCTACAATAGCATTAAAACGGTGTACAGTTAACTTGTTTAATAGTAATGCAACATTTTTATACGTCCCTCACTTTCTACGTACGACGGAATTATTATCCGATTTCACTCATTTACATACTGTATATGTAGGTGCTACAAAGACTTGCCCTCAGCAAATTGTATTCTTGTCTCAAGGTCAAACGGTCAATAAGGAGTACTATCTAGAAGTTCAGCGCCATTTGCGTCAAGCAATCCGAAAAAACGTGCGGATTTGTGGAAAAACGATTCATGGTTTTTGCTCAATTCTGCTCACACTTCGCTGCTTTTTCGTGAATTCTAGGCCAAAAACAATACTGTAACGATGCCCCAGCCTCCATAATCGCCAGACATGGCTCCGCGTGACTTTCTCCATTTTCCAAATATAAAGAGAACCTTAAAGGACTGTTGTTTTACTAGTATTACATTAAAAACACTTCGCTGAAAGAGCTAAGGGTATCCCAAAAATTGAGTTTGAGAAGTGCTTCGACGATTGGAAGAAGTTCTGGCATAAGTGTATAATATGGAATGAAGACTATTTTGAAGGCGACAACATTAATGTAGAAGAACGAATAAACATTATTTTCAAAAAACGAAAATTTTCGTAATTTTTTGAACACACCGCATCTATTAGAGTGCGGTGCCATGCAAATTTTCTTTAGTTGTTTTATTAGATTTTTAGTTTGTTGTTTTTATTAGTTTGTTTAATTATTAAGTTGTTTTATTATTAGTTTAATTATTATTGATTATTAGCACTTTAGACTTTTTCTCATTAGCACTGAAATATATCGCCCTATATCTTTCTTAAATAGTTTACGGTGTTACAAAAAACAAGCTAACGCAATAAAGCTACATACTGCGTGCAACATGTTGCGAGAGTATTAAAATATTATGAATTTGTTCATATAAAATTTTTTCATGAGATGTTTTTCCATGATGAAAATGATGATTGAAATTTTAAATATTTTCCTCTGCAATTACTACTATTATCCTCTTATATCGGTTTGAAGCTCTGTGCATTGAAAAATTTTGTTCCAGTTAGTAATGTAAATATCTACATTTGCTTTATATTTAGTTTGAAATATTTTTCGTAAATTCAAGTTAACAATCGCATTATTTTTGGCTTGGAATTATCCAAAAGACTTATTACTTTTATAGGTTAGAGAATTGAATGTAGAAATAAATACGTGAAATTAAAGAATTATTCATTTTCAACGTCTTTACTATTATATATCTTCCTCATTTCATTTTTACTAATATTCTTTATTATTTATTGGGAGTACACGTTTTTTCTGTTACTGAATTTTCTTTAACTTTGAATTATATTTTAATAATTTTTTTTCATTAGATAGTAAGGAAGATTAGCTAGTATTCTATCTAATTTCTAAAAGGTGTTTTCTATTTATAAAAATTATTACATGTTCACATACTTACAACTACTACTATTCCCAACTGATCAAGTAAATATGATATATAGAAATAAGGTTTTAAAATGTTTCTGAACTGAATTTGCTAATTTAGTGCAAAAATTTTTTGAAAGTGTGGCAGAAACCTCAAGCAGATATACCCAGGATACAAATCCTAAATATAGGATATAATTATACAGGAATAGGAACATAAAGGATACGAAATATAAAGAATAAAAGAAACTACAATACGAATTAAATAGAATGAGGAAGAGAAGGGACGAAAAACTAGGCACTTTATTAGGTTTGCTTCAAATATTCTACTACAAAAGCGGCCAAATACCTCAAAAAAGGCTATAGAGTGTTGCCATGTTATGCTATTAATTTTTTATTTTAAGTATGTTTTCGATAAATTTTCAAATATTTTTTGATTATTAGAATTCATTTAGATTTTAAATTACGTAGTTTTGACCGATTTTTTATTTATTGTATGAAAACATTACTAAATGTTTCCAATTTTATCAAAAATATTTATAGAATATTTGTGTAACAGCTTGTAAAAGCTATGTATTTCGTGCAACCATGTGGTGCAAGAAGTCTTTTAGCGGACAATTTTTACGCCAGAATAAAAGCTTTATAATTAATTATATAATTATATTAATTATAATAGTTTGAAAGCTCTTAAATTCTTTTAAGATCAATAATCAATCACTAGTAATAATATATTTGAACTTCAGCCTGAGAAAGTATTATGACATAAATTTAATAAAATATATCAATAATTGTGTTTCATATAATTGGATGGCTTTTTAGAAAGTGTGTGTGGTTCCAGTATGGAGGTGCCGCTGTATCACTTCTCATCAGAAGGAAAAATATCCACATGAGTTTATTCATAAAAATGAAAGTGAAAGAAATATCAAATAGGTATTAATTATTTAAAATTAGATATTAGTGTTATTTGTTAATAATTAGGGAAATAATAAAATATTTCTTTGTGCAAATAACAAGCTGTGAATAGGGTTATCTAAAATTATAAAGTCTCTATTTAAAAAAATTTTTTTAAGTTATAAAATCGCGTTATTTTATAATTAATATTATAATTATAAATCGAAATTTTATAAAATGAATTAAAATTGTTAATATAAATTAAAGATCCATGTAATTGTTTTTATTACTTTTTTTGAAGTGTTATATGACGTAATTAAAAAAGTGTATTGTTACCGGGCGATTTAATCTAATGAAATACTTCACGTGCTTTAAGCTTTTACTTAACAGAAACGTATTTTGAATTTGTCAGATTTATGATAAAAATGTATAGTGATCAGTGCAGATTGAAATAGCTGTCGACAGAAAATTAAGATATAAGCGTGTTATTTGGTAAAGAGGATCTTAGTAGAACGGGACATCTGTGGGCAAAAATTTTTTGTAAAAGTGGGTATGGCCCCGCCCCCCAATAACGTCAAAAGTGTGTTAACGCGCTGAAGAAACACGTCAGAAACATTAAATCTTACAGCAAAGATGGTACGGAAGGGTTGCATAGGAATCTGCGTAAAATTTTGGTAATGGGCGCGGCACCGCCCACTTTTAAAAGAAATCTCAGGAACCCCTTAACTGATTTTAACAAAATTTGGTACATGACACTATGTTTGCCTGTTTATGTCATACTGTGAAAATAGACCAAATCGGATAAAAACCGGGCCTACTTCTCATATAACAAAATTTTAAGATTCTTCTGATACTTTCACTTTAAAGTAGATAAATCGAGCAGCAATGAAGATGTGGAAATCAAACTTTGTACAAATAGTGCTTGCCAAGATATCTTATGCGTAAAAATAGATGAAATTGGATTATAACTTTTCGAGCTACCATATACAAGATATTAAAACCTCAGTATCTCTATCTGACTTGTTATCGAAAATATCGGTAAATCTGTATGATTTTATAATAAAATTGGAGGATTATCTTTCCATGATAATAGTGTACTTCGTTATCAAAAATTATGAGTATAGATTAAATACTACCCTTAGCCGCCATATACTTAATATACGGATTTTCAACCTTCCGGTAGACTTTATACCATATATTTCGGTACTTCTCTAAAACATCGTAATAAAATTCGAGGATTATGTTTCCATGATAATAGTGTGCTCTTGTGCCAAAAAGGGGGAAAATCGTGTAAATACTTCCCCTAGCCCCCATATACCTAATATAAGGATTTTCAACCTTCCTATAGACTTTACGCCATATATAACGGTCAATATATGAGTTATCTCTTTTAAATTAGAGATCGTGTGAAATTGGTCTGCGAATTATCCCAGCTCCCATATACTACATATAATGATTTTCGCTATTCTAGCAGACTGTGTGAGTTACCTTCACAAAATTGCGTGAAAACATGTTCCCTAATATACTTGAGTAATGGACAGCGGAAATGTCCAATATAAGAATTCCCGACTTTCCACCTGACTTTAAACCGTTTATGTTGGTCAATATGTGTGATATTTTAATGAAATTAAGCGGATATGTTTTCTTAAACACAATGTGATTTCGCGTTAAATATGACAGAAAGCGGTCTACCCTTATCCCTTACATTATCTGACCCCTATTCATAATGTAATGTTTTCCTTTTGTCTGCTTTAATTTTTCCTCATGTATCTAATATTTTCAATTCAGCAACTTTGGTTGAGTTTATATAACATATATCACTTTTGAATTAATTTGATAGATTTTAATGTAAATATCTTTGAACGAAGAAAAATATAGTAATCAAAGAACATGTGTCTATGACCTGTAATATAAGTTAATAAGATATCAAATATGATTACAATCCATTGACAATTTCTTCGAATAATGAATGTTGAATTCCTCCGCAACATTTTTTAATTTAAAGGTATGTCAGCACTGAAAGCATATCCCCGCCTTTGAGCCTTGCACTTTGCGAGAGTATAAAATGTTTGGTTTCACCAGAACTTAGCCTTTTTTTTACTTGTTTGTAGGTGTTTTCCTGTACCAATACTCGGTGCAATACGAGGTGGGCGAATATGTGTTGGGTGTGGTTAATTCACCCGTATAATATGAAACATAATCATATGGGTAGGGCTAGGGTGAGGGTTAGGGTGAGATGACTTGTACTGGTGAAAATGTACGGGAATAGGCCTATGAAATTGTTAAATAATACTAGGGAAAATATGGATACGAAGATAAATGTTGAACCGGGGTGTCCGGTGGGTCCTAGAAGGGTTTTGAATTCTTTATGCAGTGTTATGAGAATAGAATTTCATATAATGTGTCATCGGGAGGGCATGAGCCAGTTGGCGGAGGGAATTAGCAGTAGACCTAAGAAAGTACTTATTCAATTTAAAGATAGGTTGAATACACTTGAAGAGGGGTCAAATACGGAAAATAGATTTGTTATCATTTTCAAATTAGGGGGGTTGATTGTTGCTTTTGTAATAGGTGCGATTTAGGTGTTTGTGGGGTGGTTGAATAGAAGTTTATTATTCTAAATATAATGAAGGTGACTGAGAAGATAAAAAATAATCTTAGTCAGCTGATGGGGGCTATTTGTGGAATTAAAAAATATTAAGAGGTTTAATAATTTTAGTTTGACATACTAATGTTATTTGTTTAACTAATTTTTTCATTAGAAGTAGGCGCTAATTTACTATTAAGTGGTTTAAGAGACCAGTACTTGCTTTCAGTCATCTAATGAATTGATTAGTTGGTGTTATTAGTTACTCATTTAATGAAATGAGTTGTAGGGATTCTTTCGATTACGATGGGTATGAATCTATGGTTGGCTCCGCAGATTTCTGAACATTGTCCGTAGAAAAGGCCAGGCCGTGTTATTAGGAAGTTGGTTTGATTTAATCGGCCAGGGGCGCCGTCTACCTTTACCCCTAATGCTGGCACTGTTCAGGAGTGGATGACATCTGCAGCTGTCACTAGGATTCGGATTTGTGAGTTTAAGGGCAAGATTACTCGATTATCAACGTCTAGTAGTCGAAATCCGTCTGTTGGTAATTCATTGGTTGGAATTATGTATGAATCAAATTCTACATTTACGAAGTCTGAATATTCGTACCCTTTTCTCCACCACTGTTCTTTTGATAAATATTATTTGTTACTTAGTAGATTGTTTTGATATTTAAAATTGTTGTAACTGAATTGTACCTGATTTTTATATAATTATGATTTTTATATTTGTTTAAACTTTTACAAGTAGATTGTTTTGTGTTTTATTATGTATTGTTAAGGTACTTGAATTGTACCTGATTTTTATATATTTACGTTTTTTTAAATTGTTACAAGTAGTTTAGTTTAGCATTGTAAATATTATATGGGTGAAAATAGGTCTCCTGGGGAACCGAATAGCCGAATAAGATCGATAACGCGCCGACATTGCAACCTCAGAGATGGTGAGGAGAAGCAGTGAATCCTCATATAACAATTAACTATTCAATTAACTGTTGCTTCAAAAATATGCAGGAAAATTTTCATTAATATTTTCCTTAAAAATACACTTTAACAAGAAAAGTTCTTATTTTGAAGTCCATTTATTTAAAGCTCTGTACCGGAAAAAGACATCATGAAAAGGTGTGGTATAAACTAACACAATTGTGGTATGAAATCCCGAAAGTTTAGTCACTAAAGTCAAAAAAGTCAAATTGGCTCACTTTAGTAAAAATAGGTATAACATTTTTAGATAGTGCGAAATGAAAGGGTTTGTGAGGAAGAGGAATGAATGATTTACTTATTGTTCTTTACTTTACTAAAAACCAACGTATGCTTTTCAAAACTAATTTTAAAGTTCTATAATTTGAAGTTAAATTTTTTAATGAATTAATTTGGCTCGGTCCGTAAATCTAGTGTTAAATGCTGGATGAGCTTTTCTGCCTCCATCCAACAAAATTGCTGTAATGCCAGATGATATATTGGCGATGCCATTATTTGATCGTGTATCGGCAAGAATTTGCGAAATGAGAAATTTTTTGCAACTTTTTGACAGTTCCACCTGTTGCATCAAAAAAAAGAATCCACTTTGACCTGCAAAAAATTGGTAAGCAAATTGCTGTGTGGATATTATGCGTAATAATCGCTGCCTATTCTATAGCCATTTCTATTGTATTGAATTACAGTTCAGGCTCAATTTCAGTGTGAATTAAATCAGGTGCTCTTCGATTTGGCGGAAGCATACCGAAATGAAAAAACATATACCAAATATTGGCAATGGCAATGAAAAGATCTTTGATAGTAACAAATGCTTCATTGCACATAGCGTCGCTGATCAATGCGTCATGTGCGAATGACACGGCCCGGTGACATTACCGCCTTGTATTGGCAACAATGTTAGTTCTAAGGCACAGAAAGTATAAGGACACATACACAATTCGTTGAGTGTGGTTTTCAGTGCACTTATAACATGAAAGTGGATGAAAGAAAAATACTAATATTGCTTTTGAGAAATAGGGGTTGGTAATAAATAGATGGGTGAGAATTTAGGTTTATTAATATTTACGTATAATAAAATAAAAAGTTTGTTGTAATTAGTTTGCCATAAACAAAAAAAAATATATTTAGAGAGGACCATTCTTAAAAGGGATATGAAAAATGGCTTTAAACCTTTTCTCAGTTTAGAAAATATACATAAGAAATTTCATAAGGATCGGTTAAACCGTTTCGGAGTTCGATAACAATTACTGTGACACGAGATTCTCATATATCATATAATTAGGTCCAGCAAAAGAAATTTATTTTTGCATTAAATTTAAGATTTTATTTGGCATAGTTATAATGATCGTCCCTATTGGCAAAAAACCGGTATAGTCGATTTTCACAAACTTTTCTTGAAACGAATTTTTCCAGCGAAATCATTCGCCATAGGTAGAAACAGGTAGTAATCACTTAGTGCTAGATGCGGACTATAAGGTGGATGTATAAAAGTAAGCTCCAGGAGCTTATGGCGAGTCATTATCAAGAAGTGTGTTCTGACGTTGTAATGATGGACTACAATTCCTCTCCTATTTGCCAAAGCTGGACGCTTTTAGGCAATTCCTTGCTTCAGATCTAATTGTTGACAGTATAGGTCCGAATTAAGAGTTTCGCCTTAAGGGAGTAGCTCATAGTGGGTGATTCCCTGCCAATCCCACCAAACACATAGCAAAATCTTCCTGACCTTCAATCCTGGCTTGGTCACTCACTGGTTTGCTCATGCTCACCGCTATATGACTACCACCGTTTTCGCTTGACGCCATCATAAATTTCTGATGTTATGTAATCATAAATTTAAAACCTCTTTTCAACACCAGTAACCATCCGCTTCAGATATGGATCGAGTTTGATGCGATTCAGCAGGGATTCGCAGATGGAAATTCGTTCCATGAAGTTTCTCTGCGTTAGCATGTCAGGCACCCGTAGATCGAGCTTCCTTTTGCATCCAGCCTCATTTAAATGGCTCCAAACGGTTTTTTGTGTAATGCGTAGCTCCTGGGCAGTCAAAATAGTCTAACAAGTATCATAAGTAAATGAAGATTGGTGTATTTCGTAGACCGATTTCCACCACTTTCGGAATCAAACTACAGTGTATCTAAAAAGTATGCTAATTTCGTTAAGACATCCTTCATGTCATATGGACCGATATATATAGTAGAAAACCAATCGGACGTTAGAAAATACTAATATTTGGTATAGGAGGGCTAGGGGAAAAACTGAACCGATTTTATAACCAATGCACGCCATTAACAGGAAAAATAGGGTAGGGTTTTTTCCTCGATGAAAATGTTGCCGCAATATATGGCAACATTACATATATGCTGCATTATACCCTCTGAAAATTATGAATTTTTTTACATGATAAAAGAACCAAAAAAATGCCGCCCTATCCATAGACCAGCTGTTCGTATGTTTTCGTTTATATGGGAAAATTATTTATACGGAAAAGAGGAGCAAATAATTGTTAGTAAAAATAAAAACTGCAATTTACGAATATAATGAAAACATGCTTCTCATCTAACACTTTTTCTTTTACCTCTGACTCTGAGTATGCGTTCACAACGTCTTCTACGAATATTTTCACTCTAGGTAGGAAATCTTTTCCAATAACAAGCATCTCATATTTAATTCTGAGATGAGATCCGTCAAAATTTTGGGAAAAGAACAAACGAACTTTAAAAGAGAAGAAAAGGAAAGTTTGAAAAGAACACACAAATTTGACAGCCCGAGCATAGAGCAAAATAAATGTAAAAAATTGTGAGAAAAGATATAGCGTTTTCATCTCTTAGATTGACTGATGTGTTCAGGATGCATTATTTGTGCAAAGTTTTATTCATATATCTGCATTGGGACTGGATTTATGTATTATAAAGTGAATTTTAAACTTGTGTTAAATATAATTTGGCATAGTTGTATGACGTATATTTTAATAATATCGAGTTTTTGCACATAAAGAATGGAAAATAAAAGTTGAAAGTAGAATAAAATGGTAGGAGAAGTCATAAAAAATATTCACAATAATGATTTGCAAATTTTCGAATTCGAAATTTGTCTTTAAATATTGATTTTATTTTGTATATCAGTGAATATATAGTCTAACAAAAAAGTTTCCAATGAAATGAAGTAGTTTCACTTCTTTATTATTTATTATTTTTTCGACAAAACAATTCGAGAGTATAAGATAATTTCTAAAATTTTTTTTGTTGTGTTCTAACGGACGATGAAACTTACCCTAAAACGGATATAAACAACTTCAAGTAAAAAATTTTATGTTGTTATTGAAAAAGATTAAGTAAATGAAAAGTTTAAGAGAGAAGGCTTCGAAAATGAGCCATTGAAATTTATGGTTTTACGAGCGACTCACCTGATAAAAATCTGTATGATTTGGACCACAGAATTTTTTGAAAAAAGGCACTACAAACAATTGAATTTATAGGTAGAAATGTTTGTGAAAAGATTACTACCTTTTGTTAGGAAATTTAAAAATTCAATCTTGTTTTAGTAAAATTTGGGAATATCGCATTGTGCTTAGAGCACTGAGGACTGTTATGAAAACAACAATAAATAATTTATTTCTAAGACGTACTATCCGCCGATTACATAGATGCTAAGGCCAATTGACCGCTATTGGGCGCTGGTTTAACGAAAACGTAAAAGAATTGAGGACACGCCGGAAATAAGAAAATTTTTCCGAAACGATTGTTTATAGCCTCAAATATTTTTGATTGTACGGAATTTTATGAAAGGGGTTAAACACAATGTTCCAATTTTCTATTTCACATCACTATGAACTGAAAAGCAACATATTTAAATTGAGGATATTGATAGTACAATTAAACCCATAAATTAACTTATTTTCTTTTTACTCTCGTTTAACATAATGACTCTATCATCGAATTTGTTCGCATGTACTCTTTAGCTGGCTCCGATATAAAAGTTATACGCTGGATTTTACCAAAATGCAGTTTGAAGTTTGCTAGGTCGGAAGGCTTCTTGTGTTTCAATCACGCCTAGATCATGGTGAAGTTCAGCAGATCCAACGTACCGAAGACGATTAGGTCTTCTTAACTTTATTTTGGAATCGTTGAATGCCAATACTGCTTTGACTTGAGTAACCCCATAGTTGAGCCCCATAGGCCCAAACTGGTTTGAGGCTTGGCCTGATTACATATATTAAAAGCTATATTTAGCTTAGCTATCAAATTCTCCCTTTTTTTAAATGCTCTTTCTAGTGGAGCTTAGCATCGAGGGGGATACTTAGGTACTTAGCACTGTTATAATGTGGTATTGGAGTATTATTTACTTAAATTGGACGGCATGTCGATTTCTTCAGGATAAAGTCTCGTTTAATTTGATGCGCCACTTAGAAGCTCACTTAGTGATTGCATTGACTGCTGTCTGCAGTCATAGAGTAGATACCGAGGTCATCCGCGAATGTCGCTATAATATAACTTGAGTCACTGGTAAAAAGCAGGTAAAGGATTGGGCCCAATACGCTTCCCTGGGGAATAACCGTTTCTATAGCTTGTAAGTTTGAGTATGCAACCTCTTGTTCAATGCGGAAGTATCTATCTTTTAAGTAAGAAACAATTATTTCGCAATATTGTTTGAGTAGCATAGAGTAGTCCCAAATGATACGTCTAAGAAGGCCGCAAACAGACTTTCTTCTCATCAATTGTAATTTCAATGAAATTAACAATTCGTGTACCTGTTCAATTGTTGACTGATGGTCACGAAATCAAAATTGATGTGCTGGAATAGGATGTTTTCTATTTATTATTAGCTTGAGCCTGTTTACGAGTACATTCTCAAAAAATTTCGACCAGCCAGCCTTATTATCAGCAGTGATATCGTCCTATATGGAATGACATTGTGTATTGATTTAACTAGCTTAGGTATCACAATGACTTCAGGTTGAGTTCAATGACTTGAGCCTGTTTACGAGTACATTCTCAAAAAATTTCGACCAGCCAGCCTTATTATCAGCAGTGATATCGTCCTATATGGAATGACATTGTGTATTGATTTAACTAGCTTAGGTATCACAATGACTTCAGATATTTTCCAAAGAAATGGAACGCTTCTTAAGCACAATGCGCTGTTTACAATGTCTACAAGTTCCTTCACACAATTCTTTGGTAAATTTTTGTAATATTTTCCCGGTTTTTAAATCAACCCACGTGGTTTTTAGAGCATTGTTTTCTCGATAATATCTTTAATTTCTTTAATAGTTACAGGAAAATGCTTATGTGTGGTTCCAACAGCTATTTTCACAGTTTATCTCAAGTCCATCGTTAAATGAAAGCGTGTTTCTTAAATGATTTGCAAATATGGAAGCCTTATGCTCATTTGTTTTGGTCCATTCAGCTCTATTTATTCTAATTGGTGCAACGTTACATGTTCAATTAGTCCAACGTTTAATTTGTTATTTCTATTTCTTGCAGCTTTCCAGAGTGATCCAGAGTGTCAGTATATTTATCAGCTGTGAGTTCAGACATTTGGGTGTTATAGAAATAGTTTTCAAATTGCTTAATTTTTGTTAACAATTCCACCGTACATTTATTAAGTTTGGCTTTGAGAGCGGGTGACCTAGTTTGCTACCATCTCCATCGAAGTTTGCGCTTTTAGATTAACTTATCTGATATATTTTGCAACGTTTTGAATTATTTTTGGAAAAGGTTCAACTTCACGATCGAAGACAATACCTGTACATATGCGCTTAAGTTTAAAATCGACTTTAGTCAGTATAATACATTAAAGTTGTTGCAATCTGTATACTTGTTCGATAACATAGGCGTGTCGGTCGAATTTATTGCCTTTTCGTATAGTTTTAGGAACACTGGTGAATGGTCACAGTTTAAGTCTGAGCTGTCTTCAATATTTAAATAGATTTTCGATGCTTTATTAATTATAAACAAACAGATTTGACAATTTTCTACTGACTACAGGCCAATAAGTAGGTCTACCTGAACAAATAATATTGCATCCAACTGCTTGTATGGCTTGGAGAAGTTCTCGACCTTCTCAAGTTATTTAATTACTTGGACGTGGTTAAACTATATTTTAGTGTTTTGCATTAAAGTCGCCACCCATGATGAACCTTCCACCATATTTTTAATAGATTCATATAAGTATCAGTTTTTATATTATGCATAGTAGGACTATATAGAGCTATGAGGTGCAATGACTGATTGCACATTTTAACTGAAATTGTTGTAGCTTGAATTTCTTCAGTCTCAATCTGAGCTTCTTCGTAGTGTTGTAGTCTCTTCCTGCTAGGTTTCCGGGTGTGGCGTGCGGCATAATTCATAATTTTTAAAAGTTTAATATGAATGGTTCATGAAGTGGGTTTCAGGCAAGAAACTTATGCCAATATTTCTATCGTTTAGAACAACTTATAATACATTTTTATTTTTGGAAAGACAATTAGTGTTCTATTGCATTATTTTTAGAGAATTACTGATCTTCAGTAAATTGCATATGGTACTAAAAAGCGTTGGGGCGCTGATTTATGGACTTAAATTTTTTTCTTGCTCTTTTAGTTTGTACAAAATTTAGGATAATATATTTGTTTTTTGAGCTGCATTTGTATGACCTTGCTTAACCATTTTCGCAAATGATACTTTAGAAGTGAAAGGAAGAGATTCCACTTCGTAATTCCTCGCAACGAATTTGTACGTCAGTCCATTGACATTCTCCTCAGCTGAATTACCATTCTTTTTATCTCAAATTTTTTGCAGTTCTTTTTTGCTGTCCATATCATTCAGTCATTCAGTTAAATCGATTCAAAATAAAAAAATGTAAATTCGTTAATTTAAGCAAGTGACTAAAAACTATTGAGAGTGTTTCTTGTTGGATATTCGGATACTTGGCGTATGGTGTAAATATATATTCGATGACAACAGTTTTTCGTTGTTTGATAATATATTTTGATATATTGTAGAGTGAAAAGTACCTCCTCGATGACTTATATGTGGTATAGCATATATTATGATCGCAGATGAAATCGTTTCGAATTGATATTGTCGCCTATCTATGTATGTAATTTGTTCAGTAAAAAAATTTGATTGTACTTTTGGAGGCTTTATGTCAGTTTCCTCCACTCTTTTGAAAATTTCAAATTAATGATTTTTACCGTTGATCATGGAAAAGAAAGGGTGTTTAGAGTTAAAACGTCGTGGAGTAAAATCTCAAAGATTCAGCATATTGACTCAATCTAGCCAAATGGTGTTGGAGGCAGCAGGGTTTTTCAATATAACCGTAAGCAAAATTTCGTCGACGTCTATGAAATATACATTCCTGATGACCACAGTCCCTAGTGCTAGCGGATGATGTATACATGTACGCATCAAGTACATTTTGTGTGTTTTTATATGCCGTTAGACTTAGTATAAATTTTATAATTAGTTGCTGATTTGCAAATGGAGGCTTTAGTCCCATTTTCTATTTGAAATAGGCACAATGCGTGATGACTCTTCTTTGTGTACGGTAAAATAAAAAGACGGCTTTTCGTTGGATTGGGTTAATATAATCTTCCTTTTTTATTGTATTAATCTCATACCATATTTAACATATTCGAGTATAATACGATTACAGCGCTACTTAGCGGCAAATTACTCCAAATAGGTAAACTACTCTCTTTTCTTTGTCAGTATGCTCAATATGGAGCCACATTGGATCTTAAATACGGTTTTTGGTAATAACTCTACTCTGACTTCATCTTTTAATACCTATAACTTTCTTCCAGTGCGAACAATATGTTGACAATACTTGGTCGGAATCGGATAAATCATATCTCCTGGCAAACTGAACGAAGGAACAAGCAATCATTATTTGAGATATTTATACATATTGAATAAGATATCATATCATATCAGTTAATTTGTGTGATATTCTAATACCATCATGTCCCTGTGTATTCAATATAATGTTATAGGAGATAAACCAACAAAATTTTAAGAAAATGCATAATGTAGCATAATATAATATGATGCTCAAAATGGATGTTATTATACAAACCTTCCGCTCCGTATAAGCAAAATAAATGGATTTCCGTCGTTTTATTTGACTTTATATAGTATATTATACGTGTTTATAGTCTCAATATATCAAATTATCTAACCAACATAAGTTATAATAACCAGGTTCTAATTGAAGCCCAGAGTAGTGGGCTATCAAATGGTATATCAAATACACAAAAACCAAGTTCATTCTGGTGTAACCTAAAGATTAATTCCAATAAATAATTTAACCTTTATAAACTTCATCTTACAATAATATAAATAAAAAACCTATAAGAAAAAAATATTTAAAATCTTACCTTAATTTTTTAATTAACTTTTCAATTATCAAAGAGTAGCAAGCGCATGATAACGAATACATAGCCATTCCCCAGCAACCAAAACGTACTCCTTCTTCATATTTTATTTGTAAGTTGCTGCCTTCAAGAGCCTTTGGGTCTCCCATATATACTGCCTCACCAACAAAGTCCGTAAAATATAGAGAGTAGCAGACATGAGCCATCCAGCAGAACAAGTTTGTTAAACAAATCATTCGCAACGAATATGGCATATATATAATAGTGTACAAGTAGTGTGACAAATTTTCGACGGTCTGAATGGGTGAATAAGTTGTGTTGTTAATACTCAATTTCGATGCCGTTAAGCTATCTTGTGCTAAATTTGTTTCGTAAACCACATTTTCTCCCTTTCCTTTAAATGTAATTGAATCCTTTGAAAACTTTCGGTTCGTGAAACGATCCTCTATTCCCGATGGGTCCTTTATCTTTAATATAAATATAAAACAACAATGTAATCGTATCAAGGATTTTAAAAGGCAAAATAAAACCTCAGTTGGAGATTATACACTTAGTTATGTGTATACTGTATATCATATATAACGTCTATCTAAAATTCTCTGCTTCTCTGAATGTCTCATGTTTTATAAACAGAGCTTTAAACATTAAACGAATACCTGTAATAGTATAAACTTAATTAAAGAGGTAAAAAATTTTCTTCCCGGTAGCACTCAATATTCTTATTCTTTCGCAAAATGTTGCACAGGGTGTAATAACTTCATATCATTGAGAGGAGTGGCATAGATGAATTTATAAATATTTATGTATATTCATAGAACTAATTGAGAGCATTATATTTATTCGCTTTAATTCATGAATGAAATCAGATAATAACCACACCTCGCATAAAAGAGGTTTGAACGAACAGTTTAAAACTAGTATAGTGCAGTATCTCTCTAAGTAATAAATCTGAATAAAGCTTTAAATTTAACATAGTTTCACATTGAAAGTTTCAATGTGGATGTCAGCTTTTTGTTGATATTAAATCTTATGAACTGGTTTGCAAAGGCTACAGCAGATGAAGTCAGCACTGGGAATGGATTATGAATCGACGGATTGTAGAAGTCTGTAGAAGTCTTCTGGTCCCATAAAGGACTTTCTCTAACAGTCTAAGTGCGATCCTCCCCCTTTTCAGTAGATCAGCTACCCCGTTAATATGAATCCAACCGAGTTTAATAACCTTACTTCTTAGAAGATCTAGAGCAAAATTTTGACCTTCTGTAAATAAGTCTTAAATATAAAAATCTATTTTAATGGTTGCGAGAATAGGTACAGGCGTAGTGCCGTCAGTGACGATGTTAAGCCGAAAAAGTATATTTTCTCTGACGGTTGCTCTCTCCAAAAAATAAGCTGACAAATTCTGTCTTAATGTATGCATACTTATGTAAGGGAAAACGGACAAGAGTTAGTTCAAACATTTTTTATTCTCATAGGTCTTCTGGAGCCCAAAGCCTTATATATACTAATATACTTATATATTATATACCTATCATTATAAAGATTACTATCTTTTTTAATTTGATCAACAGCTAACATATTAAAAAAGATTTCTTCATCCAAAAAAACATCAACCTCTTGATTTTTGTCGAATTATGGATCAGTCAATTCCTGATTCCCTCAGCAAATAGTGTTGATATTATGGTCGGGATATTTAGCTGATATACAACGGATTATCCATAATTCCACCGAAAATTCGTAATTGTTTACCCGTGACTTAACAAACGCCCTTAATTTTATCCCTACGTTCATATAAGAATTTCCAATTCCTATGACCCTTTAAATTTTATTTTGGCATTGAATCCGCCCTCTGTCCCTCTGTCGCAAAGTTGACCTGGTAACCTAAATCCAGCAAAGTTCTTATTGGTAAGTATTCTCCAGAAATGGCACAAAGATATTATCATTTATATCTTTTTAATACGAAGCCTCAATAGAAAGCAAACTATGGCAATAGTCTAAATTGTTTCTGTGTGTTAATAAGTTAAAAGGTTTTACGTTACCACTGTATAAGTGATATTTCACTGTGGTATGTGTGGATGTAGCTCTTTGAGGGAGCTAAAATAGGATTTATTTATTTGTATTTATTTTCGGAATAACATCATACAAATTATAGTCCGTAAATTAAAGTGCACGACCGAAGATCAATATAGTAGGTACGTGTGAAAGGAGGAGAGAGAAAGACTGATTTCGGTTGCGGTACTTTCCTACACAAAATATCCTGAATTGTATTTATAAAGATAAACGACACTCGATGCAAAAGAGTGCGAGGGTATGTCAAATTAATCGCAAACATCAAATTTAGTCGAAATTGCTTATGTGGTTTGTGAGATACGAATTAAAAAAGAAAACCTCTGGAGAAGGACGAACGATAGTCATAAAATATCAAATTAATAAATTTTCTTTAACAAATTTGAAATGGCTTTTTAGTTTGCAGTTAAAAACATTTTCTTATCCAAATACTTATACCATAAAGTTATACCATACCATTATTACCAATAAATCCGGTCAATGTCTATTATCTTAATAAAATTGGGGAAATTTTTGTAAACATGGTTTAGTTTCAAGTCAAAACTAACTGAAATCAGTCCTGAAGCTCTAGCCACAACATGGTATATATCAGCATTATGTTATCCTTTAGTAAAAATGAGTGATAGCGGTAAGAACTTCACAAATAATATTATTAATATTAAAATCAAACTCTTTATATTAAAATATTATATATTTATTTTAATATAAATAAATAATATAAATAAATATATAATATTTTAATATAAAGTACTCTTTATATTAAAAGATATAAAATAAAATGTGATAATGAAGCTAAAGGAGTATATTAAGTAAATTAATAATATGGCAAATATGATTCCAATCCACTCGCAATTTAAACATGTGCATCAATTTATAATAAAAGTTTTTGGCTGCACCTGAAAATATTTCCCAGCCTTTCATCATTGCAAATTGTGAGAGTATAAAATATTAGCCCTTTCTTATTTTTTTCAGGAAAACTCGTGTAGTAAAAGATATCATTGTATAGACGCACTCCCACTGCGGGTCGGGGGATAAGAATAACCAGCGGTAAGGCATGCCTGCCGTAAAAGGCGACTAGAATCCATAAAATGCACTACACATCCATAAAATAGATAGGCTTTGTCATGTCAGAAATAATGTTATAGCACTTAATAAGTATTACTAAGTAATAGTAAGTACTTACTACTAAGTACTTATCTAAGTAATGGTTAGTACTTACTAAATACTGTAGTATTTAGCTTGAACTGAGTTTATGACACTTTAAATGTGTTATGCAAACACTTAAAGAGGCATTTAAGTTCAAGCTACAAATGCCACCAATCTGAGTTGAATGGGTAGTTCTACTGGAAACCGGAACTACTCCGGCTACGAGGTCTGACCGGAAACTTTAATCTGGTACCACGGAAAGCAGGAGTCCGTTGGAGTTCGCTCCAACCTGCTCTTTGTGGTAGGCCCTTCGGGGAGTATCGTGGTGGCTGTGGTATAATACCTTAATGCGGGTAAAGCCTTTGGGCGGTACAGCTCAATGTGGTATTGCATCGCAACCGGTTGTCGGACTCAAAGTATGGCAGAGGTTTTAGATGGGTGTCGAGCCGTATCAAGGTGGTTATTGTGTCCATTTCCACAATGCCGATCGATACCGATTGGTTTTAGCAAAAAGGTATCACGTACGGGGCACTGATCAACGTATTGTATTGATCCGTTATGTTTTTAAACATTGTGGAGTTAGGCTGTACAAACGGCAGGTCCGTAAAACACATCGTTCACTGTATAGTACTCACTTACGGCAAAATTGCATTCAGAAATATAAATTAACTGAATCTTTTTATATTTTTCCTTTTATTACTTTTATGCGACTTTAACAAAATATTTACTAAGTATTTCTTACACAATTCTTTGTGCAACTGTTGAGGTGTTTACTTAAAGCAATATAAATTAAGTACAGCTAAGACAATACTAATTTATTGTCCGACCTATCCTCCCATTGTCATACTAAATTATTTCTTTTAATCGCAGTCTATTCCAACATTCTCACATTCTCCTGTGAAATTCCACCTAAAACGAAAAGATCTACTACTTCATAAAAGATGTCAGTGCATCTAGGTACTCCGTAGTTTCCAAATTCTTATCTTCTGATTTTCATTTTCTTCAAATGACCCGAGAAATTTGGCTTCCAGTCCTAATTTTGCTCCATACTGAATTCTCCTAAAGGCTAATAGCTCATTAATTTTGTAGTCGACCTTCACTCTATGCTTAATATTAGTTAGTGTTCTTAGGACTTGGTGATTCTTCTGGTCGATGTATTGTTCATCAGCTACCACTAACGATACACGCCTTTGTAGCAGTTTCCGGGATTATCACTCACTACTCACTCACTACTCACTCACTGCTCACACACTATCACTCACTACTACACAATATTTCACAAAAAAATCTTTCTTATCTTTCTTATCCAGTACATTGAGGTTTGCTCCTACCCATTCGTTGCATTTGCAAGATAAGAATGAGCACCCTGTATCTTAAACTACTTGTCGCATAACCTACAGCATAGCTTTCGACTAACCGCGATGTTAATCACAACAATCATTGCAAAACCTTCCGATCATAGGACAATGATAAATCGGATCATAATGTTTAATTTTTATTTTAACTTACAACTCCCGCAATCTCTTTGTGTTCTTCTTTTATTTTTTTAACATTTTGTGCTCAATATAAGTCCTAACGATCTCCACGTACTTCTCCACGTCTTTCTTCATCACACAACAATATTTGATTTACGCATCAATTACAGCTATGCAAAATACCAACCATTCGCTTTGCTTCCCTATTTAACTGCAATTTGTGTCGCAGCGTCCTCTGCCTGGAAAATAATCGAATGACCTGAAATATGGAATATTATCTAACTTTATGGTGTTCAGTATGTCTACCCATTGTTATGAGCTTGTGCCAATCTCCATCAGGAGATCAATATTTAAATCTAACCCGAATTCGGCGTCATTATAATGCATTATTAGCTCATAGCTACTTATTAAATATAGGTGGTACCTACCTCAATCAATAAAGAAACAAAACTGTGATTTGGTGCAGGACATCGAAGTATATAGGACAAAATGGGGCGTGGTCCCGGTCTCTAGCAGTTTTAATGTACATAGATGAAAATCTGGTATTCATATAACGGTTTTGCTGAGAACTACTGCAAGTGGGATAACTCTCTAAAGCAAAACGTTAGAAGCATTAAATTTCAGAGCCAAGTTGGTGCTTAAGGGCTTGAAAGAAATCGATAGAAGAATTGATTAATGGGCGTGGCACCGCCCGCTTTTACATCAAATTCATATCTCAGATATTACTATACCAATTTCAACAAAATTCAGTGTATAACGATATCTTATCATTATATCTTTGGGACGGTGACTATTAAAATGTGTTTTTAGGATGTCGTTGATATTTTGATCTTGAATATATTGTTAATAAATAATCTTTTAAAATTGGTTTTACAATTTCCTGAGCCGCTCTGTGTGCTCAGTTATGATCCGCGACCATAACTTTCTACTGGTAGCTTAGATCAAAAATATCTATTACAATTTTCTCAGTATAGTAGAACTTTACAGTGGGATAAAACTCCAACAAGCGGTGTTGATTTTTGCCATCATGTAAAATTTTTAATAGTGATTCCATGTCGTCAAACGAGATAACATGCCCTGTTTTCGCGTCGAACATGATAAAGGTCTGATTGGAAAGCATAGTGGCTTCCTGTACAATAATTGCATTTCCAAACCATTTAACGGGTTTATCTTTGGTTTAAATAGTATAAGTTAGCGATTCCTTTTTGTGAATTATTGCACGGTCCGAGTGTATTTCTATTTCATTTTATAGCAAGGACACCTTGATGATGCGTCTACAATGTAATTCACCTTTCTGTTTTACATTAGTATCATTAGTATTATTAGTATTAAGACTTCCATCGCTTAACTTTTGCATCCGGATTCTTGTTCAGAATAATATAAGGCAATATTTGGTAATCAATGAAAATGACATAAGCAGATATGTTGGACTGAAATTTACTTACTTTGCCATTTTCTCCTTTTAACATATTGGTAAATTGTTTCGTAATACTAACAAAATCTTTTATAAAGCATCTATAGCAGCTTGTCAAACCCAGAAAAGACAGAAGTCTTCGAAGTTTGGTTGGCTGTTCATAATTCATTATAGAATTGACTTTATCCGGAGTGGTTTTTACTTCACATCTTCTATAATTTTTACTCCACATCCATAGCAAGACATGACAGGTCTACCAATTTGTTCCCTGAGGAAGTGATCAATTCACTTGAAATATTTTTAAGGCCGAATAACAAGCAGCAGTACTCGTAATGGTTATTATTAAGAGAGAAGGCAGTTTTCTTTCTATCTTTTTCCGTCAACTCAATGAAATTTCAATTTCAAATCAATTTTCGTAAAGACCTGAGCATCCGACAAATTATGAAGTATATCTATTGCATTCGGCATAGGATACGTATCTCAACCGTAACCTCATTCATTTTCCTAAACTCAATCACTTGCATTTCTTCCTCTGGATCTACTCCTTTGTTGTCAACAAGCCAAACTGGTTTATTATTGTATGAAAATTACATTTTCTCATTGGTAAAACAGCACCTTTTTGTTTCCATAATTATGAATATTTCTTTGGGCATTTGCTGGGTTAAATAAATCCAAACCAAGAATGCCGTAAAATGTTTCGATATTCAGGAGTATATAGAAATTTAACGTACTCCAAATAACGCATTTCCATATATTTAATTCACCGATTTTTATCGCACTCTTCTTTTGAATCTCTCTTTTGCATACTATTATTATTATTTTAATGTCTGACCTGTCGTTCTATCTGATCACATCCTTGTTTGAATTTTTAATAATGGGGTTGCTTCTGCTTGGCGCTATGCAACTGTGGACGCCAGTTTTAGTTCTGTCGAAGTGACGACTCCGATGAAGCTACATCCATAGGAGCTGTTTTACTGTTTTTATTATTATCAGGTCTTTTGCGTAGCCGGAATTCAAAATGTAGATTTCTCTATCGATTTCCAGTTTTTAGTTCGTTATTATTAAAATTAATTTCCCTCCCTTTCCCTGTTCGATACAAATTTCTTGAGCCACGGCCAGCGCTCGAAAAATCCTGTGGACACGAAACAGGATATGACAGAGGAGTATATTTAGTTCTGCAATGAAGACCAGAGGGCATCTGCCCGTATTTAGTGCAGATTGTATCTGCTTTGTCATCGAAATATTCCAATATTGTGGATTTTCCCTGCAGCAGGGTTGACAATTCATACTTTATTAAATGAATGAGACATTATCAAGAGTATTAAATGAAGTTAAGTAGTATAAGAGTTAAATTAAAGAGTATTAGATGGTGCAAGGTCAGTCTTTGTAACTTCAAAGACGGGTTGCGCGAGTGCGGGGGTTGGCGCCTGGACACGTAAATGCCGGCCTTTCACTAAAACTTAGGCAACAATTTCACAAAATCAAATGGCACGCCGCATTTCACGTTCGTTAACAACGCAATTTCACTTTCTACCTACACCAGACAACATCAATTAGAAACATAAATAACTATGAAACCGATAGCACCAAAAGAATATACACTATTTCCTAATACACCATCCACACGAAATTCGAACTGTTCAAAAACGTCCAAACAACATCTGTACTAAAGTTTACATCCTTAAACAAAAAACGCATGCGTTATCAGATAAAACAACTGAAGGTACTATTGTGATGGAAGCCGTCTGCATATCAACTGCATGCACATAGTTACATTACCTAAAAATACTATAAATGGTTCTGAGATAACAAATTGCAAACAATCTTAGGAACCTCAATAAAGGAGACGCATTTTAGAGTAAAAAAAAAATGTATTATCATTGGTATATATTAACTGGGGGCTCAGCCGATCTTTAAGCCACATTTTGTCCTATAAATGAATAGATAAAAGTTCCAAGTTCGTGAAAAATTGGAGCAACTACAGAAAGTCACTGCAGTCCTTGAAGTACAGGAAGCAGAGTCAGCAACTTCGAGTGTCTTAAAAAACGCTATACTAATTTTAAAAAATTAACGCGAGTATAGACAATCCATTCTATCAATGCAATAAGTAAGTCGATCAGCGCGTCCTGAAACCAAAGAATAACACTTCCCACGGGGAATTTCAAACCTGTTTGCATAAAATGCTGCCCTAAGTACAACGCTGTCTGCGAACCAACAGGGGACGAAATTCCTCAAGCAATTCAAGCAGCAACCCAGAGCAATTCAAAAATACGACAGTCACAGCTTGTATACCAGTACCACGGACGTATCACAAATAAATTTGTAAATATTTAAGAATATACCCAACTTCACAAACGATAGGAACCAATATAGATCATGGAGAAAACGCGCATGGACACATATGGAGAACATTGAGGACTACGTTACAACACTTACGCACTACACGGCACTCTAACCACCGTAAGAAATTCAACGTTTACACCATAATAAACCGTCTCAATTACACTTATACGGACCAAAGCCAACAATATGTCTTACTTGAAGTGATGAAAAAAATAACTCAAGGTAAAAAGATATTGTCGGAATTCCATTGTGAAGTAAGCAAAGCATTAAATCTTGCATTCCTGAGAGTTGACATGAGGCAAACCCCTCTCATATGCCACAAGAAGCCGGCAGGACATCTATTCTGCGCCTGAAAAACTAATATACAAGTGGCACCCTCTATAGCCACAGACAAAATTATTTAGAAACATCCTACACTATCGCAATTAAGATATACCATGACAACGTGAACTTACAATTTGATGTTCCGCAAAATAACTAACATAGTCTGTACAATAAATTATAACAGCAACCTCCACAGAACAGAAGATACCGAGAGGGAACACGAAAGCACAAATCTAGCGTGGAAGTACGATATACACAAATTGTACCTAGGCAACAGGACCAACCATTGAACGTATGTACTCCCCAGTACATGAGGCCTGCAAGTTTCAATAGAAAACCTTCTGTATATTCAACTTCAGCTATATTAGTACAAAATGCAACATCAAAAAATCTATTCCAATTAAACCTGTAAAAGTTAATGAATAATAAAGTTCAAAAAAATAAAGTAAAAAATGGAGGCGTTGGAAGATTTTGATATCCTTCTAGGTGAACAGGGACTCAGAGCAATCAAAGCAGAGCTCAGCTCAGTTGAAAATATGAGGACAAGAAAGAAGGTGAATCTGAACCGAAAATAAAATATATCGTTAATAATAAAAAATGCAGGGCAGAAAACGAAAGTGCTACCACATTACAAGCTACAATTAGGACGAAATCCAAGGATCCTCTTTGAACCAAGCAATACCCGTACCCTATGTCTGATAATAACTTTATATTAACTTTATTAATATTTAATTAATAATTAATAATATTAATATTAATTAAAAAATAAATACTCTTCTAAAAAGGATTAATTTAACTAGTAAAAGTCGTTATAACTTTTCCATTTCGACAGTTGCAAAAAAAGGTACCGGCGAACAAGGGAAACCTAATCACAGAATGCTTGTAGACTTTCAAAAGCTAAAGGCTCAAACTATTACAGATATATACCCCATACCTGAAGAGGCTATGACAGTACAGAATCGAGGTAATGCAAAAGTATTTACAACTTTAGATTTAGAATCTGGATTTAATCAGAAAAAAAAGCGTGTAGTAAAATGGAGCCAGGTATGAATTTCTTCCTTATTTTTCGGATTTGAAAATTGTCCATCAATTTCTGAAAGATGTACTATAGATATTTTTGAGACAATATATTGGTGAGTTCGCGTATCACCATATAGACGATGTTCATAACTATAAACTCACCTCATCAAGAGAAATCTAGTGATAAATCACACTTCGTGTGACTTTATGTGTCCCAAATATTCTACAGAGTCTTGATGTAGAATATTAGAATATTTAGATAGAATAGAATCAAGACAGAGTTTTGATGAATGTAGAAGAAATCTAATGACAAATCACTCTTCGTGTGACTTTATGTGACCCAAATATTCTACATCAAGACTCTGTGTAAATACAGGAAAATCACTGTCGACTCTGTAAAATTACAAACTATAAAAGACTTTCAAGAGGAATTAAAGTACAAAAATTAAATTCACCACAGATTAACCTGCATTTAATCAAATGAAAGAAGAACCACGAGCTCAGGTTCAACTCTTCCACCCAAATTTCTACAAACCTTTCGAATTAACCGCAGATGCTTGTAATTACGCTATAAGAGCTGTATTGTCGTAAAATAAAAACCCTATATAATTTATTTCATGAACACTTAGTTAAACTGAACGGAATTATTCTACAAAATAAAAATAGTTACTCCCCATTTGTCTTGTGAGGGCAGTCGCAGTCTTTGTGAGGGCCCTACAGAGACTCCGAAATTACTTATATGGTATAGCAGATTTAAATATGCACCACTCCTTCATTTTTACCAGATCACAAAAAAACTTAAATAGAAAATTAAAAATATGGTAGAATTTTACTTGCACGACCGGACAGCAGAACATAGTTGCTGATACAATTTCACATAAATAATATATCAAATTCTCATAATCCCCAACATTCGGCACAAAGCTCTATTATAAACTGCTTTAATAATCAAATTGTTATAAAACAATCAGATGTGAACCTAATCCAAATATCCCCACAAAATATCTTTTCTTTCAATAGACATAAATTTTTCTTAAACAATAAAACAGAATTAATAGACAGACTACAAGTATAATCAGACCAAAAGTAACAAACGCTCTACAAATTGACGAACAAATATTATTTAACTTCGAACATAACATCTCCCACTGTATCACGGAGATCAAACAGCAAAAGCAAATCATAAGAGACACACATAGGCGTGTACAGAGAAATTACAAAAGTAACTCACATGAAATTTCTCTGAAATATCATTGGCCAAATTATAAGACGCTTGTGAAAAAAAAGTACAAGACCGTCGAATCTGTCTTACAAATGTGAACACCGACCAAATAAACAACCAATAACTTCAGCACCAACAACAAAGGTAGGTGAATACACATGCTTAGACTTATTTTACGTGAGTGATAACATATACAACCAATAATTACTCAAAACTCTGCCATTTAAGGCAAATACCATCAAAGAAAGATACATAAAAATATGTCGACGAGATACTTTCACAAATATACTCAAGCGCAAAATTTGTGTGTTCAAAAAATAATGGGAATTTTCGTCTTTTGCAAAAAATATTTATTCATTCGTCTACATTAATGTCGTCGCCTTCAAAATAGTCTCCATTCGATATTATGCACTTATGCCAGCGCCTGTCGTGAAAAAAGCCGTGAATTGTTTTTCTAAACATCCGGGCGTTTTTTTTTTTCGACGGTGTTGAATTTGTAGGTAGTACTCCTTAATGACCGTTTGACCTTGAGGCAAGAATTCATGATGCAATATACACTCCGCACTATTAAATTCGAAGAACATCCGATATATTAGGATACGCCGACATTCATGTATGTCTCCCACAAGCAGCGATTATAATAATATACAAATATCGTATTCTTCAAACTAATTGCAACCTTTTTGAATTTTTTTCTTTAGCCCAAATTTAGACCTAAAGATTGCAAAATGCAATGCTTTCAAAGAGCATTTAATTTCAAAAATTATATTAGTAGCTCAATTTGTAAATAGAACCCTTTGATAATTTCAATATATAAATACTAAAAGATAAACCAGCACAATGTGAAAAAATCCATTGGAAAACGCTCCACTCCGAATCCTGGAGAATGGACTGGACACACCCTGACGGATTACGAGCTTACTTAGAACAAATTGCATTTATAAGATTCTAAACTGATACATCTTAAAAGAATCCACAAAAAGCGATGCCATTACGTATTACAACCATCAACAACAACTAATAAAAATTATAAACAACCAACATAACGACAAAAAACTTGCAAAAATAAAAGAGTACTCGGCAGACAAAGGCGAATTAACGAACTATACGAAATCGAAATCAACCATCCTCAACAGCAACACCTAACACCAGTGCAGCGACGATGTTTCGTTTTAAGAAGAAGGGAAGTTAACGACTTTCTGCCTTCTCTCCGCTTCACGTTATGTACAGCAGAACACCAATTAGAAATGCAAACAACGTTAGAATCGAAAGCAGTATAATGAAAAAATAAGAAAAAAAAGAAAACAATAGAATGTGCATCATCGCATAATGCATTATCCACACGAGCTTCGATCTATTCACAAAAATGCAAGTAACATCTGCACTAAAACATATAAAAACCCAACAGTTAAGAATAATAAGAAATGCAGTCTTAAGAATATCATAAACGGCACGAATTTCAGCACACAAAATTATATATTTCGTTATTCATATCGGCCAACGATATACTTCTAAACTAGTTGGCACTTATTTTCACAGGAACATAAACTCTTGGTATTTACTCGGTGGAAATTGCTGCATTTGCCATTCCAATTTTTGTTCAAAGAATTGTTTTTGTTTTTCAAGGGTTGTAGACACAGCCCCTTGAATGGTGTTTCTTGAGTAGCTAAAAATTGTATCAATCAGCTTATAACTTTTCTAATCCCCGGATACCGAATATGTGTATCCAGTGCCTACATCAGACTTATATACTTATATAACCGAAAATATCTGTCAATCTGTTAGAAAATCAGAACAAATCTTTACCTGAAAATAGTTTGCCCTAATTTCAAAAATGGGTAAAATCGGGTAAAATGGGTAAAATACTTTTCATATTTCATAATATGAGGATTTTCAAACTTCCGGTAGATTTGATACCGTAAATATAGATCAATCTGCCAGATATCTTCATGGAACTCAGAAAAAGTATTTTCCTAGTAATAAATTGTTCTGATGGCATTCGGTAAAAAAAAAGTATGTCTAGGTATAAGTTATACCTTCCCAAAACACTAATACAAATTTTTTTAATTGTGAGAGTTTAATTTTGCAGTTACACCCGAACTCAACCCTTCCTTACTTGCTTTTATTTGTATCTCTTTCACCACTCTACATACATTAATCTCATCTTAATACTAAGAGTATTGTTAATAGAGTGATCCTCCAATTGGTACTTTAAGAGCTGGTCGCCAATTATTCCTTGATGTAATATAAACGTCTCTTTTATTGTGTTGAATAAATTGCGTATACGTAACATCCTCGTTTTAGGATGAGAAGAAAGCTGATATTTTAACATCTTGAACGTAGCGAATTTATAGAGGTGAAATTTTCCAACAAGTTCAGGTTGACGTACCTTTAATCGTTTGTTCGATATGGACATACAATTTATTACGGGACGGGCCCACTTTTTAAATATTTTTTAATAACAGATGTCTGTCCCTACAGTGATCTCTTGCACCAAATTAGAGTTTTGCAGCTTATTGCATAGCTTAGTTATTGCACATTGTAGGTTTTTGCTTAACGACATTTTGTGGACGCGACAATCCTTCAATTTGGCCCATCTTTAATACCAACCTTCTCAGAATGCTGAAGAACACGTACATCAAGTTTCAAAAACATGTTTCATTTTTTACTCAGTTTGTCGCTTCTACAGACGAGCCGATGGACGGACAGACCACCTTGATCTTGCTTCGCTCACTTTTAGTTAAGTGAACAAAACTAATATTCTCTGTTGCAACAGATTGCAAGAGTATCAAAACATTATTCAATTTGTAGAATACTGATACAAATTGTTATCAGCTGAAGCCAGCCAGCTTCAGCACTTTAAATGCGCTTTTCTCAAAACTGCATTTTTTAATCAAATCCACTTGAAATTTTAACAGTAACAGAAACTAGTAAACTATGTACGATTTTTATTACCATTGCACCTTTTTTATAAAGAATTTACTGCCAGTTTTTTCGGTAAGAAATTGAACATTTTCGCTCAAGACCGCCATTTCGCGAAAAACTGATGAAAAGCTAAAAACTTTCATGGTTTGCCACCAATTCTTATGCAGATTAAGTTCCCGTTTTTCATTTTGTTTCAGATAGCACCAGTTTCTAGTGTCACCGTCGCCCGTACAAGTCCTCTTGAAGAAGGTGATTCCGAAGATTGATCCAGTAGCCTCCATTTTGTATGAAAATGTCAAATAATTTTTTTTTTCATACGACCGCAGATATATTTAACAATGTCCGAAAAAAATTAGTTCATATGCTTTTTTTTACTCCCAGAATAAACTGCCCTTCATAGGGTTTTACGTTGTTGGCCTAATCCTTGAAGTAAACAATTTTAAATTTATAAACAGTTCCGAAAGCAGAAATATAGTTTCAGTTTTAAATTAGCACTCACAGAAATTATTTCTTTTATTGAACTCATCAAAACGAACAAATTGTTTCTAAAAACACTATCCTACTAAGGAAAAGTTGATTTACATTGTGATGCCTTAAGTTCAAATGTTGAAATAACAAGGGAAACGATTTACTTAATTTGCAAACAAAATTAAAAAAGTAAAGGGGCAGCGAACATACGTAGTAAGAAATATTTCCAGGAGTCTGGAAAGATTTATTATAAAGACTATTGCGGACGAATACGATAACGTTACTACACAAAATTGCATACCGATAACCCGCTTTTTTGACATCTTTTCTATATGCATATATCTATGCATATATGCTTTAAAATCAATCTGACTAACAACAAAATTCTTTACATTAGTGTTTTAAGAATGTACATATGTAAATTTCTCGTTTAATTTTGTGGCTATATTCCAAACGTACTCTTAGAAACGATATGTGTACCATAAAGTAGACCAGAGAGACATAAATAAATATACTTGTTATAAGAGACTAGGGGTGGACCCTAATTTCTTCCATTTGCATATGCATTAGCAAAATTAAAATTATCTGTTGAAATTCAAAATGGCGTTATATGGGAAATTGGCGTAGTTGTCTCAAAATTTTGGCAATTTTTAAACTATAAACTGGATAAACTTTTGTCCGAACAGTAGGTCCTGACACGCCCAATGTCCAATTTATGAACTGGCCCGTATCTAAGCTTCATGTATCGTCAAAGTATTCGATTTTAATGCTTTTGGCGTTATCGAATTGGCAAATATCCAACTTTTACTTCAATTGTTATTGAAATTGTTAAAAGCGTCCTCTCCGCAAAATTTTAAGTTATTTCGTTCCATAACTTTTTCTAGAACTAATATGCTAAATATGTTGTTATTCCTGTCAGTCCGGCTTATTTTAAATTGGATACCTCGAATATAACGGTAGACTTCGGTACTAAGTAAGTAGACAAGTGACCTAACCTATATGCTAGCACGATTTCAAAACAGAGCAATCGGTTGACATATAGCATTATTATACTCTCGCAATTTGTTGCATAAGGTATAACAGTTTCGTTTATCTAATGGTTGTTTGTAACCTATTAACCTAATCCCGATTTGTATACACGATATGTAGAGTTATATACGAGGTGTGTTCAAAAATAACAGGAATTATAGCTTTTCGAAAAAAATATTTTTTCATTCGTTCACATTAATTTTGTCGGCTTCAAAATAGTCTCCATTCGATATTATGCACTTATGCCAGTGCTAAAACCTGTTGACGTTAAACCTTTTATTTAGGTCAATATGGGTGATATGTAGAGAATTAAAGTGGACAGATTTTCTTAAACATAATGGTAATTTTCATGAAATCGGTCTAAACCTTATTCTAAACCCCTTACCCAGTAGTAAAAAAATATCCGCCCATGCAGTTGATTTTCCCCAATATATATAATTTCGTCCATTTGTTCGAGTTTATATTTCAATAAAAGATATTTTAGTAAATTAAGCGAAAATATTTTAATTAGCATTATGTCGTTCGATAGTAAAAATTATGAATATCGGTATGTATCTTCCTACAGCACCAATATGATAAATATAAAGATGTGCGTTGGTTAGATCGATTTTATTGAAATTAAATTATTATAACGTTTATTTTGTCCAAACCTGAAAATATGCATCCGGTTTTAATTTTTGAAAAATCCGAGAGTATGAAGAGTTCGGTCACAACAGAACTTAGACCTTCATTAACGGTTTTCTTTACAAAAAATAAATCAAACATCAATGAAGCTATTATCTAATGTCTAAAAATTACCGGCATCCGTCAATACCTTTTCAAGCCCCGGATATCGTAGATGACCTCTGTGCAAATGGCTGACTTCGTACTGAAAATTACGGCAAATTTATGAGGCATCATAATGAAATTACACGAACGTCTTAATATGAAGCCGAGCGTTGTCACGATGAAAGCTATTGCCTCATGTCTAGTCGCAAATTCAGGGCGTTTTTCGGCAATCGCTCGCTTCAATTAGATAAGTTGTTGACGGTAGCGTTCCCCATTAATGGTATCAGCCGGTTTTAGAGGCTCATAATACAGCACGACCTTCTGATTCCACCGCATGCGGAGCATTACCTATATTTCCCCTTTTCTTGCTTTTGAATATATCCGCCTGCTTTTAAACGTTTTGCAATGGCTCCATGAATGATTCCCAAATATTCTGCAAGCTCTTCTAATAATCTTCTGCGAATAAAGTTTCCAGTTCCCTATCTTTAAACTTTTTTGGGCCCCAGGACATTCTTCGTCTTCGAAGCCAAAATCCATCCAAAATCACTTTTAAATACTGCAAAATACTTTTGGCACGTTCGCGAAGCAAGATCATGTTCACTATGAACTCGACCAAAATATAGTGACTTTCGGCTACGCTGTTCTCCATTTTAAAGTATGAAGTATGACTCCCCGCAAAAAGACTTTTGCAAGCACAAAGTTTGACATATTTGAGTGAAAAAAAAATATTGTTGTTTACACTTCAAATGAATGACATATACTGAAAAAGACGCACAAGGACAGTAACTTTCTAACGCATGTTCGGAATATTGGGACACTGGAATAATAATCAAGTTACCATCTCTTAGCAAATCTCACGAGTTTAGAGAACGATTCAATAAAACGTCAACCCGATTAACTGCGTCTGTTCCATAAAAAATAAAGAAGGTATAAATGTATAAAGAAGAACGAACACAGATAAATGTTAAAAATATATCAACTCATTCTGGGTTGTTTTTTTTAATCGACAATTTTTATTTTTATTTTTGAATCATTATTTTTTGTTGTGCGTTTCAATATGTGACTAAGTGTAGGCCGGATAAAGGATGGTGGGTTTGATAGTATTTGTATAAAATACACTTACCTCCTCGTCGTTACACGTTAACTGATTTATTGTACCATATGCTTCCACGTCCTCATTAATGGGGTTTTCTCTTTGACGTTTGCCATATGCATAATCCGAAATAACCCATAAAGGAATTTCTTGAAAGCTTGTAATTGTTAGCGTAACGCAAAAGGTGAATATAAAAGTAACCAAGGTGAACACCGTTTTTATATGGCCACCTAATTTTTGACCTGGAAAAATGTGAAAGATTGGTATTAATGTACCCGCATGTAGCTATGTATAAAAAAACCTCATAAATACCTATTATTGTTGAGTCCCAGTCGACGGCTCCCATTGAGTACCCGATAAATCCGCCTAAGCCTGCCATTATTGTAAAAGTAGAAAGCCCTTTAACATGATCTTCTGCAATTAAATGATGGTTAGAAAAGAAAAGATTTTAGAAAGAAATTACTACCTGCAAGGCATATGTCCAACAAATATGCTCGAGCTGGACTTTGGCATGCATCCGCGTCGAAGTCTAGTAGGACTGTACCCAAAACAGTGAAAAGTATTCCCCAAGGATGCTTATTCTGTGGTATTGGATGCATTTCATTTTGAAAAACACTCACACGATGTGAAAGCGTGTTTAAACTTTTATTTGTTACGTTCATTATCGAAGAGTGTGATTCTTGGTAATCATCACCAAACCAGTATCCCAATTGTTCACCATTAGGTATTAAAATAAGTCCTGTTAGAACAACTTTGACAATTAAATATAAATCTATAATGAGATGAATGATGTAATTATAAATTATAATAAGATATTAACTTAAAAGAAAAACTTGTTTTGAAACGTCTGTCATTTTGAATTAACAATAATGTAATATCTATAAATCCCTTTATGGATGTATAAAGACTCTTGAAACCATAAAATGTTTACAGGCATTGGCTACGACTGCTTGAAAAATGTGTGTAATATGCATAACAGTCATAATAGAAGAGCAAAACAAGAATGCGTTAATATCAATTACAATTACAATTTGTAAGTTCTCTGGTATGAGTTAAGAAACCATGAACAGTTGGAAGTATCTTCCACTATTTAACATATTGGAATATCATTTTTCTCACCTACAACTAGCAATAATAACAATATACATATATCCGATACTTGAAACTAAATTTAGACAATTTAATGTACTCCAAAACAATGTACTCCAAACAGCAATACAGGTAACCCTGTATTACAAATGCAGTAAGCAAAATACAATAAATACATGAAAGTAGCAAAATTGTCTTATTAGCAAATAAGCAAATATTCTTGGTAGTATATACATACATATATATACATATATAATATACCAGGAAGAGTTTGAAATGTAGCCAGAAATAAATTAGAATCGACAAGTAAGGATGGGCTAGGTTCGGGTGTAACCAAACATTTTATACTCTCACAATGCGCAAGGATCAAAGGCGGGGAAATACTATCATTTATCATTTATCATTCGACGAAAATGGTGATTTCGATACCATATTTGGTATCTTACTAACTTATGTTATAGGCCATAGACACTCATAGTTTTATTACTATGTTTTGCTTCGTGTCGGAAATATTTATATTAACATCAACCCAATTAACACTAATGAAATTTGATGTGAACCAAAAGGTTTAAACTTAATACATTGGGTATATTAGGAAAAGGTCGGGTATATTAGGAGAATCGGATATCATTATACTATTGATATGAGGTTTAGAACAAGATCTAGTCTGATTTCATTCATATTCAGCCAAACCACATTATTTTCAAGAATGTCCACAAAATTTAATTAAATTATCTCACATATAGACTAACATAAACGGCTTAAAGTCAACTGAAAAGTCGGAAATCACTACATCGGGTTTGAAGTCAGCTTTAAAACCGGAATACCCTATATTGGGATATTGTGGCTAGGTGAGGCTCTGGACTAATTCTAGCAGCTATTGGCATTAAACAAGTGTACGCGAGAATGTGTTTCCACGGAATTGTATGAAGATAACTTACTTATTAACGAAAATTTTCTGAATTAAACCATAGCATATTCGTTATTATACGTTCATTAATTTTGCTAAGATATCATATGTATTGACCGATGTAGAGCGTATGAAGACAACCGGATGTTTAAAATTCTTTCATTGGGTTAATCGGGCTCGGGGTAGAATTTATCCAATTTTACTAGTTTTGGCATCACGACATACTTATTACCAGACAGGACATATTACCAGAGAAAGGTGCTATCTGACATTCATTAAGATACCTCACAGATTGACCGAAATATATGGTAGAAAGTCAAACGGAAGTTTGAAAATGCTTATATTAGGTACATGGGAGCTAGGGGAAGTATTTACCCGATTTTATTCAGTGTAAGCACAAAGGCACGATGTTATCAGCACGAGACTCTCTCTGAATTCCACTGAGAAAACTGATACGAGGTGTGTTCAGAAAATAACGGGAATGTTCTCCGACTTTAATGGCATAGTGCATTATGAATTCTCCCCTCAAGGTCAACGGTCAATAAGGAGTACTACCTGCAAGTTCAATGCCGTTTGCGTGAAGCAATCCGAAAAAAACATACGGCTTTGTGGAAGAACAATTCAAAGCTCTTGCACCACGATAATACACTTCGTTGCTTGTTTGTGAATTCTTGAGCAAAAACAATACTGTAACGATGCCTTAGCCTCCATATTCGCCAGATATGGCTCCATGTGACTTTTTCCTATTTCGAAAAATAAAGAGAACCTAAAGGGCCATCCTTTTACAAGTATAGATGACATTAAAAGCGCACTGCTGAAAAAGCTAAAGGCTATCGCAAAAATCGAGTTTGAGAAGTGTTACGAAGATTGGATGAAGCGCTGGCATAAGTGCTTAATATCGAATGGAGACTATTTCGAAGGCGACAACATTAAATTCTTTAAACACATTAAATCTTTTTATGAGAAATATGGGCGTTAAGGGAAGTATTTATCTGCTTTTACCTATATTTGACACAAGAGCACAATGTTATCGGCAAACTCTTGATCTGAATTTCAATTATGTATCACACAGGCTGACAGATATTTTCGTTAAAAAGTCATCCATAGTTACTGCGTCCACATACTCAGTGTTTGGGGGCTTGAAAAGTTTGAGTCCGATTTAGACCATTTTTGGGTAAGGGATAACAGACACTAAGTGCTCTTTTTCTGCAAAGTTTCGGTTCAATTTAAAGAATCCTTCAAAGAATCAGATGTAATTTATAGCTGTGTTATGTGAAAAGTAAGCGTGGTTGTTCTGTGGTTTCGCCTATTTTCGCACTGTATTATGAAGATGCAGATATAATATTGTGCTCAAGATTTGTCTTAAATTCGTAAGATATGAAATTTCCCCCAAAAGAGGGCGGTGCCAGCTCTATTGTGCAATTTAACACGAATTTCATTGAACCTCTCATTTTATCAGTGAATGTTTTAGAGAGACTTGTTCTGAGCAAGTTTGGTTTATTTAGCTTTAGTGCTTGGGAGATATGTATATTATTTCTATTGGAGGGCGGAGACATGCTTACTTTTCACAAAGTTTGAACGCACAGATGTTCCTCCTTACTCTGAATCCCTGTACCAAATTCCATTTTCGTATCCTAATTGGAAGCTTAGTTAAAGCATTTTATAGGTTTCCGTTTAACTGCATTTTGTTGGCGTGACAATTGTGCGATTCCGCCCATTTGCAATACCAGGCTCCTTAGAGTGCCAAGGAATACATGCACCAAGCTTTACCAAGATCTCTCAATTTTTACTCAAGTTATCGTTTGCACGAGCAAACGTACGGACAGACAGTCACTCAGAATTCAGCTCGTCTTGTCATCCTGATCACGTCTACACATATATAACGCTATATATATCTCGATAAGTTCTAGGTGTTACATAAAACCATTAGGTGAACAAAACTATTATATTCTGTTGCAACGTTTTGCTCAGCTCAGTGAAAACATTGTCTGTTACTCGTGACAAACTATCAATTTGTTAACTCGCTCATCGGAACGTTAATAGAGGCACTCTGCAAGGGAAAGTTCTTTCCTTTCTTCTCTGGATCAAGTTCGACAGGGACTTGTTAGAAGAACTTCAGGTAAGCGGCTGTTGGGTAAATGCCTATGTAGATAATATGGCGCCTGTGGTCAAGGGTAACTACCGTCGGAACAAATTGGGCGGTTGGGAGTGACCTCGAAACTGAGTTGGGTTTATTCACTAGTAGATGCAAGGTCCCAAAGGAACCACTTCCACGGATGGGAGACGATGATCTCCAGCCTGTAAATTTGGTAGATATTTAGGACCCGTCCTTGATAGGAAGTTTTCATGGAAGCCTAATATCGAGAAGAGAGAAAAAAGACATCGATTTTCTTGTAGTGCTATAAAGGAGTTATTGGAAAAGGATGGGGCTTTCATCAAAAGTAGTCCTTTTTGCTCAACAACACCATTGTAAAAGCCTTTTTTTTTGTGATGGAGAGCGTTAGAAAAGACTATACCAACCATGGCACTTAATGTCATTCTGCATATACCACTCGTCGATATAGTCGGAAGAGGTTAGGCCGAGAAAGTTCCTATCATCTAAACTCTATCTAAGTTAGCATTTGCCTGAATACTCCGGAATCCTTACAGTTTTTGATTTAATACCGGATCCATGCCAGTATTGTAGCGCTTTTCAAGCCGAGATTGCTTCTATTAAGATACAAGTAGATATACTGCTCTGGAGCGCAGCTTCCTTTAGAGAAAGGACAGATAGTAGAGCGTCAATACAAATCTTGAAATCACAGCCCGTGTGCTCGTGGCTAGTTGAGGAATGCTCAACCTCGCTATCAACGACATCGAATTACTTCTGGATAAGGCTACTTTGTCGGTAGAAAGAGAAAGGGTCGGAGTTACTACTTGTTACTTATTGCGGGTTACTACTGAATATCTGACCCTTGCAGCAGACTGGCAAGCGCTTGGACAACTATCAGAACGCGGCAACAAGATCCTTCTGGCCTAATGTCAATCGCAAGAGAACTATCAATTTTTTCCTTCTCAGCAAGGTTCAGCTTCGCCCAATTGTATGGTTCAACACTTCTTTAAAACACCTCGTATATCACACCTGTAAACATCTAACTTAGCTGGTGGGAATAGAAATTAAATGCCTAAACAGTTTTGTGATGGGTTCAAGGCGCTGAGTCGACACTTAAAATCTGATTAGCGGAGCTGATTTTCTGGTTTCACAAAGGACTACACACAAGTACATAGTACATTCCTATATACCGTGTCCACAAAATTACGTTAATCGAAAACCTATAAAGTACTATAATTAAGCAAATTACAAATTAAGGGGCAGACGTGCAATTTGCTTCAGAGAATCGTAGTGGGTGGCTGTGTGAGGTGTGATGCGGTTAAACAAATTTTAAAAGTGGTCGTGGCCTCGGGCCCCATTTGGTTTAATGTACATATCTCAAAACCCGCTCCTGATGTACGTGGTGTGTTCAAAAAATAACGCAAGTATTTTTCGACTGTATTCTTCGACTTTAACGGCATAGGGAGGGCATTCTTGCCTCTCTTTCATAATTCTTTCATAAATTCATTTCATAAATAATTTCATTCTTTCATAAATTCTTGCCTCAAGGTCGAATGGTCAGTGAACGATGTGCTTTACGTGGGAACCTGCCGTTCTACAGCCTAACTCCACGGTGTTCAAAAACACAACGGATCAATACAGTGCGTTGATCGACGTCCCGAAGGTGGATAGCATTTGCTGAACACTTGTCGGTACCATTTGGCAGTGGGGAATGGATACGCTTGGTGGGGTTCGAGGCCCATCTAAAACCTCTGCCGTACTTTGCGTCCGGCACCCGGTTGCAATGCAACTGCACATTGAGTTGACGCAAGGCCAGCTCTTCCACGATACTCCCCGAAGGGCAATGCCGCATGAGCAGGCTGGAACGAACTTCAAGGGCTCATGGTCCCCGTGGTACCAGAATTTAGTCTCCGGTCAGACCTCGTAGCCAAAAACTACTACCAGTTGAGCTTCCATACAGCTCTGGACTGGTGACCAGGGGTTGAACCCCACACTCCTATTTTATATATCCCACTTATACTCTAATTTAAACCCTAATGTCCAGCTACCCCCCTCCGCCGCTTAAACAAATCCCGCCCAACAACCCAAAAAATTCCAATTGATCGGCTCTCCAGCTAGTGGAGATCACACCACTAAGATCCAACTGTCCGTCAGTCCAGCTAATACCAAAGGCTGCAAAATTCCTAATGTCGCAGTACATAGACCACTCTGTTATAACATGGACATAGTCCTCCAAACGTGCCCCACACAAGGTCGAATGGTCAATAAGGAGTACTACTTTTCTCTAAAAATTTTTCTATGTTGCCATTTAAAGGGCGCGTTGTATACGTGTTATGATTTTATAATACGCCGTTAAATGTATATTATATTTATTACTCACCAATAATCACTCCAATTGACAGCAAAATTATGAAAGGTCTTCTTCGGCCCAAATTTAGATTGCAGCGATCGCTCATTGAGCCTAGGAAAGGGCACGCAATAAATCCAACTAAGGGTGATAAAGCCCATACCAATGTCATGTGTTGATGGTCTATACCAATTTTCAGCAATGTTGGGGAAACGAAGGCAGTTTCAGCAGCATACGAGAATTCAATACCCATAACAGCTGCAGAAATCCTTACCAACTCCATGCGAGTTTTATGTCTGTAATATATTTTAAATGAACAACAGTAAACAAATAAAAAAGTTCTAAATTCGGGGACAGCCCAACTTATACTCTAGCATCTTGCAAAACTCAAAGACAGGGAAATATTTTTAGGTGTTGGCAAAATTTTATATTAAACAAGTAAAGAAGGGTTAAGTTTGGGTGCAGTTGAAAGTTTTACATTCTCAGAAATTATTCCCAAGTGCTGGTAAAACTTCACATTAAAAGAAGTTGCATCTATTCCACGAAAATACAAATGCCCAATTAGTTTTGACTTATACTCACTTAACTCCTTTCTACAATATGTTTTATATTCTGAATATTTATATTAAACTCGACTTAACTAACTTAACTAAATTCATCGTATTAGTGACAGAAGGGACGAAATTTAGCAAATTCGAAGCAAGAGAAAATCAACCTTAGGCTAAATTAAGTATAAGAGGGCTGGACCAAGACATATACCCATTTAATTCATTTTTAACGTTTAATCACATTATGATCAAGAAATTTTCTTTAAAATACCATACATATTGACCAACATATTGTGTATAAAGTGAGCAGGAAAGTCGGATAGGGAAACCGATCAACCAGTTCTATCCACTTTGGTACCAGTGCACTATTAGTACATTATCAAGAAAATATGCGCTCTTGTCCGTAGGCATTAAGGTCTTCATAAGCAGAAAATGTATGGTCCGATTACGGCTGCGTATAGTTGGGAGGTGTCACACTATTTAGCAAAGTTTTATTCCGATATCTTTATTTATGTTTGATTTACCAATTGTAAAGTGAAAGAAGCTTACGGAATTTATAATTGCTAGTTACAATTAGAAGAATTAAAGCTCTTTTAATAATTTTCAACATACCTTTTGTATGAGGGGTGGGCATAGTTATTATTCGATTATACCAATCCATTTTCACACTGTATGATAAAGTGCAAGAAAGAAATGCTTTCAGCACTCTCAGCTGATATCGTTTAACTAGTTTGTGAGATATTCACATTAAACTTATCTGTTTTGGAGGGGCCACGGCCAATTGCAAACAAATTCTAGTTATAGTATTGTTAGTTATAGCATTTTATAGTTTTTCATTTAACGGTATTTTGTTGGCATGGTAATTGTCCGATTTCGCCGAATGCCAAGGAACACGCGTCTTAAATTTCCTCAAGATACGTAAAATGTTGCTCATGCTATCCCAAGAAACAAGTCATCTTAATCATTTCGATATATTTAACTAATATGTAACTCAATTAGATTTAGGTGTTAGAAATAACCATTAGGTGAACTAAACTATTATTGCACCCTGTGCAACATGTTGCGAGAGTGTACAAATTCTGCACATGCGGTCAATAACAGAAATCAGTATATTCATCATATTAGTGAAATGGGAAGTTACAAACCTATTTCACTAATTTTTACTACTGGATGAATATAAATAATCCCTTTGTCCGGATATATTTCCAGGATAACATATTCACTTAATGCCACTAAAATGTATCACGTATTAACTGATAAAATCACAAAAGGCTAGAAAAAGGGAAAGATCTTGAAAAAAAACTATAAATCTATCTCAAAGTAAAATCTCAAAGTAAACTACAAAGTCAAAAATCAATGCATATTGGTTATATTGTGGCTAGGAAAAGGTCTGGACCAATTACTTATACTTATGGCAATAAATCAAAGTACATGTATGCCTGGGAAAATACCTCAACCTAATTTTATTGAGACTATTCTCACAAATGCTGATATATCGGTTATTATCATCTTTATAAAAGAATACTGAATATTATATATAAGGGCCTTGGGTAAATAATAGATCCATTTCACTCAATTCGACACCAAATGGCAGTATATCCAAGATAATACGTTGCCTTAATTTTTACCTGTATATCCGGTATAAAGTCAACCGTAAGTTCGAAAAACATTATATTAGGTATATGGGGCCTAAAAGAAATTGAGCCGAATCTATTTATTCTTAACGCTAGACCAGATTATTATCAGGAGAAAGTATTCACCATATTTACATATTGACCGGTATATCCGGTATAGAGTCAACCGTAAAGGCAAAAAACATTTTATTAGGTATATCGGGGCTAAGAGAAATACTGAACCAAATCTATTTATTCTCAACACAAGACCAGATTATTATTAGGAAAAAGTGTCCACTTCATTTCATTGAGATATCTCACAAAATTACAGATATTCAATGTATAAAGCTAGATAAAGATTCGGAGCTTCTCATATTCGATATCTCAATGAAAATTTTACTTTCTGACTTTAGGAATATGTAAAAGAGGTATATTTGTAAAATTCCGTTATAAATATTTAGTGAATTTTACTTATCAAAGAAATAAATCTTTTTCAGTAGAACAAAAACCTTTTTAGAAAAAATTTATTTAAAATAAAGGGCTGACGTCTGTTATTAATATTTTTGGCAAATTTAAATTTAACGTTAATTTTATGTTGTAAAATAACAATTTGTTTATGTAGTGTATAATAAATACGCCTTGTAGCTATAGCCCTTTAAATTTTTTAATATTTAACGGCATTTTATGTGCTTGACAATGTTTCGTTTTAATACTTTTAGAAATTGCACGGTCAGATAATTGGACAGATAAACGCTCATCCGGAAATCAATACATCCTTTATCCTAATCATATTGATATTTATTATATATCTATCTTGAAGGCCTGCTGAACATTATGTAATCTTAAAAGTTGTAAGTAGTAAACGCGTATAAGATATTCTCATGCTCCTGCAAACTTTATAATAAACAAGTACGGAAGGTCTAAATTGAGGTACCAAACATGGCAGAAATTTACCAGAATCAAAAGCGCTGAAATATATACGAGTATGTGCACGTTATACATTAAAGCGACAGTTATTTTTTTGTTAACGGACAATTTTGTTAATCGATTACAATCATATTCGGGATCTTATTAACATAAACAATTGGTAACGGATTCTCTTAGGTTCATTACTATATTTCTCTTTATATTCGAAATATTTACATTTTATGATGTTCATTTGGTTAGGGCCGTGTTCATCGTAGGTCATGAGTTACGAGTAGGTTAGGGGATTGAAATTCCGCACTTCGACTTTCGATGCTTCTCCTTACTATAAAAAAGTCACATTAGTTCTGTATAAAGGCACATACCAACAATACTAATTTTACAACTACAACGTAGAAGCTCGAACAGCTTAAATAACCGACTTGCATATTTCAAGCAATAACGGCCAAAAATGATAACACTGCAGGTACAGAATGAACGTATTCGTCTAATGGAAAGTAACTTAAAGAAAGCAGGAATAGGGGCATTGTATATTGTACAGACAATTGTACAGAGGCTCAGATTTTACGTTTCGCTACTTTGTGCTGTTACGAAAATTATATTCCAACCTGCAACACCAGGAACTAATGACCCTGCTAAAACAGCAAATTTTACAATTTTTCCTATGCTCATGGGACGAGAAAGTAGACCGAGTGACAAAAGTCATTGCACTTGATCCATAAATAAATGTAGGTCTTCCACAAGCATGATAAAGGCGAAAGTATTATTCATTTCTAACTAAACCAGGAAGCTAAAATATTTGACATAGTTAAAATAAGATACGGACTAAAAAATTATTAACGATAGAGATTTCAGCGAAGTTGTTACAAAAGTCCAACCTTTATGTATCTGTGAGTTTACTTCAGAATATACATTATATTTGGGAACATTAAACATAGAAATAGCCACCAGGAGCACAATTATTAAAACGACACCGAAACAAATATGAGTGCATGAGAAAAGAATAAAAATAATAAATAAAAAGCTATATGCTATAAGCTGTATGTCTAGCAGTGTGACAGATATTCGGCAAAAAATACAAAAATCACTTTTAAAAAATTTTCCTTTATTGCAGATTAAGAATGTTAAATCATAAATACTCCCTCAATATTTTGCTTTATAATTTTTCAAAACTCGAACTTATGTTTGTAAAAAAACGTTTACACAAAATTTGTTATTGAAGAAAATTGACACAAATTTTAATGTTCTTATTAACCTGTCCGCATAATTTCATTAATTCATCTTGCTTAATATCCAAAATCTATGCTTAACAAGTAAGAAGGGTTAATTCAGGTACAATCGAATATTTCATATTCTCGCAATTTTCAAAGATTAAAGCCGGGGGCATATTTCCAAGTGTTGACAAAACTTTATGTTAAAAAATTTTACGCAAGAATTCTTGATTCACGATTCGATGAGATTGTGCTTGCATTATAGTCATATTTCGTATCTTACTAACTTATGTTAAAGGCCATTTACTCATATAGTTTCATTACCACATTTGGTTTCATGTCCGTAATATTTATAATAAAATCAACCCAATTAACTCAAATGATATATGTGATATAAGCTCAACCAAAAGGGCTAAACTTAATATATTGCGTACATAAACAAAATCTCTCATCTCCGCGATATTACGGATGTGGGGTTTAGATTAAAGTCTAGACCGATTTCATTCACATACATTACACATAAACGTTTTAAAGTCAGGTGGAAAGTCGACTACATCGAGTTTAATCGATTTTAACAAGCGTTACTACGGTTTTATTAATTTTTGACATCCAGACATATTATTACCAAAAAAGATGCTATATTACCTTCATTAAGACACAGGTTGACCGAAAGACATGGTATAAAATTAAGCGAATTTTTAAAACTCCTTATATTAGGTATATGGGAGCTAAGAGGAGTATATACCGCATTTTACCTTCTTTTGTTAGAAGGCGCAATATTTTTAAGCAAATATTTATTGTAAATTTCAGTCATATTTTCAGCGAAATTTTCATTAAAAATGTGCCATAGGAACAGGGTCCGCATATTCGGTATCTAGAGTCTTGAAAACTTATTAAATAATTTTCACACTGTCTAAGGAGGTGCCGGAGAAAATTGTCCTCAGTAAGTTTCGTTGATATAGCTTTAGTGGTGTAGCTTTAGTGATATAGCTTTAACTGTAATATATATGCATTAAACCTATTACAGTGGGAGGCCGCTCCCACTTTTTAAACGTTTTCAATGCACAGATGCCCCTCCCTTCTGTGATTCCCTATACAAAATTTAGGCTCATATTTTAATTAAATTAAGGTATTTTGTGGGAATGGCAGTTTTCCGAATACACCCATTTGGAATACCTTATCAGAGTGCCGAGGAATATGTGTTCCAAATTTTATCAAGATATCTACATTTTTCTCAAGTTATCGCTTGTATGGTACAGACAGTCAGTCGGAATTCAACTCGCCGCGTCATTCATTTATATTTATATAACTCTATATTTATCTCGATTGGTTTCAGGTGTTACGAACAACTGTTAGGTGTACAAAACTGTAATACTCTGTTGCAACATGTTGCGAGAGTTCACAAATTTACCATTACTTGATAATGAATAACATCTGTTATCGCTTACATAGACAGATGGACGCACAGGCGGACATCCGGAAATCAATTCGCCTCACCATTAAGGCGAATTAAGTGTTCCAAAATATATATTGTACTTTGTACATTTTGCGAGAGCATAAGAATTAGATTGTGGGGCAATGCTTTGTCTAGACAAATATTTTGTGAGACATGAAATTCCACCTAAAAGTAGTCGTTGCTTCATAGTTCATATGCGTGTGTATTTTCTTTGTTTTTTCTGTAGAGGGTTATGGAACCTGCAAAAGTTTTGTGATATGAGGTTAATATTTAATATGTACAAACAGTTTTAAATTCAACCAAAATATACTTTGTACGATAAATAGGAGGAAATTGTACAATACACATTTTTCATCACTTAGTAACTAAATAACACACTCATCACGTAATAAACTATTTTATTGATAACTACTGTTTCTACTTTACCTGTAAACATGTGAAAAATCCTGAGTTGCACTAATATTTCCGCTTAAATTTTTACTCGCAGTATTTTTAAATAATTGTAAAATGTTTGTAGTGTCGCTTTCCCTCTGTGTTAAAATCAATTCTTTAAAAGACTCACGCCAGTGATGTAGTCGACCAGAAAAACCTTCATATTCATTCAATTTTTCCATTTTAATTAAGAATTTTCTAAAAGTTTATTTACAGTTAATAAGATGGCATTCGATTCAAATAAATTTCTTGATTTTATTATATGGTAATTAACGACTAAGGGTATCAACGGAGAAACAATATTCTTCTTTATTTCTTGTAAAACTAGTAATACACAGCACAAATGCTAATGTAACTATTTTGTTTCCCTGCTGAATTCCTTTCAACTATTTCATGACCAACGGAACATTGAATGGCCGTTCAAATATGAACGTATGTATGTCAGTAAATGTGATTGAATACGTACAATCAAAATATGCAAATAAACACATGAAGCCAATATTTAGATATTACTTTCAAGCATGCGCGTTTGCGTGCTAATAATAAAAAACTATATTTATAAAAGGCGGATAAGTATTCAGCCTCCTACAGAAAAATTTAAATTTCGGCAAAATAGCTTATAGCAAAATATCTTATTTCTTAAGCTAGCCTCCCTTTAGTTCGACACACTTGCCACGCGATGCTCTAACTTCTTTAACCCGTTTGATAAATACTTTTTCTGGAGGTCTGCTTGTAGACCTCCTAGGCTGCAGTAACCTCCTCTTTCAAATCAAATTTCTGCCCGGCGAGTGACTTTCATGCTTGGAAACAAAAAGAAGATACACAGGGCCAAATCAATATTTTGTGCACAAATATCATCTCAATATTATGATTTGACGTTAAAAATTTATAAAAAGGTTCCATACGTTCCCCATTCCCTTATGTATTCAATATAATTATTTACGTCCTTCTGGTTGATCTTGGTTGATATGCAAAAATTTTATACTCACAGAGTTGCACCATAATAGTTTTGACCAACTAACGGTTGTTTGTAACACCTAAACATAATAGATAAAGTAATCAGTTATATAAATCAAAGTGATTAAAATGACAAGACAAATTGAATACCGGATGCCTGTCTGTAAAATAACGTGGGAAATCTGAGACTTCTTGATGAAACTTAGTACACGTGTTTCTTGTTGCCTTTCGTTTGAGGAGATTGGTAACGACAACTTGCCAACTCAGATCATTGCCTCTACAAAGTGTCGCTCAGCGAAAAACTATGAGCTGCTATAACTGTGGCATAAATTTAGCTACAAAGTTTAAAGTAGGTGCAGGTTTCAGGTATATACCTCACAAACCAATAAAGCTATGTCAATCGAACATAGTGAAAAGGTTTTCCTTCAAAATTTCTTGATACAGCATGAAAATTATCCGGCAGAAAAAGTAGGATGGTCTAACGAAATAAAGATTTTTTTTAATATGAATAAAAAGAGAGAAAATATGAATAAAAGAGAACATTGAGTAAAAAAATTATTTTAATGGCAAATAACACGAGATTGGAAAGGTGTTTAATATTGTGTACAATTGCTAGAGGGAAATGCCAGCCAGAATCAGATATCGCTAAGACAAAAAATTTAAAAAGAACTGAAATATTCATATTCATTTAAGGGCGATCCTAGGAAATTACAGGATTTTATAGAAGCCATTGAATGAATTCCTAGATACTATGCAAATAAGAAACAAGAAGCGTTTAGGTTAGTTTATGACCTAAAAATATTAGAGACGGCAAAAAATTATATGCCTTTTACCCCACCGGTAAATGGGAAAGAATGTAAAAATAAATTCAAATAACATCTTAAAACTAAACGATCAGGTAACAATAACTAGGAAAATTATGACATTAAGAGTAGATAGTATTAGTGAATTAAGCAGGAGAATCAAAGAAATAATTGATTTTATTATGGAATTATGAGCTAATTTAGAGGCAATGAATGAAATATTTTCCGGAATGTAGGTACTTGTGAATATGCAATAAGGAATTCAATTTCTTTCACGTAATTGTAATGATTAATATTCATTCATTAAGATTCATTGCATACGCCAAAGGAAATTTAAAATTATCCATGAAAAAAGGCAATAATTTTGGGGACAATAAGTTCGAAAAACGCAGTCAAAATTATGGAGCATAAAATAGAGTACAAAGAAATACAAATAATTTCACAAGCTAACAATGTGTTATATTGGGTTGTTCGGAATGTCATTTCGTTTTTTCCCGCCAGAGGACTTAATTACGTTTTTTCGAAACTAACTTCACACTTAAGCCCCATAACCATTATATGTCATGAGAGCTGATATTGCAAGGCTTGTGTGTGAAAAAGTTCTATTAATTCTACCCAGTAGTTTTTGGTTGGTGCCTTTTTAAATATGGAGAGCAATAAGCAGCATTTTCGTCATATTTTACTTTTTAACTTCAGAAAAGGTAAAAATGCTGTCCAAGCGAGAAAAAAATTGACGGATGTGTATGGAGAAGGCGTGTTAACAGTACGCCAGTGCCAGAACTGGTTTGCAAAATTTCGATCCGGCAATTTTGATGTCGAAGATGCACCACGGTCTGGAAGGCCGGTCGAAGCTGACAAAGATGCGATAAAGGCATTAGTTGATGCAAATCGGCGAATCACCACACGAGAGATCGGTGAGAGGTTAAATTTGTCGAATTCAACTGTTTATGGCCATTTGAAAGGCATGGACTTAACCTCGAAGCTCGATGTGTGGGTGCCCCATGTCCTTACCGAGCGAAATTTGTGTCGTCGTGTTGACGCGTGTGATTCGCTCCTCAAACGTCTAGAAAATGATCCATTTTTGAAGCGGATTATTACTGGGGACGAAAAATGGGTTGTATACAACAATGTTAAACGCAAGAGGTCATGGAGCAGAAAAGATGAACCGGCTCAAAGCGTGTCAAAAGCCAACATTCACCAAAAAAAGGTGATGCTCTCCGTTTGGTGGGATGTCAAAGGAATCGTTTTTTTTGAGCTTTTGCCGGACAATACAACGATTAATTCAGAAGTCTATTGTCATCAGCTGGACAAATTGAATGATTATAAATATGTATAACAAATATTTATTCATTATACGAAAACTGTCTTTCATGTTCCCCAAAAAAAAACGAAATGACTTTCCGAACAACCCAATAGCTTGACGTGATAATAGTTTGGCAGGCCAACAAAGTTTCAGACCAAAATATACAAGTCAGCAACAAAATTATTGGTTTATAAATACATATAAAAGTTTTTTTGCCTACAGAGCGCATCGGACCAACGAAATATGAGTTCCCTAAATAGAAACAAATTTTCTAGGCACGACGTGGTGGATTGAGGTACCGGAGGAAACAAATGTCTATAAGATTTTTTTCATAAAGTTGCCAAAGAAAATAATTATAATAACTACACTTTTTAGAAAAAAATGGTTAACTCTGGTAGGTCAAAACTGTACTATTGGCATAATGAAAAATAATTTTAAGAAATTTAATTTACTAGTTTTGGTGTTCCAGGTGTTGAGAGTGCGATTATAGGTACATTAAATGGTAGTGCTGGAAAGTTAAATAAAATATATATAATATATAGTTAAGTAAAGTAAAAAGTCCTTGCCCTGTGGAATTTAATTATCAAAAAATTTTATCATCAAATGTATTTCTACAAGCCATATGGTCTGCTGCTCGAAAATCATTTTATTTGACCAGTTTTAAAGTTATTGATATTGAAAGAAAACTTGAAAAATGGAACAATTATTCCATTCCATATGAAAACTGCACAGCTACAAGTTTGTCCATTGGAAGTAAATGAATCAAAAGAGATTGCACTTTATTATCTTAAATCAGATGAGAAAAGCAAGATAAAAAAATTTAATAAATTGTTTTACAAAAATGTGGATAATTTAACAAATAAAAAAGCAGTGGCGCATGAATTTAAAACCACAAAAGATTAACAAGTTGATTCCAGAATTTATAGATTATCTCTCAAACTTTAAGAAGAAACAAGAAAACAAAATTTGGAACTATAAAATCGAGTAATAATCCGGAAATGAATAGTTCACGGATTTTAATTGTACCAAGGAAATTGTACGGATCAGATCGGTGATTGATCGTAAGATCAATTGACTGATAAGCTCTCTCTACCACTCTCTCTTTCTCCATAACCACTCTCTCTACCACTGCACTTTATCGCTATAGATTTGGTCAAGGGATATCATCAAATGTTAATGGCGAATCACAATTTATTCAAGGAGAATAATTGCTACTATTATTGCATTTTTAGGACATATATTAACAAAATAGGGAATCAACCTTAATATAGATACAATTTGGCTATACAAGATATAAAATTCCGAAAATTTAAAGACAACTCATAAGATATCTAGAAGCTACAGGCTACTATAGCAAATTACTAAGCAAATTAACATTACATAATTAGTTTTGAAAAGTTTAAAGCATTAATCTTGTTCCCTGAGTTCCTAAAATTTGCCAAATCTAAACGTTCCATTTATTTGAGTTTGATAAAAGATTTACGGTTTTAACTGAGGCAAGTGATTGGCCAGTGTGCTACATTTTCAATAAGTTAGATCATCATGAACAGAAATACTCTACAACAGATAAGCAATATTTAGCAATTATATATTTAATAAGTTATTTCAGGCCACACTTATGGTGCAAAATTTAAAATTATTACCTATCACTGTCCAATTAAATATCTAAATAATAAATACAAACGAAAGAAGTTTTCTTAACGTCATCAGAGGTGGCTTTTAAACCTCCACGAATGTATTTAATACGGCCCTTTAAGGTTCTCTTTATATTTAGAAATATGAAAAAGTCACACGGAGCCAGGTCTGGCGAATATGGAGGCTGGGGCATCGTTACAGTATTGTTTTTGACCAAGAATTCACGAACAAGCAACAAAGTGTGAGCAGAATTGAGCAAAAGCCATGAATTGTTTTTCAGCAAATCAGGGCGTTTTTTTTTCGAATTGCTTCATACAAACTTCTTATAGTAGTGCTGCTTACTGACCGTTTGACCTTGAGGCAAGAATTCATGATGCACCATACCGTTAAAGTCGAAGGAAATTCCCTTTGTTTTTTGAACACACCACGTAGTTTATCTAATGGCTTTACAGGGTATACATATTTGTCTTAAAATAAATTTTTACAATTTTCATATGATTGAGTTTCTATTTCGATCTTACAATTATAAAAGTTTATTATATAGTTTTTAATGTGTAAGTTTTCCTTTATCAAAGTTTTGAAACATTTAGTTCTGATTTGCAGTTTTTATCAGGAGTGTATCATCAGACGATTCCCGTACATATGTTCTATTGTTATATTGGAATATACTATTATTATTTTATACGAAAACCAAATTTTGAGGAAATTGTTTAACGCAACTTTGAGACTAGAAAAACTTTGAACAGAAATATGTTCTGTGGTTGTTCTATGAGTTCTAATTTTACAAAAATATGTCCTTAATACTAATTATAATACTTATAAATACCAATTGTATTGATAGTTTTGTGGGACTTAATAGGACTTTTGTTTCGTACTTAATTCCATTGGGCTATCTCAAATATTAATACATAAATTCCACATTAGGTCAACCGGAAGCATGGATATCGTCATATTCGCTAAATGGCTTCTAAAAAGATTGGATCGGTTTCAGAAAAGATGTTCTTTGTATCCTTTGCGAAAAGCTTTGCTGCGATAGTCTCATGATATTAAAATGGCTTCATATGGCATCCAGGAGCAGTGGTAGTTCAGTTTCGCCACATTTTCAAACTGAAGCGTAAGATGTATGATAAGTGTTCTGAACCAAATTTCAAAAAGGTCAAGTAGCTTGTGCAAATCTATTACAACATTTCTAACTGACAAACATGCAATGCTGTTGTACCACCATTGCAGTTAAATTTTATGTTTTACCGTTAATCTTCTGACGATTATTGCATTTCCAGAGGTTTCGAACGTACCCATTATTTCGTGGATAGTGTGATTTCTCTACCCAAACTATATTTTTAACAAATTAGGATTAGGAAATATTTGCATATGATAACAAAATTTTATATTAAAGAATTTTGCAATATTCATTATTCGATGAAGTCGTGAATGGATTATAATCGCATTTGGTATCTTATTAACTTATTTTGAAATATTTTTACATATTCTTTAAGTCCGAGATTTTTTATTAAAATCAACCTAACTAACTTACGACACAATATTCATCATATTAGTGCTGTGGAAACGTATATATCAAAAGCAATAATTTTTACTACTGAATGATATAATAATAACTCAAAAATTCTCTTTTCTAACTACATTATGATTAGGAAAACATGCTCCCTTAATTTCTTTAAAACAGTACAGATTTTGACCTAAGTAAAATCTTTAAAGTCAACTGAAAAGTTTAAAATCACCACGTCGGGTTTACTGGTACTAGAGGAAAGTCTGAGCTAATTATATTTACGTTTGGCATTAAACTGAAGTATGTTCGAGAAAACGTTCCAACGTCATTTTATTAAAATAATTAATAATTTTACTGATATATTGTGTATAAAGCTCATTAGTATAAATCAGTCATTATACGTGTATATGGTATAAGGGGCTGGGTTAATTCGTGCATCGATTTCGCCCATTCTCGTTGTAGTATAAGGTATCTCACAGATTGACTGATAATTTCTGCAAAATGTCAGCCATTGGTACCAAGGTCCACATATTCGTTGTCTGGGGGCTTGGAAAATCAAGGTTCAAGTTCGACTATTTTTAAATGGGCGATGACATAACTTGAATGAACTATTTGAAAAAACATTTAAAAAATGAAAAACTTTCTACACACAAATTAGGCACCAAATCTCGTCGAAATTTGTCAAGTCGTTCCTGACGGTTAAGTTTATTTTGTGTCGAAAATTAACTAAACCGGTGATTTCCCCATTTTAATGATAATATATATGTATATAAATACACCATATTTATAATATATATATGTCAGAATTGAAGATATATCAATGAAATTTGGCAAGTAAAATATTACAAAGAATTATAATATTCAAAATTTTTCATTAAACAAGTAATTCAATCAACTTTTGTTCGGAACATCTACAACTAACTGAAATAAATAAGCGGTTACATATGAATGTCAAAATGATCAGGATGAACGGATGAATTGATTTCCGGATGAGCATTTATCTTTTCGATCGTCTGCACGTAAAAGTGGTAACTTGATTAAATTAAGGTAATTTGAAGAAAACAGCAATAAACAAAAGACAAAAGCTATATTGCTTGAAGATCTGAGAAAACATGAATTGTAGATGGGGTATTTTCACCCCCACAAATCGAAATTATTCGAAAAAATCCGAAACGGTTTAACTCCGTGAGTTATAAAACTTTAATGCGGCACAAAACTATAATTTGTTACAGGGAATCGGAAAAAGGAGTGACATCTTAAGGCTTGACAAATAGATTTTCATTTCTAAAATGCTTAGGAAACAAATTCATAAAAATCCCATCCAGCTGGTTTATTTTAACTACTACAAAGGAACATTAGCTAAAGAATTATCTAAAATGTTCTCAATTAAACATAGAGCAATATATAATAAATTAAACACAATGGAAAAGAAAATCACTTGGAATTATAGTTCTCCAGTCAAAACTACCAATAAAAAAACTTGAAAAGATTAATAATAGTCTCAAAAAAAAATTTGAGACAGTTGGTATTCATTTTCCAAGGCGAATGTGGGAAGACAGTGTGCCTCGAAACCGTGTAGAAAGATTCTAAAAAGCAATAAATATTGATCGAAGATAGCCAGGAAGAAATCTTTGCTCTCTACACTGGGTATTTAGAATTGTATCATTTGGGAAGCAGGCGTGTTTATAATCCAAATACACCCATTTACACACTGTAACGTAAGAATCTCAAGGTTATGTTACGCACAAAATTTGGTTGAAATCAGTAAAGTAGTTGCTGAGATTTGAAATTTCACCTAAGAGCAGGCGCTGGTTATCGTACGATTTTATTCTTTTTCACACCGTATGAAAAGGTGCTGAAGAAAACATATTCTCAGTAAAGTTTGGTTGACTGTTAATTGCAATTGTTGATTTATTTTTAAATCCAAGAGCAGTCTTTTAAAACTTTAAACTAATGCTTGTTATGCTCTTTTTAAAGCCCCCGCTGAACTGACGCCGGGTGGAACCCTCATAGGAGTGCAATTTGCCTAGTTATAAATGGCAAGAGAGTTTTTTAAGCGTCGGGATCTAAAACTGCAGCTACTGCAGCTACTGCAGTTGCAGCTGCTAGCGACACAGCTACTAAGAATATTATATTATTCAAAACATTTCCTACGACTAGTGAATGTAGATAGATTTTCAAGTTTTAAACGACTGGTATAAGGAAGGAGATTTAACAGAGAATCCCATTGGAAGGCAATAAGTAAAATTAACAAAATTTTTAATCTTTCATTATTTGAATTATATAATTTCAAAAGTTTAGCACCGTCGGCATATTATACTTTACTAGAGAAAATACACATTGTAGAATACCTGAAAAGTCATCAATTGAATTTAAAGAAATATAATTAAATATCACTCATTGTGTTCTATTAATAATATGAGAAAATACCCTTCGAAGAAATCTTGGTTGTAATCCAAAAAGATCAAGCGTTTGGGCGAGAACTAAGTGATTTTCTTCACTAAATGCTTTACTAAAGTATGTGTATATGCAATAACATAAGTGTGCGTATTGATGTATGGTTCACAAATTCAAGCAAATCTGTTAGTATAGATTTCCCTTAACAAAATCCGATATAAAATGAATGAAGTAATCGAAAAATTTATTTGATTTGTGATAATAGCTTCAAAAACTTGACCTATTACCGATATCTTTGCAATCAGCTTTTAGCTTTCAATGGATGACTTAAATCTACTATTATATTCATATTTCATTAACATTATATTTTGGAACAACCTTTTCAAATAAATTTAAAAGAACTTGTTTAGCTTTGACAAAGTTAAACCGAGTCCAAAAACTAGATATTGGGTAATTCTTAACACTTAAATTATCAATAATTTCGATAATTACTTTTACAAGTAAAAGGCATCAGGCAGAATAAGGGAATCACATCAAATCACAGAAAACTTTGAAACATTATCAGCAGAAATCAAATTAAAGAACTTAGCGAATTTGTTCGGAATTAAATTCATTTGGTTAAAGCCAAACTCAGGTATTTCTTCTAAGAATTTTTTTAAGCATAACCGAAAGAAAACAGGTAAAATAAAATGATAAATAGCTTTCCATGAGATTTATACACCATTGAAAAACACTATTTATTAAAGAAACATTAATACAAAATTTCTGATACATTTAAATTCTTTTAAGCCGGTGGATGGACTTCTTCTGATAGTATTGAAGAGTGAACTGCAAATAGAACACCAAATCCGATTCTATCAATCGATCGGATCTGAAGTTTGAATTTCATTGTTTAATAGCTCTTTTTAAAAAATGTTTGGTTCAAGCCATGATTTAGTGATATACTATCTAATACTGATTAAATGTAATTCTGTTAATTTGATATTAAGGGTTCTAATTGGCTAATTTTCGCTCTTCAGTTTTTTATTTCCGCTTTTTTTTTGTGACAATTTAACAACTTTGACTTCTGTAGACTTACCTCATTTATGCTATAAGCCGCAAACGAGAGCACCAGATGCATTTTAAAAGTTGATCTATTACTCTCATAATTAAAGTTAAAATTTCGAATTTGAATATCGTCAGCTTTCATTTGAATTTTTAAGAGGAGGATCCTGAATCGTTTAACGTTTATAATGGTCAGGTATAGCTCTTCCATACTCTGTAGATGTAAAAGGTTTCTCACCTTGAGAGCAAGATGGAGAAAGATTGACGAAGTCTATTTTCGGAGGAAAAATACTCTTCAGAGCAGAGGAACTGATAAGTTTTTCGGTAAGAGTTCCATCAAAGATGAAATCTAAAAAAAATTAATTTTGAACAATTTACACTTTTGGTAAAACCAGCGCAATATCTTACCATCATGATTATAATCTAAGGTTTTGCCTGTCAGCCCAGTACATGTAAGATGGGCAAGGACGTCAAAAAAATATACTAAATTAATAAATCGATCAATGAATTAATTCAATTGAAATTTAAATGAAAAATAATAATAAATGGAATAAATAATAAATCTTAAACGTGTTCAAATATTGATATAATGCATTTCTGGAGAAGCTGTTCTACTCGAAACAAAACAGGATCGTGGAGTCCTTAGAAGGCATCCCACTCGATGCACAAAAATACCATAGGAGCTAGAAAAAGGCTCAGAAGGAATTTAGTATATAATAACTAAAAATTCTTAGAGGTTTTTTTTAAATATGTTTAAAGTGGACTTAAGCATAATAATAAAACTTAGAAATTAAATTGTGAAAACGTTTGAAAGTATTTTGAATTAAACTATTTATTTAAAAAATTCGCATTTCTGTCAAACGTATTTTCGAACAAAATTTTGAGTTTGTGTGAGCTTTACACATTTAAAATGCAAATTTTAATACTTAATAAAAATTAAGTGAACTTGTTACAGAAATCTTCGCTGTTTTTTACTCAAAAAGTTTTAAATAAACATTACAATTTCATATGCATTTACCGATATTTTCGATACAAAGTCAGCTATAGGCACCGTAGTCCTTATATTGGGTATATAAGGACTTGAAAAGTTGTATGTCGATTTAGACAATTTTTACGAATGTGTAGGTATATCTTGAAAGCAGTATTTGCACAAAGTGTCATTCCCATATCTTAATTTTTTTCTTAATTTATATACTTTAAGGTGAAAGAATCAGATTAAATTTTAAATTAAAAGTAGGCGTGGTTGTTATCCAATTTCACCCATTTTCACAAAGTGTCATAAATATGCAAATACAATATCATGTACCAAAATGTACACCTACTTCACCTACATGGATTTACATGGAGTCCTATGCAGCCCTTCCGTACCATATTCGCCGTAAGATTTAATAATTGTCACGTGTTTGTTTAACGAGTTAATGCACTTTTAGTAGTTTTCAATATAACCTTTGTATGTGAGGTCGACGTAATTTTCCGATTTCACTTATTTTCCTAGTATATAAGGAGATTCCAGAAAAGCTTGTTTTGAGCAAATTTGAATGGAGTAGCTTTAACGGCTTATGAGATATGTGCATTAAACTTATTGGGAGGCGGAGCAGTGCCCACTTTTATAAAATTTTTACCCACAGATGCAGCATCGCAGATGAGCATACTCTATAGCAAATAACACGTTTCTGTCTTTATTTGTTGCTTATATATAACACTTTATAAGTTTTCGATTAATGTAATTTTGTGGGCGGGGCAGATGTCCGATTACGCCCATCTGCAATACCAACCTTCTTATGGTAACAAATATTTTTCGTGACAAAGAACACGTGTACGAAGTTTCGTCGAGATATTTTAATTTTTCAAACTTATCGCTTGCACGGACGGTTGGACACCGTTAGATGAACAAAACTTATATACTCTGTTGCAACATGTTGCGGGAGTATAAAAAACATGTAGATATTAGGGTTATTCGAAATTAACACAACAAATAGTCAAATTTAAGATTCACGGACCAATAAAATATATAAATGAAATAAAATGAAAGTGAAATTTATAAATCCAAAAATATTCTGGGCAAGTCCTGCCTCAATGAAAGTTGTTACATACATAAGTATACCTAACATTTTATCTCATATACGTATGTATGATATTAAGCCATGGGGTGGAACAAAGATTATTTTAGATGATATTCGCATTTCTGTCAAACGTATTTTCGAACAAAATTTTGAGTTTGTGTGAGCTTTACACATTTAAAATGCAAATTTTAATACTTAATAAAAATTAAGTGAACTTGTTACAGAAATCTTTGCTGTTTTTTACTTAAAAAGTTTATTTAAAACTTTTTAAAGTGCAGAATATTTGAAAAAAGCTATTTCGTTTCTGCGAAAAATTTTCCTGAATAAATTTTGTCCTTCTGACATTTAAATTAAAAGCTTCTAAACTTGCTTTGAGTAAATTTGTTTTGTGTGGTGATTCCTTGTTTGTTGATAAAAAAGTGTTATTTTGTTTCTTCATTGAATAAAAATTGGCTTGTTGAAGCATGTTGAAATTTCATAATAAATAAAATTAGTGTCTCTAATAAACCCACTAAGTTGGAACTTGTCGAATAGTTGCGTCAATCAACTTTAACAGTTTACAGATTGCAAACATCGAGCGTAGAGCCATACCTACTGGTTTCTATAAATCCTTTGGTTCAAGACAATCCAAGTTTAGACTTGATTAAGTCTATACCGGAATTCAAAAGTTATTTCGTTACAAATCCAGGTAACTTCACCCTTGCATACTTTAACACTATTCTAAACTTTAAAACGATTGTAACAAACCTTGACCAAACCAACTCAAATAAGAGACTACTTTATATATTAGAGTTTTATGGCAGGACAATTTGTCTAGTAATCAATACAATAAAAGAATATACAAAAAGGTATATTTGATTATGAATAAACAGATTGCGACCCACAGCGGTAAATGAGCTCATAATTGCTTTGAAGACTGTCATGTTATATTTTATTCTCCGCTAGACCAACAATCGTAGCAGTTTCTCCAAAGCTTCAAAGTAGTCACAGGCGCTGTGAATTCGCCGAAGCCTTTGTATTGGGTAACTTAAATAAGCTTCAGGGGCAAAGGCCATTTTTGCTGCAAACGAACTCCAAAGGAAACGGATAATGGTTCAAGCTTTTACAGGCAACGTAATAATTTGAGAAATTTCCCTTTTCCATCACAGGCTTCTTCGCCTAAATTTATCTCGGAATTACAAAATCCAAATCATTTAAACACAGCAATAATCGATTACTATCTGACCATTCACCGTTCCATAAGATACAGAAGGTTAATTTTATGCCAGAAGTAGGCTTATCTTCGAATGATTATGAATATCAAAACATTAGTGACACTTAGAATCAAAATGAAGGACTATAATTATAATGAAGTTGATGTCACGATATCAGATTGCGAGAAAGAAATCAATTATTTAAATTAAAATTGATCTTGCCTGTGCAACTACATTGGTTCCAAATTACAGTAAAAGCTATCCCTATCTTATACCAGTAATTCTACTTATTAACAATGAGTTAAATTCGCCTTAAAGATGGTATTATTCAAGAATATTGAATGTTCTTCCGTGCACGCTGTATCTAAACTAGGTGTTGATGAAAATGGAAAGCCCAAATTGCACATCGTAATCGAGTTTAGAAAACTGATCGAAAAAACCGTTCCTGGCCAATACCCCAACCCAGATACGTCCGGAAGATTAGCCAGCTTAGGGAGTTCAGCATTTTTCTCAATGTTAGGCTTCCACCAGATCATAATGTGTGAACAGGACAAGCAAAAATCAGACTTTAGTATTAGCCACGGGAAATACAAATTTTGTCGGTCACTTTCGGCCTGAGTATTGCGCCCAGCATATTTCCAAGCACTATTGTCAATGTGCTATGAAAAGTTATAGAAAATTCTGTCCTGTCTATGTACAATATATATATATGATATATATATCATAAATTATGAATCTTCTAGAACGCTGTGTACTTATTTTAATTCCTCGGTTTGTCCGGCTTTATCGACGTTTTGTGAAAGAAATTTTTATTCCTATATCCTGACTAAAATTAACCATCTAAGTTTACAACCGATGCCTCGTCGGAGGCATGGGCGCGGTTTTATTACAAAGAGATAGCCCAATATATTTGATTCCGCGAACATATTCGGCGAGTGCAGAGAATTATGCTGCAAATGAACAAGAATTACTTGCCATAGTGTTGATATTGAAAACACTCCGTCAATATTTAAACGCAATACAGGATATCAAAAGTTTACCTGACCATCAGCCGCTAATATTTGATATGCCAGAAAATAATCCAGACAGCAAAATGAAAAGATGGAACTCGTTCATTGAGAAATTTTTTCTCACATAAATTGTATTATACAGCCGGAAGCGAAAACAAAGTAGCGTATGCACTATCAAGGCAGTTTCCTTTAATTTAAATAGTGCCGAATCTGTTCAAATGTTATGTTCAATGTTATGTCTGTTGAGTTATAATAAAGTAATGTAATAAAGACCGTCAAGAATTCAGTAAATCAGTTTGAAAACCAGCTATTTCTACCTAAATCAGGTTTATGAAGTAAGAGTACCAAGATTATTAAAAAAAAAATACTAAACCCACGATCACTATAATCCAGTTGAAGATTACATTCAACCTTTACAAAAAGATTAGCCCTAACGCTGTTTTCCTCTCACATTGGGTGACATACAGGACTCAATAATATCAGCTGTTCCTGGTGGTAACTTTATCCACACTTAGCTCTCCGTCATAGATTTAACCAATAAGGGTGACCACTGGAAACAAAAGCAACAAAATACAATGGGATCCATTGTGGCTTACATGAAAACTTTCAGCAAATTTCTCGAGAGTATTGTTTTCGAAACATGAAAAATTTACTTAAAACAAAGATTGCTAACTGCAAGATATGTTTAGGAAATAAGTGCGATCGTAAATCATCTCATTCAGTGTCTGGCCAAACTCCTATTCCTAAAAAACCCGGAGACATCGTCATATTGATGTATTCATAATTTCTAAACATTACGTAGAAAAAATGTGCGTTCGGAAACTTTGTTGATATTCAAAAACACTAAAGCTATGGCTTCAGGCAATGAAGAAGCCTTAAAAACAAACGCTGTCATGACATTGCTTAGAGATAATTCTTCCGTTAGTCAGCGATACTCGAACACGTCCAGTCCACGTTACTCGAAATTATTCGTTTATGCGATTTCGTTTACGGTATTCGTTTACGAAATGTATGCGTTTTATGAAAGCTCTGAAGAATGTTTAGAAATTCTTAGGAAAATATTAATTGCAGCTCAAGAAACACTCTACAAAAGGAATAATTTCTATATTGGGTATATGAAGGAAAAGCCAACCAAAAGGATAAATTATGAGGTGCAATTATATTAGGGTTATTAAAGTCTAAACCTATCTATGAAATATGGAATATGGGAAAGTATTGGCCGATTTTACACGTTTTTAACATACGGATTATTAATAGGAAAATATACTCTCTAAATTCCATTAATATACCTTACGAATTGACTGATATATACGGTATTAAGTCAACCGGAAGCTAGAAAATCTTTATAAGTATAAAGTATATAGAGTATAAAGAGAAAAGAGAGAAAAGTATTTGTTTTGCATGACCTGAGTTTTGTATAATTGCCGTAGAATTATCGACACGCCTGTATGGAGCCCCATTGCGCTCCACTGCAACCCCATTAAAATTTATATAGCTTGCTTGAAAAAAGTGTCTAAAATGAGCCCAAGAAGCAATATCTCTAATCCATTAATTTCAAGAGAAGTGTCAGAGAATTCATGCTTAAACCAAATGTGCCTACCTTATTCCAAGAGATTCGAACACTGCGGTTTAATTATGACTGAGTTACAGGACTTTATGATTCTTCAAATGACACCTTTTGATACCTATTCCACCCACCTAGCACTGCCTCCTCAGAGGGACGACGAACCTCTTCATGCAGACCAAAATATTCGTATTTCGTTTAAATATATAGATATAATAGGATAAGGATATGATATTTATTATATTCAGAGCAGCATATTGTGAGAGTAAAAACGTCCGAGCTCTATTTAATTAAGAGGAAGCTGTATATGATCCGATACAAGGCTTCAATAATAGGATACTGGAAATCTCTCTGAGTAGTACAGTGTAAGATCTCCAGGAATTTAATCATCACAAAGCTAAAAGAGCTACGTGATATTAAAAACCTATGTGCTGATAGGGCTCAGTTCGGGTGTAACCGAACTTTTTATACTCTCGTAATATGCAAGGATTAAAAGCGGGCAAATGCCTTCAGGTGCTGGTATAACTTTATATTAAACAAGTGAGTAAGGGCTAAGTTCGGGTGCAACCGAACATTTTATACCCTCCCAACGTGCAAAAATAAGGAGGGGAAAGCTTTCAGGAGTTGGCATAACTTTATATTAAAAAACGTTGCAGAAGAATTCAGCATTCATTATCCGACGAAATTGTCAGTGGATTGCACCCAAATTTGGTATCTTATTAACTTATATTACAGGTCATAGTTTCAAGTATCTTCATTGCTATATTTCGCTTCGTGTCCGCGATATTTATACTAAAATTTACCAAATTAATTCAAATAATATATACGCGATATAAACCAAATTGTCTTAATTAAATATAACAGATGCATGAGGAAAAAGTAAACCCGAGGAAAGGAAATCATTATATTAGGAATAAGAGGCTTAGACCGTGCTCGAGACCGGTTTCCTTCATATTTAACGTGAAATCACATTGTGTTTAAGAAAACATATCCACTTAATTTCATTAAAATATTACACATATTGACCAACATAAACGGTTCAGAGTCAGATAGAAAGTCGGCACTTCTTACATCGGGCATATTTGGGCTAGGGGGAGGTCTGTATTGATACCTTAACTCTTTTCATTACTCAAGTATACTAGGGAACATGTTTCCACTCAATTTTGTGGAGGTAACTCACACAGTGACCGACATATTCGGCATAAAGTCTGCCAGAATTACGAATACTAGAATTACGAGAATAAACTATAAACTATAGCATATCCGTTATTACACGTTCACCTAATTTTGCTAAGATATCTTACATATTGACCGAAATATATAGTATAAAATCTACTGGGAGGTTCAAAATACTTATATTAGCTGTAAGGGAGGTAAGAGAAGTATTTACCAAAATTTCCTTATTTTTAGCAGAAGAACACATTGTCATTATGAAAAGATAATTCTCGAGCTTTACTGCGATATTTTAGGGATTTACTGAAATGTATTACAGAAAGCCTACCGGGAGGTTGAAAATTCTTGTAATAAGCATATGGGGTGTAGGAGAAGTATTTACCCGATTTTCCTTATTTTTGATATAAGAGCACATTATTAAAGGAAAAGATAATACTCGAATTACATTACAATTTCATATGCATTTACCGATATTTTCGATACAATGTCAGCTATAGGCACTGTAGTCCTTATATTGGGTATATAAGGACTTGAAAAGTTGTATGCCGATTTAGACAATTTTTACGAATGTGTAGGCATATCTTGAAAGCAGTATTTGCACAAAGTGTCATTCCAATATCTTAATTTTTTTCTTAATTTATATACTTTAAAGTGAAAGAATCAGATTAAATTTTAAATTAAAAGTAGGCGTGGTTGTTATCCAATTTCACCCATTTTCACAAAGTGTCATAAATATGCAAATACAATATCATGTACCAAAATGTACACCTACTTCACCTACATGGATTTACATGGAGTCCTATGCAGCCCTTCCGTACCATATTCGCCGTAAGATTTAATAATTGTCACGTGTTTGTTTAACGAGTTAATGCACTTTTAGTAGTTTTCAATATAACCTTTGTATGTGAGGTCGACGTAATTTTCCGATTTCACTTATTTTCCTAGTATATAAGGAGATTCCAGAAAAGCTTGTTTTGAGCAAATTTGAATGGAGTAGCTTTAACGGCTTATGAGATATGTGCATTAAACTTATTGGGAGGCGGAGCAGTGCCCACTTTTATAAAATTTTTACCCACAGATGCAGCATCGAAATAGGATACTCTATAGCAAATAACACGTTTCTCTCTTTATTTGTTGCTTATATATAACACTTTATAAGTTTTCGATTAATGTAATTTTGTGGGCGGGGCAGATGTCCGATTACGCCCATCTGCAATACCAACCTTCTTATGGTAACAAATATTTTTCGTGACAAAGAACACGTGTACGAAGTTTCGTCGAGATATTTTAATTTTTCAAACTTATCGCTTGCACGGACGGTTGGACACCGTTAGATGAACGAAACTTATATACTCTGTTGCAACATGTTGCGGGAGTATAAAAAACATGTAGATATTAGGGTTATTCGAAATTAACACAACAAATAGTCAAATTTAAGATTCACGGACCAATGAAATATATAAATGAAATAAAATGAAAGTGAAATTTATAAATCCAAAAATATTCTGGGCAAGTCCTGCCTCAATGAAAGTTGTTACATACATAAGTATACCTAACATTTTATCTCATATACGTATGTATGATATTAAGCCATGGGGTGGAACAAAGATTATTTTAGATGATATTCGCATTTCTGTCAAACGTATTTTCGAACAAAATTTTGAGTTTGTGTGAGCTTTACACATTTAAAATGCAAATTTTAATACTTAATAAAAATTAAGTGAACTTGTTACAGAAATCTTTGCTGTTTTTTACTTAAAAAGTTTATTTAAAACTTTTTAAAGTGCAGAATATTTGAAAAAAGGTATTTCGTTTCTGCTAAAAATTTTCCTGAATAAATTTTGTCCTTCTGACATTTAAATTAAAAGCTTCTAAACTTGCTTTGAGTAAATTTGTTTTGTGTGGTGATTCCTTGTTTGTTGATAAAAAGGTGTTATTTTATTTCTTCATTGAATAAAAATTGGCTTGTTGGAGCATGTTGAAATTTCATAATAAATAAAATTAGTGTCTCTAATAAACCCACTAAGTTGGAACTTGTCGAATAGTTGCGTCAATCAACTTTAACAGTTTACAGATTGCAAACATCGAGCGTAGAGCCATACCTACTGGTTTCTATAAATCCTTTGGTTCAAGACAATCCAAGTTTAGACTTGATTAAGTCTATACCGGAATTCAAAAGTTATTTCGTTACAAATCCAGGTAACTTCACCCTTGCATACTTTAACACTATTCTAAACTTTAAAACGATTGTAACAAACCTTGACCAAACCAACTCAAATAAGAGACTACTTTATATATTAGAGTTTTATGGCAGGACAATTTGTCTAGTAATCAATACAATAAAAGAATATACAAAAAGGTATATTTGATTATGAATAAACAGATTGCGACCCACAGCGGTAAATGAGCTCATAATTGCTTTGAAGACTGTCATGTTATATTTTATTCTCCGCTAGACCAACAATCGTAGCAGTTTCTCCAAAGCTTCAAAGTAGTCACAGGCGCTGTGAATTCGCCGAAGCCTTTGTATTGGGTAACTTAAATAAGCTTCAGGGGCAAAGGCCATTTTTGCTGCAAACGAACTCCAAAGGAAACGGATAATGGTTCAAGCTTTTACAGGCAACGTAATAATTTGAGAAATTTCCCTTTTCCATCACAGGCTTCTTCGCCTAAATTTATCTCGGAATTACAAAATCCAAATCATTTAAACACAGCAATAATCGATTACTATCTGACCATTCACCGTTCCATAAGATACAGAAGGTTAATTTTATGCCAGAAGTAGGCTTATCTTCGAATGATTATGAATATCAAAACATTAGTGACACTTAGAATCAAAATGAAGGACTATAATTATAATGAAGTTGATGTCACGATATCAGATTGCGAGAAAGAAATCAATTATTTAAATTAAAATTGATCTTGCCTGTGCAACTACATTGGTTCCAAATTACAGTAAAAGCTATCCGTATCTTATACCAGTAATTCTACTTATTAACAATGAGTTAAATTCGCCTTAAAGATGGTATTATTCAAGAATATTGAATGTTCTTCCGTGCACGCTGTATCTAAACTAGGTGTTGATGAAAATGGAAAGCCCAAATTGCACATCGTAATCGAGTTTAGAAAACTGATCGAAAAAACCGTTCCTGGCCAATACCCCAACCCAGATACGTCCGGAAGATTAGCCAGCTTAGGGAGTTCAGCATTTTTCTCAATGTTAGGCTTCCACCAGATCATAATGTGTGAACAGGACAAGCAAAAATCAGACTTTAGTATTAGCCACGGGAAATACAAATTTTGTCGGTCACTTTCGGCCTGAGTATTGCGCGCAGCATATTTCCAAGCACTATTGTCAATGTGCTACGAAAAGTTATAGAAAATTCTGTCCTGTCTATGTACAATATATATATATGATATATATATATCATAAATTATGAATCTTCTAGAACGCTGTGTACTTATTTTAATTCCTCGGTTTGTCCGGCTTTATCGACGTTTTGTGAAAGAAATTTTTATTCCTATATCCTGACTAAAATTAACCATCTAAGTTTACAACCGATGCCTCGTCGGAGGCATGGGCGCGGTTTTATTACAAAGAGATAGCCCAATATATTTGATTCCGCGAACGTATTCGGCGAGTGCAGAGAATTATGCTGCAAATGAACAAGAATTACTTGCCATAGTGTTGATATTGAAAACACTCCGTCAATATTTAAACGCAATACAGGATATCAAAAGTTTACCTGACCATCAGCCGCTAATATTTGATATGCCAGAAAATAATCCAGACAGCAAAATGAAAAGATGGAACTCGTTCATTGAGAAATTTTTTCTCACATAAATTGTATTATACAGCCGGAAGCGAAAACAAAGTAGCGTATGCACTATCAAGGCAGTTTCCTTTAATTTAAATAATGCCGAATCTGTTCAAATGTTATGTTCAATGTTATGTCTGTTGAGTTATAATAAAGTAATGTAATAAAGACCGTCAAGAATTCAGTAAATCAGTTTGAAAACCAGCTATTTCTACCTAAATCAGGTTTATGAAGTAAGAGTACCAAGATTATTAAAAAAAAAATACTAAACCCACGATCACTATAATCCAGTTGAAGATTACATTCAACCTTTACAAAAAGATTAGCCCTAACGCTGTTTTCCTCTCACATTGGGTGACATACAGGACTCAATAATATCAGCTTTTCCTGGTGTTAAATTTATCCACACTTAGCTCTCCGTCATAGATTTAACCAATAAGGGTGACCACTGGAAACAAAAGCAACAAAATACAATGGGATCCATTGTGGCTTACATGAAAACTTTCAGCAAATTTCTCGAGAGTATTGTTTTCGAAACATGAAAAATTTACTTAAAACAAAGATTGCTAACTGCAAGATATGTTTAGGAAATAAGTGCGATCGTAAATCATCTCATTCAGTGTCTGGCCAAACTCCTATTCCTAAAAAACCCGGAGACATCGTCATATTGATGTATTCATAATTTCTAAACATTACGTAGAAAAAATGTGCGTTCGGAAACTTTGTTGATATTCAAAAACACTAAAGCTATGGCTTCAGGCAATGAAGAAGCCTTAAAAACAAACGCTGTCATGACATTGCTTAGAGATAATTCTTCCGTTAGTCAGCGATACTCGAACACGTCCAGTCCACGTTACTCGAAATTATTCGTTTATGCGATTTCGTTTACGGTATTCGTTTACGAAATGTATGCGTTTTATGAAAGCTCTGAAGAATGTTTAGAAATTCTTAGGAAAATATTAATTGCAGCTCAAGAAACACTCTACAAAAGGAATAATTTCTATATTGGGTATATGAAGGAAAAGCCAACCAAAAGGATAAATTATGAGGTGCAATTATATTAGGGTTATTAAAGTCTAAACCTATCTATGAAATATGGAATATGGGAAAGTATTGGCCGATTTTACACGTTTTTAACATACGGGCTATTAATAGGAAAATATGCTCTCTAAATTCCATTAATATACCTTACGAATTGACTGATATATACGGTATTAAGTCAACCGGAAGCTAGAAAATCTTTATAGCTTGCTTGAAAAAAGTGTCTAAATTGAGCCCAAGAAGCAATATCTCTAATCCATTAATTTCAAGAGAAGTGTCAGAGAATTCATGCTTAAACCAAATGTGCCTACCTTATTCCAAGAGCCTCGAACACTGCGGTTTAATTATGACTGAGTTACAGGACTTTATGATTTTTCAAATGACACCTTTTGATACCTATTCCACCCACCTAGCACTGCCTCCTCAGAGGGACGAAGAACCTCTTCATGCAGACCAAAATATTCGTGTTTCGTTTAAATGTATAGATATAATAGGATAAGGATATGATATTTATTATATTCAGAGCAGCATATTGTGAGAGTAAAAACGTCCGAGCTCTATTTAATTAAGAGGAAGCTGCATATGATCCGATACAAGGCTTCAATAATAGGATACTGGAAATCTCTCTGAGTAGTACAGTGTAAGATCTCCAGGAATTTAATCATCATAAAGCTAAAAGAGCTACGTGATATTAAAAACCTATGTGCTGATAGGGCTCAGTTCGGGTGTAACCGAACTTTTTATACTCTCGTAATGTGCAAGGATTAAAAGCGGGCAAATGCCTTCAGGTGCTGGTATAACTTTATATTAAACAAGTGAGTAAGGGCTAAGTTCGGGTGCAACCGAACATTTTATACCCTCCCAACGTGCAAAAATAAGGAGGGGAAAGCTTTCAGGAGTTGGCATAACTTTATATTGAAAAACGTTGCAGAAGAATTCAGCATTCATTATCCGACGAAATTGTCAGTGGATTGCACCCAAATTTGGTATCTTATTAACTTATATTACAGGTCATAGTTTCAAGTATCTTCATTGCTATATTTCGCTTCGTGTCCGCGATATTTATACTAAAATTTACCAAATTAATTCAAATAATATATACGCGATATAAACCAAATTGTCTTAATTAAATATAACAGATGCATGAGGAAAAAGTAAACCCGAGGAAAGGAAATCATTATATTAGGAATAAGAGGCTTAGACCGTGCTCGAGACCGGTTTCCTTCATATTTAACGTGAAATCACATTGTGTTTAAGAAAACATATCCACTTAATTTCATTAAAATATTACACATATTGACCAACATAAACGGTTCAGAGTCAGATAGAAAGTCGGCACTTCTTACATCGGGCATATTTGGGCTAGGGGGAGGTCTGTATTGATACCTTAACTCTTTTCATTACTCAAGTATACTAGGGAACATGTTTCCACTCAATTTTGTGGAGGTAACTCACACAGTGACCGACATATTCGGCATAAAGTCTGCCAGAATTACGAATACTAGAATTACGAGAATAAACTATAAACTATAGCATATCCGTTATTACACGTTCACCTAATTTTGCTAAGATATCTTACATATTGACCGAAATATATAGTATAAAATCTACTGGGAGGTTCAAAATACTTATATTAGCTGTAAGGGAGGTAAGAGAAGTATTTACCAAAATTTCCTTATTTTTAGCAGAAGAACACATTGTCATTATGAAAAGATAATTCTCGAGCTTTACTGCGATATTTTAGGGATTTACTGAAATGTATTGCAGAAAGCCTACCGGGAGGTTGAAAATTCTTGTAATAAGCATATGGGGTGTAGGAGAAGTATTTACCCGATTTTCCTTATTTTTGATATAAGAGCACATTATTAAAGGAAAAGATAATACTCGAATTACATTACAATTTCATATGCATTTACCGATATTTTCGATACAAAGTCAGCTATAGGCACTGTAGTCCTTATATTGGGTATATAAGGACTTGAAAAGTTGTATGCCGATTTAGACAATTTTTACGAATGTGTAGGCATATCTTGAAAGCAGTATTTGCACAAAGTGTCATTCCAATATCTTAATTTTTTTCTTAATTTATATACTTTAAAGTGAAAGAATCAGATTAAATTTTAAATTAAAAGTAGGCGTGGTTGTTATCCAATTTCACCCATTTTCACAAAGTGTCATAAATATGCAAATACAATATCATGTACCAAAATGTACACCTACTTCACCTACATGGATTTACATGGAGTCCTATGCAGCCCTTCCGTACCATATTCGCCGTAAGATTTAATAATTGTCACGTGTTTGTTAATGAGTTAATGCACTTTTAGTAGTTTTCAATATAACCTTTGTATGTGAGGTCGACGTAATTTTCCGATTTCACTTATTTTCCTAGTATATAAGGAGATTCCAGAAAAGCTTGTTTTGAGCAAATTTGAATGGAGTAGCTTTAACGGCTTATGAGATATGTGCATTAAACTTATTGGGAGGCGGAGCCGTGCCCACTTTTATAAAATTTTTACCCACAGATGCAGCATCGAAATAGGATACTCTATAGCAAATAACACGTTTCTCTCTTTATTTGTTGCTTATATATAACACTTTATAAGTTTTCGATTAATGTAATTTTGTGGGCGGGGCAGATGTCCGATTACGCCCATCTGCAATACCAACCTTCTTATGGTAACAAATATTTTTCGTGACAAAGAACACGTGTACGAAGTTTCGTCGAGATATTTTAATTTTTCAAACTTATCGCTTGCACGGACGGTTGGACACCGTTAGATGAACAAAACTTATATACTCTGTTGCAACATGTTGCGGGAGTATAAAAAACATGTAGATATTAGGGTTATTCGAAATTAACACAACAAATAGTCAAATTTAAGATTCACGGACCAATGAAATATATAAATGAAATAAAATGAAAGTGAAATTTATAAATCCAAAAATATTCTGGGCAAGTCCTGCCTCAATGAAAGTTGTTACATACATAAGTATACCTAACATTTTATCTCATATACGTATGTATGATATTAAGCCATGGGGTGGAACAAAGATTATTTTAGATGAGGTCTAGCTTGAAGTATGAATGTAATTTTATTATGACGTTTCACACATAGATCGGAAAAGAATATATGAAGTCCCCAGGAAGGAACGAACACTGGAAATCTGTGTATGAGATTAAAAAAACTAGAAAAAAACTTCAAACATTTTTCGCTAAAGATTTGCTACAAATAATGAGCACTACTAAGCGTAGTTTCTACACTTTTATAAAAAGAGTAAGGTTTTGTACAGAAAAGTTAAAACTGTGTTTTATGATGAGTACCCGATATTATTTAACCATTTCCAAACTCTACAGGGCCTGCTCAGAGTGGACTACACTTTAGGTAGTTTGGAACGAGACCGTTATAAGGTAGATGGATGTAGTTTACAAAAATTCCATATATTTACCGAAGCATACTGTAGCAATATGAAATATTTCCACCATGGTTGACATAACCGTTAGGAGAACGCAAATGTTGTTTATGAAATTAGTGTTAATTATTACGTGTATTTTAACCAATTGCCTTGGTTGTTGGAATCAGATTAACTTAAGTTAGAGAAGTACTTAACCTACGAAGGAAAGACGAAATTAATTTTTATTCTTCAACTTAGTCTCCTTTTAGCTCAATATACTTAACCTAGCAATGCTGCTGCTTCTGTAGCCTGTACGCAAAGTACGTTTTCTGGTCGTCAGCAAAGTAGCACGGGGGGCAGCGATAACCTCGTCATTCAACTCAAATTTTTGTTCGGACAGTGACTTTTTCAAGTTCGAATGCGAAAGCGAAAGGAAAGCACATGGAGCCAAATCTGGAGAATACGGTGGATGGGCAGCAGTTCCTACCTTGAATCAAATAATTTGAACGTGGCGACGGCAATTCGGCATCCGCCCAATAATTCGGTTATATGTACCAGTGGGTCCGCGTATCGTCGTATATCAAACGATTTCCTTCGAATTGTGCTGTTGTGAAATGATGACACTGTTGCACTTGTTGTCCGGGGTTTTTCCATAATCAATTTGATATACCTACTCTCTCAGTTATCTGCTCCCTTCAATCCGCGGTTTGTCAATACGTTATCGGGGCTTTAGTCACATTATCATCATAGTAGCTATTTCCGGGGCTCTTCAAAAATTAACATGAGATCCGTTGAAACTAATTAGTTAAGTAGATGAGCAGTTTGGTAAAGTTACCTCCAAGAGTTACCCTCCTTCTTAAGCTAATAGTTAGCAGTTTGGTAAAGTTACTGTTTTTTCAATGATTTCTCTCTTCTTAAGTTTACTCTATTGCTTGTCAAGAAATGACTAATTTCGATACTCCACTAAACTCTCTTGTACTTAACGCTCGAATTAATTTTGTTAGAAAAGTTCGTTAAGAAAATGTGTGTTCAATTATATTACCGAATTAACTCATGCTCTCGGAAATTGCATTTTTCAATGTGATGTTATTTGTTCATTTATAACCTGGCTCTTTTTGATTATCAACATCTACTGTTCACCTGTAAGTATATGTAGGAGGTATTCTAAAAAGAAATACCGAAAAATACTATTTTATCTGTCATTGATGTTAATTCCAGTGTAATAAATTTCTTAAAAATTTTAATGCTCATGAATAATATAAGATTTTATTTAAACAAACTTAAACAGCATTGTAAAGCCTTTAATTCTTAAAATGTGTAATAAAAGGTGCCCTTCTCGCTAGGTGTGTATTATTCTAGTCAATTTTGTTGAATTATAAGAAACCAAATAAAATATATATGGCAAAACGCCAAATCTACCCGATCCAGTCTACTGTCAAAGTCGGGAAGGTGGGTTTGCTCTCAACTTCCAGGAACATGAGAGTTGTATATCTCTTTATCTTTGACTTAAAGTGCGATAACGAGAAACAACCTTTATACATATATAACTATATAGATAGCACATCAGCATTGCTATATCTTATAACTGAGGAATAAATTTGGCGCAAAACATAATCTTGACATCTTTATGCGATAAAAGCAGTTCAGGACTTCCCGTAACCCCATTTACCTAATATAATGGTCGAACTTTCGACTGACTTTATACCGCATACATCGGTAAATATATTCGATTTCTTAATAAAAATTAAGTAAAAGTGAACGTGAAGTGAAATTAAGTTTATCTTGGATAAATTGTAGTTTGGTGCCGATAATTAGTGAAATCCACAATTCGCCCACTCCCTTTACACTAGATTTACGTTATTCTAGCATATAATTGAAAATGGCAATAGTGTATATAATTTTAAGATTTTCCCCTTATTTTCTATTCTTTTGCGAATATATATCTTAAGAGGATCTTATTAATAATAGATAAGTGCTAAAAATTCATGTAATCTCCTACCCGGTATAATGACATCCGCGCTTCTGATACAGTATAATTCAGTTTCAATTTTCTTTCGACACAATCCTTCACAATTCTTTTTCACAATTCTTTCGCTCGATTTAATTTTACTTAATATAACGTTTGAAATAAAAAATTTGAAATTTTACTTAAATTATTTATTCTTTCTAAAACAGATTTGTTAACTATTACTTACTGATTGTTATTGATTAGAATACTGTTTATTCTATCTTTTATTATTTCGAAATCTTCGTGATTTCCAGAGATCCAGCCAAGCTTTTCCAGGCTGTGTTTATATACAATGGCAATTCATATTTGCCATTGTCTTATTTTAAATTAGCAAGCAGTTTTCTGAGGTGAAAATTACGGCTTCTAACTGTTTTAAACCATCATTATCTAGAATTCGTGAAAGGATATTGGTAAGATAAAAAATTTTTGGTTTTCGTCCTTCTTTCCGAAAAGTTTTTCTGAGAGTGCGATGAGCTATTTTAATATTTCCGCCTATTCAGCTTGCATAGAAAGTTTCTTGATTCGGAATAAAATCTTTAGCAAGTTGGTATTGTATGTAATTTTTATTCGAGCCTGTCGAGCCTTTAAAATTTTTCTATTATTGTCTCTACATTGAAAATAAAGTAATGTAGAGTTCATTATTCGTCATTTGTAACGTCTTATAAGGTATTAGCTTGAGAAGTGTATCGGCTGTAATAATCTTCCCATTAGTGTTCGTCTTGTCTTTCGTTCTGATGTGTTGTGTCAATTGGTGTATTGTCAAGAAGTTCTATGGTGGTCGGTAGTCGGTCCGTCTACATGAACACTTACTTGCCTTGTCCTTTGTGAATCATCTATTTCCTTTGGAACTGGATGTTTGGGTTGGTTGGCTCTTGGTGGTGGGTTGTAGAATAGATTGTGTCTGACTAATTGTCTCGAAGGATAGGCAGACATATTTCTATAATTTGGATTAACCAAAGTATTTTGCTTTTGGTGATATTGGTGGTTTTGGTACTGCTTATTTTTGTAGGGAGGCGGTTGTCCTGTTGTTGGATTTTGTACGCGATGCATTGGTTGGGGAATGTAGGCAAGATTCGGATAGAAAGGTTGCCTTAGATACTGTTGTTTCCTTGGTGAAAGTAGTGGTAGAAGTAGTTTTCGTAATATGGGTTGGTTGTTGAAAACGTGCTGTGTACGGAAATTTTGATTTTGTAATTTATGCACAACTAGAGTGCTTGAGGTAGGTCAGTTGGGTCTTTTATTCCAAGTAATCTTGGAAGTTCGCCCTTTAAACCTCGTACAAAAGTGTCTTTTATCGCGATAGGTTTCTGTTAATATATTTATAGATTCTTGACCTATGTCAAGGCAGGGAATTTTGTTCAATATTAAGGAAAGATACGATAATACTTGTGATGAAATGAATTCCCTGGAAAAGGGACGTACTATGTCCCTTTTGTCTGCGTAGTATGTATAAAGGCATTTTGGAATGGCAGCACAATTGAGTGGAGTAGATGCGGATAAGACTCCAAAGCACCATCGGCCTTCCCAGTTATTTTGTTTCTGATGACATTCAAAATGCCAAAATAACGGGGTGTATCTATTTCAGTTTCAAACAGTTTTAAAATTCTGTCCACACTTTTTTTCCAAGAAGCAAACTCTTTAGGACTGCCCGAAAAATTCCTAAAGCACCTAACAACGTCTGGTACTCTGTCAAGTACTGTCAAATTTCCTGCGTTTAAGATCGATTGTTTGATCTATTATTATTTCCTGTGAGAGCTGAATAATATTTTGCATAAGGGGTGCTTCTACTGAGATAACATGTGTCACATTATTCCGTCTGATATTGGACAATTCCAGGGTAACTTGTGGATTGGATGGTGGTGGTAAGTTGGTGTATAGGATGGGGGGCCTTATAAGAGATTCGGGATTGCTCATTTCGGTAAACTAACCTATCAGTTTAAGAAAGTTCTGAATTGATAAATTTATTACAAAGTTTACTTTATACTTTGTTCAATTAGCAATCTCTGGAGGGTCCTTTTGAGGTGAATCGCAAAGTTGTTTTGTGTTATAAAGCCGGATGGTCCTCCTTAAAGGTGATGAATCGCGACTTTATAATTTTGATTTGATTATTAGCTGTACAAGCTCGTATGTTGTTTCGTAACCTTTTTTAAAAAAAAATCTTTTTAGAAGAACTAAAAATTTTCACTTCAAATATATATACTTAATTTGTTCATTTCTTTTTTGTTTTAAAAATTTTATACAAATCGTCTTCGTATTCAAGATCTATAATGATGTATTATTTTTTTCACAACTTAAATTTTACTTTTCTTTAAATATTTTCACTTTTTTTTGTCACTATGCAAAGATTTTTGTTTCTAAATTTTTGTTAAATTATTTCCTTTCTAATAGCAAAATCTAAAAAAGAAATTTTTCTTTTAATAACTTAAGTTGTCCTTTTGGTGCTTACTCGGGGTCCTTCGCTGAGAACTCTTCGTGGGTGCGGGAAGTTTTCCACAAAAGTTATCCCTGTTTTGATAGCCTGTATATTGTCTTTTATGTATTTGCTTTTTCCTTTTCCTTACACTCGTCGTTTCTTTTAACACAGTTTGAGTGTTCCTTTGGTTTTCTTTCTTTAACGACCCGTTTTTGCCGCGGATAAAAATTACACAATTGGCACGTTAGGCGCCACTTATAAATGTAATTGTTTGGAAAGGTTTAGAAAAAGTTTTTTTAGTTTGCGCCGAGCGAAACGCGCGTTTATTTTGGGTTATTATTTCAGACGGATTACAAAAATTTCTTACATCTAGAATTGAACCTAAGTCACGTCGACGTTGCACCAGCAATCGCGCGGATGCGCGTGTCATTTGTCATTAGCTCTTGGTGCCGGTTACCCGTGGGATACCATACACTGTCCAGGTCTCAACCTTTAATTTTAGTTTTTTGGAAATAAAGTTATGTAAGCCGATTTCCGTGTTTGTAGGGTTAACTTATATCGTCGATGTCTTACATAAACTTCCAAGCTTGACCTCTCCATGACCGATACGAGTTTTTGTCTACATCAAACTTGGGTAAGGGTTTAAACTGCTCCAAATCAATATCCTTTGTTTTTGTTATTGCAGGGGAATGTCATGGTGTTCCGTAATGGGGGTGATATTCTGGAATGTATTGTGATTTTGTACTTACACTTGTAAGCTCTTCTTGTAAGGCAGTTAAATACAAGGTTTGCAAGTGCATCATTTTGTGCTTTTATTTATGCAGCTTCAGCCATTTTTGTTTCGTTGTTGCTTCTTGGAATTCTTGAAGAGGAGCAGTGTCGTTTTTCCTTCGTTGTCGTTTGATAGGTTCGCTGGAGAGGAATGCTTTTTTTCTCTGGAACTCCTTTTTATAATGCTTTTTGTATTTCAAGGACTGCTTTCAGAACTTTTTAGTACTGTTTCACTTTTTCAGGAACCATTGTTTATCCTTCTTTACGATCAGGGATTTGTTGTGAGTCATATATTTCAAGCATATCTCTAGCTGTTGGGTAGCAAGTAAATTTGTGATCCAGATTAATTATTATTTAACATATTTTTTGTAAGCATTTGTATGCATCGTTCATTAATTACAATACTTAACTGACTACGTTTGGTTCGCTTACTGATATTTATACCACTGAGTATATGTGGTTTTGATGTTTATTGTTCTGTTGCGTACTGATAAAAGTGTTTTGGTGTTTACTGTTTTGTTTGTAATTGGTAGGGATGTTTTGATACATATTGTTTTGATATGTCTTAGTAGGCTACTTCAATAAATATATGGAGTATATTCTGACATGCACGTGGGTGTTCCCTGGGTTCCGACAAGAGAAACCACGTCTTCCGACTAAATTAGTTCCGAAAAAAGTAGTGAGCAGATGCCGCAAGAAAAGCATCAAACAAGAGTTTTCTCTTTGTAAGAGTGGTAGACCTTAGATACTTATAACGATGAAGGGAGAGCAAATTAGCAACGGGTCCTATGCTAAAACGGGGAATCTCTTCATTCTCTTGCAATATGTTGCACATGTAGTTAACCACTAGTATTCATGCAGCACCCAATAACAAACCTAATAACAGACGAAAATATTTTAAAAATGTTTGAGCACAATTTAGTTTTTTAGGCTTTAAACGAAATCTTTAATCTTTAAATGAAAAAAAAAAAATAAACCAATAAAGTGTTCACACTGTACTGATATGTCTTCTAAAATACACTTTGGAAAAAATAAGGAGGAAATAAGTTCGGGTTTAACCGAACATTTTAACTAAGTTGAGGAATATGAAAAGAAATCGGTTTTGACACATTTCATTTTTTATATCAATAAATTAATTTTTAAGTTGAAAACACAAAATTTTATTAACTTTAACAATTATGTACAATGTTTTTCAATTTTAAAAATAGGTTTTTGCAAACACTCTTATTACGTGTTTTCCAACATTCATCCGACGTAAATTTCATTTATTCTTAAACTATTTGATTTCTACCTTCTATTTCCACAAATTCTTATTTATAAGAATAATTATAATTTTATTTATATTATATAATTATATTTTATAATTAATAAAAATATTTATTAGTTTATTTTATTAAATTTTATATTTTCTCAAAAAGTGCTGTCAGAATGGTTATTATATTCTAATGCCAATATGTTTGAAAACAATGAAAGAAACTTTGCAGTAAGTCTGGAAAATTTAGTTCGCGATAGAGCCACAAATACTGTCATGATAGCTATGTACTGTCTGATAAGTAATAGCAATAATATGGGAATGATCCATGTTTGAAAATACCCAATCCATTTTTCTACCCGCAGGTGCAATTGAATATTCTAAACCAAGCAAGGAACTAAAGTTTTTTCCTTCGAGAAGACATCCTATTGTAGTCCCTGTAGACTTTAGACAAATGTTAAAATCTCGATCAATTATGACATTTTGATTGCAACACAACTCAGTAGTAAGAATTTTAAGAAGTTCTGCAATTGATGTCTGACAGAAAAAGCTGAATTTCTGTAAAGAACTAGAATACTATGTCTGAAGCATTTAAACAAAACTGCTTCTAAGACTTTGCGGCCTGAACAAAATTTGCTGTATAATCTATGTATACGTTAGATGGATGTAATCGGCTGACCATACTAAGAGTTTACTCAGAGATTAGATGAAGCCAGGGTACAACAAAGTAACTCGTCGTGTAACCGATTTATTAACGAATAATCGTTAACAGTTTTAAAAGTTGATGATGTATTGCTGCCCTTTGATTTTGCCTATATGATATATACGTATTGTCAAGGACGCGGCTCTTATCATGAAGGAAAATATGAGCATATATCGCCGAGGCAGCAATACTATTATAAAGTAATATTAATAATAATAATAAACCCAAAGACAACTCTTACTCCAACCAGTACAACTTTGTATATCGTCGATATCTAAAACTGCTCAGCTAAAGCAAACCCCCAACGTCTGAATTTGAAAATTAGGTACATAAACCTTGGTATTTTTAATGTTACTTATTACAATACAGTAATAGTTCAAATTTTGATGGAGTGAACATTAACATCAATTCAGACCTAGCGAAATGATATGTTTACTTGAAAATTTGTTTCTTTAAGTCAAGAAATAAGGAACAGATTGCTCCATTTCGAATATTTACTACGAACATTATACCTCAAACCAAAAAATAAAAACAGTAATGTTCCGGTAAAATAAATTCCTACATCATTTATAACGTAGATAACAACAATCGAAGGGAATGCTGAAAACAACCTTAAGGCTGTAAAGGACAGCAGATGAAAGATAGATATATCTGAAAGGACAAAATACCACCGTCATATCAGCTATATACATATTAACAAGTAAGAAGGCCTAAGGTCAGATGTAGTCGAAATATAAAGTGTTCCCGCAGTTTGGGATGATCAAAGGCATGGAAATATATTCAGGTGTTGTTAAAAGTAAATGGAATGGCTAAGTTCGGGTGTAACAGAACATTTTATACCCTCACAATTTGCGAACCGCGCAATATTTTCAAGTATATCAAAATCAACCAAGTTAACTCAAGTGAGATATGAACTCAATCAATGCAAACGGAAATCATTATATTAAGGATAATTATTTAGACTAAGATATAGAAAGGCTTCATTCATATTCAGCGCTAAACCACATTATTTTTAAATAAAAATGTCGACTTAATTTGATTAAAATATCACACATATAAAATCAACATAAACAGTCTATAGTCAGTTGAAAAGTTGGAAATCAGTATAACAGATGTATTTGGGTTAGGGGAAGGTCTGAACTGATTGCATTAACCTTTGGAATTAAAGTAATTTAAGCTTGAGATTATGCTTCCACACAATTTTATTAAGATTACTCAAAATTTAACACATATATTCGACATAAAATCCATAAGAATAACGTAGTATAAGAGGGCTGGGTTACTTCGTTTTCACCCGTATTACTTCGTGATCGATTTCACCCATTATCGTCACGTAACTATAGTATATCTAAGATAAGAAACACACACTCCGAAGTTTTAAATACCTTATTTTAAGTATATTGGAGATGGGTGAAATATTGTCCCGATTTTACCATTATTGGCAGAAGGGCTTATTATTATATAAAAAAGCTTTCTAAATTTTATTAATATATCTCACAGATTGTCCGACGTTTACGGCAAAAAGTCACCAATAGGCCCTGAGGTCCACATGTTCGGTATGTGGTGTGATAATGATGCTAGGATAATATTATACACCAATTTTGATTGTAATTGGTTTAATAGTTTCTGAGATATAGGATTTAATATGGTCGGTGCCACTCACATTGTCACATCAACAATTTACATTGATATCCTTGTGAGGTGTTTCCGTTCTTAGTGCCAACCTAACAATAAAATTTAATGCTACTGACGTTTTTCTTTACCGACCTAACGCATTTTTAGTAGCATAGCATAGCAACATAACATTAACACAATCCGGTCCGGTGTCCGGTCTACGCCCTCCTTTTAAAAAAATGTAAACTAGAGATGCCTCTTCTTACTACTATTACCGTTACCAAGTTACTGTTTTGTGTCTTAGAAGGTAAGTCGAAAATCACAATATTGGAAATATTGGTGCAAGAGGAAGGTATGGACTGAATGCGTTAGCTTTGGCATTAAACTAAAATGCAAAATTATTTACGATTGTTTAAGTTTATTCTCTAATTAATTTAACTAGCATAAGACAAGAATTTTTATTTAAGTTTTCTCCGTTTTTTATCTCTATTCTCTTATTAATTTCATTTTGTTATTATTTTTGCTTATTCGTATTTAAGGAGACGGTTATTAAGTTCCTATGAACTGCTATAAATATCGGAGAACATATTTGTACAGTCGTCTTCCCTGTTCTGGTGTCAAGCGAAATGTTCAAAAGGTGGCGGAACTCAACTCGCGTTCGTTTGCGGTGAGAACAATAAAGGGCATACATGTACGGGTCTTGGAAGGTGCCATAGAAATTTGAGATATATTTAACCTCAAATAGAACTCATATCGTTTGAATCACCCTTCGACCGATTCGTTTAAAACCACAAACGTCTGGTTGAATGAGCTGCGACCATCAAGATGGGGCCATTTGATGCGCTTTGGAAAATAGTCAAGGTGCTACAATATATATTGAGGCATGCAGCAGACCTTCGACGACGCGCAATTACTTCATTACATACAGATGAGTTTGGAACACTGGTTGATCATTCGGGTTACCAGAAAACGTTTACCGAAACTTCGCCGAAAGCCGCATTACTGGTCTCTTTTTAGAAACGATCAGTAAGGGTGCTCGTGGCCACCACCGATGTAGCGCTGTGTGCTCATTGTCGTGTAGTGCATCGAATGGAAGTGAAACAAACTGACGGAATTTAAAATTTCCCACATTTGTCCCATTTTTAAACTGTGGCATGAAGATTTAAGGATAATGTTATGTACCTATGATTACAATTATTCGATTAGCTGCTGAAGTATAGAACTTCACCCATTTTTATCCTTAATATAGAACTCATACATCTATTTATATTCCTAAATTACGTTATGCTAAACAAAACAGGCTCCTAACAAATGATTGAAATTTTTATTTTACTATCGTTATAGAATAAAACCCACTGAAAGGATGGAAATCATTATATTTAGTAAGAGAATCATTAATTAAGGGAAAGAGTAAGGCAATTTGATATACTTTAGGAGCAGTTTCATATTATTTGCAACAAAACTTGCACAGCTTACTCTTTCAAGAACTCTCACTCATTGACCCAGGCCCATATCAAGAACCAAAAGCGGACGGACGGTCTCATCATCCAAAGGCGAAAGAGAAACCATATTTAATTTCTGTGTGCATTGTGGCAAATCTGAAACTGCTGATTGCAGCTAGAACTATACATAGAAGGCTGGTACGCACCTTCCTGTACATCCATCTCCCAGCATTTCTAATACAATTAGCTGAAATTACTGAAATTAGCTGAAATATATAAGAAATTTTTTTGAGCTGTTGTGCTTCATTTCAAACGGGAACTAATGTTTTTACACTGGGTATTTCAAAAAGAAAATTTGTAGTCTTGTTTTTACCGCGTGTGGAAACGGGCGTGTTCGCGGATTGTAGAAAAGTGGAAAGAAGAACAATATTGGTCGGTTATTCGATTCTTATTTTTGGAAGGGAAATCGCGCAGAAAAATCAAAAAGCGCTGTATACGGTTACTTTTATCACTCAATTGCGACCGAAAAAAATTCATTTAACCTGTTTCAACGTGTTCTCAGGTGTCTCGAAAACAATAATATAAAGTGACAAAAATCCACAGTCTCGTATTATCAGACCACCGATTGAAGCTGCGCAATCCGATCGTCGACGAAACGTGGAGCCACTGGTACACACCGCAGCGTGTTTCGACCATGGAATAGTCGAACATCAAGGTTCAAACCAACGTCCTTCAAAGAAGGCGAACACTGTTTTAAGAGCCGGAAAGTGACCGACATCCATCGTTTTCTGTGAATGAAAGTATTATTCAGTCACGGCTAATCGGCTGAATCAGGCTACGAACTGCTTGCCTCAATACTGTGATTACATTTGGGCCTTTGCATTGTTTGTTTTTTTAACTTGAAAGAGGCACACACCGCGTAAAATTTTTAATTGAACGAGGTGATTATCGCCACCATGGACTACTTGACAGACCTACAGAAAAGTTTTTTCAGATGGTTTAAGGAAGTTTTACAGAAGAAGCTGAATTGTTTCGAACCAAAAGGAGATTATGTTGAGTAATAAATGACTATATTTCCAAAAATTTGGTTTTTTTTTAGGGGCTATATACTTATCGGACCCCCCACGTACATCCTTTCGGGATTTTTAAATAGCAGTCAAAAAGGAAAAAGATTGTGGCACTTGAATATCAGTAATTATTATCGGCTTTCAACCCAATTGGAAATCTACATGATCTGAAAATTTTTCGCATAAATATTAAACCTAACTCTTCCGATCATAACGGACATATATATTGTTTATTTATTGCTTTAATTTTGAAGTAGTCGATGAAAATAATTTCATGTGGATGTGTTTCGGATGCTTTAGACGACTTGCACAGGGCAACAACTATCAAGCAGCTGCTGATTACACTGAGTTGTGTAATAATGTATACCCGTTTCATCCATCGTAATAAATTTTCTCTTTAAGTAGTTCAATTATTAATTGTGTAGTTATTAATTATTATTACTTTCAAATAAATTAGTTGCCTTCCTATTGGTGGTACCTTTGCTAAAATAAAGTATTTTTGATGAAATTTAGTTATTAGGCATTAGTTATTAGTTATTAGGTTGAAATTGTAAATTTAGTACTTTGAGGAGGTATGACGTAAAAATGAAATTCGATATGTTCATCACAAAGCGACTAAGGTAAGTCAATATTTCGGTATATTACTTCGGGATATTTCGAAAAATCGGTCAATATTTTATAAATACATCGTATCATATTTTGCCAAGTGAAAATTCTAGATAATTTTATTAAAATGTAAGTTGACTCGATAAGCCCCGAGCTAAGCTCGGGTGTATCTGTCTATTATAAACGCAATTTGTAATTTGCGAGGCTCAATGGTATGGTATTTCCCCAACTTTGATCCTTGCACATTGCGAAAGCATAAAATGTTCAGCGACATACGAACTTAGCCCTTCCTTACTTGTTCTTTTTAAAAACGACGATTTCTGAATATTATAAACACGATCGAATATTATGTGGTAATTATTTGGGGTTTCTTTAAAAACCATATGTTTTATATGTTTCGTAAACAATTGTATTTATAAAAAATTAAAAACTGTTAACCACGTTAACAATTGAAGTTTGTGATTTGCCCACTGTGTATTTTTTGCACGGCGAAAAAAAGAAAAAACACGTTCAAAAAAAAAATAGAAGCTACAAAGAATTAACTCTTCGATCTGGTAATTTTTGCACGTTACACGGAATACAGAGCAACAATATATGCCGAGTAATTGCGCGCGGTATCTCGTCGTGGTCATCAACCTCGGTATGTATGCCGTAGGGCAAGAGTTATTGCGCTAAAAATAGAAAGCGGAAACGAAATATGAGGCCGAAATGTGTTGTTTTTTTCCTGCTATAAATGCGAATGGTTTTTTATCTAAGCAATTGTTGCATGTTATGTGTTCAAATGCAAAAATTTTCTCAAAGTATTTATCAGATAGTGCTCTGAACAGCACCCTTTAGCTAAACTTAAGTAATGAAATATGAATATATATATATATATATATAAAATGAATACATATAAAAGTTCAATAGTTTATTGGGATAATATACATAACGAATATTAAAACTCAAATGTAAAGGATAAAAACCAAGTACTTAAGTGGGGTTTCGGCAATACATTTACTTGATGAAGAAATGTGTTCTGCCATGTAGGGCTACATTTGGGGTGGGAATATATTTTTCTCATTATGTACTCTATTTATTGCTTTGTTAGCAAGCGCAAGAACAAATAAAGTAGATGATTTGCAGACATGTGAATAGGTCACTTACAATTGACTATGAGAAAAACATGCATTTTTTAATTTCAGATGATTTTAGATTTAAAACCGATTGTGTCATGATGATGGCAAAACGTGTCTGAATCTGTATTCGTTTAAACTTTCCAAGGGGAATGTTTTATTTGAAAAGAACGAAGCCGAGATATACCAACGGGCGCTCTTATCGTTCTTCTTTAATAGATTTCTTCGCAATGCTTCCTAATTACATTAGGGCTTTGCTGGCTAGTTCTTCTCGATCGCGGTATTTTTAATATTAATCGTCACACAAAATATATACTCTTGTCAAATTATCTTAAAATATTTCAATAAGGCGGCTGGAAATTAATATATTCGGAATGTGTTGTTTAGGAGAATGTATAGATCAATGTCATCCACTGTTGGTATCATACCCCACTGGACTAAGCGAAATATTCTCATCCTATTCGACGAGGAATGGATATATTAGCAAACATCTGTATATTGTGCTAACCATTTAATATATTTCACATACTTACGTACATATATGCAAAGTTACTAATTTTGCTAAAACTAGTAAATTATTAAATTAATATTTAATTACTTAAGTAATGATAATACCTTAATAAATAAATAGGCCCTAAGATTAATTGCTCGATCGCATTACTGATGTATACTACATAAGTCGGCATAATTAAATAGAGATCACAAATTTTATTACCAGATAACACAAAACAAATTGAAATATTACACTAAATTTTATTGTGATATCTTACAATAGAATATTTACATACATTAACCGCTAATGACGACAACATAAATTTCTAACCAAAGATATGAAGTTTTTAGACTAGGCCTTAACAAAACACAGAAAGAAATTGTAAGGAAAAAAGAAAATCTTGAACCGGTGTGGGTGGGGCCACCTGTTACACACATGTATCAATGGTATTACATACATGCATCAAGGTTATGGTATATGAAATATAAAGGAGTAAGCATGTGAGATTTTCTTAATATTATTATTTAGTTTTATTGTAATAACAAAAAGGAAGGGAAAATAAGTCATATTGCATAGGAAACAAAAACTGCTCTGATTATAATTATAATAAAAGTTCAAAGTTCGTGGGTGTGGATGGAAACAAAGCTAATAATAAACGAAATTCCAAGTTCGTAAAACATAATATTTATAAAAGCAAATGATAATTTCTGAAACACTTAACGCAAATTGCATTTTTCACAACAAATTGTTACGTTGGAGATGCCGCCACTTCCTTGACACCTGGCCATTTTTAATTGGATATAATCAAAATGAAGTGGTTAGAATAATCATATCGATAACAGTGAGATTCTTTTCGAGTTTTCGGTTTTCGAAAACTAGTCGGTGGCTTCGATACACCCAGCGTCACACAATAATGATCTGCAATAGCTCGGCGGAATTAAAATTGAGAGAGTGCTGAGCCGAAGTTTAGGTGTAACAGCCAAGCATTTTGAGCGGAAACATCGAACCGAGTGAAATTTGGGAACCACGCTCTCTCTCAACTTTAAAATGTTTGTTTTCTTTACTCAAACTTTTCTTCAAAATTTTTTGGCCGCCCGGAATGTTCTTCATCTTCAAAGCCAAAGTCACCATTTTTAAATCGTGCAAACCATTTTTGGTACGTTCGCTCAGCAAGAGCACGTTCACCATAAACATCCACAAAAATACGATTACTTCCGGCTATGGTTTTCTTCAGACTAAAGTAATGAAGAAAAACGCTTTGCAAAAACACTTTTTCAGGCACAAAGTTCGACATGTTTAAGTGGAAAAGTTATTATTGTTTACGCTTCAAATGAATTGAACTGAAAAAGACAGAGATCATACAACGCATGTTCGTAATATTATAATAAAGTTACGCAATCGTACGAATAGATATGCACCTATAGATTGATAGATATAGATATTAGCACATTCAATTTATTTATTCTCAATAAACCCACACTCTTTCTTTTAAAAAAAATTTTGTTAGGTAATGTAACATCATTTTAGCAACATATTTTATTTAAAAGTTCCCGTGCCATAGTAACCATATTGTTTCAATCCAAGCAACATTACCATTCAAGTCAGTAAATTATCAAAATAGGAAGCGAAAGAAATTTGCTTTTGAAATCATCAATCATTGAAAATAGTGGCCGAGCATTTTTCCCATATTTTGTGGTTATTCTGGATTTTCGAACATTACGAAATTTATGTGGTAGCTAGGAGGGGAATAAATTATTTCCATCCATGACATCCATAATATTCAACCATAGACTCGTCGTCTGATAAATCGGGTTCTAGCTTGAAACGTTCCAAAAACTTTATTTTCAGAGCATTAGCAAGTGGTCGCAATTTCCATGTCTTGTGGTCAGCAGAATAACGAAATATTAATTCAAACCGATCACGTCTTATTGCATATGACACCATAGCGCAGAATAAATTTTTATCCTTTGACCAGTAACTTTTTTTGTTCGTGTGGGATGCATAATCATAGATCAACATAAATCCTATTACGATTTTTAATTCAGTTATAGATAGTAAAATTTTGATTCGGCACATTATTTAAGACAGCGTATTTGCCTGTTTCGAAAACATTTTCGTTGCTTTTGTATTAAATTCCCAGCATCATCTTCATCAGCTGAATCTTCCCCTGAAAGACCTTCGCATCAGGTTGTTCACAAAGTAATTTAGCAATATATACAAATTAATTTAATTTTTCTTTAAATTTCATCGTTTTCTCTGAAAAGATTTTAATTTATTATAGCGGAGGTAAGACTGATGTCACATATGTATAACACCATCAGTTTATACCTGGCTATTAAAATCTAGAACATGCTAATTAAAACATTTTAGTCGAAAATATTGCACGAATTTAACAAACCAAACATCCACAAATTCGGGTGTAACCGAATATTTTATACTCTCGCAATTTTCAAAGATCAAAGTCGAGGACACGTTTCCATTTGCTAGAAAAACGTTATATTAGAAAATGTTGCAAATGGATTCAGTATTTGTTATTCGACGCAATTGTAAATGGACTGTAATCATATTTGGCATCATATTTACTTTTACTTCAGGTCATATAGTTATAAAGTTATTCTAAGTAAGACAAATTATCTATATTCATGATATTAGTGCTGTGGGAAGGTACAACACCCGTAATTTTTATTACCGTATATTATTTGAAATATTCTTATGTAAATTTGTTGAGACATCTTCTAAGGAGATAATTACGATGCAAACTCAACCAAAGGAACGAATTTTAATATGCTATGTATATGAGGAAAAAGTCAAACTGAGGGACGCAAATCATAATATTAGAGGTATAGAGTTTAGACCAAGAAAGATTTCATTCATATTCAACCCTCAACTATATTATTGTTAAAAAAAAACACTTTATTCTTTTAAAATGTTGCACATATTTACTTATATAAACGGTTTTAGGTGAGTTGGAAAGTCGGAAATCACTATTTCGGTTAGATTTGGGGAAGGGGGAGGTCTGAGCAGAAAACATTTGCTTTTGCTATTAAACTATAGTATGCTCGAGAGCACGTTCGCAGTCAATACTGATTAAATCAAAATTAGACAAACATATTCTGTATAGAGTCCATTAGAATAACGCTAACCATTATTTGTGAGATTTGGGGCTGTGGTAATTCGTATATCGGTTTCAATAATTTTTAAAAAAAGCTATAGTATATTTTAGATTACAAATTAACTAATTTTATTTCTATGAGATACCTTACGAATTGACTGCTATACATGTAATTTTGAAAATTCTTATTTTAGGTATAGAGGTATCTTATAAAATTTTTGCATCAGGATACATGATAATCAGGAAAAGAAATTATCTGCATTTCACTAAAATATCTTACATATTAACCGATATAGATGGTATAAAGTGAACCAGAATTTTTTAAAAAATCATCAGGACAAACTATTACCAAGAAAAGAAGAAGATATCTGACAGATTGGCTGATATACCCGGTATAAATTCAACTGGAAATTTTAAAACCCTAAGTTAAAACATAAGGGACCTTAGAGAAGTATTTAACCACGTTTACCCATTTTTGACTAGGGCACAATATTTTCAGGCATAGCTTCGTTGTGAATTTCAATAGATATCTCACTGATTGACCGATACTTTCGGTAAAAAGCCTGCTATAGAAGCGGAGTCCACTTATTCGGTATATGGAGACTTGAAAAGTTATATTCCGATTTCGACAATTTTTAGATTTAAAATGGCATACCCTCAGGCACTCTTTATTCGAAGTTACGCTCCTATATCTTTATTGGTACTTGATTCATATACTGTAATGGAAAAGAATCATATGGAATTTAAAATTGTAATGTGCGAGAAGTAGGTATGGTTGTTATAAGCTGATTTCGCCCATTATCACTCTATACCATAGGGACGTAAATATAATACCACACACCAAATTTGGTTGAAATTGGTCTCGTGGTGCCCGAGATATAGAATTTCACCTGAAAGTGGGCGGTGCTACTCCCGCTGCCTAATTTGTACACCGATTCCGAAGGTCTCAAGTGCCATCCTGGTAGTGAGACTCGTTACTTCTGGCAAGTTTCTTCAGCGAGTTAACACAGTTTCAATAGTTTTCAATATAACCGTTTTATGGGAAGTGGGCGTGGTTTTAATCCGATTTTTCCGCCATTCAATCCACCATTTCCACACCATATAAGAAAGGGCCGGAGAAATTTGTTTTTAGGAAGTTTTGTTGATATAACTCTTTGTAGATAGATGTAGATGTTTTGTGATATATTTATATTAAATCTATTGTGGGAGAAGGGCCGTGGCTAGTTTTTAAAAATTTTAAACTCACATTCCTACAGCGATTCTCTGTACCAAATTTGTGTTTTATATCGTAATTGGGAGCTTAGTTACAGCGTTATTTGGGTTTTCGTTTAACGGCATTTTGTGAACATGGTAATGATCCGATTACGGCCGTCTGCATTACCAACCTCCTCACTATACCAAGGAACATATGCACCAAGTTTTATCAAGATATCTCAATTTATATTCAAGTTATCACTTACACGAGCAGACGGACGGATAGACAGTCACTCAGAATTCAACCTATCTCGTCATCTTGATCAATTATATATATATAACTCTATATCTATCTCAATTAGTTCGTTACAAACGTGGTTGTTACAAACCGTTATGTGAACAAAACTATTTTACTATGTTGCAACACGTTGCGAGAGTATAAAACTTCAACGGTTGTATTGTAATGAAACAAGCTAAAAAACGATAATGTTATATTGTACATACTTCATTATCTTCACCATTTGGTATTTTTTTAGCCACTAAGGGCGCAAACAACCAAATCATCCTCTTACATACATTTGACTTCTACGAACTTCAGTATTATACAAGATAGTGTTTTTTCTTTGCTTATATTCAAACGGTATGCTCGCGTTACATGTAAGCAACAACGTCGTTAACGTGTTAAGGAAAAGTCAATTGACGCGAAAGTCAAAGAGGCGTAAACCGTAGGTCGTAGAGATATGGGTGCTAAACAACATTGTGGTTAGAAAAACATGTTCACCTAATTTCATTTAAATATCGAACATACTGATTAATATATACAGTATAAAGTCAACTGGAAAGTCGAAAATTACTATATTAGGTATATTGATTAGAGGAAGGTTTGAGCTCATAGCGTCTACTTTTGGCATTAAACTAAAGTACGTTCAAGAATATGTTTCCACACAATTTTATTAAAATAAATCACAGCTTGACCGATATATTCGTTCTAAAGTCCAATTGAATCACGAAAATCATTATATGCAGTATATGGGAGTTGGGGTTACACACAAACCGATTTCACCCATTTTCGCCATCAAACTATAGGCGCCATCAAACTATATATAGTTTGCTAAGATATCCTGCATATTAACCGATATATACGGTATAAAGTGAACCCTAAGTAACCGTAAGCTTTATATTAGGTATATGGGACCAGGCGAAATACTGAACCGATTTTATATATTTGCACCAGGACATTTTTATTAGGAAAAAAATGCGCTCTTAATCTCATTAAGATATCTTACAGATTGTCTGCTATTTTTGATATAGATTCAGCCATGGGTCGTTATAAATATACCATATATAGCGGTATATAGCACTTGAAAAAGTATTGCACGATTTCGACAATTTTAGAAGAAAGTTTGAAATCCCTGAAACATGAAGGAGCGTGAAATCCCTATTTGCGTAAAGTCTCATTCCACTATTTTCATTGATGCTTGATTTGCCTATTGTAAAGTGAAAGAATCTGATAGAATTTAATAATATGTTATATGGTAGAAGGCGTGGCAGTGATGCGATTTCGATAATTTTAAAGGTGTAGCAGTTAAGCCAAGCAGCAGTTAAGGTAAGTTAAGGTTAAGTAGCAGTAGTTAAGGTATGGCATTTGACTTAAGGGTGGCGGTCCCGTGCCCATTGTCCAATTTTCAAAACGAGCCACATGCGGCCCTGCAGTTCCAACTTTACTGCAAAATTACTGCAAAAAGCTATTTAGACGTTTTTCTTCAACGAATTAGTGCATTTTTAGTGGTTTTGAACATACATTTTGTAGGCCCGGTGGGCGTGGTTATTATTCAATATCGATAAATTTTACACTGTGTCAAAATATTCTGAAGGGAAATATTTCCACTTCTTCTCAAATTTGCAACCACAGATTCTCCCTTCTTCAGTAACCCACTGCACTAAATTTGTATTTTGTGGCTTAATTTATGGCTCAGTCTGTAATACCAACCTTCTCACGACGTCAAGATACACGCATACCAGATTTCAACAAGGTATCTATATATTTATATTTAATTATCGCTTACGGGGCAGACAGGCATATACAATTCCATGCAACATGTTGAGAGGTAAAAAAAATCGTTTCGAAATGTGTCTTTTATTACTTTTTACCCATTTTCTGTCTCAAGTGAGCTGGTTAAGACACTAAAATATTCAGTTATCCTATGACATAGTTTTATATGCCCAAAACTTTATATAATGAACATAAGCACAATTAAGAATTTTCAAGAATAGATCGCAACCACATCTACTTCATATTTTAAATCTAATCGGCTTGTTTAACATTGTAATGTATAACTCAATTATAAGGGAAGATAGCGAAAGAAATATATGAAAAATGCAGTATCATAGATATCTGGCAACTCCTTCCAAAAACTATATGGAAGTCCCTGAATTTGATAAGAAAAATATTAAACAGTTATTAAAAGCTTTAGAAAATTTTATCTCTTATAACGTAAATATTCGTGTCATAAAGTCAGGTAGATTTTTATAGACATTTCAAAATTATTTTACTCTTATTATGAACAAAATGTACAGATCATCCAGGTAAGCAGTGGATTTCTCTGCAGGGTACTGACAAGGCTTTTATGATTCATTTGTGTCTGCTTTTCATGTATATATTTATTTATTAGATTTGGTCATGTCTTCTATTTACACAAACGAAAGTTCTAGTTGTTTTTGAACATTGTTATTTGTGTCAAGGATTAATGAATTTTTAGAAAGTTTTTTTAAAACATCGTCTGTTAGTTCGAGTTTTTCAAGATATGTATCAGAATGTGGAAATATGAAATATTAACCACTATTTGTATATATTAATGAACTAAAAAAATTTTGCGTTTTATGTTTATTTTTTACATTTGGTAATTTCTTCTACTTATGTATACGAAAGTTCTAGCTCTTTTTGAACATTTTTATTTGTGTCAAGGATTAATTAATTTTCATTAAAGTTTTGAAAACATACGGGTTAGTTCGAGTCTTTAAAAATATGTATCAGAATGTGGAAATATGAAACAAGAACGACAAAAAGAGATCTTTCTTAATGTTAATATACTAATATTTGCATATATTTATGAACTCAAAAGAATTTGCTCGCCTGCATTTCATACCCATAAGCGTAAATGTATGTCCGAATGTTGGTGTTTACAACTTCAATATTACATATTTATTATAACAATTGTAAGAACGGTGACATGCATGAGGAGACTAATTTAAATTTATAATGTATAATGTTATAAGCATTTGTTATTAACTATTGCAAGATGTCATTCGTAGTAAGAGAATAGTGCCGTCAGTGCAAGTTTATTTTTAATCAAAAGCTGCTGATCTTATAAGAGGTTAAATACACATACAGAAAATTTTTTCAGAGTAAGTTTTAATCACTTAAAGAGTTCAAGAATACCAAATTATATGTATTTCAGTATTCAATACTTCTATTAATTTTGACAAAAGTTTCTTGGTGAAATCATGGATCTGTAATTGACTAAGCGTGTTTCTTTTATACATTCTCGTATATTATTAACCTTTATTAACTAATTATGCATTTTTTATTTATTCTCTAAAATGATCTAAGCTGGAATAGAATATCTCTATATGGTCACCATTTCATGATTGACATATTAAAATACTTGAACTTGCTCAAGGGCAATTTTTACGTTTTGTTCAATTCCTTAGTTTGACACTAGATGTTAATTAATTGCCTTAGAAGCTTTGTGGTATAAAATACGACAATTATCATCCCATATAATTTTTAATAATAAAGTTATAGTAATTCAAACATTATACGGTTAGAAGGGATGGGATATGTTTACAATCCTTTTTAGTGGTAGAAGTTTTAAATTTTCCTAAAATCATCTTATTGATAATTATTATTATTTTTTAATTTATAGCAAGTGTAAAAATTTTATTCGATATAAAATTACTGCCACATAAATTACTATCTTACTTAAATGCAAAGTATTCTGAAAATTTGTAATCAGTATCACAAGTAATTCTTGATTATAATTAAATACATTAATTATATTCTTACTCAAAAAAATTAAAGGAGTACACGGAAAGATATTTTCCGATATTTTCATTGGTGATTGACTTATATACTGTAAAGTGAAAGAATGGGATGAATTTTAAAACTGTGTTATATGGGCAGTTGGTGTGATTGTTGTCTGATTTCACCTAAAAATGAGCGATTCCACATCCACTATACAATTTTTTCACCGGTAAATTGACATAAGTTTTCAACTGGGAGAAATAAAATGAAGTAAATTTAAAATCGGCGATTCATCTTTGTAAAATCCATGGTGTCAGTCTAAAAGATTAGGGGAGATGCGTAATGCTATGCCCAGATACTTTTCAGGCAAATATGCCTTCTTTGGGAAAATAAGTATATAAGAACACAAGGTTGCTGAAGTCCTAATACTTAAGGGAACTTCTGGATTCCAGGCAACACAATATTTAAAAGACTGCTTCAGCGAATTAAAATAAAATAAAACACAAAGAATAATCAAGAGTAGATAATAAAATAACCGGTCATTGCTTCAGGGGTAGCCTAAAATTGAGTAAGACGTAGCAAAATAATATGGATTTAAAAAGTTCAGAAAAGTAATAGAAATATTTTTATCAGTATGAACGGTAAACTAAAATTTCAAGGCGGACGGAAATAGCAGAATATGTTTTGAATAATATATTATTTAAAGAAACGACATAAGTTTTTTCAATTTGCTCAAAGAAAAAGATTTACTATGTAAAAGAGATTATTCTAAAACGTATGTATGTAAATTAGTTTTATTTTAAAATTTAAACTACCTCAACCTTCTATTTATAAAACTTTTCAATTCCAAAGTAAACCATAGTAGTATTGGCTCTTCGTGAACGGAAGGTAGTTCAGGCACATTCTTTTCGAATTAACTAAATACAATAGGAGACAAATGTGGGGCAGCTTTTACCATGGACCTTTTCTTTGTATACATGCCACGGCAGATTAAATATTTTTTGCGTGCGACTTGATGGTTGCAAACAATGCCATACCATGGTTATCAACCATTTCACAATTTCATAAGAAATCTCGATAGCAAGATTTCAAGCGTCTTCTGGTAAAGTGGACCAGTTGATCACATATTAATGTATGATTGGGACGAGCACAGCAATCTCATCAAAAAATGCTTTCTTCGGTGCTTTGAATGAATGGTACACAATCTCATTGCCAAAGGTAAATTAAAATTAGACGGATTAATAATTGATTTTATGTACCTCTTCGTACGTACGTACGTATGTAACTAGTAATAATATAATGATAATAATTATAGTGCAAATAAAGCGATAAAAAAATATAGTCAGAAATTATAGTATTAATGAGTTTACAGCAAACAGAACATCCCGACCAATTCTGTTCTATCCCTTTCTTTTGGAAATTTACTCGTTGTCTAGCTAGATCTCTGAGTGTAAAATATGAGATTTGAGATAGGTCTCACCCAAATTATATTCAAAATTCCTTCTCCTTCTTTATTAATTAAATCTGCTTATTTAATACCCTGACAATAAGTAATAATATCTTAAATATATTTAAACTGCACATACTTCAATCTTTACAGTACCAAAATCTTTATGAATACCTTCATGTCGAATGTACTATGTCGAATCCATTATTAGGCTAAGCATTTTTGGCTGTAGTCTGTGTAATAAGTCAATGTTAATTATCAAATTGACTTCAAGACCCTATTATACAAAATAACTCTCTTGTCAAAGCTAACTTAAATATTTAAGACCCAGTTTTAATCTGATGCTTCTGTCTTCATGACATGTTATTTTGCTTGATATATACTCTCTCTTCGCAAATCTTCTGTACAAATGGATGGAGAAATAAATAATTGGACATTTTTGGTGCCAGTGAGAATGTAACATACTTTTTGTCATTTACTTTACTTTATACATTAAGTGCTCCTCTATTATTATTGATCCTCCGATGGGGTATTCATTCCCTAAAAAATAGAAGGCAATACCTTTCTACTCTTTGGAATATCTAATGTGTGTTTGACGTACAAAATTGTATCTAGCATACTGCCATTACCGGGAGTAAATATAAAGAGATATTAAAATAGTTCCTTTAAAAGTAAATTGCCTGTTTAAACAAGACTCCAAAGTTCGACAGATAAAATTGTTGTAATTTGCACAGCGCATTTGTGAAGAGATTTGCATAGAAAACTTTACCTTATCGCCTACATGCTTAAATTTTTAATATTGTATTCTTCCCAATTTTCAAGCGCCTTTTTATATATACTAACAACACGCCTTAATTAAAGCTGACAGTAAGAAAAGTTTACTTGCCATGTTTATCTGGGTTTCCTTTTTCAACGACAAGCTTCTCAGTTTCATCATTCTTGATGATTCTAAGACAAAGTTGCTTATAGCATTAGTTTGACGACTAATACATCTTCATTCGTGAGCACATCACTAAATTCAGTTTTGATTTCGCCAATACCTCTTTCTGAATTTTCTCTGTAAATAATAGCAACCTATGGCTAAACGATAAAGGATTCGAACTACTTTATTAGTATAGGATAATTATCGAAGATAGTTCAGTACATGCATTATATGTGGTAAGCGTCATTATGGCTAATAGTATAATTCCCTTTTTCCTTTTTTCCAGTTTCCTTTTTTACTATGCATATGTTCAGTATTGTTTACTCAACTTGCAACACGTGTTCTCCTTTCGCATGCAGTGCGCTCTTTTTCATACTCTGCAACACAGAATATAATATCTTTGATCACCTAACTCTTGCCTGTAACACCTAATACTAATCGAGACTTCTCTCCGTTCCTCTATACGTGCAAACGCTAACTTAGGCAAAAATTTTAAAATTTTGCTAATATTTGGTACACAGATGGCAAGCTCGTAGCATTGCCACACCCACATACTGCCGTTAATCAAAAAAATATAAAGTGTTATAACTAAGTGAGAAATCTAGCTACGAGAATTAAATCGATACAGGCGATCACAGTGAGGAAGGTCACTTGTGCTTGCCAAATGACAGTGAGAAAGTAGGCATGGCTCCGCCTGCTAATAGGTTGTCGTACCTCAACCCAGACCAGAAACATTGTACACAGTACGCGACATATCGTCGCGAGTACATTTTTATGACGCGATTCGCACGTGGGCGAAATCGGACTACAAGCTTATATCTCAAATTTATTTCTATTAAAATTTTTAACAATAAAACTTTGCAAAAATACTGTCTTGAAAATTTAGCAACTCTTATGTAAAAATGAACGAAATAAGGCTACAACTTTTAAAGCCTCCAGATATCGAATATAAGCATCTCAATGACTACGGGCTTTATATAAACATCAGTCAATCTATGAGATATCTATGGAATCACGGCGGTAAATTTTAATGTTAATAATATAGTCCTAGTGCTTTATACCGTGTATATCCATCAATATGAGAGACAACTTAGAAAATTTTTGTGAAGGCGTAATCTTGGGTATACTACTGATTGGTACCTAAAATTAATAAAATCGGTCCGTGAATTATTCCAGCCCCCTATCCATTATAATATATATATAATATCTATTATATCATATTTCCTTATTCTAGTTCACTTTATGTACGATGTGTGAGTTATCTTTCTACAATTTTGTGGACACTTGTTCTCAAGCATAATTTACTGTAACGTCCAAAGCAAATGCAATGAGTTCAGATCTTGCCCCATTTCCCAATGTAACCAGTAAAGCGATTTCTTCATGATATTGTATGAATGGTATAACAGTTTAATCAAATGACATATTTTTTTGACCTCAATGTTAACTAAAACTGAAACCGATCCAGAATTTTTTCTAGTCTCCATGACCTAAATATTATGATTTCCACCTCTCTGGTTTTGTTTTCCCTAATATATAATTTATATATTATTCCTAATATAGCTTAGTTCCATTAGTTGAGTTTATATCACGTATTTCGGTATTAGCGCTAGATATCGGAATAAATTTGAGAGAGAATATTTCGATTAGATATCTGGCAGCAAAAATTACTACATTGGTATATCCTGAGTACTAGTGGGACTAATTTACTGATATCAGTTAATTATTTTGATTTTAATACAAATATGTATATGGATATATAGGTATTTACACTAATGACATTATGTTACCTATGTTTTGTATTAATAAGATACCAAATATGATCATATGCAAAATTTGTTTCAATATAAAGTTTTGCCTGCTTGAAAAACCTGCAAATATTTCCCCACTTTTGATCCCTTACAAAATGTGAGATATAAAATCTTCAGTTACATCCAAACTTAGCTCTTCCATGCCATAAAACACTATGACTATATCAACCAAACTAGCTCAGAACACTCCTAAACTCCGCTTAGAAAATGGACAGTGGGAGTGGTACCACCCACTTTTCGGTGAAATCCAATACCTCAGGAACGAGTTAACCAATTTCAAGCAAGTTTGGTGCATAGCATTGCCCTGATATCTTTATTACAGTGTGAAAATAGACGAAACCGGTTGATAATCCTGCCCACCTCACACATAACACAATTTTAAATTCAATCTTTACAATATGTAACTCAAACATTAATTAACATATCGAAATGAAAATAGTGCACTAAATGTACGCCAAAAAATGTTCCAGCCCAAAAATGGTGGAAATCGGAACATTTTCTCCAAGCTCCAGATACCGAATATGTTTACCTCGGTGCCTATGGCTGACCTTTTACCGAAAATGTCTGTCACTCACTGAGATATATTAATGAAATTCAGAGAGCACCTTTCTCTGGTAAAAGTGCGCCGTAAAATCAAATCAAAACTTCTTATATAAAAATTCGCTTCCTACATAAAATATATCTAAACATTTTCGAACTTCCGGTTGACTTTATATGATATATGTATGTCGAAATGTATGATATTTTAGCAAAATTAAGTGAACGTATACTATTGGATGTGTTATAGTTTAGTTACAAAAAAGATAGCAGACTTTATGCCGATATGAGTAAATGTGTGGTTATCTTTATAAAATTGAGCGGAAACATATTTTCGAGTACACTTGTGTAATGCCAAAAGTTGCTGCAATCACTCCAAATCGCCAGCCTCAATACACCCAATATAATGATTTCCGACTTTAAAACTGACCTTAAACCCAATGTATTTTCGACTTTCCAGTTGACATAAACCATTTATGTTGGACCTACTTTATGCTTTCTTAAACATAGGATGGCTTAGAGCTGGATATGAATGAAATCGGTCTAGATTATGGTCTAAACCCCATATCCCTAATATATAGATTTCCGATCCTCTCGCTGACCTTTTCGTAATATACCCAATATATATTGTATTTAGTCTCTTTTTGGCAAGAAAGCACGGATTTTAGGTGCCATATGAATTGAAGCCAAGAGGTGTTGAGAGAGTATGTCAGAAATGCTGCTTGAGCGCCACAAAAAGAAGTAGTTTTCGCATCGGATTGCGACTGGTGTTGAAAAATGAATTCAATACGTCAACCTTAAATGCAAAAAATCATATGTAAAACCTTGTCAACCAGCCAACTCAGCGACAAAGCCGAATATCCATGACGCAAAGATAATGCTCTGTATTTGGTGGAATAAGAAGGGCGTGCTGTATAATGAGTTTCTAAAACTGGGTGAAACCATTACTTCGAAACATTACCAACAACAACTCATCAACTAGAACTCTATCTTTTCCAAATTGTCTTTTGCTTAAATTCAATTCGCTACCAGGCTCTAAGGCAACAAGTGTTTATTGTGTCGACGTATATAACAATTGTCATCAAAGTCACCTAATGGGAGGTCCAGGAAACGTGCGTTTTCTGTGGGATCCGACTATAGGAAATGGGGTGTTAAGTGAGTTGGTTTAATTAAGAGAGAGTGAGTTGGGGTGTTAAGAGGTGGTTAGACTCATACAGGAGGTTTTTGCATATGTGGTTGATTCTGGTTAAGTAAGAAGACCCCTTCTTATTAATGAAGGCTTTAAAATGCTCCATTATTTATGGTGTTCACTGATTGTCGGGAGTTAATTGCGTACGTGGCCTGGTCGGTAAGATGTTCCATGTAGTCGACGTGATGCAGGAATGTTCTCTGGATGCTGCTAGAAGACAAGCAGATAATTGCAAAAAGATTTTTGCGAAAACATCCCAACTGAAATTGCCTGGAGAGGAGGTCGAAGTCTTCCTTGATTGGAAGCATACGGGCTTCGCTGGGGAGGGGTTCAATGGGAGACATCAAGAGAGATCCGGTTATAGTACGAAATACAGTGTTCTGGAGGGAGTGTAGACTGCTCAATGTCTTCTTCTAACAAGAGTGTCGAAAGCTTTTTACTGGTCTGATGCTATTGGGACAATCCTCTTACAGAGTGGTTTTTAATTTTCATAATACCCCGATTTATCTGGACGTTTGTGACACTAAGTGCTGTGGTGGTGTTGTGCACTTTACGGAAGCCGTGTTGGTGTGTGCTATGTTCAGATGGTGTGTGAAAGTAGGCAGTGGCAAAGCTTCGAGTGTCTCTTCTACTGGGGAAAGGAGAATTATAGGGCGTTAAGTCTCCTCTAGGTTGACCGGTTTACCGGGTTTCAGTACTCGGGCAATTTTTGAAAGCCTTGGTGAGATATTTTGTTCCCGTCGGGCCTAGGTGTTTTAGCATCAACATGCCTATGCCATCTAGGTCGATGGGTTTGGAATAATTTGTCTTATTGATGACATCTTAAACCTTCTCGTCGGTGAAAGTAAGTGGTGCAAGGGGTAAAGTGTTTGTACCATGTGTGAAACCGCCATAGGTCGGAACATCACATCAGTCAAGTGCGACTCATGCACTGTGTTCCGAACTGCGTACCACTCGTGAGTGAAGTGTGTTCATAGGTTGCCCCTTATTGTCTGAGTCTGCCGTAGGGGTCTCCAGCAAGTTGCAACGTATGACACACTCCACTGACGGGAACAGACTGTGTGAGGGAACAGAAGTTGTCTTATGGTTTTACAATTCGAAGGTTGGAGTGGTTGATTATACTGAGAGTAATGCAGCCGAGTGAACGCCTGAGGACCGTTGAAGTCTTTTGTTGGATACTCAATTGGAGTGGTGGCACATTGAGCGAGGACTGAGGCCGAGGAGACTGAGAGGCTGGCGTCGCAAAATGCATACAGCTCCAAGCAAGCATATGGTAAGCCCACATATCGACGAAAAGTCATATTTCTTACGCTAATAAATTCCTCATAAAGTTGAAGCCACGCTGTTTGGTAGGCCATTTGTGGACTTTTGTCCCAATCGATCTTATCTGTTCAATAACGCTGCAGAAATGTTTTGGATCACAAAGTTGAGCTATAAATGCAAGTTATTGCGTGGCGCGAATAGTCGAAAAGCGCACAGATGCATGTGTGACGGATGTGTCATACGTAAACGCATCAAGTTTGAATATTTGTACGTCATGTTTCGGATCGCTTCTCTGCAGTGCGCACTGCAAATAATTATTAATTCCGGTGACTCGGATGCACCGATATATTTTAAAAATATCTCCTGTTAGGGCGGCTGGATTTGAATGAAAACGAATAAGAGTGTCCTCTAATTTTTTCTTGTATAATTGTACCCGTTATCCAATGCCTTGTTGATTGAATATCCAGTTGTGGCTGATGCTGATATGTCGAATTTGGCCTTCAGTTTGGTTGTCATAAACTCTCTTTCCATCCTTTCGTAAACGATACTTATTGTAACTTAACTTCATTATTACGTTCAAGACGCCTTTTGAGAGTAAGAAATTATCGTAAGGTTTCCTGCTAAGAATCACATAGAAGGCAAGTAGGTTTACTCTGAAATAAGCTTCGCAATCGATTCCTCCTCTTGCTGTTCTTCTAATGTCCACAACGCTACTGTCAATTTCCCAGAATGAAACATATGCATCGCTGGCAGAATGCTGATTTGAGTCACACTCAAGCCGAGTGGATGTTGCAGTTGTATACGCTGATAGCCTTGACGATGTACTTTGACCCTCCCGATACGTTCCGTCCAAAACAGGGTTTTTATAGACTATAACAATTGTTCAACGAACTTGACCAATGCAAAATAAATTAAAACAAGTGAGAAAAGGCTATGTTCAGGGGTCACCAAACCTTTTATACTTTCGCAATTTTCAACGATCAAAGATTAAAGCCTAAGAAAAAATTTCCGAAAGAATTCCAAGTCATCGTTCGACGAAATCGCGATTGGATTATAATCATATTTGGTTTCTTATTTACTTATATTGCAGGTCATTAGTTAATTACTACATTTATTCCTGGTTCGAAATATGTGTAATATAAAATCAACCAAAGTGACTAAATTTGATACATTGGGTATATGAGCAAAAGTCAACCAAAGAAATGGAAACGGTTACAATAGGTCTGATGCGCTTAGACCACAGTTCACTTAGTTTCAATAAATTCTGAATAGCAGATCCAAAATTACACATTCACTTAATTTTGCTAAGATATCATACCTATTGACCGATATATACTGGTATATATATACAAAGTCAACTGGAAGATTGAAATTCTGATATTAGTTATATGGTTTCTGGGGATATTATTGGTCCAATTTTATTCATTTTTGGCATCACGACATTATCACCAGGAAAAGATGCTGCCTGACTTTTACTAAGATAACTCACTGGTACAAATAATATAAAGTCAACCGGAAGTTTAAAAATCCTTATATTATGTATATCGGAGCTACGAAACGTATTTACTCAATTTTACCCACTTTTCTTACAAAGGCACAACATCAGCAAAATTTACTCTGAATTTCAATAATATATATCACGGATTGCCTTATATTTTCGGTAAAAGATCAGCTCTAGACATGTTCGGTATCTGGGGACTTCAAAAGTTATATTCCGATTTCAAAAATTTTTGGACGACATATACATTTGGATGACATATCCTAAAGGCATTGTGCGTGCAAAACTTTTCTCCGATATCTTGATTGGTAATTGATTTCCATACTGTAAAGTGAAAGATTCATTTGGAATTTAAAATTGTGATATATGGGTAGTAGGCACGGTTTTAGTCCGATTTTGTCTGTCGAAACACTGTAACATAAAAATGTCAGGGTAATATAATGGACCAAATTTAGTGCAATTGGTTAAGTCGTTCCGGAGGTATGGGATTTAACCGATAAGTAGGCGATACCACACCCATTTCAAAATTTTTATACGGATTCCTTTGAAGCCCTTATGTAGCATCCTCACAGTAAAATATAATACTTTTTGCTTATTTACTAAATGAGTTGTCACACTTTTAGTAGTTTTCACTGTAACCGTTGTATAGGGAGTGAGCATGGATGTTATCCGGTTTCACTTAGTTTCACGCTGTTTCTGGAGGTTCTAAAAATACTTGCTCTCAGCACGTTTGGTGGATATAGCATTACTGTTTTGGGATGCATGCACATTAAACCAATTAGTGCGGGATTCCTTGTACAAAATTCCAGCATTATAATTTAATTGGGAACGTAGTTATGGCCTTTTATAAGTTTTCGTTTAACAAACATTTTATTTTATTCAAATATTTTATTTTTATTTATTATTTTATTTTATTTTACATTATTTAACATATAACGCGCAGTTATCTGTTTCCGTGCATCTGCAATATCAACATCTTCAGAGTGCCTAGGTGCATGTGTACCAAGTTTTATCAAGATTTCTTAAATTTTACTCCAGTTAACTTTTGCAAAGGCAGACGAACGAACAGTCCCCAAAAATCAACTCGCCTCGTCATCCTGATCATTTATATATATATATAACTCTATATCTATCTCGGTTAGTTTTAGCTGTTAAAACTGTGTTAGGTGAACAAAAATATTATACTCTGTACCAACATGTTGTTAGAGTATGCAATAACCTATAACAAGCTCCGCAGGTTCACCGGAACATCTCAATTACTGACTTTAAATGGGTGATGTGGCTGATGATCGGTGATTGTTGGAATTACAGACTATTTAAGGTTTGCGTTGAAGTTGTTATAAGCAGACTGAAATTCCTGAAATTCTTGTTGTGAAACTGAATTAAAGATAGTGCGAGTTGGTATAAGCGATCCAATTGCGAACGAAGATAGTAGCAGTTGCAGTTAACACTCATTCAGTTTAATGAGAGTGTGGCTGAGGTGGGGGTGCGCAATTTTTTGATGTCTTTGTAACAAAGACTGCCGCCTGTAAGGGACCAGCTGGGGTTTCTAATGTACCAGGTATTACTTAGTGAATTTTACAATGGCGACATGCAGAAGATTAGCATTACTGCACCTGCACTGCACCTCCTTTGTAAGAACGTAACCATGTCGATCAACAAGGGCAACTCGTCAGTCGGGACCATTTATTCTCACAATACATGAGTTTTGACATTTAATTTCTGTTCACAAATGTAATGTAGTAAACAATCGACTATTTATTCCAAGGTACCCAAAGAATGCTAGACTCGAGCATGCTATACTATTTTGTCCACCAGCGACCGTAGTTCTCCTGCTTTCTTGACAGTGCTCATCCTCTGCAATCCGAACTGCTTTTATATATGTGCCTAAAAAATCAAATAAAAAATTAAAAATAAGCGTAATAAAGTAAAAATAAAACATTCTACACTGTGCAATATGTTAGGAATATATAATAATACACGATCCTAATGACAAGAGAAACTGAAATATTGACACAAAAATTGGTTTAGAAAAGGTTAATATGCGATAAGGAACGTATTGAAAACGTTACACCAATAATGAATACAATACTTAAACAAGTAAGAAAGGGCTAAGTTCGGGTGTAACCGCACATTTTGTGCTCTCGCAATGTACAAAGATCAGAGGCGGAGATATGCTTTCATGAACTGGCATAACTTTATATTAAAAAATGTTGCGGGAGAATTCAAGACTCATTATCCGATGAAATTGTCAATGGATTGCAATCATATTTGGTATCTTATCAACTTATATTACAGGTCACAGACTCATGTACTTCCACTGCTATATTTTGCTTCGTGTCAGAGAAATTTATGTTAAAATCTACGAGTACCAAATTAACTCAAATAAGTTATATGCGATATAAACTAAACTAGTGCCTTAATAAATATATTAGATACATGAGGAAAAAGTCACCCAGAGCAGTAAACTATGGTATATCCGATATTACACGTTCACTTTATTTTGCTAAGATATCTTACATATTGGCCGAAATATATGGTATAAAGTCTACAGGAAAGTTGAAAATCCTTATATTAGGTACATGGGGGGTAGGGGAAGTATATACCCGATTTTCCCAATTTTTGTTACAAGAGCACATTATTATCATGGAAAGATAATCCTCCAATTTCATTACGATATTTTACAGATTTACCGAAATATATGGTATAAAGCCTACATGAAGGATGAAAATTCGTATGTTAGGTATATGAGGGCTGGGGGTAGAATTTACTCAATTTTCACCATGTTTGATAGAAAAGTACACCATTACCATGGAAAGACAATCCTCCAATTTCATTACAATATCTTAGAGATTTCCCGATATTTTCGATAAAAAGTCAGATGGAGGCACCATATTGGGTATCTGGTGGCTTGAAAAGTTATAATCCGATTTCGTCTATTTCTGTGCATAAGGCGACGTTTCCTGAAAGCACTATTTGTACAAAGTTTGATTTTCATATCATAATTCTTGCTCGATTTATCTCCTTTAAAGTGAAAGGATTAGATGAAACTTAAAATTGTGTTATATGAGAAATAGGTGTGGTTTTTATCCGATTTCGTCCATTTTCACAGCGTGACATACGAAAGTAAATTTAATGTCATATACGAAATTTTGTTGAAATCGGTTACGGCATTCTTCAGGTATGGGATTTCTCCCAAAAGTGGGTGGTGCCAGACCCATCATCAAAATTTTTCACGGTTTCCTTTGCAACCCTTCAGTATTATATTTGTTGCAAGATTTAATGTTTCTGACGTGTTCCTTCAGCAAGTTTTCGCACTTTTAGTAGTTTTCAACATAAGTTTTCTATGGGAGGTGGTCGTGGTTATTATCAGATTTCACTCACCTTCTCAACCGGAATTTTTTCAATCGTCTTGCGGCGACAAAGAACACGTGTGCCAAGTTTCATCAAAATATCTTAATTTATACTTAAGTTATCGCTTCCACGGACGGACGGATGGACGGACTCAACAAAACTAATATACTCTGTAGCAGCATGTTGTGAGAGTATAAAAGTGCTTCCTATATTTTCGGTAAAAAGTCTATATTGACACCACATATCCGGTGTTTGGCGACGTGAAAAGTTATAATTCAATTTCGATCATTTTTAAACTTGAGATGGCATACCCTAAAGGCACTCTTTGTGCGAAGTTTCGCTCCGATATGTTTAATGGTAATTGATTTATATACTCCAAAGAGAAAGAATAAAATATAATTTAAAATTGTGATATATGAGAAGTAAGCGTTGGTTAGATCTCGACTTCGCCAATTTCCACACTGTAACCAATGTGATATTAATGAGATATAGAATTTTACCTGAAACCAGCCACACACTGTGTCCAAATTTTAAGCCTTCGCAGCCATTAAGTACCATCGTGGATGTGAAATTCAACACATCTGCCAATTTTCTTCAGCGTGTTAACGCACTTTCAGTAGTTTTCATCAGAACCATTATATGGGGAGTAGGCGTAGCTTAAATCTGATTTTGCCCACTTTCACACTATTTTAGGTGGATAATCATCATCCCCTTCCTATTGTCATTCTCTGTACCAATTTAAGTTTTATATCTTAATTTACAGCTTAGTTACAACATTTTATTATAGAATATAAGTTTGCGTTGAACGGCATGTTATGGGCGTGGCTGTAGTCCGATTACGCCGATCTGCAATACCCACCTCCTCTGAAATATCTAAATTTTCACTCAAGTTATCGCTTGCGCGGACAGAAGCGCGGACAGACAGTCACTCTAAGTCATATATTTTTCTATGTATATATCGATTAGTTTTAGGTACAAACAACAAAGTTAGACGAACGAAACTTTTATAGTATGTTGCAACATGTTGCGTAAGTATTCAGCATTCATTATTCAACAAAAATGTAAATGGATTACAATCGTATTTGGAATGCCATTAACTTGGACTATAGGTTATATACTCACTTAGTTTCATTACTGTTGTTTGCTCATATCAGATATATTTATTTTGAAATCAATTAAACTAACACAATTGAGATATATGTGATATAATATAAATTCAATCAAAGGGTCGAAATTTATTATATTGGGATATGAAAAAAAAGTCAACCAGAGGAGTAAATCGTTATATTAGAGATATATTGCGTATATGAGGAAGAGTAAGTGAATGCACGGATACGGATAGATTAGGGGCATGAGGTTTAGACAAAGGTTTGACCGATCGCATTCATATTCAGCGCTAAACCACTTTATGCTTAAGAAAACATGCCCACCAAATTTATTTAAATACCACACGTATTGACCTAACTAAACGGTTTAACTTTAACTAGAAAGGCGGAAACCACATCGTAAAACACATCGCACTATGTCGGAGCCATGATGTAGATTTCTCTGCGCCACTCACAGAGTTGCCATTCGGTAAGAGGGAGACAATCGTCGTGAATGAGGACACAATCTCCAAGATTTTCCGTCTTTTCAGGAGTTTTCCATTGGTACTTCTTGTGGAGGGCCTTTAAATACTCCTCTTCCCATCGTTGGCTGAAATCATGACGCAGAAATTTTATTATTTCCCATCGATTTAATAAGGGTATCGACTCCACAGATGAGTCAGGTATGTCCAGAATAGAAAATGCCCTGAGGCTAGGGCTGTAAATCTATTGGAAGCTGTAAATCAGAGGGATCTTGCGAGACAGTACAATTGACAGACAGACAGTTGCGTACAGTAAGTGACCGTGACTTGAGAACGGCTTCAATTCGAGCTAGAAATGTACTAAATTCTCCATAGTTAAATTTGTAATTTCCAGCTACATTTTTTTAAAAGGATTTGAAGCTTTTTTACAGCTGATTCCTATAAACCACCCATATGAAGAGCGCTTGGAGAGATGAATTGTGAGATGCAACTGCTTTTGTCTTAAAACAGACAAAATGGCCACGTAGCCCTTCATTAAGGTGAGAGACCTTATCATTGATGCCTTTATATGAAAAGGCTCAGCAAAAAACAAAAGTGGGCTCTTTCTGTCAATCGGTTTCGATTCTCTTAGCAATGATATATTGTAGCTGAAATAACACCCTTGAGTAGATGTGATAATTTCTTGCTTGCTTTTTGAATATCTAGGTGTGTTATTGTATCGCATTGGAAGTGCGATTTAACTTTGGTTTTGAGTCGTTTATGAATTTGAACATATAGGTGACTACTCTGAGGGTTCGGGAGAACGATGAAAATAGCTCAAGGGTGCCGGTATCATCCAATATGGAAGGGAAAGCGCCGATTTTTCGACATTCTGGGGCAATGTTTTTTCGTCGAATGGCCAGGTATATGGCACATACCTACTGGGGTATCATCTACTAATATTGACGCCAAAGGAAACTGTTTTTAATTTTTAGTCACGTAGTGGACTAGTGGAAGATTTTTGGGAGACAATTCCCAGTAAATCTTGGTCGTTTTTATGTGCGCTTATCTGTCGGTAGATTTTTTCGCCGTACCCATTGAATACCTAATTGAATTCAGTCAGTTTAGTATGAGGAGCTTACTTTCTCTTTGTGCTCTAAATGGAGGTATAAGATTTAATCACATTTAGTTTTGAGCACTTTTTTTAAGTAGGGATTTTCCATACTTGAAAACTGATGCGTCCTCAACTTAGGTTGTTAATGTGGAAAATGTTTCTTTAATTTGTCCACTCAGTATCCAACAAAAAAAATGTTTGTGCTAAAAGTGTGTTTGAAATTTTTTCAACCAATTCAAGGATTATTTGTGGTATCAGGTCACTGCCTAATAGAATATCTATTTGAGAGGCTGTTTTGCAGATGGGATCTGTCGGCTTTAGCTTTGAAACCTTTTGCTAATGCTTGCTATTCATACGCTAGCTTGGGGAAATTATTGGGGTCCATTAAACCTTCTATTGAGGTCGTTCTGTGCAATTTTTGTTTTAATTATTTTTTTGTCTACCTTTCTGCGATTTCGTACTGAATATTGAGTAAATCTTTCATATGTAGCCAGGTGGGGCTCGTGATGAAAACTATTGCTCCCATAATAGTAACGATTTTTCTAGTAACGCTGCCGTGCATATATTTACCAGTATAGGGTCTCAGTTGTCTGTGGGAATATTTTGTGTCAATAGAGCCGGCAAACAATTGGAAACAGTGGATTGTAATTTCATAAATTCTTTACTCGTTTCTTTTTGAATTTTTGGCAAGTTCATTAGTATCGTTACTAGTTTATCGACAAATATACTTTCGTTTGCTTTTAGAGCTTCCCAAGCCAAATTGAAAGTGTCGTTATTAAGTGCGAACTGTTTATCTATGACAAGTGCTTGTCATTTAGTTTTGTATCGAAGGTGATACAATTCTTGTGCTTAAAATAACTTTGGATGGTTTATGTACTCGGCTGTAAAAATGTCCCGCAAGGACGGCCATTGTTCTTAACCTTCATGAAAAATTTCTGGGTGTTGACACCTTGACACCTGAACTTGCCTGTTGAATTTGTATTTGGTATTACTTGTATTGTATTGTATTAATAGTTTTACAGAATAAAAAGTAATTGAAACTGAAAACTCTTTTAGGTTATTTTCTAAACTATTTGTTTAATACGAGGGCGGGTCAATAAGTACGTGACTTTTGGAATAAAACGCAGATTTTTTGATAAATAAATTATTTTATTTTTCAATAGAGTCTCCCTTGAGCTCTATACACTTTGTCCAACGCTTCTCCAATTTTTTTATCCCTTCCAAAAAATATGTTTTGTCGAGGTCCTCAAAATAGGCCTTTGTTTGCGAGATGACTTCATCATTAGAGACAAATCTTTTTCCACCAAGCCATTTCTTCAGGTTTGGGAACAAAAAGTAGTCACTCGGAGCCAAATCTGGAGAATAGGGCGGATGAGGGAGCAATTCATAGCCCAATTCATGGATTTTTGCCATGGCAACTGCACATGTGTGCACCCTTGCATTGTCTTGGTGGAAAAGAACTTTTTTCTTGGCCAAATGAGGTCGGTTTTTCTTCAAATCGTCATTAAATCGGTCCAATAAGTTGGCATAATATTCTCCATTGATTGTTCTTCCCTTTTGAAGGTAGTCAATGTGGATTATCCCGTGTGCATCCCAAAAAACAGTCGCCATAACTTTATTGGCTGACAAACCCACCGTGGCCTTCTTTGGCGCCGATTCACCGTTAGAAACCCTCTGTTTTGACTGTTGTTTGGTCTCTGGTGTGTTGTGATGGATCCACGTTTCGTCCACGGTTACAAAACGGCGCAAAAACTCCTCCATATTGCGATTAAACAACGCCAAACCTTCCTGTGAAGTTGTTACACGATTGCGTTTGTGGTCGACTGTGAGCAAACGCGGCATCCATCTTGCGGAAAGCTTTCTCATGCCCAAGTGATCATTCAAAATTGAAACCACTGAGCCATGCGAGATCCCTACGGCTTCCACAATCTCTCGCACTTTCAATCTTCGGTCGGCCAACACCATATCGTGAAATTTTCGATTGTTTCGGGTGTAGAGACCTCAACTGGGCGTCCAGGACGTTCGGCATCTTCAGTGCTTGTACGGCCACAACGAAATTCAGTAAACCACTTTTTTACCAAAGATATCGATGGTGTAGGGTCCCCATAGTATTTATCAAGCTTAGCCTTGGTCTCGGTAATGGTTTTTTTTCGCAAAAAATAATGCTTAATAAGCACACGAAATTCACTTTTTTCCATTTTCTCCTCAAATTAGTGGGTAGTCTGATAAAGATAGCTGTCAAACACAAATTAACTGACGCAGCAAGTTCAAATTTTGACAGGAGTCAACTGACAGATGCCTGTTGACGGGAGTAGTGTTGTTTTTTCAGTAAAGAGGTCAGAAATTCAAAAAGTCACGGACTTATTGACCCGCCCTCGTAATATGCATAGCATGACGAGACGAATTGAATTCCGATTGACTGTCTGCCCGTCCGTCCGTCCGTGCAAGAGATAACTTCAGTAAAAATTGAGATATCTTGATGAAACTTATTACACGTGTTATCAGTTACCATAAGAAAGTTGGTATTGCAGATATTATTAATTGGAATATTCTTTCAATCGAAAATTCGAGCAACAATTTTTTTTTTCTGAGCATATTTGGTACAGAGATTCCTAGTAGGGCGGAGTATCTGTGGGTAAACATTTTTTTAAAAGTGGAATGACCCCGCCTCTTATATGTTTGTTATGCATATCTCAAAAACCACTAAAGCTATATCAATCAAACTAGCTCAGAACAAGTTTTTTAGCTTTTTCTCATGTAGCCGGAAAGTAAGCGATATCAGATAATAACCACGGCTATTTCTCATAAAAAGGTTATGTTGTAAATTACTAAAGGTGCGTAAAATCGCTGAATAAACACCTCAGAAACATTAAATCTAGCAGTGAATATCGTACGAAAAGGCTGTATAGGAATCAGTGTAAAATTTTAACAATGGAATTGCCACCGCCCAGTTTTCGGCGAAATCACATATCTCAAAAACGCTTCAACCAATTTCAGCCAAATTCTGTATTTGACATTATATTTGCATCCTCATGTTACTTTGTGAATTAGTGACTTTATACCAAAAATATCGGTAAATCTGTGAAATATCGTAAAGAAATTAGAGAATTCTTTTTCCAAGATAATAATGTTTGTATCAAAAATGGGGGAAATCTGGTAAATACTTCCCTTGCCCCCATGTACCTAATGTAAAGATTTTCAACCTCCCGCCAGACTTTATACCATATGTACTGACCGAAATATGAGTGATACCTGTGAAATTCCGAGAGCGTCTCTTTCTGATAACTATGCGTCCGTACGCCTAAAATAGATAAAATCGGGTAAACACTTCCTCTACCCCACATATACCTTAAATAAGGATTTCAAACTTTCGGTTGACTTTATACTGTATATATAGGTAGCAAACTTAAATGAACGTATAATATTGGATACACGTGTATAATAATTTAATGCATAAAACGTGAGTAATGGGCCAGCGAATTACTCCTGCTACCATATACTACATATAATAATTTTCGTTATACGTTTGATTTGATGATTTTCGTTATTCTAGCAATAGATTCTTTTTCATGCGCAATATTGGTCTGTGTTGGAATTATATTTATAAAGTTCTATGGAAACATATTATCTAGTGTAGCTGGGTAATGCGAAAAACTAATGTATTCAATCCAGACCTTCTCCTACCCCAAATATACCAGCTATAGTGATCTGCGATTTTCCATCTGGCTTTAAACCATTTATGTGTAATATGTGTAATATTTTAATGAAATAAGGTGGATATGTTTTCCTAAACAGAATGTGGCTTATAGCTAAATATTAACGAAATCGGTATAAACCGTGGGCTAAGCCCTTTATTCCGAATTAATGATTTCTGTTTCCCTGGTTGACTTTGGTTTAGTTTATATCGCATATTTCTCATTTGAAATATATTTGAAAATATTTTTGTTGGCGTCTCTGCGCTGTACTTTTGCTATATATATTTTGTATATATGGATATGTACACCAAATTAATTTTTTTCTTGTGTCGTTGCACTACACTAGATTTATGTTTGTATTTTAATTACAGCACCTTTTTTTTGATTGTTTAAATTCCAATAATACTCTTCTTTAAGGCTCGACGGACCGTAAATATTTGTATAGACCATTAATTAGGAGAGCACTGCCCACTGTTTTTAAATGTTCGTATAGTAATCAAACTAGCACAAATGGATGGAAATAATGATGCCGCGTAACGACGTGTAGATCGTTGTCGATTCAAAAAGATGAATATAATGACTCCGCGATTCACGGTGTTAGATGTGGAATCGAATGAGTCCGGATAGAGTAGTAGATCCTTTTCGTTGATTGGGCGGTGGAGAGCGGTGTGGATCGGTGTGGTATCCTTATGCGTGGTATCATGGTATGTGGTGCATTTGTGTTTGGGGAGTATTGTGTTAATATGGTGATGGTGAACGTTGAAAGGGGGAGATTTATGCACATTTAGCCGAGGGTCTAGGGGAAGCATTGACCCGAATTTACCCTTCTTATCAAAAAATTTCATTAATATATGTCACAGATTAACCGGTGTTTTCGATTAAATTCAGCCATTCTAGGTCCACGTATTCCGTATCTGGGCCCATGATAAGTTATGTTCCGATTTCGACTATTTTTAAACATGAGATGACAAACCCTAAAAGCACTTTTTGTGCGGGTTTTGTTCCAATATCAATATCTTAACTGGTTCTTGATTTGTATACCGCGAAGTGAACAATTTGATGTGGTAGTCAATTAGTTCAATTTAGTTCAGTTAGTTCGATTTCTACCATTTTCACACTGCGACATAAAAAGGTAATGATAATATGATGCAACTGAATATGGCCGAAATTAGTGGAGGCGTTCCTGTGATATAGAATTTAACCTAAAACTGGGCGGTGCCACCACCATTGTTTAATTTTTACACCGCTTCCTATGCATCCAAATTTTAATGTATAATTTAGTGCTCCTGACATTTTTCTATAGTGAGTCAACGCACTTTTTGTAGTTTTCAACATAACGTTTATATGAGGTGATGCTTAATATCTGATCGTAATATCGTTTAATATCTGATGCCACCTATTTTCCCACTGTGTAAAGAGGTGTTAGAAATACTTGTTCTCAGCAAGTGTGGTTAATAGTGCCTTAGTTGTTTTTGAGATATGTGCATTAAACATATCGGGGCGGGCATGCCCACTTTCCAAAACTTTTTAACTACATTTTGCACCTCCTTACTGTGATTCACTGTACCAAGTTCCAGTTTTGTGTCGTAATTTTTGGCTTATTTATAGCACTTTATAAGTTTTTGCTTAACGGCAATTTGTGGACATTGGTGTTTCATTTAAGTACGAGTGTATTGTAAATTGGCAGAATCTAATTGAGTATTAAGTTTTGTTCTATAGGAAGTAAGCGTGTTTATTGTCCGGCTTCACATATTTTGAAAAGGTGCCAAGAAAGTGTTATGTACTAAATTTGCCACAATCATTGTTAATTTTTTTTACCGCTTCATAGGTACCCCTTCCCTGCTATCTTTTTATGAATAGTGCATTCGATGCTTTTTGTAGCTAGTTAACACGCTCTTGGTAGTTTTCGAAATAACCTTTGTATGAGGATGTGTATGGTTATCATCCGATTCTATTTTTCACGGAATGTTAAAATGCAAGAGAAACGTGTTTACAGCAAATTTGGTTAAACATGGCTTAAATTGTTTAATTTTTATATGTGTATAAGGATTTTCACCTAAAAGTGGGGGCAGCCACACCCATAAAATAATTTTAAACTATCTCTTATGTACAATTAATACATTATTCAGCACTCCTAATTTTATACTTCCGGTATAGATGCTTGTACAGTTAATGTATTGTATTCATCTTCACGTTGCATTATAAAATACTGAGAGAGCTCTTAAAAATTATAATATTAAGCCATATAGAGGGCAATGCTACCCCAGATCTCGAAAATTTTTAAATCGCAAATTGTCGTTCTTCTTGTATCCCTCAGTGCCAATATTTAGCATTGCAACTTAATTTGTTACTTAACCCTATATTGCGATCATCCACTCTCGGTAATGCAAAACATTATTTAAATTTAATAATCTCACTCAATTCTATTAAGAAATTTTACAAATAGACCGACGTTATTATATTGGGGATATGAATACCTGTGGAAGGTATAGATCGATTTCCACCGGTTTGAATAACACATACATATTTGTAATTCTAAAAACGAAAGTACCAAGTCTAAGACGGAAATGAGTTATGGAAAACTATCTCAATACGCATATGTAAAAAAATACTATTTTGCAACATCTTAAGAGAGCATAAAAATGTAGCATAAGTTAATTCAGCACTAAAAATTGGCAAAATCAGACAATAAAAACCAGTAAGGAAGGGCTAAGTTCGGGTGTAACCGAACATTTTGTACTCTCGCAATATGCCAGGTTTAAGTAGGGGAAACACTTTCAGGTACTGCCATGACTTTATATTAAAAAATATTGCGAAAGAATTCAACACTCATTATTCGAGGAAATCGTGAATGGATTCCAAATATATTTAGTACCTTATTAACTTATATTACAGGTCATAGAATCACGGAGTTTTATTACTAACTTTTTCGTTTGTCTGAGATATTTATGTTAAAATTTACCAAATTAACTAAACCGTATTATGTTTAAGAAAACATATCCACTTAACATCATTAAAATATAACGCGTATTGACCAACGTAAGCGGTTTAAAGTCAAATAGAAAGTTGGCAATTCTTACATCGAACATATTTGGGATAGAGAAAGATCTGGGCTGATCACATTACTATATACTAGGGTATATATATATATATATATATACTAGGGTAGTATATTAATATATACTATATTACTATATACTATATACTGTATACTAGGGAATATGTTTCCATGCAATTTTGTGAAGGTAACTCTGCCTGCCTGTAAAGTCTGCTTGAATAAAGAAAATTATTATATGTAGTACATGGGAGCTAGGGTTATTCGCAGACCGATTTCACATATTTTCGGCAGTAAACTATGGTATATCCGATATTACAGGTTCACTTTATTTTGCTAAAATATCTTACATATTGATATATTCCCTATAAAACCAACGGGATGTTTGAAATTCTTATATTAGGTATATGGGGGCTACGTGAAGTGTATACCCTATTTTTTGGCAAAAGAGCACATTTCTATCCTGGAAAGATAAGTCTCGAGTTTCATTACGATATTTTACAGATTTACCGAAATTTCTGGTATAAAGTCTAAGGAAAGGTTGAAAATCCTTCTATTAGGTAGGGGGTAGAAGAAGTATTTAGCCGATTTTCCCCCTTTTTTAGCAGAAGAACAGATTATTGTCAGAGAAAGATTATACTCGAATTTATTCTCGAATCATTACAATATCATATGCATTTACCGATATTTTCGAAATAAAGTCAGCTATAGGCACTGCGGCCCTTATATTGAGTATATGAGGACTTGAAATGTTATACTCCGATTTCGATAATTTTGACGCATGTGATGGCATATATTGAAAGTACCATTTGTACGAAGTTTCATTCACATATCTTAATTTCTGCTTTATTTATATACTGTGTGAAAGAATCAGATTACATTTTAAATTAAAAGTGGGCGTGGTTGTTATCCAATTTCACCCATTTTCAGAAAGTGGTATAAATGTGCAATATGCAAATACAATATCATGTACCAAATATGGTTGAGTTGTTCTCTATGGGATTTCACCTAAAAGTGGGCGGTGCCACACCCATTGTCGAAATTTTACAAGGAGTCTTTTGTAGCCCTTCTGTAAGAAGGGCCGTAAGATTCGTCCTAAGATTTAATGATTGTCACGCGTTTGTTTAGCGCCTTGTGCATTAACGAAAGTTCATTAACTTTTAGCAGTTTTCAGCATAACCTTTGTATGGGCGGTGGGCGTATTAATTATCCGATTTCACTTATTTTCCCAGTAGATGAGGGCATTCCAGAAAAACTTGTTTTGAGCAAGTTTGAATAATATAGCTTTAACGGATTCTGAGATATGTACATTAAACTTATTGGGGAGCAGGGCCACCCCCACTTTTACACAATTTTATACCCAGAGATACGTGCGGAAAATGGGACTCTCCATACAAAATAACACGCTTCTATCTTTATTTTTTGCTTAGTTATATCACTTTATAGGTTTTCGATTATTGGCATTTTATGGGAGCTGCAGATGTCAGATTGCGCCCATCTGCCATACCAATCTCCTGGTGACAAAGAACCCGTGTTCAAAGTTTCATTAAGACTTAATTTTTACTCAACTTATAGCTTGCACGGACGGCCGGATGGACAACCGTTAGATGAACAAAACTAATATACTCTGTTGCAACATGTTGCGAGAGTATAAAAACTTGCGATTTTTGGTCCCCTGCCATTTCTAAATTTAAATATTTGTATAATAACGCATTTTATGTGCAATTTGACATTCATTTGTCGTTTAAGCCTTTCTCAAAGGTAAAACTTGTGTAAAATCTGTAACACAAAACATGGTAATACCGAGGAAAGCAGTTAGCACTTTGATAAGGTATAAGGTATTCGCACGCTCTCCCTTATATCGAATTCAACTAGCTAACTTTGTTATTGTAGATAAAATTTTTTACAAGAGAGTAAGGTCCAAACATTACGAACAGAGAAATGGCGAATGCCTGACGGCAATTGTTTAGGCCTCTGTTCTATTCGACAACCGTTAGAGAGTATCGAATGGAAGAAACCATACCAACTGTGCAAACATGTTGGCAGAACTAGGGATGCAACCTTTCGTTAACTTTTCTTTTAACATAAAAGCATTTGCGTTTAGTTTGGGAAAAATTAGTCTTTGGGAAAATATTCTTCTTTCACGTTAAATCACAATTTATTAACACCGTCCATGCCTTATGCCTTCTATAAAAATATTAAACTTCAATTTAAAGCTTAAGTTTTTAAATTCAATAAATAAATAATTTTTGACGGTTGTTTCATTTTGAATAATAGAACTTGTCTAAAATCGTAAAAATAAATTTGGTATTTCTACAAGCTCTGGCGATTAGCAAATCGGGAAAACTATACCAGTTGTTCAAATGTACTGGCAGTACTTGCGATGCAACCGATTACATCCTTTGACGCATGCGCAATTCTGTTGCGCCTTTTTCTATGGTGAAGGATTGCTTCTTTCCAGGACAAGTAATATTTTAGCACCCTCTTGGTCTCGAGCAGCGTCCATGCTAAATGTTTTCTACAAGCAACTGTATATTATCCGAAGTCTTAAGTTTTCAAAATTGGTCCAAAAATGTTCTTCCATTTTCATTTCTGACCTTAATTTGTTTTTAAGCCGAGCACAATATTAAAAAAAATTTTAATCTGTATTCATAAGAAAATACACTAGCAAAACACCAAAACCTGCAAACAATGAAATTAAAATTTCATATTTTATATTTACTTATTTGATTACATCTTAATCCAATTTCAGTATTTGGCCCCCGATATACTTCTTCCTTGGTTTTTGCATAATGGATATTTATTGGCATTCTTTCCTGTTAAAATGGAACGATAGCGTAAAAACATCTTACTTGTTAACCTCTGAAAACTTTTCCTCAGTTATAACACTATTACTCATAGTAGCAATATATTGGCTCTTCCTGGTACCTTGTAATTGGAAAAAGGTATGCCTACATTTATATAAAATTTCTGTTTTAACGTTCTTGCATATCGAATTTAGTTATGTCTTGTGAAGGCAGCAACGAAATTTACTAAGGATAAACTCCATAAAGTAACTGTAGTACTTGCATGTTCTTACAAAGCGTAGTTAAACCCCATAAAATAATCGTATCAACACATAGTTTCACTATAAATCAGTGGCCAATAAACGAGAGGAATTGCGACTGTGTGAGTGAGCACGAAAGAAAATACACCCAGTGAAAAATATGTAACCTTAAAATTTTGGAATTTTTTTCATTCTCTCGTGAATCAAGCATTTCCGTACTTCTTTATTCATCTTATATATTTTACGATTAAAAGGAATATATTGGGCCCTAAAAGCCTTAATTTTATTGCCTTTAAATTACCTAAAACAAAAAATGTAATTCATAACACTAAAAGGCATTTATAATAATGAATAATATCGCGCGGGGCACATTTGGCTTAGCGGCCTGGTTATGCGCGATGTTATTTCGTCCCTGTATCGACAATGACTAAACGATAGAGTTAGAGATATATGGAGAGATAGAGATAGATAGAACCATAGTATGTATGATGTAAGCTAGCACTACTATAGTGTTATGAAATGCCGACCACTGGTATAAATACTCAATATTTTAAGTCAAGGCAAGCATTACATTTAAAGTTTTAGGTAATTTAAATGCAATAAAACTAAGGTTTACGGTTCCAAAATATTTCTCTTAATCGTAAAATATATAAAATGAAATTAGAAGTGCGAAAATGCTTATTTTACGAGAGAATGAAAAAGATTTCAAAAATGTAAGGTTACATAGTTCTTACTGGGTGTCTTTACTTTCGTGCTCAATTACACAGTCGCAGTTTCTCTCGTGCCGACCACTGATATATAAACCCAACCAAAGCAACGACATTTATTTAATTGGGTATATAAAGAAAAAGTCAACCAGAAGGCCGGAAATAATTAGATAAAATTCATATCGCAAGAAAATATCAAACATAATGACTTATATAAATGGTATAAAGTCAACTGGAATGTCGAAAATCACTCTATTGGGAGTATCTCACTAGAACAACGAAAATCACAGTACGAAGTATATTGGGGCTGGGGTAATAATCGGACCGACTTCACCCACATTCCGCACCAAACTATAGTATTCTATTATGATATTATATAGTATTTATTTGATGGTATATACGGTATAAAGTCAACCAGAAGTTTGTAATTGCTTATAATGAGTATATCGGGGCTAGTACTAAATCGATTTTATCCTTTTTTATAAAGGATTTTATATTTGCTATAAAGGATCTGAAATTAGGGGTTTTGAAAAGTTATGGTCCGATTCTCCATAGAGGAGAGAAACTACACCCGCAAGGCACTATTTGTGCAAAATTGTATGCTAATATTTTCAGTGGTGCTTGATTTTTGTATTGAAACGCTACAGAATTCAATGGTATTTAAAATTGTGTTATATGGGAAGTAAACGTGGTTGTAATTAAATTTCGACCATTTTCAAACTTTAACATACGGATACAAGATAATATTATATACATATTTTGGTTCACATTGGTCGAGTAATTGCTACGATACGGAATTTCTTTTAGTGGTTTTAGACATAACCTTTGTATGGCGTGGGTGAAATAATTATCCGATTTCGTTAATTTTCATTCAAAATATTATGAAATGCATAGAGAAATGTTTGTAGCAAACTTGGTTGATTTAGCTTTAGTTGTTTATGAGATATATATATATAAAACCTATCAGGAACAGAACCACGTCCGCTTTCCAAAAATTTTTAAATCAAAGATGTCGTTCCTCATTGGCCAATGCACCAAATTTCGGTTCTGTGGCTTAATCATAAGTTTTTACAGTTTTTCGCAATATATCATTTCGAAAGTGTGCAACTGCATTGCCAAGGAATGTGTGGCTATTTACGATTTCTTTAGCTATCTCAATTAGTTTTAGGTGTTACAAACAACCGATAGGCCAACAAAGCTAGTATACTCTGTGGCAACACGTTGCGAGAATATTATAATTACAGTTTCCTTTACGACTTCTGCGGAATGAATATGTATTGGTACATATTCCGTTTCCTTTTGAATTGGTACCACTTATAGTCTGGCTAAAATAATCAATAAAATACTCTACAAGTGTGCAGAAACTAATTACTAAGGCAGTTAATATGTATAAGCAAATAATAAGGAGTTTTATTATTGTTAGAATTCTACATATTTGTTTCTATTGAGATGTCTTCGTCTTTGCTCAAAGGCGAATTAGCCTCTCTTTCTAAGGCTGCATTTCTTATATGTGCATGTGGTTTTGTCTAATGTAATTCAATGTTTATTTTTTAATTTTCAAATAGCCTTTAACAAAAATTCTATTAAAACAGGTCATGCCTTTAACCGTTTTCTGATTTCGGAAATTGGAAAGGCTAAAATATCTTGTACCCCTTTTGGATTTGGATGTATGCCTTCTTTAGTGAGTACAGTATTAAAAAATGGGTATTTATATATAATATAAATGAGCACTTATCTGCTAAAATATTAAAACTTTCTTTTTCAAATTTTCCAAATATCATCTCTAAAACATTTTCAAATTCTTAAAAAGTTATTGAGAATATCAATATATCGTCTAGATATACCATATATATTTTATTTATGTAGTTTCTTAAAACGTCTCTTAGAAAGCTACCTGAGACTAATAAATGACTCAAACGGCAAACACACGATCTATTGCACTCTTTTGCTCTCTTGATTTACCTATTCTCTTTATCACCATCATATGGTGAACTACATTTGCTCCTATTTTTCCTGTTTCCTTCTTTATATGCGGGGGAACACCTGTAAATTTTAGATTTTATTAGTAAGACCGTTATAATCCCAATATCGTGTGCAAATGTATTTGTGTTGGTTAATTGATCACTTCTTTGTAATCATATATAATCTTTAATCTTTAATTTTCAATATTTTCATACTCTCGCAATATGTTGCAACTAAGTATAATAATTTTGTTCACCTAACGGTTGTTTTTAACACCTAAATTAATCGAAATAGATATAGAGGTATAAAAATATAAATAATCAGGATGACGAGCCGAGTTGAATTCCGGTGACTATATGTCCGTCCGTCCGTGCAAGCGGTAACTTGAGGAAAAAATAAGACATCTTAATGAAAATTGGTATACACATTCCTTGGCATTATCGCAGATAGAAGGGATAGACCCTTTGGCACGCCCACAAATTGGCGTTAATTAAAAGCTTATGAAATGCTATGACTAAGCAACAAATTAAGATACAAACCTGAATCTTGGAAAGTTTGTATGGCTCCGCCACCTAATAGGTTCAATATGCATATGTCGGCATTTCTAAAGCTGTATCAACCAAGCGTGCTCAGGACAAGTTTCTCTAGCTCCTCCTCATACACAGGGAAAATGAGTAAAATCGGATATTAACCACGTCCACCTCCCATACAAAAGATATGTTGTAAACTACAATACTAAAAGTGAATTAACTCGCTACAGAAACAAATCAGAAACGTCGGATGTAGGAACCCGAATAAAAATTGAACAATGGGTGTGGCATCGCCAACTTTTGGGTTTCTTCTCGGCTTATCTCAGGAAAGACTAACTAATATATAATATTAATTAATAACAATAAACTAAAACTAAGATTAATTTCAACCATGTTCTTCTTATAGCAATATTTTGATATTTTCATGTTATATACCTTTTCAAGCCCTGAGATACCGAATATGTAGACTTCAGTGCCTACATCTGACTTTTTAAATATTAAAGAAATTCAGATATCATCTTTCTCTGATAACAGTACTCCCTACTGTCAAAAATGGGTTAAACCGGGTAAATACTTCGCTTAGCTTCCATACACCTTATATAAAAAATTTTGGCTTTCCGGTAAACTTTATAGGATATATATCGGCCAATCTGCAAAATATATCAAGGAAATGTAGATAACTTCTTTTCCTGGTAGTAATGTGTCCTGATTCCAAAAATGTATAAGATAGGGCCATTATTTCCCTGATGACTTTATATTGTGTATATCGGTCAATATGTAAGATATCTTAGTAAAATGAAATGAACGTAGAATGCTGAATACACCATAGATCGGTGTCAAAATTAGTCAAATCGATCAACAAATTGCCACAGACCCAATATGCTTTTGTACATAAAATTATTATCGTTATACCAGTGGACTCTAAGGCGAATATGTCGGTCAAATCGCGGAAATATGTTCTCAAGCATACTTTAGTTTAATGCCAAAAGTAAATACTACTCTCTTAGACCTTCCCTTATCCCCAATATAGCCAATATAGTGATTTTTGACTTTTCAGCTGACCTTAAATCATTCATATAAGTCAGTATGTGTGATATTTTAAACGAATCAAGTATTTTCTTAATCAAAATATGGTTTAGCGCTGAATATGAATGAAATCGGTCTAGCCCTCGGTCCAAACCCTACACTTCTAATATAATATAACAATTTGCGTCCCTCTGGTTGATTTTTTCTTCATATGCACAATATTTTATTGAACACGAATGCCAGAACAAGACGGAATCAACGATAAGTTAAGTCTTGGACGACTTCTGCACCGTTCCGTTCTGCATGGAGCAGTAGATTTGCGGAGGCCGCATTTGCATGTTAGAAGTTTATATGAAGGAACCTGATCCTCCAGGCTCTTCTCCGCGCTCGTCTTTTTCGTCATCGACAAATCTAATGAGTTAAAAATTTTTTAAAAATCCAAATCCAGTACACGTAAATTTAGTGCAGACATTTTCTTTTAGCATTTTTTTGTACAGTGCCAAAATAAGTGGAATCTTATAACAACGCCGCCCGCTCACCATACAACGATTATATTGAAAACTACTAATAGTGAGATAGATAAATTTGACAGTTAAGATTCTACGAAAGGGGTGCATGTGAATCATGATTAATACGTGGCGTAAAATACCCTTCGGCTGAAATCACATATCTCAGCAACTACTCTTTCAATTTCAACTAAATACAGCGCATAACGTTATTTTACCGATGTTAATATGTTAAATATCTCAGCAAATTTCGGTGAACCATTCGGTGAACAGCGGACATTTGTACTTTATATTAAACAAAGGTAAGTAAACAAGGGGTAAGTTCGGGTGTAACCGAACATGTTATACCCTCACAATTTTCCAATCTGGGCGCATATTTTCAGGTGTTGGCATAACTTTAGAATAAAAAATGTTGAATAAGTATTCAACTATTCAATTTATTGTTGGACGAAATATTGAAAAGATTTCATTCAGATTTGGTATCATATTAACTTTCACTTTAGGTCATATAAAATACAATCAAATTAATCTAACTGAAAAAAATAATCCATGTGGATTCGTGATATTAGTGCAGCCATAATTATTACTGCCATAATGATACATACTCCTTTAATTTAGTGGAAACTTCTTCTTTGGAAATATTTGCTATATAATCTCCACCAAAAGAACGTAATGTATTATGTAAATGCGGAAAAAGTCAACCAGGACGTGAATCAATATATTAGAAGTATGGGGTTTAGACCAAGGTCTACACCGATTTCATTATACTCACATTATACATTTATACATTTATACATTTTTTAAACGACTAATATATTGAAGGAGATTCAGCAGAGAATCCCATTGGAAAGCAAAAAGTAAAACTTACAAAATTTTTTATCTTTGGTTATTTGAATTATATACAGAAAGAATATCAGAAATTATTACAGAAGTATCTTCATTAATAAATTAATAAAGAGAAAGAGAATCTGACCTTGTGGAACACCTGAAGAGTCATCAATTGAACCTGAAAATTGAAATTAAATATCACTCGAAGAAATCTTGGTTGAAAACCAAAAAATCAAGCTTTTGCGCGAAAATTGAGTGTTTTTCTTTACCAAATGGTTTACTAAAGTATATGTATATACAATAACATAAGTATGCTTTTTTTTCCTGCAACTTATTGATGTATGGTTCACAAGTTCAAGCAAATCTGTTAGTATAGACTTCCCTTTACAAAATCCGACATCAAATTAATGGAGAAATCGAAAATTTTATTTGATTTCTGATAATAGGTTCAAAAAATTAGCTATTACCGATCTCTTTGCAATTCCCCTTTAGTTTTCAATGTATGACCTAAATATACTCTTATATTCATATTTCACAATAAGAAATTTTTTTAGGAAAATTAATGCAGTAATTTGACTTCAAATTTCTGAAAACATGTTGGAAACATCATTTTTTTCACTTGACTTGATAAATTTATGTTTCATCATGGACGGAAATTTATAAATCCTGTGTTTAAGTTAACGAAAACACAGAACAATTTTTGATTAGGTACAATATTATTTTTTACCGTATTTGTGTAATTATTATAGGTCGACACGCAATTCTGAATGCTTTGAATAGCCAATAAATAAGTTTATCTGTTTTCTCAGTACGAGTTTTCCTATATTTTAATATAGATATGTAACTCCTTAAGAGCCACAAATTTGTACTTTTACTTTTAATAGCCACATGATTTGGAACACCCTTTTCAAATAAACTTAAAAAGTTCTATTGAAACGTTAGACCCAAATTTCAATGTTTCCATTGCAATGTGGCCGAATTAAATTAGAATGCTCCCGATTCAACTTCTTAAAATTCGACAAAAACTTCTTTAAAATGAACAGAAACCAAATTCAAGAACTTACCGAATTTGTTCGAAATTATATTCATTTGGTTAAGGCCAAACTCAGATATTTCTTGTAAAAATTATTTAAGCTTAACCGAATGCAAACAGGTAAGATAAAATGATAAACAGCTTTCTATGAGATTTATTCACCATCGGAAAATACTATTTATCAAAGAAGTATTAATACAAAATCTCTGATGCCTTTAAAATCCATTAAGTCCGTATTAGGAACATAGATCTAATCTCTCTAGTAATTGGACCTAATATCCGATAGTATTGCAATATAAACTGCAAATAAAACACCAAATCCGATTTTATCAATCGATCATATCTGAAGTTCGAAATTCACTTTTTAATAGCTCTTTTTAAAAAATGTCTGGTTTAAGCCATGTTTCAGTGATATAATATTTTATACTGATTTAGTACTGATTAAATGTAATTCTGTTAATTTGATTTAAGGGTTCTAATCTGCTAATTTTCGCTCTTCAGTTTTTTATTTCCGCTTTTCTCTTGTGACAGTTTTAACAACATTAACTTCTGTAGACTTACTACGTTTATGCTAACGAGCCTCAAACGAGAGCACCGGTTACATTTTAAAAGATGATCTGTTTCTCTTATAATTAAAGTTAAATTTTCGAATTTGAATATCGTCAGCTTTTATTTGAATTTTAAAGGGGAGGGTCCTGAAACGTTTGACGTTTATAGTGGTCAGGTATAGCTCTTCTATACTCTGTAGACGTAAAAGGTTTCTCACCTGTCTATTTTCACATTAAAAATACTCTTCGGAGCAGAGGAACTGGTTGATTTCTTATCGGACGAACTTGTTCTTAATGCCTAAAATTTTCGGTAAGGTTTCAATCAAAGGTGAAACCTTAAAAAAATCAATTTCGAACGAACTACGCCTTTGGTAAAACCAATGCAATCTCTTACCGTCATGATTATAATCTCAGGTTTTGCCTGTCAGCCCAGTACATGTAAGATGGGCAAGCACGTCAAAAAAATATACTGAAATAATAAATCGATCAATGAATTAACTCAATTGAAATTTAAATGGAAAATAATAATAAATGGAATAAATGATAAACCTTGAACGTGTTGAAATGTTGAATTTATAGAGAAAAAGTTTGAAAATATTTTTAATTATTGTGTTTATAAAGATTTGCATTTCCTTTAATCGTATTTTCGAATAAAACTTTGAGTTTGTGTGATATATTTGATATATTTACAATTTATAAAAATTTATTCCTGATCTGCGTAGAAGAAATGTACGTTTAAAAACTTTGTTGATATTCAAAAACACTGAAACAATGATTTCCGACAACGAGGAAGCCTTGAAATCAACCGCTTTTTGGACATTACTTCGAGATAATTTTTCCATTAAGCAATCGAAGCAGTGCTTAGCTGATGGTCGGACTCGACAATTTCCATTATTTTATCGATATTTTCGACAATCTTCCAGAGCGTGGTGTATCTTTGACATCAAAATTACCGGAATGGAATCAACGAAGCCAAAATTGCGCGTTATTAGCTGATTCAATATTAGAACCACAAACACTGTTCACATTTTCAGCCGCTTGGCTTGCCTTTATCGAAGACAAGCTGTAAATATGGCATATATTCTCGCTGCTGGTGTCTGTCTTTGACGCGTGATCAAACAGTACTAAGGCAAGGACTTACAAAACTGTCTTAGAAGGTTTTCTAGTACGAAATCTTATCTAATGCCATATAGCGTAACCCGATGGCACTTATACAACGCGAGATACAGATTACTAAAGCCATCCATTGGAAAAATAACATTTTTACTATTTGTATATAAATAAAAAGTTGAGGACATATCAGACCGCTGATAAGTTTTCTTATGACGCAACAAACTACTTCGTAATAAATTGGGAAAAGTTTTTATAGAAAAGATTATGGAGAAAAATATTGGTACCACAGCTTTAATTGACGATTGATTTGATTTTACAAGATTTCACAAGCAAAACCAAAAAGGCACTTTTTTACGTTTTGAATAATCTTTTTTTTTCTCTCACTATAAAATTTGTTGAATTAGCAACTTAAAATTCTAAGAAGAAGGATTATAATTTGAAATACTTAATGCATAGCTATATAAGATTTATTGTAATTAGTACATTAAACGATGTGTTTTTCGTGGGTACCTGCCGTTTATACAGCATAACTCCACGATGCTTTAAGACACAACGAATCAATATAATGCGTTGATCAGCGCCCACTCAGTAATAGCTTTTTGCTAAAACCAACGTTACCGATCGGCATTGTGGAAATGAACACAATATCCACCTTGGTAATGCTCGAGGCCTATCTAAAACTTCTGCCGAACTTTGGGTTCGACTTGTGGTTGCAATGCAACTCCACACTGAACTGTACCGCCCAACAGCTCTACCCGCCTTAAGGTATTAAACTACTGCCACCACGATACTCCCCGAAGGGCCTACCGCAATGAGCAGGTTGGAGCGACAAGAAACTCCACCGGGCTCCTGCTCCGCGTGGTACCAGACTAAAGTCTCCCGTCAGACCTCACAGCCTGGGCTTCTTCCAGTTGAGTTACCCACTGAACTCAGACTGGTGGCATTTGTAGCTTAAAATCAAGCACCTCTTTGAGTGTGTGGATAATAAATTTAAAGTGTTATAAACGCAGTTCAAGCTAAGTTATATAGCATTATTGGGCTATGTTATTGGGCCATTGACATGGCTAAGCCTATTTTTGGAGCAAAGCCCATTTCAAATGCAGTGCATTTTATGGATTTTAGTCGCCTTTTACGACAGGCATGCCATATATTCCATATTTACCATTATCCTTATTTGTATGTTGGGTTGGGTTACGTTGAAGATTGTCAGTTTTGATATTTGTTTGTGAAACACATGCAGTCAGCAACGTCGGACTAATTACACAAAATATAACCGAGTTTTAAGTTCCATCTGATTCTTTCACTTTAAATTCAGTAGTTATCCTTTGAAATTAACAAACTCGGGGAAATACTAACCCGATGGACCTAATATAAGAATTTGTAAACTTCCAGTTATATTACCGTATATATCAGTCAATATTAAGAGAATCTGTAATTTAATCTTACATATGCCATAGTTTGATGAGGAAAATGGGTGAAATCGGTACATGAATTTACCCAGTCCTTATATGTTACACGTAATGATATTCGTTTTTATAGTGGACTTCATGCAGAATATATCGGCCAATGCGTGAGTTATCCTAATAAAATTGGGTGAAAAAATGTTCCCAAGTGAACTTTAGTTTAATGCAAACAGTAAATACAATCAGTCCAAACCTTGTCCTAGCCTCAATATGATTACCGATTTTCGATTTTCCGATGGGCTTTATTTCGGTTTAACCGCTTACACTAATTAACTCCTACTTATTAGGCGACCCAGATAATTCCATCCCAGCTAACCCTCTAGCCACTCCCATCCACATTCAACCAGAATGACACTTTCTATTCGCCTACGCCATCTTACGATCAATTCCAATATGTCCACTTACTTCTTTTGACCACAATAAAAATGGTTTATCGTAAGTTAATGAACTCTGTCCAGACCTCCGTCAAGGTTTTACGAAGAAACTTTTAAGATTTTCGATATAAGAGATAAGAGATCCTTAATATATATATATTTTTTTTTCGTATACGTCGGTTAACATATGAGATGTTTTAATAACAGTAAGTATACATGATATTTTAAACAAATTGTGGTTTCGGTTCCCTTAACACCCATACGAGATGTTTTAAAAAAATAACGGGAATTTTCGTTTTTCGAGAAAAATATTTATTCATTCGTCTACATTAACATAGTCGCCTTCAAAATAGTCTCCACTCGATATTGTACACCTATGCCAGCGCTTCTTCCAATCGTCGATTTTTAGGATAGCCTTTAGTTCCTTCATCGATGCGCTTTAAATTTCATCTACACTTATAAATGGCCCTCTAAAGTTCTCTTAATTTTTGAAAATAGAAAAAAGTCACACGGAGCCATGTCTGGTTAATATGGAGGCTGGGGCATCGTTACAGTATTGTTTTTAGCTAAGAATTCACGAACAAGCAAAGAAGTGTGAGCAGGTGCATTATGGTGGTGCAAAAGCCATGAATTGTTTTTCGAGAAATCCGGATGTTTTTTTTTGATTTGCTTCACGCAAACGGCGTTGAACTTGAAGGTAGTACTCCTTATTGACTGTTTGACCTTAAGGCAAGAATTCATGATGCACTGTGCCATTAAAGTCGAAGAACATAGTCAATACCCAATATAATGATTTGGGCGTATATTATTGTTTGTATTGTGTTCACAATTTCGTTGCATAATAAATATTGAATTTGTTTTCAAAATTTTTTACGCAAAGTTTCACCAACATCTGAATGAATATTTCCTTGCCTTTTAGCCTTAGAGTAGAAAATGGTCCTTTACACCCGAACTTAAACCGGCTTTACTTATTTTGTTAAGGTGTTGACTAAATTCTAAACTAAACCAAACTTTATTTGGGACTATATAGTTAGGTTTGTTATACACTATTTCAACTGAAAGCATCAGCTGAGCTGCGTCCTCAATTTTCTTTTTCAGTTTCAAGCAATGAGCCATATCTCCTAAAATTATTTGGAATCGCCCTACTTTTCCATTGGAATTGCTGTGATGTTGGAGATTTCGTACGGTTTCATCGTATTTGAATTAACTCAACTCTCAGTGTCACAATAAATAATTTACTCTTGGAAAAAAATGTTATGTCATTTGCACGTTATATACTATTTTAAATCTGTTGGAACAGTTCAATAAAATGCAAAAAACAATAAACAAATTCAATAAAATATCACCGATGTATGTAAGAATTGTTGCCTCTGCAATATGGGATTTCGCCGGGTGTCTGTAATATTTTGTCATTGAGCTATTCATTGCTATCTCTTCTGCTAGGTGCTTTTCAAACTAAGTAGTAATTTAATTTTTTTTAACATTTTTAATTTTTTTGAGAGAAAGAAATATTCCGTAAAACAAAGTTCGTGTTAGTAAAATATTCTTCATCGATGTCCTGTGAGTTTCTTTATGTTCAGTTACGAGAATTTCTCAGTGCTCACCAAGATCAATAAAATCAATGAAGAATATTTTACTAACACGAACTTTGTTTTACGTTTTTTGTATACCATTTATAACTTCTACGTTTACCACGTTTACATCAGTAACTACATGCGTAGTGTTTATCGTAATAAACCGTGACTATATAATTTTCTTTCCTTGGCTTATAATGCTGGTTTGGGAATAACTTCCACAGTAAAATCCTCGCGTTAGTGTTTTTATCAGATACCGCAAAAGTCAAAGGTCTGTAAATATGTTTCCAGTTTTTTAGCATACCTATCTAAAATTTCTTTGATTACACTTCTTTTACTTTACCGTTTTCCCCCTTAAGTAGGTTTGTTAAAGGCCTTGCATTATACGAAAAGCCTTTACTAAAGTATTTATATGCAATAATTCGCTAATGCAAGAAATTATCCAAGGACACGTAATATGGTTAGTTGATGCATTTCTGACTCAAATAACATTTTACAAAATTCATATTTGCTTTTATTTTCCGTGAATGCGATTTTTCAGTGTTACGTTTTTTATTCTACTTGGTGGAACCACTATTTAATCTCAAGACTCTTGTAGAATAGAGTTTTATTCATATATGACAATATTACCATTACGTTAGGAATAAGCAAATTTTCATCAATTGTTAAGTTATTAAGCTTACGGAGATCTATGCTTTTTTGTTAACAACACATATATACATTTATTGTAAGTTTAGATGGCCTAGTCATGACATCACAGAAAAGCAATTTTTTTATTAATTTACTTTACAAGAGAACTAATTAGGAATAATTAATCTACTAAATATAAGCGCTTTGTAGACAAAGCCTTCTGCTCTTACTTTTACATTAATTTAGAGCAAACATGAATTCTATTAATATAACATTTTAACTTACTTATAATATATGTTTGAGATCTTACATAATTTGCTAGCATTGGTTACCTTCAGTAAGCTGGATGGTTTCATGCTACTAAATGTAATTTTTTGATGTAAAGCAATGCATTCGTCCAATATGTGATTGACTGTTAGGTTTGTATAATTGCAATATATGCAGCTTGGTTTATCTCTTCTGTTCAGCAGATAGCAGTGTGTACTTGAGGTGTGTCCTATCCTGAGGCGCACGCAAGTTCTTAGGTCTTGACATGAGTATTCAGGGGGGTAAATTGGTATGGAACCGGTGGGATTTTGCATCTTGTAGTATTGATGATAATTTTACCAGTCTCTGGCTGCTGTCGCTTGAGAACTTTTTTTGCTATTTTGCGAATGTCTTTTGGGGTAAAGAGTGCATATGAAAATAGTGGTTCCTTTCTCTCTTCTTTGGCGCGTTCATCTGCATATAGGTTTCCTCGTATATCAGCATGTCCTGGAATCCACATGACTTTGATTATGTTTTTGTGTCGGTATAAAATTTCTCTCATGTTGCTGATTAACACTGTTTTATTTCCTACATTCAAAAGTGCGTTGATTGTCGGTTTGGTATCGCTGCAAATGATATGCTTTTTTCCAGTTTGAGCAACGAAAAGAACCACTTCATATAGCGCACCCGCTTCAGCTGTGAGTATAGAGCAGTACGTTGGTAATATACCGATAGGTATAGTGACACCTTGATCGTTGTTCGGCAAATCAAGTATGGGTATCTGATTTTGAGCCATCGGTGAAGATAATTTTCCATTCTGGTCTATAAGGTTCTATTGCGTAATTGAATAGCTGGATATGTTGTCAACATTTTTGGTTGATTTTTGATGTTTGAATATCGTGTTGCGATCCGTGAATGGATTACAATCCTGTTTGGTATCTTATTAACTTATATTACAGGTCATAGACTCACGTACTTTCATTACTATATTTTGCTTCCTTTTCGAGACATTTATATTAAAATCTAATAAATTAACTAAAATGATAAATATATGATAAAAACTCATCCAAATTGGTTTAACTAGACATATTAATTACATGAGGAAAAAATCAACCAGAGAAAAGAAAATCATTATATTAGGAATTAGCGGCTTAGACCATGGTCAAGACCGATTTTTTTCATATTTAGCCCGAAACCGCATTATATTTAAGAAAACAAATCAACATAATTTCATTAAAATATCATACATATTATCCAACATATAAGGTTGAAAGTCAGCTGGAAAGTCGTAAATCACTAAATCGTGTATATTTGGGCTAGGGGAAGGTCTGGGCTAGTTGCATAAACTTTTGTTATAACTTCAATTACACTCCATTCAATTTTATGAAGATAAGTCACACAGTGACCGACGTATTTGGCTTAAAGTCTGCTACAATAACGAAATTTATTATGTGCAGTATATGGGAGCTGGTGTAATTCGTAGACCGACTTCACACATATTCGGCATTAAACTATACATATAACTATCCAATATTATACGTTAACTTAATTTTTCTGAGACTTCTTACATATTGACCGATATATACCTTTATAAAGCCAACCGGATGGTTGAAATTCTTATATTAGATATTTAGTTTCTAGAGGAAGTCTCTAACCGATTTTACTTATTTTAGGCACACAGACGCACAGTTATGAGAAAGATACGCTCTCTGAATTTCACATCGCTAACTCATATATTGACCATTATATAAGTTATAAAGTCAACCGGAATGTTGAAAGTCCTAGTAATAAGTATATGAGGGCTGGGGAAGTGTTTTATTCATTTGAAACACATGGACTAACTGTTATCAGGAGAAACGCTCTCTGAATTTCTTGAATCTGAATTATATTGACCGTTATATATGGTATAGAGTCTACCGGAAGGTTAAGAATCTTTGTATTAGGTATATATGGGATAGAAGAAGTGTTTACTCGATTTTATCCATTTTAGACATACGGACGCACTGTTATTAGATAGAGACGCTCTCTAATTTTCACAGGGATAACTCATATATTGACAAAAATATATGGTTTAACGTCTGATGGGAGGTTGAAAATCCTTATGTTAGCTATATGGGGCTAGGGATGTTTTTTTTAGCGGTTTTTACACATTTTAAACACAAGAGCACATTATTATCATGGTATCACCGACATTTTCGGTATGAAGTAAGCCATAGGCACTATGGTCCTTATATTGTGTACATGGAGGCTTGAAAAGTTATATGCTGATTCGACCATCCTGAAGGCACCATTTGTACAAAGTTTCATTCCAATATTTTGATTTCGGCTTGATTTATCTACCTTAAAGTGAAAAAATCAGATTAAATTTAAAACTGTGTCATATGAGAGTTTTCTGGCGACTTCGCCAGTTATCCGATTTCGCCCATTTTCACAAAGTGACTTAAGAATGCGAAAATAATGTTATGTACTAAGTTTCATTGATATTGGTTAAGGCGGTTCCTGTGATATGAGATTTTACGTAAAAGTGGGTGGTGCCAATCCCATCGTCCAAAATTTGTACCGATTCCTTTGAAGCCCCTAAGTACCTTGGTGGGTGTGAAATCTAATGCCTCTCATGTGTTTCTTCAGCAAGTTAACGCCCTTTGGGAGGTGAGGTGAGGTGATAATAATCCCACCCGATTTCACTTATTTTCGAAGTATGTGAGGATATTCAAGAGAAACTTGTTCTCATCAAGTTTGAGTGATACATCTTCAACGAGTTGTATGATATGTACATTAACTCTATTGTGGAGCGGGGCCATACCCACTTTTTGAAAATTTTATAACCGCAGATCCCCACTCTACTATGATCCTCTGTACCAAATAACGCGTTTATACCTTAATTTGTTGTTTAGTTATAATACGTTATAGGTTTTCGAAGTGGAACTTTGGAAAGTTGAGTGGAGTGCAATTTTGTGGAAGTAGCAGGTATCCGATTACACACATCTGCAATACCAGCCTTATGTGGTGACAAAGAATACGTGTACCGAGTTTCGACAGGATATCTTAATTTTTACTCAAGCTATCGCTTGCACGGACTTACGGACAACAGTTAGGTGAACAAAACTAATATACTCTTTTACAACATGTTTCAATGGTATAAAAATGCTGTATATCGAGAGAATAAAAAAATATATCTCACAACGCACTAAACCCAATCTCAATCAAGCTTGCTGAGAACAAATATTTCTAGCACCTGTTCATACAGGGTGCAAATGGGTAAATTCAGATAACAACCATGTCCAACCCCATGTAATGGTTATGTTGGAAACTACTAAAAGTGCTATAACTCTATAAAAAAAACACGAAAGCTTTATATTTTAAAGTAAGGATGGTACGGAAGGGCTGCATTGGAATCAGTGTAAAAATTGTACAATGTGTGTGGCACAGCCCACTTTTCGCTGAAATTCCATATCTCAGGAATGACTTGACCAATTTTAGACCATTCAAATGAAGAAAAGTTTATAGAAATATAAAAATTATTGAAAACATTCCAAACATTGAAGCTCAGCGTGAAATAAGAACCAGCACAGAGGAACAAATTAACTCGAAATTACTCAAATACCCACCTCAACACGAAGACAAGTTCGTAAGCAAATTAAAGAAATAAATAGAGGAGCAAGAAATTATAAGAAAAAGTAATTCTAGGTACTCCAGTTGCCTAATAGTGATCCCAAAGAAAATGGATAACTCTGGAAAAAGAAAGTACAGGATAGTAGTAGATTATAGAAAATTTAATGAGGTATCAATAGACGATAAATATCTTTTACCTAACATTGAATCAATATTAGATAAATTGGGACATGCACAATGCTTCACGATAATAGATCTAGCAAAAGACTATCATCAAATTATCGTACAATTAAAGAAGAAAACAGAATACCATTCGAGTTAAAGAATTCACCGACAATCTTTGAATGTTTTATGAATGAAATGTAGCGAGATTTTATAGGTAAGACATGTGTGGTTTATTTATATGATACACTTATTTTTGGTACAACATTATAAGAACATATAAAAGCAATTAAAGATAATTTAAAAATCTTAGAACAAGAAATTTACGAATGCAATTTTTTAATGAAAAAACTGAATTTATAGGTAATTCTAAAGAAAGATGGAATGAAGCCTAATCCGAATAAAATGAAAGTAACAGAAGAGTTAAAATTACCAAGTACGGAAAGACAAATAAAGAGCTTTTTTGGTATAACAGGTTACTATAGTGAGTTTGTTAAATATTATGCCAAGGTGGCATAAATAAATAAGAAAATAAATCTATTGGGTTGTTCGGAAAGTCATTTCGTTTTTTCCCGCCAGAGGACTTAATTACGTTTTTTCGAAACTAACTTCACACTTAAGCCCCATAACCATTATATGTCATGAGAGCTGATATTGCAAGGCTTGTGTGTGAAAAAGTTCTATTAATTCTACCCAGTAGTTTTTGGTTGGTGCCTTTTTAAATATGGAGAGCAATAAGCAGCATTTTCGTCATATTTTACTTTTTAACTTCAGAAAAGGTAAAAATGCTGTCCAAGCGAGAAAAAAATTGACGGATGTGTATGGAGAAGGCGTGTTAACAGTACGCCAGTGCCAGAACTGGTTTGCAAAATTTCGATCCGGCAATTTTGATGTCGAAGATGCACCACGGTCTGGAAGGCCGGTCGAAGCTGACAAAGATGCGATAAAGGCATTAGTTGATGCAAATCGGCGAATCACCACACGAGAGATCGGTGAGAGGTTAAATTTGTCGAATTCAACTGTTTATGGCCATTTGAAAGGCATGGACTTAACCTCGAAGCTCGATGTGTGGGTGCCCCATGTCCTTACCGAGCGAAATTTGTGTCGTCGTGTTGACGCGTGTGATTCGCTCCTCAAACGTCTAGAAAATGATCCATTTTTGAAGCGGATTATTACTGGGGACGAAAAATGGGTTGTATACAACAATGTTAAACGCAAGAGGTCATGGAGCAGAAAAGATGAACCGGCTCAAAGCGTGTCAAAAGCCAACATTCACCAAAAAAAGGTGATGCTCTCCGTTTGGTGGGATGTCAAAGGAATCGTTTTTTTTGAGCTTTTGCCGGACAATACAACGATTAATTCAGAAGTCTATTGTCATCAGCTGGACAAATTGAATGATTCACTTAAAGAGAAGAGGCCCGAATTAATCAACAGGAAGGGTGTAGTGTTCCACCAGGATAATGTGAGACCTCACACAAGTTTGGTCACTCGCCAAAAACTTTTACAGCTTGAATGGGACGTACTGCAACATCCACCATATTCTCCAGATCTGGCGCCTTCCGACTACTATTTGTTCCGGTCCCTGCAAAATTTTTTGGATGGCAAAACCTTTACCTCAAATGAAGATGTCAAAAACCACCTGGACGAGTTTTTTGCCAGCAAGGACCAAAACTTTTATGAGAGGGGAATTATGTTACTGCCAGAAAGATGGCAAAAGGTGTTGGACCAGAATGGCCAATATATAATTTAATAAAATATTTATTCATTATACGAAAACTGTCTTTCATGTTCCCCAAAAAAAACGAAATGACTTTCCGAACAACCCAATAGAAAGGAGTCCGAAATAATACAAAATATCTTTCATACATAAAAGCATTCGTAAAACTTAAACAATTGCTATGCTCCCATCAAATTTTACGATACCCAGACTTTGAAAAAGAATTTATGTTAACTACAGATACATCAAACTACACAATAGGTACATTTATATCTCAAGAAGTTCACCCAATATGCTATGAGTCACTGAGTGAGAACACTGGAAAATTATTAAAGAAATTATCCAGCAACAGATAAGGAATTTATAGCTACTATTTGAAGCGTAAATTATTTCAGACCATACCTGACGGCAGCAATTTCAATAAAGTAACAGTTCATCAACCAATAAAATACTTACACTCAAAATATAAAGGAAAACATATGTCACAATGGGATCAGCGATGGTGATGCCATTAGGAGTTAGGAGAATAACAGTTTCACATTGAATATATTAAAGGAAAAGAAAATAGAGCAGCGGATTTTATTAGTAGAATATAAAATAATGAGTATGTTATTGGTTTGTACAATGGATACAATGGTCTCGACAACGACTAAACGATAGAGCGTAAGCGGACGGGTGATGTAAGCTAGAAGCATCAGAAAGTTGCTCAATTTATGATTTTTAGCTCTTGCCATCATAGCGAAAATGCGCTTGGCGGGAAACGCATGTATTAGGAGATGTGTACATATCGCGTTCGTTTTTATGAATGAAGCGACTGTGCTTGTGGAATATGCGCCTACGTTCATGAAAGGAAATGTTTTTCTTGTGTACTTTGGTCTTCATGGAAATTTGGTCTTCAATTTGGATACCGTATAGACATCTCTTGGTACTCGAGCCGAATTTTGTTTTTGTAGAACAATGTTTGTAATTTTTGCTGATGGCTGACATACTACATGTGTACGCATATACATATATTGGTAGTTTTGTGTATATATTATTTGTTCGGTAATGTCATACACGCATATATGCATATACAGCAGTGCGCTCAAATGTAATTTACTGATAGGTACTGAAAAAACATATGACTTGAATTTGAATGTGCATGCGCAGATATATGAATATATAAGTTTTATATGTATAAATTTACTTTCTTTCTAATTTTATTAGAAAAATATATTATATAAAAACCATAAGAAATTATTAAATATATTCACTAGCCAGAAAAAGTTTCCACTCATGATCAGCAAATGCTTTTCAAATGAAATTAAATCCAAACAGCTCTTACAAACAAAATTTTTTTTTGTATTCAAACATTGGCATTAAAAGATAACACAAAATATTTTTAATCAATATTTCATTTCATAAAAAGTAAAAGAATACACATATTCTAGTGCATTCTAAAAATAGGTATCGGAAAAAATCTTCGTTCATATTGTAAAAAATATTTAAATCAATATAAATAAAAAGAATTAATAACTGGTAGACAACCCTTTTGGAATTTTAGAAAACCTCGTGGGACAATTTTCAGACAGACGACATACCCTAAGTGTACCCTCTTCGTACAAACTTTTGTTTCGATAGCTGAGTTGTTGCTCGATTTGTGTACCGTGATGTACGGGAAGTAGAGGTGGTTCTTGTCGTTAATTTTCACAATGCAACATGGATTGTCAGGATTATGTATCCATCAAATTTGATTAAAATTCATACAGCAGATCCTAAGATATAGGACTCCCGTTGTCCAAGTTTTACACCGATTCCTACGAAGCCCTTGAGCACCATCTCGGTTGTGAAATTGAATACTTCGGACGCATTTATTGAGTAAGCCGTCTTAATATGAGGAGTGGGTATAGTTATTATCCGATGTCACCCATTTTCACACTGTCCCGAGCTAGCTTGGTTGATATAGCTTAGTTATAGCAATTTATAGGTTTCCCTTTAACGGCATTTTGTGGGCATGGCAAAGGTCTGATTCCGCTCACCAAAGAGCAGGTATACCGGTTTCATAAAGATATCTTTACTTAAGTTATCGCTTTCAGAGAAGAACAAACGTTCAGCGAAATTCAACTCATTACGTCAGCCTGATCATTTATATACACTAGCAAGAAAAAGCGGAGATATAATCAGCAAATGCTTTTGAAATGAAATAAGATCAAAGCAACTCTTTCAGATTATTTTTTTCTTGTGTATTGGCATTAAAAGATAACACAAAATGCTTTTAATCCATATTTCATTTGATAAAAAATAAAATATGACACATTTTTATCAGGTATCAGAAAAAGTCTTCGCTCATGTTATAAAAAATGTTTAAATCAAGATAAATAAAAATAATTAATAACTGGTGGAACAACCCTGGCGTTTTAGAACTTCAGAAAGCCTCTTGACCATGGAATGCACAATTTTCGTTGTCTCTTCCGCGGATATTTTGGACCATTCTTCCAGGATGACATTTTTCAGAATCTAATTGTTGGTAATTTTGTGAGTGAGAATTCTGCGTTCCAATAGGGTTCACAAGAGCTCTATGTGGTTAAGGTCAGGTGATTGTGGAGGTGTATATAACAAATTTGGAGCATTATAAAAGAGCCATAGGCGCACAACGTCAGCGATGTGCTTAGGGTCGTTGTCCTGTTGAAAATAAAACTCCCCAAGCAATCCCAATTTCACAGCACTTTCTTTCATTTCGCTTCAACTCATTTAAGTAAACAAACTTATTCATTAATAAAGCTCAACCGTCACGGTGTTTTAATGTCGAAGAGGGATTATGGACATCCAAGGCTGTGCCAGATTTTCTCTTGTCTTTGTCTTTGCTTTATTACGAAAATGCAGTATTTTGCTTAATCAGATCACAGAACAGGTTCCCAGAATGATAGCGGCTTATTAGTATGTCCATTGCCGAACGCTAAACGCTTCATTCGATTTTTTTTTAAATACAAACGGCTTTTTACGCGTTACTCCAGGTTTAAAATCAGCTGTTCTAACTGTATCACTGCAAATTTGTTTTTAAAATCGTTCTTTAACATCGGATTTCTCTAAATCAAAAGTATAACTTTCCTTGTTTCTCGGTCTGTTAATATTTGTTGGGCAACAGAAACGAGATTTGGAATTAATGATTAAAGTAAATACTCAGCTCTACCAACCATTACTCCAATCTCACCAAACGTTTTACCACTTTCTCTTAATTTTAAAACAATTTTTCATTTGTCCTTCCAATTTCTTTTCGCTTTTCGTTCATTGTTACTAAAAAAAATATTTAAACAAAACTGTTTCAAAACCATCAAATTTTACTTACAGCTTAAGAATTTTTTGTTCTTTATATAAATAATAAAACAGCGACTCACGTTAAAATAAACTTCAAAAATCCCTTTAAGCGGAGACTTTTTCTGTTCGTTACTCTCAAGCCTAACGGGAAATATGCCGTTATATTTATTTCTTCGAAAAATTTTTTGCATATGCCTTGCTTATGGCTATGACTATGGCTATGCTATGGCTAAGTGATGTTCTCAAAATTAGTAATTTAAGATAATTTTACCGATATTATTTGCGAAAAGTAAGAATTAGAAAATTATGAGAGGAGACTTTCTGGCTAGTATATGTATGTATGTATGTATGTATGTATGTATGTCCGTATGTACATTTTGTGTACAATATTACTTCGAAATTCGCTTAATTTCATTGGAATACTACCAGTTGAGCTTGCATTCATAAATATTCCCAAAATACATTTCATATCAATAGATATGATTGCATGTAAATGTATAAAAGTATACATAAACTTTTAAAAGTATACTTTACTTTTTTTAAAAGTATGCATGGTATATATAAGCCAGAGGACTAACATGCGGCTGTACTAGCAATGAATATTTCTGAGCATATTTTTCATTAAATGCTTAGCTCTGCTATTACGCCACTGTTAATATTTTTCCTTCCGAGCTGGCTGTGGTAAAACCCGCTCATCGTATTTTGTTAGATTTTGATAAATCACAAGCTGGTCCGCTATTGAACCTTCTCTATGATAGATGACCTCTGATAGTACTACATATGATTGACATTCAGCTACTGGAAAATATTAATGAAATGACAGACAGTATAATATTAATGAAGTTAGAAAATAAGGAAATATTAAAAAGAGAGTTGCTAAACGAGAGAAATAAGAAATAAATGCCAGGTAGAATTAGAAATACAGGACGATTGATTAATGCAATTGACGGTATGTCAAAATGACGTTTTGGTGCACAAAATAGAAAAACACTTCTTTTACTCACAAATGACAAAATTAACGAACAAATCAAAATAAGCAAATATTTTGCAACAGCTCTTAAACATCTCAAAGAAAATGTTAAAAGTGAAAGATTACAAATAAAAGAAGAGCTTAATTCTATAAATAAATTCATGTATCACGAATATAAACAAAATTTAAACTTCATATTATCTTGTATTCGGCATAAAAATATCTAAAAACTTCAAAAATGTAAAAATAAGAACAGTTATTCCATTACTTAATAAAGAAAACAATGAAATAAAAGCAAAAGTAGAAGAAATTATTATTTGTGAAAATTAGACATTAATATTTGTTTTAATATATGAAGATATACTTAAATAATGATAAATAACTGCATATCAATAGATGTGGCTTATGCAGGTCCGAGCATATGTATATATGCATGTAAACTAATTATATTCCAGAAATATAACATACGCCAGCTGTGTCCGCAAATACATTACACAACAGCCAACGTCGCTGATATATGCCTACATAAATAACCGAATGCGTAAACCAAAACGGAGAGGAAAAATAACGGTAAAATCAGGAGATATGCTGTTCCATAGCCATGGCGTAGGTACATTTAGAGGGGGATTTATAACTTAAAAATTTTCTATTATCGAACAATTATTAGAAATAAATATAAATAGGGCTGTTAATAAAAACGCTATAATTTTAAAGCTCAGTCGCATATGTTATGTGAACAAAGTGTGAACTATCATATCACTAACTATCACATCATAAGTGGAAATTACCTAATACGATTTACCAATTATTCAAAAAATATTTTATTGAAAAAAACTTCAACGAATTAAACGAATTGTTGCACAATCCAATTGTTTAATAAAAACACTTCTAGCCCAATGATAAATTTTACACAAATAAGATATTTGAAAATCTAAAATACACTTAAATTACTAAGAAATAATAATAATTGAATAATAAAACGATTATTAAAAAATTTCATTGAAACTAGAAAAAGTTTAATTTTAAGTTGATTAATTAAAATAAAAACGTCCGCTTTTGGACACCATCACCGTCACCTCGCTGCAATTAAATTGTTGTACTTTTCTCTTTTTTTAACCCCGCACTATGCCAACATATTATGGACAATTCGCTTTAATACAACTAATACAACCAAGTCCTCAACCAAACACTAAATAATATTATTTAAACTATTTGGTGCGCTCTTAGTACCTTTCGATTCTTTCAAAATGTAACTAATGATTAACCGTAGGTCGAAGCTATGCTTATGTAGGAAAATAATGGTTGAGAGAACAAACAAAAGTAAGAAAGTTAATATTCAAGAACTGTTTTGCAGAACTGTTCCTAAAATAACTACTCTCTGTTTATTTATGAATTAAATCAGACAATCTCAATCAAAATCACATTATCAAAATCACAAAATCACAAAATCACAAAATCACAAATCACATTAATCAAGGTATCAGGAATAAGACTGTTAGATGCCCGTCGAAATATGCGTCAAATATAATAACAATTATTTTATTTGTATAAGGAATATTTATGACGTGATATTGTTTCCATATACTTACAGACTTTTTTTCTTTTTATCAAGTTCAATGGCGTTTAATTGACAATATTACATGCATTCAAAAATACACAGAATAGAATAGTTTTATTTATAAATATTTATCTATCATTTCAGAAACATCAAGCTTATAATAAAAATGTTATGGTAATAGCAAGTAATAAATAATAATAATTTCAATTGTGGTAGTACTTCACACAACTTAATTGACAAGCAAATACTTGATTTTTTCATTAGATTGCGAATTTTTATCTAAAGTGTTGTCATGAAATGCTATCAAAGAGAAATGCCAACTTTTTTCATTGGCTTGATTTTGTCTCTCATTGAATTTTACGTACAAAAAATGGCACGCAATAAAGGAAAGAGAATGAAAACATAGCGTAATTTATGTCCATATGTCGCGGTTTAAAAAACGGTATAGAAATTTAATGCAGTAACGACACAATTATGACAACAGTATACATTTTTCAGCTTCTGTAAAAGAAACACCGTACTCAGTACGGTTGTAATATCTTTCAGATTGTTTCGTGTAATTGGTTTTAGTTGAGATTAATGATTGACGCTCAACATTGATAATTAAATCAAATCAATTAAAAAGACAATGAAATAAAACAATAAATTAATGTAAATTACTTCCTTAAAGGTAAATATCCTCATATTAGATATTTGACTTATATATTACGGTTTCCACATGTAAGTAAAACCTTATATGCTAAGTTTTATGATGTTTATGAGCGGATTTGCTAGATGAATCGCCTACGTTGAAACTCTACTCCGAGTTCGATCACTGGATTGTTATATAAAAGTCACATTTTCATGGCTATAAAATTGCTTTTATTTCGAATTCAAATAACTTAACACTTTATACTCGTTATTCTAGTTTGCAACTTCTTACTCATAACTCATTTACAGTTTACTCGGCAACAATTTAATTAGAACTGTCACTACTGCAACTCAGACAGCTCTTATTTACTAGATCGTTACCAATACATTGCCACTCTCCATTCTAGAAACTAGGAATTTCTCTGTCTGACTGATGCTGGCAAGTTATCGTCGATTCTGACATCCATTTTCGCCACAATATTTTCGTTGATGTCTGAGATACACATATTTTGGAGGCATTAAAAATTTAGTTGTATGGGGAGTGGCGTGAAAGTGGATCGAATCCTTTAAATTGCACTTTCAACCTCCTTAGAGGACAAATTTCATGAAGATGTATCAATTTTGTTCATGTTATTGCTATTACCATAATATTTTTATTGTCATCTTGATCTTCCGACATCCGACATGATAGATAAATATTTGTAAACAAAACTATTATATTCTGTGCAACATGTTACGAGAATATAATAAAGAGCATGGAAAATATCAGAAATATCAGAAACCTTATTGCTATACGTCTCTTCCTGGAAGCTGAATTCAGTTGAAGAAATATTTTTACTGGATAGTACTATTTATCGTTATACGGAGGACGTGTCGTTTCTCTCATCAATTTAGATTTCTCGAAATTCATAAAACCGTTGAATACTTCAACTGCTCTGCAATTACGATAAGAAAAGTCTTTGAATGACGCTCACGCTGAAAAGTTAAGAAGCTGAAAGTTGAAAGGTTAGAGGATTAGAAAATATTGGTTCATGATCAGAAATGACGACACATGACATTTATCCTCAAACAGAAAATTGCTTTACTTGTAGCACTAAACAATGTTTCCATTCCATATAATGTGCATTATTTACAAAACTGAATGATAATATTACAATGTTTCCTGTGGTAGCGGCACAAGAATATTAATTATATAAAAGCGTCCTAAAAATACTTCCAATGTAAAGTCAGGCGAGTCAACTTCCACTGAGAACTGGAAAATCCGCACTGTTTGATCTGAGTATTGTGGCCAACAGTCTAATTATAGTGCGTACCTAAGAATATATCTAAATGAATACTTAACGCAGCGAAACAGTGCATAGGCTAAAAGCAAATGATTAATTTAAGAACTCCATATCTGTATTTGTTAAACGTCTTTTATCGATCCAATGTTTTACAATACTTAATAAGTGAGATATATTAATATAATTAAATAGATATATTTTCCCCCAATATAGTTTGATTAATACCAGAAATGGAAGAAAACTATCTAAATTTTCCATTAAGTATATAAACCAATATATTGATTTTCTCTCTGGTCTATCTGGTTAACCTTTTATATTTTTATACATTATTATTATATATTATTATTACATATTATTATATATTATTATATGTTATTATATTATATATTAATTATATAATTATTCAATGAAGTGAATATAGTTTCGTCTGTGGTCAGATCATTGTAACGAATCTTGTTTCACTATATTCACGTTCTTATTATTTTCCATACAACCGTATTTATGTGCCAGCTACTGTGCGCAAACAGGTAACTGCACATTTTTGCCATTACTTTGCATATTTTTATACTCTCGCAACATGTTGCTACAGAGTATATTAGTTTTGTTCACCTAACGATTGTTTGTAACACCTAGAACTAAACGAGTTAGATATAGACATATATATATATATATATATATATATATATACGAAAAGACGAGTTGAAATCCGAGTGACTGTCTAAACCGTTAAAGCTATAGCAATAAAACTTGCTCCGACTAAGTTATTCTAGTATCTCTTCATATACTGAGAAAATAAGTGAAATCGGATGATAACCACGCCCACCTCCCATACAAAATTTATGTTGAAAACTACTTAAAGTGCGATAACTCGCTGAAGGAACACATTAGAAACATTAAATTTTGCAGCCAATGTGATACGAAAGATTGCATGGGAATCCGTGTAAAGTTTTGATAATGGGTATGGCACCGCCCAGTTTTAGGAGAAATTCCATATCTCAAGAACGCCTTAACCGATTTCAACATCCATTTGGTACGTGATATTATATTTTCATTCTTATCTTACGTTGTGAAAATAGATGAAATCGGAAGAAAACCACGCCTCCTTCTCATATAACACAATTTTAAGTTCCATCTGATACTTTCATTTTAAAGTAGATAAATCGAGCAGCAATTAAGACAAATAGTGCAAATTTTACAAATGTACAAATAGTGCTTTCAAGATATTCCATCTCATGCGTAAAAATAAACGAAATCGATTATAACTTTTCAAGCCAACCAGATACCCAATATTAGGACCTCAATGCCTCTATCTGACTTTTTATCAAAAACATCGGGAAATCTGTAATTGTAATGAAATTGGATATCTTGGAATGGATGGAAACCTTTCCATGATAATAGTGTACTCTGGTATCAAAAATCGTGAAAAGCGTAAGCGAAAGTAAATATTACCTCTACCCCGCATCCGGTAGACTTTATACCATATATTTCGGTAAAACTATAAAATATCGTAATGAAATGCTAGGATTATCTTTCCATGATAATGTGCTTTTGTGTCAAAAATGGTGAAAATCGGGTAAATACTTCCCGTAGCCCCCATATACCTAATATAAGGATTTTCAACTTTCCTATAGACTTTATACCATCTATAACGGTCAATATATGAGTTATCTCTTTGAAATTTAGGGGGCGTCTCTTCCTGATAACAGTGTGTCCATGTACTTAAAATGGATAAAATCGAGTAAGCACTTGCCCTAGCCCCCATATACCTAACATAAGGATTTTCAAGTTCTGGGTAGACTTTATATCATATATTTTGGTCAATATGTAAGATATCTTAGCAAAATTAAGTGAACATGTAATATCGGATATACCATAGTTTACTGCTGAAAATGTGTGAAATCGGGTTACGAATTATCCGAGCTCCCATATACTACATGTAAGACTTTATGCCGAATATGTCTGAAACACTGTGAGTTACCTTCACAAAATTGCGTGAAAACATGTCCCCTAATACACTTGAATAATGAAAAGAGTTAATGTGATCAGTGGAGATCTTCATCTATCTTAAAAAAACCCGATATAAGAATTCCCGACTTTCCATTTGATTTTTAACCGTTTATGTTGGTCAATATGTGTGATATTTAAATGAAATTGAGTGGTTATGTTTTCTTAAACACAATGTGATTTCGCCCTAAATATGAAAGAAATCGGTCTAGATCACGGTCTAAGCCGCTTATTCCTAATATAATGATTTCCTTTTCTTTGGTTGACTTTTTCCTCATGTATCTAATATTTTCAATTAAGCTACTTTTGTTGAGTTTATATCGCATATATCACTTTTGAGTTAATTTGGTAGGTTAATAAAAATATCTCTGACACGAAACAAAATATAACAATGAAAGTAGATGAGTCTATGACCTGTAATATAAGTGAATGAGAATATGATTGCAATCCATTGACAATTTCGTCGAATAATGGATGTTGAATTCTTCCGCAACATTTTTTAATTGAAGTTATGCAGCACCTGAAAACATTTCCCCGCCTCTGATCCTTGCACGTTGCGAGAGTATAAAATGTTCGGCTACACCCGAACTTAGCCCTTTCTTACTTGTTTAATATAAAGTTATGCCAGCACCTGAAAAAATTTCCCCTCCTCTGATCCTTCCGTATTGCGAGAGTACAAAATGTTCGGTTACACCCGAACTTAGCTCTATCTTACTTGTTATTTCTATATTCGATGTTACTGGTAACTAACTTTATTTAAAGTATGTGAAGCTATTCTAGCTATTCTAAGCTACTATTTATTATTTTATCGATCTCATTTGAACCTGCTTAACATTCAATGTTCCTCCTCTATGTGAACGTCATAAAAAAATTCAGAAATATTAATTATGCAGGTGCTCCGTATATATTAATAAGCTTGCTGGATCTGGATAGACAATAAGAAATAAGAATATATATTAATGTTAACAAATGTTTTCACTTAAAAGTATATGAATACATATCTAAATTTGCTTAAACCAAAATATGTTGTTTTTGATACCCCTTTCTAATGTCATAGAATTAGTGAACATCGTTGTGTTGTTTGACCCGGTATATAATTAGCTTTGTTAATCAATATTATTCTTAAAGCCTACACTGTTTTAGATTTTCTTCACGGCTATGAATGTACATATATGTATACAAATAATATATATATGCCAGGAGAAATATTGTCAATTCTCTGGTGCAATTTAAACTCGAATGATATCGGTTAAATGTCTGTTGAATTAGGGCTTTTTATAACAACTTTGACACCACAATTTAAATCTGGATTTTGAACAATTTGTTTTAATACCTGGTACAATTTACTGTTAGAATTTCCTTTTATAGGTACATATTTTTAATGACACGCGGTAAAGTTTACTTTTTCACAACCTAAGTTGAGTGGTATTGTTGAGAGGTCACTTATTTATAGTCAACAAGGTACTTAGACTAACTAGTTAAAAACTTAAAATAAATTTATGAAATAAATAATAATAATAAATTCATGAAATTATACATATAACATTTCCAGTAAGTGTAAGTAAGGACTTTATTCAAGGACTCATTCACGAAATAACTAGTTTTGTGATTATGGTAATCTCGATACATAATCTAAGATGTCTCAGATTTCGCGAAGGAGTATAGAAATTGAATAAATGGTAGCTTAGCGCACTTGAAATGCCATTCACATTTTTCTTAGAATGGGTTTCATATGAATGAACAATATTCAATACTGCTCCGTACTAATGACGCACAATTTTAGAAATTCCTTAAACTCATCGGAGTTCTGTTTTATAAAACCAAGTATAGCAACAATTAAATAAACGTGACTAGGGAAGGAAACTTTGAAGCCAATATTTTGTGCTCAAAAATAAAGCTTTCGTGGTGTACGACCCTTTAAATTTTTTTTTAAGAACTTAGAGATTATTACAGTCTGACAACTCACGGACTTTTATGAAACATAAAAATTTATATGGTTTCGATGTCAGTTCTTTTAAACTTTCTAAAAGGTTTATTTTTAACACAATCTTGTGTTAAACAGAGGTTTCTTGTTCTTAACACGTCATTTGCTAATGGCAACAATCAAATATTTTGTCGTTATTCAGCAAACTTTTGAACGGAAAACAATCATGTAATATTGGGTATCTATAGGTAATCGAATGATGTGTTCAAATAGGTGTGTTCAAAAAATAACAGGAATTTTCGTTTTATTTATTTATTCATTCATCACCATCAATGTTGTCGCCTTCAAAATAGTCTCCATTCGATATTATAAACTTATATATATATATATATATATAGGGTATATATATATATATACCCAGTGCTTCCTCTAATCGTCGAAACACTTCTCAAACTCGATGTTTGGGATGGCCTTTAGCATCTTCAGCGATGCGCTTTCAATGTCATCTATACTTGTAAAACGATGCCTCTTTAAGGTTCTGTTTATTTTTGGAAATAGGATAAAGTCACACGGAGCCATGTCTGGCAAATATGGAGGTTGGGGTATCGTTACAGTATTGTTTTTAGTCAAGAATTCTCGAACAAGCAACGAAGTGTGAGCAGGTAAAAGCTTTGAATTGTTTTTCCACAAAGCCGTATGTTTTTTTCGGATTGGTTCACGCAAATGGCGTTGAACTTGTAGGTAATACTGCTTATTGACCGTTTGACCTTGAGACAAGAATTCATGATGCACTATCATGCCATTTAAGCCATTCAATTTATGCCATTAAAGGCGAAGAGCACAACCGAAGAACATTCCCATTACTTTCTGAACACACCACGTATACTCACTTAGTTTCATTGTAATTTTTTCCCTCGAAATCAATGTAACTAATATAAACTACAATATTCATAATATAAATCGCGCCATATAGCCAAGTGGAAGTTTCAAAATCCATATCCTAGGTATGGGGAGTATTGACTAAATCTTAGTAATTTTTCGCATTATCAGTAATATACTATCTGTAAGTTTCACTAAAATATCTTAAAAATTTACCGATGTTTTCAGTCAGCGAAAGGCACTAAGATTCTCGTATTCCGTATCTGGAGGTTTGAAAAGTGAAAATCCAATTTTAACAATTTTAAGCAGTGAGGTGCCAGAGCTCGAAAGTGCTAGTTGTGCAAAGTTTTATTCCGATATCTTCGTTGTTGTTTGAATTAAATAATATAATGTAAAGTGAAAAAATCGGATGAAATTTAAAATTGTATTATATGGGAAGAAGGTGTGGTTATAGGTTAAAGTAACGTACGAAATTTGGTTGAAATCGGTGGAGTAGTTACTCGTACATGGCATCACACCCAAATGGAGTCGGCACGAAGCCTATTGCCCATTTTTGTACCGACTCACATGCAACCCTTCCGTACCATCTTTACTGTAAAACTCAATGCTTCTGATGTGTTTCTTTAGCGAGTTAACATAGTTTTAGTAATTTTCAACACATCCTTTGAATGCAATTTCACCCATTTGCAGACTGTGTAATGAGGTTCTAGAGGGAAGAACTTCTAGTTTCAGTAGCTTTGGCTTCAGTAACTTTTAAGATATGTACATCACACGCGTGGCCACCAAATTCGTAACTTCTATGACCTCCCTATTATGAAACCCTTTACTGATTTTGAGTTTTCAGCTTAATTTGCAGCTTAGTTACAGCATTTTATAATTTTTCGATTGACGGCATTTTGTCGGCATGACAATGGTCCGATTGCACACATCAGCAATAGAACCCTCTTCAGAATGCGAACAGACGGACATACATACTCGTACATCCGAAATTCAACTCGTCTCGGCATCCTGATTATTTTGGTATATACAACTTTAAATCCATCTCAATAAGTTTCAGGTGTTAGGAGCGAACCGTTAGGTGAACAAAACTATTATACTTTGTGCAAGTTATTGTAAGAGTATAAAAATATATTGGGTCTGTAACTGTTTTGTATTGTATTCTTGAACTGTATTAGTTCGGTTTTTTTATTTCAAAATTTGAACGTTTATTTAGGAAAAATATGTAGTATTGGCCATTTGTTGCCCATCAAGGCATCCTAGGTATAACTTTATCTCATCGATCAGGCAATTTGTGGATTTCATCCCAAAAGAACTGCGCAGGCTTGGCAGCCAACAATGAATCAAGCTAATTTTTGATACCCTGTTCTGATGTGAACTGTGTTCCATTGAGGGCGTTCTGCATCGACCGGAACTAATGGTAGTCAGAAGAGGCAAGGTATGGTCTATAAGGCGGGTGATGCAAAGTTTCCCAGCCGCTGTTTTCCAAATAGTTTTTAACGGGTCTTGCGATATGAGGCCAAGCGTTGTCATGATGGAAAATTATTGCCTGGTGTTTAATCGCAAATTCAGGGCATTTTTCGGCAATCGTTCATGGAAATTCGACTTTGCCGTTTATTTGACTGGTTGGCCAGGTTTCACATGTGATTTTTTTGGGTTCAGGGCTGTTGTAATGGCTCTTCTTAACTGCTCTTCTGACATGCAAAATCATATCGGAACGTCCCCTGGCTTTAATTCATATGGTACCCAATTTTCATGCCTTCTTGTTTTTGAATATATCTGGCTGCTTTTAAACGTTTTGAAATTGCTGCATGAGTGACTCCTGAATATTATATGAGCTCTTCTTGTGTTTTGTAGCAATCTTCTTTAAGTAATACTTCCAGGTCCTTATCCTCAAATTTTTTTGACCTTTCAGAACGTTTTTCACCTTCGAAGCCCAAATCACCAATTTTAAATAGTGCAAACCACTTTTGGCACGTTCGCAGCTAGAGCATGTTCACCGTAAAATTGTCCACCTAATTTCATCAAAATATCACGTATATTAATCAACATAATCATTTTGAAGTCAGCAGAAAATCAGGAAAGCAGGAATCGAGTATATTAGGGTTAGTTGGAGGTCCGGACTGATTGCATTAACTTTTGTCATTACTCAAATACTCTAGAGAACATGTTTAAACGCAATTTTATGAAGATAACTCACAACATCTTAGGCAATAAGTCTGCTATAATAACGAAAACTATTAACGAATTATATGTACTATATGGGAGCTGCGATAACTCGTTGGCCGATTTCACACATTTGCGGCATTAAACTATGGTATATCCAACATTATACATTCACTTAATTTTATTAAGATATCTTACATATGCATTGATAGCCGTAGAAAGCCGACCGGATGTTAGAAATTTTTATATAAGGTATATAGGACCAGGCGAATCATTTACCCGATTTTATCCACATTAGGGACGCGGACACACTGTTATTAGAAAGAGACGCTTTCTGAATTTACATATTGACCGATATATGCCGGAAGTGTGAAAATCCTTATATTAGGTGTATGCGGGCTAGGGCCAGTATTTACCCGATTTTATTCATTTTAGGTACACGGACAAACTGTTATGAGAAAGAGACGCTCTCGGAATTTCACAGAGATAACTGACATATTGACCAATATATATGGTATAAAATCTACCTTTCTCTCTCTTTTGTCTTTTGTCCTCTGCAAGGCATAGAAATAACATTCATCGAGTGCACTATTTGTGCAAAGTTTAATTCCGGTATCTTAACTGATGCTTATTACATACTGTGAAGCGAAAGAATCATATGAAATTTAAAATTGTGATAGAGGGGAAATAGGTGATTGAAATCCGATTTCGCCTATTTTTACTCTGTAACTTAAGGATGCAAATATTATGTCGTGTACCAAATTTAGTCGGAATTGGTACAGCAGTTCCTGAGATATAAAATTTCTCTCAAAGGTGGCTGGTGCCATACTCACTATCTAATTTCTGCACCGCTTCCACTGAAGAAGCTAAATAGTGCCTTGATTGCGAAATTTAGTTCTTCTGACGTATTTATTTAGTGAGTTATTGTACTTTTAGTACATATTTACAGTAGTTATTGTACAATAAAACCGTTATATAAGGTATGGGCGTGGTTATAATCGAATTTCAGTTATTTTCACAGTGTTTGTGGAGATGGTGAAAGGGTTAGTCTTCACCAAGTTTTTCCGATATAGCTTTAGAGATTTCTGAGATATGTACATTAAACCTATTAGGAAGACAAGCCCAATTTTCAAAATTATCAGCCCACAGCGGCTGTAGTAGCAAAGATGGAATTTGGTATATAGAATCACAGTATAGAGGGGTAAGTCTCTGTACCAAATTACATCTTAATTGGGAGCTTAGTTATGGTATTTTATATGTTTTCTTTAACGACGTTTTTTGGGGGTGGCCGTTGGCCGATTACGCCGTTGGAAAACCTCTTCCGGTTTCTTAAGGTATTCACCAAAGTTTTTACCCATCGCGTTGAAATCGTAGAGGTACACCAAACAGGTCTCTCTGTGCAATCCTTTTAATACCTGGGCTATAAGTCTCTCAAGGGTGGCAGGATTATTACATAACACAAAGGGCATTATGTCGGAGTGGTTTATATCAGTTGCAACGCTAAAAGCTGTCTTCTCTATGTCTTCTTCTCTTACTTCCTCTTGGCAATAACCACTTTTCGGATGAAGTATTGATAACCAATTCGTGCCTGATAACGAGTCCAGAGTGTCATGGTTTGGATAACTAATAATACATAATAATTTATTAATAATACATAATATGAGGATAACTAATAAAGTAGTGGATAACTGTCTTTCTATATTACATCAATCAATCTTCAATAGTCCACAGAGAACCTCATGTTCCCATCTTTCTTCTTCACAACTACTACATGTAAAATCCATGGACTCGCTGATGGTTGAATTACGCCACTTTAGCTCATTTCACGCAAGATCTGGTTTACATATTCACGTTTTGCTAATGGAACGTTACAAGGACCCTTTGAGATTGATCACACATCACCTGTGTTAATAAAATGTTTCACAACTTTGGCTCTGCCTGGTTTGGAATTGTCTTTATAAATTGTGGTCGTTTAGCCTTACTTTGATGGTCTGCCTATAGTTGCTCCGTCCATACGTTAATTGCCCTCGAGACGTGTTCCGCAATTTATTATTGCCTCAATCCATTCCAGACACAGCCCTAATGTAGATCCTCTGGAAAGTTGGATTGGTGACTTGAACTCAATAAGCACTCTTACTGGAATAAGTTTGTCTTGTCTTGACGGTTTTTTCGTATAAGCAAATTTGGTGTAGATTTTTCTGCCACCCCAACAACCCACAACTTATTTGCTCGGTAGCCTCTATCTATTTCTGCCCGAATAAATACTTCTGATTTTGGTTCCATATTGGAATAAGTCATAATCCTGTTTTCCATGTCGACTTTGTCTCCTTGATTAGGTAGAAAGTTCACTCCTATATTGCAGTACGTGTCTTATACTTACTTACTTAACTTAATGATCTTATTTTTTTATGGATCAGATCAGATCGAATTATGGAATGTGACGCGCCCGTATCCACAGTCAGCAAGCTAGTATAACTATTCGATTTGTAATTGGGAATGGTTTATAAGTATTCTGCTGCAGACATTTTTAATCTAAAGGCTAATGCAGCGACTTTATCTTCAGATTTCCAATTATTTGCAGGTGGCACCTACTCAATCTGAAACTTAAAAACATGGAACGGAATTGCGCCGTCAAAGGATGGAGTTTTACCTTTTCAAAGCCTGTTGTCATAATTGACTGATATAATTGCAGCTCGCAGAGACGACTTTTTAACTCATCCACTTCAGTTTAATTTTATCGTGCTCTTCCTGTGCTAAAATCTGCGTCGACACCTCTTTTGTTTGTGAGGTCACATGCGTCGATATACGGGCTTCTGCTCTTCAAATGTGATGACACCTCTTTCATTTGTATAACATCTGCAAAAACATTTGGATTGTTGGGCCAACATTTGTGCTGACATTTGCCACATTGCAGCCAAAATTGTGTTCATGTCCATAATATTTTATGAACATAAGAGCTTCTTCACTTTCTTCTATTTTCGTTGTCGATTCCTCTAGCTCTAATTAAAAACATATTCGTCAACATTAATATTATCTGCTTCCATGACCTCTTGCAACCAAGATTGTAGGCAAAACCGTCGTCCATTTGTTGCCAAACGACGATGCTAAAGCTCCTTTTTTAAATGTTGAATCTTCAGTTAATTAAACTTAGCCATTTTTTAAATTATCTTTTATGGTACTTTATTTGAAAATACCACTTCTAACACCAATTGAAACGGATTTACTAGATTATTCGCCTACGTTGAATCTCTAGTCTGAGCTCGATTACTGGATTGTTAAATAAAAGTCCAGTTAAAATATTAAATATAAGTGAGTTATAAGTAAGAAGTTGTCAACTAGAAAATAGAATAATAAAGTAATAAGTTATTTGAAAAAAAAGGCAAGTGTATAGCCACTAAATTGTGCCTTTAATTTAACAAGAGTTCCCTCGATTTGAAGAACTCAAATTTTTTAAGTAAATCAACATGTTCAATTTATATCTGCACAATATACACTTCATTGCAAAAAATTAAAAAATTTTGAATTTCAGTTACACAAATGAGTATTTCCTTTTATATAGTTTCATTGACCAAAAATGTAAATAAAAATTCAAAAGCTTGAGTAGCTGAAAAGTAAACCAAATCGTAAGTACGACCACATTTGGGTAGAAAATTGGATGTCAACATATTTTAATTACCACCAAAGGAAATGGTAGATTTGAAACAATTCACGACAAAGAAACGTTCTTTATTTTAAGTAGTTCTAACATTTTACAACTGATCTATTTCTAACTATACTCTAAAAATATTCGTTTCGGAGTACTTAATACCTAATTTAATCTTAAAAGTAAGTATTGGAGATTAATTCATTCTCAATTTAGGGTCGAGTGTATTTTCTTAAAATATTACTGACAACAGTTTTGACCGAATCGTTTTTGAAAGAATATCAACTTTATTATATCTTTATTGACTTTTCAAAGAGTTTGATAAAATGTCGCATAAGATTGTACTTACTAAATTAGATTAGGATTTACTATAATGAGTTGAGTCTCGTTTAACGGTATTTAAAGATTTAGGAGTTCCTTAAAGGTGCATTTCCTTCGTTAATATCTGCAAGTGTTTTTAATTTTTGAACATTTACAAGGCATCACAATTTTTGGAACACATCTTACACCGTTAGTAATTATATTTTAAAAATAGTCTCCAAGTTTGAAGATATTAGAATTATTTTTGACACTAAACTACTATTCAATAATCATATCATTTATAGTATCTCAAATGCGTATTCGGTCCTTGGATTTAATCGTCGCAAAACCTTAGAAACTGTTGGCATATTTATGGTAAAACTTTAAGACTGATTTAAAAGCTAGTAATACTCCTACCTTTTACTTCGAGATTAATTACGTAACTCAAATATTATTGACTCCACATTACCTTAATTAAAAAAAATTTTGTAAAATTCTTAATTTAGTTATTTGCCTGTAGTATGTTATTTCTAGCTTTTAATATACGTTAGATTTAATTAAAAAAATAAAAAAATGTAGACACATTATTTGGAGCCAAAATCGTCAACTGATTCAGATTTATTGATCTATTTAACTCATAGTCGATATGTACATACATATGTTAACAAAAAAGGGCAATAACACTTATCAAAAGTTTTTCTGTTACATAAGTGATAAATTAAAACTAAAAAATCTGGGCTGTAATTTTATGTATTAATATTTTCATACATTTAAAACCAATAATTTTATTAGCATTACAATAATTTCCTGCAATATTATCTGATAACAGTGATAAATTTTAATTTTTTTCATCAGATAACTTCTACAGGAAATTTTCTTTTATTTATTTTAATATCATTAAACAATTTAATATTTTCAAAATATCAAATCAATGTAAAAGTCAAAGCATTTATTTTTAAATAAATAATCTTGTCAAGCGGTTGAAGGCTGGGCATATATAGGTAAAGTTCTAGTGTCTCATCATCTTCAATGCATCATCTTGCTCTGCATTCTGCCGATTCTACTTGACCAAATTTCTGAAAATGGTATCTTACAGACAGATGCTCCGTGATGATGCCTACAATGTTACTTAGTTCTCTCTTACCTAAAAGTATTAGCTTTTTAGTCTGACTACCATCACTACTACCCCTACCCCTACCAAGGCCCGAGGTTTTACATTATAGCCCATTGATTCAAGCAACCTTTGAAGGAGCTAATTAGAACTGTTTAAAGCTAATTCCGTTTATTTTGTATTAGACCTCTAACATATTGTTACTAAATACTGAGCGAAATTCGATCATTCAGAGTTTATTTCAGCGTCTTTTTTAGTTATTTTATAGACATTTTCTTCAGTAAGCTTACAGTGTTTATGCTCAAATTCACGTACAAATGCACTTGAAAGTTTTCAAGAGATACATCTATTATAAAAAATGATATGTTTCTCTCCTCTTTAAAGTTAAACTTTCGAATTTGAATATCATAAATATTTAACTTCGGCGAAATGTAAAACTTTATGTCGTCAACCGAAACATCCTTGGCGAATCTATAAATAAATACCGATCCTTAGATGGCATAAGAACCAAAATTTTAAAGGAAGCAAGTGACTTTGAACCAGAAGGAAAAGGTGGAACCTGAATGTTTTAATTCTTCAAACCGTTAAGTAGAGCTTTAGAGGAGGTATGTTCTTTAGACTTAGTAAGCTTCTCACTTTGAGGGCACGGTGAAGAAAGATTTATATGGTCAATTTTCAGAGGACAAATACTCTTCTGAAATGAAGAACTGGTTGACTCTTCTCGGACGGACGTTTACATTTATGGACTTAGAAGTTTCGTGAGAATCATTTAGGCATGTTTGCTTATAAACCTTAAATAAAAATCAATCTCAGTCGATCTATATTTTAAGAAAGACCAGCGCATTCCCTTACCATCGCGAATAAAAGTTAATATTCTCCCTGTCAATCCAGCACATTTAAGATGGGCCTTTAATATTACAGTTTGGAAAATTGTAAATCATGATAATAAAGGCAAAAGCTAAAACAAATACAATAAAAAACTTTAAGTATTTGAAGAACGAATATATATTGTAATGGTAATTAGTGTGATAATAATAATAAAAAAATAAAAAGCGAGATTAAAATTAGAAATGAAAAGAGTAAATTGCTAATCCAAGTTCAAAACATAACAGTGTTAGAAAAAACAACACGTAACACAACTGTGAATAAAGATAAAAAATCAAAATAAACGGAAAGAGAGAAAATAAAATAAAAACCATGTGTGTACGAACTAACACAACAAAACATTATAGAAAATGACTCGGCATAGAAATTAAAAATTATTAATGTACAATTTAAATGAAAGCACGGCAAAATACATTGAAAACACTAATACTTAACTCACAAATGAATCACGCAATAAATTCACAATTAAAATATTTAGATTGAATAAAATAAAATATTTAAGTAAAAATATACACAAAATTATCAGAGCCAAAAATTTTAGAATATTAGAGTTTGGAATGTTTCCAGACAAATGTAAATAATGCAAGGCATTCCATGTATGGGGTTATTTTAAATTGTTCTTGTGGATCATTCGCATTTAATGAGGACTGCGGTCTTCAGGTCCACTTCCACGGATTTCTCCTAACATAAAATCGAGAGCTTGTTTCAGAGTATCCAGTCGAGCTTGACCAAAACGTTTTCACAAACCTTAAAGGGTCTGTTCTGGGGAGAAGCAATCTCCCTCTCTCTGAACACGATCTGCGCATCTTTGATTATGTTTTGGATTTCTTCCTGGGTTTAATCCGGGCCCGAGATAAGGAATATGTTCCGTAGCTATTTCACACATCATACAATCAACATAACCGACAAACATCTTTATCAGCAAAGCTTCAAAAATAATATTATCACCCAAAACTCAAAAAAAATATAATCACATAAAATACGTAAACGATTATGAATGTACACTTTAATATAAATAGTCGAAAGTCATCCAAATACATCAGTACTAAAATTTGGAAATAGAAAGTATGAAGAAGGGCAAGTTACTATTTAAATATTTTATTTTTAATGCAAAACAAGTCTAACTTGTTAACTGGGGCTCAACCGACCAAGCCAGATTTTATTCCAAAGGTGGTGAAAAAGGAATAAAATAAAAAATTCCGCAGGAAATAGGATTTCCACGTCTGTAAAAAGTGTCAAAATAAACGACAATAAAGAAGTATATATCCTGGAACAGTGGATAATACTTCAAGAAAGAAAGAAACAACCACTTAACTCCTTTAAAAATTAAATAATCCTACTGCAAGAAAGAAATGAGGTAGTTACCCAAACAGCATTCCATGGGCGATTTAGACACATAATATTTTATATAGACACAAAAGATGTATTGACTAAACTGAAAGGCACCATTAGACCAAAAATTACTTATGCGCTTAAATTACTGAAGAAATTTATTTCCATCTAAAAAATTAAATCGACAATAATTTCCCAATTACATTTTTGTGTTAGCTCAAAATCAGCTAATTGATGTTACCTCTATAAATAAACAAAAAGAAATAATTACACAAATACTGAAAAGTGCTCATAGGAATTTCAAAAATAATACACAAGAAATATTGTTAACCCATTTCTGGCCTACCATTAAAGAGATGCGCAAGAAATAAACGGTAAATTGTGAAGTAGGTCTACAAAATAAATACGAAAGACGCCCTAATAAACAGCTAATCAGTAAAACAAAAATGGACATATTTCACATGAATAACAACATATATATTAACGCGACATGTAAATAATTCAAATATTGCTACATACACGAACTAGGAAATGAAGTTAACTGCCATGAATACATTGAAATAATATTTCTTTATATTTCGTATATTTAGTATACCCGAACGCGAAGTATTTAATGACAGATAATGAGAATGTATTTATCGGTAACATAGCAAAATTAATATACAACAGATTCCGATAGTAGCATACTAGAACTATCAGATAGTATGCTAGAGCTTGCATAAGTTAATAACGAAAATATTAACGAAATGCAAGTAGTTATAACAAAATGCAAGTTCAGCGTCTGCCAACTTCCTGCACGAGCCGAGTTGTCAGCGAATAGCAATAAGACCCCAAAGCGCTTCCAAGAAGACCGAGAAGCGCAATGCACGTAAGAATAACGCAACGCAAGTTAAATTACACAGGTATATAGGGCTAGCTAGCTATGGAAGTGGTTTCCACCAAATTTCGCTAAAAAACAACGACATAGAAAAGACCGCTTTCTCCGTAAGTAACGGAAAATACGAGTTTACACGACTCCCATTTGGTCTCAAAAATACGCCTTCAATTTTCCAACGAGCATTGGACGACATACTTCGAGAACATATTGGGAAAATATGTCTCACATACCTAGACGATATCATCATATTTAGCAAGGATGATGATACCCACCTAAGAAACTTGGGCATAATTTTTCAAACTCTACAAGATGCCAACATGAAATGTCAGTTGAATAAATGCGAGTTTATGAAGAACAAGGTCGATTTTCTCGGATTTGTTATTTCTGATCAAGGAATAGAAACCAATCCAAATAAAGTCGCAGCGATAATGAACTATCCCTGCCCTAGAACTCTGAGGGACTTACGATCCTTCCTAGGCCACTCCGACTAATACAGAAGATTTATACAAAATTACGCCAAGTTAGCAAAACCCCTTACTTCTCTTTTAAGAGAGGAAGGTGGACATGTGCCCAAAAAAATGTCATCAAATACATTAATTCTATTAAACAAAGAACCACTAAAATTTTTTAGAAAATCCTTTCTAGAGCACTCTCCAAGCAGAAGAAAATTACGTGGCTAATGAAAAGGAGATGCTAGCCATAATTTGGGCACTCAAAGCTCTTACAAACTACCTATACGGTAAAGCAAAGGTTAAGATTTTTACAGATCATCAACCTCTGACACATTCTCTGAGCAGCTGGAATGGAAATGCCAGAATCAAGAGATGGAAAGCCTATCTAGAGGAATATGATTATGAAATATTTTATAAACCAGGGAAAGAGAACGTAGTCGCCGACGCACTCTCGAGAATACCAGCAGAACAAATTCATTCCATTGTCTCCACACAGCATAGCGCTGAAAGCTCTAGCCATGATTTGATACCTAATATTGAAGTTCCGATAAACGTATTCTAGAATCAAATATTCATTTACAAGGCAAGCAAGCCCGACTACAAATTCACTATTCCGTTTTCTACTTACCACAGACATGAGATATACTGACCAGAATACACTTCAGACGAACTAATATCAGACCTAAAAAAATACCTTAACCCTTCAGTAATAAACGGTATTTACACGACCGAAGACTTAATGGGAAAAATTCAGTCTTTTTACCCAAACCATTTTAAAAACATTAGAACACGATTCTCACAATCGAGAGTCGAAGACTTAACCAAAGAAACACAACAAGAGGAAGAACTTTTGAAAACACACAAAAGAGCTCACCGCAACGCTTTAGAAAATAAAAAACAATTATCAGAAGAATTTTACTTCCCTAGAATGAAACAAAAAATTGCAAACATACTGAAGCACTGTAAAATCTGTAAAGAATGCAAGTACGATAGACATCCTCCTAATCCAGAGCTTAAAGAAACTCCAATCCCAGAATACCCCGGTCACGTACTACACATTGACATCTACTCAACCGAACGACATCTGGTACTGACTGCAATAGACAAATTCTCTGCATTAGCTCAAGCCCGAATAATCGAATCAAAAGCCATAGAAGACGTTAGAACCCCTTTGCGCGATATTGTATCTTACTTCGGAGTCCCTAAATATATTGTAATGCACAACGAAAAAACTTTTAATTCAGAGTCAATAAAATTCATGTTAGAGCAACTAGGTATAGAAATTTATACTGCGCCACCATACAAAAGCACAGTTAACGGACAGATAGAGCGCTTTCACTCAACATTGTGAGAAATAATGAGATCTCTCAAGAAAGAAGACGTTCATAGAGACCTCAAAGAACTTTTAGACAGAGCAGTATATGAATACAATTACTCATTTCATTTGGTCACGAAGAAGCGACCTATAGAGCTATTTTATGGCAAGAATGTAACAACAGACCAATACGAGAAAGCTAGATAGGACAACATTGACAGACTTACGATAAAACGAGACGGAGACTTATTAAATCACAACAAAAACCGGAAAAAGATAATTAATTATCAACCCGCACAGATTGTATTTGTGAAAATAAATGTTAGGCTAGGATCGAAGCTTTCCGCAAGATTCAAAAAAGAAGTAGTAAAGGAAAATAAAAACACCACCATAATAAGATAATAAGAAAAACAATTAATAAGTCTTACCAAAACTTAACACTTACAGACTACTACTATGGAATATGGCTGACACTGACGGAACCATGAATATCACGAACTATAACAACGCACAAATTGTGACAATACATTAAGGACTCGGAAAATTACAAACATCGACGACTAAATTAATAGATTTAATTTATCTTAAGCAAATTCAAAATGCATTAGATCTGTTATACGATAGCACTGAAAATAGTCTTAAACGCTGTCCATTATATGACACCATTCACAACGAGATAAACACTACTATTTACACATTCCAATCAAGTAAAGCCTTCCCAAAAAAAAGCAAAAACAGTTCTTTAAATTGGATAGGGTCAGATTGGAAATACATAGCAGGTAATCCAGATCATGACGATTTAGTAATGCTAGAACAAAATTTAAACAATTTCATTGGCAATAATAACCAACAAGTCATTATTAATAATCAATTAGAACAGCGGATAAACAAACCCACATCAATATCAAACAGTCTCACAAATTCTATACAGAAAAGTAGTTCAATTAGTATCGAAACAGCCATTAGCTAACACAATCAGATTAGATTATTAAAAGAAGAATTAGTTAACGTTAAACATACAACACGTTTAAATATTGTAAACACGCTTTTATTAAACGAAGACGAGTTAATTGAAATAGAGAACATTTTCAAAAAAAGTAACATGCCGCCTCTTTCGATTGAAGAAATGATGTAGTTTTCCGATATTTCAATTCTACACTACAGAAATACACTGTTATACATTGTTAAAATACCCAATATAGATGAAACAGAATACTAAGCCAATGGTAAAAGTAAAACCAATAGTTAAAAATAATACCATTGTACACCTAAATTCAAACGAAATATTTGTATACCGAAACCTTATATATGGCATCCCAAAAAATTGTAAAAGAATAGTCAATAAAAAAGTATGCAATAAAGACAAAATTGTTAACATAAGTAATGTAGATTGCATTCCTAAGCTAGTTAAGATAGAAAGAAATATGTGTAGTTTTAGCAATGCTGACCTCATAACAGAAGTGGAAGAACTCGATGACGGCATTATTCTATTAAGTGACTACAAAGGTAACATAACCTGTAATAGCACAGAACTGCATCTAGAAGGCAGCTATTTAATACAGTTATCGAATGACTCGATGTTTATCAACAACAAACGGTTCAGCAATTCAGGAGTTCCTCTTGTACAGTTTACACCGCAAGAAACTGAACGATTAAGGATCTTATCCCTGGAAGCACGGGAGCTGCTACATCTAAACAACACAGCATCATTCTAGTAACGCTTTTTGGCATTGTTCTGGCTCTCATCTTGGGACTACATACGTACAGTCAAAAGAAAAAGTGTGTAATATTGCAGTTAGGGCCTACGCCGGTCATGGAAACGAAGGTCACCGCAATCGTCACACCACCAAACTGTCAACAATCAACAGCGGAGGTGCAATGTCCGCTACCCCAATTCAATAACATTCCTTACTTCTAGAGCGCTTGACAATTAATTTTGCAAAAAATGGAAATTTTTAATTTAAATGATATTAAAGAACTAATAATTAATGAAGAATTTGATATACCTGTAATAAATATATTAGAATATGCAGATATAAACGTTTGTATGTACTAAAACGCCTTAATAACTATTTATAAATATTCACTTATTACAAGTAAATGTAAAATTTATAATATGATACCACTAATTTATAAACATGGAAAACTAATTATCGATAAAAAATATAGCAGAATATAACCACAAATATACTAAAGTAAATAACTGTGGAAAATATGTAGGAATAAATATACGCACACAATTACCAGAGGATAATTGTACTATCCCTCTATTAGAAAGCCAAATCTAACATTATTCAAGAGAACAACAAACCTTTATTAGTATTATACCACGGTCAAATTGTTACAGATAGATTAGACACATATGGAATGGACATCCTATTAAAGGACCAAACCTTATACAATTCAACAAACAAATATAGAAAGACATATGTCAATCATGAACAAGAAATTAAAAATGTAGTCTGTTCACACTCATAAGAACAATTAGAAATCTTAAAAATATTAACTTCCCATTCAGATTATAAATTTAATAACATACAAAAAATGTATAAATTTCTAATACCAATTGAGCAGCATCCTTTCAAGTTTGCTTTGTATTTTATTTTAACAATGATAACAAACACAAATGATAGTTTTAATTCTATATTCATGTGCAAAAATGTATACCAAAATTTATTTATACCATCAAATACGAGTGAAAAACAAACGTTGAAAAAGTTTTGAACAAACATACAACCTTGAACTTCGTCGACTTAACCAGGCACCTTGAAGTGAGGATATTTCATTTTAACACAGGGGGGGTTAAGGAATATGTTCCGTACCTACTTCATACACAACATACACAACATACAATCAGCATAAGCGACAAACATCTCTATCAGCAAAACTTCAAAGAAAGAATAAAGAAGTGCACATCACTATTAAATATTTTATTTTTAATGCAAAACAAGCTTAACTTGTTAACTCGCCCCGAGTAGATTGACTTATTGTATTCAGTCGTTGCTAACAAAATGACCTTTACAGTGTCACTTACACCCTTGTCGATATTTAGACACCTGGCAAGTTGTATAATCATTATATACTGTACACTATATACCAAAAAATACCGCTACTACTCAACTGGACAAGGCCTCAGCAACCAAATTCCTTTGATAGGCGTATTTAAAATACACTCAATGGACTTGTCGATGCGCGCTACCACCTATTAACCTGAACATTAAGATTAGATTCCGTTTCAGCGAATGTTAAAGGCTGGTGGTCAGTGAACATATTTATATCTCTATTGCCATACATATAATGCCGCAGATTGGCCAGTGCCTATATTATGACTAATAACTCCTTCTCGTTAGTAGCGTGATTGGCTTCCCTGTAGTTCAGTGTACTTGATAACATTGCAATCGGATGTCCCTCTTGGGTCAGTACTTCGCCTATATCGAATACATCATTACATTTCATCATACATTTTCATCATACATTTCAATCGAATACATTCTTATAACCAAGATATCTAAACATGACATGTTCAAATGCTAATACGTTATATAGCTTTTGAAAGGCCCGTTATTGCACTTCGGAGAACTGCACCGAAAAGTTTCGCGATTTATGCCCCATGACAGTTCCGTTCCCCCTTTTAAGATGCCAAAAATAAGTCTTGCTATTGCCGCGAAGTCAGCATTGAAACTACTGTAACAACTTGCGTGGTACTGTAAAATCTTATATGGCCTTGACCTTTTCTGGAACTCATGTTAGACCACTAATGATGACTACAAACCCAAGAAAATTTACACACTTGTTAAAAAGTGTGATTTTTCTACTGACACCCTGCTGTTTGCTAATTTTTTAATTTTTTTATATTTATTTTTGATTATTTAGGACCCAGCCTACATACAATGCATGATATTCTTCGATCTCTGAGATGATGATCACATTATCAACGTAGACAAAGCAAAACTTGCCGTTCTGCTCTTGCAGGATATCGTCAATGGTTCTCTGGTACTGACCGCGTTTTTCAGAATAAAAGGGAGTCTTCGAAATGCATCCCTCCGTTTACCGAAAATTAAGTTCTTTTCGTGGTCGCGTTCGGCGAGCGACTTTACCCAAGTTTATCAATATTATTGAAATATTTGGCAAGGATATTTGTCCACGGATCGTTCTTTCATTAAGCTTGCGAATGTCCATTACTAAACGCATGTTTCGTGCTCGTGCACCTTGTCACCTCTCGCGCATGAGAGGGGTGCATCCGAGTAATCTGCGTTCGTGAAACTGACGTCAGCGCAAGTGTTTGCAACAAAAATTTCTTTAACTCCCGCGCCCTAATAAAGCTGGCCGAAAGACGCTCTTGCCTGTTATTCCATTGAACCTTGACAAGTCCGAATGAAGAAAAAATATTGCCTATGTATTGGACACTTACACAAAACATTTTTTAGTTGTAATTTTTGTTGTGCCATGAATTGAGTAAATCTCGAAAGAAGAATTTACCGATCAGGCGCCTCTCAACCGCTATGTGATCGGATGAAGTTTTTACAATTTGTTTGATGACGGGCAGCAGGGACCCTCTGGGCTAGAGGCGGCACTGGAATACGACTCCGTCCCTGTCCTATGTCCTGCGTAACAAGGTTCGTCCTGTGTTGTCTTTTCTTATCACCTTTGTGGTCAGACGTAGCTGTCCTTTTTTCAAATAAGCCAAGGGCTGGTTGGGTTGCTATGTTGCTCGTTAAAATGTGGGTTTTTTGCGCCGCTTGTTTGTGAACATGTTCGTTGAAAGATTTCTCTTGTTGATGACCTCACGTTTTTTCGTTTGTCCTACATTCCTTATCCTCTTGGCTTCTCGCATGGTTAAACTCGACCTCTTATGCGAGAGCCAGAGATGAAGACAAGCCTAGGGGCTTTTTCTCGAAGAACACGTCCATAAGGTTACGCTTAAGCTCTGATGTGAATATCCGCAAATATTATCGCGGAATTTTCTAACAGAGACCAGCCGCTGCCGATTCGTAAGACATATTGACCTTCTTGGTCAATAATGTGACTTTTTTCGAACGCGTCATAATAATGGAGTAAGGGCAGGTCACCCTGTCTAAAATCTATTACAGGGTTGGCAGTGTATCCTGCTGCTACAAGTTTGTAGAGCTAATAAATATTATGCACTAATACTTGCTCTCTCCGTTAGTTCACAGGAACTTGCTCAACTAGAGCGATGCTGATTGTCACATTCAGACTCCTCTGAATAGCTTGAATGTCGGCGAACGTTTCTACATTGAAGGAACGGAGAGTTCATGAAAATTCAATATTAAATACTCAAAAAATAAATTCATGCGCAAGCAACTGAGAGCAAAAAAAACCGAAAGACTCAACGGATCATATTACATACGTAAATTTATACGATCGTAAAAATAAATAAATAAAATTAATCTTTGCGTTAGTAACATATTAAGGTCACCTAACTGCTACGTATTTCTCATATAAGAGGGCATCTATACGCACCTGAGAAACTCTGTTTCTTTGTTATTTCATTACAAAGTACAATGCCTTTTTTAACTTTGGGATAATTTAAATATATATTATTCTATATTTATTCTTGTTATGCAGATTTAAAAAGCTTTAATGGAAGTGCCCAAACACATGGTTTTGATAAAATAATGCGTAATACGAGGTCATTTACAAAACTGTAGCAATTGATCTACTCTACACTAATTTCTCTTTTCCACGCCGCTTTTATAAAACTTGCAATTCCAATGCTGCACTCTACGCTAGCTAGCTTGCTAGATAGCTTGCATGCTGATCTGGCGACACGCCGATGCCCGAGGAGCTCCGCTTTGGCGGACAAATAATTTAAGGAGTGCTTCCGCGAATCGCTGCCAATTGGATTAAAAGTTGTCATATTTCGGCCAACAACCGCGAGACCGTTAACTTTAATTAACCTACATGCTTATTTGTACAATTTCAAAAATGTATACTGCAATTTCTGAATTAGGAGGAACGTTTGTTTAGGAAGTTTTTTGTTTTTGAGTAACTCAACTATTTGAATGCCCTACCATATGCGATGGCATTTCCTTTGTGGAAGTAAAGCGAATTACTAGAAGATTACAGAAGTTATATAGCATTAATTTATTCTCCTAGACGAAGCCGTGCATGGTCAAACCCATTTCAGATAGTTTATATTCGGCTCGCCAACACATCAAATTATTCGAATAGAATTTATGCAACTTACCTGTCAATGTATAAACTATCAGCGACTGGACGAGGAGGTTGGTTCTGCCACCTTTTAGGTAGACGCTTGTAAAATCATTTCCATGCATACCGTATTGCGAGCAGTAAACATCTGCACCGATTTACAAATCTCAGTTCGCATAGAGGGACAGATTTAGATAATTCATATTGCTTTTCAATTCCAGCTTAGACGTAACATAATCATTTTAGCCCAAACCAACGTCTATCGAGTCAACAGCTTCAAGATAATCCAATAGACCTGCTTTACATATTCCCTTGCCTTCATATAGAGACAACGGCTGATAAAAAATGAATATTATCGACACGTTAGTCGATTACCTCATAAAAGGCAGCGAACGATGAAACATTAGAAAACTTTTAATTGGTTACAATAACTTTGGTCGTGCGGCTTAATGGATTTTAAGGCCGTCCATTTCTCTTAATAATAAAATAAATAAATTTAATAAGGAAGCAGAAATTACTAAAATATAAGTCTACAAAATTTTCACTGGGCTGCTTTACTTTTGTGCTTACTTACGCAGTAACAGTTCCTCTCATGACGACCACTGGCTTATATACGACTATGAGAGAAAAGGTTATTATAGATTTACGTTCCAGGCGTCTACGATCACTGAGTCGCCACGTTGGCTCTAAATGAAGTTTCATTGCAATTGCACCAAACATTGGCGGAATCTTGGAGGCAGTTGTAAACTATCTAAAGAAGCATATAGAATAAAAACTAATTTTGGTATTATCCTTACATGTAGTGAGTATTTGTAATGGAAACTTTAAAGAGGATATCTCAGGCATACGAATTTAGAAGTTACTAAAAGATCAACAATAAATAACTTAACCATCCATTACTATATAGAAACAAAATTAAGAATATATTAAACCCCTGAATATTTGCAAACAAAGGAATATCAGAATATGAAAGAAATATGTCAGACGTCAAAATATGTTCAGAATATGAAATATTGTCAGACGTCTCGATAAATTTCCCATACTCACAAATTGCGAGGGCATCTAATGTTTATCAACTCTTTGTCAGCCGTATGTTTTTGCTTAACTTAAATTTTCTTCAAAAAAAAAAAATTCAAGGAATTATGTTATGTATTACATTATGTATTATATAAACGAAAAACGAAATGAAGGAATGCTCTGCGTTTCTTACACAGATGTACTCCTCTAATTATACGAAATAATTATTTGCTACTACTCTACTTATAATCTACACATATAATGATTATTGTAATCGTTAGAAATTACCCTATTCAATTCTTTTCAGAGATACGCGCCTGCTAGAGGTTCTGCAAACACTTCTAAAATGTACAGATCTGACAACCCAGATTTTATAAAAAGAACTCGTCGATCACGCTTAATAGGATTGAAGGAATTGCCTCCTCCTTATCCCAATGGCTGGTATTGTATTTTAGAATCATCATTATTAAAACCAGAGAGTAAAAGATATATTTCTTGCCTGGGAGAACATTTAATTATTTTTCGCAGCATTGATGGACAAGTAAGCGCATTGAATGCATATTGTCCTCATCTTGGTGCAAATATGGCAGTTGGTGGACGAGTTAAGGGAGATAATATCGAATGTCCGTTTCATCAGTGGAGCTTTAGAGGAAGTGATGGATCATGCGCTAATATTCCTTATAGCTGTACTGGCAAGTATTATATACAAACTTCCCAATCATAATATTTAACACAACTTATAGAAGTTTCTAAAAGTATGGAAATATTATGCTTTCGGCGTTCAAAAGAGCTGTAAGCAACTTTTAAGTTATAGTCCTAGAAATCTAAATAATATTAAAAAAAAAGCTTTATACTCATTCAAAAAGCAAAGCAGTTACAACAGCATTTCTGCTGCTTCTGAAAATTGATTGCAAAACGCTATAATTCTTTCAAAACAGTTTCATTTAATTTATACATGAAAGTTATTTCGATTTTACGAAAAAAAATTATAAGTTGTTATATAAATATGACCCGTTTAACTTTATAGATTTTAACAGCCACATATTGAAGTTATACCTTTTGGCTATAATGAATATATGGGTTTAATTAACGTAACAAAGTTAATAAAGAAGAAGTAAGAAAGGGCTAATTTCGGGTGTAACCGAACATTTTATACTCTCGCAATGTGCAAGGATCAGAGGCAGGGATATGCTTTCAGGTCCTGGCACAACTTTATTTTAAAAAATGTTGCGGAAGAATTCAACAAATTTTTTATTCAACGAAATTGTCAATGGATTGCAATCATACTTAGTATCTTATTAACTTATATTACAGGCCATAGACTGATGTACTTTCATTATTATATTTTGCTTCGTGTCAGAGATATTTATATTAAAATCTATCAAATTAACTCAAAAGTGATATATGCGATATAAACCAGAGAGAAAGAAATCATTACATTAGACCGGTTTCATTCATATTTAGCGCGAAATCACATTGTGTTTGAGGAAACATGTCCACATAATTTCATTAAAATATCACACATATTGACCAACAAAAACGGTTTAAAGTCAGATGGAAAGTGTTCTTGAGATATGGATTTCTCTTAAAAGTGGAGGGTGTCACGCGAATTGCGGAAGAATTCAACATTCATTATTCGACGAATTTGTCAATGGATTGCAATCATATTTGGTATCTTATTAACTTATATTACAGGTCATAGACTCATGTACTTTCATCCTTATATTTTGCTTCGTGTCAGAGGTATTTATATTAAAATCTACAAAATTAACTCAAAAGTGATATATGCAATAAAAACTCAACCAAAGTGGTTTAATAAATATATTAGATACATGAGAAAAAAGTCAACCAGAGAAAAGGAAATCATTTTATTTGGAATAAGCGACTTAGACCATGGTCTAGACCGATTTCACTCATATTTAGAACGAACACACATTATGATTAAGAAAACATATCCACTTAACTTCATTAAAATATCACATATTGGCGAGCATAAATGATTTAAAGTCAGGTGGAAAGTCGGGAATTCTTATATCGGATATTTTTGGGATAGATCTGGCTGATCACATTAACTCTTTTACTCCATTACTCCATTACTCCATTACTCCAGTATATTAGGGAACCTGTTTTGAAGCAATATTGTGAAGGCAACTTACACAGTGACCGATATATACGGCATAAAATCTGCCAGAATAGCGAAAGTGATTATATGTAGTATATGGTAGTATAGTAGTTACCGATATTTTAGGTATAAGATCAGCCATAAGCAATGAGGTCCATATATTGAGTATCTGGGGACTTGAAAAGTTATATGCCGATTTCGACTATTTTTACGCAAATGAAATGCTTTATTCCAATACCTTAATTGATCCTTGATTTATCTACTTTAAAGTAAAAGGATCAGATGAAACTTAAAATTCTCTTATAAAAGAAGAAGTTTTTAGTATCTTAAATTTGTATATTATGAAGTCTCTCTACTGGATGCTGGGTTTCTAATTTCGATGAGTTATCAGACATATTACTTAACTTTGTTCTGAATATCCCCGACTATACTGCTTTTCCCAGCTTTATAAATCATTTCGAGAGCGCATTACCCAATAATCGTATTGAATTTTTACATTAGGATTTCATGAAGAGATTGCAAAAATCAGTGGTCGATGATATGCACATATGTATTTCTAAATCTAACGCTCCGTTAAGGTAAGTTCTTAAAATTTTTAGTGCCCAAACTATGGCACAAAATTCTTTTCAATCCGTTGAATTTAATGTTTTAGCGATAATATCTAGTACCTTCGTTCAAACAAAGAAATCGTAAGCCAAAAGAAGTTAAGTAATGAGTATTTACTACTAGAACGTTAGACGTCTTGTCTTAATACAAATGTACTAAGTTATACTTAAATATAATAGTATTCAATGTAACTTCAAAAAAAAACGCATGTCTCAGCATGCCTAAACCAAATTTTTCGTAAAAAAAATTTTAAATAGTGATATGGTCGATTGAACAGAATCCGTTGTGGGTTAAAAAAAAAATTGGCAAAAAAATTGCGTAAAAAAACAAGTTTTTCATCGGTATGCACCTGACGGAAGTATTGAATAAATTCTCTTAATATAGCATCCATGGCTCTTTAGAAAACACTCAGTATATTTTTCAAACCAAATGGCATCCTTAAAAATTTGTATTTTCCATTATTCACTGAAAACATGGTTTTGCGGATGCTTTCAGTCCTCATCAGAATTTTACAAAATGCAGTTTCAAGATCAAATGTGAGAGGTACTGTGTGTCTCTAGAAGACTAGATTCGAAAGTATAAGTTTGTATTATATCTGGTATTGGATACTTCCGAAATCGTAATTTCATTTAATTTTTTAAAACCTACTACCATTCTTCAAATTAAAGTTACATCTTCCTTTCTTTGATACATCCAAAATTGGAGCATAATAAGATTTTTACTTAGTCATGCACGCCTTTTTTTTTAAATACGTACTCGTATCATCGATTTCCTTATCCATAAAAACAGTTGATGATTAAGGAAATTGATACCGTTTGCTCCAAATTGGAGTATTTACAAATGTTCTTATTTCCACACTAATATTCATTTTAAAAGAAAGAGTGGTACCATCAATCCGTAATTGAATGGATACACATTTTTCAAACTAAATAAATTTTTGAGTTGTATTTTATTTAAGGCCTTTTCTAAAGGCTCGTGATTATTTTTACTAAAACTGCAGGCTAGCACGTCGGATGGTGCTTCAGGAGATTTCATCTAAAACGATTTTATTTAAATAGTTATCATTTTTGGCGGTAGTAACACCGACTGGCGTTATAGAACTTCTTGCTTCCTAGGTATATTTCTTATTTATTGGTGCCGTCGTCACCGACTGACTGTTCAGATCCAGTTTCTGAACTAAATAGTAGTTCTTCTCCATCATTTGTTTTCAACAATTATTTTTTAAATTTATTATCGCGTTAACTTTCTTTAAGAATTCATTAGCTATCAAAGAGCTGATTCTAAATTATCGATTTCGTAAAATATAAATGGTATAAATAAAATATAAATTGATTTAATATGTAAAAGTATAAGCAATATAGTATATATAATAAATAAAGCAATAATAATATATAGTTATATATAATATATGTAGACATTAGGTGGAAGTGAAAATAAAATATTTCATAAATTATGTTTTCCTGTAGTAAATATACGCAAAGCGTAGCGCCAATTTTAAGCAATCAAATCTTTGGTTATGGCGCAGTTTATCCGCATGCCATAATTCTTTTGTTTACGAGCAAAGTTCACTTTTCATAATATTCAAAATTTGTATTACTGCCTTGGCGCAAAACCAGTTTCGAAAAATTCTGTATTAATTTCTCTAAGTTAATATTTTAACACCTGTACTCGTTAACTTCCGCACTCGTTAGGCCTTTTTTCTTCATAAGGTTAATGCGCGCACAATAATCAAAATAATAGAATATAATATTTCATATTTAGGAGCACTTGGATTATTTCCCACTTAAAAATTTTCCTTCTTTTTTGAAGCCTGAATCATTGCTACAGCTTCTAAATCAATTGTTTCCCGATTATAAAAATCTTCAAACGTGGCTTTTTTATCACTTTCAATATATTTTAGAACAATGTGTGATAGTAATTTTGTTTACATTAATCTTATCACCAAAAAAAGAATTTTTCGTTTTAACATTTCCTGTAGTTTCGTTGGCATAAAGATTTTTTACAATTTTATCTGCCTCTTTAATTACTTAGTTAAATTCTGAAAAATAATAGTAAAATAATATTACGCATTTTGGCTTTAAAATTTGTCATTATTATTTTTATACTCTCTCTCCCTCTCTATTTTTATACTCTCTTTTGTTCTGGAGAGTCTGCAGCTCAGAATCACAGTCTCAATGTATTTTATTATTTGGTTGATTTATACTTGATATTATTTTTATACTCTCGCAATATGTTGCTCAGAGTATAATGGTGTTGCTCAAGTAACACCTAAAACTAATCGATATAGATATAGAGTTATTTAAACCTAACTGATTATGATAACAAGACGAGTTGAATTCCGGAGTCTGTCCTCGCAATCACTAACTTGAGTAAAAATTTAATTACTTGATGATTTTCGGTTCGCGTTTTCTTTGGCATTCGATACCACAAATGAGCAAAACTAAACCACTGGCATGCCCAAAAATACCACAAAATAACTAACCCACAAATGAAGCTATAAAAAAAACTCAAATATACTACAGGGGATCACGGAAAAGAGATATTCTTGGCTGATTTTTTTTTATTGGGCGTGACTACCATGCTTAATGATATTTCTTTATAGCTTCCTATGATACTGTTTGAAAATGGACGAAATCGGCTAATAACCACTCTCGCCACCGTTAAAAAGGGTTCAATGTTCAATACATCTAAGAGTACAATAACTGTCAAAATTACAACGTCGAAAGTATTATAACACACCCTTCCGCTGCAGCTTGAAATTTAGAGTACAACCACGCCTACTTCTCAAATAACACAGTATTAATTCCATCAGATCCTTTTACTTTCCAATAGATAAATCATACATAAATAAATGTATCGGAAATAAAAATTTGCGCAAATAGTACTTAAGTGATGCGACGCCTCTCTTGTAAAAATAGTCCAAATCGGACTAAACCTGTTCAAGGCCCTTTATTCCGATTATAAGGTCCTCAGTGCCTATAGCTGACTGACTTTATACCGGAAAGATTGGTCAAAAAGCGTAATAATTTAATGAAATTAAGCGCACGTGTAGACGTGACCTCAATATAATCTACCGTCGAAAAAGAATGAAATCGCTTCCGACCTTAGTCTAGCACATATACCTAGTAATTTATGGTCCTTTGGTTGACTTTATGCTGAATATATTGACTGATAGATAAGAAATTTTAGTAACATTAGGCGATGTGGTTTGGGGCTAAAATTTAATGAAATCAGTCCACACTCGGAATACTGCAATGCCCACCAAATGCCGTTAATCGTAAATCTATGAAGTACTATAACTAAGAAAAAATTTTCGGTTTAATCTTCGGCATCTTCGGTTTAAATATTTTTAAAAAGTGGGGATGACCTCAGCCTCTAATAGGTTTAATGTACGTACCCCACAAACCAATAAAGCTATATCAACCGAACTTTGGTTAGAACAATTTCTTTTAGCAACTCCTCGTACGGTGTGAAATGCTAAAAGTGCGGTAACTCATTAAAGAAATGGCCCAGAAATATTAAAATTTACGGCAAGGATGGTACAAAGTACGATTTGTTTTACGTGGCTACCTGCCGTATGTAACAGCCTAACCCCACCGTGGGGTTAGTGGATCAATAAGATGCATACAGTAATTAGCTTTATGTACCGAATCGAATGGGCTCGGTACTGATTGGCATTGTGGAATGGACATAATGACCACCTTGGTAGGGTTCGAGGCCCATATAAAACATATGCCATAGTTTGGGTCCGGCACCCGGTTGCAATGCAACTCCACATTGAGCTGGCACAGACAGCAGCTCTACCCGCCTTTAGGTATTAAAGCACAGCCATCACGATACCTCCCGAAGGGCCTACGGCAATGAGCAGGTTGAAGCGAACTCTAACTGGCTCTTGCCCCCGTGGTACCAGATTTAAATCTCCGGTGAGACTTCGTAGCCGAAAATACTTCCCGTTGAGCTAACCATTCAACTAAGACTGGTGAAATTTGTAGCTTGAACTCAAATGTCTTTATTTCCTTGCATAATATATTTAAAGTGTTATAAACCCAGTTCAAGCTAAGTATTTTAGCACTATTTTCTGACACGGCTAAGCTTATTTTAGATCAAAGTCTACACGTATTTCGAAAGCATTTTTTGGATTTTAGTCGCTTCTTATGACAGACATGCCCTACCGCGGGTTATTCTTATCTACCAACCCGCAGGGGCGGCAAAGATGGTAGAGAAAGATTCATAAGATACGGTGACGGTAGATGTGGCACTGCCCACCTTTTGGTGAAATACTATATCTCCTGAACGGAAATTTCAGCCAAATTGTCTGCACAAAATTATATTTGGATCCCTATTTTGCAGTGTGAAAATGGACGAAATTGGAATACAACCACGCCTATTTCCATATATTGTGATATCTGATCACAATTTTAAATTCCGCTTGATTCTTTAACTTTATAGTATATAAATCAAGCACCAGTGAAGATATCGGCATCAAACTTTGCACAAAAAGTGCATTCAAAGTAAGCCATCTTATATCCAAAAACGGACAATGATTTTTCAAACCCCAGATACCGAGTATGTGGACTTGTGTTTACAGTTGACTTCTTATTGAAAATATCGGTCAATCTGTAAGAGATATTGGTAAAATTCGGAAAGGATCTTTCCCTGATAATAGTGTGTGCGTGTGCCGAAAATGGATAAAGTAACGCCAAAAGGTAAATTAATCCCTCCAGACCTTCACTTAGTCCGAATATACTCTATATAGTGATTTCTGTCTTTCGAGATGACTTTAGACCATTCATGTTGATCAATAAGTGTGATGGTGTGTCAATAAGTGTCAATAAGTGCATGTGGTTTCTTAAACTTAATGTAGACTCACAAATTGCTGGTATATAAAATTTTCGGTTACACCTGAACTTAGCCTTTCTTTAATTGTTGAAGTGTGGCAATGCCAGGATCCTGCCATACCTCATTTAATCAGGAGCAAATTAATAGTAATAAATGAAATAATTAATGGGTAATTATTGGGATCATAATGAAGCTCTCCAGTGGGTATTGCAGATTTTGAAAGAGTCGAAATTGGGCAAAAATGCTTTTTATCGGATCTCAAACTTAATGGAAACCGGATGGAAAACTGGAAAAAGACATTGATGACATATACCCTACCCTTAATATTTCTATATAATATTATATTGTTTTGGGTTGAAAAATGCATCTAGATTTTTTCAGGGACCCATCGACGAAAAACTAAACGAACAAATAAGGCAAACTTTTTATATAAGCGTCTGTTATGTATGTATTTATTTTTCGCAAATTTAGGAATAACAGCTATTTTAGTACTAAGGGTTTGTCGAATCGAATAGTACTATTAAAACGAGCCCCAGCAAGATGTACGTAATCCGGAATTATGAGCAGCCGTAAAAGTTTTTAAATATCAGATCCTTTTGGGTACTAGTAAGTATTTATTGCTGTTTTATTAAGGATTTAGCATCGATAGGAATTCTGATATTATTTGATGTAATGCTACTTTATCCCGACTTTAACAAGCCTGATTTATATGGTTCATGTTTGGATATAGGAGGTGTTTTGTCTCAACTTGGAAACCCACTCACCACGATTTACAGTTGCTTGCTAATGCATGGACTCAAAAGGGTCTTAGAAATTATATTTACGGCGGTAAGAACCTATTTTCACAGATTATCAGCACCTTACATTCAACCTATAGCATCTCGCACGATTAGAGATGTAAGAATTCCTATCATTCAGTTAATAAACTTTTTTCCAAATACAAAAACAATTCATTGTGATAACGAGGTATTGTTAAGTTCCATGACGAAAACATTTTTATTAAAAGATCTATTTGGTATCTACATAACGCTATTGGAAATTCCAAGATGTTTAAAACTGGAAAAGAAAATTGACGAAAAACCGACCTCATACCTGGTTACAATTGAATACAAAAGGATAATACATTCAGTATTCATACTGGCTGAATTGAGAAAACAAACCAATAAACTAGCAATAGCTCAACAAGCACATCTGGAGAGGAAACAAAATAAAATGTTTGACATTGGGGAACGGGTATTAGTGAAAAAAACTGAATATTAGGTAACAAATTATCCCTATAAATGTTGAAAGAAATGTCGATACAGATCTTGGAACAATAGTTTTTATTAATAGGAGGGTGATCCATAGACAAGTTGAATAAAATTCACTTAATTTTACGTTATCTTCTATGAAAATTTATATTTACTCTTGCTTATCTAACAATCTTTTTTATTAATATAACGGGACAGGAAATATGACGGATTACAGAAAATCCGACTATATCCCTATTCAAGATGGATATTGTACTATTTGGCCAAACTTTGAATATTTCAGACATTCCACTGATTTAGTATCTTATGAACTTATAATACAGGTCATTTACTCACTGCCTTTCATTACTATATTTCGCTCAGTGTCCGAGATATCTGTATTAAAATCAACAAATTTAACTCAAATGAGATATAAACTCAATTAAAGTGGCTTGATTAAACATATTGTGTATATGAGGAAAAAGTCAACCACAGAAACGGAAATCATAATATTAGAAATAAGGGGTCTGGACTACGGTTTAGACCAATTTTACTCTTATTTAGTATTAATTACATTACCAACAGAGAGGACTTAAAGTCAGCTCGAAAGTTGGAAATCATTATATGGGCTATATTTGTAACAGGGGAAGGTCTGTAATGATTAATTAAAAAATTCACTTTTGGCATTACTCGAGTACATTAGAGAACAGACTTATTGACTTATTGGCTCAGAACGCTGTCAGACTTATTCGGCATAAAATCTGCTAGAATAACGAAACTTATTACATGTAGTATATGGGAGCTGGGGTAATTCGTTGACCAATTTCACACATTGCTACAAGCTATGGTACAATATTGTACGTTCACTTAATTTTTCTGGGTTATCTTACATATATATTTAATATACGGTATAAAGCCAACCGGATGTTAGAAATTCTTATATTAGGTACATGTTGGTATAAGGTGGTAAGATTTGACTCGATTTTAGCCATACTAAGCATCACGACATATTATTATCAGAAAACGATGTTATCGGAAGTTCGAAAATCCTCATTTATTTTTACCCAATTTCCCCCATTTTTGGCACAATGGCATATTATTACCAGGAAAGGACACTTCCTGAATTTCATTGATATATCTCACAGACTGATCGATATTTTCGGTATAAAGTCAGCCATAGGCAATGAGGTCCATAAATTGGGGATTTGGGTCTCTGAAGTTATTTTCCGATTTCGACTATTTTTACGCAAGATATGGCATACCTCGCACTTTTTTGGAAGAGGTTTGCTCCGACATACCCTTTAGCAATTGATATATATCCAATTCCGTACCGCCTTTACTGGAAGATTTAATGTTTCTGACGAGTTTCTTCAGCGAGTTACGTACTTTTAGTAATTTTCAACATAACATTTGTATGGTAATTCAAATGTATGGTCATTCGATTTGACTAATTTTCCGTGTGAGTAGACCCTAGAAAGATCTGCTCTGATCGAGTTTGGCTGATATAGCTTAAGCGGTTTGTGAGATAATTGTTTTAATTGTTTAACCACTTATGTCCCTGCTTACCGCGATTCATTGCACAAACATACACGTTTGTTTCTTAATTTGTTTCTTAGTTATAGCACTGTATAAGTTTTCGATTGATGGCATTTTGTTGGCGTGGAAATAGTCCGACTGCGCCCATCTGCAATTCCAACCTGCTTATGGTGACACAGAACACGTGTACTTAGCTTTATTAAGATATCTAAATTTTTGCTCGAGTTATCGCTTGCACGGATGGAAGGAGGGGAGACAGTCACCCGGATTTCAACTCGTCTCGTCATCCAGATCATTTATATATATAACTCTATATCTATCCCGATTAGTTTTAGGTATTACAAATAACCGTTAGGTGAACAAAACTATTATTCTCTGTTAGAGTACATGTTGCTAGAGTATAAAAATTTCTGACTATCTGAAAGGACTTTCCACAAAATTACTTCATCTCCTAGGAAAATGCTACTTGACCTTTGTGCACATAGGCCAGAGGTATAATTTTTCTGTGAATTGCTCAGGAAGTTGTCGCAGGAACACCAGACTTTGATGGCTTTGTAAATTTTATATTCCACCAACAAAAGCTCATTAACTCAGAAAACACAAAAACCAAAATAAATACATTGAAAAAGCAAATAGGTTAGTGAACACAATTAACTGAATTGCCAAAACTGCCGATATGAGGCATATCGATAAAAGCTGTTCATCCAAAACATTAGTTGCACAGAACAGAATCGTACAGGCATGTTCTGAAATTCGTACGGTTCGAATTTGGACGATTTTAATTTAGGTGTTCTGTAATTAGTTCGGTTTTCATTAAATTCGAATGAAAGTTCGAAACGGCTAATGTCCTAATGCTTACTGAACACATCTCATCACCAAAGGAGTCGTAAATAATAAAATATGATTTAAACGAATAGTCATTAAAAGTAAAACGTTCTTTATGGTAGCTTATATGTTAAATGAAAGGGATCAATATCGCCAAATTAGAATTAAAAGGCGGCAGTTAAGAAATCATTCTAATCCCCTAAATGGGTCTGAACGTAAGTTTTGACCAAATTCTTTAAATATTTGCATATGTAATATTTTTATTGTTTATACTGTTTGTAGGTTTATTGTGAACTATATAAAAAGTGATGAAGGTAATAAGTATTTGCTATGTACTTCATAACATCTGCAGCCATTTTTAAAAGGGAGACATCGAAGAAGCAGAAAACACAACCCGCCCTGAAGAAATCTTTGAAGAAACTATGGGGAAGTGACTGAGAAAACTCGAAGAAAACAAGAACTTAAATAATCTAAAATTTAATCCACTTATAAAATATTATGAAATAATAAAAAAATAATAGTAAATTTGTCTATTACTTTCTTTCCTTACTCCAGTTCGAACATTTTCATTTTAATTTTAACCTTGTCACGCATTAACTGCTCCATCTGCATGCGATGTCTTTTCATATCTTCTATATCAAGTCGCGCTAAATTATTCGCATTGCAGTGATTATGATTCAAAATCATACTAAATTTTTTCGTTTAGCTGTTGCACATTTCTTTTCGCGTGTTTGATTCGCTTTCATTGTATCATTTTGTGTTTGCATACATGACCTGAGGCAATCATCGGTATAAAAGTTTCATGATATTTTATGTGGCCTCATACTGACGGATTCAGAACTTCTTCGTTGATGTTCATCCTCATCGGATTCATTGCCGGTTTCATTATCTTATTCGCTTTGTGTTCCGAATGTCCTGGCTTTTCCTGTGCACAGCTGCAAATATGCCTCAAATTCTAGCCACAGTTTCTTCATTGTGAACAGTATATGTTTGCTGGAGGGACCTCCTCGTCATACTGTCAGAAAAAGATGCATGTTCAACGCAAAGGGAAATGTGGACAAATAGTTCAATGACACCAAAGAAAAGCTACAGAAGTGTTAAATAAAGCAATCAGCGAATGGATATCGCGTAAACCATTGCGTCGAGTCGGAGTGGTATCACCTATCTGAAAAAAAAAGCCGACCTTATCAACCAAAAATATTAAAGCTCGTCTATTCCTTCGAAAATTTCATGAAATTGGAGCGTTGAGGATTGGAAGAGTCTGATTTGGTCGGACGAGGTATAATTCAAGGTATATTCAGTCCGACGGTATAAGGTATTGCTGACGCCGATCAAATGAAAGCATCCAAAGGCATCATGTGAAATAAAGAGTAAAACATGAATTAGGCAATTCGACATTATGGGTTGCCCCACATGATGGCATATTGGACCACTTATTAAAATAAATGGTATTATTAAGAAGGAAAACTACTTAAATATTTTAGAGACCAATTTGCAGACTTCGTAGATGTGATTGCCTTCTCCGAAGATAAAAAGCTCAGCAAAGTTAGCTCAGCAAAGTTTTCAGTTAATAGTGTGGCCCGCACAATTCCGAGATCTAAATCCAAATGAGAATTTGTTGGCGATATTGAAAAGTCGCCTAGGAAAATACCAAACAGCTCCTGGGATCGAAGACGAGCAATGGCAGCGTGTACAATACGAGAGTAACCAAATTCGCGATAATTTTATTCACACTCTGGCTGAAAACATGCCTTACGTCTTAAAAATAAAGAACTGTGGACTAAATACTAAGAGCACATAAATAGCTATTGTTCGGTTTTGCACGGTCCTGTATATTTCTTGGTTGGACCTTCTGTATTTAAAGGCATGGCTTTTTTATTTCTCCTCTGCAATTACTGGATCACCTTACACAAAAATTTTCGCCAAATCTTGGTTAGTTTCCATGAATTTAACGAAATTTGTATCTTGTTATTTATTAAGATCCTGTTATATATATTTTACACGTTCTAATTAAGTAGCCTAAATCTATATTAGTTTGTAGGAATAGAATAATTCTGTCTCTTATGAATGATAAGAGCGTAACTGATTGTAACAAACGAGATAATAGAGCAATAGGAAATTGTAGAGTAACGTTACGTTCAACATTCTGCAATAATTTTGAAGCAATTACAGAAGTCGATGAAGGGACCATTTTCCTTCATCGTCTTTTAAGTACAGCAAATGAGAAATTGAAGGTGCAAATATAACAATTTCGAGGCTATTATTGATAGTTTTGGTCTGGATTGATTTAACTGATTTTCAGCGTAGAACTAAAACATATTTAAGAAAATATATTCTTTATTCTTTTTTAATATATCTTACATATTGACGGATTTACAAAGTTATCTGGCGTCTAGGCGAAAAACTGAACCACTTTGACAAAATTTTTGAGACTTGAAAAGTTTTTGTCCAATTTCCATTTTTAAGCACGAGATAGTGTCGATATCTTCAAGGGTGCTTGATTTATCGAAATAATTTGATTTGTAAAATTTTGTCGTATGTGAAGTGTGCGTGGTTATGGTCCGATTTCGCTCATTTTTACATTGCAATATATGGATATCAGGATAATACTATGGAACAAATGTGGTGGAAAAAGGTCTAATCATTTAATCAAACCGGAGATATAGGATTTCACCTAAAAGTGGGCGGTGCTTCTCCCATTGTGCACTTACACTGTAAAATTTAATGCTTTTGGTGTATTTCTCTAGTCAGTTGTAGCACTTTAGTAGTTTTCAACATAACCGTTATATGGGGGGTGGACGTGGTTATACTCTGATTTCACCCATTTTCACAATGTATGAGGACTTTATGGGCATGGCAATGGTTAAAACTGTTATACTCTGTGCAACACGTTGTGTGGCATATGATCAAAATCATAATTTTTTAATTTCAAACTAATTTTTGTTTAAATTTGTATCTTTATTTTAATATCAATAAGTCGCAAGTACATATCAGAATCATGCACGTTCAGAGGGGTTTGGAAATACTTTTATTTCTTTATGTTGGAGTACAAGAAAACTAAATGTATATATTGAAATTTCAGATCGTAAAGGAATTAAAGTTCGAAGATGGATATGCCGTGAAATAAACGACAACATTTTCATCTGGTATCATTCGGAAAGCAAAAAGATTCAATGGGAGCTGCCTCTAATTACTTCAATTGAAAATAAAGATTTAGTTTTCCAAGGCAGCAATGAGTTTTACGTTGACTGTCATATTCAAGGTAAGGCAAAAATTTATTGTTGACTTTGTACTGATGTACATGTTGTATTAAAGCACCAGCTATATGTACACATCCAATGGAGTTTTCAATTTATCGTGGATCTGTCTAACCAAAGATCTGCCTCGATAACAACATTTTATACAATACTATATTTTATCAGAAGTAGGACACATATCTAATATTATATACACTTTCCGTACGGTTTTGATTTGATTTTGATTAACTGCGAGGATAAACAAGTCTAATCAATCGGATCAAAAACTGAAAGTACTATACTTAAGAACCAATTTAGTTGAGTTTCGGTATATAACATAACATTGGTATACTCATGTCACGGGTTGTTCCTAAATCACACCAGTTGAAATTGCATCAGAGTATTTAATTTTACAAGAGATAAATCCATCTTCCAGAAATATTTGAAAATAAACTTTCGGTCTTTATCTGAAATATTTCAATGAAATTAAGTGGACAAGTGTTAAAAATTGATGAAATGGCTGCAGACTGTGCTCTAGCCTCAGTACACCAAATATTGTTTTTTCCGCCCTTCTTAATAAGATTCCAAAAATGATTTGAATCGATTCACAATTTCATTAAAAAATTTTGTTGACTCCTGGAAATATTTATACGCCTTTAAATATAAAAAACAGTTAGAGTGTTTAATGTCTGACTGCATTCGGCCTTAGCCCTTCCTTAAATTGATTTGTATAAAGTTTTTCAAAAACCCTGAATTATTTCCACGCTTTTAATTCTGACAGGTTTCTGGTGTATTTTATGTACGGTTGAATCCAAAGTAAATACTTCCTTACTCGTTCATAATTTTGTAGATACCGAAAATTTAGTGACTAATGTATAGAAAACATTTCTGGTGTTATTGTGTATCCTGTTTTTATTCGGTATTTTAAGAAATCTTTTAATAGTTCTTAGTAAAGGACGGGCTGACAATTAGAAATCTTCTTCGCAATTTGGGTAACTAAGAATGACATTTAATATCAGTGTATTCTTTATTTTGTTCAAAGCACTTAAGAATTCTTTGTATAACTTTACTTATATATTCCTAGTTTGACACTTTGAAAATTTTCCTGCTTCTCTGTGAATTATAGCAATTAAACCAATTGCGCTTAATGTTTAAAAATCTTTGGTATAATCTGGATTTGCATAAAAGTTATCTTAGTTTAGACTAGTTTTCATTCTTTCAGATCAAGCTTCTTATTCAAAAAAGTTTTACTTATTATTTTGCTAAATCACGTCAATATAATGGAATTTTCACTTAATTTAATATCTCGAATACCAGTTATAAATTTTTCAAATGTACTTTTTATTCTTTATAGTTATATACTGTAGTTGATATTTCATATATATGCCTACCTAATTTAATTAATTTAATTACCTCATTTAATTGAGTATAGAGTTGAACCTCTGAACCGATTTCACTTACATTATACCTAAGCAAAAATTTCCACCAAATTGTATTATAATATCTCACATATTGACCGATATGTTATATTCAAAATAAAGTCAACTAAGTGTTCAAAGTTTAATATATTGTGCATGTGGTGCCAGAAGATAGTGTAAAATTATTCCATTAATTTTAGAACAAAACTGAATTCGTGGAAACAAACTCCTTTAATCTTATTGAAATATGAGGCCTATTATTCCTGCATTAAATTGAAGGTTTTATTTAGAATTGTTAGAACGACCCGATTTAGGTCAAATATCCGCAGTTTTGTTCCATAACATATTGCCATTTTGAAGGTAATTTCATAATAACACTCTCATAGAAACCCTCGTCCCTATTGGCAAAAATCTGAGACGTCGATTTTGACAAGCTTCTCTAAAGATGAATTTTTTACCAGCAAAATCATTCGCTATAGACGGAACAGGTAGCAGTCACTTGGCGCCAGGTTCGGACTTTGAGGTGGATGCATTATTACATCCAAATCAAGCTCCCGGAGCTTCTGTTTAGTCACTATCGATATGTTTGGCCTGGCGTTGTTCTGATAGAACACAATTCTTCTCCTATGGGCTGAAGCATGAGTCAATATCAATCATCAGTCAATATCAACCATCAAATTCCAATTTAAGCAGTGAAACTATAAATTTGACACTTAGGGCACACTGTTAAGGTAGACCCTCTCTAAGAGATTTAATGGGAATATCACGTAAACTACCAAGGCAATACGAACTGAACTTGATGGGCACATTTCGATACGTTATATGTAAAGTTGTGTCCCTGATATGTTGCTACCATGATCGAAAAGTATTAGTATTCGGTCCGTACATTCCTAAGTCCCCATATACTGAATATGAGTTTCTTTCAGGTTAACGATACCATACCATATATCGCAATGTGATGTGGTGCCAAAAACAGATTAAATCAATTCACACCTTCTAGGGAAACTATTTTATCAATAATAGTATTCTCGACCTTGAAGTTAGCTTTTACACCATACGCATTGGTTAGTGAGTAAGATATCATAATAGACAAAGTAATGATTAACATAAAGTGCTTGAGTAACAAAATCGAATGAAATCATAAGATCAAAAAAAACAAATGATTTTCTAACATTTGTTTGACTTTATAAAACTTCATAAATATAGTTGGACAATATATTAGGTATCGTAGTGAAATTAGTTGAACATGTTTTCTTAAGCTTAGTATGCTAGGTGCTAATGCATAAAATCTGGCCAAACCTTTAAGTTATAAGTCTCTTACATATCGTTAAATGAGGGAGGAGATTAACGAATAATAGGTATGTGAATCAACAACATTGTCTTAAAGAGGTGAAAAAAAGTTCAAATATTAATCAACTACAACAAATCCGGGTGAATTTTATTATAAGCAAACTATTATTTATATAAATAACAATTACGAACTTTGCTATGCATATGCTTACATATGTTCGATTAGAAGAATATGATAGGCATGTGATGTGGTATTTGTTAATTTCCGTTAGTGCATTTGACTTAAGTTGTTTTGTATAACTTAACAAGCAAAAACTTTATTGCTCGTAAACTTAGCACACGAGGGAACTATGATATCCTCTTTAAAACAGGAGCGCATTCGGTCTGTCCCTTCTTTTAGACCTTATATAGCGGCCAATAACTTCGAAACCTAAAAAAATGGACTGTTTCACTTCGAATAGTGCGATTTTGTATCAAACCCAAGGTCCCTTATAACGAATCTCTGAATTACCCCTCCGCCCTTTCCTTATTTTGTTCTCTATTTATAGATATGTACGAGAGAAAGTGTGAACATATCGCGACCAAAACTTAGTGCAATTCCTTTATACCTAGACTATAGGCCTAGACTATAAATAAATCCCTTTCCTACCTACCATAATTTCTCGGTAAGAAGGTGTATCCTCTCATAGGGTACATCTCTATTAAGAATTGATTATTGGCGCCTATATTGCTCTGGGCTCCATATACCAAATATATTAATTTCTCTCCTTCTCTTGGACTTAATACTGCATCTATCGATCAATATTGCGGATATCTAATTAAAATTTGGCGATAATATTTCTGGCAATATTAATTAGCATAATTATACCTTCCTCTATCCAACTTTATAAACATAATAATATATTAATTTCGATTTTCCTGGTTGACTTTGTATGGGATGTGTTGGTTATTAAAAGACGTTGATTTCATCCGGTCGGTGGGAAAAAAGTTCATACAGCAAATGGAACATAAATACAAGAAGGAAGGGCTAAGTTCCGGTTTAGACGAACATTTTATACTCTCGCAATATGCAAGGATCAAATGAGAAGAAATACTTTCAGGTTTTGGCAAAACTTTATATTAAAAAAATGTTACGGAAGAATTCAACATTCATTATTCGACGAAACCGTGAATAGATTGCAATCATATTTGGTATCTTATTAACCTATATTGCAGGTCATAGACTCACGTACTTTCATTACTATATTTTGCTTCCTGTTCGAGGTCTTTATACTAAAATCAACCATGTTAACTCAAATGAGATATATGCGATATAAACTTAACTACATTGGCTAATTAAATATATTAGATACGTGAAGGAAAAGTCATCCAGAGAAAAAAAAAACATCACATTAGGAATAAGCGGCTTAGACCATGGTTTAGATCTATTAAATTCATATTTAGCCCGCATCTACATTATGTTTAAGAAACCATGTCCACTTAATATCGTGAAAAATCACAAATACCACATGAACGGTTTAAAGTCAACTGAAAGGTCGAAAATCATTATATCTGGTATATTTTTCTAAGATGACTCAGACACTGACCTACATATTCGGAAGAGAGTCGGCTAGAATAACGAAAATCAATATATGTAGTATATGGGAGTTGGTGTAAGTAATTTTGCTAAGATATCTTACTTATTGACCGATATATACCGAATAAAACCAACCGGATCTTTGAATTTTAATACTCTCGCAACATGTTGCCAGAGAGTATATTAGTTTTGTTCACCTAAGTGTTGTTTATAACACCTAGAACTAACCGAGTTAGATGTAGAAATATATATATTGGGTTGTTCGGAAAGTCATTTCGTTTTTTCCCGCCAGAGGACTTAATTACGTTTTTTCGAAACTAACTTCACACTTAAGCCCCATAACCATTATATGTCATGAGAGCTGATATTGCAAGGCTTGTGTGTGAAAAAGTTCTATTAATTCTACCCAGTAGTTTTTGGTTGGTGCCTTTTTAAATATGGAGAGCAATAAGCAGCATTTTCGTCATATTTTACTTTTTAACTTCAGAAAAGGTAAAAATGCTGTCCAAGCGAGAAAAAAATTGACGGATGTGTATGGAGAAGGCGTGTTAACAGTACGCCAGTGCCAGAACTGGTTTGCAAAATTTCGATCCGGCAATTTTGATGTCGAAGATGCACCACGGTCTGGAAGGCCGGTCGAAGCTGACAAAGATGCGATAAAGGCATTAGTTGATGCAAATCGGCGAATCACCACACGAGAGATCGGTGAGAGGTTAAATTTGTCGAATTCAACTGTTTATGGCCATTTGAAAGGCATGGACTTAACCTCGAAGCTCGATGTGTGGGTGCCCCATGTCCTTACCGAGCGAAATTTGTGTCGTCGTGTTGACGCGTGTGATTCGCTCCTCAAACGTCTAGAAAATGATCCATTTTTGAAGCGGATTATTACTGGGGACGAAAAATGGGTTGTATACAACAATGTTAAACGCAAGAGGTCATGGAGCAGAAAAGATGAACCGGCTCAAAGCGTGTCAAAAGCCAACATTCACCAAAAAAAGGTGATGCTCTCCGTTTGGTGGGATGTCAAAGGAATCGTTTTTTTTGAGCTTTTGCCGGACAATACAACGATTAATTCAGAAGTCTATTGTCATCAGCTGGACAAATTGAATGATTCACTTAAAGAGAAGAGGCCCGAATTAATCAACAGGAAGGGTGTAGTGTTCCACCAGGATAATGCGAGACCTCATACAAGTTTGGTCACTCGCCAAAAACTTTTACAGCTTGAATGGGACGTACTGCAACATCCACCATATTCTCCAGATCTGGCGCCTTCCGACTACTATTTGTTCCGGTCCCTGCAAAATTTTTTGGATGGCAAAACCTTTACCTCAAATGAAGAAGTCAAAAACCACCTGGACGAGTTTTTTGCCAGCAAGGACCAAAACTTTTATGAGAGGGGAATTATGTTACTGCCAGAAAGATGGCAAAAGGTGTTGGACCAGAATGGCCAATATATAATTTAATAAAATATTTATTCATTATACGAAAACTGTCTTTCATGTTCCCCAAAAAAAACGAAATGACTTTCCGAACAACCCAATATATATAAATGATCAGGATGAAAATACGAGTTGAAATCCGAGTGACTATGTGTCCGTCCGTCCGCCCGTACAAGCGATAACTTGAGTAAAAATTAAGATAATTTGATGCAACTTGGTACACATGTTCTTCGTTACTGTAAGATGGTTGGTATTGCAAAAGGGGGTAATTGGAAATGTCCCACAGCCACCAAATGTCATTAATCGAAAACTGTTAAATTGATATAACTAAGCAGCAAATTAAGATATGAACATGCTATTTGGTACAGAGTATCCTAGTAGGGCTAGGCATCTGTGGGCAGAAAATATTTCTAAAAGTGGGGATGGCCTCGCCACCAAATAGGTTTAATATACGTATCTCAGAAACCGTTAGAGCTATATCCATCAAACTTGTTCCGAGTAAGTCCTTCTTACATCTACTCATACACTGAGCAAATGAGTGAAATTGGATAATAACAACGCCTACCTCCCATAAAAAGGTTATGTTTAAAACTACTAAAAGTGAGTTAATTCGCCGAAGGAGCACTTCAGTTACATTAGATCTTACAGCAAATATGATACCGAAGAGTTGCATAGGAAGCCGAGTAAAATTTGTATGATGGGAGTGGGAACGCCCACTTTTAGATGAAATCCCAAATCTCAAGAACGCCTTAACCAATTTCAACGAAATTCGGTACATGACATTATAATTACAGTCTTATGTCGCTTTGTGAAAATGGGTGAAATCAGATGGAAACCACACCTACTTTTGATATCACACAACTTAAAGTTTCATCTGATCTTTCACTTTAAAGTAGATGAATGAAGCAAATAACTTTTCAAGCCACCAGATACCCAATATATGGACCTAGGTGCTTCTTTCTGACTTTTTACCGGCAATATCGGTAAATCTGTAAGATATTGTAATGAAATAGTGAAAAATGTGTCAAAAATGGATAAAATGGGTAAACACTTCCCAGGTACCTTATACAAGGATTTTCACCCTTTACATCCATGTCCATGTGCTTAAAATGGATCAGATCGGTTACGCACCTCCCCTCGCCAACATGTAGTTAATATAAGGATTTTCAACATTCCTCTAGATTTCATACCATATATCTCGATCAATATGTAAGATATTCTAGTAAAATGAGGTGAACGTGTAATATTGTATATACCATAGCTTAATGTCGAGAATGTGTGAAATCGTTTAACGAATTATCCCAGCTTCCAGCACATATAATGATTTTCGTTATTCTAGAAGACTTTATGTCGAATATGTGGGTCACTGTGTGAGCTCTTCACATAATTGCGTGGAAACATGTTGTCTAATATAATTGAGTATTGAGAAGGGTTAATGTGATCAGTGTATATCCTCCTCTATCCCAAATATGCCCGATATAAGAATTCCAGACTTTCCATCTTATTTTAAACCGTTTATGATGGTCAATATGTGTAATATTTTAATGAAATTAAGTGGATATGTTTTCTTAAACATATTGTGGTTTCTCGCTAAATATGAAATGGAATGAGAAATTGATCTAGACCGTTCTCTAATGATTTCCTTTCCTCTGGTTGACTTCTCCTCGTGTGTTTCATATATTCAATTAAGCCACTTTGGTTAGGTTTATATCGCCTACGTCTTATTTGAGTTAATTTTGGAGATTTTATTATAAATATCTCCGACACGAAGCAAAATATAGCAATGAAAATACGTGAGTCTATGTCCTGTAATATAATTTAGTAAGATATCAAATATGTTTACAATCCATTCACGATTTCGTCGTGTAATTAATGTTAAGTTCTTCCGCAGCATTTTTTAATATAAAGTTATGCCAGCATTTCCCCGCCTTTGATCTTTACACGTTGCGACAGTATAAAATGTTCGGATACACCCGAACTTAACCTTTCCTTACTTGTTTTAATATACATTTTTGGCGACACCTGAAAATATTTTCCCGCAATGTCAATGTTCAAATGTTTTGTGTCTTGATCTTTCACCTAGTTATAGCACTTTACATATTTTCGATCATTGGGGTTTTGTGGATGTAACAATGGTCCGATTTTGTTTTCATTTAATGTTTACTTAACTTATCGCTTGAACGGACAGACGGATTAGATTATTAACGAAATAAAAAAATGTATGAAATCATAATTATATATTGCGTCATTTCAGAAATACCCGAGAACGGCGCCGATCTGGCCCACTTTTCAGCAGTCCACAAAACGTGTTTGTTTGCGAGTAAGCAAAATCCAGACAAAAGTTTAGTGCTTAAATATGTGCAACATCGCTGGGAGGCCGCGTAAGTGTTAAATGTTATAAAAAATAAGTATAAGAAAGGTTAAGGCTTAGAGAAAATGTTTAATGTATACACATACTTTAAAAATTAATTTACCTACACACGTAATTATACATTTTAGTTGTACGTACTCACATGACCTATGTTGCCTGATCCCGCTACATCATATATCACTCAATCCATCCCTACAACATAAACACCAGATCCCTACTTACAACACTCACCACGCAACCCACACATTGCACAATACAATACACCATACTACCCACAAACCACAACAATAAAACACATGAACGCACCAAACCACGCACATTCACCACCCAGCAACCCGTTTATAAGATATTCATTCAACATTCGTCCGTTAATCACAGCTCGAGAACATATTTCCACTCAATTTTATTAAATTAAGTTTAATTAATTAAAAATTTACCGACAAACTCGGAATAGAATCCATTAAAATAACGCTAATGAGGGTTAAGGTATTTCGTTAATTGATTATACTCATTTTCGCCACCAAACTATAGTATATTTAAGATCATACTTTCTTTAGAATTTGCTCTTACATTTGATATATACATATTGAAGTATTTTCCCGATTTCATAAATTTTCAGCATCAGAAACTATTACCTAATGAAGATGCTCCCTGAATTTCATTCGTATTTTCGGTATAAAGTCAGCCATTTGGTATCTTATTAAATTATATTACAGGACATAGACTCACGTATTTTCATTGCTATATTTTACATCGTGTCAGAGATATTTATATTAAAATCTACCAAAATAACTAAAATAAGATATATGCAATATAAACTCAACCAAAGTGGCTTAATTGAATATATTAGATACATGAGGAAAAAGTCAACCAGGGAAAAGGACATCATCATATTAGGAACTGGGGCTTAGACTACGGTCTAGACCGACTTCATTCATCTTTAGAACGAAACCACTTTGTGTTTAAGAAAACATATCCACTTAACTTCATGAAAATATCACACATAAACGGTTTAAAGACAGGTGGAAAGTCGGGAATTCTTATATCGGGCATTTTTGGTAAGAGGAAGATCTGCACTGATCACATTAACTCTTTTTAAGTATATTCAAGATTATTCAAGTATATTAGGGAACATTTTTTCACGCAATTTTGTGAAGGTAACTACACAGTGACCGACATATTCGGCATAAAATCTGCTAGAATAGCGAAAGTGATTATATGTAGTATATGAGAGCTGGGATAATTCGTTCACCGATTTCACACATTTTCAGCAGTAAACTATGGTATATCCGATATTACATGTTCACTAAATTTTGCTAAGATATCTTAAATATTGACCGAAATAGGTGGTACCTAGTCGAGTATAAAATCCGGATATTAGGTACATGGGGGCTAGGAAAGTGCTTACCCAATTTCATTCATTTTAAGCACAAGAATACGTTGTTATCCGAAAGAGATGCTCTCTGCATTTCACAGAGATAACTTATATATTGAGAGTTATATATGGTATAAACTCTAAAGGAAGGTTGAAAATCCTTATATTAGGTACATGGAGGCTAGGGGAAGTGTTTCCCCGATTTTATCCATTTCGTTAACAGATCACATTATTATCACGGAAAGATATTCCTCCAATTTTTTTACGATATCTCATGCATTTTCCGTTATATATGGTATAAAGTCTACCGGTACCGGCTAGGAGCAGTATTTACCCGATTGTCCCCATTTTTGATACCGGAGCACACTATTGTTATGGAAAGGTAATTCTCCTATTTCACCACAATATCTTACAGATTTATCAATATTTTTGGCAAAAAGTCCGATAGAGGCACTGAGGTCCATATATTGGGTATTCGGTGGCTTGAAAAGTTATAATCCGATTTCGGCTATTACGTCGATTACGCATCAGATGACATATCTTGAACATACTATTCGTGAAAAGCTTTATTCCAATCCTTAATTGATGGTAAATTTACCTACTTTAGTGTGAAAGGATCAAATGAATTTTAAATTGTGTTATATGAGAAGTAGGCGTGGTTTTTATCCGATTTCGTCCATTTTCACAGTGTAACATAAGAATGCAAATTAATGTTACATAATAAAATTTGTTCAAATCGGTTTAGGTGTACTTGGGATATATATTTACACGGACTCCTATGCAACCCTTCCGTATCATATTGGCTGTAATATTTAATATTTCTGACGTGTTACTTTGGCGAGTTAACGCACTTTTAGTAGTTTTCAACACAACCTTAGTATGGGAGGTGGGCGTGATTATTATCCGATTTCACTAGAAGCACGTTTGATTAATACAGCTGTGACGGTTTACGAGATCTGCACATTTACCGTATAGGAGGGTTGGGCCTATCCCCACTTTTACAAATATTTACAAATGCCCCGTCCTACTAGGATCCTCTGTACCAAATAACACGTTCATATCTTATTTTGTTGCTTAGTTATAGCACTTTATCCGTTTTTGATTAATGGCATTTTGTGGGAGTGGCAGATGTCCAAGTACCCCCATTTGCAATACCAACCGTCTTACGGTACGGACAAAGAACATGTGTACTTTGGACTTGGACATGGACTTTGGACATGAACACTTGGACATCTGCCACTCCCACAAAATGCCATTAATCGAATATATATATGTATATACATATATGTCTATATCTGACTCGATTAGTTTTAAGTGTTACAAACAACCGTTAGGTGAACAAAACTAATATAATCTGTAGCAACATGTTGCAAGAGTATAAAAACAACAAAGTCGTATACATTCAATTGCTATTATATATATGCATATGTATCATATACATCTTATATATAAAATATATGTATATTTCTGCATACTTATCGAATGAATAGTTAAAAAGATTATGCAAGGGGTAGAATCCATTAAACATAAAGCATAAACGTATTTATGTGTATGTGTATATATATTTATTTATAAATCAACTTACGTGTATGTGCATATTCACATATCTTTTCACATCAGATCCCATGGTTTATTACCGCGTTGTATTTCTTTCTTTTCTTTTCGCGTTCTCTTAAGACCGCTGCTAAAAACACACTTATTATACTAACAAAATAGGCAAAATTAAGCGCGAGTGTTTATTATCCGCTTATTAAGCTAATAGATTCAAATAATTCAAAATTTCAATGCAATCAAATAAATCAAAAGAAGTTAAATCAAAAACAATTAAATTATTAGATATTCCAAAAATGGCTAATGATGATAACACCTTCGGATGATATACGCTCAAAACAGAGTGTAAACCAAAAAGAATCAAATATAATTCGATTTCACGATTTATACGATAACTGAAAGTAATAGGTTTACTGAATATTGGACTTCGATTTTCGGCTTCTCCTATTACTGACAATACCGAGTCGGTTCTAAATTAAAAAATATAAAGTACTACTAATATTTGGGCACGCCTTCTGTCAGCGTACGATACAGTACTAGATACTGCGAACACTGAACTTCTAGAGAACGTAAAAGCTGCAGCGTTAACCAAATACAAAAACTGTTTCGACAAATATGAAAACCCAAAAGCAATGATATAAAACCAAATAAATTTACTAAAGACATGTAGAAGTGCCACTCCTCGTCCAAGAGTAGTTCGAACTCAAAAAGAAGACCCAAATACAGCCATATTTCTGTAAGAGCCAGCTTGGGATACAGAATTATTTCATGGACGTTATGATCAGTGGCCGCCCTTCCGCGACATGTTTAGAGCCGTTTACATAAATTATTCTAAACTTCCACGAACACAACATCTGCACCATCTTAGGTACAAAGCAAAAAGCACTTTGAATGACGAAAATTTAAATCTGAAATGAAAATGAAAGAGTATTAGTAGATACCAAATAACAGTTTTAATGAGCTTGTCGAAAATGTAACAAGAAAAAAGGGAAAAAGTTTCAAAAATTATACACCAAGGTTACTAATTGTTTACACGTGTTAGAAACACAAAATGTTTCCACCGAATCATTGGACCCTATCACAGTAAATATTTGTGCAGCGAAACTACCACCGTTTTGCTATGGTGGAATAAATCACTAGTAGCAAAAAAAAAATTGCCAAAATGGCATTAAATGAAAGACCATACAAAGAATCATTAAAATGATTCCAATAAAAACTTTCTTAAACCGTAATATATATATATATATATATAAATAATAATATAATAGACATGTTAATAGAAGCCAAACAATCATGTCAAATCAAAAAAATCATTGGCAATTACCATGTGAAATCTGTAAAGTGGGTCATAAAATTAGACCTTGGGAAAAATTTACAACATAACTTTGCATCAACTGTCTAACTCTCATGTGACAAAAGACTGCGAAAGCAACTTCAATTACTTCTACCGTCAACGACAACATAACTCATTGCTTCATATCACTAATTTTCAAAAAACGCGCCAACAAAATCAACTAATCCTGAAATTTCGAAATCCGAAAATCATGTTGCTCAAAAGCAGCAAAAATTCAAGCTCTTCATTGGAAAATGAAAGCAAAATTCCCTTAACTCACTGCGGTCGTCTCCATTGAACATAGGGGAGATTTATTCCAACTAAGAGTATTAATTGATCAAAGCTCAAGAAGATCGTTTATATCATCTAAGACTCAATATCGCTTAAAATTGCAGTGAAAAATTCCAATTTTAAAATTTCGGTCATCAAAGTAAGTTTCATCAAAATACCTTAATTTTTACTCAAATTAACGCTTTTACGGACAGACGGACGGAATTCAACTCGTCATCCTGATAATTTATATGTATATAACTCTATATCTATCTCACTTCGTTTTAGGTGTTACAATATGTGAAGTATACGATAGGTGAAAAAAACTAGTATACTCTGTGCAACATGTTGCGGTTTCTTTTATGTATTAAATGTCAATATCTAATTTTTTAGATGCAATCATTTTAATGTAAATGCACAAAAATTAGTATTTCTTTTAGTCTCGCGACGATTCAAAATGGCAATTTAAGCCCTTTCACACTGAGATAAGTTCGGCATTAATTTATCATTGATTTGTGTATTAATGTATATATGAAAACTCATATGATGTATTTTAACTATTCGTCCAAGTTGCTTACTTTTAATTATACCAATACCTTCGTTGGGATCCTTATATCATTTTATAGATATGGCTAAAAAGACATTTTACTTTTTATACAAGATGAAACTTACAGAAATACAGCAAACAATTTTTGGTTACTGATCATAAACACACAACTTTCTTTTAACTTTCGCAATTTGGCAAATTATAGCTTGCAAACATAAAACTATTAAAATCAGCCTGACTAAAAAAATTACTATATTCATCAAATTATTGCCACCGAATCACAAACTGCTAATTGAAATATTATCGTGGGGTTATTGAAATATCTCTCGCATACATCGACATATGCGAATTTTGTTTTAATATAAAAAATGCAAAATTTAAAAATATAGCGAGTGCCACAACCAACCACTTCGAGCTCTTGTCCATGATTAATTCATTCGAAAATCTTATTTCTGTATTACACTTTTCTTTGTCGTTTGTATAAATTAGGTTTTCTCATCAAGAAAAGCTCAAAAAAATATAATACTAAGAGAGCGATGTTCTTTTGTGGAATTATAAACTATAACTGAATTCTTAATTTCAATTTACTTAGAATGTGTTAAAATGTTAAAATTTATGTACACGTATCATTTGATAGGTCTTTAACTGTATTTTAATATTGATAAAATATTATTCGCGTGACTGCCTTTCCGACCGTCCGTCCGTCCGTACAAGCGATAACTTGAGTAAAAATTAAAATATTTTGAATAAACATAGTATCCTTTGTTACCGTAAGACGGTTGGTATTGCAGATGGGCGTAATCGGATTACTGCCACGCCCACAAAAGGCCATTAATCGAAAGCCGATAAAATGCTATAACTAAGCAGGATATTAAGATATAAACGTGTTAGTAGGGTGTGGCATTGTGGGCAATAATTTTTGTAAAAGTACCCCTCCTCTAGGGCAAATTTGCAGATCTCAGAAACGGTTAGAGCTATATCAATCAAACTTGCTTGGAGTAAGTTTTTCTAGCTTTCCTGCCATACTGAGAAAATTAGTGAAGATGGATAATTACCACGCCCACCTCCCATACAAAGGTTATGTTACAAACTACTAAAAGTGCGATAACTCACTGAAGAATTTACGTGTTTCTTTATTAGATCTTCTTCAAACATTAGATCTTACAGCAAACATGATACGGAAGGGTTCCATAAGAAGCTGTGTAAAATTTGGACGATGGGTGTGGCACCCCCAATTTTAGGTGAAATTCCATATTTCAAGAACACCTTAACCGATTTCAACAAAATTCCGTACATGACTATTTGCATTCATATGTGCTTTTGTGAAAATTTGTGAAATCAGATGGAAACCACGCCTACTTCTCATATAACAAAATTTTAAGTTTCATCTGATCCTTTCAGTTCGAAGTAGATAAATCGAGCATCAATTAAGGTATTGGAATAAAGCTTTTCACATAGTATTCAATTTATACGTTTAAGATTTGCCATCTCATGTACAAATAGTTCAAATCAGCATATACTTTTTTAAGTCACCAGATACCCAATTTATTGACCTCAGTGCCTCTATCTGACTTTTTACCGAAAATATCGGTAAATCTGTAAGATATCATAACGAAATTCTAGCATTATCTTTCCATGACAATAATGTAATAAATAATCAAAAATGGGGAAAATCGGATACATTCTTCCTCTAGCCTCCATATATACCTAATATAAAGATTTTCAACCTTCCTTTAGACTTTATACCATATATAAAGATAAATGTATGAGTTATCGTTGAGAAATTCAGAAAGCGTCTCTTTCTGATAAATGTGTGTCCGTGTGCTCAAAATGGATCAAAGCGGGTAAGCACTTCTCCTAGCCCCCATGTACCTAATATAAGTGTTTTCATATCAAGGATTTTATTCCATATATTTCGGTCAATATGTAAGATATCCTAGTAAAATGAGTTGAATGTGTAATATAGGATATACCATAGTTTAATGTCGAAAATTAATAAACCTGAAATTGGTCAACGAATTACACCAGCTCCCATATATTCCATATAATGGTTTTCGTTATTCTAGCAGACTTTTTGTCGAATATATCAGTCACACTGTGAGTTACCTTCACAAAATTACGAAAAAATATATTACCTAGTATACTTCAGTAATAAAAAGCCTTTACCCCAAATGTGCCCGATATAAGATTTCCCGACTTGCCAGTTCACTTTAAACCGTTTATGTTGGTCAATATATGTATATGTATATATATGTATATATATATATGTGATATTTTAATGAAATTAAATCGATATGTTTTCTTAAATATAATGTGAATTCGGCCTAACTATGAACTAAATCGGTTTAGATTGTGGTCTAAGCCCCATGTTCCTAACATAATTATTTCCGTTTCTTTGGTTGACTTTTTCATCATATATCTAATATATTTAATTAAGCCAATTGTTTTGCCAAATTTCGTCACCGGTAAATATACCCGGGTAAATTATACCATTTTTAGCAGAAGTATCCAGTAGTAGTCCAGCAGTAATATCCAGAATTTGTTCTATTTGCTTTGTCGATAAATTTAATTTGAGTAATTGCTCATGATATGAGTTTTGTAAAACTAGGTTTTGAATATTATAATCCATATAATATAATTTTTTTTAACATTTGATAGCGACCTTTGATCAAGGTGTCCTAATGGATCATACAGGTTTGATTAATATTATTATTAATTTTCATTTGTTGGTTTAATGCCGTAATCGAATTATCTAGGCGGTCATTTAATTTATTTAGACCTTTTACAATATCAATTACAATATCCAATGTTCTAAATTGACAGTAAAATGTTTGACCTACGATATTTATAAGGCCACACTTAATTCTGTGCTTAAGCAGAATTGTCTTTAGTTTACTTTTACCAAATTAACATTTGAAAGAAGGGTTACGTTATGATCAGAATGCAAAGTTCCGAACTATTCCATCAGAGAATTAAACAGTTTTATGATATCTTGAGGATAAATTATTTATTATATGCATTGTTTTGTATTTCATGATAAATTATATGTATCAGTTATTAATTGGTGCTCTCTTAAAGCTATTTTAATGAATCCATTATTGCCCAATAAGTATTGTATTTGCAGCATTCCCAAAGATTTACTTGTAAATAATTTCAACCGTCTTTTAAACTGATCTATATATACTTTATTAAGATTTGTGGAACTATATGTATTGCATATTTTATCATCAATGATAAAATATTTTTTATTCCTCAATGCTATCAAAAATTTTATATGCAAACTGAGTCTATTGAAAGAATGAACGGTATCCCGTTTAAAATTTATTCTAATAATAGCTTTCCTGTACAACTTGTAAAACTTTGTATTAAAAAATATTACGGGAGAATTCAACATTTTTTATTCGTCAAAGCCGTGAATGGATTGTAATCATGTTTGGTATCTTATTAATTTATATAACAGGTCATAGACTCACATACTTCCATTACTATATTTTGCTTGGTGTTCGGGATATTTATATTAAATTCAACTAAATTAACTCAAATAAGATATATGCGATATAAACTCAAACAAAGTGCCTTAATTAAGTATATTGTTTATATAGGGAAATAGTCAACCAAAAAAACGGAATCCATTATATTAGGAATAAGAGGCTTAGACCACGGTCTGTCCCGGTTTCATCTTTCATATTTCATATATCGCGCGGAAACATGTTATGTTTAAGAAAATATGTCCACTTTATTTCATTAAAATATTATACATATTGACTAACAAAGAAGTTAAAGAAAAAGTTTAAAGTCAGCTGGAAAGTCGCAAATCACTATAACTGGTATATTTGGGCTAGGGGAAGTGCTGAACTGATTGCATTAACTTTCGTCATTACTCAAGGACACTGCAGAACATGTTTCCACGTAATTTTGTGAAGGTAACTCACACACTGATCGACATATTCCGCATAAAGTCTGTTAGAATAACGAAAATCATTATATGTAGTGTATGGGAGTTGGAATAATTCTTTGACCAATTTCACACATTTTCGACATTAAACTTTGGTATACCCAATATTACACGTTCACTTAAGTTTGTTAAGATATCTTACATATTGACCGATATATACCGTAGAAAGAAAGCTGTATGTTTGAAATTTTTATATTAGGTATGTGGAGGCTAAGGTATTTACCCGATTTCATCCATTTTAAAACGCAAAAGGAATTTAGCATCATCGAGAAAGAATCCTCGAATTTCATTACGATATCTCATATACCTGTACAATTATATATGGTATAAAACCCACCGGAGGAGTGAAAATCCTTATGTTAGGTATGTGGGGGCTAGGGGAAGTATTTGCCCGATTTTTCTCATTTTTAACAAAAGGGCGCATTATTATCATGAAAAGATCATCTTTGAGTTTCATTATGCTATTTTACGGATTTACCGTTATATATGGTATAAAGCCCATCGGAAGATTGAAACTCCTTCTATTAGGTATATGAGCGCTAGAGGAAGTATTTATCTGATTTTCCGAATTTTTGACACAACAGCACATTATTATCGTCGAGAGATAATCCTAGAATTTCATTACGATAATTGACATTCTTACCGATATTTTCAGAATAAAGTCAGCCATAGGCACTGTGATCCTTATATTGGGCATCTATCTGGTGGCTTGAGAAGTTAGATGCCGATTTCGACTAGTTTTATGCATTAGATGGCATATCTGGAAAGCACTATTTGTACAAAGTTTCATTCAAATAGCGTAATTGGTGCTTGATTTATCTATTGGGTTGTTCGGAAAGTCATTTCGTTTTTTCCCGCCAGAGGACTTAATTACGTTTTTTCGAAACTAACTTCACACTTAAGCCCCATAACCATTATATGTCATGAGAGCTGATATTGCAAGGCTTGTGTGTGAAAAAGTTCTATTAATTCTACCCAGTAGTTTTTGGTTGGTGCCTTTTTAAATATGGAGAGCAATAAGCAGCATTTTCGTCATATTTTACTTTTTAACTTCAGAAAAGGTAAAAATGCTGTCCAAGCGAGAAAAAAATTGACGGATGTGTATGGAGAAGGCATGTTAACAGTACGCCAGTGCCAGAACTGGTTTGCAAAATTTCGATCCGGCAATTTTGATGTCGAAGATGCACCACGGTCTGGAAGGCCGGTCGAAGCTGACAAAGATGCGATAAAGGCATTAGTTGATGCAAATCGGCGAATCACCACACGAGAGATCGGTGAGAGGTTAAATTTGTCGAATTCAACTGTTTATGGCCATTTGAAAGGCATGGACTTAACCTCGAAGCTCGATGTGTGGGTGCCCCATGTCCTTACCGAGCGAAATTTGTGTCGTCGTGTTGACGCGTGTGATTCGCTCCTCAAACGTCTAGAAAATGATCCATTTTTGAAGCGGATTATTACTGGGGACGAAAAATGGGTTGTATACAACAATGTTAAACGCAAGAGGTCATGGAGCAGAAAAGATGAACCGGCTCAAAGCGTGTCAAAAGCCAACATTCACCAAAAAAAGGTGATGCTCTCCGTTTGGTGGGATGTCAAAGGAATCGTTTTTTTTTGAGCTTTTGCCGGACAATACAACGATTAATTCAGAAGTCTATTGTCATCAGCTGGACAAATTGAATGATTATAAATATATATAACAAATATTTATTCATTATACGAAAACTGTCTTTCATGTTCCCCAAAAAAAACGAAATGACTTTCCGAACAACCCAATACTTTAAAGTCAAAGAATTAGATCAAATTTATATTTGTGTTATATGAGAAATAGGCGTGGTGTTATGCGATTGCGCCCATTTTCATTTTATGAGATATGTATATTAAACCTAGTGAAGAGGCGGGGCCATGCCCACTTTTACAAAATTTTTTACCCACAAATGCCAACCAAGGAAAAATTACCAACAACGATCCTCTGTACGACATAACACGTTTATATCTTAATTTGTTGCTTAGTTATAGTACTTTATGGGTTTTCTATTAATGACATTTTGTGAACGTGGCAGTAATCCGATTACGCCCATCTGCAATACCAACCGTCTTACGGTAGCAAAGAATACTAAATTTATTCAAAATATTTTAATTTTTACTCAAGTTATTGCTTGCACGGAAGGACGGACGGTCGGAAAGGCAGTCACGCGGATTTCAACTCGTCTCTTCTTTCTGGTCAAGTATATGTCCATACCTAACCCGATTAGTTTTAGGTGTTACAAGCAACCGCTAGATGAACAAAACTAATGTAGTCTGTTGCAACACGTTGCGAGAGTATAAAAATGATCAGGATGACGAAACGAGTTGAATTCCTAATGAGTGTCTGTCTGTCTGTCCGTGCGTGCAAGCGATAACTTGAGTATAAGTTAACATATCTTGATGAAACTTGAACAGGAATTCCTTATTACCGTAAGGCAGTTGGTATTGCAGATGGGGGTAATCGGACATCTGCCACGCCCACAAAATGCCGGTTTTCGAAAACATATAAAGTGGTATTACCAGGCAACAAATTAAGATGCAAACGTGTTACTTGGTATGGGGAATTCCAGTAGGGCTGGGCAACTGTGCGTGTGGTCCTTCCACCCAATAGGTTTAATCTACGTATATCACAAACCACCAAAACTATTGGGTTGTTCGGAAAGTCATTTCGTTTTTTTTGGGGAACATGAAAGACAGTTTTCGTATAATGAATAAATATTTTATTAAATTATATATTGGCCATTCTGGTCCAACACCTTTTGCCATCTTTCTGGCAGTAACATAATTCCCCTCTCATAAAAGTTTTGGTCCTTGCTGGCAAAAAACTCGTCCAGGTGGTTTTTGACATCTTCATTTGAGGTAAAGGTTTTGCCATCCAAAAAATTTTGCAGGGACCGGAACAAATAGTAGTCGGAAGGCGCCAGATCTGGAGAATATGGTGGATGTTGCAGTACGTCCCATTCAAGCTGTAAAAGTTTTTGGCGAGTGACCAAACTTGTGTGAGGTCTCGCATTATCCTGGTGGAACACTACACCCTTCCTGTTGATTAATTCGGGCCTCTTCTCTTTAAGTGAATCATTCAATTTGTCCAGCTGATGACAATAGACTTCTGAATTAATCGTTGCATTGTCCGGCAAAAGCTCAAAAAAAACGATTCCTTTGACATCCCACCAAACGGAGAGCATCACCTTTTTTTGGTGAATGTTGGCTTTTGACACGCTTTGAGCCGGTTCATCTTTTCTGCTCCATGACCTCTTGCGTTTAACATTGTTGTATACAACCCATTTTTCGTCCCCAGTAATAATCCGCTTCAAAAATGGATCATTTTCTAGACGTTTGAGGAGCGAATCACACGCGTCAACACGACGACACAAATTTCGCTCGGTAAGGACATGGGGCACCCACACATCGAGCTTCGAGGTTAAGTCCATGCCTTTCAAATGGCCATAAACAGTTGAATTCGACAAATTTAACCTCTCACCGATCTCTCGTGTGGTGATTCGCCGATTTGCATCAACTAATGCCTTTATCGCATCTTTGTCAGCTTCGACCGGCCTTCCAGACCGTGGTGCATCTTCGACATCAAAATTGCCGGATCGAAATTTTGCAAACCAGTTCTGGCACTGGCGTACTGTTAACACGCCTTCTCCATACACATCCGTCAATTTTTTTCTCGCTTGGACAGCATTTTTACCTTTTCTGAAGTTAAAAAGTAAAATATGACGAAAATGCTGCTTATTGCTCTCCATATTTAAAAAGGCACCAACCAAAAACTACTGGGTAGAATTAATAGAACTTTTTCACACACAAGCCTTGCAATATCAGCTCTCATGACATATAATGGTTATGGGGCTTAAGTGTGAAGTTAGTTTCGAAAAAACGTAATTAAGTCCTCTGGCGGGAAAAAACGAAATGACTTTCCGAACAACCCAATATATCAACCAAACTTGCTCAGAACAAGTTTTTCTAGTAAGTGCTCATATACTTGTAAAATATAATGTAAAATATAAACAAAGGTTATGTTGAAAACTACTAAATGTGCATTAAATCACTGAGGAACACATCAGAAACATTCAATCTTACAGTACAATACAGTAAAAATGTTGGCGATGAGTGTGGCACCGCCTACTTTAATCTTAAATCCCATATCTTAAGAACGTCTTAACTACAATAATTTCAACCAAATTTGTTACGTGACTTACTTTGTGAAAATGGGCGAAATGGGAATGCAATCACGCATACTTGCCATATAACTCATTTTTAAATTTCATCTGATCCTTTCACTTTAGAATATATATATCAAGCATCAATTAAGATATTGGAATAAAACTTTTCACAAATAGGTCCTCCAAGATATGCTATCAAATATAAATAGAAATCGTCAAATAACTTTTCAAACCCCTAGGTACCCAATATATGAACCTCAGTGTCTTCTATGACTTACTTTATATCGAAAATATCGCCAAATTTGTAATAAATCTAAATGAAATTCAAGGCGTGTTGTTTCATAATATTAGTGAACCTTATTTCAAAAATTAATAAGATTGGGTTAATAGTTCCTCTAGCCACCATATACCTAATAAAAGTATCTTCAAATTGCCGGTGGACTTCCGATATATACACCATATATATGTCAATATGCGAGTTATTTCTCTAAAATTCAGAAAGTGTTTCTTTCTGATAACGGTACTTCTGCTTGCTTAAAATTAATGAAATTAAGTAAATACTTCCCCTAACCGCATATACTTAACATAAGAATTTAAAAATTCCGGCTGGCTTTATAACGTATATATCGATCAATATCTTACGTATACAAATTAAGTGAACGTGTAATATTGGATATACCATAGTTTAATCCCGAAAATGTGTGAAATTGGTCAACGAATTACACCAGCTCCCATTTACTTCGTTTTACATAATGATTTGCGTTATTATAGCAGACTTTATGCACAATATGACGGTCAAGTTATTTTCATAAAATTGCTTGGAAATATATTCCTGAGTGTACTCCTGTGATGCCAAAAGGTTTTGCAATCAGTTCAGGCCTTCCCCTAACCCTAACATACGCGATATAGGGATTTCCGATTTTAAAGCTGCCTTTAAACCTGATGAAGTGATTTCCGACTTTCCACCTGACTTCAAATCGGTTGAGTTTATATCGCATACATCTTATTTGCGTTGATTTGGTTGATTTTAATATAAATATCTTGTACATGAAGCAAAATATAGTAATGAGAGTACGTGAGTCTACGACCTGTAAAATAAGTTAATGAGATATCAAATATGATTGTAATACAATCACAATTTCGTCGAATAACGAATACTAAATTCTTACGCTACATTTTTATAAAAAGTTTTTGTTTTATACTGAAAACACTTCTCCGGCTTTTATTTTTGAAATTTGAGAGAACAAAAAATGTTCGGTCGCTCCAGAACTTAACCCTACCTTACTTGTTATCTTTTGCATTGCATCTGTAACTCTATTTAGACCAATATCTCTAATATTAATGAAGTACATCTGCAATTGAATCCATTGTGGATTATCAGAAATTCCGGTTTTCCCAAAATTGCTATTCTTTCCTCTATTTTTCTTTTAACTTTTGATATTTTTATTGTCTAGTTAGTCTATAAATTGCGGTTAAAAATACGTTCTGCGAATTTGGAAAATATCCATATTAGTATCATCATATTTGGTTTCGTAGGAGTTTCGCTGAGATTACAATATTTTCATATTGGTTTGCTTAGTACTTATTTTCTGCCCATATAGAACAATTATTTATAATATGTCTGTTAATATATTTTATAAAATCTGTATAAAAGTGCACATTTTTTATTTCCCAAAGTTTTCCAAAATTCCTCAATGATTCCTTTTCCTTTCCTTTTCCTTTTGTATTTTCTCTATAAAACTCTGTTCTATTCTATTTTCTCTGTTTTTTATTCGCAAGTTGTTTGCTAATTTATTTATAAAAATTGTTATTATATATATTATATTATATTGTACCAATAATTACTACCAAAAAGCTGTAGCAACCTTTCTATAATCATGTTATGTTTAGAATCTTCAAACTTTGAATGTATACCAACTGCACCTTTTTTCAACTATTTCCGGTACATATATTTAAATAGCGACAATTCTTCAAATCACATTCCTGAACATATATAATCTTATATTTCCTCAAATAAATTTCGATTTCAGAGCCTTTTCTTATCATAATTCTAATATGCGTTCTATATTTATTTGCAATGGTTTTGCTGACTTACATTGACAAATGTTTGTTAATATCTGCTTGGTTGCTGTGTTACAATCGAAAGGTTTATCTCACTAATCAACCAACTTTATTGATAGTGATTTTGTAGTATAGTATGATTTTGTTCTTAATGTTAAATTCCTTAGCTTTCATTATAAAATTGAATGATTGCCGATAATGTTTGCAAAATTTGAATTCTTTAAAAATCTAAAATCGCCTAAAATTGTCTATAGTCGCCTTAATAGTCGGTGTCTATTAAACAAATGATACTCACATTGCCGAAAGTAAAGAAAGTTATTCAGCTTGAGGTGTGCAATGTGCCATCTAATTTGCAAATGTCTGAAAATTTCCGATTTGACTCATATCAACCTCCATTGCCACAGATTTTGGTTCCTTGTTAACATTCTGACTAACTTGATTTGGACGAACATTATAACAATGACTTCTATCATGTGAGTTGGATATGCGCTTTGATAATTTCTCTAATTTCTTTTGCTTTTTGTGTGTTCACTCCGATCATATTATTGGAAATTAAATTAATTTTTTTCACTCAATCCTTTTAACGAGATGTTTTTTAACATGTTTAAGAATAAAAGCAATTATAAATAAATACTTACTGCACTTATCTGTATATGCGTGTATAGAAAGCACTGGCTACTAAGGCCTTCGGCTTAATTAAAATATACATATAAAATTATTACAATTATATTACTGAAATTTAAAGCAAATTAATGATTAGTAGAAACTAATTTACTACTAATTACTTATATTTTAAATATTTAATTAAATATATATTAATAATTAAATTTAAATATTAAAAAAGTATTTCAAAAAAAGGTTAATGTTATTGTCATCTTATTGGTTAATTTTCGCCAAATATCAAGACTCTGTCAGCAGCTCTCGAGGATATGTGCTTTTTTAAAATCTTCCGAACCACATAAAGGGCAGACAGATTTGTGTGTACCATTCAAAAGGTGTCCATCGTTGCAAGTGTATGTTCCATAAATGTTTTTATATTCCTACAGGTGATTTCATTGGAATAATATAGTATTTTACCTGATGGGTTTGAGAGTTTATAGTGGTGATTGTAGCATCTGCCACCGTTTAGAAAGTAATCGGTGATGTGTTGTTTAACATACTTCTTAATATCTTTTGTAGTAAAATATGCAGTCGTATATAATGGCCCTTTGTTTACTTTCGTTCGGATTTAAGGAGGAGTTAATTTTGATGATAAAAACTTTACAATATTTGTTCTAAAAATAAGTTTAATCTAATACATTTACAATGTTCTTTATAAGGAAAAGCTTTATCAAATATTATGCTTAGTATTTTAGAGCTTTGAGTATATGGGATTCGGGTATTAAATAGAGATAGGGTGGGGAAGGAGCAATTGTGTTTTCTACAAATATGAAATCTGGAGCTTTTGTTTATTAAATTTTTACACCGGGTTTTTCAGTCCATTTATTGACACCATTTACAATTTTTAAAAATGCACGTTTAACTTGTATCAGGTCCCTAATTTTTGTGAATATTACAACATTATCTGTATAAATAAAATGTTGTGTTTGTGTGTTAGAACTGATAATGGCGCTGACTTTATTAAAAGCTTTGTTGAAAAGGGTTATGGGGAGGGGTGAATCCTGAGGTACACTATTATATAACTTGTAAACCTGCAATTGGGATTTACGATAATTTAGCGATAGTATAAAAATGATTTCACAATGTTAAATATTTTATTTCGACCTTATCGAAAGCTTTTTCTAAATATAGACTTAGTACCGAAACGTGGTTACAAGATCCCAAGTTAGTGGAAGTGAAATGTTCGAATTAGAACAGGGGTCTATTACTCTTAACCCATTTTGAAAACTGAATTGGTGCGGAGTTATGAGTCCCCTTGCTTTTGCATACCACATTAGTCGGCAGGAAACGGTTTTCTCTAATATCTTGGACATACAGCGTAAAAGGGAAATAGATACGTAATTCTCGATGTGGGAAGTTTGTTTATTAGGTTTAGGATTAAGTAAAGTTAAATCGAGTATGATTAATTAAACCTTCCATTGCTGAACATCAATTGTTTAATATTTTATTATAGAGCTTCACAAATCTATCTTTAAGGGAGTAGGGGATGTTTTTTAAGATGGGGTGTATTTCATTTTAGAGTCAAAAAATGTGTGCATTTAGAGAAGATAATGAGTTAGTGTACATTTTATTTTCTATGTTTTTTTTATTGCTTTAAATGTAGGGGGAAAGTATGTGTCAGAGGAGTATGATGACCACGTCTGTGCAAATTTATCCGAGATTTCTTGAGGCATGCAAATAGGTCGTGATTGCGTGTGTATATAAGCATCCTATTATTTAGCATTCTGCTTATGCTATATGCTATATATTTAGCATATCTGACCATATTTGTTTAGGATTCGAAGTTGGGTTTATATTGGCTGTTATGCTTTCCAATGATTGCCTTTGAGCCAACCTTAACTCCTTTCTAAACGAAGCATTTGCCTTTTTATATTCAATTAGATTAGGCTCAGTTCTGTTATGTTTGAACGTTGCCCACAAGCACTTTTTCTTGTTTCTGAGGATTGAAAGTAGATTTGACCAATAAGGGAGTTTTGCTGAGAACCTTTTGGGGTTATTTCAGGTAATGGTAAAATTGGCTACAGAGCGAATAATAGCCTTAATGGAAGATGCTTAAGTATTTACTTCTACTTATTGTGTACCTAACGGGAGCAGTATTGTTGTTTGAAGGAAGTGTTGTGTACCATTGCATACTTTCAGGCGAGTGAATTTGCTAAGTTCGAAATTTTGTATTTTCTATATTGTTTGTGAAACGTCTGCCGCACACAAGTGCAAACTTTTAGGCGCGTTAATATTTCTGAATATCGGTGATATATTCGGTAAGTGCACTTTATGTATTTTTTGAGTACACTGTACTCCCGTGGGAAGTATTCGCACATTTCTTGCTCTTGGAGCCTCGCACGGTTCCAGTGATTTGCAGTGTGGTCGGGATTTTTGTTGGCTAGATCACCAACCAGTGATTGCTGTATTGTCCATCTAGCGTTTAGTTGGTCAGTGTCAGTGGGTTCTGGGCAGAATTGCTCCAAGTGTACCAGTTTCTGTCCTAGTACTGGAGGTGGTGAATCCCGTGCAGACTATCAGTCGTGGCAGTGAACTTTTTAGCTCACGATTCGTTTTGGCAGAGCTCCATAATGGTCGACTCGCAACCGTTCCTGGACATTGTTCCGTCCGGCGATCAATTGTATGACCCCTTCCAGATCTTTGGCTGGAGTTGTGGCCTGTGCCCTCACGATATTGCTCTAATTCGACTGCTTAGGCCGTCGCTGCTATTGATTGGGCTTGCGCGTGAGTCATCTTTTCCAGTGCGTTCAGGTGCAAGTACTTGGTGAGCAGCTGACTTGGAATATTAACTGAAACGAGAACCTTCTGCATCAGTGGAACGATAGCAGATCAGACTGCCTGAGAGGAAATCGAAGGCTGCAATGCCTCCTTCCCGACGGAAAAGGAGGTTAAGACCCTCGCTGGGAGCGAAGAGTCCGGCCCTTCGGCCGTAAATACGGAGGACAGAAAAGCAGGCGTCGATGCCGGTGTTGTTAGGGGAGTGCGAAGAAGAGTGCCGCTTGTACAGCGGGCCCTAGTAATAAGGGAAACAAGGGGGTGTAGTTGTGGTTGAGGGGGCGTGATTAGCCATATCGCGGCCGTGAAAAATATTACCCGGAGCTTAGTTCCTTGGGAGAAAAATTTTGAGGTTCAGGCCATGAAGTGGCCTAATGATGGTTATTATTGAAAATCCCCACCTTCGTGCCTAAGTTGATGCCTTTAGGTCGAGGTGTGGGAGATCCTTTCTACCACCTAGTAGACCAAAGCCGTTTTCATCAACGCTGATGCCTGCCCCTACGGCACCTGTGGTGGAGGCAATTACACCGGCGTTGTCGAAGCCGATAGAGACCTTGTCGGTGATGATCAGGAGTAAAGCTCCTGCTGCCTCCTCTACCTTGTCCTCTAAGGAACCTAGCGCAAAACCTTCGTTGGGCGTATGCGTGCACGAAGTCAAGCCTATCTGGGGCGGTTATTCACAACTCACTCTGTTTTAAAGGGGGAGAAAGTTGTGAATAACTCGAAAATGCGGAGAGGTGGGGTTGGACCTATGTGTCAACCGGAAATTAGGCTTCAGGGTTCCAGGCTCAGGGGGTTCATATGGAGATCTCTCAGGAAGAATTCATGGAAGAGCTACTCCGGCTGAAACTTCAGGATTTCAGCCCTCCGTGCAGGTGGTCAGACTTGACGATGGTCAGTCGTCCCTCGAAGGCGGCCCCTGATGGAACCACCAATTGTATCTTTGAGGGTACGGACAAATTAATGACCACCCTCTTAGAGGCGGAAGGTGCTACATCAAGCGGTTCTCCTTCCGCATGCAAATGAATAACCCATTGTTGGTCGCTTATGATTTATATGTTTCGACCATAGAATGGCTGAGCATATAGCAAACTCAGATATCTGTCGGAGGTGCGGTCAAGAAGACCACAGAGCTGCCAGTTATGGCAATGCCCCTGAGTGCGCCCTCTTCGAACACTTATGGGGAGATAATACAGTTAAATTGCCAGCGCTCGTATATGTGAGTTGGGAGGTTATATGCTTGAGGAAGGAAGCGGCATTGCCTTACTCCTACCTTAAGCGGCAAGGAGCCTTATTCTACCAATGGTGTGGTACGGGGCATTCCTGGAGGATACAATGTCTTAACGGACCTTGCGACATAATTATGAGCAATAGTGAACCAAGTTACAATTGCGTAGATATATATTCCTCATAGCTGGGTGATTGTGTTGCAATAGAGGGGTGTTCGATAGAATCCTTCTCGCAAATTAGTATTGCAAAATTAACGAACCCCTAGGGCCTTACCTGTGCTACATGGATAAGCTACTACTACTTGCGAGTTCTAGCCCATCAATCCTAGAGTTAGATGCAAATACCTCGTCCTCGATGCGGTTTAGTAAGGTATCCCGGCATACACTTGGATATTAAAGCCACACTCGAGGATAAATGTTAAGTGAAAGGGTGGTGGCTAATAGCCTCCAGATTTTGACCCAGCCGAGTGAATTGATAGGCTTGGAGTGACATTAAGTGGAGGGTGGGTGAGCAAATTACTCGTTTGTATAAGTTGGTTTGGGGTATAAATGATAAATTTTTTATGAAGTGTGACTGTTTTAGGATTAGGAAAATTAAGTGTTGAACGCGATAGTTAAGGAAGAAGAGTGGAGGACTTCAGATTCAGTCTGAGTCTGAGTTTCCTGCTTACGTGCTTACATGGACCTCTGAATCCATTTTTGCATCAGAAGCACCTATCGGATAGTTCGGAGCCTGTGCGTTAGGGTCGTTTGGTTTGTTCGCGCGTGAATTGTTTAAATTTAGGTTTAGCTTCTTGTATAAATAGTGTGTGGGTGAAATGTGTGTATGGGGTCCCACCATTGGGGACCAGTCCAGAACTGTATGGAAGCTCAACTTGCAATAGTTTCGGCTACAAGAGCCGGAATCATTGGAGTTTGCTCCCATCTGCTCATGCGGGATGGCCCTTCGGGGAGTATAGCAGTGGTTTTGGTTAAAACCCAAGTGCGGGTAGAGAGTGCATTGCAACCGGGTGCCAGATCCGAAGTACGACAGAGGTTTTAGATGGGCCTCGAGCGCTACCTAGGTGGTCAGTGTGTCCATTCCACACTGCCATTCTGACAAATGCTTAGCATTCTTGGGGTGCTGATCAACGCATTGATTTGATTCGCTGTACTTTCGAGCACCGTGGGGTGAGGCTGTCGTCAGCAGGTACCCACATCAAACACACTGGACGTTGGACTTTTTCCTATCTACCTTTTCGGTCAAAAATTTAGACCATGGCTTAAAATTGTAAAATTTAGAGATGCTTAAAGAGATGATTAAAGGAAAATTATTATAGGAAAGTGATCGTTATTGTGAATACTTTTTGTATGCGATGAGAGTTTGACGTTGATTTTGATTGATTTCACCTCCTTTATTCCTATCAATGATGCCCACAGTGAGCTCCATGCATTAAAATCTCTCATAATAATGATTGGCATAGTAAAATAATTTAGAATATTTGAAACTTCCCTATAAGCAAAACTTTGATGTGGTGCGATGTAGCAGTTAATAATGGTGAATTTAAATCCAAATTCTATTTCAATATCTCTTGCTGTTGATAGGTATTTGCTTATGATTCACAGATTTCTTAATGAAAACTGCAATTCCTTGTTTGGCATGTAGGTTTTGTGTACCATTATTGAAATAGCTAGAATATTTATTAGAAGGGAAAACTTTTTTATTTTAAGGGATATGAGTTTCTTGGAGTAATAAAATTTTTGAACAAATTTCATTAATTTTCATTAATGTTCGATTGTAAAATTCCTATCATTTACTCTATCATTGCGTTATCTTTTGATAAAAAGAGGCATGTTGCAGATTGTGGTGAGAGTATTGTTGAAATTGTTAGTACAGGAGGTCTTAGCTGAGAGAGCAATAAGGAGATCATTGCGTGTGTTTGAGTCATCTACTGATGTTGTTGCTAATGGGCTTGTATATTTCCTGTGATGTTATTGTTTTCGTTTGTTTCTTTTGTTTGTGTTTTGTTATTTTCAGTGATAGTTTTGTTATTTCTAAAGGTTTTCTGTAGAAGAGATTTGTATGGAGTCGTGGTTTTCTTTTACGTTGATGGAAGTATTTTTTGTTATATTAGCAAATGCGGAGGAGTTTTCATTAGGAATAAACTTGTTATCACCAAAGGAGTATCTCCCTGGGGGCATATATCTTGTAAATAAATCACTGTGTTTTATAATATACACTCTATAACACGAGTTTTAAATGAAACTTGTTACATTTAGAATGCACTTCAGAGAAAGAAGGTTTAAAAATAAAAAAAAAATCACTAATAACACAAAACACAATTGTTCGCTTCGATTATCATTGTCGATGACCGACCCCAAAAATTATTTTACAATTATTCTCAGTGGTATATATATATATTCCTATCTTTAAATAATTCCAAACTATATTTGAAATTCATCTTAGCAAGGATATCATTGAGTTTGACATACGAAACTTCAATATTGTTAGCACTAACATTTAGTGAATTTATCTTCAAACGGAGGTAACTCTCGTTCGCCAGGATCTGTTCCCACGACGAATCGTCCATAGTTTCTATGAATACAGCCCCTTTCCTTATTTGACAGCGCGGATTTGACGATATGGTAATTTCCCTCAGCAGTTAATAACAGGATGCAGCATACATTTCAAAAGAAATTGAACAAAACATATTAATTTTCAGCGATTAAAGGAGGATACTTAATTAATTATTATACTCCCGCAACATGTTGTAACTGAGTATAATAGCTTTATTCACGTAACGGTTCTTTGTAACACCTTAGACTAAACGAGATACACATAGAGTTATATAAATATAAATGATCAGCATGGCGAGTTGCATTTCGGGTGAGTGTCTGTCCGTCCGTCCCTCCGTCTGTCCGTATGCGCAAGCGATGGCTTGACTAGATTATAGAATTATCTTGATGAAACTTCGTGCACGTGTTCATTAGCACTATAAGAAGGCTGCTATTGCAAATGGGTATAATCGAACCATTGCGACGCTCATAAAGTACCGTTAATCGAAAACCTATAAAGTGCTATTACTAAGCTCCAAATTAAAACACAAAACTTTAATTTCGTACAGGGTATTGCAGTAGGGAGGGCCTCTGTGGAACGTAAATTTTTAAAAAGCTGGTGTGGCCCCACTCCTTAATAAGCTGAATGTACATAGCTCACAAACCACTAAAGCTTTCTTAACTACACTCGCTGAGGGTTTAACACCTCCTCATACAGTATGGAAATGGGTGAAATCGCTAAAGAAACACATCAAAAACAATGGTTCATAAGAGTCGGTGTAAAATTTGGACAATTGATGTGGCACAGTCCAATTTTATGTAAAATTCCATTTCTCAGAAATACCACACCAATATCAACCAAATTTGGAGCATAATATTATATTTGTATTCATATGTTAGAGTGTAAAAATAGGCGAAATATGATAAAATTTAAAACTTCATCTGTTCTTTAACTTTACAGCATATAAATCAGACACCAATGAAGAAAATGGAATAAAACTTTGTACAAATAGTTCAATTGTAAAAATGGTCGAAATCGGGGCAAATCCTTTAAAGTCCCCGCACACCGAATAAGTGGATCACGGTGTCTATAGCTGACTTTTTATCGACAATATAGGTAAATCTGCAAGATATATTGGTGAAATTCAAAGGGTGTCTTTTCCTAATTTTTTGGCCAAAAATGGATGAAATCGGGTAAATACCCCTACCAACCATATACCTTATACAAAAATTTCAAACTTTCGGTTGGCTTTATACCGTATATATCGGTCAATATGTAAGATATTTCGGCAAAATTAAGGCAATGTATAAATTGGATGTAACGTAGTTTACTCCCAAAAAAATGTTAAATCGGTCGGTACTACACATAATGATTTTCTTTATTCTAACAGACTTTATGGCGAATTTATCGGACAATGTCGGACAACTTCATAAAATTGTGTCGAATGTTCTCAAGTTTTCTTCTATCGATAATCGATTTCTTCGCAACATTTTTTGTATTATAGAGTTTTGCCGACACAAGGATATATTTGCGTGTTTTTAATTCTTACAAACTGCGAGAGTATATGATGTTCGATTGTACCCGGCCTAGAAAGTTTTACGTCTGATCGAGAAAACAATTCATCTAGTCGTTTTCAAGTTTTTAATATCAAAGTGTGCAATAAAAAAAAGTTAATTTCGTGCTCTGATGAAATATTTTTTCTGGATGTGAAAGCAATGGTTTAATAAGTGTTACAGGAAATCTGTCTTAGCGTATTTAACGATCAGGTACGAATATGGTGAACCGCTCCCGCTCATTGAGGTTGGGATACCATCCATGAATTGAAAAAACCCACCCCATATTCAAAAAGTGGCCGGACGGAAAAAGCCTTCACTCTAATGAGGAGGTCAAAATCTTAACAAACATCTACTTTGAAAGCCACGAAGCTTCACGCCATCGAACCGATATCGAAATATTAGAGGACTTTACAACAAATTACTACCCCAGATGAATATTATGTCAAAGAATAAAGCCATGTTTTCAACACAAAACTTTTTTCATTGTTAGACCAAAGTCCTTTCCGCCCATGTAATACAAACATAATAATGTGTTGCACCCGAATTTAGCCTTTCCTTGCAGATCTATAATTAAATACATTAAATAAAATATTAAAATTCCTTTAATTCTTACAAATTGTGAGAATATATAATGTCCGGCGGCATAAAATCTAAGGGCTCAACCGTCTATAATATTATACCTTACGATATCTTTCACGGTCCTATAGTTCTTAAAAATTGCGAGAGTATTTAATGCGTTCGAGCGTCCACTGAATCTATGTAAATTTCATAGAACCGAAGAAGCCGAAGAATATAAAATATAACAGTTAAAGAACCGTCGAATCGTCACTGACATTTCAGAAGATGTCATTCGTCGTAAAGCAATGAAACGAGTAAAAATTTTCATTTCTCTCTGAAGCATCATTTCTTTCTGAACAATATCGAATGAATTGCTTTATTTATAAATGATGTATTAATGAAATGAAATATTGTATGAAATGAATATCCAGCGAGAATATAATTTTTCCCGAAATTCGTAAATACGAGTCAAAATTAATGAAAGTGTAAAAAGAATTTAATATTTCGGCCGGGTTTAAAATTATAATTACATTTACCAATCGTTACATGAGGTGTACACATTTAATAGGAATTATAACACACAGGGTGTAAAAATATCAATCATTGGTTGTAGGCGTCGTGATTGTAAAATCATCTTACTATCGAGCTTCCAGCAGTTGTTCATTTATTACATTGCGAAGTTCCTGTTAATAAATTTTTTCGAAATAGCAACTAGAACTGCCAAACGTATGTGAAAATGAGCGATCTATATTTAAAAATTACTTTTGCTGTCTGCATGACGAGTTCGGGGTACAACAATTTTAGGGTAGTTTGAGAATCGGGTTTAAAATAGTTCCACTTTAAGTAGATATTTATAATATCATATTGATATTGAGGATTACACTGCGACCTGTGGTTCATAGTGCAATCTCCTCTTATCAATTTTCACTTTTTAGCCTAGTTTCATCAAAGAGGCTTAGCAGCGCACCTGGGCTATTAAATTGACATGCTCTCTCAACGAATACACTGCTCCGATATCCTGACTTCTTCCTCTTGCGAAGGCGGGAAAGGAAAGGAAATAGAGGAAAGAAAGGAAATAAAAGAGTATATGCTCTGGTGTCTCCGTCGCAAGTTCGCAGAATCGATATTGATTTGTAGGGCAGATCCCCAACTTGTGCAGATGATACTTCAGCCTGTAATGATCCGTATACAATGCCACAAGCTGCTTTAGTTTGTCCCATGGGAGGACCATTAATTGCGTGAAACTTGTTGGTTGTATCCTCCCAGAAACAACTTCGCATCTCGAAGTCCAATCATTTGCAGCCATGTAAATAAAAGCCAGCATCTATGCTAGTCACATTCGTTTTTCCGCGTCAACCCGGTTGAGTTTTTAATACATTTCAGTACAAGCAAAGGTATATGCGCAAAGAAAGAACCTCCAAGAGAAGGATCTGCGATGCAGTGATCCAGACTATCAAAGATTCGATCGAAGTAATGGGGGGTTGCAGAATCAACTCAGCTTGAGTGCCATTGTAGGTGTTTTCCTTAGTGCACCCCAGATCGCAGTGAAAGCAGTTCTTCCAGCATGTCCCAGCTACTTAGCGAGTTTGGCAATTCCGAGCGTCCCAAAGCAGACAATAACCCCATTAAACTTTACTGGCTCATACAACTTATTGCGGTTTCATAGAGCCAGAACACCACTTTAGATGAGACCATCCACCTCTTCCCAATTCTCTTCTCTCGCTCTCTCCTCAATTTTCAGTTTCTCCGAAAACCTTTTGTTCACGATAAGCCTCAAGTACTTCACCCACAAGTTGAAGACTAGAGCCTCTCAATGTGGAGAGGGAAAAATACGGTATTTTATACCCCCTAGTAAAGAAAATTAGTTAAATTTTATTTTGATTGATGACTAAACCAGTTCTCTCCGCCCACTCGGTTACCACATTAAGGTACCTTTGAGTTAGATCGTAGATGTTACTTAAGAATTTTCTTATTACCAAAAGAGCTACGTCGTCCACAGAGGCAAATAGCCGACAATATCGCTCTTCGAGTTCCTTCAACAGATTGTTCACCACCAGAATACAAAACAAGAGGGAGAGTTGACTATTGACTTTCCGAAGTTCACGTGCTCTATCCCACTTCGCCAAGACAGTTTAATCGCAAAGAACACTGTGGATGATGTGCTTGAGGTTATATTCGACCTTGACGTAGTGACGTGAGCGTTCTTATCGACCTTCTGGATGAACGCGACCTTAACTAGTCAACTGTCCAGGTAAAACGATATGACGTTGCCAAGTCCTTTGGACTTAAACTATTTAAATGAGTTCAGCTCCCATGTGAGACGGATGGTCTGAAAAGGCTGTACAGCCTTCTTGTAGCTTTCCAAGGGGTCTTCTTCTGTGTATAAGTTTCGTGCTCGATCATTACGATTTCATCTCAGAAAGCTCGTGTCCACTAAAAAGGTTGCCCTTTACCTTTCCAAATTTTTAGAGGACTTTTAGAGGAGAAAAGCTTTCTAAGATATACAAAGCGGAAGACCTCAGCTCTCATCAATCTCTGTGAAAGATAGCACCGACTCTTGACCTGGCGCGACCAGGCGTTGATCAAAAATTCCTACAGTAAAGAACACAGTTCGTGTTTCTATAGTTCTCATACGGTTCACTAACCGGACCTAATCAGTCCAAGTTAAAACTAATATACCAATGATCGGATAAGGAATAGTTGTTAAGAGCACCCGAGCCAATTAAGACATTGGTTCTCCTTCGTCTTCGGCAGAGTCCTCTTCAGTAGCACTTAGGTAAAAGAAAAGTATATAGTTTATTTCGTGCCAGCAAACAAGTTCTATTTGTATCTGTACTTTTGGCTGGCAGCAGCTTGTGGTTAATCGTCCTTAGTTCGGATATACCGTTGCTGGATCTTCATTATCCGGACCTCTCTTCAGAAGTGTGAGTTCCGTACCAGCAACATTCCCGACTCCGTCCTCTTCGAATATCTCCTTTAATCTGAAGACGGATGCATAGATCGACGGGCCGCCCCCAATGCTCGCTACATCCAAAAGTTTAGAGCCCACTTCGATGCTCGTTTAGACCTCATTGCTCTTCTACACCGTTGTGGAAGATCCTTTTTGGATATAGCCTGTAACTGTATAGTATATATAACCTTAAATATAGCCTGTCAGCAGGTCGCGTTTGTTGGATTTGCACTCAGACTTCCAAGGTTATCTCTGTTAAGAGGCAAAGTTGAGGTTTGAAATTCAAAAGTTTAAGTCCTAAACATAATCCGTGTCAATCCATCATGCCATTGAATGTTGGCACTGTAGGTGTTGGTTGGTGTTCAGCACTCAGGGCGGAAAACGGTATCCTTCTCGTAAAAGGGATAAATGCCAGTTGTTAAGCCCCACGTTTACGCACCATCTTTTTGGCATGGTGCTCACATGGCAGAGCGCTCTTTCAAATTTGCTTCGTGCTCGTGCTAAACCTCTAATGGTTTATTGGTTTCAGTAATGAGAGTTTTTTGGCACTTATTCGAAGAATTGCCTTGTACTTAGCTCAATCTGTATTTCCTGGGTTTCGCCCTAAGAGACAAGTCTCAACGACCAGTCCCACTTCGAAACGGATGATTTTGTGATCCGACAGTGAGGGTTCAAGAGAAATGCTTCATTGACAGATCAGGCCATTCGAAAGGTGGTTGCTAAGAGTGATATCAAGTAGCCCTTCTTTTGTTCTATTTACAAAAATTGGCTGAAAACCGACGGTGCTTATCTCTAGGTGGTTTTAATACTAAATTATAGTAATAACTCACATCGTTTTCTACAGTGTCTGCTCTACACTACCATTGTTGTGCGTTGGGATGACAGCCTATAGGTGCCAACGCTCCGATGAAGTAAACCGATGCTAGGATCACATACCCTACGAGGCAACGAGGTTAAAAATTCTGAAAGACAGAAAAAGTCAGTGTCTTTTCATAAAACCACACACGATCTGAGTCTCTCATTAGAGATGTCGCAAATTACCTTTCTGTTATTATGTAAAGACTTAATCTCGCCTTTAAACGTTCGCGGTTCCTGAATCATAAGGACTTTCAGATTATCCGAACTGAACCTATTCGACAAGATAGCCGAAACTGCTCGATGCAGATTCACCTATGCTGCAGACATGTAGGGATTCCTGTTGTCCGGATGGCATCCACATTTACTACGCTTTCCACTGCCGCTACGATTGCATCTTGGTCGATTTTATCGATGCCATTTCCAAGTTCTTTGCCATTGTTGTTGCCGTTATCATTTCTAATGGTTTTGTTTTTAACTTTGTTGGTATTTATATTTTTCATCTGGTTCTTACGACCAGTACGATCCGGAGGATTTAATAGTCCACCGCGCCATCGCCCCATAGCGCAGTAAGGCCACAGTTACTTCTCAAGGCGGCTCAGTATTTAAAAACCTCGGTTCTAATACAGTTGAATTAACGTCCTGTGTTTGCAGCCAATGAGAACGATTCACGTAACATTCTAGATTAGGAGGTGGCAGCTCTTGGCCACTGCCCACATGTCCTCCTTATAAAACAATTTCACAGTTTAAGTTCCCTATAAAGACATCAAATAAGTAATAGAAGTCGATGAAGTCAAGAGATTAAAGCGGCACCACCGCGATGTCACATCAACTTTTCCTCGCTTTAGTTATTTTCACAGCAATGTATTTTATACATTTTTTATTTATCCAATATTATTTAAATCTTATAAAATTTTATCTTTACATCAATTTTAGATGTAGGCTAGAATTTATGAATGTTTTGTGAATGAATTATTTTTTTCAAAATTTTTAAAATAAATAATCGTATTCGTTAAGGTCGCAATCACGCAAATGAAGCGGTAGCAATGTCTAAATCTATAATATATAATCTTATATAATATGATGATATATGCTCTATTTATAATATATTAATATATTTGAGCAAGTCTTTATATCATATTTTCCACGTTTCCTACTTCCAGATGGAGTACTTCACCATCACCAAAAAGTCATATCGCAATACTGCAGTTAACACATTATCTCCAGTTTCTTAAATATCAGATGTTTAAAGTAGACATAAAAGCTAGACAGGTAATATCATAGTAACAAAATTTAATATAAATATTTTTAATAATAGAACTCTCATCCACATTCGCTCACAATATTTACATATAAGTCCGAATGTCCCAAACAGAAGTATATATTCGAAATTTAGATAAAGATATATACAACATATATCAAATAAACGCGAAAAATACTGATGATCCCAGTGGGAAATGAAACAATCATTTGATACTTTCTCAATTTTTAGAATATAATAGTTTTATATACCTTACCGTTAATTGTAACGTCTCAATTATATAGAAAAATATTAACAAATTGCTTTTCAAATTTTTTTAAGAGATTATTTGTATAGAAATATAGATTAATCGTTGAAACATAAAATACATATGCTCCTTGGTATTTCAAAGAGATTAACGCAAAATGCCGAAATTGGTAGAGAATACATTTTGCTTTTTGTGGAGGATATGAGAATGGAATGTGTGAAAGCGGCTATTAACCACGTGGCAAAGGTTATGTTCAAAATTGCTCACTACCAAATAAATTTAAAAAGATTTAATTTAAGTTTGAAATTTAAAAATTTACCAATGGACGTGGTTCCGTTAATTTTTAGGAGAAATTTCATACCTCAGCAACTATTTGACCGATTTAAATTTTGTAATTTTTGTAGGTTGGACCTTCATTCGTACACTTGGATTTAAAATCAGCGGTATTTGGACATATTGAAATTCTGCAAACTGTAACTCCCATAGAGCCACTTGTACAAAAAGTGTCTCATAGGTTCTACGCACACAGGGCAGTCGGACCTATTATAAAGTTAATGATTCTCGCCGAAAGTGTTATGGTAATATATTATTTTATATTAATGTTAATAAAAACTCCATCTTAATTCACTTATAGTTTGAAAGAGACATGGTTATCTGGAACCACAAAGTATTTCGAAACACACCATTACTAGTGAAAGAAGATATTGCCATAAAAAGATTTCGGGTGTGGTTCTCTCAATTTTATACAGATAACAGCAAGTCATTTATTGACGCACGAAAAATATTGGAATGGTAAAATATGTTTACAATGTTTCTATTATATGTACTAAACTGAAATTCTTACAATATACAGAATGTTACATAAAAAATTTTCTAAAAAGTAAAATTTTTTTTTTGTAAATACGAGTATGTATAATAAGTAAGTAATAATATGAAATGGTGAAATACTACCTAAAATTATTAACAAAAAGTACAAACTTATTTACATTGTTAACAGAAAAACGAGGAATGAATTTCGCTAATGAAGTATTTGGAAAGAATCTGAGGACATTTATTTATACAATAAAATTGTCAGGGAAAAAACTAAGAATTTTTTGTATCCATTGCACATTTTAAGGCATATCAAATAAAAGTATACAATTGTACTGACTTGATTAAAATGTACGTTATATATTATTTTAATTACCTCGGAATACTTAATAGGTTACTTTTATATTTGGTGATCCTAAGAAAACAGGACTTATTGTTGCAGAACGTTGGCACTATTCTTAATTTTTTAAATTCTGTTTGAGAACTAACTTGAACAAATTGAACAAAGCTTACAATCTAGCCTACAGCATACAGCCTTTTACTGCCGTTGTCGCCGTTGTCGCCGTCGCTGCTGTTCGCTGCCGTCGTTCCGTTCATCACGGATTGTGATCATGGTCAACATTGCCGCGAACGAATGTTAGACAGACAGCTGAGTAATCCGCCGGTTAGTTTTTGGGTTAAGTCTTCTCGTCTTAAGTGAGGATCGCCCGCGACTCTTGCAGTGACCTTTTTTATTAGGACATCCAATGCCCTTTTGTGGTGTGATTTTGGATTTGGTTAGTACAAGTCACAAAACTACTAGAATGATGAGCAGTGTTATTGCTGCTATAAAGTATCTAATTGCCCCAAAAGGATTGGCCTCCTGAGCCGTTGGAATTGCAGGCGTCCGGGTACCGGGTAACAAATAAGTACCGTTGACGATTCTAATATATCCATTTTCTAACTTAGCAGTGACATTGTTGATACGAGTAATGATAATTTCATCGCGATTTAATGTCAAGTGTAGTAAAATATTGTGCACCTATTAAATTTGATGAGATCACTGTTGCGTTCGGCATTGGGTACTGGCCTTCAATTGTTACCTTCTTCAGTTTCCTGAAATAAATTAAAAGTTGTTTTTTTTTTCTTTCTCGCCTGGTATACTCCGTTTTTATCAACGACCGAAACTGTGTTATTTTAAGGGGACTTTTGAGGGTCGATTGGCGAATTGGCAAGAGTTTCTGCTATTTTTTCCTTACGGAGTCAGAGGGATACAGATAAAGTCTGGTATAAGTCGATTCTTCGGTTTTTGATATAATTTTTGTATATTAGTATTAAAGGATAACGACTCGTTAGGGTCAAAAAAGCGTCTTACTTTTAGATCACTTTTAGAAATGGTTTATGAACGGGAAAAGCATTTCTTCGCCTCTCCCGTAGATGAAGTTTACATTATTACATTCGCGGAACAAAAGATCTTCAAAGTGAAAATCCTTGTTCACGTACTAAGGTATATTTGAGCGCCTACTTGATTAAGTAGATTAAGACTAATTACGCCATCAAACGTTGTTATATTTGGCGGTGTAAAATTTTACGGTGAATGCGGAAAAGTACATATATTCAAATATGTAAATATACATATATTCAAAATCCGCTTAGGCAAATATTTTCTGGCAATACTCCGTTGTATTTTGTCAAACAAAAACAAGCTGAATTGCATAAAAAAAAACAAAAAACATATAAAGCACATTCTCTGCTAATAATTATAGCCACACAAACATTTCGTTCATACATACATATCTCTTTGCGTGAGCTCTCATATGCAGTGTAGTAGTAGTCTCATATGTGTAGTATCATATGTAAACATAAGTATATATACACTAATCCGCTTATAGGTATACCCTATACATCATACGGACATAAAAAAAACACTATAAATATTATCGATAAAATCGAGACTAATAACAAAAAATATATATATCGCAAGTAAGTACAAACCGCGATTCATAAAAATGGAATACGCATATTTTATTAATTTAATCCGAATTAAAACGATTAAGGAAGGGCTAAGTTCGGGTGTAACCGAACATTTTATACTCTCGCAATTTTCAAAGATCAAATCCGAGGCATACTTTCAAGTGATGAACAAACTTTACATTAAAAAATGTTGCATAATGATTATATTCATATTTAGTGTCGTACTAACTTATATTATAGGCTCACCTAGTTTCCTCACTACAGTTTGCTTTGTCTCCGAAATATTTATATTAAAATCAACCCAATAAACTCAAAGGATATGTATGATTTTTTTATAAGGGCTAAGCTTAATATATTGGGTATATCTGAAAAAAGTTAACCAGAGAATCGGAAATCATTATATTAGAGATATGAGGTTTAGACCAAGATCTACACTACGTTTAGTAGTGGCTAGTTAGTTTAATACAGCATGTTTGCTTAATTTAATTAAAATATCACACATAAACAGTTTAAAGTTAGGTGAAAAATCGGAAATTCCACATCGGCCATATTGGGGCTCCGGGAAGGTCTGGACTGATTGCAGCAACTTGTAGCATTTCTCAAGCATAATCGAGAATATGTTTCCACACAATTTTAAAAATATAACTCACACATTGACCGACATATTCGGCATTAAGTCTGCTGTAACAATGAAAATCATTGTATGTAGAATATGGAAGCTGGCGTAATTCGTTGACCGATTTCACACACTTTTAGCATTAAACTGCAGCACACCCAACATTATATGTTCACTTAATTTCCTAAGATACTATACATATAGACTGATATACCATATACATCCAACAGGTAATTTTAAATTCTTATATAAGGTGTGTAGGGATTAAGGGAAATATTATTTATCCGATTTTGTCCATTTTGGGTACAAAGATATTCTATCATCAGCACGAGACTATCTCAGCTTTCCATTGATATAACTCACATATCGACCCATATATACGGTACAAAGTCAACGGGAAGTTCGAAAATCTTTATATGAGCCCGATTTTACTAATTTTTGACACCAGGGCACGATATTATCAAGTACGGATTTATTTTGAATTTCAATAGCAAATTTCACAGATTGACCGATTTTTTCGGTAAAAAAAAACAGCCATTGGAACTGGGTCCACAAATTCGGCATTTCGGGGCTCGAAAAGTTATACTTGGATTTAGAAATTTTTTTGGTGTGAGATGGCATACCCTAAGGCACTCTGTGGGTAAAATTTATATCCGTATCTTTATTTTTAATTTTAATTTATATACTGTCAAGTGAAAGAATTATATGGAATTTAAAATTGTGATATATGGGAAGTATGCGTGGTTGTATTTTGATTTGGCGCATATTCACACTTTGGCGTAAAGATGAAGATGTCGCGTACCAAATTTGGTTTAGAATTTTACCTAACAGTGGAAGGGGCCACACCCATTTACTAATTACACGGTTACCATTTACACCGATTCCTTTGAAGCCCTTGAGTACTAACTCGGTTGTTAGATACTGGGCTACTTTCTCCTAAGACAACTCAGAATCGGCATTAGAAACAAAAAAGCAAAATCTTAATAAGTTTTGCACATGTCCCCAAGTGGGATAAAAAGGAATTGCAGAAACATTGTGAAATTACGAGAATGAGCTGAAGAGTAGTCCAAAACTAAAATAAAAATTTTCATTACCTTAATTTCTCCCAACCGGATAATCGAATAGAAGCGCAGCTATAGTCCTGCCGAAATTCACAAACATGCCAATAACAATGCACATAAATAGCGAGCATTGCTAAAGCAGATCCCAACTATTTTATTAAGCAGCGACCTTATTACACAAATAATACTCAAAGGTGTTAATAAAATTTTAAACGCACTTTTAGGAGAAGAAGAAGAAGAGGAGAAGTGGTCAACAGTACACTGAATACATTAATGTTCTCAAAAATGCTATTAGATATAATATTTCAACTTATTTTACGATTAATGATGAATGTCCATATACATGCACATGCGAAAGAGTCACACAGAAAGTGACAAAACTCTCGTTATTAATATATCTTGTTATATTTTCTGTTCTTTAAAATGAAATTATTGCTTTCTGCAATTTTGTTGTTGTTTATATCCAAGTTATCAAACAAAGTGTATAAGATTTCTTTTTTTTGTTTATGTTCATTAATTTAATTATGTTGTTGTACTGCACTCATTTCTCTGTTTTATTTTATTACTATTACTATTTTACAGATTATTTTCAACGTTTTTTTTTTATGTTGCTTTCTTAAGAGTATTCGCAATGGTTATGGTATATAATGTATTATATATTGAGTATTATTATTTACGGTATACACTTACATATGTACATTTAACAACTAACGGACTGGAAGAGGAAACAAATCTCTGTTAGACGAATTCGGGATAAAACTAAAATACTAATAAACCAAACTCGATCGATACAAGAAAGCATTTTACACTTCATTCCTCATACTAACCAGATTAGTAATAAACATTAAAGGATTCTAAAACAATCAAAATCAAACAAAACAAGGCACTAAAGAATAAAAAAATTCCAAAGAAAAAGATAAAGCAAACGTTATAAGCAATAATGAAATAAATGCTATGATAGACAAGTAAGGAAGGGCTTAGTTCGGGTCTAACTGAACATTTTATTGATTTATATACTGTAAAATGAATCATTTGGAATTTAAAATTGTGATATAGGGGAAATAGGCATGATTGGATTCCGCTTTCGCACATTTTCACACTGTAACTTAAGGAAGCAAATATAATGTTATGCAACAAATTTGGTTGAAATTGAAATATTGGTTCCTGATTAGTAAAGATACTACGTTAATATAAAGAAACACATAAATAAGGTAACATTTTCATCTCTTTATGAAATCGTGCGATGCGAATGACGCCAGCAATAAATTGAAGATTAGCATAATTCATGGAAGCAAAGCGTCAATTGTCAACATAAACACAATATTTGTATCATTTCCATCTCATAATGAAACTCATGTGCTGGAAATGATATTTTTAAGAAGTCTTAAAATAAAGCGAGAAGTATTGAGAAAGTTAAAGTTGAGCATCCCATCGAGATAATTGAATTTTACTCCTAGTTTAAGAGCTAGCTTAAAAAACACTCCCAAACATACACTTAAGAGATGCTCAAACACTCGCATTTTTATATACAATTAAGTGTATGCTCTTATATTAGAGATATGAGAATGCGACTGTAACATTAGTGGCAAAATATACAGTAAAAAACTGTGAATATATTTTTAACTTAAGGAGTGTATCGTTAGGTGACCCAACTGTGTCCTCATTCACGAATGGGGTCTCGGCCGCCTAGAAAAGCTATATTACGGCTCCGCAGATCGTATCCGAGTAGTTAATCTCCCTACGCAAGCCAGAATGTTAAACCGACCACTAGTTAAACTACCTAACTATTATTAACAAAACCAACTGCCGAAAATATGAAAAAGATGATGCAACAACAGCATCTGATAGGCTAAGTATTCGGCCAAGAAAACCGAGCCAAGCATCACGATATCAACACACCGATCCGGTACAACACTGGCACACCATTAAATCAGCACCTAATCTGAGAACACCACTTACGATGACACCACTCTTGTTTACATCACACAGGACAGCATTTCTCACAATACACCTTACACGACAAGACCACACCTCCAATTATTAAAAGGATTGCCCTCTCGATCCTGCTCGGACATTCGATAGACACCGATCCTGCACGTCATTTCGCTTTATCAGGACACCTGCATTCGCTCGAATCGATTCTACCATCTCACACGCCTATATTTACTTTCATTAATTTAGTTATAATTAAAATTGCATTTATAATAAATAGTAGCCAGTTTTTCATATTGTTAAAAAAAATATGTCAAAAAAAGAGAAATTCTTTCGAAGATTATAAAATCATACCTGCAGTTCTTTAATAGGTTATTAAGCGCAAGTGAGAGTGCGAAGCAATAAAGTTTTAAATACTGTGGTGACTGTTTACCCCTCTTAATCACTTATATTCCAAACATTAAAAAACATGTCTCCACGACATCGAAGATGATTAAAATTGTGAATGTGAAAAGTGAATATCAGTTTGGCATACAATACTTACTAATAAAGTAGCTGACTTTTAAAGTAGAATGGAAAATAGTGACACTGAAAGTGAAATTAAAAAACACTATTTTCAAAATATAACCTAATTTAACAATTTGTGATCAAATAATCAATGATTAAAAATTATTACTTTTTTAAATTATTTTAAACTTTTGATACAAATACTATCAAGATAAAGTACGGACTTTTTAAAATCAATACAGTTCAATCATGTTCAATCAGTTTGACTAGGAAAATAATATAATAAGTTTGGGTGCAGCTGTACATTTCGTACTCGCGAAATTTGCAAGAAATATTTTCAGGGGGTTAGGAAATTTTATATTAAACAAGTATGGGGCTAAGTTCGGGTGTAACCGAAAATTTTTGACTCCTGTATTTTGCAAGGCTCACGGGCGGGGAAGTATTTTCAGGCATTGGAAAAACTTTGTATTAAAAAATGTTCCAAAATCATTATTCGATGAAACCCCGAACGGATTGTTATCATATTTGGTAGTATATTAACTAATGCTATATGTTCATCAGATTAGTGCTGTCGGAAGATACATGGAAGATACATAAATGGATAACATTTTTACTACCGAATGACATAATACTAACGAAATATTCTCGCTTAATTTTATTGAGACGTTTTCTATGTGCGATATGTGCGATATTTCTTATTTATTTGTTTAAAAGATTTATAGAGGTCTACCTATAAAATATAACAACGCTATCAACAAGGCTATCGGCTGTGGGCTTAAATTTGTTTGTATATTTCAGTATAGTTATGAATAGAATATGTACATGCATACTAATGCTTGTGTTATGCTTAGAATTATGCGTTAATATATTGTATATTATTACATATTATACGTTATGTATACATATATTCGAATGGAGGTGTAGTGTATGGAAATAAGTGCTAATAGCTTTTTGATTTGTTTTAGATTAGATGTTTTCATTGGGTTCTGAAGTTGACAGTTTAGAAGGAGAAGAAGAGATGATTATAATAGGATTTTAAATAAATAAACAGAATAAGGCTATACCGCTTTCTTGTATTCAGGACTTGTGAATCAGTTGTGTTTATCATAAGTACACCATGGGCTTTCAATTTACGATTTGAATAGTTCTTAACGAATCATAAATACACGAATATAAATACAAAGAACCTAAATACATGAACTTCGAAAAGGTTTTTTGCTTCTGTGTCAGCGAGTTCATTACTTTGTATACTATATTGGCCCTTCTTTAACTATTAATCAATTTGTCCCTAATTTCCCCGATTAAAGGGCTGCAGTTAAATGTGTTTTGTATGACTTAGATCGTTGCAAGACTAACCGCTCAGGTGATATATTTACCCTTTGCGGACTTGATCCATTGTGTTGCTCATTTATTGAGTATGCTTCAGCGGCAAAAACTGAATATGGTGATTAATATGATGTTGTGAAATTTTTTTAACCCAACTGTGTAAATGAATTTCTATCCTTCTGAATTGAGCTCAATTTCACGTGTCATAAAAAGTTGTTTAAATAACTCCTTGTTCATTGTCCTCTGTAACAGAAAAGTCTAGATACCATGATGAAGGTTTAAGTTTAAGATTAATATGAAGTTCAAGAACATACCTAAGAATTTTGTGTATTATTTTTGTTGGGGGGTCGAAAATAACAATGACCTTGAAATGTTGATAAGCATTGCAGGATGAATAAACGAATGTTGTGATGATAGAAACTTGATGAGTTTTAGACTTTTAAAAGTGTTTTCCTTATTTCTTTTAAATTCAAACTTCGACACGAAAATAACTCGCAAATTTTTAAATTAATTTACAGTAGGATGTTCTTGAAAGAGAACTTAACATTATCACATTTTCTTTTACAATAGTTGTGTAACATCCTACATTTATCTAAGGATAACATAGCTCCAAATATAAGAGATCAGTTAGACATATTCTTAAATGTTTACGTAAGAGTTACTTTTACATTATTCAGATCGAGATGTTTTGGAAATATCAAGATTTCATCTGCATTCATACAATGGCAGACTGGGTAATTAGATAATATTTGACCGATTTCATTGAATGCAATTATGAATATGATCACTGATGTATACACACGAAGTGTATATCTTTGAGCCTAATTTTCATTTTCGTTGTAGCACTTTATGAAGCTCGATAGCACCAATTTTAACCCCATTGAAAATTCGTGCTCGTCTTTGAACAAAGGGTTGCTAAAAGAGCCCAACAAAAAAAAACCGATTTATTCAATGCTATTCAGTACAAAGTGGAACAGAAAACCTCTGGTTCATAACTTAATTCAATCAATGACACGTTATCTATCAATTGGATCAATTCAAATAATCGATATATTAATATTAAGCAAATATTTGGATTTTCTATTGGGTTTACAACTATATTCGTGCGGCTTGCCAATATGTATCGTAACTTGATTATTATTTCAATGTTCCAATATTCTATGCATGCACTGGCATTAGAAATCTACTACGCCATTTTCAGTATACGTCATTCAACAACAGCAATTTTTTTTGCTTAAATACATACGTCCAACTTTGTGGCAGTAAAAGCGTTTTTATGAAGAGTTCTTCTTCGTTACTTTAATGTGAAGAAAACCTCAATTCTGTTTATATGAAGTTTATGGTAAACATGCTCTAGCTGCGTGAATGTGCCAAAAGTGGTTTATACGATTTGAAATAGATGATTTTGGCTTGGAAGATGAACGTCCTTGGCGGCCAAAAATGTTTGAAGATGAGGAACTGGAAGCATTACTCGATGAAGATTGCTGCCAAACGCAAAACATGCTCCCAGAGTCTTTGGGAGACACTCAAGTAACCACTTCAAAACATTTAAAAACAGATGGATACTTTTAAAAACAAATAAGCAAGGAAATTGGGTGCCATATGAATTGAAGCCAAGAGACGTTGAGAGACGATTGTGCATTTCAGAAATGCTGTTTGAACGCTACAAAAAGAAGTTGATTTTGCATCGGATTGTGACTTGTGATAAAAAATGGATCCCTTATGATAACCATAAACGCAAAAGCTATGTTAAACCAACCAGCTAAACCAACGGCAAAGCCGAACATCCATGACGCCAAGGTAATAGTCTGTATTTGGTAGGATCAGAAGGGCGTGCTGTATTATAAACTTCTAAAACCGGGTGAAACCATTAATGGGGAACGCTACCAATAACTCATCAAATTGGAGCTAGCGATTGCCGAAAAAACCCAGAATTTGCGTCTAGACACGAGGTACTAATTCTGCATCATGAAAACTTTCGGCTTGATGTTGTAAGATCGGTTAAGAACTATTTGGAAAATAGCGGCTGGGAAGTTTTGCCTTATCCGCCTTATAGCTCAGACCTTGCCTATTCTGAATACCACTTGTTCCGGTCGAAGCAGAACGCCCTCACTTGAATACGTTTCACATTAGAACTGGGTATCAAAAATTGGCTTGATTCATTCCTGGCCGCCAAGCGCAGTTCTTTTGAGATGGAGTCGATGAATACTACTTTGAATAACACTATTGTACATGTTTTTCTTAAATAAACGATCAAATTAAAAAAAAAATACATGAATATAGTTATATAACCATACTTAGTTGTAGCTTTATATATAAAAGATGTTAGAATTTTACAAAGAATTAACAGATAGCAATATATTTGAGTTTGTGTACACTTTGATTATTTTTCAGTTTATGTTATTACTTTAGCAATTTGTTTGCCTTAAATAGATTTGAGATACATTCACCTATAGTGTTATGGAAAAAGGAAACGGCAAATATTTATTTCGTTACAAAAAATTATCAAGTACGTGGCAAAAGCGTTCGCGATGATATTTGGGTCATTTGTTAACCCACATTGGGAAGTAATTGATTATCTTTTTTTTTACTCGTCCTGCTAAAAATGTTGAGGAGAAATTTTAAATTTTTGCTGCCAGTAAATTCTTCGAGACGAAATTAGTTTATCTTTTAAATTTGTCGTTTAAATATGGCATTGTCGCATTTATATGTTAAACGGTATAAAATGTCGCATGTTTTTCATACTTATACCAGCTATTTCGCCGTTCTGTTCTTAGATTTTCTAACTCATTATTCCACAATGATTTATATCGGTGCTGACATGAATTCTCTTTTTGGGGGAAGGTGTGGTGTGTTGAGATACATATTACCTTTCGATAAGGGCACACTCCTGGTTAATGTTATTAGAAATAATAAATTTGCTATATATTGCTGAGCAAAGATCTTTGTAGTTTTTCTTATTAATTTTATTTCTGAGAAAATTTGGTTTAAATTTTTTTATGAAAGTGTCTGACTGAATTCGGACTTCTGTCATCACTAAGAAGTGATTACTTTCCTGAAGATTATTAAGAACGTTCCATGTACATAATGAAAAATGTTGGTGGAGCCATGTCGCTACAAATGTACATGAGTGAACGACTGATGGGTGGAGAAGTGTGTAGAACTGCCATCTTTTAAAAATATAACATTGCTGCATAATATAGCATTTAAATATTTGTACTTCTATCGTTTGCTTCTATCAAGAACCAAAAATTGGACCCCAGGATTTAAAATCGCCCATCCAAACCATAAGATTTTGAGACTTATTTAAAGTATCTGTGCAGGAGAAGAGGTCTTTAGGCGGGATGTAGTTATTAATTAGTGTTATTTTTGGATTTATTGGTATTTAATTAGTTTTGATTAGTATCTCAATCACAACAGTGAGTAAGGCGTCATCGGTAAAGAAATTTTTATTTGGTATGTCTTCTCTTACCAATATTCCAACACCGTACATGTTGCATTGGTATTGACTGTAGCTGTAATTTGATTCATGAAAACATAAAACTAAAGGTTTCATGTCTCTAAAGAAGAGTTGCAATTTGCTGCAATAATTATTGAAATATCCCTGAACTTGCCATTACAGTATTAAAATCATTTAATAAAGCTGAGAGAGTTCTAGGAGTGTTATGTGTGTATAATGTGTGCTTATATATATAACACATTGTGGGTTATGATTTTATATGGATGATGAACTTATGTTGTTTATTTGGAGAAAAGAACTGGTGAAAGAAGGGTTGTGTGAAGTTAATAGGTTTTTCAATTTCCATATTTTCTGTGTTATTCATTGAAGGGATGCTACTCTGCAGTAAATTTTTATTGTAGGTAAGGCAGCATGAAGTGTTATTGCAATAAAATTATATATAGCAGTAAAATTATGAAATTTAAACAGTAAGAAATTAAAATCTGTAAAGCAGAAACGCAAGTACAAAAAACCATTATCTTTCACTCGTGATAAACTACCAATTTGTTAACTGGGAGCTGGGACTATACATAACTATACACTGAACATCACCAATGAATCGCAAATAAACTTGGAGATATTTAAAACATTTCCAGACTTCACAGGCGATAAACGTTGTGCTACAACACCCACTTACTACACCGCACTTTCCATAATCAATCGCCTCTACTCTAAATTTTGCAGACCAGAGACCTTTATATGTCTTACCGGATAAAATGAAAAAAATTTTATAAGGGGAACGTACGCCCGCAGAATTCCATTGCGAAGTCAGCAAGAGATTGCAGGGATGCAGGCAAAACTATCGACTCCGGAGCAACACACAACTACATTAGTACATGATTTAATTAAGGGACTCACAAGTTGTCATAACGCATCGTAAAATAATAAAATCATAAGCATTTACACTAGTTTAAAAAGTTTGCTTTTGGATTGCATAGCAAAATAAGTTTACGCAATTAGAACTCTGAACGCTATGTGTTCAATGGAGCCGATTAATATTATAAAGCTAACATGAAATACATAAGTATAAAATAAACAAAGTTTTGCTAACGAAATGTATTTTTACGCGAAGGCAAAACGGGTACGTTCAAATCCAAAAAGAAAGTGGAGGAAAGGAGGAAGAAATGGCGGTGGTGGAGTTTTGGATGAAAAACAGGGATTTTGAGGTTTCTCTACGAAATAAAAATTTTGTTTCATATGCACTAATCTATTATAATTTAAATTATAGAACCCAACGTCTCAAATATATTACAAACGATTCGCGAGGGAAGTAAATATTGCAGTGGACTAGAAGGTGGCGCGCTCGAAGGTTCGTTATATGTGTTTACCGTATAACAAAACAAAAGTAAGGAAGAGCTCGACAGGGCTGGGCTTTAGAATAGCATCCTCCAAATTATGACCTCTTACGACCATCCTACGAACCTCCTCCGGGGTTAAAATGGTGTGGGCGGATAGAGGAGGTTCTCCAGATCGCATCCATTGCCGCCATAAACTTATAGTTTTTAAGATATTTGCATTTTAAGTTAAAAATTTAACAATTCTAAATGCGTAACTTTTCGCATTTCGTAATTATAATAAGTTTTACGCTTATACTGTACACCTTTCATACACTAACACTTCATTAAATTGTTTCTACATATTAATTTTTTTATTAATTATGGTAAAAATAGCTTGAATTCGGCATTTCAATTTTTATTCAGTTTGATTTATTTACACAATAACAAAAGGGTTGCATTCTGGCAAATAATAAGTGTTACCATATTTACATATTTTGCAAACGAACGTGAATAAATAAAAATAATACTCTAGCAACATGTCTCGAGAGTATAAGAAGAATTAGCACTCAAAGACAAAGAAATGGAAATGAAACTGAAAGAACTGCACAGTCAAGAAAAATTATAAATAATGGAATTAGAAATGAAAGAAGGATTAGCAATGGAGGAATTAAAACATAAATGCAAATAAGTGAGAGTTAATATAATAAGTAAAATTCAAGTTCTTTAGTGTTATGTGATTATAGTGTGCTTTATTATGTGGTTTTGTCTAAAGTCGAGAAGACTACTTCTAGTGTTACTTCCTGGTGGTAAGTTATATTGCGGTGGGTCAATTTCAATGAGATCTTGAAGTTCAATTTGGAAATTGATTAGCATAATATGGAGAATACGGCATATCATAATCCAATCATTGCATTCTTTTTTATTTTGTTCATTTATCATTCCAAATTTCAGTTTCTTCAGGCTACGGAATTTCTATCTTAAAATGTTAAAATAGTTTTCAATTCGGACCCAATATTTCGAAACGTACTTATTGAAACTTTCTCTTTCTTCCGTAGTATTCCGTATCCGAAATATTGTATATATTTTTATACGGTATCCAATCCGTATTGTTTTGCCTGAATGGTGTCAATAAAAATTGCTTGAGCGGATATGCTTTTTGGCAGGCGCTTCAGCCAAATTTAATTCGGATGCATCAATATATCCTACACATTCTCTTATCTCTTTACATGTTGCAGTAATAATTTCCAATCGTTAATTTTCCTTTGGCCAAAACACAATTCAACAGAAATTTCTATTTTAATTTCCATATAGCCTTGAATACGCGCCTAGTAACATTTTGCATAGTATCCCCATCGTAGACACCAACCGCCAGTGAAGCAACCTTGCGTATGGATAATCCATCCCCGGAAGACCTTTAATCCGTTCAACTATAATTTGTGTTAAATGCACTGTCGTCCTTTATATAAGCTAAGATGCGGCGAATTTCGTCTGGGTGTCGTCAATTTTGTCAATACTGAATTGCTCCATTGAATTGAAAATGCTTCATACATTTTTTAAAGCTGTATATGTGATATCTGGAGACCATATATTGGCAAATTCACGTATATTTGACGTTTTCGTTTACTCTTCTTTTTCTAAAGATCATATCGAGCACATACGTATAATTATAAACGCACCTCATCAAGCTAATATGAAGATTTTTAATGAGAAATCACACTTCTTCCAAAACTCTGTAGAATATTTGGGGCGTATGGTTAAATACAACAATAATGCAAACTATGAAAATTTTTCCTAACCCTACATCGCTAAAGGAGCTCAGTTCGCCTGAGAGTCTTAGTTTCGCTAGTTATTATCAAAAATTCAAAAGGAATCTCGCTGTAATTGTCAAAATACTCTCCACGTTTCTCGGAGGAGAGGGGTGGCACATAAAATAATCAAAGCCCAAAAACAAAAGTCACCTAGGATGACCTACATTAGAAGCACTAAATCACAAAATAGAAGAACAAGTTTAAGCGCAATTTGAACTCTTCTAATCAAATTTCAAGTAACCTTTCGAATTAACCCACAGATGCTAGTAACTACGCTATAGGAGCTATATGATCACAAAATAAAAACCCCATATCATTTATTTCACGAACACTCAGCCAAACTGAACAGAATTATTCTACAAATGAAAAATAGTTACTCGTAATTATGTGGGCCATACAGAAACACCGAAATTACTTATGTGGTATAACATATTTAAGTAAATACAACGATCACCAATCTTTAATTTTCGCCAAATAAAAAACAAACCAAACACAAAATTAAAAAGATGAAAGAATTTCATCGAAGAATGCGGTGCCAAACTCACTTGCAAGCCCGGACATCAGAACGTTGTTACTGATGCACTTTCTATAACAATAGAAATAAATAAATAACACATCAAATTCTCTTATACAAGAACTCAAACGTTTAAAGTAACCGTTACATGGCTTTCAAAATGAAATTCTTGTAAAACAATCAGATGTAAACCCCTGCCAAATATAAAATAATATAGTTTAATAACAGTAGATATACACATTTCTTTAACAAAAAAAAAACTGAATTAGTTCTGAACTGAAACAAACACTCTACAAATTGACGAACAAATGTTATTTTACGTCGAAGGCGGCCCTTACCAGGGCGTCTTCCACTGCATGAATTATCCTAGCGCAAAAAACCGTCAACGATATCACCAAGAGCAAACAACAAAAACAAAACATAAGAGACATTCATAAAGACGACACAGAAATAACGCACATAAAATTTCGAATATATGAAATATTACTGTCCAAACATACGAGACACTTGTAGAGAAGAAGTGCAAAACTGTCGAAAATTTGTTCTTCAATCAAGGGGTATCTTTTCAATTAAAGTATCTCGATATCAAGAACGCCTACAACAGCCTACAACGAATCTTGCGATATCATAACTACAATCGAAAGCAGCTGAACTATAAATAAGAAGACGTGATATACTCCAAAACGCACAGCTGGAAAAAAAACGTTAAAAAATATGCATACAATAAAGTGAAACAAGGCAACAGTAGAACAATAACAACTAACAAAGGACGAATTATTCATAAGGACAATACAAGAGTAAAGAAATGTACGGAGTAGCATTTTTCTTACTGTTTCCTATCGCACTATACGACAATATAACATATACAATTTGTTCTTCTAGAAAATGAACCAGTTTATATTTATGAAAATACTTTTTTTATACCATAGATTGAATTGATCAAAAATACTCGCGCCCTTCATGCTTCATACAATTCAGAAAACCAACTCGAAACCAAAATATTAATGAATAAGATCATTACATTAAAAAATTAAGAAATAAACTTATACCCAATACCTATAAGCTCAAAAGATCACCTAACTTGCTTGCTTCTGCACTAATTGTAATGTATGAACTGTATAATATGTATGAATTAAGGAATCATGAACAGTTGGATGTATCCTACACTATTTAATATATTACAGTATACCGTTATTTCTATTTGTTACCTAAAACTGGCAATAATAACAATATACATATATCCGCTACTTGAAACTAAATTTAGACTATTTAATGTACTCCCTTTAGCACCAAAGCATTGAAAAAATTATTTAGATCCTAAAATTGCAAAATGTAATGATTATCAAAGAGTATTGAGATGTAAGAATTATTTCAGTAATTTTATTTGTAAATCAGAACCCTCTGATAATTGCACTATAAAATATTGTAAGGAAGAGCTAAGTTCGGGTGTATCCAAACGTTTTATACTCTCGCAATGTGCAAAGATCAAAAGCGGGGAAATGCTTTCAGGTGCTGGCATAACTTTATATTAAAAAATATTGCGGAAGAATTCAACATTCATTATTCGACGACACCGTCAATGAATTGCAAACATATTTGGTATCTTACTAAATTATATTACAGGACATTGATTCACGTATTTTCATTACAATATTTTGGTTCGTGTTTGAGATATGTAAATTAAGATCTACCAAATTAACTCAAATAAAATATATGCGATATAAACTCAACCAAAGTGACGTAATTGAGTATATTACATACATAAGGAAAAAGTTAACGAGAGAAAGGGAAATCAATAGTAACAAGCGGCTTAGAACATGATCTAGATCAAATCTTTCATATTCAGTGAGAAACCACATTATGTTTAAGACAACATATCCACTTAATTTCATTAAAATATTACATACTAGACGCCAGATTTGACACCAGATCACATTATTATAATGGAAAGATAATCCTCGAATTTTATTACGATATCTCATGCATTTACCGATATTTTCGGTAAAAAGTCAGATATTGGCCCTGAGGTCCATGTATTGGGTATCTGGTGGTTTGAAAGGTTATTTGCCGATTTCGATTATTTTTACGTATGAGATGGCATATCTTGACCGTAATATTTGCGAAAGGTTTTATTAAAATACATTAATTGGTGCTCGATTATATACGTTAAAGGGTCTTATATATAATATAATATATAAGATAAGGATACTTATCTCTTTAAAGTGAATGGATCAGATGAAATTTAAAATTGTGTTATTTGACAAGTAGGCGTGGCTTTTATCCAATTTCGTCCATTTTCACAATGTGACATAATAGCAACATAGCACATAGCACAATGTGACATGATGCAAATAGATTGTTACATGCCAAGTTTTTGTTGAAATTGATTAAGGCGTTCTTAAGATATGGTATTTCACCGAAAAGTGGGCGTGCCACGCCTCAGTATATGAGGATATGCTAAAAAGACTTTCTTTGAGCAAGTTTGGTTCATAGCAAGTTGTAACGGTTTCTGAGATATGTTTATTATACCTATTTGGGGCGGCGCCATCCACTTTTGAAAAGATTTTTTCCCATAGATACCCCTCCTCTGTACCAGAAAACACGTTTATATCTTAATTTGTTGCTTAGTTTTATCGGTTTTCGATTAATGGGATAGCCCCATGTACCCAATATGTGGATATGCATGCTTCCGATTCAACTTACATCAAAAATATCGATCACTATATGAGATATCTCAATGAAATAATGTCGGCATATATTCCTGAAATAATGATTAGTGGTCCCGTAAATAGTTATTGTCCAGAGGTTCCAATATTAAAAATGATGGTGCTTTGAATAGCATATGAGTAACTATTCCATTATTTTCATATGCAGGGTATTTTGTCACAATAGAATCTTTAAAACCTTATAATTTTCACTTTCATTCACATTTTTCAAAGAAATTACTTAATTGATACTTGTATTGAAAATAATAAAAGCACACCGCTGACAATGTATAATTAAAAAAGGGATGCCTGAATTAATTCCAAGGCAAGCATGAGTTCTTAACTATTTTTTTTAAAACGGTGCATGGTTAACTATATGTCTTTGAATACTTTTAAAAATTTTATTTGCTACTGGAGAAAGTGGATATTTTAAATTTAATTAAAAGACGTTTAAATGATATAACGACTATGGTAAGAGAGAATCTGAATTCGATATCTTTTACTAACTAATATTTAAAAAAGTTTTTCCTAATGGCGTTGTACTCTCGACAGGGAAAGCAAACCCTTTCGGGAATAGCCACAGTTGCAAAGTTCTTCTCGGGTTGGAAATTTCTATTCGGTCACGTTCTTTGGGACTTTGGTGATGGCATTGTGGTCTTAGAATGTCAATGATGTATATCATATTTTGATTACGGTAACGTAAAAAGTAGTGTCAGGTATGGGATTGTTAAATAAATCCTATAGGATAAAATTCGAAAATGGAAACATTTAGGACTTAAAAATTGCGGACCAGAAACAGGTTTTAGTGAAGTTTAATTTTGCAAGTTCTGGAAGAAAGCCAGAATTAGTGTAAACAAATATTACTTCCTGAGTTGAGTTGAAGTGGAAAGTGGCTTCAAATGATGGATTCACAGATGTGCAACAACGGCTATCCTGTAAACTATAACCGAATATAAATAAATATGAAGTGCTTTTCACATTAACTCTTATGGTAGGGAGCATCAACGGCAAACTAGCAGAATCGGGATATCAGGATAAACATAAGGGACGTTTCTAACTGTGTACACATTCTATAATTTGATCTGATTTTGTTAGTAAAGACATACAGCGAGGTTGAGGACGCCAACTGGTGACAACACCCAGGTTATAGGGAGGTATCATACCAAAGTTCAATCTGGAATGTACTGTTATACGCATTTATAGTGGAGAGGAACGCGATGAATTTATAATTGGCCCTTCTTCATGACCAATGCATTAAACTCGATCTTAAGGACAGAGTCGTTAAGTATAACAACATGGAAGTATTTAACTTTTGTCATGATCTTCCATACAGCAGCAGCGCAAATATTCTTAGCAATAAATGAGCAGATTCCACCACAGTTAGAAATAATGGTTTGGGAGACTGTAAAAGAAGCTTACGGTTACGGGACAAGGCTTACTTCAGTTAGAGTAATTAATGTATTCAAATCTCCAATCAACCTTAAAAAATAAATAGTACCGAGGCAACGTAAAGCAATGGAGCGCATCGATAACTGCGAAAAGTTAAATAAAGTAAATTACATAGCCGAAAGTGACGTGGCAGAAGACATCACTGCTTGAACGAAAGGATTGGAGGAAAAATGTCTGCCTAAGGCTAATTACCTTCTCATCAGATTCTCCAACATATTCGATAAAAAAAAGATAACAAACTCGGTACGACTAATATTGTGAAATATCGCATTAATGATTATATGTATATGCAGGCCAAACCGTCAGGTTCCTTGAAGTTATCGACGAACCAAATGCGAAGCCGTAAGATATATCATAAAAGAACTGTGTAAAGTGAGGGGAACGGGTTTCAATATCAGAAGTTAAAAGCGCTAAGTGTCTAGAATTGATGATACTCTGACACAAAATGCCTATGGCCAGAAAGTATTACTCTAGCCGTCTGAGAAGACAAAGAAAAATAACTGGGTAACACGAAGGGAACATCAGCCCTTTCCAGAAGTAGCTATATAGACAACTGTAGAACAAATCGTCCAAATCAGACAGCGTTATGATAAGAAATTATGGTTATTGCAGTTAAGAAATCCAGGAGTACCTGCCTCGGTGAATTGAGAAACTACAAAGCTTTGACTTTGTGACCGAACATTGGAAAGAAAGTTTCATAAATATAAGCATATTGCTCATTGAGCTCACTAGGCCTATTGCGATTTGGCTAAATTCACGTGAGCCCCAGATAGGTAGAAAATCGCAAAAAGACAGCAAAGCTCCCTGTTCCTGTTCCTATTCTGTTGATAGTGAGACAGATGTGCTTTCCTTTATAAGCTCATCAGGTGTACAATTCCCAAATTAGTCTTATAGTAAAATATCTCTATGCCATTGGCAGTGGGATAGACATTACCTAACTATTCTTTAACACACATCCTGCGAGCTCAATGCGCGCCACCTTGCTAATAAAGTGGATTCTCATTTCTCTGAACAAGGCTTCGCTCCGGAGCTATAAATCTACTGCTACCTCAATGGTAATCACATCTTTTTGAAAAACCAATGGTCAGGAAGCATGAAACTAAATTGATAAACAGCAAGCTATAATAGAAGCTTCCCCGCAAGTTATAATCCAGCTGCAAACAGACTCACTGTCTTTCTTCTGCATGGACACCTTTAGAACTGTATATTCAGCGTTTCTTAATATTGTAGCAAGTTTCACAGCCATACACCTACAAGCTATGTCCGAGGTGCAGAACAACATACAGTGCCATGGTTGGTGTAGTCAGTAGCCAATCACAAATAATGGTGAGCGTCGCTCGTGAACACTCGTTGAACACTCTCAGGCTACTTAGCGAGTGCAGCCTTGTACGGTGCCCTACGCTATATAAAGAGCCTATGAAACATTACATTATTAACTATAAACCCAAAGTACTGCTTTTGATCAGAGCTTGCAGTTACTCAGTTAGCCATGACCTTGGCATTGCAGTCAAGCGCTGATTAGACATGAACGAAAATTATTTTCACCCTGAATCTGACGAAATAGGATGCTAACAGGATCACCAAATGTAATACTACCGGCACCGGCACTTATAGCAAGAGCACACACTTAATTGTATAAACATACATATGCATACATATGTATGTATAACCCACAAAACTAATTTGTGTATGCATGACTGCATACATACAGTGACTCACACTATAAATGGGACACCCCAAAATTTTTTGATTTTTTAATTTAGAATAAGATTAGGAAGTAAAGTATGCTAATTTTTTCAAAATTCCTTTTTATTTCAAATAAGACATATATTTTTTATTGACATGAACAAAAACAAGCAAAGTTTATGCTATAACAATAATAAAATGTAAATAATATTTACATTTATTTTGCGTTCAATGCAATTCACATTTGAAATGGGGCAGTTAACGTGGCGCGCCATAGTACTGTTATTTTGTCGGAAAACTAAACTCCAATTGAAAATGCTGAATGCTGAAATCAAACTGAAATTGAAATTGGAAAAATGCCTCGCTCTACAATTAAAGAATCGAAAATGATTATTAATAATTTCGAAAATAATAAATTTATGAGGGAAATAGGCGAATTGTAGGCAAAAAAATTTACTGTATTTATACATTATTAACGACCGAAGTGCGCGGTTTTTGTTGCGAATAATCAAAAATAACCCATATTTGTCTGTTGTAGAGTTACAAAAACGGCTAAAAAGAGAAAAGAAAGTTGAATTAAATGCAGAAACAGTTCGTAGATTACTTAGACAAAATAAACGACGATCGTCGAAAACCACTGATATCGTAAAAAATCCAAAAAGAATGAATGGAATTTGTTCTGAAATATCAAGAAAAGAACTGCTCTTTTTGGCGTAAGGTAAAGTGTTTTTAAAGCTTGATGAGCATGAAACTTGGTGTTAATTTCAGTTATCTTTAAGTTCTTTTCACTGACGAAATCCAAATTAATATCCTTGGATCATACTGGAAGCGTTTCGTATGGGGAATGCCTATCAAATAATTTGACAAGAAAAACTTAAAAAAACAGTAGTTCGGAGGTGACTCACTGATGACTTGGGGTTGTATGTCGGGGGTGGGGTTCGAAAACTGCATCTTGTAGACGGAGTGTTGGATGGTAAAGCATATATAGACATTCTGAAAGCAAATGTTCATAGCAGCGTGGAGAAACTTGGGATTCGTGATTGTCTTATGTTTTACCAAGACAACGACCCAAAGCATAAATCCTGTAATCCTAAAATTGGTTGCTCTACAATTGCCCAAAAGTAATTTGTACGTCTGCCCAATCCCCCGGCATTAATCCCATAGAGCATTTACTGGCAGAACTTAAAAAAAGACTGTCCAAAAGAAACATTAAAATAAAATCAGAGTTGAAGAAAGCCGTAGAAGCAGAATGGACCCAAATAAAAGCTTCGGTACGCTAAAATCTTGTGGAAAGTATGCCACAACAACTGTATGAGGTCTTAAATAAGAAAGGAAAATCCACAAAATATAGACTTCTCCCGCAGACTCATTTTTTTCTCAGCTCTACCAACTGTCCGATTTCAATATATGTCTTAAATTCAAGAAATATATGTCTTATTTGAAATAAAAATATTCAAAAAATATATGTCTTATTTGAAATAAAAAGGAATTTTTGAAAAAATTAGCATACTTTGCTTGCTATTCGTATTTTAAGTTAAAAAATCAAATAGGTTTGGGGTATCCCACATCCCCATTATTCAGTCTACCATTGAACCAAGACGATGCATTATAATTCCGCAAGCCTTTCGTTTGTTTTCACGTATTCGATTTAATTACAGAGCTCAGTTCCTTAGTTTAATTATTATTGCGGTTAGGAAAAACTTTTCCTGATCCTACACCCACTTTCTCACGTCTTTAGATAAACTTTAGAAATAAAGTCAGAAAATATAGTTGATAAAATATATTTACGAACTTCCTAGATAAGTCCCTCCTTTATAACACTAAAACTTTGGTTTGCTAAATGAGAGATCCGTAAATTCAAAGACAATTAAGGCAATATTGAAAAATCATAGTACTACCTACGAGCAAATCGACAAGTTTCACAGTACACTTACAGAAATAGTGCGTTGTGAGACACTCGATTCTAATACAGTTGAAATAATTATTAACAACGACAATAAAACATAATCGCACAAAAATGTATCTAAAAAGAAACCAATAGACACAATCTATTCAATTATGACCAAAGGAGCTTAATAACGAAATACGATGTAAACAAATAGATTTACAAATACGAAATATAAGAAAACAAATTTGTTTCTATAGCATAGTTTTGTGAAATCAAACAAAATAATAGGTCAAGAAAAAGATTATGTCAAGCGCTTGAGTCGACGGCAGAAAAGTTCACAAAAGTAACTTAAAACACAAAGTTTTTTTTTTTTTTTCTCTGATTACAGAATTGTATTTTGTTAGGTATCTTAGCCGAACCATAAATTCTTAATTATACTAGTTCATACTGCGATCCTATAACAAACGGTACCATGGCCACACATGCACAATACGGATTTTTACTGCACAAAACAAATTTATCTGATAAGGATGCAACAGTTGACGATATAATTCCAACAGCAATTCAAAATCACACATCCGACGGATGTTTAGAAAATAAAGAACAGCAATCATTGTTGTACAATCGTACGTAGCAATAAATAAGACTTCCAAAAGATCGAAACCAAAACCGATAGACTTACAATTGCGCAAATAGATAATGTGTTGGCTGAAACTGTTAATGTACTACTAAAAAGTAATCATCAGACTCAAATATACACAAGTAACATTTTTTCTTTAGCCTCCCCCAGAAAGTGTAATGGAATTGGAAACCATTATTAACTCTATCACTCTATGTAAAGTCGAAATAATTAATGCTATTTTACAGAATGGTGGGATAATTAGAGACATACTGATTGCTGAACACTCTAACAACGTTAGCATTTGTGATCAATATACCGCAAATTTCTAAAATCTAAATATTTCAAAATAGTCCATTCCATTATAAAATATTTGAAAATAGCAGAAGTTTGTAATTATTTCCAGTTATTGAGGAAATGATCCCTTCTTTAGTCAACCAATGCGATACAGAGTATGTAGCGCTATACAATAGTAAAGAAAACATAACTCCAAACTTTTGCCAACGTTTAAAGGAAAGTCTATGCGTACTACAGCTTCTTAATAAACTTTCAGCAAATTACCAATCGACGTCAGCTGATCATATTGTACCCTTTGAAGAAATGTGTAGTGGGATGGTATTTGTCAATGAGCAATTAGTCTCTCTTTATTATGGTTATTTAATAAAATGAGGAAGGGTCACATTTCTGCTGCCATTTGAAGGAAAAGTTGCTATTAACACTACAACTTACAACAATTTGAGCAAAATAGGTTACGGGCATGTAAATTGTAATGTAATTGGTCTCACACAAGAACTATGGTTCTAAAGCAGCGGTGGGCATGAGAGGAAATGTGACTGTGTCAGTGAGCACGAAAGAAAAGACACCCAGTGAGAACTACGTAACTTTATATTTTGAGAATTTTTTTCATTCAATCGTGAAGCAACAATTTTCGTACTTCTTTATTCATCTTGTATATTTTACGATTAAAAGGAATATATTGGACCCTAAAAACTTTAACTTTATTGCCTTTAAATTACTTAAAACACAAAATGTAATTCATAACACCAAAAAGCATTCATAATCATAAATAATTTCGCCCAGGGCACATTCGACTTAACGGCCCGGTTAAACGCGATGTTATTTCGTCGAAAAATGTTTGCTTTTGGATTACAATCATACTTGGTATCTTATTAACTTATGTAATAAGTTATAACTTCAGTTACATTACAGAATTACATTTTGTTTCGTGTCCGAAATATTTATATTAAAATCAACCTAATTAACTCAAATGCGATATGTTATATGCACGTCATACAAACACAACCGAAAGGCCTAACTTTATTTTATATTGGGCACATGAGGAAAAAACCAACCATGCAATTTTATGAAAATACTCACATATTGACAGATATGTTTGACATAAAGTCTATTAGAATAACAATAATCATATAGCATATGTGGGCTGAGGTAATTCATTGTCTGGTTTCAACCATTTTCGCCATCAAACTATAGTATATTCAGTATTAGACGTTAATTCAATTTTGTCAAGATATCTTACATATTGACCGATATATACGGAATAAAGCCAACCAGAAGTTCGGAAATTTTTATATTGGGTGTATACAGCTAGGGAAGTAATTACTCGATTTTACCCATTTTTGACACAAGGTCACACTATTATAAGGAAATTGTTCTCTTTAAATTTTAATAATATGACTGACTTCAAAAACATAGTTTGAAAAGCAACACTTGCACAAAATTCATAAATGCTATTGCGTTATTTTCGACAAAGCCGTGGGCTCACTATGACATGTTAACTCTTCAATGCACAACAGTTGTCAAATGTATACATCTTGTGCATTTTGTATGCAATTAATTATTTATTTATTATAGTTATATGAATTTATGTTTAATTATAATGAAAAGAAGTAAAGCCACGAGAGAAAGAAGCTCCTTAAAGAAGTACGATTGCGGCATTAAGCAGAATTTAATGCTAAAAAAAAGAAACGCAATACAATTTGGGAGCAAATAATGCGAGAAGCTAAGATTGACAGTACATTTCCTTTTTTCAAAGGTGAAGCGACCAGTTTTTAAACATAATGGGCACATATAAAATAAACAAAAAGCGAAACAACACATCTTGGGAGTTTGGCGAAATTGGTACTTTTTCGATGTTAGATGAGGTTTTCGGCAACCGCAGCAGCATCAAGATGTCAGATGAAATGATCGCAAATTCCCTTCTGAAAGATTTAAGAACCAAGGAACGTTGAAACCCACCGATAGCCACTCGACGATGTACTCTGATATCACACCTTTGGATATCACCACTCCGAAAAGTGTTATTAAACGAAAACGCGGCGACGTACTCGATTTTTTAAGTAAAGAATCTGAGACAGATGCTCATATGATGGGGAAATTGTTGGAAATTAAAGGAATTGTTTTTTTATTTCGGAAAACTGCAGAAAATAAAAGACGTACGTTTACGTGGAACGTAAATTAATAAATCTTTGGTATTTTAAAAACTGATTGGTAAATTTTATTGCTCTTAGTCCTGGTAAAGTGGTTTCCTCCATCGTTTCAGATTCGATGCTTTTGATGATGATGTTTGTCCCTTCTATTATTTTATCGGCGTTATTACCTTCATTTACAATAATAATGTTCTGAATAACCGTACATTATAATTAATTTTGGCATATATTGACGCTGAACATCAATATTCTTTAGTATTACTTTTCTTTTTTTTTAAACGCCAATTGTCTGCTCCACAACAACCCGTGCTAAGTTTACATCGTTTGTAGTAGAGTTAGGAATTCGTTGAAGCGATAAGGCAATATAATAAACGTTTCCAAAGGATAACCTCCATCGTCCAAAAAATGGTGATTTGAAAAAAAATTTTTTCTTCATTAATTATGACCTACCTGATAGGACTCATTTGCCAAATTGATGCGTAATGGCATGCACCTAGGCAACCAAGAAATACATATATGAATTTCATGCGACTGCCTAAATTGCCTAAAGAGAAGTATTGAAAATAGTTTAAGATAAATGAACTTAAATATTTAGCTGAGCATTGATGGAGTAAGTCCGTTTCGGTTGCGATAACTGGTTTCTTCTTTGATTGTTTGCGAAATCGGAATATGTGTTACATCGACCCCGCCGAGAACAAAAACAAAGGGATTGAAGCAAATAGTTGAAAATGGTTCACTGATATCCTTTTGTTCATATTCAGTCTTTCGAAATTATATAACTTCTACTTTTAAGCAGCAGATCCCCTTTATTATTTTAACAAACATTTTATATGTAAGTTATAGCCGATTAAGCCGATTGCTACGTCAAAGCGATCGCTGACATCTATAAAAAAGCAATTGTTGCTCAGTTTCAAAATCGTTATTTTGTTTGATAATCGTTAGTTGAACTAATTTTTCCAATGAAATTCCAATTCGTCCAGTTGTATGAGAGTGCCGCCAAGGTTTTATCACTGCCTGAAATTTCTTTAAACAAAAAATATGAATACCTTCAACGTCTTTGCAAAATATTTATGTTTTAGGAATTCTTCTTTTTGAATCCCAGTCAATTAAAAATGTACAGTGTCGGCGCTTTCTTTTAATTGATACATTTTTAATCATCGTTTGTTTCTGTTTCAGCCAATTATATAGCCGTTTTTAAAACATACGCGCAGGTTTGCTGAAGATTCATTTCATAACAAATGAACAATTTCATTTAACACAACAAACGATATACAAAGCGAAGCTTTTTTGCGTGTGGCGGCCCCACACACATTGTCAAATTTTTATATCGATTCCTATGAAACCATTAGGTACCGTCTTGAGTGTGAAATTTAACACTTCTGACAAGTTTATTTAGTGAATTATCTTAACTTAGTAGTTTTCAATGTGACCCTTATAGATGTGGAGTATACGTGGTTGTCACCAATTTCACTCATTTGCAGACAGTCTAAGGAGGTGCCGGAAAGATTTGTCCTCAACAAGATAGGTTCATAAAGGTTTAGTGGTTTGTTAGATATGTACATTAAACATATTAAGGGACGGAGCCACACCCACTTCCCTACTGCAATTTTATTTACTAAATTATAGTTTTGTACCTGAATTTGTGGCTTAGTCAAAGCATTTTATAAGTTTTCGTTTAACGGCATTTTGTGGGCGGCAATGGCCCGATTCCACCCATCTCCAATACCGCCTTCCTCAGACTGCTAAAGATATATCAAATTTACTCAAATCGCTTACACGGGCAGACGGACGGACAGTCACTCGGAGTTCAAATCGTCTCGCCATCCTGATCACTTAAATATATAACTCTGTATCTATCTTGATTAGTTTTAGGTGTTACAAAGAACAGTTGGGTGAACAAAAATAATATACTCTGTTGCAACATGTTGCGATAGTATAAAAATTAAAAATAAATCAAAAATTTTTAATTGGTATATGCATTTTAAATAATTGATCCTGTCTTTCTGAAATTTAAAATCGGGTTGGGCCGCTTACGGAAATACTATATATGTTTAAATTTAATTACACTTATCGCGTTAAAGGGCAATAAGACTGGAAGAATAGTTTCAAAAGATTTGATAAAGATTTTTTATTTTCAAAAAGGTAACTAATGATATTCTAGTATGACAAGTTGTTAGGATGAGCCATAGTATTGTCGACTTTTTTGATTAATGGAGAATTTGATCAACATTAGCTTGGTGCCAAAAACTATACATTTGCTATATTTTCGTTATTACTGTCAACGCACCAAACGGCAGAAAAAATTTTCAAATCGTTATGCAAAAAAATTTTATTAAGTTATTAATTTTTATTTTTATATTAAGTAAAAGAAGTTGTTTTTTAATTTACGTAAACGTGATTTCAGAAAAATCATTTATTCCCGATTTGATATTCATTGTCACGTTTTGTTATAAATTAAATTCTTCGAGTTTCTTTCTCCAACCATTTCAATGTGAAGTCATCATTTTTCTCTCGTAGAATAGGCGATAACGTTTCCCATACTTTGTGATGATAGCCATTCAATACATTTATCTGTAAAACGATGTTACAAAATAAAAAAATACTGTGCAAAAATTTAGTAAATTACTTCAACATTATTCAGCAAATCTTTCTTGATCATCTTTGTTTGTTTCGGACACATTGTTATAGTTTTGAATGTCAAAGCACCCCTTCCTGCGAAATTATGGCTAGTAGAGGCCGGAACAATTTGAACGATATCTTCAATTCGTATGCCAAACTCCCCGTCTTGATAATAGCCTGGCTCTGTCAAAATGATAAATTTCAAATTTTTAGAACTGGTATATTTTAAGTCATATGTTAAGTAGTACCGTTTGAAATGAACATGTTTTCTTGTAATCCAGGATCATCAGGCATGGGCCGAACACCAACACCTATGGGTCCTTCATGTACATTAAGAAATGAGCCAATACCATGTCCTGTTCCGTGCCCGTAGTCGAGCCCGATATCCCAAAGAGGTTTTCTTGCGACTGTATCAAGCATTTGACCCTATTAAATTAATTACTTTACTAAATAAGTTTGAAGTATTGAGATACGTTTACCTTAACCCGAGATGGAAAAATTGTGGATCCAAATACTAACTGTCCTTTTAAAACCCGAGTGTAAGCTTCTTTTTGGAATTCTGTGGGCTCTCCAAAATGAAATGTTCGCGTGACATCCGTTGTTCCATCCCTGAGTATAAAACATTGAGTACATAGCATTATGGATTTTCAATTACTTTTTAATAGAGTAATTAAGCAATTATTTTAAATATATTAGGGAGAAAGTATCTCCTTAAACCACCGCCTGACCACTTTTCATAGAATAATATTCCAAGCAACGAAGAGTGAGCAGAATTGAGCAAAAGCCATGAATTGTTTTTCCACAAATACGGGCATTTTTTTCGGATTGCTTTTCGCAAACGGCGTTGAACTTGTAGACTCCTTATTGACCGTTTGACCTTGACCCAACAATTCATGATGCACTATGTCATTAAAGTCGAAGAACATTCCCGTTGTTTTTTGAATGAATCACGTACATAAGTACATATCTCGCAAACCCCTAGAGCTGTATCAACCAACTTGCTAAGAACAAGTCTATATAGCAATTTCTCATATACTGTGTAAATGGGTGAAATCAGACGAAAACAATGCACATCCCCCATGCAAGAGTTGCGTTCAAAACTACTAAAAATGAGATAAGTAACTCAAGCAGCACACCAGAAGCATTAAATTTTATAGAAAAGATGGTACGGAAAAGCTTCATAGGAATCAGTGTGAAAATTGGTCCATTGGCGTGGCACCGCCTACTTTTAGGTGAAATCCTATATATCAGGAACGGTTATACAAATTTCAACCACATTTGTTGCACTGCCCTGAAATTCTTCTATTATAATGTAAAATTTGTCGAAATCACAATTTTGTCACAATTTTAAGTTCCATTAAATTTTTTCATTTTACAGTATATACTCTATATATAAATCAAGTGCCAATAAAAATGCGTAATAAAACTTTGCACAAATAATGCCTTCAAGGGACGCCATCTCGTTTATAAAATGTATTGGAATTGGACCAAAACTTTTCAAGCCCTCAGAAAATGGATAAACTCGGTTCAGTTTTTTGGCTGTCCGCCAGATACCTAATATTATTACATTTGACTTTATATCCTATATACGGTCAATATTTACGATGTATTAAAAGAAACTGCAAAACATATTTTCTTAAACATATCTTAGTTTGGTGCTGAAAAGGGGGGAAATCAATCCATGAATTACCCATCCCCCATATAATACATATGATGATTTTCATTACTGTTGATCAGCCTTTATGCCGATTTTATCAATAATGTAGGAATTATTTTAATAAATTAATTTAATTATAATTAATTAATTAATTGTAACACCTAAAATAGATCACGATAGATATAGAGTTGTATATATCAAAATAATTAGAACAGCGGGACGAATTGATATCTGTCCGTCAGTGTATCCATACAATCGGTGACTTGAAAAGAGATTGACACTGGAAAATTTTTGATCGAATTCAGTATATAACAGCGAAACAAGCTACCATTTCATAATGTCATCAGCCTTTTTTTTGCTCATACAGAAGATATCAAGTAAAAAGTAAATTTGATGTTACAAGCGCTAGGAAAAAAATTTCCGCTCTATAAAAGCGTAAAACATTTCCCATCTTGTCCATTAAAAATGGTATAAAGTCAACGGCTAAGTTTAACATGCTCATTTAATTTTATTAAGATGTCCGATATATACCACACGAATTAAACAAAACATCCTTAACAGTCGTATAATACTATTATAAATTAGGTATATGACGGCTGAGGAAATATGAAGACCTATTGTCACCAAATTTTATTGAGATAGCTTTTTTACTGACCAACATCCATACGTTAAAAACAATCACTGAAACCTATACCAATATCTTTGGTATAAAGGTAATAGCTTAATTGATGGATATGGCCAGATTTTACTTATTTTCGGCACCAAACTTCAGTTTGTACAATGTCAACTCTAACACTCTCATATTCGACATAGGGGGTAAGGGGAAAGTATCAACAGCTTTTGAACATTTTTGGATCAGAGCTTCCGGTCCGGAGAGCTATTCGTGATAAGTTTTATTTCAATAAATAAAAATAAATATTAAAGTAAAATATTAATAGTGTACTATCAAAAGCATTAAAGACCCTGCGCTTAAGACGTGAAAACAGACAAACTGCGACCCTATACACTTAAATGATACCGTCAGTTCAGTTTTCCGACACATTTTAATGTTAAGGCAGTAGAAGTGAATGCAACTTCAATAACAAAATTACGCTTCAAGTACCACATATCAATATACCCAATAAATAGATATACAAGCTTTTACGGCTGTTTCCATTATACAAATAGTGCTTTAGCTAACCCTTTCTTGAGATACCAATGAGGAGAATTATACGTCTAAAGCAAATTTCCAACAAACAGATTCGCTCTGAAGAGCAACGTAGAAATCTTAGACATCCTACAATCCGACAGCAAAAGCTTATTCTTCAGTCAATTGAGCAGTCTCATAATACCGTAGTTCACAGAGAACTTCGCGCAAGAAATTCTGAGTACAGGCATTTAGAGCGCATGTGTGGTGAAGTGTAAAGACAACATGAAAGAAATGTTGAAAGAGTGGAGGAGAGATGAGCATTATAGAAAAGCACAATGTCGGCAGCTTAGAAGGAGGGATGCAAGGGAAGAAATTTTAAATCAGAGAAGTAGCCGACAAAGTCATATTTGCATTCGTAGATAGTTATATTCGTAGATAGCCTGGTCAATAGGCAGAAGGTGTGGTCGAGAACAAATTTCCACAATTTGACCAACATACTAAGTGTAAAGTCTACTAGACTAACAAAAATCATTTTATGTAGTATATGGTGGTGGCTTGATTCGTAGATCAATCGATCTTAGATCGTTTTGTGCCACCAAAATAGTTTGCTAAGATATTTTATATATTGACACGGTATAAAGCCCACCGGAATTAAGAAAATTATCATACTAGGTATATGGGGGCTAGGGGAAGTATGGACTCGACCGTATCAATTTTTGAGATCAGGACACAATTATTACAGGGAAAATATGTTACTTGAATTTCCTTAAAATATCCCGTAGATTGACTGATATATACGGTTTAAAGTCAATGGGAAGTTCGAAATTTTTTATATTAGATGTATGAGAGCTAATAGAATTGACCCAATTTTACACATTTCTGACACAAGGGCACATTATTACCAGAGGAAAACGCTCTGTGAATTTTATTAATATATCTCACAGATTTCCCGATATTTTCGGTAAAAAGTCTGATGTAAGTACTGATGCTCGATGTTTACCCGATTTTATCCATTTTAGGCAGAGACACAGTTATCAGAAAGAGACGCTCTGAATTTCACAAGGATAACTCCTATGCTGGCTGGTTATATATGGTTTTATATGGTATAAAGTCTAATGGGAGGTTGAAAATCCTTATATTAGGTATATGGGGGCTAAAGGAAGTATTTAGCCGATTTTCACCATTTTTGACCCAGGAGCACATTATTATCAAAGAAAGATAATCCTCAAAATCCATTACGATATTTCACCATTAATATTTTTGGTATAAAGTCAGATATAGACTCTGAGGTTCCTCGACTATTTTTACGCATGGGACGACATATTGGAAGGCACTATTTGTACAAAGTTTCATTCCAATATCTTAATTGTTGCTTGATTTATATACTTTGAAGTGAAAGAAACATGTTAAATTTAAAATTGTGTTATATCGGAAGTAGGCGTTTTGGCATTTTTTCAGAACGAGATATAAGGATTCAAATATAATATTATGTACCAAAGTCGATTGAAACTGGTATAGCGGTTTCTGAGATATGGCATTTCAGCGAAAAATTGGTGGTGTCACACCCATTGCAATTATTTTACACGGATTCCTATGCAACCCTTCCGTATCATCTTTGCTATAAGATTTAATATTTTCTGACGTGCTTCTTCAGCGCGTTAACACACTTTTAGTTGCTTCCAACATAACCTTTGTATGGGAAGTGGGCGTGGTTATATTTTATAAGCTTATTTATATTTTTGACAATAGGCTGGCTTAAATTTTGTACATTGCCCTTAAGTTCCTCAATATCTTAAGTTCCAGTAGTTGATTCCGATTCTGAGCTGACACTTGAAGCGACAAAGTTAATATATAATATCCCTGCTGAAATCAGTCTCGATGGCTATATGATTGTGGCTATATAGTATTTAATTTGTGTAAAGATTCCACTATCTAATTTCTCTTAATATTCAGACAAAAAATGCAAACTAGATTCTCGCTATTGAATTTCTTCGCTATTGAAGGATAATAAAAGGTGTTTATGAAAACTATATCCATATCACGAAGGGTGTTTTTGAAAACTATTGCAGGAATTTTCATGTCACAAAACAAAAAACTTTTAAGATCCACAGGTGGATCAATAAGTGGTGCGTTCAAAAAATAATGTGACTTTTTTTTAAAAACTATTTACTAATTCGTTTACATTAATTTCATCTATACTTGTAAAGCGTTGACCCTTTAAGGTTCTCATTATTTTTGGAAACAGGAAAAACGGAACACACACGGAACCACGGAACCATGTCTGGCGAATATGGAGGCTGGGGCATCGTTACAGTATTGCTTTTGAGCAAGAATTGAGCAAAAGCCATGAATGTTTCTCCACAAATCCCGGCGTTTTTCTTCGGATTGCTTCTCGCAAACGGCGTAGAACTTGTAGGTAGTACCCCTCATTGACCATTTGACTTTGAACAAGAATTCATGATGCACTAAGCCATTAAAATCGAGGAACACAGTCAAAGAACATTTCCGTTATTTTTTGAAAACACCACGTAAATCAAAACTAGTTGTATTTTTTTTTTCTCGAAATTTAATAGAATTGGAATAACAACAAGTCTTCCGCTGTATTGACAAATTTTAGATATGAGATAACGGAATACAAACATAACTTTACCTAAATAATTCTTTAGTTGAAACAAAAATTTCTCAAAAAAACATGAACATATTTATGCTCAAAGTCAAGCAATAAACTTATTTTGGAATAAGAACACAAGTAAGTTATGCTATATCTCTGAGCATATAAATAGACAATCTACTTCTTCACTTATTGAATTTGCACTGGTCACAACAGCATAAGTGGAGTGAGAATGAACCATTAGAAATACACCAATGACCCCATTACGGTTTAAACCTCAACTGCATTTGAGTTGAAGTTTTGAAAATCGTTATTATCGATATCAACTCAACCCATCAAAAAATATTTATGGAAGAAGATTATAGAACTTCAACTATATTGTGGTACTACGGTTAACAACGCTGTGCCAGTGTGGTTGACGAGAATATCAAAATCGTCAACTGATATCTAGCAGTTGTAGTTGTAGTGCAGTTTATTTCCTAAAAATAGTAATAGAAAACTATATATTATTATATTAATATATATAGAATTAGAATTATATTAGAATATAGAAAATTATATATAGAATATATAAAAAAAAAAAACAAAATTACAACACAACAATAAATTAAAACCTTGTTTAACTTCCATAAAATGAAAGCAGTAGAAATAAAATTGAAGCGTTGTTGTAAATCTTGCGAACAAAGGAGTCGATAAATCTACTATTTCTGGGAATGCACTTTTTGAGAAAATGAAATTTTTGAAGCGTTTTGCTCCTCTTGATTTATTTGGGTTTTACTCCATTCCACACAAATACGATGTTACATAATATTTAAAACGTTCTTAACAGCTATAGATATCGTAGGTAGCTTCAGTACAACGTTAAAATCATTTCCACGTATTGCTGATAACTACCGTCAACAAGAAAAGGGAGAGTTGCACATAATTTCAATACAGGTGGTACGACCATTGCTTTGGGGAAAAGTTCTTCATCTAATTCAGTAAAAAACTAAATGTTTCCTTATTTGAACGAAAATAAATTTTGAATCTGCAACAAACATTCTTAAAAAACCATTCAATTGTTGCAACAACTTTTTCTTACTTGGTGCTTGGAAGTTTCAATTGTGTAAACACGAAGTTTTGTTCTTTTACTCTTTCGGAAAAAAAGTTTAATTGCATTGTTTTAAATTTTCGTTTCGCTTTCATTAGCTGTTTAATTATCTGTGAAATATTCGTTTTTTAGGTTAGCAACTTCAATGAAACTTCAACTGATGTTAGTTGTACGAAATACGAAATACGAAATTGAACGAATAATAATAAGTACACGAAAAAAGAGTTTGGTTGTTCTGAAGTGCCTTAACTTCAATTCAACTGAAACGTTCCATGAGCAAATCATTGTAGAGTTGAGTTGTATTATTTTTAATTTTTTAATATCTTGTTAACCACTGAACCGACATTCATAAAATTTTGACACAATATGGAATTGAATATAAAGATTCTAAATATAACTACATATCGACATAAGTCGAGTAGTGTTATTATGGTTTGATTATAGATATGTAGGAAAACAAATATTTCCAGGTTTTGCTGACAGTTTATGTATGTAAGATGTATTCAATATTCGTTTTTAGGCGAAATTGTGAATCTATTACAATAGACAATAGGACCCCAATTATTTTGTGTATATGACGGAATATGGGGGCATATGACGCGATTTTTAAAATATTTTTTTTAATTGATTTCATATATTTTTGCCATTAAAATAAATTATGCTATATAAAATATTTTCATGAAATTTTTTAAGATACTTCACACATTGACCGATATATTCGATATAAAGTTCACTATAAAAACGAATATATGGGAATTAATGTAATTCATGAACACATTTCACTAATTTTCGATACTAAACTACAGTATATTTAAGATACTTAATTAATATTAAAAATCATTAAATAATGTAAATACGGGCTAGAGAAGGACTGAACTAATATTATATATAAATTAAACCCATTAAAGGGTGAGCTACACGTATTTTTCAAACTGGTGCCCTTTTCTGCTGTAATCCCCTAACCAAAATTGAGCTTAATATGAGGCTTAATTATAGCGCTTAAAATTTTTTTCTTGTATTAAATTTCATCAAGATATCTAAATTTTATTGAATTTATCGCTTGTATTATGGCGAAAAACGTCAAAAGTATTACATTTAACGGTAGGAGTAATACATCAGGTTTATATTGGAACCGGTATAAAAATTGGATAATGGGCCTAGGTTTAGATGAGATCTCATAACTCAGCTACTAATTTTCGCCAAATTGTACCCATATACTTTCATTTAAAATACTTCTACTAAAGCTTCGGCAAAACCGACCGGCAAATCGACTTTCACATCGCAACATATAAGTCAAGCCTCAATGAAGATATCGGAAAAAAAACTAATATACTTTCCAGCAACATGTTGCAAGAGTATAAAAATTTAGTCGACACGTTTTCTTGACCGCAATGTGGTATGAATGAAATCGTTCCGGATCTTGGCAGAATTTAATGATTTCTTTAGTTGGCTTTTCCCTGATATACTCAATATGTTAAACCCCGATGACACCGAAAACTAATAAACATTTATATTCGAGCATCAAATCGATAATACCAGAATTCATGATGATGATAAGCTAAAACATTTTTTTGGTTTATACTTTGATCCTACAACTCTCAAATACCTCAACAACGCTGATTATATAATACTTGTCCATTTGGTTCTGTTTTTATGGTACATATCAGTCAAAATATGAGATATGTAAACAAAATTCAGAGCATATTTGTTAAACGACGAATATACATATGGGGTCAAAATATGAGATATATATACAAAATTCAGTGCGCATTTGTTCAGCGACGAATATATGGGGGTTTAATAAAACATTCGGCTCCTCGCAATGTATACAAATGATTATGTACATGTTTGGGCATTAGAAAGTGTTGCTATCGTGTTTGAAAATGGTCCTAATCCTCCGTTATTTTTCGGCAAAAATCACTCTAAGATAATGGATAACAAAAATAAAATATGCTTGTTATTTACTTGTTTGTTTTAATGTTACTCTAGTAATATGGACGAATTATAAGAGTATTAAGTATCTGCAAAATTGCCCAGATTGCGATTATTTAGTTTCATAGAGATGTTTTAGTGAATATCTGAAATATGTACGGGATAAAGCCAAACAAACGGATGTAATTATATTTGGTATAAAAATTAATCGGATTGTTATTAAATATTAAATGATTTTATTTCTGCCCGTTGCCCCTCGGCATTTTTTCCTTTAAGCATTTGCTGACACCCCTAATACAACATTAAGGTATAATTTAAATTACAATATAAATATAATTTTAAGGTACAATTTAAAGTCAACAAGACAAGACACGTGTTTTGGTGTGAAACGGATGCTAAGAAATATTTACAAAATTAGCTAATGTGTATGTATATTAGCGCGCGTACAGTAGCCGACAAGCAACCGTATACCAAAATACACATTATGAATAGCTATCGGATACCAATTACAGGCAAATGAGTCCCTCACCAGTCATTAATTTTTTGTTTATTATCTATTACTACTATACCTTATTTTAGTATACGGAAATGTCAGATCAGTTGCTTACAGTATTTTACGAGTTTGTGAGTCTGAATACATTGAATGTCTTTAAAGGAAATATGGATTTCCATTTTTTATTTATCTGAAGATGTAATGGGTGTAATCTTAGAAAATGGGTGAAATCCGTGTGAAGGGTATCCTGAGGTTGAGTTTCTTTTGACACCCAGAACAGGGCGGATTTTTTTTCGGAAAATGGTTCTATTTTGTTATTTTCTTAAAATTTAACGAAATGTTGCACAAAAAATAATAATTATATGAAAAAGTGTAATATTTTTTCGACGTAAAACAAGCTTCTTTTAATAATGATGTACATGTATAAATAGTAAAATAAATAGTAATAATAGTAATATAAATAGTAAAAGTTCGTTAACTTACCGAACAAAGACGTCAGAAACATTAAGACTTACAGTAAGGTTGTAAACATGTGGGACGCATGTGAATCCGTGTAGAAATTGGACAATATGTGTGGTACTGCCCACTTTTCGGTGAAATCCCACATCTCGGGAAGTCCTATACGAATTTCAACCACATTTCGTGCGTAGCATTAATCTGACATCTTCATCCTACAATATGAAAATGGAGGAAATCGGGCAAAAAAATCGGTGGTTACGCCTACTTCCCATATAACAAAATTTTAAATTCAATCTGATTCTTTCTCATTATACTATGCACGGCACAGTGTCATTTACCGCCTAAAAATGGTGGAAATCGACTATATCTTTTCAAGCCCTCAGCAACCGAATATATCGACCTCATATGTGGTGCCTATGGTTATTTTATTAAATTTGGCTATTTTTTTTATTATTTAATATGTCTATTTTGCTGAAAATTTCGACCAATCTTCGAGACATTTTTTTGAAATTTAGAGAGAACCTTTTGCTGATAAGAATTTGCCCTCGTGTCAAAAATGGCTAAAATCAGGCGAATAACTCCCCTAACCCACGAATACCTAATATAAGAAACTTCGAAATTCCGGTTGACTTGATAACATATATATCGGTCAATCTATAAAGTATCTGAAAGAAATTGAGAAAGCATACTTTCCTAATAATAATGTACCCGTGTGTTAAAAGTCGGGCCAATACTTCCCCTGGCACAAGTACACCTAATATAAGAATTTCAAACTTCCGCTTGGCTTTATACGTATAATCTTGAAGATACTTAAGTTTTATGACGAAAAGTCAAAAGAAAAATCGATCTACGAATTACCTTAGCTCCCATATACTACATATAAGGATTTTCGCAATTATAATGGCTTTTACAGAGAATATGTCGCTCAAGTTCTGAGTTATTTTAGTAAAAATTTCTGGAAATATGTTTTCGAGCATACCTTATGTTAACGTCAAAAGAAAATGTTATCTGCCCAGACCTTTCCTTAGCCCCAAATCGGTCTAAACCCCATATCGCTAATATAAGGATTTACGCACCTGGTTGACTTTCTCACCACTTTTACACCACCACATATATAATATATTAAATTTCAATGGAAAATGTCTCAACAAAAATAATTGGAAATATTTCGATTAATATTATGTCATTGGGTTTTAAAAATTATGGCATTAATGTGATGAATATAAAAATCTGTGGTAGTGATTTTAATTTCAAAATAAAATTATCGGACATGAAGTAAAACAAAATTAGTAGTGAACATAAGATTATAAGGATAACCCGATTCTCTGGTTGACCATTTCCTAATATACACAAAGTAGTGTGTTAGGTTTAGACCTTTTGGTTGAATTCATATCACATATCACATATCATCACATATCACATTTCAGTTTATTTGGTTGATTTTAATATAAATATTTCCTCAACGAACCAAAGCATTGTAATTAAAGTACGTAAGTCTATCACGTGTAATATAAATTAATACATGCCAAATATAATCGTAATACATTTACAATTTCGTCGAATTATGATTGTAAAATTCATATGCAACATTTTTTAATACAAAGTTTTGTCAACACCTGAAATTATTACACCGGCCTTCATTCTTATAAATTTTCAGAGCAAGAAATGTTTGGTTGCAGCTTTCCTTGTTTTCTTAAAAGTTCATTCTGGGGCTGAGAATTTGAACTTATTTGCTACTTCCCTATATCATGCTTAGCTCTTCCTTACTTGTTTATATTCTTATTAAGATTCAACTGCTCTATCATGTTGAAATACGTAAGAGATTTCCATTCTAGATTTCAGATTTATCACGTACAACTGTGTTCAAAATAATAGGAGTGTTCATGGCATCTATATGCAATCGAAAAATTTTACCATGTAAGAACATGCAAACTTTGCAATCTGCTAGCGGTACTTCTAACGGGATTCAGCAAGTAAAACGCAAAACATTAACTTGAAGTTGCTGCTTTGTTTGCTGTGTTATTCATTCATTTCTTTGTGAGACTTGCGTTTGCGTTGTTCAAAAAAATAGGAGTGGGAGTTATTAATTGATAAATAAACTTTTTATATGATATTTTGTTAAAGAAATTGAAAAGTAAGTACAAATTAAACAAAATAAAACATCTTTGCCTAAAATTAAACTCATAAATTTTAAATAAAATTTGTTATTGGGTCGAGGAAAACACTGCAGCGAAGAAAGGCGTCAAATCATTAGAGCGTCAAATCAAAGGCGTCAAATCAAACTTCGAGAGAAAGGTAAAACATATAAGAAAATAAAGGAAATACTTGGCTGCTCAGATCAGATGATATCAAATGCCTTATCTTATAAAAATAAGCCCGAAACGCGTGGTCGCAAGCGTAAAACCACCAGAGTTGACGGTCGACGCATCATTCAAACCTCTAAAAAAGATCCTACTGCGTTATCTGCAGAAATAAAAAAACGTTTAGATCTTAGTGTGAGTGATGTTACCGTTCGTAGACGGCTTTTGGAAAACAAATTATACGCGCGAAGCCCAAGAAAAGTTCCATTGCTTACAAAGAAGCATGTTGCTGCACGCCTAAAGTTTGCCAAGGAACACATAAGGTGGCCAAAAGAGAAATGGAGGAACATTTTATGGACGGATGAGAGTAAGGTCGTTCTATTTGGTGGAACTGGATCCAGGCAGTTTGTCCGGCGTCCGCAAAATGCTGAATATAATCCCAAATACACGGTGAAGACCGTTAAGTGATGGCATGGGGCAGTTTCTCGTACAGTGGTGTTGGACCAATCCATTGGATTAAAGAAACAATGGATCAGCGTGTGTACGTGGAAATATTGGAAACAGTAATGCTGCCATATGCCGATTGGAATATGCCATTGAAGTGGTTGTTCCAACAAGATAATGATCCGAAACACAAGTAAATCTGCGAAGGAGTGGTTTCGGTTCAATGGAGTTGAGGTTATGTCGTGGCCTGCTCAGTCGCCGGACCTCAACCCCATAGAAAATCTATGGTCAGATATAAAAAGGTGTGTTGCCGAGCGTAGACCATCAAATACTAAAGAATTGTGGAGTACAGTGCAGGAGGCATGGCAGCAAATCCCACTGAAACGGTGCCATGATCTCATCGATTCTATGCCACGCTGATGTGCAGCTGTTATACAAAATTGTGGTTATTCTACTAAATATTAGAAAACCCCATGTAAATATTAAATAATATTTAGCTTAATACTTATAATTCATTTAGTTTGTTGAATTTCGTGTTACACTCCTATTATTTTGAACAGTTAATTGTTGGAGGTTTTTCGAATAACAATTTTTTTTTTTTGTTTTACTTAATGTTAATAAAAAAAGTGAACATGTATATAAAGACTCTATGAAATGAACAATGTTTGGAAAGAAAATGACTGAATAAATTTCAAGTATTTTTTAGTAACTACAACTTTTGTTTTTATGTTGAGGTCACTCCTATTATTTTGAACACAACTGTATATGCAGGGAAACTAAATCAATCCAATTTTCCAACCTTAAAGATATATATTTTAAGAGTGTATGTGTATCCTATCTAACAACTTTTAAACAAACTATTTTTAAAGTTCTATTTCATCATTCAGAGCATATTTTTTAACGCATACTTAACACTTCCTTTATTTATCCTCTCTGAATATATTGTACAGAGAATTATAGTTTCGTTTTCCTAAAGGTAAATCTATCTAAGTGAAATATATATAGAGGTATATATATAAAAGTTATCAGGACAACGAGATGAGCTGAATTCCGGATGTCTGTCTGTTCGTCCGTGTAAACGAAAACTTGAATAAAAATTCAGATATTTTGTTGCAATTTGACAACAAACCACTATGTGGATATAACCAAGCCACAAATGAAGACACTAAACTGTAATTTGGTACTGGGAATCACAGTAGGGTAGGTACTTGTAGTTTAAAATTAAAGAAAAAGCATAAAGAAGGGCTAAGTTCGGGTGTAACCGAACATTTTATACTCCCGCAATGTGCATGGATCAGAGCCGAGGAAAGGTTTTCAGGTGCTGGCATAACTTTATATTAAAAAATGTTGCGGAAGAATTCAACATTCATTATTCGACGAAATTGTCAATGGACTGCAATCATATCTGGTATCTTATTAACTTATATTACAGATCATAGACTCACGTACTTTCATTGCTATACTTTTTCGTGTCAGGGATATGTATATTAAAATCTACCAAATTAACTCAAATAAGATATATGCGATATAAACTCCACCAAAGTGAATTAATGAATATATTAGATAAATGAAGAAAAGTCAACCAGAGAAAAAGAAATCATTATGTTAGGAATAAGCGGCTTAGACCATGGTCTAGACCGATTTCTTTCATATTTAGCGCGAAATCACATTACGTTTAAGAAAGCATATTCACTTAATTTCATTAAAATATCACACATATTGACCAACATAAACTGTTTAAGAGAGGCATTTTAATGTGGTTAAAAAACCCAATATTAATGTCGCGTAAATTTTCCACTAGTGACTTAGTTTTAAGTTTTTCTTTAGTTTTACTCAAACAAAAAACTTCTGATATGTACATATATTCTTAGCTAAAATAAAAACACATACTTCGTCATTATCAAATTTTAATTTTTTTTATTTATCGTAATGGTTTTATTTACACTTAAAGTGACTAAAATAAAAAATCGAATATTAGTTACTTACTGTATACGAAATAAAAGCATTCCCGTCCCTGCGCTTGATTTTATATTATATATGACAGTCAATAAAATTATATCATTAGTAAACCCTCTAAAAAAAAATACGTAAGCCTTGAACATAACAGGATGCAGGGAAGAGAAATTTTATTGGACTTATGAAGTTTAATAAAATGGCTTTCACAGATTCAAACTTCAACACAAATATACTCACGAAAAACCTAAATTCCATTCCACTAATACTTTTAACGAAGACGGTTACTTGTAGGTAATTAAACTGCTGCAATATCAATTTTTTATACCAGTCCTCCAAGTTTAGATTTTCGTGTCTTCAAAGTAAGTTCATTGAAAACGTTTTAAATACAAAACTTAAAAAAATGCAACTATCATTCGACTTTCTAATTGAGCTTCCTTATGGACTACATACATACATTTCACTGGTTGGATTTACTATTTTAATGAAGTTAATATCTAAAGTTATTCAGTTGTGGTTTTAATATAGTCATAAAAGCAGATCATAGAATTCAGTGAGTAGCAAACCAAAAGAATGCAGAAATTTTTTAAGTGTGATAATGGAGTAATTGGAATTGTGTAATTGGAAAATGGAGTAATTGGAGACGGTTGTTTGAAAGGCCACTAACGCGACTCTTTACAAAATGTAGTGTTGGGCTTCCCGAAGACTATAGACACAGAGATTGCTGGCATTAAATTAGCATAGATAGATATACTGCTTCGAAGTACAGCTTCTTTCAAGAATATAAGTATTCATTTCGATGACAAGCTATGTTGACCCTGAGTTCACCAACCATGCAGCTGAAACTAGTTAAGGATTGCTTAACATCATTAAATATTGCATTCATTTATTAAACGTTGAGTGGTCTAATGAGATTTTAGCGCCCAATTTTTGTCACTCTTTACTAATAGTGGCTTTAACACGTTATTATCTGATAGGAATTGGCGGGGCTAAACACTTTGCTTGATGCCAACTGTCTAAGGGATCTCGAAGACGGTAAGGTAGAATCATCTTAGCAATTCCTTTTTGACTATCCCGATTTTGTAAGTTTTATGATTGACTCAAGATGTTTTGTTGATATATGAATATGATATGAAATGTATTCGTTTGGAACACTTTTATTTATTTATCCGAGAGAAGATTTCGAATAGCATTCTATCGGTTAATACAAAGACTTCTTTCTACTCCGCTTTTTCTTTGTTTTACAGAATTCATGGTATATTATGCCAATTAGCTGATTAAGCAGAAAAGAGAACAATTGTGAAAATTATGGAGTTTGAGAAACTAAGTAAGTTTTTGCGAACTCGTTTCCGCAATTGAAGTGGCCTTCTTATTGACCTGCACCCAAGGTATTGTATAAAAAAAAAATAGAACTTCGTAATAAGACTATAGCAAAAAGTTAATAATGTAATGACAAACTTAACGTTGAAAAGGCCACATATAAACAAAAACATAACTCCAACAATACAAGTGGAAGCATTGAGAAGATGAGGAGAATTTGGATGTTATGCTCAAATTACTTTAGTTGAAACATACACTTCATTCTTCGGAAACTGGTGATACGGAAGTTAACAAAAATAATGATTACAATTTTATTTATGTATTCTGAAGCAAAGACACAAGTATTTCTTTGTCAATGGCACCATTTCGTGCTGTTGGGAAAATACAGCCGCAGTCACTTTCGCTATTAAAAGCAACTCGTATAAAACGGTTTAAAATAACTCAAATAATTAAGTTATAGTAATTTTTAATTTTTAAGTTATCCTACTTTATTTTCGGAATGAATAAAGAAGCCCATCTTATATTAATGGGGTTTCGGTCATGATTCATCTGGGTGAAATATAATTTCTTTTTATATTCTAGCAACATGTTGCTAGAGAGTATATTAGTTTTGTTCAAATAACGGTTGTTTGTAACACTGAGAACTAATCGAGTTAGATATAGACACACATATATATATATAAATGATCAGCATGAAAAGACGAGTTGAAATCCGAGTAACTGTCCGTCCGTCTGTCTGTCTGTCCGTCCGCGCAAGCGATAACTTGAGTAAAAATTAAAATGTTTTGATGAAACTTGGTACACGTGTTCTTTGTCACCGTAAGACGGTTGGTTTTGCAGATGGGCGTAATTGTATATCTGCGGCGCCCCCAAAATGCCATTAATCAAAAACCGATAAAGTGCTGTCTCTAAGCAGCAAATTAAGACATAAACGTGTTATTTGGTATAGAAGATCTTAGTAGGACGGAGCATCTGCAGGCAAAAATTTGTGTAAAAGTGGGGATGGCCCCGCCGTTGAAGCCATATTAATCAAACTTGGCCCGAGTAAGTTTTTCTAGCATCTCCTCATATTCTGAGAAAATTAGTGAAATCGGAGAATAACCACGCCCACCTCCCATACGAAGGTTATGCTGAAAACTACTAAACGTGCATTAACTCGCTGAAGGAACACGTCGGAAACATTAAATCTTACCGCAAATATGATATGTAAGGGCAGCATAGAAATCCGTGCAGTTATGGTGATGGTGGTGACTCCACACACTTTTAGGTGAAATTCCATATCTCAAGAACGCCTTAACCGATTTCAACAAATTTTGGTACGTGATTATATTTGCATTCTTATGTCACATTGTGAAAATGGACGAAATCGAAAAAACCACGCCCAATTCTCATATATAAACACCATTTTAAGTATGATGCTTTTACTTTAAAGTAGATAAATCGAGCATCAATTACGATACTGGAATTAAACTATTCATGAATAGTACGTTTAAGATAAGATATGCCCTCTCACGCAATAACAATATGCGTACCATGCGCAAAATCGGAATGTCGGAATGTCGAAATCGGATTATAACTTCTCAAGCCACCACATATCCAATATATGAACCTCAGTACCTCTATCTGTCTTTTTATCGAAAATATCGGTAAATCTGTAAGATACTGTAATGAAATTGGAATTATTCCATGATAACAATGTATGTGACATTACATTTGCCTTCTTATGTCACGTCACCTCGTGAAAATGCATCAAATCGCATAAAAACCACGCCTACTTCTCATATAACACAATTTTAAATTTCATCTGATCCTTTCACAAGCAGATAAATCGAGCAGCAATTAAGATATGAAAATCAAACTTTGTACAAATAGTGCCTTCAGGGTATATCATCTTATACGTAAAAATAGACGAAATCGGATTATAACTTTTCAAGCCACCAGATACCCAATATTAGGACCTTAGTGCCTCTATCTGACTTTTTATTGAAAATATCGGGAAATCTGTAAGATATTGTAAAGAATTATCTTTCAATGATAATAGCATGCTCTGGTATCAAAAATGGGGAAACGCAGATAAATACTTCCCCTAGTCCCGATATACCTAATATACAGATTTTCAACCTTCCCGTAGACCTTATAACATATATAAAGGTAAATCTGTAAGATATCGTAATGAAATTGGAGGATTATCCTTGTATGATAATAATGTGATCTGCTGTGAAAAATTGGAAAATCGCTGGGAAGTACTTACCCGATTACCCGAGTATTTACCTATCCCCCATATACCTAATGGAGAATTTTCAAACTTCCGGTAGACTTTATACCATATATAACGGTCAATATATGAGTTATCTCTGTGAAAGTCAGAGAGCGTCTCTTTTTGATAACAGTGTGTCCATGTGCTTAAAACGGATAAAATTGGGTATGTACTTCCCCTAGCCCGCATGTACCTAATATATGGATTTTCAACTGCCGGGTAGACTTTTTACCATATATTTTGGTCTATATGTAAGATATCTTAGCAAACTTAAGTGAACATGTAATATCGGATATACCAAAGTTTAATGCCGAAAATGTGTGAAATCGGTCAACGAATTATCCCAGCTCCCATATACTACATATAATGATTTTCGTAATTCTAGCAGACTTTATGCCGAATATGACGGTCACTTTGTGAGTTACCTTCACAAAATTGAGTGATAACATGTTCCCGAATATACTTGAATAATGAAAAGAGTTAATGTGATCAGTGCAGATCTTCATCTATCCCAAAAATGCCCGATATAAGAATTCCCGACTTTCCATCTGACTTTAAACCGTTTATGTTGGTCAATATGTGTGATATTATAATGAAATTAAGTGAATATGTTTTCTTAAACATAATGTGATTTCTCGGTAAATGTGAAAGAAACGGGTGTAGACCATGGTCTAAGCCGCTTAGTCCTAATATAATGATTTCATGTATCTAATATTAATATGTTCATTAAGCCACTTTGATTGAGTTTATTTCGCATGTATCACTTTTAAGTTAAGTTGGTAGATTTTAATATAAATATCTCTGAAACGAAGCAAAATATAACAATGAAAGTACATGAGTATATGGCCTGTAATATATGTTAATAAGATACCAGATATGATTGCAGTCCATTGACAATTTCGTCGGATAATGAATGTTGAATTCTTCCGGAACATTTTTTAATATAAAGTTATGCGAACGCCTGAAAGCATTTCCCCGCCTCTGATCCTTGCAGATTGTGAGAGTATAAAATGTTCGGTTACACCCGAACTTAGCCCTTCCTTACTTGTTTAAATTACACTTTGGACATAGTCAGTACTTTGTTGAGTTGATATAGAGACTGAACCTGAATTTTACGTACTCATACTTTCAGTATATTGGTAGTTTTATTTACCGATGTACATACATACATGTACAACATCTATTATATGGATAAAAATATGAAGCAATTGAGCTCCACAAATAGACAAGAATCTATATTGCAAGTTTAGAAGTATTGTGGAGAAGCAATATGAATACAAATTGCAATTAATAAAATATGGAATATCGTATATGGAATATATGGTAAAAGAATAAAGCACATTGCCGCAAAATAAGTAAATTTCTTCGTCCTTGATCAGGTGATCTAAGCTGTGTGACAATTTCCAAAAATTTTGTTCTTTTGTTACTTGTATTATTCCAGAATTTAATACACTATGCACCGACCATTTTAGTACTTTTGGAAATCTTAGTATATCTTTATAAGACTTCAAATATGAAATTTTTTCACTTACATGTATTGGGCTCCAGAATCGCAGAGATATATTTCTTTAACAGTTATTGGACGATTGGTGTCTTCAGTTGGATGGTAATGTATTATCGAACCATTGATGCCACTTGAACTTATTGTTGGAAAACTCAAACCCTTGTAATATTCATTTTTACTAAAAATGAATATTTTTGGAAAAGACATAAAAAAAATTAAGAAGACATAATTACGATCGGAATTCTTCTAATTTTGCAGCTCCCGATATTTCATTCACATTCATTCCATTTATAACAGAGTATTCTAACCAAGCAAAATATTGGGAAAGTGCAACTCCATCACGAATATGGCAGTTAACTAATCCCATAATTTCCGATTTATTTTTTACAGCTTTATTTAAGGCTAAAGGTGTGATCTGAAAGCAAAAAAAAATAACAATTCCTTCTCTGGGAAACTTATGTATATATATCACTTACTTCCTGAATTCTTATGTTCTTAGGTATTAAAGAAGATAAGAAATAACTGGAATTCGAAGAAATCCATATCTTTCCTTCTTTTAAAGAGTTTACAATGGCCTTCAAATCACGCCCAATACAGTCGTATGGTTGAACTATAATATGAACACCATTTTCTTCCTGATAATCTTTAAAATATTTCGGTAGTTTTGACTCGTCAATGAATAGTTTGATACTATTGATTTCAATGATTAAATATGCAAAAAAGACTGGATTAAAATCAATATCTGATCCGCGAAGATTCAAAAACCCTGTAAATAAAGATATATAATTACTTTGTAATAATATTAGGCAGAGCAATATTTTCCTTATCATTCCTTTAATTTTTAAATCAGTTTTTTTTACTGTTTTTATAGGAAATAATGATATTAAAAAATATACAACACACTCGAAATCACTCCTTTTTACTTTAGGCTAACTCGGAAAATGTATATTACAAAGTAAAATGTAAATTTATAATAAAACTTAACTTTTTATGATCCAGTTTTTCATTAGCGAATCTCACCTTTCTGTAAGAAATACAACAAAAAACATATGCATATATATAAAGACACTAAAAACCTAAGTTCAATTTCTATACCACAGTGATCGAAATACACCGCTCGCGATGAAATTTCAAACGCCTCAACCGTGAGCTTAAAAATATTTTTAATAATACATATATGAGCACTTCCTTTCTCTTTAAACAACTCATGTGGGACTCGCAATCCAATAACACTATAGACAAAAGTGCATCAACGACTCTTCACGGAAAGTATGTCAAGACAAAATATAATGTATACAATAAAATATAAATAAATATATAATGTATACAAAAATACAATGTAAATATAATAAATATAAATGAAATGTTTATTATATATGAGTAAACTTAAAAAATAAACATTCACTTAATTGTTGAAATAAATTGCTTATATCAAAATTAAATATCATCAAATATCAAACTCATCACCACTGAACACCAGAAAACAACCATAATCCTAACTAAAATTAATTTTCTCAGCTCCACATCTTATCATAAAGTCCAGAGCGTATCATTGGTGACATCAATTGTTAACAAAACTGCTATCATGGCAAAACAGTAATAATAGGGATAAACTATGTCTAAATGTCTAACGCAATCAGCACTATTCCATGCCATAGTCTATTGCCATAGAACGACCTTGGATTCATATCGCCCAAACTCTCTAAGCTTCTAGTTTACTTCACAACGACTATATCGATCTTTCAATAAAATTAAGTCCTTTTTATCTAGAAACAGTGTTTAGTATCAAATTTGAATTGAATAGGTTCAACTCTTTCCATTTTCCAAAAATATTTACATCCAACAGATTGACTTTTTGCTTTACAGTGAAAACATTTCGCTTAGTATAAAACTGAGACCAGTAACTTGAGAACGATTGGATAGTGTCATGAAATTATGAAAGCATTCTAGTTATGTTATAACTCCAAGGCAAATATAAAGATTTTTGGTTATTGGCGCGGTCTCTCGGGCAGACCCATATAATAGATTAGCAACGTTGCCATTTCTTAGTTTCAACTGTGTTATATTTTTTAATGGTATAATATCTCAATTTTTAGACGATGCAAATTCGTTTTTAGATGTGGCCTATGCATCCCATTTCTTTTCATCTTCTTTTTTATTCTCTTTTAATTATTCTTTTATTTATGTATTCTTTTCTATCTTCTTTTTTTTTATAAAATTTTTTTAAAATCGGCGACATAAATACATGTCTATTAAATATAGTCTGTGAATTTTATAACCATTACTGAGAATAGATTAGGGAAAAAATCGGTTTTACACAAAAATTTCATATGCTAGGGTAAATGGCCTACGTGGGTCACTACTGCAAGCTTAGTATTGTCATGCACTTTATGTTTTCATAAAGTTTTTCAAAACAGTTTTTTCTGGTACGTGCACTATAGGTTTATGTATTATCTGCAGTTACGTTAGATTTAAATTTGTGGCAGTATACATTGTATGCACATATTTTTATTGTGTACCGTTGATATTGTTTCATTTTATTGTAGTCATTTTTGTTGGATTGGAAAAGTAACAGCGGAAGATGAGTAAGACGATCCGTATGTCACCGGCAACGATGATGTGGATTATGTTCCTATTGATGTCGGAGAGGTATCTGATGTTGATAGTGAGCTTGAGGTTGAGGGAGAATTGCCTGAACATGAAAATATTAATGTAGCAGGATGTGATGAAGTCGTTGAATAAGAGCACAATATCTCAATTCCTGTCAGTGGTGTGCGTCGACTACTAATAAAATAAAATTGGCAATATGTGTAAGAAAAAAGAACTGCCTGTAGCCAGAGCACTAATTAAGTAAGACCTTTTTTCTTCCGATTCCAGTGGCTATTTTTCATGATGTGATGTCGCACCAAATAGTGGATATAATAGCGCGGGGGAAGAATCGGAAAGCAGAAGAAGTAATCCAGGTATGGAATGAGGCTAACCTAACATGTAAGCTTAAAGAATGGCATCCACAGACGAGACGGAAATGTATGCTTGATTCGGAGCATTATTTTCCGGCGTGTTTCACTCTAAAAACATGAAGGCAAAGTATGTATCTCTTTCTCATCATTTTGATATTTATAATGCAACAATGTCATTGGATCGATTCAAAATGTTTGTTTGTTCGTTTTGATGGAGCTAACAATCATTCTACACGTATGATGTCGAGTAAATCAGCAAAAATTGGCCATATATGGATTATGATGAATTACAATCTTCACGAAGAATATACTCCGAACGCGGTAAACCAGCAGCTATTAGCTTACCGTGGACGAATTAGGTTTACGCAGTATAAGACCGCAAAGTACGAAATGAGGATTTGGTGTGTCTCTCAAAGGACAGATTTACACAGGAAAACGGCCAAATGACGAACGAGAAATTAACCAGGGTGAAAGAGTGGTACTGGAATTGGTGAATCGTAATGTATCGGAAGCGTAACGGTCGAACAGTGTATTGTGATAACTTTTTAACATCACTCGAATTGGGAAAATGCAGAAAGGATTAGCTATCGTAGGCAAATTGCGCACCCAAAGAAATTTTGTTCCTCTATGCTTTCTGCTAAACAGGAAGACAAGACCGTATAAAATATTTTGACCTCTATATCTACATTGCCAACGCAGACAAATACGTGTTAGTATTGGCAACACAACATAAAACGCAAGCAGCTTACAAACTGACAGCTAGCTTACACTATAATGAAAATAAGTCCGGGATGGAAACAGTGGGAAAAATGCTATCTAGCTACAATTGCAACGCTCAACAAATCTATGGCCATTGGCCATATTTTATAATATGCATGATGTCACTGATTTGGATTCTTATATTATATAAAATATTTTGCGACCATCAAGAAATCAGACCAGCGAAGGGATTTTATATTAGAATTGGCAGAACAATTAACAATGGAGTAAATTGCAGGGTATATGGGAGACAAGCAATCAAAATGACAATGAAAAATTTTATGTACTTTATGTAAATATGTCAAGCACATAAAAACATGCAACTTCGAACTAAAATATGTATTAATTATATTTTTATCTCATCATAGGATCCACCTTCAACTTCTATGGTCACAAAACCAAGAGTTGCTTCCACACACGTGAACTCACAAATTTGGCCATTATGGAAGCTATGTACCAAATTTGATAAGTTGAAAAGAAAACCCCGATTTACCTGCCACATTTGCAAAGATGCAATGTACCTAATCTACGCTGCAGAAATCAAAATCTATACTCGCAACGTCCGTATAGCCCCAGACCAATCAATTACATAAACCGTTTTTATATTTTAAATTGTTCATCATAGTTAATAAAAATATAGAAATAAATTGAATTTGAAAACTAAATTTCCTTGAGACGAATCAGTCCATTTCTTTAATCAATACTCCTTTTAAAATTGTTTGCAGACATAATTTTCCCACTATCCTTCATCCTAAAACACAAAAACATACAAAACCTTCACCCAATGGACGGTTAAGTAACTTTATGATTAAACAAATGTTCATACTAGTTTGGACGAAGTGCACAACTCTATATCATAGCCAAAATATTAAAAAATACAACTTTGTACATGTTAAAAATAACGAAGTCTTTGTCTGGGGCAAATGGAATTTATAAACTCTTATTTTCTTTATATCTAACGAATAGACGTGGCGTGTGACGAGTAGCTGCAGTTTGTCAATTAATTTTTCATAAAATCAAAAACCACATGAAATTTTTGTTTTTACACTTTTTACTTGGAGAACTTACAATAATTCACTCAATGACACGTGGTCTACATTATTGCATCAATCCAAATGACCGATATAATAAATGTTAAATAAACACAGGAAGGGCTAAGTTCGAAAAGTTCAGAAAACTCAATATTAAAAAATTTTGTATAACATTTCAACATTTATTATTAGACGAAATTGTGAATGGATTGCAATCATATTTGGCATCATATAAAATTTGACATTGGGTCGAAATCAAAATATTCTCATTTATTTTTATTGAGACATCTTCTATGGAGAAGAAGAAAATCTTCTACGAAATTTAATATATTGTGTATATGAGAAAAAAGTCAACTAGAGGAACGTAAACCAAGGATTAGAGCGATTTCATTCATATTCAACGCTCAACCACTTAATTTCTATAACATATCAATTATTTGGCTTATATATTTTTACTTTTGGCATTATACCACATAAGTATACTCGAGAACATATTTCCATTCAATTTTATTAAGATAACTTAAACTTTGATAGACATATTCGGCATACATCCCACTAGAATAGCGATAATCATTATATGTAGTATATGGTGCTGGGATAATTCTTATATCGATTTCAATCATTCTGCCACAAAACTATAGAATATTAAAGATTATACGTACATTTATTTCATATTAGCCTATATACACAGAATAAAGTCAAGCGGAAGTTCGAACATTTTATATTACGTGTATGAAAGCTATGGAAAGTATTGACCTGAGGTATTGACATATTGACCTTAAGAGGTATTGACCTTTAAAAAATTTAAAATTAAAATTAAAAAGGTATTGACCTTTTCTTGACACAAAGCCACAACATTATCAGAGAAAGACGCCATCTTAATTTCATTAATAAATGTCACAGATTGACCGATATTTTCGGTAAAAAGACAGCTATAAGCACTGAGGTCCACATATTCGGTATCTGGGCGCTTAAAAAGATTTATTCCAATTTCCACCATTTTTGGCAGGAAATGACATACCTTAGGGCAAATAGCGTTGTGTAAATTTTTTTCCGATATCTCAATGGGTGCTTGAGTGTGAAAGTGAAAGTGAAAGAATCAGATTGAATTTAAAATTGTGTCATATGAGAAGTAGGCGTAGTTATCCAATTTCATACAATTTCACAATGTAACATAAAAAGATATCAGAGTAATGCTATGTACGAAATTTGGTTGAAAGTGGAAAAGTCTTTCTTGAGATATAGAATTTTACCGAAAAGTGGACGATGCCGCACCCATTGCCCAATTTTTTCACGGATTCCCATGCATCCCTTCTGTAATATATTTACTGTAAGATTTAATAATTCTGACGTGTTTTACTCAGCCAGTTAGCGCACTTTAAGTACGTGTATGGTGGGCGTGTTTATCACCCGATACGATTAATTTTGTCAGAGTATGAAGATGTACTAAAAATAATTGCTATTGCATGTATGCCATTGCATATATGCATGGTTGTTATATCGCAAGTAGTTTGTTTGGCTTTGATTAAATCTATTAGGGGACGGGGTCACAATCACATTTTTAAATTTCCAAACTACAGATGGCCCTCCCTACTGTGATTCCTTGTTCCAAACTACACGTATGTATCGTAATTTGTGGCTTGGTTATAGCTCTATAGCTAATACGTTTAACGGCATTTTGTGGGGGTGGCATAATCCGATTACGCCCATCTGCAATACGAATCTTTTTATAGCGTCAAGGAACACGTGTACAAAGCTTCATCAAGATATCTTAATTTTTACTCAAGTTATCGCTTGCACGTAGAGACAGACATACACCCGGAATTCAACTCTTTTCGTCATCCTGATCATTTATATATACAGGAAACTCTATATCTATCTCAATTAGTTTCAGGTGTTAAAACCAACCATTAGGTGAACAAAACTAATATACTCTATTGCATCATGTTGCGAGTGTATTCATTTTCTAATTAGTTATAGCTTTATTTAAAAATGATATTTTCATTTTGCAAAGAATTAATAGACAGCACAATATTTGAGTTAATGGACATTTTGCAGGTGCACATTGCAGTTTATATTTTGACTTCTGGAATACTTTTGCTTCACATAGATTTAAGATACATTAACCTATAGTGTTATGAAAAAAGGAAACCGAAAATATTTATTTCCGTTTCTAAAAACTAAACTTAAAACTGAATTTTTGCGTTGTTTTTCATTTTGCAAAGAATAAATTGACAGTTTGAATATTTTCTTGACATTCGACAACGAACTGTACCTGTGGGGTGATATGTTGGTGTATATAAGGATTAGTGGTGTATGATGCCGGGGGAAATGTGATGCTGGATGCTGGGTTTGTATTTTGAGCAGTGAGATGAACATCTTATGCTTCCGGCCTAGCGTCTAGGGGCATTTGAGTTGTTAGAGCATTACTAATCAAAGCTTGTTAAGCAACGTTATGAGGGCTGCAACAAAAGCTTGGACATGAACGTCGACGTCTCAATTTAGCTTCTCTATGCGTTCAAACGATATATGGTGAGAAATTTACGGAAGTTCTACACATCTACACTTGGGTCTTTTGTTTGTGCTTAGTGTAGCACAAAATACGAATTCCCCATTCGCTATGCACCTGAATAATAATTCCCATTCATGGGATTCGCTTGCCTCAGATTGATATGTGCAGAAATTTTTAAAATTTCTAGTACGAGATGTGTTCAAAAAATAACGGGAATTTTCGTCTACGTCTATTACGTCTATTTATTCATTCGTCTACGTTAATGTTGTCGCCTTGAAAATAGTCTCCATTCGATATTATGCGCTTATGCCAGCGCTTCTTCCAATCGTCAAAATACTTCTCAAACTCGATTTTTGGGATAACCTTTAGCTCTTTCAGCGATGCGCTTTTAATGTCATTTACACTTGTAAAACGATGGCCTTTAGGTTCTCTTTATTTTTGGAAATAGGAACAAATCACATGGAGCCATGTCTAGCGAATATGGAGGCTGGGGCATTGTCGCAGTATTGTTTTTAAACAAAAATTTGACAAAGAACAAGCACCGAAGTGTGAGCAAAATTGAGCAAAAGCCAGGAATAGTTTTTCCACAAATCGGGGCGTTTTTTCGAATTGCTTCACGTAAACGGCGTTGAACTTGTAGGTAATACTCGTTATTGACCGTTTGACAAGACAAGAATTTTGACAAGAATTCATGATCACTATGCCATTAAAGTCGAAGAAGATTCCCGTTATTTTCTGAACACACCTCGTATTCATACTTTACAACCGAGAAAGTTATGCCATTAAGAGTATATAAAAGTGAATTTTTTTTTAAATGATGAAGTGGTGAGTGCCTCCCAATTACGTTATATTTTTAATCTTACAGAAATTCTATTGGACCACAAAATAAAAAAACAAAATATGGAAATAAGAGCATAAATACAAACACGCAGAAGTAAAAACAATAAAAAAGGAAGAAAATTTTCCTTTGTTTTCCTCCCCCAAAGCTTGAAAACGGCTCTAACTACATTTTTGAAAATTTTTTAGAATTCTATGACTTTCACGATCCTTTAGAAACTTCTGTCGCTAAAATAGGTACATTTAACATAGACGGCCATGCAAAAACTTTAGAGCTTATTATTGAGCTATATTGAACTTGTATTAGTCTGTTGTCTATATACGAGGGCGGGTCAGTAAGTACGTGACTTTTGGAATAAAACGCAGATTTTTTGATAAATAAATTATTTTATTTTTCAACATAGTCTCCCTTGAGCTCTATACACTTTGTCCAACGCTTCTCCAATTTTTTTATCCCTTCCAAAAAATATGTTTTGTCGAGGTCCTCAAAATAGGCCTTTGTTTGCGAGATGACTTCATCATTGGAGACAAATCTTTTTCCACCAAGCCATTTCTTCAGGTTTGGGAACAAGAAGTAGTCACTCGGAGCCAAATCTGGAGAATAGGGCGGATGAGAGAGCAATTCATAGCCCAATTCATGGATTTTTGCCATGGCAACCACACATGTGTGCACCCTTGCATTGTCTTGGTGGAAAAGAACTTTTTTCTTGGCCAAATGAGGTCTGTTTTTCTTCAAATCGTCATTAAATCGGTCCAATAAGTTGGCATAATATTCTCCATTGATTGTTCTTCCCTTTTGAAGGTAGTCAATGTGGATTATCCCGTGTGCATCCCAAAAAACAGTCGCCATAACTTTATTGGCTGACAAACCCACCTTGGCCTTCTTTGGCGCCGATTCACCCTTAGAAACCCACTGTTTTGACTGTTGTTTGGTCTCTGGTGTGTTGTGATGGATCCATGTTTCGTCCACGGTTACAAAACAGCGCAAAAACTCCTCCTTATTGCGATTAAACAACGCCAAACCTTCCCGTGAAGTTGTTACACGATTGCGTTTGTGGTCGACTGTGAGCAAACGCGACACCCATCTTGCGGAAAGCTTTCTCATGCCCAAGTGATCATTCAAAATTGAAACCACTGAGCCATGCGAGATCCCTACGGCTTCCACAATCTCTCGCACTTTCAATCTTCGGTCGGCCAACACCATATCGTGAATTTTTTCGATTGTTTCGGGTGTAGAGACCTCAACTGGGCGTCCAGGACGTTCGGCATCTTCAGTGCTTGTACGGCCACAACGAAATTCAGTAAACCACTTTTTTACCATAGATATCGATGGTGCAGAGTCCCCATAGTATTTATCAAGCTTAGCCTTGGTCTCGGTAATGGTTTTTTTTCGCAAAAAATAATGCTTAATAAGCACACGAAATTCACTCTTTTCCATTTTCTCCTCAAATTAGTGGGTAGTCTGATAAAGATAGCTGTCAAACACAAACTAACTGACGCAGCAAGTTCAAATTTTGACAGGAGTCAACTGACAGATGCCTATTGACGGGAGTAGTGTTGTTTTTTCAGTAAAGAGGTCAGAAATTCAAAAAGTCATGGACCTATTGACCCGCCCTCGTACCTCATTTGTTACTCCTGGTTTATAAATTATTTTTGGCAAAATATCCAAATCACTCTCATCCTAAAAATAATTACGTAATGCCTTTAAAGTCCACAGTGTAGACGATAACTCAGTAGAATTTCATTTTGGTGACATAAATACAATCGGTTTGCTCCTGCGCTAACACAGAATCCAAAGCTGAATTCGATGAATTAGTAGTCAAAATATTTGTTAATTATTATCAGGCTGCGTTTCTTCCACCGGTTTAAATAATAAATTCCTCAAACTTTCACGAGCAGATATTTTCACTTTATCGTCTATCGGGTTAATCGGGGTTTCATTTGCTTAAAACATTATCCATAACTTATAATATATATATCCATATAAACTTTTACTGCATCACCTGGTTAAAGTGTAACCACCACTTTTGGCACATTCACGCAGCTAGAGCATGTTCACCATAAACTTCAGATAATAAATACTATCGACTAGGGTTTTCTTCATATTAAAGTAATGAAGAAGAACTCCCCGCAAAGATACATTTTCAGGCACTAAATTCGACATATTTGAGTGAAAAAAAGTTATTGTTGTCTACGCTTCAAATGAATGACATATACTGAAAAAGACGCAAAAGGACAGTAGCTTTCCAATGCATGTTCGGAATATTGGCACAATGGAATTATAATCAAATTACGCCATCTTTTGGCAAACCCCGCGAATATAGTATATAGTTATATTTTGTGTTGACTTTTATATTTTTTGGATGCAATGAGTGTTTACAGTCAATTCTAATATAAATGAAACTTTTGGTCAAACGAGATCTTAATAATCTTAAATATTACTAAAAATTCTGCAATTCTTTCATTGCATATATAAATATTAATTTAATAAAAAAAAGGTTAAAAAATATGGGAGCAATCCAGATCAGATCTGCGAAATAAAGAGAAGATTTAAACAATATATGAGGTTGAAACTTAAAAAATAATGGTCATTCATCTGGATGATAGATAGATAGATCTAGCAAAAGATGCTCTTTTAATTTTATAAAGATTTCTTACAGATGGACCAATATTTTCGGTATAAAAACAGCCATAGGCACTGAGTTCCTGATATTAGGTATCGGGTGGCTGGGGGCTAGATGCTCAAGAGTTCATGCTTCTAGCGTTTTTCTTTAGCGAGTTAACGCAGTTTAAGTAGACTTATAGTTTTAGTAAGACTTATTGACCCGCCCTCGTATACACCAGTGGCCAAGTAAACCTTACCAATTCACAATTTCAAACGAATAGGCGTTTCAGTTGAAATTTCTTAATAAAAATTTTAATTTTAGGTCTGATCACAGCAATGGGTTTAATTTGAAATGGAAATATAAAATATTGACAAACAAATTTGTGTCTCGCGAGTACCGGTTCGCGAGATAGGAAGAAAAGTGAGACGCAGCCATCCAAAAGTATTAAATTTACTGAAGAAAAAGAACCAGGACAATCTTTTGCAGTATTTGAAAAAGATCGGAACCAGGAGGACAGATCCTCCCGAACAGACAACTTTATTCATAGGATTAGGATCGGTTTAAAAACTCCGTATAAATAAGATTCTGGAGGAGCAACACCAAGTAGCAATAAGTTCTAGAACAGTACGAAGGAGGCTACAAAAGCATGGTTTAAGTGGAAGGAGGTCAACGAAAAAACTACTCCTTACTGCAAAGATGAGACGGGCGCAGTTGGAATGGGCAAAAATCCATCGTAACTGGTCTTTAGCGCAATGGAAAACGGTTATATGGTCAGATGAAAGCAGATTTAATTTGCACTGCACCGACAACTTAAGATATGTCCGTCGATTTCCAGGAGAACGATTTAAGGATAATTGTGTGGTGAGAATGGTGAAGCATCCTGAAAGCCAAGTGGTCTGGGGACACTTTTCTCACTTCATTTGGGCTCGTTTGCTCTTTTTTGGCGGTATGATGCGCAGAAATACGGAGAAGTTGTATCGAAATTTATCTAACCGACTATAGAAGAGCAATATGGTATTTATACAGTATTTATTTTTCAATATATTCTTATGCTCTCTGCTCATAATTAATGCCATATGTCATCACTTTTTCTTTCCAGGTACAGAAAATGTTTAACGATATCAGAATACCACATATGGCGTGGCCAGGAAATTCACCCGATTGGAATCCGATTGAGCATCTATGGCACACCACGAAAAAAAAGTGGCTCAACTTAAACCACACTCTAAGACAGAGTTAAAAAAGTTCTTGAAAATGAGGAGGAAACTTCAAACGAAATTTCCGAAAAACTCGTAGATACATTGCCCGATCCGATTAAAGCAGTTATATCCGCCAAGGGTGGATCAACTAATTATTAAAACTTTGTTTTACAATACTTATCAATTTACTCCATTGAAAAAATACTAAAAAAAATTTTTCGTATCTTAGACAACGCAATATATAATACATAATATTGCATGCATTCAATAGCTGCAATTATCTTCTTTGTATTCTAATAATGAAAAAAAATATATAAGGAAATAAGGAAGGAAAAGAGTTTTAAAATTAGCTGTAAATGCTTAAAATGTATGTTAGATATCCAATAATGAATTGTCAATGTAGATGCTTATGTTGAAGTAGGTAACTAAAAATCCTATTAACAGTTATATTTAAATATTTTACTAATGTGCAGTTAATCAAGAACTTGTTTGCAATATAGAAAAAGGTGAGAAATTTTAATTTAATTCCACTTTTTTGTCATTATTAAATGGATACCATTTGCATACTCTCGCAACATGTTGCACAGGGTATAATAGGCTTGTTCATCTAACGGTTGTTTGTAACACCTCAAACTAATCGAGATAGATATCGAGTTATATATGTATGTATATCAAAACTAGTAAGAAAGGGCTAAGTTCGGGTGTAACCGAACATTTTACACTCTCACAATCTGCAAGGATCAGAGGCGGGGAAATGCTATCAGGCGTTCGCATAACTTTATATTAAAAAATGTTCCGGAAGAATTCAACATTCATTATCCGACGAAATTGTCAATGGACTGCAATTATATCTGGTATCTTATTAACATATATTACAGGCCACATACTCATGTACTTTCATTGTTATATTTTGCTTCGTGTCAGAGATATTTATATTAAAATCTACCAACTTAACTTAAAAGTGATACATGCGAAATAAACTCAATCAAAGTGGCTTAATGAACATATTAATATTAGATACATGAAATCGTTATATTAGGACTAAGCGGCTTAGACCATGGTCTACACCCGTTTCTTTCACATTTACCGAGAAATCACATTATGTTTAAGAAAACATATTCACTTAATTTCATTATAATATCACACATATTGACCAACATAAACGGTTTAAAGTCAGATGGAAAGTCGGGTATTCTTATATCGGGCATTTTTGGGATAGATGAAGATCTGCACTGATCACATTAACTCTTTTCATCATTCAAGTATATTAGGGAAAATGTTTTCACGCAATTTTGTGAAGGTAACTCACACAGTGACCGACATATTCGGCATTAAGTCTGCTAGAATAGCGAAAATCATTATATGTAGTATGTGGGAGCTAGGATAATTCGCTGACCGATTTCACATATTTTCGGCAGTAAACTATGGTATATCCGATATTACATGTTCACTTAATTTTGCTAAGATATCTTACATATTGAGCGAAATATATGGCATAAAGTCCACCCAGACGTTGAAAATCCTTATATTAGGTACATGGAGGCTAGGGGAAGTGCTTACCCGATTTTCTCCATTTTAAGCACATGGACACACTGTTATCAGAAAGAAACGCTCTCTAAATTTCAAAGAGATAACTCATATATTGACCGTTATATATGGTATAAGGTCTACAGGAAGGTTGAAAATCCTTAAAATAGGTATATGGGAGCTATGGGAAGTATTTACCCGTTTTTCCCATTTTTGACACCACACCACATTATTATCATAAAAGGATAATCCTCCAATTTCATTAAGATATCTTACATATTTGCCGGTATATTTGGTACAAAGTCAACCGGAAGGTCGAAAATCTGTATATTAGGTATGTGGGGGAAAGTATTTATCCGACTTTCCCCATTTTTGATACCAGGGCACCCTATTATAGTGGAAAGATAATCCTCTAATTTCATTACAATATCTTACAGATTTCCTGATATTTTCGATAAAAAGTCAGATAGAGGCACTGAGGTCCTAATATTGGGTATCTGGTGGCTTGAAATGTAATAATTCTTTTTCTTCTATTTTTACGCATAAGACGACATAACCTGAGGGCACTATTTATACAAAGTTGGATTTTCATATCTTAATTGCTGCTCGATTCATCTGCTTTAAAGTGAAAGAATCAGATGAAACTTAAAATTGTGTTATATGAGAAGTGGGCGTGGTTTTTATCCGATTTGGTCCATTTTCACAATGTGACATAAGAATGCAAATATAATGTCACACACCAAACTTTGTTGACATCGGTTTAGGCGTTCTTGAGATATGGCATTTCTCCTAAAAGTGGATGGTGCCACACCCATCACCAAAACTTTGCACGGATTCCTATGCAACCTTTCCGTATCATATTCGCTGCAAGATTTAATGATTCTGACATGTTCCTCCAGCGAGTTAACGCACGTTTAGTAGTTTTCAGAATAACCTTTGTATGGGAGGTGGGCGTGGTTATTCTCCGATTTTACTGATTTTCTCAGTATATAAAGAGATGACAGAAGAACTTAGTCGGGGCAAGTTTGATTGATATAGCTTTAACGGTCTCCGAGATATATATATTAAACCTATTGGCGGGCGGGGCCATGCCAACTTTTACAAGTTTTTGCCCACAGATGCCCCACCCTACTAGGATCCTCTATACCAAATAACACGTTTATGTCTTAGTTTGTGCTTAGTTATAGCACTTTATCTGTTTTAGATTAATGGCATTTTGGGGCGTGGCAGATGTCCAATTACGCCCATCTGCAATACCAACCCTCTTACGGTGACAAAGAACACGTGTATCAAGTTTCATCAAAATATCTTAATTTTTACTCAAGTTATCGCTTGCACGGGCGGACGGACGGACAGACAGTCACACGGATTTCAACTCGTCATTTCATCCTGATCATATATAAACGATATATTTCCAGATCTAATTCGTTTAGTTCTAGGTGTTACAAACAACCGTTAGGTGTACAAAACTAATATACTATGTAGCAACATGTTGAGAGAGTATAAATTAAAATATCTTGATGAAACTTGGTCCAGGTGTACCTTGACGCTATAAAAATGTTTGCATTGCAGATGAGCGTTATCGTACCATTGCCATACCCACAAAATGACGTTGCTATAACTAAGAGACAATTTAAGATACAAAACTGTAATTTGGTACAGGGTATCGAGGTTGGGAGGGAATCTGTGGTTAGGGTCGCTGTTCTTGTACAGTACCAATAAACCCTAACGTCACTAAAGAAGACGAATCTGTAGTTTAAGTTTTTTTAAAAACAGGCGTGACCCGCCCTCTGATAAATTTCCATATTAACAAAACTTGCTGAGAGCAAGTCTTTCCAGCACCTCCTTATGCTGTCTGAAAATTAGTGAAATCGGATAATAACCACGCCCATCCCTCTTATAACGGTTATGTTGAAAACTACTAAAAGAGTTATAAGTCACTAAAAAAACACGTCAGAAGTTCTAAATTTTAAAATAAAGATAGTACGGAGGAGCTGTATGGGAATCAATGTAAAAATTAGACAGTGGGTGTGGCATAGCACACTTAAAATCCTATATCTCCTATATCTTAGCAACCTATAGGTGAAATCCTATATCTTAGCAACTACTAGACCAATTTCAACCAAATTTGGTGTGTAACATTATATTTGCATCCTTATGTTGCAGTATGAAAATTCGTGAAATCGGACTACAACCACATTTACTTCCTATATAATACAAATTTAAATCCCATCTGATTCGTTCAGTTTAAAGTATATAAATTAAACACCAGTGAAGATATCGGAATAAAACTTTGCACCAATAGTGCCATTAGGTTACATCATCTCACTTCTAATTCAAGCTCTCAGATACCGAATGTATGGTCCACGGTGCCCAAATCTGACTTTTAACCGAAAATATCAGTCAATCTCTGAGATACATTTATGAAATTAAGAGAACATTTTCCTCTGAAATAATGTTCCCTTGTGTCAAAAACAAGAAAAATCAGCTCATTGGCCGTATACTTAACGTAACAAGTTTCAAACTTCGGGTTGACTTATTACTAAATCTATCGAACAATCTGTAATATGTCTTAGTGAAATTCAGAGAGTACATTTTCCTAATAATAGTATGCCCGAGTATCAGAAATTTTTATTTGGCTTTATACCGTATAATCGGCTACATGTAAGATATCTTAGGAAAATTAAGTGAACATATAATCTTGAAGATACTAAATGTGATGATAAACGTACTTCTGGTGGACTTTACGCCGAATATATCAGTAAAAACCTGAGTTACTTTAGTAAAAATTTGTGAAATTATGTTCTCGAGCAAACTTTAGTTTAATGCCAAAAGTAGTCGTTCTCTGCTTAGTCTTTCTCAAGCTCCAATGTACTCGATGTAGTTATTTCCAACTTTCCAGCTGACTTCACACCACTTATATACCGTATTTACTTATACTCAATTTCTGTGACATTTTAATGAAATTAAGTGTTTTCTTGTATATGAATTAAATGGGTCCAAATCTTGCTCTAAACTTCATATCCCCAATATTATACAACGATTTAAGAATATTTCGAATTATATTATGTCAATTCGGTTATAAAAAGTATGGCTGCTGTACCTTCCCACAGCATTAATATCATGAATGTAGAGGATTTGTGTTAGTTAGATTAGATAAGTATATGACCTAAACTAAAAGTTTATACGATTGTTAGTTTTTGGTATTACAAATAAATATTTTCAATTTTCTTTTTTCATAATACTCGTACTATAGTGAATAAATCTTAAATCTATTCAAGGTAAAAATTTTTCCAAAGTCAAAGTATAAACATGAAAAACAAATTGTAATTCACTCAAAAATTCTCCTGTCTATTAATTCATTCCAAAAATAATATTTATGTGAGTTGATGTACATTTTGTTGTTTCTCAGTTTATGTTTTGACTTTCGAAATTTGTGTGGCTTATAGGGATTTAAGATACATTCAGATATAGTGTTATGAAGAAAGAAAACTGAAAATATTTATTTCTATTACCTAAATCTAAGCTTAGAATTGGTTTTATATGTTGCTTTTAATTTTGGAAATAATTAATTGAAATACTGTAATTATATTGTGAGACAATAAAATACACTAGAATTACTATAACAGGACATACAGTGCGCAAATTTTGGTTAGCCGCTCACAGTTTATTACCGTTTTCAAAAAAAAAAACTAATAAATACTTAATAATATCATCATCAAATTTCATTGCGTATTTTCCTCCGGTCAACCTCCGAAATTACTCATCTGAAAGTCATGCCCATAATACCCATCCATCCCAGAACCCATCAAATGCGTTTAAATAAATTTTTTTCACCAGGAAAACTATTCGCCATAGACAGGAACAGGTAGTAATCACTTGATGCCGACTCCTGAGTATAAGGTGTTTACACAGGAATCTCCCAACCAAGCCCCTGAGCACCAAACTTCTGGCAAGTCACGATCGATGTGTGTGGGCTGGCGTTGTCCTGATGAAACACAATTCCTCTCCTATTGGCCAACGCTGGTCGCTTCTGACGTTTTCCTTCCTTCAGACGGTCCAATTGTTGACAATACAAGTCTAAATTAAAAGTTTGGCGTTAGGGGAGTAGTTTATAGTAGATTATTTCTAGCCAATCCTACCAAACATATAACAAAACCTTACTGGCTGTCAATCCTGACTTGGCCATTGCTTGACGTTGTGGTAAGTGACCTACTTTTCATCATCAGTAACTATCCCCTTCAGAAATAGATCGATTTTGTTGCGATTCAGCAGAGATTCGCAGATGGAAGTTCGGTCAATAAAGCTTTTTTCGTTAAGTCATATGGCACCCATACATCGAGTTTATTTTTGTATTCAGCCATATTTAAATGGTTCCAAACGGTGACCACTGAGCAATCGAAACACTGCTTATATGACGGACGGACTTGACGATTTATGGATTTTTTCGATAATTGGCTTTCCAGAGCGAATCGACGAAACGAGAATTACGCGTGATTGGCTATTACATTATCAGGACCATATATTCTAGTCACATTTTAGCCGCCTCCTTGGGTTTTCATCTTTATCGAAGAAAAATTTGAAAATATGGTGTATTTTCTCATTGCTGATGTCCATCTTTAACGCGTATACATAACAATACTGAGTCAAGCAATCACAAAACCTTCCGAGAAGTTGTTCTGGTCTGAAAGCTTATTGAATGTTATATAGCGTAACACTTAAACATCGCAAGATACAGATTACTAAAGCCATCTATTGAAAATATAATGGATGTTTTTTAACTAGACCTAATATTAAGAAGCTTATTTGTAAAAAAAATTGTAGCATATTGGCAGAGTTTTCTAAATGTTTCTCTTAAATTTATTTTATCAGCAATGTCATATTTGCTTGAGAGATAAATTTCTTCAAAGGGCTTTAATTTGGGCCTCTTCCAAAAATGTTAAATTTTTCTCTCACCATTTAAGTTAAAGTGTCGTGGATTTGCTGAAAAGCATATTAAGCCTAAATTACCAAAAAAAAATTTAAGAAAATGTACCAAAGAAATTAACAAAGTTTTACTGTTTCGATATTGTTATATTCTTGTTTTTGGGGATATTGAAGTTAACTAAACATAATTCAATAATAAAAACATTAAAAATGTCGCGGACACAGTTACTTTCCGTTAATGTTAAAAGTGCACCTAACCAAAATTTGTGTGCTGTACCTAAGTTCTAATCAATATTAATGTTTATGTCTAAAAAACAATCATTACAAAGAGTTATTTTCTAGATTTTTGACCTGTGTGCGCTGATATTGTAATAAAAAGTCAATTGTGAATAAAATAAGTATTGATCCACCAAAACATGTAAACAAGAGCTAAACTTAATTTTGATACAACTTTGAAAAAATTTTTCAGCTTATAATAATAACGCAATTGTACTGTATGGCAGTAAAGTCGAATTATACCAGTAATATTATAAGTAGTTCTCATATTCGAGATATATGGTATATTAACAATAATTAGCAAGACTTCATAAAAATCTCCTTATGGTTGATTCAGCTGAAGTAAAGCTGCGCTGTGTAATGTCTTAATCATTTATTATTTTAGTAAACTATAAAAAAAAATAATAGTAAGCAGAACATTACAATTTAAGTGTTAGGGAATGACGTACAGTTACAGCAGTACCATATGAGCAAAATGAATTCGAATATACATTTTAATATTTTTTGCAATCATTATACTTATTAAATTAATTGCTTCTGTGTTTTTTATACATATCGCAACGCTTTATTAACGCAATATACGCTGTTATGGTTAAACAGTGGTCGTGACGGCTTTTTTCTCATGATTGGAGAGATTAAGATTATATTTATAATTTAAAAATATATCCAAAAAGAGTTAAAATGTACGAACTTCTTTAATTGAAAAGATCAAGTTCAGTAACTGTTCTTCACTGAACAAAATTTTGGATAAATTTAACAGAAAACCAACAAAAAAAAATGTAGAATGGCACCAACAAAGCGGAGCAAAATAAACGCATATTATGTTACATATATCCCGCAGGAGAAATTTGGAACATGTAATAACTAAGATTTAATTTAGACTGGTTTTTACAACAGCCAATGTGTATTAAAAAATAAACCATTGTCAGTTTTTAAATATGAATAGGCTTTCATGTTGTTTACTACACTTCATATTTTATAATATTATAGTAAATGTACACCTAATTGAAATGTGCTATAGGTTGAATAGCTATAGATTGAATGTGATATGACGCAATCGACAAGGAACATATATTCGAATATGATTCCAATGTAAAGACCATCCCATTGTGAAGTATATAAAATCACCTTTCCCAAACTTAAACTTTCCATTAAAGCTCCTGGAAAAGCTATTCTCTGCGGAGTATGGATTAAAAGTTGACCTCGGTTTCATGGCGAATATGTTGCTAAAATTCGCAGACAAGAATTTTCTGGATGTCATAAAGAAGGATGAATTTCCTTATTTTTAAACTCTAAACCAGATTGACGTAGATTTAAGTTATTTATTTACTAAATGTTAATGAAAAGTCATTCATTTTTAGATATTATTAATTCTTGTATATATTAAATTCATACTTCTTGACTTTTTCCATTTAAATAATATGGAGAACTTTCAAATTTTATAAATAATTCCTCGTATTATTTAAGTTTTCATCGTTTTATACCTAATATTACTACTATTAACAACCGCGGGTTGTTATTTCGGAAACAAACAAAGAAAAACACAAAAATAAAAATAAAATTTTGAGAAATTAAGTATTTGGCATTTTAACATTCTATTACATTGTACTTTATTTGACTAATATAAAGCTTAATTTTGAAACGCAACTCATAATAAGATTTTTATACTCTCGTAGCATGCTGCACAGAGTATGACTAATCGAGATATAGAGTTAAACATTGTATAGAAATGTGAAAGCGATACTTTGCGTGGAAATTGCGATATCTTGATTGAAAGTTGATACATTGGCATTCCTTGGCACTCTTAAAAGGTTGACTATTGTAAATGGGCTATTGAAACGCTTATAAATTGCCCTAAATCGAAAAAATATAAAGTTCTGTAACTATGACACAAATTAACCTACAAAACTGGAGTTTAGTAGGATAATAGTAGTGAGGGGCATATACCGTTAAAAATTTGTTTGAAAAGTGGACGCACCCCAGATACCTGAAAGGTTTAATAAACAAATCTCCCACAGTGCTAAAGCCAAATCAAGCAAATTTACCGGGGGCATTTCTGTTTAGCACTTCATGATACAGTGTGCACATGGCTGACGTGGTAACCACACCCACTTCCCATAAAACTGCAACTCTTCCTTTAATTAGAAGCTGTTGAACAAGGAAAGAGTTCCAAAATAAATAGCAAAAAATCACATGCACTACATTTTAATAAATTTTGAGGCAGTATGTGAAACCACATGGTGGAACCAAAATAGTTATATCAATTTAAAAATATAGTCGATATGACTTATACCCTTATAACGGTTTACAACTCGACTAAGTTGAATTGAAGTTAAAGCCATTCAGAACAACTACACTCTGATTTAGCATTACGAATTACAGCCAGATTGTCAGAAAATTTGACAGATAATTAAACAGCTAATGAATATAAAACGAAACATTAAAACAATACAATTACAAAATATACTCAAAATACGAAAATGTTGAGGCCAAAATTGAGATGCTGTGCATACGAAAGACTTCGTGTTTACTCAAATAGATTGGAACTTCCAAGCACCATGGAAGATAAAGTTGTAGTAACAATTTAATGGCTTTTTTAAGAATGCCTGTTGCAGATTAAAAAGTTATTTTCGTTCAAATAAGGAAACATTTAGTTTTTTACTGAATGAGGTGAAGGAACATTTCCACAAAGATGTGGGAGGAATGGATGTACCACCTATATTGAAATTATGTGCAACTCTACCTTTTCCTGTTGACAGTAGTTATCAGCAATTACGAAATGATTTTAGCGTAATTACCAATCCAAGGTATTGCATTTCTGTACCACTTAAGGCAAGAGATCTCCATGGTCCTACATATGCTTAAACATGTACATTTACAACCTGTTTCTCTAACAAGATAAAAGCTAAGGCTTCACTATTATATTTGTTTATGCTCAGGTCGACGGACGCTTGATAGGGCAAAAATGGTGCTGAGTGAAGGGGCTGACGATAGGTTTAAAGGACAAGGTGCCGCGACTACTTAGTGATAACAGTAGAGCGACAAAGATAGCACGAGGGAGAATACTCCGTCGGCAAAAAGCCGCAGACTGTTGCTGCGTCATTGCTTAGCGTGTATACTCAGCGTGTATGACTGTAGTAAGAAGGATGGTGTTTTCGTCTGTTAAAACGAGAAAAGGTTAGGGTCGACCATATCCGCTGCATTTTGAAGGTTGACAAAGGAAAACACGTGCCCCCTAAAAGGTGAGAATGCCAGTTCGCACTATGGGCGACAACTTTTGTGAAATAGAGCCGAAATAGAGGGCTGTTAGAATTTCTCAAAGTTCAGGCACGTTATTGCAAGGAAGTGAGAATATGTTGAAGTCGCTTTTGAACGCATTTTTTCGAGCAATTTATCTACTGGGGAAATAAACCTTCAGACAGATTGCTCGATGTGAATCTTAAGAGGTCCAGTAAGCTCTTCGCCTCCTGCAAGACTCTTCTTTCCCAAGATGGAGGCCTAGATGTAGGATGTAAAAGAAATTACTAAAGTTCTGGAAGTTACATTGAGGAGGGCGAAGGATTGCCTTGCCTTTGTGGGATCAACTTTAAAATAGCTTGAATCTCACACCTTCAGACACCCATATGAACCAGCAGTAAAAGAAATAAAACACTTAAGGAGATTTATAAAGGGCTCAAGGAGCTTTGTCGAAACTTAATATCCAACAAGAGGAGTTGTTCTGGTTTCGCTCTTTCTTCGGGATAAACTATAGAACCTAAGGCTAACGCTTAATTATAACATATTTCAGCCGAGATTTTAGACTAACACCCCTATTATGTATCTACGAATTGTGTTCAAAAAATTACGGGAATTTTCGTTTTTTGAAAAAAATATTTATTCATTCCTCTACATTAATGTTGTCGCTTTCAAAATAGTCTCCATTCGATATTATGCACTCATGCCAGCGCTTCTTCCAATCGTCCAAACACTTCTCAAATTCGATTTTTGGTATAGCTCGTACCTCTTTCAGCGATGCGCTTTTAAAGTCATCTTATAGCATACAGAAATGTCAAAATCAGACACCTGATGACGATCAATTTCCTACAGTATTTTGCGACTTTTAGAGTTTCAAAAGATTGAATATCTTTAAGGAAAATGTGTACTTTGTACATGTATTGATAATACATTGTTTTATTTATTTACGAACGTTTCCAACAGAATAATTGACCAAAAATGATATTCAAAAAAATTGCGCTTCAGACACTTTGTGAATTTATCTGGTAATATTTATTTTCTCAATTTTTTGTTGCGAAACATTTTTAAAGAATTTACATTGCCTTCTAATGCATTAATATGGCTAAACTAATACTTAATATTACAATTATTACAATTTGTGCCTAAATGCTGCACTCGCATAAATCTATTGTTAGTAAGTTAAAATTTCAGATTCTTTAAAATTGCCAATATCAATTAACTTGAAAAACGGAGTCATTTAATGCACCGACACTTAGTAATTTCACGACGAATGTACAAATTAATTAATATCTACCAACAGTATCGATTTTAAATTCAAATGAATATTTTCCATTTCTCTACGTTTCATTTTATGATTTATTAAAAAATTTCAGCAATACTGCTAAATACTTTAAACAGTGCTTCTCAAAAATGTAAAGTAAAGGTTGTTATGTAAGTTTTCAAGTACACTGGCTTCAGTACCCTTACCCAAAGCAAAGGGTGTTAATTTCCAGTTCATGTCTACTGGATTAGAATATTATCGCTTATAAAAAAAAAATTACTTACATGCAATTTCATCCAAGGATGTTACCACCAACGCAGAAGCCTTCTTGTCTGACATTTTATTTTTAACGTCTTTCCATTTATCTGCAACAGTTACACCAGAGAATTTTTGTTCTAAGTACAGGATGGGATTTAGTGATCTGCTTGGTTGTTCTTTCCAAACGAGATCAATCAAATTTTCTTCAATGGGCAATAATGTGCAATCTGTAATGTAGTAAATTGATTTTAGAAAGTACTCGTTCGACTCTGAAATCATGGATTCAAACTTTGAACACAAATGATTTTTCATGACTCGAAATAGATTTATACAATAAGATGAAAATTCAGAAATATGTTAATGTTAATATTAACTTACTTAAAACTAAAGTATTGTTAACATAGATATATTCTATTAGTAATAGTATTATCTCATATCCCATAAGTTCATTGGTGCTCACGCCCTTTTTTGTTACCGAATTAGCCTAGATGACATATCAAAAATGTTTCATATTCGTATATCATTTATTACACAAGATATCCATTATAAAGTCAACCAAAAAGTACAAAACTTAAAATAGTATTCTAAGATATTTATTGTTGCTCCAGTTTTTATAAAAATTATACCACGAACGTGGCAGTGCATACTTTAGTTTAGCAAGGTTTAATGCTTAAAATTAATAAAATTACAGTATAATGCTTTGTATTACTATGATCGGCTTTATTTCGTATATATCGATTATCGGAGGAAGTCATCTGAAAAATATTGGCTGACGAAAAACGGTACATTATCCGGGTTCCAGTTTTGCCAGTTGCCTTTTTTCCGCAATAAATATCAAAATATCTTCACGAAATTAAATGAGATTTTTTGAGCATTTTTCTACTGAAAAGAAGATAGATTATAATTGTATATAAACTGAGTATTAACAAGTAAGAAAGGGCTAAGTTCGGGTGTAACCGAACATTTTATACTCTCGCAGTGGGCTAGGATCAGAAGCGGGGAAATGCTTTCTTGTATCAATGTCAATGGATTTCAATCATATTTGGTATCTTATTAACTTATATTACAGGTCATAGACTCATGTACTTTCATTGTTATATTTGGCTTCGTGTCAGAGATATTTATATTAAAATCTACCAACTTAACTCAAAAGTGATACATGCGAAATAAACTCAATCAAAGTTGTTTAATTGAAAATATTAGATACATGAGGAAAAAGTAAACCAAAGAAAAGTAAATCATTATATTAGGAATAAGCGGCTTAGACCATGGTCTAATTCATTTTCGGGATAGATGAAGATCTGCACTGATCACATTAACTCTTTTCATTATTCCAGTATATTAGGGAACATGTTTTCACGCAATTTTATGAAGGTAACTCACACACTGACCGACATATTCCGCAAAAAGTCAGCTAGAATAGCGAAAACTATTAACGAATTATTTGTACTATATGGGAGCTGGGATAATTCGTTGACTGATTTTACACATTTTCGACAATAAACTACGGTATATCCAATATTACACGTTCACTTAATTTTGCTAAGATATCTTACATATTGACCGAAATATATGGTATAAAGTCTACCCAGGGGTTGAGAATCCTTATGTTAGGTATATATGGGCTAGGGGTAGTATTTACCCAATTTTCACCATCTTTTTTCATCACAATATCTTACAGATTCCCAATATTTTCGGTAAAATGTCAGATAGAGGCACTGAGGTCCTTATATTGGGTATCTGGTGGCTTGAAAAGTTATAACCCGATTTCGGCTATTACGTTGATTACGCATAAGATGCCATATCTTGAAGGCACTATTTGTACAAAGTTGCATTCCAATATCTTAATTGCTGCTTGATTTATATACTTTAAAGTGAAGGAATCAGATTAAATTTAAAATTGTGTCGTATGAGAAGTAGGCGGGGTTGTTGTCCGATTTCGCTCATTTTCAATGTGACATAAGAATGCAAACATAATGTTTTTCACATAATTTGATTCAAATTGTTTAAGGCGTTCTTGAGGTATGAAATTTCTTCTAAAAGTGGGCGATGGTAAGCCCATTATCTAAATTTTATACGGATTCCTACTAAACTTTTCCGTATCATATTTGCTGTAAGATTTAATGTTTCTGACGTCTTTCTTTAGCGAATTAACGCACTTTTAGTAGTTTTCAACATAAAATGCTCACTTTTGCAAAATATGTTACCCACAGATGCCCCACCCGATTACGCGCATCTGCAATACCAAATTTCTTATGGTGACAAAGAACACGTGTACCAAGTTTCATCAAGATATCCTAATTTTGACTCAAGTTATCGCTTGCATGGTCGGACGGACGGACAGACAGTCACTCGGATTTCAACTCGTCTCTTCATGGTGGTCATTTATATACAGAATACTAGTAAATTTCTATTATATACGGGGTTGTTTGGTTTTTGGTTAAAAGAATGCATACCGGACGATCTATATTTTCAATTTATTTTTTTACACTGCGACAATCGATTTCTACGTTGGGAAAAATTGGGGAGTAGAATCCAATGTTGTTTATGAAATGTTAAAGATTCCTTAAGTTGCTAAGTAATTTTATGAAGAGCATTTAATTAGTTTCAATATGCATTACCTTCTGCTTTTAAATGATTGCATTAAAAATTCGAGCATTTAAAAAATGTTTCAGGATATAAATTCGACCTCTTGCTCTTATTATATATATTATATATACTCCTATCTTACAAAGCTCTTGCAATATATTACTCTTACTTATATATTGCAGCTCAAATTATAGTTAAGGACTTTGAAATTATTAAAAAAGAAGATATAGAAATTTTTTTATTCCAATGAGGAATAAATTTATTTTAATTCTTCTACTACATAATTTATTTGGGAACGATGTAAATCTGCGAAATAGTAAAACAAATTTATTTTACTTACATATACATTTTTCAATCTCATAATTATAACTTTCACATTACAACAGGAGTAAAGGGCACTTTGACTTGCCACAATCCCATTCGGAGTATGGACACCCAACCCTTCGTTAGGCGCAATTTTGGAAGTGCAGATAATGCCATGGTGCTGCAACAAATTTTAGAAACCCTTGGTAGATTGGAGCTTCACCAAGAGGAAATCTTAAGACGGATTCCTGCTGTAGAAAGCGCTCTTGCCGAGATGATATGTGGTAAAACGAAAACGAAATAAAAATGTGCTGAAGTACAAGTGCAAGATGAATTGTTATGGGAATGTAACGTGTTCTATGCAAAAGAAGGTGGAGGAGTACCTTAGAGACAATGCTCCCACTGATGCTATGGTATTACAGTTCTTTTGAGTATACAATTCTTTATTTCTATTAATAATAAAATAATAAACTTTTTAATTTAATAAATATTGCAATCGTCCATATGATGGTGTAAATAAATAAATAATTTGAAATTTGTAAATTTTTGTTTAAAATTTTAAGAACATTTTCAAATAGGAAGACGAAAATGCAACTGTGCATCAGCGAACGATTAGGGAAATTAGAGCATTTAGTTATATTTTTGTGTATGACACTGTTGGATGAGTGCAACAGGGATCCGTAATCACACGCACACGTGTAAGGGTAAAGTGGTGAAGATTGTCACGCCGCCTTTGGCGAGTTCAACAATTTTTCCACTACTTTTAGAGATTTCAAAACCTTCTAATTCACCAGATTTTTCACCACTTTTGGCAGGCAGGGGAGGATACATATTTACATATACAAGTTAGCACAGCTAGCAAAATGTACAGACAAGAATGTTGTGACTAAAATCAAAAATCCAACATAGCAATATTTTACAAAAAACTATTTCAGCATTGTTCAATCATTTCCAAAAATTGCAACAACATATTTCGTCGGCACCAAACCAAAGCGAAAGCCGTGCCGCCGCAATGTGACCCGTTTCTCAGCCAAGCCAAGCCAAGCCAAGGTTCGCACTAGTTTTCGCTTAGGTTATCATTATTTGATGTATAGAAATAAGTACTAGCAAGTAAGGACTCGTACATATGTAAGTTTTTAGTAAGTAAGCAAAATTTTATTATAAAAAGAAATTTTGTTCAATAAAATTCAGTGAAATTTTTGCCATCCAAAAAGGTATTTGTATTTGTGATTGGTGGCCGGCATTAACTGGCGCCCGAGACTTCAAATCTAAAAAGGGAAAATTGCCTATATCCGTTGAAAACAAAAATTAAGTGTAAAATAAGCAAAACAAAAACAGCAACTAATAAAAGTATTGAGCTTACAACGAGTAAACCAAAGTGAACTGAAAAAGTTGCAAAACTGATATAATGTAAACAAAACACACAGTGTTCAAAGTGTCTCTAAATACTAGCAAAATGTGTCATTGACAAAACTATTGTCGCCTACAAGCAAGAAAGGAAGCAGCATAGGTTCAAACGTAAAACGCTTCAGAAAAAAAACACAAAAGTGCGAAAGCCACCGAAACAGCAATCGACGCCGAAATCGTGACGTCAACCACTCCCAAACATGGGACTAACATCTCTAAAAAGAAACCAGTGAACCGCCCAAGGAAGGATGCAAAAACTGATACTACTGTAAGAATTAGAATTTAAGTTATATAAAATCCATTTTTTTGTACTGTTAAAACTACGTGTAATTTTAACAAGTTAGAAACTTACGTTTGAAGTTAGAAACTACGTTAGTTGTATTAAGTGAAATATTAAGCAATTAATATAGCACTTTAAAGAAAATTGTAAACACCGAAAATATAGTGAACCTCAGTGTGGAGCAGATGCAGGAAGCAATCACACTTAACAGGCGCTATAAACGCGCAAATTGAACAAGCTAAAATCATGAACTTATTCTACTGTTCAATCAATTAGAAACCAGAATTAGTCCCCACAGAGAAAGCGCTAAGCCTAATACCTTTATTCACTTGACAGAGGCAGACCTAGATGAAATTAGTAGATTGCACGATAGCGTGAAGAATTTACCCGCATTCGAAGGAGATCTGATGTAATTTATCTCCTGAATCCACAATGTCGAATCTCTTTTACAGGACTACGAAGTAGAAAGATCGAGGCCACTCTATAGAGCCATTTAACGATATATTAGGCAAAAAAAAGAAAAGGTCCTGCGGTTACAGCCTTAATATCATATAATATATTTGATGACGACTGGGGAACAACCAAGAGCTGTTTGTCACTGCACTACGCAGACAAACGCGACCTTGGGACTCTAGAACATGAACTAGAATCCTTATCTCAAAAGAACTTTAGCGTAGAGCAGTTCTATACATGCATTAATCACCAATTATCTCTGATAATCAATAAAATAAAGGGGCAAACCTATCCCAGGACAAGTGGGGTGCTACTAGAAACTAGGAAGCGAGCCCTTGACGTATTCATCAGAGGCCTAGAACTTAGCCAAAGCATACGCTTCCTGCCTTGAAATTAACTTAAAACATTAACTTAAGGAATTATTCAATCTACCCAAGGTATATAGATATATAGATGTCCTTTTGAAGTCCAATGAGCCACGGATCAAGTAAATATAACCCATAAAATGTGTGGAGCATTTTTTAAAAGTATAGGTATAACAAATAATTTTGACTTCTTTATATTGCCTTATTTAAAGTTCTTTGGCGGCCTCATAGGTAATGATACTCTCAAGGAATTGGCAGCGGTTATAAACAGGAAAAATGACAAACTAACCCTCGGGTATGTGGTACTGCCACTAAAACATCAAGTGTCTAAACAAATAAATAATATTCAAGAACTCGTGTCCATAGGTTACGGAAATGATAAATAAGTATTCGGAACTCTTCGGAACAGTCTCTGACAGTGGAACAATCGACACAACCGTATTAGCAGACATAAGAACAATACAAAATCGTACCCTTACCCAACCAACCTTCGAAGTGAGGTAGAAAGACAGAAAACAGAACTTTTGAGTAATGGTGTAATACGGCATTCAAAGAGACCATTTAACTCCCCACTGTGGATTGTAGCAAAGAAATCAGGTCCGGCAGGGGAAAGGAAGTACAGAGTTGTCGTCGATTTTAACTACTACTTAACGACTAAAGACTCCTACTCAATACCCGATATAAACAACACTCTCACTACCTTAGGTGAGAGTAAGTATTTTTATTTATTTATTTAAGTATAGTAATTTTTATTTTTATTTATTTAAAGTCAGCTGGAAAGTCGTAAATCATTATATAGGTTATATTTGAGCTAGAGAAATTTCTGGACCAATTGCATTAACTTTTAGCATTATTCAATTACACGAGAGAACTTCCATTAAGATATCTATCAAATTGACCGATATATATGGTAAAAAGTTAACCGGAAGTTTGAAAATCCGTATATGAGATTTCAGGGGGCTAGTCTTTACCTAAATTTCCACATTTTGACGCAGGGGCACATTGTTATTAGGAAAAGACACTCCTTGAATTTCATCAAGATATCTTACAGACTGACAGATATCTCCAGATGCCTCTCCATACTAGTCAACCGGAAGTTGGATAATCTTTATGTTAGGTATATGGGGGTTATGGAAATAAGGGAAAGATGGAAAGAATTGACTTTGTGGAAGTCAATTACTACATATATACATATGTATTTTGATACCTAATATAAACAAAATATCTATACATTATATGCAGAGCCGTTTGTGCATTGTAAATAAAGGAATATGTATGCGAACATTTGCTGACATTGAAAATAACATTATTTTTCTCATTTAACACTAAAGACGCTCAAATCTGCTATTTCTGAGTCCGCTGACATTAACACGCTAATAATGTTCTGTGGTGAAAAACGCCCAGTTTTCAATACCCTCGTGAAATGTGGATCAGTTTGACAATCGCCACACCATGAACTTTCTCTAAAATCAAAGTTCAATGTTCCCAGTCAAAATACGAATAGCTTTCGAGCGAGATACCAAACGATATGTGGAACTTTCACACCATTGTGTGAAGCAAAACGTTATATCGTAGACTAAATGAGTAAGAAAGGGATGAACGACCACACGTACACAAGAGACAAGAGTTCTGTCAATACGCTTTTAAGAAAATCTCTGACAGCGGTATCAGGTAATTAACGTGTGATGTAACCGATAGTTGGTTTAAAGAGTATATGTTTTAATATATATTATATTATTCAGGAGAACCTGCTTAATCTTAAATTAATTCGGGGGTTTCTATTAATGGAGATAAAGTCGATCAACATAAGTGTAAAATTCAGGATAACAATATGTATATAAGTGAAATTTTAAATACAATAATTCATACAAAATATATACGAGGTGTGTTCATGAATTCTTGCCTCAAGGTCAAACGGGCAATAAGGAGTACTACCTACAAGTTCAACGCCGTTTGCGTGAAACAATCCGAAAAAAACGTCCGGATTTGTGGAAAAACAATCCATGGCTTTTGCTAAATTTTGCTTGTTCGCGAATTCTTGGCCAAAAACAATACTGTGACGATGCCCAGCCTCCATATTCGCCACACATGGCTCCGTGTGACTATTTCCAAAAATAGAGAGAATCTTAGATTATCAAATAAAGAGATTATCAATATAAGGGAAATACTGAAAGATTTTGCATCACCCATTACACGATATTGTTTCTGTATTTTGAGTGTAATCTTTCTTTTTTATTTATTTGGGTTCATTTGAAAAATGTGTAGACATGGTAACACTTATTACTTGTTGGCATGCAACCCTTTTGCTTTTGTACGAATAAATCAAATTGAACAAGAAGTGAAATGTTGAATTAAAGCTATTTTCACAATAATTAACAAAAAAAATAAATATGTAGAAACAATTAGGTGAAGTGATAGCGTATGAAAAGTGACTAATATAAGTGTAAAATTCATTATAAATAGAAAAATTATATACTTAAAATTGTCAAATTTTTCACTTAAAATACCAACATTTTAAAATCTATAATATCATATAAGATATCATATATATATTTATATATAATTAATTATATTATAATATAAAATATCGTACATATATTTATATATAATTAATTATATTATAATATAAAATATCGTACATATATTTATATATAATCAATTATATTATAATATAAAATATCATATATATATTTATATATAATTAATTATATTATAATATAAAATATCATATATATATATATATATATATATATATTCCTAATCTGGAGAACCTCCTCTATCAGTCCATACTCATTTTAACACTAAATTCGGGGGATGCTATTATAAAGTTTACCCTCGCGTACTTATATTAACCACGATTTCGAAACTTATTTTCAATACCACAGCTATTAATTTTAATGAAATAATTGTTATATTAGCTTACTCGCAGATTTCAAATCCTTTTCAATAGGCTTCCATTGTCGGTAAGAAAGAAGGTTTGGGTCAACACCAACATTACTACCGTTAGGTATATTGCCGCAAATCCACTTTCCAATAGATGGTGTAGAAGGCAATCCGTCCTTCATAATTACCCAATTAGAATCCAATTGTTTTTCCGCTTGTTGATAGTACCTTCCGTCCGTCCACATGAATGCTTTGTTCGAAGTAACGACAGCAGTGCCAGCCGACCCATTAAATCCACTGATAAAAGCCCTTCGCGCATCGTGTTGTGAAATATACTCATTTTGATGGGAATCCTCGGTCGGCACAATGTAAGCTTCCAAACATTGTTTATATTTTTTCATAAGGAAACGTAAATTCTCAAGTGCAACACTGCTTTGCATTTTTCAAAAAATATTTACACTTTGTATTACTGAAAAATATTTTATATTTTTAATTCTATTAGAGAGAATAAAATAGAACTTTGACCCTTGTAGCACGATATGTACGATGGAAATGATAATTATCCCCGGTGTCGCCTTAAGCAAAAAACTTTAAGGGGATTACACGTTCACTACACTACACGTTCAATATTTATTAACCCCGATCCGGTACCGCGATATTTATTGAATGTTTGCACACATTATAAATGGATCGCTATCAATATCACAAAATATTTAAATATTTTAAAATTCGGATCATGGGTCGCGTGACATATATTGAACCTTTAGCACATTTTGTAATTTAATGCTATGGAACGGCGTAACGTAGTATTAATAATAGCGCAATTTTTAATGCTAATGTTATTTATTATCAATTATATAAATTATTATTCTTTATATATTTTATTATAAAATGGATAAAGGATTTGAACATGAATATGTGTAGCCGGTGGAATGCGATATTTCTTACGAACCATCGATTTTAAAAAATTTATTTTAACTTTAGAAACTTTGTCGAAGTTATGGAATTCGTTTTGCAAAAGTTGCTGTGATAATGTTGAAAAACTGGCTGCATATAACGTATTATTAAAAATATACAGATACATCAATCCCACTGCTAACATCGTCGAAATTCGCACAAAAACAATGATTCATTACCGTCTAACAACCCGCAAGACTAAAAAAAATTGTCTATTCCAGAAGATACGAAGCAAGCTCTGAGGATGTATGTACCCCAAAAACTTGGACATTTCCCTCCATTAATTTTTTGCAAAACAGACCAATTAAATAGATAACATGGTAAGTACATTTTCATTTACAATAAGTGTCTATCTTAAGTTAAATTAGACATTCGGGGTTTATTAGAATTTATTAAAGAAACACTTTATTTCTCGTTATTGTTATATATGCAAAAGTTATCTATAATAGCTTTAGAACTTATTGTTAAGTGATTGGGTTCTTTTTATACTCTCGCAACATGTTGCTGCAGAGTATATTATTTTTTTTTCATTAAAAATTTTTGTAAATAATGGCTTGCCGCTGTTACTTCTTTAGCTCTTTGGGGACTTAGGCTAATAATACCCCAAACTTTGCAGCAAGTATGTCATACGAACACTCAACTACAAATCTTGCTCTGAATAGGCGCTCATTATAATTCCATATTCTTCTGTTACTTTCCGTTAGGGGACGGCTTTATAAGTTTTGTAGGTAAAGCGAACGCTTCGTCACCTATAAATACAAGCGGAAATTCTTCCGTTGTGTTACGCAGAGGTGAAGGCGGTGGCAAATTTAAATAGCCTTGTTGCAGTCGTTCGCAAAACTTTGAATACAAAAGAACCCCACCATCTGATACACGACTGTTACATCCATTATGAATTCCTTTCTAGAATTAGCAATTGCCTTAAGGACGATACTGTAGGTGCCTTTGTAATGGTAATATAACAATCCTGTACCAGCCAAATGTTTAATTTTTTTGCGCTTCCCGTCTATTGCTGCTACACAGATATAAAAATTGTGTAATTTATGAATGTCATCAGCGACACGTCTCCACTTATCTGCTGTAGTTGTCATCACAAAAATAAAAAAATTTAAATTATTGTATGGTTTGATTATAATTATTTGTTAATAATAACTACTATATTTTCATATTTTGAACTCGGAGTGTGAGGTCGACTATACAGAAACAGTTGTGCAAAATCATTCTATAAAAGAACTTGATTACTTGTGTTTTTCATTGATGAATGCGATAAATCCTCCGAAAAAAAAGCAAATTGTGCTTCTTGAGAGAGAAAGAAAAATGAATTAATTGAAAAGACAGACTCGTAATTGTGAGGAACCCCAAAATCAAGAGCATTAACGGAACATCATTATACTGGAGGCAAAAATTAGAAAACATACATCCAACACAAAGACTCTGCAGAAAATGCCATAAATTATTGTTTGTCTGAAGCGGACTGGTCACGCTTAACAGAAATTTGGTGCAAACCATTGCTTACTATAATTTAACCACAGCGTCAGCAGGAGAGCTGAGTTAAAACCAACAAATATCTTGCGTACGAATTGTTCATCCATGTGCACTAGCACACTCAGTATTTACACCGCATTCACCAGATAACAATATGCAATGAACGCATTTATTTATTATTTAACACACGCAAATAACTACTATTCACTTGAACAAAACAATGTTTCATCTACACCTCGTTTCAATGTAACTTGCCTCAAGCAAATGAATACCGCGGTTTATGAGCCAAGTGCTCAAGTACACATTCGCAGGTTGTTATTAATAAAAACTATATAGGTGCAACACAGGATGTATATACTATGTACTCAGTAGAATATTCTCAACCATCGATTCAAGATCAAGCTTCAAGTTATGTACTTATACAGTTTTTAATTTTATAATGCCCTGACTTTTTAATCTCTTTTAAATTTTGTTCAACATCAAATATAAATTTTAATTACCTAATATTTTTCTGTAATCATACATGGAATAAGAAAAAAAAATTCTCTGCATTGTTTCCTTAAAGAAGTGTTATAAAAAATTATTAGTTGTTCTTACACTTATATAATCTCTCAGGACATATATCAGCTCTTGGCATATCTTCGACGGCTGATTTGCTGAATACGGGGACATAATGGGCAGGTTTGTTTTTAATTTTAAATTATCTGTAAAAAAGAATGAAGATGGAAAATGATGAAATAAAATGTATATACTTATGTTTCTCTGACGAAATAATACAGGGTAAGTTCTGATTTTTCCCCTGTTGTGTTGTTTGTCGATTTTTCCCTTGTCGTAAGAAGTTTTCTTTGTTAAAAATGGGATGATTAACTGCAGGAGGAATTCAAAATTGTCAAGGTACATGCGGAAATAGTTTTCAGAATCCGACATCTCTTTACACAGAATAATTCTGCCCATTAAATTTAAGTGATTGTATTCTTCATGATCTAAATCTGAAATCGAAAAATTAAACAAATGTTAAAAAAGGGGCTTGCTACAAGTTCAAATTGGATTGCGATCCATATTGAAGAATAATGGATCGCGGGTGAATGCTACACGTTCAATATATACCGCGCTAGTATTTGCTTGTGGTAAATGGTGTTCATGAAAGTAAAGTTTAAAGACAAAATTTTGTACTTTAATATCTGTTTATTTTTCCGCACGTTTTTCTACAAAATTTCGTAAGAAAACCGTAAGAAATCGTGTTTAGTTTTGAAGAAAATTTTTCAAAGAAAGTATTGGGTCAAAAAATTATTTCAAGTTGATCGCGATGCATGAATATTGTATTTTAAACGTTCAATAGATATAGCGATACTGGATCGCTTCAGTAAATATTGAACGTGTAGCAGTCCGCTAACAGAGATTCTTTTCTTCCTCATAATCTGTAAGTGATTGTTCATTCAGGGAAAATTTTATCGCGGTTACACATAGTTTATCAGTTCGCTGCTTCGTCTTTCGGCATTTCTTTTCGTTTTAAAGTTCTTTCGATGGTTTTAATTGCGCTCAAGTTCAAATTAATATATACCATATTATAAGAAATTTGAATTTTATTGTCTCTACTTTGCATGTAATATATATACAAATATGCATAATATAATGCAATATTTTAGACAACGATGAATAAATATAGTAATTAAGTGACTGAAACTGCTTTTGTGTACCGCGTAAATGACGCGTACAAGAATTTGAAAAAATGTTAGTAGAGGGATGAATAAATACACCCGACTCGTATAGGGATCCATTATGTGAATGGAATAGTTCCTACGCATTCCCGGATGGATTGCTCTTGTTCGAATGTGAGAATTATTTGCTAATAATTTGCCCCACATCTCCTTTCATTCGTTTTTAGTTAATTTATTTCCAAGAATGCCACATCTGATATTCAATCAGATTCATAGAGTAAGAATTGTTTGTGTTGCTGGTGTTTATTATTATAAGTGAACTATATGTGCATATACTTTTTTTTATCAATTATTTACTTACATTTATATGTATATTTATTACAATACGTATTTTAGTTAGAATAATAGTTGTCTTTGTAAGTTATTATAAAATCAAACTGTTCGTTAATTTATAAAATTAGTTGTAGTTGTTATCAATGTTATCGTTTCGAAAATTTTTGTAACAAAAAACAAAAAAAGTTATTATGTACTATTTACTTTTAACTACTGTATACTATATGTACTATTACTTTTAAGAGTATATTAATGTTCCTATTAAAGTTTGTTTAGCGTGCATTAACATTGTAACAGATTTGTATGTACATGTATTACCTTAGACATAGTGCAGTGAATTTATTATTGATTAAACAAAAGAGTGTTTAAAATGATTTTAACAAAGTAAATGATGTAACGCAATTAATTATTTTGTTAATAATTTTTCATTTGGATTTACAGTAGTATAAGCTACAACAAAGTCACAATTAAGTAGTAAATTGCGACTTAATGTTTAGTACATCGGCCATTTGGATTTGGATTGAGTGAATCCAAAACGACCTCAAATTTTCTTTGGGGTTGAAGTCGGGGGTCTGGGCAGAAGTGTCGATAGCTTTTTGCAATTGCACATTTTCAACAAAAAAAAATTTCATGGCGTTTTTTGTCAATTTCTTTTTTAAAATGTATGCGTGATACTCCTTCGGGTCATACCATTGAAACAACACAGCTCACCAACAACTTTAGAAGAGGTACATACCCAAACCTTAACAGAAAGCTTGTCAATCTTTACTACTGGGTATAATATTCAGCTGTCTCAAAGTTGTCTTTGGTATTATTGTTAATCTTTTTAAGTACTTTTGATATGTCCCATTGAGTGCCTTAATTCTAAGCGATGTTCTTATATACCTATGTTATAAATATTTCTGAATTTAATTGAGTACACTTCAGATAGTTTTTCAGGTCATGCTCCATTATTGTAGTTAAAATAAACCAACTGAATGGGATTTTTTCCACTTCGATTTTTGAAAAAGATAAGTTTTTGATGATGTGTGTTCCGTTATTTTCTCTCGTGTTCCTCAGCGACTTAAGTTAGCATATTGCAAATATTTAATTGACAGCACAATACTTGAGTTAATGTACATTTTGTTCCCTTTTTTGGTTCATGTTTTGACTTTTAAATTTTTTGTCTTAAATAGACCTTAGACACATCCACCTATTGTATTAAGAAAAACGAACACTGAAAATAGCACTGAGTTGCTTGTGCTCGGTCAACAAGTTTTCTGTTCTTGTTCGTAACAGTTTGCAGCTACGTAATTCCGCATTGCTTTTCATTTTGAAAATCTTTTCATGGTTTCAGCTCTACTCAGTTTCAAATAGATGTTTATAATATGTTCGCAAATTAAAATTTTTTGTATGGATACAAATGTGCATAATATAATAGAAATATTTTGAAAAATGGTGAATAAGGATTAAAATTAGTTAGTGAGAAATATTTTTGTGTACGGCTTAAATGGAGCGTATAAGAATTTAAAAAATGATATGAAGGCGAATGTAGAAATTTGTCCGTAACGAATAGCCGTACTCGCGTCCAGGATGACATGATGCGAAAATGAAATTAGTGAAGTTGTTCCGTTGTTGGATTTCATTTAAAAGTGGGTGGCGCGACACCCATTGTTCAATTTTCATACCGATTCCCATGCAGTCTCTCCGCGACATCTTTATCGCGAAATCCAATGTTTCTAACATTTTTCTTCAGCGAGTTAACGCACTTATCGTAGTTTTCAAGCTAACTCCCATATAATGAATTTTTTCACACTAAATAAAGAAGTTGCAGAATAACATGTATAAATAAGCACTGGGGTTGTTCGAAGATGCCTTAAGGAGGCTGAACCTAAAGGGCGCCGGTCAAATTTCTAAAATACCCAAATCTTGGCTTCAAACGATTGGAGGAACCTTATATTTTTGATGAAACCAAAAAAAAAACCTTTCAAATTCAGATGTGCTACGTGTGCCGTTAAGTTGGAGATCGGCTCAAAAATTAGTACTTAAGGCTCTCTCTCAAGACTCTCAGAAAAAGGCGATCTCGATTTATCTGGGGTTATTTTACTAAGGAGTCAGGGATTTGAATGACTAGATATCTAGATGGATCTACATGCCGAAAGTGTCATCTTTCAGGACGAATCTACTCCTTCCCATCGTACAATAAGTCAAATTCCCATTTATTTAATTTAATTAAAATATTAAAAATAAACAAGCTTTTAAACTTACTGGATTGATTGATTTGACAAGGTCAAACACAATATATGTTAATATATTACAAAAATAGTAGTTTGGTTTCCCGAATAATTTTCAATACACAAAAATTATTATATTGCATTATAATATTTATAAGTATATTTACTTACATTGCTAGATCAACAATAATTTTTGAAAAATCTCAATTATTTATCTACGTAATCATCTATTACTTATTTTTAAAATGTATATACGTATTTAATGTTGGATATGCTTGACATAGGCTCATTTGCACCCAATTTAGTGCATAAAATTATCGTACCACCTCTACATTACAGTGTGAAATGTAAGTAACAAATAACACATTTTCACATCCCATATGATTGCTTCACTTTGCCGCATATACATGAAGATATCGGAATACAACGTTGTACAAATAGTGTCTTTAAGGTAAAACTTGCAAATTCTCAGATACCAAATGTGTGGACTTTATACAGAAAATATCGGTCAATGTGTGAGATATCTTGATGAAATTCTGGAGGTCCTCTGGTCTTTTCCTGATAATAATGTTCCTTTGCGTCAAAACTGGATAAAATCGGTTTTAAAATTCTCCTAGCCACTACATACGTAATATAAGGGTTTTCGAATTTCCACTTGGCTCTCCCCTTATATGTCGGTCAATATGCAAGATATCTTAGCAAACTTAAATGTACGTTTAATCTCGAATATACTATAGCCTGGTGTCAAAAATGGGTGAAAGTTATTGTTATATCGTTATTGATATAATAATATAATACAATGCATATAATGATTATCGCTATTCTAATAGATTTTATGTCGAATATATTGGTCAATCTTGGTTATCTTACATGGAACATATACAACAACAATTACATGGAAAAATATTATCAAGCATACTTTTACTTAATTCCAAATTAAATTAGTTCAGACCTCTACTTAGCCACAATATAGTAATTATCCACTTTATACCATATATATTGGCCAATATGTATGATATTTTATTGAAATTAAGTGGATATTTCTTGACCACAATGTGGTTTAGCTTGAGTATGAACGAAATTATACTGTAATGTATATTACTATACTATAATGATACTCGCTTCTGGTTGACTTTTCCCTTATATACCCAATATATTATATTAAATGTCGTTCCTTCGATTGAGTTTATTAAGCAAAAATTTTTCGGGTATTGTGCCTTTCTGTAGTAAAATATTATATGATAAATATTATGATTTGAGTTAATTAGGTTGATTTTAATATAAATATCTCGGACATAAAGAAAAGATAGTGATGAAACTAAGTGCGGTATAATAATATACATAATATTGAGTGAAATACCAAATGTGATGGTAATTCATTCACGATATAGTCTTACAGTCAATGAACTGATTTGCAACATATTTTAATATTATATAAAGTTTTGCCAACACCTGCAAAAATTTCTCTACCATTGATTCTTGCAAATTGCGAGAGTATGAAATGTTCGGTTACTCCCGAAGGTAGCCCTCTTTAACTTGTTTTGGTTATATGCATTTTCATTGCACCTACATTGATAAAAAAAACATGTAGTAATGATGCATTTAAGGATGTATTAGAAAACCATTACTAAAAATAAATTTTTTTTTTAATTTGATAGATGTAAAAATTTTTATCGGTAATATCTTTTCTAAACATGATATTATGTTTTCATTTTCAGATGATGAAGTTAATGACGAATACAAATATCTGGCAGCAACCTAAAAGTTATGATCATGACCTCACACACCCCTTCTGCAAAGTTAAAAATCTTTTTATAGGATTTGCGACTAACTTTTCGAAATGCGCGACGTGTGAATAGAGCCGAAAACCATTTAAATCAATTAGTTAAACTATGTTGTTCTAACGACGTGACAGATATTATAATTGTGCACGAACGTCGCGGAATACCTGTCAAGTGAAGCAACTACTAATCGGCCTTACCATGTTTTTTAATATTTATGATGTCGTTATGTGGCATGATGTTACTTTTATTAGGAAAATTAGTGAACAAATATATTAAAACATCTTTCCTAAGCCGAAAATGGAAAAGAGTGATCAATTTTGCTAATCATGATGATTATATATCATTTCGTACACGAAAATTCTAATGGGTTTTGATGTAGTGAAAAGGTCTTTTTTATTTTTTTTTTCTTCGTTAATTTTCAGGTTACAGAGAAAATCTAATTTATGCATAATGTAATGTGTTATGATAATTATTACAATTAACATTTTCGTCGGACCTACTTGTTGCTATTGAAATGTATCATATAAAATATAATAAATTGGGTTACTTTGGTTTATTACGCATATATCAGTTTTAGCTAATATACCTCAACTTTACGTCATTCGATAGTAAAAACCGATTTTGTACAATAACTTTTCAAGCCCTTAGATACTGAATAGCTTAATGCCAGAGGTAAATGCAATTAGCCCAGACCTTCCCCCAACCAATTGTGTCCAACTTTCGTATTGTAGTAACCTTTGACTTTTCCGTTGATTTTATACCGTTTATATTGATCACGGTTTTAAATATGAGTGGATTCGGTTGAGACCTTGGTTTAGCCCCTTACCCCTAATAAAGTGATATCTTCCCCTCTGGTTGACCTTTCTCTGATATATTGGAAAACGTCCCTCTTGGCTTTGTTTGCATTGCATCAGCATTATGTCATAGTGAGCCGTTTACATCGCCACTAACTGCCTTTGCTTGTCTCTTCGGTTAGTTATTTATTAATTATTTTTTTTTAATTTTTGTTACTAATTATAATTAGTTGTTTGAACCTTTTTGTGTTGCCAGTAGCGATTCCTGTATGCCCTTTCTTCTTTCCATAGCTCTTCCCTTATTGTATGTGGACCCACAGCGAAGAAAGGCTCCGGTCGTATCTGCTCAGTTGCAGCAGCGTCGTTTACTAGAATGTCGGCAAGTTCGTTATTTTTAATGCCTTTGTGTCCAGCGATCTGTAACAATGATATTATATATGGTTTTTCTTGACAACCCTCTTACACTCCACAAAGTAATCTCCTCCGTGTAAAAGAGCTGATGGCCGTTTTAGATGGGTTACCATTAAGCCCTACTTTGACACCATTTTTTTGCTAGGGTGAGTCCTCTCACAGAGCCTGCTCTCAAATTCGCCTTTGCTATTATGATAATGTCATCCGCATAACACAGGCAGGGGGTGCCATTGGACATTAGCAATTCTAAAAGCTTGTCTACTTCTATCTCCTTAGAAAAGGTGATAGAACGCCACCCTAAAGGCATTCCTTTGTTGTTCCTAGTTGGATCCTACATAAGCATATATCGATTTCAGAAATTCTCGCTCAGAGAATCGCATTCACCTATCTGGTAATAGGTGCCTTTACATGATTCCTTACCAATACTCGGATAAAACTAGGATGGGAGATGTTCTCAAACGCTCCTTCTATCGGAAGGCGCATAATACCAATTCCTTGTTCACAAAAGCATCCCCGATTTCCGTAACCAAACTGTACATAGAAATGTTCGTAACAGCATGTTGATTTGGATGTAGTGGATTTTATTCCTGGACAGTTGCCCTGACGTCCTTGTCGACAAGCTTCTCTTTCGCCTCGCCTCGCCTTTAAGTAGGAAAGAAGTAAGGCCAATTGGCCTGTAGAATTTGAACAGTGCATATTCTTTTCTTCCCACCTTAGGTATGATTATAATTATTAGAGTTCTCCATTTATTTAGAATGTAAGCCTGTGCTAAAATGTCTCTCATTGGTTTTAGCAGATGTATCAGGTTGTCCTCTTCTCCTTTCTGGAGTAAAGCTGGAAAAATTCGGTCTGCTGCTGGCGCCTTATACCTAGTAAAAGTTATACCTATAACCTAAGCCTAATTGCTCATCGTATTTCGACAATTGCAAATATTTATTTAGACTGGGCCACTTGATCCGTCGAGACGGCACAGGACAGCAAATAAAGTGCAAGCTTTTGTACTGTCTTCCAGGCTGGTTGTGAATGTGCCATCAGGCTGCCTGATAGATAGTTTTGTCTCTATTCTCTTTAGAAAGGGCGGGAGTTGAAGAGACAGCTTCACAAAAATTCATGAAGTTGTCTGTTTTAGCAGTTGTAATTATAAAATTTGCAACGCTATAATAGTCGACCAGTCGTTTTACTTCCTCCGGTGGCACCTTGGTCGTCTCTCCGGGGAATTAGGCCGAGGCTAGGACAGCTCAGCTGCACCGTAACAAGTTATCTCGTTAAAAGTTCCGAAAGACTAAAAAATTCAATATCTTTCCTTAACACCATATAAGCTCTGGGTTTCTCAGTAGAGAGATTCCAAATTGCTTTTCTGTGAAGATTAATGGAACAATTGCACAGTTATCGATAGTACCAATGGTATTCACCGATAGGTCAAAGAGAGAAGCAAACACAGTAAATCGGAATTGGCGGAATGCAGATCGTGTGGTGAGGGTTATGAGAAGTTATAACCGCACTATTGTGAATGTTCAGCATTCAGCCAGTTGGGACAGGGCAGGCGTTCTTCCGACATTCCTTTTCGACCAATTAACTGAAAATCGAAATTTTAAAAATTTATTCAAGTGCATTATCATTAACTATAGAAAGTCAATGCTGCTCGCCATCAAAAAATTTCAACCAGTACGAAGTACTTCCATTCACATACAAATGAAAAATTAGCTGAAAGCCGTATAATAAATATTCTACCATAAAAAAGTACTGGGATCAAATGCATTAAGAAAGCTCATCCGTCAAGGCATTTTTTAAAAAAGCAGTTTTTTTTATTTAGATTTTAATAGATTTAAATTAAATTTATATTAATTAATATATTAATAAATAAATTTATATGTAGTTAACGAACATTTTATACTCTTGCAATAGCAAGGATCAACGGAGCTGAAATACTTTCAGTTGGTGGCAAAAATGTTTCGTAAATTATAATGTAAAATATGTCTCGTATGAATTCAACATTCAATCATATTTGGTATCTTATTTATTTATATCACAGGTCATAGACTCACGTACTTTCATTGCCATATTTTCTTTCGTGTCCGAGACATTTATATTAAAATCTACCAAATTAACTCAAATGGGATATATCCGATATAAACTATACCAAAGTGTCTTAATTAAGTATACTAGGTATATGAGAAAAAGTCAACCAGAGAAACGGAAATCATTATAACACATACACACAACATAAAGGTTTAAAGTCAGCTGGAAAGTCGGAAATCATTACATTTTGTATAGTTGGCTCAGGGGCAGATCTGTACTGATTGCATTAACTTTTGTCATTGCTCAAATACACTAGAGGACATGCTTCCACGTAATTTTAGGAAGATAACTCACACACTGACCTACATATTCGGAATAAAGTCTGTTAAAATAACGAAAATTATTATATGTAGTATTTGGGAGCTGGTGTATTTCGTTGATGGATTTCCCACATTTTCGGTATTAAACTATGATATGTCAAGTATTAAACGTTCACTTAATTTTGGTAAGATGTTTTACATATTGTTTGAAATTCTTATATTAGGTATATGGGGCTACGTGAAATGTTTACCCGATTTTCCCCATTTTTAACATAAGAGCACATTATTATCATGGAAAGAGAATTCTCGAATTTATCACTATATTTTACGGATTTACCGAAATATATAGTACAAAGCCTAACGGGAGATTGAAAATCCTTATATTAGGTATATGGGGGCTTGGAGAAGATTTACCTAGTTTTCCCCATTTTTGACACATAGGCAGATTATTATCATGAAAAGTTAATACTCGAGTTTCTTTACGATATTTCACAGATTTACTGGTATTTTCGGTATAAAGTCAGCTATAGGCAGTGTGGTCCTTATATAGGGTGTATGGAGCTTGAATGTATATATGCTGTATATATGGAGCTTGAAGGTATATACTTGAAGAGTTATATACTGATTTCGATAATTTTTACGGATGAGATGGCATATCTTGAGGGCACTATCTGTGCAAAGTTTTATTCCAATATCCTCATTGATCTACTTATTATTGTAAAGTGAAAGCATCGGATCAAATATAAAATTTTTTTATACGAAAAGTATGCGCGGCTGTAGTCTGATTTCGCCCTTTTTCACAATGTGACATAAAGATGCGAATGTAATGTTACGTACCAAATTTGGTTGAAAGTGATAAGCCGTTCCTGAGATATGAAAATTCGGGCGATGCCACGCCCAGCACCAAAATTTTACAAAGATTAATATGCAGCCTTTCCTTATCATATTTACTATAAGATTTAATGTTTCTGACGTGTTTCTTCAGCGAGTTAGCGCACTTTAAGTAGTTTTTAACGTAACCTTTTGTAGGCGTCGTTTTCGTCCGATTTCATTCATATTCGCGCTGCATGAGGAGGCGCTAGAAAACCTCATTCTGAACAAGCTTGGTTGATATTGCCTCAATGGTTTTGGAGATATATACATTAAATCTATTAGGGGGACAGACCCACTTTTTAAATACTTTCACCCCACATTGTGCCCTTCCCTACATTGATTCTTTGGACTGAAGTTTCATATCTTAATTGGGAGCTTAGCTATAGCATTTTATAGGTGTTCGTTTAATGGCATTTTGTGGGCTTGGGAATATTGTGATTTCGCCTATCTGCAATACCTACTTCCTTAGAGTTCTTGGGAACATGTGTATGAAGTTTTAAGAAGATATCTTAATTCTTCTCATGTTATCGCTTATAGAAATAGACTGACAAACAGACGGACAGACACCCGGTATTCCACCCATCTCGTCATCCTGATCATTTGTATATATATAACTCTATATCTATCTCGATTAGTTTAAGACATTACAAACAACAAAACTATTAGGTGAACAAAACTATTATACTCTGTTGAAACATGTTGCGAGAGTATAAAAATAAGATGATAAAAGAAATACAAACAAATAAGGAAGGGCTAAGTTGGTAAAAGCGGTGTAACCGAACACTTTATACATTATTATATTTATTATACGCGCATATCAATCTAACTAAGGCAAAACATTTATTTATATTCATGATTTTGGCGCCGTGGGAAGGTAGAACAGAAATAATTTTTGTTACTGTTGTTATTTAAATTTATTTTGTTGAGACATGTTTTATGGAGATATTGGCGATATAAACTCAACCAAGGAGACGAAATTTAATTAATTGCTTATTAATTCTAGTAAAAAGAAGATTCATTATTTTAGTTTTAAATTGAAGATTTTATTTAGCATAGTTAAAATGATCCGCTTTATTTTCGATAACTCGGCGCTACTTTGAAGGCCATTTCACAATGCCACTCTCATAGAAACCCTTGTCTTTAATGGCAAAAACTGGGACAGTCGATTATCACAAGTATCTCTTGTGGCGTATTTTTCATCAACAAAATCATTTGCCTTAGACAAGAACAGTGATCACTAGGTCCGAACTATAAGGCAGATACATAAGAAGAAACAGAGATTACAGGACTCGACAAGTTCAGTTACTTTATCGATATTTTTTATAATAATAATGATCATCTATTAACATCAAAATTGCCGGAACGGAATCGAAAAAACTAAAATTGCGAATGATTTGCTGTAACAGTATCAGGATCATAGATACTATTCCAATTTTCAATCGACTGGTTGGCGTTTTGTGTTTATCGAAGAAAAAATATTACGTATTTCCTCATTGTTGGTACCCACTTTTGGACACATACTAACTTAAGCAACCACAAAACTCTCTGAGAAGTTTGTTTAGAACGAAATCTTACCTTTCTAGCGTCATATGGCATAACCCGATCGCACTTATACAACGTGAGATAGAATACCTATAGTATAAAAGTAATGGATTTCGTTTTAATAAGCCTATTATATGAGGAAAAAGTCGATCATTGGCACGTAAATCATTATATCAGAAATATAGGGTTAACACCAATTTCATTAATTTTCAGCGCTAAACCAAAATATGTTTGAGAAAACAGCTGATTTTTCTTTAAATTTGACACAGTTTACTTATATAAATGACCTTAAGTCATCTAGATAGTTCGAAGTCGCTATATAGGGTATAGCAGGGCCAGAGGAACGTTTAAGCTAAGATTTACTTTTTGTTTAAATTTTTTTACTTTTACATTTGGCTTTAAACTAAAGTATGCCCGCCAACATATTTTTAGTCAATTTTATTAAGACAACTCAAATTGGCCGACTATTCTTTGTAAAGTCTACTAGAATAACGACAATCATTATATGTTGTATACGAAGGCTGGGGTAATTCGTATATCGATTTCATATTCGCCACCAAACTATAGTACGAGGGCGGGTCAATAAGTACGTGACTTTTAGTAGTAGTGTTTAGTAGTGTTTTTTTTTTTCAGTACAGAGGTCAGAAATTCAAAAAGTCACGGACTTATTGACCCGCTCTCGTATATTCAAGATTCTACGTTCTTTTAATTTGTTAAGATATCTTACATAATGAAAAGTACACACAGTATAAAGCCTACCGGAATTTTGAAAATTTTCATATTAGGTATACGAGGGCTAGGGGAAATATTATGTTGATCTTATAAACTTTTAGCATTAGGACACATTATTAGCACGAAAAGACGTTATGTGAATTTCATTAAAATATATCACAAATAGACTGATATATGCAGTATAAATTCAATCGGAAGTTCAAAATTTTTATATTAAGTGTATGGGAGCTATGAGAAGTATTTTAACTTGATTTTAACATTTTTCACACAAAGGCACATTTTTGTCAGAGAAAAATGCTCTCTCAATTTTATTAATATAGCTTGCAGATTGACCGATATTTTCGGTAAAAAAGTCAGATATAGGCACCAAGGTCCAGATATTCAGTATCTGGGGCTTGGAAAGATATATTCTGATTACCAAAATTTTGAGCAGGAAGTGCCATACCATGAGGGCACTATTTGAGTAAGTTTCTATTCTGATATCTTTATTGGTGCTTTTTACATATTGCAAAGTTAAAGAATCGGATTGAAATTAAAATTGTTTTATATGGGAAGTGGGCGTGGTTATGTTCCTATTTCACACCGTAACATAATGATGTATATGTAATCCTATGTAACAAATTTGGTTGAAAGTGGTTCAGTCGTTCCGGAGATAAGTGATTTCACCGTAAAGCGGGCGATGCCGTACTGTAAGATTTAATGTTTCTGACATATTTCTTTAGTGAGTTAACGCTCTTTTAGTAGTTTTCAACATAACCTCTGTATGGGGGTTGGGCGTGGTTACGATGCGATTTCACTCATTTTCATGGTGTATTAGGATATGATAGAAAACTTTCTCTGAGAAAGGTTAGTTGATACAGATTTAGTAGTAGGATTAATACATTAATCAAATTAGGGAGCGGGACCTTAATCTCTTAGCGGGAATCGCAATCGGGTGGGGCACCTTTGATTTGAAAAAGTTCAAAACGCCGTTGCTTTAAAGTGCTTTGTTTTTTTAAAGTGCTACCCCTAGCCCTCATATACCTAATATACATATTTTCAGCTTTTCGGTAGACTTTATACCATATATAACGGTAAATATGTAAGATATCGTAAAGAAGATGGAGGATTATCTTTCTATGATAATAAAGTGATTTAGTGTCAAAAATGGGAAAAATCGGGTAAATACTTCTCCTAGCCCCCTTTTTTTTAATATAAGGATTTTCAACCTTCCTGTAGACTTTATACCATATATGAGTCTGTCTGTCAATATATGAGTTAACTCTTTGAAATTCAGAAAGCGTCTCTTTCTGATAACAGTGTGTGCTTGGGCTTAAAATGGATAAAAGCGGGTAAGCACTTCCCCTAGCCCCCATGTACCTAATATAAGAATTTTCAACCTCTGGGTGGACTTTATACCTTATATTTCGGTCAATATGTAAGATATCTTAGCAAAATTAAGTGAACATGTAATATCGGAGATACCATAGTTTACTGCCGAAACTGTGTGAAGCTCCCATATACTACATATAATGATTTTCGCTATTCCAGCCGACTTTATGCCCAATACGGATTCATATTAACAAAGTGTCTTTCGAACCACCCTAAATTTTTCAGCAGTGATTGCAACGGAAAGTCATTAAACTTCAATAACAAAGATTCTGCCACAATGCTAGGAATCCATTGCTTACCGAAGAAGGGCTCGTTTCGATTTGTTTTGGATACCAATTTTAATAATCTGGGAGGCACCAAAAGAATAATATTGTCAGTCCTTCTCGCCTTTTTAATCGTCTTGCATTATTAGCCATACTAGCTAATGAAGCAAAAACCTTATTGCAAGAGTTTTGGATCCAAAAGCTAGATTGAGATGAGTCTAGATACTATAGATAGATACTACTAGATATTAGCACGCAGAAATTTAAAAAAAAATTCACTTACTACTACTTTACCTACTTTAGCTCTCATTAATAGCATAGCTCTTTACGTGGTGCTAAATATATATTGCTTACAGCAAAATCTAAAGCGGTTTCGATGAAAGCAAAGTCTTTACTGTGTCTAGAGTTCTTACTAGCACATCTGAAATCGTACTGTATTGAATTTAAACACATCCATCCACTTTACAAACATTTTTTGCAAATAGGGTGTTCGAAATCCAAGGATAGACTGATAACGTGTATTGGCGACATGTGCCAATAAAACAAAATCCTGGTGATCAAGTGTCTCGGGGTTGCAAAGTGGACGTATGGAATAATTCGATGTAATTTGGCAGTTCACAGTTCCTCCTGAAAATATGTTCCTCCTATATACTATGTGGGTCTCTTCAAAACACAAGGCATTAGAGAAGAAGAAAAACACATTGGCATTAATTTCAACTACGAAAACTAATACCATATTGAACATTTTGGAAAAATTCTCTTCTTGAGGACGCATATTTATTACGATGGATCAGACGAGTAAAAATACCTATTGCGGGAGGGATCTGACATTAGACGATTTAAACTTGAGTTTCTCGAAAATTTAGATGTTATTAATATTTAGAATTTTCGGACGTAATTCAAAAACTCAAGCCGCTTTTGCACGAGTACACGAACATGCCGCATTCGTTTAAATTAATTCGACAAGAAGTTCGCTTATGAAATGGCCCTTTCACAAAAGATGCAAACATTCTTTTATTTCTAAATAAAATTTTCCACTTCGTTATCATATTACTCGTTGGTTTCGCTTATTGTAGAACGCATATAGCTGATAAATACCTGAGAAGTTTGCAGTAGAACTGCAAGAAACTGTAGACACTATTTTCGTTTCGAGCCGAAGCTGCAAACCCAAATATGAAAAATTTGCCAGATGGAAAATTTTGAGCGTTACGAACCCTTTCTTGTATGTGGAGTAGATTTTTCGGATCTAATATACCAAGATGAAAAATATTTATATATCTTAGTATTCGTTTGCTTCAGTTCAAAAACTGTACATGAATTAGCATCTGACTTATCATCTAATTTTTTAATTTTCGCCCAAATAAGGTTCATTGAACGCCGAGGAATGTCGCAGAAGACATTCATCAACAATGCAACTAACTTCGTCGGCGCTAACCTTTAGCTGCGCGAACTGGAACAGGCATTTCTGGCTCAATCGGTAGCAGTGCTGCTGCACTACGGCGAACAACGGCGAAGCACTAACATCAACGTATCTGTTAAGAGGGTGCTCCCAACGAGCAGAGCCACCAGTGCAAGTTCCAACGGATCTAATGCGATGCTGCGAAAGATGGTAATTTGTATGCTGTCTCAAGAAATACTTCTGATGACAGAGGTCCCATATGTATACATATAACGCTTTCAGGAGCATAACAATGCAATGCAAACGCAATCGTTCTCCTTCACGAAGACAACATATCACCCCAGTAGTAGGTACTAGTACCAGTCATAGCAGCCGAAGAATGCCAAGACGGCAAGGTACGAGTAGCGGACGTGGCAACCAAGTAGGACACAATTAAAAGTTCTATTCATAATCTCGCTATGCTACCCAAAAAAATTATAGGATCGCGATCCTGTTAAGGTGCCCGCTGTCGCGTTAAGCGACATTATTTTCACATAAAACAAAATATGTACATATCAAAAATTAATTTTAAAAATATTCAATTGAATTGTAAGTAAGTTATATGTAAAGTCTTATCCTAATTATACTATAACATACTTACCTTGCCCATTAAAACTTAGGTTTAGGTTAAGTCATCAAAAGGCAAAAAATAAAAAATCAATTGTATAACATTAAAAAGGCCAACGTATGCCCTCTTATTTATCGGTTCATTTTACTCTTTACGGCTCAGGCAATTAAGTTTTTTACTCGTCACGTATCTCGAATTACTATACTTTCTTTCATTTCTCAAAAGCGCTTGAGAATTTTCACAAAGTATGTTTTATGTCTATGTTAACGACTGAATTCGCATACATCTAAAATCCATCACCTCAATTTAAAAATATGCTACAGCCGTTCTAGTTCTTTTCGAACAGATGAAAACCGGCTTTTTAATTATATAAAATCCTGTAGTGAGTATACCACAGATACGTAGCTTTTTTATCTAAATGTATAATTGTTTAATTTGTGTGGAATTTTTTCTCTAAACCTGATTAAGGAACTTAAAAATAAATTTAGTAAGATGTTACCTCTTATTTCAATATATAGTGAAATTTAATATGTTCTGTTAACTTAATTCATACCCCAGAATTGTTATTGAATTATATTTTAATTTATATCTGAGGTGTAATATTTATGTATTTAACTAACAAGGAGTTTGTAATTGCCTTGCATAAATACAGCCGTTAGTGAAAACTATTCGGACATATCTGATGAAAATATAGTTTAACATTCGAATGGGAATATTCACCAAATCTACGACTTGAATTATTTTTTGTTGCACCATTTTTATACTCCCGCAGCTTGTTGCAATAGAGTATAACAGTTTTGTTCACTTAATGAATGTTTGTGACACCTTATATATATACCATATATATAAATAATCAGGAAGACGAGACGAGTTGAATTGCGGGTCATTGTCTGTTCGTGCAAACGATAACTTGAATAAAAATTATGATATATTGGTAAAACTCGGAACACATATTCCTCGACACTTCGAAGAAGTTGCTGTTGGGAAATGGGCGGAATCGGACTAATATTGGGCCCATAAAATGCCGTTAAATGAAAACTTATAAAAGAAAATTGTGGTGAGAAAATTTTTAAAAATTAGGTATGGACCCGCTCTCTAATGGGTTCAGTGTAAATAACTCACAAACCACTAAAGTTAAATCAACCAAATCCGTCCCGCTCCTTTTATGACAGTGTCAAAACGGGATGATAACCACTGCTCAAATAATGATTATATTGAAAACTACTAGAAGTGCTATAATTCACTTAATAAATACGCCAGAAGTATTAAATTTCACAGGCAAGACGTACTTAAGGGCATCACAGGAATCGATAAAAGAATTTGACCACGGGCGTGGCATCGTCTGCCATTAGGTTAGGAGATGAATCTTTTACCTCAGGACTTACCCAACCCATTTCAATTAATTTCATACGTAACACGATTCTTTCACTTTACGGAATATAAATCAAGGTATGCCTTCCGTCATCTAAAAGTGGTCGAAATCTCGCTAAGACTTTCCAAGCCCGCAGATACCGAATATGCGGATCTCATTGCCTCTGGCTGACTTTCTACAGAAAATGTAAACATTTGTCACTTAATAGGTTGTGCTTTAATCATATGCAACTTATTTCACCGCATAGTTGTGTTAACATCGCCAAATATTCTACACAAATTAAATTCTTTCAAATATCTATTGCTCGGGTCCATCCTGTTTCATCTAAACTTATTTTTCGGGTTAGGCAGTATTGTAATTTATTTTGTTTTAATATTATATTTCTTTCTCTCTTTTACAATGTCATCATAATTCATTTTCTTTCGTTCAGAAATTTCGTAATTTTAAGGCAAGTATAGGTCGAAAGTGTGCGGAAAACTCGAGTAAAAAACAAAGAATCCATTGTAAAATGGTTTTATAAAGGATGCAAAAATACATAAAAATTTTATATGAACATAAACAAAAATTTGTATAAATACCATGGCCAATGGTCACTTCTTCCAATCGTCAAAACATTTCTCATGCTCGATTTTTGGGATAGCCTTTAGCTTTTTCAACGATGCGCTTTTAATGTCATCTATACTCGTATATCTTCTAAAACGACGGCATTTTAAGGTTCTCTTTATGTCATGTCTGGCGAATATTGAGGCTGGGGCATCGTTACAGTATTGTTTTTGGCCAAGGATTCACGAACAAGCAACGAAGTGTGAGCAGAATTGAGGAAAAGTGCGCAAAATTCATGAATTGTTGTTTTTTACAAATCCGGGCGATTTTTCGGTTTGCTTCACGCAAACGGCGTTGAAATTGTAGGTATTTCTCCTTATTGACCGTTTAATGTTGAGGCAAGAATTCATGATGCTCTATGGCATTAAAGTCGAAAAACATTCCCGTTGTTTTTTGAACACACCCCATATACAATTTTGTTGGAATTAATTAGTTGCGACTTTTATAATGTTCTACAGTTTACTGCAGTCCGAAGTAGAGGAAAAAAATTCATCACAATTACATTTTCCTAAAATATCCGTCATCTTACTTATATAACAACTTATTGCATGATTTAATATCCTTTTTTTGGCGATTGTTTCATGAGATTTCTCCTTTGAATTTTGTTAAAGAACGAAAGAAACGTTCTTTTTATGATTTATGTATGTATGAAAATATTATGTTCGTATTTAGAAAGAGTAAATTAAGAATTGTTTAGAACATGTGAACAAAATTTTAAACATGTGAAATATTTTAGTAAAATTAGACATCTAAATTATTTTTTAAATAATTTGCAATTTTCTATACCATCCGCATACCTCCCTCAGAATTGAACGAATTTAGTATCTGCGCCTGTCGTTAGGAATAAAATTACGTGATTAGGCAACCTAAGAAATACTAAAATAAAAACAGAACCCTTAGCAACAAAGCATTATGCGTTTACTTATGAGTGTAGTCTGACAAATTTGTATACAAACTTTTATTAACAAATATGTATGTGTGCACGTAATAACCCTCAAATTTGTGCACGTGGCTTCAGACACGTGCTTAACATTTAGGTTAAATTTGCGATTATTTTAATCACTGATTAGTTATAGAAGTATTAGAAGTTAAATAAACACTTCATTTGCAGACGTGAGACATTTTCGCTCCTCTCAATATTCTATACTTTAATGCAATATATGTATACATATATACCATGCTCATAAAAATTATATATATATATATTTAAGTTTTCAATTATGCAGTGTATTTAAAGTACGCAATATAATTGAAAAAAATGATATAAAATATATATGTCTGTCTTGAATCAACGTACATGTATTCTACCTTACTTAGAGAATTTTTGAAAAGCTTTTTTTAACCTTGGGAATTGCCTTCTAAATTTTTATACCCTCCCACATATTATAATAGTTTGGGTTATATGTTATATACATTATACATATACATGTTATACATATTATTGTAGTTGGTTTGTTTGTAACATCTAAAATTATTCGAGATAAATAAGAGTATATACATAAACTGATCAGGATGACGCATCCGCCTGAGATAAAACTGAGATATCCTTTTAAAAATTGGTCCGCGTATTCCTTGGCCCTATGAGTAGGTTGGTATCGCAGATGGCAAAAAGGATCATTGCTACGCTCATAAAATGCCGCTAATCGATTAGGTCATAAAATAAGTTAAAAAACTTAAATATGGTACAGGAGATCAAACTAGAAAAGGGGATCTATGGCTTGACAATTTTCGGAAAATGGTTAGCCTTCTGAAAATTTTAATATATGTACGTACGTTCCAGAGTATAAAAGTTGTATCAAAAAGACTTAGTAGGAGCACTTATTTTTAGCATTCCATGATATAGTGTGGAAATGGGTGAAATCGATAAATAACCGCACCACCCTTTGAAAAGTTGAATTGAAAGCTACGAAAAGTGCTATAACTCTCTAAAGAATCATGTCAGAAGCATTCATTTTATCGTAAAGATAATACGTTAGGTTTTTGTGTGAATTGGTGTACAAATTGGGCAATGATCGTGGCACCGCACACTTTTAGGGGTATTCCCATATTTCAGTCTAGTTCCAATCTTTCTATTTTTCTGAAATAATTCATTAATTAATGCAATATAAATATTTTAAAAGATGCAATTAATATAAAACTGTAATTCCGGTGGTCACCTTTTCATGAGCCGTTTTACTCAAGGTTATCAAAGATTTTGTGCACATTATATACTTGAGAAGCATTCGAAAATGTTGTTGGCCAGAATACAATTCTGTTCAAACCTTTTTCATGTTCCGTTTGTCGAGAGCATATCTTAATAGAGCAATAAGAGGCAGCTCTGTAAATGTAAAATCACAAATTAACCATATCAACATTCTTTTTGGAAATCTCTCTCCTCTATAGACTGAATTTCTACTAGTTCATGCATATATTAACAAACAATTCTCTGCCTGTTACCTCAGTTCTGACCTTGAGTGCAATCTTTGAGCGTCGATTAAATATAATAGTTTTAAATCGTAATTGAAACTGTAGTTAAAGGCAAATCAAATAAAAGGCAATGGGTGAAATTTTCGAATAGTGCAATATGTGACACTTCGTCATTTATTCTAACGTAGCAACTGGAAGGTTTATTGTACTAGGACCCTTACTTATACCCCTAGAGCATAGAAAATTAACTAATAATAACAAAACATTAGCTTATCGTACTCAAACTTTTTGAAAACTTTGCAAACCGGCTAGGATTAAGAAATAACGAACATGATATCTGGTGATGAATATGTTTCTATAAATAATTTGTGAACATTTTGGACATCTACATGTTCACTAAATCCATATGAACATGCAGAGGAAACGTATCGATCGACATTCTTGCGCATTTTTATTGATATATCGATGTCACTAGTACCTCACACCCAACAACAGTGCTCGTGGAAATGAAGAAAAGTAAGTAAAACATATCATTATCATGTTGTGTGAAATGCAGTTGCTAAATCTTGCGACTTTCAGTTTTTCAGAGATCAGAGTTTCACGCTCACTTCTTCAGACTTCAGAGTTTTTAACCAGAATGTCAGATTTGACTGTTTCACCAGAGTGTAGTGTTGATGAGGTGAAGGAGTTTACAGTCTCTTATCTCAAGATTGGCGAAGCTTGCATTCCGGAATCTTTTTTTCCATTAAATTTAACTACAATGATACAATCGGTATACATGTGAATCGACAGGTAGTTGAAATCTCATATTTCGGAACTACTCGTCCAATGAAATCAAATTTGGCGGAAGCTTTAAATTAAGGTTTCAAACAGCCATGCCTACTTCCCATGTAACACAATTTTAAATTTCATCAAATTCTTTCATTTCACAATAGTGAAATTAATCAACAGTGAAGATATCAAAATGAAACTTGACACAAGCAGTGCTCTTAAAATCAGCAACTATCACGTGAAATTGGCAAAAATCGAAATGCAACTTCTCAAACATTCAGCTACGGAATATGAGGACCTCAGTACGTATGTATATCTTTATGAAACTTTACACCTTTTTCCGATAATGTGGCCTGGTGCCTGAATTGTACAATATTTATTCAGTACTCCCCCTATCCCCCATATACCTAATATATTGGCTTTCAAACTTCCGGTTGACATCGTAATGTATATATAAAATAGCTGAAGAAAATTTGTTTTTTATATATACTGTAGTTTCGCGCCAAAAAAATTGGTGAAATACGTCCACGAATTATTCAAGCCGCAGTATATATATAATTATATTATATACATATAATGTATACATAGCCGTAGCATACATATAATTAGTTTCGTCCTCCTAGCTTATTTTATCCTGAATATATCGATCAGTATCTAAGATATTTTAGTAAAATTAAGAGAAGGCATTGTCCTCCTATAGTTTAGTGCCGAAAAAAAGTTCATGAATTACCCCAGTTCCCATACACCTAATATGAAGATTTCCGGCTTTACTGTTGGATTTATATCGTATATATCGAGTGATAACATTAGTAAAATTTGGGATATTATATATTGATGGAACCTGGGTGTATTGGGAGGTTGGTATTGTCATCAATATTATATCAATTATTATTAATAATAATATTATATAAATATTAATTAAAAATATATATTGTACTATAACAAGGTAACATATTAAGTTACAGAATCTCCGTAGAAAATAATATGTTGTTTAAAAGTTTGGAAATGTGGACGTGTCCCCTAACAGGTTTTATTTACATATCTCGCAAGCTGCTGTCGACATATTAAGCAAACTCCTTGGAAACATTTCTCTTTATCGTTTCATCAGAATTGTGAAGATAGGTGAAATCGGATAATAACCACGCCCACCCCGAACAAAGGTTAATTTTGAAACTACAATACTTAAACTGGGTTAACTCGCTAAAGAAAAACGCTAGAAGCATGAACTCTTGAGCATCTAGCCCCCAGCCACCCGATACCTAATATCAGGAACTCAGTGCCTATGGCTGTTTTTATACCGAAAATATTGGTCCATCTGTAAGAAATCTTTATAAAATTAAAAGAGCATATTTTGCTAGATCTATCTATCTATCATCCAGATGAATGACCATTATTTCTTAAGTTTCAACCTCATATATTGTTTAAATCCTCTCTTTATTTCGCAGATCTGATCTGGATTGCTCCCATATTTTTTAACCTTTTTTTTATTAAATTAATATTTATATATGCAATGAAAGAATTGTAGAATTTTTAGTAATATTTAAGATTATTAAGATCTTCTCGTTTGACCAAAAGTTTCATTTATATTAGAATTGACTGTAAACACTCATTGCATCCAAAAAATATAAAAGTCAACACAAAATATAACTATATACTATATTCGCGGGGTTTGCCAAAAGATGGCGTAATTTGATTATAATTCCATTGTGCCAATATTCCGAACATGCATTGGAAAGCTACTGTCCTTTTGCGTCTTTTTCAGTATATTCATTCATTTGAAGCGTAAAAAACAATAACTTTTTTTCACTCAAATATGTCGAATTTAGTGCCTGAAAATGTATCTTTGCGGGGAGTTCTTCTTCATTACTTTAATATGAAGAAAACCCTAGTCGATAGTATTTATTATCTGAAGTTTATGGTGAACATGCTCTAGCTGCGTGAATGTGCCAAAAGTGGTGGTTACACTTTAACCAGGTGATGCAGTAAAAGTTTATATGGATATATATATTATAAGTTATGGATAATGTTTTAAGCAAATGAAACCCCGATTAACCCGATAGACGATAAAGTGAAAATATCTGCTCGTGAAAGTTTGAGGAATTTATTATTTAAACCGGTGGAAGAAACGCAGCCTGATAATAATTAACAAATATTTTGACTACTAATTCATCGAATTCAGCTTTGGATTCTGTGTTAGCGCAGGAGCAAACCGATTGTATTTATGTCACCAAAATGAAATTCTACTGAGTTATCGTCTACACTGTGGACTTTAAAGGCATTACGTAATTATTTTTAGGATGAGAGTGATTTGGATATTTTGCCAAAAATAATTTATAAACCAGGAGTAACAAATGAGGTACGAGGGCGGGTCAATAGGTCCATGACTTTTTGAATTTCTGACCTCTTTACTGAAAAAACAACACTACTCCCGTCAATAGGCATCTGTCAGTTGACTCCTGTCAAAATTTGAACTTGCTGCGTCAGTTAGTTTGTGTTTGACAGCTATCTTTATCAGACTACCCACTAATTTGAGGAGAAAATGGAAAAAAGTGAATTTCGTGTGCTTATTAAGCATTATTTTTTGCGAAAAAAAACCATTACCGAGACCAAGGCTAAGCTTGATAAATACTATGGGGACTCTGCACCATCGATATCTATGGTAAAAAAGTGGTTTACTGAATTTCGTTGTGGCCGTACAAGCACTGAAGATGCCGAACGTCCTGGACGCCCAGTTGAGGCCTCTACACCCGAAACAATCGAAAAAATTCACGATATGGTGTTGGCCGACCGAAGATTGAAAGTGCGAGAGATTGTGGAAGCCGTAGGGATCTCGCATGGCTCAGTGGTTTCAATTTTGAATGATCACTTGGGCATGAGAAAGCTTTCCGCAAGATGGGTGCCGCGTTTGCTCACAGTCGACCACAAACGCAATCGTGTAACAACTTCACGGGAAGGTTTGGCGTTGTTTAATCGCAATATGGAGGAGTTTTTGCGTCGTTTTGTAACCGTGGACGAAACATGGATCCATCACAACACACCAGAGACCAAACAACAGTCAAAACAGTGGGTTTCTAAGGGTGAATCAGCGCCAAAGAAGGCCAAGGTGGGTTTGTCAGCCAATAAAGTTATGGCGACTGTTTTTTGGGATGCACACGGGATAATCCACATTGACTACCTTCAAAAGGGAAGAACAATCAATGGAGAATATTATGCCAACTTATTGGACCGATTTAATGACGATTTGAAGAAAAACCGACCTCATTTGGCCAAGAAAAAAGTTCTTTTCCACCAAGACAATGCAAGGGTGCACACATGTGCAGTTGCCATTGCAAAAATCCATGAATTGGGCTATGAATTGCTTCCTCATCCGCCCTATTCTCCAGATTTGGCTCCGAGTGACTACTTCTTGTTCCCAAACCTGAAGAAATGGCTTGGTGGAAAAAGATTTGTCTCCAATGATGAAGTCATCTCGCAAACAAAGGCCTATTTTGAGGACCTCGACAAAACATATTTTTTGGAAGGGATAAAAAAATTGGAGAAGCGTTGGACAAAGTGTATAGAGCTCAAGGGAGACTATGTTGAAAAATAAAATAATTTATTTATCAAAAAATCTGCGTTTTATTCCAAAAGTCACGTACTTATTGACCCGCCCTCGTAGTTAGCAATAAATCTTCAACATGTTGCGAAAAGCAGTGATGAATATCGCATTCATGAAACAAAAACGGAGCAAGATTAACAGTTTGAGAGACGATTTTTTGTATTAATAACAAACGTTTTACTTGACCATAGTTTTAATTGACTATAATAATAATAATAATAATAATAATAATAATAATAATAATAATAATCCATCAAATTTCCATCAAATTCCGTATACCCTAGACAGACAGTACACGTTGTAGAATTGCGGAAATTTTATGTGTTTCAGCCGTATCCTGAATTTTTGTTCCAAAGTAAATGAATTTCGTACTACAATACCATGCATAAAACTATTGAACTTTTGTGGTGTTCTGAAATGTACTACGATGGATTGAAATGAACATACCCAAAGCTTTAAGCTGACATAATCATATATTTTGTGTGATTTCGGCAACTAAGAAAACAATTTAATTCAAATAAACGTGAAAACTAACAAACAAAAATTAAAAAAATTTCGTCTCAAAACCCTTTTCTTTAGAGCAATCCTCTTATATTGTTCGCTCCTTTTTAATGGCCATTGAGCTAGTTTAAAATATTTCTTTTTCTTCTTCAGGTAATATAAAATTTTAAGATTAATTGTAGTTTATTTCGCTTTATTTACTTTTAATTTATTCGCATCAGCTGATAAGTAATAAGTGATCACTATACTGGTAAATGGTTGTCTGACCTTTTATTGCAGTACAGAAATCATATGTCTGTCCAGAGCATAACGTAAGACCCTGGAAAAATATCGAGTAGGTTTTTCGTCTCTTCGTTAAGTTCTGCCTTCATGGTCATATTCGTAAAATGTGTAAGGCAGTTCCCAAATTATTGCGTTTCCGTCCAAAATGGAATGCAATTAGTAAGTTTCTCCGTAGCGGTTGTCGTCAGTAGAAGTGTCAACAATGTTATTAGTATCCTGGAAAAAGTTTTTGGTTTCAACTGGAAAATTTAGTACGTCCTAATGTTATTATTATGGACCCTATTCCCTTTTACAAGAACGGTGGTGCCTATTTCTTGTACAACTCTTCCTTTTAGATATAATTCAGAAAGCTTATTAAGCAACGGTTTATTAATCTTTGTGCTTTACATTGACGATCTTTATTGTGGTACTCAAGATCGTAAGCCTGTGCCTTTTCCTTACTACTTTGGGTTAAATCTTTGATTCTGCCTGTACGAGTGGAAAAATGTCAACCGGTCTTTTACTTGTTTCCGTCCCAATATATTTGTTTTTGTAGCAGCAAGTAAAACCAGATCAATAGAGAGAGAGAGAGAGAGACAGGTGCTATGGAGTGGAGGAGCGTTTTATTATTAAAAATGTTATGCTCTGTTGCAACATGTTCCCAGAGTATACAATTAGAAGTTTGAGATCAATAATTCTATAAATACATATGTGACCGCTTAAAACAAACAATATCGTTTCCAGGATAACTCAAATATGATTCACTGTTTAATGTCTTTAAAATCTTTCTTTGCTAACTAAACATTATGTGGCTCTTTATTATTCAAAAATGTATTATAATAAATAGTATCAACATTAAGTTTGTTTCTCAACTTTGCGCATAAAATTATGACATATTGTCGAAAAATCTATCAGAAATTGATTTAGCCTACCAACCTACTAAACGGGAAAAAAACCTATTAGTTTTGGAAGGATCGGCCCATGTTCTCCAACATTGGTGTGGTTGCTTGCACATATTCTATTCAAAGCAGCATTCTATTAAAAGCTTTTTCAAAATCAACCAACCAAAAAGTGATTTTTGGTCAACAACAATGAGGCATAGTGTTCAAAGTGCAGGACTGCGTCAGTAACACCAAAACCGCTTTGAACTCCAAACGGGTTAGGGCTTATTAATCCCTTTAGTTTGGGTACCACATAACTCTTTTGGATAAAATTTTTTCAGAACCTTTGCATACAATAAAATTAATCTAAGGTCTGCGATTGAGGAATACGGGGATAGTTGAGCTTGGGGGAGTATGTCCCGGTCTAAAATGCTATTACACAATTTTATTAGCCTGATTTTTTAGAATGGGTAAAGTTTTTAGGAGTGGGTAGGAAATTTTGTCTGAACCAGAGGTTTCAGCGGGCATTTTTCTGATTGTGGAGTCAAATTCTTTTAAGGTAATACAAAAAATAATCACGTGGATGGGTTGCAATATGTGTGGGAGTTTTGATTGGATAGCGTACTGAACTTAGACAGGATAGTAGAAATTTGGGCATCAAAAAACTTTCTGATGATAGATATGACCGTGGGGAGTTTGAATAAAGCCGATTTCATTGTATTTATATCCACCTGAACGAGCTTTTATATCACTTTTATATTTTTTGCTTCGCTTCTGAAATCGGACTTTGTGTCCGATGAAGGAGTTTTGTGTCAAATTTAGCGGTGTTTGCCTGTGGAATTGTTGTGTGCAATTTTTAGCATTAATCAGGGAGCAGTATTTTGACATTTATGCCTTTTCCTAAAGGAGTTTTGATCTAGGTTTAATGGTATATTGAATCGCAGTGATGAAGATCGCAGTGAGATGCATCTGAGATGGGAGAATATAGGTGATAACTATGCTGAACAAGCGGTAATATCTACATGGGTGACGGATTTCTACCAGGTTTTACGTGGTGATTAGTATTACATCTTCTATTTGTTTGACTTCTGGGGTTTGAGGAGGTAGATCTCCAAAGCGGGGTTCTTGAATTGCAAATGCAAATGATCTATTTGGGTGTAGGAAGTACATTTGCAATACTAATGAGATCTCTTGTGTTAAACTTTTGATGCGGGCGGATGTAGAATGTGACTACCGAAAGTTTGAAACCAATGTCGATTTCGATTACGACGACGTATATGTTGGTTGGGAATACGTTTATGTTCGATTTGTTAATTAGTCAACAAGGCAGTGCCTCTTGTAGGTTTGCAATGTTTGAGTTTGTTGAAAAGAATAGAAATTTTGACTGTAACCCTATAATACATATAGTGCTTAATATGCGAACCCTGTAGCGCAATATCATAAGAAAAAACTGGCTAGATAGTAGTCTTATGGAAAAGAGTCTTGTATATAACGACAATTAAAATCTTTCATTTGGCAACCAGTGAAGACATCTGTGTCTTATCTTCATAGCTTTCCTTCTACTGAGGATTTTCCAATTGAATTTTGTATCCAATGAATTCCCAAATGGTTGTTTATTTCTGATTACTTATATGGTTTATTATATGGATTATGGTTTCATTTAATTTCTCTGGGGATATGTATCACGCCAGGTTGTAAATTTTACTTTTACAGATTTAGCTCCATTCTAATGAACTAATTTTTAAACCATTAAGTAATGTTATAGAGACTCTTTCTGGTGCATATGTGGAATGTTACGTTTCCCATTTTCTCTACAGCTACAGTAAATGTTGGAATTAGATCATTTATTGGAGATTGTAAATCGAAGTATACAGCAGATGTAATATCGGACCCAAAATTATTCACTTCATCTCCCTGTTTGAGGAAAAGGTATTTACACTAGGCAGAAAAAGTCTGCGTACAAGGTACTAACAAACATCGCTCTTTGAAAAAAAGGCTTTTATCTACTTTTTATAAAATCCAATTTATTTTATATTCATTAAAGGATATTATATTTGTAGTTTTATGCAAAAAAAGTGATTAATTTTCTAACAATAACATATAAACAAAACAAAACATACAGACGACTAGAAAATCCATTAGAAAAAGTCTGCGTACAAGGTACTTAAGTCGAACAAAGACATTCTTCCTCCAAATTCCTCTTAAAATTTAATAGGAAGTTGGATATCCCCTACGTTCTAAAACTTCCGCCAGGCGTTTTGGCACGGAATCAACAAGCTTAGTGGTTTCTGTTGGAGGGATTTGAGCCCATTCCTCCTGCAACACATCCTTAAGCATAGCCTTTGAGGTAATTGTGCATTGGCGTATTTTTCGTTCAAGTGAATTCCATAGGTGCTCCATGGGATTCAAATCTGGCGATTGTGGTGGTGTTAGAAGCTGCTTGGGAAGGTTATAGAGTAATCAAAGCTGAACTATGTCTGATGTATGGTGCATGGTATGTATGCGGTATGGTCGTTATCTTGTTGAAAATAGTAGTCACTTCAAATTTCTTTTCAAGATATTAAGGTATGCATATTTGTCCATGGTGGACTATATAAATTCCATTTAGCCCACACCATTAGTAGCCAATCACCCCCTTATCATTGCTCCCCCACCATCATGCTTCACAGTAGGCACCAAGTTTTCCTTATCGAGTGCCGTTCCTGTTTTTCGCTACACAACCTTACGCCCCTTGATTCCAAAGACGCAAAACTTGTTTTCTTCGAAAAAAATAAACTTCTGCCAAAACTCTCGTGGCTTATTTAAGTGGTCTTCCACGAAAGCAATACGCTTTTGTCTATTGACTAGCGACATGACCATGATACCCAGCTTTTTCGAAATTTTGGGAACGGTGTCAGTGCGAGGGTCTTCTTAAAATTTTCCTTAGCATTTTAGCGGTTGCAGTAAGTCGAGAGTTTTTCTTCACTTTGCAAAACGATAGTAGCTTCACGCTGTGTTAATATTCTTGACCGTCCTGGACGGGACCGAGATACAAAAACGCCAGTATCTTTGTAATTGATAATCACTCCTTGTATTCAAGAATGTGTTCTTCCAACAATCCGACCGATTTCACGGTAAATTTTTCTTCCTCGAAGAGTTTAACGATAATTTCCCTTTCAAAATGGCTTATTTCTTTTCCTTTGGCCGACATTGCATATTATAATATTAATGACGAATTGAATGATACAAAAATCTTTTAAAATTGATGCTTTTACGAAAAAGAGTAAAAGTATAGCTTCCCGACACTTTCACAATTGGTTATTTCGCGCGGAACTCCCATTTTAGTACTTGTACGCAGACTTTTTCTGCGCTGCCCAAGAGTATTTTTTGTAAATTTATCGTTAAAACAATGTTACCTGATTTTAGTTGTTTTAAATGCTATCAGATTATGTAATAGACTTACAATAAAGCACGTAATGTGGTTTTCCTCTGAAATTTCATATATAAAAGTTATTTTTTAACAAAAGAAAATAAGACATAAGCGTGTACGCAGACTTTTTCTGCTGAGTGTATATAAAATTGTTACTTTACTTTATAAAATAACCATTTATGTCTTACTCAATGGAAAGCTTGAGAGATATTGAGAAAAGTTGCTACGTAACGCTGCTTGCTTTTAAAATATATATATAATGTGTTCGGTTTTCGATGTACTTGCTTGTACAGTCATTTCTAAATCGTTTGGAATCATTTTCTGTGTTGTTTAGGAGAACCAAATTGATGATTGGGAATTAACTGATTTTGCTCAACTAGGAGGGATAATGATTTCTAGGCATTTATAGTACGCATTTTATATGAATTTATAGTAAATCTAACATCTTTTTTTTTTGCACTCTTTTTTTATTGGCAAATCCATCTAGGCGAAATATAGTCTAAGGAAGAGACTCAATTTGTAGTTTAATGTTGGTGGTACCTTCCCTAAGTTGGGAACAAAAACAAGAAGTAGGTATTTATTGATAAAATGTTTTGCCGCTTCAGTGATATTTATTTTTAATGCATGTTTATGTAGAAAGTAACTTGGATCTAAAGTAAGACTTTTTTGTGCGTAGTATCCATACCTATTATGAAACTAAATGCCTTTAGAGCGAACGGGCTCTTGGTTTGCCCACAATTCTAAAATTAGGATTCTGCCAGTAAGCTGTAATTTGCGACGCACTGAAATCCTTATTCTGTGCGTAGTATCCGTACATATTATGAAATTATATACCCTTAGAGCGAACGGGGTCGTGGTTTGCCCACAATTGTAAAATCAGGATTCTGTCAGTAAGCTGTAATTTGGCACGGACTGAAATCACTATTTTGTACATAGTATCCGTTCCTATTATGAAATTACATGCCTTCAGAGGGAACGGGCTGTTGGTTTGCCCACAACTGTAAAATTAGGATTCTTTCAGTAAGCTGTAATTCACCACGGACTGAAGTCGCTATTCTGTGCATAGTATCCGTACCTATTATGTAAATAAATGCCTTTAGTGCGAACGGGCTGTTGGTTTGCCCACAACTGTAAAATTAGGATTCTTTCAATAAGCAGTAATTTGCCAAGCACTGAAATCCCTATTTTGTGGGTTGTATCCGTACCTATTATGTAATTAAATGCCTTTAGAGCGAACGGGCTTTTAGTTCCCCACAATTGTAAAATTAGGACTCTTTCAGTAAGCTGTAATTCGCCACGGACTGAAATCCCTATTCTGTGCGTAGTATCCGTACCTATTGTGAAATTAAATACCAGCCTTTTTCCAATGAGAGTGAGAGTTATGGGAGAATGATCCGATGACAAACTATCATACCAGAGGTTCGAAGACGTGTTTTGATGAAGAAGTCGATCGAACTGTTGCCTTTTTCACATCTGAAGGGCAATAAGCGGGCTCATGAGTGGATACTATTGTGTCTATGCGTAACTTGGTTATTATTCTCAATGGAATAATTGTTCCAATATTCCGAACATCCAATATTCCGAAGATGCATTGGAAAGTTACTGTCCTTGTGCGTCTTTTTCAGTATATGTCATGCATTTGAAGCTTAAACAAGAACAATTTTTTTTCACTAAAGTATTTTGAACTTTGTGCCTGAAAAAGTGCTTTTGCCGGGAGTTCCTCTTCTTTACTTTAATATGAAGACAACCTCAGTCGAAAGTCATCGAGTATTAGTGGAAGCTTATGGTGAATATGCTCCAGCTGAGCGAATGCACCAAAAGTGGTTTGCATGATTTAAGAGTGGCGATTTTAGCTTCCAACTTCCAAGGCGGCCAAAATAGTTTGAAGATGAGGAACTGGAAGCTTTACTCAAAGAAGATTGCTGCCAGACACAAGAAGAGCTCGCGGAATTTTTTCAAAACGTTTAAAGGCAGCCGGATACATTCAAAGGAAAAACAGCAAGGAAATTGACTGCCATGTGAATTGAAGCCAAGAGACGTTGAGAGACGATTTTGCATATCAAAAACGATGCTTAAATACTACAAAAAGAAGTCGGTTTTTCATCGAATTGCGACTGGTAATGAAAAGTGGAGACATTATGACAACCCTAAATACAAAAAATCATTTGTGAAATCTGGCCAACCAGCTAAATCAACGGCGAAGACGAATATCCATGACGGCAAGGCAATGCTATGTATTTGGTGGGATCACAATTGCGTGCTGTATTATGAGCTTCTAAAACCGAGTGCAACCCTTAATGGGGTCTACCGACAACAGTTCCTCAAACTGAAGAGAACACTTGTCGAAAAATGCCTGGAATTTGCGACTGAAGACGAAGCAGTAATTTTCCATCATGTTGCAAGATCGCTCAAAAACTATTTGGAAAACAGCGGCTGAGAAGTCTTGCTTCACCCGTTTTCTAGCAAAGACCATTTGTTCCGGCGATGCAGAACGCCCTTTCTGGAAAGGCCGCGAAGTCGGCGCAGTTCTTTTGGGATGGAATCCACAAGTCGTCAGAAAGATGGGAAAAGGTTTCGGCTTCAGACGGGCAATACTTTGAATAATACTATCCTGGAACGTCAATTTACATCAATATTTATATATCTGAGTCATTGTTGGCATTAGGTTCTTTGGTAAGTTTTTGGTGTGTTCAAGAAATAACGGGACTTTTCGTTTTTTGAAAAAAATATTTATTCATACATTAATGTTGTCGCCTTCAACAGTGTAAAATAAGAAAAGGTCACACGGAGCCATGTCTGGCGAATATGGGGGCTGGGGCTCGTTATAGTATTGTTTTCGGCCAAAAATTCACGAACAAACAACGAAGTGTGAGCAAAATTGAGCAAAAGCGAGCAAAAGCCATGAATTATTTTTAGACAAATCAGAGCTTCGCATTACTTGTGCCATGAATTGTTTTTCCTCAAATCCGGGCAATTTCTTCGGATTGCTTCACGTAAACGGCGTTGAACTTGTAGGTAGTACTCCTTACTGACCGCTTGACATTGAGGCAAGAATTCATTATGCACTATGCGCAAGAAGAACAAAATCGGAGAATATTCCCGTTATTTTTTGAATACACCACGTATTGTGAACTTTTCTCATACTCTTCCTTGTTACATTATATTATGCTTTTTTATTTATAGCGACTTCTTCAATAATTTTGATTTCAACAACACCTTTGCTGCAAATACAATTACCTTCCATTCCTCTTAACTTCCCCAACCTCTTTAAAAAAATTGATTCCATTTTATTCCATTTTTCACAGCCAGAAAATAAGAGTTAGGGGGTAATAGTGATGTGTATTTGTGCCTTAAAAGAATTCTCCACAATGTTTCGTTGCCTACTTTCATGTTTCTGCGTTCTTGCAACATTCCAATAAGTTTTTCGTCAACTATTTTCACTATTTACGTTCCATCCGTTGTGAGGCGTTTATTCTGCACTCAATTTTCTGCAATATTCACGACATTGTACACTGTCCTTACCTGTAGTGGAAACATTTCACCCAATTCTTTAGCTGATTTATCTTTACGGTAATTATAATAAACTGGTTGTATAACATTTTTATCCGTACGAAATCCGGACATTATTGACCGCATATTTTATTAATGATGGCATGTAACTAATAGAGCAAATTAGTTAGAAATTCCTCAGTCATCAATTTTAGTAGAGTAGAGAGTAGAAAGAATTATGGGACATGCTGTAGATAGGGATAATGCAGTATATTTTGCTGCAAATAACGAATAGTCTATAACGCGTAAGAGGAAATGTAATTGTGTAGATGAGCACCAAGGAAAAGCTATCCGTTGAGAACTTTGCTTTGAACGCTTATATTTTGGGAATTTATTTTATTCTTTCGTTAAATATACACTTTCATACTCTTTATTAATTTTTTTTATATTACTATTAAGAAGAAGTAAGAGAGAGCTGAGTTCCGGTGTAACCGATCTTTTAATACTCTCGCAATTTGCAGGAATTTAAGACGGCGAAATATCTTCAGGTGTTGTAAAAACTTTAATTAAAAAATGTTTTCATACAAATTCAATATTCATTACTAGACGAAACCTTGAACCAAAAAATCTTTGGTATCATATTAATTTATTGTTTAGGCCATAACCTCACTTCGTTTTATTACTATATTTTGCTTTATGTTCGAGATATTTATATAAAAATCAATCTAACAAACACATATCATATTACATCATATTATTTCTATAGGAAGGTACATACCAATAGCCATACTTTTTACTACCGGATGACGTTATGCTAATAAAAGTATTTTCGCATTATTTATTTGACTTAACAGACAATGTGCACATGCAACATAAACTCAATCAAATGGACGGAAATTAATATATGGGTATATGAGAAAAAATTTAACCAGAGAGGCGGAAAGCATTTTAGCAGCAGTATGGTGGTTATATTTCACTCATATTACGTACTAAATCAAATTATGGCTAGACTTAAAATAAATCAGCTTAATTACATTAAAATATTGAACATATTGACAAATATAATCGGCATTTAGTTAACGACCAGAAAGGCGCGAAAAACTTTTTCGGGTGTATTGGGGCCAAGCGAAGATCTAAGCTGATTGTATTTATTTTAGCATTCAACTAAAATATGCTCAATAATATGTTTCCACTCAAATTTATTAAGCAAACTCTTAATTTGACCGATATATTCCACCGACAGAATACGAAAATCATTATATGAAGTATACGGTAATTCATAGAAAAATGTCGCCCATTTTCGCCACTTAACTGTATTATAAAAGACTATATGCTTAGTTTATTTCGTCAACAGATTTCACTGATTTACCGATATATACGGTAAAAAGCCAACTAGAAGTGCTAGGTTAAGGAACCTTATATTATTTTAGGTACCAGGGAATATTGTTATCAAGAAAAGATGCCCCCTGAGTTTTATTGAGATATCTTACAGAGAGACTAACATTTACTGTTAAAAGCTAGCCAAAGGCACTGAGGTCCTCATACTCGGTATATGGCCCCCTGAAAAGTTTTGGTCCGATTTTCAGGAGATAGGTGCCACTGTGAAGGTACCAATTGTGCACAGTTTTATTCTTATTTATTTATTTTGCTTTCCATGCAGCCCGTCCCTTGGAAAATATTTCCAACAAATTTGGTTGATATACATTTAACTACTAAAAAGTTAAAAAACAGTTCTTATAAAAATTTGCCAAAGTTGAATTTTTGAATTACTGAATATTGACAAACCATCAATACTTACATCACACATAATATCTTTATTTCCCAACACACAACTTTTAATAGAGCCGAAGAATTTGAAGGTACATTTAAATTTTCTTCTTTGAAAGAAAAATAATAGGCGCTCTCTTCAATCTTTATGAGGCATCATAATTTTAATTTAAAACGTTTTCAATTTCTTCATGAAAAATATTCCGCAGTGGCAGTTCTTCTCTAGTAGCATCATTACAACGAAGACAAATAAGGAAGGGGTAAGTCGGTATTAAAACGCGGGTTCAAAGGTCAAAGTGGGGTACATATTGTTAGGTATATTTTTATATTAAAAAATGGTGCTTAAGAATTCATAATTATTTATTCGACGAAATTGGATTATAATCATTTTAGGTATCTTATTATCTCATATTATAGGTTAAAACTTACTTAGTTTCGTTACTACATTTCGATTCGCGTTCGAAATATTTATATTAGAATCAACCCATTTAATTCAAATGGTATGTATTTGATGTAAACCCAAAAGGGCTAAACTTATTAAATTGGGTATACTAGGCAAAATTGAATCAGAGAATCAGAAATCATCATAATAGGAATATGAGGTTTAGGCAAAGGTATAAGCCGATTTCGTTCATATTCAGCGCTAACCACATTATGTTTAAAAAAGCATAACCACTTAATAATATCGCACATATTGTGTAACATAAAGAGTTTAAAGTCAGCTTTAAAGTCGGAAATCCATCAATCGGGTATATTGGGGCTAGAAGAAGGTCTGAACTCTTCGCCGCAAGTTTTGGTTTTACACAATCATATTCGGGATTTTGTTTCCACCCAATTTCATAAAGTTAACTCACACATTGACCAAAATATTCGGCATGAAGTCTGCTATAATAACGGAAGTCGTTATATGTTGTATATTGGATCTGGTGTAATTCGTTGACCGATTTCACGCATTCACGGCTTTAAACTATAGAATATCCAATATTGTACGTTCATTTATTCTTGCTAACATATCATGTATATTGACCGATGTATACCGTATAAAGCCCACAGGAAGTTTGAAATCTTATATTAGGTTCATGGGAGCTAGGGGTAATATAGATCCGATTACGATATTATTAATATTATCCGATATACCCGATTTAATCAATTTTAAGCACATGAACATACTGTGATCAGAGAGACGCTTTCTGAATTTCGCAGAGATAATGCGCATATAGACCGCCATATACGGTATAAAGTCTTTTGGAAGTTTGAAAATCCTTATAGTGGGTAAATGGGTTCCAGGGAAGTATTTACAAAATTTTTTCCCATTTTTAACGCAAGGGCACATTATTGTCAAAAAAAAAAGATGTTCCTTGAAGCTCATTTCAATACCTCATAGATTGGCCGATAGTTACGGTAAGAAGTCAGGCCCACATATTTGGTGACTGGGCGTTTGAAGGGTATTTTCCGATTTCGACATTTTTAAGCACCAAATAGCATACATTGGGCGCACTACTTGTGCAAAGTTTTATCCCGATATCCTGATTTATACACCATAAAGTGAAGGAATCACATGAAAATTAAAATTGGGATATATAAGCGTGGTTGTATTTCGATTTCGCCTATTTTCTCACAGTAATATAAGGATACAAATATACTTTCAAGTACTGAATTAAGTGGAAATTGGTATAAGAGTTCCTGAGAAATAGGATTTCACTTAAAGTGCGATGCCGTTCCGTGCAGTTCCGTTTCCATAGCTCAATTATTGTATGATTTAATGTTTCGAACGTGTTTTTTCAGAGAGTTCACACACTTTTAGTACTTTTCAACATATCCTTTGTATGTGTGGTGGCGTGGTTATAATCAGATTTCACAAATTTTCCCAGTGTATGGGGAGATGGTAGAAAGACCTGCTCTGAGCAATTTAGTTAATATAGCTTTAGTCGTTTGTGAGATATGTACATTAAACCTGTGAGGGGCGGCGCCAAATCCACTGTGTGAAAATTTTCAACACACTGATAACCTTCCGTACAGTGCTTTCCTGCACCAAGTTCCTGTTTTATATCTTAATTGGGAGCATAATTAAAGCCTTTTATAAGTTTTCATTTAACGCCATTTTGTGGGTGTGGCAGTTATCCGATTCTGCCCATCTGCAATACCAACCTCCTCAGGGTGCCAAGGAATATGTGTACCAAATTTCATCAAGATATCCTAATTTTTGCTAAAGTAATCGCTTGCACGGACTGACGGACGGACAGATAGTCACCCGGAGTTCTACTCGTCTCATCATCCTGATCGTTTGTATATATAACTCTGGATCTATCTCGATTAATTTTGGTGTTTAAAAAAATGTTTGAATCAAATAGCCAAACAATAATGAAAGTACGATGTTAAGTTTTTGACATGGTCCAGTGCAGCTTAACATGACTTTAGGTATGCAACCAGGTTTACTTTAAAATATTGTCCAAGTCGACCACCTGGTCTTCAAAATCTTGCGGGGTAATTACTGAGTAAATACCTAAATGCGGTCAAATTTTTTTGTTATCATCGGAAATAACGTCATTGATATCCTCAGGTATAATTCTCGGATGAAGATGAAAAATATCCAGCAATGGATGGTTCTTATAAAATTAATATACCTAGTTAGAAATCAAGTATACCTGTCGGCTAGCACGCTGTCGAAACTTCTGAGTTAAAAGTAGATCCAAAAAAGAAAACATTTTTTCCAGCTCCATAGTATTGATATTATCAAGCGATATTATTTTATTTCACTTCTAGTCATTTTGGAAATATATTTTATAGTTAAAATAACAGTACATTAATTTTTTGTAATATTAAAAATTAATGTTGTTATTTTGTTCAGTGAACTCAAAAGTAGATTAAAAAAGTGGTTACTTTATCTGCGATATATTTTTGGGAGAAATGTTTTTTTTTTCATTTTTTCAAAACGTTCAAAGTCGTACGCCAAGTTATGTTTGAATTATGGTAAGAAGAAGTTCAATTCGTTTTTTCCGATTTCGTCTCTGCACCTACACCTAATCTGCGTCAAATAAATCTATTCGATTCGTTCAGATTTAGGTCTGTAATGAAAAGAGACTATTCAAAAAGTATTATTCCACTTTTGTAAAAAACTTTCTGGAGGAAGGAAAATATACTTACTTGAAATATAACTATTTTCTACTTAATTTGGTTGAACTTTGTTTTATCAAAATATTACCACATAAAACCAAACTCCATAGATAAATATGAATCAAAGAGTTCATAAAAACTCGTTCAAATATTAGCAATAGTTTCGAAAATGTTGAAGTTTGAAAAAATGGATCACTATGGATCTGCAGTTAAAGAGAATAAATATGAAGAACTTTTGTCATTTATTTCTTTAAAAAATAACTCATTAAAATGTCATTATCATTTGAAACCTTAAAAAACTTTACATAATATAAGTCAAAATTCAGTAGATCGTTGTGTTACACGTTTAACATTATGCACTGCAGTGTTACACCATTGCTGGTGTTTGATTCTGATTGCAATCAGTTTTCCATCACTTGTTTCAACTCATACTGATGTATAATTCCTTAAAACTTTTCTAAACAAATAAGAGTAGAAAAACTATTTTCCTTTCAATATGCTTTATACAGGCTAACTCCATAATTCCATAAAACTGATGTTTATTTGCATTTATTTGCTATTAGCGTAACATGTACAAAAATGATTAATTTTTCAATGTTAAATGCGACTTCATTAAAATTTATATTTGCGCGAATTAGTTGACATCTTATTGTGTACTCGGGGTTCACTGTCGAAATGTTTTTATTTTGCATTCTTGTTCTTGAACTATTTATTGATTTACTTAGTTTTTTCCAACATTTACCACGCTCTACCTTGTAGAGGTAAGTAACCCGTGCACTGTTGCTGATGTCCGCTTGAAATAAAATTATTTTGATTGCGATATGCCATGGCTAAACTGTTTGACATTAAAGAATTATTACAAGATTGTTGTTGTATTTGATTATGGTTTCCAATCGTCCCATTATAGCCAGCAATAAGGGAGTTTGATGTATCTGGTGAATGGGAGTTAGTAGTTTCACCCGTTATAAGATTTAAACCACCAGTGATGCTGTTATTTACTTCCGTGGTACCGATGTTCTCATTTATGTTATTATTATTAACACTGGTATTACTTGTATTACTAGCTGTACCAGCTTGTTGAGATAGTGGTGTACTGCTATTACCCGAACATGGCTTACCATCCTTTACGAGAACTGGTACTGCTACACGTCTAGGTGAACTCGAAGTCTGTAAATGAAAGCATATTATACATAATATTTTTTTTTATTACTAATGTACTGCGTAATGTATTATTAAAAACTGTGTTGAAATTTGTATTTGGATTACGTTTATTTAAATATGCAAAATAGGGTAGGAAAGTCAAAAATCCATCAAGGAACTTTAAATATAATCCTTACACTAAAACTATACTATTTACTAAAGTGTTGAAAATTTTAGTTTTGAAATATAAATCAGTACAGCAAGGGTTTTGCCTGAGTTATTAATTTTTAAGATTTATGTATATATATATATATATGTATTATTATATATGAAAATTTCAGTAAAAATTTCAAATAAAAATTTGAATGTTTTAACAACATACATAGCTAAGCTAAGCTAAGCTAAATAACCTAAGCTAAACAACAAGCGCTAAGTTTAGGTGTCTATACTTTATGTTCAGATGTTTAATAGTTGAAATTGAAAAGATCAAACGGGTGGATATATAACTGTGTCATCAAAACTTAATAATAACAATTAAACTCGGTCAAACCGGGGATATATTTTCAGATGTTGGCAACAACCTCATATAATAACCTTAATTAATAACCTAATAACCTAACCTAACCTAATAACCTTATAATAACCTCATTAAAATATCACAGATATTGAATTATATAAATAGTTTAAAGTCAGTTGCAAAGTCGGAAATCGCCATATCGGGTACATTGGGATTAGGAGAAGGTCTGAACGTCTGGGCAGATAACATTTACTTTTGATATTAAACCAAATTATGCTTGAGAACATATTTCCACTCAGCCATAGGCACCGAGGTCCACTTACTCGGTTTTTGGGGACTTGAAAAGATATAGCTGATTTTCCCATTTTTGTGAAGAAAATGGCCTACGTTTAAGGTAGCATTTGTGTAAATATTCATTCCGCTTTCTTAATTGGTGCTTGAGTTACATACTGTAAAATAAAAGAATCTTGTGGAATTTAAAATTTTGATATATGGGAAGTAGGCGTTGTTGGATTCCGAATTCGCCCGTTTTCACACTGTTATATAAAGATATTAGATTAATGCTACGCACCAAATTTTGTTGAAATATGGGGTTTCCCCGAATAGTGGTCAGTGCCACACCCATTGTCAATTTTTACATGGATACTCACGCATCTCTTTCGTACCATGTTTACTGAAAAATTTAGTGCTTCTGGCTTGTTTTTTCAGCGAGTTAAAGCACTTTCAGTAGTTTTCAATATAACCTTTGTGTGAGAGGTGGGCGTGGTATAATCCAATTTTAACCAGTTTTACAGCATATGAAGAAGAGCTAAAAATACTTGTTTTCAGAAAGTTTAGTTCATAAAGATTCAGTGGTTTATAAGGTGTGTACATTTCACCTATTAGGGGGTGGGGTTACACCCACTTTCAAAAAGGTTTCAAATCAATTTATTACTTAGTTATAGCATTTTATAGGCCTTCGCTTAACGACATTTTGTGGGCGTGGCAATTGTTCGATTATGCCCATCTGTAATACCAACCTTCTTATAACTCCAGGAAACATTTGTACCAAGTTTTATCAAAATATCTTAATTTTTAAAGAAAAAATACCAAGAGGTTCTACGACCAGTACAACTACGAACTAAGAAGGTACTCCTACTAGAAATAAAAGAGTGAAACGCCAGGATTTTCCACTGAATTCTGTTCGAGCTGACTTCATTGGACATTTCTCAAAATGGATGAAGAATAGACAATTTTGGCGAAACTATTGTACTATATTGTTGGCGAAAAGAAACTGTTTCTCAAATTTTCACACAGTCTAAGCTACATGCATAAAGAGTCATATATGGGACAACACTTTTTTACCTGAAATGTATTTAATGCACAGACTATGCTATGGTCTATATAATATCCCAAATAAACACATGTTTGCATAAAAAATAAAATTCTTCATTGGAAAGATGTGCTCATGCTCTCAATTCCAATACAAATTCGTAAGCCTGTACAATCCTCCTACAGTCCACTGCAAGAAAAACCCAAGACCCAGTCGTTCCAAGAGCAAGTAGATATTATTAGGTACTGCTAAAGTGAAAGTTCATCAAAAAGAGCAATTATATTATATATCCAGAACTATAACTTCATGTCAGTGGATAATAAAAAATCAGGATACAGAAAAACGCGCAGTTGGCTGGATTGAATATTATAACCTCGGCAGCAGCCACCTAAACTTGCCCTTTATTCAATAATAGAAATTAAATATGATAGACACTCAACAGGGGGTTATGTAGTAATCCTACAATTGAAAAACTCAGAAGAACGAAGTCCAGGTTAAACCCATTCACGTACCATTAACAATTTACCAGCAAAACAGCAAAGTTACCAACGAATATTTGAAACTCAGCCACACAAAAAAAGTAGAATATAAGTAGGCGGAGCAAACGAACACATATGAACCAAATTACGCAGTAATCAAACCTGATCATTTAATAACCAAATGCGAAGGTGAATTTGAATGAATCAAAGAAAATGGATATTCATAAAATTCTAAATGTGCTAACAGATTCACTTGATAGTAAGAAAGCGTGAGATGAACTCATAGCATCTTTGGAGATCGCAGGATTTGCTACTGGAAAATTTCACGGGATGGCAAAATGACAACAGATGATGCATTCTTCTTCAGCTTCAGTGGTTTCCTAGCAGAGCAATTTTTGCTCTTCCTTGCATGTCCATTTTCTTATTTTTACTATGTGAATGCTGTGGATATACAATCAGAATCCTCACATATAAATTTTAACACATTTCTGATAGGAAACTTACTATAATTATGCAAAGGTATTTGAAAAATTACCAATGAATTTAGATAAACTAGATTCGCTGAACTCAGGTAAACATAAAATCATTTTACAGAATTAAAATCCTGATAATTTTTAAAATAGTTCAATCATTGTTTTTGTTTCTATCTGCGAAAATTAATTATTGATGTTTACTCTATAACTGTAGATTGTCAGTTTTGTGGTAGTATGTTTTAATTAAATTAATAATAATTAAAATTAAATGACAATTAAAATAATTATTGACTAATTAAATTCTAATAACTTTAAGAAATTTTACGCACCTGATTTTGTTGGCTTTGTTCTGCCATAGCCTTTTCTTTTGCTTGACGCTTGCATTTATACCTGTGATTTTGAAACCATATTTTAACCTGTTAAATGGGAAAATGTTGTATAACTTAATAAAGTTTTTAATACAAGTACTAAATACATATATATATATATATATGCATATATATAATACATAAAAATATATTTGTTTCCGTTTTGTCAAGAAATTTTTAGAAGTATGTTCCAATTCTTTATCAAAACAACAAATCTTAAATTTTTACTATTGGTCTTCTTTGAATATATAAATATGCTGTGTATTTATAAACATTATTAACTAAGAAATATTGGCCAAAGATTTAAAATAAAAGCTGAATGTTCTAGTGGAAAGATGATCTTATTGATTTAGTTGATATTATATGATATATAGTATAATATATCATATATAATATAATAATAATATATTCGCCGAAGCTTAATGCGAGTGTTCTTTCGCACTCTGAGGAGGTTGGTATTGCAGATGAGCGAAATCGAACCATTACTACGCTCACAAAATGCGATAAACCGAAACATTATAAAGTGCTGTAACTAGGTTACAAATGTAGCTAAGAAAACTTAAATATTGTTAGACAATTGTTGTTAAATAAAGATCACAGTTAGGAGTCGTATCTGAGTGTGCAAAATTATTTTTGAAAAGCGAGAGTGGCGTGGGCCTCTAACAGGTTTAATGCATAAATCTGCTAAAGCTATATGAGTCAAACTTGTTCAAAAATATTCGCTGTAGTACTTTATCATACAGTGTGGAATAACGGATAATAACGCTTGCCTCACATACCAAGGTTATGTTCTAAACTAATATAAAGAAAAATTCAGCAGCAATAAGTTTTATCGATAATAAATAAATCGGTACAATATTAGAAAATGGGTGGTTTCGCCGTGGTTTCAACTTTTAGGTGAAATTCCATATCTCTGGAAGTACTCAACCACCAACATCAAGATTTGGTGCGTAATATAACTTTGTCATCCTTATTTCACCCCTACTTCTTATGTAACACAACATTAAATTCTGTCAGATCCCTTCCCTTTTCAATATAATAATAAAGCTTCGATTATGTTATGGGAATAGAATCTTGAGCAAATAGTGTCTTCAAGGTACGAAAGATTTAATGCCAAAAATAAATTAAATCGTTCCAAGCGTTCTCCTGACGAAAATGATAGTGACCAATATGTGTGACATTTAATAGGTGCCAGCCTCCAAAGTGAATGAAATTGGTCGATCGGTCCTTCTTTTTTTCATAAGCCGAATATTGAGATTAGTATGTGCGCTATTTCAACGAAATTAGGTAAACAAATTAATTTCTACCAAACCATACACAAATAGTGCCCTCAAGATGTGTTATATCTTACCTAAAAACGGTCGAAATCGGACCATAACTTTTCATTTTAGTGCCAATGGCTGACTTTTTACCGAATATATTCAGATAGCGTCATTCCTCGTTTATAATGTGCCCGTAAAATGGATGTATAATCATCGATATACTATAGCTTGGTGACGAAAATGGGTGAAATTGGTCCGCGAATTACTTTATATCGATTATATTGTTGAAAATATGTGAGATTTTAAGGACAAATTAAGCTGCACGAGTTTAATTTGGTATAGTACTGAAGGTCATCTGTGGTATACAAGTGACCCCGCCCTTTAAAAGGTTTAATGGGCGTATTTCGTAATTGCTTGCAGCTGTGTGAAAATTGAAAGAAAAAGGTTGATAACCTTTCCTATTTTCTATATAACAATTATGTTCGGAACTAGTAACTAGTGTCTAATATATTAATAATGCCCGAAACAACAAAATGATATGCAGCGATGTTACAGGAAATTTCATAGGAATCTACTCAAATATATAACACTGGGCCTATTAGCGCACTCTTTCAGATTACAACCACTTCTAATACACATATAACTCCAATTAAGTTGTTTAAGCTGTTTTGTCAATCATAATGAAGAATATTCTATTAAACTTGGAGACAATTTTTCACTAAGGATTTTTAACACAGTGCAAAAAAACACGAAACCGGTCTGTACCTTCCCCAAGCCTCCCTATACCCAATATAACAAATTTGGTTTTTCATTACTTCCATATCGTACGAGTATATTTCATTAAGTAGACAGAATATCAGGTATAGTTAAGTGAATATGTTTAGTTTAATATGTTAAGATAACGTACCTAAAATTTATGAAATATGTCTATAACTTTTGTTAGACCTGATATACTGATATTAATCAATATAATTTTTATTGATTTTAGTACTTTGGTCAGCTTTACGCTGGATATATAATATAATATATGTCAATATGTGAGACATCATAATAACTATTTTTTTCTATATTAAAGCCAAAAATTCTCTCACAATCGTTAAAACGATGGTTTGAAAACCTCTTGTTGACTTTATGCAGTAGATCAGACATCCAAATAACATAAAATAAGGATGTAAGACTAAGTGGTTGAATTTATATCATATATAGCCCTGAAGATATAGAAGAACTATAACTTCTTAAGCTTTCGACGCTTTGCAAACTTTTAAAACAAATTTTATGAACATGTAAAAGTAGTTTTCGCAGCGTTCTATTGTTTTCTAGAAAATTTTTATTAAATATTGGTTGCTAGCTCCTTCAAACTGAAACTTGGCTGAAATATTCGTAACTGAAAAATTTATTTTATATGCAGAACCCAATAATATAACATAAGTTGACTTAAAAACGTCTTAGAAAAGTAATTATTTATTATCATATAAGAAAGTTCATAAAATGAACCATAAATAGAGAAACATAAGCTCAATGTGTTAGCACTTTGAAAAATAAACCCTAATATAATTTTGCCGAACTCATGATGAAGATTCAACAAATAATGGTATTGAATCTGACTACAATATTAGACTAATAGTCTAATACATTATCGTCGTCCTTAAACATCGCTTCAGTTCAATGTCTGGATTCAATGTAAAGTTTTCTTTGTGCAGCTACGGGTAAAGAGCATTCTGAATAGGTGGATTAACATTTCAATCAATATTCTCTCTACCTGTACATTAGCAGAATATAGAATTTAGACCTCTTAGTAATGATATTGTTAACTCACTATACGGCTGATTTTTTATTTATTTTTATTTTAAATTAGAAACAATTGATAAAATAAGACGTTAGTCGCTCACATGCTTAACTTCGTTGATGCTGGTATATCAGACTAATCTGTATGCACATATGCTTATTAAATTAAAAAAGTTATTTCAATGATAAATTATTCTAATTTTATGAGTGCTCTTAGTGATTTTATTTTACCGGGTGTCTCATGGAAAACTATCGATGATAATATCATACCAGTTCTTGAACGAGTTCTTAGAAGAAATGTCAGAGTTGAGCCCAAGGTGGCCTGATATTGAAAATTATAGAGGAATTGCAAAAATGTATGCGCTAAATGAAAACTCTTTGAAGCAATCACTACAAGTAAATTTATTTCTCCATAAGTTTCTTGTTTTAAGCACGTGTTTTTTATTGAGAACTTTACACTAACAAATTTTTATTTTTATTTTTTCAATTTATTATATGATATAAGTATCTACATCAATTTCAGGGAAAAGCGTACTGCCGATATAAAATATTTACAAACAGAATTAGTAAAGGGTTGGATAAAATCACAAAATTTGCGTGCAAAACTTGATATTCTTGGCTTTAAATCAATATAACTCAATGGGTCTCTTCTCAGCTCAGTAATAGAACTTAACGAGGAATATTTAAAGATACGTTATCAAATTCAATTGAAATTCCTTCAGGTGTTCTGAAAGATAATCATCGTGCTCCAATTCTCTTCTTATTATTTGTAAATTATAAATATCCTGTAATAAAGTCCTTAAAATTTTTATTTTATGTCTACGGTATAAAACTTTTTAAATCATATATAATAAATGAATTGATGAAAGGTATCTGTAATCAAAAGAGTTAAACAATTTAGCTACTTGGTTGATATTGATCATTGAACCTTAGAAAATTTAAAAACATGCGCTTTTCCCAAAAATCTATGCAAATTTCTCGTTACGAGAGATGGCTTAGCTTCACCACTCGATAGGATCGTTATAGTGTAGTCTTATGTTGTAGATTCTCGTTAACGATATCTGTCCTAATACCAGCCGAATTGGAGTCATAGTTTTGTTTTAATATCGTGTGTAAGCAATCCCGGTCGGTGATTCGATTCTTGTTGTTGGAAGGTAAGTCGCGCAATGACATCAAAGATTATACGGTGAAGATCAGCCATAGAATATAACCTAGTCACCTTAAAGAATGATGAGCACGAAATATGAAAGACACAAATTTCAGGTGATCACTTTTCCTATAGATAACTATGCAAAACCTTCACTGAAACGCCATCCGTGGTTTTCATAAATTGTTTCAAGATATTGCTGTGTATTAACAAGCTCTCTTTGTTTCTCCTCACTTAGTATTTAATTGACTTCTGTAAATAAGTCGCTTAATTAATCAATAGTAAGCGTCCTTCACTTCTCGTCAACACGTCTGTTACGCTAACCAATACATAATACAATACATAATTTTTCCGTTATCTATGTAAACTGCGAAATGAAAAATAATGGATGCAATTCCTTGTTTCGGCACGGAAGTTTTTATACTTTCTAGAGTATAATCTCTATACTAAATTAAATTTCTATAATTAATATATAATTATATAATTAATATATTTAAATCTCTATACTCTGGAGTATAATAGTCTTGTTCATCCAGCGGTTGTTTGTAACACCTAAAACTAATCGATATGGATATAGAACGAAACCACTAACTCTACAAATATTATATCTTAACAACAGCTGAAGACAAATCCCTCCGCCATCTCCTCAGACAGTGTGCAGATTAGTAAAACCAGGTGGTAACTACGCTCACTCTCCATATAATGGCTATATTTAAAACTACTACAAATTTAATAATTCACTAAATAAATATGTCAAAGGCATCAAATATAACTGCCAAGACGATACTGGATCTTAGGTCTGAATAGGAATCGGCATAAAAATTTTTAATAGGTGTGGTACCACCTAACTTGCGGTGAAATCTTCTATCTCAGGAACCACTAAACAATTTTCAACTAAATTTGGTACAAAAAATTTTCATAATATTTTTATGTTACATTGTGAAAATGGGCGAAATCGGACTGTAACCACGCCTACTTCTAATTCAACACAATTCTAATTCTATCTGATTCTTTCGATTTACAGTATATCAGTCAATACAATACAATATCTCAATCAATCAACAAAATATTGAAATAAAGCTTTGCACAAATAGTGCTCTCAAATTATGTCATATCTTACCCAGAAAATGGTAAAAAATGGACTATATTTTTCTAGCCTCCTGGATACCAAATATGCAGTCCTCAATACCTATGGCTAATTACTTACCGAAAATATTGGCCAATCTGTGATGAAATTCAGAGAGCAGAGCAGATTTCATATTTCTCTGATAATAATGTGACCTTTTGTCAAAAATGGGTGAAATCGAGTCAATATTTCCTTCAGCCCCTTATACAAGGATTTTAAAACTTCAAACGTTCGATTAACTTAATACCGTACTTATTGGTCAGTCCGCAAAATATTTCAATGAAATTCAGAGAACATCCTTTCCTGGTAATAATGTGTACTGATGCCCCAAACGGGGTAATAATTTCCCTAGCCTACATATGCCTAATTTACGATTTTCAAACTTCTATTTGCCTTTATATTCCATATACCGAGAAATATATAAGATATCGTAGCAAAAATAAGTGAATTCACTGCATACTTACCCAACATTTTTTTAATCCCGCAACATGTTGCTAACGGTTGTTTGTAATACTTTAAACTAATCGAGGTAGGTATAGAGTTATACGAGGTGTGTTCAAAAATCAACTGGAATTTTCGTTTTTTGAAAAAAAAAAATTTGCTCATTCGTCTACATTAATATTGTCGCCTTCAAAATAGTTTACATTTGATATTATGCACTTATGTTAGCACTTCTTCCAATCGTTGAAACACTTCTCAAACTCAAATTTTCTGATAGCCTTTAGCTCCTTCAGCGATGGGCTTTTAATGTGGACATGGTTAATTTTTTCCTAATAAACGTGGTGCGTTCACAAAAATAACGGGAATGTTCTTCGAGTGTATTCTTCGACTTTAATGGCATACTGCATCGTGAATTATTGCGTCCACGATCGCGTTCACGTATACGTTCATTTATTTTGCTAAGATATCATACAAATTGACCAGTATATACCGTGTAAAGCCAACCGGAAGTTCGAAATTCTTTATATTTGGTATATGGGGGTACGGGTAGCATTGATGCGATTTTATTCATTTTTCATATCCCGACATGTTATTACCAGAGAATTACGCTATCGGGATTTCATTAAGATATCTTACATATTAACCGATACATGGTATAGAGTCAACCGAAATTTTTTAAATTATCATATTAGCTCTATAGGGGCTAAGGTAAGTACTGGAACAACATCAATGCTTGTAGTTGGGATAAACTTATATCAAACTTATATTAGGTATATGGGAACTATGTAATTTGGACAGATGGGCACAATATTTCCAGGCGAGCATTTTCTCTTAATTTCGATCACATTTACGTTAAAAATTTGGCCAAAGGCATTGGGTCCACATATTCGGTATCTGGCGATTTGAAAAGTTATACTTCGACTTCGTCACTTTTAGATGTTTCGAAGTGCCTAAAGGCAATCGTGTGCCTCCGCCATCTTTATTTGTAATACATTTATATATGGAAAGCAGGCGCAGTTGTATTGCGATTTTTATACTGAAATATAGGGATGGAAACATATTATCACAAACTAATTTTGGTTGAAATCGGTGTACTAGTTTCAGAGATATGGGATTACACACCCATTGTACAATTTTCCATCGATTCCTTTGAAACCCTTAACAATCTTGCTGTGAAATTTTATGCTACCATCCTGCTTTCTCAGCGAGTTAACGCACTTAGAGTAGTTTGCAATATAGTCGTTATATGAGGAATGGGCGTTGTTATAACAGATTTCATCAATTTTCACTAAGGTGTAAGAAGGTGCGGGAGAAATTTATCCCTAGCAAATTTATTTGATATAGCTGTAGTGGTTTGTGAGATATCTAAATTAAACGTACCAAATTTGAGTTCTATATCTTAATTGTGAGCTTTGTTACATCATTTTATAGGTTTTAGTTTAATGACATTTTGTAAGCCTAAATTATCCCAAAATTATGATAATAGGTAATCTCTTTTCAAACCCTCAGATAGCAAATATGTACCCCTCGGTGCCCATGGCTGACCTTTTACGGAAAATATCGTATAGTATATATAATAATAATATAAATAGTATGTTTAATATCCTATATGATAATTACAGAAATTCCGGTTGACTTTATACCGTGCTTATCGGTTACTATATATGATATTATAGATATGTTATCTTAATGAAATGATATATGATATATGATATAGATATCTATATCTTTATCTATATATATATCTATATATCTATATATATAAATAGATATGATATCTTAATGAAATTCAGAGAACTTATTTCCCTCGTAATAATATGCCCTGATGCCAAAAATTTATAAGAGTGGGACAATACTTCCCCTAACCCCCAAATACGTAATTTGAAAATTTTCAAAATTAATTGCATTGCGGTCAATATGTAAGATATCTTAGCAAAATAAAATTAGTTAACGTATAATCCTGAATATACTATAGTTTGGTAGCAAAAAACAGCGAAATGGATATACGAATTTCCCCAGTCGACATATATTACAAATAATTATTACAGATATTCTTGTGAAGTCTATGTTGAATACGTCTGCCTAATTTTGAGTTAATCAATTTTGACCTGAAGCGTGTTCTCGAGCGTACTTTAGTTTAATGCCAAAGTAAATGATATCTTTTGTATGAAAAGATATAAAATGTTATTAGTTTACAACTTTAAACTGTTTATATGCTGACTTGTATACTGACTTTAAAATGTTTAATAAGAGGATTTGCGGTCCTCTGGTTGATTTTTTTCTCATATACACAATAGATTAAATTTCGTTCCTTTGGTACAGTTTTTATCGCAAATGTCTCAAAAGATATCTTAACAAACCAGCACTAATTTCGAGAATATAGATGATTTGTCTTAGTTAGATTGACTTTATGGGTACATGACTTAAAGTAAAAGTTAATATGATGCCAAATAGATATGTATAATAAATGTTGAATTCTTACGCAGCGTTTTTTTTCTCTCGCATTCTCTCGCAACTGTTGCAACAGAGTTTATTAGTTTTGTTCGCCTAACGGTTGTTTATAACAATTAAAACTAATCGACGTAGACAAAGTGTTATATATATATATATATATATATATATATAATATTATATTATATATTTATATTATTATATTATATATATATAGTATACATATATAAAGTATATATTATATTTATTTATTATATATAAGTATAAATATATATATTGTATATACCACATTATATAGCATATATTATATATTTATATGCATATATATATGATGAGCTAAATTATGGTTTACTGTCTGACTGTGCGTCCGTCCGTGCGTGCAAGCGATAACTTAGTAAAAATAGATATTAAAAAATAAAATTAATTTAGATATCTTGATGAAACTTGGTACACCTGTTCTCTGTCACCATAGGAAGAGTGTTATTGCAGACAGGCGTAATCCTGCATTTGTCACGCCCACAAAATGCAGTTAATCGAAAATCTATGAAGTGTTATAACTAAGAACCAAAGTAAGATGGAAACGTGTAAGTTGGTACAGATAATCGTAGTCGGTGGGTGGGTAAAAAAATGTTAGAAAAGTGCGAATAGCCCTGGCCCCCAATAGGTTTAATGTAAATATATCCCAAATCACTAAAGCTATATCAAATATGGAAAAATAAATGAAATCGGATAATAACCACGCCCACCTCCCATACAAAGGTTATGTTAAAAACTACTAAAAGTGCGTTAACTGGCTGAAGAAACACGTCAGATACACTAAATCTTACAATAATTATGTCACAGAAGAACTGCATAAGAATGCGTGTAAAATTTTAGTGATGGGTGTGGCCCACTTTTAGGTGAAATCCCATATCTCAAGAGCGCCTTAACAAATGGAAACGTGTGTAATCGGTTAACAATCAGGCGTACTTCACATATTACACACTTTTCAATGTAATCTGATTCTTTCACTTTAAAGTATAGAAATCGAGCACCAATGAATAACAATGCCTTCAAGATATGCCACCTCATGCGTAAAAACAGTTGAAACCGGCATATACCTTTCAAGCCACAAAATATCCAATATAAGGACCACAGTGTCTATGGCTGACTTTATACGAAAATCGTAAATATATCGTAAATTCGAGGTAACGAAATTCGTATATTATCTCTCCATGATAATAATCCCTCAACCCACTATAGATAGATAGTATATAGATAGATACCCCCTTAGATAGCGATTTTAAAAATCCCGTTAAACTCTGTACCATATATTGTGTTTCGGTCTGTAAGTTATCCCTTTGAAATTCGGAGAATGTCTTTTTCTCATATCTGTGCGACCGCATGCCTAAAATAGATAGAACCGGGAAAACACTTCCCTTAGCCCCGTATACCTAATATAATAATTTCAAACATCCTGTTGGCTTTATGCGGTATATATCGGTCAATATATAAGATATCTTAGGAAAATTAATTGAACGTGCTGTATTTGATATACATTTATTTGATGATTTAATGGCATCAGTGCAGACCTTCCCCTAGCCCAATTATGCAAGATATAATAATTTGCGACTTTCCATCTGACTTTAAACCGTTTTTGTTGGTCAATAAGTTTGATATTTTAATGAAAATTAGTGCATATGTTTTCTTAAACATAATGTGGCTTAACGCTAAATATGAATGATACCGGTCCAGACAGTGGTGGACAGTGGCCCTATATTCCTAATATAATGACTTCCGTTTCTATGGTGGACTTTTTCCTCATGGACCTGATATATATAGTTAAGCTTTGGTTGAGTTTACATTGCATATATCACATTTTAGACAATTCGGTAGATTTTAGTATTTACTTTAGTCCGCGATATTTGGACCTGGAGCAAAATAAAGTAATGAAAGCCAATAATAAATATATATATAAATATATGTATATATATATAAAATATAAAGTTTTGCCTGCACCTGGAAGTATTTTCCCGCCTTTGGTCCTTGTACATTGCAAGAGATATGATATGTTCGGTTATACCCGAACTTAGCCCTTCCCTAGTCGTTTAATATAATGTTTTTCCAACATCTGAAAGTAATTCTTAGATCTTCGAAAAATTTTAAAGTATAAAATATTCATTAACACCCCAACTTAGCTCTTCCTTATTTGTTTAGTATAAGCTTAACTGAGTTTCTGTTTCCTAGACTAATAACTTAGTAGCTCAATATTTTCAATTTATTTAAAATTGTCGTATAAATATTTGCTCTGAATTTAGGTATTCTTGGAAGAAATAATAAAAAATTGCTTTCCACAACACATCCCAGATAACAATATACGCTCCTATATATTTCCGATCAGTTCGCATGTTCAATTTTGGAGGAGTCATTTATAAATCTATACAACGTAATTCTAATAACAAAAAGAGTCCCGCTTTAAAAAGGTATATTTTTTACACTTGCATATTTATTGAAAACTTCTACCGTGACATCTCGCAGGACATTTCGCCTACTGTCTTAATCAAAAGGCAATTGTCCCGACTTAGGAATAATGGATAGTCCTATGTTTTTTTCTAACAAAGGAACGTTGAAACAAATATTATATCAAAACGCTCTGATAAAGTTATTGGTATTTCGTCGGCAATTGTGAATATCAATGTCAAAATTGTCGGGAATCTTCCAGTTCCTTCATTGTGCCTATGAAACCAATAACATGTTGTCGATAATTATTGCACTTGTCATCTTAACGAAATAGGCGACATGTGGGATTATTTCGTACATTCGGTACACAGTGCGAATCGATTTTGGGTTATTGACATTGAAAATTCTGTTTTGAGTATAAACCTCATTAATACCAGATGTTGATAATAGGTTTTACCGAAAATTTTTTAAAATTCTAAAATTTTACACCAATTTCAAAAGAATAAAACGGTTCTAAAGAATAAACGGTAAATACAGATAGATAAAAGATTTAACGTTAGTAAAAATATTTACATTTAAATTATACATGCGGTCTTTAACGCTTGCCTTCAAATTTTGCCTACGTTTTGCAACCTAAACAAACCGCAAATTTTTTATTTCAAATACGTTGACATTTAACAGACAGGCTCAAAGTTCGTAAAGTACATTCTTTGGCAAAATAGAATTGTATTATTAAACATAATTTCCATCGAGGGCGATAAAACAATCAGAGAAGCACGATTTGTATTTTGTCTCAAAATAGGTTTCAGTGTCGACATTGTTGCTAAATTTCTTTCCAACGAGCATTTTCTTAAGTTCTGAGAGCAGGAAACGGTCGCTGAGGGCCAGATCCGGAGAATACAGAAGATGAGGAGACAATTCGAAGTCATATTCATGCAAATTCGATAATGTGTTCATTGATTTCTGATACGGTGCATTGTTTTGATTATACAGCAATTTCTTCTTCTTAAAATAGATCTGTTTTCCGTGATTTTGTCATTCATCGTTACAATAACGCTACATAACAATTGATGGTTGTTTCCTTTTCAATAAAGCAAATTTTCATTCCAAAATAGGAGCCAAATTGCGAGATACCCTCTTTATACAGAGCTTTCGTATACCCGAACATTCATGAACGATATGTCTACAATTGTATACAACTATGTATGGTATACCATTTTGTCTAATAACAAATACTGATGCCACCGAATTTTTACTTTTTACTCCTTCACATTATACAAAATCAACGAAAATATCTAATAATGCGTAATAATCTAATAATGTAAAATAATTAAATAATACATTTATATGGAAGAGGAAGTATTTTTGTAATATATGATGTTTCGATAAGTTTGGGTGGTAGCTAAAAAGTTTATGAATTATGAACGTTTTATTTATATATTTTCAAATAAACGAAAGCACAAAGAAGTATTATAAGCTTTTTAGTATTACAAGCAATTGGTATTACAAGTGAAACAATATATGAACGTGCCAAAGGGCTTGTCTCTGGTTTCAACTTAACTTTCCAATAGCAGCGGTAAGAACGACAAAAACTTTATATCTTTATATGAATTCATTGGTATTCTAGCTTAACTACTTATCTATTTTAACTACTTATTTCATAGCATATCTTTATATTAGAATGTGAAATTAGGAAATATCGAATAATAACCAAGCCATAATATTAATCTACTAAAAGCCTTATTAATCAGCAAAAAATATACTAAAAATTAATAATTGGTCAAAACATAATTAAGCATCACTTACACAAATTTCAATTTTACTTATTTTTGTGTATTCAACAGAAATTGCGGTTTCAAAAAACGTGTTTTATTTCCAGAGATTTAGTTCTTTTAAATCAATTGTAGAACTAATAAATTAATAATATTATATGATTAGATTTTTTATAGCTAATATCTATTCTATATACATGCATATTTAGATATATATCTATATCCGAAATTTTAAATAATACGAAAATTAACATCCCTAAAACATATGACTATTATGTATATGGCATTTGAAAGAATATCAGCATGAGCCTGAGCGTGTTCAAGATATCAAAATATGCTTAAATCATAACCTATCACGTTTATTGAATTGTTTTTTCATTTCTTTGTACTGAAGAACAAAGAATAACTCAAGTATTGTTATTATGGGAGAATAAATGTGTACCTACCCTAAAATATCGGTTGTCTATTGTAATGTCATGTCTTATTTAAGGGATGCTTTAAGTACCCTTGTGTTAGGTACTTCAGTTCAAAAATAATTCAGTTCAAATAATTGTGGTTTGATTCACATGTCTAACAAATACTATTTCTTTAACGAATGTATAATTTTTATAGTTAAAAAAAATTAATAGTGTAAAAAGCGAAAATATTTTTCGCCTCATTGCCAGATTTTAGTAAATTTTTTACGATGTGCCTATGCATATAAGTTTGTTTACACGCACAAACATACTGCTGCTGATAATTGCCTAGAACAGCATAAAATAATCCATTTCACAAACTTTGCCTTTCCACTGTCGACAGACATACTTTTAAAACTGGAAAAAATAGCATCCAACTTAGTTCAGCGATCTAAAAATGGCTGCATAGGCTAGGACATGTCATTCGGATGCAGCGATTCAGCATTACAAATTTAAGCAAAATGGTAGTAGTGACTGTCCGATTTCGCCGATTTTTGATACAAATTTAGCTAATTCGAATACTAATTCTCTTGTACGTCTCGGCTTTTAGCTTATTTAATTACGTTATTTAAGTATCTAATTATATAATTGATGTGAAGATTATGTATTACTACGGTAAACGAGAACAAACTACAACACATCATATATTTGTACTGGCTGAAATTCCAAAAATATTATACTTATATGTGTATCTGTTTTAGGTAGCATACAAAACATATACATATAACCACTGACCATTATATTCGGTAAATAAATCTTTCGCACACTTATGGAACACTGTTTCAAATAATTTAAGTACAATATTATCAGTTCCTAAGTTTAGCATGTTTACGTAATTTTGCTAGATAAGGGTCCGACAAATCCTTTATAGAGTTAACAAATGTTAATTCGGTTCATAGTTTCGATGATATTACTTTTTGCTACGAGATTGTTTTTAGTTTTATTGAAATGTTTTACGTACTGATAAAATTGAAAATAGCATTATAAAAACAATATTTATTATAAAAAAAATTAAAACTAACCTAAAGGTGGGCGATACCGTAGTATAACTGTTTACATAATATATATACAACACTAACATGAGGGCGCTCACACAAGTATTTCGCCTCACCGCTTGATGGCGCCACTATTCCCAGAGATATTTATTGACGTGTAGAACATTCTCGTATACAGCTGATGCCAAAATTTCACCCGATCATAATTTTAATTTGGCAGCGTGTGGAAGAGGGTGTGTTCGCGGGGTTTAGAAAAATTAAAAAAAGAGTCCAATGTCAGTCGTTCAAAAAGAGTATTTTTCAGCGAAGAGGAAGTTATGATGAGATATAAATCGTAATATTCCTAAATTTTTTCCGACAAAAGCAAAATACTTATTAGACCACCCTTTTGTGTTATTTATGACACAACTTATTTGATACGGATACATTGAATGCTCTCCAACACTCGTTATTAAGATGCAACATGGATTAGGGAAGTCATGCAGTGCAGAATCTGGCAACCAAGTACTTCACGATCTTTACCTTAATGGTCGAGTAGCTCGTAAGAAACTATTCATATTCAAGAAAAACTAGCCTCGACAACTTGCTTTTGCCATTTTGTATATCAGCAAGGATCTCTACTTTTGTAATATAGTACTTTTTAAAAACGAGTAAAAATTTAACACATCTGGGTTTGTTGGTATATTCTAAATATGCTATGATATAAAGAAGCTATGCATAAATATGAGCTAGACAGAGAGAACCTAAACGTTACTGTTAAACATAGTGGTGGTACCGCGATGTTTTTGGCTTGTATTTCCGTAGCCGGCGTGGGAAAACTGGAGTTAATTAAAGGAACTAAAAAGAAAATGAATTTTTAAAGGAATTATAAGGAAATTAAAGGAAGCAAAAACTTTTTGCTTCAAAATGCTAAGGGCTTTGGTAATCTAGAGCAGTTCCGTTTCTATCAAAACAATGATTCGAAGCACAAATCATCCATTGAGTCAATCATGAATTAAAAAAGGCATTTCCGGGGGAATCGCAAAAATTTATTTTAGAGAGATTTATTTAATTTTGAGGAGTTCAGGTCTTGTTTAACTATAAAGTCTTTCAAGAAATTTCTTTTGGCATAAGTAGGACGATATGAAAATATAGAACACATTGAAAAATTTTTGACAAATGTTGACAAATAATGTGTCACTGTCTGTCAGTACAAATCACTTAATTCTTCCTTCAAATGTTATTCAAGAGACGCGGTGCCATTAAATACTTAAATACTGCCAATGTTAAAAGTACATTATTATTATTGTAGTTAATTGCTTCTCACTTCAGTTTATCTTCTAGAAAACATTTATTTTTCAGTGATCTTAAAACGGCTATCTTTTATTTGAATTGCTTATGTACATACCTATCCGAAAATCAAATCAAAATGAATGTAGTATTATTGAGTTAAACCAATTAGCGCAGCTCTGAATATTTTGAAAGACCTATTTTCGCATTAAATCCTATTAATCTTGTTAAAAATTAAAGTCATTGGATGAAGATATAGAAATAAAAATAGGAGTAAATAGCACATCTGATATACTGCAATTCTCATTTGAAGAGTCCATGCCTATTTCAGTCCCATAGACTGAATATGGGAATCTGCGTACTTCCTATTGACTTTACATCGAATAAATCGATCTTTGTGAGACATATCCCATTGAAAATAAGTGTTCTTGTTTTCATAACTACAATATCGTTTGTTTTATATCATATTTAGTTAGCAATATATTTCAGATTTTACCGAAATTAAGCAGTATTTTCTTGAACATACTCTAATTAGTGGAAAATAATGGTGAAAACTGTCATTCCCTGGCCCTTATCATATAATGATTTTCGTCCTTTCGGGACCAGGTTCATTTCAGGTCGTTTCGGTATCATTACTTGCGGTATCTTAATGAAATGAAGAAGACATGTTTTTTCGAGCATTGTGCCGTACGTATGGTTAGTGAGAGAGATATAATCAAGATCAATAAAAATAATTAACCGATTACGAGTTAAGAGTAACCGATAATGAGTAATGATTTTTGTTAGTCAGGTGGATCTTATTGTAAATACCTAAAACATAAAGCAGCATATAGAAACATAAGTATGTACGACACCAAAAATTGAGGCAGTCGGGTAACAAAGTCTCAATAACGAATTTACGAATTCATATGCAATATACCTTTTATAAAGTTTTGTAGCCACTCGCAGTAATTGCGTCAGTATATAATTTTCGGCTAAACCTGAATTTAACCTTTTCTTACTTATTGTAAATAAATTTACTGCAATTGCTATTACCTGAGTTGGTGTCAAATGTATGAGGCTGGCTAAATGTTCTCTTTCTGGTGCGGACAGGTACCTTTGCTGCTTAAAGCGCCTCTCTAATTCGTACACCTAAAATTTCAAATAAAACAGAAAATTTTCTATAAATATATATAATAATAAATATCAACAATTGGTTACTACTGAACTAGATATCACTCACAGGAATTGAAATAGAAAAGCATGAAGTTCTTATAGGTGCCTGTACAATTGAACGGCCTTTCGGGATAAATTTATTTATTTTATATAATTTTATATATGATTTAGTTTTATATAATTGTACATATAAATTTTTATTGTTCAAATACAACTTGTTTTGTTTTCAATCACAATGCTACATTATAAACACGACCACAGTATGTAAAACAATTATCACTTTTACCACTATAAAAGTTCCAAAATTACGCCAAAGTCAACTTTATTTAGGGACAAAATAACACATTGTACTAATTTCTCCTCCTTAGTATAATTTGTGTTCTTTAAAATGTTTTTTTCCGCGTTTTGTATTTTCTTGAATATTACACTTCTTAATCTAAAAGGAGAAGGCTCACAACATAAAATTAAAGTGAACGGAGTGTCTGGTAGTAATTGCATAATCTCCAAGTAATTAAAATATTCTTCATTTGAATGGTGTGAATGAATATATTTCGATTCCTGTTTTATTTAAAAGATTGTAATATTATTATGGCATAGTTAGAATTGAATTTAAGAATAGAGAATAATCATAATCATATTCATATTGTGGAATTTAAGGAAATGTACGCTTTTACTCTCATTTTTTTATTCAAAATTATGGTTATTATTGCATTTTTGGGAAACTAACTTCTGGAGAGTAAGGAGTTCCCAAAATGTTGCGTTTCTCCACCAAACAAAGAAGCGCAACAGAATTGAGCATGTGACAAGGTAGATATTAACGCAATGTTGCATTGCAAGTGCTACCAATTTGTTTGACTGGTATAGGTTTGATACTAAAGACTCTCCAACGCTTGCCGACAAAAGAAAACTATATTTTGTATGTATCTACACTTAACCCGAAAATATGAAAACGCCATTTGCACACATGCATAGATGCAGAATGCAGGTGCATAGATGATAGAATGCCATTTAACATTGCGATCTCATAGGGTAGGACCATATCCTCTAACTATTCTTGGCATCAGAGGACACTATTCAGTACCCGTACGAAATCAATTTCTTAACTAATCTATAGAGTACCGAGATAAAATAGTTTTGAAACAACTTTTTGCTGTTACATGCAGCTTTTAAGACAATAAAACAATGAAAATGTGTTTTAAAAACTTTATTTTCATTCGAACAAGTTATTATGTGCATTAATACTCATGTTGTTATCCATATTACCATAAAATAAACATCGTGTAGTGAATACAATTGATGAAAGGCATGTAATGATAGGATAATAACGAGGTGGTGCAGACATGAGTTGATGCACTATTGCGTTACAGAGGAGCGTTTGATAGTTTTGGATTAAAAACCGGTTTTAAAATATTTTTAAAGAGAATATGTAGTTATGGTAGAGTGGGCAGGAAGCCACATAATATTGATTTTGTCATATCTCATTACATTTCTTATTCCGTCTATGATGTGATTTGTATATTCGCAGTTGTGTAGCGCATAAAACGCCTCGGATAGTGTTAAATTACACATTTTAGTTTCTTATTCTTAGAGCAAAGAATACCATTTAAAATGATAGCTTTTTCATCTCTAAAAATGTAACTTAAATGAAATATACAACCTCTCTAGATAACTTGTCCCTGCTCCTTCAACACAGCCCCAATATTAACTGTTTTAGTTTGGAAATAAGTCCTATCTCTTATATATAGATAGGGTATACTAAATGAATATATAGAATCTAAAATTAAATCTAGGACAATTTTTACAATTTATATTAATATTTAATAAAGCTATGGCAGTGGATTACAATTCATTTTTCAAAACATGTGAAATAATTTAGATTGCTGAGAGAAATAACGTCCATGACAATTTGAATCAGTGGAAAATAATGGAAAATCTCACGGAAAGTTTTCGAAACAGCTGTCTGGTCTCCATAGTAAAAAATCAAAGTATATCAAGAGCGTAAAGCTGATAATTGGTAGTAGAAATTTTTGATAGAATTTCACCTAGTTCATCAAACGGTGTTACGAAAGGAAATACTAAAGGGGTGGATCCCTGGAGAGCACCGAATTATTTTACGGTGGGTTTATATGAACTGGGCCCTATGATAAAATACATATTAAGCCCGACCTTCCACTCAAGTAGTCGCAGTACAATGCTTATGCCAAATACGACCAAAAGCTTTGTTGAAGTCGGGGGACAATATAGATACATGTTGAACAAAGAACTGAAGATAATCAAGGTTTCAGAGTAAGTCAATGCTGCCCTAACCCTATTTGAAGACCACTTGCTTGTAAGGAATAAGTCCATTATTATGGAGAAGTCACGAAAGTCTTGGGACGATGTCCCCAGGATGGGGACAATTGAACTAGCTTTCCTCAGTTTTATGTAAATTCCAGTTGTGAGAAATGTATTGTAAACTTTAAGAAGGCAAAAAAGTTTATTGGTAGTGATTTTGTTGAAAATAGGTATCAATGGAGGTTTATCTGCTATAATAAAGTCATAAATTTAGGCTCACATTTCGGAGGGCCCCTATGGTTTCAAATTATTTCAAAAGTGGGCGTGACGCCTTATAATAATTTTAATGTGCATATCGCACTACCAAAGCTATATCCACTAGACAGTATAATCATTTCGATCTAACATTTCATAATATAGTACGAAAATTAATGAAATCGAATAATAGCCACAACCCCTCTACAACGGTTATGTTAAAACTATTAAATGCGTGATAACTGTCAACAGAAAAGTGGTAGAAGCATTAAATTTAACCGTACAGATGGGTCGAAGGGTTTGTATGTGAATCGATATAACAATTGGACAATAGGCGTGACACCGCCCACTTTTGACCGAATTTTATACATAACATTTTCTTGACATCATTATAGATATTCCAGTTTAAAGAGGGCGGAATACAACTACGCTTGTGGATGACTTTATACTGAAAATATCAGTAAATTTCCACCTTAAATTATATTAATGAAATAAAATGATAATTTTTTATGACATTATTGTGGTCTAATGACAAAAGAAAATAAAACTGGTTCTGTATTTTATCTGGCAATCGTAGACATAATATAATGTTTTTTCGCTTTTCGTTTTCCGGTTGACTTACTACTCTATATGTCGGTAAATATGTAAGATTTCGTAAAAAATTAAGTTGTGTTGTAGTACTGAATATTTAGTATATCCCAACGGTTGTATACTAAATATAATGATCTTACTGCTTCTGGTTGATGAATGTGGTTGAATGTTTTCTCGAACATACTTTAGTTATGAGCTCTAGCCTCATATAATTTATATAATGAGTTCTGTTAATACAGAAAATACTTTAATGGTAATAATGGAACATGTTAATGAACATGTTTTACACATAGTCTCATTATGATATTATTGAAGAAGGCTATCTATGTGTTCTCATAACCTCCATATAACTTATATAATAGGACTAGTAAAAAAAATCCATTCATTGTGCATTAAATTGAAGGTTTTATTAGTACAGTTAGAATGATCGTTTTTAGGTCAAATATAGAGCGTATTGTTCGATAACTTGTTACCATTTTGAGGATAATTTCCCAATGTCTCTCTCATAGAAACCCTAGTCTCCATTAGCAAAAATCTGGGACAACCGATTTTCACAAGCTTTTCTGAGTCGAATTTTTGAGGTGCCAGGTCCAGGCTGTAAGGTAGATGCATATGAACCCCCCAACCGAGCTCCTAGAGTTTCTGTGAAATGACTATCAATGTGTGTCATGTGGAACACATTGTCCTGATGGAACACAATCCTTCTCCTATTGGCCAAATCTTATCGCTTCTGGGCTATTGCTTGTTGACAGTACATATTCGAATTAAGAATTTGTCCATAGGGGAGCAGCTCATAATAGATGATTCACTGCCAATAACACCAAACACATGGCAAAACTTCCCTGACCGTCAACCCTGGCTTGGCCACCGTTTGCGCTGCATCACCGCTATTCAACACCACCGTATTCGCTTGATGTTGTCGTAAGTGGAATGGATCGTTCAGGAATGGATCGATTTTGTTGCGATTCAGCAGCGATTCGCAGATGGAAATTCGGTTCATAAGACTTTTTTCGTTAACTCGTATGGCACCCGTACATCCAATTTGTCTTTGTATCCAGCCTTATTTAAATGGTTTCAAACGGTTTTTTATGCAATGTTTAGTTCCTGGGCAATCGAAACAGTGCTTACATGACGGTCCGACTTGAGAATTTCCATTATTATATTGATATTTTGGAAATATTTCCTTCCAGATAGTGATGCATCTTTGGCATCAAAATTACCGGAACGGAATCAACGAAACCAAAATTGTACTGTTACATTATCAGGATCATAAACACTATTCACATATTCAGCCGCCTGGCTTGAGGTGTCATTTTTGTCGAAGAAAAATTGTAAAATATGGCGTATTTTCTCATTACTGGTGTCCAGTTTTGACGCGTTGTCAAACAATTTTGAGTCAAGCTATCACAAAACTGTCTGAGAAGTTGGTTAGCACGAAATATTATCTTTCTAGCGCCATATAACGTAACCCACTTATACAATTCGAGAAACAGAAAAATATATGGGAAAGAAGTGGATTTCTTTTTACTAGAGCATATTAATTACCATCCTTCTGTTTAATTATAATGGATTTATAATTGGTATAAAAAGGAATATTGGATTCATAACTACCTCCTAGGTTTATAGAAATGTTTTGCAAACTCGTATCATTCTTATAAATTACATATTTTCGCATATAATATTCGGCTGTTTCCTCTGTGCTTCCTTCCTTATTTGTTTATATTTATGTTTTTAAAGACGCATATCACAAAATAATAACATGATAACATTATTATAAAACCAGTGTAACCATTAATGCTTGAAATCCTAGTTTGTTGACATGCTTTTTAGCACACCGAAAAAGTACGTCTTTGGTCTCAGAGCATACTAGTTACCAATTGAGTGAGTTTCTCGAAAAGGAACATTGAAGTGTGAAATAAATGCAAAGGTATCTACAATAATGTAAACCTAAAGTAAAGTTTCCGCCCAAACTCATATCTTTCTTAGTTATTTTGATATAACCATTTGTAAAAATAATCAAAAGCGAATTTATAGTTAGGTCTAAGCTAATTATGCTTACCTGAGCTTGGGTAAATAATACTCTCCGTTTCCGCCGCTGAGTCAAGGGAAATTGTAATGGTTTCGAATCAGTTACACTACATGTGGCTAGGCTTCCCATATTGGCCATATGTCCCATCGAGGTAGTCGCTGACCCACCCATTAACCTGGTAACTGCGAAATTGAAATATATACTTAAATTTAGTTTTTCTTTGTGGTACAGATATGTAAATATTGAATTACATATATGCCTTTACATAATTTATTGCAATAATTTATTCTTGTACCATTATTAAAGTATGCAGTTGGATGAAAATAACATAGGCCGAGTAAGAAAGTTGTATGAGAAATATTTTCCAGTAAACAATAAAGTCAATAAAAGAAATAAGCAACCGCTTAATCAAATATATAATTTGTCCAATCTCAACACGTTTAAACACAATTAATAACGACTAGATAGAACCGAAAATTTTACACTCTTACAAATTTCAAACAAAAATATTTTCTAAATTTCAGCAAGAAAATGGTTACCTCCGAGCATTGTATAACTGACATTTGGACCGGAACCTACATTTACGTACTCAGCCAATTCATGTTTCCCAGAATGGTAATTGAAATAGAATAGGAAATTGATATAAGAAGTTTATTTACAATGCCAAAGAGAAGATATTATATAGGACAATTTCATGTCCATACTTTTTTTGGATAAAATTTAAAATTTTGTATTTTTTTCTGAAATTATTTAGCATAATCTTAAAGATTTGCACATCAACGGAAACAAGGGAAAGTGCACATCAACTCCCAGTTGCAGATCAATATGATGATAACATGTTTATTTTATGAAGAATACATATGAAGAAATTGATAGACGTTGTGTTGATAATCGAAAGCAACACAGAACGCTTCGTCATTTAACCAGCTATTATATCGACATTGTAGCTGAAAACACACCTGCCGGTGAACACGCAAAGAGGTTTATTTCATCGACAGCGGGCGAATCTGGAAATACCGTGCATCATTATAACGTAACAGCTCAGTAACCATAATAAGCTGAGTGAACGAACAATATGGATGACAAAAAAATGTACAACCTCCGGAAATGTTTTTGTTTAAATCAGTTACGAACCAGGATGACAAAGGTTTATAGATATAACACAGAATTTTTGAATTAATTAGAGTTACCTGGACTCCACCACGCAATTTATAATTAAAAGTAGGATTAGTTTTTATGCGTTTTTATGTTTATTTAAGCGACTGATCACAAGTAAAATGAAAAATCCTTCGTTCGCTTTTAAATTGTGTTTAACTTCCGTACGACGACGAATAAAACTACTTAAATAGCATAAAGTCAACCCTACAGTCCAAACTCATTATATTAGTTATAATGGGGTAGACGTAGGTCTGAGATATTGGTGTTTATTTCTATTATTAAATTAACGTTTGCTTGAGAACACATTTCAACATAATTTCACTACGATATAGTACGGATTGACCGATATTTTCCTTAAAAAGTCTACTGTCCGATTCTGACCTTTTTTGGCAGATAGGTGCTACACCTCGATGACTTTATTTGAGCAAAGTTTTGTTCGGATATCGAAATAGTCAGATGGAATTTAATACTGAGTTATATGGGAAGCGAAGATCTTTGTAGTCCAGTTTTTAAACTGCAATATGTAGATGGCGGTTCCACGCCCATTGTCTATTTTTTATACCGATTCTTATGCAACCCAATTGTATCATGTTTATTGTAAAATTTAATGCTGCTGCAGTTTTTCTTTAGCAAGTTATCGGTCTTTTAGTAGTTTTCAACATAACCTGTCTATATGGGTGGGCGTGTTGATTGTCTAATTTCACACATTATTACAAGGTCTGATAAAATGCCACATCTAAATGTTCCCAGCAAGTTCTGCTGATATAGTCCTAGTGGTTTGTGAGACATACCAAAATTTTTTAAACCCCAGGTGTGCTACTTGCAAGGATTCTATGTACTAAACTTAATTTCTGGAGCTTAATTTGTGATTCAGTTATAGCATTTTATAGCTTCTCTATTAACGGTATTTTGTGGCCGTGGCAATGGTCCGATTTCGCCCATCAATCCAAACCTCTCTTTATGACACGTCATGACGTCTCGTCATCCTCTATATGGATGTTGGGGTAATTTAGAAATAGTGTTCACCTAGCTTCGTCAGTAAGCTACATTATGTTCAATATGATGTAGCAACGAAATGGAAAAGCGTTTAGTAAAAAATAATCTTAAATTTATAAAACAAAAAAAAAAATTTACTTATGTAATGATTTGGTACATATATGTTAATTCGTGTAAAATACAAAATTTGCAAGCTCACAGTGATGCGTCATGTGATAGTAAAATTTAATTTTTGAAACATATTTTATGATTTATTTCAGTCAATAAAGTCAAATTAAAAATTCAGTCATATTCCAGTGGGTGAAATTAGAGAACGTATAATAGAATTCAATATTCGAGGCGATTCGTTGTTTATTTATTTATTTTGCATGGTTCCAACTGTTTACATAGGGAAGAAATGAGGAACACAGTGCTATTAAAATAACGGACTGGACAACAGTTTCGGATCCTCCGCTATTATATAATCATCACGTTGTATTAAAAAGCTGGTTCACTCCGTTATAAAAATTAATGGTACCCACGATAGTTATTAGCCCATAAAAGGGAAACGAAAATTAAAATAGATGCCAGTTTATTTTTCAACACAGTCTCCTATTAGACCCAGCGACAGCGACTCAAACTTCTTTAAGTGGTGTAAATATACGTTTTCTGGAGGTATGCAAAGTAACTTGACTCACACTGAATGTCATTAAACAAAATTTTGACGGTCAACATCAAGGAAAGAAAATCGTCGTATACAGTATCCGAGCCCTCTTTGATTGTGCATACGATTTCGATTTAATTTTTCAAAATGAGCGGATACGCCCGCTTACAAACACTATCAAAACAAAACCACGATATAACGTTACATACGATTTATGTCAATAGGAGAGAGGTTGGTCAAATATATGGTTACCATGCCATACCATGAGAATGTGAAGGGATTTAATATATTTTTCATCAATCACCAATTACCCTGTTCAAAAATATATGCCGACTTAATTTCATTAACGTAGCTCACATTTGCTTTATGAGGACTAGCAAAAATATAGACCAATTCCTTCTGTTTTTATGTAAGAGTTGCCATACACAATAAAGTAGATTTTAGTTTTGTTTTGGTAACTTCAATAATACTAGAATTATATATTTTGAAGTATACGAAGCTGAGTAAGCACGTATTTTAAGTGCTATCATGGTATTAAAATTTGTATCAAAGTTATGGAAACACGAGGATCTCTACCATCAGAAATCAATTTATATCCTCATCTTAATACATATTCCTACTCATAGGTATATGTGCTTCGTATCCGTACGTGTCCTTCCAGTAAATGTGTTAGAAACTACCGTTAATTCGAACAAAAAAGAACTTTTGTTCTGTTAAAAAAGGATATGTTTATGAAACCATGTAGCGAGCGGTCTTACCTATGTTTGACACTTACAACCGACATGCCAACATGATTATAGGTGATTCCAAGATGAAATTACACAGAGGAAAAATAAAGCAGAACAAGATACATTCACAAAAATAATTATTTAATTTAAATATTAAATTACTTCAAATTGCGAAATAAAAGTTTTATTTAAAGAATATATAGAACTCAGCTTAGTACTATAACTTCACAAATTTAATTCATTTAAAAAAAAAATTTATAATTTTGCGTTCGTTTGCGACATTTGCGTTACGAAATTATGTACATAACTTCACATGGAGCTAGTTTTTAAAAAAGAGGAAAAGGCTGCAATGTTGTTAAAACTTAATTTCTAATATAGAATTAAATAAAATAGACCAATATATCTACATATATATAATTTTACAAGAGAAAAAATATGGGACTTTAGAAAAGAAACCAAATTTAACAGATTAAATATAGTCATTATCGATAAGGAAAAGGTCAGGGTGAAGAGTTTCTAAAAAGCAAAGAACATTTCAAACAATTTTCACATTATATTAAATTATTTAATGGCTCTTTTGATGGGTTTATTGGACACACAAAGAGTTGTTATATTAAAAACAAGTAAGGAAGGGCTAAGTTCTGGTGTAACCGAAAATTTTATACTCTCACAATTTGTGAAGCTTTTAAGCAGATGAAATATTTTTAGGAGTTGGCAAAGCTTTACATTAAAAAATTTTGCAAATGTTGATATTTTCAGCCAAAGTGAAGTCAGCCAAATGATTTTATCCCGATTTCGACCAATTTTAGATGGCAGATGGCATTCCTCGAAGGCACTAATTTTTATGAGTTTTATACCGAAATCTTATTTGGTGCTTGATTTATATTCTGTAAACTGAAAGAGTAAGATGGAATTTAAAAATCTATTATAAGGGAAGAAATCGCGCTTTTAGTCTGATATTTTCCGTTTTCACACTGTAGCATAAGGATGACAAAATAATGTTAAGCCTTGAATTTGACTAGTTGGTCTAGCTAGGGCTAGTAGCCCCTGAAATGGATGATTTCGCATAAAAGTAGGTAGTGCAACACCCATTGTAAATGTTTACACATATTTTTTAAAACTCTTCCATACTCTCTTTATTGTAAAATTTAAAGCTTCTGAAGTGATTTTTAGTGAGTTATCGCACTATTAGTAGTTTTCAACCTAATCATTATATGGGGATGAGCGTGATAATGGTCCGATTACGCTCATCTGTAATACCAACCTCCTCTGAGTGTCAAGGAAGATGTGTTCCAAATTTTATTAAGAAGATTATCCGATTATTGCCACGACCACAAAATGACGTTAAACGAAAACCTATCAAATGCTATAACTAGGCTCCACATTAAGATATAAAACTTAAATTTTGTACAGGGAATCGAAGCAGAGAGGGGGATTTGTGAGTGGATAATTTATGAAAAGTAGGCATTGGCCTCGCTACCTATTAGGTTTAATGTACATATTTCAAAAAGCCATTTCATCTATCTCTAAAGCCATATCAAACAAAATTGCCGAGTTGCTTATGTAGAGTAGAGCAAATATCACAATTTTAAACTCCATATGATTCTTTCCCTGTACAGCACATAAATAAACTATCTTATTTGTTATCTTTAAAATCTCATCTTTCGTCATCTTTTTAAATATCTTTATTGACATCAGAGCGAAATTTTGTACAAAGCCATGTACAAAATGCCCAGCCATGTATGCCATCTCACGTCAAAAATTTTAAAATCGGATTTTAACTTCTCATTTCGGTTAATCTGTGAGTTATTTTATTAAAGTTAAGGACAAATCTTTCCTGGAAAAATTCGTCTCCTGATATCAAAAATGCATAAAATTGGGTATATTCTTCCTTAAACCTAAATTGAGGATTTTCCCTAGCTCCATATAGTCAATATGAAAATGTTAAAAATTTCGGTTGACTTTATACCATGCATATTGATTAATATGTAAGATATCTTAATAAAAGTCAGATTGCGTAATACTTCCCTAACCCCGCTACCTAATATGAGGATTTTAGAAATTGAGTGTATAGCGGGCAATATGTAAGACATCGCAGAAAAATAAAATTAGTTAACATATAAACGCTTTTAATACAATCTATACTTGTAAACTGAAGGCCCCTTAAAGTTCTCTTTATTTTTGGATATAGGAAAGAGTCACACGGAGACATGTCTAGCGAATATGGAGGTTGGGGCATCGTTATAGTATTGCTTTTGGCCAAAAATTCACGAACAAGCAACGAAGTGTTTCAACAAAACCATGAATTGTTTTTTCACAAATTCAGGCGTTTTTTTCGAATTGCTTCACGCAAACGGCGTTGAACTTGTAGGTAGTACTCCTTATTGAACATTTGACCTTGAAGAAATAATTAATGATGCACTATGCTATTAAAGTCGAACAACAAAGTCGAAGATCATTCCCGTTATTTTTTGAATACACCATCTATAGTTTGATGGCAAAAATGAGTGAAATTCATATACGAATTACACCAGCCCTCATATACTATAAATAATTATTATCGTTATTCTAGTGGACTCTATGCCGAATACGTCTGTAAATTTTTGAGTTATCTTAATAAAATTTACTGAAAAAGTGTTCTAGAGCAAACTTTAGTTTGTGCTAGTGTGTAGTGTGCTAGTTCTAGCTAGTGCCAAAGTAAATGTTGTCTGCTCAGGCCTTCCCCTAGCCCCAATGCACCCAATATAGTGATTTCCGACTTTCCAGCTGACCTTAAACCGTTTATATAAGTAAATATGTGTGAAATTTAAAGAAATTAAGTGTTTTCTTAACATTAATATGGTTTAATGCTGAATAAAGCACTGAATGATGTCGGTATAAACCTTGGTCTAAACCCCTTACCTCTATTATTATGATTTACGTCCCTCTGGTTGACTTTTTCCTCACATACACAATATGTTAAATTTCGTTCTATTGGTTGAGTTTTATCGCCAATATCTCCATAGAAGACATCTCTACAAAATTACTTTTATTTCGAAAAATATTACGTCATTCGACAATAAAAATTATGGCTGTTGTGCCTTCCCAAAGCACTAATATCATGAGCATGTGTATAACAGAGGAGTTGTCTAAGTTAGGTTGACTTTATGAGTATATGACATAACTTAAAAGCTAATATGATACTATGATATGATTGCAGTACATTCACAATTGCGCCGAATAACAAATGCTGAATCCATTTGCAATAGTTTTATACTCTCGTAACATGTTGCTAGAGTGTGTATCAGTTTTGTTCACCTAACGGTTGTTTGTAACACCTAGAACTAATCGAGTTAGATATAGACATATTGATCGGGACATAAATGATCGGGATGAAAAGACGGGTTGAAATCCGAGTGATTGTCTGTCCGTCCGTCCGTCCGACCGTGCAAGCAATAACTTGAGTAAAAATCAAGATATTTTGATGAAACTTAGTACACATGTTCTTTGTCACCGTAAGGCGGTTGGTATTGCAGATGGGCGTAACTGGACATCTGCCACGCCCACAAAATGCCATTAATCGAAAACAGATAAAGTGCTATAGCTAGGCAGAAAATTAAGATACAAACGTGTAATTTGGTACAGAGGATCCTAGTAGGGTGGAGCATCCGTGGGAAAAATTTTGTGTAAAAGTGAGGATGGCCCCGCCCAACAATAGCTTCAATATATACATCTCGCAAACCGTTATAGCTATATCAATCAAACTTTCTCCGAGTAAAGTTTTCTAACATATCTTCATATGCTGAGAAAATGAGTAAAATCTGGTAATAACCACGCCCACCTCCTATACAAAAGTTATGTTGAAAACTACTAAAACTGCGATAACTCGCTTAACGAACACGTCAGAAACATTAAATCTTGCCACAAATGTGATACGAAAAGGCTGCATAGGAATATGTGTAAAGTTTTGATGACGGGTATGGAACCGCCCACTTTTGGGAGAAATTCCATATCTCAAGAACGCCTTAACCGATTTCAACAAAATTTGGTACGTGACATTATATTTGCATTCTTATGTCACGCTGTGAAAATGTATGAAATCAGATAAAAACCATTACTTCTCATATAACACAATTGTAAGTTTCATCTGATCCTTTCACTTTAAAGTAAATAAATCGAGCAGCAATTTAGATATGAAAGTCAAACTTTGTACCAGTAGTGCCTCCAATATACGCCATCTCATGCGTAAAAATAGACGAAATCGGATTATAACTTTTCAAGCCACCAGATACCCAATCCTCTGTGCTTCTTTCCGACTTTTTATCGAAAATATCGAGAAAACTGTAAGATATTATAGTGAAATTGGAGGATTATCTTTCCATGAAAATAGCGTGCTCTGGTATGAAAAATGGGGAAATTGGATTAATACTTCCCCTACCCCTCACATACCTAATATACAGATTTTCAGCCTTCCGGTAGATTTTATACCATATATAACGGTAAATATGTAAGATATCGTAATGAAAATGGAGAATTATCTTTCTATGGTAATAGATTTATCTAGTGGCAAAAATGGGAAAAAATCGATCGATCGGGAAATTCAGAGAGCGTTTCTTTCTGATAACAGTGTGTCTATGTGTTTAAAACGGATAAAATCGGGTAAGCCTTACCCTAGCCCCCATGTACCTAATATACGGATTTTCAACCTCTGGGTAGACTTTATACCATATATTTCTGTCAATATGTAAGATGTCTTAGCAAAATTAAGTGAACGTGTAATATTGGAAATACCATAGTTTACTATCGAAAATGTGTGAAATCGGTTTACGAATTATCCCAGCTCCCATATACTACATATAATGATTTTCGATATTCTAGCAGACTTTATGCCGAATATGTCGGTCACTGTGTGAGTTACCTTCACAAAATTGCGTGAAAACATGTTCCCTAATATACGATACTTGAATAATGAAAAGAGTTAATGTGATCAGTGCAGATCTTTCTCTATCCCAAAAATGCCCGATATAAGAATTCCCCCGACTTTCCACCTGACTTTAAACCGTTTATGTTGGTCAATATGTGTGATATTTTAATGACATTAGGTGGATATGTTTTCTTAAACACAATGTGATTTCGCGCTAAATATGAAAGAATTCGGTAGAGATCATGGTCCGCTTATTCCTAATATAATTATTTCGTTTTTTCTGGGTGACTTTTTCCTTATGTATCTAATATTTTCAATTAACCCACTTTGATTGAGTTTATATCGCATATATCACTTTTGAGTTGATTTGGTAGATTTTAATTTAAATATCTCGGTCACGAAGATAAATATAGCAACAAAAGTACATGAGTATGTGGCCTGTAATATAAGTTAATTAGATACCAAATATGATTGCAATCCATTGACAATTTCGTCGAATAATGAATGTTGAATTCTTCCGACACATTTTTAATATAAAGTTATCCCAGCACCTGAAAGCATATCCCCGCCTCTGATCCTTGCACTTGCCCTTGCTTACTTGTTTAATATAAAGTTTTGTCAACACCTGAAAATATGGGCGGGAATATATAGGGTTTGATCTTTGAAAATGCCAGAGTATAAAATGTTCGGTACACCCTTTCTTTTCGTTAGCCCTTCCTTAGTTGTTTTTTTATGTTGTTTTCGTAATAGCGCTTTTTGATTAGAGGAAACAAATCGTTCGACTAAATATGTAAAAAATATTATATTGTTCTTCCTAAAAGGGTTAATAGTAAATTGTTTATCACCTTGATATCTTACTAAACTTTGTTAAGATAAACTACAAACTTATTGTAATTTGTCATGTAAGTATGCGTGTATTATATTCAGTTGCGTACAAACTTGGTTCTTTCTATTTATTTTTATTACATTTTTGTTGATTTAAAAGTCTTATGACAGTAGTAATTAAACATGACGTTGCAACATAGAAGTACAATTCAATTTTCGAGTATTGATAAAAGACGGATATTTGGGCAGAATACCTTTAAACAGTTTTCATATTTTGTGTAGTTTTTTCAAGTGGCACATAAATTTTCTACACAAACAATCAATTATATGTGTTAAATAATCAACTTAAATAAACAATGACATTGCTGATTCATAAGTTTGGATTGATTCCATTTTTTTCTGCGGAGTCATCATGACAATGGATACTGTTTAAAAACATAGTAAATAGAAGCAATTAAACACAAGCAAGGAAGCGCTAGTTCGTGTGCAGCCGAATATTACATATTCTCGCAATTTGTGGAAATCAAAGGTGTGAAATATATGTCAGTAATATTTTATAACGAAAATTGGTGTATATAAATTGATTACACTCATATTTAATACTTTAATTATTAATCTATACTATAGGTCATGGAATCACTTATCTCCATTATTGCGATTTGCTTTATATCAGAAATATTTTTGTTAAAATTAACCTAACTCACTCAAATCACTATATTTATTATATTAGTTAATGATCCGTTCGGATCACATATTACCATTTTGTACTACTAAATTACGTACAGCTAATTGATATATTCTCGCTTAATTTAATTCATTCATTATATTGAGTATATAACGGAAAACGTGAGTTAATAAACCGACTAACGGAAAGAAGTATAATAGTCGCAAGGGGATTAGGGAATGTATGGAAAAAATAAATTTCATAAATTTCGTAGCAACAATCCACATTATGTCCAAGAACATGTCCACTTGATGTTATTAAATTAAATCAACCGATTTATTCGGCATAAAGTCAACCAGATATACGGAGATTATTATATGACGTATATGAGTTCTAGATTAAAATCTAGACCGATTTCATTAACTTTTGACGTTAAACCATATTGTGGTCATGAAAACACTACCACTTTTGAGGATGGTCTCTTAAATATTTACCCTACAAAAGTAAAACGAAAATATTGAAAAAATTGCGATTTATTTCTCAACTCCTTTTGCTCGATAAGCTTGACCCCAAGATGTTACAACTTCTTTAATACGTCTGAAAAATACGTTTTCTGGAGGTACACAAGGGTTGCCTGCATGGCGGTAATAACTTCCCCATTCAACTTAAATTTCTGTCCAGCTCAGTTTCATGTTTGGAAACAAAAAGGAGTCCCTCTAGGCCAAATCTGGCTAATACGGTGGGTGGGTAGCAATTCCCAACCATTCCCAACAACGGTGCGTTGTTATGGCGGAACAGAACTTTTTATTCGCCTGAGAGCGAATTATAATATTTTTCATGTATTTATTACTGAGGTGGGTCTATCTGCGATACCTGATCATTTTGATATGTATAACTCTATATCCATCTCGATTAGTTTTAATTGTTACAAACAGCTGTTAGATGTACAAAACCATTATATTCAGTGCTAAACGATGCGGCAGAATCAATATATTTGTTATATATATATTTTTATTTGGTATATAAACACTAAATTTTCATAATTTTGGGAACATGTCGTTGTGAGTATTGCAAATCAGAAAATTTCGGTCTCTTAAAAGGGATGTAATGCAGAAGTTTAATCGGATTGACAATAATAGTCAGTTTTGTTCTACATGCAATCAGATAGAAGAAAATTAAATTTCGTAGTATAAGCGGTTAGATAGATACGTATATATTACATTTCTATAGTTGACCAATCAAGAAAACGTCAAGTTCGGCAGCAGCCGTAATTGTTATACTCTTGGAATTTACAAGGTCCTAGGCGAGGAAATATTTTCAGGTAAACTTTTTTGTTTCAAAGTTATAAATAAACAAATAAATAAGGACTAAGTTTGAGCCTAACCGAACATTTTATACTTTCGTAATTTACAAAGATCAAAGCCGGGGGCACATTTTTGGGTGTTGACGAAACTTTGTATTAAACAAGTAAGAAAGGGCTAAGTTCGGGTGTAACCGAACACTTTATACTCTCGCAATGTGCAAGGATCAGAAGAGGGGAAATGCTTTCAGGTATAAAGGCATACCTTTCAGGCATAACTTTATATTAAAAAATGATGCGGAAGAATTCAACATTCATTACTCGACGAAATTGTCAATGGATTGCAATCATATTTGGTATCTTATTAACTTATATTAGAGGAAGTAGACTCATGTATTTTGATTGTTATATTTTACTTCGTGTCAGTGATATTTATACTACAATCTACCAAATTAACTCAAATAAGATATATTCGATATAAACTCCACCAATGTGGTTTAATAGATATATTAGATACATGAGGAAAAAGTCAACCAGAGAAAAGGAAATCATTATATTAGGAATAAGCGGCTTAGACCATGGTATAGATCGATTTCTTTCATATTTAGCGCGAATTCACACTGTATTTAAGAAAACATATCTACTTAATTTAATTAAAATATCACACATATTGACCAACATAAACGGTTTAAAGTCAGATGGAAAGTCGGGGGAATTCTTACATCGGGCATTTTTGGGATAGAGGAAGATCTGCACTGATCACATTAACTCTTTTAATTAAACTATGGTATGTCCAATATCATATGTTCAATTTGCTAAGGTATCTTACATACTGACCGAAATATATGGTATAAAGTTTACCCAGAGGTTGATAATCCTTATATTAGGAATATGGGGGCTAGTGTAGGTGCTTACCCGTTTTTATCCATTTTAAGCACGTTATCACAGCACACTGTTATAAGCACAGCACAGTTATAATCACGCTGTTATCAGAAATAGACGCTCTCTGGATTTTAAAGATATAACTCATATATTGACCCTTATATATGGAATAAAGTGTACAGGAAGTTTGAAAATCCTTATATTAGGTTAAGAAAGTGTTTTCCGATTTTTCCCCTTTTTGATACCAGATCACATTATTATCATGGAAAGATAATTCTCTAATTTCATTACGATACCACATGGATTTACCGTCATATATGGTATAAAATCTACCGAAAAGTTGAAAATCTGTGTATTAGGCATATGTGGCCTAGGGGAAGTATTTACCCAATCCTTCTCATTTTTGATACCAGAGCGCACTATTATAATGGAAAGATAATCTTCCAATTTCATTACGATATCTTACAGATTTACCGTCATATATGGTACATAGTCTACTGGAAGATTTGATACCAGATTTCACTATTTCCATGGAAAGATAATCCTCCTAATCCTAAAAGCTTTATTGAAATATCTTAATTGCTGCTCGATTTATGTACTTTTATGTGAAATTTAAAATTGTGTTATATGAGAATTAGGCGTAGTTTTTATCCGATTTCGTCCATTTTCACAGAGGGACATAAGAATGCATATTTGATTTGCAAAATTTGACATACAAAATTTGTTTGAAATCGGTTAAGGTGTTCTCGAGGTATGGGATTTATCCTAAAAGTGGGCGGTGCCACGCCCATCACCAAATCTTTGGACGGATTCTTATGCAACCCCTCCGTATCATTTTGTTCCACGATTAAATGTTTCTCACGTGTTCCTTCAGCGAGTTAACGCAGTTTAAATAGTTTTCAACATAACTTTTGTTTTGTATGGTGGGTGTGGTTATTATCCGATTTCACTGTTTTTTCGGTAAATTATCAGATCCTAGAAAAACTTACACGGAGCAAGACTGATTCAAATAGCTTCACCGGTTGCCGAGATATGAATATTAAACTTCATTTGAGGGCGGGCCGTCCCCATTTTACAAAGACTTTTGCGCACAGATGTCCCGCCCTACTACGATCATCTATACCAAATAACTCGTTTATATCTTAATTTGGTGCTTAGTTATAGCACTTTATGTGTTTCCAATTAATGGCATTTTGTGGGCGTAGGAAATGTCCAATTACGCTCATCTGCGATACCAACTGCCTTACGGTGACAAAGAACATGTGTACTAAGTTTCATCAAAATATTTTGATTTTTACTCAAGTTATCGCTTGCACGGTCGGACGGACGGACAGACAGACAATCACTTGGAATTCAAGTCGTCTTTTCATCTTGATCATTTATATATATATCTAACTCGATTCGTTCTAGGTGTTACAAGCAACCGTTAGGTGAACAAAACTAATATACCCTGTAGCAACATGTTTTTTTCACAATTCAACAATCATTATTTGAAGAAATTGTCGTTGGATTATAATCACATTTGGTATCCTACTAACTTATATTTCATAGACTCACTTAGTCATTACCACCACTCATTACCACATTTTGTTTCGTTTTCGAAATGGTTATATTAAAATCGACCCAATTACCTCAAATAACGTAACACTCCACCAGAAAGGATAAACTAAACATACTGAGTATATTAGGAAAGGTTACCGGAGAATCGGAAATCATTCTATTAAAGATATGGGGTTTAGATCAAGATCTAGACTGATTTCATTCAAATTCATCGCTAAACCACATTATGTTTAAGAAAGCGTGTCCACTTAACTTCATAAATATATTACGCATATTCGATAAACGTTATTCAATAAACGATTTAAATTCAGGTAGAAAGTCAGAAATCCCTATATCGGGTATATTGAGACCAGGGGAAGGTCTGGGCTGATTGTACACACCAGAATATGTTTCCACGGAATTTTATGAAGATAAGTCACACACTGACCGACTTATTCGGCATTAAGCAGCTGCTATAATAACGAAAATCATTATATGTGTCTGGTGTATATGCTTGACCGATATCACACGTTTTCGGCATTAAACTATACCAACCCAGTACCATATCCAGTATCATACATTCACTTAATTTTGCTCAGATAACATACATATCGACCGATATATATGGCATAAATTAAGCGGAAGTTCTCTAATCTTTATATGAAGTATATGGGAGCTACGGGATTGCTGATTTTTGACACAAAAGCCCAATATTATCAGACAAAAATTCGTTTTGAATTTCAGTAACATATCTCAGAGATTGATCGATATTTTCGGTAAAAAGTCAGCTATAGGCGCTATGTCCACATATTCAATATCTGGAAGCTTGAAATGCTATGGTTCGATTTCGACAATTTTGCAATCTGCAAATTTTGCTCCGATATCTTAATTGCTACTTGATTTATATCCTATAAAGTCAAAGAATCATATGGAATTTAAAATTGTGACATACTAGAGGTGGTTCCTGAGATATAGGATTTCACCTAAATGCGTGCGGTGTTAACCTTATTTTCTAATTTATACTTCGATTCGTTTGAAGCACTTAAGTACAATTTTGGCTGTAAAATTTAATGCTTCTGACCTGTTTCCTTTTACGCACTTTTAGTAGTTTTCAACATAACCTTTGTATGGAAGTTGGGCGTGCCTATAATCCGATTCCACTCTTTTTCTCAGGGCAAGAGGAGGTACTAAAAAAGTTTGTTTTAAGCAATCTTAGTCAATATGGCTCCAGTAGTTAGTGAGATATGTACATTAAACGTATTAGAAAGCGGGGCAATGCCAACTTTCTAAAAGTTTTCAAACCACAGCTCTCACAACTGTGATTCTCTGTACCAAATCATAGGTTTGTATCTTAATCTGTTCCTTAATTATAGCACTTTTTACCAGCACCAGGAAACATGTTTACCAAGTTTCGTTAAGATATCTTAATTTTGATACTCAAGTTATCACTTGTGCTGACGGACTGACGGACGGACAGACAGTCATCGGAATTCAAGTCGTATCGTCATCCGGACCATTTATTTGTGTACAACTCTATATTTATCTCGATTAGTTTGGGTATTACAAACAACTGTTAGCTGCGTAAAACTAATATACTCCGTTGCAACACGTTGCGAGAGTAGAAAGTTGCGCAGAGGAAGTTAAATCACTACGTTAGAGGTATGAGGTTTTGGACCAAGGTGTGGACTGATTTTATTCATATTCAGTCCTAAACTACTAAAGGTAAGCTAACTACTAAACTTTAAAATATTACTCATGTTGACTTAAATAAACGGTTCAAAGTCAGCTTGAAAGCTGGGAATCCCTTACTGGGTATATTGGGGCTGGAGGAAAGTCTGAACAGATAACATTTGATTTTGACATTAAACTAAAGAATGCTCGAGAAAACTTTCTCGCAATTAGAAAGAGATATTTGGCGTAAAGATTACTAGAATAACGATAACTATTTTATGTAACATGTAAGGGCTGGGATAATTCGTAAATCGATTTAACTAATTTTCCCATCAAACAGTATTATACTCAAGATTATACGTTTATTTAATTTTGCTAAAATATGTTCTATATTCACAGATATATACGGTAAAAATTTAGCCAGAATTTGGAAAATTGTCACATTAGGTATATGGGTGCTAGGGGAAGTATTGGCCCGATCTTGTAAATGCTTAGCATCAGGATCGATTTTGATCGGCCAACAGATATCTATAGAGATATATATATATAGATATAGATATATATATATCTATATATCTATTGACCGATATCTATAGTATAAAGTCTATAGTAGTCTATAGTATAAAGTATAGTATAAAGTAGTGTAAAGATAAAAAAATTTTTTTTTATATATGGTCTCCCGTGCATTAAGGGAAGAATTTACCAAATTTTACCTTTTTCTGACACCGTTACACATTATTATCAGAGAAAGACATTCTCCGAATTTCATTAATATATGTCACAGATTAACATATTTTTGGTAAAAGGTCAGATATAGGCACTGGGGTCTACATATTCGGCATCTTTAGGTTTTTTTTTGGACGAAGAAGATATTTTCCGATTTCTACGATTTTTGTGCAAAAAATATCCAAAGGGCGTGTGCAGCGATCCAATGAGTTGGAATTACTTTGTTTGCTTAGATGGTTTCGCATCATTTTTTAAATTTATTCCAATAATCACCAAATCAGCACCAATATACATATGCGATATACGGATTATGATGAATCACAATCTTCAAAAAAGACTTACTCCAAATGCAATAGTAAAAGTAAACGGAGAGCTTTTTCAATAAAATTTTCAGTGCACTCGAATTCGCAAAACCTTTGATGTAAAAAGGATTAGCTATCGTAGGCACAGTGTTCGTAAATAGAAATTTTGTTCCCCTATGCTTTCCGCTGAACAGAAAGACAAGGCCGTATAAAAACTTTCGACCTCTATATCAGAGTTTCTTTATTTTCAAGGATAAAAATATATCTATGTTACTCAACGTTGTCAGAGCACGAGCAAGCCAAAGAATATTCAAACACTACACTACATTATAACGAAAATAAGTCGTGGAATGATACAATGGACAAAATGCTATCTAGCTACAGTTGCAAACCCCCAACAAATCGATGCAATATGCTTGATTTACAATATGCTTGACGTCACTGGTTTGTCTTTTTATATTAAATACAAACAATTTCGATCAAGCAAGAAATCAAACAAACGAAGGGATTTCATATTAAAATTGGCAGAATAATTAACAATGCCTCTTATGGAAAGACGTGCAGTAAATCCTAGGTCTATGGCAGACCAGCAATCGAAATGGCAATGCAAAGATTTAATATACTTTATGTAAGTATGTCGAACACATACAAATATGCAACTTCGAACTAAAATGTAAATTCATTATATTTTTATCTCTTTAGAGGATACACCTTCAACTTCCATGGTCGTAAAACCAATTGCTTCTTCCACACCCGTGAGGTCCCAATATTGGACATTGTGCAAGCTATGTACCAAATTTGATGAGTATAAAGAAAGGTTCGCTTTACCTGCTACATTTGCAAAGATGCAATATGCCTAATCACAGCGCAAAAACCAAAACCTATACTTGTGACGTCTGTCTAGCCGTATCACCCACCATCAACTACATAAACAGTTTTTATATTCTCGCAACAGAGCTATTAGTTTTGTTCACCCAACGGTTGGTGGTAACACCTAAAACTAGTCGGAATAGTAATAGAGTTATATATATATATATGATGAAATGAAATCCTGAAATGATCAGGATGACGAGATGAGTTGAATTCCGGGTGACTATTTGTGTATCCGTCCGTTTGTCCGTCTGTCCGCGCAAGTGATAACTTGTATGTAATAAAATATTCGGTTACATGCGAACTTGGCCTTTTCTTATTTGTTATATTTTTAGTTTTATACAGAAATTTTTCATGGTAATTAGTGAAAATATAAGAAGTTAATTCAGTTTGAATAACAAATTTCCTTGAGATCGAATCAATCCATTTTTTGTAATCAATAATATTCTAAAAATATTTATAGACATAATTTTCACTCTATCCTTCATCTTAAACACGCTTTCTCATAGTTGCCTTTCCAAGCCATTTCAAACAGTGAGGAGGGATACACAACTTTCACATAGCGGGCGGTTAAGCTTGATAATATTGATATTAAGCTTGATTTTATTGCTTGATAATATTATATTCAAATTCTTCGATATGACACAAAACAAAATGTGCCAAATATTAGTTGTTGATTCAAAATATTGATTGCTGATTTTATTTCGTTGTACTGACAAAGATTGAAAATGTTCCGCGGTCTTATCAAATAAGTTACATGTAATATAATACAACTCATATCGGCTGTATCTTAAAAGTAACCCTTTTTCTTCGGAGCCTTAGCCTGGAGCCTGGAGCCTTAGCTCCAGATGCGTCATGTGGATGTTTGCATGCTTATGCAAAAATTTTGCCTATTTACTGGCAGGCGATCAGGAACACAGTTTTATTGGTGGTCCATTTAGTATTCATATTTAATAAAGATTTAGACACATTTAAGTGATCCGTTTTCATACAAATAAATAGAAAATAAAGATTGCTGGCAAGCAAAAAATTGTGTAACGGCCCGAGTTAACAAAAATAAATTGATTGAAATCATGTTTGTCCAATTTCTGCTATGTAGACGTATTTTTTATTTAAATTTATATACATATTTTTATTGAAGGCATCAGCGGCACTTAAATTGAAAGTACAATTGATAAGTGAAAATCTAAAATTTTGCCTCTCGCACTATTAAGGTGTTTAAGACTTGAAAAAAAAATAGCAATAAAGTGGCTTACTTGCAAATCTAGGATCATTTGTCGTAGATCCATACCAAGATGCAGAACTCCTCATATCAGAATAATGTCCTGCTAATGAAAGATTATCTGTTGGCCCACAATAACTTTGGACTCCTGGACTATGATAAAGTGAACCCATCGCGTAGGGATTTGCCATGGTTGAAGTGTTAGGTGAAGTGATACTACTTCCGCTTGAATTCGTTCTAAAATAAAATAATTCAGTGGTTATTCATTGAAATTTTTGACAATCTTTTTTTTTTTGTAGATTTTCTATTAATATGTATGATACGACAGTAAATAAAAGGAAAGATCAATATTTGCAAGAAAAAAAGTAAATATTATTAAATGTTTTAAAACATCTGTTAAAAAGTATATGCAAGTAAAGTTACGGGACAGCGTTTGTTAGCGAAATGTGATACGTCAGTTACCTACTGCGAACATTTCCTGATATGAAGATGGTCTAGCTGTGATACTTAAGATATACTTGCATCACTAAATGAATTTGAATGTGAAGTAGTTTCAGTTTTGTGAATTGTTTAACTAACTATTGCAACTAATTCAAGTTGAATTAATTATATTATAGCAAAATTATTTAATCTGCAACGACAAAAATTTTTAATGAAATTATATTTTAACGTAATTTTCAAACTCTCCCAACATGTTGCAACAGAGTATAATAGTTTTGTCCACCTAACGGTTGTTTGTACAATAACACCTAACACTAACCGAGATAGAGGTAGGGGTATATATATATGATCAGGATGACGAGCCGAGTTGAATTCCAAGTGAGTGTCTCCCGCCAGTCTTGAGTAAAAATTGAGATATCGCGTAATGGACTACTGTCATGCCCACAACGTGGCGTTAAACAAAAATCTATAAAGTGCTATAACTAAGCTCCTCGTAAAGATATAAAACTGGAATTTGATACAAGGAATCACAGTAAGGAGGAGTATCTGCAATTCGAAAACTTTTTAAGAATGGGCATCCCTCCGCCCTTCAATAGGTTTAGCGCACATATATCACAAACCACTACAGCTACAGCCGCGAAATTTGCTGGGCACAAATTTTTTCAGCACCTGCACTCACTCTGTGAGTATAAGTGAAATCGGATTATAATCACCACTACTGCTCATAAACGGTTATGTTGAAAACTCCTAAAAGAGCGAAAACTTAGTCAGAAAAATAAATACGTCAGAAGGATTAAATCCCACAGCCAAGATGGCACTTAAGGACTTCAAAATAGCCGGTATAAAAGTTGGCCAATGAGTGTGGCACCGTCCACTGTCGGGTAAAATAATATAACTCAGGAACTGACTTACTTATTTCAACCAAATTTGGTACATAACATTATGTTCGTATCCTCATAATGCAGTGTGGAAATGAGTGTAATAGGGTAAAAACCACACCTACTTCCCATATATCACAAATAATAATTCCTTGTGATTCTTTCGGTTTACAGAATGAAACTCAATTACCAAAAAAGATATCATAACAAAACTCTACACAAAGAGCGGCTTTAGGGTACGCCATCTCACGTCTAAAAAGTTCCGAAATAGGAAAGTATGTTCTAAGTCCCTCAGATACCGAATATGGGGACCTCAGCGCCTGTATCTGACTTTTTACTGAAACTATCGGCTATTCTGCGAAATACCTTAACGAAATTTAAAGATAATAGTTTGCCCTCATATCAAAAGTGAGGAAATTCTGGTAAATACTTCCCCTAGCCCCCATATACCCAATATACAATAAGAATTTCAAATATCCCGTTGGTTTCACACCATATATATATCGGTCAACATTAAGTAAACGTGTAATATTGGATATGCCATAATTATATGTGTGAAATCGGTCAACGAATTAAACCAGCTCCCATTTATTACACATACTGATTTTCGTTATTCTAGCGGACGTTATGCCGAATAGGTTGGTCAGTGAGTAAGTTATATTCATGAAATTGTGTGGAAACATATCCGTTAGTGTGCTTGAGTAACAACAAAAGTTAATACAATCAGTCCAGACCTTTCTCTAGCCCAAATATACCCAATATAACGATTCTGGACTTTCCAGCTGACTTTAAAATGTTCATGTTGATCAATATATATGATTCTGTAAGGATTCTGTAATTATGTAATGTAAAGATAGTGGAGTTTAGCGCTAAATTAGAACGAAATCGGTTTGGTCGGTGGTCTAAGTTCCTTATTCCTATTATAACGATTTCCGTTTCTCTGCTTGACTTTTTCTTCTTATACCTAACATAAGCCACACCTAACATAACACATGCAATAACAAGCATATATATTCATTTGATTAATATGATAGATTTCAATATATATCTGGGACACGAAGCAAAACTCTGTAACGACAATACGTGAATCTATGAATTGTAATACAAGTTAATGAGATACCAAATATGATTGTAATCCATTCACGGTATCGTCGAATAATGAATTGAATTGTTGAATTCTTATACAGCATTTTTTTACTCTCGCAAAATTTTGCAACAAAGCATATATTAGTTTTGTTCGCGGTTGGTTGTACAAGTAAACTAAATGAGATAGATATAGACTTGCATATATATAAATGATCAGGATGACGAAACGAGTTGAATTCCGCGTGACTGTCTGTACATCCGTCTCTCCGTGGAACTAATAACTTGAGTAAAAAATAAGATATCTTGATATCTTACATAATATATAAAATGCTATTACTAAGCTCCTAATTAAGATATAAAACTTAGATTTTGTACATTGAACCGCAGTAGGGAGGGGCATATGGGGATTTAAAATTTGTGAAAAGTAGGCATGTCCCCACTCCCTAACGGCAGTTACGGTAGTACGGCCGTACAGTTAACGGTAGTTTAACGCACATATCTCACAAACTACTGAAATTATATCAAGCAAACTTACTGAGGACAAATTTCTTCGGCATCTTCTTAAATGTATGCAATCGTATTAAAACCACGCCCACTAACGTTATAACGGTTATATTGAAAACTACTGAAAGTACGTTATTTCGTTAAAGAAATATGCCAGAAGCATTGAACTTCACAGCTAGGATGGTCCTTAAGAGCATCGAAGGAAACTGTTTAAAAATTGGACAATGGGTGTGGCACCGCCCACTCTAAGGCGAATTTTTATATCTCTGGAACCGATCTCAACCAATTTGGTGCGTGGTATTATATTTGCATCCTTATGTTATCGTGCGAAAATGGGGAAATCAGAATCTAACGACGCCTACTTACCATGTATCACAATTCTAAATTCCATATGAATTCCCTTTCCCTTTACAGGAAGAATGCCTTAAAGGTATACCACCTCACGTCAAAAATTGTTGAAATCGGATTTTAACTTTTCACGTCCCCAGATACTGAATATGTGGACCCAGTGACTCTGGCAACCTTTTTACCGAAAATATCGGACACTCTGTTAGTTATTTTATTATAGTTAAGAACAAATCGTTCCCCGAAAATACTGCGTCCTGATGTCAAAAATGGGTAAAATCGGGTAAATACTTCCCTTAGCTCCTTTAAACCTACAGTAAGGGTTTTCCTTAGCACCCATATAGTTAATATGAAAATTTTTAAAAGTCTGGTTGACTTTATATCGTTCATATCAACTAATAGGAAAGATATCTTAATAAAATTCAGGTCATGTCCTTTCTGGTAATAACGTGTGCTGATGTCAAATTGTGATAAGATCAGGCAAATATCTCCCCCAACCCCCCTATACCCAATAGGAAAATTTTCAAAATTACGTGCATAGCTGTCAATACATAAGACATCTGAGAAAAATTAAATTAGTTAACGTATAATCTTGAAGATATTATAAATTTCTAACAAAAATTTGTGAATTTGATATACGAATTACCCCAGCCCGTGAACACATCATACGTGATGTATTCAAAAAGTTACAGGAATGTTCTTCGACTGTGTTCTTCAACTTTAATGGCATAGTGCATTATGAATGGCTCGTGCTCACTTTTCCTCAATTCTGCTCACACTTCGTTGCTTGTTTTTGAATTCTTGGCCAAAAACAATACTGTAACGATGCATGGCATAGTGCATTATGAATGGCTTGTGCTCACTTTTGCTCAATTACGCTCACACTTCGTTGCTTGTTCGTGAATTCTTGGCCAAAAACAATACTGTAACGATGCCCCAGCCTCCATATTCGCCAGACAAGATTCCGTGTGACTTTTTCCTATTTCGAAAAATAAAGAGAAACTTAAAGGGCCGTCGTTTTACAAATACAGATGACATTAAAAGCGCGTCGCTAATAGAGCTAAGGACTATCCCAAAAATCGAGTTTGAGAAGTGTCTCGACGATTGGAAGAAGCGCTGGCATAAGGGCATAATTTCGAATGGAGACTATTTTGAAGGCCACAATATTAATGTAGACGAATGAATAAATATTTTTTTCAAATACGAAATTTCCCGTTATTTTTTGAACACTCCACGCATTTTACAAATAATGATTACCGTTATTCTAGGGGATTCTATGGCGAATGGGTCCATCAATTTTTGAGTTATCTTAATAAAATTAACTGGAAATATGTTCTGGAGCAAACTTTAGTTTGTGCTAGTGTGTAGTGTGCTAGTTTTAGTAAGTGCCAAAGTAAATGTTATCTGCTCAGGCCTTCCCCTAGCCCCAATGTACCCAATATAGTTATTTCCGACTTTCCAGCTGACCTTAAACCGTTTATATAAATAAATATGTCTGAAATTTTAAGAAATTAAGTGTTTTCTTAACATTAATATGGGTTAATGCTGAATAAAGCACTGAATGATGTCAGTATAAACCTTGGTCTAAACCCCTTACCTGTAGTATTATGATTTACGTCCCTCTGGTTGACTTTTCCCTCACATACTCAATATGTTAAATTTCGTTCTATTGGTTGAGTTTTATCGCCAATATCTCCATAGAAGACAGCTCTACAAAATTACTATTATTTCGAATAATATTACGTCATTCGACAATAAAAATTATGTCTGTTGTGCCTTCCCACAGCACTAATATCATGAGCATGTGTATAACAGAGGAGTTGTCTAAGTTAGATTGACTTTATGAGAATATGACCTAACTTAAAAGTTAATATGATTGCAGCCCATTCACAATCCCGTCGAATAATAAATCCCGAATCCATTTGCAACGTTTTATACTCACGGAACATGTTGAAACAGAGACTTTTTTCACCTAACGGTTATTTCTGACACCTAAAATTAATCGAGTTAGACATAGACATATATATTAATAAATGCTCAGGATGAAAAAGCGAGTTGAAATCCGAGTGATAATTAGATATAATATAAAATTAAGATATTTTGATAAAACTTGGTACACGTGTTCTTTGTCACCGTAAGATGGTTAAGGCCACAAAATGCCATTAGTTGGAAACCGATAAAGTGCTATAACTAAGCAACAAATTAAGATATAAACGTGATACTTGATACAGAGGATCTTGTAGTGCGGGGCATATGTGGGCAATAAATTTTGTAAAAGTGGGCATCGCCCCACCCTCAAATGAGGTTCAATATATGTACATATCTCAAAAATAGTTGAAGCTATATCAATCAAACTTGCTCCGACTGCGTTTTTCTGGCATCTCCTCGAACACTGAGAAAATTAGTGAAATTACGTCTGTAGTGAAATTAGTGAGAAAGATTAGTGACTACTAATTAGATAATAACCACACCCACCTCCCATACATAGGTTATGTTGAAGACTACTAAAACGAAAGGGTTGCATAGGAATCTGTGTAAAATTTTGGTGATGGGCGTGGCACCCACTTTTAGATGAAATCCCATATCTCTAGAACGCATTCACCAATTTTAAGCACGTTTGGTACATGTAGTTATATTTGCATTGTTAAATCACATTATGAAACCAGGCAAAATCGGATAAAACCACACCTTCTTCTCATATAACACAATTTTAAGTTTCATCTGAACCTTTCAATTTAAAGTTGATAAATCAAGCATCAATTAAGATATCGGAACAAAGCTTTTCACGAATAGTACATCCAAGATATGCCATCTCATGCTTAAAAATATTCGAAATCGGCATATAACTTATCAATACACCAGATACCCAATATATGGTCCTCGGTACCTCTATCTGACTTTTTACGGGAAATATCAGTAAATTTGTAAGATATTGTAATGAAATTTGGGGATTATCTTTCCGTGATAATAATGTGCTTTTCTGCCAAAAGTTCAGGAAATATGGAAAATACTTCCCTAGTCCCAATGTACCTAATATAAGAATTTTAAATCTTGCTGTAGACTTTATACCATATATAATGGTCAATATGAGAGCTTCCAGCTGACTTTAAGCTGTTTATGTAGGTCAATAGGTATGATATTTTAATGAAATTAACTGGATATGTTTTCTTATATATAATGTGATTTCGTGCTAATATGAATGAAATCGGTCGATACCACTGTCTAAACCCCTTATTCCTAATATAATGATTTCAATTTCTCTGGTGGACTGGGTTTTCTCATGTATATAATATATTTATATAAGCCAATTTGGTTGAGTTCATATCTCATATATCTTGTTTGAGTTAATTTGGTAAATTTTAATATAAATATCTCAGACACGAAGCAAAATATAGTAATGAAAGTACATGAGTCTATGTGCTGTAATATAAGTTAATAAGATACCAAATATGATTGTAATCCTTTCACGGTTTCGTCGAATACTAACTATTGAAGTCTTCGGCAACATTTTTTATATAAAGTTATGCCAGCACCTGAAAGCATTTCCCCGCCTTTAATCCTTGCGCATTGCGAAAGTATAGAATGTTTGGTTACACCCGAACTTAGCCCTTCCTTACTTGTTGCATTTAAGGTTGTCATAATGAATCCATTTTTCATCAGCAGTCACGATCTGATGCAAAAACGACTTATTTTTGCAACATTCAAACACCAATTCCGACATGCAAAATCGTCTCTCACATCTCTTGGCTTCAATTCATATCCCACCTAATATCTAGTATCCTCTATACCAAATAATACGTTTATATCTTAATTTGCTGCTTAGTTATGGGACTTTATCGATTTTCGATTAATAGCATTTTGTGGGCGTGGCAGATTTCCGATTATACCCATCTGCAATACCAACCGTCTTATGATGACAAAGAACACGTGAACAAGTTATCGCTTGCACGGATGGACGGATGGGCAGACATTCACTCGGAATTCAACTCGTCTCGTCATCCTGATAATTTATATATATAACTCTTTATCTATCTCTATTGGTTTTAGGTGTTACATACATCCGTTAGGTGAACAAAACTAATATACTCTCTAGCAACCATGTTGCGAGAGTATAAAAAAGCATATGTGAAACCTCTTCTTAATACTTTGAATAATATTAATACTATTGCTCATACTTTTCTTAAATAAACGATAGAATTAAAAAAAACACTCACGAATATAGTTATGGGCCCAATAAATAGCAATGAGCTTTAAAAAATAGTTATATTTAAATTCGAACTAACACAATTCAGTAATTAATTAAGATGTGAACCTGAAGTTTAGCACAGGAGGTCACTACAGGAAAGGGCTCAACTGCCTAGTTTATAGACACCTACACTCTCCAGATTTGGAACCAAATTTACACATTCCATTCTAACAAAATTTAAAGGGTGGAGCATAATTTTTTTTCGTTTTCTTTACAGCATTTTAATTTTGTTGATCGATTACCACTTGATAGTAACACATGCAAGCTCATAAATCTGAGGTATGTGACAATATACATTTACTAATTTAAGAAATTAGTATTTACTTATGTCATTGGCAACTCATCAAGCTGCATTATTAAATTATATGATATTGTGGACCTTATGCATGCTAAGTTTTAGTGTTTCAATGAAATATTGCCGTAATTTAATTAACGGTATTTTTAATTCTTATTTCAATTATTTGGTAAATTAGGTTGTTGCTACCTTTTTCGCAAATTGTAGTTGTTATCACATGTACATATTATACTCTCGCAACGTGTTTTACAGAGTACAATAGATTTCTTTGTCCATCTGTTCGTTCGTCCGTGCAAGCGATAAATTGAGTAAAAATTCTTGGTCCAACTTCGTACCGTGTTCCTTAGAATTCTGAGGTTGGTAGTGCAGATGGTTAAAATCAGTCCATTCCCACGCCCTCAAAATACCGCTAGATGAAAAATTATGAAGTACTCTAACTAAATATGCTTTAATTAAAGAATAAAATAATTTGGTAGGGGCGCCACAGTAAGGAGAAGCATCTGCGGTAACAAAAAGTCTCAAAAGAAAGTTTGGTCCCGCCCTTTAACAGGTTTAATGTACATATATTCTAAAGTACAAAAGCTATATAAACTAAACTCAGTGAACACACTTATTGTACTTCTAACATTTCTTTATACAATGCGAAAATGGGTCGAATCGCACAGTAACCACGCCAAAGGGTATGTTGAAAACTACTAAAAGTGCGATGACACTCTAACGAAAAACACCAGTAGCACTAAATTTAGAAAATATGGATGTAAATCTTTGCAAATAGTGCCTTCATGGTATGGTACATCTCATGTAAAAATGGTGGAAATCCAGCTATACATTTTTCCGAGTCCCATATACTGTGCCTATGGCTCAATATAAGGATTTTGGGACTTTCGGTTGACTTTATACCGTATATATCTGTCCATATGTAATATATCTTCATTAAGTTAGGTGAACGTATAATCTTTGAAATACTTTGGTTTGGTGCCGAAAATGGGTGAAATCGGTGGATGAACAGGATAGTGAACTTTGATGTTGAATATATTGGTCAATGTGTGAGTTATCTTAATATCATTGCGTTTAAATATCATACGTTCTCTTGCAAAATTTAATTTAATGCCAAAATAAATGCAATCATTGCAGAAATTTTCCTAACAGCAATATATCTATTACAGAGATTTTCTACTTTCTGGTTGACTTTATACCGTTTATATATACGTGTGACAAAGTAAAATATACGTGGTGTGTTCAAAAAATAAGGGGAACTTTCGTTTTTAAAACAAAAAAAAATATTCATTCGCCTACATTAGTGTTGCCGCACGATATTATGCACTTAAGCCAGTTCTTCTTCCAATCGCCGAAACACTTCTCAAACTCGATTTTTGGGATAGTCTTTCGCTCTTTCAGCGATGCGCTTTTAATGTCATCTATACTTGTAAAACGACGGCCTTTTACGTTTCACGAAAAAGCAACGAAGTGCGAACAGTTGCATTATCGTGGTGCAAAAGCCATGAATTGTTTTCCCACAATAGGTAGGTACACCGTATTGACCGTTTGACCTTTAAGGAAGAGCTCGTGATTCACTATGCCATTAAAGTCGAAGAACATTTCCGTTATTTTTTGAACACATCACGTATGTTTTAAATATCACCTAAAATTGATTTTATTTTTTGACCAGAATGTGTGTGTGAAAGAGTATAAAATGTTCAGCTGCACCCGATCTTAGCTATTCCTTAGGTTTTAAGGAGATATTCTATTAAATGGTTGGGTGATTCTAAAGAAAATGTCTATCTGATGAAGAATATCCCAATACTGCAAATATCGTATGTCGACTTGATAACCTTTCTTAAACTTCTCCACAGGATCTTGTATCATTTAAAGTTCTAATCGGTGTCCTCATTTTCAAAATCCAGAGACTGTGTTTTAACGAATTCTCATTCTAGAAAACATTTAATCCATCATGTTGCGTAATTCAGTAACATCCTAGATGTAGTTTAAATAGATAATATTTAAACATTTTCTGCGATGTGGTCCATTTAGTATTGCCAGAGAATTTTTATCATCCTGTTTTGGAGATACTTGCCAAAATCATAGACAATTTTCGATTTAAATTTTAAAATGGTAATTTTAATACACAGACTTTCGACTTGGATATTTACCAACTTGCTTGAATTTGTTTCCATGGTTTCCATTCCATCAAACGGCTCTACGAATAATAAGCAGTCTGATGTTATATACACTGGCTTTAGTGCCTCGACGTGCCTTTCAGGTTCAACTTTTGATTCGCTTTGTTTCAGACTTTTGCTTTGACACCTAAGTGCAATGTATGCTTTTGTATGAGCACGTTCACATAAAAAGTTTTCGAAGCGAAGCAAAATATTAAGCAACTCTCAGCTTTTTATACTTTGACATGGCAGCTGTCGATATTTTTATACTCTCGCAACATGTTGGAACAGAGTATGATATTTTTGTTCACCTAACGGTTGTTTGTAACACCTAAAACTAATCGAGATAGATATAGAAGTATTAATATATAAATGATTAGGATGATGTTACGCGTTGAATTCTTGGTGACTGTCTGTTTGAAGCCTGTTAATGCAAGCTATAACCTGACTAAAAATTGAGAAATCTTGATAAAACTTGGAACACATGTTTCCTGCCACTCTGGGGAAGTTGGCATTACAGATGAGAGGAATCGAAATAATTTCACGCCCACAAAATGACGTTTAAAGAACACCTATAAAATGCTATTGTATAACTAAGCTACCAATTAAGATATAAAACTGAAGTTTGGTACAGGGAATTACAGTAAAGAGGGGCATCTATGGTACGGTGTGAAAATGGGTGGAATAGGAATCCAGCCACGCCTATATCCCACATGCCACAATTTAAAATTCCATATGATTCTTTCATTTTACGGTATATAAATCGATTACTAATAAAGATATCGAAACAAAACTGTGAACAAATAGTGCCTTTTGGATTTACCATCTCACGTCTAGAAATTGTTGAAATAGGAATATAACTTAATAAGTCGCCAAATACCGAATATGTGGACCCAGTGCCTATGGCAGATTTTTTACTCTCGGTCAATGTGTGAGATATATTTTGGTAATCCAGAATAAAGGTTTGTTTGATAAATGTCAAAAATGGATAAAATCGAGTAAGTTACTTCCCACATACCAAGGATTTTCAAACTTTCGATTGACTTTATACCATATATATTGGTCAATCTGTAAGTAATCTTAATAAAAGTCGGATAAGTATATATACCAAATAAAAGAATTTCAAACTTCCGGTTGGCTTTATACTGTATATATCGGTCAATATGCATGATATCTTAGCCAAATTAAGTGAACGTATAATATTGGATATGTTATAATTTAATTCCGAAAATGTGTGAAATCGGTCTTCGAATTACACAGCTCCCACCACCAGCTACTATAGGTAATGATATTCATTATTGTAGCAGATTTTATACCGAACATGTCCGGGATGTTTGACTTACCTTCATAAAATTAGGTAGAAACTTTTTCTCAAGTATACTTGTGTAATGCCTTAAGTTGCTGTAATCAGTCCAGACCTTCCCCTAGCCCAAATATCTAGTGATGTTAGTGATATGTACAAGCCCCAACATAGTGATTTACGACTTTCCACCTGACTTTAAACCGTTTATGTTGGACAATATGTATATTTTAATGGATTTAGGTGGAAATTCTCTTTAAAGATAATGTGGCTTAGTGCTGAATTTGAATGAAATCGGTCTAGACCTAGGTCTTAACCCCATATTCCTAATATAGTGATTTCCGCTTCTTTTCCTCATATACCTAATATATAATATCAACTTTAGCCCTTTTGGTTGAGTTTTATCACATATATTGTATCAAATGAGTTAATTGGGTCGATTTTAATATGAACATAATATTTCTAAGAAATTCATAAGAACCTAAATGAGTCTATAACCTATAATATAAGTTAGTAAGATACCAAGTATGATTATAATCAAACCACAATTTTTTTAAATATTGAATGTTGAATTCTTACGCAACATTTTTTAATATAAAGCTTTGTCGAGACTTTCCTTACTTGTTATTACTTAATTCCTTTATTTCTATAATTTTCCAATTGGATCGAAATACAATTTTGAAATATATATGTAAGTTTAGTTTACCAATTCTGTTAAGATCGAAAGAAAATAACAGAACACGAAATATTAAATATCAGAGACAGCACGGAAAGCAAAGCGTTCATTCCGATGTTCGCTTCGCTACGATGGTAAAACAAGCACTGTCAAGGAAAACGAAGAAAGTTGTATATAAATCAGCCTCAATTCATCCAATTCTTATATATATCTAATTAATAGAACACAATGAATGATATTTAAATATATATAGATGTGGCCATTTCGGTCCGATTCTATTGTTGGTATTTATAATAGGGTTTCAGGTTCAATTTCTCTCCGTATACTAAAAACTTAAAACTTATAAATATGTCTACACCAACTAGTCGTAAGCTGTTCCCTATGTGAAGACGACCAATAATTGTATTTTTATAAAAAAAAATTTATTTTATAACAACTGCTAAGGACATATGAAATATAATTACAAGTTCCTGTTTGAGGATATTTGGCGAACAAATCGAGATAAAAAGATTATTGCATAGAAAGAACAAAGGCTTGTTGAAGAAAATTCTAAGCCTTCAGTACCTTAAATGGTTAAACTCTCTAAACTTTCGATATGAAGAAAAAGGTTGTCGTTACTTCTATAAAAACGGTTGTGACTTAACCGGAGAAGAAACTAGGAGCAGCACAGCTTCTCTTTAACGACCACAGAACCCTCGAGAATGGTCTTCATTTAAGTAAGCTAGGTACAACTGAACCATTGTTAAACAAAGTCATGTTGCGCAGCAGAATCAAATAGCCCAATTCTTTATCATGAAACTTTTTAGGAATAGTAATATATTAGACTAAAATACGTGCCGTTAGAGAATTTGGATTTTGGAAGCAATACTGAACCGGTTAAAAAAAAATTGCAAATCATAAAAATTACTGTGCCTATTACACTGTAATAATTTCTTGGAATGCTTTTGATTTTGTTTTATAACTGGGATATGGCTTAATTTCAGTTTATCTGATTTCCTTTAAAATAAATATTTGGGATTGTATGAAAAATAACAGAAACTCGCGCCTAACTTTTGCAATAATCAATAATAGTTTTCGGTCGTCACGTTGTTTATTATGAATTTGCGACATATAATATTACGAATAATAGCGACATATAGCAGCTACTGTGTTGTAGCTTATTTACTTGTTTGGTGCTTAAAGGTAAAAGCTTTGTGAACCTGATATCTTAAACTTTTATTATTTAAAAAAGAAGAAGTGGGTTAAAACAGACATTAAACATTTAATGCCAACTTTGAAATAAATTTAATAACCAAAATAAATTAATGTTTAGGTCTGCCTAGAGCCCTCAAAAGAGGCCTAACAATGTATCTTGGGAGTAAGGAAAAATTAATCGCATTCCTCTTTCCAGGCTTTATTAAACATGTATTTGAGTGTACAAAAAAACCCAATCTTCGGAATCACATTTTTCAAGAGGGCCCCAACGGTTAAATTTTTAAGTTTTTTGCATAAAAAATTAGCTATTACATATATATATATATATATAATATAAATTGGTTATAATAAAAGTTGAAATAACTACAAAAAATTCATACTTTTATTACAGTGAAGGTACAGATAAAACTAAGAAGATATGTGCGATGATCTCCCAGTACCATCCTCGCTGGATTCGAAAAATGTAGTTTCGAGAAAAATTTTTTAAAGTTTTACGCACTGAAGCTGAATGACCAAAACGCTTTGATCCCACATTGAATATCTTTTTTCACTATTCTACCAATTGAACAATGCTTTCAGGATCATAAAATGAACTTTAAGAAAAAAATTTCGATTTTATGACTTTTATTCCTAAACTAGCCTAACCCCTTAATAATTCCACGTCCCATTTCAAAAAAAATTTATAATCCCTTGACCATTTTTACTTAAATATCAATGGGTTGGGTTACTTAGTTAGATCGTTATACAATAGCGCGGTGTTTTATTTTTCATAGTATATTTTCATAAAATTGGTCGAATGACTCCTGAAGTATGAATAAGTTTCACTCTAATCGTATATTATCACTCTAATCACGAAAGCTTGTGTTTATGATATATTATTTCTACTAAATTTACTTTTTACGATCTAATGCAAAACCGTGTTTTCGGAAAGACACAGTATTACTTCTAAGGTCACATATTATACATAATATCACATTTGATAACCTTCAATGTTATAATCGAGTTTGGTAATGATGGTTTTAGTACTTTATTAGGCACAAAGACGTTTTCAATATACCAACTTCATGCATGTTTAATAAAGCCAGTTTTATTTTAAGTAATATTTACCTAAAGGGTGAAGGTGGACTGCAATTTAACTCCAGTTTCCGATACGACTCCTCTATTGGGCTTAAAATATCTGTTACACTAAAAGGCGTGGAATGAGTGCTATTAAATATGGCGCTATGTTGTTGATTTGGCAAACTTTGCATATGATGAATATTTGGAAAATTATGTTGGTGGATCAATGTAGTTGTAGGTGCCGAGTTAGGGTGTGGGGAGAGCCCCGAAGAAATGGTATGCTTCAGTAATTGTTGTTCCAGCTCATGTTGATGGGATATTTCCCCTGAAGATAATATCCTTGAAGATGCGTTCATAACCAACTTGCCGCCATTAATTTTTCTCGGCACGTTCTCAATATACGCTTATTTGAGTTGTTCTGCAATTAATTCTGAGTGACTTGGAAATGTCTCTATTAATTATGCTTGCATGCGCGATTTACAAAAAGATTTTAGTACATCGTAGTAAAGGCGTTTTCTGAAAAATTAATAGATAAGATAATGTTTGTATTCAACATTTTATTTATATTTATGAATTTCTATTATAGGCATATACGCCTATAAAATCCTTGCAATACAGAAAAATTTTCCGGCATTATTTTATTTAGCAGAGTCAGGAAGTATTGAGAGCATTTGTTTTTGTCAGATATTTGGTCGTTGTTGCCTTTTTATTTGTGAGGTAATTTGTTTTACATTTTAAATACACAATAGGAATTCCAATCTCTTAAAGCCACGCTTAAAAATTCAAACACGATTCATAATATCAATAACAGCTGCACAGCAATTCATTAGTAATTGTTATAATTGTTAAGCTGTAATTGTAATAGAATTAGTGCCGGACACGCAAAATGATGTTTGTCAATAACACACAGCGGAGGGCGATTCATATATCTCATATAAAACGGAAATCATGTCAATGCTCATTATCGACACTGGTAGAACCGGATGCTCCCTCCGGCAGGGTTTCGGCAGAGCAGCATACCTTATTTGAGATGAAGTTCAGTAATGGCCTAATGGACTATTGTCCGCAAACAGTCTTCAAAATCAACTTTGTCAGAAACATTGCAGTCATTCATATATATAATATATATAATTCAAGAATAGTAAAATATAACTCGTGGCATATAAGCTGCGAAGGATAAGTGAGACAGCGTAAGTGGAACAGCAAAAATGAAGAGATCTTTATAGAAAGACCATATGCAGACCGCACTAACGGTTAATATCCAATGATGTAGGGTAATAAACCTGGAAGATTCAATAACACCATTCAGTGACGCTGAGACAACTGTATTGATATCGTCTATCGCTTCATTCGACATTAACCAGAACTTGATGGGGAGTTATAAGAATTGCTCCCTAGACCACTTGTGGAACCCCTTCTATTTTACCTTGAGTCACTCTGATCAATCTGAATTTTAAAGTTGTCTGCTATGAGGATGATATCATCACGATTCAGAAGGACGAATTGGTTGCGCAAACGCGAAGTCTATCAGCGTACCGTTATATTATAATATATAGGATTTTTAGTGTCAAATACAGCAAAAATCGTCTGGGTGCCCAATCATATACAGTTTGTGTAGTACATGACAAGAAAGTTCAGTTTTAGGCTTTGTTTTTAATAACAGAAAAAAATGCTTTTATTTTATGTAGTTTAGTTTTATTTTTTAATAATATTATTTTTAAATATATCTTAAATCTATTTAAGGCGAAATTTTTCAAAAGTCAAAACATAAACCTAAAAAAAGAAATTACCTTTTTAAAAAAAAAGAAAATAAGAAAAACCTAGAAAATGTTCATCGGCTCAAGTATTGTGCTGTCAATTATTTCTTCAAGTGTCCTTGGTACCTTCCTTCTTAACCAACCAATCAATAAACCAAAAATAATTAGAGCAAGATAAATACTGCCGTAACTAGTAAGCACCAATGGTATTATTGATTACACAGCAATATGACCACAGTCTGGAAAAAAAAATCAAGATTTATATCGAAACAGAACGGAGCAATGATTTAAAACCTGTTGTGTGTTATATTTGTTTGCTAAATGGACGAAGTTGATTAATTTCTTACTTTGAACAGTAAGTTCAAAGTTCTAGTATTTGTAATTAACCATCTCGCCTAGCTGTGACACATGTCTATCAATTGAAGAGGAAATGTTTTCAAACAAAACCTTAATTTGTTATAAAAGCTACATAAATATTTGATCTTTTGCCTAAAAATGCGTGTCGTTACATCAGCTTTCACAAAAAAACGTAGTCTTGGTTCATATAACACGGTGTCACTTATAAACTCTACAAATGTTGCTTTGTTCAATAAATGTGAAACTATTTTATTTTTTCATTAAACTAAAATTTATTTAAATTAATATATTGAGTCCATAACAATATTTGTGCGTTTTTTTTTTAATTTTTAACGTTTATTCAAGGAAAAAATATCAAAGTATCGCCCATCTGAAGCTAAAATATTTTCCCATCTTTCCGGTAATTTGTGGATTCCATCCCAAAAGAACTGCACCGGCTTGGCGGCCTAGAATGAATCAAGCCAATTTTTGATACCTTGTTCTGATGTGAACCCTATTCCAGTGAGGGCATTCTGCATCGACCGGAAAAAATGGTAGTCAGAAGGGGCAAGATCTCGGCTACAATGTGGGTGAGGCAAAACTTCCCGGCCTCTGTTTTTCAAATAGTTTTCAATCGGTCTTGCGGCATAAGGCCAAGCGTTGTCATGATGGATGGCCTTCTGATCCCACCAAATATAGAGTATTATCTTAACGTTAAGACATTAATTTGGTTGGTTGGTCAGGTTACATATATGATTTTTTGCGTTTAGAGTTGTCGTAATGGATCCTTTTTTCCCTCACCAATCACAATCTGATGCAAAAACAAATTCTTTTTGTAACGTTCAGCACCATTTCTGACATGAAAAATCGTCTCTAAATATATACCTATATTATATATTCTTACAAAAGAGGTAAGAAGTGGATTTATTCAGTACATGTAGCTAAGAGCTGGTATAGAGCGGGTTGCCATTTATCGAGTACTATATGTGTTATAGTGTAGTGCAACCATGCCCAACGTCAACGTCAGTATAAAAGTATTTTATAGTTTTTATGAAAAAAGAATTAGTTGAATAATATACGTATTCGCTTCGAAAATATTAGTACTACACAAATTGAAATTAATTGCCAGTTATATGTTTTTTAATAATTCTCTTTTAAAATGTTGTAAAAAAATCGATTTGCAATCATTGCTAAACATACTGCGGGTGTACTGCGTGTAATTACTTCGTGATTGGTGCTCGCATGAAAACTAATCAACAACTGCTAACGATCTGTTGTGTACATATGAAAACAGAGGTTGTAGTGGTGCAATATTAAACCATGAGTTTGTTACTATGATGTGAAAGAAGGCGAAATTCGGTAATGACAGTATCGGCTTTATTCTATACCTCTAGAAACATCAAATTTAAGTAAAGTAAAGAAATTCCTTTAGAATGCTTCAAGGTTCAAAATCAATAGTGGGATTTAGTGATCTTAAATAAAGTTGAAGCATTTTTAAAATAAAACCAACATTGTAACCGTATGTTGGTTATTTTGTATTTCCTATTCTTCTAAGCATGCAAACTTTATATTGTGAAAGTGTTTAAACTAGACCGATGGAAGGTGAAAAAAATGTATATACACTGCGCGTCATCAGATTAGCGCGAATTCGTTAATATTGTTTTTGCGTTTAAATCGACAAACTCTCTTCCTCCACGGGCTACTGGATTTGAGAGAATGAATTTTGTGCTAAATATAAATGGAGTTCACACGCAACGTTCCTATATGTTATTCATTCTTCGTTGAATTTGTTACAGTTTGTCAATTGTACAGACTTTTTGTAGTTCAGTTGTTAATCGTTAAACTATTTTCAGTACAGCTGATATTGCAAGTTGGAAATCTAAAATAATTAAACACTTGATTAATAAAATGTTTCAACGAGGGTGAATATAAAATTTGTAAGATTTTTGCAGTAGAATATACATATAGATCAAAAAAATTCTTTGTGCAGATATATTTAGCGAAGACGAAGAAAATGAACATCAATTCCCACAATATCCGGTTCTACGGCACCTGAATTGACCCGGAATTTTTTATCCGACCAAGGGCTGTTATTTCGAAGATCTTTCTGCGAGGGATCCATCAAAGTCATTCGTAAAGATCGCGAGCGAGATAATGGTGTTGTTCTAGCCTTCATTCTACATAACACAGTGCAATATCGTCTTATCAATGGCGACATCGACCGCAGGGATGCTGCTCTAAAATGTCAGGGGAAAGCTATCCGGTCAGGCGATGACGATCTCGAAATATTAATATATACATCCCTCCCAAGTCGTTTAGTACTAGATGAATATAACGCGCATCACGATCTTTAGTATTCCAGCCTGTCAAACGATCGTAAGGGGATGGAGCTGATGGAACAAGTAGACGATTCAATATTCTGCGCAATGAACGAAGAAACTCCCACCAGAATTATGGGCAGCTGTAATAGCTCGCCTGATATTACATTCGTTAGTGGTGGTCTAATAAATAGCATAACCTTACGACATATGCTAGCTCTCGCATCAGATCATCAGCCCATACGTATCTCGACCGAAAAATCCTTCGACTTTATTTCTGTGGACAACCATTCCTTCTTTAACTTTGACAAAGCTAACTGGATTGACTTCACAGAATTTACCGAGAACGCCTACACTGCTCTATCCATTCCTACGGACGTAATCCTTGGCAAACGTCAATTCCGCAGGGCGATTGCTGCTGCTACCGCCCGTTTCGTCCCCGCTGTAAGAATTGTGGAAATTCTCCCAAATTTTCTAACCTAAGCGGTAGTTTTCGCATTACGACACCTTACGCTAGGTCGATCTCTGTAAATCCCACATAAGGAATCTCAATTTGGAGATTCGACAATTGATAAATCAGCATAAGCGGACGAAATGTGTAGAACTCCTGAAGTCTTGCAATATCTCCGCCGTTTGAACAAGTTTGGACTACTGTCAAATCCCTGTCCAATCCGAGGAGCCACGATGACCCGTTTTGAATTCAATTTGACAGTCGTGCCTCCTCGAATAGGAAGTAGGACATATCGTCGAAATCCATTGGCCCAAATGCCATAAAGATGTAGATATCAAAACACATTGGGCCGACGGGAGTAAAATAACTCACCAATTTGAGACAGTCCACTCTTCACATAGGCGATTCGTGAAAAATCGGAAGAGTGGTCTTACTACTGAAACCTGGGAAACAGGCCAATCTACGGTAGTCTTATCGTCCTATAACTCTCCTTTCCCCATACCAGAAAACACTTGCAGCTTTGCTACTCCCGACGTTCGCTTACCATCTAAGCTTAGTAGAACACCAACACGGTTTCCGCAAAGTGCACAGCACTTAGCGTCATAAACATCCAGATAACACGTGGCCTCAATCTAAAACCACCCCGTGAGAGGACCATCTTAGTAGCTCCTTCCAATGATGAGAGATGTACCATGAACTATCTGAGCGGTAGTCAATCGTTCGTACTATTTCGGGTAATAAATTATAAACTACGAATAATTAAACAGGGGTTTTGATAGGGTGATATCCTCTCCCCATTACTGTTTTACTACTCCATTTCCTTCAACCACAGGAGAGAGTATCCGTTACCTATACGCTGACGAATGGACGATATTGACGACGAGCAATTGAATCGATGACATGTGTTTGAAAGTGCACTCCTATCTTCATGACCTTTCTCGCTTCTTTACTGTGAGGAGTCCAACAATCTCCCCTGTCAAATATACAACAACCATATTCACTAACTAGATGAAGGAGTACAGACGAAATCTCAACATTTTTGTCCATGATATTAAAATTCCGACAGTGAACAACGCAGAAATATTTGGTGTTGCGTTTGATAGTCTGCACTTCTTCTTTCCACATACGACCACCACCATGAGCAAGATACAAAGTCGCAACAAAGTCCTCAAGTGGTTAGCCAACAGCACCTGGGACAAGGACAAAGAAACGGTGCTGGTAACTTACCAAGCAATCGCCCGGCCGGTCGTAAACTACGCAGCCCCAATATGGTCGCCTGGACCACTAGGTCAGACTACTGGACCAACACTATACTCCAAAGAGTCACAAGTTGCGTCTTGGTGTCCCCTATGGAACATCAGGAGAATGTTCCTGCAATACGTTGACGAGGTACAACATTTTAGCACCCATGCTTTGGACGCGACTAACTTCAGACAAGTACTGAACGCCATTCACAATGGAGCTATTAACACCTTCACCGACTCCCTCTCAGTGAATGACACTCCCATCACCAAACATGAAGTCGTCTTCTCTCACGTAACTATAGAGACCCTCGCGCAACTTTGTTCGGGATCCTGTAGCAGGTTAAACTCCTACCTATCTAGACTCCTACCTACCTCTTTTTACACCCCTTGAAACACACTTACACTTACCACCCTTTCCTTATGGTCCGACCCCGTCGAAACAGCTCGTTTCCTGGACTACCGTTGAGTGACTTCAACTAAAGCTAGTCTTGCGCTTACCCCCAAACAGGGTCTAGATAATCGCTGACCCAACAACGAGATGCAGATTTGTACATTGTCATGAAGTGTCGGAAGGAACACACTTTTTTGACTTCTATGGATGAGAATCGCTTCCGCCAAATGCAACATATTTTAGTCACCTTTTTTTACTGATGACGAAGTATTCACAAAATCTATGAGTAAACAGTTTCTGTAGAGGTAAAACTCACAATAGTTTTATTGTTGATATTGATTGGGTTCATCAGGAGAGTGCGTCGGTTTCAAAAATATCCACTCCTTTCGGTATTGGCGATGGCGGCACCTTTGCCGAAATTACAAATAGAATTTTTAGATATTTTTTTTAAGGCTATTGTACCAATCTATATACTGGCTTGATTCTACAGAATGCTCTGAAATAGTCCGAAAAACTTTCAATAAACTGTCGTTTTGTTGACGTACATGTTGATGGCATGGAAATTAAATTATCGGCAGCTCCTGTTGTATTTTCGCCATTCTTCGCAGTCTCTAAGACCATAGTTTGCCACACCATAGTTAACACCATACCTCATCATTTCAGCATTTACGCCTAGATGGTTTTCTTTTATACATTTGTTATTTGCTTCTTCATGTTGTTCTTCTGTGTGTTCTTGTAATAACTCGTTTCTTCTTTATGTTCACTTAAAATAAGAGTTTGTAGTAGTAAAAAGGAAATAAAGAAAACATAAATTATATTCCATACTTACCTTCAATCAACTATTTACAACGATTTACAACTGACAAAACAAAAGCAAATAAAACAGCTGATTATTGTTCCACCGAATAACGAGTACTTGGTCAGAGTTGTCGACACGGTAAAGTGCTATTCGTTAAGCCGGTATTTTTTGAATATACGAAAACAAAATACCCCTATAGTTTCTAGTGTGAAGACCTCTATGAATTTTATTCGTTATTATTATAAGCATTAGCAGTCATATGGAATTATTGTAGAGAAAGTGGAAAAAGTAAGAATGCACATATTATAAATATTTGTACATTGACAAACCCACATTGATGTGATATATAATGGCCAAGCCTTCAGCAGACTGAAATATTATTAAGTTTAATTGCTAGGTTTAAATCTTTACTTTCTTAAGGTCTAAATTTGGAGAATACGGTGGGTGGGACAGCAGCTCGTAGTCTAACTCACTGATAAACCGCTTTGGCGGTTTGTTCTGCAATTTGACGACGAATCGGCCCAATAATTCCGAATAGTGGATACATGCGACCTACTCAAGGTAGTCGATGAAGATCATAGATCTCAAAATGACGCTGAAACTATTTCGGGTTACGTTCAAATAGCGTCAACCACCCTGTGAAGTGGTCTCATGGTTGCACTTGTTGACCAAAGGCGTCACCCATTGCGCCGACAGCTATATCATGCAAAATATTTCATGCAGTGTGTGACTCATGTGGCTTTTTGTCTACTGTCTCAGCTATCTTGCGCACCTTCAATCGGTGATCTACCATTACCAAATCGTATCATTTCGTCTCGCTTTCCGCTGTGGTAGCCGTTTTCGAGGCACTTGGGCGTCTCTCATCAAAAATTGACGTACGTTAAAAACTCTTTACCAAAGGGGAAGTCACGTATAGAGAATCCAAGCGTCTTTTTATTTTACTGCCCGATTTCCCTTCCAAAAATAAGAATCAAATCCTTATCAAATACTAATTGAACTGCTCTTTCTTAAAATTCAATTAAGTATTTTGATTTTAGCGCCGGTAGAATTATTTTTATATAGCGTTTTCTGGTGAAAAATTTTGTGCCATGATTTTCTGCAATTAATGAGTTAATATTATATAATAATAAGCCAAACCATTACCCTCCACCCGCCCAACAGACGCAAGGAGTGAAATCCGCAAACGTTCGGAATTAGTCGAGTCATAGGAAAGAGATTTTTTAATCGTCGAGATCTAAAACTGTTCAGCTACAGAAACAAAAATTTCAACAGCTAAGATTTAAGAATAAATTATAATAAGTTTTATATGATTGCATTATTTGTAATATTTGTAAGTGAAAATAAAATATTTCTTATAATACTGAAAAATGAGTCTGATAAATCAAACGTACTAGAATGAGAATTAAAATCATGACATATGCGGCGGAAAGGTTAGTTTAGTTAAAAGTTTAATCCACATGTCTTCAACACTAATAGTCTAAATCTGGATAAGCGAACCGGTATATTAAATTTAACTTCTGACAAGAGAAAAGAACTACAAACTGATCCATTTATGAATTTCACTAAGAATATGATGCAAAGTATTAGCGAGTAATGTATGGAGGAAGACATCATCTAGAATCCCATCGGATTTTGCTATAAGGCAAAAAGTAAAAATTGTTTCTGAACGGATTCTAATTTGTCAGAATGAATTTTTTTAGCTATGGTTCCATACTACATAGCCATATTCGAATATTAGCCTAACCAAAGTTGGAAAAAGTGTTTAGTTACACACGGATCTTTGAATTCGTTAGACAATCTTTTACCAAAAGTAAGAACACCTTTAGCTTTCAAACTCATTGTATTAACATGAAGAAAAAATTGAGTTTGGTGTCTATAGTAACTCTCAAATCAACAAAGTTAACTACTTGCTCTAGGCTATAGCTTTTTATTACATAGGGAGAGGTAAACACAGATCATCATCAAATTCAAAATTTCTTGATTTTAAAATCGTTCGTACAATTAATAACTTTGCAGTTTATGAATCATCATTAACACCAGTGTTTGTTAATAGTTTTTACTATTTTAAGGTGACACCTAGTGGCTGTGAATAATTTCGTGAAGGTTCATTAGTAACGATTACTTCTGCAGATATCCTGGATCATTAGTAGATAGGCGGCTTTGCACGGGAAACCCTTAGCACTAGCAAAACAAATTCGCACTGACCAGGAAGAATTAAGAAGTGAGTGAGGTTTCCTGTTGTTGGTCGTTTTGATGGTACAGTTCGTTCTGACACAAAAAACTGTCTGCCAAAAGTGGTTTGCACAGTTTAAAAGTGGTGATTTTGGCTTGGAAGACGAAGAACGTCTTGGGCGACCAAAAAAATTTCAAGATGAGGAACTGGAAGCATTAAGCAGCCGGATACATTCATAAGCAAGGAAATTGGGTGCAATATAAACTGAAGCCAAGAGACGTTGAGAGACGATTTTCGCGTTACAAAAAGAAGTCATTCTTGCATCAGGTTGCGACTGGTGTTGAAAAATGTAACCAATACGACAACTCTAAACACAAAAAATCATATGTGAAACAATATGGCAATACTTTGAATAATATTAATACTATTGCGCATCTTTTTCTTAAATAAACGATAAAATTATTAAAAAAAAAACCTCACGAATATAGTTTTATACCCAACATATAAACTTAAGTTATGGTAAAATTGCCTAAATTAAAAATAAATGCAAATTTAGCGTATTTATATTTTAAAAATAACAAGAAAATTGTGATGCTTATGATATTAAAGTAAATTTATCATGGCGTCAACATATTTTAATTAATTTTCTTATCCTCGCCCCGAGAAAATAATAACGACTGCCTTTAAAGCGTAAGTCAGAATAGTAATGTCTGTCACAGATAGTAGTTTTAAGAATATACAAATCATTAACAGGAATTTCCTTGGTTTAATGTTTTTAAATGATATTTTAGCATTTATCTTGTTTTGTTTTTTGCAGAGCGAAAAAACAACTGTGTTTGTAAAAATTTTTAATTTCGTATTCAGGTTTATAAAAATACGTAGCTTTACCTTAGCAAATGAAGTCATTTTTCTGTCTATTCAATTATTAAAGAAAAATGCTTGAATTCTTAAGACTGTACATAGTTACGTACAATAGTTATAGAATATATCTACTAAAGTTTGTATTATGAGTAAACAAAACAATGGAAATATTCAGAAGATATTTATTAGCATTGTAGACATTCCGTCTGTGATTTCGTGTTTGAAAAAAATTAGGCGTTCTTTATTACTGTATCCGGCCGTCGTCCTTGATTTGTCTTTCAATGTAATAACTGTATAATATTGTTCATATTATATTTTAGCAATTGAATAATAGGAGATACCACAAATTGTGTTATATTTTCGATAAGAATCTATATCATGTATATATATATATATGTATATATGTGTATAATGTCTGATAACTGGTGCTTGATCATGCTGCATACCATATCGAACCGGCGCCCTATTTTGGTGCAAAGACGTGATTTCCACTTGCGTTCATCATTGGTTTCAACACCTATTTGTATTTGGGGTTTACTTCTTTATTAAAATAAAAAATTTACTTTCGTATTTAGCTTAATGTCTTAAGAATAAGTAGTTAAGAGTAAGTTTCTCGTTTCATTTTCTTTTATAGAAATTTTAATTCTCTCTTATTTATTGTGGAATAGTTATCGGAGTAGTTTACCAGAATATGTTTTTGATCAATGCTGAAAATTTATTAGCTATGCTATTATATTATTAGGACTTTACAACGATTTTTAAAACTACTATAAATATGTTTCCTTGTTATATTTTTCTCGATGGGTTTTGCTTATTGTTTAGCAATAATTGTTTTACAAGCTTTCACTGCAGTTGCCCGTACTTTAACTTGTTCGGTACTTGTTTAAACCACTAATTCTTGAATAAAATTTATGAGTACGATATAGCTTTGGTTGATTGAATTTTTTAAATGTGTTATTTTTAAAATCTTCTCGAGAAATTCATACATATTTTCAAATGTTAATAGATGGCTTAGCTAATATTTAATATCTGGATCCGTTATTTAGATCTGGAGATCCTTTATTTTGACACTTCTGAGTTTCAAAGAAAGTTAAGGGTGAGGGTGAGCTTGTTTTTTTTTGTTGGCTTTATTAATAATGCCATAGTCCCTGACTAGCCCTACCTAAATTTTTGACTGATTGAAATTGATTTGTATAAGTTAGGTAGACTAATAGTGTGAAAGAGATAATTTCTCAATTTTAAACGCTAAGCCTGCTTTTAAACGTATACCCTCTGATAAAGATTCCCCCACTATTTCTTCTCGAAAATCGAATTGATTAATATTTTTCAATTCTCCACAAGGAGAGAAACTGCCAACATCAAAAGTACAAACATTTAAAGTTCCACTAGACTCAGACCAGAGATTGCTGGAATGCTATACCACCTAATAAAATAAGTCTTTATTTCTAGATTTGTCCGGAATACCACTCCTGATAATATTATGTTCAACATTTTGAAATAAAATACCTGATGACATAGTAATTCCAAAATTTTATTTTAAATCAGTGTACCTTTATATAACTTTCAAATACTGCCATGAAGTGAATTCTGGCCACACGGTGTATTCATTCGAGAATTGGAGCAGTAAAGTCATAAGCCAATAGATGTTAATGTTGCTAAAATTCCTAAAAGTTGTTTTTAAAAAGTTAAATCTGGAACTATCTAATTTAGTTTTTTTATTGAATTGGTTCTCATGTGTCCAACGGTTTTTGGGGATACTAATCATATCGATGTTATATATACTCCCTCTTAATTTATCTTGACTGATGTAAACTTCAACGCAACAACTCTTTTATCAAGGCAGCTTAGAGTCATATTTTCAAGGGTACGTAAAACCAATTCTGAACTAAACGTAGTTTTCCCACATTTGTTATGATTTTATTAAATAATATTCAAAAGAACATGTAAACGGCTCTGCGCTTAACAACCTCTCTTGCCTTTCATGACTAGGTAAATTTTGTACGTTTGGACAGTAATCGTTAGGTTTCGTAATATAATATTATGTTGACTTTTTTAGAGCGAACTATGGTTGGGTCAGCAGAAAACTGGCGAAAGTAATTATTTATTCTAATTATTTTCTCTCATGACACATTCACATTCACAAACGACTGCTGAGAAAACTTCGCAAAATATGTAATTTTTCGCGTTAAATTGCGAAGTCAAGTATATGGTAAAAAATACCCACTTACATTCAATAATATGGTTTACAGATTGAACATTGTCTTCCGTATAAAGGCAGCCTGAGGTTCTTGTTTTCGGAGTTAGGAAGCTTGAAAAGTTATGTTCCGATTCCTACCATTTTTAGATGCGAGGTGCTACACCTTGAATAAACTATTTGTACAAAGTTTTATTCTGTAATCTTCATTGGTGCTGGAATTTCGATATTGAATAATTGAAATTTAATATTACATTATATATTTTCATTTGTAATATAAGCACTGTTATTATTATATTATGCATAAAATTTGGTACAAAACTGTAGGTAGGTAACTGTGTGTAGGTTTCAACTAAAAGTGGGCGAAGCTTCGCCTATTATCTAATTTTTATTCTAATAGTCAACACTATATTTACGGTTAAAAGTAATGCGTCTAACGTTTTGTAGAGGGTTATAGCATTTTTCACTTTAAATAATATAAGCTTATATTATATAGCTCTATTATATGATGGTAAAAGAATAGTTGGATTGGGATGGTTTAAAGCTCTGGGGATTGCAACCTATGGTACCTTTAAATGCAAAGCACCAACTTAGTCAACCCTTCCTCTTGGGAATTATTTAATTGTTACCGAAGACGAAAATTTAAATAATTTATTTTTAAAAGGTTATGAGTAAATGAGCTCCGATCGCATTTTCGCCGTAAAAAATTTTCTCTTAAAAAACTTCACCTTCTATAACTTTATTATTCCAAAAAACCCAAAAAATGCAAACGTAATTACATAATTTTAAGAGAAATTTAATGTTTTAGAGAAGAAATTTTTAAGTTTTTTGAGTTTATACGTGCACGAACATTGTAATAACGACTAACTTGTGATTTCGTTGATGTGTACTTTCGTTATATAACTTTTAAACAAACAAATAAATTAAACATTATCCTGGCATCTTTATGTTACACTATAGTGAACGAAGTCGGAGTACAACCACGACAATTTTTTGTGGAAACAGGTTCTATTGGGTTGTTCGGAAAGTCATTTCGTTTTTTCACCCACACATCGAGCTTCGAGGTTAAGTCCATGCCTTTCAAATGGCCATAAACAGTTGAATTCGACAAATTTAACCTCTCACCGATCTCTCGTGTGGTGATTCGCCGATTTGCATCAACTAATGCCTTTATCGCATCTTTGTCAGCTTCGACCGGCCTTCCAGACCGTGGTGCATCTTCGACATCAAAATTGCCGGATCGAAATTTTGCAAACCAGTTCTGGCACTGGCGTACTGTTAACACGCCTTCTCCATACACATCCGTCAATTTTTTTCTCGCTTGGACAGCATTTTTACCTTTTCTGAAGTTAAAAAGTAAAATATGACGAAAATGCTGCTTATTGCTCTCCATATTTAAAAAGGCACCAACCAAAAACTACTGGGTAGAATTAATAGAACTTTTTCACACACAAGCCTTGCAATATCAGCTCTCGTGACATATAATGGTTATGGGGCTTAAGTGTGAAGTTAGTTTCGAAAAAACGTAATTAAGTCCTCTGGCGGGAAAAAACGAAATGACTTTCCGAACAACCCAATATATACTTTCATTTAATGCTAAAGTATATATTATCAGTCCAGATTTTCCCTTAGCCCAAGTATTCCCGATATAGTGTTTTCCGACTTTCCGAATGAGTTCATACAGCTTATATTGGTCAATATGTTCGACATTTTAAGGAAACTAAGTGTACATGTTTTCTTAATTATGATTGAGCGTTGAATGTGAATAAATTTATATTATTCACCAAAAAATTTTGAAAGAACGAATTTTTTTCCAATCATGGCAGTTGTTTTGGATAAATATTAAATTTTAATAACCGAAAACTCACAGAAGGACCTTATAATACTAAAACTATTTCATCTTAAATCATGCATTCGGTATTCTACATACGCATCTGTCAGTCCGAAAAAGATAAAAAGAACCGAAATAAACAGTTAAATAAATTTTCAGAAAAAAATTTGAAATGCATTGAAAATTATTACAAAAAATATTTTAATATACATATGTGACTAAAGGCATTGATTTGCCGATGCCTATTTGTCCTCCCGTGCTGTGCTTTAACTCGCCTAAAAACATGTATACTTTCATGGATATTGGCATATAGCTGTAACTTTTTAATGAAAAGTCTGCGCTCGAAAATGGCCAAATCGAAGAATCGCTACGCTCATAATCATCATTCAAATATATAATATAAAACTTATATAAAACATTAATAAATTAAGCTGCGAAAAGCTGGTTGGGGGGAAATACCATATCTGATTTCTTGAATAGAAGGGAATGACGTAAATACTTAAATAGTATTTAATATAATACTATAATAATATAATAGTATAATAGTAAAACTACATTTTTGGTAGTACTGGTAGTAAAATTTACTTAGTGATAGATAACTCAAGCATTACTCAAGGCATTAAGACAAAACTGGGCATAGCGCAAAATCTGTCAATAATTTATATGTATACTATATGTGTTATATGTTCTATGTATATATAGTGCCATATGTATGCCAGTATCTGTCTTTCCGGTTGACTTCATATTGTACATACAGGTTAATAACTCATTAAAATTGACAAATATTGATTGTGCAATTTTACTTAAAATAATCTAGTTTTTGTCCGAAACATACTTGATTTCTTATCAAAGTACAGAACGGAAACAATTCAATAAAATTAGAAGAATTTTACATTTTCGTGTCTAAGCTTTGATTACATCCGAACAGGAAATTCACAATATTTAAACTTCATTACGGATACGGATTACGGATTTTTTGAGGAGCTTTTGAAAGGAAATATGCAATAAGAGCTTATTCGCCGATTATGAAATCATCTTTGAAATTGGTCGAACCCAAACCCTATGGAACCCTACAACATTTACAGATAATATACAGACAAGTGAAACATAATAGGGACACCTACATTGATATATTTCAAAACCCTACTCTGCTTCAATGAAAAAAATTGGTCAGAAATTACATACTTATTTTCTTTCTGGGATGTCAAATAAGCAAAGAACCGTTAAAAGAACAAACGTTTTGCGTCGTTTCATAATAGTTGATCATTTGTGAAGTGAGTTCAGTTTAGCCTGTGCAAAATAATAGGAAAGTTGACTAATAATTTCTTTGAAATATTGTGAATTTTAAACATCTATAATCTATAGTTGGTGGATGGGCAGAGGACGGCATTGCGTTCAGCTTCAAGAACAAATAAAACTCCTTCACAAAATGAGATTTTCGTTCCGAAAAAAGGCGAGATTTTGAAATGCTCTAGGAGAATGAAAGCAAATGCAATAAAATATAAACTGCAAAAGGAAACACATGGACGAATACCAAAAAATTTCAGCAAATATTGAAAATAGTATAGTGAGATTTGTGAGAAAAACCCCTTTACATCTTCAAAAGACATAAAACTCGAATTTTCTTTCAACGTTGATACCACCAACATTTGCAGAAGACTCAATGCAAAAGATTTAAAATCGAAAAATCTTAATGCTATTTATAACAACATTTTAAATGAAGTGGTGTTACCTTATGATGGAGATAATATGCCACTTCAAAAAAGACAATCGACAAAAAGACAAAGCACACATCGAAGCTGGTAAAAAAATGGTTCTCAGAAAACAACATTAGCACTTTAAGCTGGCCTGCCAAATCGTCGGATTTAAATCCAATTGAGAACTTGTAGCGAGAATCAAAAGTGGCTTTGAGGGGTAAAAAACAAACCTATAAAAATGCCCTTCGGTCACTAGTAAAGGAAACATGGGAAGTTATTCCCCAGCCTACATGCCATAAAATGGTTGAATCTATGTCTCGTTGATATCGGGCCGTTATACATAATAAAGGCTTAAAACCAAATACTAAATAATCAAAATATATCAAAAATCAAATAATGCTAAAAAAATTCATAATAAAACTTTTTTTCAATAGAACTTTAATTTTTGTAAATGTGCCTTTTTTTCACAGCATAAAATGAGATGAGCGATTGAAATTGTTTTTGTTTTTTCTTTGTGAATCAAATTCGACCCAATTATTTTATTATTAGATAGTAAGTACATTAGCTATTATCAAAATGATTTTTATTCAAAATAAAAAACTTACTCAGAAATAAATTAAAATATTTGTTTTCTTTCAATTTTTTTTTTTTGTCATATCCCAAATGTCCCTATTATTTTTCACGTAAGTGTATATGTTAATAGTAAAATATTACTAAGTATACGACCGTATATGTGCTGAATTACCTTATTTATCAGATTCCAGAATGTCCATTATTAAAAGTTATTCTTTCACACAGATTTGTGTATTCACAAAATTTGTACACAGTTTTACATAACTTTAAATAAAATATATAATATAATCCCAAACTAAGTACACTTTCACTCTCTCATATCACTAATTATTTAGTAGCAATAAAATAATGTTAATAATTTTAAAATTAAAATTTCCGCTCGAAAACAGTAATCGGATACCATATATCTATTAATTAATGTTCTATTTATTTGATATAACCATACACTCTCTTTACTGTAAATAAATCGTATATACACCTATTAAAATATTCTTATAAGAACACTATCATAATTAAAGACGTGAATTGGTCGATAATACTAAAAACATTGCAGAAAAAACTCGTATAGAACAATTGTATTAGGCACATAGAAGAAGAACCCACATCAGTGAATTTATTATGAATATCCACTCGACACGAATCCGTCAAATGAAACAAGAGGTCTGAATAACACTGACGAGTACTTCTCAGATGGCTTCTGGATAGCCCTCCAATAAGTTTTTCTATTAAAGATAAACTCGAGTTTTGGTTGGATGTAAAAATCGTGATTTTTTTCTTTCACTTACAATTTTTATGCATGTTCAGTCTAACACATTCATTTCTGCTGCAAGTCGACTATTCTTGCTCACTCTAAGCGTTTAATATATTAACAAGAGGAATGAAAATGATAGGATGTGCAACAGCCAATCCAAACGCAATGTGGTTGTAGTGGTAACCTCCCCAAAAGAAAGTATTCTGGATTATGCCCTATCATAGCTATCACTACTGCACCAATAGAACTACGGCACCACCTTTTTACTTATACGTTTCCCTTCATCTCTATCTTTCATACGTAATTTAGCATTTACAACCAATATACCGAATTAAGGGAAAAGTAATCATTTAAACAGGCATTGGATAAATATTTGCTGACATCTTAAAGTAAAAATATATTATGTATAAAAAAATAAAAATTTTAGTGAGTGTATATCATATTTAGCATTGAAAATGCTATGACATCAGCGAATAAATAATATTTTTCCAACTCCCTTATTTTATTTACTATTAACTCATATGCATACATATATGTACATATGTGTGTAGTATGAACGTACATATATATGTACACCTATCACTTAAAGCAAATGCTTAGGACGGAATTTTCACACAGTTAAGCGAAGCTGGGGCCTTATAAGAGTATTTGGAATCACAAATTTAAATAAAAATAAATAAAAACAATCCTATATACATATTTATATACACCAGTGTAGCAGAATATAAAACTTCAGGCTTTGTTTGAAAATGTTTGCTTATTTGTTTCGGCTGTCTAGTTGGGCGTGTGATTCATACTACTTGTAAAGTAGTATGTAACTAGCTGCTGGACCACCGGGTTCCAACAAAAGGCATACTTATATATATACATATTTCACATAGCAGTTAATTTATGCACACTTCAAAAGGATTTACTATTTCTTATATTATACTTATCATATGATATATATTAATTAGAAGTCACATTTCCTCAGCAACTCCTTGAGTAGTGCAAAGATTTACTGACATAATCTGCTCAGTGGCGATATCACCACCATTTTTCGATTGATCCGCTGGGTTTGTCACCCAAACTAACACAGATAACCATATACTTCGCTATTGCGATTAACATATTCTTTAATAATTAATTAATCTAGTACAAGTAATTAACATTTACCTTTTTAATTAATTAAAAGTAATTTAAGTAAATCGTATCCCTAAATGTAAATTTAAAGTAAAATAATAATAAATATTATTTAAAAAAAAAAAAATTAAATAAAATAAAAAAGGCAAATTTATCATAGTTAACACCGATATTTGAAAATGTATGTCAAGATCAGTATGTAATAATTATATCATTAATTCCTTTACTTATTGTTGATTAATCTAGGATAGATTTTAGTGAACGACAGACAACTAACATATTAGGATATTCGTTGTACGAGTAGGGTCGATGTATAATACTTAGACGCGCACCGTTATCAATAATTTGAGTACTAAATTACCCAAAGTTCCCAGTTCTATTTTCTGTGGTATGTAAATTTATGAAACGAATTCACGATTTTCTGAAGACACCAACCTCATATAATTTGCATTTTTAAAGAAAAATTGCATAAGAATTTAATTTTTTTCTTACGACAATTTGCCAAAACTAATATTTTTATACCCTCGCGACATGTTGCAACAGAGTATAATAGTTTTGTTCACCTAACAGTTGTCTGTAACAAATGATCAGGAAGATGAGACGAGTTGTATTCCGGGTGACTGTCTGTCTGTCCTCTGTAGGGAGGGACTGTAGGAAAAATATTTTCGAAGTAGGCATAGCCCACGGATAGGCTTAATGTAGATATCACACAATTCACTAATGCCATATAAAATAAGCTTGCTAAGAACAAACCTTTTTAAGACCTCCTCATAGAGTGTGAAAATAGTTGAAATCGGATGATAACGACGCTTACCCCCCAATAACTGTTATGTTGAAAACTACTAAAAGTGCGACAACTCACGAAAGAAATACGTCAAAAGCTTTAAATTTCACATCTAAGATGGTCAGGAAGGGTGCATAGGTATCAAGGTAAAATTTGCACAATGCGTGTGGCACCGCTTACTTTAAGGTGAAATCGTATATCTTAAGAAGACTTGAATTCCGGGTGACAGTCAGTACATCCGCCTGTCCGTGCAAGTGGCGACTTGAGTCAAAATATGGAATATCTTGATAATACAGGGTACACATATTTCTTGGCAATCTGTGGAGATTGGTATTTCAGAGTGGTGTAATCGGAACATTCCCACGCCCACAAAACGCCGTTAAACTACAACCTATAACTAAACCACGAATTAAGATATGAAACTTTAATTTATTTCATAAAATTCCAACAGAAAGGACATCTGCGGTTCAGTAAATTTTTAAATGGTTGAGATGACCTCGCCCCCCGATGCGTTTAATGTACATATCTCGCAAACCACTAAAGCTATATCAACCAAACTTGCTCAGAGCAACTTTTCTTAGCACAGCCTTATAGACTGGAAAGATGTGTCAAATCGGATGATAACCAAAACCATCTCCAATACAAAGGTTGTGAAAACTACTAAAAGAAACACACCAGAAAAATTAAATCTTACGTGTGGAAGTAATCCGTGTAAAAATTGGACAATAGGTGTGGTACCGCCCACTTTTCAGTGAAATCCCATATCTCAGCAACGACTGCACCAATTTCAACCACTTTTCGTGCACAGTATTATTTTGGTATCTTTATGTTACAGCATGGAAATGGGCGAAATCAGACAACAACCTCATCTACCTCCCATACAACATACTTTTAAATTCGACCTGATTCATTTACTTTACAGTATATAACTCAATCTCCAATGAAGAGATCGGGATAAAGCTTTACACAAATGGTGCCCTCAAGGTATACCAATTCCTGTCCAAATATGGTAGAAATAGGATTTGATCTTTTCAATCCTCAGATACCAAATATGTGTATCTCAGTGAATACGTTATCCTTTACTGCAATAATATGTCAAATATTGATGAAATTTTGTCAATACTTCCAGTAACTTCCATAAACCTTATTTACAAATTTTCAAAATTTCGGTTGATGTTATGCCGTGCATATTGGTATATATGCAATATGCGTATATACGTGCAATATGTTATATATTTCAGTAAAATTAAATCAGCGTATATTCTTGAATAGACTTAGTTTTTTGGCGGAAATGAGTGAAATCGATCTACGAATTATCCCAGCCCCCGCATACTACATTTAGTGATTGTCTCTATTCTAGTGGGTTCTGGGCCCAATATCTCTGTCTAATTTTAAGTGAGATTTGAATGATTGAGAATTTTGATCTTAATAAAATTTAGTGGAAATATGTTCTCTCGCATACTTGAGTTTAATGTCAAAAGTAAATGTTATCTTCTCAAACCTTCCGCTAATCTCAATATACCCAATATGGTAATTTCCGGCTTTTCAGCTGAATTTAGATAAATCAAGCCGTTTATATAAATCAATTCGTGTGATATTTTAGGGGAGTTAAGTGTTTTTTATAACCACAATGTGATTTAGCGCTAAGTATGAATGAAATCAATCTAGACCTTGGTCTAGACCATATACCTCCCATATTACATAATGATGTACGTCCGTATGGTTGACTTTTTTCTCATATGCCCTATATATTAAATTCCGTCTCTTTGGTTGAGATTATATCGCTTATATCTCAATAGAAGATCCCTCGACAAAATCAAATGACAATATTTCGATTGGTACTATGTCATTCATAATAAAAGTGTCAGTCATAATTTGGGCTGTTCTATCTTCCTACAATACTAATATGATGAATATAGATGATTTGTCTTAGATTGACTTTATGAGTATATGACTAAAAGTTGATATGATGCCAAACATGATTCTAATCCATTCACAATTTCGTCGAATAATGAATGTTGAATTCGTACCCAACATTTTACAATATGAGGTTTTGCCAACACCTGAAAGTATTTCCCCGCCTTTAATCCTTGCGAATTGCGAGAGTATGAAATGTTCAGTTACACTCGGTTTTCTTTCTCTGTTAATTGAAATTAGTATTAATAATAGGCGGTGTCGCACTTGTATACTTTAACTTAACTAAGTCTATGAGAATTTTATTCTGCTAGTATCTTTCAATATAATTGTACCACATTGCCACTATATTCACCTTAACTGATTCAGGTTGCCTCGAAAGGGTCAGAACGTCTATATACGGTTTCTCAGTTAATGGTAAAAACTCACTATCAACAAACCCTACAATACATTTTTTTTTACTTTCCTCTATTTCCAAACGCTGCCCAAATCATCAGTGACCCACCACCTAGCTTATGTTTAGAAAAACTCGATATGAGCATTTTTGTGTTGTTGGAGATTGGCTTTTTCGTCAACTTATTGGGTTGAGCCTTTAATGAAAGCGCAATCTCTCTCTTATAAGTCAGAAAGTTGGGTAACTTTTCAATTAATTATTCTTAAATTGTTATTTGTTCCAAATAGTATGAGTTTGTTGTCTTTGCTTAAACTAATGTGCTCTCCAATTTAGTAAAACAGTCATAGAGGTAAGTTTTAATTACTTCTCGCACATGTGCTAAGGATGTATTGTAGTATACGTATATATGTATATACATATGCAACGAAATTTGCACAATTAACTACTATATTATATTAAAATGTAGAATATTATATTAAATTGAAGAATCATAACTAAGTTCCTCCTGAATAATGAATTGTAGAAAATAAGCATGAAATTTCTTAAAATAAATAATATAAACATCAATGAGTGGATAGAAACAAAAATTCGAAGCAACTACGGAATAATTGGTCTTGGTATTGAACGCCTTCATGAAACACTGAACAAAACAAACTTAACAAACAGAAATTACTATGTTCATGGTATTAGCGCTGGGGGAAGGTAGATACCTATATCATCAATTTATACTACCTACGTCGCTTAATTTTAATCGAGATATTTTAGCATAATTTTATTAAGCTACCTTAAATTTATATCGATTTATGCAGAGTTAAGTCAATGAAATATTCATTATTAGATAGGACAGGAACGAATGAATAGATGGAGATATTAGGAAAGTGTTGAGATCTGACCGATTTACCGCTAATATTGCCATTAAACTAAAGTATGTTCAAAAAAAATTGTCTACTCAATGTTTTTAAGATCACTCACACTTTGTTCGATATATTCACGATAAGTAAATAATGAATATCTTATATTGAGTATATGGGAACTAGGGTAATTTATGGATCGCTTTCACATATTTCCGGCACCGAACTAGTGTATATCCAAGATAACGTTTATTTAATTTTGTTAAGTTATTTATCATACTGACCGATATTTTAACCGAGTTTTTATTTTTTTTGCATTAGAAAACTGTTGTTGACCTATATTTTCGGTGAAAAGAATTCTAATATGAATAAAAAATATATTTAGCTAGAAAAAATAAGTAAATAAGTGTAAGCAAATTTCGACTATTTTTCGATGGGAGCGGTCACATTATATTCACTGCTTGTGCTAAATTTTGCTCCAATCATGATGGGTGATGTTTGATTGATAAAGTAATAAAGATAATTGATAAAGTAAAAGACTCCGATGGAATCTACAATGGTGTCATACGGCGACATATAAAAAGTCAGAGAATAAAAAAAAATAGTTTTAAGTTATTCAGTGGAATCAAGAATTTGCGATTTTTAAAAGTTGGAATGCTAACATAACTATATCACAAATGCACATATTGAATTCTGATAAAAGACTCGTGACACTTCGATTCATTTATTGCGAGATAAGGAATCATACAATTACATACAATCATATAAAATACTGAAAGTTCAATATGTGGAAAATTTATTAATTTAATTAATTTATTTAAACATTTTATTTATTTCTTTGTTTATTATTAACGGATTTCAATCGACTGCAGATTACTTTTGATTTCGCTTAAATTTACGAGGCAAATTCTTGTAGGAGAAAAATTTACGGGTAACTCTAGAACGAAGAAATACATATATATAAATAAACAAGTAAGGAAGTGCTAAATTCGGATGTAACTGAACATTTTAAACTCTCGCAATTTGAAAAATCAAAGTCGGGGACATACTTTCAGGTGTTGACAAAACTTTATATTAAACAAATAAGGAAGGCTAAGTTCGGGTGTAACTGAACATTTTATACTCTCGCAATTTGGGAGGATCAAAGGTACTTTCATGCAGTTTTCACGAAATTCTGTAGTGAATTCGTCTCCGAAATATTTATATTAAAATCAACCCAATTAACTAAAATGATGATGCGAAATAAACCCAAACAAAACTAATCTAAACATAATATATTCGGTATATTGGGAAAAGGCCAACCAGAGAATGTCGTTTGTGCGAATATGGGGCTTATCATAGCCACTTAATATCATTAAAATATCACAGATATTATCCAACATAAACGGTTTAAAGTCAGGTGGAAAGTCATCAAAGTCAGAAATCATTACATCGGGTTTAAAGTCGAAAGTTCTTCTTTTGGGTATATTTGGCCTAGATTAACATCTGGACTGATTGTAGCAACTTTGGTGTTACACAGGTTTACTCGAGAATATGTTTCCACGAAATTTTATTAATATAACTCACATATTAACCAAAATATTCGGCTTAATGTAATATATGTAGTGCTTTAAAACTAGTGGAATTCGTTGACCGATTTCACACATTTCTATAACTAAACTATGGGATATTCAAGATTATACGTTCATTTAATTTTGGTAAGATATCATACATATCGACCGAAAATTTTTTTATCATTGTAGGTATATGGAAGCTAGGAGTAGTATTCATCCGATTTTATTCAGCTTTGGCTTCACGACATATTATTACCAGAAAAAAAAACTGTCTTCGTTAGATAGCTTAAAGATTGACCAATATATTTGGTTAAAAGTCAACCGGAAGTTGGAAATTCCTTAGATTAGGTATATGGGAGCTAGGGGAAGTATTTACCCCAGCAAGAGACGCTCTCTGATTTTCACTGAAATAACTCACATGTTGACCGATATATAGGGTATAAATTTTATTGGAAGTTCGAAAATCTTTATATGAGGTATATGGGTACTAAGTATTCGACCATTTTTATCAAATTTTAACACTATGGCATAATATTATTAGACAAAGAGTTGATCTGAATTTCAACAATATATCTCTTAGATTTACCGATATTTTCGGAATAAAGTCAACCATATACACGAGGTCCACATATACAATATCTGGGACTTGAAATTTTATATTCCGATTTCGACAATTTTTAGATGTGAGATGACATACATGGTGGAAATCGGTAGACTAGTTCCTGAGGTATACGTTCCACATAAAGGTGAGCCACATCCGCTGTTCCATTTTACACTTTAAAGCTTTCTTTAATTTTCTTCTTATTTTCCTTAAAGCTGATTCTCTTGAATCTTATGATTTCACTCATTTTCTCAGTGCATAAGGAGGTACTAAGAAGACATTTATGAACCAGTTTGGATGATATCATATATGCGGTTTGGGAGATATCTACATTAAACATTTTAGGGTAGGGCAAACCCCACATTTTAAAACATTTCAACCCATAGATCCCTTCCTGTTGTGAATTCCTGTGCCGAATTCCACTTTTATACCTTTATTGCAAGCTTAGTTATAGCACTTTATAGCTTTTTGTTTAACGGCATTTTTTGCAATATCAACCTCCTCAGAGTGCCAAGGAACATGTGTACCAAGTTTTAGCAAGGTATTTAAATTTTTACTAAAGTTATCGTTTGCATTGAAAGACGAACGGACAGACATTCGCTCGGAATTCATCTTGTCTAATCATCCTGATCATCTATATATATATATAAAACCCTATACCTATCTCAATTAATTTAATGTGTTACAAACAACCATTTGGTGATTATTGCTACTCTGTACTATTATATTCTGTTGTAAAATGTTGCGCATGATATAATCGCGATACAAAAAAAGGAAAATGCTAATAATGATCGCAGAATTCTCAAGCCGTAATTTTTTTAAATGAGATTCCTTGCACTGAAAAATATAGAAATTTAAACTTTCTTCTTGCTGCAAAGAACGGTTTACGTAAATGGAAGATAATCTATTATTGCTTATCTTACATACGTATTTATTTTTTTCGTACGAATATCTGTAACTTGGCTAATTTTAATTGAATTATCATAAAAATTGTTAATTTTAGTGATATTGTTCTAAAACTCTCCAGTATATATCCTTAAAAGATTATCTTTTTCACCGCTCTTTTAATCTGAACTCAAAAGTTATTTACTCTTGGAGAAGAGCTAATATCTGCAAATATTTTTAAATGTGTAAACCCCATTTCTACAAATATTCCCGTTTCAAGAGGAAATCTTCACTATAAATCTCCTAAAGCAATAATAAAAACCTGAAAAAACCTGTTCTTATTTTATCAATAGTCGCTTTTGAAATAGTTGTTGAAAGATCGTTGGAATCATGCATATAAAAAACCTCCTCGACTGGTATAGAAATATGCGGTGATCTAACAGCGCAAGTAACGTCAATTTCCGACTTTTAATGAAATTTTAGCCTAAACTTAAAAACAGTTTCTTTGATTTATTTCGAAAAACATTTATTAGTGATATTTTGCATTGAAAGAGCGCATTTAGATAATTAAAATAGGTAAGAACATACTTAAGAAAAGGCAAATAAGCTCTATTACAATCGTTATTGAGTTCAAATAAAATAATTTCCGTAGATCTCAACTTTTCTCTCAAGGTAGCTTGCTTAAAGATTTGAAAAGCACTTCCACCTTTCGACGCAACCAAGATTAGATTTTTTCCCTCCACTTTACATCTCCTGCACAGCTTCCAATTGCGATTAGTCACAAAACCTCCTTAGATCCTCTTTGCAGTGTTAAGCAAGCTCTACTTGCAGTAATTGCCACCGAATGACAAATACATTATACAACTACTACATATATATATATACATATAATGTGTAGTATAATAATTTTGCTCACCAAACGGTTGTTTGTAGCATCTAAAACTAATCGATATAGATATATAGTTATACATATATAAATGATCGGGGTGACGATACGAGTTGAACTCCGGGTGACTGTCAGTACATCCGCCTGCCCGTGCAAGCGGTAACTTGAGTAAAAATTGAGATATCTTCATAATATTGGGTTGTTCGGAAAGTCATTTCGTTTTTTCCCGCCAGAGGACTTAATTACGTTTTTTCGAAACTAACTTCACACTTAAGCCCCATAACCATTATATGTCATGAGAGCTGATACTGCAAGGCTTGTGTGTGAAAAAGTTCTATTAATTCTACCCAGTAGTTTTTGGTTGGTGCCTTTTTAAATATGGAGAGCAATAAGCAGCATTTTCGTCATATTTTACTTTTTAACTTCAGAAAAGGTAAAAATGCTGTCCAAGCGAGAAAAAAATTGACGGATGTGTATGGAGAAGGCGTGTTAACAGTACGCCAGTGCCAGAACTGGTTTGCAAAATTTCGATCCGGCAATTTTGATGTCGAAGATGCACCACGGTCTGGAAGGCCGGTCGAAGCTGACAAAGATGCGATAAAGGCATTAGTTGATGCAAATCGGCGAATCACCACACGAGAGATCGGTGAGAGGTTAAATTTGTCGAATTCAACTGTTTATGGCCATTTGAAAGGCATGGACTTAACCTCGAAGCTCGATGTGTGGGTGCCCCATGTCCTTACCGAGCGAAATTTGTGTCGTCGTGTTGACGCGTGTGATTCGCTCCTCAAACGTCTAGAAAATGATCCATTTTTGAAGCGGATTATTACTGGGGACGAAAAATGGGTTGTAAACAACAATGTTAAACGCAAGAGGTCATGGAGCAGAAAAGATGAACCGGCTCAAAGCGTGTCAAAAGCCAACATTCACCAAAAAAAGGTGATGCTCTCCGTTTGGTGGGATGTCAAAGGAATCGTTTTTTTTGAGCTTTTGCCGGACAATACAACGATTAATTCAGAAGTCTATTGTCATCAGCTGGACAAATTGAATGATTCACTTAAAGAGAAGAGGCCCGAATTAATCAACAGGAAGGGTGTAGTGTTCCACCAGGATAATGCGAGACCTCACACAAGTTTGGTCACTCGCCAAAAACTTTTACAGCTTGAATGGGACGTACTGCAACATCCACCATATTCTCCAGATCTGGCGCCTTCCGACTACTATTTGTTCCGGTCCCTGCAAAATTTTTTGGATGGCAAAACCTTTACCTCAAATGAAGATGTCAAAAACCACCTGGACGAGTTTTTTGCCAGCAAGGACCAAAACTTTTATGAGAGGGGAATTATGTTACTGCCAGAAAGATGGCAAAAGGTGTTGGACCAGAATGGCCAATATATAATTTAATAAAATATTTATTCATTATACGAAAACTGTCTTTCATGTTCCCCAAAAAAAACGAAATGACTTTCCGAACAACCCAATACATGGTGCACATATTCCTTGGCACTCTGCGCAGGTTGGTATTTCAGACTGGTGTATTCGGAACATTGCCACGCCCACAAAACGCCGTTAAACTACAACCTATAACTAAACCACGAATTAAGATACGAAACTATAATTGAATTCATAAAATTGCAGTAGAAAGGGCATCTGCGGTTAAAATTTTTTTAAAAGATCGATATGGCCCCGTCCCCAGATGAGCTTACTGTACATCACAAACCACTAAAGCTATATTAACCAAACTTGCTCAGATCAACTCTTCATATTACATCCTTATAGACTGGAAAGATGTGTCAAATCGGATGATAACCAAAACCATCTCCAATACAAAGGTTCTGAAAACTACTAAAAGAAACACACCAGAAAAATTAAATCTTACGTGCGGAAGTAATCCGTGTAAAAATTGGACAATAGGTGTGATACCGCCCACTTTTCAGTGAAATCCCATATCTCAGCAACGACTGCACCAATTTCAACCACTTTTCGTGTACAGTATTATTTTGGTATCTTTATGTTACGGCATGGAAATGGGCGAAATCAGACAAAAACCTCGTCTACCTCCCATACAACACACTTTTAAATTCGATCTGATTCATTCACTTTACAGTATATAACTCAATCTCCAATGAAGAGATCGGGATAAAGCTTTACACAAATGGTGCCCTCAAGGTATACCAATTCCTGTCCAAATATGGTAGAAATAGGATTTGATCTTTTCAATCCTCAGATACCGAATATGTGAATCTCAGTGGATACGTGAGATATGTTAATGAAATTCAGAAACCAATTTTTCCTAACAATAATATGTCCTCTCTTCAAAAGTTGGTGCCATTGGGTCAATATTTCCAGTAACCTCCATAAACCTTATTTACAAATTTTCAAAAATTCGGTTGATGTTATGCCGTGCATATTGGTATATATGCAATATGCGTATATACGTGCAATATGTTATATATTTCAGTAAAATTAAATCAACGTATATTCTTGAATAGACTTAGTTTTTTGGCGGAAATGAGTGAAATCGATCTACGAATTATCTCAGCCCCCGCATACTACATTTAATGATTATCGCTATTCTAGTGGATTCTGTGCCAAAAATCTCTGCTTAATTTTGAGTGAGATTTCATTGATTAAGAATTTTGATCTTAATACAAATTTAGTGGAAATATGTTCTCTCGCATACTTGAGTTTAATGTCAAAAGTAAATGTTAACTCCGCAGACCTTCCGCTAGTCTCAATATACCCAATATGGTAATTTCCGACGTTTCAGCTGGCTTCGAACAGTTTATGTAAGTCGATATGTGTGATATTTTAAAGAAATTAAGTGTTTTCTTAACCATAACATTGTTCACCGCCAAATGTAAATGGAATCGATCTAGACCTTGGTCCAAATCCCCTACCGCTAATATAATGATTCACGTCCCTCTGGTTAAAAAAGTCAACACACAAAATATTAAATTTCGTCCCTTTGGTTAAGTCTATATCGCAAATATCTGCATAAGAGACATCCTAGAAAATTAAATAGGAACATTTCGATTTAAATTATGCCATTCGATAATAAAACTTATGATTGTTGTACTTTCCGACAGCACTAATCTCGTGAATGATTCGTCTTAACTAGATCGACTTTATGAGTGTCTATGATGTATATTATGTCAGATATGATTCCAATCCATTTACAAGTTCGTCGAATAACGTATATTTTAACATATTTTAAAATTACGCGTAGAAACAATAAAATCATTATTTTCCCAATAGATGGGCGTTTATCTGTATCATATGTTACATAAGTGCGTTTAAGTTACGCTATGTGGTGTACTAAGAAAAATGCTGAGAAATTTTTGTGGATATTTTACTCTGCATTGTTTGAGCATGCGTCCAAATGGACACCAGCAATGAGAAAATACACATTTTACTGTTTTTCTTCGATGAAGATGTGCGATGTGTTCGATGAACAGTGTTAATGGTCCTGATACTGAACAGCCAATCACGAGCAATTTTGGTTTCGTCTAGTCCGTTCCGGTAATTTTGATGTCAACGATATATCACGCTCTGGAAGGCCAATTTTCGAAAATATCGATAAAGTACTAAGTAAGTACTCGGTATGTGTAAGCAAAAACAAAATGATACACTATTGGATAGATCGCTGATAGGAACAAAAAATTAAGAGATGGATCCCTCCTCATTACCCTCCACGACAAAGCAGAAAAAAAGCAGATGCGAACATATCTTAAAATTTTGCCCTATTCTTCAAATAGAGCAAGAATATTGGATGCTAGCGCAGTTCTTAAAGATGTTGGCCTCATTTCAATACAAGTCAGGTCAAAAATTATAGACAGAAGTAAATCGCGCCGGGAGAGAAAGCAAGGGCGAAAAGAAATGCAAAACAACCCAAACACCATATGCCTTTATGGCTGTAAAGACAAAACTAAAACCCAAGATAAAAGTTCAATAAATTCCATAGGAAGATAGGAAATTACGCGTTGTTCTTGTATCCGAGCCACCTTCTCGATAGATCGGCCAGCCAACGTACTCTTCTGGAAGTTGAAGTGCTATAAATAAAATAATAATAGAGTTTCTAAAGTTACACTTCAAGGGTTATTCCAATATTCTTGCAATCGGATGTGATGGCACAGCAGTAAATAAAAGATCCAAACATGATACTATCGCCTTAATTGAAAAAAAAATTAGATCGACTATTGCATTGGTTTATTTACATGGTAACGAACTGCCACTGCGATACCTCTTCACTGCTTTGGATTGCTCCATTTCTTATGTTACAACACTTGAAGATATACCCGTAGTTAAATTCAACTTGATTGAGACTATTTTGCCTTAGGTGAATCCGACAATTTTTAGTAGTGGTGAATATTTTTTTGTACGGAATTTCCCAAGCCTTGACGCCTGATCTGGATAATAAGCGGTCCGGAAAATTAGCTCACTCACGTTGGCTTTCTTGTGCCAAAGAATACTGAGACAATACGTCTGTACTAACAATCCTTGTAGCCCTTCTAGTCGATCTAGCAACATTTGTCATCAAAGTTCATACGCTAACGTGGTTTTTAATAAGAATTGGGCCATCTTGCAAATACTGTCCATATTACATTTTTATACCCTCGCAACATGTTGCTGCAGAGTATATTAATTTTGTTCACCTAACGGTTATTTGTAACACCTAGAATTTAACGAGTTAGATATAAACATATATATATATAAATGATAAAGATGAGAAGGGGAGTTGAAATCCAAGAGACTGTCTGTCCGTCCGTCCATGCAAGCGATAACTTGCGTAAAAACTAAAATATTTTTATGAAACTAAGCAGCAAATTAAGATGTAAAGGTGTTATTTGGTGATCCTAGTAGGGCGGGGCACCTGTGGGCAAACATTTTTGTAAAAGTGCGGATATTTTGAGGATAGGGAAATAGCTTCAATATATATATCTCGTAAACCATTATAGCTATATCAATCAAACTTTTTCCGAGTAAGCTGAAGGAACACGGTAGAAACATTAAATCTTGCAGCAAATATGATACGGAAGGATTGCATAGGAATCCGTGTAAGGTTTTGGTGATGGGCGTGGCACCGCCCAAGAACGTCTTAACCGATATCAACAAAATTTGGTATATGACATTATATTTGCATTCTTATGTTACGCTGTGAAAATGGACTAAATCTGATAAAAACCATGCCTACTTCTCATATAACACAATTTTAAGTTTCATCAGATCCTTTCGGTTTAAAGTAGATAAATCGAGTAGCAATTAAGATATGAAAATCAAACTTTGTACAAATAGTGCTTTCAAGATATGCCATCTATGCATATGTGCATGTACATGTGCATAAAAATAGCCGAAATCAGATTCAAACTTTTCAAGCCACCAGATACCTAATATTAGGACCTCAGTGCCTCTATCTGACTTCTTATCGAAAATATCGGGAAATCTGTAAGATATGTAATGAAATTGGAGGACTATCTTTCCATGATACCATAGTGTACTCTGGTATCAAAAATGGTGAAAATCGGTAAATACTACCCCTAGCGTCCACATACCTAATATACGGATTTTCAACCTTCCGGTAGATTTTATATCATATATAACGGTAAATCTGTAAAATATAGCAATGGAATTGGGGACTTATCTTTCCATGATAATAATGTGATCTAGTGTCCAAAATGCGAAAAATCTGGCAAATCCTTCCCCTAGCTCCAATATGCCTAATATAGGGATTTTCAACCTTCCGGTAGACTTTATACCGTATATTTCAGTAACTCTGTAAGATGTCGTACCGAAACTTAAGGTTTATCTTTCCATGATAATTTTTTTTGTCAAAAATAGGTAAAATCGGGTAAACACCGTAGCCCTCATATACAATATGAGGTATATATATATAGAAGAATTTCAAACATCCGCTTCGCTTTATATGGCATATATCGTTCAATATGGAAGACATTTTAACAAAATTAAGTGAACGTATAATAATGGATATACAATAGTTAAATACTAAAAATCTGTGAAATCGGTCTATGAATTAGACGAGCTCCCATATACTACATATAATAAATTTCGTTAATCTAGCAGACTTTAAGCCGAATATGTCGGTCACTGCGGAAGTTATCTTCGTAAAATTGCTTGAAAACATATTCTCTAGTATACGTAAATAATGAAAAGAGTTAATGTGATCTGTGCAGATATTCCTCTATATCAAATATGTCCCATGTCGACTTTCTATCTGACTTTAAACCGTTTATGTTGGTCAATATGTGTAATATTTTAAAGCAATTAAGTGGATATGTTTTCTTGAACATAATGCTGTATAGTTAATTTGGTAAATTTTAATATGAATATCTCGGAGATGAAGAAAAATAGAGTAATAAAACTCCGTGAGGCTAGAACCTGTAATATAAGTTAATATGATACCAAATATGATTGGAATCCATTTACGGTTTCGTCGAATAATGAGTGCCGAATTCTTTCGCAACATTTTTTAATATAAAGCCTTGCCAACACCTGAAAGTATTTCCACTCCTTTGAGCCTTGCAATTTGCGAGAGTACAAAATGTTCGGTTACACTCGAACGTAGCCCTTCTTTACTTGTTATTTATTAAATTCCCTACGGGTACTGAATTTTCAGAAAAATAAATAAATAAAATTAATTAAAAATTCAACGCACACAACACAAGTTCTTCGTTCTACATGTATAATAGCAAATATATACATTGTACATTCAGTACTTATAACATAATACACTCTATACTAAACTATAATGCTATATACTAATAATATTAAATATAAAATATAATAATTGTTAAGTGTAAGCGCGAAATTTTATCTAAATTGCGTTAAATTTTATTTTTTAATTATAATCCGCTTTCGGTTTTTAGTCAATTATAAATTTTCGAGTGGCAATCTTTTTGACAATTATTAAAAGCATTCATTTGTGTTATTTCTCCATCTGGCTTTGCGGTTAATTGGAATTGATAGTTTTCCCTCTCGGCAATTGATTCGAGATTCTACCAGCTTTTTATTTATGTTGCTAATACATTTTATACATTTTAATTCAAATAATCCAAAAGAGCAAGACAAAGCTAACTATCTCCAAATTCCCCCCCCCGTACAGTCAAAATAATTTAGACATCAAAGGAAGATTGTAATTGGTAGCATTATGAACATACAACCGGACCTCCTTGGAAAAAATTATAAATCCCATTGCATTGGAATGATGGCGATTGAAGAAAATGATATAACCCGGGGGAGTTAGAGGTCACAATTATTGAAATGAAACACCGTCTATCGAAACATTTTTGGTAGCAGCTCGCAATTCGGAATTGAATCTGCCGAAATTCAGTGGAGAATATTCAGAATTAAAAATTTCATGTATACGAAAGTTTGGTTCATTATGATCCAAATATCCCAAATTTTGAAAAACTTAGTTAGTTAGTTGTCACTCAGGAGAGGCTTTGGGAAAAGTAAAACCATTTGAAATGCAGAAAAAAACTGAAAATCGTTGGCAAGTCTCCGGAAAGTTTATGATAATAAATTATTAATATTTTCCGACCCAATTTCGAAAGCTTTTGAGCTATCAAATCAAAAAAGCCACTTTGCGTTCATTGCGCACTGTCATAGATAAAGTGACCGCTGTGTTTGACTCACTGTTATGCTACGTAACAATTATAGGGATAATTGATATATAGTGGTTCACTCTGCTGTCCGATCCAAGTGGGAATAGTTGAATTACGACAAGCCACCATTGTGAAAGGACTACGAAGCTGCATTGAATAGACCGTGTCAACACTTATCAGCTTAGAAAGGGTCTAGTCCAAGAACGATACATTTTATACAAATACAAAGTAGTATATAAGTCATCACTGTTTCCAAAGATCACTATATGCTTACTCATCCTAATTTTAAAACTCACCCTGTGCAACAAGGACTTGAGTTTGTCAAGTTAGTTTGCCTAGGAGACATACTCTGTTAATGATTTCACCAGATGTTATTGCATCTTTCTCTTCCCCTACTGTCCCTTAACTTTAACTATCGGCTAATAATGCCAGTGACACCATGAGTATGCCAGACTCTGGAATATTTTTATCAACAAGAACTTGCTGAATTCCGATTCCCAGGTCAATTTCATGACGGATATTTTATTTAAATATTGTATCTAAGAAGATATAATTTGGAATGTTTTTGTTGGAATATTTCTAACAACAAGAACACTTGCCTGCAAGGGTATTGCTGAACTCTGGTTCAATCTTTCTTATGTAGAAAAGTGGTTGAAATATCTCCAGTGAGTAAGGATTGGATATAGTTGAATGTAGAAATACAATTATGTATATCGAATTCAAATAGGATAGTTGTAGATTAGCATGTTGTCTACAATCCTCAATTGAAGCTTGATACACGTTTTCTTGGCATTATGAGAAGCTTCCTATTGCAGATGCGCTGAATCGAACCATTGCCACGCCAAAAAATGCCGGTAATGGAAATATTATAAGGGGCTATAACTAAGCAACAAATTAAGAAACAGAACTGTGATGAAGGTCGTCAATTTATGGAGAGGCGTTATATGGTTTAAAATTTTAAAAAAGGGAGCATGGTCCCGCCCCCTATTAGATTTAATATACATAACTCACAAACCAATAAAGCTGTATCAACCAAATTTGCTGAAGACACGATTTAGTATTATGTCATTGTGATTTTTGTTAATCAGATTAACTTAAATACAAATACCTCGGACATGAAGCAAAATATAGTAATGAAACTAAATGAGTCCATCACCCTCTTCAACATTCGCTTTTAGGACCTATTTGTTTTGCGCAGGATTTGGGTTCCGCCAGACATGAGATATACCGTTCTACCCAAATATCTAAAGCTCGCCAGTAAAAATGGCTGTATTCTAGAATTCAGAATCATCGCTGACATACGACTTTGCTAAAACAAGTCGGCTTGATTAAAGTCTTGATCGCGAAGCAATCGGCGAACAATTTGTGCACTGAATAACTCTCTCCAATAGCTAGTTTTGGAACTAATAGCTTCAGATTTTCTTTAATTTTTAGAACGGTATATTGATCAACATTGGCGTACTTTTCTACCCTAATCTATCACCCTATATTGGTAAACAAACCGATCCATTGTACGTTTGTGGTTGAGGCACTCAAATTAACCCATTCGGCTATTTCGCTGTCCGATTATCCATATTTTAAATGGTTTAAGACTAATTCCCAATGTTCTATTGTGGACATTGTGGATACAACATATTTTTATTAATTCGAGGTTACACTCATGCTTGCAAAATCAGATAATTGACTTTAACTTAGTGCAAACATTATCCTTAATACAAACAAGGAACTAGTAATGATATAACAATCCGGCACCAATGCAGACAAATGCTTTGTTTTGTGTCTGCTTTGTTTTGAACAAGCATCTACTAAACTATTTTCAAAATTTGAAAATATACTGCTTAGTTTTTAAGTTACTGAATTTTATATCTTGAAATAGGCCGAGTTGGCGCTTTTTAGAACTTTATCCTTATTTCAGGTTTCATCCATATGTTCAATTTATAAGTGAAGACTCATGATAAATATATCTGGACTTTAAAAAAAACGCTTTAATATTTTCATCACTCTAAAATTTTCTATTTATAAAAAATGTAATGCCTTTCTTAACTTTAAAAAATAATTGAGATGTCCAACTGTTATTGTCTTCAATCAAATATTTGCATTATAGTTACCTACAAAATTATATCAATAAGAAATTAGTATTTGCTATATGCAGGAATTTAAGATCACCTGTAATATCACGTTATAAAAGTGTTTAAGATTTGTGTGGTTTTAAATTACTTAAAGTGATCTCTACTGATTAACATAATCAAGTAACAATTTCGATATGTTGGAATTATAAATGACTATAAACTATTTTTAAGTGAAAATTAATATAACCCAAAAGATTTCACTGTTTTAAATCAAATTTAGTATATACCACGCTTCCTTGACAAATCTTAGGATTAAGCAAAATTGGACAACAAATATGCATTCCTCCCATACGACGTTATTTTATTTACCATCAGCGTCTCCGACACTAGCACTCTAACAATTTAGACTTGAAACAAAAAATATTAAGGTATCTTTACAGTTATAATGACATATTACATCTAACATATTGTGGTTTAATGCCAAATGGATGACATCGATTCATACGTTCACTAGCCCCTTAAAACCTAATATAATTATGACTTTATACCATATGTATGAATATGTATATATAAGGCAGAATTCCGCCGTTCCGATTAACTTTGGCGTCAGGTTAACTGTTTTTGACACATAGTTTCAATTTGACACTTAGTTTAAATTTGACACTTCTATCTATCAAACTCGCCTAATAACAAAAGTTAAATGCCAATTCCACATTTGTAATTTTGTCCACCTAACTGTTATGAGTAACACCTAAATATTATGTATATATGGATGGACTGACGAACAGAACAAAAAAAGATATATATTGTATTTACATATATTAATATACATATATAAAACTGCTTCCGTAAATAAGGGGTATCGAAACGCCGACACGAACACACAAAGTTTTATTAAAATGTAGTTAATATTATTAAGCTGAAGATTTTAAAATTTGATTAAAAATTTGTCCGGTGCTTGTCGCCCTCTAAAATTGTTTTGTAAAAGTTCAAGTTATGTCCGCAAAACTTAGTACAAACATTGAACTTTATCGTCCTATATTCACACGAATTCATTTGAGGTAAAACTGTATATCTCAGAAACTAAAGCAGCAAGTAAGGAAGTGCTCAGTTCAGATGTAACCGAACAATTATACTCTCGCAATTTGTATGGCTCAAAGGCGTAAGAATATTTTGAGATGTTGGAAAAACTGGATATTAAACAAGCAAGGAAGGGCTAAGTTCGGGTGTAACCGAACATTTTATACTCTTGCAATGTGCAAAGACCAAAGGCGGGGAAATGCTTTCAGGTGCTGGCATAACTTTACATTAAAAAATGTTGCGTAAAAATTCAACATTCATTATTCGATGAAATTGTCAATGGATTGCAACATATTTGGTATCTTATTCACCTATATTACAGGTCACAGACTCATGTACTTCCACTGCTATATTTTACTTCGAGTCATAGATATGTATATTAAAATCTACCAAATTTACTCAAAAGTGATATATTCGATATAAACTCCACCAATGTGGTTTAATGAATATATTAGATATATGAAGAAAAAGTCAACCAGAGAAAAGGAAATCATTCTATTAGGAATAAGCGGCTTAGACCATGATACCGATTTCTTTCATATTTAGCGTGAAATCACATTGTGTTTAAGAAAACATATCCACTTAATTTCATTAAAATATCACACATATTGACCACTATAAACGGTTTAAAGTCATATGAAAAGTCGGGAATTCTTATATCGGGCATATTTAGGATAGAGGAAGATCTGCACTGATCACATTAACATGGCATAAAGACTGCTAGAATAACAAAAATCATTATGTGTAGTATATGGAAGCTGGAATAATTCGTTGACCTATGATATATCCAATATTACATGTTCACCTGATTTTGCCACGATATATTACATATTGATCGCAATATATGGTATAAAGGCAACAGGAAGTTGAAAATCCTTATATTAAGTTTATGGGAGCTAGGGGAAGTATTTACCCGATTTTTCCCATTTTGGACACTAGATCACATTATTGTCATGGAAAGATAATTCGTCATTTCATTACGATATCTTACAGATTTACCGTTATACATGGTATGAAGTCTACCGGAAGGTTGAAAATCCGTATAATAGGTATATGGGGCTAGGGGATGCATTTACCCGATTCTCCCCATTTTTGTCACCAGATCACATTACTATCATAGAAGGATAATCCTCAGATTTCGATTTCGACTATTTTTACACATGAGATGGCATATCTTGAACGCACTATTCGTGAAAAGCTTTATTCCAATACCTTAATTGATGCTCGATTTATATATTTTAAAGTGAAAGGATCAGATGAAACTTAAAATTGTGTTATATGAGAAGTAGGCGTGATTTGCATCCGATTTCGTCCATTTTCACAATGTGATATAAGGATGTAAATATAATGCCACGCACCAAATTTTGTTGTAATCGGTTAAGGCGTTCCTGAGGTATGGCATATCACCTAAAAGTGGGCGATGCCACGCTCATCACCAAAACTTTACATGGATTCCTATGCAGCCCTTCCGTGTCATATTTTTTGTAATATTTAATGTTTCTGAAGTGTTCCTTCAGCGAGTTAACGCACTTTTTGTAGTTTTCAGCACAACCTTTGTATGGGAGGAAGGCGTGATTATTTTACGATTTCACTTATTTTCTTAGTATATTAGGAGATGCTAGAAAATCTTACTCGGAGCAAGCTTGATTGATATAGCTTTAAAGGTTTCTGAGATATATATATTAAACCTATTTGGGGGCTGGGCCATCCCCACTTTTTCAAAAATGTTTGCCGACATATGCCCCGCCCAACTGCGATCCTTTATACCAAATCTTAATTTCTTGCTTAGTTATAGCACTTTATCGGTTTTCGATTAAAGGCATTTTGTGGTCGTCGCAGATGTGCAATTACGCCCATCTTCAACACCAACCGTCTTACGGTGACAAAGAACGTGTACCAAGTTTCATCAAAATATCTTAACTTTTACTCAAGTTATCGTTTGCACGGACGGTCGGACAGACAGTCACTCGGATTTCAAATCGTATTTTCACTCTGATCACTTGCATATATATATGTTTATATCTAACTCGAGGTGCTACAAACAACCGCTAGGTGAACAAGACTAATACACACTCTAGCAACATGTTGCGAGAGTATAAAAATGTTGCAAGTAAATTCAGTACTCGTTATTTGACGAAAGTGAGATTGGATTACATTCATATTTGGCGTCTTTCAAACTTGTTCTATAGATTCTATAGCCTTACTTAGTGTCATTATTATACTTTGCTTAATGACCCAGATATGTATATTTAAATCAACATACCTAACACAAATCACTATATTCGTCTTATTTGTGCTGTCAGAAGGTACACACGAATAGCCATAATTTTTATTAGTAATAATACAGTTCACCAGCCTAGCAAGAAATTTGCTCTCAGTTTATTTCATGGAGGCAGCCAGCCATGCAAATATTGGTATCTGGTCTTTCTATAATTTACAATGAGTACGTCTTGAGCTTAAAGTTATCGGTAGAAAATTTTTAGCAAAACGGGCTGTCGTTTGACCATTGAACAGTAAGAATTGGCCATAAACCATTACAAAACTGGAAAATCCCAGCAGAAGAAATTTGTTGAATTTGAGTCACCCGACATTTACATTTATTACCACAAAAAAAAACAGCTAAAGCGAGTTCTATACGCCAAGGAAACGAAAAAGATTTTGACTTGTCAAAGTCAAATCTTTAGATTAATTATTTAGGTTTGGCTGATATTATGTATATATATATTATGATTATACTGAGATTTACAATCAGAACACAGTAGTGGCAGTGTTATGGTGTGGGCGTGATGTCAGAGCCGGGGTTGAAAATTTGGTACTTGCTGAAGGTATTCTGAATAAAACTATGTACCTGAATGAAAACTTGCTCCGAAGAGTCGGGAAAACGTTACAAAACACAAATTTAAATGTGGAATTCAAATGGAAGTTTTCAGAAGGATAACTTGAGCTTAAGAGTTTGATGACGTAATTCGTAAGTGAGCGAGCGTAAGCAGAAGCGTCTTATGCTTTCATGCCAATTTAAGCAATTCAGCCACCGCTGATGTAAAATGTGTGATAGTGTGGGAAGCAGTTTTTTCATGAACTAGAATTGCAGCTTCTCATCTGTTGACATTTTTTAAATAGTTCAGACAAAGAAAACATTTTTTTTCTTAACTGGAGAATGATGTACATGAGAAATCACCTAATCTACCTACCTAATCAAACTTTAAATCACCTACTCAATTTGCTATCATCGAGTGAGGTATTTAAAATAATTACCTATTTTCTTTAATTTATACGTGCAGTTCTATTGGAAGAGAACTTAACACATATAATTTGTTTAAAATGTGCCAACTGCCGTCTAAAACTCGACACCTAGTATAACTTTCACGCCTCCGAATATAGGGACCTCGGTTTCTCTGGATGAAATTATACTGAAAATATTTGTAAATATTTTAGATATGTTTTTGTAGTTAAGTGGGCATCTTTTCCGGATAATAATGTGGCCGGATGCTGACAATGATTTCAGTAATTCTGGGTGACTTCGTGGCATATATATCGGTATGTGTGTATGATATCTTAATAGACACATAACTTAGGCGTTTCCGCTCTGTTTTCTATTATTGATGGCAATGTGGTTTATCGTCGAATTTTAATGACGGCTCATATCTGAGATATATTAGTAATATTAGGTGAACATATTAGCTTAAAAATAATGATTGAGTGTTTAAAATCAGAGCTTGGCCCTTCATTATAAATTTTATTCTTAATTTTACTGGTATGCGATAAGAATTCATTACACTAACGCTACATAACAAGAGCACTACAAAGTAATTTTTAAGAGGAGTTAAGCGCTCAAATTTTATTAATTTCGCAGTTTTCTGTTATCTTTTCCTATCCTCACAAAATTACTGCGAAAATCTACGAATTATCCTTCATAGTCGATTCAGTCGTGTTTGAATTAGAAAATAAATATCCGATGTCTATAATAAATACCCCGCAGACATAGGTAGATATCAGCGCTAACTTACCAGATTTTAATTCATTGCAATAAGAACAAACTCTTTAAGGCCATCTTAAAGAACCCTGAAATTTTCCAAAAAAATCATTTGTGATGTTTAGACTTCTATAAGAAGCACTGCGTTGTATATCCCCATATATACATCGATGTATATAAATATATACTATTTTACCTATACTACCTATTTTATGCAAGTATTGTGCATCAAAACCAGGAAAAACATATCCATACGACGCAACACAACACATACAATACATATGTATGTATGTATATACATATATATGGATGGGTGTATGGATCTGTTTTTCCTGGTTTTGAGAAAACAAATATACTCGAGCGTACACCAACATTTCTAAATAAATAAGCCACGCCCCAACCTAATTTAACTTCGACATCATTAAAAGCTTAACCAATCATTGCCAAGGCGTGTCCAAATGGTCAAAACCTTTGTGATTGGTTATTGACTTGACTAAAAAGGAGATTTATATGTTTGGACATCAATTCCTAAATATAATTTAGTAACAATGCTTTAGGGGTGAGATCATTTTAACTGTTGTAGGCTTCTCACAACACCTTTCAAAGCTTTCGCTACATTTAAAACAAAACAAGCGAAAACATATTTTGTCGCCAAAATTATATTATCGGGTTTTCTGATAGTGAGTCATTCATTTGTCGGCGAGACATCATTAACTTATATTCCAAAGTTCGTTTAATAGACTTAAATATCGACTAATTTCCATTTGGCAATTTAAGCTATAAAACACCTAAAAGAAAATCTGTGAGGAGATCCCTATATACATATAAGTATGAACCATAGATAACACCGAACATAAACAACTCTCTCTAGTGAAAAAATCAGTCATATACATACGTATTATATGTCCATTAAAAATTATTTGACTTGAACCAACTATAACAACAAAAAATGCCTTCAGTAATAATAAACAATAAAAAAAATGTATATATTTGCAAGCAAATTTTTATTATAAGCAGATAAGCAGTAAGGATAAGTACGGGTTCAGAAACAAAGTACGAGTATATCTACTCGTATACTTTCGTAATTCGCAACAATCAAAGGCGAGGAAATATTTTATATTAAACAATGTTTGTTATACATAATTTCTCTCACTTTATTAACGATAAGATAGGTCATTGACTCACTTAGCTTCTTTGCTACATTTCAACCTTTCTAACACAAATCACTATTATTCATCATATTATATTAGTGCTGTGAGCAATTATCAAATAGATATATGAAAGGAAAGTCAACCGGCGCGGGCGATCATTTTATTGGGGGTATGGGGCTGGACCAAGATCTGAACCGATACTATTCAGATTTAACGAGACCCATATTGTGTTAAAGAAAACACAGCGGTATATTTTGGGGAAATGTTACTTTTTGTGACGAGACGAAAATTATGCCTTATAACAACAACAGAACCTAACAGAACATACCATCAACCTTTAACACCCTTAAACCAAACAAATATTATACTAAATGCAAAGTTCGGTATACTTTCGGTGATGGTACGGGCCTGTATTTCTTGCAAAGGAATTGAAGACCTTGTTGTTATTGATGTACGTATGGATGCTACGCAATATTCTAACATTTACGGTCCCATTTACATAATATTGTGCTTAGATTAGGGTATAAAGGAAACAAATTAAAAATTTTAACAAAATAACTACCCGCAACATAAAGCATTTATCGTGAGAACTTGGCTACTTTATAACTACCGTACAGTGGTAAACGCACCGCCCCGAAGCCCAGGTCTCAACCTTATTGTGAATTTTTGGGCACTCTTAAAAAAAGGTGGGCCAGAGAAATCCGAAGAACTGTAATGAGTTGATGCGATTTATTAATAAAGAATGACCTAAAATTCCGAGCGAGTTGATCTCTTGTTTCCGAAATTGTTGACAGGTTTTTTGATATTTTAATACATGTGTAATAAAAATATTATTTTTCGAACAAGTAAGCTAAGTTCGGGTGCCACCGAACATCGTATACTCTCGCAATATGCAAGGATCAAAGGAGGGGAAATACTTTCAGTGCTGGCAAAACTTTATATTAAAAAAATGTTCCGCAATAATTCAACATTCATTATTGGACGAAACCGTGAATGGATTGTGATAGTATTTGGTATCCTATTAACTCATATAACAGGTCATAGACTCACATACTGTCATTACTACATTTTGCTTCGTCTCCGAGATATTTATATCGATATCTCATATATTTACCGTTATATATAGTATAAAGCCTACCGGAAGGTTAAAAATCCTTGTATTAGGTATAAGGAGGGTAGGGAAAGTATTTACCTGATTGTCCCGGTTTTTGACAAAATAGCACATAATTATCATGAAAAGATAATACTCGAATTTCATTACGGTATTATGCAGATTTACCGATATTTTCAATATAAAGTCAGCCAATGGCACTGTGGTCCTTATAATGGGTGTAGTGGGCTTGACAAGTTCGACTAGTTTTACAGATGAAATGGAATACCCTGAAGGCACTTTTGTACGATTTTCATTCTAATATCTGAATTGGTATTTGATTTATATACTTTAAAGTGAAAGAATCAGAAAAGGCGTGGTTGTTATACGATTTCATCTTTCACAAAGTGACATAAGAATGCAAATACAATCTCATGTACCAAATTTGGTTGAAATTTGTTAAATCGTTATTGAGATATAGGACTTCTCCTGAAAAAGGCGATGCCACGCCTATCACCAAAATTTTACACAGATGCAGCCCTTCCGTATCACATTTACTGTACGATTTAATATTTCTTACATGTTTTTTTTAGCGAGTTAACACACTTTTAGTAGTTTTCAACATAACCTTTCTATAGTAATCCATTACGCCTATCTGCAATACCAACTGTCTTACGCTACCAGATTACACGTGTACCAAGTTTCATCAATACTTACTCAAACACTCTCACCTTATTTTATTACGATATTTTCTGTTGAGATATTTGCAATATAAACTTAACCAATGGGGCAAAACTTAATTTATTGGGTATAGGATTAGAAGTCAACCAGAAGGGGCGAAGTCATTATAGTTTGGATATGGAGGTTAGACCAAGGTCTATACCGATTTCATTCATATCACATCACAGCGCTAAACCAAATATGGTCTAGAACATATTTCCATACATTTTTGTTAAGATAACTCACACAATGACCAAAATATTTGACATAAAGTTAATTAGTATAACGATAATCATTATATACAGTATTATATATGGGGGCTAGGATAAGTCTTAGATCGATTTCACGGATTTTTGACCCAAAATATGGTATATCCGTATAATCTTTACTTAATTTTGCTAACATATCCCGCATATTCTGGCTTCCTACAGATGTTCCAATTGTTGGCAATACAGGTCCGAATTAAGCGATAGTAAACACATTGCAGAACATTCCTGCCCGTCAATTTTGGCTTGGCGACCGTTTGCGCCGGCTCATCGTTATTCGACCATTACCGTTTTCGTTTGATGTTGTAGTAAGTGACTAACTTTTCATCACCAGCAACCACCCGCGTCAGAAATTTATCGATTTCGTTGAGTTTTAGCAGCGATTCGCAGATAAAACTACAGCTAATGAAGTTTTTAGGGTTAACTCGTGTACCTTGTGTACACCCATACATCGGGCTTATTATTGTATCCAGCCTTATTTAATTGGTTCCAAACGGTTGTTTCCTTATTTTTTAGCTCTTAGGAAACCGAAACAGTTATTACAACACAGTCGGATTGACGTTTCACATTTTCTGCCGCCAGGCTTGCGATTTGCGTCTGTCGAAGAAAAACTACAATATGGCGTATTTTCTCATTGCTGATGTCCATCTTTGGCGTGTAATCAAAAAATACTGAGTTAAGCAATTACTAAACTGTCTGAGGAGTTTTTTTTTAATGAGACTTTTAATTTTTATCTTTTCAAACCCATAAATTTAACACTTATGCAATGCAACTAAAACCTTCTAATGGAAAAGTATTGGATTTATTTTTACTAGATATAATATACTATCAAAGCCAATCAGAAGCTTCAAAATCCTTATAATAGGTACATGGGGATAGCGGAAGTATTGGCCTGATTTTTGAGAATAAGGTGTCATCTGAATTTGAACCAGATGTTTGAAAATCCCTATACTAAGAATATGGCAACTGAAGGAAGTATTAACGCTGTTTTATCCATTTTTGGCGTAAGGGCACATTATCATCAAGATGGATCGATAAAATGTTCGCTATAGGCACTGAGGTCCACATATTCGTTGTTTTGGGGATTGAAAAGTTAAGGTCCGATTTTCATAATCATAGCCCATTAAAGAGCGTCCAGTTGAATAGTTCCATGCCGTTCATATTTATGAAAACGGTACCGCGAACGACATTACTTTCACCGATAAACTAATCTCGACACACGTTGCCCCTGAACCTTTTCAATAAATTTGCGTGCAATTAGTTCTCAAACGTTTAGTTATCTTGTTGCAAGTGCTATGTTCATCCTTTATAGCTCCAGGAAACTTAATACTTCTGACTCTCCATCTTTTCTTAACACAGACCAGGTCGCCTTTTTTGGATAGGTTTTTGAACATTTTTAAAGCAGTGTGTGTGCAGCAGTAGTCAGTCTTTAAGAACCCTTTGAAGAAGACGAGGAGTTTCTTAACTCCATGAAAATGTACGACGCTTTTGGTTGGGAAATAACAAAAATTTTAATTTTATATAAGGGTGGCTTCTAAACGGGACCCCATTTGATTCCACAGCGTTTATCATGCCTTTTCAGACAAGCCGGGCATGGGGTATATTCGTTGTGTTGATAACGGGGAACTCCTGCCAAATGTGAGTCATTTTCGAATAGCCGCTTAGCAAAAATTTCAAGGATTGCCAAAACCTACAAATTCTACCTCATTTCAAAATTATCAAATCGAGGTATATGTGAAGGTGGATCAAAATAACTTTCTGTAATGCCTGTAATGAGTTGTTGCTTTGCCGATATTTGATGGCGCTATCACTGAGGATGATTTCTTATTCACTTCAGAACAGCAATATAGTAATAGTAAAGTCACTACCTAAAGTTATAGATTTTTTATCGGAAATCTATTCTATCGGTATTAACAACATTGTACACAACTTGCTACTTGCCATAGGATTAGGTTTCCCCAAATATTATTTGATATATGTATAAATGGTAAACAAAGAACCATACTATTGTTGTGAAATTTGCATTTAATTCTGATAAATTGTTCATTTCTAATAATTACCATATATTTCCTAGTAAACGATTTCAATAAAGAAGTGAAACAAATGATTTCAATAAGCAAGGAAGGGCTAAGTTCGAGTGTAAAAGAAAGATCAGAGCCGGGGCATTTTCTAGTGTTGACGCGTGTCGGGTGTACCGAACATTTTATACTCCCGCAATGCGCAAGGATTAGAGGCGGGGAAATGCTTTCAGGTGCTAACTTATAGTATATACTAACTAGTATACTAACTTATAATAACTTTATATTAAAATATGTTGCGTAAGATTTCAACATTCATTATTCGATGTAATAGTGAATGGATTACAATCATATTTGGTAACTTATTAACTTCTATTCTAAGTCATAGACTCATGTACTTTCATTACTATATTTTGCTTTGTGTCCCAGATATTTATACTGAAATCTACCAAATTAACTCAAATGAGATATATGCGGTATAAACTCAACAGAAGTAGCTAAATTAAATATATTACGTATACGAAAAAAAAGTCAACCAGATTTAATAGAAATAAGGGGCTTAGACCACGGTTTAAATAATAAATAAATAATTTACACCAGAGAACATGTTTCCACACAATTTTATGAAAATAACTCACACTCACATATTATCCGACATATTTAGCATAGAGTCTACTAGAATAAGGAAATCATTATATGTAGTATATGAGAATGGTTTAATTCATTCATTCGTTATATATGGCATAAAGTATACAGGAAGTTTGAAAATCCTATATTAGGTATATGGGGGCTATGGGAAGGGCTTACTCGATTTTCCCCATTTTTGACATAAGAGCTAATTATTATCATGGAAAGGAAAGAAAAAGAAATATCCAATTTCATTACGATATCTTACAGATCTACCTAAATATATGGTATAAAGTCTACCGGCAGGTTGAAAATCCATATATGAGGTATTTGGGGGCAAGGGCTAGCTACTACCCGATTTTCCGTATTTTCACAATTTTTGGTAATAAAGTACACCATTATCATGGAAAGATAATTCTCCAGTTTCGTTACAATATCTTACAGATTTACCGATGTTTTCGGTAAAGAGTCAGGGCTTGGGTCAGGTGACTTGAAAAGTTATAATCCCATTTCAACTACTTCAACGCATGAGATGTTATATCTTGAACGTACTATTCGTGAAAAGGTTTATTCCATTACTTTGATTGATGCTCGATTTATCTACTTTAAGTAAAAGTATCAGATGAAACATAAAATTGTGTTATAAGAGAAGTAGGCGTGATTTTTATCCGATTTCATCCATTTTCACACTGTGACATAAGAATGTCATATGCCACATTTCGCACGCATGCAACCCCACATTTACAAAAAAATTGTGCCGATAGATGCCCCGCCCTACTAGGATTCTTTATACCAAATAACACGTTTATATCTTAATTTACTACTTAGTTATAGTACTTTATCTGTTTTCGATTAATGGCATTTTGTGAGCGTGAGGGATGTCTGTCCATTTACGCCCATCTGCAATACCAACCGCCTACGGTGACACGGTTGACAAAGAACATGTGTACTAAGTTTCATCAAAATATCTTAATTGTTACTCAAGTTATCGCTTGCACGGTCAGACGGACGGACGGACAGACAATCACTCGGATTTCAACCCGTCTTTTCATCCTAATCATTTATATATATATATATATATATATAAATATATCGATTAGTTCTAGGTGATACAAACAACCGTTAGGTGAACAAAACTAATATGCTCTGTAGCAACATGTTGCGAAAGTATAATAATGCTCCCAGAAAAATTGAATGCTTTTCAAATCCTGGTTTAGTTAGCAATATCCAATTCTTATTAACAGAATTAGAAAAAAAGATTGAATACTACGGCATAAACGAAATAGGCTCTGTAGATAATATACACATAGTATTAGAAAAAACTCGTTATACTCTGCTTGAATTTGTTAACCAAAAGGAGCATGAAGAATTAATCTGTAAATTCTATGATTTAAGAAATAGATTTTTCTTTTTTAAATTAAAATTTAAAAGCAAAAACAATGCTGCCAAATTTGCATTGCCTCAAGTTGACGCTCTGATTTTTTCGGGAAGATACACTAGTGGCAAACTTTTAAAGAATTGTTTGAGCAACTCGTAGTCTCTCCAAATGTTTCAGACACTTATAAAATCTAAAGGATCGGCTGCAAGTTGTATTGCAAATCTGCCTTCAACCTTAATGAAATTTTATGTCGCCTGGAACCTTCTTTACAAATCAAGGGTTACTAGCAAATAATTATTTCAGAAAAATTTTAAATGCGTCACTAGTGACTGAGACTGTTTTCAGTGTACGAAAATTTGAAGAAAATTTTTTTCAAAGTACGCAAGCGTTGGATAGTCTCAGTTTGTCTGCAGAAAAATTGTTAGAAACTTTATTAAATTAAATCCTTGTACAAAATTTAATCAACAATTTAAGACTTAGGTATGAAAGTTCCCTTAAAACCCCTAGAGAAACACCGGCTCTAAATTCATTACATTCGTTTCTGAATCATGAAGGGAATGCATTAGAAGCAGCACAAGTTTCAAAAACATCACCAAATGTCAAAATGCAGTCTTTAAATGCATAATGGAAAGTAATACTTTACCCAATGTATTTAATTGTTATAAATTTAAAGCCATCTCCCAAGAGAAATGGGATAAGCAATGAAAAACAAATTATACACCATTATGTCTTAAAACAGAGCATAATATGTAAGAACGTAAAAGCGGAAATTGTCTGACATGTCAATGAAACCATCATTTATGGCTTGACAATGGCAAAGGAAAATGCTCCAAAGCAAAAAGCGTAATCATTAAAAACAAGAAAAATAAGAGTTTAAATAATGACTGTGAATATGTCCTGCTAACAACAGCAATTGTTGCTATAAAAGGCCGTGATGGAAGAATTATTAATATAATCTCAAGTGCATCCCATAACCAAAGACCTTAAAAATAAATTAAAACCCCTCTCCAAAAAAGAGTCCATTACTAAGAATAAGACTCTATGAGTTGGGCAAAACAGGACCAATACAAATGAAACGGTTAATATTTAATTGAAATCCGATATTCACCCTTTTGAAACAAATTTAAACGTTTAGACCTTTAGTAGTAATACAAAAGATTGCGCACGTTGATCCGCAGAATATATAAAAGTTCAAAAAATCCAAATAAGTGTAAAATTGGCCGACCCTGTGCATTTACTCTTAAAGGCGGTCATTTTTTTTGAGATAAGAAAATTTTTGATATTTTGAAGATAAAATAATCTTTGAAAATAAAAATTACAAAATGCAGAACAACCTCAAATTAGCTTATTAGGTGTCTTAGCACATTTAGACGAAAAATTATATAATCTACTAAAAAAGTTTTGGGAAATTGAATCAATAAATGTATTAATAAAACTATGGTAAATTCATTGTAATTTTTCCATTCAAAAAAGAAAATATAAACTTAGGAAATCCAAGATCAAAGGCGAGAAATGCTTTCAGGTCCTGGCATAGCTTTATATGAAAAAATGTTGCGGAAGAATTCAATATTCATTATTCGACGAAATTGTCAATGGAATTCAATCATATTATTTGGTACCTTATTAACTTATATTACAGGACATAGATTCACGTACTTTGGTTGTTATATTTTGTTTAGTGTCTGAGATATCTATATTAATTTCTACCAAATTAACTCAAATAAGATATATGCTAACTGAACTAAAATAATTGGATTAATTAAATATTTTAGATACGCGAGGAAAAGTCAACCAGAGAATAACCGGCTTAGATCATGGTCTAGTCCGATTTCATTCATATTTAGCGCGAAATCACATTATGTTTAAGAAAACAGATTCACTTAATTTCATTAAAACATCACATATATAAACCAACATAAACGGTTTAAAGTCAGATAGAAAGTTGGGAATTCTTATATCGGGCATTTCTGGGATAGAGGAAGATCTGCACTTATCACATTAACTCTTTTCATTATTCAAGTATATTAGGGAACAGATTTGAACTAAATTTTGTGAACGTAACTCACTCAGTGACTGACATACTCGGCCTAAAGTCTGGTAGAATAACGAAAATCGTTATATGTAGTATATGGGAGCTGGGATAATTCGTATACCGATTTCACAGATTTTCGGTTATTTCATTAAACTATGGTATATCCAATATTACACGTTCACTTAATTTTGTTTAAACATCTTACGTATTGACCAAACTATATCCTATAAAGTCTACCAGAAGTATGAAAATCCGTATATTAGGTACATGGAAGCCAGGTACTTACCCGATTTTATCCATTTTAAGCACATAGACACACTGTTATTTCAAAGAGATAACTCATATATTGGCCGTTATATATAGTACAAAGTCTACAGGGAATTTGAAATTTCTTATATTAGGTATGTTGGGGCTATGGGAAGTATTAACCCGATTTTCCCCATTTTGACACCAGATCACACTACTATATTGGAAAGACAATCCTCCAATTTCATTACGACATATTACAGAGTTACCGTTATATATGTTATAAAGTCTACCAGAAGTATGAAAATCCGTATATTAAGTATATGGAGGCTAGGGGAAATACTTACCCGATTTTCACAATTTTTTTTCAGCAGAGCACATTATTATCATGGAAAGATAATCCTCGAACTTCATTACGAGATCTCATAGGTATACCGATAATTTCGGTAAAAAGTAGATATTGGCACTCAGGTCCATATATTGGCTATCTGGTGGCTTGAAAAGTTATAATCTCATTTTTACTGCTTTTAGTTATGAGATGGGATATCTTGAATGTACTCTTTGTGGAAAGCTTTATTCCAATATCTTAATTGATGCTCGATTTATCTAAAGTGAAAGTATCAGGTGAAACTTAAAATTTTATTATATGAGAAGTAGGCGTGGTTTTATGCGATTTCGTCCATTTTCACAATGTGACATAAGAATGCAAATACAATGTCGCATACTATATTTTATTGAAATCAGTTAAGACGTTTTTGAGATATGGGATTTCCCCTAAAAGTGTGCTATGCCACACCCATTATCCAAATTTTACAAGGAGTCCTATATAAACATTAAAACTGGTACATTGGTACTTCTTATTAAAGAAGAAATTCCGCACTGCAGTGGGGAAGAGGTCGTATTGATAACGTTATTTTAGGCCAAGATGGCAAATATAGAAAGGCAGACATAAGGACAAACAATATTTGTCCTTTTCCTACCGAAAAATAAATAAGTAAAGAACCAATGGAAAGGCGATGAAACGATAAGGCGGTCGACTCGAATTAAAAACAAAAACCTAATACTTACATTATTAAGCTTAGTTATAGTTTTACCATGGGTGAAATTTTTAAAAGTAAAAATTTTAAGAATAGTCCTAGAATATTTTTTGAAAAAAGGGGATCAGTTGGGCTGACCAGAACAGCGTAGGATATAATTGTCCACATAAATTTCACTACACGTTTATTTTCAATACACCTTACGACACATCCTCCTCTTACCCTATTCAACTAAAAGAATCCATTCAAGCATTCAAAATACCTGACATTTCAAGACCAACCACTATTTGATTGGACCATTGGACTTAGAATGGCATCATATGGTGCATTATGGGATGAATATTATAAATCTGATTATGTTAATTGCTGGTGGAATTATCATCATAATAGTCCTACGACCCATCTATAATGCAGCAAGGCACATATATCCGACAGGAGGATATATCTTTAGAAATTAGTCATAAATACTAATTAATACTAGTTAAATTTGAAATTACGTTAAAAGATATAAAATATAGTAAAATAAAATTAGCAACACATATAAGAGAAATAATTACGAGTTCGACCATCCAAGTTTTCAAAGCAAATGTATTTAAATGCCCAAGATGAATAAATTCTAGAATTATTTTTAAATGTAAATATTTCAACGCGGACAATAAGTTCAGATTTCTGAGCAGTTCTTAATGGTTGCTATTGCAGATTACAAAAGCAAACTATACATAAACGGATATTAGATTCCAAATATTAAAGTGTCTTATCGCCAACAAATACGAATGTATTTTATATATATTGTGTATAAAACCAACCAGAAGGTACATATATTGGATCTAGGGGAAAATATGAATTGCCTTTCTCCATTTCCAGCACAAGTCTACATTATTATGAGGAAATGACGTCTACTTCATTTACTGAGAAATCGCCAATTGATATATTTTCGATATAATACAGTATATGGGAGCTAGAAAAGGTACCGACCAATTTCATTTTAGACAACATTTAAAAGCGGCGATATTTAATATTTTCAGAAGTTGGCATAACTTTATATTCAACAAACAGCCAAAGGTTTGATACTTTCTCAATTTGCAAGTGTAGTGTAATTTTATGTTATAAAATGTTGCAAAATAATTCAAAATTCAATTTTTGACGACGAATTTGCGAAAGGGACTGCAATGATGTTGATATTGTAATAACTTATAATATAGGTCATGGACTCACTTCTTTACCATTTCTCTTTCAAAGCAGGGGTATTTTCAACAAAATCAACCTAAATAAAGAAATTATTATATTCATCTCATTAGTGCAGTGGAAAGAGATACTGAGTTTACTACCGGGTGCTGATGCCATATAATCAAAAACGAAAGATACGAAATTCAATTTGTTGGGTATATGAGCGAAAAGGCTACCGGTTTGGCCAAATAATTATATTAGGGATATGGGGATATACCAACTCCTAAACCAATTTTATTCATATTTAACATCAAACCACATTATGGTCAAGTAAACCTGCTCACCTGATTGCATTAAAATACCACACCTATTGACCGATATATACGATATATTGGGGATCAAGAAAGCTCTGAACTAATTTTGGCATCAAACTAAAGCATGCTGGAGAAAACTTCTTTTAGTTAACTCACACATTGACCGATATATTCGACATAGAATAAGTAAAGTGACTAGAGTAACAGAAACCATTGTATGGAGAAAATGGGGGATGGGGTAAAGGTAGATAGGAGGATTTCGCTTCTTTTAAACACCAAAGTATATCATATCTAAGAAAGTATATTCACTTAATGTTGTTAAAACTCTTTACATTTTGACCAAAATATAGTGTATAAAGCCAACCACACGTTCTAAAATCATTATATTACATATCACACTTAATTTCGTAAAGCCATTGTACAAATAAAACTAATCACAGGCACTGAGGTCCTCATATTCACGGACATTGACCGTTATCTCATTTTCTTTCATCTCATTTATAACAGTGGTCAGCATGAGAGGAACTGCGACTGTGTGAGTGAGCACGAAAGTAAAGACACCCAGTGAGAACTATGTAACCTTATATTTTGAAATTTTTTTTTCATTCACTCTTGAAACAAGGATTTTCGTACTTCTTTATATATCCTACATATTTGATGATTAAGAGAAATATATTGGAACCTAAAAACCTGAACTTTATTGCATTTAAATTACCTAAAACACAAAATGTAATGCTTGACATCAATGAAGCTTGACAACAATAATTTCGTGCTGAGCACATTTACCTCAGTGACACGGTCATGCCCGATGGTGTTGCGCGACTGAACGGTAGAGCGTAAGTGTATGTGTGATGAAGCTAGCAAATGCAAATGTAATATCACACGCCATATTATATGATATATTGTTATATATACATATATATAATATGATATATCATTATCATATAATATCACACTCCAAATTTGGGTGAAATTGGTATAGTAGGTTCTAAGGTATAGGCTTTCACCTAAACGTGGGCGGTGCCATACCTATTATCTAATTTTTACAAAGAATCCTTTGATGTCCTTAAGTACAATTCTGGCTGCCGAATCTTATGCTTCTAACATACATATTTCTTCATCGGGTTAACGCACTTTTAGTAGTTTTGAATATATCCTTTGTAACGGATATGGTCGTAGTTATAATCCGATTTCACTCATTTTCCCAGTGGATGAGGAAGTGGTAGAAAGATAGATAAAGTGTTGATAAAGCTCGTGGTATGGGAGATATGCGCATTAAGCCTATTAGCCAATCTCACTTTTTTAAATTTTCAACGTGTAGATGACCTCCCTACTGTAATTACCTATAACATTTTCCATATCCCCTTCCTATTGCAATTTCTTGTACTATGTTATAGTTTTGTTTCCTAAATTTCGGCTAAATAAAGTTATAGAATTTTAAGAGATTTTCATTTAAAGGCATTTTGTAGGCTTCGCAGTATTCCGATTTCGCGCCTCTGCAATACCAATATAACAATTAATTTTTATAATTGTAAATGTATTTGGTTTTAGCTTAAAACGCAGATTATTCCCTTTCGATGGGCAACAGAGCGAGCTTATGGATGATACGCTTAATTATGTGCGCCTTGGTTGCACGCCCATCAATCGTACCTAGCCGCCTTTACCCTCTTCGGTTGCAATGCCTCGTCCTAGTACCCAATGCTAAGGCAGCAAACAAGTTACCATCTATCGCAGCAACGATTTGGGTTCGTTGACACTTGCGCTGGTGTCAGTGCTCGCAGGGAGTAGACTATTAGCAGGCGTGCTGAATTTAATGCTTCGCAGTCGTTGGGGTCCTGGCTCAAAAATGCTAGGGGCCGCGTATTCAGGATAGTTCCCCTTCGGCCAGTGTTGTTGAACACTCTTCTACTGTGAGTAGCGCGCTGCCGATTGCTCGAAAGACGAGATGTTTGACAATCTTCACCGCGGCTTCCCATAATCTGCCGATATTCGGTTTATTCGTTGGTATAAAGATGAAGTTTAATCCTTCTTCAGCGGCGAATGCTTTCGCTTCTTTAGAGTGTGCCATAATTGTCTTTTGCAGCTCACACAGCTTGCGGTCGGCGCTTACGAAGTTTTTTGCGTTGTCGCTGAATATTTTCTGTGTCATTATTCGGCCTCCAATTAGATGAAAAATTCGAAACTAGTTCTAGATCTTCGAAATTAGTCAAGGGCGTATTGTAAATATATATATGAGACCACAAGAATCTACCCCACATATTAGAAAAACGAGCGCTTTAACCGAAGTCTTTCAAGAGTCAAAATTCCGATTATTTTGCAACTTTGGCTTAAAATGGTTCTACCAGAAGCTTCTCGGGCATTATTCTGTCATTTGCCTCCTCAAAGAAGCCCAAGCAACGCTTTTGCTTTTGCTCCTTTGGCAATTAGTGGGACTAGTAATCCAAGAGGATCAAAAAGGCGGGCAGAGACTGAGAATATGTTTCGTTTAGTGGTTCGCAGTTGATTAATATTGGTATTCCTAATGTTTTAGGTATAATTCCTAATGTTTTAGTAGACCTTTTGTCATCGAAGCTTGATGACTTTTGAGTACAACCACTGTCAAAAAATTTAGGGTGGTTCGAAAAACACTTCGTCAAAGTGGTTTCGGCTGAGTTTAATATTTTAACTAGCTCACTTCATAAGATCTAGATACTCAATATTTTCAAATCCTGTCAATAAGTCATCAACATAAAAGTATCTTTTAATGGCCAATGTACTGAATGGATACTTATTCGTATTGCATCGCTGAGAATTTGTAAACTGTTGCAAGAAATGGTGCAGGTGCAGGGCCGTAAGTAACGATGTTGAGTCGAAAAGAGTTTGTATTTGCTGTGAAGGATGTTCTCTCCACGCAATAAGCAGACAATTTCTGACTTCTTCGTGCATAATTATTTGGTGGTATATTTTAGTAATGTCTGCCGTTAAAGCGTCCTTATGTAAGCAAAAACGAAAAAGAGTATGGTTGGATATCAATAGTTCATTTAATGCTATTTGAGAAGAAGTACGACTCGATTCACCAAAGACAGCACATAATTTTGTTGTTGCGCCCTCGGGCCTCAAAATATATTGAGGCAGAATGAAATTGTGTGATTCGCTCGAGATCTTGTTATTTGTTGATTTTATGAAATTCTGGACTTTTCTACGTTCTTATCTTCAAGACCTGAAACCACCGAACTGCTGCTTCATATGAGTGACCGAGTAATTTGCGATCAACTTTAAAGGACATTCTGATTTGAAGCCTCCCTGAAGGTAATACGCGAGTTATATTCAGGAAAAAAATTTCACACTCTTTTTTATCTGGGGCAAATTCGACGTCATTTACTTCAGAACGTAGTTCTTGCAGAACCCAGAATTTTTACTCCATGGAATTTATTGACGTTAAGTATTTTTCAGTTAGGCATAATGTGCTATGCAACTTAGAAGGAGAAATTTAATTGGCAAAATATTTGTCCAACACAATCCACCCTAAAAGGGTTTTCAGTAGCGTTGGTTTTAATTTGGACAATAGCTAGTAGATCGAAAAACGTCCAACTTTTGAAATTTTTGGAATTCTGGATCCGTCAATTCATTATTTTGGGGAATTTTCCCGCCATTAACGTTGATGTAATACATCGCATAATAGAAAACTCCACTGAAAATTCGTAATTGTTTATCTGTGACAAAACCCGACTTTAATATTAGAATTTCCAATACCTATAATGTTTAACGTCCTGTTTTGGCGTCGAAAGCACAGCTTTTGTACCAAATCCTCATTCATAAAGTTGAGATGTACCCCTAAATCCAGCTAAGATATTGTAGGCATACATATGTATACTTTTCACATATACATTATACATATACACAATAACTGCTGTTGCCAACATTAACCGATCTGGCTCTATGTATCATATGTGTGGTCAATGTTTGCGGATGAGGTACAACAACAAAACAAAAAAACACGAAAAAACCGTTGCAATAGCGTATGGCGGGATCGATTGCACAAATGGCATCGATCCGCTCTGCCCTTTTATAAGTTAACAACGAAAACACTAACGAAATACAAGTAGCTATGACAAAATGCAAGTTCAGCGTCTGCCCAACTTCCTGCACGCGCCGAGTTGCCAGCAAGTAGCAATAAGACACCAAAGCGCTTCCAAGAAGACCGAGAAGCGCACACGTAAGAATAAAGCAACTCAAGCTAAACTACACAGGTATATATCCTAAAAAGCCGAAATCCATAGTTGTTTTTTTTATTTGTTCAGTACGTGAATAAAACTAACTTATACAATATACTCCTTACGCAAGTAACGTATGCATAAGGGCACTGATTTGGCAAACTCCAATCTCTGTTGCACAGGTAGAATTTTGAAAGTGAGGCAGGCAATTATAATATATACTGATCTTTCGATTTACATTGCTGACACATCAACTACTTTGTATCTGGAATAACTAACGCTGACTCCGTCCTTTCCATATGTTGTTGTTTAACATGACTCGCCCTAGTTAAGGAAAGTATTCCTTATCACATTCATCCGACAAAATATCCTAAACATCAAAACAACCTTATCTTACAGTAAACAAAATACATCAAAAAAACCTTATGTTATAGCAAAAGAAATGTATCAAAACAAAACACTGTAAACAAAGTATCAACTAGTAATAAGCAAATATACTCGTTAACAGCAAGAATACCAAAAGTAGGTAGTAAGAAAATAGGATTAATAAACGAGACACGTTAGTATTCACCAAAAACATAGCTACACTCAAACCACGCGTTGACTCGCAAATTCGTGTTCACCCAAAAAAATAATACTAAACTCGCTCCCTGTGCCTATAGGTTTCGTCCTCGAACATACCGCTCCTTCCGCAGATAACCGCTGATATCGCCTATTTATGTTGTTGCACAGTCCTTCCACAATAGTTGTTATTTCAACTTGGATAGGGCGGCAGAGTCAACCTTTGTCATTACTATATGAATAATTATTGCTTTTGTTATTCACTCCTAATCGCACCACGATAGCAGTTAGTCATTTACAGCCGGAACTTCAGCGATCGTCGTGCGCAAAGAAGGTGCTGATGGCTTTGAGACAGTTGGCAACTCAAAAACTTTAGAAATGGTGTTGAAAAATATCAACCATTTATTATCATAAAGTTCGCTTTGAATAATTTTAATCTGAGATTTGAAATACTTTTTCTGTTCTCACAAACTCTCTAGATGAACAATTAACTAAATGGATAAATTTTTCAATATCTGTCAATCGCAACCGTCGTTTGACGCTTTAATGACATTAAGACTCCTACTTAGAGACAGGTTGGCGATAGTTGATTTTAAATTGCTTGTTTTTATTTTTTTAATTAAATTTAAAAAAAAATTTCAATTAAACAAAATTGTTAATTGTTTAAATATTATTAATTTAATTTTGTATTAAATTATAGAAGCGAACACGTCCACCCACGCTGCGCTGTTAGAGAAAAGAGGAAGAATTTATGGATGAACGAAAATCCATTGCTAACAGCTAGATTGTATAAAGGTAGGAAAGGGTTACCGGTCGGTAACATAATATAATGAAATAATACGATTTCGTACATAGGTGGTGGTAAGTCCTCATTCGGTAGGTATGCTGATTTTAGCCGGATCATGGAAATATTTTCTGGTTTGCCTTTCATTGCGATTTTGAAGTATTTTTTCCGCGAGAGATAAAACTTTATGGGGTCCTTCGTATGGTTTCGAAAAGGATGAACGAACTGGATCGTCCCTTACGAAAACGTTTTGGCACGTCGCAACATCAGGATGCACTAATATTTTCCTTTGGCGTGCCGTGATATATTAGGCAGCCTGATTGCATTCATTACATTTCGAAAACTCTGATTGCGCTTTAACCGGGCTGTCGTGAATAAAAACTTACGAAGGAATTCGCTTTGTTGCACAGTAAATCAATTGAGTCGCTAACGCCCCTAGGCCTTGCTTTCAGAACGATTCGTAGACCCAGAAGTATAGTCGGTAAGAAGTCGGTCCAACATTCTTAGTTGATGCATAAAATTGACGATTTAAACGTTCGATGCCATCTTTCCACTATACCAATTGCTTGTGGGTGATAAGGTGTTGTCTTCAGATGTGTTATGCCGAGCGAGATTGTCAGGTCTGTAATTAGGATGGATATAAATTGACGACCTCGATCTAATGTAATGACGGACATAACTCTAAATTTTGCAATCCAATTAGCGACTAGAGCCTTTGCGATGGCTGAGTCTATCACGTCGTATATGGGAATCGCCTTTGACCCTACTAGGAAAAGCTCGATGATTGTGAGGCAGTAGCGATTAACGGGTTGTAAAGGAAAATGACTTACAACTTCGACATTAATATAGTCTTACTTACCAACACTAGCCCATAGCTAGCGTTTGCTTTTAAATTAATTATTCTCTTATAAGAAGAGCAACATTCATTAAACTTGATTTTCGAATGTGTAAGAAAGATTTCCACATATAGACAATGATTAGATTAAAAATTGCCGATATTTATTTTATATTACAATTTTAAAAGCTTGGAGGTAATTTGCGTTTTTTATTCATTAAACACTTTATTAATTAGCTGTTACCAAATTTTATTTTTCACAACATTAAAATAAGATACTAGTTTTTACAAACAAACCACTCGATATGTATGCAAAAATGACTTACAATCAAATAAGTACAACAGTACATTACAACAGATTATCTGTTTATTATACGCATTTATTTATTTTGTACGAATTCTTTAAACTTGGTGGTTAGCATTGGATAAACCAAAACATGTGTCGGGGAAAAATTAAAAACATAAATAATAAGTTTGGTAAAAGCCTGTATATTGGCATACGGAATCATAGTGGTGAGTGCCATCTGCAGTTTACAAATTAAAAAAGAAATGGGTGTGACCACATCTCTAATAGCTCTAATACATATATTGCACAAACAATTAAAGCTACATCAACAAAACTTACTCAACACAAGTCCCTTCAGTGCCTCCTTAAACAGTGAGAGAATGTGTGCAATCGGATAATAACCACACCATCTCCCATACAAAAGTTATGTTGAAAGCTCCTAAAAGTGCGTTAACTCGCTGAAGAAACACGTCAGAACCATTTAATCTTAGAGTAAAAATGACACGGAAGGAGTTCATGAGAATCAGTGTAAAAAATTAACAATGAGTGTGGCACCGCCCACTTTTCAGTTAAATCCGATATCTCAGGATCGACTCAACATACTCAAACCAAATTTGTCGTATACCATTATTTTGGTACTGTTATGTTACACTGTGAAAATAGGCGAAATTGAATTACAACCACGCCTACTTCCCTTATATCATAAGTTTTAATTCAATCACATTATTTCACCTTACAATATATAACTCAAGCGCCAATTAAGATGTCGGAATAAAACCTTGCACAAATAGTGTCCTCAAAGAATGCCATTTCTTACCAAAAAAAACGGTGGAATTAGGGCTGTGTCTTTTCAAGTCCCCAGATACTGAATTTGTGGAGGACACTGCCTTTTCACCGAAAATATCAATTAATCTGTGACATATATTAACAAAATTCAAAGAGCATCTTTCTGTGATAACAACATACCTTTGTGTCGAAAATAGGTAAAATCTGGAAACATATTACTTTCCTTTGCTCTCAAAGCCTAACTTCCGGTTGACTTTATATCTTTAATTAACAATAACAATAATTAGGTAATAAGGTAATAAGGTAATAACATATCCTGATACCAAAATTTAATAGGATTTAAATTAAATTATTATTTAATTTTAAATTATATACATATATACATATGGTTTTATTCCGTGAAAGCAATATGTGAGATATCTTAGCAAAGTTAACAGAACATGTTATCTTGAATATACTATTGTTTGGTGGCAAAAATAAATGAAATCACAAGCAAATTACCTCAACATATACAACTTATAATGATTATCGTTATTTTAATTAATTAATAATTAATAATTAAATTAATTAATTTTGAGTTAACTTAATAAAATTGACTGGGAAAGTGTTCTCGAACATACTTGAGCTTAATGCTAGAAGTAAATGTTATCTGCTTCCCCTTCACCTAGCCCCAATGTAATGCTTTACGACTTTGCTTCTAACCTTCAAGGGTTTATATAGATCATTAAGTATGACTATGAACTATGTCACCAATGAAAAATTCTGCGCAGATTGCTGTGTAATCTGTGACATCGCCATTACTCTCCATATAGTGGGTTATCCTTTTGTATGCACCGTATTTCTTCCCTTGATTTACCAGGTCATAATCCAAATAAATATCCCAGCAAGTCGCTACTACCAGAAACTCAAATACATACTTTCCATGGAAATTAATACATGCAACAAATGATAAATGTATATAACAAACACTCAGTTTAGCTGTTCCCTCGTTCCAAACTTGGAATGAGCAAAAGAAACCACATAATTTCATGTTTGAAATAATCATGACATTATTTGGTAAAACGCATTTATTTAGATAGCAGCAGTGCTTCTGTTGTAATGCGACTATGTTGCTAATGTTGTAACGTGCTAAGAAATTACGACGGAATTACAGCGGAAATTTTTACGCAAATTGAAAATTTCAAAGAATTTTGAGGACAGACTTTTTTTTCTGATTCTAATCTTCTCTAATTTCAAGAATATATTAAAGCTCCTGTAACTATATAGGATATATAACTATACAAATATTTAGGAACTCCTATACTATCAAATTTATACGAACTTATACTTATATATATATACTTATATTATATATGTATATACTTATATATACTTATAACAGAAAGTATTTACGAAATTTTGGCTAAGTATTCCTAACCGCTTTATCGATCGCTGTTTCAAGTATTTAATAGTTAAATTCATTTTCAACATTAGCTTAATTGCGCAAGACATATTATATAAGAATATACATTGCAAAAGGCTATGAGTAAGAAAGGAATGAACGATTAATTGGACTTTAAGGAACTCACAGAACTTTTAACATAAATTTCTGGAAGGACTCTCTGGGAATTGACGTATGATTTAACCAATAGAGTAACTTGTAATAAAAGCAACTCTGGTATTTTATGATAAGATTCCTACACCAAAACTCTTCATAATAATTGGATTAGCATTTGAGTCCAAAAATATTGAAGACCAGAGTTGTAATTACATATTTAACAAAACATTGATGTTTTAAACTGTAAGTCATCAATTTTAATTGTGCCTTGAGGAAAATGCTTAATTTTTTATAAGTTAATAAATATATTAAAAAATATATTGCCCAAGGGTCAAATTGTCTACAATAATTTTTGAGGAACAGTCTGAAACCACGCGAAATCCATATTCATGATTCACCAGTGATTACGTGCACAGTTACAGTGGTGTAAACTCTTTTTGAACTTTTCACCTAGAATTGGACTTATCGGACCAAAATAGTTTTTTCTAACACATTTCTGCACGTCACGTGTTAGTAATTTCTTCTGAATCATTATGACGGATAAATGTAAATTCCAACGTTCGATAAACTTAATCCATAAAACTTTAACATTTTCTGTATGTAACTCGACATGACGCGTTTAACGTGAATCGAAATTTTTGGCTTTGAACCTCCTTCAGCATATCTGTGTTCAGTGCATGGAATATAAACAATAGCTTGGAAAAGATGGACATACTTCTCCAGCTCATAAAAATTTGCTAATATTTTTGTTATCTTGCATTTTATAAATAATACCGCTGCTTTATCGAAATACCATCGCAAAAAACCCTACAGTGAATCGCCTATCGTTTTGAAAATCTTGCAATATATTATTCTTGGGAAAAATGGCAAGAATATGTGCCTTAAATTGGCATCACTTTGTTATTCTTATTGCATATTTTCAAGATAACATTAATCATCCTAAAAAAATTTTTTCATATTAAAATCATTTATTATTTCTTTTGTAACTAGGGTCCATGCACTTATATATGTAGATGAATACATTCGTAAGCTTTCTTTAGAAATTGCACTCAACATTTTTTTTTTGCCAAATGTGAAGTTTTGAACGCACTGGAACATAAAAGACCATAAACAAAAATGGTCAATGGAAACGATAACTTATGTTTGTAATTTTAGGGTTACAGATTGGAAGTTGCCGCTTTTTTTTCCTCTCATAACATGTTGCACAGAGTATAATATCGAGGAACAGGCAGACATTCCGAAATTGAACTCATATGTATGGCTCAATATCAATCTCGATTAGTTTTGGCAGTTACAGACAAATATTAGGTGAACAAACTATTATACTCCTGCAACATATTACGAAAGTAAAAAATTATCGTTAAATATCACTCGTTGTGTTCCCTTACTGAGATAAGAAAATACCCATTGAAAAAATCTGAATTAAAAACCAGAAGATGAAGTTCGCAAAGATTTAATGATTTACTTTATCGTAAGTGAGTGTATGTAACATAAGTACGTTTATTCTCCCTAAAACCCATTGATACATGGGATAAAGACTCAAGGAAGTATGCTGAGAAGATGAAATTAATGGAGAAATCGAAATTTTTTTTTTTATCTTTGATAATAACTTCAAAAACTTAAGATTTAAACGATATCTTTAAAATTTCGTTATAGTTTTGGATGAACTAAATGGATGACCTAAGTCCACTCTTATATGTAACCCCTTTGTTTGCCGATTGTTTCCATATCGAAGGAAATATACCTTATTTAAGAGAAAAATTAAATAGCTTTGCTAACATCGTTAAATAAATAATATTATTGACGAAATGGATTCTCGTACAACTTAAGTTTTCACATAAATTTCAATACTCGTAGTAAAATAAATTCTGTTTTCATATTGAATTAATTGACAACAAATCAAAGCATGACCGTTTTTGTACTTTGTTTTAATGCTTCTAACTATTTAGAAAGGTGCTCCCACATCACAGCTACCGCGAGACTATCGCAGTAAGCTTATTAAAATAGCAAAGAATTGAAGTCGAAACCCGACAGGAACACAGAGGCATGATGCAAGTCATCCAAGGCCTAACTAATATGATTCAGATACGAAAAAGTGATGACGGAATGGTTAGAAGCGCTACACTCACGACAATTTGTGGCATCATTGAGAGACCATATGGCAGCACAGTTAACTGATTGATCGATTAGCAAAATCGGGCGCGAATTGGGATGAACGGATCTGAACCGTAATAGAGAGTAGAGTGAAGAGTAAAACTTTTAATTCTAAGAAATTAAAGTGTATTAAATACAAATTATTATATTAAATAATAAATCTAGTCGAATTGTAAAAAATCTCTTTTAAAAGGCACTATTGTACGAACTCGGGTACATTTAAATTCCATTAAGTCCCTATTATGAACATGAACTTCTTCTGACCGAATTGAATTGCGAAATATTTAATACCTCTTTATCAAAAATATCTGCTTTAGCCCATGTAAAATAAATTTAATATAATCTATAATCCATAACAGCATCTATGTAAACACAACTATTTGGTATTGAGACCTTTATCATTTTGGTGATGAAAACTGAGAGATTTTTCGTTATTCAGTATTTTATTTCCGCGGCTGTTTTTTGGAATTATAACATCATTAACTTCTGTAGCCTTATCACGTTTACGCTAAAATTTTCTACGAAAACACCGGATAGCCAGAATATGCTATTTACATTTCAATATATAAATAACAAGAAAATTAATATAAGTCACGTGGGTGCACATGTGCACGTATGTATTGCCAAACAGCTGAACAAGAAAAGGGAATAACCAAAAGATGAAAAGAAACAAGCAAAGAACGACTGAGTTCGAGTTTCACAGAACCCTTTATACCCCCGCAATTTGTATTGGTCATAGGCTAGGAAAGGTTTTAGCAAAATTTTATATTAAAAAAATAATTCAACGAAATCGTGAATGTATTATAATCATATCTGTTATTTTATTAACTTAAAGTATTGGTCATTTTCTCACTTCTTTGCTCTATGTTCGAGATAATAACTTTATTCATCATATTTGTGCTGTGGGAAGAAAGATACAGATATCTATAACTTTTACTACGTGATGTCGTAATGCTAATTAAAATATTATTAATTTTTAACATAATATTATATATACATACATACATACATTACATAACATAACATATATTTAATATATTAATATGTCTCAATAAACATATGCGAGATATTTTTGTCATTCCGAGAACTGTTGTTGTAATTTGTCTTGATTTGTTGTTGTGTGACTCCGTAATTAAATTTGTTGGTCACGGGATTGAATTTTTTATTTACTGACCGATATATACCGATCCTTATAGTAGATATGTGGGGGCTATGGGAAGTATTCAACAAATTTTGTCCATTTTTGGCATTCACATTGACATCCATATTTGGCACATTATTATCAGATAAAGGCGTTATCTGAATTTAAATAAAATAATTCACACTTTTACAGATATTTTCTGTAAAAAGTCAGCCATAGGTATGGTGTATATAGGTATTCAGCAAGGTATGAGGACCCCACCATTCAGTATAAAAGGTCCTTAAATATTATTGCTAATATATATTCAAAGTTTTCTTCTGATGTTTTCATTGCTGCTTGATTTGTATATTGTAAAGTGAAAGAATCAGATTTTATTGAAAATTTAATTATTCAGTCTAATCCAAGCCTGCAATAAATTATATATATGAGTGGTTTGAATTATTATAATTTTCCGGCGGGTTTCACTATAAAAATATGCAAGCAAGGGATCGTTCTCGCCATTTTGATATTTATAATGGGTGGTTTGTAATTGGGTGGATTCCAAATGTTTTTTTTTTTTCGTTTTGATGGAACTAGCACTTGTTCTACATGTGGACGAACTAGATTTACGCAGTACACGCCGGTAGAGTACGCAATAAAGATTTGGTGGATCTGCGATTCTTCCACAAACTTCCCTCTCAAAGTACAGGTTTAAAGACTGGTACCGGAATTGGTGAAGATGCATCGTAATTCCGGTTGAACAGTGTATTGCGATAACTGTTTAATATCACTCGAATTGCTAAAATGTCTGACGCAAATAGAAAATTTATTCCTCTATGCTTTCCGCTGAACAGACAGACAAGGCCGTATAAAAGATTTTGACCTCTATATCATATTTTCTTTGTTTTGCAGGATGAAAATGTGCCTAAGTTATCCTACGTTGCCAAAGTAGACAAATATGTGTTAGTATTGTTAGCACAACATTACACACAAGCCATGGAAGTTTCAAACAATTGCAAATTGATAGCTATCTTGCACTATATTGAAAATAAATCTGTGGTGGACATGAACAAAATGCTGTCTACATACACTTGCAAACCCGCAACAAATCGATAACCATCGGCCATTTTTTATAATATGCTTGACATCGCTGGTTTGTCCTCTTATGTCAAATGTAAGAATTTGCGATAAACCAAGAAATCAGACCAGCGAAAGGATTTCATATTAGAATGGCAGAATAACTGAATGGAATGGAAAGACGTACAATAAATAAAGGGCATATGGCAGACCAGCAATCTGTAATATATTTTATGTAATATTTTATGTAAGTATGTCAAAAACATATAAAGATGCAACTTCGAACTAAAATATATATTAATTATCTTTTTACAAGATCCACCTTCAATTTCCAAAGTCACAAAACCAAAAGCTGCTTCTAACCCCGTTAGCTCAAAATATCGGCCATTGTGCAAGCTATATACCAAAATGAATAAGTTTAAAAGAAAAACCCGATTTACCCGCCACAGTTGCAAAGATTCAATGTGCCGCAGCAGCATCAACTCTATGACCAGTGTTTATATTTTAAGTTTTCTAGATGAAATTTTTATGGTAATTAGTAAAAATATAAGATATAAATTTCCCTGAGGACGAATCAATCCATTTTTTTAATTAATAATACTTCTAAAAATACTTATAGACGAATTTTTCGCAATAGCGTTTACCCTAAACAAGTTTTTACATAGGTGGCTTGGACAGGTCATTTCAAACGACGAAGTGATACAAAACTTTCGCAGAACGGAGGGATAATTAATTTACAAACAATACTACCATGCATAAATTTTGTACAGAGGTTAATAATAGGAAAAGGCGTATGTGTTTAACAAATATTGCAAATCGAGTAAAGCCTTACCCTCAATAGGATTAAGGTATTGTAATTATCACGCAAACTATGCAAACCAAGCTGTGAAAAATTTACTTCGTACCATCCCATTATACCTTTGAAAATGTGTGAAATCGGATAATAACCTGGTGGTGGTGGCTGTGGTCTCAACATCAACAAAATCACAATATCAGAAGCATTAAATTTAGCGGCGAATATAGTATATAATATATATATATAATGTAATATAATATATAATAAAAATATATATATATAATATATATAATGTATGATATATATAATGTATAATATATATAATATTTTTCATGTGAATGGTCGAAATGCAGCTATACCTTTTCAAGTCCTCAGACAACGAACATGGGGCCTTCTTCCCTATGGATGAGTTTATACCGAAAATATTACTCGATTAGTGATATATCTTTATGATATTAAGTGAGTATCCTTTCTTAATAATAATGTGATCTGCTACTTAAAATGGATACAATTGGTTCAGTACTCCCCCTGATGATATACCCAGTATATGGAGCATATTCACATCGTCGTCGTTATTAGTATATCTCAATAATATAAGGAAAGAATATTTCGATTAGCATTATGTTCTTCGGCCGTTAAAATGATGTATGAAAAAAATGTACGACGAAACCGACCTTCTTCAGTGTATTGGATCCAACTATTTTTTTCGAGAGATTTAGTTATAAAAAAAAGTAAATTTTCCGTTTTTCGAACTTAGCCTCCAAAATCGAAATATATACATATATTGAGTATAAATATATTGTTGCAAATATTAATTATAATAAGTAAGTTACTAGAAAAGTAACAATATGGGCATTATCCACGGTGATGGTTTTCAATATTTTTCTTTATTATTGGCTTATTTGACGGGTACTACAACCGACCAAAAAATGGGTCTTCGAAAAAATATAAATTTTATATTTAAAAAACTACTAGCCTGTACGTGTTGTGTTTGTTCATACCTATGTACTTACTAGAGTAGTATGTGTTTTTAACCTTGCAAATCCCAAGAAATGAAGATCTTATTAATGTTGTGATTGTTTTTGCCACGCCCAAAAATAAAGGTATAAATGAATTTCGTATAGGGAATAGCATTAGGGAGAGCACTTGTGCTGAAAAAATTTTTGCAATGTGGACCCATGCCCGTGGTTTGAAGTTTATATTCCTCAAACCGGGTCAGCATATTAACCAAATTTGCTAAAAACAAGTCTCTCTAACACCTCCTCATACAGTGCGAAAACGGGTGAAATTGGAGGAAAGCCACGCCCATCCTCCTTACAAAGGTTATGTTGAAAACTACTAGAGGTACATTAGCTCGCTTAAACAAATCGTCAGAAGTATTAAAACTCACAGTAAAGATGTCACGCAAGGGCTGCATAGGAATCCATGTAAATTTTGGACAATGGGAGGAGCACCGCCCACATTTTGGTGAAAATCCATATCTCTGGTACTGCTCTACTGTTTCAACAATATTTGGTGAGTAATATAAGGACAATATTAGATATTTATATTACAGTTTAAAAAATGCTCGTAATCGAACTGCAACCATGCCTCCTTCCCATATAACAAAATTTTAAATTTCATTTGTTTCTTTCACTTCACATTATACAAATTAAGAACCAATGAAGATATCGCAACAAACGCTGCACAAATAGTTCTTTTCGAATATTCCATCTCTCGTCAATAAATGGTCGAAATAGAACTACAACTTTTCATGCGTCTTATACAGAAAATGTCTGATATGTCTCATATCTGACTTTTTACCGAAAATATCCATCAATTCCCTAGATATCTGAATCAGAGGACACCTGATAGTGGTGTGACCTCTTGCTAAAAATGGACAAAATCGGGCAAATACTTCTCCTAAATTTATAGTTGGCTTGTACCGTATATATCGGTCAAAACGTAAGATACCATTACAAAATTAAAGTAGCGTATAGTCTTGGATATACTATAGTTTGGAGATGAAGGTGAGTGAAATCGATTCAGGAATTACTCCAGCCCCCAAATATATATATTATATATATTGCAATTATAAGTCATCTTAATAAAATCGCGAGGAGGTATGTTCTAGAGCATATTTTAGCAAAATAACAATAACAAAGAAAAGTAAATGCAATCAGCTCCGACAATCCCCTAAAACCGGTATAACCAAAATAGTTATTTTCAACTATTCGGCTGACTTTATACCGCTGTAACAGTTAATATCCGTCATATTTTAATGAAATTAAGTTGGCATGTTTTCTTAACCATAATATGGCTCAGCGCTGAATGAAATCGGAATAGACCTTGGTCTAGCCTCCTCAACTATAGTGACTTCGGCCCTTAAAGTTCATCATATCCTCATATATTATGTATATATTAAATTTCGTCCCTTTGATTGGGTTTATGTGGCATACATCTCAATAGAAAATGTCTCAATAAAAAAAGAAGAAAAGATTTCAAAATATAAAAAATATTTATTTAATTAAGCCACTCTGGTTGAGTTTATATCGCTTATATCTCTTTTGAGTTATTATGGTTGATTTTGATATAAATATCTCTGACACGAAGTAAAATATATTGGGTTTTTAATATATTCATGGAATTTTTCCATATATCATTTTTCAATTTTAACATTTATAACATTATTCAAAGTATTGCCCATCTGAAGCTATACTACCTATCTTTCTGGCAATTTGTTAATTCCATACCAAAAGAACTGCTCCGACGTGGCGGCCAAGAATGAATCAAGCCAATTTGTGGTGCCCTGTTCTAATGTGAACCGTTAGAAGTCAGAAGTTAGTCAGAAGTGGCTGTAAGAAGTAGAAGAATAAGACAAAACTTCCAAGCCGCTGTTTTCCAAATAGTTTTTAACCGGTCTTGCAACACGAAGCCGAGCGTTGTCATGATGGAAAATTATGTGTCTAGTCTCAAATTCTGGGCGTTTTTCGGCAACCGCTAGCTTCAATTGATGTATTGTTGTCGGTAGCATTCCCTATTAATGGTTTTACCTGATTTTAGAAGCTTATAATACAGCACGATCTTCTGATCCCACCAAATACAGAGCATTACATTGGCGTCATGGATATTAGGCTTTGCCGTTGATTTGGCTGGTTGGCCAGGTTTCACATATGCTTTTTTCGTTCAAGCAGCATTTTTGTAGCGTTCAAGCGGCATTTCGGACATGAAAAATGGTCTCTCATTTTCCGTGCTTTCGAATGTATCCGGCTGCTTTTAAACGTTTCAAAATGGCTGCTTGAGTGACTCCCAAAGATTCTGAGAGCGCTTCTTGTGTGCTAAAGAAGCTATCCTTCTGCTTATCGTGCTAAAACACTTTTTCAGGCACAAAGTTTGCCTTTTTGTGTGAAAAAAAATTATTTTTGTTTACGCCTCAAATGCACAAGAACAGTAGCTTTCCAACGCTTATCCGGAGATTGGAACAATGGAATAATAATCAAGTGACGCCATCTCTTGACAAACCCCAAACCAAGCAAAGGCTTAGTTCGGGTGTAACCGAACATTTTATACCCTTAAAATTATTATTTACACTCGTAATTTTAAAAGAGCAAGGCCGGAGCACATTTTCAGGTGTTGAAAAACTTTGTATTAAAAAATGTTAGAAATGCATTTCGCATTTTCTATTCGACGCAGTTATGAATGGACTGCAATCATATTTGGCAACATATTAACTATTGAGTAGGTCCTATTCTCAAAAAGTCGATCTAAATAAAATAAATCATGTATGTGTGGGAAGGCACAACAGCCATAATTTTTATGGTCGTATGTCATCGAAATATTCGAAATATTTTTCTGTAATTTTGTTGAGACATCTTCTATGGAGACTCTCTTACATATTGCTCTATACACATAATTTTGAAAATACTCATATTGATTATAGCGGGTTAGAGGAAGTATTGGCTTGATCTTATAAAATTTTGGCATCAGAACACATTATTACCAGGAAAAAACATAATCCGAATTTGATTAAGATATCTTATTATATATCAATATATATATATCTATATATCTATCTATATCTATATATTATATCTTATATTAAGCAACATGCACGGTTTAAAGTCAACCGGAATTTTTTAAATTATCACATTAGCTATATGGGGACTTGGGGAAGTATTGACCCGCTTTCATAAAATTTTGGCATTGGGATAAACTATTGAGACTTTATTAAGGAAACGACGTTGTCTGAATTTCATTGAGATATCTTGCAGATTGACAGATATATATGGATTAAAAGTCAACCGAAAGTTTGAAAATCCTTACTTTAGGTATATCGGAGCTAAGGAAAGGATTTACCTGATTGTACCCATTTTTGAGATCACGACACAATATTTTTAGGCAAAGATTTGTTCTGAGTTTCACTGTTTGTTTGTTCTTATATTTCACAGATGCCAAAAATATTCGGTAAAAAGTCTGCCATAGGCACTGAGTCCACATATTCAGGATCATATACATATATATATATATATCATATACATATTCATTTATAAAATCCAATTCAACAAGTTTTATACGTTACGTACCCTTAAGCCACTCTTTATTGATAGTTGATTTATGTACTGTAAAGTGTAAGAATCATACGGAATTTAAAATTGTGATATATATGATTTTGCCATTTTCACACTGAAATTCAAGGATGCAAATATTATACTACACACTAAATTTGGTTGAAATCGGTGTTGCACTTCCCCAGATTTCGAATTTCACCTGAAAGTGGGCGGTGTAACACCTATTGACAAGTTTTTAAACCGTTTCCTTCGAAGTCCTTAAGAACCATCCTAACTATAAAATTCGATGCTTCTGGCATGTTTCTTTAGCGAGTTAAAGCACTTTCAATCGTTTTCAATAAAACCATTATGCAGCGAGTGGGCGTGGTTTTATTCCGATTTCATCCGTGGTTTTATTTCCGCTTTAGTGGTTTGTATATTAAACCTATAAGCGGGTCGTGCATACTTTTTTAACCCACATATGCTCTTCCCTACTCCGATTCCCTGTACACAATTTAAGTTTTATATCTTAGGGGAGTTTCTTATCTTAGGGCGCTTAGTTATAGGATTTTATAGGTTTCTGTTTAATGGCATGTTGTGCGCGTGACAGTAATTCAATTACTCCATCTGGAATACCAACCTCTTCGCGGTACCAGGAAAGATGTGTACCAAACTTAAAAAAAAAGCAATTTTTTCTCTCAATTTTTAATCAAGTATTGACTACGACGGATAGACGGACGGGCAACCAGTCACTCGGAATTCAACTCGTATCGTCATCCTGATCGTTATATATACAACTCTACATCTATCTCATTTGATTTTAAGTGTTACAAACAATCGTTAGGTGAACAAAACTAATATATTCTGTTGCAACATATTCCGAGAGTATAAAAACATTGTGTAAGAATTTAAAACAGAAATGATTACAATCATATTGAGTATTTTACTAACTTATACCAACTTATTTACTAACTTTGACCAACGGGTCATATTCTCACTTAGTTCCAATACAACATTTGACTTCATGTTCTAGTTATTTATATTAAACTGAATCTTACAACACAAATCTAATTTATAATAATGGATGACCGCTAATTGAAATCTGGCCTCCCTTTTTTATTGCGATATTTTCTTTTGAGATGTGTGCGATATAAACTCAACTAAGGGGAAGAATTTTAATATATTGGGTATATAAGGAAAGGCTAACTATAAGAGCCGAAGTCATTATAGTTGAGGTATGGAGGCTGGTCTTTATTTATATTCAGCGCTAAACTATATTATGGCTAAGAAAAGATCTCCAATTAATTTCTCAATTATATATATATAATATATATTGGATATAGTGGTTCTGGAGGAAGGTGTGAGCTGATTGCATTTACTTTTGTTATTATACTAAAGCATGCTCAAGAACATATCCACTTACAACTTTATGAAGATAATTCAAAATTTTAGCAATATATTCGGCATAAAGTCAACTAGAATAGCGATAATCTTTATATATATTACATGGTGGCTGCGGTAATTCGTGGATCGATTTCACCCATCTTCAGCCCCAAACTATCCAAGTATATCCAAGTTCTATCCAAGTATAGGATATCCAAGTTTATACATTCACTTCATTTTGCAATCATATCTCACATTTTCACCGATATATATGGTACAAAGTCACTCAAAAGATTGAAAATCTTTATATTAGATATCTTTATAACATGGGGCTCGGAGAAGTGTTGGCCCGAGTGTATCCATTTTTAGCAAGAGGTCACACCACTATCAGGTGTCCTCTGATTCAGATATCTAGGGAATTGATGGATATTTTCGGTAAAAAGTCAGATATGAGACATATCAGACATTTTCTGTATAAGACGCATGAAAAGTTGTAGTCCTATTTCGACCATTTTTTGACGAGAGATAGAATATTCGAAAAGAACTATTTGTGCAGAGTTTTGTTGCGATATCTTCATTGGTTCTTAATTTGTAAAATGTGAAGTGAAAGAAACAAATGGAATTTAAAATTTTGTTATATGGGAAGGAGGCGTGGTTGCAAGTCGATTACGACCGTTTTTAGGCTGGAACATAATATTGTACACTAAATTTTGTTGAAGTAGTAGATAAGTTCCTGAGATATGAGATTTCACCAAAATGTGGACGGTGAACTCCCACTGTCCAAATTTTACACCGATTCCTATACAGACTTTGCGTCCTTTCTTGGCTATGAAATTTAACGCTTCTGACGTGTAGTTTTCAGCATAACCTATGTTAAACATTATACATCCAAAAATTAAACCTTAGGGCATACTTTCTGTTGTTGATTCAGCAGCATTCAGCATTCAGCAGCAGAATTCAGCATGCATTATTCGACGAAATTGTGATTGGATTATAATCATATTTGGTACAATACTAACTTATATGATAGATCATATTATCAATCATCATCAATTAGACAATTAACTCAAGCAATATAAGTGATATGAACTCAACTAAAAACCTTAAATTTATTAGAAAATGTCAAACAGAGAATTGGAAATCATTACATTTTTATTCCACTTTATTTTTTGAAAATATCACACACAAACTGTTTCAAGTCGAGAAACACCACATCGGGTTGAAAATCAGTTTTAAAAATCGGAAATCCCTGAATTGACTGCAGAATATGTTTCTACCAAATTTCATGTTACAATAGCGAAAACCAATATATGTGGTATATGGGAGCTGGTGTAATTCGTTGACAGATAACATACGTATTGACCGATATACACCGTATAAAACCCGCCAAAAATTTTAAATTCTTATATTAGGTATATATGGGAGAAAGGGTTTGCTTAAATTCGATTGTATTAATTTTTGGCATTATCATATATTATTACCAGAATAAGGTACTGTCCGGAAGTCCGAAAATCTTTAATCATAAGGATACAATATCGTTTAAAGAATTGCTCGGAATTTCAAAAATATATTTCACAAATTGACCGATATCTCCGGTAAAAAGTCAGCCATAGGCACCGAGGTCAACATATAAGGTATCTGAGGAGGTTCGAAAAGTTATAATCCAATTTTGAACATTTTTAGATATGAGATATTTTATTCTAAAGGCACTCTTTGTTTCACTCAAACTTTTGCACCGATATCTTCAATACCATTTGATTTATATACTGTGAAGTGAAAGAATCATATGAAATTTAAAGTTGTGATATGAAGGAAGTGGACGTGGTTAGTTTCCGATTTCGCCCATTTTCACACTGTAACATAGAATACAAATATACTATCACACACCAAATTTGGCAAAATTTGGTATAGCAGTTCCTGAGACATAGACTTTCATCTAAAGGTGGCGGTGCCATTCCCGTGTCTAATTTTTACACCGATTTCTTTGAAACCCTTAAGTTCCATCTTGGTTCCGAAATTTAGTGCTTCTAAAGCATTTTTTCAAAGACTTGATACACTTTTAGTAGTTTTCAACATAACCTATGTATGGAAGAGGGGCGTACTTATTATCCGATTTGATTTATTTTGTCAGTGTGTGAAGAAAGAAAAAGAAAGAATTGTGCTGAAAAGGAAAAAGATATTAGGGTGCGGAGCCAGACCTACTTTTTAAAATTTTTCAACCCACAGGTGTCATTCCACACTGTGATTCCATGTATCAAATTTCAGTTTCATATAGTGATTACAAGTTTAGTATTACTCTGAGGAGGTATCAAGAAACAAATATACCCTTTATCAAGATATCTCAAAATTTACTCAAGTTATCGCGACCGCAACAAACATTTTGAAAGTAATTTTAAATAATAATTTTTTATTTATTAAGAAAACTGAAACGAAAAATAGATAGATATGTAGATAAGCAGCCTACCCATCATACGGCAATTCTAACAGTTCAACTTAATCAGTGAAGATGACGTTTTTTGTTTTTTTTTTGCTAAGCTTTAAAAATCAGTAGTTTCTTTGGCAAAAATCAAGAAATGTTGATAGAGCAAGGGCATCAAATATGCCGACGGCAAATCGCAATTCCACGCGTATTGGGCTCCATAGAGAAGTCATTTACTACACATAAATGTGTGAAAATATTTTTTAATTATCACTTTTATTAAATTCATAATTGATTACTAAAAATAAAAAAAACAATATAAATAATGAGTAAAATTTTAAATGAAATTTAAAAAATTCGAATAACAATTATTCATTCCATGGTTTTTTCACCGGTTAAGAATATTCGCCGGTTGAGAATTGTAATAACAGAAAACTACAGATTCCTTTCAGTTAGAAATGAATGAAATTTTAATATTTCACGAGGTGAGTTTTCTCATTGCGAGGTGAATTCCCCCATTAAATTTTTCAGACTTTGTTTGCTGTTGAAGCTGCACCTTCTCTATGGTTATAAATTCTCTGGTATATGCTGGGGTAGATTTACCTTAACATTTATTAACACATTGTTTTGCATCAACGGTATTTTTCCCATCAAAAAACGATATTTTATCACAACACGAAATTCATTTTTTTCCATTGTGAATAAAACTACCGGAGATAGCGTCACTTTAAGATCAATAACTTAAGACTAATTGGACGAAATTTCATGAAACTTTCAGAGTCTTCTAGTTAAATTAGTAATTTTTCCTTTTTTTTATAATTTTAATTTTAAATTTTGTTTGTGAAACAGTCTCACCAAAGACCAAAAATTTTTCGGCCCGAGTTTAGAGTTGCATTTTCTTTGAATACTGAGCAGCGAGAGATGGACTATCAAACAATTTTGTGAACTCGGTATATGTATGTAAAATCAACTCAGTTGAATTTGCAACCTCCAATTTGCGACAACCATGTTGATAATCTGAAAACCCCCAAGTGATCGAACGCTTCAACTGATTCGTAATATGTACTTCATATCAATTTTAACTATGCCCCGATCAGTGTCAAATGAACATCTCTTTTAAGTGTATGAATTACGAAATATTTTTTTGGGTATTGCGAAAAACGAAGAAAATTTTACATCAGAAAGTCAAAAGAATTGTTGTTTTTTATTAGAACTAATTCGACTTTGCAAAAAAGAAAGAACTTCTGAATCAAACATAAAAAATAATGAAATTTCAATAGAATAGAATTGAAAGAAGACGACTTCTTGGCCTAAAACAATACTCTAACAATGCCCCAGCCTTCATATGCACCAGGCATGGCTACGTGTGTCTTTTTTCTATTTCCAAAAATAAAGAGAACCTTAAAGAACCGTCTTTTTACAAGTATAGATAACATTAATGGATACGTTCACTTAATTTTGCTAAAATATTTCACATATTGGCCGATATATGTCGTATAAAGCCAACCGGATGTTTGAAATTCTTATATTAGGTATATGGGGCTACGTGAAGTGTTTACCCGATTTTCCCCATTTTTGGTAGAAGAGCAACTTAATATCATGGAAAGATACTCTTCGAATTTCATAACGATATCACATGCATTCGCCGATATTTTCGATATAAAGTCAGCTATAGCACTGTGGGCCTGATATTAGTTATATGAGGACTTGAAAAGTTATATGCCGATTTCTACAATTTTTTCGCATGTGATGGCATATCTTGAAAGCAATATTTGATTTGGTTTATATATTTTAAAGTGAAAGAATTGGATTAAATTTAAAATTGTGTTATGAAAGAAGTTTTCCAATTTCACCAATTTTCATAAACTGACATAAGGTGTAAATATAATGTTATGTACCAAATTTGGTTGAAATTTGTTAAGGCGTTCATGAGATATGTGATTTCCTATAAAAGCGGGCGGTACCACACCCATTGTCCAAATTTTCCACAGAGTCTTATGCGGCCCTTCCGTACAATATTTGCAGTAACATTTAATATTTGTCACGTGTTTTTTTTTAGCGAGTTAAAGCACTTTAATTAGTTTGCAACATAACCTTTGTATGGGAGGTGGGAGATTTCACTTATTTTCCCAGTATATGAGGACATTCTAGAAAAATCTGTTTTGAGTAAGTTTCAATGATATAGCTTTAAGGGTTTGTGGGATATATACATTAAACTTAAATGGAGGGCGGGGCCATGCCCATTTAAAAAAAAAAGTTGCCCATACCAGGATCCTCTGTACGAAGTAACGTGATTATATCTTAATTTATTGCTTATTTATAGCACTTTATCGGTTTTCGATTAATGGCATTTCGTGGGCGTGGTAAATGTCCAATTACGCCTATATGCAATATCAACCGTCTTACGGTGACAAAGTACACGTGTACCAAGTTTCATCAAGATATCTTAATTTTAACTCAAGTTATCGCTTGCACGGGCGGACGGGCTGACAGGTGGTCACTCGGATTTCAACTCGTCTTTTCATCCTGATCATCTATGTATTTATATTTATATGTCTATATCTATTTCGATTAGTTTTAAGTATTACTGACAACCGTTAGGTGAACAAAACTAATATACTCTGTAGCAACTTGTTGCAAGAGTATAAAAAATGTTGCAGAAGGATGCAACATTTATTATTCGTCGAATCTGAGATTGGATTATAATCAGATTTGGTATCTTATTAACTTTTATTAAAGGTCATAGAGTCACTTAGTTTCATTATTACATTTTGCTTCGTGTCTGAAATATTTATACTAAAATCAACCCAATGAACTCAAGTGATGTATATGTATTTGGTAAACTCAACTAAAAACGCTTACTTAGCAATATATACTGGATATATAAGGAAAAGAATCGGAAATAACTGTATCAAATATATGGGATTTAGACCAAGGTCTTGACCGATTTTGTTCATATTCACCATATTACGGGTGAAAAAAACTCTTAAAACCTTTAAACTATCACACACTATATAGGATACATTGGGACTAGGGGAAGATCTGAGTAGATAATTTTTACAATGGCAAACTAAAGTATGCTTGAGAACACATGTGCTGTCAATATTGATTAACTCAAAATTAGGCAAACATATTCGACATACATACAGTTCGCAAGAACAACTATAATAATGATTTGTAATATATGGCGGCTGCGGTAATTCATAAATCGATTTCATTCATTTCTGCCACCAAACTGTGGTATATTCAAGAATATACATTAACTAATTTTATTTTGCTAAGATATCTTATATAGTCAATCGAAATTTTTTAAATTCTCATATTAGCTGTATGGGTGCTAGGCGAAGTATTGGCCCGATTTCGTCACTTTTTGGCATCGCGATACATTATTACCAGAGAAAGATGCTCTCCGAACTTTATTAATATATCTTACATATTGATCGATATTTTCATTAAAAGTTGAACCATAGGCACCGAGGTTTACATATTCGGTATCTGGGCGCTTAAAAGATAAGGTCGATTTCCGCCATATTTGGGTAGGAAATGGCATTTCTTTAGGGCAATATTTTGATAAATTTCTACTCTGATATCCTAATTGGTACTTGAGCTACATACTCTAAAGTGAAAGAACCAGATTGAACTTAAAATTGTGTTATAAGGGAAATAGGCGTGGTTATTGTCCGATTTCCATCACTGAAATTGATTGGTTGATATTGGTTAAGTCGCTCCTGAGCTATGGGATTTCACCGAAAAGTGGGCGGTGCCACACATATTGTCCAGTTTTACAGATTCCCATGCATCCCTTCCGTACCATGTTTATTATATACTGTATATTTATTGTTTACGTATTTGTTCAACGCGTTAACGCACTTTCAGTAGTTTTTACAATAACCTTTGTATAAGAGGCTGGCGTGGATATCATCCTTCCACCATCATCATCCATCAGTAAAAGGACATGTTCGGAGCAATTTTAGTCAATATAGCTGAAATGGTTTGTGAGATATGTACATTAAACCTATTAGGGGGATGTGCCATCCCTACTTTCTAAGGTTTTCCAAACCATAGATGTGCTTCCCTAATGTGATTCCCTGTACCAAATTATGGATTTGTATGTTGATTTGTTGCTCAATTAGGGCACTTTGTAAGTTTTCCTTAACCTTAACGGCATTTTGGAAGCCTGGCAGCAGTCTGATCACTCCCATCTGAAGTAATAACTTTCTTATAGTGCCAAGAAACATGTATATTAAGCTTTATCAAAATATCTTAATTTTTACTCAAGTTATCGGTTGTACGGACAGACGGCCGCCCAGAATTCAACTCGCCTCGTCATCTGATCATTTATGTCCCTATAACTATCTCCATTAGCTTAAGGAATTACAAACAACCGTTCGGTGAACCAACCTAATATACACTGTTTGAACATACAATGTGTACATTATATTTGTACATTACTTTACATACATATATACATTAATGCTTCATTACATTATACTGTCTATTAATTCTTTGCAAGCTACATCTAAGCAGAAGATAATAATTTTTACTTAATATTTAGTATATAGGTTATTTGGATTAATGCAGTCACGTAGATGATGTGTCGTTAGGTGAAATAAATTCTCGAGGTTATAAATTACAGGTATTTTGTTCCACTAGCCAATGAATGACATTGATTAAATCGGTTTTGCTTTTCCGGCTCCTTTTAGTCACTCGTTTTTAGACCAAAGATTTTCAATAGGCTTTGTATCAAGCCATGTCGACAACTTTTTGCAATTGTACTTCATCCATGTTTTGCATAACAAAATTTTGATTTTGTATTTAGGTTTTCTTGAGTCACAGGGATCAACAAACCCAAACTTAACAAACCTCTAGTCAATTTCTTTTCTAAAATGTCTATGTAATACGCCTTCATCATCACTTCAATGAAAAAACGCAGCTCACCAACACCTTTAGACTAGGAACACTCTCAAACCTTTACAGAAATGTTGCCGAACATTATTGTTGGGTATAATATTCTTTTTTTGTAGAGCCGTATTCGGTTTTCTCCAAACCCTGCTTGGTCCATTGTGGTAGCACATCACAATTCACATCGTCACAAAATATAATATCATCCCAATGGTTTGCTGGCTTGTTCGAATGGGACATCGAAAAGTTCATACGCCTTTCGATATTTCAAGTTTCTTTTTCGATGAGTATTTACGGATTTCTAACTTTCAATCAAATTAACGGTATCGTCGATCACTGTCTTTCCACAATGGTCTTCCAAACAGATACCAACTGTCCCAAACTTTTTTTGTGATAGTTGTTATTCTTTGCAAGTTAATATCTTTAATTGGTCGCATCTATTAAGCTTCAATGATCTGCCTAGTGAGAGCTTTAATGTAAGCAATTTTCTTTTTCAGCGCTGTTAATCATATTATATATATAACATAATATAATATTATATTTTGTTCAAAGTTTAGTTGAGTGCAGACATTCAGATAACATAATAGAAGTTGGTCATTTTCCTCTGTGGTAGTTAAAAAAAATCAACTAAATGAAATTTTTCCCCAATTCGCTTCCCAAACAAGGAGGCCTCACCTCGTGACCAAAGACTTGTGTTATCATTTTGCAAAGAATTAATAGACAACACACTATTTGAGTTAATGTACCCTTTGTTTGCTTTTATACTCTCGCAACATGTTGTAACAGATTATAATAGTTTGGTTGACCTAACGGTTGTTTGTACAGAGAACATACAGCATAGAGAACAAAGAACTTATAACCATAGAAAATATACAGGTTGGACAGCGAAATAAAACAAAGTCTGAAATTTTTCAAGGGGAGAATTCACCTCACAACAGGAGAACTGACCTCGTGAAATATTACAATTTCATGCATGTGTAACAGAAAGGAATCTGTAGTTTTCTGTTGTTTTTTTCTCAATTTCCAACCGGGCATATTAATAAAAAAAAAACAGGGAATGAATATTTGTTATTTTTAGTAATGTATACTTAATTATGAATTTAAAAAAAGTGATAATTAAAATACATTTTACACATTTATTTAAATAGTTTATGTATTGTATATGACAGCCTTATGCAGCAAAATATGCGAGGAATTACGATTTGCCGTCGGCATTTTTGATGTCCTTGCTCAATCAACATTTCCCAATTTTTGCCAAAGAAATTACTGATGTTTAAGAGCTTAACAAAAAAAACAAAAAACGTCATCTTCACTGATTAAGTTGAACTGTGAGAACTGCCGTATGATGGTAGGCCACTTATCTACATATCTATCTATTTTTCATTACACTTTTTTGATAAATTAACACTAATTAATTAAATTTAATATTTAAAACTACATGTATCTCCGTTATTAATTTATTTTCCAAAAATTTTGAAAGCTTTATTTGCTGCGCAAATACTTTCACTTCAATGTGAATTGAAGTCGCTTTTCCTCTAAATATCTGACCGCCATAGAAGCAAAATAAGAAAACTTACACAAGGAGTTACATATATTATTTCCTTGTATATTTACGAAGGCAAATGCGAGCTGCATACATATGATAACAAAAATAATATTCATAGTAAAATAATTACAAAACGCGTTCATTCATAAAGGCAAGCTCATCAACAACGAAGCGAAGTGATTTCATTCATAAGCGCAAACATTGCGTACATTTCCCGCAAGTGTGTGTTACTAAAAACGTGTTTTCGCAAGGATGCTAAAAATCTTAAACTCAATTTCTAATATTTCGTTTATAAGCGAAAAGTTGCAGCGATGCCCTTTTGTCACTTACCACATGACACGAGAATGATACTGATATTTCCATTGGGATCAGCATCTTCGTCTATAGACAATCAAACAACAATTATGTTAATAACATTGTAATTTATAATATGATATGGATGATAAGAATATGTTGAAGTTTCGAAATACTGCTCGGGTGCGAATCCTGGTTAAGGATTTATTTTTTCCACAAATTTTGTTTTTCTAGCATAGCTGTTGACAAATATACATATTACGGCTTTTGTGATTTTTGTCAAGCTGTCAGTGTTGTTGCCAGATTTCGCTTTGACCTCAGCATCAACATCAAAATATGATTTCAGCTTATAGCCATCGTCGCGAGGAAACATCTTGTGAACAGCGAGTCTGCAGTACGGAGAAGAGGTTGGACGGATGTTGTTGTTGTTCTCATGATGTTTGGAATATACATTGTAATTTACACAACAAGTTTGTGTGTTTGTGTGTTTGCGATTGCTCATATGAAAGGGATTCTCTGATGATGCGTAAGTATGTATATAAAAACTGTTTTGTGTATTTGGCGCGTTTTTTACGGTTGCGCATATGAAACAAATAACATCCTCGGGTTGTGCATGTACATGCATATATTCTTGTATACGTATATTTTAATTTGATGTGCCTAATTCATTTATACACTTTTTTCTTGTTAACGTTTTGAAGACATTGGGTCTTTTACAATATATTCGTGCCCAGTTATCACTGAAAAACACTCAACCTTATATAATTGAATCAAGTTTGATATGTAAACCTTCATATAATGTGTAAGCACATTTCATTTATAAAAGGACGGAATTTAGTACAAAAAATAGAAAAGAACAATTTTTTATCAATATACTGGCAATACGCCAGTGTAACTTCAATTGATTATGTGGATCAGCTGTCAGCATATAACAAACATTTTATGCATTTCACGGGTTCACCCCCACGCCTTCAAATTTTTTCATGAAATTCTTATTTTCATTTATATTATTATTTATATCATATTATTATTTATTTTTTTTAAAATAATTTTCAAATAACACACTTACGTAATTAAATTTATTAAAAAAAAACATTGCTATTCTCATATAAAATTCATACCATTCTATTCCCTATTTCCATTGAAAAATTCCCTATTTTACATATTTAATAATATTATAAAGTAGAAAGTGGTTATTTCCACTTGTTGTTAGAAGAGGAGTTATTGTTAGATTTTGTATTTTGTATTTGTTAGAAAAAGGTGAATTCCCTACTCTGTGTTTTTCAGCCTTGTACAAATACAATATATCTAGACTTTTATTCGTACGTATGTAAATTCGGAGGCACATATTTATATGCATGCATAGAAAAGTAAAAGTTTATATATTTATATAGTTACACGTAATTGTTAAATTTAATTAAAAAAATATTGAAATTTAAATGGAATTTAGAAAATTCTTATTGTATACAGACATACATATGTATATTCATTTTCTGGTTCCCACATCAAAACTCCCTGGTTGAGAATGTTAAGAAGAGATAATGCGTAATTTCTATAGATCTCCTTCTGCTAAGAATCAAAACATCGTTAATTTATCATGAGGAAACAATTTCTATAGATCTCCTTCTGCTAAGAATCAAAACATCGTTAATTTATCATGAGGAAACAAATTCCCTGTTGAAAAATTTCTCACTTCGTTTTATTTCGCTGTCGAACCTGCACCTTCGCTATAGTAATAAGTTTTGAGTTGACTTCGTCCAAATTTTTAGTTCTTCCATTTAATTAGATTTTTATCCTCCAACATATATCAGCTGTCATCGTGTTTAATTTGACGGTTTGTACCAAGAACTTTAATAATAACACACTTTAATGTATTTCAAGTAATTGCTGCATTTAATGGTTTAATTTGAAAAGTATCTGCAATAGCATATATTATAAATATACACCTACAAATAACAACTAGCTTCAAATTTAACATGTTATAGATTTGGAAACTTATATATGAGACAGGTTTTGGCGACATCATTAATTCCCTCAAATAACTTAACGAAATTTGTTTCTGGTCCCACTTTGACATGTAGTTGCGGAATTTGGGTTTTATCACATTTCACTTGCAGAATGCTTATAATGTTTGCTATTTCAACTATATATTCGCCTCGTAGTAACCAATATTTTTTTATATTGATCCGCAAAATTTGTTGAACAAATATTTGCCCGACGTTCTAGCATCTTAAGCCAGGTAATCTTCTTCTCTAAAAGCTAGTTCTTCGGCTTTCGTATACAGCATTCGCGCACTCTTTGATTTTTACTTCGCGACTTCTTTCCAAAACAAGAATTGAGTCAATGACCGATATTTCCCTTCTTCCATTTTTCAAGAATTCATGGATTTGGCCCCTTTCCACACGCGATCAAAACAAAACTACGAGCCGATTCGGTTGAACTTTTTATTGGACCACCCTCGTAAAAGAAAATATCGTTTGCAGTTTTATTTCAGAATTTTGAGACGCCATTTTTTAATCTCTAATAATTTAATAAATTCTTAGTAAATAAAAGTTGATCATCACTTTCGCAAAAGCACAGTACACAAAAATACTGAACATAATCCGAAAATAATTAAACGCAATGTGTTTTAACTTTTTGTGTACCAAGTTTTATATCAAATTAATTGTAATTTTCCGATACTATATTACTTATTAATATATATATATATGTGTACTTATAAATATATATATATATATATGTTTGTGTATCTTTTTCATTGAAACATATTTTCTTTTTCTCAAAATTTTATACGGAAGTAATATTAACCCGAATATTGGGAGAAGGGGGATTTTTATTTCATAAGTCAGGCCAGTATTTTTTGAAATATAAAAGCGTTTTATTTTTTTGAAAATCCAGCTTTAACTGTCTATAGTTTCTGTCATATAAGTAAGATTAAAAAACTTTTGCTGACAATTAAAATAAGAGGAAATGTGGATTGTGTCAATATACAGTTTGTCAATTAATTGTGTGTAAAGTGAAAACAACATGAATATTCAGTTATTGGCTTAGTTTTCAATAACAGAAAGAAACGTTTTCAGTTTTCCTTTTTCATCTTACATTAATATATATATCTTAAATCTATTTAAGGCAAAAAAAATTCTAAAGTTAAAACATAAACTTAAAAAAACAACAAAATGTACGTAAACTCAAATATTTTGCTGTCAATCAATTCTTTGCAAACTTTAAACATTTTTTTTTAATAAAGCTATAGTTATATACAAAACGCAAAATTAAATTTAATACTTAGTATTCGGCCCTTTGCATTGATATAATCACGTAGAAAATGTGTCAATTAAAAAAAAAGTCGACTAATAAAAACTTATTTCTTATACAAACCCGTGTTGTTATTCTTCTTTCGGAACAAAATCGTGCTAAAGAAAATGTCATGCAAAGCAAACACAGTTTTTTATGAAAATACCCTAACACTTTGGATATAATTTTAACATACATATTTATTTGGTATAAACAAAAATATTTTATAAATATTTTGCGGCTCTGATTCAAAAAATAAAGGTTAACGATAACATAACGAGATAAATTCAGAAACGAAAAAATCTTCTCTTAGTTACACTAAAAACTTAACTAAGTTTTAAGACTAACTAACTAACTAACTAAGACTAAGTTTTAAAAAGATCGGCCATAAGACACTGAAAAAACGATAGATTCTATATATGAATTTGAGTAGTATTCAATAATATTCGTAAATCTCGCTGGAATTTTTTTGAGCGTTCTCCATTCGGATCTTGGTTTAAAAAACTTTTTTTTCTAAATCAGATGGCTTTTCTAAAGATGGCGTAAAAGAAAATCGTGTAATATATTAAAAACCGTGTAACAAGGAAGAGTAACTTCGAAAAACGGAGAAGTTACTTTTTCAAATGATTCAATCTCTCGAAAAAATTGGTGTGATCCAATACCCAGATAAAAAGCAGATTTTGTCGTATTGTGAATTTTTTTCTTTAAGCAAATCTGAATATTTAAGTAAATCGACTTTTTTGTGTGTTTAACTAAAAATAAATGTACACATAACTTTCACAGAATTTCATCAAGTTTTTGTTAAGTCAATACTTTGCGGTCAATCTGTCAATCAGTCAATTTGTAACAATATATATTTTTAATATATTTTTCCGTTTTTTTGTTCTCCTGTTTTATTTATTACTTCAAAACACTCTATAAGTTTTCAATTATTGGGTTGTTCGGAAAGTCATTTCGTTTTTTCCCGCCAGAGGACTTAATTACGTTTTTTCGAAACTAACTTCACACTTAAGCCCCATAACCATTATATGTCATGAGAGCTGATATTGCAAGGCTTGTGTGTGAAAAAGTTCTATTAATTCTACCCAGTAGTTTTTGGTTGGTGCCTTTTTAAATATGGAGAGCAATAAGCAGCATTTTCGTCATATTTTACTTTTTAACTTCAGAAAAGGTAAAAATGCTGTCCAAGCGAGAAAAAAATTGACGGATGTGTATGGAGAAGGCGTGTTAACAGTACGCCAGTGCCAGAACTGGTTTGCAAAATTTCGATCCGGCAATTTTGATGTCGAAGATGCACCACGGTCTGGAAGGCCGGTCGAAGCTGACAAAGATGCGATAAAGGCATTAGTTGATGCAAATCGGCGAATCACCACACGAGAGATCGGTGAGAGGTTAAATTTGTCGAATTCAACTGTTTATGGCCATTTGAAAGGCATGGACTTAACCTCGAAGCTCAAAAAAAACGAAATGACTTTCCGAACAACCCAATACATTGATATCAGACGATTGTGTCAGCGTTTCTACCATAGAACAATGCCATAAGAGCCACGATTGCATTAACTGTGACTTGTGCTTGGGATAATAACATTGATGAAACATAAACCTGTCAAGAATACACAATTTATTAGCATTTCGTAATAAATTACTTTTGAAATTTACGGCATCAGAAGATTATGTACAGACCCAAACATTATGTGGCATCCACCAAGCATACTTGATATTTCCCATGGGGTAATTCGTAAAAAAACTATTCGTAAAATTATAATATATCCAAGATTGACCGATCAAGGTTAACGTCAACCAACAATGGAAAATCTTCATATTATGGCATCGGAATACATTATTACCAGAAAAAAAGATCTGACTTTCATTAAGATATCTCACAGATGGACTAATATTTTTGGTATAAAATTAGCCCTACCTATTGAGGTCCACCGTCCACCTACGAGGTGTATTCAAAAAATAACGGGAATTTTCGTTTCCTGAAATAAATATTTATTCATTCGTCTACATTAATGTTGTCGCCTTCTAAATAGTCTCCATTCGAAATTATGCACTTATGCCTTTAGCTCTTTCAGCAATGTGCTTTTAATGTATATACTTTTATGTTTATACTTTTGTTTCTTTAACGTCATCTAAGTATCTGTTTTTGGCCAATAATTCACGAAAAATCAACGAAGTGTGAACAGAATTGAGCATAAGCGATGAATTGTTTTTCCACAAATCCGGGCGTTTTTTTTTTTCGAATTGTTTCACGCAAACGGCGTTGAACATGTAGGTAGTACTCCTTATTAACCCTTTGACCTTGAGGCAGAAATTTATGATGCTCTATGCCATTAAAGTCGAAGAACATAGTCGAATAATATTCCCATTATTTTCTGAACACAGCTCGTATTCGGTATCTGGGGACTTGAAAAGATGTAGTCTAATTTCGACCATTTTTGGAAGTGTTTGACTATTTGCGCAAAGTTTTACTGAAAAGAGAAGGAATCGGTAACATAATGATGCAAATATAATGCTATGCACCAAATTTGGTTGCAATTAGTATAGTAGCTGCTAAGTAATGAGAGTTCTCCTAAAAGTCGACGGTGCCATTCCCCTTGTCCAATTTTATACCGTTTCAAATACAACTCTACCGCAGCATCTTTACTACAAAATCTAATGCTCCTGACGTGATGTTTTGTGAGTTGTCGCACTTTTAATAGTTTTCAATAAACCTTATATGTGCAGTATACGTGGTTGTTATCCGATTTAACCAATTTTCAGACTATAAATGCCAGAGAGATGTGTTCCCGATGAAGTGCTAGAGGGAAATATGTGCAGCGAGTTTGATTGATACAGCTTGAGTGGCTTGTTTATACTTTTCAACAAATTCTTAACCACTGAGCTACTTTTTACTCTGACTTTCTGTAAAAGGTTTCAGTTCGTTGGCTTAGTATAGCACTTTATGGTTTTGCGCTTAATGACATTTTGTGGGTGTAAAAGTAATACGATTTTTATACTCTCGCAACTTATTGCAAAGAGTATATTAGTTTTGTTCACCTAACGGTTGTCCATCCGTCCGTCCGCGCAAGTGATTACTTGAGTAAAAAGTAACATATTTTGATGAAATTTAATCCACGTGTTTTTTCTCACCATAAGAAGGTTGGTATTGAAGATGGGTGTAATCGGACACCTGCCACGCCCACAAAATGCCATTAATGAAAAACTTATAATCTGCTAAAACTAAGCAACAAAGACAGAAACGTGTTATTTGGTATGCTGGATCATAATAATGCGCGGCATACTCTAAACAGATTTTTCTAGAATTTCCTCATATACTGGGAAAATAAGTGAAATGGGATAATTACCACACCCACCTACCATCCAAATGTTATGTTGCAAACTAATAAAAGTGCGTTAACTCGTTCAAAAAAAAATACGTGACAAACATTAAATCTTACGGCAAATATGGTACGGAAGGGGTGCAAAGAACTCCGTGTAAAATTTGGAATATTGGAATATGGAAATTTGGATAATGGGAAATTCCATATCTCAAGAACAAATAACCAATTTCAACCAAATTTGGTACATGAAATTATATTTGCATCTTTATGTCACTTTATGAAAATGGCGAATTTGGAAAACTACCACCCCTACTTCTCATATAGCACTATTTTCAATTTAATCTGATTCTCTCACTTTAAAATATATAAATTAAGCAGCAATTAAGATATGAGAATGAAACTTTGTACAAATATTGCTTTCAAGATTTGCCATCACATGCGTAAAAATTGTTGAAATCGGAATGAATGAATGAATATAACTTTTCAAGTCATCATATGCCCAATATAAGGACCACAGTGCTATGTCTGACTTTATATCGAAAATATCTGTAAATGCATGTGATATCGTAATGAAATTCGGGGATTATCTTTCTGTGATATTGATGTGCTCTTCTACCAAAATGGGGAAAATCGGGTAAATACTTCTCCTACCCCCATATACCTAATATAAGAATTTCAAACATCCGGTTGGCTTTATTCGGCATATAGCGGTCAATATGTGTGATACTTTAGTGAACGTGTAATATTGGATATACCATAGTTTAATGCCGAAAATGTGTGAAATCGGTCTACGAATTACACCAGCTCCCATATACTACATATATTAATTTTCGTTATTCTAGTATACTTTAAACCGAATATGTCGGTCACTGTGTGAGTTATCTTCGTAAAATTAAAATGTAATAACACGATCAGTGCAGACCTCCCCCAGCCCAAATATACCCGCTATAAGATTTCTGTCTCTCTATGACTATAAACCGTTTATGTTGGTCAATATGTATAATATTTTAATGAAATTAAATGGATATATTTTAGTAAACATAATGCGGTTTAGTTAATTTGGTAAATTTTAATATAAATATCTCAAACACAAGGCAAAATATAGTAATAAAAGTTAATAAGTTAATAAGAAAGTTAATAAGATACCAAATATGATTGGGATCCATTTACGGTTTTGTCGAATGAGTGTTGAATTCTTACGCAACATTTCTTAATTTAAAGTCATGCTAGCACCTGAAAGTATTTCCCCTACTTTGAGCCTTGTATATTGCGGGAGTACAAAATGTTCGGTTTCACCTGAACTTAGGTCTTCCTTTCTTGTTTAATAGCACCTGAAAGCATTCCCCGCCTTTGATCCTTGGTCACTGCGAGAGTATAAAATGTTCGGTTACGTCCGAACTTAGCCATTCCTTTCTTGTTAATGTATACATTGTCCACTTTTTACACAGATTCCCATGCACCCTTTCCGTACTAAATTTAGTGGACGATTTAATGTTTCTGACGTACAGTGGCGAGCATTAACGGATGAATGTTTGAAACTTTTATAATAAGTTACGGTTAACGGTATGTACCGCTATCGGCTAAATTTTAAGTGTTCAATCCGTTTCTCGTCGTATTGTCTTATGTGTACTGAGTATGAGTTATGAAAGTGTAGTTAAAGCGATTCATACGCAGTTCCACAATTTCTCTAAAACATTTAAAAATGCGGAATATATTGGAAGAATGGGAATTAAGTATGGTAGATATGCATTCGTTGACATTAGCGCATATCCCGAAGAACTCATGGAAATTTATAGGTTCTTCCTAAAAAATGTTGGTTGTTTATGAAAAAGCCCCTAAAAATATGGAAGAGCTTTGGCTAAGAGTTCAGACTGAGTGAGCCAACTACCAAACCGTACAATCGAAAAACTGGTGGAAAGTATGCCAGAACGTATTAAAAGTGTACGAAAAGAAAAGTGGTTGTTTATAAAATTTTAAGTTTGCTTAGTAAATATATATTTTTCACACGTGCAAATTGGATGAATGCAGTAATGTATAATATTATAGCAATAGAAATGTTGCATTTAATTTCTTATTACTCTTGTTTACAATATATAAGTACAATAAATAATACACGAAAGAAAAATATATTGGTTCAAGATATTGGTTGCTTTCTTATAGGTTCCGTGCACATATTTCACAAACCACCAAAGCTAAATCCACCAATCTTGCTGAGAATGAATTCTTCTAACACTCCTTATCCTTATACTGTATGAAAATGAGTCAATTCAGAATATAACAATTCCCACCCCCATACAACCGCTAGGTTTAAAACTACCGAAAGTGCGATAACTCACTAAAGAAAAACGTCAAAAGCATTTAATTTAACAGTTAAGATGGTGCGGAAGGTCTTTATATAATCGACGTAAAAATACTAAAAATACCTACTCCTAAGCGAAATCTTATATCCCAGGAACTACTCCATCAACTTCAACTAAATTCATAGCGACATATTATCCTGTCACCCTTTTCATTCTTATATCTGCAAAAACTCATTTGTTAGATTCAGCCGAATCAAAAAAAAAGAGAAAAGAAAAAAAGAAAGAAAAGAGTAATGTTGGTCGATTATTTAATTCTTGTTTTTGGAAGGTAAGTGTCCCAGTGAAATAAAAAATCATTTGGATGCTGCAAACGGTGACTATTCTCCTACAATATCGACCTTCAAAATGAAATGTCGGTTTTAGTTTAGCGATGCCCTGGTGCTCCAAACACTGCTACCACGGATGTGACAAAAGCTGATTCGAAGCCGAATTGCAGGAAAAATCCCAAATCTCTTTCAGTGCCTAGTGAAATTTAGCAGAGCTCTAGATCAGAGCGCTTAAATGTTTAATTTCGTCGACTTATTGTAAGAATAACTTCTTGATGTTCCTAGGGGGAGGTTCTATTTCAAGCAAGTGACTAAACGGATTGCTCCACATTTCGTCTGCTCGTGGTATTTACCACTTGTCGAATCTTAAAATTGAAACTGTTTAAAGAGTCGTGATCATTGGCTGAAACTGTTGCTTCATCTGTGAATATTACATCTGTAGGAAGGTAGAGCCACGAAGGTGCTCTAATTAAATTAATTAAACCATACACAGTAAGGTTTGTCAATGTCCGATGAGCTATAACAGGTGCCTGTAATTCTCTGGCTTCATCACTCATTGTACAGAATGTTGAACGGTCTATCTGTTCAGCCGGCTCCGTCCCCTATGATCGTTTGATAGGATAGAATTTAAAGTTAGAGTCGCTTAGTACGTAACGGTTGAAAATTCGAGAAGTTCCAATATAACTCTTTATGGGTTGCCTCTGACCGACCGACAAAAACCCAAAATCAATTGGTATTAACCAACTATGGCAATAAAAGAAAACCAAATCCATACCCAATCAATACAGTTATACGCTATCTTATTAACTGTGCTCCTTTCTCCCCATGCCTTTTATCGTTAGATGAAAATTATCTTTTTGACTTTTGATTCGATTAAATTAAATAAAAACGAGTAAGGAAGCGCTAAGTTCGGGTGTAACCGATCATTTTATACTCTCGCAATATGAAAGGATCAGAGGCGGGGAAATGCTTTCAGGTGCTGACATAACTTTATATTAAAAAATGTTGCGGAAGAATTCAACATCTATTGTTCGACGAAATTGTCACTGGATATCAATCAAATTTGGTATCGTATTAACTTATATTACAGGTCAGGTTATGGACTCACTTATTTTCATTGCTATATTTCGTTTCGTGTCAGATATTTATATTACAATCTACCAAATAAACTCAAATAAGACATACGCGATATAAACTCAACGAAAGTGGCTCAATTAAATATATTAGTCTAGAACGATTTATTCATATTTAGCGCGAAACCACATCATGCTTAAGAATATATTGGGTTGTTCGGAAAGTCATTTCGTTTTTTCCCGCCAGAGGACTTAATTACGTTTTTTCGAAACTAACTTCACACTTAAGCCCCATAACCATTATATGTCATGAGAGCTGATATTGCAAGGCTTGTGTGTGAAAAAGTTCTATTAATTCTACCCAGTAGTTTTTGGTTGGTGCCTTTTTAAATATGGAGAGCAATAAGCAGCATTTTCGTCATATTTTACTTTTTAATTTCAGAAAAGGTAAAAATGCTGTCCAAGCGAGAAAAAAATTGACGGATGTGTATGGAGAAGGCGTGTTAACAGTACGCCAGTGCCAGAACTGGTTTGCAAAATTTCGATCCGGCAATTTTGATGTCGAAGATGCACCACGGTCTGGAAGGCCGGTCGAAGCTGACAAATATGCGATAAAGGCATTAGTTGATGCAAATCGGCGAATCACCACACGAGAGATCGGTGAGAGGTTAAATTTGTCGAATTCAACTGTTTATGGCCATTTGAAAGGCATGGACTTAACCTCGAAGCTCGATGTGTGGGTGCCCCATGTCCTTACCGAGCGAAATTTGTGTCGTCGTGTTGACGCGTGTGATTCGCTCCTCAAACGTCTAGAAAATGATCCATTTTTGAAGCGGATTATTACTGGGGACGAAAAATGGGTTGTATACAACAATGTTAAACGCAAGAGGTCATGGAGCAGAAAAGATGAACCGGCTCAAAGCGTGTCAAAAGCCAACATTCACCAAAAAAAGGTGATGCTCTCCGTTTGGTGGGATGTCAAAGGAATCGTTTTTTTTGAGCTTTTGCCGGACAATACAACGATTAATTCAGAAGTCTATTGTCATCAGCTGGACAAATTGAATGATTCACTTAAAGAGAAGAGGCCCGAATTAATCAACAGGAAGGGTGTAGTGTTCCACCAGGATAATGCGAGACCTCACACAAGTTTGGTCACTCGCCAAAAACTTTTACAGCTTGAATGGGACGTACTGCAACATCCACCATATTCTCCAGATCTGGCGCCTTCCGACTACTATTTGTTCCGGTCCCTGCAAAATTTTTTAGATGGCAAAACCTTTACCTCAAATGAAGATGTCAAAAACCACCTGGACGAGTTTTTTGCCAGCAAGGACCAAAACTTTTATGAGAGGGGAATTATGTTACTGCCAGAAAGATGGCAAAAGGTGTTGGACCAGAATGGCCAATATATAATTTAATAAAATATTTATTCATTATACGAAAACTGTCTTTCATGTTCCCCAAAAAAACGAAATGACTTTCCGAACAACCCAATATATATGTTAATTGTCCAACATAAATGATGTAAATTCAAATGGAAAGTCAGAGATCCCTATATTGGGTATATTTCGGCTAGGGAAAGGTCTGAGCAGATTGCCTTAACTTTTGTCATTACTCGAGTACACTGGAGAACATGTTTCCATGCAGTTTTGTGAAGGTAACTCGCACATTGACCAAGATATTCAACTAGTGTCTGCCAGAATATCGAATTTTTTCACACACATTTTCGGTATTAAACTATGGTATATCGAACATTATACATTCACTTAATTTTGATATGATATCTTACATATTGACCGATGTATACCGTATTAAACCAAACGGATGTTTGAAAATCTTATATTCGCTAATAGAGGCTAGCGGTAGTAATATCCGATTTTATTCATTTATGCGCTCGGAAACAATGTTATCAGAAAATTACTTGAAAAATTCATTAATTTTTTAAAGATCAAATTTGGTAAATTATTCACTCGAAATGTAAATTTTGGTATATTGCTTTCGAACGGATACTATACTCACACTATTATATATACGTAATAGGGATGTAAATTCTAACAATGGCATCCAGTGTAGAGCGGTGAACAAATCCTTATGCGTGCCTATTTTGGGTACGAACTCTGTTTAGGTACGAATATTAAGTATTGTCGCCGAAGTCTTCTAATGAGAGGTATAGAAAATATGATGTTCCGATCATGATGATGACCAACATTAGACAAACATTCGGCTGTACTATCCTGAGTAATATTGAACAAAACTTTCCTAAATGGTTTTTACAGTTCTAGTGGAAATTGACCAGTTTCTCCAAAATAATGTATGCATTATAAATGTAGTCCGCTCGTGTAAACTTCATCCTGCCTTCACGTATTTTCCTATTAAACCTGTGTCCGTTCATGTTTCTAAGCATATCTTACCTTTTGTCTAACCTTTTATATGTCGCATGCTCCAAAGCAATTACAAATTTATGTCGAAAAAGTGGTGTGTGAAAGATGTTTCTATTTTTATTGTAATCTAACATCTGTTCACATATTTACGAAATTCGTTAGTTAAAAATTATTTTATTGCTGAAATAAGATTAAATAGAAGCTCGATAACAAATAATTTCATTATAAAGACTGAATAATAAGATAAGATATTAATATTATTCAGTATTTCCCTCAATAGTTTACTAGATCATTATCAAATGCATTCATATTGACGAGAATATTGTCCTGGTTTCGTAATTGTTCTTTTCTTTTTAAGTATAAGTTGTAGCCTTTGCTGTTTACATAAAATGGGGCAAATTTACTTTTTTTCAAAATAATTTTATCGTCCAAAACATATTGAGAATACTCTAAAACCTCTCTTTGCAAAAGATCTTTCATTGTTTTACAAGATACTGGTTTTGAAATAATTCGCGGATGTAGTCCAGTTTCATTGCGAAACTCTATAACAAGTAAGTTTGTTTTTCTTGCGATTTCTTCATGTGTTTTCTGTTGCAGTAATCCTAAAAACATTGCTTTGACAATATGTTGCAAATTTGTGGATCCCTCTATTTTGGCATGTAAATTTCGAATCCCAATCACATTACAAATTGTTTTGATCGCACGATGGCAAACAAGTCCATATCCTTCTGGCTTCCTTTGCACGAAAATTCTAGTTTTGCCAAATGCACAAGAAAAATCATGAAATACCGTATGGTGATCACACAGTTCAATTTTTATTGCTTTCTGAGCAGCTCGATTCTTAGATTTTCTTAAAGCGGTACGAATTTCTGGAGCTTTTGCCACTGCAAAGCCAGCTAAACCTTGTTTATTTCCGGTGATCGAAAAAACAGAGTATCGCCGCTTTCTTCCCATATTTCCTTTCATTATAAATACAATTTTATTTTCAAGCACCCTTGTATCAAAATTTCCAAATATTTCCTCATTAATTGCATCAGGTGGTCCTATGCTTCGACCCGGCATTTTCGCTCCAGACCAGCCACGATCGATTGAGTTTACCTTTGCGATTCGATTGGTGTTCATTAGATCTCGAATTTTGTATATGTTTCGATCCAAATTATTAACTTCAGATAAACACTCTTGTTGAATTAAAGTTTTCCCACGAACGATTGGTGCATTCAGTCCAGGCCATATAAAACTTCTGCTTCCGACACCTATTGTCTGTCCTCTGTTTAGATCTTTTACCACTCTTTTACCAGATCCTTTCCCCCTTCCTCTTTTCTTGCCCGCATTGCTTACAGATGTAACTCCACGCCATATATCTTCAGCAGATACTAAAGACAAATATAATTTATATAATTACTTAGAAATGTTAAATCGAAATTTTATTTTCAATGATATTTGTAAACTTAAAAAACAATTCGACGGAACTCACAGTCTGAAACTTTTAGAACCGAAACAACAGCAGTAGTGGATTTAACTGAGACAGTAATAACATTTAAATATAAACCTAGTTTAGACTCTATATATGTGTTTGTTTGTATAGCGTTTGAAACTAAAAAGTCACCTTAACAAGTAATTAGCGATCAATATCTCAATGCATTTAGTATATTGCTTTGCTTTTAGTTTACATTTTCTTTTTCTGCGATTTAATTCAATCCGATGGGGTTCAATGGTGCTACCATTGCCAGGGAAGCTTACTATCGTGCAGTACATTCTCGATTACGGCTACCGTCAAATTTCAAGATTCAGCCGAATCGGACACTTAGCTTTATTTCGACCGTTCATGGAAACGGGTGTGTCCACGAGTTTTAAAGAAATGGAAAAGAGCAATATTGGTCGATTATCTAATTCTTGTATTTGGAAGTTAAGTGGCCCAGTGAAATAAAAAAGCATTTGGTGTTGCAAACGGTGACTATTCTGCTACAATAGCGACCTTCAATATTAAATGTGGGTTTTACTTTGGCGACGCCCTGATGCTCCAAAAACTGCTACCACGCAGGATGATGTGACAAAAGCTGATTCGAAGCCGAATTGCAGGAAAAATCCCACATCCCTTTCAGTGCCTAACGAAAATTTAGTAGAGTCTAAAGTCAGGTCGCTTAAATGTTTAACTCCAATTGCAAGTGGAAGTGACTAAACGGATTGCTGTACCCATTTCGTCTACATTGCGTCATGAAATTGTTTAAAGAGTCGCTTAAACTGGCTTTAACTGGCTTGGCTTAAACTGTTGTTTCATCTGTGAATATTAAATCTGTAGAAAGGTATAGCTACAAAGGCGCTCTGATTAATTTAATTAAAGCATACACAGTAAGATTTGTCAATGTCAGATAAGCTGTAAAAAGTGCTATAATTCGACTTCTCCTTCTGCACCTTCTACAGAATGTCGACCGGTCTATCTGTTCAGCCAACTCCATCAACTATGTTCGTTATAGAATTTAAAGTTAAATTCGCTTAGCACGTAACGGTTTTCACCACGCGACTGCGGTGTCAGTTGAAAATTCGAGAAGTTCAAACATAACTCTATATGGGTTGCGCCTAGAAACACTAAGAAATAAAATACCTGCAAGCCATTTAAAAACAAATAAATAAGTGCACACTAACAGGCCGACAAAAATTTTAAATTAATTAGAATTAACTAATTGTGGCAATAAAAGAAAATCAAATCTTGTTAATTTAAAAAATATGGTGTTCCATTATCTTCCATACCTAATCAATACGTTATCTTATTAACTGTGCGCCTTTCTCCCCATGACTTTTATCGTTACAAATAAACCTTCTGATTCGATCAAACTACATAAAAACGAGTTAGGAAGGGCAACGTTCGGGTGCAACCGAACATTTTATACACTTGCAATGTACAAGGATCAAAGACGGGACAATACTTTCAGGTGCTGGCTACCGTTATATTTAACAATTAAGGAAGGGCTAAGGTTGGGTGTAACCGAACATTTTCTACTCTCGCAGTGTGCTAAAATCAAAGGCGAAAAATGTTTTCAGGTGCTGGCATAAATTTATATTAAAAAATGTTGCGGAAGAATTTAACATTCATTATTCGACGAAATTGTCAATGGATTTCAATCATATTTGGTATCTTATTAACTTATATTACAGGTCATAGATTCACGTACTTTGATTGTTATATTTTGTCTGAGATATCTATATTAATTTCTACCAAATTAACTCAAATAAGATATATGCGAACTAAACTCAAACAATTGGATTAATTAAATATTTTAGATACACGAGGAAAAGTAAACCAGAGAAAAGGAAATCATTATATTAGGAATAAGCGGCTTAGACCATGGTCTAGTTCGATTGTGGGCGTGGAAGTGGGCGTAGTTTTTATTCAATTTCACCTATTTTCACAATGTGACATAAGAATGCAAATCTAATGTCACATACTAAATTTTGTTGAAATCAGTTAAGGCGTTCTTGAGAAATGGGATTTCACCTAAAACTGGGCAGTGCCACACTCATTATCCAAATTTTACACGGAGTCCTAATGCACCCCTTCAATATCATATTTGCCGAAAGATTTAATGATTGTCACGTGTTTGTTTAGCGAGCTAATGAATTTTTAGTAGTTTTCAACATAGCCTTTTTATGGTAGGTTGGCGTGGTAATTATCCGATTTCACTTATTTTCCCAGTATATGAGGACATTCCACAAAAACTTGTTTCGACCAAGTTTGAATGATATAGCTGGAACGATTTGTGAGACATGTACATTAAACTCATTGGGGGGCGGAGTCATACTTTTATAAAAATTTTTGCCCACAGATGCCCCGCCCTACTAGGATCCTCTATACCATATGACACGTTTATATATTAATTTTTATTCAAGTTATCGCTTGCACGGTTAGACAATCACTCTGATTTCGACTCATCTTTTCATACTGATCATTTATATATACATATATATATATGTATATAATATGTCTATATCTAACTCGATCAGTTTTAGGTGTTACAAACAACCGTTAGGTGAACAAAACTAATACACTCTGTTGCAACATCTTGCGAGAGCATAACAATCTAGCGTTCCATGAATTAATTATTAAAAAAATTTTAAAATAACACTTCAATTATATATACTCGTATGCTATATGTTATATACAGTCGCCCAATAAAGTCTACATACACCTCTGAAAAGTGAAATTCTGCGCCATCTATGCACAGTAGAACAATAAAATATATACCAAACGAATTATAATTAAGAGAAAACAAATATATTGGACAATTTTTTTTTTTTTATTAAGAATATTTCATAAAAATTGTTTTCAAAAAGCAGAAAAGTTTACATACTCCAAAAAAAACATACTTTCAAGAAAAAAAATTGTAATAATAATTAAACCGATATTTAGTGGGACCACATTGGTTCTGCAGAACATTTCTAGCTTTTCATTGAAAACTAATTTTTTTGTGTAATCTTTGAAATAGGACCTGGAGTAATGCGTTTTTAAGGTCCCACTTATTTTTTACCGTCCCTTTTCTGATACAACGACCCAGTTCATATTATAAATACTATATACAATATCTATAGGGTGCAAATCAGGAGACTCGGGAGGAGAATGAAGTTGATAAGGCACGTTATATAGTAGCCATTCCTTAACAACACGTGTTGTATGCTTTAGGTCATTGTCCTGTTGGAACTACCGAGAACCTCTTCGGTGTTTGACTGTAGGAAGCAAGTTTTCTCAATAACGCTTATTGTTTTTTGCGCCATACTTTTTGTTTTCCATCACAGTCGAACTTGCTTTCATCATTAAATAAGACCTTAGCCCAAAACATCCATTTACATCAACATGTTTAGTTAATGTTGATGTTAGCAAATATGTTAGCAAATTCAACACGTTTTTGTTAATTAATTGTGTTAATAAACGGTTTTTTACTGAGTACACGGCTATGAAATCCGGTATCTCACAAACACTTTCGTACAGTTTCTGGATGCATTGAAGCAATATCCAAATTTTCCAAAGTTTTCACAACTTCTATAGCCGAAACCTGAGGATTTTCTCGAAATGCTGCCAAAACTTGACGCTTTGCCCATGATGAAAGCTTAAATCGTCGACCGCACCTAGGCTTGCTTTGTATATTTTTCGTTAGGTTATAATTCCTAATTATTGTTTGAACGGTTGACTTTGGACACCCAACAAGTTTTCGCCTCTCGCTTAGATTTTTTATGTTTATGATAATTGATAATTAGTTTCCAGTATTAATTTCTTTACTCATTTAAAAAAAAAAAAAATAACACCATGAAAATACTAAAAGTAAGGAAATTAACTCATTTGCAGATAACGGAATACAGTAACGACGCTTAAGATAATTGATAACACTGCTGGTATACAGGCTTTCATTTCATCCATATTTCAAAACCGTCAATGGTATCAATTTCAAACGTTTCATCCGTAAGTTGACTTTTCTGTATTTTGAAAACAATTTTTATGAAATATTCTTAATAAAAATAAAAAAAAAACCAATTTAAAAATTTGCCAAAAATATTTGTTTTCTCTTAATTTCAATTCACTTGGTATATATTTTCTTGTTCCTTTGAGCATAGATGGCTCAGAACTTCATTTTCCGGGCTGTATGTAGATTTTATTGGGCGGCTTTTTGGGCACATTTCTTTATAATAGGGTTAAACTGATGAATGTGCGAAAGCATAAAATATATACATGTTTGCGTATATACGAGCACGCATGAACTAATACAATTCACGAAAGAAATATTCAGCTTACACATACAATATACGACAAAAATAAAGCACAAATAAAGTAGTGTATTTCGCAGTTGTAATATTTGGGATTGAGTCTCATTTCTTCTCACATGAAAAAAGTATTTTGTATTGACCATCGAATCCTCCGAGAGTAAAATAATTTTCGATATCGATCCAATCAATTTGAGCTTTAGTAATTTTTTGTTTGACCTTTAAATTTCTCGCTGAAGTCCATGGTTATGTGTCGACCATCCAGGGAACAATCGTGCTTCAATGGGTCGTATGAAAAATATCCATTCATTAACTGGCAAACATAGATTTGTCTTTATTTGGATGGAAAAAATTATTGGATCCTTTCAAATGTGTTGCTTGACCAGAAAGCCATCCCGTCGAAAAGCTTTCCTTCGTTTTCTAGAGTGGGTCTATTTTTAACATTGCAAATTGGTTGATGTTTGTCGAATTGATGAAATATTTTGCACTCATTGTATTATATGTCAAAAGAAACTGTTTCCAATCACTTATTACTGTGTCTTTAAATCTTATCTGTAAACCATAATATTACCCTTTTATTGTAATTTTTAATACTTTAATACTATTAACAATGTAGGGGGAATTGAACTGTCTGTAATTTTGGTGAAAATTCGTTCAAATGCATTTGGCAGAGGTTCCATTAAATGTCCCAATATGGAATACGAAATTGCAGCGTTCAGGTGGAAGTGCTGCCATAATATGGGATGGCTTTTGTTATGACAGGCTTGAATTGACAAGCCAACCATTCGCAAGAAGCAGAGCATTCGTGTCCAGAAATTGGTTTAGAACTAAGAAGAGTGAAATCTTTTATCAATTAGCTTTGATTGTACAACTACTGAGCGTGCTTAAGTAGGTGCGATAAGAGCGACCTTTGTTTTTGTAAGTCTGGGTGCGTCACTGTAACGTATTGAGAGTACTGTGCTCCCTTGACCTTAATTTTGAGTCGCTTCATAAATTTAAACATGTAGGCAACTACTCTGAGGACTCGAGGGAATGATAAAAATTGGTCAAGGATGTCGGTACCATAAAATATGGTATAAAGTGTCGATTTTTTTCTTTCTAGGGCAATTATATTGCGCATGGAAGATTGTGGCCAAAAATCGGGAGATTCTGTTAACATCGGAGGCCATTCCACCAGAGAAAGGTGGTGGCAAGGCCGTTTGTATCCAAATCGGCGTCTTAACAGGTCTTAGGTCTTACCAGGTCAAGTATCTTCAACGTGCGAATTGATACATATGTTTTCCATGCATGTGGTGAAGTTTCTAACCAAGCAAGTATGATTTCGGAATCTGACTAGGGAAATAATTTGTATTTTGTCATGTTTAAATGGGTCTGTAGCATAGATACTAATTTTGCGAGTAGTAGCGCTTCACAGAGTACAAGTCGTGGTAGATATATCACTTTTATAGTGATGCAATATGCCCATTCCAAGGCGTTGCAGAAACCGTGGAGTTCGATATTTATTCTGTGGAATAATTTATGCAAAGATTTTTATCTGCAAACTTTCAGTTACATTGTGTGCGAACTGGAATCATTGTTCTAAACGAAGTGGTTTCTCTTGTTCGTCCTAGTTGGCTCCGTCTAGTTATAATTCTTTGATCAAGATTTTCGCTTGTCTTGCAAGTTTGGTTTTACCTTAGCTTTTTTCATAGGTTCACTTCCTCCATGCGGTCTAAATGGTGGTATTCTAAATGGTAAAACCCTAACATATTCGGGTTTGAGATCATCTTTTTATACCCTCGCAACATGTTGCAAGAGTATATTAAATTCGTTCACCTAACGGTTGTTTGTAACATCTAAAACTAATTGATATATATATAGATAGTATGTATATATATAGATAATATATATAGATATAGATAGATATATATATATATATATATATAGATATAGATATATATATAATATATATTACATAAAATAATATATTATATTATATTATATATTATATAATATATATATATATGTAGAGATGGATAATATATAGATATAATAATATAGATAATATATAATATATATATATAGATAATATAGACATAATAATATAGATAATATATAATATATATATATATATATATATATAGATAATTTATAGATGTAGATAATATATATATATATATATATAAATAATATATTGTGGCGAATATGAATTCCAGAATTGACGACAACTTGCCAGAATGTTCGAATGGCGATACTGTAGCGAACTCGAATGTCAAAGCAAAACAAAATCGGCGATAGGCTGCCAGAATCAGACAGAAAGCGAAGTAGTAGTTGCTGGAATGTTCGAGTGACGATCTGTTAGTAACGATCTACTATATAAGAGCTGCCGGAGTAGCAGCAAGGGACAGTTAAACCAAGAGTGTTGCTAAGTTAAATACAAGTAAATTATAAGTAAGCTCAAATAGCGAGTAACAAACTGTCAAGTTGTTAAGTAGGAAATAATGAGAAGTGTATAGCCATTAAATTATGACTTTATTTGTACAATCCAGTGATCGAACTCAGGGTAGAGTTTCTACGTGAGCGATTAATTCAGAAAATCCGTTACAATATATATAGATATATATATATAGATAATATATATATAAATAATATAATATATATATATATATATATAATATAATATATATATATATAAATAATAAAATTATATATATAAAATAATAATAATAAATATATAAGTAAATGAAATCGAATTATAACCATCCCCACATAAACGGTTATGTTGAAAACTACTAAAGGTGCGAAAACGAAGTAAATTAATACGTCAGAAGCATTTAATTCCAGAACCAAGATGGTACTTAAGAGCTTCAAAAGAATCGGTGTAAAACTTGGAAAATGGATGATGGCACCGCCTACCTTTAAGTGAAATCCTATATCTCAAGAACTACTATACCGATTTCAAATGAAATTGGGACATAACGTTATATTTGTATCGTGATAGTAGTGTGAAAATTGACGAAGTCGGATAACAATTAAGGATAATTCTTATATATCACAATTTTAAATTTCATATGATTCTTTCACTTTATTGTAAATAAAACAAATGCCAAGGAAGATATCGGAACAAAACTTTAAACAAATAGTGGCAGTATGCTATTTCCTGCCCAAAAATGGTGGATATCTTGAAATACTTTTCAAGTTCACCAGATTTAGAAGCGTCTTTTTCCGGCAATATGTCGTGATGCCAAAATAGATAAGATGGAGTCAAATTATCCCTTACCCCTAGCCTCAATATATCCGATATAATAATTCCCGACTTTCCAACTGACTTTAAACCGTTTTACGAACGTAGATTGTGATGTAAACCACTTATTCCTTATAAAATAATTTCCCTTTCTCTGGTTGACTTTTTCCTCATATAGACAAAATTAAGCCATTTTGCTTGAGTTTATATCGCATATATCTCTTTTGAGTTAACATGGTTGATTTTACTATGTATACCTCGGACTCGAAGCAAAACATAGTAATTAAACAACCGAAAAACAAAAAAATATTTTACATAGTCTATGACCTATGATTGTAACCCATTCACGGTTTCGTCGAATAATGAATGTTGAATTCTTACGCATCATTTTTTTATAAAGTTTTTCCAAGATCTGAAAGTATTTCCCCTCCTTTGATAGTTGCACATTGCGAGTATAAAATGTTCGGCTACACCAGAAGCAGCCCTTCCTTATTTGTTCAGGTAGGTTTTCTTCCTTCTGATCGTATAGTACTGGTTTCATAGAAGTCTTCACAAATTATTCAGGGGTTGTAACTAATATGGGGGTTCCTCTTAATTAGGGTTATGGAGCAGATTTTATTTTAGTCTGGGGCTACTTTTTTGCGCATTGCCGTAATTTCAAAGTTGACTTGTTATTGGCAGTTTTGGCCTATTTTGTGCCGCCTAAGTCTAAAAATTATAGTTGTGATTCTTTGTTTATTAAGGCCCTTATTGTAAACAGTTCTCTTCTATGTTCGAAAGAGACGACTGTAGTGGGTAGTAATACCCTGCTCTCATCTTCGCTACTAGCTATGAGTTTTTAAAGCCTTTGAACAGCATACTGTTTCTTGACAATTTTCGGGATTTCGTATTTCAGGATTTGCCGTTCCAATTAAACATATGATTCTTCTCATGCTAGCGCTAATTTAGCGTGAACAGGCAAATTTGAAAAATTAAGCATTCAGTGATGTCTTTTGTGACAATAGAATCAATTGAATTTGCTTTCGCAATATTTAAGAGTATGTGCATGTGACAATCAAAGTCTTCTTGCTCTGACAAAAGTGTTTCTATCATTAATATTTAATTTTTGAAAGTTCTCGCAAGATTTTAGTTTATGCCTTCGAGTGCATAGTTCGCATTGCGCATTCTTATCTTGTTCAAATGTGAACGATTGCGCCTTATAAAAAGTAAGCAATAATTATTGTTGCTACTGGCTTGAGGTCTATTGAAGCTTCGACTGAGGTCGTGGTGAGCATTTTTTGTTTCAAGTATTTTTTTGTCTGCCCTTTCCCTTTGTGAGAAAATCTTTCATTTGTTGCCAGGTGGGGCATTTTTTTCGTTATAAGAGCGATTGCTTCGTATTGTAGGTGATACAATTTTAGTGCTTAAGATAATTTGACCCTTTGTTCATAACCTTCCTGAAATATTTCTGTGTTGCATGCTACCACCTTGAGATGAATGAACACTGAAGTTTGTATTTATAGCAGCTCTTCTCTTGTGTGGGAAGTAGGGGCAACTAGCTTAAGTAGTTAGCAAATCATAGACTTTATTTCTTAAAATTGGTCTACCTAACCTTCGTATTTGGCGTAAGCGGAGGACTTCTGGTAGATTTGAATGATCAATTTCTACTATTGCGTCATGAACCTGTCTAAAAATTGTGAAGAGTTTGGTTTTTGGTTTCTAATACCGATTCAGAGTTGTCTTGTGAAGAGGAAAATCTAGTGCAGTATCTTATTAATCTGTCACTTTCGGAAATAAATTTAAACACACAAAAATCTTTACCTCTTTTTTGCGTTGTAGCAATTCGTTTTGAGCGTGCAGTTTCTGAAGGTGTATTTTGATTTTTTTCGTCATTCATACTTTTTGGAGTATGTTGAAATTGACTGGATTTTGATTCTCTTAAATATGTGTTCATTTAGAAAATGTCAAAATAAATAAAAAATTTCCCAGTGTACACTAATTAAAACTAATTTTTTTATTTTTTTTGTTTCAATTGTAATTAATTATTAGAAAACTGCAATTTTTATATTAATATATTTTGTGTTCATATGTTCTGCAGGGTATACCTATAAGCGAATCTTTATAAAAATTTGCGAAATCGATGTAAAAAGAATGACAGAACTCGGTGACTCGAGTCGCACGTGTGAATACAATGCCCAACACCAAATGAGAATTTCCCAATAATGTGTCACAAAAGTCTTCGTATATGAACACGGTATCACAAATCCCAAAATTTTCACCTATCCATAGGTAGACGACTGCTTTCAGAATAAAAAAAAAAAAACAATAAGAATGACATTTATGTGAATTTAAAGTGAAACGAAAAATTCAAAAATCATTATGAGAATTTTTTCATTCTTTCATGAAACAAGTATTTTCGTACTTATTTGTTCATTTTATATTTAAATGTTTTATGATTAAAATAAATATATTGGTCCTTAAAAACCTCATTTTTTTTATCTTTAAATTACCTAAAACAGAAAATGTAATTCATAACACCAAAAAGCATTTATAATCATAAAAAATTTGCCTTAGCGGCACGGTTCTGCGCGTGAGAACGATAGAGAGTAAGTGTACGCGTGATGTAAGCTAGCACAATTGTGCTATGAAATGATGAAATGCCCAACACTGCTTTAAGTGTTTTAGGTTTTTTTATGCAATCCTGCTTGTTTTTGTTTGACAAAGAACGAAGGGCATGCGGGATAATATTTGCCAACGTGAACTTAGAATATTTATACATAGAAATATGTACGTGTAGTGTACCAATTTAATGATTTTTGTTAACATATTTATTTTAGTAAATTCGAGTTCACTTTACCGCAGTTTAATTGTGTATGAAATATTTCGATGACTTTATTGAAATTGCAGACAGTAATTATTTAACAATACCCAATGTGTATGGGGTATAAAGTGATAGGGAGCTTTTATGCCGCATGTATGTACAGTTGTCTACAAAAAAAATAGGAGTGACCACGAAAAAACAAATCCCTTAATTTTCGACAGCAAAAGTTTTGAAAAAAAAAAACGTAAATCAAAGTCATTCACTAATGATTTATTAATATTTCCACAGTTCTTATGTTTCAATTAAACATAAACGAAATTTCATATTGCAGTTTATGTTAAATAAACTGAAAAACAAGTTCCGCATAAAAATTGGAGTATTTTAGGTAGTACGAGACCGTTTCTAATTTTTAACTTAAAATGCTTTCAAAGCATTACAGATTAATAAAATAATTAATATTTCGTTGAATAACCTCGGTTTTCTAACACAGCATCACACCTCCGGTGCATAATCTGTAAGATCTTGCCAACGTTTTAATGGTATTCCTTCCCAATCTCTCAAATTGTTTGGTTTCTGTTCAGCAATACTTTTTTGGTGATACAATTTTAGTGCTTAAGATAATTTGACCCTTTGTTCATAACCTTCCTGAAATATTTCTGTGTTGCATGCTACCACCTTGAGATGAATGAACACTGAAGTTTGTATTTATAGCAGCTCTTCTCTTGTGTGGGAAGTAGGGGCAACTAGCTTAAGTAGTTAGCAAATCATAGACTTTATTTCTTAAAATTGGTCTACCTAACCTTCGTATTTGGCGTAAGCGGAGGACTTCTGGTAGATTTGAATGATCAATTTCTACTATTGCGTCATGAACCTGTCTAAAAATTGTGAAGAGTTTGGTTTTTGGTTTCTAATACCGATTCAGAGTTGTCTTGTGAAGAGGAAAATCTAGTGCAGTATCTTATTAATCTGTCACTTTCGGAAATAAATTTAAACACACAAAAATCTTTACCTCTTTTTTGCGTTGTAGCAATTCGTTTTGAGCGTGCAGTTTCTGAAGGTGTATTTTGATTTTTTTCGTCATTCATACTTTTTGGAGTATGTTGAAATTGACTGGATTTTGATTCTCTTAAATATGTGTTCATTTAGAAAATGTCAAAATAAATAAAAAATTTCCCAGTGTACACTAATTAAAACTAATTTTTTTATTTTTTTTGTTTCAATTGTAATTAATTATTAGAAAACTGCAATTTTTATATTAATATATTTTGTGTTCATATGTTCTGCAGGGTATACCTATAAGCGAATCTTTATAAAAATTTGCGAAATCGATGTAAAAAGAATGACAGAACTCGGCGACTCGAGTCGCACGTGTGAATACAATGCCCAACACCAAATGAGAATTTCCCAATAATGTGTCACAAAAGTCTTCGTATATGAACACGGTATCACAAATCCCAAAATTTTCACCTATCCATAGGTAGACGACTGCTTTCAGAATAAAAAAAAAAAAACAATAAGAATGACATTTATGTGAATTTAAAGTGAAACGAAAAATTCAAAAATCATTATGAGAATTTTTTCATTCTTTCATGAAACAAGTATTTTCGTACTTATTTGTTCATTTTATATTTAAATGTTTTATGATTAAAATAAATATATTGGTCCTTAAAAACCTCATTTTTTTATCTTTAAATTACCTAAAACAGAAAATGTAATTCATAACACCAAAAAGCATTTATAATCATAAAAAATTTGCCTTAGCGGCACGGTTCTGCGCGTGAGAACGATAGAGAGTAAGTGTACGCGTGATGTAAGCTAGCACAATTGTGCTATGAAATTATGAAATGCCCAACACTGCTTTAAGTGTTTTAGGTTTTTTTATGCAATCCTGCTTGTTTTTGTTTGACAAAGAACGAAGGGCATGCGGGATAATATTTGCCAACGTGAACTTAGAATATTTATACATAGAAATATGTACGTGTAGTGTACCAATTTAATGATTTTTGTTAACATATTTATTTTAGTAAATTCGAGTTCACTTTACCGCAGTTTAATTGTGTATGAAATATTTCGATGACTTTATTGAAATTGCAGACAGTAATTATTTAACAATACCCAATGTGTATGGGGTATAAAGTGATAGGGAGCTTTTATGCCGCATGTATGTACAGTTGTCTACAAAAAAAATAGGAGTGACCACGAAAAAACAAATCCCTTAATTTTCGACAGCAAAAGTTTTGAAAAAAAAAAACGTAAATCAAAGTCATTCACTAATGATTTATTAATATTTCCACAGTTCTTATGTTTCAATTAAACATAAACGAAATTTCATATTGCAGTTTATGTTAAATAAACTGAAAAACAAGTTCCGCATAAAAATTGGAGTATTTTAGGTAGTACGAGACCGTTTCTAATTTTTAACTTAAAATGCTTTCAAAGCATTACAGATTAATAAAATAATTAATATTTCGTTGAATAACCTCGGTTTTCTAACACAGCATCACACCTCCGGTGCATAATCTGTAAGATCTTGCCAACGTTTTAATGGTATTCCTTCCCAATCTCTCAAATTGTTTGGTTTCTGTTCAGCAATACTTTTTTGATATCGGTCTACAGGTTTTTCTCAGGAGACTGAGTAAGCCAACCCATAACCTCAACCTCGTTGATTTTAAACCACTCCTTTGCGCATTTGCTGGTATGCTTCGGGTCATTATACTGTTGGTTTCCCCATACAAATGGCATATTCCGTGAGGCATATGGTAACACTACCTCATCTAATATTTTGTCATATGCCATTTGATCTACGATGCCTTCAATCAAGTGCGTTGGGGCAACTCCACTATGTGAAAAGCTACCTCATACCATGATGGACCCAAAACGGTTTAACGGTTTTTTTTTTTTGTAAACCGGGGATTATATTCCGTATTAGAACCCGTACTACCAAATAATTAAATTTTGAATTCGCCTCACCATAATATGTTTCGCCATTTACTCACGGGCCAGGAGACACGTTCTTTGGCAAATTGTGTACGGGCTTCCATGTGTTTTTTTTAGTAGCAGTTCTTTTCGTGAACTTCTGACGAATAATTTGTTCTGCGCCAATTACTTACGAACAGTATCTGTATTAACTGTCGAAGTTAGTTTGGTGCGGATGCTCCTGGCTGATGAAAAGGGATTAATTTTGCAGTAGCGTGCGAACGCCCTCAGTGTATGTTTTGCGCTTTCGTCTACGTATTTCAGTTTAATTCCTACAATTTAAAGCATTTCCTGCCATTTGTTTGTTTTTCGTAGTTTCCTTAATTTTATATCATTCCCCGCTTTTTCTCTGTACAACGCTTTCCTCTACCCAGTGCAGAAAAATCCAAAGATTAAATTAGCAATAACTAATTTAAGATGCTGCTAGATTAAAGATCCACTTATTTTTCTAATTTCAAGAATATTTTTTAGGTTAAATGTTTTTTTTTTAAGAAATGTCTAACATCGTATTTTGTGCAAAGCTATAACAAGTGTCTCCGAGAACCAGCAAAGCTGAAGTAGAATAAAGATCATCGCAAACTTTGCACGAGAGTGTTTGAGAGATAGGGGATTTCATAGCCATGTACCCAGTAAAAAACTGTTTACTAATACAATTAATAAACTCGATTTTGCTACAAAATATGTTGACGCAGACGAATGTTTTTGCGAAATCGTCTTATTTGGTGATGAAAGCAAGTTCAACTGTTATGGAAACCAAAAAGTGTTTCGCAAAAACCAATAAGCATTATTGTCAAAAAACTTGCTTCCTACAGTGGAGGCGGTCCCGTAATGATGTGGGCTTGCACGTTAGCCTGGAGTGGGGAATTTAGCATTTATCGAAACAACAATGGATCGTATGGTACATTTGAATTTACTAAAAGACAATCTATGACAATCCACAGATAAAATGGGTCTTGCAGAGGGTTGATACTTCCAACAGGACAATGACCGAAGCATACTGCACGTGTTGTTTAGGAATGGTTATTATATAACATGTCTCATCAACTTTATTCACCTCCTGATTTGAACTCTATATAGTGTATAGTATTTATGGTATAAACTTGATCGTTGTTTCAGAAAAAGGAAGATAAAAAATAAACAGGATCTTTAAAATGCACTACTCCAGGGATGGGGTGGGACCCAAATTCAAAGATTACACAAAAAAATTAGTTTTTTTCAATGGAAAACAGATTAAACGTTGCTCTGCCGACAAAATGTGGTCTCACTAAATATTGTATTAAATATTATTACTACTTTTTTTTGTCTCTCTGTTTTTTGAAAACAATTTTTAGGAAATGTTCTTAATAAAAATAAAAAATTAAAAAATTAAAAAATAAAAAATTAAAAAATAAAAAATTAAAAAATAAAAAATTAAAAAATAAAAAATTAAAAAATAAAAAATAAAAAAGTTGGCCAAAATACCTGTTTACCCTTAATTGCAATTCTTTTGGTATATATTGGGTTGTTCGGAAAGTCATTTCGTTTTTTCCCGCCAGAGGACTTAATTACGTTTTTTCGAAACTAACTTCACACTTAAGCCCCATAACCATTATATGTCATGAGAGCTGATATTGCAAGGCTTGTGTGTGAAAAAGTTCTATTAATTCTACCCAGTAGTTTTTGGTTGGTGCCTTTTTAAATATGGAGAGCAATAAGCAGCATTTTCGTCATATTTTACTTTTTAACTTCAGAAAAGGTAAAAATGCTGTCCAAGCGAGAAAAAAATTGACGGATGTGTATGGAGAAGGCGTGTTAACAGTACGCCAGTGCCAGAACTGGTTTGCAAAATTTCGATCCGGCAATTTTGATGTCGAAGATGCACCACGGTCTGGAAGGCCGGTCGAAGCTGACAAAGATGCGATAAAGGCATTAGTTGATGCAAATCGGCGAATCACCACACGAGAGATCGGTGAGAGGTTAAATTTGTCGAATTCAACTGTTTATGGCCATTTGAATGGCCATTATACGAAAACTGTCTTTCATGTTCCCCAAAAAAAACGAAATGACTTTCCGAACAACCCAATATTTCATTGTTCTACTGTGCATAGCTGGCTCAGAATTTTACTTTTCAGGGTGTATGTTGACTTTATTGGGCGACTGTATATATAGAATATGTACATATGTGCTAAGTAAATATGCATATATGTATGTTAGTAGTTCATTCATGTTTGTGTATGCGTATAAGTATCTAATGCGCAATAAATTGTTATTTAATTAATGATATATACATATATGGATATATATACATATATGGATATACATATAGTGACTCACTAAACTATTTGATTTTTTAACTTAGAATATAAATAGTAAGCAAAGTATGCTAATTTTTCAAAAATTCCATTTTATTTCAAATAAGACACATATTTTTTTATTGACATGAAGAAAAATAACCAAAGTTTATGCTATAACAACAAAATTAACATTAAATTATTGTGCGTAACTGTGTGTGCGTTGTGTAACTTACACTTGAAATGGGACAGTTTGTAGAGTTAAGAAAAAAAATTAAGTCTGCAGGACTTCAGTTCAATATCTTGTGAATTTTCCTTTCTTATTTAAGATCTCATGGAGACGACGTGGCATATCTTCCACAAAATTTTTGCATACCGAAGCTTCTATTTGGCTCCATTCTTTTTCCACAGTTTTCTTCAACTCTGATTTTGTTTTAACGTTTCTTTTGGACAGTCTTTGTGAGTTCTGCCCATAAATCCTCTATGAGATTAATGTTAGCGGATTGAGCAGACGTACAAAGTACTTTTGAGCAATCTTAGAGCAACCAATTTTTAGCATTTCAGGATTTATTCTTTGAGTCGTTGTCTTGGTAAAACATAAGGAAATCACGAATCCCAAGTTTCTCCGCGCTGCTTTTAACATTTGCTTTCAGAATGTCTATATATGCTTTACCATCCAACACTTCAACTACAAAATGCAGTTTTCCAACCCCATCCCCCGACATACAACCCCAAATCATCAGTGAGTCACCTCCGAACTACTGTTTTTTATCTTTTTCTCGTCAAATTCTTTGCCAGGCATTCTCCATACGAAACGCTTGCCGTACGATCCAAAGATGTTAATTGTGATTTCGTCAATGAAAAGAACTTAAAGATAATCGAAATTCACAAGTTTCATGCTCATAAAGCTTTAAAAACACTTTACCTTACGCCAAAAAGAACAGTCCTTTTCTTGATATTTCGGAACAAATTCCATTCATTCTTTTTGGATTTTTTACGATATCAATGGTTTTCGACGAAGTATTCGTCGTTTATTTTGTCTAAGTAATCTACGAACTGTTTCTGCACTTAATTCAACTTTCTTTTCTATGTTTTTGTAACTCTACAGCAGGCAGATATGGGTTATTTTTGATTATTCGCAACAAAAACCGCGCACTTCGGTCGTTAATTTTTCGTTTTGCACTTCTCTCAGGTATTTGATTACATAATTTTACATTTTTTAATGTTAATCTTTCTTTTTTTGCCTACAATTTCGCCTATTTCCTTCATATGTTTATTATTTTCGTATTTATTAATAATAATTTTCAAGAGAGAGAAGAGAGAGAGAATGTACAAGAGAGTTAAGAGAGAGAGAGACGATAAGGTACTTCTGCGTTGGCCGGTTTCTCAGGTTTCAGTAGTGGGACCACTCTTCTGATTTTTCACACATCGGAAATGTGCAAAGTGGACAGCCGCAGATTGAGAACCTTGGTGGGATATTTTACTCCCGTCGAACCTAGATATTTAAACATCAACATGTTTATGCGGTCTGGGTCAATGGATTTGGACGATTTGGTCTTGTTGATGACACCCTAAACCTTCTCGTTGAAGTGGCGCGATCTTTTGGCATTTTGCGCAGCAGTTGGGTAACATGTCTTTTGCTCCTGTCCACCGAAAGGTACAGTATAATCCATATCGGCTAAAATAGCTCGCGCACTTCCTCGGGTCCGAGGAGGCACGATTGTCAAATTGAATTTCAACTTGGTCATCTTGTCTACTCTTCAGTTAGCTTTCTTAAAGTTAACGAAGATACGGTTGTCCACAAAAATAAAATCGGGCATGTTTTCGATCGAGATAATTATGGGCAGAAGATTTGATGCGAGAGTTAGCATAGCTCACCAGGTTATGATATTTATCAGACAACCGCTAGTGGTTGTAATATCAGACGAGCTATTACAGGTGCCCATAATTCTGATGGTGGCTTCGTCGTTCATTGTGCAGAATGTCGAAACGTCTTTCCGCCAGCTCCATCACTCTACGATTCTTTGGCAGGCTGGAATGCCAAAGATCGTAGTGCGTGTTAAAGTCGCCAAGTACGACACGATTCTCGCCACGAATCAGCGCACATATATTCGGGTGATGTCCTGTTGGGCAACATGTAACTTGGGGGATGTATATGTTAAATATTTCGATCTCGACATCGCCTGACCGATAGCTATGCCCTGTCATCATTCTAGGGTAGTATCCCTGCGGTCGATGTCGTCATCGATGAAACGATATTGTTGTGTAAAATGAAGACTAGGCCACCACCATTATCTCGGTTGCGATCTTTATGTTTAATGTTGAAACCTGTACATCCCAGAAGATTTAAACGGCTGTTTAACTTGATTTCTTGGACCGCTGTTATCGATGTGCCTTCCCGGCTCATAAAATTTACTATCTCCTCGATCTTACTCGAGAGTCCGTTCCAATTAAGTTGTAAAATTATCATGCCTCGCGGTAAAGCTGTCGTGGTCCTGAGAGTGGTATATAGGTGGTGTTTGTTGCAGCTGTAGTACCCGCGAAACAGGTTGTTGCACTGTGGTATAATTCGGTGACGCTACTGAAGGCTGTTGCGGGGGCAGACTCCTACAACAAGGGGCAACACACGACACACTCCACTCACGTGTGGTGCGCAGACCAGAACACACCGGGAAATGACACCAGCCAAAGCAGGAATTGCATCTGACTGATGTGATGTTCCAACATATTGCGGTCTGACACCCAGAACAGACACAGAGGAATCAGGAGTTGCCTTGTGGTTCTTGCATCTTCAAGCCAGCAAAAGAATTGCTCCAACCACGGGTTGGACTCAATACCAACACGGATCAGGAGGATATAGAGCAGCCCTGCTGGTAGTTGTTCTGATGATGCCAATTTGTGTTTTTCACTTACCGGTCTAAACAGGGTTAGACCCTCGAAGTAACAACCCTTGGCCGGAAAAAATATCCAGGTTAATTCCGGCACTGTCGAACCGGTTGTTGTGGGAATTGCCGATTTTATACCGATTTTTATGCAGAATTTATACCGATATCTTCACTAGTGCTTGTTTGATATTCTGCAAAGTGAAAGAATCAGAGCGACTTTAAAATTATGATACATGAGAAGTAGGTGCGGTGGTACTTCGATTTCGCACATTTTCACATTGTATCATAAAAATGTCATGATAATGTTATGCACCAAATTTAGTAGAATTTGGCATAGAACTTCCTGAGATAGACGATTTCACCTTAAGGTAGGCGCTGCCACGCGCATTATACAATTTTTATATCGATTCATACGATGCCTTTATGTATCATCCTGACTGTGAAATTTAATGCTTCTGACGTATTTGTTTTGTGAATAGTCGCACTTTTAATACTTTTAAATATAACCGTTATATGGCGAGTGAGCATGGTTATCATCCGATTTCACCCATTTTCACACTGAAAGATGTCGGAGGGATTTGTTTTCGCTTAAAACAGTCAAACGTTCAATAAGGAATATTACCTACAAGTTCAACGCCGTTTTCGTGAAGCAATCAGAAAAAAATACCCCGATTTGTGGAAAAATAATGCATGGCTTTTGCACCACGATAATGCACCTGCTCACACTTCGTTGCTTGTTCGTGAATTCTTGGCCAAAAACAATACTGTAACGAAACCCCAGCCTCCATATTCACCAGACGTGGCTCCGCGTGACTTTTTATTTCCAAACACAAAGAGAACTTTAAAGGTCCGGCGCTTTACAAGTATAGATGACATTAAAAGAAAGCGCATTGCTGAAAGAACTAAAGGTTATCCCACAAATCGAGTTTAAGAAGGGTTTCGACGATTGGAAGAAGAGCTGGCCTAAGTTAATAATATCGAATGGAAACTGTTTTGAAGGCGACAACATTAGTAATACAATTAATGTTGGTAATTAATAACCATCCCTCGAATTAGGCATAATGTGTAACCCATAAAATGGGTATCGGCGAATAGAGGAGGTTCTCCAGATCACGAATATATATAAATATTGCCGCCACAAACTTAGTTTTTAAAATATTTGCATTTTAAGTTGAAATTTTTACAATATATAGGTGCAATTTTTCGAATACGAATTCGGGGGTTCGTGGATGGTATTCTAAAGTTTACCCGTATTCTAAAGCCCACCTATTATATTATATATATATTGCCTTACATATATTATATTGCAATATTTAGTATAATATATATATATAAAATATTCATTTTATTGTGAAGAATGCTTTAGGAATAGCAGTATAGCGTTTACTAGCAAGAATAATTGTTTCATTTCACAAAAACCGAATAAATTTTTCCCTTTTCTCCACTCGCAAATACAACTTCTTGTAACGCAGTGTCAAAACGTTGCAGTCATTATTCACTAAACCTTTAATAATTGAAATTAATCAAATCATAAATTTAAAATTTTTGTACATTTTTACAAAGCAAAGTTGTTAAAATGTCTAGATAATAATATTTCAATAGCATGCATCAGTTATATAAGGTTTTGTTGTTGGAAAATGGGTTTCATTTCACGGAAATATTTTTTAATCACTACTATGCCGGAACATTTTGATTCTGCGTTTAAGAATATTTACATTCACTTCAAATTGTTTTCGTGCTAATGGCACATCTTATTGAAATATGTTTCTGCAGCATTCACAAGATAAGATAAGTTGTATTCTACACCAAGAACTTACATTTGTTATAGAAACTTGTATATCTTACTAAATTTGACGCAACTTTCTTATTTGAATCTAGAAGATCTGCAAATAGATGCCTATACATTGAATATACACTCCGACCAAAAATTAAAACCATTTTTGCTAAACATCCGCGAACTGGAGAAGTTGAGATGAATGATGTATATCGATATCGTCCAATATATATCTATCGATATATAACGCATGGAAATAATAGTGTGGCGAATATGAATTCCAGAATCGACGATAACTTGCCTGAGTCTACCAGACATCAAAACTAGTAGTTGCCAGAAAGTTCGAATAGCGATATTGTAGCGAGCTCGAATGTCAGAACAAAAGAGAATTGGCGATAAGTTGCCAGAATCAACCAGATAGCGAACATAGTAGTTACCAGAATGTTCGAGCGATGATCTGTGGGTAGCGATCTACTATATAAGGGCTGCCGAAGTGGCAAGAGACTAAGTTAAGTACAAGTGAATTATAAGTAAGCTCGAATAGCTAGTAACAAAGTGTCAAGTTATTAAATAAGAAATAAAGAAAAGTGTATAGCCTTTAAATTGTGACATTAATTGAAAAATTCAGTGATCGAACGCATGGTAGAGTTACAACGTGAACGATTAATTTAGAAAATCCGTTAAAATTGGTGTCAGAAGTGGGATTGCCAAATAAAGTCTCATAAGAGATTATTGAAAAAAAAAAAATGGCAACGTTTTATGAACTGAAGATTCAACAACTAAAAAAGGAACTGGAGCAACGTGGTTTGCCAACAAGTGGAATAAAATCCGAAATGCAATCACGGTTGCGAGAGGCCATGGAACCAGACAACATTAATGTTGACGAATGCGTTTTTCAATCGGAACTAGAGGAATCGATAACGAAGATAGAGGAAAGGGAAGAAGCTTAAGGTTTATCAAAGGTTATGGACATGAAAGTCCAGCACCAGAAACCTTACAAACCATTCCCAATTGCGAATCGAGTAGTTATAAAACTAGGATGGGCGCAGTTGAAAGACGTTATGCTAGTGAGCACAGGAAGCAGATCTTCGATATCGAATTACAAAGTCGCCGCCAGAAATCCAATGAGACTCTGTAGCAATTTGCTACGGAGATTGAGAGATTAGCTCATTTGGCTCATGCACACAAATCCGTGGAATACATCAAGGACATAAAAATCCAGGGCTTCGCTAATGGAATAAGAAATGGGGCTACACGCTATGCTGCGTTAGCATGTCGAAAAATGACGTTTGCAGAAACCGTCTCAAATGCCCTAATGCCCGAAACGGCTTCTGCTTAGTAATCGCACATTTAAAGCTCATCAAGTAGAAAAGAAGAACCCGCTTGGTTGAATCGATTACTTGAAGAGGTGGATAAAATCCTGGAGAAATCTCCCGAAACACGTAAGACATATGATGGCGTGGTTAAATGCTTCAACTGCGGTCATATTGCAGGCAATTGTAATATCGAGACTAACCGGTCCAATAATCCAAGTGGACGCAAACCCAAAGATGAGGAAGATCAAATAGCTATAATATAGTCGAAAAGGGGACGGACTGGCTCCCACAAGTGAATGCCCTGTAATCTCCATCTCACAAGTAAGCGGAAACACGAGTAACATTACCTTTAATGGGTGTGTGGACGGCAAAAAACGCATACTGACTATGGATACGGGTGCGTCACATTCCATAATCCCATCTGATCTGATTAATAAAAGAATAAAACCAGTAGCTGGGGCGAAGTTACGTACTGCAACTGGAGAAGATACTCAAGTTGTCGGGGAAGTATTGTGTGAAATCGTAATTGGAAAGGTAGCCGTGTTACACAATTTTACAGTGGCAGACATCGTCAACGAAATCATAATAGCAGTAGATCTTTTACCTAAGCAAGGGATCAAAATCGACATGAAAAACAGAATAATGACTTATACCAATATGGAAGTGCCACTTATGTTCGAATGTGAAAAGAACCATAGCATTAGACGAGTACTAGTAACAAAAAAAAAAAACAGCTGATTCCACAAAAATCGGAAGCAGTTATTTAGGCAGAAATAGATGGAGGCTGTGGAACAAACAAGTTGTGGATTGTCAAGGCAGCAGAGGAGCCTACACCAAATTTAATTATAGGAAAAACCCTGGCCATGACAAGAAAAGACAAACATGTTCCAGTCAGAGTACTTAATGAGTTCAAGTCATCAATCCATCTTTCTAAAGGAGCTATATTAGGCAGTCTCAGGAGATTGAGGCCGTGATAAATTCCGAAACACATCTCGAGGGGAATTCCATGGGTGAAAACGATATCTCGAGCGAAATTAACGCGTGGACCTAGGAACTACAGACAGACCATCAAAATAAGGCTAAAAAAACTCCTTCTCAGATACGCCAACATATTTGATAAAGATGATTCCGAACCAGGCAAAACCAAAGTTGTGAAACACTATATATTAACACAGGGGATGCGAGACCAATCAGCCAGGCTCCTCGTAGCGTTCCATTAGCAAAACGCCAAATTGTAAGCCAGACAATACGCGAAATGAGCGAAAGTGGCGTAACTGCACTGCGAGGAAAGACAGTTGTCCATTACCTAGAATCGATGACAGACTCGACTCATTATCAGACACGAATTTGTTCTCAACACTTCATCTGGAAAGTGGTTATTGGCAAGTGGAACTAAACGAAGAAGACAAGGGAAAGACGGCTTTCAGCGTTGGAGACGGTCTAAGGCAATTCACTGTAATGGCCTTTGGATTATGTAACGCTCCTGCCACCTTTGAAAGACTTATGGCGCCAATGTTACCATATCCGGTCTCAGGATCACCATTTATTCTAGATACTGATGCTAGTGAATATGCAATAGGAGGCGTCCTATCACAAATCATTGACGGGCATGAGAAAGTGGTGGCGTATTATAGCCAGATTTTTAGTAAGAACAGATCACGCAGCATTAAAATGGCTTCTACAGTTCAAGAACCCAGAGGAACAGCTGGCACGGTGGATTGAGCGACTCCAAAGTTACTGCTTACATCGAGTATGGGAAAGAGGAGATGGGCAAAGCTCCCGAGCTCTTATGATTATTGAGAAAGTAAGAATTCCCGAAATTCTCAACGAGCTGCACAATGGTCCATGCGGAGGGCACATGGGAATCACGAAAACCTTGGAGAAGGTAAAGCAAAGGTTTTATGGTTAGGAGTGGTTAGGAGTGGATTGCCAATTTTGCTCAGTGCATTGCAGCTAAAGGGCCGAGATCCAGGAGGCATGGCCAAATAAAGCAGTATATTTCAGCGGCGCCATTGGAGCGAATCGCTATGGATGTACCTGGTCCATTTCCCATCAGTAAATTAGGAAACAAATATGTTTTGATAGTCATGGACTATTTCATTAAATGGCCATAAGTATACCCGATTACTAATCGAGAGGCTGAAACGATAGCGGATGCATTCATCAATAACTGGGTACCGAGATTTGGTGTTCCCATAGAATTATATTCTGATCAAGGGAGAAATTTCGAATCACCGCTAATTCAGGAGATGTTCCAAAAACTGGATATATGAAAAACACGTTCAACTGCGTTACATCCGCAGTCCGATGGCATGGTAGACCGATTCAATCAAACCTTGGAAGAACATTTAAGGAAAGTGGTAGATAAGTTTCAAAAAGATTGGGATACTCATATATCCTTGTTTCTGATGGCTTATCGGTCTGCAATACACGAAAGAACTGGGCAGACTCCAGCAAGAGTAATTTTTGGAAATGGCCTTCGGTTACCGATTGATTTGAAGTTCGGAATTAACCCCAGTGGTGGAAGGAATGCCAAGGAAACCAATAATACTCTAGAAGACGAAATGAAAGAAATACATGCTATGGTGAGACAGCGCACGCAAATCATAAGTGATAAAATGAAGGGAAAATACGACAAGGCAATGAACTCTGAAGGGTTTGTTAAAGGAGACTGGGTGTTGTTATATAACCCACAACGGAAGAAAGGCTTATTTCCTAAATTACAGTGTAGAGTGGCAGCAAGAGACAATTCGAATAAGAGTGTTGTTAAGTTAAGTACAAGTTAATTATAAGTAAGCTCGAATAGCGAGCGTGTACCAAAGTGTCAAGTTATTAAATAAGAAATAAAGAAATATCTATTCAAATACGTAAACTTTTCTTGCTTATCGATGGAAACATAATGAGGCGAATACGAATGTCAGATTCGACGATAACCTACCAGAATCGCCAAACAGCGAAACTCCTAGTTGCTTCAACCTTCGAGTGGCGATCTGTTGGTAACGATCTACCATTTAAGGGCTGTCGGAGTGCCAGCAGACATAGTTCTGATTAGTGTGTTGCCAAGTGAAGTGAAATGAATTATAAGTGAAGTCGAATAACGAGTAACGAAATGTTAAGTTTTTGAATTAGAAATAAAGATAAATTTATAGTTATTAAATTGTGACTTTTATTTAACCATCCAATGATCGAACTCAGAGTAGAGTTTCAACGTAAGCGATTAATCTAGTTAATCCATTCCAATAATTTCAAATACATTTGGCATCAGCAAATTTGTTTCCATTATATGCTACGACCTAACTGCAAATGGGCATGATTAGTGCCATATTTTAAGCTAAGGTTACGTAAGGTGATATATCGCTAGAAACAAACCATCGCAAGCAACAAATTATCATATTCAGTGATATCCAATCAGCAGTTAGGTAAAATTCATGCTACTATATCAAGAATTTTGGCTTGCCATTTCTCTGGTATCTATTACTATGCGTGTATAACCGCTTTCTTCAAGACTGCCAAGTCTTATGCTTTGTATTATACACCAGTTTTATTATTGCGAATAGCTGAAATAACAAATTCTTGTCAAAAATGACAAAGCAAAAATTTTCTTTTAGTTATTTTAAAAACATAAGGCTTGAAAATACACATAATCAAAAAAATTATGCTGAAAAAGTTAAGTGGCTGAAAGCAAGTATCTCTCCAAAAGAGAGTAAATCGCAACACTATCGGTTTAGATGACATATCTGCGCAAAGTTGTATCGCAAATGTGGCCAGTTTGTTTGAACATTCACTACTCTACAACAATTGGCCAACTGAAGACAGCTATTGTATCAGCGGAGAATCTTGTCCACACTGGCTGCTCTCAAGTGTCTGAATTTCTCAAAACGAAGCTTATTTTGCGAGAATCTAACTGTATGATTTTAAACTGCTATCGGCCACCACAGAAATAAGTTAAGATAAATAATATCGATGTTCCCCGGTTTTGGTAGACTGAAGTAAATCACACATTATCCCTCGGAATTCATTTCTATGAATTTCTCAAAGTCAAGTTGACAAAACTGCCCGAGACTTGCGTACAAGTTGATTATTTTCTTATTTATAGCCTTTTGTACTGTACAGTTATTGGCAAAAGTTACTCAACATTCATGAAGGTTTTGGTTTTTGGGACTTTTAGGAAAAATAATAAAAAGCATATCCATTCTAATTACGCAATCACTACGCTTTATTCCATATTAATAAAATAAAAGCAAAAAACCAAAAATGGTAATGCAGTATAGAATTTTATGTGCAGTTATACAAAAACACTCTTAAGATGCATGATGACACTGCAAATATGATAATATAAAAATTTTCTCGCATTTTATTAACAATTTTTATTCCTATTCAAACATCGATTTATAAAACAAGGATAACTGAAATCTCTTTAGTTTTAATCGATCTGCCTGATTCCCCCTATCTGAAAATACACGACGAAATTAAAATTTCTAAACACATTGTAAATATTCATTTATTTCGGTTTATATTCATAAACCGAGCACAACTGCAAGCATGGAAAGCATTTTGAGAAGGAAGAGATATTGTCAAGATCTTAGCTGTCAACATTGCAATGAAAACTTCATATAGCTTAAGTTTGAGATAGTTGTCTAAATAATTTTTTAGATAACTATTGCCGTCAATTAACTATCGTTTTGGTAGTTTGGCAGTTCTGTTTTCATTCCTACATAAAATTTGTAAAATTACATAGTATACATCGAGTAATGTCAGGGAAAATAAAATGCCGGTGCCTAATGTTTTTATGTGTTGCTGGGTAAATTTCAATTCAGGAAATTTCAATTCAAAATAAAAATTATGACATTAAGAGAGGCTGAACAATTATAATGAAATACATATGTCGTTTATGTTTAGGGAATATTTTTATGATATTGTTTGCATATGTAATGTAACATATTATGTACATATCTAGGCACACGTATAGCTATTGAATTTAGTGCTTTCAAACTGGTAAATGGATATTCTGCAAAAATTATTGAACGACGTTATATTTCCATTTATACTATGTTACAAAATATTAGACATTTCCGTTTTCCTTATAAAATTTTATGGTTCTCATCAAATTTCTAAGCGGTTCAAGAGCTTTAGTATGTGCGTTACTTGCCCGAACATGTCTGCCCAACGTCACTTCGCAAATGATTTAATCCAAATAACAAATGCCCAGACAAAACTTTTGCTACAGACAATAGCAATAAATGTGAGAGTTGGTTCGCAATTATTATTCACTGCGGAGATCCACTGTTAGAAACGAGATTTGTTGGCAAACGTAGTTTTTAGATAGTTATGTAGAAAAACTTTCTAAATTTACTCCATTGTATAAGCCAACAAGTAAGCAATCATAGATTTTTCACTCATACATACGCAGGCGAACGCTTTTAGAATGAAAGAAATTACAATAAGAATGAAATAGATTGAGGAAGAGAAGGGGCAAAACATTGGGCACTTGATTAAGTTTGCCTCAAATATTCTACTACTAAAGCAGCCAAATGCCTCAAAAAAGGCCCAAATCTGCTATAGAGTGTTGCCGTATTTGGTGCCGCTTGTCTGCCTATGTGAGTAGGAATTTATATCTATGTCTGTCGATCTGAATCATTTGATAATTATCCAAATATTTGTCTGTCGAAGACCGCAATTTCCCTAGTTTTTATGATGCATTGTTAATGTACCTGAATTGTACCTGATTTTTAAATATATATTTTTGTTTATATTATTACAAGTAGTTTGGCTAAGCATTTTAAATATCATATGGGTGAAAATAGGCCTCCTGGGGAACCGAACACCCAAAAAAGATCGGTAACGCGCCAACATTCCAACCTCAGAGGTGGTGAGGAAAAGCAATTCATATAACAATTAACTATTTAATTAACTTTTGCCTCTAAAATTTGCCAGAAAACTTTCATTAATATTTTCCATTAAAAATACCCTATCATAGGAAATGTTTTTATTTTAAAGTCCTTTTATTTAAAGCTCTGTGCCGAAAAAGGAGCAAAATTGATCAGTTGATCTCAGCTGTGTGAAAATATTGAAAACCATATGATAGTTTGGTTACTTGTCGTTCTATGCAATGATTAACTCTGAAACGATCCCACATTACGTTAGAAGTAACGGAGATGAGGAAACTTTGAACGGCTAATATCAAAAAAGGCGGGATGCCAGAAATAAACCTTCAAAAGTAACTAACAAAAGTATTGCTATAATTTTAAATTAAGTTGCTATAATTGACAAATACTTGAATTTAACACGTCCCTCATAAAATTGTGATATTGTAGTAAATTTTTTTTTATGTATTTTGTGAGTTTCGGCTTGTGACTTGGTCAAGGATGACATGATGCTAAACTCTTTGGTTCGTGAGAAAGCTGTCACAACTAAAATTTTTAATTTTTTTGCCAATGATGCTACTGCCGTAAATAATAGATTGAGAATTTGAAAATAACTTTTGGATATTTTGAAATTTCGATATTTCGGTCTTCCAGTGGGCTAATATCACGCATATGCAACCTTAACTACGTACACATATATTATAAGTAAGTACTAGATGAGTACGTACAAAAAAACAAAATTACAAAGAAGCAATCCATAATAAATTGTTATGAGAAACGTATTAAATACAATTATTTCTCATTTATAGTAAAGGATAGCTAAAAGCTTTTGGTTGCTCAAAACTCTATATAATCTGTGTCGTTCGTAGAAATTTTATTTCACACTGATTTTCTCAGATACTTTTAGCGGGTTTATTTCTGGCATCGCGCCTTTTTTGATATCAGCTGTTCAATGTCTCCTGACCTCCATCGCTACCAACTTAATTAAAGAAGACGGTGCTGAGAAAATTGAGAGAGTTCGCAACATGTCTTCCTTGATTTGGTTATTGTATATACTCAACTAAAAAATGTTTCGTAGACAATCCCGGTTAAGGCGTGAATTTCTTTTAAGGGGATGTGAAAAAACTCGCCTTAGAAAAACCATTACCAAGAAGGAATTGGATAATGTCTCTTTGTATTCAAAAAATATTACGTCGAATAATGCTTCATACAAACAAGACCAAAATAATTTCGGTGAGTTTATTTCTGTCTCTTATGTTACTTTTAATCGAAAATAAGATATTAAAAAAAGATAGGCGATTGTGTCATTAATTTAGCAGGAAGACTAGAACAGCATTCCCCGAATCCGTGATAAAAATTAGTATGGGGTGATTGAAGAGGTGCTCCAGATTAAGAATACATACATATTCAGTGGCGAACACATGCGGATGCATGTTTACCATGCCATACCATACCTGCAAAATCCGTAAATTTGCATCAATCTTTGTGCTTTTTTTTTTTTTTCTTTAATTTATTGTTATTAATTAATAAAATAGAGAAAAGCAGTTTTGCACGTTTTGGTTTTTCGGTTTTTCGTTTTGTGACACTGCTTTATAAGCTTTTTATGGCATAATCTGGGCATTGCCAGCAAGGAAACTGTTCTTGAAACCCAAATTGTCGAAATGACTAAAAACTTTAAATAGGACTTGGGATTTGCCATCGAACCGATTTGTAAGTTTGAAAAAGACGCAATATCCTGCGCCGTCAAAATCGCGACCACGTCTGCTTAGCGACAGGAAAGCGTGACCTATGGAGCATATGACCATCAGGAAGAAGACTACACCAAAGCAATCTGCATTGACTATGAACACACCCGTAAGTGAGTGGACGGCACGAAGAGCTCTGCACAGGATTGGTCTAATAGCGGCAATTAAGCAGAAGAAACCTGCTCTATATGGCAAAAATGTTGTGGCAGGACTGAAATTTTGTAAGACATCACTTTCAATAAGACATGAAAAATTGGCTTCATGATCAAAGTTTTCACTTTATGCAGTGGCCTGCTTAAAGCCAAGTTCTTAACTCAGTCGAAAATGTATAGGCTGAACAGTTTGCTAGGTAGGACTACACCAAAGGGATTGGATGAGCTTTGGTATTACGTGCAGGCGGAGTGGGACAAGGTTCCACGCGTTCACATACAAAAGTATGTTGTAAAGGTGAGAGTTCACCTAATCGCACAAATAATGTGATTAAAGCTAAAGGCGTTTGGACAGAATATTAAAAAAATTATTGGGTTGTTCGGAAAGTCATTTCGTTTTTTTTGAGCTTCGATTTTAAGTCCATGCCTTTCAAATGGCCATAAACAGTTGAATTCGACAAATTTAACCTCTCATCGATCTCTCGTGTGGTGATTCGCCGATTTGCATCAACTAATGCCTTTATCGCATCTTTGTCAGCTTCGACCGGCCTTCCAGACCGTGGTGCATCTTCGACATCAAAATTGCCGGATCGAAATTTTGCAAACCAGTTCTGGCACTGGCGTACTGTTAACACGCCTTCTCCATACACATCCGTCAATTTTTTTCTCGCTTGGACAGCATTTTTACCTTTTCTGAAGTTAAAAAGTAAAATATGACGAAAATGCTGCTTATTGCTCTCCATATTTAAAAAGGCACCAACCAAAAACTACTGGGTAGAATTAATAGAACTTTTTCACACACAAGCCTTGCAATATCAGCTCTCATGACATATAATGGTTATGGGGCTTAAGTGTGAAGTTAGTTTCGAAAAAACGTAATTAAGTCCTCTGGCGGGAAAAAACGAAATAACTTTCCGAACAACCCAATATATGAATACGAAAAACACACGTGCAAAAGTGGATACTTTGCTATTTTTTGTGTATATTAAAATATGTTTATGAAGTTGATGTTTTTGAAAAGCTAAAGCTATTTTTTTTCATTTTATAAAAAAAATTAAATAAAAATTAAAAATTTTTTTTAATAAAGAATGAAACAAAAAAATCACAAAGATCGATTTTACTATTATTCATTATTTTACCCGTATTTTTACGGGTTTTCAGGTATGAAAGGTTAAGTGTGGTAATCATGTATCCACATATGCTCGCCACTGTATATATATAAAGCCTACGCAGACATATGTAGTTTTGAAGATATTTGTATTGAAAGTTCAAAAGTTTAACAATTTTAAGTATGTAAATTTTCGATTTATGAAGAAGTTTGTATATACTGTGCGATTTTCAAAAGAATTCAGTTTGATTTGTTAAATATCAAATGAATAGCAAAACGAAAGAAAAGAAACGGTACTTTGTATCAAAACGGAAACAGTAGACAGATATTAGTCAAGGAAAATTAAGTTAATAATTAATTAAGTGTTACATACGGTTGGGATTTAGAATACCATCCCCTGAATTCGGGGTTAAAATGGGTGTGGACGAATCGAGAAGGTTCTCCAGATTATAAATATAAATATATAGCCGCAGCCGCAGACATAGTTTTTCAGATATTAGATTAAATAGATAAATTTAAATATGTAATTTTCGATTTTTTATTTTGAATTTTAGACTTATACTATGAAGTTTTCATACATTAACACTTCACTTAATTGTTTCTACATATTTATTTTGTACTAATTATTTTACAAACAGCTTTAATTCAACATTTGACTTTTTATTCAATTCGATTTATTCACCCAACAAAAGGATTGCATCCTAACAAATAATAAGTGTATCAATATATATATCATATGTATCATATGTAAAATAAATAGAAAAAGAAAGATTAAACCCAAAACACAGGAACCATAATCATGTGATGGGTAAAGCAAAATCTTTTAGTATTTCTCTTCTCTTGATAAACCCCGGTTTTGGTTCAATCAGTGTAATTTTTTTGAGGCGCGACCGAAGAACGCCCATGCAGAAAGGAGTTCTACGCCAGTGGTCGGCATTTCACAGCGCAATTGTGCTAACTTACATCACTCATACACTCACGCTCTATCGTTTAGTCGTTGTCGAGACAACAACGAAGTAACATCGCGTATGACTGTGCTGCTAAGTCAAATGTGCCCTGCGCGAAATTATTTATGATTATGAATGTTTCTTTGCGTTACGAATTACATTTTGTGTTTTAGGTAATTTAAAGGCAAACAATTTAAAATTTTTAGGGTCCAATATATTCATTTTCACCGTAAAAAATATAATATGAGTAAAGAAATACGAAAATGCTTGTTCACAAGGGAATGAAAAATTTCTCAAAATGTAAGGTTACTTAGTTCTCACTGGTTGTTTTTTATATCGTGCTCATTCACACAGTCGAAGTTCCTCTCATGCCGACCGCTGTTCTACGCTGAAAACCAATAACGTCGTGAGGGTATATCTCCTTTTAAGACTTCTTTAAGACTTCATTTTCTCTAACGGATATATTACTGTTACCTTTGCAACAAGACTTATCTATAATCGTTCTTTTTTATACTCTTAACATTTTGCAAACAGTATATTAGTTTTGGTTTGGTTTTGAAACACTTGAAACTATTCACCGATAAATATGGAGTTAAAAATATATATAAATTATAATTTCATGTTCTAAAATTCCTCTACGCTTAATTTAAGCGGTACACAAATATATTTTTCTTTAGTTAATTTTATTCCTATTCACCAATTTCTAAAATATTCCTTTTATTATATGAGTGTGTATACATATTTGCATATTGTATACAAAAAACACATAACGAAATTAAAATTTCCAAACATTGTAAATATTCATTGCAAATTGCAGCGCAATTGCAAGTATGGAAACTTTTTCAAAATGAAAATGAATGCTGAACTAGTTAGCAACGAACTGTTACGAACAAGAACACAAAACGTGATGCCTCGTTGCCCTTCGTCTTTCCTCGCCCACAAGCTACGAATCGCGGCAACAAAAGTGTGCCTTTCTTAATCCGCGCAAAGCGAAGCAAAATATTGGGCTACTCTCAAGTTTTTGTTATCTCAGCAAAATTAAGTGAATGTAAAATATTAAATTGCATAGCTTAACCTGAAAATTAGTGAAATCGGTATACGAACCACGACAGCTCCTGACAGCTCACTGAATTCACCGAATTCACCTAATTGTAGTTTGTAACACCTAAAACTAATCGAGTTAGATATAGACATATATGTTATATATATATATATAATATATATGTAAATGATCAGGATGAAGAGATGAGTTGAAATCCAAGTAATTGTCTGTCAGTGATTGTCAGCGATAACTTGAGTAAAAATTAAAATATGTTTATGAAACTTGGTACACGTGTTCTCTGTCAACGTAAGACGACGGGTATTGCAGATGGGCGCAATCGGATATCTGCCACGCCCACAAAGTGCCATTAATTGAAAATCGATAAAGTGCTATAATTAAACAGCAAATTAACCTGGGAACGTGTTATTTGGTATAGAGGATCTTAGTAGGGTGGTGGTTTTGAGGGAAACATTTTTTTGTAAAAGTGGACATGGCCCCGCCCCCGAATATGTTTAATGTATATATCTCACAAACCGTTAAAGTTATATCATTCAAACTTGCTCAGGACAAGTATTTCTACAATGTCCTCGAATACTGGGAAAATAATTGAAATCGGATAAAACCAAGTCACTTTGTGAAAATGGGCGAAATTGGATAACAATCACGCCTACTTCTCATATTTAGTCTGATTCTTTCACTTTAAAGTATATAAATCAAGCAGCAATTAAGATATCAGAATGAAACTTTGAGGATTATGATATGATAATATGATAATAATTTGCTATTGTGTAGAAAATGGATAAAATCGGGTAAATATTTCCCTTAGTCCCCATGTACCTAGTATAAGAATTTCAAACATCCTGTTGGTTTTATACGGTATATATATTTCAATATGTAAGATATCTTATCAAAATTAAGGGAACGCATAATATTTGATATTTCATAGTTTAATAGTTTAAAGAATTACAACGAATTATAACAGCTCCCATGTACTACATATAATAATTTTCGTTATTGTAGCAGACTTTAATGGAAGCATGTTCTCTAGTGTAATTGAGTAATGGCAAAAGTTAATGGAATCAGTCCAGATTTTCGCCTAACCCAAATTTACCCGATATAGTGATATACGACTTTTCAGCTGACTTTAAACTTTATAAGTTGGTCAATTTGTGTGACATTTTAATGAAATTAAATGGATATGTTTTCATAAATATAATGTGGTTTCGGGCTAAATATGAATAAAATCGGCCTAGAGCATTGTCTAAGCCCTTTATTCCTAATATAATGATTTCCTTTTCTCTGATTGACCTTTTGTGTATCTAATACTACCTACCTATCTACCACCTATCTACCTTTCGTGTATCTAATATATCTCATTAAGCCACTTGGTTGAGTTTATATGCATATATCTAATTTGAGTTAATTTGGTAGATTTTAATATAAATATCTCGGGCAGAAAGCAAAATATAGTAATGAAACTTCGTGAGTCTATGACCTGTAATATAAGTTAATAAGATAACAAACATGGTTGTACTCCATTCACGGTTTCGTCGAATAATGGATGTTGAATTCTTTCGTAACATTTTTTAATATAAAGTTTTGCCAGCACCTGAAAGTATATCCCCACCTTTGAATCTTACAAATTGCGAGAGTGTAAAATGTTCGGTTGCACTAGAACGTAGCCCTTCCTTACTTGTTTAATATAAAGCCACCACTTGAAGACATTTCCCCATCTTTGACCTTTGCAGATTGTGAGAGTATAAAATGTTCGGTTGCACTCGAAAGTGACCCTTCTTTACTTGTTTTGCTTATATGTGTTTTCATTGCACCTACATTGACAAAAAAAAAGTTATTTTTTAATAATTGTTAATGTGTGAAAATATCGTGACGAAAAACATTGTATTTTTTTTTTTAATATTTGATAGTTGTAAAATTTTTTGTCGGAAATATCTTATTTATGATATTATGTCTTCATTTCAGATGTTGATGACGTTGATGACGAATACAAATATGTGGACACCTGCAACCCAAAAATTATGGTCACGACATCACACAACCCTTCTGCAAGGCTAAAAATGTTTGTGAAGGAATTACGACTAATTTTTCCTAATGCACAACGAATGAATAGAGGCAAAAACGATTTAAAGCAACTAGTAAAATTATGCTGTTCTAACAACGTTTCAGATATTATAATTGTACACGAGCATCGGGGAATACCTGATAATATAGTCATAAGTCACTTACCAACCGGCCCTACCGCGTTTTTTAATATATCTGGTGTTGTTATGAGACATGATGTACCTTTTATTGGGAAAATGAGCGAACAGAGTCCCCATTTAATTTTTCACAATTTTAAAACTAAAATAGGAGAGCGAACAACAAAAATATTAAAGCATCTTTTTCCTACGCCGAAAGTGGATTCCAAAAGAGTAGTCACTTTAGCTAATAATGATGATTATATATCATTTCGTCACCATATATTCAATTATGAAAAAAAAGAGTTGGAATTAATAGAGATTGGCCCTAGATTTCAACTAAAATTGTATCAAATAAAACTGGGGATATTGGATGAAATTCAAGCTTTGGATACCGAATGGGTTTTGAGGCCTTTCATGAACACATCAATTAAAAATAGAGTTTTATCAAGAGAAAATGGCTGGAATCAGAATTGATCTTAAAATTTTTGATGTGAGTTGATTTTAAGAACATTTTTATGTATATGAAAAATTTTAATAATATAATAGAACTTCTGAATGTATTTTGATTTAACAAAATGCTTGAAATATAGAAGAGTATTCATACTATGAGCACAAAATGTTGCTTATTTGTCTTTATAATTGAGTAAAAAATTTATCCTCGTAAAATGGCAGTTTGAAACTTGCAATCAGGAGCGCCACATTACAAGTATATGCAATTTCCATATAATAGAACTAAAAAATTGTATCATTCGTTTTATTCCGTTTCGAAACTCATGTTTCCTGGGTAAATAGAAAAATGTTGATTTTGAGTTCTGATGAGTAAAGGAGCTGAACTGAGATTGATTATTGTCAACTTCTTCAATAGTGCAAAACATTATTTATCTTAAATTTTTTAACAATAGTGCAGATTATTGAATCATATTTTAAATAAAAGTAAAAGATATCTTATATTTTTTATCCGAACTTAAAAGCTTTAAATGTGTTTAATGATTTAGGGTTCATCTAAACGTTAATGGTTTATCATTATTGTATATAAATGCTACATATTCATAAAATCCTACAGCACTAATATTATATATGTTCATTAGGTAGATATTAATTAAGACGATGTAATAAAGCTAAGTGAACATATGACCCACAGTATTGTTTAATAATATACTAAATGTAATTACAATTCATTCACATTTTCGTATAATAACGAATGGAGTTTTAATATGCTACATGGTGAACAGAGCAAAGTTTGGTTCACCTAAATGTTGGTTGTAGCTCCTAAAACTATATATGTATGTATATCAAATTGATCAAGATGACAAACGAGTTGAATTCAAAATTTTTGCCTGTCCGTTCTTCCGCACAGGAAATCGCTTAAGTAAAAAGTGAGATGTCTTGAGAAAACGTCTACAAAATGCCGACAATCTAAAAATTATTGTATAAAATGCTATAACTGAGCGACAAACTAAGGTACAAATCTCAAATCAGTCAGAAAGGATCCCAACATATTTTTTAAAGTGGGCGTGACCCCTTCCTCTAATAGGTTTAATGTACATATCTCGCTATCAAAGTTATATTAACCAAACTTATTAAAGACATTTCTCAATTTCCTCCAGTTTTCCTCCAAATTTATTGTAATAATAACTGCTAATATAATAATAAATAAATAAAATATTAGTAAGTCTCGCATATTGGAAAAACCATTGCACGAATAGTGCCTTGGAAGTGTGACATCTCCCATCTAAATCTGGTCGAAATCCGACTATAACTTTTAATACTGCGGACCTTATAACACTGTGGACCTCAGTGTCTCTGGTTCACTTTATACCAAAAATAATTATCCTGTGACCTGTCTAAATGTCATTAAGAGGACATCTTTTCTTAATAATAACGTGCACTGCGTCAAAAATGAATAAAATCGGTTTAGTAATCCCCTATCCTACATATTATAGCTAATATAAGGATTTTCAAACTTTTGGTTGACTATACCAGTTATACAAGATACCATATACCTATTAACGTAATAAAAGTGCATGGAAACATATTGTCATACATACTTTAGCTTAATGTCAAAGATAAACGCAATCAGTCCGGACCTTCTTCTAGCTCCATTATATCTGATGATATGATTTTCGACTTTCCGGTTAACTTAATAACATATGTTATAATATATGTGTATGTATATGTATATGCTAATGAAATTAGTTGGACATGTTTTCTTAACCATAATGCTGATTAGTTTTAAATAAGAGGAAATTCTGTTGAGACTTTGGCCTCATAATTCTAACAATAGGTCCAGTAAAAAGAAATCAATTATTTTTCTAGAAGTTTATCTTCTATCTATATTCTATGTTTTCTGTATCTCGCGTTGCATAAGTGCGATCGGATTACTCTATATGGTGTGAGAAGAATAAGATTTCGTACTAAAAACTTCTCAGACAGTTTCGTGAATGCTTGACTCAGTATTTTTCCAGCACGCGTCGTCAAACATGAACACCAGCAATGAGATATTTTACATTATCATTATCAATAATATTGGTAATATCAAATATTGGTAAAATCGGATAAATACTTCCTGTGCTTCAATACACTTAACATAAAAAATTTCGAACTTCCGGATGATTTTATACCGTATATCGTTCAATCTGTAAGGAATCCTAATGAAATTCATATAACGTCTTTTCCTAGTAATAATGTGTCTTGGAAATTTTCAATTTTCCGATTGATATCTCAGCAAAATTAAATTAACTTATAATCTTGAAGATACTGTAGTTTGGTGGCGAAAGTTAGTGAAATCAATCTACAAATTGCTCCTGCCCCCATATACTACATACAATGATTTTCGTTATTCTAGTGGACTTTACGAGGAATATGTCCATCAAATTGTAGAATTATGTTCTTGAGCATTCTTTAGTTTAATGCCAAAAGTTAATATTAAATGTTAAACATTCCCCTAGACCAAGTATACCCAATAGAATGATTTCCGTCTTTTCAGCTGACTTAGAACCCTTTAAGCCGTTGTATAAGTATTTATGTGTGACATTTTAAAGAAATTAAGTGCTTTCCTAGCCATATATGGTTTAGCGCTGAATATGAATTAAATCGGTATAGACCTTGGTTTGATTTACGTCCCTCTGGTTGACTTTTTCCTTATATACACAATATATTAAATTTCATCCCTTTCGTTTAGTTTATATCGAAAATATCTCAAAAGAAAATGTCTGAATAAAATTAAATAATAATATTTCGCAAAATATTACGTCATTCGGTAATAAAAATTATGTCTGTTGTATCTTCTCACAGGACTTAGTTATATTAAGCTTATTTGCATTCGACCTAAAGAGAAAGTTGATATAATATGATGCCAACATGATTGCAATCCACTCCAAATTTGGACAAATAACGTACAGCCAGCGTCAAAAATTAGCATACAGCTGATGTTCACATCTAAAACCATTAATATTTTATTAAAGATGTAAATTCTTATAAATGTTTTTTCACTATTGATAACGTCGTAATTTGTTACTTTATTTAAAGCAGTAACCCATTAAAACAAAAGGAAAATGTACAGAATATTTCAATTCAAAGAGAAAATACATACAAAAATACAATCAACAAGTGAGGAAGTGTTAAACTCGGGTGTAACCGAACATTTTATACTCTCGCAATGTGCAAGGATCAAAGGCGGGGAAATGCTTTCAGGTGCTGACATAACTTTATATTAAAAAATGTTGCGGAAGAATTCAACATTCATTGTCCAACGAAACCGTTATTGGATTGCAATCATATTTGGTATCTTATTAACTTATATTACAGGTCATAGCCTTACGTAATTTCAATACTATATTTTGATTTGTGTCAGATATATTTATATTACAATCTACCCAAATTAACTTAAATAAGATATATGCGATATTAACTCAAACAAAGTGGCTTAATTAAATATATTAGATACATTATGAAAAAGTGAACCAGAGAAAAGGAAATCATTATATTAGGAATAAGCGGCTTAGACCATAGTCTAGACCGATTTCTTTCATATGTAGCGCAAAACCACATTATGTTTAAGAAAACATATCCACTTAATTCCTTTAAAATATCTACTTATTGACCAACATAAACGGTTTAAAGTCAGATGGAAAGTCGGGAAGTCTTATATTGGGCATTTTAATAGACAGAGGAAGCGCTGCTCTGATCACATTAACTCTTTTAATTACTAAAGTACATTAGGGAACATGTTTTCACGCAATTTTGTGAAGGTAACTCACACAGTGATCGACATATTCGGCATAAAATCTGCTAGAATAGCGAAAATCATTATATGTAGTATATGGGAGCTGGGATAATTCGTAAACCGATTTCCCACATTTTCGGAATTAAACTAAGGTATATCTAATGTACACGTTCACCTAATTTTCCTAAGATATCTTTCATATTGACCGAAATATATAGTATACAGTCTACCCGGAGGTTGAATTTCCTCATATTAGGTACATGGGGGGCTAGGGAAAATGTTTACCCGATTTTATCCATTTTGAGCACATGGACACACTATTATCAGAAAGAGGCGCTCTCTGAATTCCAATGAGACAACTCGTATATTGACCGTTATATATGGTATAAGGTCTACAGGAAGGTTGAAAACCGTATATTAGGTATTTGGAAGCTAGGGGAAGTATTTACCTGATTTTTGCAATTTTTGATAACATAGTAGTGTATTATCACGGAAAGATAATCCTCCAATTTCACTACAATATCTTACAGATTTACCGATATTTTCGATAAAAAGCCAGATAGAGGCATTGAGGTCTATATATTGGGTATCTGGTGGCATGAAAAGCTATATTCCGATTTCGACTATTTTTACGCTTGAGATGGCATATCTTGAACGTACTTAAATACGTACGAAACTTAAAATTTTGTTATATGAGAAGTAGGCGTGGTTTTTATCCGATTTCGTTCATTTTCACAATGTGACATAAGAATGCAAATCACCAAAACTTTACACGGATTTCTATGCAACCCTTCCATATCATATTTGTTTTAAGATTTAATGTTTCTGACGTGTTCCTTCAGAGAGTTAGCGCACTTTTAGTAGTTTTCAACTTAACTTTTGTATGGGAGGTGGGCGTGGTTATTATACGATTTCACTTATAATTCCGATTTCACTTCAGTATATAAGGAGATGCTACAAAAACCTACTAGGAGTAAGTTTGATTGACGTAGTTTCAACGGTTTCCGAGATATATATATTAATCCTATTTAGTTGGTCTACACCCACTTTTATAAAAATTTTTGCCTACAGATGCCCCGCCCTACTTGCGAGAGTATAAAATGTTCGGTTACACCCGAACTTAGCCCTTCCTCATTTGTTATCACCTATTTATTTTATTTCTGCTTTTATTATTATTATTTTTTAATTTGATAGAAATAAATTTTTGAAATATGTAAACGCAAATAAACGCAAAATATTAAATATCAGAGAAAGCATGGAAAGCAAAGCGTTAATCCTCACATATCCTATGTTTTCTTTGCTTCGATGTCCAAGTGTTAACAGTCAGGGAAAGCGAGGAAAGTTGTATGTCAGCTTTTGTAAATGTATGTAAAATCAGCTTTTAATTATTACGTCGCAAAATTTTTTGTTTTGATTTTTTTATTATGTTGATATGTATGAACAGTTACCTGATTTTGATATGTCCGTATACCAGAGTAAGGGATGGTAGTAAAATTACTGTATCTTGTAACATGCGGAAACTAAATATCATCAGGCCAATACGCAAAATGCCATAATATTAAAATTATAGACAAGTAAGTTAGAAAGGACTAAATGCATCCGCAATTTGTTGTAAAAAAGTATAAAAAAACGTTGCATATGAATTCAACATTTTCAAAATTGTGAATCGATTACAAGCAATTAGAAGCGCGGAAATAATTATATTTTGTTTTGTATTTGGTAGTTAGGAGAACATATGGACCGATTTCGTCAATATCACATTATTTCTAAGCACATGTTCACTTCATGCATTGCTTCGAAAGTATAATAGAAAAGAGGGGCTAAAATTTTAAAATTTAGTGACTATGGCTATATCTGGACAGATTTTATTGATTTTTGACATTAAAATACATTGTAATCAGTATCATAAATGTGAACCGACATAAGTGGTATAAAGTCAACCGGATAGTTAAATTAAAAACTAAAAGAAGAATTACTATTATATATTGGTTATACTAGGGCTAGGAAAAGTCTGAACTGATTTTTTAAAATGATTTTAACCGATTTGTTGCCTTTAAAATAAGCTATGATTGCGAAAATATTTTCAACAAACGTTTTTAAAGTATTATGATGATATATGTATTTGTCATTCTCTATTCTGCACTAAAATAATGGAAATCATTACATGTAATATATGGGTGCTAAGATAATTGAACGACCGATTTCACCCATTTTCGGTACCAAACTACAACATTTCCAAGTGGATTGGTTCATTTAATTTTGGTAAGAGATCCAATATATTGGCAAATTTATTATATATGACATAAAGTTACCCGGAAGTTCAGAAATAATTGTATTAAGTAACAACATTATTACAAGGAAAAGATGCCAACTTTACCTCTTTAAGATATCATACAAATTAAACGGATATTTTCGGTATATAGTCAGCCAAATGTTGAGAGCTTCACATTAAAAGGGGGTTTGAGAGGTATCGCACTTTGGAGCCACATTTATGCAAAGTTTTCTTTATTACTATATCCTCATTGGTGCTTGATTTATATATTGTAAAGAAAAATTATCTGACGAAATTTTATTTTGTGCTATATGGGAAGTAGGAATGATTGTAGTCCGATTTCGCCCATTGCAACATAATGCATAATGATAATGCGAAAGCAAAATATGGGGTGCGAGTTAAGGAGGATGTTCCTTATCGCATTCTCACACAAAAAATAAATTAATTAAACATGACACATCAAACCAACATGAACTAACGGAACCTAGACATGCAATAGATATAAAAATACTCCTATCATAAATGCAGCAAACAAAATGCAATAAACACACAAATGCTCCAAAACTGCCTTAGTAGAAAGTAAGCAAATCTTTTTAATAGTATAAGAATCAATAAAGCAGAGAGGCAAGTGCTCAGCAAGAGCATTGTCTTTTACTTGTGACAAACCTCCACTTTGTTAACTTAGTGCTCAACCGTTTTTTTCTCTGAATTGATCTAGCCACACCCTTACATCAAAGGATAAAATAATTAATAGAATAAGGAAAATATAAGAAATTCCGGAAAATTTAAGTAATAATAAAAAAGGATAAGTCTTTAAAAAAAGTAATCCATTAAATCAAAGCAATCGCTTCACGCTGGAATCTGTAAAACGAACACAGAATCTATTTAACTTGTTTCGTCCATCATTGAAAATGAAATGACCTCACTGAAAATTGCAAGTATTAGAGTACAAATTGCTGCTCTAACTAAAACTCTGACGGAGAACCAAAAAAGGGTGGCTTCTCTCGAGAGCAATATTTCATTGAATGTCATAGTGACAGATGTGTGACTATAGGACTATACACCGAACATTAAAAGTGAATCACAAATAAACCTGCAGATATTTAAGACTTTACCAGACTTTATAGGCGACATAAACCAATACCGATCATGGAGGAAACGTGTCTGGACACATATGGAGAACGACAAATGTTACGCTAGGATACCCACCTACTACACCGCACTTGTTTTCTACATTCAAAAATCGTGGAGAGGTAGCTGATATTTTAATAAATCCGGATACAAAATTCAACTTCTACTCCATAATCAATCACTTTGACTACACATATGTAGACCAGAGTCCTTTACACGTCTTATTAAAGCAATTAAAAAATAATAATAATATAAGGAAAACGTACGCTGGCAGAATTTCATTCGTAGTCAGCGTGGTATTTAATATTGCGCAACAAAAATATAATTAGAAAGCTCCGGAGACTCTTCAGCTATGCAGCAATGTGCACCTCGAGAAACCATCAGAATGTTTATTCGTGGTCTTAACAGTAAATATACTATCGGCCCCCTCTACAGTCACAACTCGAAGGACGTAGAGACCCCCTACGCTACGCAAGTACGATATGCCGCTACAACGTAAACTTGCAATTCGATGTTCGATGGTATATATATAGTACAATATGTAGCATCAACCCCCTCAGAAGAGAAGATATCATGAGGAACCACTAAGGTACAGACCAAAAGTCCAAGTGTTATATACGCAAACTGCACCCAAACAGCAGTACCACCACAAACTTTATCAACAAAACAGCTATGACTGTCAAATACAAGGATATCCTTCAAACAACCCATTTCGTGAAGACACACAGAAGAGGAAATCTTTCTTCTCACAACTTCAACGCTCAACGTAAATACAAGGTGTAAACAAAACACGTCACGAAGAACAGAATACAAGGCAGACAGTGCTTTTTTAGGCGAATTGTTTGTGTCTTAGGGATATAGCAAAACTATCAACATCCTCATCGACACCGGGGCAACAGACAACTACTTTATTACAAAACTAATATCTAATTTTACCTGTAAAAGTAAAAACTTCTTGGTTACTCAATAACTACATCAAAAAGTCTAATAAGAGTGTTAGATCATAATCTAACATTTTTGAAACTAATGAATTTTTTGAACTAGTGAACTTAGAAGAATTCGATATGGGCGAACAGGAACTCAGAACAATCAATGCAGATATCTATTTTTCGACTACAAACTCAGTTATAAATAAAGTAACGAAAAAAAGCTCCGAAATCGACGAATTAATGCAACAAAATGAAGGTATTAACACAGTTACTATACACTACCACAGTACAAGCCACCAATAGGACGACACCCGAAGATCCTATTTGGTCAAAACAATATCCGTACCCTATGTCAGATAATGATTTTATCAATATAGAAAAATTTTAATTTCATGGAAATGAAATAATCCAACCTGGTAAAAGTCCTTACAACTCACCCATTTGGACAGTTGCTAAAAAGGTACCGACGAAAAAGGAAAAAAAAGCTTAAACAAATTTTTCCACAAATTCCACAAATTTTTCAAAGATGTATAGATGATGTCTTGAGTCTATATATTGGCAAATTCGCGTATGTCTTTATAGTCGATGTTCTAATTCACTCTACTTCCACTGATGAGCGTATCGTCCACTTACGCATAATTTTAAATTCATGCGCTTCACCAATCTAGCATGAATATTTCTAATGAGAAATCACACTTCTTTTAAGACTCTGTCAAATATTTGGTACACATAATTAAATACAATACGATAACTGTCGATCCTGCAAAAATACTAACAATAAAAGATTTTCCTACTCTCGCATTTCAAAAGTAGCACAGCCTTTTTCAAGGTCCCGCAAATTAATATCAAAAAATCATAAAGAATTTCGCAATCATTAAAAAACTCACCAAGGTTTCTCAGAAGAGACAACGGTGGCATATTAAAGAGTTAAAGTGCAAAAATAAAAGTCCCCTGAGATGAACCCGCATTAGAAACATTAAATCAAATAAAGGAACAAGTTCAGGTTAAACTTTTCCACTTGCTAGTAGTTATGGGAACTGTATTACACAAAATAAAAAGACCATATCATATATATCACGAACACTCCGAAAAACTGAACAGAATTACTCCATAACTGATAAAGAGTTACTCGCAATTATGTGGGTAATACAGAATCGCCGAAATTACTTATATCATATATCTTGAATTGTCGCCATATCAGAAAAAAACACCAGTACAAAATAAAAAGACGTAAGAATTTCAACGAAGAATAGGGAGTCGAATTCACAGAAAACGGAAGAACAATAAGAACTAATAAGGGACAATTCATAAGGACACTATAAGAGTAAAGGGATGTACGAATTAGTTTCTTTCTTATTTTTTCCTATTGCACTATGCCACAATATATTGTATTCTAGCAAACTAAATTGGAAGATATGAAGCTTATATGAATAAGCCATGAAAAGTTGGATCTTCCTTAATATATTGGAATATGTCTACATTCATATTTATTACCTACAACAATCAATAATAACAATATATTATACAAATACCCTATACTTGAAACTAAATGTAGACATTAAATAGTCTACATTATTGTTAGACATTAAATATAGACATTAAATACACCCTTTAGCCCAAATGCATGGTAAAATTAATGTTGCACCTACTGATCAAAAACTTTAGGTACCTTTTCCTCAAAATCAAACTACAAATTGAGCAAAACTTAGGAACTTTTAATAAGTGGGTGGGAAACTTTCAATGTTTAAAGTGGGTGTTACTCCGCCTTCTAATATGTTTAATGTAGATATCTCACAGATTTCTAAAGCTATATCAACCAAACCTAATTAAAGCATTGCTTTCTGGCATCTCTTTGGCAAATTGGTAAATCTAGTAATATACTTACATCATTATATATAACTACTAAAACAGCGAGAAACCTTAGGAGCATTAAATTTTATCGCGGAAATAATACAATAGGTTTTAATATGAATCGATATGAAATTTTGACAATGGGCATAGCGCGGTGCGATTTCTAGCTTTTTTTTTAAAGAGTTTTTCTATTTTTTAATTTATATAACTCTATCGACGGCCACAATTTTTAAAATTTTCTTCTAGGAAAAATAAGTTTTGGAACATACTCTTCAAATAAATTTTGACAAAACTAGAGGATCACACCGACTTACAAAAAACTTTGAAGTCGTCTACAAGCACTTGAAAGTTTTCTAATGATACATCGATTTTAGAAGATGATATATTTCTATCGTAATTAAAGTTAAACTTTTGATTGTGAATATTCTCGAATATATTTTGACGAAATATAAAAGTTAATATCATCAACTGAGGCATCGAACATTTTACATAGTATTACAACTAAATTTTTCAAAGAAAAGCATAAGACAATAAAAAATAAAATAGCAAATAAAAGAAAAGGTAATATATATCATATTGGTAATCAGAGTAAAAATAAAAATAATTAATAATCCAAAAGTGGCTTAATTAAATATATTAGATACATGAGGAAAAAGTCAATGAATATTGATCCTGTATCTTATTTGCTGCCATAACACTAGAGTTGGATTGTTAATTTTTTTTATTGTGCCAACAGTGGTATGATTCTACGATAAGAAATGCTTAGCAACGGGTAGAGTAGTGAAAAAGTTGTTCACACAGATGTTCATGCCACTTCTTCCGTCAAAAGCTTGGGCAGAAAATTGGGGAGCTTGGGGAACCCTTAGTATGGCTAGCCATTCCTTGGTAGTAGGGGTTCTAATTGGCCACAATCCGACATTATGCGGTCCTATAAGTTGCTTGGAAGAAGAAAACATTCCCTTCTTGAATATGCCGCCTTTGCCAGGTGAAGATTAAAATACCTTAGATCTCATACTTTTTTACATCTAGGTGAATTAATGGGAATGAAATAAAACACCTAAGCAGATTAACGTTAAATTCGAGGCGCTTTCTCTGTATTTAATATTTTACAGCAAAAGTCTTTCATCTGGCTTCACAAAGGCCTATACTTAGTTTTCCAGGTGTTATCACTCTCCTTCATGAGGAATAGGCATTTAACCTAACCTAACCTAACTTAAGTTGAGGCCTAATAGCGCATTATTATCAGGAATAGATGCTCTCGTAATTTCATTAAAATATCTCACAGTGTAACCAAAACTTTCTATCTAAAGTCAAAGTCTAAAGGTTCTGTAACGAAAATTCTTTTGAGGCGGTCACATCCTGCCGCAGTAAACAGAGAGCTATTGCAGATTCTCGAAGGCTATGCAACTTAAGAAAGAAGTCTACTTGTAAAGATATTGGTCGTTGCCCAAAACCTTACTTATTGGAGCTCGAGTGGCACAAAGAAAAATTTTTTTTCACAAAGTTAAAATTTTTTTATTTTTTGTAGCTTACCGTCATGAAAGGGCATATGTTATATGTATATATGTTCTTGAATATTTAAACATAGGGTGGCCAACAATTTTAACACCGGAGTCACACGACAACATCGAAAAGTCCATCCATCCACGTATCCATGTCGACGAAAACGAAATGTGACAAAAATAAAGTAAAATTTAAAAGAAAAAAATAAACGTAAGAGTAATTTATTTTTTAAATATCGACAAATAGATACATATGCTATCCTAATCAATTTATATGAGAGTTACAAGAAATGCAATTACATTATCCGCTTGATTCTCTTACATGCTTACTTATTGAAGAAAATTGATCGGTATGTCGCGTAAGAGGAGAGGATGTCATATTCTTATTATCGTAATCTCCTCTTTTGGTGTTGCCTATTACGTTCACATGAAACCTCGAGTCGTGTAACTTTCCGCAATTCCCTTTCATACAAGTTTTTCAAATTCTTGTGCGCTTTTTTAAGTGGTATATAAAAATATTTTTCAGCGCAAATATAACCACGGAATCCACCACCAGAATCTCGAAATAAAAAGGAATACCGAACTACGTAGCATCGAACTGATACAAACAAGAATACAAAGCGTAATGACCAAGCAAATGGGGCATCCCCCATTCCGCTCTTCGCCCACAAACTACGAGTCGCGGCAACAAAAATCTGCGTCTAAACCGCATGTGTGAATCCGTACTAACAATCCCGCCGAAATAAATAGCGAAAACAGTGCGTTATTTGGGAATTAATTTTTCCGTCTTTAAAGTGATTTAATAAAAGTATTATTCAAGTAAGAACGGGTTTATAGCAGGGTGCTGTTTTTCTTAGCATTGTTAAATATCAGCGTATATATAATGCTTGATTTAAAATTTCCCAAAAAATATTACTTAAGCGTTGACTTCTGAATAAATTATCAAAAAATTAATTTATTCAAGAAATTTATAATTAGCTCAGGAATAGAACCTATGTTTAGGTTGTTTAAAACCCGTAAGTTTTTTGAAATACTAAAATATTTTTTTATATTGAGGTTTATATGTTAATTTTGAAAATCATATGTGATTAAAATATATATGTATATAACCGCCTAATATATGACATCTAATCCTATCCTAATATATGATATCATGAAATGATTTTTTATAATCTGAATTGTTGTTGATTAGTTTGATGGTGGTATGAAACATGTGGACACAGAAAAATGCCCCAGAAATACAATAAAAATCTCAAAGCTAATATCTTACCATAGTGACACCATTGACAAGTGCTATAAAAAAGTGCATTTTGACAGCGGTCTCCCGAATCAACAAGTTTTGCATCATATTATCCATGGTTGCTGACACAGTAACGAAAAACCAAAGCGCATATTCGCGATGCTAGGTCGAATATGTACTACACAAAAGAGTTCACAATTATGAATGTTTTGTGATGATATGGAATGTATTTTGTGTTATATGTTATTTAAAGACAATAGAGAACTCGTTTTAAGACCCAATAGATTTCTTTCAATAGCAATATAAATAAATTTAATACAGAACCACGGAAATGCTTGTTTAAGGAAAGAATGAAAAATATTACAAAATATGTATAGAGCAAAGTTCTATTTAGGTTGGTTTACTTTTATGGTCACATACACAGTGCCCACACATCATGCCCACCACTGGCCCAAAGTGCTCAATCATACGGATTAATAACAGATATTCAGAATACATAAAATAATAATGTTTTGAAATTTCGGATATCAGATCACTGGATGTGATAACAGATGGATTTCAATGAACATAGGATGCAGTCTCATTTCTCAGGAATCTCAAAGTAGTAGGTGCATTTCGAGAATTAATAATTCATAATATCCTTCTGCATTCCCAATCTCGGACTTGGGAACAGTATGTCCTGCAATGGATAGTGTCAAGTCGGTTGACCTACTCATATTGGAGTGTCTTTTATTATATGTATATACATATTATATGTATATGTATCTTTTTCTATATCTCAATCATTTGGAGCGTAAGCAACAATAATTGGGATTCGCTCAAATATGTTGAACTTCGCGCTTGAAATAGTGTTTTTGTTCTTCATTGCTTCATTCATTGTATTTTGGTGGAAGTTTATGGTGAACATGTTCTAACTGAGCGAATGCGCTAAAAGTTGTTTGCACGATTCAAAGGTGGTGATTTTGGTTTGGAAGACGAAGAACCATGGCGGCCAGGTTTTTGGTCCTGGGCGGCCAAAAAGTTTTGAAGATGAGGAACTGGAAGCATTCCTCTATGAAGATTGTTGTCACATACAAGAAGATCTCGCACAATCTTTGGGAGTAACTCAAGCAACCATTTCAAAACATTTAAAGGCAAACAAGAAATCAAGGAAATTTTGTTCCATATGAACTGAAGCTAAGAGACGTTGAAAGACGATTTTAAATTCAGAAATGCTACTTGAACGCTATAAAAAGAAGTTGTTTTTGTAACGGACTGTGATTGGTGATGAAAAATTAATCCATTACGACAAGCCTAAATGCAAAAATCATATGCGAAACCTGACCAACAAGCCAATTCAACGGCAGAGTCGAATATCCAAGACGCAATGGTAGAGCTTTGTATTTGGTGGTATGAAGAACAAGCTGTACTATGAGCTTTTAAAACCGGGTGAAATCATTAATAAGGAACCTACCGACAACAACTCATCAAATTGAAGTGAGCGATTGCCAAGAAATGTCTGGAATTTGCGACCAACCCGAGGCAATAATTTTCCATCATGACAACACTTGGCTCCATGTTGCAAGACCGGTTAAAAACTATTTGGAAAATTGCGGTTGGGAAGTTTTCCTTACCCACCCTTTAGCTCAGACCTTGCTGCCCTTACTAACTGCCATTTGTTCCGGTCGATGCAGAACGCCTTCTCTGGAACACGGTTCAACGGGGTATCAAGAATTGGCTTTATTAATTCTTGGCCAAACCGGTCCAGCTCTTTTGCAATGGAATCTACAAATTGCCAGAAATATAAGAAGATTTATAGCTTCAAATGGGCAATACTTTGAAAAATACTGTTGTACACGATTTTCTTAAATACTCGTTAAAATTTTGAAAAAAAACTGCACGAATATGGTTCTAGACCCAATATCTGAACTTTTTGAATTGATATTGAGCACTAGGCACAACGAACAATAAGATCTCGAGTGAGCCCCTAGTGAGCCGAGGTCATAGCAAGAAAATTACATATTTTCTTTGATGCGTCGAGTCGTACTTCTTCTCAAATTTCATTGAATGAACTATTATTGGAAGGTCCATCTAAAAATAATTGTACTTAGCTCTTTTTTGAGATGTTATTAAAATGCACCGCCAAATAATTGTTTTTTTTTTTTGGGTTTTCCACCGTCACTGAAGACATTGCACTTGAACTATTTCTCGCAAAACGGTGTTTCTAAATGCTCAACGATGGAATAGAACAGAATTGAGGTATGCACTGCAACCTAAGATCTATTGCGTCCTCCATTTTTCAGAAAGATTTACATAGGCTCAGCAAATTTATAAATTCATGGAATGTGCCAGGTGCCAATGAGGCAATTTGCTCTCAGTTTGGATATGTGAATACCAAGGTCTTATTTCAGCACCTACAGATTTTAAGGCAATTCAAAAGCGGGTACTCCAGAGTTTAAAGCTGCACGTCGAGGAACCGACAAATTGCAGAAGAGATTGCGTCCACATTATTTAGGTGCTCCTTGAGTCTACAGTGACCAATGTATACTGATATGAGTAGCTTGAATTTTTCTTTGGTGAGTTTTTTTATTTTTTTAAACCTTTTGAACTATTGGGTTGTTCGGAAAGTCATTTCGTTTTTTCCCGCCAGAGGACTTAATTACGTTTTTTCGAAACTAACTTCACACTTAAGCCCCATAACCATTATATGTCATGAGAGCTGATATTGCAAGGCTTGCGTGTGAAAAAGTTCTATTAATTCTACCCAGTAGTTTTTGGTTGGTGCCTTTTTAAATATGGAGAGCAATAAGCAGCATTTTCGTCATATTTTACTTTTTAACTTCAGAAAAGGTAAAAATGCTGTCCAAGCGAGAAAAAAATTGACGGATGTGTATGGAGAAGGCGTGTTAACAGTACGCCAGTGCCAGAACTGGTTTGCAAAATTTCGATCCGGCAATTTTGATGTCGAAGATGCACCACGGTCTGGAAGGCCGGTCGAAGCTGACAAAGATGCGATAAAGGCATTAGTTGATGCAAATCGGCGAATCACCACACGAGAGATCGGTGAGAGGTTAAATTTGTCGAATTCAACTGTTTATGGCCATTTGAAAGGCATGGACTTAACCTCGAAGCTCGATGTGTGGGTGCCCCATGTCCTTACCGAGCGAAATTTGTGTCGTCGTGTTGACGCGTGTGATTCGCTCCTCAAACGTCTAGAAAATGATCCATTTTTGAAGCGGATTATTACTGGGGACGAAAAATGGGTTGTATACAACAATGTTAAACGCAAGAGGTCATGGAGCAGAAAAGATGAACCGGCTCAAAGCGTGTCAAAAGCCAACATTCACCAAAAAAAGGTGATGCTCTCCGTTTGGTGGGATGTCAAAGGAATCGTTTTTTTTGAGCTTTTGCCGGACAATACAACGATTAATTCAGAAGTCTATTGTCATCAGCTGGACAAATTGAATGATTCACTTAAAGAGAAGAGGCCCGAATTAATCAACAGGAAGGGTGTAGTGTTCCACCAGGATAATGCGAGACCTCACACAAGTTTGGTCACTCGCCAAAAACTTTTACAGCTTGAATGGGACGTACTGCAACATCCACCATATTCTCCAGATCTGGCGCCTTCCGACTACTATTTGTTCCGGTCCCTGCAAAATTTTTTGGATGGCAAAACCTTTACCTCAAATGAAGATGTCAAAAACCACCTGGACGAGTTTTTTGCCAGCAAGGACCAAAACTTTTATGAGAGGGGAATTATGTTACTGCCAGAAAGATGGCAAAAGGTGTTGGACCAGAATGGCCAATATATAATTTAATAAAATATTTATTCATTATACGAAAACTGTCTTTCATGTTCCCCAAAAAAAACGAAATGACTTTCCGAACAACCCAATAGTATCTTCTCTTCTCGGCGAACACCTACGATTCCTGCAGCAATGCCTTCCGACATTTCCGAGCCGTTTGGTGACAACTTCTCTGGGGTGAGGCGATGTCTATTTTGAGACGAAATCACCTTCATTCTATCCTTCTGATATCATGTGCAGAATGTTTTGTTTTGCAGTGTGCTCAATCACCATAATTACCCTATGTAATTCTATATCATTAGGTGTGAGTTCCATAATTGCATTCGTCGTTGTCGTCGGGGACGCTGATATTGCATGAGACGCAAGCAAATCTTTGCAATTTAGAAAGTTGAAGCCTCGATGACGTTAAAAAGGCTCTCAATCCCCACACAAACGAGTAATATGTATACATGTACGATGAAGGTATACATTCACCTAATCGTCCTTTGCTTGCAGTTTCAAGATTTTCCAGCCGGGCCTTTTGCTTTAACTATAGTTTTTGCCACATGCCCATTCCATCGAAGAGTGGAGTCCATAGAGAGACCGAGATATTTAACCTCGTTCGACATGGCTATTTCCCTAAGCTACCCTACTTAGGGTTACGGTCCTTAATCCCCGCAGGGATCTTCTGGTAAAAGGTCATGGTTGTCACACCTTATTGGACCTTTTGAACAAAACAAAACCCCTTTTGAACAATCTCATAGAGAGTGCGCTCAAACTTACTTTTCGCTAATAAAACAATATCACCACTTTCGCATCAGTCCTCCTCTCTAGTGTTTTTATTACAGGTGTGACAAATTTCCTATTTCCAAAAATAAAGAGAACCTTAAAGAGCCATCGTTTTAGAAGTATAGATGACATTAAAAGCGCATCGTTGAAAAAGCTAAAATCTATCCCAAAAATCGAGTTTGAGAAGTGTTTTGACAATTGGAAGAAGCGCTGGCGTAAGTACATAATAGGGAATGGAGACTATTTTGAAGGAGACAACATTAATGTGGACGAATAAATAAATCTTTTTTCAGAAAACGAAAATTCCCGTTATTTTTTGAACACCCCACGATAAAAATTTTTACTTGACTTATTAAATCGTCTCGTAATTCTGTTAATTTTAACATATTATATGTATATAAATCTGTATCGAACTCGATTGGCTTTAGGTGGCACACACCAACTTTAGTTGAACAAAACTATTATTCTCTGTGTAAAGTGGGAGAGCTACAATAGTAGTGCCAGCCTCTTGCTAATGTAACTAAAAACAGTATCAACATCAAAATACTGTGGGCTCGAGCATGTCCAACTTGTCAACGAAACAAAGTGTCTTATCATGTTTTATCACTAATCAGAATATATCAGAATTCCTGAGAAACTCCTTCGCAGACCTTGCAACCTGTCACCCAACATGGAGGAAGATATTTATTTATAAGGAATTTATGACATTCTCCCACCTGTATGTTTACTTCACGAGAATAACCGTAACCAAATGTATGCCGCAATATATATATGCTATTTTCTTAATATTCGAGAACAAAAGTTTTAAAGTTTGAAAGAAAATAATAATAATCTGTATTAGGATAGGGAAAGTATTGACTTGATTTTATCCATTTTGAAATCAGGACACACTATTACCAGGAAAATACATTCTCTAAATTTCATTAAAATACATCACGCATTGACAGCAGAAGTTCGAAAATATTTATGTAAAGTAAATGAGGGCTGGGGGAATGGATTTTAACCATTTTCGATCAAAGGACAAAGATTTGCAGCAGACACCTGCTTTGAATTTCAATAATGTAATGTAACCAATATTTTCGCTAAAATGTCAGCGATTGATACTGAGGTTCTCATATTCTGTATGTGGGAACTTGAAATTTTATGTCCCGATTTCAACCATTTTGACACGTATAGTGCATATTTGTTCAGTTTTATTCCGATATCTTCACTGATGCTTGCTTTATATTAGGTTTTATCGATGGTTCTAATTTGTATAATTAGAATTCTCCGACCGTTTTGTTTGAAAACTTGTTGCCATTTTGAAGATAATTTCATAATGCCACTCTCGAAGAAACCCTGATCCCCATTAGTAGAAAACTGGGAAAGGCGACTTTCACAAGCTTCTCTTTTGCGTAGCGATCACTTGGTGCCAGGACTGTAGGGTGGATGCATAAGAACCTCCCAACCATGCTCCCGAACCTGTGAGTCATTATCGATGTGTGCGGCCTGGTGTTGTCTTTATGAAACACAGTTCCTCTCCTATTGACCATATCTGCCTGCTTTTGGGCTATTGTTTCTTTCAGACAGTCCAACTGCTGAAAGCACAGGTTCGAATTAAGAGTTTTTGCGTTAATTCGTTTGACACCCATACATCGAGCTTCTTCTTCCATCTAGTCATATGCAAATGGTTCCAAATGGTTTTTGTGCAATGTTTAGCTTCTGGGCAATCTGTGCTTACATGACGGTCGGACTCTACGATTTCTATTATTTTATCGATATTTTCGACAATTGGCTTTCCAGAACGTGGTGCATCTTTGACATCCAAATTACCGGAACGGAATAGACGAAATCAAAATTATTGCTTGATTGGTTGTTACAGTATTAGGACCATAATACTATTCATATTTTCAGTCGCCTGGCTTGTGTTTTCACCTTTATCGAAGAAAAAGTGTAAAATATGGGATATTTCCTCAGCGCTGATATCCATTTTCGCCACGTGCTCGAACAGCACTGAGTCAAGAAATCGCAAACTTGTCTGAGAAGTTTGTACGAAATCGTACAAATTGTATGATTGTACGAATTGTAGTTTGTACTAAAATTAGGATGTCAGGACAATATTATGAACCAATTTGTTGAAATTGGTGGAATCGTTCCTGAGGTATGGTAATTCATTTAAAAGTGGGCGATGCAATCTTGTCGTACCACCCCTGCTATAAAATTAAATGCTTCTGGCGTGTTTCTTTAGTGAGTTATCGCAGTTTTAATAGTTTTCAACATAATCGTTATATAGGAGATGGACGCGGTTAGTATCCGATTTTACCCATTTTCAGAATGTGCGATGAAATTGTAGAGAAATATTTCTAGCGAGTTAATTTGATATACCTTTGGTACTTTGTGAGTCATGCCTACTCCCTACCGTAATCTTCTAAGAGTGCCATAGAACACGTTTATCAAGTTTCATCAAGATATCTCAATGTTTACTTAAGTTATCGCTTGCATCTTCCCCTGTTAATAGTGTTCCCTGGTGCTGGGTAAAATTGGGTTGATACTTTTCCTGGCCTCTTTATACTTAGTGTAAGAATTTTCAAACTTCCGATTGGTTTCATCTTCTATATAGCGTGTAAGTTATCTCAATAAAAATGCGAGAGAATATTATTACAAGCGTAAAATTGGCAAAGTGTTTTGGAGAAAAGAACCGCCTGTAGAGAGCATTGCATTGGAACCGGTTCACCAGCAGCAGCACCAGACCAGGAGGACTTGATCATCGATTTCTGCCGAATTCAGAGCCTTTTTTCGTGATATAATGTCGCCCAAAATAGTGGATATAATAGTGCATGAGACGAATAGCAAAGCAGGAGAAGTAATCCAGGCCTGGAATGAGGCTAATATAATGTGAAGGCTGACAGACGAAACGAAAAAATATGCTTGGTTCAGATTATGATCAGCTGTGTTTCCTTTTAACAACATGTAAGCAAAGAATCTGTGGTATTCTCGGTATTTTGATATTTATAATGCAGCAGTGTCATTGGATATTTTCAAAATGTTGCTACTGTTTGTATGTATTAACGGAGCTAACACTCGTTCTGCATGTATAATTTTAAATAAACCAGAACCAATCGGCGATATATGGATTATGATATTAGACGAGCAACTATTTTCTTACCATGGACGAAGCAGGTTTACGCAGTATATTCCGTCTAAACGGGCAAAGTACGGAATGAAGATTTGGTGGGTTTGCGTTTTTTCGACAAATTACCCTCTCAAAGGACAAACTTACAGAGGAAAATTGCCAAACGACGAAAGACAATTTAATCAATGTGAAAGAGTGAAACTGAATTTGATGGAGAAGTTCGTAAATCGAGAAGTAAAGGTGATTGTGACCACTTTTTCATATAGCTCGAATTGGCAAACTCTGATGCAAATAGGATTCGCTATCGTAGGCAACGTGCACAAATATAAATTTTGTTCGTCTATGCATTCGGCTGGACAGAAAGACTAGGGCGTATAAAAAATTTCGATATAATATCAGAGTTTGGTTGCCTTCCTGTATGTCTATGTTATCCTGCGTTACTAAAGCAGACAAATATATATTAGTATTGTCAACGTAACATTACAAACCATAATATATTACTTATAGTTTGATTTGATTTGACTTTCTTAGCTTATAGCTATCTTAAACTACAATTAAAATAAAGCCGGTGTTGTCACAATGGGCTTATAATGCATTTGATTACACTTTCCACTGGTTTGGATTCTTACATTAAATACAAGAATTTACGCCCTAGCAGGAAATCAGACCAACGAAGGATTTTATATTAATCTAAAAAGTTTACACTTGTGAAGTCTGTCTAGACGCAGCACTATCATTTACATAACAGGTTTTATTTTTTAGTTTTAAGTTTTGAATATTTCCTGGTAATTTGTAAAAATATAAGGAGTAAATTGAATTTCACAATTAAAGTTCGTTGAGGAAGAATCAATCCATTTTTTTAATTAACACTACTTCTAAAAATTTTTTAAATTCCACTAATTGAAAATGGATACAATATTTTTCCATATCTGATGGTCATGTTTTTCCGACAAAATGACCGAATGCATATATTTATTTTTTGAAGTATATAATTTTTTCATATATTAATAAGCATAATTATTCCCAATGTTTTTGTGTAAGTTCTCATTTGCTTCTGAAATGGTATATTTTGACAATAACAATATATTTTGACATCTTTAATGTTTGTTCATTTAGGTAGCCCTGAAACTGAATACAATTGGTACATATGTCACCCTAGCTCCTATAGAAAAACTTGCATCCATATGGCTCAAATCGAAGTAGATATCTTCGACAACAAATAAGATAGTTAAATATAACTTCGTAAAGTATTATGTATTTTCGAGCTCCTATTTAAATGATAAAACATATTTTACATTCCTTACCACTTAATATTTCGTGTGAGTATATAATGTATAGTTCCAGTTAAGAAGAGTACTTATAAAGAGGTCTGGCATTGCAATTTACCAAACTCTCACATAAGTTTAATATTACTTGTTCCCATCGTATTATTATTAAGTGATCTTTCTCCAATCTAATTATTACTATCGTTATTATTCTTTTATTAAGTATTTAAATTTTTGTTTAAGTTATTAAACAATATATTTAAACTGACACTCTATTTTAGCTTCATGCCGGCCTGTGTGTATTTTTATATTTCCGATAATTTTTGTTTGTAAAACAAATAAGATCAAAATGTATGTAAGATGAAAATGCGTAGTGGATTAGCATTATTAATACTGTTTTATGGGGTTTTTGCAAATGACGAATTAAGTAATAGTGAAATTTTGTATTCGAAAGATAGCTTGAAAAACACTACAAAAACCTTAACTGTAGATAGAAGGGGAAAATTTCTTTTCGATGCAATATTTCGAATTACCGCAAGCGTTAGCAATGCTTTCGGATATGAAGGAGAGGAATACTCTGATTATAATGATGATATGAATATAAAGACTTGTGAATGCGGTAAGTACATTTAAATCTGTTACATGTAAATATTTGAAATTTATACGTAAAAACTCCCTAAACTTTTATATAAAGTGGCGAATTACCGGAAGTTTTATTAATCGAAAAAAAGCAAAGAAGTGAAGCCTGTAATAAATATATATCCGACTACATTATAGTGTTCCTGCCAATTAGTTATTATAATTTCAGTTATTGCTCACTTTATCTCATATATACTAATTAATATGACAGATGAAAACTAAAAGAACGAAAACCGTCTGTCAGAAGTCAACATATAAAAAAATTTTGGTTTTTACAGCTTTTCCTACCTATAATTTTAAGAATATTTCGAATTTTTATGTTAAATTAAAAATGATAATAATGAAATTAAAATGAATTTATGTATAATTTACCAAAATGCGAATTGAAATAAAACCGTATGAAATTGTAATTTAAATCGTGTAATGAATGTGTTTTTATAACCCACGTATACGAACACTAATGAAATATGACATGTCATATGAAGCAAATACTTATAAAAAAATGTTGGCTTAACTTTTTTAATTTTGTAAGTTAATGAAATATATAATAGTGTGTAGTATTCGTGCCCCAATATCTTAAGTGACTTTTTAATTGAAAAGTAAACTTTTAAGAAAATTATGGGGAAAAAATGGAAAAGATGCCAAAATGGCAAGAGTAAAGTTAACTAGTTGAATTCGCTACAAGCAAGTATGCAGATACCTCACTAAAGTGGAATAACAAATACCTTCAATGGTACCATGTTTCGTTTTACAAATGTTTGACCAGTTTTGCAGTTTTAAATGGTTCAAATTACAAATTGCTGCCAAAAATTAAAACAATTTTTTTTTCTGATTTTAAAAACTTAATAACTTAATAACTAAGGCAAATGGTCACTAAAATATTTTTGGGGGTGGAGACTAGCATTTCCTCACCAACTACAGAAGTGCATTTCAATTTGGTGTCAGCGGACATGTTACCGCAAGGTTGCACCACGAATGCTGTCACTTTGTTTGAATAACTGGTAAGCTTAGTTCGATTCCCTACTCTCCAAAGCTTGGCGACTCGAAGACAGGCAAAGTAGGTATTTAGTATGCAGTGCTATTTGATATGAAAAAATGGGCTAATATTTACACACTTCCTTTCATCTCTTGCCAAAACATTTGGATTTCTATAATGCATTATAATTTCAGCCAGCTCGGTAATCCTGTCTCCTATATATTTAATCGTTCTCACGTTCTCAAGTCATTGGTCGAAGTGACCCTATTTCATTTATTTTTGTTTAAATTGAGAAAAAGTAAGTTCGAGTTTTTATGAAAGATTGTTCCTTGATGGGGAAAAAGCTCCATTGATGATAAAAGTCTATGATGTAATGATGTATGTATGTATATGTATGTATGTGTATGATTATAAAAAATAAATGATGACAAAAAATAATAAATATTGATAAGTGCTTTGGAGATAGTAACACTAGAAAAGACCGCGAAATTTCGTGAAATTGTGTTGAGTGAGAGCGAAATGAAATATGGTGACTAGACATCATTGGTATCTGAAAGAAAGCGTAGGCCATATTATTCACGCATATTTAGAAATGAAGACACTTTGAGCCGAATGTGTGTTGCGTTTTCTGAGCATCGATCAATCTCTGTATAATTCAGCTTGTGACACGACAAATTGAAGGAGCTTTGTTACGAAGGACACCACCCACCATATCGCCAGGTTTAACCCCGAAAGACTATTTCTCCTTCCTAGTCTCAAAATTAGCTCACTGGAAAAAAATTTCAATCAAATGAGGCGGTGAAGAGGGAAACATACGTATATTTATAGTCGATTAATTATTAAATTTATAGTTTCTAACTCTTATACGCAGCTTGCCGTTGCTGTAACGTGACCCGAAATTGCAGCATTAACGGTTTTCACAGGTGAAGTTTATCCTTCCTATTATCATGTTTAGTTTACTAATGATTTAGTTGCGAATGGTCCTTCGTATTTATATTTTTTATTTATTACCAACAAATGTTTGCCTGATGACTTTAACTTAATGTGAACAGCTACGAATCAAAACATGTAAAGAAGAACTTAGTTCATTTATTTTATTTACTCTCCTCGTCTTCGTAAACCGTACCAAAACTTTTTAATAAACAAGTAAATAAGGACTAATTTCAAGTGTAATTGCCAATTTTGTACTCTCGCAAATTGTGCTTTTCAAAGGCGGTGAAATATGACAGAAAACCAACCGGGAGTTTGAAATTCTTATATTACGTATAGGTGGGATAGAGATAGTATTGTCCCGATTTTATCGTTTTTCGGCATCACGATATATTATTACCAGACTAATTGATATTTTTAGTATAAAGTCAGCCGCACCACTGAGATCCACACATTCGGATCACATATATGTATGTGTTACTAATGTGTAAAAATTTTGAGAACAAGTAAGCAAGGCCTAAGTTCGAGTGCAAGCGGACATTTTATACTCTCACAATTTTCAAAGATCAACGCCGGGCATAATTTCAAGTGTTGGCAAGCTTTGTGATAAAAAATATTGCATAAGAATTCAACCTTAAGCATTCGACGAAATTGTGATTGGATTACATTCATATTCGATATCTTATTAACTTTATCTTAGTAACTTTTGGCATTACTGAAGTATACTCTAGAATATGTTTCTATGTAATTTTATGAATTATAATAACGAAATCGATATATGTAGTATACGAGAACTGGGGTAATTTTACAAATTTTCGGCATTAAACTACAGTATATCCAATAGCACGCGTTCACTTAATTTCATCAATGCCTATACCTATACCTAATTTTATCAATAATAATATATCAATATGTAATATAGTTACGGTCAATACCGATATATACCATATAAAGCCAACCGGAAGTTTGAAATTCGTATTTTTATTCATTTTTAGCATCACGAGATATTATTACCAGAAAAAGATACTGTCTAACTTTCATTAAGAAGCCTCACAGATTGACTGATATATATGGTACAAAATCAACCGGAATTTCGAATATCTATATTTCAGGTACATGGGCGCTAAGGGAAGTATTGATGCGATCTTACCAATTTATGATATAAGAGTACATCATCAGCAAAGATTTGCTCTGAGTTTCAGTAATACATCTCATAGGTGGATCAATATTTACAGTAGAAAGTAAAGGTGGGCGTTGCACCGAATTTTTTCACAGCTTCCCTTAAAACCCTTAAGTGCCATCTTGGCTTTAAAATTTAATCTTTTTTTATAATTTTCAATCCATAGATGTCCCTTCCTATTGCGATTACCTGTACCAAATTCCAGTTTTATATCTTAATTTGGAGCCTAATTATAGCACTTAACAAAGTTTTGATTAACAACATTTTGTGGTCGTGGCAATGGTGCAATTCCGCCCATCTCATAGCGCGAAAGAATACGTATACCAAGTTCTATCCAGATATCTTAATTTTTGCTTAAGTCATTCTGATCATTTATATATGCATTTCCATCTTTATATTTATCTCGATTAATTTAATGTTTTAAAAACCAGCGTTAGGTGAACAAAACTAATATACTCTGCTGCAACGTGTTCCGAGAGTATAAAAATGGTGCGTAAGAATTCAACGTGTATTATTAGACGAAATTTTGAATGGATTGCAATCATCTTTGGTAGCGTATTACCTTTTACTTTATGTCGTATACTCATAAAGGCAATATAACTAAGTCAAATCAGCTCTATTCATAATATTAATGCTGCGAGACAACAACATTTTTTTACTGAATGATAATTTTAATCGAAAAATTTTCATTTAATTTTGGTGGGATATCTTTTATGCAGATACACGTATGTGCGATATAAACTCAACCAAAGGGATGATATTTAATATATTGTGAATATGAGAAAAAAGTTAACTAGGGAGACGTGAATTAAATAAAGATTTGATTTCAAGTCAATTTCATTCTCATTCAGCGCTAAACCATATTAAGCTTAAAAACCACTCAATTTTTTTAACATTTCGCGCCTATTGACTTATACAAACAATTTAAAGTCAGCTGGAAAGTCGGAATTTGCTATATTGTGTATATTGCAGCAAGGGGATGGATAATATTTACTTCTGATAATAAAATAATGTATACTCGATAGCATATTTCCAGTCAATATTGATTAACTCAAAATTAGACAGACATATTCGGCATAGAGTCCACAAGAATAGCGATAATCATTATTTGTTTTTAAGGGGGCTGGGGTAATTCGTTGATCCATTTCATTAATTTCTGCCACCAAACTATAGTATATTCAAGATTATACGTTAACCAATTTTATTTTGCTGTGATATATTAATTATTGATCCCTATCCACGGAATTTTGAAAATTCCAATGCAGCTATTAGGGTCTGGAAAAGATTTGGACTGATTTTATAAATTTTTTGCATCAGAACACACAGAACACACTCAATTTCATTTAGGATATCTTACATATTAACCGATGTACGCGGTATAACAACCGGTATATTGAAAATTCTCATATTGGCTATATGGTGGCTAGAGTTAGCATTTTCACGATTTCATAAATTTTTGGCATCATGACAAACTGCTACCAGGAAAAGAGAGTATCTGAATTTTATTATGACATCTTACATATTAACCGATATACACGGTGTAAAGTCAACCAGAATTTTTAAAACACTCACATAAACAATATTTTTGGTAGGGGAAGCATTTGCCCGATTTCATGAATTTTTGGGAGCAAGACAAACTATTAAAAAAAAATTTCCCTTTTAACCTATATAAATGGTGTAAAGTCAAACGGAATTTTTAAAACACTCATATGTGCTATATTGTGGCCAGGGGCTGCGCTTTCCCGATTTCAAACATTTTTGGCATCAGGACACATACAGAAAACGACTTTATATGAGTTTGATTAAGATATCTTACATGTTAACCGATATGCATAGGATAAAGATAAATTTTTAAAACACTCATATTAGCTATACGTGTATTGGAGCTAGGGGAATTATTTTCCGATATCATAAATTTTTGGCATGGGAACACACCATAACCGGGAGAATGTGTTATCTGAATTTTACTACGATATCTTACATATTAACCAACATACCACGGTATAAAGCCGACTGAAATTTTTAAAATTCTCATATTAGTCTAAATCGGCGTATAACTTTTCAGTCAAAAATAATGAAAACCCTGTAAATACTTACATATACTACCATGTGCCTAATATACGCCTTTTCCATCTTCCGGTATACTATACCACATATAACCTTTTGATGATAATTATGTGATCTTGTAGCAAAAATTAGGAAAATGGGATACATACTTCCCTAGAACCAATATACCTAATATGAGGATCTTCAACTTCCCGTTAGGCTTTATCAATGTTAAAATATTAATAATGTAATATATTAATAATATTTCGGTCAATATATGAGCTATCTCTGTGAAATTCAGATAGCATTTCCTTATAAATTTGCGTCCGTTTGCCTAAAATGAATAATTTCAGGTAAATGGTTCCCCTAGCCACCATATACCTTATATAAGAATTTCTAACATCCAATTGGCTTATGCGGTATATATCGGTCAATATGTAAGATATACTTTAATTAAGTGAACGTATAATATTGGATAGACCATAGTTTAATGACGAAAATGAGTGAAATCGGTGAATGAATTATGCAAGCTCACATATACTACATACAATGGTTTTCGTTACTTTAGCAGAAAATTGTGTGGAAACATATTCTCTAATATTCAGCTGAGTAATGATAAAAGTTAATCAGTCCAGACTTTCCCCAGGCCCAAGAGTACCCGATAAAAGGATTTCAGACTTTCCAACTGACCCGATGTAGAGATTATCGAATTTCCTGCTAACTTTTAACCGCTTATGTTGATCAATATGCGTGATATTTTAATGAAATTAAAATGATACGTCTTTTTAAATGTAATTATCAAAACCTCAATTTCTCTGAGGTATCTTAATGAAAGTCAGATAACATATTTTTCTGGTACTAATATGTCGTGATGCCAAAATTGTCATCGAGAATGAAGAAATAATGAGTCAAATCTCACCCTTAGCTGCAATATACCCGATGTAATGATTTTCGACTTTCCAGTTGTCTTTAAACGGTTTATATTGATCAATATGTGTGGTATTTTAATAAGACTAAGTGCTTGTGTTTTCTTAAAAATGATGTGGTTTCGCTCTAAATATGAATGAAAGCGGTTTAGACCGTGGTCCACGTCTCTTATTCCTATTACAATGATTTCAATTTCTCTGGTTGACTTTTTTTCATATACCTAACATATTTAAATAATCCAAGGTAAGATACCAAATATGATTGTATTCTAATCACAATTTTATCAAATAAAGTACGTTGAAATCTTACGCAATATTTTTATACTCTCGCAACCTGGTGCTAGAAGTATATTAATTTTATTCACCTAACGGTTGTTTGTAACACCTAGAACCAATCGAGTTATACACATATATTTACGTGAGTGTATACACACGTGTATACATATATATTTATATAAATGATCAGGATGAAAAGACGAGCTGAAATCCGAGTGATTGTCTGTCCGTCCGTGCAAGCGATAATTTCAGTAATTATTAAGATATTTTGATGAAACTTGGTACATGTGCTCTTTGTCACCGTAAGACGGTTTAGGACGGTTGGTATTTTTGTCTATTTTTTGGTTTTGACGGTTGGCGTAATTGGATATCTGCCACGCCCACAAAACGCCATTAATCGAAAACCGATAAAGTGCTATAACTAAGCAACAAATTAAGATATAAATGTCTTATTTGGTATAGATGATCCTAGTAGGATGGGGCATCTGTGGGAAAAAAGTTTTGTGGGAAAAAGTGGGTACGACCTCGCCCTCATAGAGGTTTAATATATGTATCTCAGCTAAAGCTATATCAATTAAACTTGCTCTGAGTAAGTTTTTTTAGCATCTCCTCATATACTGCGAAAATTAGCGAAATCGGATGATAACCAAGCCCACCTCCAAAACAAGAATTTTGTTGAAAACTACTAAAAGTGCGTTAACTCGTTGAAAGAACACGGCAGGAACATTAAATCTTACTGCAAGTATGATACGGAAAGGTAGCTAAAGAATCTGTGTAAAATTTTGGTGATGAGCATGGCATCCTTCTCATCTTTTAGGTGAAATCCCATATCTCAAGAATGCCTTAACCAGTTTTTTTTGTTTGTATGGGACATTATATTTGCATTCTTATGTCATATTGTATCACTGTATTGTATCAAAATAGACGAAATCGGATAAAAACCCCGCCTACTTCTCATGTAACATAATTTTTAGCTTCATCTGATACTTTCACTTTAAGTAAATAAATCGAGCATCAATTAAGATATTGGAATAAACCGTTTCACGAATAGTACGTTCAAGATATGCCATCTCATGGGTAAAAATAGCCGAAATCGGACTATAACTTTTTAACCACCAGATACCCAATATATGGACCTCAGTACCTCTATTTAACTTCTTACCGAAAATATCGGTAAATCTGTAAGATATTGTAACGAAATCGGAGGATTGCTTTTCCATGATAATAGTGTGTTCTGGTATCAAAATTACCGAAAATCGGGTAAATACTTCCTCTAGCCCCCATATACATAATATATGGATTTTCAACCTTGATGAAATCATTATACCATATATAAAGGTCAATATATGAGTTATCTCTTTGAAATTTAGATAGCGTCTCTTTCTGATAACAGTGTGTGTCCATGTGCTTAAAATGGATAAAATCGGCTAAGCACTTTCCCTAGCTACCATGTACCTAATATAAGTTAATTCAACCTTCGGGTAGATTTTATACCATATATTTCGGCCAATATGTAAGATATCTTAGTAAATAGGATAAAATCGGCTAAGCACTTTCCCTAGCTACCATGTACCTAATATAAGGTAATTCAACCTTCGGGTAGATTTTATACCATATATTTCGGTCAATATGTGAGATATCTTAGCAAAATTAAGGGGACGTGTAATATTGTATATACCATAGTTTAACATCGAAAATGTGTGAAATCGGTCAACGAATTATTCCAGCTTTCGCTTTCTAGCTTTTCGTTACTCTAGCAGACTTTATGCCGAATATTCGGTCACTGTGTGGGTTACCTTCACAAAATTGCGTGAAAACATATTTCCTAATACACTTGAATAAAGAAAAGAGTTAATGTGGGCAGTACAGATCTTCCTCTATGTTTATGTTGGTTAATATGTGTGATATTTAATTAAATGAATATGTTTTCCTAAACATAATGTGGTTTGGCGCTAAATATGAAAGAAATCGGTCTAGACCATGGTCTAAGCCACTTGGTTGAGTTTATATGCATATATCACTTTTGAGTTAATTTGGTAGATTGTAATATAAATATCTCGGACACAAAGCAAAATATAGCAAGGAAAGTACATGAGTCTATGACCTGTAATATAAGTTAATAAGATACAAAATATGACTTCAATCCATTCACGGTTTCGTCGAATAATGAATGTTGAATTCTTCCGCAACATTTTTTAACATAACGTAATGCCCACACCTGAAATCATTTCACCGCCTTTGACCCTTGCACATTGCGAGAGTATAAAATGTTCGGTTACACCCAAACTTAGCCTTCCGTATTTGTTTAATATAAAGTTGTGCCAGCAACTGGAATTATTTCCCCGCCTTTGATTATTGCACATTGTGAAAGTATACAATTTTCGGTTTCACCCGAAATTAACTCTTCCTTATTTGTTTTTCCCTGGGGTTATTTGAAATAAAGCACCCAGTTGTTTCTTTTCACTGATGTTGTGCGTGTAATGTCCAGTTTGTTATTTGTCGCTGTAGCGGAATGACGATCCAGTGGAATTATAGTTACTTCTTCCGAAGAATACTCAGTCATTACTATTGGAACATCAGTGTTATTACGGCTCCCAAAACATTTCGTTCATTTCATCATACTATTCTCGGTTTAATAATCGGAGATATTCCTCTGAGATTTCGATATATTGAGCTCACCTTTTTTAAGTTTTTCATACATAACAACACGTTAAGCTTTGATATTTTTTTTATAACTATATTGCAGTGTTTGAATTATTGGTACATTACAATTTTTAATGCATACAAAAGTTTTTTGCATATTAAAAGACAATATATTGTGTCACTACACACTATTCGACTGAGGAACTATTTGGCTAAAATGAGCCAAAATTTGGAGCATAACATTATCCTTATGTTCTTATGTTATAGTTAGAAGCACCCCTACTTCCCATATAACACTGCTAAACACAGTATAAAAGTCAGTCCTCTTATCTGAAAATGTATGGTCGGATTTTCAAGTTTCCAGATGCATAATATGAGGATCTTACTATTTATGTCTGGCTTTATACCGACATATTAGTCAATCTGTAAGATATCTTAAAGAAATTAAATGAACTCGTTTTCCTGATAATAATGTGACTTGGTGCTGAGAATGGATAAAACGGATTCCATTATAACTAATATATTGAATTTCGTCACAGCAGAAAATGGCATTTGTAGTTAAAATTTTTTAGAAAAGTGGGAGTGGCTCCGTCCTCTATTAGGTTTATAGTATTCTTTTCCGTTATATCGGAATCGTCATTTTGTGCCACGTTGTGGCAGTCAGTCGTTTGTTATTGTCGACGACGTTGGCGGAGACCGATTTTTGAACTTTACTGATTTTTAGCTTATTTTTTTTCAGGCTTCTGCTTTCACTGTCGCAGCTGTTGTTTACGCGAATCGTTTACGAGCGAAGACGAATGCTCTGCTACAGCTTTGTACATATGTTGTATGTACTTACGTGGTTACATTTGTGTGTATATGTGGGATGCCTCTCACCATTGTTTGGTCTATTTTAGGCACTCGATACTTGCGTGTTTTGTTTTAGTTGTTTTTATGTTGAGCTTTGCTATTCTTTCCCGGGCCGGCTTTCTGCTTCGTTTTAGCGATCTATAATATAAACACATATTATGTGATTAGATTTAATATTCAAAAGACACGTGTATAAATTTAACAGCTGAAAATTTATTCGTGAGATATGTCATTTTGAGTAACTAAAATTTTCGTATTTAGAAAAAAATAGATGAAAAAGAATTTCAGGTTTTAATGGAACACTTCGGTGAACAAAATTGTATACCAAAAAGTAGCTTGATATGTGTTATTCCGGTGCAACAACCATTCGTAAGTGGTTGCCATTTATTTATATTCGTAATTTCAGGTCATATTGGTTTAATAAACCATATGAGCATCAAAGACGATGTACCCATTGGACGTCCTAAACAAATTATTTTGGAAGATTGTAAAATAAAGTGGATAAAGATAACTGACACTCTAAAAGGACTAGAGAAAAAAAAGATTTTGGATTATCGTCCATGAAAGTGGAAAGTGGAAGATCGATAGTATGCTAGATGGGTGTTTCTTATTTAAGATATAAACCAAACAATTTCAAATATAGGGGCAACAAAAATATATTTGCTGTGTAAAAATTGGAAAATTCCACAATCACATTTTTCACGTGGAAGATTAAAACTATTTGGTTTTATTATAAGTTATTAAATATGGTTGTGTTTAGTAAATAATAAAAATTTTAGTATATCTTATGATACATTTTTATTTGGAAACGCAATTCTTTCCTAAAAATACTCAACGAAATAGGAACATCAAATTTTTAATTAGCGGATCCTCAATGTGTTTGAAAATTATGCAGTTAAGTTAGAACCAGCCAATCTCTAAATAACTATAATTGAATAGAATTTATGTTTATTCAATATTCAGTGTTTTATCGATGAAAATAATTTGGTTTAGCCCCTGTTATCTGACTGGAAATATTAAAATGGGTATTTAAAAATTATTAATGTACGTCCGTACATGGTTACTAATAAACAACAAACTCAGCGAAATGGTTGTTATGTATTATATTAATATATAAGAATTACTTCGCTATTGTTGGCTCTTTAAACATTATTGTTTTGTCAAACTTGGTAAAAACTTTCTTAAAAAATAAAGCGAATTTAAATAATAATAAATAAAAATTATAATAATAAAAAAACAACCTTGAACTTGTCTGTCCAGTTCGAGTAATTAGAAAATTTTATTTGATTTTTGTCTCGTTAGACGAAATAACGATCGTTATGATCATTGGTCTATATTGGTCTTTATAAAACTTTCTGTTTTATCAGCTCTTAGGAGTTATATTTTGTTCCCATTTTCACTATGGATAGTTAGAATTTTTTACGCCTTTGTGCAACATATTTTTCTTGACAATACTATTAATAAAAATGTGGGTTCTAACATCATTTTATTTGGTATATGTAGGCTAGAAGAACATATGGAAAGATTTACTTAATCAATACTCTTAATAATATTTTTTTTTTAATTTCTAAAGGCAACCGGAAGAATGGATAATCTTAGTATTATTATGCTAGGCGATTAGTGTACAGTAGGGAGTCTATCAGCCATCATTCTTAAAACAGCATTTTGTTTCAGTATGCCTTAAAATGCAGATAAAATCTACGAGTTTAAATGTTTGAGAAGCCCTATTTAAAATAATTGACAATATTTCTGAAATTTGTGAAAGAATTTACAAGGTGAACGGAAAGAAATGAAAAACAATGACACTAATTTGAACGTTCGTCATGAAATGACAAGATTTGTGTGCATTAAATGAATTAACTGCTGAAGTTGCCTAATATTGGTAAAACTAAAAATATGGAAAATTATGTAATAATTATAAACTTAAAAGAATGCAGCGTTTAGGCACAATTACTACAATTATAAATATAGTTTTACCTTATTAATACATCAATAGACAGTGTATCTACTTAACGAACTACTTCACAACTAGAAAAAGATACGAGTATGAATAGAACGAAGTAAATATTACTTGAACAAGTAAGAAAGGGTTAAGTTCACGCAATTTGTAACGAGAAAAAACAAAATATTTTCAGGTATTCGTAGAACTTTATATTAAGCATCTCAATTTGTGAGGCTGACGTTTTATTAAAAAAGTTCGCGAAAGAATTCAATATTAGTTATTCGACGAAATTATGAACGTTGTCATAGTCAATTAGTTACATATCCGTGATAATTATACAACCTAATACAAATATCTATATTAATGATATTAGTGTTGTAGGAAGGTATGGACCAAAGGTAAAACCGTTTTCATTCATATTTAGTTCTAAACCACTAAAAAGACTTGTTCTTAGCTAGTTTGGTTGAAATGGCTTTACAGGTTTGTGAGATATATACATTAAACCCATTAAGGGGCTCCCACTTATTAAAAAGTTTTAACATGCGGGTGGTTCTATCTCTTTTGGAGTCCTATACCAAATTACAGTTCTTTGTCTTATTTTATTGCTTAGTTATAACATTTTATAAGTTTTCGATTAACGGCATTTTATGGTAATGGTAATGGTGGGATTCCTCCCATCTACAATACAACACATACCTTTCTTTGGTGCCAGAGAACGCATGTACCATGTCGCTTGCACGGTTGGACAGACGGACCGATAGACAGCAACCAAGAATTCAGCTCGTTTCGCCATTCTGATCATTTATATATATATAGTCTGTTGCAACATGTTGTGTGAGTATAGAAATATTACATATACTTTCAATATCATCATATTTCTGCGATATACACCAAAAATAACGGGACGAAGTTCTGTATACTGAGAATACGAAGGAAGACTTAACCAGAGGGGTGGGTTACAACAAGGCCTGATTTCATTCATATTTAACGCTTACCCGTATTGTAATCAAGAACATATGTAATTAAAATATCAAATATTGCATATTCGAAGATATAAGGCACAAATTCAACCGGAAAGTCACAATATTGGCGATATGGAATGGTCTTGAACGATTGCATTTACTTTCGTAATTGGACTAAAGCAAGCTCCAGAATAAATTTAATATACTTTTATCAAGACAACTCGTACATTGATATTGGGTATAAAGTCAACCATAATAACAAAAATCATTACATTTAATAAATATTGGCGGGATAATTCATGGACGCATTTGACTCCTTTTCTGCACCACACTATAATTAATATGTAGTAAACTATTTAGTTAATTTTGCTAAGATATCTTACATATTGAACCCATATTCGGCATAAAATTGATCAGTTGTTTTATAATCATTATATCAGGTAAATGAGGGCTGGGCAGTGTTAGGTCTAATAAAAAGAAATTTATTATATTTGTATTAAATTAAAGGTTTTATGTAGCATAGTAAAAATAATTCGATTTCTGTCAAATATTCACAATTTTGTTAGATAAGTTTTTGCCATTTTGGAGGTAATTTCTTAATGCCACTCTAATAGAAACTGTTATTGGCAAAAAATTGGAACTTTTCACCAGCAAAATCATTCGAACAGAAACAGGTAGTAATCACTTGGTTTCAGGTCCGGACCATAAGATGCATGCATAAGAAGCTCCTAACCAAACTCTTGGAGCTTCTGGCAAGACACAATTCCTCTACCACTGGCCAAAGCTTGCCACTTCTGGGCCATTGTTTCCTTCAGACGGTTCAATTGTTGACAGTATAGGTTCAAATTAAGAGTTTAGTTGTAGGAGAGCAGCTATTAGGAGATGATTCCTTGCCTATCTCACTAAATTCATAGAAAAACCTTCCTGTTTGACAATCCTGGCTTGGCCACCTTTTGGACGGCAACCACCCGCTTTAAAAATGGATCGACTTTGTTACTGATGGAAATTTCGTCCATCGAGTTTTTCTGCGATAACTCGTATGACTCCATATATCGAGTTTTTTTTTTGTATCCAGCCTTATTTAAATAGTTCCAAACGCCCACCTCCTGAGAATGAGCAATCCTGACGATTTCCTTTACTTTATTGATATTTCCTACAATCGAACTTGTGTGATACATCTTTGACACCGAAATTACCGGAACGGAATCGACGAAACCCAAATTGCGCGCTATTGGTTGTTACAGTATCAGAACCGTAAACACTGTTCACATTTTCACCAGCTTGGCTTTCGTTTTCGCCTTCATCGAAAAAAAAAAACTGTAATATATTATATATATACACGATATAATAATATTTTCTGGTAGCTGGTGTGCATATTTGACGTGTACGCAAGCAATACTGAATCGCAATACGTAATCGCAAAACTAGAATAAATATCGTCTGAATGAAATCTTATTTTTCTAACATATTCCAACGTGAGGAAAGGATTACCTAGCCTCATTGATAATGTAATGGATTTCTTTGCATTAGACCTAATACTATATCGATCCATTCCATTCCACAGATCCATTTTGACCACCATGTTGCATTATTATCTGGTAAAGATGCCCTCTGGATGTGACGTTGATCAAAGATCGCTCAAATGCAAGGCGGTGTAAGACATATTGTCCAATTTTGTAGCGATTCACATGCAACTCGGCTGTGCTATCCTTGCTTTTACATTTAATGCAAATAGTTAAGAGAGTTATCACACTTTTAGTAGTTTCCAACATAAACGCTCATGCTTATTCTCCGATTTCGAACGATCAAGAAACACCGAAAATAATGACTTGACTTTGTTCACGTGTTCCTTAGCACCCTGTGAAGATTGGTATTGCAGAATAAACTTTTGTCAAGCCCACAAAAGGTTGTTAAACAAAAAACTGTGAAAGGCTGTAACTACGCCACAAATTAAGCAACACAACAGAAATGTAGTGCAGTGGATGATATTAAGGAGGGGCATCTGTGGTGTAAAGGGGGCGAGCTCCCTCTAATTGATTTTAATTACACATATCACAAGCTATAACAGCTATATCAACCAAACTTGCAGGAAATATTTCCCTGTAGCCTTTCCTTAAATAGCGTGAAAATTTATGAAATTGTATGCAAGCTACGACCAATCCCATACAAAGGTTATGTTGAAATTCATTAAAAGTAGCTTTAACTCGCTAAAGAAAAATGCCAGCAGCATTAAATTTTACAGCACAGTTTACACGGGAAAAGTGAATATGAGCTGGTTTAAAAATGGGTAGTGGGCGTTGCACCGTTCACTATTAGATGAAATACCATATGTCAGTAACTACTCTACCGAATTGAACAAAATTCCGTATATAACATTATCCTGACATTTTTAAGTTTGAGTGTGAAAACGAGCGAAATCGGACTAAATCACTCCTACATCCCATATAACACCATATAACTCAATTTTAAATCACATCAAAGTCTGTCACTTTTCAATATACAAATCAAGCTCCAATGAAGGTATCGGTTGGATCAGGAAAATATTGGTCAGTCTGTGAGATATCTTAATGATGTTAAGAGGGCACGGTAGGCATGGTGCTAATAAATTGTTAAATTAGTACTTCTTTTACTACTCCCCTAGCTCCCATACACTTAAAGTATTCTAGTGGATTTTTTGTCGAATATATGGGTTAACTTGTGCATTATCTTAAATATATGCAATCAGTCAAAGAATTCCCCAATTCTTAATATATCCAATATATTGAATTTTGTTCCTTTGGTTGGGTTTATTCACATATATCGAATTTGAGTTAATTCGGTACATTTTAATGAATATAAATATTTCGGACATACAGCAACGTAGTATCAAAACTCTGTGAATATATGACCTTATATTATAATATATTATATGTTAAATTGTTACCAAATATGATTGTAAAACATTAAAAAATTAGGCAAATAACGAGCATTGAATCCTTATGCAACATTTTTATACCGTCGCAACATATTGCAACAGGGTATAAAGGTTTTGTTCACCTAACGGTTATTTGTAACACCTAAAACTAATCGAGATAGATATAGAGTTATTTATATGTATTAATGATAAGGAGGAGGGGACGAGTTGAATTTCGAGTGACAAACTGTCTATCCGCGTAAGCGATAACTTAAGTAAAAATCAAAATATTCTGATTAAACTTCGTACACGTCTTCCTCAGCACCATGGAAGGTTAATACATATGGGAGTAATGTGACTACTGTCACGTCCACAAAATGCCGTTTTGTGCAGCGGAAACCTGTAAAGGACAATAACTCAGCAACAAATTCAGATAGAAACCTGTGACTTGGTAGAAACAATCGCAGTAAAGAGGGGCATATGTTGGTTAAAATTTTGTAAAAAGTGGGAATGGCGTCGCCACCTAATAAATTTAATGTACATGTCTTTGAAACCCCTAAAAACATATAAACCAAAATTGCTCAGAAAAAGTATCTTTAGTCCATACCAGCTACATGTCTACCACTCAAAGGTTATGTTGAAAACTACTAGTAGTGCGTTAATTCGCTGAAGAAACACGACAGAAACATTAAACCATAGAAATCTGTGCAAAAATTGTACAATGGGATTGGCACCGCCCATTTTTCGCTGATACCATATCTCAAGAACGACTTAACCAATTTCAACCAAATTTGGTACAGCATAACTTTGATCTCTTTAAGTTACAGTGTGAACATCGGAATATAACCCCGCCTACTTCCGATATAACACTATTTTAAATACAATCTAATTCTTTCAATTTACGTTATTTTACTCAAGCACTAGTTAAGATATCAGAATAAAAATTTAAACAAATAATATCCTCAAGGTGTGTCATTTCCTGTACAAAGATGGTGAAAATCGGACAACATATTTAAAATCTCTCAGATACTGAATATCTATACCTGAAACCCCTATACCTGCGACAGACTTTTTGCCGAAAGTAAAGGTTGGGATTAATAATGGAATTCAGAGAACATTTTTCGTTGATAATAATGTGTTCTTGTGTTAAAAAATCGGGTCAGTATTTCCTTTATTGAACTGACTGCCAATTGTCATATTGGAGAACTGCGAAATTTTAAATTTGATCTCCGAAATGCTGATGTTTAGTGTTGAAATGTTTGTTGGGTGGATTGCGATTAGGTTGATTTTGAATTGTATTTCTCCTCATTGAAGCACTATATGGTGAACGATATTTTTCATTTTGTTCTCAAGTTCGAAAACGTTCAAAGCGAAGCATTTTCCGACACGGGAACATGCGACATAAAGTTGACGGTGTGAAAAATATTCATTTTCCAGATTCAGGCCACAAACACTCAATGATTGGCCTTTTGATTTACTGTTTACACTTGTTCTTGCGAAAATATCTAAAATTCGTTTCTCTTAACTGAGGTGATATTTAGAGGATAGATGTTTTATCAAGACAGTTTAGACAGTTTAAATAATGTAAAATCAATCAGTTAAAGGAAAGGTTGAGCGGGTTAAGCTATTATCTCTGTGTTCTTTCCTGATTCATCCAATTTCGTTTCGCAGATTGTCCTCACGTGTCATTTGAGTAGAAAGAGGGTAATCGTTGTATTTATTATTATTATATTATTTAGTTTATATATATTATTTTTATTATTACATATATATATAATAATATATACTATATATTATTAAGTCAAGTTTTGAATATGTGTGCTAACACACATGCAAGACACGAACAATCGTTTATATCTGTTTATGATAGTTTATTGCCCGTTTTAGTCAATAATGACCTATTGCCGATAATATAATTCAAAAGTAGTCATATGGAAGGATGGGAGGGATGGGAGATATGGGTAGGAACTATGGGAGGGAAAATCAGTAAAAAATAAAAGATTAAAGTAATTATTTTTTCTTTATTATATAAATTGCTCTTGTTTGTTTATTTCTATTTGAGTTAAACGAAATTTGGTTTTCTGACAGTATTCTTGAATTTAATATTGATATTACACAAATTGCATATGTATGAATTGACATATTAACGCGTTTTATTTTCTATATCACGAACATGCATACATACGTGTTTTCATATGCTCACATCAATGTGTTACAATCTGTGACATCGAACCAAAAATGAATGAAATTCCCCAAATGTCTATTCGTTCCCCAAAGGCTTCTCAACCTTCTTCAACCTTCGCAGTTGACTTTACATTGTACATATTGATTACTGAATAGTAAATGTCAGTACTATTGGATGAAACACTGTTAAACTCATCTCAAAGTGGTTTGATGCAAAAAAGTAATGAAGTCTATTCATACTTTCTCCTAGACCCACATATTCAGTACCGTTAATATCGGTTAATGAGGGATTTTAAAATAATGTTGTAAGTTGGATGGGTAGCATCGGTTGATTTTTTTTCCGCAGCACTAATTTGATGAATGTAATAATTTCTGTTAGTAAGTTTAGCTTTAATCCGAACAAGTTAATTTGGCACCTAAAGTAAAGGCAATCGGTTTAAGATTTCATCTATGACCCCAAAAATTTTCACATGCTTTAATTCATTAAAATTACGAGAGAACCGAACATAGCCCTTCTTTACTTGTTCTTCTTTTCCTTTGTTGATATATGTATATATGTATAGTATAATTGATTTAACTGATTTTAGATTGTGGATATTCGAATGAAGAAATAAGGATAGTTGGTGGTAAACCAACAGGCATTAATCAATACCCTTGGATGGCTCGTATAGTATATGATGGCAAATTTCATTGTGGAGGTTCATTGCTTACAAAAGAGTATGTCTTAACAGCAGCTCATTGTGTTAAAAAACTAAGAAAATCTAAAATAAGGATTATTTTTGGAGACCACGATCAGCATATCACATCTGAATCTAAAGCCATTCAGAGGGCTGTAAGTGCTATAATTAAACACAGAAATTTCAACCCCGACAGTTATAACAATGATATAGCGTTGATAAAATTGAGGAAACCAATGACGTTTTCGAAAATTATAAAACCAGTATGCTTACCACGTTTTAACTATGATCCCGCAGGTACATAAAAATAATAAAAAAATTTTCTTAGATCAAGATTAACTATAGTAATTTTAACATATGCGTGAAAAAGGTTATTGATTTATATATACATATTCTTATTCCAATACATATATAATGTATATATTTAATACATAATGTACAATAATATATCTATATACATTTAGAATGACCCAAAAATTTTTATGGTACTGGTACACCTTTTTATAATTAATAGTAAGCAAATAGATTCTGTAGTTACAGTCTTCTTGGCACACTGAGGAGATTCATGTCAAATTCATCATTTCATTCATTCATCATCATTCATCATTCATTCATGATCAAACAGAGTTCAGAACTAAAAGGTTACATATGGAGGAGACCATACGCGGAATTTCTTTCAATAGTAGTTGTGGTTCGTGAAAATCGTGCTCAATTATTGGTCTCTAAGTGACGCCGTTCTTTTTTTGCCCGATGGAAAAAAACACCTTTGCGGGAAAGGAATAAAAAGTATTCCTTGGTGTTATTACAAATCTGTCCCAGCATATTCAACAGATAAGCATGGTTAGCCGAATTTCATCGTAACTGTTTCACACCGTTCAGGAAGATCTCAAGCGGCAGTAACGTTGGAAAACATCGTGAAAATTCGTAAAATTGTGTTGAGTGACCACTAAATGATATTGACTGAGTTACTTAACATTATTGGTATCGGAAAATAATGTGTAGGTCATATAATTAACTCATATTTAGAAATGGAGAAGCTTTGCGTAAGAACGGTTGCTTGTTTTTCGAACATCGAATCAAAGGATCTGACTCCGAGCAACATTTTCTTGTACCCAAATCTAAGGTGAATGGTCGTTCAGCCTGAGTACAAGGTTACAAATATAACCTATACAAAGGTTATGTTGAATATCTGCAGAAAAATGGCAGGATCATTGAAATGTCATATTTTAGCAACTGCTTTCTTATAACTGCTTTTGAATGTTATAAGGTCTAGTGAACAGAAATCTATTATTTCGCTAGGGTTACGCTATATGGCGTTAGAAATATAAGATTTATAATAAAAAAAATTTTAATAATTGTTTTAGCACGCGATGAGAAAATACACCATATTATACAGTTTTTCTTCGCTAAAGGCGAAAACGCAACTCAGAGGGCTGAAACTGTTAATAGTATGTATGGTCCTGATACCGTAACAGTCAATCATGCGCATTTTTGGTTTCGGAAAATCCGTTTCGGTAAATTTGATGTCAAAGAAGCACCACACTCAGGAAGGCCAATTGTCGAAAATATCGGAAAAGTAGTGGAAATTGTCGAGTCCGACCTTCATGTAAGCACGGTTTCGATTGCCCTGGAGCTAGACATTGCATAAAAATTTTTGGAATCATTTGAATTAAGCAGGATATAAAAAGAAGCTCGATGTATGGGTCAAAAGGAGTTAACGCCAAAAGAACCTCATGCACCGAATTTTCCACTGCAAATTGCTTTTGAATCGTAACAAAGTCGATCCATTCCTGATGCGGATGGTTACTGGTGCTCAAAAGTGGTTCACTTATCGTAAACGTCAAGTGAAAACTCTTAATGCGGACTTGTACTGTCAAAAATTGGAGTGTTATTGGCCAATAGGAGATAAATTGTGTTCCATCAGGATAACAAGCCACACATATTAATAGTAACTAATCAGAGGATACGGGAGCTTGGCTGGGAGGTTCTGATGCATCCACCTTATAGTGCAGACCTGGAAAAAATTATTAATATCTGTGACTGTCTATGTGGAATTATTTTGCTGGTGAAAAATTCGCTTCAAGAAAAACTTGTGAAAATCTACAAGATTTTTGACAATGGGTATATTTTGATATCGGGTTTTCTATGAGAGTGGCATTATGAAATTACCTTCAAATGGCAGTAAATTATCGAACGAAACGGTGAATATTTGACATAATTCGAATATTTCTAACTATGCTAAATAAAACTTTCAATTTAGTGCAAAAATAATGGATATCTTTTTACTAGACTTTATATTTTCACATATTTGCGTATATATAATTTTGTTAAAATTGGATCAGGCGTACTTGCTATATAACACAACTTTAATTCCGAGAAGATTCTTTCACTTTACAATTGATAAATCGCACATCAATTAAGCTATCGGAATAAAACTTTGTAAAAATAGTTTATTCAAAGCGTGCAACCTCACCATCTAAAAATTTCTTTTGAAGACGCCCAGATACCAAAATTGGATATCTTTGTAAAACTGGGTACTCGTGTTACTTGACACATTGAGCAAGTTAGTATTGCTGATAGGCGAAATCGAACCTTTGATATGCCCACATAATGTCGCTAATCGACAAATTCTGAAGTGCTGTAACTTAGTCACAAAGCATACCACATGACTTAAATTTTGTTCAGAATTATTATAAGATGTCGATGATGTTAACTAAGTCATCCAATTTAATTTTAACGGTGACGAACACTTTTTCACGAATTTCGAAGATGTTTTCTGGTGCTAGTATCTCTTGTAGCCTTCCTAAAAAAGGTGGATCATGTGTGCAGGTAGGGTTACGAGGAAATTTAGCAAACCAAACCAACACTTGGCCATTGAATATGTCGGGCCAGATTTGCCGTAACATTAATCAAGCCATTGCTTTGTAACAAGGGTGTTTTTTTTATCACGGAACAATTGTTTATCAAACCAGGAAATCACTTTTTTCCACGATACGTGAAATGTAATGAAAAATGTACAGTTAAGGTACCTAAAGCAGGGAGAGAGATATTTTTTTGCAGCATGATCTCATTAAAGGCTAAAGATTTTTAACCCCACGTAGTAAAATTTAACACATAACAAGTTAACAGATGGTAATATAAACTGCTAGTATTGCAGTATAATTTTTTGAGTATTGAAACTCTCTAACGAACTTTATGTAAAATGAAATATCACCAGCATAGGGCAAAGGCAAACATTCAACAGTAACATCAAGGTTATCAATCTCAGGCAACAATTTAATTTTCATCGTCATGGAGTAAGATATTTAGACTCAGACGCCAAACCAGTCAGTTATTATAATTCATGTCAAACAAAGAATATAAACGAAACATTAAACAAATAAGGAAGATCTAAGTTCGGTTATAACCGAATATTTTATACCTTCGCAATTTTCAAAAAGCAAAGCCATGGGTATATTTTCAGGTGTTGGCAAAACTTTATATTAAATAATGTTGCGGAAGAATTCAGCAATCATATTTGGTATCTTATTAACTTATATTACAGGACATAGACTCACGTACTTTGATTGCTATATTTTGTTTAGTGTTCGAAATATTTGTATTAAAATCTACCATGTTAACTCAAATAAGATATATGATATATAAACTAAAACAATTATATTAATTGAAAATTTCAGATACACCAGGAAAAGTCAACCAGAGAAAAGGAAATCATTATATAAGGAAAAAGCGGCTTAGACCATGATCTAGATCGATTTCATTCATATTTAGCGCGAATATTATGTTCAAGAAAAACTATATTATGTTCAAGAAAACATATCCACTTAATTTCATTAAAATATCATTCATATTGACCTACTTAAACTCAGATGGAAAGTCGGCAATTCTTATATCGAGCATATTCGGGATAGAGGAAGATCTGCACTACGATTTACCCGATTTTCCTAATTTTTGAAACCAGAGCACATAATTATCATGGAAAGATAATCCTCCAATTTCATTACAATATCTACAGATTTACCCATATTTTCGATAAAAAGTCAGATAGAGGCATTGAGGTCCATATATTGTGTAATTGGTGGCTTCAAAAGTTATCATCCGATTTCAACTATTAATATGGCACATCGTGATCTCATACTCTTTGTGCTCGATTTATTTACTTTAAAGTGAAAGGATCAGATGAAACTTAAAATTGTGTTATATGGGAAGTGGGTGTGGTTTCTATTCGATTTCGCCCATTTTCACAATGTGACATAAAAATGCAAAAATAACGCCACATATTACATTTTGTTGAAATCAGTTAAGGAGATCTTGAGATATAGAATTTCAACTAAAAGTGGGGGGTGCCTAACTCATTAACCAAATTTTACACGGAGTCCTATGCAGTCCTTCAATATCATATTTTTCGTAAGGTTTAGGGATTGTCAGGTGTTTGTTTAGCGAGTTAATGCACTTTTCAACATAAACTTTGTATGGGAGGTGGGAGTGGTAATTATCCGATTTCACTTATTTTCCCAGTGTATGAGGACATTCCAGAAAAACTTGTTTTGAGGAAGTTTGAATTCTATAGCTCTAACGGTTTGTGAGATATGCACATTAAACTTAGTGGGGGGCGAAGACATACACACTTTAACAAAAATTTTTGCCCACAGATGCCCCGCCCTACTAGGATCCTCATGTTGCGAGAATATAAAAATATTGCGTAAGAATTCAACATTCATTATTCGACGAAATTGAGATTATATTAT